>OX421330.1:20350710-22927795 GCA_949125395.1 Diaphora mendica
GATAGTTTTTATGTGTGTATTGTGTGATTAACCTTTAATTCAATCTTAAAATCACATTAACGATATTCTAACAATCATATTCATCACGTATGTCAACAAAGATGAAATAATTGTAAAGTTTCAAACACACTAAGAACAACAATGAAATTCTTCGAAACTAAACAGTCCACAAATAAAGTTTAGTTTGATGATATGCATAAAACGGGGAATGTAACCTCTTTGTACAAGGGTCGAATCAATGAAGGTGCCCCATAATTCACATAGTTCCCCAACTATCATAACATGCCTTAACAAGAGCCCTTCAACCTCCGAACTATTTGAACTCTTTGTCTTTCCACCGCGATGTTCCTTTAGTGGTAATAAATAATGTCATTACCTGTTAAAGACGTTGTGTCTCGAGGAACATATTCTTGAACAATAAGAAGATTTGGGACGCTATTATATGCATATAAACAGGGTGAGACACTGGTCGCGGTTTATTAAAGGAACCGTATGTTACTGGAAGGGGTAGGGACGTAAAATTAATGAATGGGACCTTCCATATCTTCAAGTTAGATGACCTTCAGAGCCTCTCGAGAATAAACTACAGTTTATAACCATGTTTGAAGAGCCTATCGTAAAGTGGTTATAGCGGTTATTAAAATTAAATTAGAAAAGAGGTAGGATATTTAGGATATCTTCGAAACTTAGCGTGGGGGAGGGGGGACGAACTATTTTATGTCAGTAATTATGGTGATAATGAATGATGGATAACAATAGGCTTGCTTAAGTGTATAGTTTCTAATTGGTGTAACCTTTGCCGTGGTGAGATAGATATAAAAGATGGTATACTTTACAATACTATGTTTTAATAAAAGAAGAAAGAGTGCTCCGACAGCTTACAATATCAGGGTCGCGGGTATTCGTCTCTGAGTTCATAGAAATTGGTTCCGCGTACGGTTATAAGAAGTGCCTGTGGTGGCCCTTCGTCGGTGACGCGGCGCAGTGGCGTCACCCGACGCTCTGGCCGCAGACGCAATACGCCTTTTACCGGAGAAGCTCCGTACTCATGACAGAGATAATCCAAACCTATCGCGATCGTTTCTATTTCGTCAGTCAATTGTTGCAGGTTAAAAGTAATTTATGTGTTGTTCCAGATAATACATACAAATATGCATTTTAAATTCTAAATCAACTTTGTCGGTTATATTTTCACGGCTAAATCACTGCACCTTTGATGCTTGAGGAAGGCTACGCTATACCGTGAAAACCGACATACACGCGGGTGGAGACGCGGGTAAAAGCTAGTCTATTTATAGAAAAAAATATTACAAGATTTATTTTATTTAATAGAGGGGCACGTGATGAGGCCATCATCTGATGGTGAGTGACCACCGCTGACCACAGACACCATGCGTTGCTGGCCTTTGTTTTTGGGATAGGGGGCAAACGAGCTGACGGATCGCCTGATGGTTAAAGCGATTACCGCCGCCCATGGACACCTGCAACACCAGAGGCGTCGCAAGTGCGTTGCCGGCCTTTTAAGGAGTACGCTCTTTCATTGAAGGCCTTTGAGTTCCTCCTCCAAGAATCACGGAGTAAAGGGGACTCCGGTAGCCCCGCTCACTCATCTGTGGTCGTGGTATCAATCACCATTTTCGTATTTCATTAATGTTCGGTCCAATTAATTCGTTTTCAGTAAAAAATATTTTCACCCACAAGTCATTTAGAGCTCAGTTATTCTATTAGAGTAGAAATAGAACACCAATCGCATCTAGCATATTTAATCCCCGAGTAGAGTAGGCAGCAGGGGCAATTATCCACATCTCGGACACAACAGCGCAGACGTGCTCGAGTCACAATGGCTTCCACTACAAGTCTCGCTGTAACGAATCCACTACGTACTATCAACCAGTCCCTTTTGCGAAACTAGAACGGGATTGTTTGTGTCACACTCCTACGCGGACAGTTAATGATGTATGGGGTTCATTACCTGAGCTCTTTTTGCACCTTTTGGAATATCATTTATAAAGATTTGTGTTTTTTCTTGACAGTGGATACGCAAATTGCTAGTTTCTAATACTTCATTATACAAAAAATTTCGATTAATTAGGTATCTATCTATACTTATAATAAAAATGTAACAGGTCCAATTCTGTACATTAAAGATATTTTGAAAAACTTTTTTGGCGGGCTCTCTATAGTCTATACTGAATGTATAAGTTTTTTTTGGCTATAAAAAAATTACAGCCAAAACTGTTTTTTTTGTCTGTCTGTCTGTCTGTATCTTGGCCGCGCATCACGCCGAAACTACTGAATGGATTCAAATGAAACTTGACATGATTTGAGTTCATACTATGAGGTAGGACATAGGATACTTTTTATCCTGAAATTCAGCACGGTTTCCTGGAGAGAGGGGATGAAAGTCAAAATATGTACCTAGTTGTAATTCAATAACACATAGTCCGATTTCATTCATTCTTTTTTTACTAGAAAGAAAAAAATAAAAGATAACGGAAAAAGTATTTTTTTGTCCACGACTGTACACTGCCTGTGGGAAGCTGAGACAGATATGTAAATATGGCGGTACGAAGTTCGCCGGGTCAGCTAGTGTTATTCTAAAGTAGGAAGTCTATGATTTGAAGAGAACTTACCCTTGAGTTGACGTTTGATAAAGGACTTCCAATAATACATCGCATCATTGCTATGCATGTGTAAACTATTTATTTACAAATACCAGTATATGATGTATGGTTATCAGCTGTTTATTTTGGTATCAGACAGCCGAGTGTCTCAGGTTGTTTTCATTATTATATTACAGACAAGTCGTCAACAACATCGAACCTATTGTTATCGGTGACAACTACACAAAGCCTTTATTGGCCCATGTCGTACAATACATCACAACCGTTTCCCCTATCCAAGGGTCTCTTATACCCTGATCATTATTTAAAATATAGATGAGAGTGTTTTCTTTTCGATAATCGAGACTGCGATTGAGGGTTGAACACAATAGGCGAGGTCCTTTTAAAAGCGTCGCCTGTAGCGGTTGGTGGGGGCTTAAAGGACCGAGTCCTGCTTATTTGTATTAGTAAATTGAAGGTACAGTGTCCACTCCATTGAAAATACCGCAGCAGTTCTCATCTCTCTTGAGAACTACTTTTGGGTACCATCATCTAGAATAGTTAAAGGTACAGAGATATATTATATGCTTTTGGCGAATTGTGAGTAACTGCCGCTTAAATCGATTAGTTGATTTCTGGTTGAGGAACTTATGACAAATGTGCTCGTTACCGTCAGATTCGATTTTCAGTGGTCGTGGCATATTAGTAATTAGTGTATAACACACGTGTTTCAAAGAAATTGTTATGAGAAAATTAATAATTGAATATCTTTTTTCCGAAACGGTTATTAAGTAGGAATATTTAATTTGTTACTACGTAAAACGTCTTCTCGGCTTTTAATACTCAGTTATACATTTCTTTCTTGTTTATTTTTCTCTCTCTCTCTCTATTATGAAGTGAACATTTAGAGATTTTTCAATTTTGTATTTTTTTTTTTTTTATTTATAATTTTTACTCTAGAGTTTTGCCTTCGTCATCATCACCTGCATATGCTGGGTATAGGATATCCTGCTAGCTTCAGCAAGTCTTATTTTCATATTTATCTAGTATTATTTACAAACTAGCCAATCGCTAATTTTTCAACCCCGTTATGTAGAGCACATACTAAGTAATATTAATGGTAATTTATGCGAATCAGTTGTACTCGCGTACATAAATATTAATAATACTAAAAAAAAAAATGACTAATTTGAAATAAACCATTATAAAAAAATGGCAATTTTAATAGACCTGGAACCTTCAAAGTTGGTCCAACTCACACCTGACTGGTTTTACTTATTTGAAAAGCGGAACGGGCGCGGGGGGATCAATTAAGGTGGTCTTTGTGAACATTATATCGACGCGCATTGAAAAGAGTTGTGATTTTCTTTGATACGGCAGACGTGGTTTGCCGAGTGAAAAATCAAAGGACCTGCCATCGTGATGCATGAAGGGATTTATTAAGATTTAATGTCGGCAACGACACTCCGAGGCGGGAAAAGAACGAGTTTCAAGTGCTCACTCCGATGTACGTTTTACATGACGCCATTTTGGATTTGTTCGTGTAAATGTCGAGTGGTGAGGTGAACGCGCTCTTAGTCTCGCCCTACCCTCAACTGTGTCGGATTTTAAATAAATATTCATTATGTACGTTTTAATTAATTTTCAATCAATTAGTTTGAAGGAGCGTATTGATTAGCACGATATTCACATATGGAACTGTTACTACTGGATAGAGATCTAATCTAAAAATATTATGCAAATGTTTAGCTTTAGTAAAGCTACAGTATAAAAAAGTGATTATTTCACAATCACAAAACAAATAAAGGTATTGGAAAAAATAACATGAGCCAATATATGCAAGGTCGAAATAATTTATTCCCATTACTACTACTGCTGCTGGTAATATGTATATATCTTATGTAAAACTATAGGTAAAAAACACAAAGAATGAATAAAGTGTGACGGCCATAATGTATCATACAAGTATGTATCGTACAAGTATCGACAACTTGGACGATACTGACGAAAAGTAGTGTAGTTTATAGCATAGTTAGTGCGTAACGCGTGTGTTTACTTAGAAACTACGCTACTTTTTTCTGCTTCAACAAGAACAAGGCGGTGCGTTATCTACCTTTTTTATTTGATCTGAGACTGCGTTTTTTTATAAACTCTTTAGTTATAAACATACCAAAGAAATAAAATAAATCATATTAATTTTTTTGTTAAAAAAAAGAACTACTTTAAAAACCACGTTAAATTCAATACAACCACATCAAATATTCTAAGACGTGCTTTCTCAATCATTTTCAATGGACACCCACAAACACTATCTACGATCATCGGCTTAACATGCCGAGTTAATGAACACCCGTGGGCTTACATATTCACGCTCGCCATGTACGGACAACCACCACCCCATTCCCCCTAAGGGGTGGCCGGGAGGATCTTAGAGAAGCGCCTTGAGACACTCACGGATGTTTTAAAGTTTTATTAGTAATTATTATTAGGAGATCTTGTTTTAAAGAAGAATTGTAAATGTGCTGGAGATTGCAGCTGTAGGTACTCTAGTTACTTAATGGCATCGTCGTTTGTACATGAATTAACTTTAAAAGTCGTCAGATTGTGTAGATAGTTGAAGAAATTCAAAAGACGAGAGGAAAATAAAGCATCATCTATATATATAAATTCTTTTTGTGAGTCGAGTTCCAAGATCTTTATTGTCTTTAGTACTTACTACATATAATATCACTGGCTGCATCATGTAACTTTGTTTGCGTTTCGTTTCAGTAATGCTCGACTCATATTGGCCTTAGTGTGATGTTAACTATGCTAGCATGACACACATTTAAAAAGCTGCCAAGTGCGAGTCGGACTCGCCCATGAAGGGTTCCGCAGCAGCAAGTAACATAATATAATTTTTATTTTATTTTTGTGTTGATTGAATGAAAGGTAAATTGCAGTTTACGATTTATGACGTATTAAAAAAAACTACTTACTAGATTTTGTTCAAACCAATTTTCGTTGGAAGTTTGTATGGTAATGTACATGATATATTTTTTTAGATTTATCATTCTCTTATTTTAGAAGTTACAGGGGGGGGACACACATTTTACCACTTTGGAAGTGTCCCTCGCGCAAACTATTCAGTTTAGAAAAAAATGATATTAGAAACCTCAATATCATTTTCAAATACCTATCCATAGATACCCCACACGTATAGGTTTGATGAAAAAAAAATGTTTGAGTTTCAGTTCTAAGTATGGGGACCTCCAAAATTTATTGTTTATTTTCTATTTTTGTGTGAAAATCTTAATGCGGTTCACAGAATACATCTACTTACCAAGTTTCAACATTATAGGTCTTATAGTTTCGGAATAAAGTGGCTGTGACATACGGACGGACAGACAGACAGACATGACGAATCTATAAGGGTTCAGTTTTTTGCCTTTGGCACGGAACCCTAAAAAAGCGGCCAAGTGCGAGTCGGACTCGCCCATGAAGGGTTCCGAAGCAGCAAGTAACAGAATATAAACGTTCTTGTAGTTCGTTGTAACTTTGATCGATGTTTTAATAATAGTGTATTTTTTTGTGGTTTACCATTTATGACGTATTAAAAAAAAACTACTTACTAGATTTCGTTCAAACCAATTTTAAGTGGAAGTTTGCATATAATGTACATCATATATTTTTTCAGATTTATCATGCTCTTATTTTAGAAGTTACAGGGGGGGGACACACATTTTACCACTTTGGAAGTGTGGAAAAAAAATTTTGAGTTTCAGTTCTATGTATGTTTTATGTATACCCCCAAAATTTGTTGTTTTTTTCTTATTTTTGTGTGAAAATCTTAAAGCGGTTCACAGAATACATCTACTTACCAAGTTTCAACATTATAGGTCTTTTAGTTTCGGAAAAAAGTGGCTGTGACATACGGACGGACAGACGGACAGACAGACAGACATGACGAATCTATAAGGGTTCCTTCCTTTGGCACGTTAAAAATAAACGTGGAAATCGATTAGATATTTTCGGAGTTCATCGTGATCAACAACGTAACCCGAGAATTATAGATTATGCATATAAAATTAATTCTCGTAGCAATGAAGATAGGTGAAACTTGAAAGTCAAAACTGCAGGAAACGGATGATAATAATGGATTCGGAAATACGAGAAAAATATTCTTATATATGCGAGTATTACACCGTCTTTCTAAAATAATTGTTTTGATCTTCTTGTTGCACGTAGCGAGCAAAAGCAAATGATAGAAAAAACAGTTAGTTTTGCACTCTAAGTAGAGAAATACTCAAGACAACTATTAAACTTTTGAATTCTATGATATATGTTCATATACGAGAATGAAAACGAACGAAGAACGAAAAATACCTGGTACCTGATTTTAACCACTCATTCCTTGTCAATTAAAATTACTTATCCCGATAATGTTTTACATATTATACATAGCAATTCGAACGCAAACTTGCTATCAGCTTAATCAAAGTTACCCAAACCGAAACCCTTAAATATCGCTGTCCGTACAAATTAATCCAACTATTGGCACATCAGACAATACACATGAGATACAACTAATAACTTATGACGTCAGCAATGTGCAGTTAATTCCAGAATGTTCGTTAGGGTTCGGCCCCAAGATATATCGTCTCTATGGGACTTGTTTATCTTCTTGTGTGTTATTAAGACCATTGTATGTCGATATTCCCTTTGGTTTAAGTGAAATTTAGATGGCTATAATATGACGGTCCGTTACGAGAGCGGGCACTTCGGTAAGTTATCATAAACCTAATGGAGTGTTGTCGTAACTAAAGTGACAGAAAACAAATGAAAATAAAATTTGGTGATGAAAAGAAAACATGATCACAAAAATACTATTAATGGTTAACAAAACAGAAAAATAATAACTAAAGCTACTAAGATCGCAAAAATATTAGTATTAACTTTATAAAACATCTTAAAAAATTATATAAATATGTATGAAAGCTTCATCACCTAATGAACATTTACTACGAGTGGTACCTATCTAATAGTATTAAATTAAATGCAATGGGTTCTCTGCACGACACGGTTCAATTAAGCTTTAGATCATTTGCATAGCTTATAAATAGTTTGAAAATACTATAAAAATTCAAACATGTATCATTTTAAGAACGTTTCGTCTTTTTGTAGTCTTTAGGTTTAGTCTAGGATTTATTATACAGCTAACATCTATCTATATATATAAAAGAGTAAGGTGACTGACTGACTGACTGACATACCCAGAGATCAACGCACAGCCCAAACCGCTGAAGCTAGAATCCTGAAATTTTGCATGTAGGTTCTTTATATAACGTAAGGGAGCACTAAGAAAGGAATTTTCGAAATTCCACCCCTGAGGGGGTAAATCAGGGGATGAAAGTCTGCGTGAGCGAAGCTGCGTGTACAAGCTAGTCTACAATAAACAGCTCCAATATTTATTCAAATACGCCTTGTGAAGTGCTTGCATTAAATATACCGCAAAACCGACCAATCTAAAACTACCCAAACTCCCTAAATTAATCAGGTACCTAACACCACACTATCGAGACATTATTAATTAAAATCCTTACAAGAGCCCGCACCTGTCCCGTGGCACCGAAGGGTCCCAAAGATGCCCAAAGGTGAATCCGATCGGGAACAAAGCTGCCTCAAGCAACTTCACGTAATCCGGACTATCGATATATGTTTAATAGATTTACTGAGGGTAGTTAGATTAGTTTTAGAGGAGAGGCAAGTTAGGTCGTTGTTTTATTAAAGAAACCTTGTTTCGTACAGTATCTACAACCTGTTGTTTGGGGATAACATAAATCGTCGCCGGGCATTATGAGAATGTGTTTTCTCAAACCTTAAATGCGTTAGCATTTCAGGAAACATGTAACTTTACTAAAACAGTTTTGACACACGAAAGGTGGGTAATAAGTAATTCGTGTGGGTGTTTTAATGATCATGGAAATCTGACTGTAATATAAACTTTTTTTGACGAAGCAAAATTCACTATCTAACCGGGTTAGATGTGGAAACTGACTATTTTTTATCACACAGACAGACTGGTATTTTTTATCCATCCAAGATCAAAAACCTGCAAAGTTAGCAATTAGTGCCTATTTATCTGCTTGCACTTAACTACTATTCCAGTTCTACAAAAAAGTTGAATCTACTTACCGTAAATACATAGACGTATCCTAGATCAATTAGGTATACAAGTATACAAAACCAGGGCTTCTATACTAGTAACGGTTTCAATTAAAAAGGTCTTAAAACTTGTATAGAGGTAGAGTAGTACCAATACAAACCATTAATTACAAACCAATCTTCAGTACACAATAAATAAGAGCGAATCGGAACAAATGGACAGGCGGCAAATTAAACCCACGGTGCAGTTCAATCCACATACATTAGGCACATCGATCTAACACGTCTGAACAAAGGCTGAGGCGAAATGCCGGCGAACACGCGATTGTCTTAAACGTACCCGAAATCTTTAAATATGAACACAGCAACATAACAACCTTGTTTCGTAAGCAACAAAGTCGGCAATCGCTTGAAAATTGTTTAAGTACTTGTGGATTTGGACTTTCATACCGGAGTGTAACGTAAATTTTGGAGAGGACGTATGTACGTATATTCGTAAAAAAGCTGCTTTCCTCCCATACAAAGAAAAACCAAAGACCAGGTATACTCAAGTAATGCTCATGAAGATCATTTAATTATTGTTTATCAGGGCATTCCTATAAAAAAAGGAAACCAATTTCGAATCTGTCCTGACGTTCCATCCAACCAATTTGGGTATATTAAATGATAGTTGCACAGACATGTCATCAAGCATCAGAAATAACCTAAGTTCCTGCTTTTAATTGACGAGGACCAATTAGTGTAAAAACCTTCGCTATTACTAATATTTAATTTGAGGGTTTGTCCCCTTAAAGTGAGTAAGTTGGATGTGATATGTTTTTTTAATCTTCCTTACGTGTGCTTTTATCGACTGCAAGTATGAAACAATCTGTGTATAAATATAATTTTTAAATAAGGCCGTATTATATATATATATATATTGACTGCCTCGTTGGTCTCGCGGTTGGCGTGTGCGACTGCTGATCATGAGGTATCGGGTTCGATTCCCGGGTCGGACCAAATGTTTGTATGATCTACAAATATTTGTTTCGGAGTTTGGGTGTTTTCTATGTATAATATATATGTATTTACAAAAAAAAAGTATATATGTATTTGTATCAGTTGTCTAGTACCCATAACACAAGCTCTGCTTAGCTTGGGACTAGACGGCGTTGTGTGTTAGATGTCCGAAATATTTATTTATATTATATATATTATTATATATATATGTGCGGATGGATGAAGAACCTTCTACTTCGCGGATTCGACGACGGAGGGCGTGTGCCGCTGAGCCAGTCAGCCTGTGACCACGGCCTGTGCAACCCGGTCGAAACGTCAGGCAAAACAGAGGTATGTAGTACCTTGAAATAAGTGATCGCGTTAATTCCCGTAAAAATAATAATTATTATATCATGGAACGCGAAAGTTTAAAAGTTAGTAAGGCCGTATTACGTACCGATCATTATCATGTTAATAAATTAGATACATTGTCATGCACTATTAATATTGGAATACACTCACAACACAACATTAAAGCAACCCTTATTTATTACTAAGAAAATCTATTTAGTCACTTAAAAATAAAATGCCGTGCAGAGAGAGACATGGCCGATTTCCATTCGGTGTAATCAACGGTCGTTCTTAATGCGGCCCGACCAAAAACAAAACAATCCGATGCTCACCTCCTCGCGTCCGGTTCCGTACAGTAAATTTACATTCCCCACCATACATCCCAGAAGTCCATCCGGGTTGGTAATAAAACGATCTTAAGGTACGGAGGAAAATGTCTTAGTACATACAAGTTATGCATTTCTAGCGGATTTAGATGCAAAAAAGTACCACCTTGATTTGTACTAGGTTAATGAACAGTAGATTAACTTTGATATGGGTATTGGTAAATATCTTCTATCAATGTGTTTATTTATAATTTCGTTGTTCTGTCAACTTACTTTCACAAATAGACGGTACGGGAGTTTACTTAATTTCATTATTATTTTAAACTTGTTTGAAGTGTGATACAGAATATTTAAATAATATTCATTTGCACCAGGAAGTGATTAAACAAATTAAAAAAAAACCTAGAACAATTTCGACAGTACAACTTCCAACCAATGTTGGGTTCGATAGATAGCGCTAAATCAAGTTAAATAAATCATTAGACAAGTTCTAATTTATGATATAACGCCTGTTAATATTGATTATGATAAAATTAGTAAGAAGCTTTATCTTTTAACTTGTACCGTGGTCGCAATTGCCACACGAGGCTCCAAGCCTGGAGATATACGCCGAAGGGTACCACTCTTCGGCCGTGTGTTTACAGGCTGATGCTATCGCGTAATTGTGACAATATTTGCTTTACACATTTATGTATGGAAGGCGGGTCCAGTTAATAGTCCCACCCAGGTGTACTACCTCTGAAATCACCTATTGAGTAACTGATTAAATCGAAGGTCTAAGTGGGTCACTTTACATGACTTTAATTAAAATGTTATACTATTCTGTCTGGACGGTAATATTGACCCTTTTGTATTTACAAGGTCAGATTTGGGTTTTGTTATTAATTAATCAATTGAATAACTTTTTGATTAAAGTACAACATGTGTTCCAAATATTTCCTCCGAGAGACTCTAGCTGAACGAATTTCCACATTTTATCTCAAATGTATATATTCCAGAATCACAGAGGCAATAAGGAATCCATTCCCATATTAAACACCGCACAGAGACCACCCCGTAACTAAACATTCCCAGCGATTTAAGACCGTCTTGGCTCCGAACGGCCAAGGTGAAAAGTACACCTAAGTTGAGATTAACAATCGGGCCGGGCAAAGGGCTACTAGGTCCGAAGGCCGGATGTTGAACGATAAATCCGGTCAGAAAGACTGTGTTGTAAATATATGTATGTTTTGGGACGTGCACTTATGTGATGTGACACAATTGTGAGGTTTCGGGTCAAGTATTGGTCCTCATCTACGTTAGAGCCAACACCAACTTTTTAAAGGCTTCTGTCTTTGGTGTAATGTTTTTATCAACCGGGTATTTTTTCTGTATCATAGAAATGAAATTCTAAATATCTGCCCAGTTTTTTTATCGCCGTACTTATTGTTATCATTCTGGTCACAGGATCACAACATAACTATTATGTTTCTTTCTTTTCACAACTGCCTCGGTGGCGCAGTGGTAGCGTATGCGACTGCTGTGCTTGAGGTTTCGGAGTTTGGGTGTTTCTATGTATAATATGTATGTATTTACAAAAAATTGTGTGTCATATGTCCGAAATATTTATTTTCATGACTTTTAATTAGACATTTCATACAATATTATATATATATATAAAAGCGAAATACCACTCACTTATTAATCACGAAATCTCAGAAACCATAACACCTACAAACTTGAAATTTGGCAGGTAGGTTTCTTATAGGGTGTAGACATCCGCTAAGAACGGATTTTACTAAACTCCACCCCTAAGGGGGTAAATCAGGGGATGAAAGTCTGCGTGAGCGAAGCTGCGTGCAAAAGCTAGTACAATATATTTTCAACCTGCGCCCTTTGTATTTTTCGATATCTTTTCTCGTTGAATTTGTCAATTTTAAAATAAGATATCTGAATTAAAAAAGTCAGGAGTTTAAAACTCTTCTACTTTTCGATATATTATCATACCATAAAATATGACCCTAAAAATTTCGTACTTTTTTTCGTTAATAAATGGCAAACTGTGCCGCTGTCGACATTTCTGTCGATGTCAAGTTCGACGGTAATACGTGGGGTGGTACAACTTTTATTACTGATGCTTAAAATTGGAGCTTTTCTGATTTTATTATTTCCAATACTACCCTCCAATAATTCAGACGATACGAAGCCCACTAAATCTTGGCCACTTCGGTCACCATAAATCGGCCAATGAGATGTAGTGATTTAATCGGAAACCTCAGGGTCCCTCAGGATGCCCATTAAATCGTATGGTCAGAGGATAATTAATTCCGTGGTAACGTTCAAGTGAGATTAATGACGGTAGGATCGAGAATTCGAAAGCTCTTTTCAATGGCTTTTCGTAACATGTTTATTGTTTTGTTGTTCTATTCATCACTTTTGGTTAATTGATTATTCTTCTGCTGTAGTTTCGGTAGCAATTTTTTTGTGACAGAGAAGTATACGTTTCTATATCCATACATTAATATATGTAAGTAAGTTTTTGTATGTAGTTGTACACTGAGTGTAGAAAGCTGTGGTTTGTTTTATAGTGGTTCCGTATATATCACTAATTGCCATAGGACAAAAATAAAAAATATGTGCAATAATAGTTTGAGTTACACCGGTTTATTAGAGCAGAACATACAAAATGGTATAATATAATCTATATATATAAAAGCGAAATACCACTCACTTATTAATCACGAAATCTCAGAAACTATAACACCGACAAACTTGAAATTTGGCAGGTAGGTTCCTTATAGGGTGTAGACTAAGAACGGATTTTACTAAACTCCACCCCTAAGGGGGTAAATCAGGGGATCAAAGTCTGCGTGAGCGAAGCTGCGTGCTAAAGCTAGTAATCTATATATTAATACGCGACTCCCTTTTTCGAAAATTATGCGAAAAGTTAAAAATAAGCAGTTCTGTCGAATTTCGACCAATGGGCGACTGCTTGTCTTTACAAATAAATAAAATTGGAGTGTCTAAAAAAAAAAAACGCTTTTTACTAAATGAATACATATTACACACAGTACATTTACCAAAATAATATTTGTTACAGTTTTTGTCTGTCTGTCTGTTTGTTCCGGCTAATCTCTGGAACGGCTGGGCCGATTTTGACGGGACTTTCACTGGCAAATAAGCATAAATAAGAGACGACCAACAATTAATGTCAACTACCTACAGAATAGTATAAGTACACCTATAGTAAAAGTTAGTGGCAGCAAGAAAACGTACAAACCTGAATTCCTTTCCTGATTTGTTTTTTGCTGTGTTTATTATATCTTGTAGTACTTACTGATTTCAGTGACTTACCTGAAAAAAAAAACAAATTGTAAACAATAAATCAATACTAACATTTGCCCGCGTATTCTTTACCGCAGGGCGCAGCTGGTGTTTTAACATATTTTGGACACCTGAGACAATTCCACCTAGCCCCAAACTAAGCAGAGTGTGAAGTATGTAAGTTATATTGAGCGATATATTCATGACACTTATTCACTTTATTTGTAAGCTTGCTGTTGCCCGCAGCTCCGCCCGCGTATATGTCGGTTATCGCGGCAAATAGTAGCCTATGTGTGATTCTAATGTATAAACTATATTACTGTAAAGTTTGATCCAAATCCGTTCAGTAGTTTTTGCGTGAAGAAATAACAAACATACACTCAAACTTTCGCCTTTATATATTAGCGTGATGTGATACAAACAGATTGTATGTAGAAAACACCAAAATTCCAAAAAAAAACCGGCTAAGTGCGAGTCGGACTCGTGCACAGAGGGTTCCGTACAAACCTGTTGGTAACTGAAAATGTATGCTTTTCGCAATTTTTCCTTTATCTGTGCTATAAGATGTTGCTTCGTACCACATTTCAAGATTCTGAGTTTACGGGAAGTACCCTGTAGGTTTTGATTCCCTTGCGAGTGTCGAAAATTTGCAGCATAGACGGCTTATTATATGATGTAACTAAAAATTTATGCTTTTCGCATTTTTTCCTTTATCTGTGCTTTATTGCCTTGCTTCGTACCAAATTTCAAGTTTCTGAGTTCACGGGCAGTATCCTGTAGGTTTCGATTCCCTTGCGAGTGTCGAAAATTGGCAGCACAAACGGCTGTATCTTTTGATTGCGTTGGCTTAGAATTTTGTTTTTTTCACAGCTCCAAGGGACGGTCTTGACAGACAAATGAAAGAAAGAAAGAAAGAAAGAAAAATACTTTAATTGGCACATTTTACAAAGCTTTTACATAGTATTGTTAAATATAATACAACAAAGTTACATCTGTACCAATAAGGACCACAGCTCAGCATAATGCTTAGCGCAATGCGCTAGCGCTGGTTTTCAGCTGCAGCCCAAGAGTGTTGCCCCGTGCCTGCTAAGTAATATAAATTTATTGACTAGAAAGGAGTATTAATTTGAGAGCATTGTAAATAACTATAATAGTAATTGTATTAAAAGAACCGAAAGCATTTTGCATGTGACAGTAGAAATTTAGTGATTGCAAGAAATATTTAGATAAGATGAGATTTGAGATAGCACGGCATCAAAGTTCACGGCTGACTTACTATATCGCGCTAAGAGTTACTCTGATGTCCTCAAAGTCTTTCTGATGTTGCAGTAAGAATTCTTTTAGCTTAGTTTTGAAAGAGTAAATACAGGTTCTTCTTTTTATGGGTGGGGGGATATTGTTCCAGCATTTCGAAGCAGAGTAACGAAAGCTACCTCTGAAGGCAGTTGTTCTATGATATGGTATTGAAAGTTGCAGTGAGCATTCCCTGCCCAAATTCTTGTTGCGCCTAGATGTCCACTCCAACCTGTCGAATAAATAAGCCGGTGTATGGAATTTAATTACGCCAAAAAGGAGACCAGCCATATGAAGCCTCCGACGCGCGTGCATTTTTAGAATGTTGCACTTATTAAGAAATGGGCTGATAGCACCCCTTTTGGGTACGGTGAAGCAGAACCTGGCACATGCATTTTGTAGTCTTTGTATCAGACGTTCAGTTTTCGATAACAGCCGAGGACCGTACACTACATCTGCATAGTTCAACCGAGACAACACCAAACTCTCCACCAACAAAATCCGTAGCTCTTCACTTAAGAATGGCCTCGCCCTATACAAGACCTTTAATTTGTAAAAACAATGACGAACAGCGTTCGAGATATGGTTCTCAAACCTCAGGTCCGCGTCCATTATTAATCCTAAGTTCCGGACTTCAAAGACTCGCTCAATTGGGACGTCCATTATTGTAACAGGACACGTGTTGTCCGGGATAGCGCTCAGCTGAGATTTAGTGCCAAACAGCATAAATTTTGTTTTCAGAGGGTTAAGAACGAGAGAATTGCGAGCAGACCAGTCAACAATTCTATTTAGATCCTGATTTAACTTTTGAAGTGCTGTTTCATAGTCTGAAGGCTTGAAGGATATATATACCTGTGTATCATCTGCATACATATGATGGCTGCAGTGTTGCAGCTGCCGAGCCATATCGGAACAGTACATAATAAATAGGACAGGTCCTAATATTGAACCCTGCGGCACACCTCTAGTTAGAGATCTCGAGCTAGAACATACCGTGTTACCATCCATTTGCTTTATCTCAACATATTGAGAGCGGCTACTCAGGTAGCTGTCAAACCATTTAATAGTTTTCATATCAAAACCGTAGTAAGCCATTTTCGATAGCAACAATGGAACATTTATGGAGTCAAAGGCGCGAGAATAATCTAATAAAACTAGTAATGTGCACATGCCGGTGTCCTGTGCGGATAGGATGTCGTCCGTCACGGCCAATAAGGTTGTGGTTGTACTACGAGCCTTTCTAAATCCCGATGGGGTATCAGGGAGGATATTATTTTTCTCTAAATACTTTTGAAGCTGAGAACACACGGTTTTTTCCAGCACTTTTGATAGTACTGGGAGTAAACTAATAGGCCGCAAATCCTTCGTGTCCACTGGCAAGTTATTTTTTGGTATTGGGCGTATTACAGCGGTTTTCCATAGCTCTGGGTAAGTAGATGTTTGTAGGGATCTGTTTATTATGGCGGTAACAGCGTCTATTGCCAGTGGCATGGTAAGCAATACCATATCCAAATTAATCCCGTCGTTACCTTCAGCATTAGACTTAAGTTCTTGGAGGGTTTTAGCGACCGAAGTCCATGGAACCGCTTCCAGTGTAAATATTTTCTCACTGAAGCGCGAGTACTCGTAGAAAGTTAGATCCGATATGCCAACCACATTCCCCCCAGGGACATTCATAAAGAAGTCACATATTTTATCTGGGTCATTGAAGTGTGACGGTAGGTTCATGTTCTTTTTTGAGGGCGCTAAGGTTGATTTTATCTCTTTCCATAAAGTCCGAGGGTCATTAATTTTTTTAGTGAAGTTATTTTTATAGTAAGCTAATTTTTCATTGTAAAGTGATTTATTGACTAGTGATTTGAGTTCTTTGTAATATTGTTTTGTACTTTCTGTTTTATGTTTTAAAAATTGAGTATGTGCATTATTTCTTAAGACCATCATATATTTTATATTGTCAGTGATCCATGGGTACGAACGTTCTTTGATCCTCCTTGTTATTTTGGGTGCGTGGCAGTCAAATAAGATGTTGATATAAGTATTAAAACATGCCACCATTTCGTTCACGTTAGATAGTGTTGGTATATATCGCCAATCGAGAAGCGAGGCATCATTGTCGAACTTTTCCCTACATATGCTTTTTAATGGGCGGAAAGATATAGTTTGTGGCTCCGCTTTATATTTTTTTACATAAAGATCGCAGGTCAAGAACGCGTGGGCTCCTAGTTCCGGAATGTACTCTGCAGAGGTCGACCGAACCTTTACGTCAGTGCAAACAATGTCTATCAGAGTCTCACAGTTGAGTTTAAAGTGCGTAGGTGTATGTATCACCTGCTTCAAGCTAAGACAGCTCAAGAATGCTCCGAGTTTAATAGACTTAGCATCTGATACATTTAATAAGTTTATATTGAAATCGCCCATCAGAATCACTCCATCACAATAAGCCAGAGAGTTTACAGAGAAAGTGACAGCATCAAGAAACAGGTCAACTTCCAGCCAGGGAGGGCGGTATGCAGTACCTATAGCTAGCTTGAAACCACCAACACTGGTAGTAAGCCACATTTGCTCCACTGAGGAGTGTAATGGGTCCACGGGGTGTGGGTGCCTACGAGCAGTGAGCTCGCGCTTGATGTAAAAGCCGACTCCGCCGCCTCGACCACGTTTCACTGACGATGGGCGGGGGATGTGTTTTAATAGGTAACCAGGCAAGGTTGGCGCTTTTCCTTCCTCACCGTCCCTCAACCATGTCTCATTAATAGAGATCAAATCCGGCCTATGTCGCTCCACTACCGTCACGAGCTCCTCATGTCTTGTACCCAATGAACCCGCATTGAAATGACCAACTTTTAAGTACTTAGGAGCCATCAAGAACCTGCAAAGACATCACAATTGTACTCAACATCTTTACATGTCCTGGAGTTCTTACAATCGCTTGTATCCATTTTGAAGCAATACGATATACGTCTAAGATAAGCTATGTTTGTTTCGCAATTCATAAATATTTTACAAAGCATAGGATATTCTGTTTGCCTTATAACTTTAGCAGCAAAGAATAGATATGACGGGCTAGATAAAAGTCCTTTATAAAGAAATGTAGTTATAGTTATTGATTTTAACAGTAGACGAATATAAATCATGTACGGAGCACACCCTTGAGCCGCAAGTATATATTTGAATGAAATAAATCTAGGAAGAACAACTTTACACAACACACGTAAGCATGCAAAAATATAAATTAAGGAGAAAAAACAGCACCTCACAAGTACACGACAACACACATATAAGTAGAATTCTTTACAGATATTATAAGTAAAAAGTGAAGTTTTCATTAGAACATAAAAAAAGTAGTCTGTTTCTGAAATTAAATCTAAAATAAGATATTTACACTCGCAAAATACCTGACATTTAACTATTTCAACTAAAGTGGCCTGGCACAAACTGCGGCTCATCCAAAAATCTGTATTATATCCTCTTCGGATCGTATGCGCTTAGCGGGCATTCCGTCTTCTTTTCGGCTCAATATGCAGCCTTCTTTTGTCCACGTATAACTCCAGTTACGACGCGCAGCAGCCTCTCGAGCTTTGTGAAACAATTTCCTGTTAGCTTGTGTTAATCGCTCATTTATATAAACTCGGCGTGGAGCTCCAGCAACCTCCAGGTCTTTCGTGGTCAAGCCACGTCGCACCCGGGCACTGCGCAGAAATTCGTCGCGCGTTTCACGTCTCGTGAGACGGACGACAATGACGCGCGGCCGAGGCGCCTTCTCTTCGTTTGCCTCAAAGTTGCGTCGTCCATTCCCCACCCGTTTCGCGTGTACCACATCCTGCTGCTCCAACCCAATGTCGAGTTTGATGGAAATGATATTTATAATTTGCTGTGTGTTCTCACCGTTTACTTCAGTTACACCAGAAATCTCTATGTCATTCAACAAGGATTCCTGTTCCCGGTCATTCAGTTTTTGTTTTAAATCGCATACGGTTTCTTCCAATATTGCTATGTTGGAATGCAGGTGCTGATCTGATTTTTCCTCTAATGTGTCAACTCTCTTCTCCAGTAAATCTACCCTATCCTTGCATTTCTTACTGTCGACTTGAAGTCTCAACATCTCTTCCCTAAACTCGCGCAACTCCAAAATCAAAGCATTAAGCTCCTCACGAAAGATGCGAATCTCCTTGAGTATCAAACCCATATCCATCGCCTGTGGATAAGACACCATAAGGTGTTACTGGCCGTAGCGCCCAACGAATTATCCAACTGCGGCAACACATATTCCTCCGATATGACTGGCGGCGTCGTTAATACAACATTGCAGCCCGTACAAGTCCATTCTCGGCAGATGACGTCACTCTCTCGGCGCGTCGTAGCGCATACACGGTTACCGTCCACCACCACTTCCACGCCGGGCGCAGGAGAATCGAATACCCACGACGACCAAAAATAAATCCAATAATTACAAAACGGTTTTTAAAGTTTATCTTGTTTATCTCGGGGTAACTTAACCAATCCGTAGAAGCACTTTAAATTAGAACGGGAATTGTAACTCGCTCAATAGGCCAATCACAGAATTTCGAGAGGAAATATTATAGTAGTTCACTTAACACTCCGCGACACGTCTGCCCACTAGCTAGCACCGGCGCGCACCACTCAAATGGACAACAAAGTGATCCTATAAAGGTTCCGTATTTTCCTTTTTAGGTACGGAACCCTAAAAATTGCAGATCATACAATCATTTAGTCCTGAAGCTCATGGGGCAGAATATCGAGTGGTCCGCGACGGTGAAATACCTTGGCGTGACCATCGACCGCACCCTCTCCATGAAGCCCCACGTCAACAACGTTGTTGCACAGGTTCGTGCCGCGCGTTCCCTTCTGCGGCCCGTACTATCCTCCCGACTGCCGCTCCGTGCGAAGCTTGGCGTGTACAAGGCGTACATACGCACCCGACTTACTTATGGTGCTCCGGCCTGGTTCGCGCTCGTTTCCGAGACGAACCGCCGTCGGCTGCGTGCGCAGCAGTCGCTCTCACTACGCACCCTTGTAAACGCCCCTCGCTTTGTGCGGAACAGTGCAATCTCCAGGGATCTGCACGTGGAGAGCCTGGATGATTTCGTGGGACGCCTGAGCACCAACCTGTGCTAAGCACAGGTCACCACACTGGACAAGACCCGGGCGTTACTAGCAGGTCGCTCGACCCCGGTAGTTACGCCCACCCCACCGGACTAATCCCCCAGGATTACCAACAGGCCCATTGGGCCCACCCCAGTGACCCACCTGTAGTTGCAGGCGGCGCTGAAAACCACTTGGACAGGTTTAAAACCTGGAAAGGTAACCCCGAGACCCTAGGGGGTCTACGAGAAGAACCACGAGAATCATTTAGTCCTACCAAGGCATTGAACCCGTGACCTCAGCACAGTGGTCAAATATTCTACCACTTCTCTTTCTCGTCTTCATTTAGCCTGAATTAATGTCTAAGGAGCAAAACCTATTCTCTAAATCATATTCATCAAAATGGGGTCATTAGTTTAGGCACCACAGTGCAAGTGAGGAACAAACATACATGCATAGACTGCCAAAAGTATAACCCTTCTTTTTGGCATTGCCATAGTGGCTAAGGACTAATAATCCTACTAATATTATAAACGCGAAAGTTTGTAAGTATGGATGGACGGATGTTTGTTACTCTTTCACGCAAAAACTACTGAACGGATTTGGATGAAACTTTACAGTAATATAGCTTATACATCAGAATAACACATAGACTACTATTTGCCGCGATAACCGACATATACGCGGGCAGAGCCGCGGGCAACAAAATAGTTTATTATAAATAATTATTTATACTAAATTAAAAATAACCAAAAAAAAAAACTGGTAATAGGTAGTAGAGCCACGCTGATTTCAGCACGAATGGGCCGGCTCGACCGGGGCGGTACTACCCTCGCACAGAAAATCAACGTAAAATGACAGCGTTCATGCTGTCGTGTTTCGTTGGTGAGTGCGAGACCGGAGGCCCAAATAGTCTAGTCAACAAGTTCCATACTTGTTGACTAGACTAAAAGATGCAGTAGCATCACTAGGCCGCCATGGTGTGGGTCGCCATACTGCATTGTCTGCATTCGCAGTGAGTATGGTGACCACCACTCTTGGATTCTGCTTATGCTTTCCATCAGGCAGAGTAGAGTCATTACCTAATCTTTGTTTATAAGAGACACCTCTCGCAATAAGAATTTACATCCTGTGTTACGGAGGTCTTTACAAACATACATGAAACGGACACAAATAACACCCAGACTCAGAACAACAATTTATTAAAGTGTAGTCCCATGTAGGATTTGAAACTACCACACTTGAGGAATTGGTGAGCGGCATGGCTACCACTTAAACCATGTAGTCCAATTGTTGTATATAAGTGTACCTACACACTTCCTACTTTATAAGTTGATGTTTATTGGGTTATGAAACTATCCGCCATCATAATTGTGTACCTACCTTACTCTTATGATTTTGTTACTTGGACTTGCTTGTAATTCTAGGCTACTTAGCTAAATACACAACTAACGATATTTGGTGTTTTATTGAAGATATAATATTGGCGACGAGTAGAAAACTTGACAATGGAGTGTAATACAGTGAAATTTAATGAGTTTAATGTGAAATGTGACAATTGGGACAATTACACAGACAGACATCGACAGACTTAAGTATTGTTTTGAGGCGAATGGCGTCGTCTTAGATTCGTTAAAAAGGGCAAATTTCTATACAGTGTGCGGTGTACAAGTGTTCGAGACTCTTATGGCATTGATTACACCTAAAAAATCTTGTGAAGTAACATTCAGTGAAATTGAAGCGATCCTAACTAAACATTACAGCCCAAAACCTAATGAGATTTCTGCGTCGTTCAAATTCTATAAGCGCGATCAACTACGCAGTGAATCCGCCGCGGAATACATAGCGCAACTCAGAAAAATCTGTGCCGGTTGTAACTTTACAGACATGGAAAGGATGCTTCGTGACAGATTGGTATGCGGCATGAACAATCATAATTTGCAGTACGAACTGTTAAAGATAGATAATTTGCGATACCATGAAGTAGTGGATGCAATGCTTTCGACCGAAAGTGCGGGCAGGGACGCTCGTATGATGCAGAGCGCCTTCGTCACCGGCGCCGCCGTCTGCTACGACGCGACGGCAGTGGACGCCGCGGCAACGTCATGTGAACCTATGGACATCAACGCTGTGCGATCTAAAGCAAATGTTCGATTGTGTTATCGATGTGGAAACCGACACGCTGGCGAATGCCGTTTCGTTAACGCCGTGTGCCACTTTTGTAAGAAGAAAGGGCACATCGAGAGAATATGCACAGCTAAAAAGAAAAGTCTTTCTCAACAAATCAACTTAACCGAAAACGAGACTGATATGCGTTTTAATGGCATATATAACATAGAGAGTACGAGGAGCTCTCGCGTTCCGGCATACGAGGTGAAGCTACTACTGGACGGAGCGCAGGTAGCGATGGAGGTGGACTCTGGCGCCGCTTTCTCCTTAGTGAACCAGCAGACGTGGTCGCGCGTACGCTCACGCAGCGCTTTAGGCGCGGTACCCAACCGCCTGTGCACATGGAACAGCTTACCGGTTAGAGTGATGGGACAAGCTCAAGTGCATGTACAATATAAAGACATTAAGTGTGTTTTGAATGTCATTGTAGCTAAGGGCTCAGGACCGAATCTGTTGGGACGTAACTGGTTCGAGGCACTAGGTATTACTTTAAATGTTAATATAATATCTGAACTTGACGTGCCTGTGAACAATCAGATTGTAAGTAAACATAGTGAGGTTTTCAGGGACAGACTCGGTACTTACCAGGGAAACCCTGTGGCTATGCATTTGAAACCAGGTGCTACTCCTAGGTTTTTTAAGGCACGACCTGTACCTTACGTTATTAAAGACAAAGTTGAAAATCGGCACATGCCTCCGAAAATTAAATCTGAGTGGATCACACCTACAAAGCCGTGGTCTCGAATAGATGTGGGCCAAAGTCTGATGTTTAGAAATTATAGTTGTGGACCTCGTCTTCGTAATAAGCAATGGCCATCTAATTATCAAGTGCCAACTGGTGATGGTAATGTCCTCAACGACACATCAACCAACTTGTTAAAAATAAAGTCACAGAAGATGCAGACCGAGAAGGAGAGAGGGAAGAAGAGTAAATATGCACTGGTTAAAAAGAAAGTCACAGAAGATGCAGACCGAGAAGGAAAGAGGGAAGAAGAGTAAATATGTAATAAAAAGGCCAGTCTGGAAATGGAAGATCAAGATATGGAAATGAGAGGTACAGACTCAAGTGAGGACACAATTGATGATGTTATATGTTAGGTATACTATACCCAGTGATTATTAGTCTGGCTGTTCTGCGGGTAACATTAAAAGTAAAGTTTTATCTCATACAAAAAGTCCTTATGAAAAGCCGGATTCAATGTATATCAAATAGACATAATGTTAAATATTTAAATAAGTACAAAATTGTAGCTTTAAGTATAAGTTAAAGCTTAAATATATTTTGTATACTTGGGGGAAAGGTATGTTGTATATAAGTGTACCTACACACTTCCTACTTTATAAGTTGATGTTTATTGGGTTATGAAACTATCCGCCATCATAATTGTGTACCTACCTTACTCTTATGATTTTGTTACTTGGACTTGCTTGTAATTCTAGGCTACTTAGCTAAATACACAAATAACGATATTTGGTTTTTTATTGAAGATATAATACCAATGTTATTTCTGATGTTGACAATTTGCAATGACAGATAAATAGAAAACTGTAGTTTTACAACATTTTACAGATTTACAAGAAACTACATAAAACTCGACTGCCTCGGTGGCGCAGTGGTAGTGAATGCGAGTGCTGTGCTTGAGGTCTCGGGTTCAAATCCTGGGTCGGACCAAATGTTTGTGGGATCTACAAATATTTGTTTCGGAGTTTGGGTGTTTTCTATGTATAATATGTATATATAAAAAAAAAGTATATATGTATTTATCAGTTGTCTAGTACCCATAACACAAGCTCTGCTTAGCTTGGGACTAGATGGCGTTGTGTGTTAGATGTCTGAAATATTTATTTATTTGAAAGGCCTGATAGATAACGAACAAATGGTTGACTTATTGCAAAAAGCAATCTCTTCCAGGCTACAATGCTTTATGTTTTAATTTAAAACATATTAAACAAGATATATCGATAACACTTAAGATTTAAACTAGCTTATGCCCTTGGTTCCGGTTATCGGGGTAAATGCCTGTGTCACTCTGAAGTATAAGCTATTGTCCTGTAAAGTTTCATCTAAATCTGTTAAATAGTTTATGTGCAAAAGAGTAACAAACAAAAATCAGATAACCTATGGAGAGGCCTATGTCCAGCAGTGGACTGCGATAGGCTGATGATGATAAATCAGTTAACCATAATGCAATGATATACAATGAAAATAATTTTAAATTCATGACCCCTTATAGCCACAATATCATAGTTTCCCGCAGGTATAATAAATTGTTTACAAGTCCTCATACTAAGGTAAGTATGACTTAAAACTGTTGAAAACTGTATTAATTACTGATTTCGAGTTTTTTTTCATTGCTAAGCCAATAGTAACTAATTATTAATATTTTACACTTTTACTTTACAGAACGTACTCTTTTGAAAGTTTACTAAAATATTAATTAATTGACTGAACACTTATATTGTCCTTATGAAACAAATAAATATTGCTTTAATACCAGAGACCAATAGGTCTCTGCCAAAACCTATAGGAAAAATAAACTTTCAAATTACTAATGACAATAACATAACCTTAAAATTAAGATGTGACAACATTCACGCCGGGTGATGAGAACCGGCTTAGAATTAGTATTTAAATATGTAAAATATACCTGATACGGGGTTTCATCTCCAATTTCTTCCAATCGTTTCAAGTTTAAACACAATAAACAGTTTTCTTTAGGACTCCAAGCATAGAATACATCGTCCTTTAATTCGATCAAATTACGCAATTTACCACTTGAATTATCACTCAAGTTGCCTTCTAAGTCCTGGAATATTTTATGGCTAGGCAATTTAATCTCATATAAACGGCTATCCATCGTAAATAATTAGAGTAAGCAACTTGTTTTGACAAAACACAATTTCTGAACTTGAAAATTGACAGCTGCTTAGAATTAGCTCTCGCGGTATTTTGCAACGTTTCGTTACTGCTAAGTTCTTGAAAATGTTATTGAATGAAGATAAGAACATTATGTTTTTATCTATTTCTTTAAACGATATTTTTTTGGAAAGAAGTTCCTTAACGCGCGTTGCGAAAGGGGGCTAGATGAAAAAAAATGTAACGACACTTTTCGCGCCAAAAGTTGTAACGAAACTTTTAACACCGAGTTGACGTCATAGTGCTGGATACTTAACGTTAAATATAACAAACTGGTTGCCAACGTCCACACCATGTTGAATACACCGGTTCTCGTCCGATCACCGAAGTTAAGCAACCTCGGGCGTGGTTAGTACTTGGATGGGTGACCGCCTGGGAATACCACGTGATGTTGGCTTTTTGCGTTTATTTACAGAAAACATATTGTTTTATAGTATATTTTGTAAAGTTTGCGCATATTTTTATTTTAATAAAATAGATAATTAATATATAAAAGAGTTTTATTATTTAAACATTTGAACGTGTATCGTTTACAACTGCCTAATTTTAATCAATTATTTAATCTTGCCACAACCAACCAAGCGAGTGATCTTCTTTTATTAACCGACTTCCAAAAAGGAGGAGGTTCTATGTTCCACTGTATGTATTTTTTTTTTTTTTTATGTTTGTTCACCGATTACTCCGTCAATTGTGGACCGATTTTGAATATTTTTTTTGTGTTCGAAAGGGTATGCTTCCGAGGTGGTCACATTGCCACCATATCAGGATCTGATGATGGGATCCTAGGGAAATCGAGGGAAACCCTTATTTTTTTAAGGCACATACTATGTTTTTCGTTTATTTTCTGAAGTTACACCGGTATTTGCGTCTGGTAGTCATCATTTTATGATGATGAGCTGATGATGTAATGTACAACTCCTTAACGGTTAGGAGTTGGAGGATAAATCTTTAAATATCAAATGTATGTATGTTACCTTTAGTCGTGTTCCTTCAAATTATTTAGGTAAGCTGATGATGGAAGGTGGAAGGTACAACTCCTCAACGGTTAGGAGTTGGAGGATAATTCTTTCAATTTCATACGTATCTAAAGACCTTCAGTCGTATACTTTCAAGTTATTTAGGTGAACTGATGATAGAAGGTTAAATTCTTCAAGAGTTACGGATTAGAGGATGATTTTAATATTAAACGTACGTATAGACCTTAATTTGTATTCTTGATGATGAAATTTGATGAAATAGTTCAACTTACTACTTACCTACGATTGTTTGCACTTAAAACTAAAAAATAAAAACTTTTTAAAAAAAAAAATCGACTTCCAAAAAACATCCAACGAAAACTCCCTGCCGAAAAACACAAAAAAACGTAAAATAAACTGGTTCTTCATAAATTTCCTATACCTAATTCTATATTAATTTAAATAGTAGTATTATAATGTGTGCTAGGTACCTAAAATCTGTTTGACGTCGGTGCCAAGCGACTATCTATATATTTAGATTTTTGTAATAAAATTGTTCTTTCGTATTCTTTTTGGCTTGGCACCGACTTCAAATAGATTTTAGGTACCTAGCACACATTATAATACTACTATTTAAATTAATATAGAATTAGGTATAGGAAATTTATGAAGAACCAGTTTATTTTACGTTTTTTAGTGTTTTTCGGCAGGGAGTTTTCGTTGGATGTTTTTTGGAAGTCGGCTTTTTTTTGTGATTAATTTATAAGAGAATAAATTTATTGTGTTTTAGTCAATTCACTTGGTTGAGGTGATGATGCTGATGAGGTCCTAATTCTGGTAAAACAATCGTCTAAAAACAATCGAAATTATTTTAAAAAGGTTTTAATGCATTACTGTATTACATGACCTAAAACTCTATGTGGGTATAATTTTATTTATAGACAAGTTGTTTCGGTACAGATAATAAAAAAATAATCTATGACAAACATGACAGTGTGAGATGGCTTCATGGTTCTACTGTTGTAAAGAGATCTTAGAATATGTCCAGGGATTTTTACTTGCTTAAGTTTTAAGCTGCATGACTTATGGTAAAAACGTATTATGCTTATAATAATTTTTTATCATTTTTAAGATGTATTTTGTCCAACGTATTACAAGCTGTTTAATGTAGGTTCTTCTAAAAATGGAAAATTTGAAGTATTTTAAGATTATAATTCCATTTTTGCTTGTTACCACTAGTTACTTCTTGTTGTCTATCTATGGTTTTAATGCAAAAGTAGCACATATGACTCCACGTACAACAGCTCAAAAAAGAAACCACGGACCTGATTTTAAATTAGATGACATATTCATAAGTGTGAAGACATCAAAACGTTTTGAAACTACAAGATTGCCAATCATACTGAAGACATGGTACCAACTTGCCAAGCAACAGACGTGGTTTTTTACGGACACAACAAGTTATATTCTCCAAAAGCGAACAAACCGACACATAATAAATACACAGTGTTCTCCGTGGCATGATCAACGGGGTCTGAACTGTAAAATGGAATTCGAATATAACCACTATATAAAGAGTGGTAAAAAGTGGTTTTGTCACTTTGATGACGACAATTATGTCAATGTATTTCGTTTGGTAAGCTTTTTACGGAAGTATGATTATACATATTATTGGTATCTCGGAAAGAGATCTAAATTTAAACCTAAGGTTAATCTACCAAAAAAGTATTTGGTTACCAATGATACCGGCAGGAAAATTGCTCCTTTATTCATTTCGTTCGCGACGGGCGGTGCTGGGTTCTGTATAAGTAGAAGCTTAGCAAGAAGAATGTTCCCTGTTGCAGGTCGTGGTGGTTTTAGACGGCTGTGTCGCACTGTTGGGGCTTCAGACGACGTTTGTGTTGGACTTATAGTGCAATATGTAACATTGAAGAAACCTTTACAGGTTTCTTCAATGTTAGGTTAACCCAAGTGAGGGAATTTCATTCACACATTGAGTCATTGAAGAAAATTCCAGTGAGAGAAATTCGTAATCAAATTTCCTTCAGCTATAAATCTAGAAATGTTCTCAATATTCCTGCATTCGAAACTGTTGATGACCCTAGCAGGTTTTTGTCGTTACATTGCAAGTTATATCCGTTTGTTGATTATTGTAGTAGGAATAGAAGGAATAAAACATATCACTTTACGCCTAAAACAAAATATAAAAATAAAACTGACAAAAATCTAAGCTGACAAACTTCAGATACAAAATTTGTAATTTATAAAATCAGTAATTGTATACGAGTATAGAAATAACTACTTTTTCCAAATGTTTTTTTTTTTGCATTCCAGCAAAGAGAATAGTGAACTGAAATATGCCATCGGAGATTCACGAACAGTTTATATTGTCATTAATACAAAATTTTTCGCAAGTAAATTTTGTTTTTCCTAATCAAACTTAAGTCTGAAATCTTACGTGCGAACGATATCTTTTTCGTGTTGATTTTTGTTTACACGTTATTAGTGAATAACACTGGAACTGCCTCATTGGTCCATCGATTGACGTATGCGACTGCCGAACAAGAGGTCTCGGGTTCGAATCCCGGGTCGGGCCAAGTGTTATTGAGTTTTTCTGATTATAGAAATACTTAATAACAGCTCGGAGTTTGAAAGTTAGGGTCTGAACCCCCGTGCCTCGGAGAGCACGTAAAGCTGTCGGTCGTGTGCCTGATCTCTCCCCGATCGTGTCGTTTAACCGTTCCTTCAGATTATGAGAGAGAGGGAACAGAGAGTGCACCTGCTTGTATTTACGCACACACTTGTGCACTATAATATTTCCTGCGTAGTTGGTTGGTCTCCGTTGAGACTGGTCGCCGTGGCTGTAATCGGCTAGGAGAACATCATCATCATAAGTGATGAATTAAGAGTACAGAGTGTCATCACTCAAAGTCATCCTATGGGTGTCGTAAAAGTAAAATTGTTAGCAATTTCAGTGTTTCCAATTGTTTGCAACACTCCAAAAAATCGCCAACTTTTGTTTAAATTGTGTCTACAGCGAGTTGCCAACAATTTGAAAAACATTCGAACTAAGCGTCTCCACAGAGCTAATAAAAAACTGTAACAAGCGTATTCTTTTGATGGTTACCGCCAAAAACAGAAACACGGTTGCCAACATTTGTTGACAATTTTTGTTGCCAACACAAGGAGATTGCAGAAACTTTTGTCACCAACACGTGTTGACGACACAAAAATTGACAACTTTTGTTCGGTAGAGACCCGGCTTAAGGGAGCAAATTACACAAGACAATATCACTGCAAAGAGAAGGAAAACTTGAAAGAAATCCTTTTTTTACGTGTGGAAACCCCCTCGTGCCGTCATCCGGGTTTGTGGTGGGGCGGTGTGTCGGAATCGAACCGACTAAAACCACACGGTGGGCCACTCTGCGCCTGAGACGGGAGGGATCCGGGTACTGCTGTTATTACCACATCCGGACCCCTCCCAGCGCTTGCCCGCACTGAAGCGGGCACCGTCTGCTGGTATGACTCTCAATTAAGGCGACGTACGGCACACGCGTACCTCGCCCCCTCGCGGGTGGCCACTGAAGCGGATGGAGCGGAAAACCCGTCCCGGCCATCCGCGGCCTCATGCCGCCCTTAGTGTAGCTAAGGGCGGCATGAGGCGCTGGTAGGCGCGCCTCCGCCGCCCGGTTCGCTGGCGGCGGATTGGGTCCGAGTGGATATCGTCCTCCCGGGCCTTCTCCGCCGCGTCACATTGTAGGTCAAAACCTTCTTACTGAGGACTGGACTATGTCGAACAGACTGAGCGACGTACACCTAAGCCGTGGGCTTAGGACATATTAAATGATAATAAACAAGATTATAATTATTTAAGATTGCATAAGCCAGGTTAATAAACATAATTATAAAATGAACGAGTTTTAACTATTTAACACATAGTGTGTTCTCTTTTGTCTGTTTGTTTGTTTTGTTTTAAAAAAGACAACGCCCGCATTAAGATAATACATCCTGTGTCGCGGGGGACTTTATAAACATACATGAAAAGGACACAAAGAACACCCAGACTCAGAACAACAATTCGTGAATCACACAAAGTGTTGTTCCATGTAGGATCTGAACTAACAACACTTGGCGCAGTAGTAAGCGGCGTGGCGACCGCTTAAACCACTAGGCCAACCGTGCAGTCACTGTGATACCAGTGAGAACGGCAGAGACTGTAATATCAGAAAGCAAAGAGAATAGTTCAAACACGTCAGTAGTCAAAAGTAAATTCTCTTCGTCTATGAAAAAAAAAACTGACAATTTTACAGAGAATTGCCTACATTCCTGATATTTTGGCCGTGCAATTTGCTCCAAATACTATTAATATTTACGAAATGGAAAGTGATAAACGGTTATGTGTACAGTAAAGAGTGCGGTAATATGATATGGGATTTCTTCATCAATATCTAAATACTGACTTTTATCAAGTCAGCCCTCGTTTTCCTCGCACACGAACTTGACAAGGCTTATCATGACATGGCTCAGTTAAGAAATATTGTCTTAATATAAACATAACAAGCGTTGCTTTATTAAATTCAATGGCTCGCTCAAGAATACGTAGTCTTGGATACAGGAAAATCAAATTGGCAATGTTAGGATTAATTATATTTGGCTTTTTTCTAATATTGACTTACCAGACTACCACCGTTGCATCGCAAAAGAGAACAGTTCCCATCAATTTATCACTCATTGCTGACATGGAAAAATTAATTCTAGACGATATTTTTCTATGTGTGAAAACATCGAAGAATCTAGCGACCACAAGACTTCCGGTAATATTGAAGACATGGTTTCAGTTAGCGAAAGAACAAACTTGGTTTTTTACGGATGAAGAGGATATGCAATTACAAAACCAAACAAATGGACACTTGATACATACGAACTGCTCATCGCAACGTAACAGGGACGGGTTACATTGTAAAATGGAAATGGAATACACATATTTCGTAGGAATTGATAAAAAATGGTTTTGCCATTTTAATGACGATAATTATGTCAATGTGCCACACTTGGTTGCTGTCTTGCAAGAATACAATTATAATCAGGATTGGTATTTGGGAAAAAGGTCTTCTTTCTGTCCTATGAGGTTGGCCTACAGTTATTTAAATTATACGCGACGGGGAGTCTATGATAACGTATTTTGGTTTGCTAATGGAGGAGCTGGTTTTTGTATTATTAAGGCCTTAGCTCTGAAAATGTATAATATAGTTGCTATGAACGCATTCGACGACGTGTGTGGTGCGCTAAAGCTAAATGATGATATTTGTATCGGTTTATTGATTGATTACGTGACGAGGCGTAAAGTTACGTTGACACAAGTACCAGGATTTCATTCCCACGTTGAGACTATGAAGAAACTCTCTAAAGATCATTTTCAGAAGCAAATCACGTTCAGTTACTCTTCAAATAATACGATTGATATTTCCGGATTCAATACTTCTGTTGATCCCACTAGATTTTTATCATTACATTGTTTTTTGTTTCCTGATTTCGGTTATTGCAAAAATAAGAAAGCTATAGGTACATTTCACAAATCGATCTAATTCCCTAGGTATGTTGTAGTGTGCTTGCTAATATGTATCTGTTATCTTCCTTGTAAAAATATATGCTATACAAATATACCTTACCTTATTTTTATTTTTTACAATCGATCCAATTTGTCCAATCACATAATAGCGTAAAACGTAGGGTGCTTTTTCAGCTAGATTCAGGAAAAAAGAAAATTTTATGTTCTCATAAGATTTTTATACTAATATACAACTCAATAGTTTCCAAAATTATCAGTTCAGATTGGAAAAAACAAAATATATATAGCTCTAACATCTTCGACTTTTTTTTTAAAACGTTTTTTTGTAAGTGATGTCCATGTAAAATTGATTGTTGTGGTCAGTTGTGGTGAACCTTTGACCATGCAACTGTTTTAGGTGAGGTCGGTTCACAACACGAACGTGTATCGCTATCCAAACCCAAACTTTAAACGAATGTTGTAATTTTTTACATTGATTTATATTTATATCGTAAAATATTAATGGATTAATGATACAGATTGATCTAAATGGATATCCATGTGTGTACTTGTTGTAAATTGACGTAAGTGAAGTGGAAACAAAACACACACAGGTAACTGATTGTGCCCACATAGACGCATTCCGTAGCAGTATATCACTTTGATTCGGAATGGTATCACGTAATTTCATCTCCCTGAGCGCGGCCCATACTTTCTTATAAATAAAACAACGCATAGGAGGCGATAAATTCCATTCTACAAGATTTCGTACGTGAATTTTCTTGTGTAATTTAATATTTTGTATGTTTTAAAGGTTTGAGAATTGCTCTTGGCAGTGAATGAGTGAGCGCTCTAAGTCGAAGTGTGATTAAGAATCTTGTATCACTGTTTACGTTAACGATCTCTTTTTCCTTTGTCACCTTGATCTCTTCGATTTCACTATGAAGTTTTATCAAATATCATTTGTGTGATTGATGAAAGCATAAGAACTACTGTGTGTATAGAATAACGGTTCGATAGCCTCTTTCAACTTTAGGTACTGATTTCGATTCTACCTATCCAAAAACCCCGGTTGTGGTGACGGATTCTGTATCACCATCAACTTAACGCACTCCACTTGGTTGGATATAAATATATGGATTCTTGAACATTTGTCCCCATAACCATTTCGTCTATAAAAATTAAAGATAGTACCTATTCTTTAGTATAGGTACTATACTAACCTACCTATTCTTTAGTACCTATTCTTTAGTATAGGTACTATACTAAAGAATAGGTATTTGTAAGATATTTGTAAATCGTCGAGGCGGGTGTGCTCAGTGGGAGGCCATATGGCGGCGTGGCTCTGCTGTGGCGTAGGAGTGCGTTTTGAGTCTGTGTCCGTGGTAGAATGTGATAACGTGCGGCTATGTGCGATAAAGATAACGGTGTGTGGTAGGTCGGCAGTACTTTTTAGTGTATACATGCCTACAAACTCGTACGATAACCTACCCGAGTTTGCTGCATGCTTCGGTGCGATTAGATCTGTAATCGAAGTGGAGGAGAACAATGGAGTTGAGGCATTTTATATACTGGGTGATTTTAATGCTCACCCAAATGAACTGTTTTATAATGAAATGTTAGATTTTTGTATGGATCTTAACTGGCGTTGTATAGATTTAAGTATGTGCCCTAAAACTACCTATACATTTTATAGTGATAGTCATGGTTGTACAAGATGGTTGGACCACTGCATCGTCACAGAGTCAGCTCGGGAGTCAGTTGTTGGTGTGACTGTGCACTACGACGTGTATTGGTCGGACCATTATCCACTCGTAGTGGAATGTAATTTAAATAAGCTTAAGCCTAAAGTTAGGGATTTCGTACCGGAAAAACCTGTAAACCGTGTCATATGGGGCGAGAGACAGGTACAACAAATTAATCAATACCATGATATTTGTCATTCTAAACTACGATTGATAGATTTTCCAAAAGAGTTAAGTGAATGTTGTGATAGTTTTTGTGGTAACAGTGAACATCACTTAATTCTTGATAGGTTGTATGCGCAAATTACTCATACGCTTTCAGTGGCAGCCATTCAAACCTATAGAAAAAAGTGTCTCAAGAAGGGTGGTTACGTCTTTGGGTGGAATAAACACGTAGCGGGCCCACATCGGGAGGCGCGACTTAAATTTCAACTGTGGAACCTAGCTGGGCGACCAGCTAAGGGTCGAATCTTTGATGAGATGTCGGGGGCGAGGAGACATTTTAAAGCCAAATTGAAATGGTGTCAGGCTAGTCAAGAGCAATTTGAAATGGATATCCTTGCATCAGACCACTCATCTAAGGATTTTAAAAACTTTTGGAAACATACCAATAGAAAAATGAGGACTGGGTCTAGCCTCCCGATGAGTGTCGGTGGTTGTGCCGACCACAGGGACATTTCCGAGGCTTTTAGAGAGCACTTTACTGTGCGGTCCCCCTTGGGTCGCACGTTAGGTGAGGTGAGCGATGGTGAGCCCATTGTGAAGGGGTGGAATATAAACATATCGGCAAAGAGTGTGGATAGTATTATTAGAAAAATGAAGCGTGGAAAATCTCCTGGTCACGATGGGCTCAGTATCGAGCACTTTAAGTATGCGGGGGTTCATTTGCCCCAAGTACTGTCCATGTTTTTTGGCCTGTGCATAGGTCACTCCTATTTACCGGAGCCGCTTATGCAAACAATTGTCGTTCCCATAGTCAAAAACAAGACGGGTGATACGTCTGACATGGGTAATTACCGACCCATCTCACTCGCTACCGCAGCAGCCAAGGTGCTTGACAGTTTGCTGAATAGTAACCTCACTGCACAGGTTAAGTTACACGATGCACAGTTTGGTTTTAGAGCAGGAGTCTCAACAGAGAGTGCTATTCTGAGTTTAAAGCGAACTGTCAGGTACTACACAGCGAGAAGGACGCCGGTGTATGCGTGTTTCCTCGACTTATCAAAAGCTTTTGATTTGGTTACCTATAATTTATTATGGGACAAGTTGAGGGATGCGGGTGTGCCGGCTCAGTACACCTCCCTCCTCAAATACTGGTACTCTAACCAAAGGAACCGGGTGCGATGGGCGGGTACTCTGTCGGACGAGTACAGGCTGAAATGCGGAGTTAGGCAGGGGGGATTAAGCTCGCCTCTGCTGTTTAATATTTATATCAACCAGCTTGTCGGGCGACTGAGCAGCACACATGTCGGATGCCACATTGACGAAACCTGTGTTAATAATATAAGCTACGCAGACGATATGGTGTTGCTCAGTCCATCGATAGGTGGGTTGAAGAGGTTGATATCGATATGTGAGGCCTATGCAGCGGAGCATGGCCTGGTATATAACTCGAAAAAGAGTGTCATACTCATGTTTAGTGCGCCTAATCAGCAATCACGCAGTGTTCCACCCGTTAGTCTCAATGGCTTAGAACTAAATATTGTAAATAGTTTTAGGTACTTGGGCCACATTGTGACGAGCGACCTAAGGGACGATGGCGATATAGAGAGGGAGCGCAGGGCATTGTCTGTAAGAAGCAATATGCTTGCCCGTAGGTTCGCTCGTTGTAGCGGGGATGTCAAAATAACCCTGTTTAAGGCGTTCTGCCAGTCTTTCTACACGAGCGGCCTGTGGGTGTCATACACGCGGCGAGCCTACAGTGTCCTGCGTGTTCAATATAATAATGCTTTCAGGATGCTGTTAGGACTGCCATGGCGCTGTAGCGCGTCGGGTATGTTCGCGGAGGCTCGCATAGATGATTTCTACGCAATTATGCGAAAGAAAGTGGCCTCATTACTACAGCGCCTGCATGGCAGTGATAACAGCATTCTGAAAATGATTGCTGCCAGACCAGACTGCCCATTCCAGAAACACTGGGTGGAGATAGTCACAGGTCAATATAAATAATAAATTAACTAAATAATCATGTAACTAAAAATAATGTAAATACTAACAATACTAACTTATCAACTTAAGCACTATTGTTACTAACACCAATTTACTAACATAAATATGGACATTGGTCTGAAATAAAGGGTTTATTATTATTATTATTATAAATCTATGCAGACGATTTACAAATATATGTTCACAGTAACCTTAATGAGCTACCTCTAGGTATTGAAGCCATAAATAGAGATTTGAATAACATATGTCGATGGACAAAAATGCATGGGCTCAAAGTTAACCCCAGTAAGACCCAAGTAACGGTAATCGGTAGCTCTAGACTAATCGCGAGGATTGACTGGCTTGCACTACCACAAGTGTCTTTCGAAGGGGCCACAATTCCAATAAGCGACAAAGTTAAAAACTTAGGGATATACATCGACAAAACACTCTCTTGGAATTCTCAAATACAACATGTTAGCCGTAAAATATTTGCATCTGCTGCTTGTTTGAGATTACGTAATTTTCTCCCAACTGCCACTAAAGTTGAGCTTGCGCAGTCAATTCTTCTACCCATTCTCGACTATGCCGATGTCAGCTATCTTGACCTAAACGAGGACCAACTTGATAAACTTGAGAGGCTCCAGAATTTCTGTATTAGATTCATTTTTGGATTACGCAAATATGATCATATATCCGAATTTCGTACAAAACTCAAGTGGCTCCCAATTCGTCTTCGCCGGAATACACACATCCTCTCACTCCTATACAACGTCTTATTTAACCCTACCACACCATCATACTTAAAGAAACGATTTACCTTTGTTCATGAAACGCATATACGACGCTTAAGGTCAGCGGAAAAACGAACCTTAGCAATACCAACACACTCCACAACTTTCACTGACAAATCGTTCACAGTGCAGGCTGCACGCTTGTGGAACTCCTTACCGGAAGCCGTAAGGCAGGCAAAGTCTTTGAATACTTTTAAGAAACTTGTCAAAGATCACTATCTATCCCTGTAATATCTATGATCTTTATGAATAATGTACAATTATTTGTATTTATATTTATAATTATATGTATGTATGTGCATATGATATATTATGTATATGTATGTATATGTATGTATATTTATATGTGTTAGTGTATATGTACGTATATTGGAAATATTAATTTTAAGCCTAAGTGATTTGTAAATGTGCACCACAAACTACACATTACTTTATAGTACTGTCCATCTAAAGGTTGCCTGGAAGAGATCGCAGCCTGCGATAAGGCCGCCCATTGTACCACTGTTTTTATTCGTGTATATTCGACATTGTATATTTAAAACTATGGTGTGCAATAAAGAGTACCTACCTACCTACCTACCTATTCTAATTTTAATATGTTTTACTTTCGATTGCCTCGGTGGCGAACTGGTAGCGTAAGCGATTGAGGTCTCGGGTTCGATTCCCGGGTCGAATGAAATGTTTGTATGATATATTGGTATGTATTTAAAAAATGTTAATATAGGTATTTATATCGGTTGTCTAGTACCCATAACACAAGCTCTGCTTAATTTGGGACTAGATGGCGTTGTGTGTTAGGTGTCCAGAAATAATTATTTGTTTTATTTTTTCTAGTAATAGTACCTACGTACATATTTTCTAGATATTTGACTCAAAAATATCATTATTATCATTACCATACCAAGACTAACTCTGCTTTACATAGGCAGCATGAGAGTTCTGACTGATTTTTTCTCCAACCATTTAGAAATACTTTAATTGCTTAGCTTCTGGTTTCCATTGATCTAACAATATAACCTTAAGTCCATTTCTAAAAATTGAGATTATATAGCTTTCAGTTGAGCGTTCAACAGTCCTAATAAAGGAAAATAACGTTGTTTTAAAATGTCTCACATGTACAGTAGCAAGACATATCTGGACTTCCTCCGAAGATCAATGTGAGAATTGCGTAAGCTGAATAAAATATAAAGGAGTGGCGAGTGCTCGGTGCTCGCGATATAATGCTATTGATAAATTTACCGAAACTCTCACACGGTATTAAAGGGTGGCAAACTGGCGATGCCACCCTGATCTATTAATATGCTGGGCAGGTCTCGAAGAAACGTTAGGGTTGTCCAGTGATAGAAATTGGTCAAAGTATTCTTTTTATGAGATCATGCCTCATAAACAACCTGAAAATACTTGGAACCATCACAACACCATAAGCAATTACTAACTATTAAACTTTCGGGTTCCATCATATAATAATTATTTTACGGAAATTGACACGAACACTTCGTCAGGCAAATTAGAGGTAGGTATGTAATACCTTAAATAAGTGTTCGCGTTAATTCTAGTAAAATAATTATTATACCATAAACAATTAGCCAAAAAATCTGTTATGCTCATTTCGAGGGAAAATACTTTTGACTCTGTGCAAGGCTTGGCTTATCGCAAAGACGACGAGAAATGTTTAGAAATCCACGTAGGTTAAATTATTGTTAATCAAAAATATTATAGTTTAGGAAAAATAAGAAATTGCGGGAGCCATGCTTCGGTAAGAAATGCTCCAGCTCGACCGCCAAAGTGATACCATAGCCTCACAGAATATCGGTTTGCATTTTTCGTTGCTTTTCACTAAACATTTCTTTCTGATCTTGGGGGAGCAGGACTTATATGGAGGCAACATACTTGAAACTCTCGAGCTGTCCATGGGCGTTAGTAGTCACTTGCCATCAGGGTACTTCTCTGATTGTTTTGGGAGTCTGTTTATTAGCCGCTACACCAATAAAAGTTTCTAGCATCATTTAACTTTAGTTCAAGAAATTGAAGCTCCCTGCGGCACGATGGACCGACGATTTGAAGTAAATGGCTGGCAGCCACTGGCAGCGGATGGATGAGAAGTGACCACGACCGGGATAGTTTGTGTACGGCGATTGGTTGATATTGAGTTCAAGTTAAAATTATTTATTTAAACTACACACAGTCTATTAAAATGTCATTTTAAGGAAATTGAAAGACCACATACAGTAATATGAAAACAATAACTATATCTCATATTTCTCTTATTAACATACGGATACAATTAGATGTTGTGGACAGCCCTGGCCTTGCCCTGTGGGACAGCACCGATGACTTGTCATTAATAACGACAGTGGAAATGTATCAAAAGGTGACGTGTGTCCCGTCTGTCTCGGCCCTTATTTATGATACGACAAACAATATTTATTCGCGTGTGTCGCGGGCATTAGACTGCTACGTGCATTGTGTGGGATATTCGTGTGTTTCTGAGTGATGGAGATGTTTTCGCACCTAATTTGATTACGTCATTTCGATAAGTTTGGTTGGCGTTTCATTTGTGACTTAATTTAGTTACCTAAGTTTATTTATACATCTAGGAGTAACATATGCAGTTAAAGCTATAACTTTACGCTTTTTAGTGGTTTCTACTCTTAGACCGAGCGTGGATCTGTGGGTAATAAGAACGTTACATTGCCTTTATTCTGGGTAAATCCATAAATAAGAATTCAAATTGGCAAGCGGTTACTGAGTTACCTAGTTGCAAAACCCGAAGATCACACACGCTCGTTTGATCCCAGCTATGCAGATAATGTACCATGATAAACGGATTACTGCTAAAAATTGTTACATATTTCCAAACACATAAGCACTGCACACATGGCGTTCTAACTTAGCTATCACCTCGCCGCTTCCTACCACGCTGAGTATTATGGGTTCAATCCCCATATGGAAAAACAGTTCGTATGATGCTCAAATTGTCGTTTTGAGTCTGGGTGTTCATTGTATTTGTTTAATGTATGTTCGTTAAGTCCTCCGCTACACGGGTGTCTTCTTAGAGTAGGAGCTGTCCCTAAAAAACGAAAGATCATCACAAATAAATATAACAATCCAACAAACACAAAACGCCCATCTTCAAATCCAAAATAGGGTGACACCACCAGTTTCTGTCACGTACGAAATATGGGTATACAATTTACACAATATCGTCATATGTCAAGAGTGTCAGAGGACCTCACGAGGCGTCTACCCCAATTACCGTTAGAATTGTTTCACAGCAGCTATCTATTACTTTTGCGGGCCCGACTTGGGAATTGGGCCAACGAACGTTATATGATAAAAAATTGTAGTATTTGTCGCCCATTCTTGGGGAAACGGGGACGTAATTACAATGATTGATCTAACTCAGTATTGGGTTGTGAGATGAATTTTGAGACAATGTGTTGTCGTTTTTCTTTCCTATTATTAATAATGGGAACTTGTGTATTTGTACGTATTAATGTTGAATCTTGCTTAGTGCAAATGTTTTGAACACTATGTCTATTATACCTCTATATTACTATCTGGGGCCTGGGCTCTTACAATCAAAATTTAAATATATGTATTTTAATAAATCTACCTAACCATTTATTACATTATACGCTAACAATCTGATCATGCTGTATCCACAGAGAGTCAGAAATGTTATAGGTAAATTAATTAGATTTCTTTTGTGAATAATTTGGTCTGGAAATGATAGTACCTCACGAAGAGACCATCCCCTCGCCAGGATCTGGCAACAGACTTTCACACGAAGCGACGTTAGCATTGTAATCGCGTTCAATCGTTCGAATGCTGATGAAACAAAGAGTGACGACCATATGGTCATAGGATCGGAGTACTCGTTCTATTTATGATGAAATTAGCGACCCACCAACACTTACAAAGCCCTAAAGGTAAATAATTCAAGGTAGTAGAGCCACGCTTATTTCAGCACGAATGGGCCGGCTCGACTAGACCGGGGTGATACTACCCTCGCACAGAAGATAAACGTAAAATGACAGCGTTCGTGCTGTCGTGATGGTTGGTGAGTGCCAGGCCCAATGATGTAGAAGTATCACTAGGCCGCCATAGTGTGGGTCACCATGCTGCATTGTCTGCATTCGCAACGAGTATGGTGACCACCACTCTTGGATTCTGATTATGCTTTCCATCAGGCAGCGGTAGAGTCATTTTAACCGGCCCACACATAAAAAAAAGCATTGCCATTGCACATAATAATACTGCTAGTCCATTGAGAAATACCAATAGGTGGTGAAGTTCAGGATTTTTTAACGCTTGCGTTTAAATTGTTCACACGTTAAAATTAGTTGAGTATATTAATGTACATACATATTTGCCATTTTATCTTTGTAAAAATTATATATCTATGTATCTATATCCTTCCGTACTTAAAATCTATGATATAAGCTTGTCAGCTTGTTTTATGACGAGATAGTGTTGTCTAATATGACCCCAATAATTCCTGTTATCAGTGCCTCTAAATCCACTTAAACATCGTCATAGATATCTCCTACAAGAATACAAGAACTATATATGATATTAATATCATGATAACAACCATCCGGTAATAATCTTTTTTGATAAAATGTGTCAGTCTGCTAGGTATACTTATTTATTATGAATGGTCTTGAACCGATAAAGTATAATAACCCATTAGTTTATTATCTTGCTTAGTAACGTCGCATATTTTTAACCGACTTCAAAAAAGGAGGAGGTTACTAATTAGACTTTTTTTTTTTTATATTTGTTACCTCATAACTTTCGACTGGGTGAACCGATTTTGATGATACTTTTTTATTTGAAAGCTGGTGTTTCCCACGTGGTCCCATTTCAATTTGGTCCAGTCCTTGATATCGGTTTTTTTTTGTTTAATTTTTTGTGGTATAAAAAAGATTCATGAAAGCATTTATTTTGTCTTGCATACGAACTTTCTTTTTAACCGACTTCCAAAAGGAGGAGGTTCTCAATTTCATCGGTTTTTTATGTATGTACACGGATTACTCCGTCAATTTGTGGACCGATTTTGAAAATTATTTTTGTATTTTTTATTACAAAAAATTACCTGAAGGCCTTTCAATTCTATACAGTATGTATGTTACCTTTAGCCGTATTCTTTCAAGTTATGTAGATGAAATGATGATGAGAGACTCGAGAAAGACTAAAAAGCGAAAAAAAAAACTCGTTTAAAAAAACCGACTTCAAAAACTAAAAAGTATCAAATATCTTAATTTGTATTTGTATGTATTAGTAGGTACCGCACTCGCCGCGCGTGACCTTGAGCGGAATAGCTGCTCTTCGCGTAGAACAAAACAACCGAAGACGGTGACGTCGTTGACGTTCGTCTCGAAATATATCGAGTGTGGTACCTACTATCACATTTGGCTTGGCACTGATTTCAAACCTATGAATAGGTAGCACATACAAATTAAGTTATTTGATACTTTTTAGTTTTTGAAGTCGGTTTTTTTAACGAAGTTTTTTTTTATATAAGATTAAGATATTATACTTAAAATGCAGAGTCGTCATCCGTGATCACTAACCAACTCAAGATCACGAGTATCTTATTCTTACTTATTATGAGCGCTAATTTCAGACCGATACGACATTCAAAATCGTTTCGGTCTGACAATAGCACCTAGATTCTTAACCAGAGACCCATACCCATCTTTATTATGTAACTAGTGGTTGCCCGCGGCTCCGCCCGCGTATAAGTCGGTTATCGCGGCAAATAGTAGCCTATGTGTTATTCTGATGTATAGGCTTTATTACTATAAAGTTTCATCCAAATCCATTCAGTAGTTTCTGCGTGAAAGAGTAACAAACATCCATCCATCCGTTTATAATATTAGTATAGATGTCAAAAGTTGGAGTAGAGATTATATTTTTTTAAAGTTTACAATTTTCAGGTTTTTTTTTATTTATTTAAAAAGACAACTCCCGCACTAGGAATAAATCCTGTGTCGCGGGGGACTTTACAAACATACATGAAACGGACACAAAGAACACCCAGACTCAGAACAACAATTTGTGGATCACACAAAGTGTTGTCCTTCGTGGGATTTGAACTCACGATACTTAGCGAAGTAGGAAACGGCGTGGTGACCGTTAAAGTTCTAGGCCAAACGTGCAGTCATTTCAGTCGTTTTAGAATATGCTTTTCCTATCTCTTCTCCGAATCTTTTCATTTTCCTTATAACATCTAAATGCAAGTCTAAAACTTGTATTTATTCGGAACTATTCTGTATTAATACAAGTTTGAAATATCTCGCAAAAATAATGGAGATGCAGTATTTTATAATCATTTTGTGTCATGTTCACGAGCAGTTCCTCTAAAGGTATCTAAGAAAATCCTTTGTTCACCTTACGAATTCACACAAATACCAACATAAGATCTCTATAATTCTCTAATGTTGGTACGTATACAAATGAGATTCTCAAAGCCATCAAGCATTAGGTAAAACATTAGGTACAGGCAAACACAAAACGGAACCAATACCGTCCGGCGATAAATCCGGTGCGACGTCCGAAACACTTCAGTTGTCTTAACCGCGTGTGCCTGTACAGAGAGGTACAGCAAGGATTCATTGGCATGGATAGGACTTAAAAGGACTTTAAAATTTACAAATAAAAAAAAGAAGTTCTAACAGTTCGTAAGTTAAAATGTATCTGATTTTCAGAAGAGTGAAATAACAATTCCGGCAGGCGAATTTTGTGGCAGTTCATTACATGAAAAGGAAACATTTTGTTTGCAAATTTCTAAAGCAGATTCTTGAGCTACTTAGTTTCATTAGTTTGGCTGAAAATTTAAAAACTCTGTTATTTTACAGATTAATAATTCATAAGCATTTATTAAATTTGATATTTTAAACAATATCCTAATCCCACAGGGTTTAGCTGTTCCAGAGATTAGCTGAAACGAACTGACAGAGATTTGTCTCTGTCAGTTCGCTTGTTGTGAGGCAAAAAAATGTCATTATCATGAAGTTTCAGTAAAATAGCAAATAATATAAATAAAAATAAAAATAGTATATACTAGTTGTTGCCCGCGGCTCCGCCCGCATATATGTCAGTTATCGCGGCAAATTGTATCCTATGTGTTATTCTGATGTATAAGCTATATTACTGTAAAGTTTCATCCAAATCCGTTCAGTAGTTTTTGCGTGAAAGAGTAACAAACATCTATCCATCCATCCATCCATACTTAAACTTGTACTCGCGGGCTGGGTTTCCGCAACTCGACGACTTGCGCCTATTTTGCGTACCTAATCCATACTTTCTAACTAACTATACTTACAAACTTTCGCGTTTATTAGTAGGATACTTACTTTTTTTAGTACGTGTATAGAACCCAGGAGATCTTGCTCAGCAGTCACTAACGCTAACCACTAAACCAACGAGGCAGTCTTCTAGGTAAACATAATTATATCATATCCACACTTTACACTAATTCAAGTAATACAACCCATATGTTAGCCAAGAAAGGGTTGAGCAAGTGGCACCTGTAGGGGGTACATCTAACGGCAAGGGGGTGGAGGTGGGTAGGATTTACACCCCTCATTTGTTTGCGATGACCCCCAAGTACTATCTCCAGCGTCTTCGTATCGCCTTGGCTTAAGCGCCGCTTACATTATTATGTTTTTGGAGCTTGGAGTTCGTTTTGCTTTATAATTTTAGTGTTATGAATTGTTCCTCTTTGTAGCGTGTAATATTTGAGTTTATGTATTATAATTAGTAACTAGTTGAGAGGAAATTTGTTTAAATTTTAGTCTGTTTAAAGACTGACGCAAAAAGAAAGATGATTGATGATTAAAAAGTCTCAGATGTGTATTTATCTGTATCTGTTTGAACAGAAATCTTAATTAAAAGAGCAAATTTTTATTGAGTCTGGGATATTTTATTAAAGCTTTTGAATAAATTCACCCATTTCCATAGGTAAGTATAAGAATTTAAAAAAAGTTATTTTTAATGGAATAGGCGGGCAAACGAGCAGATGTATCGCCCGATGGTAAGCGATTACCGCCGCCCTTGGACACCTGCACCACCAGAAGCGTCACAAGTGCGGTAGGGGTAGGGGATTGGGGTATGGGCCTCCGGTATCCTCACTCACTCGGTGAAACACAGCGCAAGCACTATTTCACATCGGTTTTTTGTGAGGCCGTGGTATCACTCCAGTCGAGCCGGCCCATTCATACCGAAGCGTTGCTCTCCCACGGTTTATAATTAAGGTAAGCATCACATTCACAATATCGGTGAGGTGATTGCGAAAACTACTGTACCATTCGTGCAGTCGTTGCGTGCACTGTGTGTTATGTAAGACTAAATATAGTTGAAGGAGAATAGGTATAGAAAAGGTAATAGGTAATAGTTCCTTGTACCCAGAAAAAAGGCACTGAATTCGAAGTGTAGACAAATACCATAAGGCAGTTTTGAATGAAGAATTCATTCCCAACTCTAGCATATCAGTGAGCTAATATAGTAAGATATAACGCGATAATAACTATAAATTTAAAATTTAAAAAACCCCTTGCAGCATCAGGTCGAAGTTATCAATTACATGAATGTCATTTAACGGTTATTCTTCTCCACTTTCACCCCCATAACTTTAAAACGACTCAACCGATTTTCATGAAACATGTCTAAGAACACTCGCACGTAACTCACCTTTCATACAAAAAAAAAAACTAAATTGAAATCGCTTCATAGGTTCGCGAACTATGGCGCCACAGACAGACAGACACGTCAAACTTATAACACCCCTCTTTTTGCGTCGGGGGTTAAAAATACAATGTACCCTCATCCTTAGAGCAAGCCTCTATCGTTGTAGTCATTTAATATTAAGCGCGATATTTACGTCGTTTATTAGCGCCCGGATGACAACAGCACCACTTACCCATAACCGTTTTTACTAAGATTCGAGCCTTAAGTGATCTAGCAATATTCAGATAATGCTCCGTGAGTGCACTTTAAAAGATTTTAATGTTATATAAGGGGAATCTTGTAGTTGTTTGTAGTTAGTTCTCAAACAAGTAGAAGAACCACCCGGTTTAACTCTCAAATCAGAAACACACATTATAAATTAGGAATATATATTTTGTAAGTATGGTTTTTTAAGTATCTAGGACTGCATTTTTAACATGACATTTTTTTTATGTATTGCCCGCCAAAATGATTCTACTCTGCCTGATGGAAAGCATAAGAAAAATCCAAGAGTGGTGGTCACCATACTCATTGCGAATGCAGACAATGCAGCATGGCGACCCACACTATGGCGGCCTAGTGATGCTTCTGCTTCTGCATCTTTTAGTCTAGTCAACATGTACGGAACTTGTTGACTGTGGGTTACCATGCGGCATTATCTACATTCCCAATGAGTATGATGACCACCGCTTTTGGATTCTACTTATGCTTTCCATCAGGCAGAGTAGAGTCATTTTGGCAGGCCCATATAAAACATGACAACAGCATTACTTACTCATAACGGTTTTATTAAGATTTGAGCCTTAAGTGAGCTAGTAACATTCAGGTAAATGCTTCCTGGGTGCAATTTGTAAGATTAATATCATATTAGAAAATCTCCAAGTTGTGCCTAGTTTGTTCTCAAATACTGGACGTGGTTCACGTGGTTAAATGCCACACATATCGATTTTCAATGACGTTTTAGTATCTTTACAGTTAGTTAAGCCGACTCGTTTGTGCTGAATGAATTGAAGTTTCTATCTAAACGTATCATGTTTTATATTCATATTAATAAATAAATATTTCGGACGTCTAACACACAACGCCATCTAGTCCCAAGCTAAGCAGAGCTTGTGTTGTGGGTACTAGACAACTGATACAAATACATATATACTTTTTTTTTTGTAAATACATACATATTATATATAGAGAACACCCAAACACAAAAAATATTTGTAGATCATACAAAAATTTGGTCCGACCCGGGAATCGAACCCGAGATCTCATGATCAGCATTCGCACAAGCCAACCACGAGACCACCTAGACAGTCAAAAAAAAAGTCATATCTTCAGTTGGACTGATAGTCGCGAGCTCTTATGCCAGACTGGCGACCGCGATTAAGCAACGACGGCGCAACATTGACATAATATGAATGAATACAGACTGCCCAGGACCAGAATTCTCTTTTGGTAGACTTTCGTTCAGCAGTGGACGACGATAGACTGATAGTAATAATGTCTAAACACGGTATTTTGTGGAAGGTAGGTATTAAGAAAAAAATAAAAGCATAAGAAATTGAATTACCTATACAAAGTTTCATAAAGTCTACATGACTTTCTCACTAGAAGACAATAGCTCGCAAAATGAACAGCAACTGAATAGTAGCAATGGTCTTTCTACAACTACCTAAAGGTCGATGACTGATTGTGCCACTAAACTCAATTGACTACCAGAAGAGTGAAGCTGAGATGGACTGAATAGACATATGGAAGGCAGGGCCGGGTGCAATAGAGTAAATTGGGAGAGGCGGACCAGCAGCGGACTGAAATAGGCCAAGCTTAATAATTATTATTGATCGCAATAGTTTTAATAACATGATAGAAATATGAGTGTGTAATGTACACCTCAGGATTTGTAGCCCTAAGCTGGAATTAAGAATTCCAGTTTCGTGAACGGAAGGATGTTTTTTTTTGTTTTTTTTTTTTGTTTTTTAAAAGACACCTCTCGCACTAGAAATATATATGGTGTCGCGGGTGACTCTATAAACATACTAGCTGACCGACGCAACCTCGTTTGCGTCTCTTATTGCCCGTAGCGTGAAAATTTTCCCCCGTTTTTGAAACATTTTTCATTGGTGCTCCGTTCCTATTGGTCGTAGCGTGATGATATATAGCCTATAGCCTTCCTCGATAAATGTACTATCCAACACTGAAATAATTTTTCAAATCGTACCAGCGGTTTCTGAGATTAGCGCGTTCAAACAAACAAAGAAACAAACACGTCAGCTTTATATAATAGTATAGATATAGACATGAAACGGACACTACACCCAGACTTAGAACAACAATTTGTGGATCAAATTATAATTTATTTATGGATCAAGAATAAAAAGCAAACAAATACTCACTTCATACTCGACATGTTAAATTATTGCATACACACCATTAGATAGGACATAATATGATAAGTAAATAAAAACTATATGTATTAGTGTATTTAAATGATAACAATACAATCTACTATATATTATTAACAGCGGAAGCAATACTTTACGATTAGATAGCTTTTTATGGAGCAGTTGTTGAACTAAAGCCGAATTCAATTGTCATCTCCTGTCACTATTACACAATGATTTCCATTTCAACTATGTATTAATGTGGAAAAAAACTCGCAGAAACGAGAATTGTACTAATTGTGCCTCTATTAATTAACTAATTGTGTTTCTATATAAATTTGAAAAGGGCAAGAAGATGATTAGTCTCAGAAGTCGTGACGTAATATCTATTATATAATTCTCGTGTCACGTTGTTGCTCTCGATGAACTTCGAAACTATGTAACTGGTTTTGACGATTCCTTTAATGTTTTTTTTTTTTTTTAATGTTTGGCCCACCAAAATGACTCTACTCTGCCTGATGGAAAGCATAAGCAGAATCCACGAGTGGTGGCCACCATACTCATTGCGAATGCAACAATGCAGCATGGTGACCCACACTATGGCGGCCTAGTGATGCTTGTGCATCTTTTAGTCTAGTCAACAAGTTCCATACTTGACTAGACCTAGACTAATTGGGCCTCCGGTCTCGCACTCACCAACGAAACACGACAGCACGAACGCTGTCATTTTACGTTGATTTTCTGTGCGAGGGTAGTACCGCCCCGGTCGAGCCGGCCCGTTCGTGCTGAAATCAGCGTGGCTCTACTACCTTCTAATTCTACCTTCTACCTATGATTCTACCTTCTAATGTGTTTTGCTGACGTCATTAAGATAGAATCATCGTAGTTAACATCACGCTTAGACCAATAGAATTAGAACCAATAGAAGCCGAGAGTTATTGAAAAGAGAAAAAGATGAAGTTGCGTGGGTCAGCAGTTTTAATTATTTATACTTTTAGTAGGTAAATAGACTGCCTAGTTGGTCTCGTGGTTAGCGTAAGCGATTGCAGACCAAGAGGTCTCGGTTTCGATTCCTGGGTCGGACTGCTGTTGGGTTTTTACTTACAAGATATACTAAATAGCAGCCGGGAGTATGGAAGATGGCGGTGTTTCCCGCCCGTGCCTCGGAAAGCACGTTAAGCCGTCGGTCCCGGTTGTTATGAACATCTATAAGTTATGGAATCAGGCGTTACTTTGCGGAAATCCATGACATTAAATGCTATGAAATATATTTAGCTTTAATTCCGCGAGACAAATATCCAGGTCTGAAAGCAAGGCACAAATCTTTTATAGGTAGTAGAGCCACGCTGAATTCAGCATGAATGGGCCGGCTCGACCGGGGCGGTACTACCCTCGCACAGAAAATCAACGTAAAATGACAGCGTTCGTGCTGTCGTGTTTCGTTGGTGAGTGCGAGACCGGAGGCCCAATTAGTCTAGTCAACAAGTTCCATACTTGTTGACTAGACTAAAAGATGCAGCAGCATCACTAGGCCGCCATGGTGTGGGTCGCCATACTGCATTGTCTGTTTTCGCAGTGAGTATGGTGACCGCCACTCTTGGATTCTGCTTATGCTTTCCATCAGGCAGAGTAGAGTCATTTTGGCAGGCCATACATAAAAAAAAAAAAAAAACCCACCGTCATGCATACTCACATGCACATAGGGGTATCATCATGTTGACTTTGACGTTTGAGCAATCGCTCGACGAGTCAACATCTCCTGAGGATGCCCCGTGGAGGGGCGAAACACGTGTCGAGTATAGGTTTGGTTGCATGGCATGCTAATTATTTCTCACTTGTTTTGTATGTGTATATATGCATGATACCCATATGTGCATGTGAGTATGCATGACGGTGGGATTTGTGCCTTGCTTTCAGACCTGGATATTTGTCTCGCGGAATTAAAGCTAAATACATTTCATAGCATTTAATGAACATCTATGGCAATCGTTATTAGGAAGTCAGTGCCCTCAAATATACTGACAATTAGCTCAACCTTCGAATTCGGTTCACCCTCAGGATTGCGGAGGTCCGATGCCAGTCACTCCGTGTAAAAACTGATATTCAGGTAGAACTGGTTGAACTAGTAGCCGACCCCAAAATCTTGGGAATAATAAAAGCTAGAAAGATGATGATGACTTTTAGTAGGTTTATACTTTAAACTATTAATTGTAATGTTTTGATTTCTAAAATCTTTTGATTTAATATCTTCCAAGTCCTCTTTCTAGGCATTGTTTTATGGTATACTAGCTATTATCAACGGCTCCGTTTATTGTAGTAAAGAGTAGCTTATGTCCTTCCTCCAAACTCAAATATCTCCATGCCAAATTTCATTGAAATTGATGCAGACATTTGTCCGTGAAAATATAACCCAGACAGACGGACTGACAGACTTACTATCAAATATATAACATTTGTAGATATGGATAACAAGCACACGTGTCGTAGTGTGGTAGGCAGCTCTCGGTACTTGCGGATGTCTGTGACTTAAGAGATATAAGTGCGCTATGAATCTAAGTATGTACTTACTTACATATGTCCGCTTCGATGACCTTCGTTGTGTCGTTCGTCCGAAGGTTCCTAATTTCAAATTCACCATTGTAATAATGAACTGTTCAAACATGTATTACCTGAACACATAAAAATATATACATACTAGATTTGCACGCGTCTCTGCACATGTGTTTATTGGTTATCACGGTAAAGGGTAGCCCGTGTCCTTCAAAAATCTAAGTATCATTGAAATCGGTGTAGCAGTTTAGCCTTGAAAGCGGACAGACAGAGTTACTTTCGAATTTTTAAGTTTAATATGTATTTTTCTTATTTACTTCAAATGTTTAACACTTAATGCTTATGGCAAATAATAAGCATTAAACCAAATGATTCATTATAGTACCATCTATCAGGTCATACTCTGACGAGGCCGAGATAAAAACAGGTTTGTAATTTGTTATGTGATAAATCAAATCTAGAATTAATTTACGCGTTAAAAACTATGCTGCCATAGACACAAACACATTCTTTTTAAATGTATCCTAACCAAAACATTCATCATGTCTCCTTTTGGGGTGTAAATTTTTCAGTCTAAACTATACTAATATAAGCTGAAGAGTTTGTTTGTCTGTTTGAACGCGCTAATATCAGGAACAACTGGTCCGATTTGAAAAATTCTTTACGTGTTAGATAGCCCACTTATCGAGGTAGGTTATAGGCTATATACCATCACGTTAAGACCAATAGAAGTGGAGCACCAATGAAGAATGTTTCAAAAACGGGGGAAAATTATTATGCTACGGGCAATAGGAGACGCAAACGAGGTTGCGTGGGTCAGCTAGTAGTGAAATAACTAGAGAGTGGAAAGACATTAATTATTTACGATTGAAACAAGTCTTGTGTAAGAATAAAATACTCTAATTTCAATAATTGATAATTTGTAATTGCAAACTAAACTTCATCTCGTAAACTATTACAATTTCTTGAGTTTTATTTAAACGTCCCTATAGTACTTGTCTATATGTTATCAATAGATTGTTAAATCCTATATCCTAATAATCTTATCGCTCGCTATAGCGCGACAGAGAACACAAGGTCACTTGTACTCTTATAAATAACTCGACAAATAAAGACTTGGTTAGTGTAGTCGAGTGTCAGTCACTAACGTGTACTCATCAATAAACAGTCAAGTTTATATAAAACAATGCAATTTGAAAATAAAGTCGTACTTGTCACCGGGTCTGGATCAGGCATCGGAGAAGCAGCTGTACTACAATTTGCTAAGGATGGAGCAGATGTAGTCATAGTCGACTATAATGAAACCAACGCCAGAAAAGTTGCTGAAAAAGTCAAAGAGTTCGGGAAACGAGTTTTAGTCATAAAAGCCGATGTATCTAAAGACGTTGAAGCTAAAGCTGCAATTGAGAAGTCTATAAATGAGTTCGGACGTTTGGATGTTCTAGTCAATAACGCTGGTATCGTCAGAGGAGGATTGCTGATAGATGGTACTATTATGAATCATATAGATGAAGTATTAAGTGTAAATCTTCGGGCAGCTATACTAATGACCAGTTTGGCTACTCCCTATCTGATCAAGAGCAAAGGCGCTGTAGTGAATACATCAAGTATTGTTACTAAATCATTAAACTCTTTGAGAGGCTTTCCTTGTTATGGTATAGCTAAAGCTGGTTTGGAACATTTCACTCGTGAAGCAGCTTACGAGTTGGCACCGTCAGGAGTTAGAGTGAATGCTGTGAGCCCTGGACCTGTATATACAAATATACATATTAATTGTAATTTAGACGTAGATGCGGCTAAAGTAGGTGAAACTACAGCCTTGAAGAAATGTGCACACCCTGAAGAGGTTGCAAATGTAATAGTGTTTTTAGCAAGCGACAAGGCTAACAGTGTTACTGGAAGTTCATATGCACTTGATAACGGTATAAGTCTTATGTAATAATATTTTAGATGTTAAACGAATATTAAATGTGATATTCTAATACAATAGCCTAAATACCTTTTTATAGTATATTTAGAAAGTGAGAATGTTATTGTTGAAGTAAGGAATTAATTAAAGACTGTGTTAATAATAAGGTCAGTTTTATTTCTTTTACCTTTAACTTGAATGCAGCAATGTTAGAAGATTTAGGCAAGTAGAAAGGTAAGAGCTGTGAACAGTGTATACTTTTCCTAACGGGTCCACTATTAAACATCTGAATAGGTACCATAAAGAATACCATAAATTATCAATATAAAGCTAAACTAAAATAATACAATGCGATCTTTTTAAAAAAAAAACAAAATGTTGTGTACAATTTTGATCCAAATCTCTGTAAATAAATAAAATAAATATTTTTGGACATCTGACATACAACGCCATATAGTCCCACACTAAGTAGAGCTTATACTATGAGTAGTAGAGAACTGATATAAATACAAATATACTTTATGCCTCATGCACAACAGTACCTTGAAATTACAGTTTTCTGTGATACTAAATCTCGATGACGTCTATGTAGTTTCAGTAAAAGCCTACAAGCTTCTGTATTATTGTGTATAAGTAAATAACATAAATTTTATTTTATTAACATTTTTTTTGCGCTTAAAGTTTTTCATTTCAGATTAACAATAAATTCAATTTATTTTCAGTTTCAGAATGCTTTTAATTCTTAATCTTTCTTTTTGGTGAACGAATTCATTAAAATAAGCTTAACAATAACCTTACAGTCACTAAATGAATTTTTTGTTGGTATATTTTTTACTGTTATTACTATTTTTTAACAAAATGCAATTGAGGTACCTACTTAAATAGTCAATACTACAAGTTAGGACTTATGAAAGCTAATATTAAATTTAAAGGAGTGTATAATATACTCAAGACTCAGATCGTGTGAGAAGTAACTACGGAAGGAGTCGATAGGCGTTTAGGAGTTCGCAATCCTAAAGGATACACTTATGCACCTGAGGGTCCCTGTCGGTTGTAGATGACCATGTACTAGAGGTTTCCGATGTTTATACCATCCTGCATGATAGTAGCTTGAGTCTTCCAGCTGCACTCTTGAGTGTCATGAAGAGCCAGTAATAGGCCAGCGAATACTGAACACAGCTGTAAAATGGAGAGAGGTCATGATTTACAAATTTATAAAACACTAGCTGACCCACGCAACGTCGTTTGCGTCTCCTTTTGCCCGTAGCGTGTTAATTTTCCCCCGTTTTTGAAACATTTTTCATTGGTGCTCCGCTCCTATTGGTCGTAGCGTGATGATATATGGCCTATAGCCTTCCTCGATAATTTTACTATCCAACACTGAAATAATTTTTGAAAACGTACACGCAGTTCCTGAGATTAGCGCGTTCAAACAAACAAACAAACTCTTCTGCTTTATATATTAGTAGTAAAAGTAGTATAGATGTATTGATATAAGTAAATAAATGTATTTAGTTATATGTTTTAGTGTGTGTATGTAATAGGTTTATGTTTTAGGTTTGTTTGATAAATTGTTTAGTTTTATATTCTCATAAACATCTCAATCAAAATGCACCTACCTCCTGCTTTCTCTGCATCTCCCAATGGTTGACTACACCAAATGCGCGATTTATAAAATGAATAAGTTTTTTAACAGATATTTATTATTAGATAGTAACATAATTATTTATTTTAATCTCCTGCAATAACAATGACATAAAATAATAAAGAAAATTAAAAAACATTTATTTATTTTTTATTTATTTATTTATTACTTACTTACAATATCCTTACAGACTATATCCAATACGATATTGTAGTTACATTTTTCTTAAAAACTAATTACTTAAACATAAGAGTAACAAATTATGCAAAGAGCTATCCGTGTGAACTCACTCAGAGTACAGTAAAATATATCCACCTCGCCAGCTATGAGGTTAAGTGTGCGCAGCGCGCGCGTCATAGGTGCCTCGCGCAGTAAGTTTGTGCGAGCGCGCGGCACGGCCAGTAGGCCCGGCCGCCGCCGACGTTCCGCGTAGCCATCCGGGACACACAGACCCACCCTCGCCAATATGTCTGCATTATGTATCCCACCCCTAACTACCGTAAAGATATAGTTTACGAGTGCGAGTTCCCTCCTTACTTTCAGTTCATTATATCCTACCATACCATGTTTTGAACGTAGTAGAGCCACGCCGATTTCAGCACTAATGGGCCGGCTAGGCCTGGGCGGCACTACCTTGGCTACTATTAGTTATTCTGTGCCTTGGCACAGAAGACGTTGTGTTTCGTTGGTGAGTGCGACAACAGGCCGCCATAATGTGGGTCACCATGCTGCATTGTCTGCATTCGCAATGATTATTACATAATTGCAATACATAATCAAAAGACACCACAACACACAACACATACACTCTGTTACTCTCAGCACACTAATATTAACACGTTTAAGGTAACAAACACACCAATCCAACTGCATTCTCTACACTACATAAATTTCAGTATAGCGAATAGGATTACGCCATATCTTGCATTTTACATGTATTATGTATTTATGAATACAAAATATTACGGTAATATAAAGCCATCGAATTTCGACCACATTTGGTCCTTTTGTGTCACATTGTTGCGCCGAAGTAAGAAACATGCTTCATCTCTTTTGCAGTTACTTATGAGAGTCTATATATGCCATAACCAACCATTATGTTCGATTTAAATAACACTCAGATAAACAACGACTTAGATAGATTAATAACTGCTGACAGTTGTACATGTGATCTTGAGGACATCTGTGCCAATATGCTCTTTCCAGCTAATTCATCTATAAATATGATAATACAAAATATTAGAAGCATCAATTGCAATGTGCCACACTTGGAAACATTATTAAATAGCTCTAATATTCACTGGGATTTGATTATACTCACGGAATGCTGGCTACACAAAAACGATCGTATACCACAGCTAGATGGATATAACCATGCTTCTACAACAAACAATAAGACACAGAACGAGGGTGTAGTGGTATACTCGAAGTCTACAAGTAGCTGCAATATATCAGAACCAAATCTGGTGGATGCCAATTGTCTTATGATAAAAGTTGACAACACCACTGTTATTCTTGCTATATATCGTCGCCCCGGTGAAAAAAACGTAATCAATTTTTTGGAATCATTAAATAATATCCTAACAAGTCTAGCATCATTTAAAAATATTATTTTAACTGGGGATATTAATCTTGATATTGCAACCACATCGAAGGACAGCAGAGCGGAATCTTACTTGAATCTTTTGGCCGCCCATGGTATGTTACCTGCCCATACTATCCCAACCCATACTCATACATGTCTTGATCACGTCGTTCTCAAAACCAAATTTTCTGCAAAGTGTTTTGTTGCACATACGACTATTACTGACCACTACAGCGTTATACTCAGTCTAAAAGTGCTATCCAATAAGTATGGACCGATAAGGGATGTAAAAAAAGTTGATTTCGACTCCCTTGACAAGGCCCTCAATAGAATGGATCTGAGTCCAATACTATCAATGAACAATGTTGACGGAACTGTTCACTTTCTTGTTTCTACTTTAAATAAGGAGCTAGAAATTTGCACTAAAATCACGCGTACTCCTAAACGAAAGTTCATCCTAAAACCTTGGATAACGAAGGGGATATTGAGGTGTATAAGAAATAGGGACAAATTATATCAAAAGACGAAAAAAGATCCGACAAACGAAATCCTAAAATTAACCTATACTCGTTATCGCAACTATACTAACTCGTTAATCAAAAACGCTAAAAGAGAATATGAGAAATCAGAAATTAATAACGCAAAAACTACTACTAACTCGTTAATCAAAAACGCTAAAAGAGAATATGAGAAATCAGAAATTAATAACGCTATAAACAATACTAAACAACTTTGGAAAGTTATTAAAAATATCACATACACAAATCAGACTAAAAGTCCAGCACTGGAATTGATAACAAACAATAACCCTATTGAATCGGCTGATTCAGTAAATAGATATTTCACAAGTATTGGAAAGATCGTTGGAGGAAAAATGCAGGTAACGAATTCTCCAAATGTTTATCAGCCCTATTATCCGTTGAATCAATTACAGTCATTTGTGTTTCATCCCACAGATGCTTATGAAATTGAGTTAACTATTTCTCAACTTAAAAATGATTGTGCTATTGGCCTGGACGGTATTTCCAATAGTTTTATTAAAAGGTACAAAAGTATTTTAGTGGAACCGCTAGTCTATATATGTAATTTGGCATTCTCTTCTGGCATCTTCCCAAGGGCATTCAAGCGAGCACTTGTTCATCCTGTTCATAAAAGTGGAGACAGAGACTGCGTAAACAATTATAGACCTATATCCATTCTTCCCGGTTTCTCAAAGATCGTTGAAAAAATTGCCAACAAAAGAGTCGTTAACTATTTGGAAGCAAAAAATTTGCTTTCGAATCGGCAGTTCGGTTTTCGTAGAAACAGGTCTACCGATGACGCTGTGCATGAGCTTACAAATCATATAGTTACTAATATGGACGAAAAGAAAAAGGTATTGGCTATTTTCTTAGATTTGGCAAAGGCCTTTGACACGGTCTCTGCTCCATTACTGCTCAATAAATTGGAAGGTATGGGTATTCGTGGCACGCAGCTACAGTTTTTCGCTAGTTACCTCACAGATCGCTCCCAGTGTGTACAGATTGATGGTGTGCGTGGTCATGATCTCCCCATAGATATAGGCGTGCCCCAAGGTAGTATCCTTGGGCCAACCCTGTTTTTAATATTTATCAATGAGCTTTGCCAATTAGAAATATCCGGAAAAATAATAACTTTTGCAGATGACACCGTGCTAACTTTTCAAGGCGATTCTTGGGAGGAAGTGTATCGGAATGCTCAAGAGGGCATGAATCGTGTCACTTATTGGCTTAATTGCAATCTTTTATCATTAAATGTCGATAAGACCAAATACATAGCATTCCAACTGAAAAATAAATAACTAAATTTTGAGGCACCTCAGCCCATCATTGCACATCTAAGTCATAATCAATATGTAACCCCTGTTCCATGTACCTGTAAAGAGTTGCAACTGGTAGATACAATCAAATACCTAGGAATCACAATTGACAAAAACCTAAACTTTGAAGCTCACATAGATGTAATAACTACTAGAACTAGGAAATTAATATACATTTTCAAAAATTTAAGACATGTATGTGATAATGAGGTTCTAAGAATAACGTATCTCGCTTTATGCCAATCAATACTGATGTACTGCATCACATCCTGGGGTGGAGCTGCTAAGACTACTCTGATTAGATTGGAACGTGCTCAACGAGCAGTCTTGAAGGTAGCGCTTTGCCTACCTTTCTTGCATCCTACAAAAGACCTGTACCAGAAATTTGAAGTCCTTACAGTACGGCAACTTTTCGTTTTTCGTGTAATCCTTAAATCTCACTCACTTACTAACTATGATCCTCTATTTAATGCAACAAAACGTCGAAAGCATAAAATCTTTCAAACTAGCATAGTATATAAGACGAGTTTATCTCATCGGTTCTTTTGTTTTCTGGGCCCATACTTATATAATAAAATTAACGCTATCCTTTGTGTATTCTGCTATAATAGATTTAAATTAAAGTCGGTATTAACTTCATGGCTGCGAAACCTAACCTACGATGATACAGAAAATTTACTTGTACCAATAAATTAATATGGCCTATGTACACAACATTTAATTTTAACTGTACTAATAACTACTGCACGCGCACTCACAAATAAACACGCACACACACACATAATCACTCATGCTAACGCACTCACACACACACATACATACTCACTCATACACACGCACACACACACATACACAGGTACCTACACATAAATGCAAAATGTACTTGCTCACTCTTTGTTTTTGGATTTTATGACTTTTCTCTTATCTACTTTTATTATTTTATTGTAAACTAATACATGCTACAAGAAATATGACTTTGTTTTGGTCCCGGAGGTGTGAGCCTGGTGATCTGTAACACAGGTTTTCCTACCACAGACACCAGTCTCTTACAAAGGAATATTGTACTCTGATTTAACTATTTTGTACTTATGTGTCCACCTTTGTGATGAGAGAAGTAAATGCTATATTATTATATATTATTATTATTGTGACCACCACTCTTGGATTCTGCTCATGCTTCCCATCAGGCAGATTAGAGTCACTTTCACAGGTTCATACATCAATAAAAGAAATGAACAAAGATACAGGTGAAGGTGATAAAAGAGTGACATAAATAAATCCGGGCAACTGTGTGTCAAGGCATTCATTTCAGTTTATTAATTATGTAACCATCTGACAGACAGGAGATCTATTAAATCTAAATCATCTTTTAAAACACACAGTAACAAATAGGGTTAAAGTGTCATCATAAAGCATCGTTATATGAAATACATGCTTTTACCTGCGGCGCCGCCCGCATTTATATCGGTCATCGCGGTAAAAAGTAGCCTATGTCCTTCCTCAACAATCAAAGTATCTCCATACAAAATTTTATTGAAATCGGTGCAGTGGTTTAGCCGTCAAAACCTAAGAGACAGACAGACCGAGTTACTTTTGAATTTATAATATTAGTATAAATAAATGAAAAGATGAAGAAATTTATGGATGAAAAAATGCCCACAAGTGTCTTAAATTTGTTTTTTGGTATTAAGTACCTAAGTAAAAAAATGCGTATTTCGGAAGATAACAATTAAGAATTTTATCAGGTTAACAACAAGAGTTAAAATTGTAATTCGTTTGATAACTTTTACTGTAATCGACTTGACGTAACAATACATAATTTTCTTTCTGTTATCAATAAATTGTTCGGTTCAAATAATTATTATCGCCTACCACAGGTCACACAGACTTCACAAGGTCAGCCAACTTTTAACAAAAACCCGGCATAAATATATATGATGTCCATATAGTCAGTCGCCACTTGCGTACATCAGAAAACAGCTAAAAGTTTTGTTCCATCATGCAATTCGAAAACAAAGTTGTTCTTGTAACCGGATCTGGTTCAGGCATTGGAGAAGCAACTGTGATACACTTTGCTAAAGAAGGAGCGGATGTCGTCATACTTGACTGCAATGAAGCCAATGCCCAAAAAGTCGCTGAAAAGTGTAAGGCTTTCGGAAAGCGAGTGTTAGTCCTAAAAGCAGACGTATCCAAAGATGAAGAAGCTAAGGCAGCAATTGAGCAGATTATCGAAGAATTTGAACGTCTCGATGTTCTAATCAATAACGCTGGCATCGTCAGAGAAGAAAAACTACTAGATAATACACTTATGAATACATTTGATGAAGTATTGAAAACGAATCTACGTGGAGTGGTACTCATGACCAGCCTGGCTACCCCACATCTGATTGCAAGTAAAGGTTGCATAGTTAATACATCAAGTATTGCTTCTAAGTACTCCAAATCTGCAAGAGCATACCCTTCTTATGGTGTGGCTAAAGCTGGTGTGGACTATTTTACCCGTGTGGCTGCTTTCGAGCTGGCATCATCAGGAGTTAGAGTAAATTCTGTGAATCCTGGTCCTGTATCTACAAAAATTCACATAAATAATAACCTAGATTTAAATATGGACAATTTTGGTGATATCACGGCTTTAAAAAGATGTTCAGCTCCCGAAGAAATTGCAGAATTGATAGTGTTTTTAGCAAGCGACAAGGCGAAAAGTGTTACTGGAAGTTCGTATGATATCGATAACGGCACAAGTCTACTTTAATAATTTAAATTTAAAATCTATATAAAGAGGTAGTTTGTGACGTTGTAGGGAGTAATCTTTGGATCTACTGAGCCGATTTTGAAAATTATTTTACTAATAGAAGGCCACGTTCTATTAGTGGCCTAACAAATAGTTGACATTTCAACTATTTGTTGAAATGTCAACAAATAGTTGACATTTCATGTATATGTGAGTAACATAGGATTGTATAATAACCCGAAAAGTGAAAAGTGTTTTTCGTGGTAGCTGGATTTGCAAAGTCGGAGTAAAAATGTTTTTCGCCCAACGAAGTGGGCACGGGTTAGCTACTTTAAAATATATTTTGAATTCAATTTAAATCTATACAAATAAATAAAATTGGAGTATCTGTTTGTAATATTAAAAAAACCCCTCTTTAGGGTTCCGTGCGCATTAAGATTTTCACGCAAAAATAGAAAAAAAAACAATAAATTTTGGGGGTCCCCATACTTAGAACTGAATACCATACTAAATTTTTTTTTTCATCAAACCCATACATGTGTGGTATCTATAGATAGGTCCCCCCCTTGTTTGAACGAGATTTAGTAAGTAGTTTTTTTTAATATATATAAATATATAAATCGTAAACCGCAAAAAAACACTAGTATTAAAACATCGATCAAAGTTATTGTGTTACTTGCTGCTTCGGAACCCTTCATGGGCGAGTCCGACTCGCAGTTGGCCGCCTTTTTAGACTAGCTTCGCACCGCGGCGTTCTTCACGGTACGGCAATGACTGCGGGTAACACTGCGGGGTTCAGCTAGTGTTAAATAAAATTTCAAACATACTTTTTGTGTCATTCTCGGAAGATGACCCTAATACTGATGAAAAGAGAAATAGTAAAGCGCTTTTCAAAATACCTCATCTAATTGCGAGAATATTACATTTTAATGTCATCATCATCCTGGAGGTCCGATGCCAGTCGCTCCGTGGAAAAACTGATATTCAGGTAAAACCGATTAAACTAGTAGCCACACCCAAATAATCTTGGGAATAATAAAGGCTAGGAAGATGAACATGAATGTCATCATCATCATAAACAGCATTTAATAGTCCACTGCTGGACATAAGCCTCATATTAATGTAAGTTAATGTTAATCTATACTCTATACAATAAATAAAATTAGAGTGTGTGTTTGTAATATTCCCAATGAGATTTGGTAAGCATCGACTCCGATGATAACCATAGACTCCAAAAAAAAAATTTAACATGATATAATAAAGGTCAGGATAATCATTGAATAACAATATCCCACCAAAAACATAAATGTACAAAAGGAGAGCCAACTTCAATACAAAAATTATGCTTGGCCGTGGGCTTCGCCGCAAAAAGAATGGAGATCTAAATGAGTCCCAAGTTCTATGCAAAATCCAGATATGTATTTATGGGAACAAAATAACATTATGAACAAGTATTAAACTCTATTTCTTTGCTTTATTGGATACCTATAACAATTTATTGCTGTTATTTAAAAATTTGAGATCTTAAAGTAGGTTAGATTTGACTTGGCCAGTTTTCATTACATTAGTCATTTTATAAAGTTATCCAACATATATATATTGTAAGGAATAAAGGAATAGAGTGAGGTACGCCAATGGTGGTCTGTACCTAACTTTACAATGTGTCGTCATTCGAATGAGACTATCGAATGAGGAGTAGTATTGTGGAGCTCGCCCTCTTTTGCTCGGGACCTCGCGGTATGCGGACGGGTGCATCTCTGTGTAGTGTTTAACGTTGATTACATAACCTTGATGTTTTGTTTAAGTATAAAGTTAAAAAGCGGTGCCTCTGAGTGTAGTGTATAACGTAAACTATAGTTGATTACTTAGCCCTTATGTATTAGAGTTAAATAACCAGATAGTGTTTTAGTGTTCTTTATAAAATTAAATTGTATTTTTTTTAATCAAATGAATTGGTTTTTGTTTATAATATATATATTAATTCTGATAAAAACTGGCCAAGTCAAATCCTTTCCTTTCCTTTCTTTCCTTTCCTTTTCTTGAAGTTCCTTTGGTTGAACTTGGCTTGTCACGCTACCGCGTGTCTAGATACTTGTTTTCTTCGACCATGAGGAAAATAACTTCACATATCGCACACAGTCTGATTCCCACAGAGCCTATTCTATGGTAGACTTCTGATAAACACAGTTTACTGTGCCTAAATGCAAATTGCAAACATACACCCAAACACTTAATAAAAGTTCTTTCACAGTACACAAGGTAACTACGAATATATTGAAAGAAGAAATACATTTTGGGAGTGATAAATCAATCTAGCTAGAATTCATTTTTAGAAACTTTACCAATCCTACAGTTCATCCAGGTCTAATCTGTTTACTGAATTGTTACGTCACCTACCAGAGGTACTGCAGAGGATCTGGTAGGATTACGGACGTATACGTACGTATATGTATGACTATATTTTTTGTGTCATTGAGGATATATTTTAACAACTGTATAAACAGGTTTATATCGTGTTGTCTATGTAATGTCTGTCTGATAAATCATTGCGTTATCTATACTTATGATAAAAATGTAACAGGTCCAATTCTGTACATTACAGATATTTTGAAATTTCTTTTTGGAGGGCTCTCTTTAATCGATACTGAAGCCAAAACTGTATTTTTTTTCATTTTGTCTGTCTGTCTGTCCGTCTGTCTGTCTGTATGTTGGCCGCGCATCACGCTGAAACTATTGAATGGATCCAAATGAAACATGGCATGATTTGAGTTCATACTACAAGGTAGGACATGGGATACTTTTTATCCCGAAATTCAGCACGGTTTCTTGGAGAGAGGGGATGAAAGTCAAAATATGTACTTAGTTGAAATTCAATAACACATAGTTGACATAGTCCGATTTCTTTCATTATTTTTTTTGCGAGAAAGAAAAAAAAATGATAACGGGAAAAGTCTTTTTTTTTGTCCGCGACTGTACACTGCCTGTGGGAAGCTGAGACAGATATGTTAATATGGCGGTACGAAGTTCCTGGGTCGGCTAGTAATTTAATAAATTCGTTCTACAGATGTGAACTTGAAATGCAAGATCTCTCCAAATATTTTTCTGTCCTTTTATGGACTTTGCTTCGAACGATAGCGAGCTATGCCATGAATTTAAGTAAATTATTTTACTAACGTGTTAGGTAAATTCATAATATTAGCTCGTCTAAACATTTATTATTGTAAAACAAAAACTGAATGTTATAGACTTAAACATTTATTTAAAATCATAACAAATAACCATTATCTATTACATAACACGATCCTGTTATGCTTTTGGCTTTATCACTTGCAATAAATAACATTAAATCACCTATTTCTGCAGCTTCTGACACTCGTTTTAGAACTGTTAAATCAATAAAATCAGATTCAATTCCTTCTAACATTTCTGTATTTACAGGTCCAGGATTAACAGCATTTACTCTTACTCCAGATGGTCCAAGCTCTTTGGCCAGAGATTTTGTAAAATAGTCAATACCAGCTTTAGAAATGCCATACGCGCATAGCCCTGGATACTTTACGTTCATTGAGTCTACACTTGAAACATTGATGACGTTTCCTTTAGTTAGCTTGAGATAGGGGACAGCCAAACTGGTGATAAGAACAACAGCGCGTAAGTTCGTTTTCATAGTTTCGTCATATATTTCAACCATATTGCTTTCAATATCTGTTGGTTTAAAAATTCCTGCATTATTGATAAGCACATCAAGTTTACCATATTTATGGATGGTTTGTTGTATAATTGCTTTTGCCTCATCATCTTCTGATATGTCTGCCTTGATGATATATACTTCTGTTCCTAGTTTCTCGCAGCGGTGGGCGACGCTGTTAAGTTTAGTTTCATTTCTTCCAACGATTGCAAGGTTAGCACCTTCTTTGGCGAAACATTCTGCTGTAGCAGCACCAATCCCTGCACTCGCTCCTGTGATTAATACCACTTTGTTGGAAAACATGTTGTAACCACAATAATTCAAATTCAACTGAACAAAAATGATGAAATATTCTTTATAACTGCGTAATTATTTTACAATCTTTAGAGCGTTTATATTTCTTATCACTTATTAAGATTAGAGTGTAATTACTGTATGTACAAATGTGCATACTAGTTTGTTTGTGATTGTAATTATTGAGGTGTTCCGTAGCTGGTAGTTTTTCATCTGTGCACTATTATCGCTATTTAGCTCTACTTGTGCTGGTAGTTTAATTGCACAGTTATCAGAATTAAGAAAGTGTTAAGTATGGAAGTCGACGGATATAAGAGTAGAGGACGACCTAAGAAGAAATGGATGGACTGCATAAAAGAGGATATGGCCAGGAAGGAAGTAAGCAGTGTACTGACGAGTGATGGAGGAGAATGGAGGAAAAAAACTCATGGCACCGACCCCAAATAAAGTTGGGAAAAGGGTAGGGAGATGATGAGTTATTAGAATCATACAGTACATCATACAGTATCTATGACAAAATCATAGATAATATATAGCATTCAGGTATTTCATTAAATGTAATGCACTGGCTGCGTTTACCTATTCAGCGAAGGTCTTTCTGTAACCTGAAGTATAATTGGATGTACTATGTTCAAATTAGGAGCGATATAAATTATATAATATATCACGCAACGATATATATTGTAAATAGATGGAAAACTTTCTAATTGTATCTACACCAAATTTACCAGACTATACTACTCTCATACAAGTATCAGAAATTTAGTACCAAAGGATGGCCTTATTACTGAATGCAATCTCTTTAAAGGAACCTTAAATTTAAAACGTTCGTTTAAATCAAGTGGTAACTAAAATTTTGTTAAAAATAGTTCTAATTTTTATGGAATAGGGGGCAAACGAGCAGGCGTATCACCTGATGGTAAGCGATTACCGCTGCCCATGGACACCCGCAACACCAGAGGCGTCACGAGTGCGTTGCCGGCCTTTGAGGGATGGGGAGGGGGACGGGGGTTGGGGTTGGGGTGTGGGCCTCCGGTATCCTCACTCACTCGGTGGAACACAGAGCAAGCGCTGTTTCACACCGGTTTTCTGTGAGGCCGTGGTATAACACCAGTCGAGCCGGCCGTGGCTCGCCTACGATAAAATGTTTTATAGAGAGTGTAAAATTTTTATAGGTACAGAGTAAAATAAAATTTCTTGATTAGGGGTGAATAAAAACATTTAGATAATAAAAACAAATAAACAAAACACATACGAGATAAAGAGAAAAAATATATCCAAAATATTATTTGAATAATGTACGTTATAATTTAAAGATTTCATATTGCACTGCACGTTTGGCCTAGTGGTTTAATGGTCACCACGCCGTTTCCTACTTCGCCAAGTGTCGTGGGTTCAAATCCCACGTAGGACAACACTTTGTGTGATCCACAAATTGTTGTTCTGAGTCTGGATGTTCTTTGTGTCCGTTTCATGTATGTTTGCAAAGTCCCCCGCGACACAGGATTTATTCCTAGTGCGGGAGTTGTCTTTTAAAAAAAAAAAAAGAGTTAATATGAATACTTATAACTAAGACTAATGTCCAACCAACAATCGTTATTTTTTTTAAATTGTTACAACCTACTTTAAAAAAGAAAGAGCTCCTAAATTCGATTGTATGTTTTTGTGTATGTTACCTCATAAGTCGTTACTGAGTGTACCGATTTTGATGATTCTTATTATTTCAATTCCTGGTCATCATGGTGTCCACGGTGGGCGGGGCAGGAAGTGCGAAGAATCTCAGGGTTACGGAAGGCTTTCACAACTGACTGACTGGCGACCTTTGACAGGGGCACGCTACGACTAGACTCACATCTGGCATAAATGGAGGTGGAACTGAAAAAAAATTGGTAGCATATCCTAGGGTTATGTGAAGTTCTAAGAGAGGGGAAAGACACCGTAACCCTCGAGTCAGGCAGTCATATAGTTAAGAATATAATCATTAACTTTAGGTAAATACAGCTTCACTTCGACTTTTATTCGATACGATTACGTCTTATGATAATGCTACTAACCTGATTGCTCAAAATGTATCAACAGGCGTAATCTATATATATAAAAGCGAAATACCACTCACTTATTAATCACGAAATCTCAGAAACTATAACACCTACAAACTTGAAATTTAGCAGACATCCGCTAAGAACGGATTTTACGAAATTCCACCCCTAAGGGGGTAAAACGGGGGTTAGAAGTTTGTATGAAAGTTCTATGTTTTTGAAGTAAGAGACTTGAAATTTAAAATGTATGCTCTATAGATGGTGTGGAGGTGTGCTAATAATGTATCTTTAGAAATCAACCCCCTTTTAGGGTTAAAACGGGGGATGGTAGTTTGGACGCAAACGAGGTTGCGTAGGTCAGCTAGTCAATAAATATACACGTCAACAAATCTAAAACTAGCAGTAATCTTTTATCCAGAACCACTACATCTAGCCTCTTCACCCTGTTTTTCAAAATAAACCTTTCTTTGACCATCTAAAAACTTAAGGAGTGTAGGCGTCAGGCAGCTGGTCAAAATAAAAGAATCAGCAAAAATTACACTGCAATATTACACTGAATCCAAGTAAAACCCGGAAAATAGCCTGGATCATGAAGAAGATGGTGACAGTAACATAGTTAGGATATTTTATTTCAGGATGTATGTGAAATGTGCAAGATTTCAGTGTTTACCAGTGAATTGACCGAGTTAGCTCAGAAACTGACAACATATTGGGTTAATTCATTAAACCAATGATGAAGCGGCTACGTGGATAGTGAAAATCTTTGTTTCTTTTAAATTGAGATTGATACCTCTTTCTGAGTTCATCCAAACTAATATTAAAAATTCGAAAGTAACTCTATCTATTACGCTTTCGTGGTTAAACCGCTGAACCGATTTCGATGAATTTTGGTACAGAGATAGATTGGACCTTGGAGAAGAACATAGGCTACTTTTTGCTGCGATAACCAACGTTTATGTGGATCAAGCCGCGGGCGAAAATTTGTATTAGAATAAATAAGGCCGAAAAATCAATGAATATTCTTAGTGTCAGACGACTAATGAATATTTCCCTTCGGCGTATAGAAGTAGTACACAAATTATAAAGAAACTGACAATTGCTTGTTATTTGTCGATAAATTTTTAAAACATGCTGATATGTTTTATAATCTGTTTGAACTTTTGTGATTGGTTGAAAAGTAATTTATGTATGATAATATTATCATGTTACCCATATTTCATAAGATTTTTGTACTACCATTAATTTTTTGTGACTGGTCGGCCTAGTCAGCGATGTTTTAGACAATACTTTTATTCTGGTTCGTTCAACTGCAATCTTAACCTCTTAATCCAGTCACGAATTATTTTCAACAGTAGATTTTGCAACTGAATGTAAGTGGATGTGCACCTTGTTTCTATTTTGTTCTATGTTTAATAGACTCAAACCTTCAACGTTATCACTGAGTTTTTTTTTTGTTAGTGCGTTAGATTTTGGAGCTTTTTAATAAAAGGAATTTCAGGTAGCAACAGCTTGCATTCTGTTTACCTTACATGTAATACTAACAGTATTGTACCTGAAAATCAGATTTTGAAAAAGAGTAGCCGTGAGTTTCTTTGCCAGTATTCTTCTCATGAGCTCTACGCATTTTGGAAACTGGAAGTTATGGATCGACACAGGCAGGCAGTAGATTTTGGTGTTTTTGCCTAATTTACCTCGACGATGCTGTGGCCTCTGTTTGTGTCGATCTATGATTTTTAACTATAGCTTAAATTTGACGTTCATAATTGTCACTTGGTGTCTTAAATAAATAAATGATTTTGATTTGATTTGATTTATTTATTACGAGTAGTTTGATTCGAGGTTCACAAATGGAAATTAATTATTAATTTATTCCATTTAACACAAAGTACTACTTAGCTTTGTAGGAAAAGCCTATTCTAAAACAAGACTTATTTTTTATTATTTTTAACTATTTTCTTTATTTTATTTACGGTTTACTGACTCAAATTAATTTTATTGTATATAATTAATGCATGTCTCATAGGCACTAAAGAAATAAAGTATGTTTATTGCTTAGTATTTGCTTCTCTTTCCAGACACTTTGAGATAACGGTGTATGTCTTTACTACCTATTGTACGCTTATCTATTACAGTTGCTACGATAACAGTCTTTATAAGATTCTATCGGAAGTAGACGTTCACTAAAAGATGTTCAAAAATAAAATAGTGTTAGTCACGGGAGGCAATGCTGGGATTGGTGCCGCTACTGCTGCACTCTTTGCGAAAGAAGGAGCTTCAGTGGCTATCGTTGGGCGAAATGTTGTTAAATTAAACGAAGTTGCTCAAAAGTGCACCACATATGGCTCTCAAGTTCTTACTATCAAGGCAGATGTAACCAAAGACGAAGAAACAGATGGGATTGTCAAACAAGTCATTGACAAATTTGGTAAATTAGACGTTCTCGTCAATAATGCAGGCATATTGAGAGAGGCTGACATTCAGTCAGAATTGTTTTTGGACACATTTGATGAGGTTATGAATGTAAATATAAGAGCACCCGCCCGCATCACGAGACACGCTGTACCGTATCTTATTCAATCAAAAGGTAACATTGTGAATGTATCCAGCATAGCCGGAATTAGAGTCTTAAGACCAAATTGCATCGCATACAGGACATCTAAAGCTGCTTTGAACCATTTTACAAGATCTTGTGCACTTGAACTTGCAAAGCATGGAGTTCGAGTAAATTCTGTAAGCCCTGGACCTACAAAAACAAATATATTTGATGGTTTAGCTGTTGGACCTGATGCTTTAATAGGACAGACAGCACTTAAGAAAATATCAGAATGTGAAGAGATCGCTGACCTCATTATATATCTAGCAAGTGATAAGGCTAAGAGCATCACTGGTTCAGATTATGTAGTCGATAACGGCACCTTATTATTGTAATGTCCATGTTATCACTTTATAGATATCGATTATGTTGGTTTTTATGACATAATGTATATTGCATACCAACTGGACTTAATTAAAACACAAGTCATTACAAAAACTCTTTTATTCTGACTTGCTTATTTTTTAAGAAAGACTTTGTAGATAGGAATATTTTTGAAGAGGGTTATCTAAAACCTTTTTTTCTACTACATCCTTCACAATTTTCAGTTTAGAAAATAATGAATTATCAATGTCCTCTATGAACTATCAAAACAATGTATTTAAAATCGATATATTGTACAGTCATTTGCTATCGTATCATGCATGCATCTTCAAAAGTTTTAGAGAGAGACAAATATGTTAGATAACCTTGTTGTCTTTTGCTTTTATCTGTTAAATAGTGTTGTATGGCAGAATGCAGATAATTATCTTAAAATTTATGAGGAACTACTGAAACTGGCCCTAAGTAACATAATTTAACACTTATATGAATACATATTAGCTATCGTCATCAAATGCATTCTGATTTATTCGTTATAGGTTGCAGTAACCGTTTTAAATCTTATCAGTTAGAAAATGTGTCTTATTGGTGCATATACTATCATATAATCAACATAAGAGATATGAAATATGACAAGATTGATAGCCGTAGTTCCAGGTCTAGTTCTGAGTTACCATCTGTATATACTTCGAAGGTAAAAATACGAGTAAAGATGCTTCAACATCATCACCCTATATTTGCAAAAGGCCAGTTGGACTAATGATTTTCGCAAGATTGCCGGGATGAGCTGCATGTGCAAAGCCCAAAATTTAATAAAACTTAAAAAAAAAATCATAACAGATGTAAAGGAGAAATGAATTATTTACATGCAAGGAACTCAACACCATCTCAACTACCCAGCAATATAATACATTGCTAGCAATTATAAACTAAACAATAAAATTCCTAAGGTGTAATTGCAACACAAAAATATCTCGTAATTTTATGGGTTTCTCGTTCTTATCTAGCAATAAAACATGCGGCAGTAAATCCAATTATTTAGTTTGTTAATGCTGTCTATTAACAAACTAAATCTTCACGTACATAATTTTGTTCTAAAATATAGACTAAAACACACACAACACAGATGCAAAACTTTTTTTTCACTGTAGATAATTATGTAGTCAGGAATTTAGATATTTCATTATTTTAATGTATATCCATTATCTATAACGCAGACCGATCCAGTTATGCCCTTTGCCTTATTACTTGCCAGGTAAATGATCAGGTCAGCAATTTCACCACTCTCCGATATTTTATTTAGAGCAGTTTTTATATTTAATACTTCTTCTGCATCTAACATACCTTCAAAAACATTAGTTAAAACAGGACCAGGACTCACAGAGTTTACACGTACTCCATATTGTGCAAGCTCTAGAGCACAACTTTGTGTAAAATGACTGAAAGCAGCTTTTGATGTTCTGTATGCGATGAAGTTTGGTCCGTCTATACATTTTGCAGCAATGCTGGACACGTTTACAATGTTACCTTTGGATTGGATAAGATACGGCACAGCGTGTTGCGTGATACGGGCGGGTGCTTTCATATTTACATTAATTACCTCATCGAATATGTCCAAAAACAATCTGACAGTATTTCAGCCTCTCTCAATATTCCTGCGTTATTGACGAGAACGTATAATTTACCAAACTTGTCAATGACTTGTTTGACAATGTTATCTGCCTCTTCGTCCTTGCTTATATCGACTTTGATAGCAAGAACTTGAGATCCATATGTGGTGCACATTTCTGTAACTTCTTTTAGTTTAATAACGTTTCATCCAACGATGACTACTGTGGCTCCTTCTTTAGCAAACAGTTCAGCGGTAGGTGCACCGATACCAGAACTACCACCCGGTACTAATACTATTCTGTCTTGGAACATTTTTGGAACAAACAAAACAAACGTCTATATTCTCATTAATTTCAAAACACACTGACGAGTCACAGTTTCACAACCCCACACTTGTTATACAATCTTAAAACATAATAATATATTGTTTATATAGGAGTATGTTTTACTTGCCACTTCTTTGCTATGGAAAATGTCACCCGAATTTCATTATCTCGCTAATAAGGGCAGGATTTTTATTCATTATTTATTTTGTTATTTACAGATACCAAAATAATTCTTTCCATTTAAAAACTATCAGCCATAACTCCATACATCTACGTATTATATAACATATTTTTTTATTTTCTACACGTATGTCAAAAGTAATCGGAGAGGACTATGTCCAGCAGTGGACTGCGATAGTCTGATAATGATGATGATGATACTTTTTACAAGCTTTTTATTAACTTGCAATGTATGTATGCTTGTATGTTCGGGTGGAATCTTGCAACTCAATTTTGAAGCAGATATCTTCAACCGATTTTGCTGAAATTTTGCAAGCATATGTATACAGCGTGACAATCCAACATTATGATGACATGGAGCTGATCTGATGCTGGAGCTGGAAGGTGGCCATAGGAACCAGTGGCGAACCTAGGAAATTATTTCGGGGGGGATACCATCTTTTGTAAACCTTTAAAATGCATAAAGAATTTAAGTATAGGTATATGTTACCAGCAATCTGAATAATTCAGGTATTATTATACGGCAATGTATGAAATATATTAATTAAAGAAAATTATTGTTCATGTACATATTATTGGCTATGTGTTAAATAAATAGGTTTTGGGCTGTATTTATTAATTTTATGTTACTACCTAGCTACGTACTCCTACCTAGAAACATGTTCTGTTTGCATAAAATCAACTTTATTTAGAACTAGATGACCCATGCAACCTCGTTTGCGTCTGCTACGACTATTGCCTGTAGCAATAATTTTCTCACTTTTTGGAAACATTTTTCATTGGTGATCCGCTCCTATAAGCCTTGGCTTCACGATATATAGCCTTCATCGATAAATGGGCTATCTAACACTGAAAGTATTTTTAAAATCGGTACAATAGTTTCTGAGATTAGCGCGTTCAAGGAAACAAACAAACTCTTCAGATTTATACTAACCCAAACCTATACCTATAATCTCTACGATTATAGGTTTAGGTTAGGTAAGAACAGTGATCATCCCAGATCCACTCTGTTGTTGTTGAATCATTTGGATCAGTTGAGATTTTTTATCTTTAAAAAGACAACTCACGCAATAGGAAAATACAAATAAACCACTAGGCCAACAGTGCAGTGCAGATTGAGTGGATTGTTTTTGATCTGTTCCCGTAGATATTACACCGGCATACTGCTGCGCATTAGGCATTGTATAGAATACCTAGGCAAAGTATAAAATAAATAATATTTTAAACATTACGTATGGACACAATGGTCTACGACTGAATTCGTTCTGACGGTGGGAACGGCGAAGAGACGGCGCCGGATCATGAGCCCGGAAAGCTTCGGCGGAACGCACATACGCAAGCCCTAAGGGCTCGTCGAGCGCGGCTCGAAATCCAGGGCTGAGCCAGCCAACACGCTGTCGGAGCCGTTCTGCCGAGCTCGAAACTTGGATAGAGAGAACCGACTGTGTCACCCACCGATTCACTTAGATATTTTCCTGACACGGTTGCTTCGATGAGTATCTGACCATATTCGGACGTGAGGCTTCGACACAATGCCACCACTGCGGGTCCGACCGGGACTCCGCCCAGCACAAGCTGGACGACTGCCCTGCGTGGGAGTCCGAGGGTCGAGTCCTGGTCAGACAAATCGGACGAAACCTGTCCCCACCCTTATTGATCGTAGCAATGCTGGCGAGTAGTGGAGAATGGAAGGCCTCCTTCTGTGAAGATGTTATGTTCCAGAAGGAGTCCGCAGAGCGGGATCGGTAAATGGTCGATCTCGCTCGTAGGAGGCGACGAAGGGAACGCATCAGAGGCCACTATCTCCCCAATCGTCGCTTAAGGTTCGTTGTGGCCACATCGCTGTCGCTGCAAACGACCCGAGAACGGTGACACTCCGGTGCGGCCGGGGGGTATTGTCTAAGGCGGGTCGGTGTTCCGACTCTTACTGTGTAAAGCGGTGAGAGGCGCGACAGCGATCTGCCCCGAGGGTGACTCTGGTTACCCCGGGATGTACCTATGTCGTGAGGTACGGCAGGGGGGACTCTAGAAGCCGCCGATGCGTTCCTAGAGCTCTTCCCGACTGCCGAGGTAGGCCGCCGCGGGGTTTAGTGGATAGACCGATTCATCGTTTGTCTTCCATGGAGGGTATGGTGCCCTGGAGAGTATGGTAAAAAAAGGTGAACGATCATTATTCCGTACATTAACTCATGTTAATGTACGGAATAACCACAAAAAATTAAATGAAGCCCCGTTGATTTATAGCGCGCTAGCTTGTTAAGGATTTCTTTTCGGTTTAGAGGAACATCTCGATGTCCTGTGGTGCTTCTCAAGTAGGATTTCACTCTTCATAGAGTTGAAAACAAACGCTCACGTGTTGCAGTTGTTACCTACAGGAATCGTGGCACCAATTTGCGTCGCGTCGTCGCCAACAATCGTTACTTTACATTTTTTATCGAACATAAACATTTCGGGGGGGGATATATCCCCCATATCCCCCCCCTGGGTTCGCCACTGATAGGAACTCTATAAAGAAACGTCGCAACATTATCGAGTTTGGACTCGTTTGATTCGTCAAGAGGCATTCCAGTAAGAGCTTGTTTTTAAAAAGATTTTACTTTAATTTATCAGATTATATTGTTTCCAATAATTTCAATCTACACAAGCATAAGGATAACAAAGAGAGAACTTGACTTTCTGCACTTGAATACACGGTTGGCCTAGTGTTTAAGGCGATCGCCACGCCGCTTTCTACTGCACCACGTGTTGTGGGTTCAAGTCGCACTCGGAACAATACTTTGTGTGACCCACAAATTGTTGTTCTGAGTCTGGGTGTTCTTTGTGTCCGTTTAATGTATGTTTGTAAAGTCCACCGCCACACAGGGTGTATATTCCTAACGCGGGAGTTGACTTTTTAAAAATAATTAAGAAAATAAGTTATTCATCAGGCATAGGTATATTTAAATAGTGTCAGCTGAAACTTTTTGCACGCACTTTTTTACCCATTGCATCATACAAATAAAATCCAGAAAAATGCAGAAAGATAAAGATGATATTCAAGCCAATTCTTCAGTGTTACGCAAATCATTATTTAGTAGGTACTCTATAACCTGGTTCACATATGTATGCTTGTTATTTAATGGTACCTACCAAGACATTGTCATGGGTCGTTGGAAATCGGAGGTTTTCATTTTCATAGATCTCGCTTCACCTCGTCTTGTCTTGTTGTACTGTTGCTGTAAGTATTACCACAGGCGTCCATTGTACCGGCTTTAATTACTGTAAATATAGCCGGTACAATGGACGCCTGTGGTAATACTTACAGCAACAGTACGTACCTAACTAACACGGGTTGTGTTACTTCATGCAGTCTTGTTAAACGGGTTAACAGACTACACAAATCGAAATGGTTGTATTGTGAATCACAAGTACAATAATAATAATAATGTATGGATGGAAGAGATGAGATGTATGTTTCCATAGATGGTACTGTATTCATGTAACCAGGCGCGCGCGCTGCACATTGCAGTGGGTAAACAATATATTATTGGTCTTTACCTATGAAATTGCCTTTCTTCAGTACTGGTCATTTCAAATAAAAAAAGTTTGTAAGGGCTCTGTATTCTAAATTCAAATTAATTTTGTTTTAAAACCATGACATTCTATTTACAAACTCAGTCTTTTGTTTTTTGATTAGCGTTGTATTTTCGTTACATTTGAACATTTTTCGTCATAATGGATACTTGAAAAATTCGTGTAATTATGGAATATGAGTTCCGTCGTGGCACCAACGCGACACAAACGGCACGTAACATCAAAAACGTTTACGGAGAGAACTGTACAAACGAACGCACAACCCGTTATTGGTTTTCCCGGTTCCGTTCTGGAAATTTTGACTTGAAAAATGAAGCTTGTGTTCGTCCGGAGACTTTGGTTAACAATAATGAATTAAAGGCGATTGTGGAAGCTGACGAAACTCAATCTACAGCTGAGCTAGCAGCAGCTTTTAATGTAAGCATCAAAACAATATTGATCCATTTGCGGCAAATTGGCAAGGTAAAAAAGCTTGATAGATGGGTGCCCCTCGACCTTAACGATCGCCAGCGCAACGTACGCGTCGAGACCTGCCTTGCGCTGCTCAACAGGCAAAGAAATGAAGGAATTTTGACACGAATTGTTACGTGCGACGAAAAATGGATTCTGTTCGACAATCGAAAGCGCTCAGCAAGTTGGTTAGACCCTGGTTCAGCACCAAAGCAATGCCCTAAACCAAAAATGACCCCTAAAAAGGTGATGGTCACTGTTTGGTAGTCTAGTGCGGGTGTGATTCACCACAGCTTTTTACAAAACGGCATGAGCATTAATGCAGATGTGTACTGTGAAGAACTGGAGAGAATGATGGAGAAGCTTGCACATCTGCAACCAGCTTTGGTCAATCGGTCGTCCCCACTGCTCCTTCACGACAACTCGCGACCCCATACTGCGCAACAGACAGTCTCCAAGCTGCAAGAGCTGGGGTTGGAAGCTCTCCCTCATCCGCCATACTCACCAGACCTTGCACCCACCGACTATTACTTTTTCCAAAATTTAGACAACTTTTTAAGTGGGTAAAAAAATCAATTCCCGAGAGGCAGTACAAAATGCCTTTGTAGAGTTTGTTGCCTCCCGTCCAGCTGATTTTTACAAGAAGGGCATCAATAAACTGCCAATGCGTTGGCAAAGATGCGTCGACTGCATGGGTGATTACTTCGAATAACAGAAATAAAAAAGTTTGAAAAAATAACTACTTTCACTTATGGCATACAAAACGGCAATTTCATAGGTAAAGACCTATTATTATGTAATTTATACTCTCGATTGTCGGCACTTGATGGAACTTGTTATAATACATTTTTGAATTAAATCACTTGTACTTATTCCACTATTTTATTTTTGTTTACACCTGACCGGTTTCGCCTTATGGCATCATCAAAGGTTAAGTAACCTTTGATGATGCCATGTGTGTTTTGGAATTAATGAGAATATAGACGATTGTTTTGTTTGTTCCAATTTTAATAATAATAAATATTTTGGACATCTAACACACAACGCCATCTAGTCCCAAGCTAAGCAGAACTTGTGTTATGGGTACTAGACAACAGATACAAATACATATATACTTCTTTTTGTAAATACATACATATCATAGTACAGATGATACTACATAATTATCTATGTACCTATCAGATTCACTGTGTTGCAACTTGCACCACCTGGATATACAGTACAAATAAGTCATCTTTCCTTACCTATCATTGCCCTATTTTTATCTAAATTTCGTTTACTCCTATTTTTTCTATTTTCGACTGGGGGCCCAATGATGAAGAAGCATATTAATAGGCTGCCATAGTGTGGGTCATGGCGGTCATGCGCCATGGCGCATTGTTACATTGTCTCTTAAATTCTGCTCATGCTTTCCATAAGGCAGAGTAGGGTCACTTTGGAAGGTTCAAATATATAAAAAAAAACCTCCAACTTTTTGGTTGATATTTATAGGTAGTGGGACCACCACTACCTATAAATATCAACCAAGTAGCTTATCACAGTGGTGAAGAAAACGAAAGTATTGCGTAGTCCTAGGTTTTGTTAGGCGTATCTATTAGGTCTGGTCGAGCCGCGAGCCGGCCAATTTGTGCCACGCACCGGTTCATCGGTTAAGAGTTCATATATGAAATACTTTTAAACGTATTGATGTATCTTTTTTATAAAATAAATTATCTATACACTTATCTTTGTTTGGTATTTTTAGTTTTTACTTTGAAAATAAATTTCTTAAACGCCTGAGTATTTTCGTCCAACCATGATTCTTGATTTCACGAAATGTTTCTCTTTTGTTTTCAAGTTTCTTTGTCAATTACCTGAAGTTTTAGTATTAATTTTACGTTCATTATTTATATTCCATAAACTTTTATAACAGAAAAAAAAAACAAAATTATCAAAAATACGTTACCTCCTAGAGGCTTGTAAATGTTAAATACTCGTATTATGTCAAGTTAATATACTTAATTTTAACGATAATATGAAAATGACATGATGTAGTTTAGTACAGTTTAAAAAATATTATATACGCCGTCGCCAATGTTGTTTTAAAATTATCAAAATATCATTGGCCATCGTGGACTTTTTTTTTGATCTTTTAATTGGAAAAAAAATCACACATTGTTTTTGTGAAACTATCCATTTACGCAGCGCTCTCAAGAGCAATAATTTTCTCCTGTGTTGCCTGTTACCGAAATTGGAGGCAATTTCAGTGTTTCCAACTGTTTACAACTCTTCAGAAAATCGCCCACTTTTGTTGCCATTGTGTCTACATCGAGTCGCCAACAATTTAAAAAACGTTCCATATACTCGTAAGTGTCTCCACAGAGTCAATAAGTATTTGCAACAAACGTATTCTTTTGATGTTTGTTAACGCCAAAAACAGAAACACGGTTCCCAACATTTTTTAACAATTTTTGTTGCCAACACAAGGAAATTACAGAAACTTTTGTCACCAACACCTGTTGACAACACAAAAGTGCCCAACTTTTGTTCGCTGGAAACTCGGCTTAACATAGCAACAAACTATTCAAAGATTTGTTACCCATACAAAAAAGATATTCATACTTTTTTAGTTTAATTGTAATTATTTCCGCTTAACATTCATGAATTAAAGTTACATTACAATTAACAGTACAAGCTCTGCTAAATCTGAGGCTAGATGGCGTTGTGTGTCTGATGTCCAAAAACATCTAAAAATAAATTTTAGACTAAATATTTTGTTATGATACTATGTATAATCTTGTATAAAAGTAGTTTACGTCCTTGGAATCGGACAGGATAAATCAAATGAAAAGACATCAACCTTAAAATATATTATCAAGTAGGAAATCCTTTATTTAATTACTTTTGAATGTTTTTATGATAAACAAACTTGCACACCTTGAAATGTACATTACACCCAACAGTACTAAAATCATAGTTGCTAACAGCTGATTGCGTGTCCCATATCAACTGATTACTATACAGTTCACGCTGTGTTTTATGTGTAGTTACAAAATAAAATAATAGATAACATTCTTTCAAGTAATTGTTTCTAATAATTAATAATAAGTATGATTACATAAAAGAGCAATGAGACGCCGTATGTTGGGTGTTGTATTTTGATTTTATATTTTTTTTTCTGACTATACTAGCTTTAGCGGGTACGCTCGCGTGTTTGTCGGTGTTATCTCTGAAAAAGGTATCCTATGCCCTTCCTTAAGAATTAAAATTTTTTTTTTGGTGTACTGTTTATATTAAAACTACAAATTGTTATTACTTCGCTGTCCTCTTCTCTTCAAACTTTGAATAGCCATTGGCTGACCTTGGCATCCGGTCCATTTAGTTTCAAACAGGTTTCGCCTCCCTAATTTAACCTTGGTATTGTTTTGGAAGCGTCCTTCGATTGTTACTACTTTGAGTAGCATTACTACGACGAAATCGTGTTGAGATTGTTTACGATTTAGGGGAAAAAACCATGGCCTGAGGTATTGAATTACTTGAGAATCGCAATTCACAACACAAATACCCAACAGCACTGTGACAGATACTGTTGGGTACAGTGATATCATTGCTCTGTGAAGTCAGTTTGTAAACCTCACTGTAAACAGTATTTTAGTACCTTTAATGACTCTAATTAAAGCCTCCTTTACTCGAGAGGCTCCTTTACTCCTTTTTTTTTTTCTTTTTTTTTTTAATGTTTGGCCCTCCAAAATGACTCTACTCTGCCTGATGGAAAGCATAGGCAGAATCCAAGAGTAGTGGTCACCATGCTCACTGCGAATGCAGACAATGCAGCATGGCGACCCACACAATGGCGGCCTAGTGATGCTTCTGCATCTTTTAGTCTAGTCAACAAGTATGGAACTTGTTGACTAGACTAATTGGGCCTCCGGTCCTGTCGGTTATCGCGGTGAAGAGTAGCCCCATTGTTCTTTCTCGTTTGATACCAAATTGTAATGACAACACTAGGTTATTGTCTTTGGAAAATGTCAGTTGCAAATCTCTACTAGGTTAGTGTTCAGGGAATTCGGTCGGTAATGTCGGCGCGGGCCGCGTTAAATTGTGGAAATTATCTTAAAGGCCAAATTATGGTTGAGTGTTGATGGTAAGGGTCTATGTGGGCGCATCAACATCCATTTTACCGAGTTTTTGTTTGTCGCGTCATTTGCTTGTTACTGGAGCGATGACAGCGCCTCGTATGTAATTATTGCGGTTCCTCACGAAGTGATACGGATCCGGAATTCTGACTCGACCTTCGAGTGTAGATTATAAACTATCTGGTGTAGTGTACAAGGATCTGCGCAGGAGACAGCGTCACATGGGCGCCCCTAAGCGCTTCGAATGTCGACGCAGCATACACCAGGTTAGTGCAAAGAAAATTGTATAGAAAAGGGGTGTACATCTGGTTTTAATTCTTTCCCCAGGAGGATAGTTCTTCGATTGACTAGCTTTTAACTGATGGGCCCCTACAGGCTGATACAAGGATTACTTACTCCAAGTAACGAAGCCCTACTAGGGAAAGGAATTAAACATTTCATAAGAATAAGAACTAGGGGTGGGCCGTACAAGATTTAGGGGTCCATTGGTGACACGAAGAATGATTACAATACATTGCCTTTTGTCAAGACCATAAAGTTACTAAAAAAGTCTTTAAGAAATTATCAGTTCTAAGGCTAAATATAAATTAAAGATTTTCGATATACGTACATTTACTTACATCAATAAATATAATCTATATAGGTACATCGAATTATTAGCTTATTGAGTGTTAGATAAGCTTAATTATATTATAATATCCTATATCATTTTTGATAAAAAAATGTATTTCCCAAATAAAAATTATCCTAATCAGATAGTCAGTGTGGAAATTTTACATTTTCGATTTCTTCCGTCAGGTTACGACATGTTAACATAGGAAATTAATCCTAATATAGATACGTTCTATGCTATTTTCAATTTTAAGGGTATAAGTTTAAAATAGAAAATAACACAGAATCGATGCTTAAGGTTAAAAAACGTTTACCTTAAGCAAGTGACAAGTTGTCGTTAAGAAACTTAAAATTTTTATCAACCGAACATGTTGTGACTTGTTTATTTTAATATTTTTGGTAATACGACAAAAGTAGATCATATAGTTTTAGAGGAATCACATGAGTTTTTAAAAGACGGTTTTCTTACGAAATGAGTGACGCAAGTCGAATTGACGATTTCGTAAGTATAATGTCTAAAGACTAGCAACTCCAAGCATCATAATAAAAAAAAAGACTGCCGCGGTCAAGCTATTGCATAGCATTTTTTACCAACTTATGCAATTATATTTTTTTTATTTATGCAGTTTTTTTTCTTTGACGCACATGCGGTGAATGTGGGATTATAAAGATATGATAGATACCTTTATACACCTATACACTTTCTCACAAGCAGCTGCTTAAGCCGGACATACATGTTCAAGTATACTTGCGCAAACCCAGACTGTTTTGTCTGCACCCAGACAGATTTCGGAGCAGCTCGTCTCGATCCGTTCGAGCTTCGGGTGTCAGGTTTTATTTTCGTTACGGAATTTCTTGATTCCGTCGCGTCGCCGCGCTCAAAGCCCGCGATAAAAGCTATGCAATAGCTTAATTATTATTAAATATACTTAATAATTAAAACATATAATTTTTGGTTGGTAAGAGTTAGTAAGAGAGTTCTTGCATTAAGTTCAAGATTTAAAATTACAATGTAAGGAGAAATGCGTTACGTATCGTGCTAGATATAGACTTATGATATTTCTAATAGCGAAAAGTAATAGCAGGTGGGAAGCCTACTGGCCAAGTTTTTATTTTCTTCAAAAAATTACTAAAGCCTACAGACTCACATATAAATATGTATACATATACATATACGGCGGCTGGATGTATGTTTTTTCAGTGGCATTGCAGACGGCGACAATTACTACATATTTACAAATAGGTACTTCTATTATCAAACTTTCTTTACATAACTGTTTGAACTTAAATATCTTAACAGTGCCTAACTTATTGCTTTTTTGAACTGTATAAAAGAGTCTTGTCACCAATGGTATTTTTGAAACTTTTTTATATAATACCTACTAGCTGTTGCCCGCGGCTCCGCCTGCGTGTATGTCGGCCACCCAACTCATAAACCTTTGTGGGCTGGCACAACACTTTTGATACACATACACAATGATCAAATGCATAGTTTAGGATTCTATAAAGGACAAACAGACAAACATTCCTTTTTATATATATATAAAAAGATCATTGCTTGTCACGGTATTTTGTAAGAGTAAGAAAGGAGAATTGATAATTATACAAATAAATAAAATAGAAGTGTCTGTCTGTAATTTCAAATAAACAGCTTTTCACTAAATGCATATGAAAGTATAATATATACGGTATTTACATCATTATTCTCATTTCAGCGAAAAGACGTCCACTGCTGGCATCTCCCAAGTTTCTCCACAACTAACAAGTTAATATGAATTCGTCCGTTTTCCAATTATGTCTCTTCCTTAGTCACATTTATATATAGTACCTGGATGACCGAGCGCCGCTCGGTATTTTTTTTTATAAATGTATTTTTGGCAACATTGAGACTATCCAAACGCCACCTTTTTGTTATTTTTCTTCCAATAAAAAAAAAGTTAGGTGGCGCCCTCTCTTGGTACGTCCTGATACTGTTTATTCTGCACCTTATTCCAGTATAGTTTAATGTAGTTGGCTCGAGTTGCGATAGATGGCGCTAGATGTACATTGATTGTATATATTTGATTGTTAAAAACACGAATAAAACGTCATTTTCTAAAAATGAATCCTAGCTAGATCGATTTATAGCCCCCGAAACCCCCTGCCTACAAAATTTTATGAAAATTGTTGGAGCCGTTTCCGAGATTCAGATTATATATTTATATACAAGAATTGCTCGTTTAAAGGTATTAGATAGATATAATTACCAGTTTGTCTATATTTATAAGGACGTGGAACGCCACTGTCCAATGCGTGGAAAAATACAAACTGCGATGTAAAAATAGCGGTCATTCATAAATAAAATGTGACCGTACGACTTCGAGTCAAGGTTGATAGTCTAATATTATGTTTATCAAGGTTATGTTGACGACGCTACGATGGAAGGCACAGCAATTTTGTGAACGAATTGGAGACGAACCATTGGAAAAATATTTTTGTTTGGGACTAATCCCGCCCACATGCCCACTGTTACTCCTGTACATCAGGATCAACAGCGGTGACCCAAGAACACACCGAGTTATGACACTCGGGAAGTCCCAGGAAAAATTTAACTGTCTTGGAACCCGCAACGAAATTAATCAGAAGAAAACTGGAATAACTGGAAGTGTAATAAGTCCAAGTGGAAAACTATTTATGTAACTGAGCTTACTACTGATAAGTAGGGTTCATTATACTTTAAGGTAAAATAATTTTAAGTTCCGCGTTGTTGTTTTGTACGCGACTGTGTCAATAGAAGGTTAATGTTTTTCGAGCGTATGTACCTATGTATTCTTTCCTGAGTAACGTAAGAATTTTTTTTTTTACAGAAGCAATTACATTATCTAATAAATTGAAATGAACAAAACAATATCAAATTAAGAAAAAAAGCAATTTAATTCTTACTATTTTTTTAATGTGTGTGTGAGTTTCTTTAACATAAACAGATTAAAGTATTAACTGCTCAACGAACAAAATTGTTCTTTAATTTTCCAGAAACAGTCAAAATGAATTCTCTGCTAGTCAGAAAGCAGGCAACTCCTCTCTCGAGGTTTACAAAATTATCTTTTAACCAGCTGTCTGGCATAGTAGAAATTACAATAAAGCAAGCAAACAAGCAGACAAAAGACCTACATTTCATACTGAATGTCAACAGTATTGTTTTTCAGCTGATTCTGTTGAAACTTTATACTATTATGGCTACTATCTCATACACATATTATTTTTATTTTATTATTTTCTCGCTGCAATTGGCTACCGTTTCCCCTAAGAAACTCGTCACCGATATCTAAATAAAGCAACACTGCATTCACAATTCGAAGGACACACAGTGGTTAAACTAACTAAAATTATGGATACAAAAATGAAATCTAAAATTTGAGAACTAGAATTTAAATTGTTAAGTTTTCTTGTCTAGCACAGTTCACAGATGGTTTTTTTTTTCTTTTATGGAATAGACCGGCAAACGAGCAGACGTATCGCCTGATGGTAAGCGATTACCGCCGCCCATGGACACCCGCAACACCAGAGGCGTCACAAGTGAGTTACCGGCCTTTGGGGAATGGGGGGGGGGAGATAGGGGGAGGGGTTGGGGTATGGGCCTCCGGTATCCTCACTCACTCGGTGAAACACAGCGCAAGCACTATTTCACACCGGTTTTCTGTGAGGCCGTGGTATCACTCCGGTTGAGCCGGCCCATTCATGCCGAAGCGTGGCTCTCCCACGGTACATTGATTTATATATTTTACCATAGCCAAAAGGATGGGTGATAGTTTTGGCAGACTATGTATGTTTTACCGTCGCGTCGTGCGTAAAATAATGGGCGGATTTTAATATATGAGGTATCAATAGTAATAATGGTTTGAGTGATATAGGTTATACAAATTTTATCACAAGTTTTTACATAGTTGGGTTATAATGTTTTTAAACTTTTTCTTTACCCTTAAAATGTATTTCTTCAAAATTTATTGAATAACTAGCTGATCCGGCAAACGTTGTTTTGCCATATAAAAAAAAATTGATGTTGGTCGACTCTCAGATCTACCCGATATGCACACCAAATTTCATAAAAATCGGTCCAGCCGTTTCAGAGGAGTATGATAACTAACATTGTGACACGAGAATTTTATAGATAAAATTAATTTATTATGATTAGTTTATTGTGAAATTGCAACAACATAGTTTACGGGTATATTAAAATAGAAATCTACGGGATTGCTACCATGTACCTTTTTGTTTGTGAGTATCTCTCTACTCACTCACTCAACACTCTCACAACTCACAAACAAAAAGGTACATGGTAGCAATCCCGTAGATTTCTATTTTAATGTTTCTGACCATGAAAGTTTAAAACAATATATTTACGGGTATAGTTTTTTTTCTTCTGTAGTTTTGATTTTCTCTAATAGTTCTAGTCGTTATTATTCACAAAAATGTATTCTAAAATATTCAAATGAATTAACTGTATACATTTTATCACCTCTTTATATTAATTTATGATTTTCTATCAGACACCTATCAATAGCGTAACTGGAACGGTTGTTTTGATGACATAATATTACAAATAAAACACTTTAGGTGGCAAAAAAGACTTACAGTTCCATTATTAGATAGAGATTAAGGCTTATAGGCTACGTACATATGTAGTGTAGCTTAATGTTACTGTCACACTATTTAATAAATTCTGAATAACTTTCAAATTATTCACAAAAATAAATATTTGATGCAATTTTTTTAGATTATTGAAAATTTATTTGATTTTTTAAAATGCAAAACTTTGGCGTGAATATACAAATGCAAATGTATGAACACTGTGCAACCTGACACCACGTGTACACGCCGCTGGTAACTGAGACAGATGGTAAACAAATTCCATTGGACTGTTTACTATTAAAATTACTTCATGTGAAAACTATGAATTGTAGAGAGTACAAAAGAAAATTGTACTTACATATCGTGGTTTAATGGTTGTTCTTAACATATACTTACTCCATGCTCAGTTGCATTTTTATGGTAGTTGTATTACCAGTAGGTTAAACAAAAAACATTTTTAAATTACTTTTTATTTTTTGTAGATCTACCTTAAAATACATTACAATCTTAATATAAGTAGAACTTAACACGATGTACAAAACTTATTTAAAGTTGACATCAATAAAAAATAAATGCTAACAATTTACCAACTTTTGTGATCATACAATACGTTAAACATTTTAATAGACACAATTGTTAGGCACTAACAAAACAATATAATTCTATACAAGGTCCATCCCGGCATCGATGTCGACTATACTGCCCGTTATACTCTTTGCCTTATCACTGGCCAAATAAGCAATCAGGTCCCCAATTTCCTCGGGCTGTGAACACCTTTTTAAAGCAGTTGTGTCTATGAAATCATCGAATGTTAAATCTAGCCCTTGATTAGCTAAAATGTTCGTGTACACAGGCCCAGGCCGAACAGCATTCACTCTCACTCCATATGGCGCCAGGTCCTTAGCTGTCAGACGTGTGAAACAGTTCACTCCAGCCTTGGCAATTGCGTAGTTATAATAAACGAGTCCACGCCTTGTTAGTGTGCTAAATATACTTGACACATTAACGATAGATCCTTTTGTTTTTATTAAATGAGGAATAGCTAAACTAGTCATGAGAAGCACAGAACGAAGATTTACATTCAATACCAAATCACAAGTTTCCATATAATTGAATAAAGTTTCTGATCTGCCAATGCCTGCATTATTGACCAACACGTCTAATTGTCCGAACTCGGCAATCGTCTTTTCAAACGCATCCTTCGCTTCGTCGTCTTTAGAAACATCCGTTTTAAGCACTAGCACTTTCTTTCCAAATTTTTTGCATTTTTCACCGGCTTGTTTGGCAGTTTCTTCATTAACGTCGAGTATAACTACATTTGCCCCTTCTTTCGCAAATACTATAGCTGTGGCTTCTCCTATGCCTGACCCGGCACCGGTCACCATCACAACTTTATTTTCGAAACTCATTTTAAAGCGATACTTAATCGTCTGCAGTGTTCACGGTACTGACGAAGTGCCAGAACGTTCGCGCGGTTATATAGTTGGCCGGCAGATGAAGGCCATTCGATACGTACTCATGGCTTTACCTATACATAACAGTATCGTAATCGTATTATGGAAAAGGGATACCTGAACATTATTTTGTACGATGAATATTTTTTTACTTAGTAACTGTTATTTTTTAAATTTATTATATGTTAAATAAATAATAAATAAGAAAAGTGCATTACCGTAATAAATTGTTTGCTGCTTAATGTGTGATTTAAATATAATGATACCAATGACAATTTATTTAAATTGATAGAAACTGAATAAATAACTACGTCGCTTAATCTGATGATAATTAATTGATTATGATAAATTAATGCTTTAAAAAGTTTTAATTTGAATTTTTATAAATCTTTTTATATTATCTTATCTGTAACAAAAATGTTTAGTTTCAGTATTTAATATACATAAATAACAAATAAATGAATATTTCAGACATCTAACAGTCCCAAGACTCCCAAGCTAAGCAGAGCTTGTGTTATGGGTACTAGACAACTAATATAAATACATATATACTTTTTCTTTATAAATACATACTTATTATACATAGAAAACACCACACATTCAAGCACAGCAGTCACATACGCTACCACTGCGCCACCGAGGCAGTTGTATAAATTACTAGCTATTGCACGCAGCTTCGCTCACGCAGACTTTCATCCCCTGATTCACCCCCTTAGGGGTGGAGTTTAGTAAAATCCGTTCTTAGCGGATGTCTACAACCTATAAGGAACCTACCTGCCAAATTTCTAGTTTGTTCTGTTCTGTTCTTCGGTTCTGTTCAGTTCTGAGATTTCGTGATTAATAAGTGAGTGGTATTATGCTTTTATATATAGATTTATTTCATTTCATTTATTTTTTTCGCTTCAGATTCCTCTTTATATTAGGCCCCCTTTTTGATAACTTTGATATTAATGTGATAGATTTCTTATTAAAAATTAACTATAAAATTTGTTACCTAAACCACACGCATGTCTATTTATTTTTTCAGTTGAAATATTCATTTTAAACATACATATAAGTATGACTACTCTGTTTTTACAGATTGTACAGCCTTTTTAATATTGCTTAACATTGTGCAATACCTTAGATTATTTTTAATATTTATTTATTAACATTATGCACTAAACTTGTACCTCGGCGGACTTAATGCCCAGGGCATTCAGTCAACCTTTGGGTGGTATAGACATGCTATAAGGTAGGTAGGTAGGCATTAAGGTCACATATTATGTAGTCAATTAAAATGTACACAGTTCACAACATATTTAAAGTTATACATACAATGAAAAAGTTTTTTTTTTTACAAGCGAAGAAATTCGAAGGCGATCTGTTTTATGTTTTTTCATGTAAACCTACATGTTTTTATTATTTTTGCATACATTTAGGGTAGTATGAATTTTAACTTTCAACTCAATTCCAAATTCAAAGCTGTTGAACGAATTTTTGTTTTCTATTTTTAACACGCTTTTATTAGCTTGACATGTATGTATGTAACGGAATCTTTTCTTCATTTTCACCTACTTCTGGGAGTCTGATTAACTTGAAAATTTGCACAGGGGTCAAGGATCGATGACAATACAATAATTTAAAAAAAAACTTCGTTTAAAAAAACCGACTTCAAAAACTAAAAAGTATCAAATAACTTAATTTGTATGTGCTACCTATTCATAGGTTTGAAGTCAGTGCCAAGCCAAATATAATAGTAGGTACCACACACACAGATTTCCTTAGGATCCTATCATCAGATCCTGATGTGGTATGCTCCCCATGTGGTCCCATGGCAACCATGGGACCACATGGGGAGCATACCCTTTCGAATACAAAAATAATTTTCAAAATCGGTCCACAAATTGACGTAGTAATCCGTGTACATATATAAAAAAAAACCGATACTTATTGAAATACTACATTATTCAAATATTTTCAGAAAGCACCCTACGCCTTTTTACATTAAATTTATTTTCTACTTTTTAGTTTGTTTTATTTATAAAAGTGTGTTTGTTTAGTTTTTAAAACTATTTTTTTGTCTATTCTATATTGTTAAGATGGTAATAAGGTGGATGGTAAAAAATAGGGTTCCGTACCCAAAGGGTAAAAACGGGACCCTATTTCTAATCCCTAATTTCGCTGTCCATCTATCCGTCCGTCTGTCACCAGGCTGTACCTCATGAGCCTTGATAGTGAGATAGTTGAAATTATCAGAGATGATGTATTTCTGTTGCCACTATAACAATAAAAACTAAAAAATCAAAATAACATAAATATTTAAGAGGGCCACATAACAAATGTGATTTTTTTGCTCGCTATTGATAATGTATAGATTAAATAATGGTACGGAACCTTTCCTGCGCGAGTTAGACTCGCACTTGACCTATTTTTTTGTTCTTAAAGTAAGTAAGATCTTAGTTACTAGTAAAAGCATGCCTTTTAAGTTTTGTCGTTTGAAGAAAAAAACATAACTAGAACTTATAGAACTTTTTATTGTTTTTTAAAGTATTCACGACGTAGCTTAATACACTTTTCCATTCGCTCAAACCAGTTATTATAACATTTATTCCACTCTAAAGTGGGGGTGTTCAAAATGGCTGACTTGCAAGCGTCGACTGCTTCTTCACCGGACTGGAACCTTTGACCACGAAGACTTTTCTTAATTTTAGGAAATGTAAAGAAATCTTTAGGGCTTTGGTCAGGACTGTATGGAGGACGGTCAAGAATTTCTACTTTTTCCTGCTTCAAATACTCAATCGTTTGACGAGCGCTGTGTGAGCTTGCGTTGTCGTGGTGCAGGATGATGCGTTGCTTTGAGTTAGATGTTCGAAGTTCGGCGATGACTTGTGGTAAACAAACTGTGGTATAGGCACCACTCTGCGTTTACCGTTCTACGATCTTCAAGTGCAATAGTCGCAACATGGCCGATTTTCCAACGAACGGGTGTACTTATTAAATAGTGTGTCCTCATTACAAATTAATAATTTTATCTTATCTGTGACACTGTTTCATTCTTATGAGGGACAATCGATTGAATTAGTATCTGGTTAGGCGGTTATCGACATTCAAGGTATTAGATTTCATTATGTGTTAAAATTATAGATAGATAGATAGATAGAAAACTCTTTATTTGCACACCATAATATTACAGAGTTAGAAGAGAGTACATAAAATGTGAGACGGAGTGTACAAAGGGCGGCCTTATTGCATAAAGCAATCTCTTCCAGGCAACCTTAGGATGGATCAAAATGTATAGGAGAGACAGTGGTAGTTGTCGGTGCAATGAGATTTGATATTAATTATATTATTTGCTAATGAATGTGATGAACAACATACATATATAAATATATCCACACACATATATATAAGTATTTATATATACACATACATATATACATAACTAGATAATGTATATAATAAATTATGTTGTTTATATATTATTATATCTGTTTGCGCAACTCCTAAACGGTTTGATAGATTTTAATTTTTTGTAAATTCACATCTGTATTTACATTTATATTCATTCCCATAATAGACACATTAAAGAAACCATTATAAAGTTAAGCAATCCTTGCGAGGTCAGTATAAAGATGGGTGACCATCCTTAGTACATTGAGACCCTTACGTGCCTCGGAGATCTGTGGTATTCGTTACGGGTAATGGCAGGCCTAAATAGTCCACTACATCATCCTAACATCCATCCATACTTACAAACTTTCGCGTTTAAAATATTAGTATAGAAGTAGGATTATTGCTTTCAGGCAATGTATTTTGTTTTAAAATATCATTGGTTTCAGCTGTGGTTTCAGGTATTGGTTGGCTATTGTACATATGATATTTTCAAAGAAGATTGGCTAGACCATCTTAGGTCATTAACCGAATTGATGGGTATACCTTCGCTTTTCAAAATGAATAAAAACCACAAACAGACAAAAAAAAAACAATCAAAACATTGGTATTTTCCAATGATATTATCATTGGTATTTCCCTTAAAAATCGATACTAAATTATTTATTTCAATAATTATTAGCACTAATATAGATTTTTTTTTGTTGGAATAGGGAGCAAACGAGCAGACGTATCACCTGATGGTAAGCGATTACCGCCACCCATGATCACCCACAACACCAGAGGCGTCACAAGTGCGTTGCCGGCCTTTGGGGAATGGGGAGAGGGATGGGGGGGTGAGGGTGGGGGAGTGGTTGGGGTATTGGCCTCCGGTGTCCTCACTCACTCGGTGAAACACAGCGGAAGCACTGTTTCACACCGGTTTTCTGTGAGGCCGTGGTACCACTCCGGTCGAGCCGGCCCATTCATGTCGAAGCGTGGCGCTCCCACGGTAATATTGTTGATAAAGGAATAACAGGAATTCTCTTTTATAAGTATGCTACAGAACGAGACGAGTGACGATAGTAAACCAGCACGCGGGCATGTCTCGACATGTTCAATAACTTCAATGCTGTCGCGTGCCGTGTGAATAAAAAATACATACAGTGGAACATAGAACCTCCTCCTTTTTGGAAGTAGGTTAAAAATGTGGTGACGAGTCTGATTTATGTAGTTGTGTAACATGGTGTTAACCTATGCGCAAGAGTGACACGGAAAACGATTTATTAATTAACTTATTTATTTACTTTCTTCCTGTAAATACGCATCATTTAGGTACCTATTTACTTAATTCTTCTATACCACAGACTATAGGCATTACCCTCAGATCAAATAAAAAAGGTAGATAACGCACCGCCTTGTTCTTGATGAAGCAGAAAAAGGCGCGTAGTTCCAAGTAAACACACGCGATACGCACTAACTATGCTATAAACTACGCTACTTTTCGTCAGTATCGTATAAGTTGTCGATACTTGTTTGATCTGAGATGGATCTGAGGTATAGCCTGCTAATGTCCACCTGCTTGCTGCATTTGATATTAACGTTTAATGACTATACTATGAGCTTATTTATTAATTTAAATGCAATGTTATTTCCTTCTATATGAGTTTTTACGGAAAATATCACTTATTTAGAGAACACCGCAAACTCCGCAAAGCCACAATTGTGGTTCCCCGTGCTACTACTGTTACTGGGAAAAAATGACGTCATATCAATGAGTTGACATATAAATAACTAGCTTTTACACGCAGCTTCGCTCACGCAGACTTTCATCCCCTGATTTACCCCCTTAGGGGTGGAATTTCAAAAAATCCTTTCTTAGTGCTCACTTACGTTATGTAAAGAACCTACATGCAAAATTTCAGGATTCTAGCTTCAGCGGTTTGGGCTGTGCGTTGATCTCTGGGTATGTCAGTCAGTCAGTCAGTCAGTCAGTCAGCCAGTCTGTCAGTCAGTCGGTCAGTCAGTCACCTTACTCTTTTATATATATAGAAGATTATGAGGAAATGGGATTTCCAATCAAAGCATGAATGAAGCTGTACCTATAGCATTTTTTTACCATGACTTTGGAATCCATGCAGGTTTTCATTTTTTACGGAATATGCCTAGAGTACTTTTAAAATGTATTCTTTCTATTAACTGCACCGTTGGCCTAGTGGTTTAAGCGGTTGTCACGCCGACAACACTTTGTGTGATCAACAAATTGTTGTTCTGAGTCTGGGTGCTCTTTGTATCCGTTTCATGTATGTTTGTAAAGTCCCCCGCGATACAGGATGTATATTCCTAATGCGGGAGTTGTCTTTTCGAAGATTTTTTTTTTTGAGATTTGAAAAACTTCTAGTTCACCAGACGCGAGAATTCGGTAAATTTCTACAGTTTTGAAAATACAGATTACTGCTAGTTTGAATAGGTCTCCGAATTAAATAAATTACTCATTATTGTTTAAATAACAAAACGATTTTTTTTTACCATGAGCATTGATTTATCAGCATTTAATATTACTAATTTCAAATGAATCAAGAGCAATATGGAAATATTTGTTATTCTGAATACAGGTGTATCATGGGTATATGAATCATGTGCAGCATTGGTGAGCCACCGGCATTGACCACATAAAGAATTGCACCACAATTAAATACAAATATAAATATTAAATCGAACGCCAGAAAGAATACCATTTATCATGGTGTATCATTAAAGTCAGTAATATTGTTTTAAAATTAAAATGATTAAGGATTCATCCCCTCGAACAATTGATTGGCAACAAATCAAAACACATAACTGAGTTCATTTTAAAATAATTCTTGGAGCTTGTTGTCGTCTCGAATTACTGTATGACCATATCACTTCATCGAACGTCGCGTCGTAATGTGTTCCAGAAACTGTAACGTGATATCAGCATAACCGTTTTTACTGTAATAATTCCTGTCAAAAGCCTAAATACGGACTACATTAAATTGCATCTGTGTTGGAGACTAACTTATGTATACAGCTCCACCCGTGTGTATGTCTGTTATCGGAGAAATATCTTTCCTCATAAATCAAGAATTCTATCTGCAAGCTAAATTTCATTAATGTCGGTTTCATAATTTAAGTGTGAAAGCGTAACAGGCAGACAGAGAGAGCTATTTTCACACTTATAAAATTAGTATGGATTTAATCACTTAAACGCCTTTAAAATAAAGTTCAAAGATGAAGTTCTCATAGATAAGGAAGTACCAAATAGTTATAGTGAAATATGGTGCCAAAAATTTTACCATAATAGTTTATTAATTATTGATGGCATATAAACTACTGGAAACATTTTTTTATGTGTGAGCCTGCCAAAATGACTCTACTCTGCCTGACGGAAAGCATAAGCAGGATCCAGTGGTGGTCACCATACTTATTGCGACAGACAATGCAACAATGCAGCATGGTGACCCACACCAGGGCGGCCTAGTGATACTTCTGCATCATTAGGCCTCCGGTTTCGCACTCACTAACGAAACACGACAGCACGAACGCTGTCATTTTACGTTGATCTTCTATGTTAGTTTATAATATAATTATTTCAATTTAAGCGGGATATCCGAGCTTGAGTACAAATTGGCCAGGTAGACCCGAGTGATATCAGTCCATGGTCTTACAGAAAACCAACGGTACTAGTGATATTATATGCAAACAATGGCTGGTGTGCAAACTTTTCGTTTTTTTTGACCGACTGAGTACTATTTCCGAAGCCGAAATTCCCCGTTCACCTGTTAATGGGAGGTCAAATTAAAGATTTACCTTTCCATCCGGTGACCCATTCGTTTATTTGAACCCTATCATCATCATCATCAGCCTATCGCAGTCCAGTGTTGGACATAGGCCTCTCCAATTGCACGCCACTTAGTTCCACCCTATACCATGAACCATTAAAAATGTTGTACCTATTTGAGGAGGTTCTCAATTCGACCGTATATATGTTTTTTTATGTGTGTTTGCGGATAACTTTGTCGTTTATAAACCGATTTTGATGATTCTTTTTTTAATGGAAAGGAGATATCCCAATGGTAGTACCATGATAAGGTAACTAAGATCTGATGTAAGCCTTTAACAGCCCTCTGATTAGAATGGAATTTTTGCCCTATTACATCACGCTGGCCAGACGAGCTAGTATAGGATTTGTTTGAAGTGTTCCTTATCTTTACAGTGATGTTATCCCGCATCAGTTCGCTCCCTTAGTCGCCTCTTGCAACACCCATGTCATCATCATCAACAACCCATAATCTCCTACTGCTGGGCTCGGTTCTCCACTCAGGAGAGGGTTAAGTCCATACGTCCCCACGCTGGCCAAGTGCGGGTTGGGGACTGTCAAGACAACATCGTTGTGGCTACGTAATCTTGCCGCCTTTAATTTAACCTCCCAGAAACAGGTGAAGGAGGAATTTTGGCTTCGGAAACAGTACTCACTCGGTCAAAAGCAGCGAAAAATTACACCCATGTGATTAATAGGAATGGTGTAATCCGTATTTTTAATCCGTCACCGCACGGACAGTTTGGTTGCATTCAAACTATATTAAACTAGTTGTTGCCCGGGGCTCCGCCCGCGTAGATATATGTCGGTTATCGCGGCAAATAGCAGCCAATGTGTTATTCTGATGTATAAGCTATATTACTGTAAAGTTTCATCCAAATCCGTTCAGTAGTTTTTGCGTTAACAAACAACCATCCATCCATACTTACAAACTTTCGCGTTTACATCGACGTAATATCTCGATGCGCGTTTATAATATTAGTTTGATTGCTCTTGAGCAAGTACTTGCAGCATCCGCTGTAATTGTATCACTTATCACCTCCGGATATGGTAACAATGCAGTCTGTTCATTTCTTTGACAATCGGCTACTCTTATTTAGATCTGTGTCAATATAAGACATTTCATCTTTTGCTTACTGAAATGTAACTGCGATGACAGACTTGTTGTAGTGGCAGAGCTCTCAGATATGATTGAGATCCATGACGCATTTATTTAGCACTTATTTTACTAGGTACAAAGACTACACCAAATTTTTGTAGATACTGATCGTATTCAATATCATATACATAATATAAATTTTGGCAAAATATTGTTGCATTTCCTATTGGAATGTGATTGTGCACTCAAAACTGTCTTCAAAGGAGAATATTTCTCAAGGCTCAATAATACCGACAAAGTATTTCTTATGATATAAACACTACACAACACCAATAAATAAAAAAAGTTTAAAAAGATTTATAGTAGATGCTATGTACCTTTAATACAAGTCTCCTATGTGGAAAGTTGTAGCAATACACCGTTTTCCATTTTTTTAAAATTTAATGATAACCGCTTGTAAGTTCATTATATCAAGTACTAATTTGGTCCTCAGAAAAGCACATTTGACGACCATATATGAGATTTGTGAGGTATAATTAAAATACAATAATACAGTAGAGATAAACAATTTCTTGAGTTCAAACAATTTGCCCAAGATTGCTGGCAGGAGCTGGATGCGAAAAGCCAAGGATCGATCTAATTTGCGTACAATCAGAGGGGCCCATGTCAAGCAGTGAATGGCAATAGGCTTACTATGATGACGTAAGATACCCTTTTTCTTATATGGTCATGATTATCACGGCACTATATGAATTTGTTCATTTTAAGAATCCTAAAATCGAAGGCGTTATAGCCTCCTGTGCAAAAAGTTGTAGCAACACACGATTTCGCATTTATGTGTGAGTATGTAAAAGATACTCCTTTGAAATAAAATTTATAAAAACAAGTATTATGAAGGTTCTAAGAAACTACTTGTTTTAAAATGCAATTAAAACAGTAATTATTTGAGACACCCCATATGGATGCGCGTTAACACCAGTCATTCAAAACTAAACAGAGCTTGTATTATTTTAACCAGACTGTTAATCAAAACTATCTGTGTATTTTATTACATTAAGAACTAGATTTTGCTCCTGGCTTTGTGTGCGTGTATATCGGTTATTGAGATAAAAAGTAGCCTATGTCCAACCCTCCTTTTCAAAGTATTTCCATGGAAAAAATAAAAACCTTTAAAAACGTAACAAACGGACAGAGTTACTTATACATTTATAAATTAGTGGGGATTGCATATTACAGTGGGAGCAGAGAATTAGCAAACAGATCATCTTTACATTACTGTCATTTGGATAACTGACACTGTATGCTTTTCAAGACACTTTTTGACACGCATGATCTTTTTCGATAGGCATTTCCGAACCGATCAGTTACTTTCATCAGGTGACCTGGTCAGGTCAGGGGCTTAAAAATAAACATGGCATTCAAATAAAAACTTATCTTTTAATTTTTATATAAGTATAAAAATATAAACATCTATTTTTCCGATTTATGTAATTGTAAGCTCACATGCGAAAGTTGTAATTTATTTCAAACGAGTTGCGCTCCATTATCTATACCATATGTACAACCTGTTATACTCTTTGCTTTATCACTTGCCAGGTACACAATTAATTCTGCAATTTCCTGCGGTTCCGAACACCTCTTTAGAGCTGTTTTTGCTCCAAAATCATCATAAGTGCCATCCAATTTAGAATTCTTTATAATGTTTGTACGCACAGGCCCAGGGTTAACAGCATTAACTCTCACCCCAGATGGTGCGAGCTCCAAGGCAGATACACGAGTGAAACAATCCACACCAGCTTTGGACACGGCATATACAGGATAGTAAACCCCCAAACTCGTCACTTTGCTGAATATACTTGACGTGTTGACTATACAACCTTTGGTCTTTATCAAGTGAGGAGTAGCTAAACTGGTCATTAGAATAACTGCACGAAGATTCGTATTCAAAACCTCATCACAGGTATTCATTATATTTCCAGATAGTAAGTTCTCCTGTCTGGCAATGCCAGCATTATTAACTAACACATCAAGTTTTCCAAAAACACTCATTGTTTGTTCTATGGCATGTCTAGCTTCATCGTCTTTCGAGAGGTCCGTTTTGATAACCAGCACTTTGTGTCCAAACGGTTTACATTTTTCTGCAGTTTTGTTAGCACTTTCTTCGTTAATATCAAGTATGACAACATTTGCACCATTTTTAGCGAAAAGTAATGCTGCTGCTTGTCCCATGCCCGATCCTGATCCGGTGATCAAAACAACTTTATTTTGGAAACTCATTTTGGTGATTTAACTGTCTGGCTTATTGGAACACTAAGAATAAACTGAATTAATTTGAGATTATCTTTCGCTCGTTACAAGACCTACTGCGCTTATGAAAGAGTTCATTAAAAAAAACGTTCATAAACAGCTTATCAACAGACATATTGGCATTAGAAACAAATGATATACGTGTACGATGTGACGCTTATAGAGGTATCGTATACCTACTACTCATGTAATTTGTGTATGTGTGTATTTGTGTCGTGAACTAGTAACAATTTTAGTAGTTCACGACACGCATACGAATTCTTTATATTGAATTGAAAATGGAGCCAAAAAACAAAGTGTCTAAAGATCACGATTGAAATTGTCATTAGAACAAAATATTTTTCAGTGTCGCTCCTATGATATGACTTCACCCGTTTGTAACACCTTTTACTGAGACAAAGTTAATACACATATTTATATAAATAGTTCTTCCCTTATTCGTCTTTGATTGATTACTATCGCTTATCTTGATGTATGATTATTATTTCGGACATTATTTTTAAGCTATTGCATAGCTTTTATCGCGGGCTTTGAGGCCTTTGAGCGCGGCGACCGAATCAATAAATTCCGTAACGTAACACAAATAAGACCTGACACCCCGAAGCTCGCACTGATCGATACGAGCTGCTCCGAACGTCGAATCAAATCGAGCTGCTCTGAAATCTGTCTGTCTCTGTGGCTTTCCGAGAAACACGTCATCATCACTATCGCTGGTTGTAGTTGGTCAATTCTATTATATAATATCATTGTGATTGGTTCATTTCGTGTTATGTTCCTATAAAGTGGTATCTGGATAGTTACGTCAAATCGAGCCACTCTCGGAATGTGCGAGATCTTGTTTTCTTAGACCATGAATATGTCAACAGCCGGCCGGAGAGGTGAAATACGTCAAGGAAGGTTCGTTGCCTTGGACACGAATATTTGTTACGTCATAAAATGTATAAAATTATTCATGGTAGCTGGTAGACATACACTACTGAATAAATTAAAAATAAATAAATAATTATAATTGCATAAGTAGATAAAAAATGCTATGCAATAGCTTTACCACAGCAGTCCCCGAGTGCCACACGTCCTTTTTTCAGAAATTTAACACATAACGCCATCTAGTCCCAAACTAAGCAGAGCTTGTACTATGGCTTCTAAACAACTGATATTAATACTAGAAAACACCCAAACTCTGAAAGTAATATTTGCAGATCATAGAAATATTTGGTCCGACTCGAAAATCAAACCCGAGATCTCAAGCACAGCATTCGCATACGCTAGCACTGCGCCACTGAGGCAGTATTATACCAAGTACCAAGATAAACTGTTTAACAAATTGAAATGTCAATAAACAGTTAACTTGATTACAATTAGCAGTAAATATAAACTTTATATTATAGACTTTTAATTATTACACTTTTTGCTTTTCTTACTGACTCATTTATTTTGTCATCATATGTCCATAGATCAGTTTTGGGATTCTTGGATATAAGTTCGTAAAAACTATATGATAAACATTCATTTCAACTAAAGAGACAACGACAACATTAAATTAAACGAAATATTTATTTAAAAAAACTACTAACTAGATCTCGTTCAAACCAATTTTCAGTGGAAGTTTGCATGGTAATGTACATCATACATTTTTTTTAGTTTTATTATTCTCTTATTTTAGAAGTTACAGGGGGGGGGGACACATTTTACCACTTTGGAAGTATCTCTCGCGCAAACCATTCAGTTTAGAAAAAAATGATATTAGAAACCTCAATATCATTTTTGAAGACCTATCCATAGATATCCTACACGTATAGGTTTGATGAAAACAATTTTTTGAGTTTCAGTTCTAAGTATGGGACCACACGCCCACCACTGTAACTCCTGTACACCAGGATCAACAGCGGTGACCCACGAAAACACCGAGTTATGACATTCGGGAAGTCCAAGGAAAAATTTAACTGACTTGGAACCCGCAACGAAATTAATCAGAAGAAAACTGGAGGAGTTGGAAATATAATAAGTCCACTTCAAGTATAGTTCTTATAGTTTCGGAATAAAGTGGCTGTGACATACGGACGGACAGACAGACAGACAAACGGACGGACAGACAGATAGACAGACATGACGAATCTATAAGGGTTCCGTTTTTTGCCTTTGGCACGTAACCCTAAAAAAGACATTTCTAGAATTGCCCACTCAAACTTGCATCAACGTATTAAATAACATAGTTGGGTATAGGTATAGTTTTCGATGGACTTCCAAAATTAAGGAAAGTATACCCGTTGTCAGTTGTCGGAATATTAATAAATAAAATAAATTATAAAATTGCATCTGGTTATCGTGTGCAGTAATGCAATAATACTTAGTTAATTTTTCTAGGCGTGAAAATACATTTTTTAATGTTAATTTCAATGGTTACCTTTGACTATTTTGTTTCTGTGAAATCCCATCGTGATCTTTCGTACAAATATTACATTTAACGTAAATTTTTACGTTTATTTTGGCATTCGGAAACAATTTATATCGGTAATAAAAATTATATCTTTTTTAAAAGTGCGAAACACATCTTTATCATCTGTTCGAAAATAAAATTAGGTATAATGCTAGTATCTCAGTTGATAAGCTAGCTTTGAACGTTTCATATTTTTATGAGTTCTTTCATAACCGAGTTAACTCGTGTAAGGTGTGAACGATAATTTCAAATTGATATACTCGTATAATAATACATTTTGAAAAACGTTTAAAAATCAACATAATAAAAGCAATCAACATGAGTTTCAAAAATAAAATTGTTTTGATCACCGGATCGGGATCAGGCATAGGAAAGGCAACAGCATTACTTTTCGCTGAAAAAGGTGCTGATGTTGTCATACTGGATATTGACGAAGAAAATGCCAAGAAAACTGCAGATAATTGCAAAGAATTTGGACACAAAGTGCTTGTTATCAAAGCAGATACCTCAAAAGATGATGAAGCTAAAAGAGCCATGGAACAGACAATCGCTGTTTTTGGACAACTTGATGTTTTAGTTAATAATGCTGGCATTGCCAGACCGGGAAGTTTACTATCTGGCAATATAATGAATGCTTTTGATGAGGTCTTCAATACGAATCTTCGTGGAGTTATTCTCATGACTAATTTGGCTACTCCACATTTAATAAAGACCAAAGGTTGTATAGTTAATACGTCAAGTATATTTAGCAAAGTGATAAGTTTCGGGGTTCAGTACCCGACGTATGCCGTATCCAAGGCTGGTGTGGATTGTTTTACTCGTGTATCTGCTTTAGAACTCGCACCATCTGGTGTGAGAGTGAACGCTGTTAATCCTGGGCCTGTACGTACAAATTTAATAAAGAATTCAGAATTTGATGGCACTTACGATGATGTAGGAGCAAGAACGGCCCTGAAGAAGTGTTCGGAACCTTTGGAGATTGCAGAATTAATTGTGTATCTGGCAAGTGACAAAGCAAAGAGTATTACGGGTTGTACATATGGCATAGATAATGGAATGCAACTTGTTTGAAATAAGATAAAATTTGGAAAATGTTTAGAAGTATCTGAGTATTTCATAATTACTATGATGTATTTCTAACATAATATGTTTTTATTGCCGTACCAAACTAGTAGAAATTCATGTTTTTTTATATAAATAAAAAATGAGTTCTTAAAAAAAATCTATTAATTTTTTAATTCTTCAAGTGTTTAATTTTTCCCTTGAATTTAATTCTTTAGTTTTAATCTTCAGTTGTTTTGAAGAGATGATGAATCAACATTTCGAAATTAAATCACATCTACGAGTGTTACTTATATTCACAAGTAAAAAAACTGACATGATAAATATTTAAAACAAAACTTTGAAATGGATTGTACATGACGTAAATACTAACTTTAATCGGTTCAGAAATATTTTGAAGTTTTGAAGCTTAAAGGAAATTAACATTTTTATGAAAATAAGATAGAAATAAATAAATGTTTTCAGACATCTAACGCCCAGCGCCATATAGTCCCAAACTAAACAGAGCTTGTCTAAGTACTATGGGTCCTAGACAACTGATATAAAGACATATATACTTTATTTGTAAATACACACATATTACAGATAGAAAACACCTAAACTCTGAAATAAATATTTGCAGATCATACAAATATTTGAACTGATCCGGAAACCGAACCCGAGACCTCATGCACAACGAGCCTAAAAAGTAAAAAATATATAAAATAGGCACGGAAAAGTATTTACATATTTCAGTTTTTGTGTACATCGCACATAAATAAATATGTAGTAGTATTTACTGACAAGTTGTTAATGATACTAACGCATTATCTCCTGAACCTGAACCAATCGTACAAGCGAAAGGATGTATCAAGGTTAACAAATGTTATTAAAATACTACTGATACTGATATTTTCTAAGTAAATGAAAAGTAAAGTATATACGAATATATTTTTATAAATAAACAAAATTACTATGGGTAGAAAAATAGAAGTCTTCGTAGATCTAGATTGAATGCAAGTGATGACAGAGTACGAATTTTTCACTTTTAGCTACAGGAACAGAGTATGATGTAAATATGAGGAAGACGAAAAAAGACTAGATGAGATCACCTCAAAATACAATAGGAATTATAATAAAATAAGTAACATTATATAGGTACTTTAAAGCTATAGCAACTCCAAACAGCCATAATCTTCTAACAATTTCCGAACAATGTTCTAAATATTTTTTTATATAAGAAATAAAGACTTTTGTTACATTGTCCATTGAAAAGGAGTATCGGTCAATGGATTAACTTATACTTTTCTAAGTAAAATTAAAAAGAAGGAACCCATTGCAACTGATTAGGTTTTCATAAACTCAATATTTTGTATCTGAGGCACAGAAATACATTTAAATTTAAAATAATTTCAATTATTCTTATACGAGGTTCATTTTTGTTTTGTGAAATTTCATCGTCATTACGCTCTTTCTTACAAATTACGAGTATTATCTGTAACGTTAATTGCTACTTTTGTTTAGGTACTCGAAAATATCTACCTGTATTAAAAGTTACAACTTTCTTAAGACAAAACCGTACATGTTTATTATCAATTTGTAAATTACGTATGAAGTCAGTATCTTTGTTGATAACTTTGCATGTTTTACATTTTTATGATTTTTTACATTACCGACTTAACTCGTGCAAGGCATGAACGATAATTTCAAATAGATTTATCACATTTTTAAAACGCAATAATCAAGACAATAAAATCAATTAATATGAGTTTTAAAAATAAAGTTGTTTTGATTACCGGATCGGGATCGGGCATAGGAGAGGCAACAGCATTACTTTTCGCCGAAAAAGATGCTGATGTTGTCATACTGGATGTTGACGAAGAAAATGCCAAGAAAACTGCAGAAAAATGTAAACAGTTTGGACACAAAGTGCTTGTTATCAAAACAGATATCTCAAAAGAAGATGAAGCTAAAAGAGCCATGGAACAGACAATCAGTGTTTTTGGACAACTTGATGTTTTGATTAATAATGCTGGCATTGCTAGACAGGGGAGCTTACTATCTGGCAATATAATGAATGCTTGTGATGAGGTTTTGAATACGAATCTTCGTGCTGTTATTCTCATGACTAGTTTAGCTACTCCTCACTTGATAAAGACTAAGGGTTGTATAGTCAACACGTCAAGTATATTCAGCAAAGTGGTAAGTTTGGTGACTCGATACCCTTTGTATGCCGTATCCAAGGCTGGTGTGGATTGCTTTACTCGTGTATCTGCTTTAGAACTCGCACCATCTGGTGTGAGAGTGAACGCTGTTAATCCTGGGCCTGTACGTACAAATTTAATAAAGAATTCAAAGGTTGATGGTAGTTACGATGATTTAGGAGCAAGAACAGCCCTGAAGAAATGTTCGGAACCTCTGGAGATTGCAGAATTAATTGTGTATCTGGCAAGTGACAAAGCGAAGAGTATTACGGGTTGTACATATGACATAGATAATGGACTGCAACTTGGGTGAATTAAATTCAAACTTAGGAGGTGTTAAAATAACGTGAGTTTGATATTATTAATTTTGAAATATCTGATACTTAAATTGTTTTCTTTTTATATAAAAATAAAGAAACACTTCTTTAATCATAAGGGTTTTAATGTTTTAAATATTTGTGTAGATTTGGAGACAAAACGAACTCACATGATTACAGTTTACAGGAAATGCCTTACACTCACGTAAATAAATGAAAAATCCTTTTGAGTTTTTGAATGCTTCAAAAACCAATTTAACATGTTTGTAAATATAAATAAATATGGAGTAATGAAATGTATATGATAATGTTAGTGTAATCTATACATATAAATAAATAAATAAAAAAAACCGACTTCCAAAAACATCCAACGAAAACTATCTGTCAAAAAACACTTAAAAGCGTAAAATAAACTGGTTCTTCATCATAAATTGCCTATACCTAATTCTTTATTCATTTAAATAGTAGTATTATAATGGGTGCTAGGTACCTAAAATCTGTTTGAAGTCGGTGCCAAGTGACTATCGCTTAGACTTTTGTAATTGTTCGTTTGTATTCTTTTTGGCTTAGCACCGACTTCAAACAGATTTTAGGTACCTAGCACCCATTATAATACTACTATTTAAATAAATAAAGAATTAGGTATAGGCAATTTATGAAGAACCAGTTTATTTTACGCTTTTAAGTGTTTTTTGACAGAGAGTTTTCGTTGGATGTTTTTGGAAGTTGGTTTTTTTTTTTATATAAAAAGTTTTTATTTTACAGTTTTCAGTGCAAACAATCGTAGGTAAGTAGTAAGTTGAATTATTTCATCAAATTTCATCATCAAGAATACAAATTAAGGTACGTGTAATATTAAAATCATCCTCTAATCCCTAACTGTTGAAGAGTTTAATCTTCTATCATCAGCTCACCTAAATAGCTTGAAAGTATACGACTGAAGGTCTTTAGATACGTATGAAATTGAAATAATTATTCTCCAACTCCTAACCGTTGAGGAGTTGTACCTTCCACCTTCCATCATCAGCTTACCTAAATAATTTGTAAGAATACGACTAAAGGTAACTTATATACATATGATATTTGAAGATTTATCCTCCAACTCCTAAACGTTAAGGAGTGTTACCTTATATGATGAGCTCATCATCATAAAATGATGACTACCAGACGCAAATACCGGTGTAACTTCAGAAAATATACGAAAAACATAGTATGTGCCTATAAAAAATGAGGGTTTCCCTCGATTTCCCTGGGATCCCATCATCAGATCCTGATATGCTGGCAATGGGACCACCAAGGAAGCATACCCTGTCGAATACAAAAAAAAATTTCAAAATCGGTCCACAACTGACGGAGTAATCAGGTAACATACATAAAAAAAAAAAAAAAAAATGCATACAGTGAAACATAGAACCTCCTCCTTTTTGGAAGTCGTTTAAAAATTGGAGTGTCTGTTTGTAACAAAATTACCGCTTTTTACTAAATGCATATGTATGTATACACGGCACATATACCAATGTAACATTGTTTTATATTTTTGTCTTTCTGTTTGTTCCGGCTAATCTCTGGAACGGCTGAACTGATTTTAACGGGACTTTCATTGGCCGATAGCTGTTGGTATAAGGTACTCCTTGCAAAGCTAGTTAAAAAGTAGCTTAAGTTACTACTTAGGCTACTTTTTAGACTAGCTTTTCCCTGCGGCTTTGCGTGGTTGCGGTACAACAACGAACGCGGGTAACACAGCGGAGCTCAGCTAGTCTCTAATATAAGTCATTTCTACTAAACAAATGCTTTGCGTCAAAAGGGTGCACCAAGGTTATCAAAACCTTATTATACTACTGATAATTCCAAAGAGAATGAAGTACAAAGAAATACATGTAAAAGTATTTCATTGTACTTCATGTACTAAATAAATAAAAGATAATAAATAATATATGCAAAAAGAAGGAAACCTGAATAGATTCAGATTGAATGGGAATAATGAATTAGAGATGGGTTTTTTATATTTAAAGGACGGATAAAGTTAGAAATGAATATTTCAAAGCCTGCATTTTTTAACTAGTTGTTACTCAAGAATAGAAAAGAAAAATATATGGGATAGAGGAGGGCTCGGCAAAACATAGCATAGCAATATAGTATTTTCTTTAGTGTGTAGAATTATATCACTACATTTGATTGACAAAAAAAATGGTTTATTCATATTCTCTGTGTGGTGATGTTGACACAGAGTTTCACCATCTCTTATAATCACACTCGTGTCTTAAGAGCTGAAAGAGAGCAAATTATCCAGGACAACATAGTAGAAGATCCGACCCTAGATCGACCTTCACCGAGCTGATAAAAGAATAAAACTTAATTTATAATAAATTTCGTTTAACAGAAAATATATTAAATGGGTTGTCAAAAAAAATCCTGGATAGAATATTTTTAGTTAGTCTGATCCCAAATAAAGCAGAGATAATGTACTTTACTAGTTTTTTTTTAAATTCAACTGAGCAATGTTTGTGCATTGTTTTGCAGGTATTATCAGCGGAACGGCATTCCAAAACTGAGCCACTTCAAGGAATTTACACTTGGCATTTTACATAACTAATTAGTTAAATATAAAGCCTATCAATCTCAAGTAGTACAGTAGGTAGTAAGTTGGAGCGGACTAAAATAATTTGAATATTATACAAATGCATTTAAAGCTATGTGACGTCGAATACGATTTAATCGTGTAACTGAACTGAATGTAATACGAATAATTTCACCGTGGGAGAGCCACGCTTCAGCATGAATGGGCCGGCTCGACCGGAGAGATACCACGGCCTCACAGAAAACCGGTGTGAAATAGCGCTTGCGCTGTGTTTCACCGAGTGAGTGAGGATACCGGAGGCCCATACCCCAACCCCTCCCCACATCCCTTACCCCCATCCCCCAAAGGTCGGCAACGCACTTGTGATGCCTCTGGTGTTGCGAGTGTCTATGGGCGGCGGTAATCGCTTACCGTCAGGTGATTGGTCTGTTCGTTTGCCACCTATATCATAAAAAAAAAATCGCTAAATAATTATGTAAATATCGAAGTATAATGTAATGCATTTTACCGTAAATGCATATATTATGATCTTGACTTCTGTGTCATTCTTCATTGTCATAATAAATACTCAAGAAAATTATATAGTCATATGGTATGCACACATAAATAAGTGAATATAAGCATTGCAGGGCCTATTGTATTCCCTTCTAAAAATGTTCATATAATTATGTATCTTAGGTTGTAAATATAAAAGTCAATTTAGCGTGTAACATGCACCTACATCAATATACATACATGCAAATAATTAACAACGATCTCCAAGAAACAAAGTCCTATAATATACGTAATGAAGTATAGTCACAATTAATTATCGGCCACTCTGGAAGGCCACTCACATAACCACTTTATCGCTCATACATCAGTAACAGAAACGTTTTCATTGTATTAAGACTTGTCGTTCATTAATTCATGCTAAAATGAGTTTTAAAAATAAAGTTGCGTTAATCACTGGATCTGGATCGGGAATGGGAGAGGCAACTGCAGTACTTTTTGCTAAAGAAGGAGCCAATGTGGTAATTGTTGATTGGAATGAAGAAACTGCCAAGAAAACAGCAGAGAAGTGTAAAAAATATGGAAGAGCGTTAGTTGTAAAAACAGATGTATCCAAAGATGAAGAAGCCAAAAACGCAATTGAAATGACAATTAAAGAATTCGGGAAATTGGATATTTTGGTCAATAACGCTGGTATTACAAGAGAAGATAACTTATTATCTGGAAATATAATGGACTCCTGTGACATGGTATTAGCTGTAAATCTTCGTTCAGTGATTCTCATGACGAGTATTGCTACACCACATTTAATTAAGACCAAGGGATGTATTGTAAATATGTCAAGTATATTTAGCAGTATGACAAATTTAGCGGTACGATACCCTGTTTATGCTGTCACGAAGGCTGGTGTCGACTGTTTTACCCGTGTATCTGCTCTGGAACTTGCGCCCAAGGGTGTGCGAGTGAATGCTGTTAATCCAGGACCAGTTTATACCAATATTTTAGTGAATGCAGGAATTGATGGCAACTTTGATGATTACGCCAAAGAAACACCTATAAACAGATCTTCAGATCCAGAAGAGATTGCGGATTTAATTTTGTATTTGGCTAGTGATAAGGCGAGAAGCATTACAGGGTCCACGTATCCCATAGATTGCGGTATGAGTCTTTTATAATATTTAAGAGTGTTGTGTTGTAATGTTACAATGAAGAAAAACAAAAAGTATACACTGTGAGATGAGAGTACAAAAATGTATCAACATTACAATGTGATTTTTTAAGAACATTAAATTTTGTATTAATTACGAATTCAATTTATAATTTAAAACGTCTTTCTTTTATAGATTTTGGTTTAATGAGTTTTTTACAGACTTTTCGAAAACTTAAGTACGAGGTTCACCTTTAAATTTTTTGATAGAACCCTGATAGTGTCAGAATCTCTAATTATTTATCAGTATAAGTTATGATTAACTACTTATTATTATTTTTAAATTAAAAGTAGAATAAATGTCCAGGCCCAGTCACCATGGAAACTGTGGGATACTGTGATCTAATAAAATACTGAATACTTGAATGCTAAATCAAATCTGTATTTCACCCTATTTCACCTTAATACTGTAGACAGTATTTAGGTGAAATACAGATTTGTCACACTTTATTTTATTTTTAAAAATATAATTTGACAATTGTGTACAAATATTATTTGACTGCAAAAAGTTCCTCATTTGTAAATGTGATTTGTATACATACCTATACGGCGTATCATAGAAACGTGTTAATTATAATGAGAGCATCACTTATCCTTACTATTATAAATGTGAATGTAAGTTTGTTTGTTACGCTTTCACACGAAAACCACTTAACCGATCATTATGAAACTTAATAACACATATTCTTGGAGGTATTAGAAGTAACATAGAATACTTTTATTAAATCTTAGTATGTAATAAATCGACTGTTTAGGTGAAGTTATTTCAATTTGTTCGGATTTTTTTCACCTACTTTCATGTTATCTTACGGTAGATTAATGGAGAATGGTTTTAACATTAAGTAGCCTCTTAGGACTTAGGACATAAAACACAATCTATACTTATAATAAAAATGTAACAGGTCAAATTCTGTACATTGAAGATATTTTGAAAATTTTTTTGGAGGGCACTCTGTTATCAATACTGAAACGAAAACTATTTTTTTTTTCATTTTTGTCTGTCTGTCTGTCTGTCTGTCTGTATCTTGGCCGCGCATCACGCCGAAACTACTGAATGGATTCAAATGAAACTTGGCATGCTTTGAGTTCATACTCCGAGGTAGGACATAGGATACTTTTTATTCCGAAATTCCGGACGGTTTCCTTGGGAGGGGAGATGAAAGTCAAAATGTGTAATTAATTGTAATTCATTAACGAGTAGTCCGATTGCAATAATTCTTTTTTTGTTAGAAAGGAGATACTCTGAAGATTGTAGCATAAAGTATTTAATTTATCACAATCTCTCTATCTATTGGAAAAAAAAAATATAAAGAATTTATCATTACGAAAAACAACATGTAGTGACATCTATTGGCAGCCATGCGTAATTAATAACACTTTGATTAATATATCGTGGAATAATCGTACAACGTATTACGTATAATTCGGTGTAGCATTAAGTATTTGATTTATCGCAACCTCTCTATCCATAAATTCAGCACGGTTTCCTGGAGAGAGGGGATGAAAGTCAAAATATGTACTTGGTTGTAATTCAATAACACGTGATTTCATTCATTCTTTTTTTGCTAGACAGCAAGTACTTTAAATATTGTTCCGTGATCTATTTATAAATATATCACGTATAATAAATCTGTAGACGTTGAGTTTGTCAGTTTCTTTGCTTAAAACAGCGACATCTCTTGGAATCAAGTAACTAACTTTACAATAGGTACGTAATATGATTTTCTTTTGAACGTATAATAAAAATGTGATGTAACAGATCAATTCTGTACATTAAAGAAATTTAGATGTTTTATCGGGAGGGCTCTCTAATCGTTACTGAAGCAATGAAATTTTCTGAAAATTGTTTCTGAACTTAACAGCGACATCTATTGGAATTAAGTAACACTAACTTCACAGTAGGATATACCTATCCTATATTCGAGTAATCTATATATGATTAATTTTTAAAGTAGGTATAATAAAAAAAAAACAGATTAATATAATTATATTATAATTATAATAATTCTGTACATTAGAGAATTTTTTTGGGAGGACGCTCTAATCGATTCTGAACCAAAAACTAAAATACCATAATAACGTTAAATGGTCATTGTAAAGGAGCAAGGTCCAAATGTATGAAGGAAGACGTCTTTTCAGTAGACTGTATTTAATTTGCTGGTTTTACAGTAATAGATTACTAGAAAAAACTTGCAAAGTTGACAAAAAAATTTGTATATCTTCTTCTTTTATATCCTATAAAAAGCGGCCAAGTGCGAGTCGGACTCGCCCATGAAGGGTTCCGCAGCAGCAAGTGGCATAATACAATTTTTATTTTATTTTTATATTTGTGTTGATTGAATAAAAGGTAAATTGCAGTTTACGATTTATGACGTATTAAAAAAAAACTACTTACTAGATTTCGTTCAAACCAATTTTCGTTGGAAGTTTGCATGGTAATGTACATCATATATTTTTTTTAGATTTATCATTCTCTTATTTTAGAAATTACATGCCGGCTCCCCCCCCCCCTGTAACTTCACACATTTTACCACTTTGGAAGTGTCTCTCGCGCAAACTAATCAGTTTAGAAAAGTATGATATTAGAAACCTCAATATCATTTTCGAAGAACTATCCATAGATATATCCACCCCACACGTATGGGTTTGATGAAAAAAAATTTTTTGAGTTTCAGTTCTAAGTATGGGGACCCCCATAATTTATTGTTTTTTTTCTATTTTTGTGTGAAAATCTTAATGCGGTTCACAGAATACATCTACTTACCAAGTTTCAACATTATAGGTTTTATAGTTTCGGAAAAAAGTGGCTGTGACATACGGACGGACAGACAGACGGACAGACAGACGGACAGACAGACGGACAGACAGACGGACAGACAGACGGACAGACAGACAGACAGACAGACATGACGAATCTATAAGGGTTCCGTTTTATGCCTTTCGCACGGAACCCTAAAAATGAATTGCTGTTCGTTTGTTTCGCTAAAACTCGAGAACCGCCTGGCCGATTTAGCTGATTTAGGTTTTGAAATGTTTGCCGTGGTTCAGGGAAGGTTTAAACGGTTAGAAAATATGGAAAAATTGCGGGGAAGATAATAAAAACAACAATTTCCTTTTGCCCATATAAACTGTTCTACCAACTTTCCTGTCAAACTTTTGACTGTCAAATTGAAGCACTTATTAAATTAAGGGTTTTAAATAGGCATCATATATTATTACACGAATGAAATTAAGGGTTGTGTATAAGAAAAATTAAAAGATAGCGGGCAAAGTCTTTTTTTTTTGTCCGCGATGTCTGTCTGTATCTTGGCCGCGCATCACGTTGAAACTACTGAATGCATTCAAATGAAACTTGGCACGACTTGAGTTCATACTACGTAAAAAAAAATTTTTTTTAAATTTTTTTTTAATAACGGGAAAAGTATTTTTCTTTGTCCGCGACTGTACACTGCCTGTAGGAAGCTGAGACAGATATGTAAATATGGCGGTACGAAGTTTATTTTTATTCTACCCTTCCAGAATATTTTCGCTCGATTTCTATTCTTCTCTTCCTGAACATTTTCACCGTATTCCTATTCTTCCCTTCCTGAACATTTTCGCCCTAATTCTATTCTACCCTTTCCTGAATATTTTCGCTTTATTTCTATTCTTTCCCTCCTGAACATTTTCGCCCTATTCTTCCTTTCCTGAAAATTTTCGCCCTATTTCTATTCTTCCCTTCCTATTCAAAGTGCTGCAGCTTTCAGAATTTACTTACAGACAAGTCTGTTCTGATTTCTGAGGACTTTTTATTTTTTATTCTGTAATTTCTGAGATCTTTTTATTTTGTCTAAATCTGCCTAACCATAAAACTAGATAAGAAAAATTTAAAGTTATATGGATTAGGATTTTTAACTCTTACCACAGTAAAAAACAAAAAAGGGAACGCCTCAAGACGATCGACGAGAGATGAGACCGCCTATGCTCAATTAAAGTGTAAAATAAAAATATAGTTTTGTGACTAATAAGAAACATTGTTTTTTATTACTTAAAAATATTTTTAAATTATGGTGTACCTCCAAAATTTTTAATCTTCCTAGATGTACCTTGAACCCAAAAAGTTTGCGGAACACTGAATGTACTATGGTGATGTGTGTTACTTCGACCTGAATGCAGACCTCCTTAACAAGCTTGACCGTCTTCTTAATAACTGCATTCGATTTATTTTCAATATTCGAAAGTATGATCATGTGTCTGCTTTGCGTTCCCAGTTAAAATGCAATCCTATTCGCCTACAGTGCAATCAGCGAGCTCTTACCTTCCTATTTTCATTTCTCAACTCGCCATCCTTACCTACCTACCTTGCTCCGTATTTCCGATACCTGTGCTCTAATCACGATAGAAATCTTCGCTCAGTTAATAATCTGCTTTTTTTTTTATGGAATAGACCGGCAAACGAGCAGACGTATCGCCTGATGGTAAGCGATTACCGCCGCCCATGGACAACCGCAACACCAGAGGCGTCACAAGTGCGTTACCGGCCTTTGGGGGATGGGGGGGGAGATAGGGGGAGGGGTTGGGGTATGGGCCTCCGGTATCCTCACTCACTAGGTGAAACACAGCGCAAGCACTATTTCACACCGGTTTTCTGTGAGGCCGTGGTATCACTCCGGTCGAGCCGGCCCATTCATGCCGAAGCGTGGCTCTCCCACGGTCTCTGCTTCTCTCATGTCCGTCTCATTACTCCGACTTCGTGAACTGTTCCTTCTTTGTTCAAGCAGTACTACTCTGGAATGCGCTCCCGCTCGAAATCAGGATGTCCACTATCCGATATACATTCAAAAATAAAGTACATGAGCTCTTTCTCAATGAACTGGCAGAAATATCTAATCTATAGCTTACCGTCCTTTTTAAACGACTTCCAAAAGGAGGAGGTTCTCAATTTCATCGTTCATCGTCACAATGTATGTACGTACACGGATTACTCCTCCGTCAATTTGTGGACCGATTAGGAAAATTATTTTTGTATTCGAAAGGGTATGCTCCTCATGTGGTCCCATGGCCACCATATCTCCTGATATGGCGTGACCTTGAGCGGGATAGCTGCTCTTCGCGTAGAACAAAACAACCGAAGCGTCGGTGACGTCGCTGACGTTCGTCTCGAAATATAGCGAGTGTGGTACCTACTATTACATTTGGCTTGGCACCGACTTCAAACCTATGAATAGGTAGCATATACGAGTTATTTGATACTTTTTAGTTTTTAAGTCGGTTTTTTAAACGAGGTTTTTTTTCCATTATTTAGTGTATAAATGTTGTATTTATGTATACGTAATCTGTATATGTATATCTACTTATATATGTATGTTTGTATGTATAACGTTGAATATGATGTGATTATTGTAAATTTTAACGGACTTCTTATGTATATGAGATTTCACACACCTGCCTTATAAGATTTCTCCACCACCCGAAGGTCGACTGGAAGAGAATGCTATGGGCATTAAGTCCGCCGATGTACATTCTTATTGCATAAAGTTAATAAATAATATATAAATAATCTACATTGTATTTATATTTCCAAAAAAGTGAGTGTGACCAGTTCCTAAAATTATCATCTCAATGTAACTAACACAACATCCACATCTGGTAGTTCTTAAACAGTTTCTAAAAGATACTTTACAATAGGTACGTTATATGATTACTTTTTTATCGTATAATAAAAATGTAAAATATCAATTTTAAGTTTGAAATACTTGAATTAGGAGTTATAATTTTTAATATAAACAAACATATAACTTAATAGTTATGATAATTTACCAGAAACAAAACACAAAATGTGTGTGAGTGTGTGTGTTTGTTACTCTTTCACGCTAAAACTACTGAACGGATTTGGATGAAACTTTACAGTAATATATCTTATACAGGATACTATTGGCCGCGAAAATCGACATTCACGCGGGCGGAGCCGCGGGCAACAGCTAGTAAATAAATAAAAAGAGAAAAAAAAAAAAAAAACATACAGTGGAACATAGAACCTCCTCCTTTTTGGAAGTCGGTTAAAAACCGATATTAGTTTAGCGTTAACATCACACGCATCATAGCTATGTAAACAGAAAACGTCGAATAATTTTCAAGTGATTAGCAACTAAATTCACAATCGCATTGCCTATAGATGTTTTTCAGAACTATCTTTATCGACAAAAGGCTTTATATTGTTTATTGAAAATTATCGTTAATAAAATGTTTACATATAATCAGACTTTTTGTATGACTAGATCAAAACCAGTTATTCTCATTAAAAGTGAGATCTATAACGTTATATTCAGTAATAGCATTAATCGTAAGACTAGAGTCTTACATTAAAAGACATGTACTTTAATACAGTAAAAGGCGAACAACAAAAATAACACGCAACACATAAAACTAATTTATTCATTCTAAAATTACACAAGTTTCATACCAGCATCAATGTCAATTACACTGCCAGTAATACTCTTAGCCTTATCACTGGACAAATAAAGAATTAAGTCTCCAATCTCTTCAGGATCTGAACACCTCCTCAGAGCAGTCAAATCTTTAAATTCATCAGTTGTATGTGGTGATCCTTGAGCAGACAATAGATTCGTGTACACAGGTCCTGGCCTAATACAGTTGACTCGAACACCATATTCGCCAAGATCCTTGGCGATGAGACGAGTAAAACAGTCGACGGCTGCTTTGGCTGAAGCATAATTATAAAACTGTAAATCTCGTCGTAAATATTTAGTTAAAATACTTGATACGTTGACAATAGAACCCTTTGTCTCAATCAAATGGGGCATGGCTAAAGTAGTCATGACTACTATCGAACGAAAGTTGACGTTTATGTTTATATCTAGGCTATCCATTATGGTAAATAAGCTTTCTGGCCTGCCTAAGCCAGCATTGTTAATCAAAATATCGAGTTTTCCAAATTCAGCGATCGTCTTATCTATTGCATTCTTCGCTTCATCATCCTTTGAGACATCAGTTTTGATCACAAGTACTTTATTTCCATATTGCTTACAAATTTCTCCAGTTTGAATGGCTTTTTCTTCAGTTAAACTTACGATTACTACATGTGCTCCTTCTTTAGCGAAGAGTATCGCTGTTGCCTTGCCTATTCCTGAGCCGGAGCCCGTAACCATTACTACCTTGTCTTTGAAACTCATAATGCACTTTTTGCACACTTGCAACCATAGGTTTGAAAATCAGTATAATACTAACTTATAGATATATTATACATCTTTTTATATGTGGAGAATAGATAACAAGGAGATTATCTGTAACCATACCTGTTCAACGTCATTGCGCCACTAGCTACTTTCTTGTAATCAGAAATTCGCTTTAGTATTTCATAATGTAAACATGATAATAAAGATAATTTAAAATCAATTTATTTATATGTTATCAGTTACCACTTTTGAAGTGGCATTATTTTCTCTGCGAGACTGTTCAAGATTTTATTATCAGAAAAAGTGTATTCGTTAAATCAACCTGATACCTTCAGGATTAGATGAGAAGTGAAACCCAAGTTGTTCACTGTTCAAAATTCAGCCGAAATATCCTAACTACTTTTAACATTGACATTGCGATGACGGACAGCGTTATAAGTTTTGTTTTAATTGGTGGTCGTCTAGTGGTCAAAATTCGATCATAATTAATTTATTATTATTATTTTTAGCCTTCTGCACCTCGTTATGAACTCTAACTTTACTAAATTTCATCTCCGCATAGTATTTATAAGAAGGAATACAAAATTGTTGATTCACGTAGTAATTTAAAGGCCATTAAAAGGTTAATATTGATGAAAACTTAACAAACATGTTGTAACCCAGATTGTTACCGACACGACTGTTAGAAAAGCTGCTTTGGTTTAATAATGGTCTAAGAGCCGACTGAAGGTCGACTTACACCTATCTGATAACCCAATGACATAGGTCATTATTATGTTTTTTTGTGTTTGATTAATAAATAAACACACATGATAGCTCGCCTATCGCAAATCTATCAAGACTATTTTTTAATCATTTTAGTCACTCTTTTCTTCGCAAGCAAGCATATACCATTTTTTTTCTTTTTGAATAATCTTTATATTGATAACAATTTCGAACGGTTATCAGCTTTACCTTATTTACCATTTACCTTATTTACCTACATTGATTTACTTCTTCAAACCTGTTGCTAGGTAGACATAGGTATTTAACCAAATACTTAAACGTCAGTCTCACAAATTTTAACATGAAAAAGTAGTTATTGTGACGTACCTGTAATAGTTCGACATAAGGTACCGTGGGCTTTTATGTGGCTATAAAACTGTAGTACATCATTTTGCTCTATTGTCAATACATTCCGCAGCGCACGCGATATATGGATTTTTTGGGCATTTTCTACACCTTGGACTACATTATCGAAGTTTTCATACGGACGCCTAATTTTTTGCAAATGTAATATAGCCTATGTTACTCGGGGATGATTTAGCTTTGTAATGGTAAAATATTTTTTCAAATCCGTCAAGTACTTTTCGAGTTAAATTATTACAAACAAACAAAAAATCAAATCTTTCCTTTTTATAATATTAGTTCAGATTAGCCTGCGAGACAAAATTTGCCTGGTTCATTATCAATAAAGTAAAGGGGATGAAAAAAATGATTAAAATGAAATTAATCCTAGAAATAGTCACAACAATTGCGCAATAGGCAAGTCATCATAGTTGTGTTCACTGATTAACAAAATTAAAAAAAAAAACATTATCTCTCATCTGGATATCAGATGGGTGTAGGTCGATCATCACCTACTCTTGTACTATAACGACAAAAATTGAGAAAACATTATTGCTTACAAAGTGTACATTTTGTGTTCTTGTAATATAGTTTATTTCAACTTAATAACCTTTTCCAGGCATTGCAAATATTATTTCTAGACTAAATTTTACTCAAAAATTTTAGATACTATTTACTAAACAGTTTTTTTTTTTACCAAAAACTACAACCGACTTCAAGGTTTGACTTGATTTCTCTCGGATGCCATCATCAGATCTTAGTGTCCTTATCATGGAACCACCGTTGGGGATGAGAATCATCAAAATATGTTCATAAACGACAAAGTAATCCTCGAACACACATAAAAAAAAACATAAGAAAATATACGGTCGAATTGAGAACCTCCTCCTTTTTTGAAGTCGGTTAAAAACGTTCGCGACACGGCTACTATTGGCTATAAATAAATATCTAAAATGGGATTGTACCGCTTATAGTTTAAGTAAAGGTTTGACTCGATCCGAAATGAGAAAAGTTTGAAACGAAATCCAGTGTTGACGAGTCAATATTAACTAGTGAGTTGCAACGTTATACCTTACAATGAAAACTAAGTGCTTTGCAATATTTACTCTTATGTTTTATTAAATAAGGTCTATACATTTTATAGTTTTCGCAATATGGTTCAGGGATAAGTTGGTTTTTCTCAGCTTTCCGATGAAGTTTTTTCTAATAAACTCCATTGCATTGCAATAGCATGTTTTTACCGTAAATCTAGTATTGTGATCATTTTATATAAGTTTTTTAATTAAAAAGCTTATAATTTTATGCATAATATACATATATGTATTTCAATCTTATACGCTTTGTAATTTTTAAATGAAACTGAGCACTTATGGATTTGAATTATATTTTTAACTAGCGACCCGCCCCGGCTTCGCACGGGTGGAGTTTAGATGCCCCCGCCGCGTCGACGACACGATTCGTGCATTTAAAATCTGTAATATCTTCGAATATATTCATTTAGATTACATACAGTAAAGAGCCATTTTCATCTATATTAAATGCAGAATGTATTTAATTTACTTAATTGTATTGTATTACTTAATTGGATTCATTCTGTATTGCTTAATATCGCTTCGTAAATAAGCCATTATTTCTCGTAAAAAGAAAGGAATAAAAAATGTCTATTGCGCGTTATCCCTAAAAGATAGACATATACCGTCGCAAACTTTTTTGTAGACCTTTTTAAGGTGTACAATACTGTAGTACATTATTTTGATCTATCTCGTAGGGTGCAACCAGCGTTTGCAATGTAAGCGCAAAAAATGTGTTTATTTGCTACATCACATTAAAAACCTCGAAAATTAACAGTGTTTCCATACTATATTATGCATTTATTATACATAGAAACCTTCCTATTGAATCACTCTATCTTTAAAAAAAACCGCATTATTTTCCGTTGCGTAGTTTTAAAGATTTAGGCAAACATAGGGACATAGGGATATAGGGATATAGGGACAGAGAAAGCGACTTTATTTTATACTTTGTAGTGAATATAGTGATATTTGGCTCGTGTTTGAATTACCTGTATAGTTTTTATTTAAATGACGTTGTTAACAAAAATCTTTTATTTTTAAGCTATTGCATAGCTTTTATCGCGGGCTTTGAGGCCTTTGAGCCTTTGACCTAATCAAGAAATTCCGTAACGTAACGAAAATAAAACCTGACACCCGAAGCTCGCACGGATTGAGACGAGCTGCTCCGAACGACGAATCTACGAATCTATCTGTTTCTGTCACGCATGTGCCCCCCGTAAGTATACATGCTCAAAGAAAAAAAAATCTCTGAATAAAACAACCCGTTCAATCAATGACGAAGACATTTATTAGGAATAGTTTAAACCTTTTATAGTATGCTGTGTAACGAAACCATATCGCTACTTAAAAAAAAGTGATGAACGCCATCTAGTGACGATGTTGGTACTAATTTAATAGTTTAGTATTTTTCATTCACAATATTATACATACTGCATAAATAAAAAATAAATAAAGTGACTACTCTGCCTGGTGGAAGGCATGAGCATAATCCAAGAGTGGTGGTCACCATACACATTGCGAATGCAGATAATGCAACAATGCAGCACCCACACTATCGCGGCCTATTGAAAAACTTTCGAATCATTGGACTTCCTGTCTCGCACTCACCAATGAAACACGACAGCAGAAATACTGTCATTATAGGTTGATCTTCTGTGAGAAGGTCAGTACCAATAATTATTTTTACGGGAATTAACGCGATCACTTATTTCAAGGTATTACATACCTCTGTTTTGCCTGACGTTTCGACCAGGTTGCACTGGCCGTGGTCACAGGCTGACTGGCTCAGCGGCGCACGCCCTCCGTCGTCGAATCCGTGAAGTAGAAGGTTCTTCATCCACCCGCACATTTTCGATAATATTGATAAAATTGTCTCGCCATGTACCGTTACATACCACACTAACAGGGTCCCTATTCTGTAAGCAAACCGATGTGTTCCTATTCTGGTATTTATCCGACTGCGCAGAAAAGCGAGGTGATATGTTTTTTAACACTGGATTCCACGCTGTAGATAATTTAAAACCATCTTCCCGATTAAAAGTTTTATGCTTTTTAATCTCAATCGCTTCACGTACAACTCTTGAATAAAAGTGACGTTCGGTGGAGAGGACTTGCGTGCGGTGAAGATACCTACACGCCACGTCTCATCATCACCCCCGGCACTTGCAATCTGTTATGACTTCACTCAAGAACAGAGCTTACGATCTCTGTGACCCTGAACATTTAGAACGGGAGCTAGAACATGTTCAGGAGGTACTCAAAGGTAACGGATATCAAGTGAATGGAGGACGGAAGCAACCGAAAATAAGACGCAAGTATCCAGAAGTGAACAGGCAACCAGCCTACATGCCTTATGTCAAGGGAGTTACGGATAAGATCGGGTCCGTGTTAAAGAAATACTCCATTCCGACAGTATACACACCAGGCATAAAGGTTCACAACATCGTCGGCACACCGAAGGATATATTGCCACTACAAACTCCGGGTGTTTATAAAATAGACTGCAGCTGCGGAAGTTCCTACATAGGCCAAACGAAGCGGACTATTGCTGAAAGGGTCAAAGAGCATATCGCTGCTGTGAAGAACCGACAGACGAGCAAATCGGCGATTGCAGAACATGCACTTGATGCAGGCATCAACCACTGGATTGAATTTCACCGCACGCAAGTCCTCTCCACCGAACGTCACTTTTATTCAAGAGTTGTACGTGAAGCGATTGAGATTAAAAAGCATAAAACTTTTAATCGGGAAGATGGTTTTAAATTATCTACAGCGTGGAATCCAGTGTTAAAAAACATATCACCTCGCTTTTCTGCGCAGTCGGATAAATACCAGAATAGGAACACATCGGTTTGCTTACAGAATAGGGACCCTGTTAGTGTGGTATGTAACGGTACATGGCGAGACAATTTTATCAATAATATCGAAAATGTGCGGGTGGATGAAGAACCTTCTACTTCACGGATTCGACGACGGAGGGCGTGCGCCGCTGAGCCAGTCAGCCTGTGACCACGGCCAGTGCAACCTGGTCGAAACGTCAGGCAAAACAGAGGTATGTAATACCTTGAAATAAGTGATCGCGTTAATTCCCGTAAAAATAATTATTGTTATAACATGGAACGCGAAAGTTTAAAAGTTAGTAAGGTCAGTACCGTCAGTTCCGACCGAAGGTCAGCCCATTCGTGCTGAAATCAGCGTGGCTCTGCAAGGTCCTAATTTTTACTAAGTAGCTGCAATGCAAGCATACACTATAATTTTACTAATTTATACTTTTGATTGTCGGCATTTGATGGAACTTGTTGCAATACATTCTAGTGTAGAATGTTTAATTTTACTGTCGAAACTTTTTTTTTTTACGGAATAGGCAGGCAAACGAGCAGACATATCGCCTGATGGTAAGCGATTACCGCCGCCCATGGACACCTGCAACACCAGAAGCGTCACAAGTCCGTTGGCGGCTTTTTGGGGAAGGGGGGGTGGGAGGTAGGGGTAGGGGATCGGGGTATGGGCCTTGTGGCGACTTCCACATACAGCGCAACAGAACTACGGAGTAACGAAGGAAACTAAGAAATTACCAATCCTGAATCGTGCAGTGAAAGTTCTCGCGCGCATAATCATATATACAACATCCCAACATCAACCGTTGGGCAGTTGGCCCGCCAGGCATGATCACCTCGCCTGGTCGGAGGATCCTCCTTTTGTGTTGGTGGGACATGACACACCTGTCCCCCACAGGCCTTCGGTATCCTCACTCACTCGGTGAAACACTGCGCAAGCACTATTTCACACCGGTTTTCTGTGAGGCCGTGGTATCACTCCGGTCGAGCCGGCCCATTCATGCCGAAGCGTGGCTCTCCCACTTATGCAGGCATGGTAGTATATTCAATTATTCTTTGGTCATCTTCTATTCTTGTAATTGCTAACTACCACACATAAAATCTCTTCACCACAGACCTAATAATAACTTTATCGTTACATGACTATGTCACGTTATGCAAAACTAAGTCCATCCCACGCCAAAAAATTATGACCAAAATATCCCTAATCTGTATGCCAAAATACCTTTCCTCATAAACTAATATTATCCCAATTCATGAACAGTTGAGCGTCTTATTGAAAGCCTTATTGCAGAAGCCTTTGTACAAGGATCACGGTAGCACAATAAGACAATATTATGTTTCATTGTTGTGGCATGACGGGCTGACCGACAGTAACCCATATATCCATCCTATTATGTGATCTTGAATAAGGCGCGGTTGTATTATACATGGGACATACGGTTATAAAATCTAGCTGATTTCCCTTTATGTTGGTAACCCTGTTAAAATTTATCTAGTTAGTTTGTAACTTAATAACTCAACGTAATGAAATAGAAACGCTTCACACCCAGAAGTACTGAGTACTTTTTTTTGGGGATTGTTGTATGGTTTAGGTTATTTCTAATTATGTTGATACACCGTCAATAGCATTTACAGAGGTTGTTAATCATACTTTTTTAAAATTTAAATCAAATTTAAGGTAGTAGAGCCACGCTGATTTCAGCACGGACGGGCCGGCTCGACCAGGGCGGTACTGGCCTCGCACAGATAAGCAACGTAAAATGAAAGCGTAAAATGCCTTCGTGTTTCGTTGGTGAGTGCGAGACCGGAGGCCCAATGATGCACTAGGCATCTTTAGGTCACCCTGGTGTAGGTCAACATGCTGCAATGTCTGCATTCGTAAGGAATTTGGTGATCGCCACTCTTGGATTCTACTTATGGTTTCCATCAGGCAGAGTACAGTCATTTTGGCAGAGACAAACATAAAATATATATAAATATGCCTCTCCTGTACTATGTCCGCAACAATTTCATCTAAATCTCAGGTTTCTAAATGAAAGGCTCTACTTATCAAATCAGTCGTATCGATATTAGTTAACTCTGCAAATTTGTATTTGACAAGTTATTTTCCAACAGACATGTCACCATTAAACATTGATTATTTTATAAATAAAACACACTTGACTTATATTTATTTGATAATAATATTATTCAAGTAATAAATGTGATTTATATTGCAAAACTCATGTTTCTAAGGCATCCCAGACAGACTTGATGAATTAATATACATATTTTATTTTTATTCATTTAAAACAGTATTACACATTAGAACATTAGAAGACAAACGTCTTACATTAGGACATTAGAATAAAGGTAATTATTTTACCTGTAATAGTAAATAGTAAGAATAGTTGTTGTTTAGGTAACAGGACACGAAGACTTGTTCAATTTCTGTTTGGGGAAATTTTCACCAACCTTTGAACCCGTGTGTATCACTTTCAGTTCGACTATTAAGATTCCTTAGCTCATTGTAATTACACCTATGCGGGTTTCTTAATGAAGTTAAAGGGAATTAATTATTTTAGGGGGGCATAAATTTAATCTGGGCCGACCTTTACTTATGATGGTACAATGCAGACCTTAACTTGATTATTGTCTGTTATCTTTGTTCTGCGATCTTTTGTACAATGGACTGTGCGTGGAAAATTAACTTAGGCTTTTAGTGCTTTGAAAATACTACAAAAGTATGTACGGTTCAATGTGTTGTGTCAAACATTACTTTTTTTAAATTAAAATAAATGCAATGGTCCCTATCAAAAGGGGCAAGGTTAGCCTTCACATAAACTTTAACTGTGCCAAATATCATACTTCTCAGTTTCCATCATTTACGTAAAAAGAGGTACAAAGTTTTTGCTTCATGTATTTATATATTTACCGTGGGAGAGCCACGCTTCGGCATGAATGGGCTGGCTCGACCGGAGTGATACCACGGTCTCACAGAAAACCGGTGTGAAATAGTGCTTGCGCTGTGTTTCACCGAGTAAGTGAGGATACCGGAGGCCCATACCCAAACCCCCCTCCCCCTATCTCCCCTCACCCCATCCCCCCAAAGGCCAGCAACGCACTTGTGACGCCTCTGGTGTTGCAGGTGCCCATGGTAATCGTTTGCCCGCCAATTCCATTAAAAAAAAAAACTCGAACCGACTAAAAACCGCACACCGTCTCGAGTACTTAGAAAAGCTCGCGACGCCATCCCGTCCTGCTTCTGCTAGGGTGCCTGGTGGCCTCACCTGTCACCCCCAGGCTTCCCTAAGGAGACACCTATGACCAGCATTGGACTGTTAAAGGCTTATGATGTGACTCATTCTCTTATGTTTCTTTGTTCACTTAACGAAATCATCGTTAACCACACATTACCTATAGAGTAGACTAGCTGACCCGGCGAACTTCGTACCGCCATATTTACATATCTATCTCACCTTCCCACAGGCAGTGTACAGTCGCGGACAAAAAAAAGACTTTTCCCGTTATGTTTTTTTTTTCTTTCTAGCAAAAAAGAATGAAAGAAATCGGACTATGTGTTATTGAATTACAACTAAGTACTAAGTATTTTGGCTTTCATCCCCTCTCTCCAAGAAACCGTGCTGAATTTCGGGATAAAAGGTATCCCATGTCCTACCTCGTAGTATGATGAACTCAAACCATGGCAAGTTTCATTTGAATTCATTTAGTAGTTTCGGCGAGATGCGCGGCCAAGATACAGACAGACAAAAATGAAAAAAAAATACAGTTTTGGCTTTAGTATCGATAGTAGAGAACCGTCCAAAAAAATGTTTAAAATATCTTTAATGTACAGAATTGGACCTGTTACATTTTTATTATAAGTATAGATATAAGTAATGTGTTATCTTTCGATTCGTGTAAAATCAAGAGTAGGTATGTCTGTACGTCGATGTGTCTGATTGTTCTAGAACACGGATAAATATACAAAGATACAGTTTTATTATCAGTATGTATAACATTCAACGATACAATTTCTAGATCATTGCAAATATTTATCAAACAACAACGATTGGATGTCGCTGACAAATGGTGTATATTACCTAATAAATAGTTGGCTATACGAGTATGATTAAAAAATCTATCTAGCTTAGTGTAATGCTAGCGGCACTTGGTCCTCAGTTATGTATAGGTGTTAGAGATCGCCAGGTCAACTTTCTAGTTTGAAGTTACCAAGTTGTTGAATTTTCAATGTCCCATTTCATTTTAATAACCTTACATGGAATTATAACTTTCTGCGTTTGTTTTTTGGGTTTGACCCTACATCACCTGAAGCAGTAGAAAGTGGCGTGGCGACCGCTTAAACCACTAGACCAACCGTACAGTCAAAAGTGCTTTTTGCACGTCTTGTACCCAAATATGTACAGTTTTTCAGGATTATTTTTCCAAAAAAAATGTTTAACTATTATCTTATGATCAAGTTAGTATGTCATGACAATAATGAACATAATAATCGCTTAAATACATAGATACCGTCGTGAAGAATACAAAAATATTAAAAAAAACACCACTCAGATCAAGACATTACTTAAATAAAACAGGTAGCAATAAACGTTTACCTAAACTAAAGACTGCGAGAGTCGCGCACAAATGAATTTGTTCCATTTCATTCTGAGAAAAAAAAATTAAAAAAAACGATTAGAAAAATTACATTTTAACAAAAAAAAAAAACGACAAATTTAAATGGGACCATTCGGGAAGCACCAGCTTTCAAATAAAAAAAGAATCATCAAAATCGGTTCACCCAGTCCAAAGTTATGAGGTAACAAACATAAAAAAATAAAAAAAATACAGTCGAATTGAGAACCTCCTCCTTTTTGAAGTCGGTTGAAAAAGAATTTCACTGCACGGTTTGCCCATTGGTTTAAGCTTTCGCCACGCCACTTTCTACTGCGCCAAGTATTGTGGGTTCAAAACCCAGAGGGGACAATGGTTCTTGTTCCGAGTCTGTGTATTATTTGTGTCCATTTCATGTATGTATGTATGTAAAGTCCCCCACGACATAGGATATATTATATATATTTCTAATGGTAGTTGTCTTGTCAAATAATAATCATTACCGTGGGAGAGCCACGCTTTGGCGTGCATTGACCGGCTCGACCCGAGTGACACCATGGCCTTACAGAAAACCGGTGTGAAACAGCGCTTGCGCTGTGTTTCACCAAGTGAGTGAGGGTACCCTAGGCCCATTCCCCAACCCCTCCCCCCATCCCCATTCCCTTCCCTCAAAGGCCAGCAACGCACTTGTGACGCCTCTGTTGTTGCGGGTGTCCATGGGAGGCGGTAATCGTTTACCATCAGGCGATACGAGAAAAAACGATTTTTATACCCCTAGGCAAACGAGCAGACGTATAAATAGTTTTTTCTATAAAAAAACACAAATTTAAACAAAAAAAACACCGACTAAGAACTGGACCAAATTGAAATGGGTCCACATGGAAAGCACCAACTTTCAAATAAAAAAAGAATAATGGAAATCAGTAGGCGTTATATTGAGTTATTCGTCAATTTATCGCGCACATACTTAATGCAAATTAAAGACTTATACGGTTTTCTTATGGATGACATTGTGAGAAAAAATTCCCCATTTTCCAAATTGAAATGAGATCACACGGGAAGCACCAGCTTTTAAATAAAAAAACAATCATCAAAATCGGTTCACACAGTCGAAAGTTCTAAGGTAACATTAAAAAAAACAGTCGAATTGATAACCTCCTCCTTTTTTCAAGTCGGTAAAAAATAAAAAACACATTGCGAATTTTCTCCTCTTTTCTGAAGTCGGTTAAAAAACAAAGTCCACATTGTTTATTTCTCTCTATACCAGCGATAATAAAGTGTTGGCAGTGTGATGTTGATTTTTATTCATTTGCGCGCTTCCAGAGATGTTGGGAGACATATTGGTCGGTCGGACGAGGAAATTGCATTCCCCCTCCGATTTATTTGCTCCTGGGTTATAAACTTTCATTCCACGATGACCTGGATAGTTCAGTGATATTAATGTTGAAGGTTATACATTTGAATTAAGTTTGATTTCGAAGATGCTTTTATTAGCTTCATTTGGCGTCTAAATGTATGTTTGTTTGTTTCACAGTGGCGCATAACTACTTCACCGACTATAATGAATGAGGTATCAACAGATTTGTAATGAGGACCTGAGTGACATAGGCGATATTATTATAAAATTTTATCAAAAGTTTTACTTAGTTAGTTACGGTTTTTAAACTTTTTTTGTATTCTAATTCAAATCATCACATCTAATCTAATATTGTATTTTAAATATCTTAGTTTGGGTGACAACAAAATTGGATACCCTGCGTCTCACAGCAGTATAGCACATCGATTATAATAAATATATTGATCTACTCACAACACAATTGATTCGTGAAATTTCATTACACGATCAAGGATTATTAGTAACTCCATTGTTCTGTGGGCTTCCAATAGATGGCACTGTAGTAAAGTTTTGTTCACGTAAATGTTTAACGCATTTTACATTATTTACATACTCATATTAATATTGTAAATTGCGTATAGGCACACTCTTAGTCGTCTCTGTTCATCATTACAATATCGTTTTTAATATCTCATTCGACCACTTAAGCCTTACATTTAGCAACTGCAATCATTAAAAGCAACATTTCCTGCGCCACGTTTTCTTTAAACAATAGTGACAGCTGTCAATGGCGGGTTGTCCCATTCAATTCTAGTGCACTTAATACCGTACCTGAATCACTAGTTAAACAATTAAAAACACACCTTATTCAGCTTACATAAGAGCTATTATACCTGTACTTATACGCTGGCGACGTGCTAAAGAAAACACCAGATTTTGTAATGTGAAAAATAAAATCTGTTTTTTTGTAGTGTTTTGTTTGGACATCTATGTCTTTGTACAGAAAACTTTTTAGTCTAAAAGCCGGTGAAGATCGATTTACACTAAATCAATTTTTTTTTTTTGAAATTGTATTAATTAATGAACACATCTATGATGTCTTGCCTATCGCAAAACTGTCATGACTGTTGTGAATTTATCACAACACCATTTTTTTTATTTAATTATTTTTATTTTTTTATTTAATTGATTTTGAGGCCTAATGCTTGCTATGCCTAGCGAATAATATGTTCACTTTTTCTTCACTAGTCACTAAATTAATGAGATTACAGGAAGCGAAAATATCTCCCCTGACTCCGAGTGGAAACTTAAAAGACTCGTTTGGCCCCTACACTATAATAAAACTTACATTACATACCTATCACCTGGCAGAGAATATGCTTATTTCTATATTTTTTTTATGTATGGCGCGCCAAAATGACTCTACTCTGCCTAATGGAAAGCATAAGCAGAATCCAAGAGTGGTGGTCACCATACTCACTGCGAATGCAGACAATGCAGCATGGCGACCCACACCATGGCGGCCTAGTGATTCTTCTGCATCTTTTAGTCTAGTCAACAAGTATGGAACTTGTTGACTAGACTATTTGGGCCTTCGGTCTCGCACTCACCAATGAAACACGACAGCACGATCGCTGTCATTTTACGTTGATTTTATGTGCAAATTATATCATCATCATTATCAGCCCGTTGGAAGTCCAGTGCCAGACTTAGGCCTCTTCGAAGGCACACCTCAGAGCCTGGTCTGTTGCAATAAACACTCAGTCATTGCCGGTTCTCCTATACAAGTCATCCCACCATCAGGCCAGAGGGCGAGGGCCATCCGTAAAAAAATAAAAAAATAAAACATACTTCTTTTACAAATACCTTTTCAAATACAAATCAGACAAGAATCTTGAGAGTCAAGGATTGCTTAACATATTGTAACATTTGCGAGGGTCAGCCCCCTTTATTGGATGTTATTCAATAGATTCCTGCGATTTGGACAACAGGTCGGGTTGTTATCGCTTAGGGGGACCCTTTTTCATGTGTTACAAGTACTTATTTGAAAGCGTGTGTCGATTTTGCAGGGTGAATTGACCTTTTCTAATGTAAGGATTTTGCTTGTAAGTACAAGGTCAACGGGATAGATTCTGAAACCATATACTAATAAGTTCATATTTTTTTAAATAAATAAATATTTCGGACATCTAACACACAACGCCATCTAGTCCCAAGCTAAGCAGAGCTTGTGTTATGGGTACTAGACAACTGATACAAATACTTATATACTTTTTTTTTGTAAATACATACATATATTATACATAGAAAACACCCAAACTCCGAAACAAATATTTGTAGATCATACAAACACTTGGTTCGACCCGGGAATCGAACCCGAGACCTCATGATCAGCAGTCGCACACGCCAACCGCGAGACCAACGAGGCAGGAAATATCTATGTACGACACCTACAATTCAAGATTCATTTGGAGTGCCCCTCTCATGTTCAGAAAGGGGAGAGGTATCCGGTCATTCTAATCACTCAGTCTAAAACAGCAAAGGAATTAGTTTAATTTTATTTTTCTAATGTAACTAATGGTATTATATTTTGATCTGCAGGTTACTTGCTTATTTTGCTTTACTGTTCCATCACAGTAGTACCTTATATCTATTTAGTAAATCACTGTTATTTTGTATATACAAACTGACATTTCAGTTGTTACCGAGTTCCATTTACTTGCATAGTTGGTACTTTAAAACTAAGGACAGTCGAGAATAAATTACCTGCTTTAGCATCCTACACTCATACATGATTAAAAAATGGCGTCCGTTGCGTGTAATAAATTCCTCTCAGTTATACATTAAAACAAAAAAATGTCGTATTTCCCACTACACTCATAAAATATCTTGATGTTGCCGAATTTCTATGCACGCCCGATATTGTTTCTTTGAATTTTAAATTATAAAACATTTGTAAGCATACCGCTAAAAATTCTAACGTTAAATTGTATTGCAATGACGTTTGAGGTTATTTTAGCGCGAAAATGCCACTGATCTCTGATAAGTCGTCTTTGTAATGCATGATACAGTTTGGGGAACGAACGGTATTGGTATTTTAAACAAAACTTTAACCTGTATCTGTGGGTTTCAACCTTTTCACAAGAACATAGAACTCATTTTTGCTATAACAGATATCAAGATAAGTCTGCTGCAGAATACACGGTTACGCGGGATGTTTGTAAATATTTTAAAGTATGCAAATTTATATCGCTCTCTGTAAATGTGTCTCATGTTATTGACGTTTCGTGGATTCATTGAATAATTGTATTTGTTTTTATTTGTATTTTTGTGGGTTGTAGTACTTCAAGAAGTAATGATTCTCTAGAGTATGCATACTTATAATTTATATCTTACTATACATATATAATATTTAAAAAATCGAAAGTAGCTCTACCTGTCTTTTACACTTTAACGACTGCACAGATAGCAATGAGTTTTGGCATGTACATAGATGCTTTGATTCTTGAAGGAGGATATATACTACTCTTGACCTAGATAACCGACATACGTGCGGGTAGAGCCGCAGGCTAAAGTTAGTGATAGAATAAATAAATTAAATCAAAAAGCTTTTTAAAAACAAGTTTTTACTGGAATGCCTCGAGACAAATCAAACAAGTTCAAACTCGTTGATGTTGCGACGTTTCTTTACAGAGTTCCTATGGCCACTTTCCAGCTCCAGCATTAGATCAGCTCCATGTCATTATAATATTGTATTGTCACGCTGTATACATATGCTTGCAAAATTTCAGTAAAATCGGTTGAAGATATATGCTTCAAAATTGAGTGGCAAGATTCCACCCGAACAATTGCAAGTTAATAAAAAGCTTGTAAAAATCGTATCGTAGGTAAGCATTGAAGCAAGACGCTGACGCTGTCAGTGGTCTTTACCACTCAAAGAATAGAGGCGATATTTCATATGTATTCTCCAAAAATATATATACATATCTGTTTATCCGTATTCTAGAAACTCACACCATATTTTTCTGAAATCCAAAACTGTACATCTCAATATCTTTGCGAAACAACATTGGAAAAAGTCTCTTGGGTAGGGACCAAAAGCACATTGTACATTCCCAAACTCCATAGGTACTGATTAGGTCTCTACAAAATTGATGCAAAGAACAGACAGCTTGCACCAAAAGAAACGAAAACTACATAACTTGACGGGCGAGACTTGCATAAAACAAAAGCATTTGGATCCATGAGCTTCGAAAGTGTAGATTAGGCAGTTGCATATTTAATATATATTTTTTAAAAGTGTATTTTGAAAAGTAATAAAAATTTAATAAGTGAGCTCAAAAGTCTATACTCCTTTAAACCAACATTTGTGATTGGTTAAAAACCATTTAGTAGTTTGCAGAGTATCACTCCTGTGACTTGGATGTATTTATTGTTTACTATAGTTTTTACTCCGACTCCGTTTGCGTGTTTATCGGTTATCGCGCTAAATAGTAGTCTAAGTCCTTCCTCAAGCACCGAAGGACATTGCAAATTCAGCCAAATCGTGACAGCAAACAGACCTTCAAAGACCAAGCTACTTTCAAATGCATAGTAGTAGTATGAATATGAATTTTCTTATTAAGTATAATTGACGGTCATATTAATAACTATGTTGTTTATATAAAAATGATATGTTTTTTTTTTATTAACAATTTATTACTAAGGTTAAGTGGCTTAACTTTAGTAAACCACATTTTGAGTTGCTACGAAAACCATAGTTTGAAGACAATCTGTATGTTTGTTAAAACGTAAAGTCACAGTTGCATTTTCTCTTTGCAGTGCTGTTGTCTTGCTTAGTTTGCTCCCGTAGTCTGCTCTTACGATACCCTTATAAGCTACTAGCATTTGCCCGCGGCTCCCCCTGCGTATAATTTGTTATTTGTAGTTATTATGTAGCCTATGTCCTTCCCCAACAATCAAAGTATCTCCATGCTAAATTTCATTGAAATCGATTCAGTGGTTTAGTCGTAAAATCGTAATATACAAACAGACACACAGAATTAAATTCGAATTACTATAAATTCGAATGTAAATATGGATATTATTACCTTCTACATCATATTGAGATCTGGAACGAACGTGTTGCTGTAGCGAGTGGGTAGACGTCGCCTCCCCTTGGATTTCACGAAATATTCTCATGTTATGGAAAAAAAGTTCAGTATGTCTATCATCGAAATTGCATTCCGTTACTGATTGCTTTTGGGATTACGTAAGTACTAAGTTCAGTTGTACTCATCTGTTTAAAAGTGTTAAGTTGGTTTATGAACGCTACAAAAACTCTAAATTTCCAAACGCATTTAAATATTTTTTTGAGAGTCTTTAACTTTTGACCGCATGGTAGGCCTTGTGGTTTAAGCGGTCGCCTCGCCACTTTCTACTGTGCCAAGCGCTGTGGGTTCAAATCCCACATGCATGGCTAGGCCAGTCTGGTAAATTCTAGAGTTATGATTTGACAGGAAACTGCCTCAGTGGCGCTGTGGGAGTATATGCGAACACTGTGTTTGAGGTCTCGGGTTCAAATTGATTGAACGACCTTAGTCATGAAAATCAATATGAAGACTGGAATGATTTCACCAACGAGATCCCAATCACGGAAACGCCTGTACGCTATTTCATGTCAACATTAGGTCCCTAACAAAAAACTTCAATCAACTAGAATTTATTATACAAAATTGCCCAAATATTATCCACGTTATCGTCGTTACAGAAGCAAATATAAAAGAAAACTGCAAATCCCTGTTTACTATGGAAAACTATGAAATGTATAGTCAGTTGAGAGAATCAAGAAATGGTGGCGGTATTGTTGTGTACATACATAATAGCGTACAATTTGAGAGGATCCCGGTATCAACAAGTCACTGCGAATGTATCACAGGCGAAATAATTACGTAATACAGATATAAATTGGCGCTATGTGCAATATACCGTCCTCCAAATATGGACAAATTTTTGTTCACTGAAGAAGTGATGCATATCACGTCGATGTTTGCGACAAATTCAGACTTGGTTATCATAGGAGACTGTAATATAGATATCTTAAACAATAACCCGCATGCTACTTATTATCTAAACAGTATGGCCAGCTTAGGTCTAGTTTGCGGCATTACTCAGTTTACTCGAGTCGAAAATAGAGGAAACGCATTAACAAAGTCATGTATCGATCATATCTTCACCCGCACAACGAACACCAATACACTCGTGCGCACAGCGGTTGTCAATAATGCAATAGCTGATCACTACATAATCGGCATTACGACCTATGCAAACAAACCGGCGGCAGTGACAGGCGCGTCACAATATTCAATCATAACAAAAATAGACGACAAAAATGTTCGAAGGGAATTGAGTCAAATCAACTGGTCCCCGGGACTTAGTATACATAACCCAAATAAAATCCTTGAATATATTATAGAACAATTCGAATCAGTTTACAAAAAGCATCAATACAATGTAAAAATAAAGTTAAATAAAAGATCTTTGTGCGAGTGGAAAAGTGATAGAATAGAATATATGTGTAAGAAGAAGGTAGAATTATTCAACTTAGGGAAACAAGATGAAAATAACAGAGAAAAAAGGGCAATTTATAATAAATACAGAAACAAATTAAACAAACATATAAATAAGGTGCGTAATAACCATATAAAAAAAGAAATAAAATATAATTTCCGCAACCGAAAGAAGGTGTGGAGTATAATTAACAAAATAACAGGTAAAGTAACAGAATCTATCGACACTGCAATAATAAAGTTTTTTAAAAATACTGCCAGCATCTTAGCTAACTTATTCGCTAAAGAATTTAAACAGAATACAAAAAACATTTTATATAATTGTAATACTTGACGAAAGTAAATATTGCATGTGTCCACAGGTTTCTATTAGATTACAGAAAGCGAATACAAACAATGTTGAGTCCATAATTAAAAACATAAATGTAAAAAAAGCCCAGGTATAGATAAGATAAGAGCGGCAGATATTCAATGTATTAATAAAAAAATTAGCCCGGTCATTACGCACCTAATCAACACATGTATTCGCACAGGTATATACCCAGACAAGTTAAAACTAGGCATTATAAGGCCCATTTACAAGAAGGGAGCACGTAATAACACGAACAATTATAGACCAATCACTATATTATCATGCATTAATAAAATCATAGAAACGTTTCTTAGTCGTCAAATAAATATGTTCTTATCTCAAAACAAAATTATTAACAGTAACCAGTTTGGATTCCAGAAAGGTCGCAACACTGAACAATTAATTTCAATATTTACTGATAAAATAAATGAATATCTAGATGCGGGTATGCATGTTCTAACTATATATATAGACTTTAGTAAAGCCTTCGACGTGTTACGGTACAAAACTTTGTTTCGAAAATTAGAACAAAATGGGATCCAGGGCCCCCTACTCGAATGCCTTAAAAGCTATCACACAGATAGATACACGTTCGTTAACATCAGTGGTAGCCTGAGTGATGGCGTGTTAACGGAGGAAGGCACGGCACAAGGTTCGATTCTTGCGCCGACCGAGTACTTATTATATGTAAACGAATTGAGTAAATTGTTCAGGGACGGATCTTTTTATCAATTCGCAGACGACACATGCTTAGTAACCGCACACAACGATCTACAAACAGCGATCAATACTATGCAACAAAATATTTCGATGTGATGCTAAAATGGACACACGACGTCGGTCTTATAATTAACACAAGTAAGACTAAGCTGATGCACATACACTCACCTTATAAGAAGGTTTTATTTACTCCCCGTATCATTGCGCATAGTCGCGTCTGTTTGCACAGTAATACACATACATGCACATATCCATCGTTGGAGCTCGTCAACACCCACAAATATCTCGGAGTAACTATAGACCACCATTTTACTTGGAAATACCACATGGAATATGTCTGCAATAAAATGAGATCCCTCCTTGCAAAATTCACTATTCTGAAATACAAAATGGACTACCAAACCCTTAGATTGTTATATCTATCTTTAGCTGACTCTGCTATAAGTTATAGCCTATGTGCATATGGACGAACATGTAAAACCCTTTTGAATGAAATATACAAACTGCAAATATCAATCTTAAAATCCATAGTACCAAAAAAAGTAAGAGAATATCATAAAGAGGATTATAATAGATTATTTAATTATTGTAAGGTTCTTTCCGTATTTGATAAACATAGGCTAATGATAGTATGCGAAGGTCACGACCGGCTACACACACTACACAAAAGATCAAGACCCGACCAGTTACGCTACGCTACTACACTAAGCTATCTACCCCATTTCAATCTACCTCAATTCAATAATAGATATGGTAAGCGCCTTGTACGGTATTTGTTGCCAAATGTGTTAAATTCGTTTCCACGAGACACCATCGATAGATTATTGATAGCTCCAAACGTAAAGAAATTACGTAATGTCTTAAAGACATTTTTAATAGGGAGGGTAGACGCGACTTTTTGACTTGTATTTGTGTAATCGCAATAAGTAAATCACATATTGTAATAAAATATCTATAATTCTATGTAATTAACTAGCGGTGACTCGCTAAGCACTCATAAACCTAAGATAGGTTTTTGTGTTTAGGTTAAGACTTTATATTGTAATTGCATGTTTTGAAAACCAAATTTTAGTATGATCTGCAAACATTTGTTTCGGAGTTTGGGTGTTTTCTATGTATAATATGTATGTATTTAAAAAAAAGTATGTAAGTAATTCTATCAGTCAATATGGCTTTAAAAGAACAAGGTCTGCTTAATTTAAGTTATGTTGGTGTTGTGTGATAGCGTGGGAGAGCCACGCTTCGACATGAATGGGCCGGCTCGACCGGAGTGATACCACGGCCTCACAGAAAACCGGTGTGAAATAGTGCTTGAGCTGTGTTTCACCGAGTGAGTGAGGATACCGGAAGCCCTATCCCCAACCCCTCCCCCTATCTCCCGCCCCCATCTCCCAAAGGCCGGTAACGCACTTGTGACGCCTCTGGTGTTGCGGGTGTCCATGGGCGGCTGTAATCGCTTACCATCAGGCGGTACGTCTGCACGTTTGCCGGACTATTCCATAAAAAAAAAAGAAAAAAAAAAGATGTTTGATATATAAAAAAATATTAATATTGTTACTTCATACCAAGTATAGTGACGATCTTAGTACCCAATATAACAAGAATCTATTACAAAACAGTGACAATACAACCCTTTGTAATCACTTAAGGGTAGAAATAAAAACTAATGATGTTAATACTCCATGTCATTCGTATTAAACAATTGTATGGAATATATATTTATCATGGAGGTGTGCCCTAAGCCGGGATTTTATTGTAATATAGATCCCTATCTCATGGCGTGAGGCGATTCTTTTAATTTTCCTAATAGATTTAAATGTACATATTTTGATATTCAGGCGTATAGGTTGAGTAGTTAAAATACGATGCGCGACCCTGTTCGTAGATTTGTTTTTGTTTTCACTCGACTACTACAAAAGGAAGGGTATGTATGTTCTAAATCTAAACTACTGAACAGATTTCAATAAATGATGTCAAAATAGATTCTCAATACAAATGGCCCAAGTGACATAGGCTACATGAATTTCACCAAATATATTATATGTAAGAGCGTCAGACGGGGACCTCATTGCGGTCTTGGTTATCGCATGCCATCGTGAGCGATGAGCGATGCAACGGCAGGAATTTCAAATTAAGAGCACACTTGTGTTGTGCAAAGATTAGATAAGTAAGATTTTTGCAAAGCATTATTTAAAAGATTAAAAAATTTATAAGTTTAACTTGAATGTATTTTTAAATAATTATTAAATTGTATGTCCTCTTTGCACTCCGAATACTCTATATAAAGTAGTCACCCTATACTACACATGAATAAAGTGTGACCGCACCTTATTGGCTTGACCTGTGCGTCCGATGAGTGGCAGATTATATTTTTATTATGAAATTACCTTGTGACGTATTTACGGCTATTAACATAATATTACATCTTCGATAGTTATGATATCAGCTATAACTATCAGATATGAATTGATTTTATAACCGACGCGAGGTGGCGAGAGGACAGTAATCTTTTCTACTATTTTGTATTAAACAAAAATTTGTTTTGTTTTTTTTTTTAATATCAATTTTAAGACATAGAAAAAAAACGTGCAAACCGTTTTCCTTATAAAAAATATTACTGCGGGTGAAGAGTCAATTCGGTTTTTGAAATGGGAGTACACTTTTTTCAGAACCATTCCTCGAACCAAGCCCTATGAGAAAAGTGATAGAGAATACAGTGTGAAAGTCTCAACGAAAAGTCAATGGAAATGACTGCCTCGTTGGTCTCGCGGTTGGCGTGTGCGACTGCTGATCATGAGGTCTTGGGTTCGATTCCCGAGTCGGACCAAATGTTTGTATGATCTACAAATATTTGTTCCGGAGTTTGGGTGTTTTCTATGTATTACATGTATGTATTTACAAAAAAAAAGTATATATGTATTTGTATCAGTTGTCTAGTACCCATAACACAAGCTCTGCTTAGCTTGGGACTAGATGGCGTTGTGTGTTAGATGTCCAAAATATTTATTTATTTAATGGGTCTAAGACAGGTAATATCGATGTTTTGAGAGACTCTCTGTTGAATGCGATCTAGAGGGAGAACATTTATTTATTTATACAATCAGCTGCTCACTGCACTTACAGTTTGCCCAACACGTACAGTGAGTCAGTACAATAATAATTATATAATGTAAACAGTAGCATAATTGATGCTTATCAATACTAATATTAAAGCCTACTACTAAGGAAAAGTACACATAATTAAAAAAAATTACTTAAATTGGTATGGAATAAGTCGATATCCGGGTACTAAGCAATTAGAGCTCTGAGCGGACTCACTGCCTGGCTCGTTGGAGCGTATTGTGCAGTACACGTTCGTACCTGCGGCGCAGTTAGGAGATGGTAAGATCGTAGCCGTGTATACTGGTTTGGTACCCAGTTTGGTTATTAATTCCCTGGAAAAAATAATGAGAAAAGACAATGAGTCGAATCTGGAGGTATTAATAGATGCTGTTCCCGGATCCTTCTTTTCAAAAAGATACTGAGTAAAAATATCTCGTTAAGTCCTTAGCCAATAAAAACGTGACAACTTGACCAATTCGGACCACTCTGAACTCTTTCTTATTCTCTGGACCCACTTCTAAGGTGGTGAAGGTGCTTCAAAACATATCCATAGTATGTATTAGATTTAAACCTGCGTGCTAATTAAAATAATATTCCATATTTAAATCAAATAGAACATGACACAGAGGATGTAAGCTGCTAATTGACCGCACGCATGCGATCCTCGTTATTAATATCAGTACTCGGTTCATTTTAACGAGTATATGTTACAGTCAGAACAAAAACATTATAAAACCTAGCCTTGACTAATAACAATTAACGATATTTGTTGCGATTTTTATTTAGTTTTCTACGGTTCGTTGCGATGAAAAATCTGTTTCTCTTGTAAATAACACATATTTTGGAAAAAACTTTGACTGCTGCCAGATGTCCGGGACTCAATTTTCACCCAGCACAAAGTATTGTATGATAAGTCGTGCTTGAAATACATGAACTTTATTATTAAAGTTAAGGAGAGAACTAATCTCATCGACGTGGCCCACCGGATTAGCAACCGAAAGTGATGATGTAGAAGAGTTCTGGAGTGGAGACCGCGTCTCGGCAAACGTAGTATAGGACGCATACAGGCTAGGTGGAGTGTTGACTTGCACAATATGGCTGGCAGTAGTGAATGTGAGTAGCCCAAAATTGATCAGAGTGGCGTGCAATGGGAGAGCCTTTGTCCGGCAGTGGACTGCAATAGGCTGAAAATGATGATGAAGGAGAGAAACCCCGTCACTCATATTAGGGTTATTAACCGAAATTATTATTTTATGTACTTGTATTTACTAGAAAAAACCTGTATAATTTGCAAATAAATAGAGGTGGCAAACTATCCTCTCTTAAATTTTTGTAAAAAGTAAAGAAGATAATCTATTTATAATCATCCTTTTTTTAGATTATTCTTTGCTTTTGCACTGCCTTGATAAACACAACAGAAGACGAGTGATCTGGCAGTCACTATTTCCAAAACTGACAAACTATTATTTGCTCTTTCGGGAACACTAACTATTTAAGTGAACTATGCTATTGACGGAGGCTCCAGAGACACTAAAACCATGGTCATAAATCACTGTCTCATAAGGCTATTTCGTGTTCAACAGACAGGTTCTTCTTTCAGAGAAAAATTCAATATCTACTAGAGGATTCTAGTCAATACTATATTTGACGAATTGAATATTCGACTGTTTCATAATTTATATAAATGTTATGTGACTCGGGAATTTTAATATACTCAGTACAGTTGATAGTGTCGTTTTGATATTTGACCTTTTAGTTATATAAATCACTTTTTGATTATGGTCTGGCGTTGTATATGTATGTTAGGTTGTGTAATTAAATAGATTTGTGTCATCACGCGAGGACCCCTGTGGGGTTGAGAATGTTCGGATGGTTTTGGTACATACCCATATTTTGCAAAATTAACTTTTAAGGGCTGGACTGATTGACGTTTACCTAAATTTATCCCTGACCTAATAGATGACCTTTTAGCTGCCTAAGAGCAAAATCTGAAGATGAGATTGTTTTCCAAAAAGGGAGCTGTACCATCTCGGTAGTAAGATTTGATTTTTGATCATTATATCTTTATTTCCGATACAAATGGTGAGTGCGAGACCGCAAGCCCAATTATGCAGCATCATATCAATGGGTCGCTATAGTGTGGGTCACCGTGCTGCATTGTTGCATTGTCTGCATTCCCAATGAGGATGGTGACCACTAATCTTCTCTCTCTCTTCTGCCATCAGGCAGAGTAGTCACTTTGGCAGGCTTGTGTTCATGTAACTAAAATTCATTTTACCTAATAATACCATAAAATTATCTGAGTCACTGACCTGTGTCACTGTCTTTGGTTAAAAAGGGATATTAATTCCTAATAGAATAAGTTACTTTGGATGTGACAAAACTCCACATTTACTTATCTAAACAGTACAATAAATAAAATCCAACAACTCTTTTTTCTCTTCAAGCACCTACATCTTTATACACGTTTAAAAATTCTTTGTGGAATTTTGACATAACTTTTGATTTTAATATCAAACTACTTTATTTAAAAAAGCAGAAAGTGAACGCAGAGGAGAATATGGGGAGACAAAAAGAACAGTTAAAGTAACTATAAGTAAAATCTTGACTATCTCTAAGGAAATTTTGACTGCCTCGTTGGTCTCGCGGTTGGCGTGTGCGACTGGTGATCATGAGGTCTCGGGTTCGATTCCCGGGTCGGACCAAATGATTGTATGATCTACAAATATTTGTTTCGGAGATTGGGTGTTTTCTATGTATAATATGTATTTATTTACAAAAAAAGTATATTATATGTATTTGTATCAGTTGTCTAGTACCCATAACACAAGCTCTGCTTAGCTTGGGACTAGATGGCGTTGTGTGTTAGATGTCCGAAAATATTTATTATTTATTAAATCTCATTTCTCTCTCTTTTTTTATTTAAAAAAGCATGCTAAATGTGAGTCGGACTCGCGCACGAAGGGTTCCGTACCATTAAGTTATGGAATCAGGCGTTACTTTGCGGAAATCCATGACATTAAATGCTATGAAATATATTTAGCTTTAATTCCGCGAGACAAATATCCAGGTCTGAAAGCAGGGCACAAATCCCACCGTCATGCATACTCACATGCACATATGGGTACATGCACGCTTGAGCTCAAACGCTCGACGAGTCAACATCACCTGAGGATGCCCCGTTAAGGGGCGAAACACGTGTCGAGTATAGGTTTGGTTGCATGGCATGCTAATTATTTCTCACTTGTTTTGTATGTGTACATATGCATGATACCCATATGTGCATGTGAGTATGCATGACGGTGGGATTTGTGCCCTGCTTTCAGACCTGGATATTTGTCTAGCGGAATTAAAGCTAAATATATTTCATAGCATTTAATTCCGTACCATTATCAAGAAGAAGCCCCCTTAAATATTTATTTTATTCTGTTTTTTTAGTATTTGTTGTTTTAGCAGCAACTGATATACATCATCTTTGAAAATTTCAACTGTCTAACCATCACGGTTCATGAGATACAGCCTGGTGACAGACGGACAGCGGAGTCTTAGAAAGCGTGTTTGTTTATTTGTGGGTTATATTTTTACACATACGTATTTTGGTTAGCAGGAGACTGATGCGACATGGAATAGTTTTTATCCGGAAATGAATGGGAGTGAAACTGCGGGTACAAGTTAGCATAAAACAAGAAATAAACCATTAAGGTCGCATTCACACAAATCATGTCACAAAACAATCAAAACTAATACCACCGCCCTCAATCCGCGCCCACTAGTGGGCTATGGAGAGGACATATTTTATTAATTACCACACAACGTTATCACGATATATTACCTTTATGTCCCATATTTGCATTTCGTGTTGGTCTATATGAAATTGTAGGTGCGGTCGCATGCGATCAGGGGTACAGGGAACAACCGGCAGCGTTTAAATCCCTAGACCGTCTACAGAGACGGTCTAGGGATTTAATGATTTGCCGCCATAGATACCTACACTTTCGCCTTCTTCTAAGCCTTTATTATTCCCAATATTATTTGGGGTCGGCTACTAGTTCAACCGGTTTTACCTGAATATCAGTTTTTACAAAAAGCGACTGCCATCGAACCTCCGCATCCCTGAGGGTGAACTGAATTCGAAGGTCCAACCAGCTGTTAGTATATTTGAGGGCAGGGCATGGACATCCCAATAACGATTCCCATAGATGTTCAAGATAACCAGGACCGACACGGCTTAACGTGCTCTCCGGAACGGGCGTGAAACAGTTGCCGATTCATATTAATAAATTATGTAAAGTTTGAATAACGTATGACTTTAGTGTGTTTTGCGTAAGCTTTAGGTAAAATTAGGAGCCCTTTACAAAAAAATGCAGCGTCAGGTTGCATCAGTTTCACGAATTTGAAGGTATATTTAAAAAAAAAAACAGTTTGAGAAAGACACAAGGATTGATGATTATTGGATGTTTCTGCCCAGTACACTGTGACAATTAATACATTACATAAGACCCTTATTTTTCTATTCGTGCCACTCTTCAGAGCGATCATGGGCACGTAAAGATGTCTACTTCTTTAGTACTTTATGTGCGGTACTACTTTTACATTTTCGAGCAAAATTAAACCCTATTACTAACACTTTTGACGTTAATTCGGTGATATAGATGTTATTCAGTGTATAAAACTAGATAATACAAATATATAAACCATCATCATTATCATCAACAGAATTTGATAATACATAACTAGACATAAGCCTCTCCTGTGCTGTGTGGGGGCTACTAAAGCACTGACAGACAGATTAATTACTTTATCACTAGATCGCTTTTATCTCATGCCTTAAACAGAGCTATATATTTGATGGAAATTTGGGTGTATCCATCGAAATACGAGCGGACTGTCCTCGCGTTATTTTAATGGTACTGATAGACTAGCGCGATTCATCCACTACGACACATATTTATATATAAAAGCTTTTTATTTGATTAATCAATGCTATCAAGCATTTCTGGGAATTATCGCCGTGGGTTTGTTATTACAAGCTTTTTATTAACTTGCAATGTATGCTTGTATGTTCGGGTGGAATCTTGCAACTAAATTTTGAAGCAGATATCTTCAACCGATTTTGCTGAAATTTCGCAAGCATATGTATACAGCGTGACAATACAATATTATAATGACATGGAGCTGATCTGATGCTGTAACTGGAAGATGGCCATAGGAACTCTGTAAAGAAACGTCGCAACATCATCGAGTTTGGACTCGTTTGATTCATCTCAAGGCATTACAGTAAAAGCTTGTTTTTAAAATGCATTTTAATTTAATTTACTCATTATAGTCTACGTTACATTTCTATTTAAAATAGTTTTTCTATTTAACTTTATTCTGTTACTAATTACTGTAGTGACTGCCTCCGTGGCGCAGTGGTAGCGTATGCGACTGCTGTGCTTGAGATCTCAGGTTCGAGTCGCAGATCAGATCAAATGTTTGTACGAACTGCAAATATCTGTTTCGGACAAACTGCTTAATTTGAAGGTAGGTGGCGGTATGGATGAAATATCCAAAATATTTATTATTATTATTATTTACTTATAAATCGAAGATCTGAACTATTATTTCTGTAGTTCTGTTATACTTTCTATTTAGGGCTAATTGACTTAAATAGTACAAAAAAAAAAGGATTTCGATTGCACTGCCATTTAACAAGTACAATAGCAGATTCATCTCGTGATTTCATCGTAGTTTACGTTAAAACAAAACATCAAATACTATCAAGGCGTTTAAGAAACATTATTAACACAAATGTAAATTTTATTTCAGAAGCAATAGTTGTTAATTATATGCTTTTTTTTTAATGGAATAGGCCAGCAAACGAGCAGACGTATCGCCTGATGGTAAGCGATTACCGCCGCCCATGGACACCCGCAACACCAGAGGCGTCACAAGTGCGTTACCGGCCTTTGGGGGATGGGGGGGGGGAAGATAGGGGGAGGGGTTGGGGTATGGGCCTCCGGTATCCTCACTCACTCGGTGAAACACAGCGCAAGCACTATTTTACACCGGTTTTCTGTGAGGCCGTGGTATTACTCCGGTCGAGCAGGCCCATTCATGCCGAAGCGTGGCTCTCCCACGATATAATTACTTACATTCTATAGAGTGTAATTTTACTTTTTAGTACCAACATTTTGATGATGATGGTATTCTTAAAATGGTATTCTTTCAAACTATTGAAGCCATGATATATGTACTAATACAGGACATTTCTCGTTACTACATTTGTACTGAAATTATACAAGTACAGTCTATACACCTCAACATATTAGCACGTTCACCTCAACAAACAACAATTAGATTGTGTGCTAATAACTCCTCTAACATGTTTAGTGTAATGGTGGGGCACAAATCGGTTGTGTCAATAGTCACGAACTTGCGAGCAAATATAGCTACCTTTGCTCGTTGGACCTGTCTTGCAAATAGGGTGGCAATCATTTTGCCCTTTTCGGTTGGTCTTTATTTATTTATTACTAGCTGTTGCCCGCGGCTCCGCCCGCGTGTATGTCGGCTGCAAATAGTAGCCTTTATGTTATTCTGATGTATAAGCTATATTACTGTAAAGTTTCATCCAAATCCGTTCAGTCGTTTTTGCGTGAAGAAGTAACAAACATTCACACAAACTTTCGCCTCTATATATTAGTATGATGTGATGTACATATGAGCCTGCCAAAGTGACTCTACTCTGCCTGATGGTAAGTATGAGTAAAATCCAAGAACATTTGTGGCCATACTCATTGAAGCAAAATCTTCATACGTAAAATTAATGTCTACAATTCTTTTATGAAATACCACTCCAGGGAAAGAATAGTAAGCTAAATAAAAATTTAAACTTATACAGTTCAATCGACAAGCAAGTAAGACGTATTATACACTCAAATTTTACAAGATTTATGGACAGTAGAATCCAGTTTCTTTAATAACCAAATATGCCAGATAAGCCAGATAGTTGTGTATATTTTCTCAAAGACATTTGACATAATGTATCGCCTGCTTCTCTTTAATTCAATGTTAAAGTTTATTCGTGTTTGTGGTTTAATCCCCATTTTCTACACAATATCTTGGTCACCGCACTTAACCTGAAAATGAACAAGTTGGACATAGTTGCTTAGCACCGCAAGGGTTATTGTTTGATCTCTAATCAATCCAGAGAAGTTCGTGGGGCTAATTAGGGATTATGTATGAATTGTAACATGTTTGGACAAGACGGGAATGCGGGCATGGTCTAACATGTCTTCGTGGAAAATTCAACATCGCATTGTAATTTAGTAATTAGGTAATAAAATGCTGATGTTTGTGAGCCAGGCTTAGGCTTAAGAAAGGCTTCGATTCCAGTGATAAAAATTCCTTTCTTTGGTTTTCACTGTGTGTGTGAAACAGCGCCTGCGCTGTGTTTCACCGAGTGAGTGAGGATACCGGAGGCCCATACCCCAACACCTCCCGCCATCCCCCAAAGGCCGGCAACGTACTTGTGACACCTCTGGTGTTGCGGGTGTCCATGGGCGTCAGTAATCGCTTACCATAATGCAATACGTCTGCTCGTTGGCCACCTATTCCATAAAAAAAGGTTTTACACCAAAAACACATGTCTTGTCCTATTACAATCACAGGACAAGACACATCGCTTGTCGTGTTGGAATTTGCACAAAGAGTATCTCTGCAAGGATTTAGGCTGGATTCTTTTGAGGCAGACCTTTAGGCCAGGCTTTTAACCGACTTCAAAAAAGAAGGAGGTTATCAATTCGATTTGTTTTTATGTTTGTTACTAAACTCATAACATTCGACTGTGTAAACCGATTTTGAAGATTCTTTTTTTATTTGAAAGCTGGTGCTTCCCGTGTGGTCCCATTTTAATTTGGTCGAATTTTCGAAGTCGGTTTTTTTTTGTTATGACTTTTTTTGTTGTGATTACCATCTACCACTTGAAAATGAGTATATATACTCATTTTCAAGTAGTAAGTGGTAACAAGGTAAACTCAAATTGAAGACAGTGTGAAAAAGGGTGTCCATGCACTTGATGGAAGTAGCCTTTGTGTTATTAGATACTATAGGTATATCTACCAGTTTTATTTTACTTTCGCAGGAATAATTGTCACAGGAACTTAAAAACATTTATGAAAATTACAGTTTTCAGGGCTAAACCATTGCACTTTCAAATGAACTTTGGCATGGAGATACTTTAACTCTTTAGGAAGGACATAGGCTTGTGGAGGAACGGGTGATCGTATCCCTCCAACACAAAGGGAGGATCCCCCGACCAGGCGAGGTGATCATGCCTGGCGGACCAACTGCCCCACGGTTGATGTTGGGAAGTTATATATATGTTAATTGGCGCGAGAAATCTTATTGCGCGATTCAGGATTGGTACTGTTGTGTACTCCGTGGCGTGACGTCACACCGTAGCTCGGTGGATCTTTGGACGATGACGCTGTAGCATGTTGCTGTTGCGCTGTATGTGGAGGTCGCCACAGGCTACTTTTTACTGCGATAACTATCATAAACTTGTGTGGAGCCGCGAGCAAAAGCTAGTATAATATATGAAGTTTAAACACATAAACAGTTACAAACACATATCAATATAGTTTGAAACATCATCAGAACTAAGCCTAGAACGTCAATATTTGCGTTCTACAATAGCGCGTATCGAAAGTTTCCAGCACCACGCCAGTACATCATCTGTTTGTTGTTGACTCAAACTTACATTAGCTCATATTGAACAAGTTCTGCTTGTCTAAGGGTACTGGGCTAACCCTGCGGTCTTGTTTGAATCGACCACTCGCGTTATTACATGAGAAAATTGGAAGCAAATCGCGGTTATGTAGCCTTTTTTACTGTGGTCACAGTACAGTCAATTCAAGACCAAGCCAACAGTGGCCAAAAATGTTACTACAAAAATTTACTCATTTATTTTATAATGAAGTTTCTTGCCGGTTCTTCTCTATAAGAATGACATTTTGGTACCGCACAACTGGAGTCATTAAGGTAACGTTTCGAAAGTACCTGAAAAGGCCTACTTGAAATTAAATCTTTTTGATTTTGACTAAACCAAACCTTAGCATTTAACTTGACAATTCAAGGCCTGTAATTGTTAATATAAAAGGTATAGCTTGGATTTTTTTTCATTAATTAAAATTTAGGTCTGTTTTATCAAATTATTTAAAAAAAGTAAGTAAATAAGTATGTAGTGAAATAATCTCATAGACGGATAAAGGAATAAGTAATACATTTTTTAAAACAACTCTAACTTTAGGAATAAATCCTGGTTCGCGGGGCATTTATAAACATACATTCAACGGACACAAAGAACACCCAGACTCAGAATAATAATTTATGGATCACACAAAGTGTTGTCCTATATAGGATTTGAACTCATAACACTCCACTTACTTAAAACTATGAGGCTAACCTTGCAGTCATATATTACAGTCAATATCTTAACTACAGGCTTACCAGAATATAAAATCAAGTATGCTATTCTTCCATAGTTTTACAAAAGTGAATTTTCTTGACTAAATATTACATGCAAATTATTTTAAGATATTAATAAATCTATTTGCGCTTCTTTCTTATAATCCCTCAATCTGTAAAACTCACAGAAGTATTCCATTAATAGTGTCCGCTCATTGCTTCTTTCAACTGAAACCGAAATTAGAAATCGTGCCTTTGAATGTTGTGAATGCGCCCTATTAGGCTGTGTTTACACTGACCGGAAGACGTTTCTTTCAATGCTCGGACCGGCAAGTCAATAGGACATAATTACATGCTCGGGATGGGAAAGGCTCGTTTAGATTGGATGGAGAGTTAATGAGGCAAGTCATTTTGAAGTTATATGTCTAGAATAAAAATAAAAGAAAATTTGATTTTGATTTGATTTGATTTGCATTCTGTTTAAGGTCTCACATACTTAGGCCATGTTCAGATGACGAGCGCTCAACGCGCGTTTTGCTAAGGCGCGTTAACAACTACATGTAAAAACGCGCGTTAGCATGTGTACTCCTAGAACGAAATTACATGTAGTTATAAACGCGCGGTAACAAAACGCGCGTTGAACGCTCGTCATCTGAACACGGGCTTATAGGTTGTAAGCTTGTCTTTTTAATATTTTTAAGGTTTATAATTTGTTTAGAAGAATCTTATACCTCATCGGGTACTGTATTTTATTTAAAAAAATCAAACCCGTATTAAATTGATCTAATAATTTCATCACATTCATTGATAGTCTTCCATCTTAATTTTAAGCTTCCTTTAAATGATATAATTCATAGAATTAGGTATTTCTACAGTCCAAGAATTAAATATTGATGTAACTTTATAAACAAATAAATTTTGTTTTTATTAATTAGTTTGAAATATCTCGTGAAAAATATATAACAGATTAGAACTAATTTTACGCATACAGCTCCAGTATCCATATCATGTTAACATTTTTATATTAAGATTGTAAAAACCGACATTGATATCGGACTGTGTTATCAAACGGGTTTTTTAATAAATTTATGTCTCATAAAAGTCTAGAGTTTGTTGTATTCAAGCCAACTCTCTCACACGAACGGTCCACCATTGGTATTAACTCAGAGTCGGTCAACATTTGTCCAGCGCGCTGAAAGACTCGGAATGACCAGCCGCGTCTCATGACCACTGTGAACACAGTTAACTGGTAGCTTTCATCTTTTGTTTATCTATCGAATGGTAAACTCTGCGGTTTTTTATCCCATCATTATCAAGAATAACCTTTAATAGTGTACTGCTATAGGCGTCTTTTTAGCAGGTTTATTTGTTTCGTCTTATTTTTACAAGCTTTTTATTAACTTGCAATGTATGTATGTATGCTTGTATGTTCGGGTGGAATCTTGCCATTCAATTTTGAAGCAGATATCTTCAACCGATTTTGCTGAAATTTTGCAAGCATATGTATACAGCGTGACAATATAATATTATAATGACATGGAGCTGATCTGATGCTGGAGCTGGAAGGTGGCCATAGGAACTCTGTAACGAAATGTCGCAACATCATCGAGTTTGGACTCGTTTGATTCGTCTCGAGGCATTCCAGGAAAAGCTTGATTTTTAAAAAGCTTTTTAATTAAATTATTTGATTCATTATCTATGACTGCCTCGGTGGCGCAGTGGTAGCGTATGCGACTGCTGTACTTGAGGTTTAGAGGTTAACTCCCGGGTCGGACAAAATGTTTGTAAGATCCGCAAATCTTTGTTTCGGAATTTGGAATTTTTCTATACTTCTGTATTTTTTTACAAAAAAAGTATATGTGTATTTATATCAGTCATGTAGTACCCATAACACAAGTTCTGCTTAATTTGGGACTAGATGGTGTCCGAAATATTTATTATGATTAGTATAATGACATATGTAAGGAATTTTCAGCTTTTAAGGTGAAGTAGAAATCAATGCATCCGTCTTAAAAGAACATGGCCGATTTCCATGCTGATATGACCTATGAACTTCAAGACGCACTTTCATAAAGAAGGCCAGTTTTGGGTTTGGTAAAAGCAACGATTTTTGATGCCATTAACATATTATGTTTCTCCAGTAACTTCCATTTTGATCTCATGTTATTTCTTTTTCAGTTTTCGTAACTTACCCCCGTTGTCCATTCTTCGTATACCTAAAGTGTTTGAAATAAGTTAGGGAAGGCTCCTTATTCTCGAGCCGTAGTAAGAAAACCTTCCAGATACCAATATCTTGTTAATAAAGTAAGGGAATTAACTGAGCCCCTCTCCGTGGGGTATCTATGGATATTAAAATATTGATTGTAAGGAGGCGATACCCACGGTATCATTATTTGCATAACAACACTTTATTGCCACCTAGGCGAAACCCCATCCCTGTGCAGTTGACCACCGTAAACTAAAATGTACCATAAAACAAGAAACATAAGATCGATTTTGGTCTGGACGTTACAATATAGCATATCTCGTTAATTTCAGTGTGAAATACAAAACATTGTGTGGTCTTACGTTTCTTTAATAAGGAAAAATACTGTTTTTTTTTAAGTTTTCATACAAAATATGTAATACAAATTGAGTATTTTCCATCCATTACGTTCACTATCAAATCGTATTTGCCTTTTTTATTTTCACTTAGCTATTTATTATTTATAATCTATTATTACTTATAATAAAAATGTAACAGGTCCAATTCTGTACATTAAAGATATTTTGAATTTTTTTTTGGAGAGCTTCATATTATCGATACTAAAGCCAAAACTGTATTTTTTTTCATTTTTGTCTGTCTGTCTGTCCGTCTGTCTGTCTGTATCTTAGCCGCATCATGCCGAAACTACTGAATGGATTCAAATGAAACTTGGCATGATTTGAGTTCATACTACGAGGTAGGACATAGGATACTTTTTATCCCGAAATTCAGCACGGTTTCCTGGAGAGAGGGGATGAAAGTCAAAATATGTACTTAGTTGTAATTCAATAACACATAGGCCGATTTCATTCATTCTTTTTTTTTTGCTAGAAAGAAAAGAAAAAAAAGATAACGGGATTTTTTTTTTGTCCGCGACTGTACACTGTTTGTGGGAAGCTGAGACAGATATGTAAATATGGCGGTATGAAGTTCGCCGGGTCAGCTAGTATTTATTAAAGTAGTAGTTATGTCTTATAATAAGCGAATACCTATAGTATTCAGTACTGAATTCGAATCAAAATTTTCCTTCTTTTGCACAACTGCAGTGAGTTTAGGAGAGTTAATGATTATGGTATTTTTGTATGAGCATGCTAAAGTGACTACTCTGCCTGATGGAAGGCATAAGCAGAATCCAAGAGTTGTGCTCACCATACTCATTGCGACTGCAGACAATGCAACAATGCAGCATGGTGACCCACACTATGGCGGCCTATAGCTTAATTTCTAAACATGTATAAAATAATAAAATTACAGTATATAAAACAAGATCTAAACCTATACTAATCAGACTTTTGTACATTGGTTTGTAGAACGGAGATATACATGGATACACTTTTTTTTAATATATACATTTTCTACAATTTTATTTTATTTATTTAGGCTTCCTACATTTAAGTTAACAAGACAGACACATGCCTTAATGTCATAGATTATCTACCAGTTCATCTTTATACGCTTCAGTATTTTTTATTCAAGATTGCATTAATTCAAACAGACATTTTGAAAATTTTATGCAGATCGGAAATGCAAACGGAATTTCGACGGCTCAGTCGTAGTTTTAAACACTATAACTGGGAAAAGTAACTTATCGAAATGGTTTGTCTTCGGAGAAATCTAATAGCATATTATATCAATATATATAAAGTAAAAACTAAGCAATTTGCGCGATCAAACTTGGATAGGGTATTCAAAATATCATTTTTGAGAATAAACACTGTCTATGGTTCAAAAACAATAGGAATATCGTAACATGTGTTCATATAATTAAAGTGAAAAGAATCTTGTTACAATAATAAAATATACAGACACAAAAACACGATATCGTCTGGTGGAAAACAAAAGCACAAGAAAGGGTTAACCAGACCCCAACCCTCCAATGTTTGTGTTAGGTAATTATTCTATTGTCATTTTATTTATATTTCTCAAAGTTATCACGGGGATATCTTCTAATAAAGTTCAAGATGGCTTCGCGACGAATCCTAAGTGTTGTTTTATGTTAATTCACAATTATAGTTGTATCAACGTCCAACTTTGATTTAGGTAATTTGAATAATTTTGAAATGTGTCCGTTGGTTTGTTTGGGGCCGTCGTTTTTGCTATGAAATATATTTGACAGTTGTATCCTGTTAGTACTAAAGTTAGACGCTGGTGTCTACTTGTTGTTTCAAAACTGAGCTGAATGGTTTCCATACAATTGCTTGCAAACTGCGACACTGTAGAATTCTCTTAGTAAGTTTGAATTTTTGAGAATAGTGCAATGAAGTAATTTGTTAGTGTGCGTGAAGTTTTTAGAATGTGGAAATTTGAAAATATATAGCAAACAAACTGTTTTGTAACAAGCTAAAATTATGTATTATATATATATTTTAAATTAAGTATTAAGTAATCATATGCCAAAAATGCCTTACATAATTTTGGAAAAGAGCTGATACTCTTACACTGCTGGACCGATATAAACCAAACATAGCTAAGAACCACCACAAGGAAGCTAGCTTTCAAATGAAAAAAATTGCATCGGAATCGGTCCATCCGTTTGAGATCTACGATGCCACAGACACACACACACGCAAACAGAGACAGACAGATATCGACGTCAAACTTATAACACCCCTCTTTTTACGTCGCGGGTTAAAATATGATTCTATTTGTAGAAATATGTTGATGTTTGGATTAGAGTTTTACGGTGGTTACGTAGTTTTCAAGTACTTCAGTTTATACTACTGTAACAAGATGACACTACCGCAGAAAATTAAAGTCGGTGTTAAGACCCCCCAGTATTCAATAGAAGGTGTCCTTTTGTAATTGATATAAATATAGTTTGATGTCTGACTCTATCAGGTGTTTCATTTCAGGCTTTTGAGACCTCATTATTATTTGTGGTATCAAGCTTGAAAGTATCTAGGGAGTATTAATATTATAATTTTTGGGTACTTATGTGCCTGGATGGATAGTTAGAACATATATAACAACAGAGGATTTTTGTTGACAGTTAGGCAAATCAAATTATTTTCAAGTTTTAATTTTTTTAGAGTACATTTGGATAGATTAAAAATAGATTCAACACTGTTCTAATTTTTTCCTGTTATTTTCAACAACTAGTACCATCATTGTACGCACACTAGGAAAGCAATATTACGAGTAGTAACCTCAGATCAGATGCCTGACACCGCCAGAAAAAAGCCCCGAACCCATACAGGGTCCAACAGGGCCGAAGTGTAACAAGTAGAGAGCAATCGCCTAAAAAATAACTTTAAGAAGTCACGACCCTCTGCAATGAAGACTGGGACCCAAGTAGAAGGAGGATCCAAATGTTGAGTTTTATTAACCTACTAAAACCAACTACAAAACACGTTATATCTCAAGTGGCAAGTGTTTATAATAGCCTCCATGTATCAATGGAAAGACACAGCGATGCTAACAAAAAAGTTTATCACCGTTAACGGCTCCTCTCTGAACTTTGTTTAACTTGTCATCACTGAGTTTATTTAGGGCTCCGGTTAGGGAGACTACAGATATGATGGAGTCGACGCAACGGTTCAACCGTTTGAAACAAGGTGACACGAACACGTAAAATATCTATCCCATTAGGATATTTGACAATAATAAATTTAAATAAATTAAATAAATGATTACCTAACAAAATTGGGTTGTTATATTTATGACTAATAATCTGTTATAAAAAATACTTTGCGCTTTTTACACAGTTTTAATTTATTTAGAAATGAATACATTATTCTAATTTCATTACAGAGGTACTGCCAATTGTTATCACACCTAACATAAACGAATTGTGTACTAGACGCAAACACTTATTACAAAACGAAATTTAACAATTTCACAGAATTAGTAAAATCTATGATAATATAATTTAAAGTTATCTTACCGTGGGACAGCCACGCTTCGGCATGAATGGGCCGACTCGACCGGAGTGATACCACGGCCTAACAGAACATCGGTGTGAAACGGCGCTTGCGCTGTGTTTCACAGAGTGAGTGAGGATATCGGAGGCCCATACCCCAACCCCTCCCCTCATTCCCCTCCCCATCCCCCAAAGGCCGGCAACGCACTTGTGACGCCTTTGTTGTTGCGGGTGTCCATAGGCGGCAGTAATCACTTACCATCAGGTGATACGTCTGCTCGTTTGCCCCCTAGTTCATAAAAAAAGAACCATATCACATTGCAAGACAAATTTTGGTGTACAGCAAATTAAGTAAAATATATAAAAAAAAAAGGAATCACTACCATAATTCTAATTATAATACCGTGGGTTTGTCAAATGTAAACACATCTTAACAGGTTATGCTAATAAAATGATATTGTTTTCTTTAGAAAGTGCTATTAATTAAGAAGTGTGGCAGTCGCATTTTATTAATCCCACCAAACTCCAGAACTCCCTATTAATGTTTAAAAGTTTGCCTGTTTAAGAGACACAAGGTGTTACCAGAGCAATAAAATACAATATTATTTATCTAAGATAATAATTCACAATTTTTATGGCAATTCTCTTTGAAGTTGTTCTGTTATTTTTTATTTGTGTTTATTTGAATTTAATGTTCGAAGTTTAGATGGTGTTGTGATGCAATTGTTGTTGATAAGTGCCATTATTTTTATACTTAAATTGTGTTCTATTTATTCGTGGAGAAAAAATATCAGAAAAGCCCAGTGTAAATTGGTAATACTTAAATATCATAATTTTACATTTTCAAGATTGTTTCAAGAACTGAAAGCAAAATAAACGAACTTAGTTGAATATCCGGAATGCATTTGGGTTATTAGGGAAGCACTAGACATTTTTTTTTTGTCATCATACTAGCATGTATGGTGTATTCCTCGTCTGAGGTCCAAAATAAATAAATAAACATAATGAATAAACTCATATAAAAAGGAAACTTATCTCCTTCTTATATATTTAAAATTGTAAAATAAATAAAAATATCATGATACAGTCCAAATGACTTATCGTATTTTATTTGATTTATCCAATTATATTACTTAATTATATCAAGCCTCGAAAAGGAAATAAGATTGAATTTAATAGCTAGCAATGACACAATATACTAAATAGACCGACCCTCCCCTGGCCCAAACTGTACACCGATAAAAGCTAGAAAAATTCACCTAAATCTAGATGGCGCGCAAAAATAAGGTACTAGAAATAGTTTAACAAATTCTGCCACAATTTTATTGATATGCTTCAATTATAGTAATTATTTTATTATTTTTCGAATATAAATCTTTCTTTCTAATGCTTGTTTAAAAAAAAAAAAAATTTATTGCGTAACTATAAGTTATCACCTATTTTTAGTAGATGTCGTTGCAATCGATTTAAATAAACTTGAATATAATGACCTATTTACTACGCTAGATGTCACATTTATAAGTTATTGATATGACATATAGAATATTATATGCTGGATGCGCGATGATAGCGCCACCAAGTGGCTACAATTACGTCGGACTTTGATATGTCAAATGGTTAGTTGTCTTACGTAGAGTAAGTAAACAAACAAATTATTTCAACGAAACATCGTAAAGGGGCGTCCATTAATTACGTGAGGCATTTTTGACAATTTTTCGACCTCCCCTCCCGCCTTGGTGAGATATCGTAAGATTTTCCTCAACTCCCTCCCCCGTCCCCAATTCTCACGCAAGATTCTTCAAATTTATGTTTTGGCTGTAAACGTGTTGGATTATTGAACTTATTCTATTACTTCTATTGAAGACCAGCAAAGCAAAATCGAATGCTACTTCGCTGCTCTGCGGAGTTCGGACGAATACAACAAACACTGTTGTGTCAGATTTGGCCATATTTTATTTGGAAATAAATTTTCACGCAATTTTACACAATAATTACGTGATATTGCCAAGACCCCCCTAAGTGAGATTTGAAAAGATTTAGCTCAATCCCCCCCCCCCCTAAAACACCTTACGTAATTAATGGAAGGCCCCTAATTTAAATATATTCTATTCGATCATGTAAATCTATGGTGCAGATAATAATGTTGAGCGATTTTATTTCCTGTCTGATATGGCATAATCAATACATTTTAGGTCATTCATTATATGTCATTTTAATATAAAATAAATGATTGAACTGCAAAGTATAACCTTTATTTTGGAACGAAGTTCCTTATCGCGCGTTGCGAAAGGGGGCTAGACGGAAAAAATGTAACGACACTTTTAACATTGAATTGACGTCATAGTGCTGGATACTCAACGTTAAATATAACTAACTGATTGCCAATGTCCATAGCATGTTGAATACACCGGTTCTCGTCCGATCATCGAAGTTAAGCAACATCGGGTGTGGTTAGTACTTGTATAGGTGACCGCCGCGTGATGTTGGGTTTTTGCATTTATTTACAGAAAATATATTGTTTTATAGTATATTTTGTAAAGCTTGATTATTTCTAAAATAATTTGAGTATTTTATGCGCATTTTTATTAGTAGTAGCATATCAAATATAATATATATATAAACTTCGTTCCATCCGGGTGTTCCTTGACACCTCTCAAGTTTTAATTATAAATATTTTAATTTGTACAACAGGTTATATTAAAATCACATTAAATCAGTCAGGAGATTAACAAATAAATATTATTTCATATACATACACTTTAAACAGTTTTCTAACAATTTTTTTATCCTATTATTTAAATTACGGCAAAAACCAAAATCTGATGACAGCATTTTAAAATCTAAAGAGTTAGAAGAGGTTTCTAGAGAATTGGCATTGATGCAGCTACGAAAATAAAGGTTATGAATTGGACAGAAGACGAAAATAAATTCAGCTTGTCATTATTTTACAATTCTAAAGTGTATTTTTTTCTAAGGCGGCAAGGTGTAGTACTTGCCGCTCCAACCACAATCCGAAACTCCGAAAGTGGCTAGCAAAATTCGATTGTTTTGCCCTGATCTATTTAAAAAAAGAATAACAGAAACATTACTTACAACAGAATTACAACTCTTTTAAAAGCTACTAAATAAACTATTTGATAATAAGTGGGCTTCTGCTTAAAGCTGTGTTTTGCGGTTGGGCTACGAAAAACCAAAATACATGCAAGAAATCAGGGATATCTAGTAACTTTCCCTTTTTCTTTTGTAACGTTTTGTAAAATTATTTGCGTTTTTTGATGTGCCACATTTAATTAAAAGTATTCAAAATCATTTTTTAAACAATAACTTTCTTAACGGCAATGAGCAAATTTCGTTTCAAGATGTTACTAAACCATACGAAATAGACAAAACTTAAAACTTGAGTCGATCACATACAAAATTGACAGATCGGCACATTGAACAGTAATAAAAAAAATATGAGATGCCATAGAAACACGCATTGTTTAAAAAAGTAACACATGCATTAAATGCGATAAATAATGGCAAAAATTGTTTGAAAAATTACACAAAAATTTAATCAGGATGTAATAGAAAATTTGGTTGCGTAATTCGGCAAAATGGTGGCTGAAACAAAAATCCAACAGCAAAATTGCTAAGGACCATATTTAGGAGTAATTTAGTTAATTCCTTAAAGAGTCCCCATAACAAAAAACTGTGAGGATGAAGATGGTTATTTTATCCAGTTAGCCGTTGGAGAAAGCAAATAATTTTCTCTAAAACCATCATTATCATCAAAACACGCAGTAAACAATGAGAAACAATGCACTCATCAACGGCAACTTATTTATTTATTATTTACCGCTGCCCATGGATACCCGCAACACCAGAGGTGTCACAAGGGTTTTAAGGAGAAGTATGCTCTTTTCTTGAAGATTGATTGAAGGTTGCATTGGTCCGGGAATACCGCAGTCGACAGTTAATTCCACAGTTTTGTTGTGTAGGGCAGAAATTTTCTCGAAAAGCGCACAGTTGACACCTAAATGATGAGGATGAAACTGCAGTCGCGTAGGATGATGGCGGAAAAAGGAGGGAGGGATCAATTCAATCAATTGCTCGTAGTACTCCCCATTGTAAATACGATAGCAGATGCGTAATGAAGCCACGTCTCTACACAGCGCGTGCAGCGCCAGAGATTCCAGCCGAATTGAAACTTCTTGACAATTGACGATTCGATTGTATATTAGTATTTCAATCATAGACGGATTGAATTATGCGTGAAATAAGAAATAGGTACATTTTGTATACTCAGAACAATAAAATTACTTGAAGAACTTGATGAACTTGTAAGTTCTTAGTAGTTTAGTTGTAGTTCTTACTTGTAAGTAACTTTGCAGATGTTTATATTTGTGCAAAAAATAAAGCTGGCAGGTGGCTTAGAAACTTCAGTCAACACATGTAAACAATGAAGGCCTTGCAAATAGTATGTAAATTTGTAAGTAGTTTGCTCGAAAGCATTTGCCGAATTTAGGTAAACTGAGTGTTGCGACAACATGGAATGCAGAATCCTCCGGTTAATAACACTTTACGGTACCCGGTGTAGATGGTAGCACTGACCGCCTAGAGTAGGGTGCGCCACAGGCACCCTTAGAGAGTGTTCTCGGTTTGAGCCACACGCGTTTATCACATAATGTCTACGGAGGCAGAATGCGCGTTGGCAGGAATATCCATGTGAGATTCGTTCCGCGTAACGCAGGTTCTTTCCGGTCACAGTTGCTTCGGAAATACCTGCAAGCGGTTACTAGAAGTGAGTTGAATCCTGCCTGACCAGTGTATTGAGCCGATTCCCTGTGCCATTACTTGAGCATCGCAGCGGTGGATATAGAATGCAGTTATGGGAGAATATCTCTCGCTGCCAACCATGTTATGCTCCATAGTAGATAGCAACAGAGTTTTATCTTCTGCGAAGATGACATTGCACAGAAAGAGGTGGCGGAAAGGACCAAGGATGAAAATTTCTACTTGAACCTTGCCGCCAGCCGCTGAAACGGTCGCAGCAGTGCATTCTAGCAACTCATGCCACCTTCAGTGGTAATTAAGAAAATGTTCAGTTAAAATTACTAATTTAAATTGTAATATTTAACTGCTATTGAGATGTCTTATAAACAGATATTTACAAAGATGTATTTTAACAAGCATATAGAATTTCTCAAACAGTACTATTAATACATTATTTCTTCTTGTTAAACTGCCAAGACTTATTGTCTCCATTTCTATTACAGTAATGTAGTTTTTTTAAATCGTTTAATTTGCCGCCCCTTAAAAGAAGCCGCCTTAGGCTTCAGCCTACTGAGCTGTCATCACTGAATAATATAACATATATAATATATGGATTTTTTTCAACAAATTTTGATTATTATAACACAATTAAGTAGCTAGACCTACATACAGAGTTGTATGTGAAAATTTAAAAAGTTTCATATATAAATTAATAAAAAATATATTCATGTACCGTATTTACTGAGAAGCATTTATTAAGAAGCGGTTTATTTGAAATTATAAACAGACATTTCAATTTTATTTATTTGTGTGTACTCGTAGATGGCTCTTGGACGATTTAATAAAATATCACTTAAATTACTAATGTAATTATGTGGAACACGACATCTAGTGGGACATTTTGCACTAATACATAAACAAATAAACTTGACAGTTTACTCTCGGATTCGTATCGGAGTAGGAGCTCAGAAAATATCTTTGAAATTTACAATTTGATACACTTAGTGACATCTAGTGAACATTAAGCTTATTATACATCCGCGTACAACTCTAAGTTCATGCGGTGTAAGTCTATAGTTATATTTCGTCAGTGATAGCTAGATTGTAAATGATACTAACATTAGATTTTTAAGTGACAATTGAAATCTCAATTGTAATAAATTCCTATATGTAACTTTCACAAACAAACATCTTTAGCCACTCAACTAAATAATGACTCAGCCTAATTATTTCCCAACTTTTCTAGAAACCTTTTAAATAGAACCCTTAAGGGGCTATAATACCCCATTACTGCGATAAGAAGACAGCCTAATGAGTTAGAACATACGTACGTACTGCTGACACAGATATTACGATAGTACACTCAATTAGGGATTGTTGGTAACAGCAAAAATCCATCTGCAACTTGTCACTTAAGGGCTCTCGTGGTGCCCAACTCGGCCGAGCTACGTTCTTGCGTAGAGCTACAAAACCGTAGAGTTTGTGCTACGCCGTAGATGGTAGTTGGAAAACAAGACTTCATAATCTTGGGTACTCATTATTTTTTGTTAAGTATATTTTTAAATTACTGAATGTTAACGATTGTTTTGTACCAAAAAAAATATATTATACTTTTATTAGTTTCACTTGTAAGTCGGTTAATATAGAAGCACATATCGACTGCGACTAATCTGATGATCAGGATGTCTCCGAAAGCGGGAATTTCTTATTCCTTTTTAATTCGATTTACTAGTCTAATATTTTCTTAATTATTTATCTCAATGGTTGATGTTAATGTTTAATCGACTTCACAAAAGGAGGAGGTTCTCAATTGTACTGTTTTTTTTTTGTTATTTCAGAACTATCGACTACCGGCGCTTCCCGTGTGGTCCCATTTTAATTAGGTCTTGAAGTCAGTTTTTTTTACATTAATTAGTGTGTAAATTTAGATTGCGTGAAGCATCACTATTTATTTGTAGTTCAGTGTGCCTCTGTTACACAATGTAGTAGTCCACTGTGGTTATCAAATCAAACAACTTTTGTTTTAAATAGGCCTTACCAGGCACTTTTGAAACGTTACATTAATTATTCTAATTGCACGGTTCCAAAATGTCATTCTTATGGAAAAGAATCGGCAAGAAACGACATAAGGTACTCTTTTAAAAGTAAATATTTGCAATATTAAATTTATACTTATAATATTTTATTTAAGCTGTTGATAGGTATACAAAGGCATACAGCATCAGTATAACCATTGCACCATTGTATATGGAGTCACCGAAACTTTTATCAAATACCATGTCTTAACATTTTTTTTTTACTTTTTTAAAGACAACTCCTGTATTAGAAATATACATAATGTGTCGTGGGGGACTTTACAAACATACATGAAACGGATACACAGAACACCCAGACTTAGAACAACGATTTATAAGTCACACAAAATTTTGACCTATGTGGGACTTGAACCCACAACACTAAGCTCAGTAGAAAATGGTGAGGCCACCGCTTTAACCACCAGGCCAACCGTGAAGTCAAAAAAAAATATGACCAATATTAATAAGTAATTTCAATATATTGGAAAGTGCCGCATCCAAATGTTTCGTAGCTCGATCAGCCAAAGGTAACATTAGAGTTCCGTCAACGCATCCTCTCCGGGCCGCGCTAGAAACAATAATGAGTCCCCGAGATTTCCCACAGGCCTACTGCTACCTACAAATTTGTAAAGTTATCAAATTTTCACAACTGTATAACGCATTACGCTGTCGCGTTAACGTTACTAATTATAATTGCAATTATCACGCTCGCCATTTCACAGAACGGATTTATTGTGAGTTTAGTGGAGGTCGTCTCTTATTGAAGATATTATTTTACTCACGAAATCACTTAGTACGTAACTTGCTTCGACATTACTACTGAGTAATAATTGTCCAATTATATTTACCTTTGTACAGAAAACTCCCACCCTAGAAATATAATATTTCTTATATATTAAAACATTATAATTAGTCCACTTTTCTATTCGTATATATGTCAGATTAAAGGTACAAAGTAGAATAGAATAGAATAAACTTTATTGTACACCAATTAATACAGTTTACATTTAGGAGTATATAAATTTAACAACCATGTACAAATGGCGGCCTTATCGCTAATAAGCAATTTCTTACAGGTAGTCTGTGTGTTATTCTGATATACGAGCTATATTACTTTAAAGTTTCATATAAATGTGTTCATTAGTTTTAACGTACAAGAGTATAAAACGTCCATACATCCTTACAAACTTTCGCATTTATAACTTTAGTAGGATACAATGTTGTAGTTATACCATGATGAAGAATAAAATAATCATGTGCATAATATCATACTATAACCAATAGGAGCTGAACAGTGGTCAACAATGTTACATAAAGCGTAGCAAATTTATTCATACGGAATTGCATGGGAGAGCTATTTAAAATATTTGTTAACTCAATGACTGAATTACAATTTCACTTTTATTTACTTAGAATGATCTTACTACCCGGTACTGATAGAAGTATAACCGCTCAAACGCTGCCCCGTGGAGGGGCGAAACACGTGTCGAGTATAGGTTTGGTTGCATGGCATGCTAATTATTTCTCACTTGATTTGTATGTGTACATATGCATGATACCCATATGTGCATGTGAGTATGCATGACGGTGGGATTCGTGCCCTGCTTGCAGACCTGGATATTTGTCTCGCGGAATTAAAACTAAATATATTTCATAGCATTTAATGTCATGGATTTCCGCAAAGTAACGCCTGATTCCATAACTTATCAGAAGTATAACCATTACTGTCTCAAAAATAAAAGGTCACTTGTACGTCCATACGTTTCTGATGGTGCTCAGAGAATATAAACATTTAAAATGCATTAAGAATCCTAACTCAGATGAAATAATCGTGATCTTAGTAAAACTAATTGTTCTGAATGGAAATCGAACCCACTTAAGAATCAGTAACCACTAGGCAAATAGGTTTCGCGATGATTTGGACCAGATTTAAAATTAACAATAAATTTTGTTTTCACTATCATCATCTCAGTGAAAGGCCCCTTGCGTTCAGCATCCAATGGCTTTGTATAGATTTTATTTATATTATTAAAAATTACAAAATAGTTGAATATGTCAATTTTACATACACTATTATTTCTAATTCTAATCATAATAACGTGTGGGTAGAAAATAAGGCCGGCTACCCACGTTGATATATGAATGTTGCAGTACCGTTGCAAACAAAACTAGTGGCGTGCTATAATACGTAATCACACGCGCACTAGAGTCATTATTTAGTCGTGGTACCCTCTGTACTTTCAAAGAGTTGCTAATACCACTGTGTGTAGTTTTCGGCGGTTGCGGCAAATGAAAGTATTTACTTTTTTTTTGTAAAGTAACTTTTTATTGGAAAGTCAGTGCCCTTAAATAAACTGTTAACTAGTTGAATCTTCGAATGAAGTTCACCTTCACGCAATACATTGCACAAATAAATCTATAATGAAAAAATCCATTTAGAAGAGGATATTGTAAATGGAATATTTGAAAAGTAACGTTGTCCTGTACCGGGAAATTCCTCGATATTTTTTCTTATATTGGAGCCTTCCAAAGTATCTCAAGTCTGCTTGATAGAATGCCTGCCTGACGCACACGTTTTTTTTTATTTTTCGGATTAAGCCCGCAAACGAGCAGACGTATCGCCTGATGGTAAGCTATTACCGCCGCCCATGGAAACCCGCAACACCAGAGGCGTCACAAGTGCGTTACCGGCCTTTGGGGGATGGGAGGGGAGTAGATAAGGGGAGGAGTTGGGGTATGGGCCTCCGGTATCCTCACTCACTCGGTGAATTACAGCGTAAGCACTATTTCACACCGGTTTTCTGTGAGGACGTGGTATCACTCCGGTCGAGCCGGCCCATTTATGCCGAAGCGTGGCTGTCCCACGTTAAAATTGCGGCGGCTTATTTAAATGCATCTGAATAATTGGGACTAAATGATTTAAGTATCCATTACACGAATAGAGTCAACAAAGTAGTTCGACTTAAATTAACTCATCTATTCGTAGAAAACAGCTCCTAAAATAAAAGTTATATATCACACTACTATGATATTAAGTCACACTAAAACACTCTCGAAGACATCCATCTAATAATATCGTTTGACATGTACCAATTTTGAGTTCATTTGATATTAAAAGGTTTTCAGTCCGCGGAGGCAGTCGCTAAATATCATGCGCTAGTTGCGATGTCATTATTATCTCTGTACAGCTAGTGTCAGATTTTTCTGACGATTTTACATGTAGCGTGTAGGCTGCTTTATTTGTCTAAGTAATGTTGCAATGTTTTGGTAAATGAAATTGGATGGGGATGGAGTTTCACCTAAACTCACCAGAATCGTATTCAAAATGTCGTATTTTATTATCAAGCAGTAATACGGTGAAATCAAGATATCTTCTTTCTTTTTAACCGACTTAAAAAAAAAGAGGAGGTTTCTCAATTCGACCGTATATATGTTTTTTTTATGTGTGTTCGCGGATAACTTCGTCGTTTATGAACCGATTTTGATGATTCTTTTTTTAATAGAAAGGAGATATCCCAACGGTAGTACCATGATAAAGACACAAAGATCTGATAAAGGAATCTAAGTGAAATCGAGTCGAAACTTGAAGTCGGTTTTTATTTTGTTAAAATTTTACTTGTTACAATTTCTGGTTTAATAATCTTATGTAGGTTATCACGATAAATAGTACGTTGCTCTTTAAGAATAAGTGTGTCTCCGTAGAGTGGCAAAATTGAGTTTAAATTAACAGTTTAGCCGGGTAAGTGTGATAAACAGGTAAACAGAGTTGCTTAAAAAGTAAATACAAATTGCAATAAAAAAAAAGTTACACATGTCAGCCCAATGATTGATATTTAATGTTATTCAAGAATCTACATTGATTGAGCAGTCACTATCTACGTTGTTGTACATAAAATGCCAAACAGTACTAAAATGGTTTTAATTCGTCTTTCCAAAATGACATTACAATAAAAGGAAATATTTATAAAGAGGTTTATTTAAATAAGTGAAATTAGAATTAATCTATAGAGCGATTAAAATGAAAGCTCAAGAAATCCCCGAAGACGCTTAATATAAAATAATAGAAAAACTTATAAATATTCACGGACCAGAGTTAAACCTTTAGAGGGAGTGACGGATTCGTTTTTACTTATTCCACAGAAAATCTGCTTAAAATCCGTATTAAAAGAATCACTCAGAATTTATTTGTTTGGCGGTGCAAGTCATAAGAGATAAAATTATTAAGAAGAGTTTAGTTAAAATCAATCACAAGCTGTGCAAGATTGACTTGGTGTTGGTTTGTCATTTGTCAACTACGTACTTCGCATACCATGGTACTGACCATTGACTCTGTAATGAAGATGCTCTCCACAAGTATTGCCATCCTACTATCAATATGGATAATAGCATTGTTCCACATAAGAGCAGCAGTTCTAAACTAGACAGAAATAAAGACAGGCTTTAATAAATGAAGATTGGACTCTAATATATATTTTTTTTAGGCTGTTAATAGGTTTTGGATTCAAATCAAATTAAATACAAAATGACATATATCTGATTGTAGATTTGTGCAAAATTTTCTATTTTTAAAGATTGTTTGAATTTTATATTAACAAACATTAGTTTATTTAACATAAGTTAAAGTGATTACCTTTCGACTACATGTTCACTGTTTTTCCACTTATCTAATATGGATTTTATTTATATCGCCCAAACTTAATATATAGATACATCTATTCCTGAAGTAATTATTAGGTTTATACTCCCACGTCATAAAGGAGTCGTTTATGCAAATATCTCTACGAGTTGATACTCTCGCTGCCGCCTGTACCTTGGACCACACATCGAGTTTTCTCCTTATCTCGTGGCAATGGTCGCGATTCAGAGTGGTTACCCTTTGGATGTTGTCGTAGGGAATGATTTTAAATGTAAAAATTATTCAAATTCTCCTCGGATAAGACGTTGAGCGGTCGAATAGTTGACGTCTTCCAAAAACCGGATCGGGGATTGGCGTTTTTGAGTAATAAGCCTGTATTCTCTCCGCAAATGTTTCGGCATAATTTTTGGCGCGACAAATTTTAAATTTTATCATTGTTTCCGCGGGTTAAATGGCGGAGAATTTAAATAAAGTAATAGAAACTGTTCAACTGAATTTAAGACAGAAAAAGGTTGCTGTTTGTGTCTCGACAATACATAATTTCGAACGGTACTGTATTTTTTATTTATTTAATTTGGTATGGTATTTAATATAGGTTCCACTCTACTTGCTGAATTTATTGTTTCAAATATGGCTCTCCCTTGACTATGTTGTAGCAGATTAGTGGTACCGCAATTAACAGCTAGTAACAAAATAATCGTAAAACTCAAAGGATAAAGTACCACAGATAACCACAAAAACTATATTTTATTGTTCACCACGATTTATTGTTCACACGAAGACTTCAATTAGCGGATGTCGCCCTCGCGTCAAGTTGACACTTGCATACGGCTAATTAATACAAGTGTCGCGTTTTGTTATCTCCACTGCGTGAAATGGAACGGGATTTTTCAAATGTGCTCATGTTTAAGAAGGGTTTAAATGGAGTGTTTTACCAATAGGTTTGTTGGTGTAATTGCTCCGTGGTGTAGAGGCTTTTTGTATCTATAAGATACGTAGATTTAACACTATGTTCATGTTAACTGATATGAAACCAAAGATGTTTTTCTTGTGAACTTCGTAAGGCTGTTCAGTTAATATACAGATATAGCAGAGATTTTATACTGTAATCGACAACTACAAACTCCTCTGACTCTTAAATACGCATGACTGTGCCCTTACATTTCTCTGCTATCCTCTATCTCAGGGTTTGCTGGAAGAAAACTCAATTTCTGGTTAAGCTCGCCTTTGTACATGACACTTCATTGCATCTTTTATATTTATGTATTTATTGTGTACAATAAATAAGCATTAGTCATAGTTAATTAAGCATTAAGGGATCTAAAAATGCATGTGTGGAGGAACGGGTGTCATGTCCCTCCAACACAAAGGGGGGATCCTCCGACCAGGCGAGGTGATCATGCCTGGCGGGCCAACTGCCCAACTGTTGTATATATGATTATCGGCGCGAGAACTTTCACTGCGCGATTCAGGATTGGTAGTTTCTTAGTTTCCTTCGTTACTCCGTAGTTCAGTGTAACTTCGGTAGATGGCGCTGTAGTATATTTCTGTTGCGATGTCGCCACACATGCAAGATTTACTTCTTAACCAACAAGATGATGCAAGTAGATCGAAAATTTGCTTGTATCACCTTATTGTTCGTTCTGCACACTCTCTGGTCCTCCCCTATTTAAGTTTTATTAGTATTAGCTGCCAAAGTTAACCTGCGCGATGGAAAGCATGAGTAGAATCCAAGAGTGTTGGCAATCCATATTGCGAACGTGGACAATGCAGCATGATGACTTACACTATAGAGGCCTGGTGAGATGCATTTTCACGCCCCGCTTAAAGGACCAGAAATTATGGTGGGAGAGAAACACGTGCACTAATAGTGAATTTCGTCACCAAATTATCAATTCTCCTATCCTTACTCCGTAATTAGCATTAAAATGTTGGTGAATTCCCATTTTTGATGACTGTATGTTACACATTTATATTTGAAGCACTATTTCATATTTGAAACTAGAATCTTTGTTACATAAAATAACCGTAAACGTTTTTGTAAAGTAATTAAGTTAGGAAGTATATCCTAATTGTAGTGAAAATATGTGCACCAAATGAAGGCGAAGATATATGTATTTCAATGTAATTTCCTTTATTATAAAATAGTTATTTTAAGCATCAGATATTAAAATAAAACTTTTATTCTAATTGAGTGCTTATTCAAACAGATTAAGTGACCGGATAAGTGGTCTTTAAAAGAAAAGAGTCAAATAAGGAAACTGCCTAAAAAGCACTGTTTCAAGTTATGAAACATAACCTAACTGACATTTCAAACGAAACGGAAATTCCCGCCACAACGGGTGCCATTTTGTTTTTAAGCCCGAAACATTAAAGATGCGAACATTTGAAAAGAGAATACTTTTCGCTGCGTAATCAAATCGTTAACCCGAAATTGGCATCTCGATAACAAATTCAATTTTAGACCGACATTCATAGCGTTCATCTTTGACAATTCTGTAGCCGATATAACAGAGGGAAGGGGTTAAGATGGCTGCCGATAAACAAAAAAGGCGAAAAAAAGTTAATTTAACTTCAAGCGAGGAAACGAAGTCGCGGCGTACAATTTTTTTGATATTTATTTATTTTCTTCGAGCTAAGACAGAGTGTGATTTGAGATGATTTTGGTGTGACAATGTTTCTGCTAATGGAAATACATAAATTGCTACTTAGATTCACACTACATAAGTAGTTTTATTTAAAAAATATATTTTTTGCAAATTATTTACGAATTATAAAATTTACGATGTTTATTTTTTAAACTAACAAAATATTCTCTAAAGACGGTGGTAATAACTGGGACCTTAGAATTAAAATTGAAAGACTTGTACTTGATAAGACGTAAAGGCAAAGGCTAGGAATAATGAAATTTACTAACACCTTTGATTTTTTAATTTATTAGTACGGACACCAAGAACACCCAGACTAAGAACAACAATAAAATTTATGGATCACACAAAGTGTTTCCCCATCTGGGGTTTGAACTCAGTGCAAAATGGTTACAACCGCTATAACACTACGCCATCGGTGCAGTCGAATCGAGGAGTCTAAGTGACTATTGTTTGTAAGTCCAGCCTTCTATTTTCTAAATAATATTTAAAAAAAAAAACTAACCACTCTATATAGTTACCGATGATTTCAAAAGACCGAAGAAAAAAAACAGCCTCCAAGACAATACAACAGGGACATTCTTCTAGTCAGCTCACCATTATAATTTACTCCTGATTGGGATCAAGTTGAAATTAAGAAAAAATAAAAGAGACAAAAGGGGGACAAAGATTGTCTTTTTTTTATCTGAAGCCTTGATTTAACAAACAGAACCCCTTTTATTTTGATCCCTTTGTGTTGTATTGTTGATTAACAGACTTAAATTGGAGTTGTACCCGATAATGAATGTGCAATTATGGCTGGCTGTTTTGTGCATTATGAGCCTATAGTTCTTTTATTATACGACTTGGTTTAGCGACAAGGAGACGAAGCTTCATTTTAAAAACGAGTGTTGTTTACTGTGTTAAAATTTGAGTCCACACTTCTTGAGGTTTCGAAGAGTAACATAATACTTTTGTATCCATATAAATATTATCTACTAGCTGACCCACGCAACCTCGTTTACGTCTCTTATTGCCTCTAGCGTAGAAATATTCCCTCATTTTTGTAACATTCTTCATTGGCCTTAGCCTGATGATAGCCTATAGCCTTTCTCGATAAATGGGCTATCTAACACTAAAAGAATTTGTCAAATCGGACTAGTAGTTCCTGAGATTAGCGCGTTCAAACAAAGAAACTCTTCAGCTTTATACTCGTAATATTATATAGTATAGATGTTAGAAATTGAACGTCATTATAATGGCAACATTTTTGATTGTCATTTTTCTTGTTTGACGTTTTGAAGTGACAAGATAGTACTTATGAGAAGCTTTGTAAAAACGGTCGAACAAGGTTCGTCGGGATTGCCGTTTAAGTAAAATTTAGCTGATTGTACATCCAATTCGGTGTTTCGTTGGTTACCGTTATGGTTGGTTGGACTCGCGAGTTTTAGTAGTCACGTCAATTAGGCGCGATCCGCGACCGTTAAAACGGGTGTATTATAATAATACGTGGGAGCCTGTACAGCAACTGAGGAGTTTATGAATGTGTGACGACGCAGAGAGAATACCAAGAGAGAATACCAAGGGATCCCTTGGACGCCGATATCAAGGAATCTACACATCTCCAGTAAGTGCTTGATATTACATTAGTTTAGAATAAGAACACGGTGAAACGCCGTGAAGTTTAATGCTCATGCCAGTGAACAAGCTTAGCGATTGAATGCCTATACCACATGGGCCCTTTAGACATTGCAAACTTCCAAAGGTGAACGTTGCATTGGCGAGAGGACTGAACAATAGATTTATTCGAAATTAACTCTGTCTGTTGCACTCTCACGGCTAAACCACTGTACCGATTTCAATAAAATTTGGCATAGAGATAATTGCATTTTTAAGAAACGATATACATTTATTTATACCAATATAACCGACATACACGCGGGCCTAGTCGCAGGGTAAAGCTAGTAAATATTTAAATTTCTATGTGGAAATCGAACAAGAATACGCATGGCATAGCAATGGTGTTTGATTATATCGGTAAAAGGTTTTAGTATTTTCTAATACTCATAAAAAACAACAGTGAGTTCAAGAAAGTTCTATCTCATATCACTTGTCATTGACTCTGCCTTCCACTCTAACGACCTTCAAATCAATTTCCTGCAATTTTTGCAAAAACAGGGAATTTCCCGCTCGCGTTGTTAAACTTTAAGGGGAATTCCCGAAACTAATTCTAAATTCCATCTAACTACTTAGAAACAAAAACATAGCATCGAATCAGTAATACCCCATTTGTCACACCCCACCAATAAGTGGTAAACCATTTGAGCCGGACACCCATTAAAGCAAGCAGTCAAAAGTCAACATATATAGAACTAGTAATCGAACCCCGACCCGCCCCGAGACTTATTTGTTCCCACTGTAATTCCGTGTACGTAATAGCCTAACGATACGATGGTTTTGTGTGGATAAACCCTAATACTAAGTATGTAATTAACCGACTTCAAAAAAAGGAGGAGGTTCTCAATTCGACTGTTTTTTTTTATGCTTGTTACCTCATAACTTTTGACTGGGTGAACCGATTTTGATAATTCTTTTTTTATTTGAAAGCTTGTGCTTTCTGAATGGTCCCATTTAAATTCGGTCCAAATTGAAATTGTTTTTTTTTTGTTAAAATTTGTAGGTAATTATATCTATACTAATGTCCAAACAAGTAATTATTATAAAAACAATAATAACATACGCCTGTCTGATCCCGATCTAGATAGAACTTTTCCTATTAAATATAAAAAATATAACTTTTCTCATACAGTACAGCTATACATTAGGTATTACAAAACAAAACTACATTGGACATTTTGCTATTCTTCTATGTAAAGAATGGTGTTTTACTAGAACTGGCCTGTAAGAATAATTAACAACCTATCAAAACTCTGAATTTGTGTAGTACTAGATTTCAGGCAGGTCCTATTGATAAGAGTGTATAAAAACTACTATCCAATGGCAGTTTGTACGTCTATAGATGTCTTTGTATTCGTGTGTGTACGTTAACGTGTGTGTTTGTATATGATTGATATACAAAATCTATCCTAGATGGGAATCAAAACTATGACCTACGGCATAGCATTCAGGGTCTTGCTGATCCTGACTGCTACGCACAACGCCAATAGATCCGTCAAATTTGAAATAAAATGATTTATTAATGGCTTACAAAAAAAAACACACAGTAAAAAAGTAAGAACAATATTATTAAACATCAAACGGCAGCAATTTGCATACAAATGTTCGCCAGTAAGTGACCCTACGCCTTAGCTTTGATTTTCAAGTCAATCGGCAATCAGCAACAAAAATTGGTGTTCTAATAATATTTAAACTTATGAAGGACAATACGTGTCTTATCCTCTCTGTCCAACGTTGCTTAAGTATAAGGGGCAGTCCACACAGGGCTAGTTTTCACATTAAATTGTTTCCACTCGTCCACTACCGGACAGTTTGCCGAATCGCAATTAAATACGGTCCTGTATGGCCCATTGGGCGGTCAGGGACGAATTCTGAATTTATTATTTGTTTTCTGGTTGATAGCAGTTTGTGTTGTAGGAAACTACTCGCTTTATTCAGTAAAGTGAAACGTCGTACGTGTTATTTATCTTAATATAGAATCAAAGCTTTTTATTTTTCTAGTGAATTTTGGGTAGGTAAATAAATATTTCAAAACTTACATTTTATCTTCAAACTCTTAGATATTTTAATGCATTTTTTATGATTAATACTTTTCAGATACATAATATGCTAATGCTGCCATCATTTTTTCATCATGCACCACCAATTAATTATTTTATAATTAACAAATTTTAACAAAAAAAAACGACTTTGATCTGGACCAAATTTAAATGGGACACACGAGAAGCACCAGCTTTTAAATAAAAAAAGAATCATCAAAATCGGTTCACCGAGTCGAAAGTTATGAGGTAACAAACATAAAAAAAAACTGTCGAATTGAGAACCTCCTCCTTTTCTTGAAGTCGGTTAAAAAACGTTCATAACGTTAATTTACGCTATCCTTAGTACTTAGCATTATGTCATATGTGTCATCATTCATCTATCTATCTTTTAAAGACAATAACGTTCCGTTTCTACTAATAGACAACAGCCTTAATTTTCTACAAACGGCTTAAAACAACTTAAGACTGCCACTTAGTTTCAAATTGTAGCTTATTGAATTTAAATCCAACGTTTCACACACGTCAGCGACATATTTAAATGAAAATAATTACAAGTTTTAACAAAAAAAAAAACGACTTCAATCTGGACCAATCATCAAAATCGGTTCACCCAGTCCAAAGTTATGAGGTAACAAACATAAAAAAAAATACAGTCGAATTGAGAACCTCCTCCTTTTTGAAGTCGGTTGAAAAAAATACAAATAATTAAATTATAGTGGACTATTAGCTGGTAACGGAAGTTAATAAGAATACTCAAAATAATATTTCAAATAATTATCAACTTTTGACACAGCTTTTTTATTTTTTGCAACTTCAATACACATTAAATACGTTAAATAAGAGTTAATCACAATAATATTTTATAAAGTAACAAAAGACAATCAAATTAAGCATTAAATAAACTAATGAAGTCCGTACCGCCTGTCGGTCAGTTTGTAGGGATATCTACGATAACGGGTCCGGTACTAAACCAAAAGGGTCACCTAAGATAGAGGGCTGCTTGAGTACCTATGTATGTATTAACGAAGGGCTTTCTTGAGAGGTATTGTAATGGGATTTAAGATTTTGGAAGTACTATATGTTATTGTAATGTAATATTACTTCTAAGTATTGATACAATGAAATGAAACAGATGTCGTAAAGGTACTGTGTTAAAGTACTAATAGTGTGAATAAAAATAATGTAGGGATTCTTAATAGTTACTGAAACAAGTAAATAGAGTTTTATATTCTTACTGGCTAAAACAGACAGACGAACAGACGGACAGGTGTACAGACGGATGGACGGACAGACAGACAAATATCGTAAAAATATTATTTTAGTACATATACCGTGTATGCATTTAGTAAAAAGCGGTTATTTTAAACTTACAAATATACACTTCAATTTATTTATTTGTATAGATTACTAACTGTTGCCCGCGGCTCCGCCCGCGTGTATGTCGGCCATCTGTCAAAGATTGGTGGTACACACTCAGAATCCTTTGTAGGCTCATGCACAACACTTTTATTGAAGATCATGACATGATCAAATGCATAGTTTACGATTATATAAACAACATGCAGACAAACATTCGTTTTTATATATATAGAAGATAAAAGTTTTATTAATTTCATAGAGTAAAATACATTAGTGCGACACGCTTTGAATCCCTACCTAATTCTATTTCAGTTTTCTAACAACAGTAGCAGCTGTTTTTGTCGTATGTTTACTAGGAATAGATACATATTTTTAACCGACTTCAAAAAAAGGAGGAGGTTCTCAATTCGACTGTTTTTTTTAATGTTTGTTACCTCATAACTTTCCAGATTGAAGTCGTTTTTTTGTTAAAATTTGTAATTATTTTTTTATCATGCTTCGCATTAATATAAAGTTAGTAGGTACACTAGTAATCAGTGTAGTAGATATATACTGCTATTTCACGTATATTTTACATCTGTAAAAATCTGTAGAAGAAAGAAAAATGCATCTTTCTTTAAAACATATGTCATCGTCATCCGACTACCTTACCCGACTGTTTCTTCAACACAAAATGTGAAAAATATAAAATTTTAACAAAAACAAAAACCGACTTCAAGTTTCGACTCCATTTCTCTTGGATGCCATCATCAGATCTTAGTGTCCTTATGACGGTACCACCGTTGGGATCCTTTCCATAAAAAAAGTATTATCAATTTCGGTTCATAAACGACTGAGTTATCCGCGAACACACATAAAAAAAACATATATACGGTCGAATTAAGAACCTGCTCCTTTTTTGAAGTCGGTTAAAAATGAATATCCGGGACTTTTGATGTCTCAATATCACATTAAATACAAATGGGAAAAGTTTATCTATTAAAATAACTACATTGATGTTGTAATTTCGTTTTACTAAGATGTAAAAACACCAAGTGCCAACAAAGAAATACAAATTGACTAATAAAATGTACTGTTAGACACATGATACAATTCCCATGAAAAACATTTTCAAGTACATCAAAGGGTCATCTAATTAACACTTTTAAAAAGGAGAGGACAAATAGCGGAGTTCTGATAATCCACAAGGCAGGTACGTCTACCCGCATTAAAGTTGGTACCTACCCTTTCTTACTCTGCCCATTACGGACAGACCATAGATTAAGGAATTATAACAGATAAGCATATTGTAAGTAAAGTTAATTTGTAGCACAAAATTAAACCTAAAACATCTCGTGAGAGAGATCTGAAAAAACCTTATAATTAACAAGTAAAATTTTGAATTTAAATTATAATTAACAACAAAAACAAAAACCGACTTCAAGGTTCGACTCGATTTCTCTTGGATGCCATCATTAGATCTTAATGTCCTTATCATGGTACCATTGTTGGGATATCTACTTTCCATTAAAAAAAGAATTATCAAAATCGGTTCATAAACAACGAAGTTATCCGCGAACACACAAAAAAAACAAATATACGGTCGAATTGAGAACCTCCTCCTTTTTTGAACTCGGTTACAAAAGTTGGCAAATATTTTCGCCCAGTGGTTAGTGGTTGTTCTTCGTAAGTCAGAGGTCTTGGATCCATTTTCTAAATAAATGTTTTTAACATTTGTTCTGTATTTGAATGAAGTTAACCTTAATAGGTATCTATTTAGTATTGTTAACTATACAAATAAATTAAATTGGAGTGTCTGTTTGTAATATTAAAATTACTAAATGAATGTGTATGTACACACGGTACATATACCAAAAAAACTTTTTTAAAAAAAATTGTTATATGTCCGTCTGTCTGTTTGTTCCGGCTAATCACTAGAATGGCTGGACCGATTTTTACAGGACTTTCATAGGCCGATAGCTGGAGGTATAAGAAGTAACTTAAGCTACTTTTTGGACTAGCTTTGCCCCGTGGCGTTAGCGTTACCCTCGGTTGTTGTTGTACCGCGGGGCTCAGCTAGTTGTTAATAAAATCTGCGTTCGGATTGCCATATTACAGTTTCTGTCTAGTTTCAGATCAGACAACCTTGTGGGAAGTAGCTCAAGTATTGACTATCCAAATATCGACTATTGAAATTCGCATTTAATTTGTTAACAATGATTAATACATAGAGGTCAGAGAGTGGAACCTTAGTGAATGAAACAACGTCAGAGATGTATCAGTTTTAGAACTGACTTACACCTGAGCTATAAGTTGAAGTTTTTTTTTTTTTTTATAAAAAAACAACTCCCGCACTAGGAATAAATCCTGTGTCGCAGGGGACTTTACAAACATACATGAAACGGACACAAAGAACACCCAGACTCAGAACAACAATTTGTGGATCACACAAAATGTTGTCCTATGTGGGACTCGAACCCACGACACTTGGCGAAGCAGGAAACGGCGTGATGAACCGTTAAACCACTAGGCCAAACGTGCAGTCAATTTAAAATACTAAAACTTTATTGGCTAAAACACAGGCTACATCGTATCTCTTTATCCTTTTGCCACTGATTGTTTCAATTTTTAAATAAAATTTAGTGTATTGTACAGTATCGCATCTGCATAATAATCTCTAATCGAACCGACCCCTGGTCATCTTAATCAACCCTTCAAAGGACAATCGGTCCGCTTGACCCCCGGGGATCGGGCCGAAATCGCCGAACTAATTATTGTTATAAGCCATTATTAGTGTATTAAGTCCGCTCAATTATTTATGTTTTCATTTAGGAAGGAAAGTGTTGAGTAAATGAAGTGCGAACAATCATTAGGAGCAGTATTGCTTATATATGTATTTTCGGTTGAAAACTAACAAACGTTGTTAAAAAAATTTCAAACTTTTTATTTAAAACTTGAGGGTTATTGGAACCATCAACGACGAAAAGGAAAAATAATCAACAGATCGCATTTATAACTATTAGTTTTAACAAGAAGTAGATATACCTTTTGTTTCCTTAATACTACCTACGTGCTACAGTGCAGCAGTATGTTTATTTTGACAGGCTAAGCATCTAATTACACTATAAATATGGTCACACAGAGATTACAAACTTTGTTTAAGAATACTCGTTTATAAACATTCATTTGGTTTTTTCAAATTGGTCTCCTACAGTGACTCTACTCTAGTTACTTGATTGAAAGCATAAGCAGAATTCAAGAGTAGTTGTCACCATACTCATTGCGAATGCAGACAATGCAAAATAGTAAGAGTACCATATCTCGTAGCATGGTGACCCACACTTTGGCGTTGGGCCTCCGGCCAATTCAAATATGCAGACAACCTTTAAATTTCAAGCTAGTCTTAAACATCATCAATATACGCTAACTTTATTTGTAACTAGCCTTTACACGCGGCTTCGCTCACGCAGACTTGCATCCCCTGATTTACCCCCTCAGGGGTAGAATTTCAAAAATTCCTTTCTTAGTGCTCACTTAAGTTATTTAAAGAACCTACATGCAAAAATTCAGGATTCTAGCTTCAGCGGTTTGGGCTGTGCGTTGATCTCTGGGAATGTCAGTCAGTCAGTCACATTACTCTTTTTATATATTGATAGATAGATAACATTCCGATTACCTTCATATTAATAATAAATAATAAATATTTCGGACATTTAATACACAACGCCACCTAGTCCCAAGCTAAGCAGAGCTTGAGTTATGGGTACTAGACAACTGATACAAATACATATATACTTTTTTTGTAAATACATACATATTATACATAGAAAACACCCAAACTCCGAAACATATATTTGTAGATCATGCGAACATTTGGTCCGACCCGGGAATCGAACCCGAGACCTCATGATCAGCAGTCGCACACGCCAACCGCGAGACCAACGAGGCAGTATCAAAATAAAATCTCAGCCGAATTCTCAAAGAATCATCACGTGTCAAAACCATGCAATGACACAATAATGAACGGAATTTTTAAATTAAAAATTAGGCACAATACAAGCCAGTCCAAACAAAAGCGATGAATGAATTAGACCGACTGATTATTTGTTCGCCTTTATCTATACCCCTCTTTATTTTTCTTAAAGGATAAAAATAATTACAAGATGAGAGATATTTTCTCCGACGACTGGCGCTTTTTTTATTTTTCGGGGTATTTTTTTCGTTTTTATTCTTTTTTAGACGCGATCTGTCGTCGTCTCATTGTGTTATCCATCGGACCGGTGTTAGATTTGCGTGGATACGATTCTAATGCTTCAAGTTTAGTGTTTTAGTGATTTATATTTTTCTTTTCTTGTGTTTTCGACTTATTATTTTTTGTTTCGTTTTTGTGCTGTGAGGCTGATACACACGATTTCTTTCTTTTTAAACGACTTCAAAAAAGGAGGAGGTTTCTCAATTCGACCGTATGTATATTTTTTTAATGTGTGTTTGCGGATAACTTCGTCCTTTATGAACCGATTTTGATGATCCTTTTTTTAATGGAAAGGAGATATCCCAACGGTGGTACCATGATAAGGACACCGAGATCTGATGATGGCGTCCTAAAGAAATCGAGTCGAACCTTAAAGTCGGTGTTTGTATTTGTTAAAAATAATAATAATAATAAATTCTATAATTTTAGTGACATTTCGGAGTTCATAACAAGATAATAAAATATAATATGAATACTGGATTATCAATATTGACTTTCGTAATTATAATATTAGTATGAATAGTAAATACTCATGATTAGAGCTTCGTTATTGTTTAACAGCGTAGTTATTTAGATGCCAAAGCCTTTTTGTGGAAAAAGTACACGCCTTAGACGCCTGTAAACCGCTTACCATTAGTATTACTTTTACTAAAATATTATTAGAATAAAATAACCTTAAAGAAAACAAAAAAAAAAAATTAAAATTAATTACCATCGAATAATAATTTCATTCATTTGATTTCACCGTGGGAGAGTCACATTTCGGCATGAATGGGCCGGCTCGACCAAAGTGATACCACGGCCTCACAGAAAATAGGTGTGAAATGGCGCTTGCGCTGTGTTTCACCGAGTGAGCGAGGATACCAGAGGCCCATCCCCAACCCCTTCCCCCATCCCCCAAAGGCCGGCAACGCACTTGTGACGCCTCTGGTGTTGCGGGTGTCCATGGGCGGTCCTGCTCGTTTGCTCCCTATTCCAAAAACAAGATAAAAAAAATAAATAAATAATGAATGTCCATGTTAATCCATAGTGACTGTTTAATTCAATTCTTCGTCCATACTAATTAACCCTTTTGAGACAATTCTTTGCAGAGAGACAATAATAATAAGCCGACAAATGAACATTAATGCTACGGGCATAGTATTACGTGCCGAGCCTTTATTATCAACTGTTCTAGGAAAGCACAGATCTATTTAAATATATATATATATATACTTTTATGAAAGTATTTATTAATTATTTGTTAGTGATGTTTACAAAAATCTTAAAAAGGTAATATTTTAATTTTAAGGCAATGGTTTAAATTTTTTACAAATTAATTACTTCAGTTATTTTAAGAATAATTAAAACCACATGACTTTACTTCACATCAATCACAGTTCTATTTGTGATTTCATATAGGTATTTTCTAATACTTTTATAGCATACTAGTGGTTGCCCGCGGCTCCGCCCGCGTATATGTAGGTTATCGCGGCAAATAGTAGCCTATGTGTTATTCTGATGTATAAGCTATATTACTGTAAAGTTTTATCCAAATCCGTTAAGTAGTTTTTGCGTGAAAGAGTAACAATCATACATCCATTCATCCATACTTACAAACTTTCGCGTTTATAATATTAGTATAGATTTAATAAACCACCCTTTATATATAAATTGATCTTTAAAGTTTATATCTAAAACAACCCGTAAAAGTCCGTCATCACTTTCTGAAAACCCATATTGATTCACAATATACTATTTTAATGGCCATACTATTCTATAGTTACTACTTACTATTTGACATTTATCAACATTTTTATTTTATAAATATAATAACTGGATTAAAACTAATCAATGACAATAATATACATAACTCAATCATTTCACTAATTTTTTTTCTTATTTTTCTCACTGTGACAGCTTTATCCCTCAAACACTCATGAAAATTCTTTCCCATCTCAAAATTGAGAAAATAGGAACAAAACAATATAAATGTTTACTGGATGAGCTTTTCCCCATAAAATGTGCTATTAAAAGTTGACCATCGAGCCCGCCCTGCCGCGTTCGGCAGCGGGCGGTGCCGGTTATTGGTTATTGATTGGTTTCCGATAGCCAACCGTGCGAGGCCGGCACGCCTGCACACACACGCCTACAACCCCACATATATATTGAAAGAGCCATAAAATATCGGTAAAGTTAACAGTCAAAGATACTATTAAAGATGTTTATAGATGGTGAGAGAGTTAGGTATGTAATCGAGTTACGCTTCTAGATTTAAGACAAGGTATGTGTGCTTGGTGCGTCCTCAATTCTGAGTTGAATAAGTAAATGGATTGATTTCTGATAAATATATTTTATTATCTTTCAGAAATTAATAGGAAACCTTTAGAAATGTTACAAGTCTCCAAAAATCACTGGCTGAACTGGCTATCAGCTCAAGAATACTCTTGAATTCATAGTAACCAAACTCAGAAAGTGTAAGTTTTACTTGACTAATGACTAATGTAAGGTATGCCCAAACTGTAGTTTTATTAATCAGAAATGAGATGCCTAAGATTTTCTTTTTTAAATCATCAATTTATAATCTTTTTATATCGCCCTTTCATAGCATTCTATCCTTCTATAAAAATGGTTTTCTGTTGAATGCCACAGAAAACCTTTTTATTCTTTTTTTCATCAGAACGTCAAAAATATGTTTTTGAAATATAATACACTAGCTTTTACACGCGGCTTCACTCACGCAGACTTTCATCCCTCTTTTATATATATATAGAAGATTACGTATTCTAATTAAAATTTTATAATTAAACTACCTATTGTCAGATTTTTGAGAATATGTTAACAAATAAGTAGTGTATGATATGCTTACCTATTAGTTTTTTTATACTACGTTACATGTTCATTCAATGTATTAATATCTATTAATACCTATTCCATTGTTGGTAACCTAAATTATAAACATAAAATAAAAATATATTATTAAAATATATACTTATTACCCCCTGATGTAACGAAATCAAAATATACTCAAAGAAATGCTCAATCAACGAGTCAAACACGTCATCATAAAACGTGAATTTTACATAAGAACTTCCATAAAAGTTTTCTTCCAAAATTTCTGGAAAGTTTCATCTCAAAGCCATAACCATTGAAACTTGGAACCAATCCAATCAGGCCTGCGCGTATCGATGCTTTTTTTTAATGGGGCGTGGCTTTTGACATATTGATAGCTATCAATGGACCACGCCTCGTTCGATACTTGATGCTGTATAGTAACATTCGAAATCTTCAGACTTCAAATAGTTTTGTGTAGATTTTCAATTCAATTAGAAAAACAAGCTTTTAGTTCCAGGAATACATTTTTAGCTCATGACTTTTTTTTAATACAGGGGGTCAAGTCAGCTGATGGAAAGCGACTGCCGCCGAAGAATACCTGTAACTGTGGAGTCACAAGGTCCTTGCCACCCGGACGGAGTATAAACTTTTATTGATGGTTTAAAGATCACGAAATATCGATCTATGATAGTTTTATTTATTTAGATTTGTAAATCAGTTCAGTTATGTAGGTGTTCCTCGGAGGTAGTATTTAATTTTTAAAATAAAACGTACGATTTTATACTCCTGTGCCTACCTATTGAAAATTTCATGTTTCTTCAATACTTTTATGACTTGAAGATTAAAAGCATAACAAACAAACCGTATCTATTTGTACTATTAGTTAGTATACGCAGTTATAAAATTAGCTAAGATTTCCATCCATGTTCTTTAACTAGGGTTTTGATCATATTATGACTGCATGACATATAATGTTTTACAACCTTTTTGCTTTGACGATATAAGGCATGGCAAGAAAAATATTAACAAATTATACCGACTTCAAGAACGACCAAATTGAAATGGGACCACATGGGAAGCACCAGCTTTCAAATAAAACAAGAATCATTAAAATCTGTTCACCCAGTGGAAAGTTATGAGGTAACAAAAAAATGCAGTCGAATTGAGAACCTCCTCCTTTTTTTAAGTCGGTTAATAATGCACAAGTGCACTAGTCGCCCCTACATTTGAAGGTTCCCCTCGATTTCTCAGATCATCTCATGTCATCATCAGATCTTAGTCTCCTTATCATGATACCATCGTTAGGATATCTCCTTTCTATTAAAAAAAGAATAATCAAAATCGGTTCATGAAGGACATAGTCATCCGCGAAATATAAACACATAATATATACAGTCGAATTGAGTACCTCCTTTTTTTTTGAAGTCGGAAAAAGAACACACTTCACTTAGAAAAATAAGTACTCATTTCTTATTAGAAATATAAAATTTAGTCGGTCGTGGCGCTTTAAAGAATCTTCATTGAGACATGGAAAGTCGTGGGCAAATACCTGCTTACAGCAGTGTAGGTGAGTCTAAAGCTGAAACGTTTTTTCATTTAAAAACCTGTTCATTCCATAAAAATAATGTTGAAAAAGCCCTTAGCAAAGATATAGGGCGGTATTCTCGTAAGCCAATATCTTAACTGCGCAGACTCGAACCGATACCAGTAACCGATACGTAATGGGCGGGGCAGCACACACGCCTACCTCACTTATTGGAAATTTTATGTGTAATATCTATAGAAGATAGAAAACAGGTTTGTTAAGAATACCGCCTCTTGAACTTACTAAGTGTGATAGGCACATCGTCTCCGTATTAGCTATCTTCTTGATGCTATTACTGTCACCTGCAGGACATAATCCTTTCATTGGATCTATTCCGATACCACGCTGGTTAGATGAGCTGAAACTTAAATCGTATGTTTTAAGTTTTTCTTCTCTTTGCAGTTGGTAATGCTGCGTAGTTTCCTCTATTAGTCGTTTCTTACTATCACGGGATCAATAGCAGGCACTTCATATTCTCAACCCATTTTCACACGGGTAGAATATACTTACCACAAGTAAATATAGTAATAATCATCATAATAATCCTACTCGTATTATAAACGCGAAAGTTTGTAAGTATGGATGGATGTATGGATGTTTGTTACTCTTTCACGCAAAAACTACTGAACGGATTTGGATGAAACTTTACAGTAATATAGCTTATACATCAGAATAACACATAGGCTACTATTTGCCGGGATAGTCGACATACATGCGGACGGAGCCGCGGGCAACGTCTAGCGGGCTAGTCTATATATAAGTTTATCATTTATCTTGTGTCTTCAAATAAGCACGGAATTCTTTTAGATATGTATACAATAACAAAATAAACAATGAAAACATGAAAAGACATGGAACATGAAAATAATTCAGCTTTCTTTCTGCAAATTTTAAGTTCGAGAGAGGATAGTTCAAACAAATTAAGGTAAATGCTATTACGTTCTAGTAAATTCAATAAATGTAAGTAATAGCATACCTTAATACTTAACCAATAAGGTATAAACTAAATATAAATACACCTAAAGAATCCATTAGGCGTAACATAGTGGTAAAACAGAGTTATTAATATAAATAATAATAAAGAGTTGTCGCCGCGGGTTAAAATGAAAATTGTGTAGTAGAATGGGCCAAGGAAGTAATATTTATGACTGGACTGCTTCATTACTTAATGAGAGGGGGTTTGAAAAGGGGTGAGAGAGTTAGCTTTCTCTTACCGACAATAGGAGTCACATACGCATTAATACATGGTTTCTTTTTTAATTTTCTTCTAAAATTACCATTAATAGGGTATTTTACTGTATACGTCGCTCAGGGTTCGCACATTCCAGCAAGCAATTCGTGTCCGTGTTTTCATGCCAAAAGTCGTTGGTGTAAGATCGGTCCGGTTTTGCACTGTTTCTGTTTCATGAATCTGTTATATTCAGGTAAGCGAGTGATTAGCCCACTATACCCTAGCCCATCGATGGGGTTGCCACCTTTTAGCCTACGGGCAGGCTCGGTTTTATTCGGGTTTTCTCCCTAGTGAGTAACTTCTGTTTTGAGGCGCAGAAAGTTCGCCTTTCGCCCTGCATCCTTGGCTCATCTGCATCTCTTGGTGGCGGCGCGCATCTGCGCGGATGCAGCAGTTTCCAGGGGGACGAGCGTGGACGTGGATGACTCGGACTGGTCAGGGCTCTGCTTTGTTGGTGTTCCGCCACTTGGCACCGCAGATGGTTTCTTGGCATTTTGTAGGTAATGCTGTTCTCACTACAAGCGATTCCCACCAAGACCATACCCTAACTTCCCACCCCAACTTTTACCTGGCGGCGGACTGTCATCGATGAAGCGAAGGCAATTGGCAAGACCTGGAGCGAAATCAAGCGAGACGCTCAAGACAGAGCGGGATGGCGATGCACTGTGGACGCCCTCTGCCCCATCTAGGGGACATAGGACCTTAAGTCAAGTTACTGTATACGAGAAAAATCTAAAAGTGAATTATAAAATAAATAATAAAATATTTTATAAATTTATTTCAATTTTTTCAGTTTTTTTAATCTGTTCTATAACACCATGAAATAGTAGCCGCCATGTTATTACGTCACACCGCTTTGTTAGTACACTAAAGTGTCAACTGATCAGCGTATGCTTCAGATTGTTTGTTGAAATTATATTCATGTCATCCACATTTTTCAAAGCGAACTGACGTCATTTCCACAGAGCAATATGGCGTCCACTGCGTCCAGCGTTTTTGACAAATTACGCGCGAAATTTGAAAATGTAAAATTGAAATGCAATTTTTTATGGCACTATTCGATTGAATGAAAATTTTGTGTTTTTTCCTGTGATTTAATAGCATTATAGAATCTAATTAAGATACTTTTCAAAAATGGGTGTAATACCCTATTATTTTAATTTGGTGAAGCGATTTCCTTAAAATATAAGTAACTTGATGAAACATAACTTTAATGAATATAGTTATTCAAAGATTTACATTATATATATTATTATACAAAAAGTACTCGTTTAAAAATATTTTAGATGAAAGAAGTATAGTATAGTGTGGGTTTGTTTGTATTCAAATATTTATAATGCAATTATTGCAAATACAAAATAATACTAATCATGTTTTTAAAACGATATCTAAGACTTTCATAGTACTTTGCTTCCACAAATCAACCTATCACCGTCCACTTCTGAACGAAAGTCTAACTCAATGAGTGCCAACTATCACTGTCTTGGGCAGTCTGTATAAATTTGGTACCAGTCAGTTTTTCAAATCGTGAGTTCATTGTATCGCAGGGTGTCTTAAGCTCACCTCGTTTCCAGTGACCGTCGGATCGTCTGGAGACAGAACCAGCCGACTTTCACTTCAGCGTACTGATTCTCTATGCGATGTCGGTTATTCTAGAACTCAGTGGAATAACTTTGTTTTTGAATTTCATCGGAAAGAGATTTGTAGTATCAAAGTCGTAGAAAATAAAATTAAACGTAGCTTTAATTACTATTTCATTGAATTATTACAGGAAAAAAATATTTTAATAGATAATAAGTTTTTATAACTAATATAAAAAGTATTAAAGCGTTCATACAATTCCAAAGAAAATTCATTTTCCAATGTAAGCTACTCGACGCCAGATGGCGTTAAGTGTTGAAAGGCGATGTAATTTAGCAAGAGGATGAAAACACGTAAACTAATATTAAATAAGAACAATAACTACTACTTTTAAATTGAATTACTTTTATATTTATTAAATATGCTTTCTAGATAATTATGTATTTCACTTTCGCTAGTTCTAAGATTTAGAACTCAATTGATAAGATGTCGTCAAGAACATAATGCAGAACTATTTATAGTTATTTTAAAATTTAAAATAGCTGTTTCGATCTAATTTTTTTGCATATTAGAAGTCTTTTGTAAAATATTAATTAAATCAAGTTATAATTTATACAACATTAATCTTCGACTCAGGGTATTCCCATCATGGGGACTACCATCAAATTATGTGGTTTGACTTTGAAAAAGACTTTGCATAGAAAATAATAATACCTTATAAATATTCTTATTTCTAGTTCATTCATAGAAGATATCTTTTATATCAAAAGCTACATTGCTCTTTGCTTTAAATTCATTTTGTGCATACTCTGTTCAGCATTTTCAATAAGCGTGGAAAATTTTAGCTACGAGGATGGAGTATATTATTTTTGTAAAAATATTCGGTTTGCATGAGAAATGGACTGGATTCTAATAAGAATATTCAGGGGTATAGTTTAATAGATTGTAGTCGCAGTATATCGTTGTTGTGGATAGAGTTGTTCGACACCAGCTATGGGCCTGGCTCGACCGGAGTGAGGCAGCAATATTTTTGAAATTCTGTGTTTTTTGCGAGAATGTAACATGCTTTACCTACACTTCAGTGGTGACAGCACGAATGCTGTCAAGTCTTGCATTTTTTTCGTTACTTTTCACCAACTCTGTGAAGTTACCTGAGCTCAAAGGAAATTGGAGTTAGTAAAATCGTTTGGAGTTCATAGTTTCTACATGTTAAAAAATGAGTATATGTATTTTGAAAGTCTAATACATTTATTTAAACTAATCTTTAAATATCCAATATTTCCAATATGGTTTGAACCGTTTTTTACCCGACTGCGAAAGGAGGGTTATGTTTTTCGAGTGTATGTATGTATGCATGTATGTATGTATGTATATTTCTTTGGCACGCCCTAAAGCCTAAACGGCTTGTCGTATTTTTATGTGAGTGGTGTCAATAGATTCGTCTTAGTCGTGAGAGTGACACTGGGTGCATCAAAATTAAATTAAAAAAAAATATAAGGATTTTTGGCGCCAAAAACTAATATAAAAAAAATGTTATCAAAATACATCGAGTGTGGTATCAAAATAAAGACTTTTTTACGGTGATTGCGAATATATATAAAACTTATATGTTTTTATTGTTAAATATTGACGCAGTCGGGTTTTTTATTTTTAATAATTTATTTATGTTCAATATTACTTACAATACGGACAAAAAAAAGTATTTTTCCGTTATCTTTTAATTTTTCTTGTACACAAACCTTGTCCTAATAATAACAAACACATGAACAAAAGTATAATTTAATTTGGTGCAGCCGATCGGAAGTTATGGGCGTACATACATTTTGGCGATTTATTTTTATATATATAGATTTATACCTATGTGGCTATATTCGCACAACTTCATGGCAATTTACAATGTTATGAACTACAAGTAGTCCAGAAATAAAAAGCGATAGTCTGATCAAATGTTATGATTTCCACATTTCTATAAATAAAATGTAAATATTTCACATTCTTCTCTATAGATATATAAAAGGCAAAAGTGATTGACTGATGTATCAACGGTAGAAAATTGAAATTTCGCACACGTATTCTTCATATGACGAAGGCATCCACTAATGAAGGATTTTTCACAATCTAGCCCTCAAGAGTCTGATTGATATAGGGGATAAAAGTTTGTATTAAGCTTTTTATTCCTTAATTCTTAAATAAAGGTGCGCGAACGAAGTCGTGGTTAAGAGCTAGTAAACAATATATTGTAAGATACCTCTTCACTTACGCAGATGTGTTACAGCAAATATTTTCATCACCGATCGATTCGTACACACACATCTACACATAAACACTGTCCTTAAATATACAAATAAATTAATTGTTTTGTGTGAGTGCGCAGACAGTGCGTATTCACAATTATTTATTGCGGCGTATCAACGAGTGATATACAGCCGTAAGATGTATTTGTTGCGAGAATATAAGTAACATGAGGCAACAATTTGGGAAGGGGAGGGTCCGTACCTTTTATAAAAGGAAATCAAGCCTTTCAGATTTTCACGATACAGTTTTGCATAGTATCATATATCAGTATGTAGCCTTAATAGCGTTATGCATTTCGTTTTGGGAGATGTGGTTGGATTGTCTTAATTGTAAAAGTGTCATTAGTTTTCTTAATATTAAAACCACCTGAACGTTTATATTTTATAAGCAATTATTGGTATTTGATTCAATAAAAAGATTTTTTAGGAAAACAGAAGTATCATTCTATTGCCGTCCACAGCTCAACGAATGTCAAATATGCTAAACTTAAATTACAGAAAAAAAAAACATTCACTCATAATATTTAACTACTGGTTCTTCACATGATCGTTACTAATTTTATTCTGAATGATTTCGTCATAATATGAGTTCAACCCCAATAGGTCCAGTATATTTCTTCTGGTTGCATTATCTGTTTCAAGACTCCGTTTGGTCGTATTTTCATCTAACCTTCATGCACGTGCGAATTTTCAGGAGAGCTAGACGCAAGATAGGTTAAGATAGTTATATGGTGGGCTTTAGCTTACACCTTCCGCAGAGATCATCGTACTTGGCGATTTTAACGCTCACCACGCCGGCTGGCTCAGCTCCAGTAAAACGGATCATGCGGGGAGATCTGTTCACGACTTCGCCCTGGCTTATGGCCTGACACAATTGGTTACCACGCCCACGCGAGTCCCAGATGTGGAAGGTCAGAATTCCTCTTTGTTGGACCTTCTGCTGACTTCTCATCCGGACGGATACCACGTATCCGTAAACGCCCCACTTGGCTCCTCAGACCATTGCCTTGTCCGGAGTACAGTGACACTCACATGCTCACCGCGATCGCGAGTTGCACGCAGTCGCCGTATAGCACTTTTATCCCTGGATATCCATAAGTCGAGTGGCCCGGATGGAATCCCCCCTATAGTGTTGAAGATGTGCGCTCCAGAGTTGGCACCGGTCTTAACGCGTCTTTTTCGGCTCTCCTACTCTTCTGGCGTAGTCCCGACAACATGGAAGGCAGCATTAGTCCACCCGATCCCAAAAAAAGGCGATCGCTCTAATCCGTCCAACTACAGGCCGATAGCCATTACTTCCCTCTTCTCGAAAATAATGGAGTCCATCATCAACTATCAACTCCTACGGTATCTAGAAGATCATCATCTGCTTAGTGACCAGCAGTACGGCTTCCGTAAGGGTCGATCGGCTGGTGATCTTCTGGTATACCTGACACATCGCTGGGCACAGGCGATTGAGACTACGGGGGAAACCTTGGCAGTTAGTTTGGACATCGCGAAGGCCTTCGATCGGGTCTGGCACAAAGCGCTTCTTTCGAAGCTCCCTTCCTATGGGCTTCCCGAGAAATTATGCGATTGGGTCACTAGCTTTCTAGCAGATAGAAGCATTAAGGTCGTAGTCGACGGTGAATGCTCTGATTCCATATCTGTGAATGCTGGTGTCCCGCAAGGCTGTGTGCTATCGCCTACTTTGTTCCTCCTCCATATCAATGACATGCTGCAAAATTGCGGCATTCATTGTTATGCGGATGACAGCACCGGCGATGCTTTTTACACCGGCCGCGCCAATATTTCTCGGGAAGACGTCATTGAGAGTCGAAACAAACTTGTGTCTGAAGTCGAGACTTCTTTGGAGAAGGTCTCAGATTGGGGTAGACTTAATTTAGTCCAATTTAACCCCACAAAGACACAAATTTGCGCGTTCACCACTAAAAAACTTCCGTGGGTCGTATGTCCTCGTTTCGAAGGCACTCCACTATCTGCCTCAGCCAATATTGGAATTCTTGGTGTCGACATGTCGAGCGAAGTCCAGTTTCGTGGCCACCTGGAGGGTAAGGCCAAATTGGCCTCGAAAAAGCTTGGTGTGCTCAACAGATCGAGACAGTATTTCACTCCGGCCCACCGCCTTATACTTTATAAGGCCCAGGTTCGGCCTCACATGGAATACTGTCCCCATCTTTGGGCGGGGGCACCCCAATACCAGCTCCTCCCTTTGGACCGCATTCAACGGAGAGCGACCCGAGTCGTCGATTGCCAAGAACTTTCAATTCGGCTAGACTCTTTGGCGCTGCGTAGAGATGTAGCTTCGCTGTGCATCTTCTACCGCATTTATCATGGGGAGTGCTCCGAGGAATTGTTCGGACTGATTCCTGCCGCCTCTTTCCGCCATCGTCCTACGCGACAGAAGTTTCATCCCCATCATTTAGATGGTTGGCAGTCCTCAACTGTGCGCTTTTCCAGGAACTTTCTGCCTCGCACAACAAAACTGTGGAATGAACTGTCGCCTGCGGTATTCCCGGACCAATACGACCTTCAAACCTTCAAGAAAAGAGCGTACTCCTTCTTAAAAGGCCGGCAACGCACTTGTGATGCCTCTGGTGTTGCGGGTGTCCATGGGCGGCGGTAATCGCTTACCATCAGGCGATACGTCTGCTCGTTTGCCCCCTATATCATAAAAAAAAAAAAAAAAAAACATATATACATTGTTGATTCATTAGTTATAAGTTGTAAGCTCTGTTAGTCTAGTGCTTACTAAGTGTGGTGGTGGCTAAGCTAGAGGCCTTGGGCTCAACTTCCACTTGCAGTAAATTATCGAGTAATGAGTACATCATTATTCTGTATAATTTATCTATATGTATATATTCCGAAATATATAAATGCTTTTATCGGTAGTGTGGCTTTGTCTAGTATGGAATCAGATTAGATGTGTATGAAATATAATAAAATAATAATAAATAATAAATATTTCGGACTTCTAATACACAACGCCATCTAATCCCAAGCTAAGCAGAGCTTGTGTTACGGGTACTAGGCAACTGATATAAATACATTATACTTTTTTTGTAAATACATACATAATATACATAGAAAACACCCAAACTCCGAAACAAATATTTGCAGATCATACAAACATGTGGTCCGACCCGGGAATCGAACCCGAGACCTCAAGCACAGCAGTTGCATACGCTACCACTTACGTCACCGTAGCAATCAAATACCCAAGGTTATCATAATTATCTTTACATATTTTAAAACACATATTTGTGTATTGTATCTTTTTAGATATTTCACCTAATAAAATAATACATAATAAAATAGCATACAAACTTTTAAACTTTCGCGTTCCATGATGTAATAATAATTATTTTTACGGGAATTAACGCGATCACTTATTTCAAGGTATTACATACCTCTGTTTTGCCTGACGTTTCGACCAGGTTGCCTTGAAATAAGTGATCGCGTTAATTCCCGTAAAAATAATAATTATTAAAATATCATACCACCGTCCAATTCTCCAATGGTTAGGGCCCAAAAGACCTTCTTATTATGGAGGCCATGCCAAGAGAGCTATCTAATTAATCAGACCTTTGATCCAGCTGTCTAATGTGAGCCTCTTAAGGTTTTTGTTGGGGTTCTACCAATGTGTAAACAGATATGACTATTATAACAATGATTCATTAGTATTAAGCTAATAAGAGTTTGTTCTGAAGGTTTCCTAGTTATCACAGGTAACTCCAAAAATACAGGTAAAAAACATCCATAAAGATGTCACGTTCTGCAAGACAGTTTGATGCATGTGCTTACGGCTAATTCTGTTTTTGCGCTCTTTAGGGAAAAACGCACAACATAGCTAAACTCGAGGACAATTCATTGATATATGTTGTTACGCTATATGAGAAATTTGTGTTGAAGTTTTAGATATCTAGTAATATTTCTTTATATTAAAAAATTAGTAACATATCATTTATATATATACAATCTCCCTTGTCTATGTATTAGAGGCTTTTTTCGACTTTATTGTGGATTGCAAAAAGATCGCTAATCGAGCAATGGTATTAGCTAATGACCTGCCACATGTTATTTGCTCATTTTATGAATCTATAATTATTATTTAAGAAAATATTTGGTTTCGTTTAGTCTCACTTGAACTGTTACCTCCGAGCCTTTATTTTTCCAAAGATTGTTTGGGGTCGGCCACCATTTCAACCGGTTTTACCTTAATATCGGTTTTTCCACCGAGCGACTGGCATCTGATCTCCGCAACCCTGAAGGGGAACTAGATGTCAGTATTTTTAAGGACACTGTCTTCCCGATAACGATTGCAATTGAGGTTCATGACAACCGGGAACGTTGGCTTAATGGGCGTGAAACACAGATAAATTTTATAATGAGGTACATAGTTTTATTACTTACATAACTCAATTGAAATCTTTGTAGGATTTCATGCATAACCTTAATAATATATGTTCCACAGTAACCCTGAAGATTATCATTATAATAATAACAATAAGCACCAAACACTGATTCAACTTCATGAATAATCACAAACAATTTATCACACGAAAAATCGTCAGACAATAACTGTGGCGCGACTTATCCGTTTCTGTGGCAATAATTCTTGCCAACAAAAGCTCCGTTAGCGCGAAGTTCGGTACAGGTTTCTTGAGAATGGTGAGAACAATACTAAGAGTTATAGCCCAGTGTCCGGGGGAAGCAGGAAGCCTTGGAAAAATGGTCGGAACCAACTCTACTTTGATGCACTCCGAAATATACCGTGTTTAGATTCTAAAGTGTTTTATTTTTAACTTGATGGCATGAAGGATTGCTTTCGGGGGCATAGGTACCTACTTGTATAGCAAGAGTGTCAATTTTTGTATCTGCCCGCTAGTCTGTCTTATTTTGACATTTTAATATTGATTCCTATGATTCATATTTATACAGTAATCGAAGATAGATGTCGTTTACATTATTCATTATATGACTTTAATTTTGTACTGAAAAAAAATCTCACCATAAAGACCGTGTCAAGGAGAGCTGCCTTCTGCACTGTGATACAGATATAATGTAAACCTTTTAAGGCATTAGTTGAGGCTCTTGGCTACATATTCGCAAGCATTAAGCTAATAAGAATTTGTTCTGATGATTTCCAAATCACCCAACTCCAAAAATACAGGCAAAAAACTGGTAGTTAATAATCTACCACAAGCTATCTTATTTGTTTAAAAAAAAAAGATGGCCGTTTAAAATCCATTCTAGTATCCATTCTAGTATCCATATTGCAAAGTTATAAGCTACTTTTTCTTTTAATCTGTTTGTTACACTTTCATGGTTAAACTACTGTACCTCCTTCAATCCAACTAGGCATGGAAATACTTTGAAGCTTGAGGAAGGACATAGGCTACTTTTAACCACGATAACCAACATACACGCGATGGAAGGATGGTTTAAAAGCTAGTACAGTTAATTTTTAATGGCTATTTTTATAGAACTCAATCTATACTAAAAACTACTGAACAGATATGGATGAAACTTTACAGTAATATAGCTTATACATCAGAATAACACATAGGCTACTATTTACCGCGATAACCGACATATACGCGGGCGGAATCGCGGGCAACTACTAGTCGATTATAAAACTGCTATCATTTTTACGTTTGAGAGTATTTACTTTCTGTTTAGTTACATTTAAATTGTTTATTAAAAATATCATCCCTGAAACGAAGAATGCAAAATTTGATCTTTTTAATCGATTACTATAAGTGCAAAGTTTAGTACAAAATCAATTATATATAGCCAATTACTATGCTGCTATATTGCATATTAAAGCCACGTTCTCGGACTTACCAGTCGGACTAAACAAACCGTTAGACCAATGGCCGTGTTTCTTATAAAATACCATTTTGAAATGTAATAAAGGGAAATTACATTTTCACATGCTCGTATTTTTCACAATTTCATTGGGGATCGTGTCCATATTTTACATTGCAAAGACTGGGTCCTTTTTGATACTTTCTTATTGATTCTAACTTGTACATAACACCAATGCTTTTGTGAATGTTATCGTTTTCAAACCTGATCAAATCTAACCTGACTGAAAAAGAAGATAATATTGGTTTAGGAAAACAGAAAGGGTGTGAAAACATGGATAACTATGTCTATAGTCTCAGAAGGCAAGTAGTACTGAGATTGAGATAGTCAGAGTACAATACTTATAGATGGTGTAACAAAGGCACAAGTCATTATTTCTCAAGAGATTGTTCATTAAAATAAATTTCTAATGACAGTATATAATATGTAGTAAGTTGTCGGATAAACATCGGCTGTAACAAAATTAAGTCTCTACATCTCGGCGCAAATGCTCGCGATTATAATTTATTACGAATAAATGAAATATTATAAACGCATCGGTGCGCCGCCCGACAACGCCACTGGCAATGGCGTTTGCTTTGTTGGGTACGGGAGGGGACACAACAGAAGTAGATTATCGATATTTCACCGTCTAAGAACTACCAGATGTATCCAGCACGTTTAGAACTTCCTGGTTTTTTAAGAATTTAGCTTCGAACTGAAATCAAATAACACCAAATGCACCGACAGTAGTAGCATTAGTAATAGTAAGCAGTTGCTCAGATATCTATAACTCTTCGACCCATATTCTTATAAGTGTATGTAGTGTAAGTTTCGAGAGGAAACAATCGCACTACAAAAATCAGGAAAACTTGATATAAACCGTAAACCGTTTGACCATCGTGGAAGGACAAAACCCCCTTTCTAAGGAATACTTTTGACCTGGAGATATCGAGCGGGAGACCATTAAATGCTTTTGATGATAACTCAGATAAACCACTTCTTAAAGTATCACACAATCCCAGTAAATTGCTGTGAACGATGTTTTAAAAATGGCTTTAACGTGTTGATAACCTCTGTGCCGTGGCTATACTCGTAGTTATTTGACTGCAATGCCAAGGGTCTTAGAACTCTATTCTATAAACTACGCTACTTTTCGTCAGTATCGTACAAGTATCGACAACTTATACGATACTGACGAAAAGTAGCGTAGTTTATAGCATAGTTAGTGTGTTTCGCGTGTGTTTACTGAGAACTACGCGCCTTTATTCTGCTTCAACAAGAACAAGGCCGTGCGTTATCTACTTTTTTTTATTTGATCTGAGAACTCATCATAGCTTATTTATTATCTGAATAAAGAAAGTTTTAAAATTATATCGTTATTTAGATAATAATAAACATATTTATCGACATCTCAAAGTTTCCCATCACTAGCGCCCCCTAGCAGCCGACTTCCTTCATACTCGCGCTCACTCGTTCGGAGTATGCCTTTGTCGGGAACAATTGTCGACAAATTAGAAACGAATTGAGTTATTTAATATCAACCAGTAATACACAGGTTATTGTTTATTAACCAACACATAATGAACGCTACTGTTTTGTTTTAATGTTGTTTTAACAAAAATTGCCCTTTGAGAGTTGGGAAGTATTCTTAATGGCTTCAGTAAAGATTGTTTTGTGGTAAAACAAAGAGGGGTCTTTATATGTCATCTTGTTAGTACCAATAAAGGGTAATTTAAATTTACGGGATATTAACTTTTTCGTAATATTACTTTAGATATTCTCCATCAACAGCTTTCAATAGTCAACGACTGGACACGAGTCTCTACTGAAACAGGAGTTTATAATATTCTTTCTGGACAAGATTTAGTATCTAGATAAGTACATCAGATAAGTGCACTGTGTGATGACGAATTAAGAATGTCACCACGCCTATGTATCGTAAAGGTATCGTAAGAGGGAACTCACGGAGCAAAATATGCATGACAAGTTCACTGCAAAGAGAGGGAAACTTGAAATACCAACCCTTTTACTAGACAAAACCCTCCTTTATAAGGAGGTAGACATATCCAGCAGTGGACTATTAGGGGTTGTTGATAGGATGTGAGATACTTTTAGGTATTTACATAACTAATTTTTTTTTGTTATAGAAGACAACTCCCACACTATTAATATAAATCCTGTATCGCGGAGGACTTTACAAACATGCATAAAACGGACACAAAGAATGTCCAGACCCAGAACAATAATTTGTGGATCACACAAAGTGTGGATGAAGAATAATGAAGGATGGATGTGTATTTACAAGACTTTTAATATAATTATGTACTCATATTAGTTGTCCAGTACCTATCCGTAATATAAGCTCTGCTTAGTTTGAAACTAGATGGCGTTGTGTGTTAAATGTCCGATTTTTTTTTCATTTATTTTGAGTGCACGGATGGCGTAGTGGTTCAACGCCGCTTTCTACTGCGCTAATGTTGAGGGTTCAAACCCCACACGGAATAAAACTTTTTGTGATTCACAAATTGTTGTTCTAATTCTGGGTGTTCATTATGTCTGTTGTATGTTTGTAAAGTCCATCGCGACACAGGAAATATTCTTAATGCGGGAGTTGCCGTTTAAAGAAGAATACTTAGAATAGCACTCCTATTTATTTCAAGAAATGTTATAGTCAAAATGAACTGCAATATCTAAGAGAATTACGACCGGAAAAGAAAAATATATCTTGTACACATTCTTACACAAAAAGTATCACTATATTACTCCCTACGGAGGCGCGGTGGCTGATTTATTTGGCGAATTTTATTGACAGCCAGTGTACCGCGCATATCGAGACGATCATATTTTATACTTTCCTTGGCACTGCTATACCCCTTTTCCTGAGTTATGCAACATATTTTAAAATCTTTAGCAAGTTCAGTTGTCAGGAAAGGTTAGGTACAAAGCTTTTATTTAAAAAACATGTTCTTTTTTCTTTGAGAGTTGTTTCGTTGAAGTACTTTACAATCGTAGGTACATGAAATAGACACAGAGAGCACCAAGACTCAGAACAACAATTTGAGGATCAATCATAAGTGGTCCGCCCAATTATAAGTGGTGAAGTGCCTGCTTGAACTCTTCCATCCATACAATCAATCATACATACATTAAACTGTGGGTTAAGTTTAATCCCATAAAGATAATATTAAAAAAAAATTTATTGCATTATTTTACAAAAAAAATTGTTCATTATGTGGCGAACAACGGAGTAATGAACTATACGAAGTAGCCACTAATCCTGAATCGCAATATATAAGTTTTAACGCCGATTAGTGTAGGTATTAGGTACAACATTCCAACATCAACCGTCGGGCCGCGACCCGCCAGGCATGATCACCTCGCCTTGGAGTTGGTTGGAGGATCCTCCTTTCGTGTTGGAGGAACGTGACCCCATCCCCATACAATTAAAAATCTAATATTCAAAAATTCAAATACAAGGTGCTTTTTATCAATTATAGCTGTCTCTTCAAAATATTTTGATCCATTCTAAGGCTCTTCTATTCAAGGATAGCTAGTATCACTGATTTGAATATTTCCTCTGTCACAAACAGAAGTAAAAAGGGAAACAAACAACATCACAAACAAAAACTAAAAACTATCGAAAAATAATATTGTTGCAAATTCAGGGGTCGGAACTTACCCCTGTCGAAGTAAACACACCCTTGAGGGCAGTCGCGACCGATTTATAAGCACTATATCATATTCAGAGCACTTCCAAGGAATATGGAGCGAAAATATATATATTATTATCCGATTGCCGAAAACTGGGGCTTCTACCCTTTGGCTCAACGATCGACTTGGGAGAGAAAAATGTTTTGATTTGTTTCTTCTATGTTTCAGAATATTTTTCCAGTAAGTTCACAAAGAATGTCAACAAAATCAAGGTAAAGATTTTTTTAAACACGCGTGAATGAGTTTTTACAGAACAAAATAGAAAAGATCAAGGGTTTAATATTTGAGTTCTAAGACTGTGAGTGTACTTATATTATTTGTGAATATACACACATCAAAAGTGTCTAGGGATCAAGCATTTTTATGCGGATTTCTTGAGATTGAGATGTGGCTTTGGCCCTGGCCTGCTCAGTCGGCAGACTTGAACCCGATTGAGCATGCATGGGATATGCTACAGAGAAGAGCTCTGCCGAATATGGAGGGTATCCAGTCGCAAGAAGACCTTTTTTTGTTGTTGCAACGAATTTTGTTTTGTTGCAACGCCATTCCACAGCGTGATTTGGATGAACTCATTTTGAGTATGCCAAACCGATGTTCTTGTGTTAGTGTTCGCGGTAGAAACACGGATTATTAATTGTTCAAGTTACCTAATAAAATTTTAAAGAAAACTGTTATTTCAGTCTTTTTTTCGAACTTTAATGTTAGTGGTTCAAATGTCAAAAATCCTTTTATTAGGAAAATGGCAAATTTCTTTATTAATGCAAAGGTGACTTGGTTTATCGTTACTGTGACAAACGAAAACACTTTATTTGATGAATCCTTAAAGAAAATTTTAATTAATATCAATCAGGAGAAAAGTTATTGCAAAAATATATGTTGATCCCTAGACACATATGTTGATCCCTAGACACTTTTGATGTGTGTATGTTATAAAACCCTAATTATAAGGCACAATATTGCATGATCAAAAACCATGATATGGCTTGCTCGACCGGGCACAGAAGATTAACCTGAAATGACAGCATTCGTGCTGGTTTTCTTTGGTGATGCGAGACCGGTCTCGCACTCACCGATGATGCAGAAGCATCACTAGGCCGCCATGGTATGGGTCACCATGCTGCATTGTCTGTATTCGCAATGAGTATGGTGACCATTCTTGGATTCTGCTCATGCTTTCCCACAGGCAGAGTTGAGTCACTTTGGCAGGACCATGCAGAAAAGAAAACACCAATGTGACACCTGATACTTAGCTATGTTCTATGCAAATAAATTTGATTTTATTTCATAAGAGGTGGTTGCTAGGGTACTAAAAAGCACGGTGTTATTAGGTTCCAAAACATTATAATATTAGTGACTCAGGAGACACATGCATTGGCACGCTTTGATTATCCCAACTTTGTAGGTGAAATATGGTCGGTGAAAATAAAAAATAATGTTATTTTTGTGACCCCGTTATATCACATCAGTTGAACCATCTAAAACTGCAAAATACTTAAACATAAGTCGATAAGTTATATTATTCATATCTAAGCCAATATATTTCCTTTCCACCCATTCATGAATTCAGTTTGTAATTCATGGACCAACTTTTCCGGTCTCTTAGTTTTACATTTTATTCCACTTAATACCGAGGAAATTTAAACTTAAAAGTTATGATATAAAGGCTGAAATTCATGAAAATTTGTCGCCAAAGAACACTTTTGGGTTAAAACGTCAGGGAAGTAAAACCAAAGATTTAGTCCGTGTTTGAGTGTCCAAAGTTATGTTATTATATTATAATACAAGTATTTTTCTTCTGTATGTGTTCTATATTTATTTATTAAATATTATATTTCAATACAATATTTTTAAACCAGTATTTATAAGAATATTAAATGGAATTTAATTGTCATTTATTTCAATTATAGTTAAGAGTGATTTTAATTCATTCTAAATGTCTTATTACTGTTTTATTATAATCTTATATATAAAATTCTCGTGTCACAATATTAGTTACCATACTCCTCTGAAACGGCTGGACCGATTTTTATGAAATTTGGTGTGCATATCGGGTAGGTCTGAGAATCGACCAACATCTATTTTTTATAGCCCATTTTTATTATGGCAAAACAACGTTTGCCGGATCAGCTAGTTATAATATACAAGTTAAGTGATATTAAGTTAAAATAGTGCAATTCGAACATAATGCCTTAACTTATTAAGTTTATTATTATTGAAATTGCGTTTGGTTCCACATATTTTTTATTTAAATAAATATGTCGAAGGAACCTTTGGCATATATTCCGCGATCGCTCACATATTGTAATCATATTAATTTATATTATAATGTAATTTATGCAGAAACCCTGTAAGGTCCCTCTGATTTCTTTGTGTTCGCCGGTGGGCGCAGGTCGCGTGAAATTATGAAAAATTACACATAGCCCCCTCACACTGTGGGGAATAGGGTACAGATCAATTTTGACGACAAGAAAAGGGTTGAGGTGTTCCCCCTTTACATGATGATTAATATTATTTTGCGGGGTCAATTCAAGTTGACCGCTCTTTTTATGTATTTACTTTTACATCAGCTTTAAAGGCGTCGGTGGAATGCCTGTTTAGTCTCAAGAAGCCGCCCAAAGAAAAAAAGGGACCCCATTTTTACGAAAGTGTAACAAAAAAAATTATTAAGTGTGTTTACGTATTATATCTACTTGTGTTATATCTTTCCAAATCAAAAGAAGGATGCACTGATCTGGGTTATGAGCTATGGCTGTTGTTGGCATGTTGTTTAACTTTTTATTCAAATATATATTTTTGAAAGAACTAACTTATTACACTTCTACACACAAAAATTCCTTCCCGTAATGACATATTGAGCCGAGACGTGGACACTCACCGTCGGACTGGTCCACAAGTTCAAAGTAGCTCAGCGTGCGATGAAGCGTGCGATGCTGGGTGTTTCTCTTGTCGATAAAATTCGTAATGAGAGAATTAGAAAGAGAACTGGAGTAACCGATATCGCACGCAGGATCAGCACGCTGAAGTGGAAGTGGACCGGTCATGTCTCCAGGCGGACTGATGGTCGCTGGAGCCGACAAGTGCTAGAGTGGAGACCACGATTGGGCAAACGCAGTGTAGGGCACCCTGCGGTACGATGGACCGACGACTTGAGGAAAGTGGCTGGCGGCGGATGGATGCGGACTGCCCAAGACCGGGATGGTTGGCGCTCTTTGGGGGAGGCCTTCGTTCAGCAGTGGACGGCAATAGGCTGATAGAACACAAAAATTGAGTATTCTGCTGCGAGACTGTACGCTTGGCCTAGTGGTTTAACGGTCACCACGCCGTTTCCTACTTCACCTACTTCGCTGGGTTCAAATCTCACGTAGGACAACACTGTGATCCACAAATTGTTGTTCTGAGTCTGGGTGTCCTTTGTTTCCGTTTCATGTATGTTTGTAAAGTCCCCCGCGACAGAGTATTTATTCCTGACTAAGCTGCAATTCAAATTATTTCTTTCGGACTTTTTAGAACATCCATATTTTGTTAGTAACAGAATGACTTTACTTAGTGTTAGTATCATAAATATTTAATTAAATATCAATTAGTGTGGATATATAACCACTTGGACATAAGGGGGGAGTCCCACCTATCTGAAACAAGTACAAATTATTAAAAATAAAAAACCCGACTGCGTCAATATTTAAGAATAAAAACATATAAGTTTTATATATATTCGTAATCACCAAAAAAAACTTTATTTGAATACCACACTCGATGTATTTTGAAAACATTGTTTTTTTATATTACTTTTTGGCGCCAAAAAAGTAATATAATTTTTTTTTTTTTATGTGCCCAGTGCCACTCTCACGACTAAGACGAATCTATTGACACCACTCAGATAAAAATACGACAAGCCGTTTAGGCTCTAGGGCGTGCCAAAGAAATATACATACATACATACACTCGAAAAACATAACCTTCCTTTCGCAGTCGGGTAGTAAAAACATTCAGGAATCAGGATGCTTTTGGAGGAGGAGCGCAGGCGTGCAAGCATGGAAGCGCAACGTTTTCGCATTTTAGTAATATATTGCATGGGACTTTAAGCTACACTTTGACCCATTGTATTGATCATGAGTACTACTGATTAGTACTTTCTCCAGAAAAGTAAAAACGTTTTAAACGAATAATCTCCATACTAAGGAGCTATACTTATTAATCCATTTGATCACAACAAAACCCAGGAGTTATTAAGATTAATACAGTTCAGCTTTAAACCAAATAACCAGCTATATATCCAGAAGGGATTTCCAGCCAGGAAACCGCCCTCTTAACTCCGCTGTATAATTATAATTATTTTAATATGCAAATAATGATAATAAAATTTCGTAGGTTTTTGTTTTTGTTGTCGAGAAGGCTTATTGGGTTATACTTAATTATATTTAGAAGGGCTAAGGGTGTACCCCCTTTACCTGACCGACCCTTAATTTTTATTTATGTCTACACGTTAATTCACTCTTTTGTGAATATTTTAAATTATGAAGTCTTTATACTGAGCTCATAATTTGATATTAGTTATGCCTGTTGGGTACCCCTTGGAATGGTCCTGGAGGGAGTTGGCTCCTTAATCAAATATAACGGGCGAGAACATTTACATATTTGTATCTAAGGATTGCATTTTCGATTTAAACCGACGACTGTACAAATGAGTTGAAATGTAAAAGATTTTCTAAGGAATATTCATAAGATAATCTGTATTTACTATTCTATTGACTTCCGTATTCAGTAATCTATCTCTAGATAAAACTGAAGATAATATAATTATATATTTTTTCTATTTTTTTCAATGTGAATGTTTTATACTCTTTTTTACCATTTTTAGTTGTAAAAATATCTGACAGTATTCCATAACCTATCTCTAGTTTGCTAGGTTCATGGGGTCCGAGTGCTCGGGCTATGTTTATCATTAAACAACTAGCTAAGCAACTGATTGACGCTTCTCGTGACCAGAAGGCCGGGCTTTTTCTAGCACAGAGAATCAGCATTGCCATTCTACGTGGTAATGCTGCCAGTCTTTTGGGAACGCTACCAGTAGGTGAAAATGTGGAGGAGTTTTTTGACGCTTGTATGTAAATATTGTTATTGTTTTTTTTATTTAATTTTATCTAATTTTATAATTTAATCTAGTTAAAACTAGAGATAGAATATTGAAAATAGACATTGATAGTGCGAATGGTATTAAACTGGATATTTTAAATCTAAAATTCGATTTCAAAGTGTTGGTTCTCTGATCACAAGATTCTTAGTGTGTTGTAGCATTGTGACTATCTGTGTTAACAATGACTTAAATATAGCAACAAGCAAAAGTTTAAATAACAATAACCGGGCTATGTTATTTTTAAAAATTCAATGTATATAGCCTATGTCACCCGGGCCATTATTACGAATCTATTGACGTTCATCATCGTTATAATTAGAAATTCTGGTCTGGGAATAGTCTGGGAGGACGACCTCAAAAAAGTCGCCGGACCACATTGGATTAAAGTAGCTAGAGATAGAGATAATTGGAAATTTTTGGAGGAGGCCATCACCTGAGAGGGGTCCATGCATAAAAATTATAAAAATAACATTGATAATTATAATATAATAATTGATTTACGCATGACTGAATTTAATTGAATTGTAATATAATAATATAAATAAGAATCATTTTTTAGTATAAGAAAATAATATTAAATCTAAGCGTATCATTTAGAAAATTAATATTGTAAAAATAAGGTAATAAGGAATAAAAGGCTTTTTTATTTTTTATTTTTTATTCTATTTTATTTATTTATCGTTATAATCACAAACTTTAACAAAAAAAAACCGACTTCAATCTGGACCAAATTTAAATGGGACCATACGGGAATATTGAGTTATTCGTTAATTTGCCGCGTACATACATAATGCAAATTGAAGACTTATATGGTTTTCTCATGGATGACATGTCAGAACTCGACCAAATTTAAATGGGATCATTCGGGAAGCACCAGCTTTCAAATAAAAGAAGAATGATCAAAATCAGTTCACCCAGTCCAAAGTTATGAGGTAACAAACATAAAAAAAAATTAAAAAAATACAGTCGAATTGAGAACCTCCTCCTTTTTTGAAGTCGGTTGAAAATCAGTTCTGTAGTTTAGGCGGTACGGTGCAATTAAGTACAAAAATACGTACATAGATTGTCAAAACTATTAGCCTTCTTTTTGGTTTCACCATAGTCAGCTATAATAAATTAAATTAAAAAGCTTTTTTAAAACAAGCTTTTAATGGAATGCCTCGAGACGAATCAAACGAGTCCAAACTCGATGATGTTGCGACGTTTCTTAACAGAGTTCCTATGGCCACCCTCCAGCTCCAGCATCAGATCAGCTCCATGTCATTATAATATTGTATTGTCACGCTGTATACATAAGCTTGCACAATTTCAGCAAAATCGGTTGAAGATATCTGCTTCAAACTTGAGTTGCAAGATTCCACCCGAACATACAAGCATACATACATACGTTGCAAGTTAATTAAAAGCTTGTAAAATAGAATGAACACAATTTGAAGGGATTTGATTCTGTAACATCAATCCACAAGGTTGGTGGAAAAAAAGAAGAAATAGTTTAGATATGTACTTAAGTGATTTTAAAAGTTTTTTTTTTGCTTGTACCTGGCTGCCCGAGCTCTGCTCAGTATTTCTTTGGTAACTTTTCTAAAAATGAATCTTAACTAGATCGATTTTTCGCTGCCGAAACCCCCTGCATACTAAATTTCATGAAAATCATTGGAGCCGTTTCGGAAATTCAAGATTTAAGAATACAATTTCAGTAATGTGTCATCCAGTTGAAGTCTTTAGTACAAATCTTTAGTTCCATTGTCCCCTGTCCCATAAACCCTTCACCGCTAATGAAATCAGTGCGCGATGGTACAGCGGCCATTTTTTAAGATAACATTTTTTAATCGTTTCTCACGATTCAGTTAGCATTTCGCGAACCCTTTGCGAAGCCTCACTGAGCAGATTACAGATTATTTCTTTCTCAAAAAGCCCTTTTCTGTTTGACTTCATTTTCGGTCAGTTACACTTTAAAAGTTTAGATTTATTGTTCTCTTCCGATGAGAGATAAGTATTGAAATGTTTTTTTTTATTAATTTTGATTCTTGGTTGAGGGGATTGATAAAAAAAGCGGCCAAGTGCGAGTCGGACTCGCCGATGAAGGGTTCCGCAGCAGCAAGTAACATAATATAATTTTTATTTTATATTTTTATATTTGTGTTGATTGAATGAAAGGTAAATTTCAGTTGACGATTTATGACGTATTAAAAAAAACTACTTACTAGATCTCGTTTAAACCAATTATCGTTGGAATTTTACATGGTAATGTACATCATATATTTTTTTTAGTTTTATCATTCTCTTATTTTTGAAGTTACAGGGGGGGGGGGGGGGACACATTTTACCACTTTGGAAGTGTCTCTCGCGCAAGCTATTCAGTTTAGAAAAAAATGATATTAGAAACCTCAATATCATTTTTGAAGACCTATCCATAGATACCCCACACGTATAGGTTTGATGAAAAAAAAATTTTTGAGTTTCAGTTTCAGTATGGGGACCCCCAAAATTTTTTTTTTTTTTCTATTTTTGTGTGAAAATCTTAATGCGGTTCACAGAATACATCTACTTACCAAGTTTCAAGATTATAGTTCTAATAGTTTCGGAAAAAAGTGGCTGTGACATACGGACGGACAGACAGACGGACATACAGACAGACAGACATAACGAATTTATAAGGGTTCCTTTTTTGCCTTTGGCACGGAACCCTAAAAACTGTCAAAATCCTTCGTGCAGCAGTTTAGTGGCTAAAGCGTAAGAGAGACAGACAGAGGTACTTTGGAATCTTATATACTTATAATAAAAATGTAACAGGTCGAATTCTGTACATAAGATATTTAAAAACATTTTTTGGAGGGCTCCCTATACTGATACTGAAGCCAAAACTGTATTTTTTTTACGTTTTTGTCTGTCTGTCTGTCGGTCTGTCTGTCTGTCTGTATCTTGGCCGCGCGTCACTCCAAAATTACTGAATGGATTCAAATAAAACTTGGCATGATTTGAGTTCATACTACGAGGTAGGACATAGGATACTTTTTATCCCGAAATTCAGCACGGTTTCCTGGAGAGAGGGGATGAAAGTCAAAATATGTACTTAGTTGTAATTCAATAACACAATAGTCCCATTTCATTCATTCTTTTTTTGCTAGAAAGCAAGTACTTTAAATATTGTTCCGTGATCTACATATTTATTTGTTTATTATACGACTTTAGTGTGTATTATATTGGTTAGTTCTATTAAATCCTAATAGATAGCGGTTTGGCATCTAAGTTGCACAGATATCCGGTAGGTGGCGCCGTATTTTTATTTCTAGATTTTATTATAAGTATAGATTATCCGGTAGATGGCGCCGTATTTCTATTTCTAGAATTTTCAGAAATGTAGAAAATCTTTACAAAAAAAAATGTGGCGGTACGAAGTTCGCCGGGTCAGCTAGTTAATAATATAAGTATGGATTTGATGTTTTAAGTATTTTCAGTTTTACTTATCTTTTCCGTTTGTAATTTCTATGTTCACACATATTTTATTTTTATAATTTCTATTTAAACAAACGTTTTTGTCAACGGAGCTGGAAAATATGAGATTGACCCATTGCAGAAAATAAACAATTAGGTATGTTTTTTTCGTGTGTGTGTGTTTCCAACCTCAAAGTCCGTTAATAAAACCCTTTTATCTTTGAGTTGCAGTTATCTTCAAGTGGAGGTAGTTACGTATCCTCTATTATTGAAAAACAACGAACGCTTTTCTATTTTTAGACAACGCCCGCATTAGGAATATATTATGCGTCACGGGGGGCTCTGTAAACATACATACAAACAAAAAAGACCTAGACTCAGAGCAACAATTTGTGGATCACACAAGTGTTGAACCCATGACACTAAATGCAATAAAGAGTGGCGTGGCGACCATTCAAAGCACTACGTCATCCATGCAGTTATCACACTATTACTATAGAGTCGATTCTCATCCCGTACCAAAATAAACGCTATCTTCTATCCCAAAGATATTTCTCCTCCATTAACCAGCAACATTAAGAAGCAATAGTAGTGTTATTAGTATAAATGAATAGTGTAATTGATAACGAACGTTATATTGTAAGCAAACAGCACAAAGTAGAGGCGGTCGCTCGGTATGATTGCACCCAAAGGCTATTACTGACTGACTCGTGTGTTGTACTGCGATCGTGTGATTTTGATACCTAAATACATACTTAGATTAGCTTAGATAATGGCACACTGTAAGCTTAGTATTAGCAAGCTAAAGTGGTAGTGAACAGGCCATATAAGACGCAGAACTGATAACCGTCGAGGTGAACGGGTTCTTGAGTGGAGACCGCGTGTCGACAAACGTAGTGTAGGATGTCCACAGGTCAGGTGGAGTGATCATTTGCTTAAGATGGCTGGTAGGAGCTGGATAAGAAGCTGAAAATCAAACCAAGTGGCGTGCAATTGGAGAGGCCTATGTCCAGCAGTGGACTTTGATAGGCTGATAATGATGGAAAAGTGTAGTATGTGACTATATGGTAATACATACCTAGCTTAGGGTGCATAATACATACATACATAGCATAGTTTAGGGTGTTGATGGGGCTGCCACGATTCTGTAGATGTAGATTGTTTTTACGCTACAATGCGTAAAAGGTACGGCTCCTTGCTACTTAGGGTTCTTGGCAGCGCTAAAAACATTCTAAAGATGGTAGCGGATCGTCTAGACTGCTTATATGTCAATCACTGTTCCGCAGTCGCCAATGGGATTGCGTGACAGTGATTGACAATACTTTATATTTTATTAATTTGATTATTTTTACCATCTTGTAACATTTAAATATACATATATTATTAATTACATTTCTAAATATATTTATCAATCTGTTTTAATTTTTAATTTATTTTATTTTAATTTAAATTGATAATGTTTTGATTGAATTTAATTGTTTTTCTTTTCTTAATGTCATTGTTATTATTTAATTTTAATATTTAAATTATTTAAATGTTTTATTATTATTAATATTATTTGATTTTAGCATATTGTGATGACCTTTACTAACAATAGAATAAACTTAACTGTATCTAACAAAATGAACACAAAGTGGTCTGAATAAATGATTATTATTATTATAGCGAGAAAATGGAAGACAAATACTCTTACAATTGTTATGTATGATTTTTCTCGTATACTTATGTACGTTTCTTGTTCTCGCAACACAGGATATATCTCTAATGTAGGATTTCTTTAACGATTAAATTTTCTAATTTTTTCGATTGACATTTCTAGGTAACGTATTGCTTGTACGGTAGGTAGAATGCGGATAAACACATTTTTTTTCAAAAATACTTTGCATTGAAATAGCACAGCACCATTTACTATCAAGTATCGAAATCGTATATCCCCGTATACGTTAGGATGCAGACTCGTGACCCAAATGTTGTGATAGCTCCCAATAACAGCCAGAGGCGGTCAATTATTGCTTTATTAATTGAGAGAGTTCACCTGACGCCTTCGCTAGTCTATATGTTGGCAACTAAGATATTGCACTCAGCAATTTAGCAAGTTATTAAATGTTGTTCTAGCTCGGTGCCTTCAATTTCAGTTTAAGTGATATTTATATACCTAAAATGTTCAATATTGAATCAAGTAGCGATGGAATAGATGCTAGAAGTTCGGATTTATAATCAGATGATTGCTTGAGTGTGATGCTTTAGTACAAAATGAGCCGGTTCGTCCGTAATCATACCACATTCTCACATAAAACCGATGTTGAACGAGTCGTTGTGTTTTACTGAAATACTAGTAGACGCCAGTGGTCGAAATTCGATCATAATTCGGTTTTTGTACTTCTTTCAGCTTTTTTGACTCCTCTATATGAACTTTAACTGCGTCAAATTTCATACTCCTTTGTTCGCGTAATCTCTTCGTAAAAAGGGGTAAAAAGGTTTTGCTACATGTATTAAGACTGCCTCGTTGGTCTCGCGGTTGGCGTGTGCGACTGCTGATCATGAGGTCTCGGGTTCGATTCCCGGGTCGGACCAAATGTTTGTATGATCTACAAATATTTGTTTCGGAGTTTGGGTGTTTTCTATGTATAATATGTATGTATTTACAAAAAAAAAAAGTAAATATATATTTGTATCAGTTGTCTAGTACCCATAACACAAGCTCTGCTTAGCTTAGGACTAGATGGCGTTGTGTGTTAGACTTCTAAAATATTTATTATTATTTATTATTAAAATATTACGTATTCCCGTTTCACATATTATAGATATTACAGAAAATAAGTCATAATTTTATTTTATGTATGTATGTAGACTCAGTTGTCTAGTACCCATAACACAAGCTCTGCTTAGCTTGGGACTAGATGGCGTTGTGTGTTAGATGTCCGAAATATTTATTATTATTATTTGCAAATAGATTTTTACATATCTAAGAAAATTATCACACACAACTGTTGCTGTATTTTAACACATTTTCATATAGCATATTACGAGTATTCTCGAGAAGAACACAAAAAATATCAAATAACAGAGTGGAAACCTTAAAATTTATTATCGGCAATAAACCCGGGAACACTCCTAAAGCATTGCTAATTAATGTAAACATGAAACGATTAGGAGGACGCACAAACACGCCAAATGGCCGTCTGTAGCAATAAATACCTATAATAATTTTAATTACCCTGAAAAAAGACATTAAACAGAATAAAAGATAAAAAAATGAACGCCATATTGCAAATGAGTAAAACAATAAGGGGACGGAGACATAATTAGGTATATTTTTTTTAATATATATATTAGCCGGTGAAAAAACAGGGTCGCACTCGGCGAGGTCATCAGAATAAATAAATTATGATATAGTGGGAGTTTTAGCCGCTCGCATCTCGCTCCACGACACAGACTTGGAATAATTAGACCCGGGTAAGTAATTCATTACTGATTACTTGGTTTATGTCTAATAAGTCTGTGTTAGGTTTAAATTGTGAAATGATAATAAAATTGCAATTGAAAATGATATCCATTTCAAAATATATTTCTGATGTATACTAACCTTAAACTCCAGACTATCAATGAAACACAACTGTTCTTATCTCTATTTAAAATAAGTAGTATTCCTCTAGTGACTTCGAAATTTGAATTGAATTCTAAAACATAATATCACTAGGAAATATTTAAAACTGCCGCTTGTAACCGTACCATAGACAACTCGGACGTGAGTTTAAAAAATGTCGACGGTGTCTAATGAATTTATGGTCAGGAACTTGTTCTGGAACGCAGCTTTTTTCCTCTCGGGACAAGATAAAGAGACCGATAGCTAAGCGCGTGACGAATAGTGCGGAAGTGTTTTAATATTATTTTTATGAATTTAGTTTAGTTTAAATCTGATTTTGTTTGACATATAACTAAATATTACCCGCGGCTTCGCTCTCGTGACTATTTTTATTTAATATTGATCAGTTTGAAAATAACGAGTTTAATTACAACTTTACTCATTTTTATCACGACTGTTCATGAACCACCGAGTTAGTCAACATGGTCAGAATATCCGGGTATTCAAAATAGATCTATTTATTGCTTTAATTCCTGAATAAGCAATGGTATGTGAGAAACTAAGCTGTACCTACAGGTCAACTGAATCTCAAGCTTAAGGCCCTATGTCCTAAATAGGCGTGGTCACTGACGATGAACTGTTCCATGGTATTCAAGCATCAGACACAGGCGTCAATAACACTAAAGAGCAAGGTCGACCTCCTTATTGGTTTAACTTATATGTGTATGGACTTAGGTATTTTTTTTGTTTTTTCTTTAACACGTTTTTATTAACTTCACCTATATATTTGTAAATAAATAAATATTTCGGACATCTAACACACAACGCCATCTAGTCCCAAGCTAAGTAGAGCTTGTATTATGGGTACTAGGCAACTGATATAAATACATATATACTTTTTTTTGTAAATACATACATATTATACATAGAAAACACCCAAACTCCGAAACAAATATTTACAGATCATACAAACATTTGGTCCGACTCGGGAATCGAACCCGAGAACTCAAGCACAGCAGTCACGTTCGCTAACACTGCGCCACAGAGGCAGTTTTAACAAAATAGTTTGTTATCGAATTTTATTTTTAATTTATTCTTTTGATAATGTTTCCTTTTTAACCGACTTCCAAAAAGGAGGAGGTTCTATGTTCCACTATGTTTTTTTTTTTTTTTTTGTATTCGAAAGGGTATGCTTCCAAGGTGGTCCCATTGCCAGCATATCAGGATCTGATGATGGGATCCCAGGGAAATCGAGGGAAACCCTCATTTTTTATAGGCACATACTATGTTTTTCGTATATTTTCTGAAACTGCACCGGTATTTGCGTCTGGTAGTCATCATTTTATGATGATGAGCTGATGATGTAAGGTACAACTCCTTAACGGTTAGGAGTTGGAGGATAAATCTTTAAATATCATATGTACATATGTTACCTTTAGTTGTATTCTTTCAAATTATTTAGGTAAGCTGATGATGGAAGGTGGAAGGTACAACTCCTCAACGGTTAGGAGTTGGAGGATAATTCTTTCAATTTCATACGTATCTAAAGACCTTCAGTCGTATACTTTCAAATTATTTAGGTGAGCTGATGATAGAAGGTTTAACTCTTCAACAGTTAGGGATTAGAGGATGATTTTAATATTGAATATTTGATGAAATAGTTCAACTTACCTACGATTGTATGCACTAAAAACTGAAAAATAAAACTTTTTATAAAAAAAAAATAACCGACTTCCAAAAAACATCCAACGAAAACTCTCCGCCAAAAAAACACTTAAAAGCGTAAAATAAACTGGTTCTTCATAAATTGCCCGGTTTTTTTTTTATAAAAAGTTTTTTTTCGTTTACAATCAGAAGACATACCTCGAATCTTGTATGAAGTGTCTCTCCATCCAGAAGTCTTAGAAGTACTCATTCGGTAGAAAGCAAATAAATAATTGCTTATTACGGGGTTTCTGTCAGGCTACGGTATCTTTCACTCAGGTCAAGTCGGTTCATATGCATGACTCTACCACGAACTATCCTTCCTACTGATATTATAAAGTTTGTGAGGATGTTTGTTGCTATTTTATGTTAATCTACTGAATAGATGATACTTTACAGTAACATAGCTACATCATTATCAGAATAACACATAGACTACTTTTACCGTGATACATTTATAACCTTTTAAACTTAAATGAAGATGAGATTAATTAGTTACATGAAAATACTTTACGTTTCATTTTATGTGTAATAGTTTTTTTTATAATTACCAAAGACATGCTATTAACCCATCGCATGATAGAATTGAATTAAGTGTAATTATTTTAAAACAGTTGAAAATTGTATTTCTTTAAAATTTTCCGATCTCCACATAGCCAGTGTCCATCCATATCCGATCCTCCCGGTGTATTAACGAAAAAGGCACTATTACCCAGTTCCGGTCGGATATATTTTCCACTTGGTTAGCCGATTTTACGGGCAATTGGTTTTAGGGGGCGTCCAAAGGTCGGCACTCGAACCCCGGACAATAGCTCCGATAGTTTATCCTCGGTGCCATTTTGATGGAGCGATATTGATAATGTTAACAGCTTTGTTGGATAGCCGTTGGCCATGTTGTGAATGTGTATGTATTAATCTTGTATAGGGGTAGGTTTATCTCTTTAAAACTGGCACTGAAGTAAGTTTTGTAAGAGAAAGATTGTAAATTTGAGAACGTTAAAAGTTGTAGCCGCATACACATCTACATCTATACTAATATTATAAACGCGAAAGTTTGTAAGTATGGATGGATGGATGGATGTTTATTATTCTTTCACGCAAAAACTACTAAACGAATTTGGATGAAACTTTACAGTAATATAGTTTATACATTAGAATAACACATAGGCTACTATTTACCGCGATAACCGACATATACTCGGGCGGAGCCGCGGGCAATCACTAGTCACACTAATATATAAAGGCGAAAGTTTGTGTGTATGTTTGTTACTTCTTCGCGCAAAAACTACTGAACGGATTTGGATGAAACTTTACTGTAATATAGCTTATACATCAGAATAACACATAGGCTACTATTTGCCGCGATAACCGACATACACGCGGGCGGAGCCGCGGGCAACAGCTAGTATTTATATAATTGTAGGACAATGATTTTAGAAGGAGTTCAAGAACACGGATAATGACGCTGAGACAACTATATTTTCTCTCATTATCTATACTATCTATTACGTTTTCAAGTCTAAACGGTTGCACCGATTTCAATAAAGATTAGAATGGAGATAGTTTTATTCTTGAGGAAGGACATAGGCTACTCTTTACCGCGATAACCGACATATATGCAGGCGGAGCCTCCGGCAAAAGCTAGTATATCTTAATAAATGAAACAGTGTCAAGTTAGTTGCACTGTTTATAATTCAATAAACTTAGGATAAAAAACCCCCGACATAATAACCTGAGTTCCCTTTAAAATGTAAATAACTTATAAACGACTCAACCGATTTTCATGAAACATGTCTAAGAACACTCGCACGTAACTCACCTTTCATTCAATAAAAACTAAATTGAAATCACTTCATCCGTTCGCGAGACAGACACGTCAAACTTATAACACCCCTCTTTTTGCATCGGGGGTTAAAAAAGGAAATTAATTTTACGAAAAAAATGCGAAGTAAACTCATTTTAAGCAAAAACCTAACACGAATTACGAGTAGCAATGTGATTTAAATGCAGGCAAAACTGTGGCCCACTATTAGTAAATAAATAAATAGTGTTAAAGACCAGAAGAACATTATATTATCAGCCACAATGTGTGCATCTTTGCCATCTCTGTAACAAATGATAAAACAATATAATTTAAACCAACCAATCGCCAGTTCTCTTAACAAATTTATACAAAACGGAGATTACTGTTATAGTTCCCCAAACATGTAATATCCACACCAAGCCAATTAAAACCTATACCAATAGGGGACCAGCAGTTTTATCGATAGTTTGGCTTTACGAGCGGACAGTAATAGCAATGGTGGTAGCAATAGCCAGCATGTAAGGGCCCAAACACATTGATTAGCGAATATCAGGCGTTTTTTTTTATAAACTTTTGACTGGTGCTGCTAAACACTGATTTTTAAAGAATAAATTGGTTGATAGTACTAAACACTTCTTTTACATAGACTGTACATAATTTATACCAAAATACCAAAAAATTATATGAAGTTATTGCTCATTTTTTAATTATCTGAAATTATCTAGGAGTTGAATAGTGGAATTTAAAGCAGACTACATTAATATTATCCCTAGGCTTTATTTTTATAACACCTCACACACGACAGTCTAGTCCCACACTAAATAAAGTACTTAATATTTGCTAAATACTACGATTGATTTTTTATAAAACTAACAGATTGAGTTTAGTGTTAATGGTCGTATAATAAATCGATAAGTTCAATGCAAATTTTATTTCATGTTTCTAATTTTCTTTTTCCATTTGCTTAAACTAGAAAAAAATATTCAATTCACTCCCCGGAGATGGACTCAGTGAGGGAAAACCGGAAAGAAAAGAAGAAAAAAAAACCTACAGTGGAACATAGAACCCCCTCCTTTTTGGAAGTCGGTTAAAAAGGTGGAAATGCTTGAGTTAGAGAGACGCGTCCATGGGCAGGAGAAGTTACTAACCATCAGGTGATACATCTGCTCGGTTGCCCCCGTAAACTTGAAATAAAAATCATATGTGGCCTATGTTTCTATAGGATCTTGCATCAATAGTAAAATTCACTGTCTACAATAGATACTGGCAGTGTAAGTAACCGCTAGCGGCAAAATATCCAGTGTGTCTATCCCCTATAGTAGCAATTATGTTTAACAGTAGCTTGATTGGAATATTTTTGTATTCTGTGGCCGTTGTACGTATTAGTGTTATGGAGCTTATCGTTTCCCAATGTGGGTAATTAAGTTGGGAAAACAGAATCTCGTGGTGGTCAATGCCGTTTGTATAACAGACTATTGGCTTATGGAAATGGTCCTTTAGCTACTAGTTGTTGGATTAATTTTAAGTAGAATAGACGCAAAGCTAATTGAAAGCTAATCAGCTGGAAATGTAAAGTTTCTGCTGTAGTTATATTCAAACCAATTCAGTATGCATTGTATCACAATTAAAATTAATAATATTAGTACCTACCATGTCGTTGTATGACCATGATGAGCACCCACATACCTACCATGATATTAACAAAACAATGGTTGTCTGTAAAGTCTGTTTACGGAAGACAGTTTAACGTGACAACGTCATAACTAGACATCGGATATACAATTCTATTTTTTAGCGTTATTGCATATATTGGCATTTTTTCATTGACAGTGCTTATTTTAGTAGTTATACGTGCCAGGCGTGTTGTATTTATATTTATAATTGTTGGAAAACTATCTAAAGAGCCCTCTACTCCCCATTTGGTTGCTTGCAAGGTCCTAGAAAAAACAAACCTTTCAACTATCGCCCGGTTTATGAATGATTCCATCAGAACACTATTTCCCGATTTGTTTATAGACGAGAATATATGTGTTTTGTTTCTGACGATGCGCCTTATATGATGAAAGCTGGTCAAGCTCTGAAAGTATTCTACCCAAAATTGCTTCACATCACCTGTGTCGCCCACAGTTTACATCGAGTTGCGGAAGAGATCAGAAACGAGTTCGAGATAGTCAATAAATTGATTTCTTTTACAAAAATAGTGTTTTTAAAAGCACCATTGCGAGTACAAGCATATAAAGAGCAACTACCAAACGTAGCGCTACCCCCAGAACCAACATTAACACAGTGCATATAATCCGATGTCTAGTCATAACGAAACATTGATTGATTTGACTGCCTCGTTGGTCTCGCGGTTGGCGTGTGCGATAATGATCTGCTGATAATGAGGTCTCGGGTTCGATTCCCGGGTCGGACCAAATGTTTGTATGATCTACAAATATTTGTTTCGGAGTTTGGGTGTTTTCTATGTATAATATGTATGTATTAACAAAAAAAGTATATATGTATTTGTATCAGTTGTCTAGTACCCATAACGCAAGCTCTGCTTAGCTTGGGACTAGACGGCGTTGTGTGTTAGATGTCCGAAATATTTATTTATTTATTTATTTATTTATTGATGAAATCGCTTGCACTTCAAGCCTTAAATGGAACGCCGCATGACGTCAGGTAACGCCGCATGAGTCATGTTTTTTCGTGCGTGCAGCCGGCTCCATCGAATTATAAGACGTTGTCACTCCAAAAACCATAACTCCCTCACAAAAAATAATTCATACATCCATGAAACACACACGAGGAATATCCGGCCTTAAAAGAAAATTTGTTTTTTTATGGAATAGTGGGCAAACGTGAATAACACGAGTTAGGTCGAACCCACAACTCCATGCAATAGAAAACAATCGCTTTTGCCACTATGCTATCTGTGTAGATATATATACTAGCTATGATATTCTATTTGATATATTTGATTCGTAGAAAATCGGCTTCATGGTTAGCCTAACGGTTTAAGCGGTCGCCATGCCGCTTTCTACTACGCCAAGTGATGTGACTTCAAATCCCACATGGGACAACACTTAGTGTGATCCACAAATTGTTGTTCTGAGTCTGGGTGTTCTTTTTTTCTGTTTCATGAATGTTTGTCCTCCGTGACACATGATGTATTCCTTATACGGAAGTTGTCTTTTATGAAGAAAATTGACTTAGTTCCTTCAAAATTTGTCTTCACAGTCTGGTTTCTGCCAGGGCTTACTTAAGTAACCACTTACTGTAGATAAACTTCAAGCCATCAAATCGAGCTAATCAGCTTTGAATAACGAGAAGGTATATTTCGTTAATCTTAAACAAAATGGTGATAATATGCGCGGCGGCTCCTTGCCGAGTTTCGCTGTTAATTTATGCCGCAGCACGAACTATAGCATTTTAACTCCTTCTCAGATAGTGGGGGAATGGGAAAAGGTTGTAAGACTGAGAGAGTACTTTTAGAGATTTAATCGTTGAATGGATTTTTTAACTGCTATGTAGAGAGAATATTGGACACGCAAATTTAATGCTACTCACAGAAATTAAAATAACCATACCTAGTTATAGTATCAACTGTAACTATGTTTATTTCAATTCCTGTGAGTAGTTCATTATTACCTAATAATAATATTAGGTAATAATGAACCATAACTATGTTATTTAATGAAGACTTCAAAATTTTAATGAAGCATGTAAAAATAAAATATACTGTGATTGTCGAATTTGGATCAGGTATTTTGATATAAAGGACTTTGGAACAGGATCACGTAGGGACAAATTTACTATATCTAATTGAAATTAAAAAAATCAAGAAACCCTGTACAGTCAGTGATCTAAAAGTATCAATTCTATTGATATCTAAAGCTGATAACACAGTTTTTAAAGTTATATACCTTTCCATGTGAGTGGTTAGTGGCGATCCGACTTAACCGAAGCCAAAAAGTGTACAGTCACGCCTCAAGCCCCTCCCCTCTCACGATACCACCCGTGCCTCACCTCCTACCACCCCCTGTCCTGGCTAACTTCATAAGACTATGAATTTAAATACGTTAGTCGATGTCAAAGGGTCGTCTTGTTGCATCCGTTAGGGTACCTAAAATGTTACTTTAGAATAGGTTCTACTTTAATAATAAACTAATATTATTGCCTGTTTTAAGTCTCTGATCCTCTTCAGGTATCAACCTCCTCGTTAGGTAAATGAGGTCAGTAAATAAAATATGCTGAATTGTACCGAAATTTAAAAATAAAGTAGCTAAAATAAAAATTGAAGATACTAAAGCAAATTTTTGACAAAAAAATTGACATTTTACTCTTTACGTTGATATTTTACTAAAATAATATACAAATTTCAACAAAAAAAAACCGACTTCAATCTGGACCAAATTAATGGGACCACATGGGAAGCACCAGCTTTCAAACAAAAAAAGAATAATCAATATCGGTTCACCCAGTCGAAAGTTATGAGGTAATAAAACAAAAAAAAAAACAGTCGAATTGAGAACCTCCTCCTTTTTTTGAAGTCGGTTAAAAATACTACTACTACTGAAACTGAGCTGTAAAGTACGGCAACATATTTAGTTTTTACATCCCCTTATAATCAAAAATTTTAACAAAAAAAGAACCGACTTCAAAAACTGTACCAAATTGAAATGGGACCACGTAGAAAGCACCAGCTTTAAAATAAAAAAGTTTCATCAAAATCGGTTCACCCAGTCGAAAGCTATAAGGAAATAAACAAAAAAAAAATTCAGTCGAATTGATAACCTCCTCCCTTCTTGAAGACGGTTAAAAAGAAAGACAAAACATATGACCTGAATGTGTGAAACTGTCTACAGAATTAGTAACCGAAGATTTTAATTTTGAATATTTTCATGTACCCAGCATTACTCCGACCATTAAAATGAATGTAACAATATATCACTAGTTACAATACATTAAGCCTTTTAGTTTTATACATATTATATACTTCCATAAAAAAACAAGCATTCTTCGGGCGCAGTCGGGTATGCCATCATTTTAGCGCCCAACCACGAACTTTCCTTATCAGCAACGGATTGTTAGTACAGTGAGTAAAAATATTCGAAACACGACCCATGATGCTTGTTAATTACTTATTACTAACTTTCAAGTATGGATAAATGGACTAGCAATGAATTAGAATTAGACAATCTTGTCTATGCAAATGACATTAATAATAAGAATAATGTACGGGTCATACAGCTTGCTAAATGATACACGTTTGACTGATTAATTATATAAAATGATAAATGATTTATGCTAGTAACTACACCCCACCACACACATCCTACTACACCCACCTTTGCATCAATGATATCAATTTAGAATATCGTTCCTTTAATCAACAAATCCAATACTGAACACAGTTACATTTTGCCAATAAATCGATACATTAATGATACACTTAGTTTGAAAAGGTACTAAACACATCGTCTAGGGAATTCTATTCGTTTTTATGATAAATTGTTTTTGTGAATTGGTGATGTATGCTTTAACATGTTTCAACAACTTTAATAAAATATTGAAATATCTATACTTAATATTATAAACGCGAAAGTTTGTAAGTATAGATGGATGGATAGATGTTTCTTACTCTTGCACGCAAGAACTACTGAACGGCTTTGGATGAAACTTTACAGTAATATAGCTTATACATCAGAATAACATATAAGCTACTATTTGCACCGATAACCTACATATACGCGGGCGGAGCCGAGGGCAACCACTAGTTGTAAATATAAATGAATTATCGTAAATCTCTATTTCCAAAAGAGTAACTTATGGAGTGTCTTATCAGTTTTCTCCATAGAAATTACACTTTGGAACCGCTGAAGTAGAGTCGTTATGTCCAGCAGTGGACTGTTAAAGGCTGTGGATGTGATAGCCTCCATGAAAAGGTAGTCTTATCTTACAGACCGGCAACGAACTTGTATATCTTCGGTTCGTTCGGTAGCAGTAATCTTTCTTCTATAATAAAAAAAAAACAATACAAACTAGCTTCACCACTATCATGTCCTGAATCCCTAGACATAACTAAACCCAACCAATTACAGCTGCCAGAATATACAGCTAATCCACGTCACCACTTATCTACAGTAGTAATGGCGAACTCGCACGCCTTCGACAACAAACCAAGTTCCAAATTGATTTTTCACCACGGCTAATCGTACGTACCGGTGGGTTTGGACGAAGGGAGGCCAATAACTACGGGATGTCTTTATGGGGCAACAACTAGCAAACCGCTATTACGAGATCGCTATTAACTTCGGCTGAGGCGACGTTGGAAGAATTTGATAGGGTATTTTTTTCGTTGAGCCTGGATTAAAATGCAAGTCAACTGTTAAAAGAAATCTGTTCATTCCATGATCATGACGCTAAATAACCATAAAAAACTTCTTTGAAAATACATTATCTATACTTATAATCTATACTTATAATAAAAATGTAACAGGTCTAATTCTGTACATTAAAGATATTTTGAAATTTTTTTTTGGAGGGCGCTCTATAATCGATACTGAACACAAAACTGTATTTTTTTTCATTTTTGTCTGTATGTCTGTCTGTCTGTCCGTCTGTCTGTCTGTCTGTCTGTATCTTGGCCGCGCATCATGTCGAAACTACTGAACGGATTGAAATGAAACTTGGCATGATTTGAGTTCATACTACGAGGTAGGACATAGGATACTTTTTATCCCGAAATTCAGCACGGTATCCTGGAGAGAGGGGATGAAAGTCAAAATATGTACTTGGTTGTAATTCAATAACACATAGTCCGATTTCATTCATTCTTTTTTTTCTAGAAAGAAAAAAAATAAAAGACAACGGGAAAAGTGTTTTTTTTTTTTGTCCGCGACTGTACACTGCCTGTGGGAAGCTGAGACAGATATGTAAATATGGCGGTACGAAGTTCGCCGGGTCAGCTAGTTATCAAAATAAAATGACAATGGTAGTTTAAATCATTAGATTGTTCAATGGCTTTATGAAATCTTGTGGATACTAGAACGACAACCTGATCTTCATCCTAGCCTTTATTATTCCCAAAATTATTTGGTGTCGGCTACTAGTTCAACCGGTTTTACCAGAATATCAGTTTTTCCACGGAGTGACTGGCATCGGACCTCCGCAACCCTGAGGATGAACTGAATTCGTAGATTGAACTAGCTGTCAGTATATTTGCGGGCACTGACTTCCCAATAACGATAGTCATAGATGTTCATGACACCCGGGTCCGACGATTTAACGTGCTCTCCGAGGCACGGGCGGGAAATACCGCTATCTTCCGTACTCCGGGATACTACATACTCCTATTAAGAATTTCTTGTAAGAAAAACCCAACAGCAGTCCGACCTGGGAATCGAACCCGAGACCGCTTGATGGGCAGTCGCTTACGCTAACCACTGGACCAACGAGGCAGACACTAGAATTGACTACCCGATGAACGAAAATATTCATAATAGCATTCCACTAACTAGAACAGACGAAATCATACTTAATTATTGAATTAAAAACATTTATTTCGATTTAAAATATATTATTATATACTTACTCTAAATTGAATAAATCTAAAATTACGTATTAAAACTATTCATATTTCTAAATTTTAAATTATGACTGCCTCTGTGACGAAGTGGTAGCGAAAGCGACTGCTGTGCTTGAGGTCTCGGGTTCGATTCCCGAGCCGGACCAAATGTTTGTATAATTCGCAAATATTTGTTTCGGAGTTTGGGTGGTTTCTATGTATTTACAAAAAAAGTATGTATGTATTTATATCAGTCGTCTAGTACCCATAACACAAGCTCTGCTTAGCTTGTGACTAGATGGCGTTGTGTGTAAGATGTTAGAAATAGTTATTATTTACTTAACTGTTTTTTTTCAAATTTATGTCTATGTGGTGACGGACTAACAAGACAAAGTGTCATTAGCCCCATTTGTTTCCTTGTTGTGGTGAAAACTGACTGAGGAAGTAAAACTCAGTTAAACAACAACAGTAAGTACTTCAAAATGAAGGAAAGTGTTACGCTAAACCTACAAACCCTCTACAGATCAGTTTGGCCCCTGTAGTATAGTAAAACAAAACTTCCAAGACTCAAGAGGTCTGCATTCAACAGTTGACTTTTGCTGATGACTATTGTATTCGTCAGCTTAAAAGCTACAAGACACATCCAAAACCAAATCAATATTCGCACATCGTGGCTATCGTCCGTATCTTCGCGAAACACGTAAACAGTAGTGTGGCGTCGTAAAAGAAAATGCGTCCGACTGTACCGGAGCGCAATTTTCGCTCCCATTTATATATCGATCAGTTACTACTGTGTTATGTTGGGCTATTGAGCTTCGTACTATGCTACGTAAAATGTAGGTTTTCTGTTTGAGCAATACGTAGAAAATAAGTAAAATAAACCTAGGTACTCGCATTTAGTAGATTGTTTCAATGTCATTCGTACAAATTATCAAGGAAATTCAAACGTATAAAAAAGTAAAAACTAAAACCCAACTACGACAAAAAACGACGCTGAAAAAGTATAAAACAAGTTTAAAAAGCCGTAGTCACACGTTACATAGAAACGCACCATAACACTTTAAAAACGTGTGACTACGGCTTTTCAAACTTGTTTTATAATTATTCAGAGTCGTTTTTTGTCGTAGTTGGGTTTTAGTTTTTACTTTTTTTTTATTTAAAATGTTTTGGTGCCGTTATTAATATATAATGTATATATATATATATATTTGAAATGTACAAGTAACGCCCTTTCCAAAGATACCAAACACCGCATATTTATCTAAAATTATTTTTTTAATACAGTAGTTTATGTCGGCTAGAGGGCGCCACATTAGATTCAGTGATACGTCATATATCCTATAGCGGAAGATCAAGACGCTTCTAACGATACCTCATTTGTCCAGTTCTAATAAGTAGTTAAGGAGCTATGAGGGAACAAATGAACATACATACATACTTACATAGCCTGTCATAATCATAACCCTCCTTTGGCTTTGCTGTAGTCGGGTAATAAAAGTATAATTATTTTCCTCTTCAGCGATTTTAAAGGTTTTTATGAAGGTTACTGGGGCAAATAGTTTGAGCAGGAATACATGCAGCTTTTTAACTTGATCTACGACATCGCGATTTGACTTCTATTTTATATGGTTGGTCATAAATGAAGCTTAACCTAGTGATACTAGGGCCTGACAGAGAAACAACCAACCAAATAAAACAACTCTTTTACTGTTTTTCATCGAGACACCTGCTCGGTGGTCAAACTGCCACACTTGATTAAAATTAAGGGGAGGGGAGCTCCTAGCCTGGGGGTGGCAGGTGAGGCCGTAGAAACCGTAGGTGGCCCGTGGTACGTCGGGGTTCCAGGGATTTCCTTTCGAGGGTGCACCTGGTTCCCCGGCTCCTGGTACCCGAGGCGGTGTGCGGCTTTAGTCGGTTCGAATACGATATATATATATATATATATCACCTCGAATACCACCAGTCGGTGGTATTCGAGGTGATTTCCGCATACAAAAAAGGGAAGGGGAGGGCTTAGAAGGTGCTAAGCTACCTTTTTGACCACCCTTCCCTTCCATTCCATCTTCCCGTCCATGCGCGGCGGTAGTCACTTTACATAAGGTGACCTGTATTCCCGTTTGCTCTCCTTTTATGAAAGAAAGTGTTAAAAAAATCTACAAAAGCAAATTGATTTAAAAAAAAAAAATTTACTTTGATGATGACATCGATTTCTAAGTAAAAAAATAACAACAATATTAAAAATAATTGGTTAAAAAATAAAAAGACGTTTACAAATAAATAAACGAACGAATATACCGTGAAGCTAATAAAAGCGTATGTAGAAGACTCACATAGTCATAGACACCTATAGATGTTTCACATCAATAATTACTCTGTGATATCCAAAAGACTTACACTACTTACACTAAAAATCATTACAGTACTCACAGTGCTACCAACATAACTCACACAGCTTAAACCCCAGACAGCCTTAGTTACAAGATACATCAACCAATCCAATCAAAAGGAACTTAAACCGCTATTACCGCCAACGAACAACCAACGAGGTTGTAACTTATAATAATAATTACGAGATATACTCATAAAGGCGCGGACACATTATTTTTATATCATAATAAAATATTATGAGGCCTTCTTGAGCACATAATATTGATGGCCTCATCTTATTTGGATTATGATATTAATGAGAGCTATAAAAGTATTGATTTCTTATAAAAGTGTTCTGCGCTATATTGCCTATGAAAATGTCATATAATTATGTTGGTAGCATAAATGTATTGGTGTATGTGTGGTTATAGACATTATGTGAAAATTTGTGCTAGTTTTTACACAGGTGCTACTAGTAGAAACTGCAGTTTTAACATAATAATTATGTGTGTATTTCATTATTGTAGTATGCGTGTGGTAAGAACAATATTAAGAACATCTTCACAAACTTCATTTGTAACTAACATATTACTAACTATGTAAACAAATCATTTACAAGAAAAAGTTTAAAACTAAATTTAAAATATTTATAGTTTTATTGAACGCTATATATTTTAACTAGCATGTAAGTCGTAGTTAAGAGTCACCTATGTCCTGGTCAGCCTGTGACCACGGCCAGTGCAACCTTGTCAAAACGGCAGGCAAATCAAAGGTATGTAATACCTTCAAATAAGTGATCGCGTAAATTCCCGAAAAAATTATAATTATTGCACCTATGTCCTTCCTTATACTTCAAAATGTCTAAAAATCATATTACATTCATTTAAATCGGTGCAGCGGTTTAGCTATGAAAGCGTGACAGACAGACATAGATACTTTTGAATTTATAAAATTAGTAATAATTCTGGATTTACTTTAAGTTTCGTAACCAGTTATTTCCTAATCTTGACTTGAAAATCTTGATCCATTTGAAACAAAATTATTTGTTATTGGCTCAATATACTGTATTTATTTTATTACAACTATATAAACTCTACAAACTACTATCATGCTTAAGTACTCACATTCCCTACATTCGTATAAATACATATTCACTACATACAAACAAACTTATTCACAAGTATAATACACAAAAAAAAAATTGTACCACAAATTATTCAAACAATTCCTCAAATACAACCATTCACGCAAAACTACCTCCGCCTTATCCACGATCATAACTCTTAATCGATGTAAAAACCCCGCATCTCTTATTAAGACACCAAAAAAAGTTCACCCCGTAGGTGATCTTGTGGAAAATTAAAAAGGCCTGAGGGCTATCGGGTAATATTCTCCTTCATTACCAAGAAAAACGATTGCCGCTTCAGGTGTATTGTGTAAAAAATTGTAGAGGGAATGAGGATGTGAGGTGTAGTGGTTAACGGGACGGAAGAAGCGCGTTCGATTCTCAGGCTAGTTTGAATGTTGTTTGGTATTACTTTATGAGTGTTTTGCAGCGAGTAGTAATGAAAGTGTAGAGCAACTAGCTAATTGTGTCATATAAAGTAAGCCTTTAAATCCAGATATTTGCAATTTCAATAATCTATACTAATATTACAAAGACGTAAAGTTTTTGAGGGTGCAGGGGCTAGTTTTTAGATTTACTGAACTGATTTTTTAGCTATGTATTAAATATTAACCCGAAAAGCCGCTAGTATAGGATGCGGCGGTATTGTATTACTTTGTTGTTTTGTAAAACACATTTTTTGGTTTCGCTCAGAAAATAGGAAGGTGTAAGGGTTTCCTATCCATCGTGACGCTCGGTTGAGTGGTTCATGTTTTCTACTCATAGAAACTATTTTTCTATTATATACACAAAAACATTTTTTGTGTGTGTGTATACAACATTTCTTTTCCTGATTACTCAATACCGTTTCACCTGAACAGCTTTTAATAATCCACTGCTCTGGACATAGGCCTGGGCTACTGTACCACACTAACTGGATGGTTATAAGGTTTGTTTCAAGTTTTTCTTCCCCTTGGAGTGTTGTTGTCCTATAAAATTGTGCCATTAAGTGGCTCTTATGACACTATCACACAAAACTTTCAAATAATTCAATACGTTGAGAGTGTCACTAAAGCTGCCTCACGGAAGCTATGTGTTTTAAACAAGGTGAGACGGTTCTTCTCGCCCGAGCATCTGTGTCTTCTTTACAAGACCCAGGTTCGCTCGTGCGTAGAGTACTGTTCTCATCTTTGCGATGGTGCCGCTCAGTACCTGTTTGACGCTCTCGACCGGTTGCAGCGGCGAGCAATCCGCATTGTCAACAGTCCTAAAGCCACCGAGTCCCTTGAGCCCCTGCAGTTGCGTAGAGATGTCGCCTCTATGGCAGTACTCTATCGCTTGTATCACGGAGAGTGTTCTGAGGAGCTCTTCCAACTGGTCCCCCCTTCCCCCTTCCTCTACAGGACAACACATGCCGGCCTTGGAAGTCACCGCTTCAGAGTGGTAGACATACGATCTCGTACTCATCGCTTCGGTTCGTCCTTTCTGTGCGGAGCGGTCAAAACCTGGAACTCACTTCCAGCGCACGTGTTTCCCTCCCACTATGATCCCGGGTCCTTTAAGCGGGGCGTAAAAAAGCATCTCACTAGGCGGCCATAGTGTAGGTCACCATGCTGCAATGTCCTTATTCGCATTGAGGATGGTGATCACCACTTTTAGAATCTGCTCGTGCTTTCCATCAGGCAGAGCAGAGAAATCTATTCCACGTCGCTATGCTGTAAACTGTCATATGACATTCGACTGTAAATCGGGACTTAATCGCGATAATATCTACAAGATACAATACCTTTTTTGGCTACCCGACGTTTCGAAAAAAATTTAAACAGAGAACATGGGTACCGCTTGTCAACATCTTGGAATCCTGTAATCAGCAAATGCAATCATCGGCGAATACCATGTTGCTCGACAAGACTCAACGGACGTCGTAAGTGTGGTATGTCGAAGTACCGACACGACGGTGCGAAAGATAATCAAAATAAAGAAGACGAAGTGCGGGTAGTTGCTGAAATTCGCACTTCACGGAGGCGTCGCTAAGCTCTCACCAGTCTACCCGTGACCACGATCGGAGCAATTCGATCGAATCGTCGGGTAACCAAAAAAGGTATTATACCTTGTAGATATTATCGCGATTAAGTCCCGATTTACAGTCGAAAATATGTATAGTCGCGAAAGTTTAAAAACAATTATTGTCATATTTTTTCCTTTCGAATTATAACAATTGTTAAAGTTAAATACTATAGGGAGGTGGAGTGAAGCTACCGGTTGTTCATAAGCCGTGTCGGTGCGAGGTTACCTAGAATAAATTCAGGTTCGTTTCACCGCCATAATGAATGCTAAGATTAAGATTTGTGCGCTCCTGGCCCGCTCTATTGTTTGCATTGTGCCCCGGCTGAGGTACAGTCGCCCACAACGCAGTATGTTCTTGAGGAAAAAACGAATGTGATTTATTTTTGCTTTAATATCTGACTAACATTACATCACAATGAATTACGATTCACGCTATTTAGAAACGGTCAATGAGACGTTTTATGCTATTTTTTTCTGTTGAACCCTTTGTGATCGATAATGAGCCACTGATAGGCTGTAGTTCGTTTTTATGCATGTTTTTTTGACTTATCAACCGACTTCAAAAAGGAGGAGGTTCTCAATTCGACTGTATTTTTTTTTATGTTTGTTACCTCATAACTTTGGACTGGGTGAACCGAATTTGATGATTCTTTTTTTATTTGAAAGCTGGTGCTTCCCGAATGGTCCCATTAAAATTTGGTCCAGTTCCGACATGTCATCCATGAGAAATCCATATAAGTCTTCAATTTGCATTATGTATGTACGCGACAAATAAACGAATAACTCAATATTCCCGTATGGTCCCATTTAAATTTGGTCCAGATTGAAGTCGGTTTTTCTTTTTGTTAAAATTTGTGATTATTACCTTATAATACTTACATACCTAATGTATAACAATAAATCTTTATCATTTCAGCTTACCAATAAAGATAATTTACTCTTAATATAAAAAGATAGGAATATGTTATCGTCGAATTAAGATTACTACAAGTTACTATTAAGTAAGTACTACTATTAGAAAGATTAGCAGTCAAACCATGAAATTTACTCAATTTACTTATTTTAGTAATAATAATATAGGTTGATACATTTAGTAGTCTACTGACAAAAAGTTGACGTTGTATTTTACCTTGAGAGTAAATATCAAATTATAGCATACAATTTTAAAGTTTCTATTCTAAGAGTAATTATTATTGTTTAAAGCTTTGAGTGTTTTCGAAGCTGACTGTACCCTCAACCGCTCGGGGCGGACTTCTTGTAATGCACGTGGGACGACAACGCTTGACAGTCTCCGAGTATATGCACACTTGCGACTAGATCACACAGACTTGGGACTGTTTTGTCGCAGATATACTTTTGTTCACACCATAAATGAACAATCATTGTCAGTAGCCGGTAGGAGCGTGAGTTTTTTTAGACTAGCTGAAGTGAAGATCTAAAATAATATTTGAAAATAAAAGTGACAAATTTCTTCTAAGTAAATGAATGTGTGTGACTTTTTATGTTATGTGCGTATTTTAATGTATTGCACTTCGATTGTGATAAAATGGTAAAGAATATAAACATTGGTGATGCAAAATAAGATCGCTTGTTCCGAGTTACTTCGGCGTTTCCGTAGCCATTTGTCACAGACTGGTGTCACCACAGACACACTTTTCATTTGCATTACGTACATAAAGTTAGATTTTTTAATGATAATGAAAGTTCTTATCATTTGACTAGCTTTCTTGATTTCAATGATTACTATCCCGTCTTAGTAGACGGGATAGTAATCTACTAACTTTTAAACTTTCGCGTTCCATGATATAATTATTATTATTTTTACGGGAATTAACGCGATCACTATTTCAAGGTACTACATACCTCTGTTTTGCCTGACGTTTCGACCAGGTTGCACTGGCCTTTAGAACATTTAGAACGGGAGCTAGAACATGTTCAGGAGGTACTCAAAGGTAACGGATATCAAGTGAATGGAGGACGGAAGCAACCGAAAATAAGACGCAAGTATCCAGAAGTGAACAGGCAACCAGCCTATATGCCTTATGTCAAGGGAGTTACGGATAAGATCGGGTCCGTGTTAAAGAAATACTCCATTCCGACAGTATACACACCAGGCATAAAGGTTCACAACATCGTCGGCACACCGAAGGATATATTGCCACTACAAACTCCGGGTGTTTATAAAATAGACTGCAGCTGCGGAAGTTCCTACATAGGCCAAACGAAACGGACTATTGCTGAAAGGGTCAAAGAACATATCGCTGCTGTGAAGAACCGACAGACGAGCAAATCGGCGATTGCAGAACATGCACTCGATGCAGGCATCAACCACTGGATTGAATTTCACCGCACGCAAGTCCTCTCCACCGAACGTCACTTTTATTCAAGAGTTGTACGTGAAGCGATTGAGATTAAAAAGCATAAAACTTTCAATCGGGAAGATGGTTTTAAATTATCTACAGCGTGGAATCCAGTGTTAAAAAACATACCACCTCGCTTTTCTGCGCAGTCGGATAAACACCAGAATAGGAACACATCGGTTTGCTTACAGAATAGGGACCCTGTTAGTGTGGTATGTGACGGTACATGGCGAAACAAAAATATCAATAATATCGAAAATGTGCGGGTGGATGAAGAACCTTCGACTTCACGGATTTGACGACGGAGGGCGTGCGCCGCTGGGATAGTAATCATTAAAATAGAATATAGATATAAATAATAATTAAAATAGAATTAGTATTCTATTTTAATTATTACAATAAGTGTCAAATAATAACGCAATATTATCACATTAAACTGTATTAATACCGAACGATGACCGCACAATACAATTACAATATTGGTTGAATAATTAACGAGAACTGTATTGTATTGCCACAATTGTCATTATGCTGCTATCGGAGTCATAGTGATGTCAATATGAAATATCGTTTTCGATATGAGATAGAATTTAAACATCCTCTAAATGTAACTAATAATTTTACAAATCTAATTATTTCAATTAGAATACTGTTTTTTTTTTAACGGTATATGGGCCTCCGTTGTCCTCACTCACTCGGCGAAAAACAGCGCAAGCGCTGTTTCACACCGGTTTTCTGTGAGGCTGTGGTATCACTCCGGTCGAGCCGGCCAATTCATGCTAAAGCGTGACTCTCCCATGGACTAGATGGCGTTTTGTGTCAGAGATCCGAAAATATTATTTAATTTATTATTAATTTATTAATTATCTTGATAGATAGTTTCTTAGGAAAAAAAATTAACTTTTTAGAAAAAGACCTTTGGGATTTTTCTGTTTTTCTGAAGTAAAGTTTTAGTTCGAATTGCAAATTAAAAAAAGGTTTACGTATTAATAAATGCTTTATATTTTAAACTACATATTTATGAAAGCTACCATATATTATAACCTTTAAATATGACTTCTTCTATGAATAAAATATATAGAAAGTAGACAGTACACGGTAAAAGTATCTGAAGTAACATAAACACCATTATCGTTATTCTTTCAGAGTCGTGCAGCTCGATATTACAGTCGATTAATTCGGCATCCTTACTGTACAGGTTGTTGCCAATAACAAGTGGCACATTACCTACGTCGCGAACACGAATTAATGATGATTTTATTCCGCACATTTGCACCGCCATTTTGAAAGTTTACCGCCAATAACTGTTTGTTTTGATATTCGAATGATGCTGACAGCTGAATTAATCAGTGGTGTTCTTTATTTAAATTGGTAATGGCTTTATTCATAAATGAAATAAATTGACAGTGTTTCTGTATTTCAAAAGTTTTTTTTACAAGCTTTTATTAAGTTTCACCGATCCCGATGTTTGTCTGTAATCAAATCTTGCAAGTTAAATTTGATCCCCTTCCCGATTAGGCTGAAATTTGAAATGTACCTTTAGTTCTGATGACAATGCAAATATTATATAATAGGTATTATTATTGATCCAAAATGGCGGCCGTAATAAAATATTTCTATACATATTTCTGAACAACCCACTCAATATAGGTATAAAATGAAAGGCCTTAAAGTAACTTTTTTTATTACCAAGTAATGTAAGCTTATTTAAAAAAACTTTTTAAATTAATCACTTGTTTTAAAGAAGATTTAGGCGCTAGGGAATTTGTGAAACTTCAAAATAGAAGACTGTTGGTTAATAAAATATAAAATGTGATTGCAGACAAGAAGAGACCTTGCAATCATAATTAGTTAACCATTTTAACTATAAAAATGACTAAATCACGAAATTACATCCATAATTCACTTAAATATATAAATCACTTTTTAAAGTTACTATTACACAATATTCTAAATAAAATTTTAACAAAATAAAAACCGGCTTCAAGGTTCGACTCGATTTCTCTTGGATGCCATCATCAGATCTTAGTGTCCTTATCATGGTACCACCGTTGGGATATCTCCTTTCTATTAAAAAAAACATCAAAATCGGTTCATAAACGACAAAGTTATCCGCGAACACACATAAAAAAACATATATACGGTCGAATGAGAACCTCCTCCTTTTTTGAAGTCGGCTGAAAATAGTTTATATCACTTCTACGGAAATGCCTCGAATATGACACACTGTCATTCACTGAGACCCAAGTTCTAAGCACGTTAATATAGAGTAACTAATAAATATGAGTTCGTTCCCTAAATGGTAGAAATCAATACAAGGGCGAGACAACATTAAGCGAGATTTATTGACGATATGTAGGCTTATTAGTTGCGAAGATGTATTCGCATTACGGAATGTAGACCTTACAAGTTTTAGTAAAGGACATAATACTTTTACTAAAATCTATACTTAAAATATAAAGCTGAAGAGTTTGTTTGTTTGAAAGCGCTAATCTCAGGAACCGCTGGTCCGATTTAAAAAATTCCTTCAGTGATGGATAGTACATTTATCGAGGAAGGCTATAGGCTATATATCATCACACTACGACCATTAGGAGCGGAGCATCAATGAAAAATGTTACAAAAAAATGGGAAAATTATCACGCTACGGGTAATAGGAGACGCAAACGAGGGTCGCTAGTAATAAAATAATACTGTTCCTTAAGCAGATCATGCAGCAGTATAACCCTAACAAACTTGCTTGCAGGAATCCATGGGCGAAGGTTGCCACTTACTGTCAGATGATGATGTACTTACATGTTTTTTTTTTTTTTAATTTTTTTGTTTATCTGGTTATTGTTCCGGCAAATCTCTGGAACGACTGTACCTATTTTGTAGGGATTTTCAATGACAGATAGCTGGCTCAACTAGTGTAAAATACGAATGAATATTTTACCGTGGCTAGGAAAGCAATACTTAACATTGAGGAAATCGTAGCCAAAATCGTTGATTACAGGGAGGGGGGGGGGGGGGGATGGCAAAAGCTGCTAATCATCAAGTGACTTCTAGTCTACTCATTTGCCTAATTTTATATCATAATATATTTAGTTTTTAGAATTCACAAAGATTTTCTGCTTAGCTGTTTAAAAAGCCTCTCATTATTCAAAGATCTGGCGCATCTATAGCAAATTAGTCTCCAGCATCCAATATACAAAAGTAGGAAAGAATGCGGCAAAGTATTGGTGTATAAAAACCAAATGCTGGCGAGCGCTGTCCGCCTCCTGCGACGTTTAATATACTCCTGTGCACTGGTGGTCACAAAAGTGTTAAGGTAATTGAAAAATATTTTTTAATCCTACTAATATTATAAATTGGAAAGTTTGTGAAGATGTGTGTGTGTGTTTCTTACTCTTTCACGCACTAATACTAAACTTTACAGTAATATAGCTTACACATCAGAATAACACATAGGCTACTATTTGCCGTGATAACCGACAATCACGCGGGCGGAGCCGCTGGCAACAGCTAGTGCTTTATATATTTAATAGTGGTTTAAGCTATATTGGTGCTAGAAAAGTAGTTACAAAGACATTTAAAATTAAAAACTAAATGAAATACCATTTGGATAGCTGATTTTTTTACCTCTTTAGACATTTAGTAGTATATTTTTATTAACTATTGTAGATTAATAGGAATCCTTTCGAGCGTCAATACTTAAGTATTATACTGTTTTACATTAACTCTTGTAGATTTCTTTCGAGCATACTACTGACTAACTGATTTGAAATATTTTCTGGTACTTTAAATCGCATTTGAGCAAAAATACACTCAAAACTGCTGCTGCGTAATTGGTACTAAATGCAGACATTGTCAACATCATTCATGTCATTCATAAATCACGTACCTGTCAAAAGGCACCACGCAGGATAAATAAACCTTACAACCTGTAATAGCTTATGAAAAATACAAAAATTATTTCGGGAGAGCCACGCTTCGTCATGAATGGGTCGGCTCGACCGGAGTGATACCACGGCCTCACAGAAAACCGGTGTGAAATAGCGCTTGCGCTGTGTTTCACCGAGTCAGTGAGGATACCGGAGGCCCATACCCCAACCCCTACCCACATCCCTCTCCCCACCCCCCAAAGGCTGGCAACGCACCTGTGACGCCACTGATGTTGCGGGTGTCCATGGGCGGCGGTAATCGCTTACCATCAGGTGATACGTCTGCTCGTTTGCCCCCTATTTTATAAAAAAGAAAGAACTGACTTAATCATAAAGATACAACCTTCGTATTTCAATGTGAACGTCAAGACATTTGATTATAGTAAAAACTTTATCCAATAATCTCAAAACACTTGTGTGCTCGCTTACCCGTTCCATATGTCACAGCTCGCCACGACACAATAAATAAATAGCACAAATTCCGAAGTGACCAGCGGCCCAATAAAACCTGACTACTATCCGGGGGTAGATAAATATTGCAACCCCCTACCCCTTACATTTGTTACTCTAGTTACGGTCACATATTCTGTCCGAAGGGAATTTGATTGTCGCCGAATTATTGTTCGGAGTTTTTCTCCTAATGTTCGGTGTATAAGAAGTTGGGAGACTATTTACCTACGCTGATGGCAATTAAATTTCGGGATTGGTTAAACGATTTTTCTGACTAACTGATTTACTTATATTAAAGTTACCGTAGTCAACTTACGAGTATTAATGTAAACTTCAAGATCGAAAGTTGAGAATCACTTTTAATAAGTTATGGAATCAGGCGTTACTTTGTTGAAATCCATGACATTAAATGCTATGAAATATATTTAGCTTTAATTCCGCGAGACAAATATCCAGGTCTGAAAGCAGGGCACAAATCCCACCGTCATGCATACTCACATGCACATATGGGTATCATGCATATGTACACATACAAAACCTCCTTTATATACCGACACCGAAGGACCGACAGCGGTGCGGTAGCGCGCATTCGAGCTCAAACGCTCGACGAGTCAACATCTCCTGAGGATGCCCCGTGGAGGGGCGAAACACGTGTCGAGTATAGGTTTGGTTGCATGGCATGCTAATTATTTCTCACTTGTTTTGTATGTGTACATATGCATGATCACACACATACTCACATGCACATATGGGTATGTGCATGTGAGTATGCATGACGGTGGGATTTGTGCCCTGCTTTCAGACCTGGATATTTGTCTCGCGGAATTAAAGCTAAATATATTTCATAGCATTTAATCACTTTTAAGTTTATTTTTTTCGGCTTATTTCTTGTATGTTTTATTAAGATATCGTTATATCAGTCACGTTTTCAAAATGTATGATTTTTCTGCATGTATGGGATGGCTCGACCAATGTTAAACTGTGACCTCACTGGAAACGGATGTAAAATAGTTCTGGAACTTTTCTTCAAGTGAGCCCATTTACCCTGGTTTTGTGAAAAGCACTTAAAGAATGAAATTATACTTGTCTCTTTTGAGTTGCTGGTATCCGTGGGTGGCATTAATCATTTCTATTTGATGATTTAATTGCTCATTTAATATCTGTTTCTACTATAAAAATATCTACATAATTGTCTTAAAAATATATACCCTACGTAACACGTGTAAAAGTATTTCAACAAAAGATTATATGTTACTATATTATATATTTACTTGACTGCCTCTGTAGTGCAGTGATAGCGTATGTGTTTGGAAGCAACATTTATTTTTTGTTGGTCGGTCGATCGATAGATGGCGTATGTCACAATTTCTGAATCGCGATATAGTTTGGTTCACATGGCAGCTTATATAGACCAACCATTTGATGTTTGTTAATGCTTTCAAGGCACATGTATTGGGTTCTATATTTGTGTTAAATATACAGTATAGTGCGATACGGTGGTTTTATTGAAATCACCCCAAGTGACGCGACAGTGGTGTCAAAGTACGCCCGGCGTACATAGTGGTCCTTCGTTGCCGGACATTAGAGCCTGGCTGAAGAGGGCATTTACAGCGGTGGAAACCCGCTGGCATCGGAGACGCGCACCTATGGGCAGTGGATAACTGCTCGGGGCGCTAACATTCCCAAGGTGGGAAGTCATCGCATCGAACAAGTGCGACGACGGAGCAACTGGGAACTGAAGGCGAGGTATCATCCAGATACCAACAAGGTGCATCTTCGGTGACGCAGAACTAGGATCTTGGGACATTCTAAAACTAAAGTGAGGTACCATAAAACTGTAAGTGTTTGAACATTTTATTTCTTTGCAAACAAAGTGAATAAGACTTAGTAAATTTAAAGTTTGTAGTGCATGAACCGTAAAATTACAAGTGTTTAGGACTTAGAATAATTCTCTAAAAAGTGAAGTGACGGCGAAGCTATGCCCGATTTTTGTCCGAGTGTTTAAAGTAAAAAGACTTAAAAAAATTTGCACAAAAATCTTCAACACTTAGAAAATTTTAAGTCAATATTAAAGAAATATTACAAGTGTAAAAGACTTAGAATAAGTTCATCATGGAAGCATACAACAAAGTTCAAATAAATTCAATGAACAGTATTGTACGAAATAGGACAAACTTTAAAAAATCGCCTAAGGAGAGAATCACTAAAGTCTATGTTACCGTAAGGTTAGAAAATCTGGAAGAAAAGTGGACAGCTTTTATTGAAACTCATAAGAAAATAATTAGCGAAATTAATGAAACGGTATATAATGCATCACAATATAGTACTACAGGAGTTTATGAGACGACAGAAGATTTGTATTTAGACTATAAAACAGAACTTAACGAGATCCTCGCGAAATTAAATAAGCTTGATGCATCGGAAAAAAGCGTATGTTCAAGTGAAAAGTCTAAGTCAACTTCCAATGTTAAGCTTCCGAAGATTTCTTTACCGATGTTTTCGGGTCAATACGTAGATTGGATCAGCTTCCGAGACTTATTCCTGTCATTAATACACAACAACCAGTCGCTGGACGACGTTCAGCGTTTGCAGTATTTAAAGAGTCATTTGACTGGAGAGGCTGAGCAACTTTTGAAAAATGTACCTATTACCAGTGTAAATTATAAAACATGTTGGGAACAATTAAACAATCGATACAACAATAAAAGGTTTATGGCCAATTCCATTTTAAAGCGGTTTCTTAGTCAGAGAAATATTGCGGTGGAATCAGCATCAGCGCTGAGAGAACTACTAGATTCAAGTAGCGATTGTTTAAATGCTCTTAAGAATTTAGATATTAATGTAGATTCGTGGGACATTATTGTCATATATATTTTAAGCTTAAAATTAGATGCAGAATCCAGAAAGTTATGGGAAGCGAAAATTTATGAATTTAATGAAGAATTACCCACGTGGGAACAATTTAAAAGGTTTTTAGAACAACGTTTTCGCTCCCTAGAGTTTCTGGATAGTAAAGGTTCAAAAAACTATGTTAATAAAAATGTTTCTGTCAAAACTTTACATGTTGCTACAAAGTTGTGTGTTTATTGTGAATCAGATCATAAACTCGGTCACTGCAAAAAATTTAGTAACGAAAGTGCCGCCTCACGTCGTAACTTCGTCCAATCAAACGGGTTATGTTTTAATTGTCTCGGGTCAGGTCATGCGGTTTATGCCTGTCATTTGCCTACAAGATGTCGAATATGTAAGCGAAAACATCACTCCTTATTACATACTAAGGATGCGTCCACAGTTTCAGCTGAATCAATGAAAGATAATAAGCAATCAGTTGATACTAAAGAGAACCAAACCAGTACAATTACCAATTGTGCCGCTGCAGGTAGCAGCCAAGATTTATTGCCCACGGCTTTAGTTAAGGTGAAAGGTACAGGAGTTGTTTTGCGTGTGTTGCTTGACCAATGTTCACAGGCTTCATATGTAACGGAATCAGCAGTGCAACTCCTTGGGTTAAGAAAGCATACCTGCTATAACACCGCACTAAGATTAGGGGAAGAGGAGGAAGGTAAGAATGCATTGACATCAAAATATATTGTGTATCCTAAATTGCAATCAATGCATGATCCTAACTCAATTGTAACAGTTAAAGCTCATGTTCAAAAACGAATTACATCAGTTTTACCAACACAAACAATAGGTTTTCCATTGTGGCCACAAGTGGAAAATAAGAAACTAGCAGACCCTACTTGGAACCAACCTGGAAGAATTGACATGTTACTAAGTTCTTCCGTGTATAGTAAAATTTTAAAACAGGGACTTAGTAAAGGACCTCCAGGTACTTTGATAGCTCAAGATACAACATTAGGGTGGATTCTGTCGGGAGAAGTATCAAAAACTAAAGATTTAGCAAGTAACAAGAACCATTGTTACTTAACCCTCCAAGAAGACCAAAATTATTTAGAACGATTTTGGAAAATAGAAGAAGCTGTAGTATCCAAAAAACACTACACGGAGGAAGAGGAAGAATGTGAGGCTTTTTACAAGAAGACTACTGTAAGAGACTCTTCTGGTCGTTATATTGTTAGACTACCTTTTAAAACAACTGAACGGAACTGCGTAAATGGTCGCTCAAAGGATATTGCATTACGCAGGTTTCTGAACTTAGAGAAAAGGTTAGTCCAGAATCTCGATCTGAAAATTAAATATACGGAGGTAATTAACGAATATCTCGAACTCGGTCATATGGAGCCCATCCCGCCAGAAGAAGTGAATCGAGAGGATGTTGTATATCTTCCACACCATGCAGTTTTAAGAGAAGACAAAACGACTACTAAGGTTAGAGTTGTATTTGATGCCTCTTGTTTGGGTAAAAACGGAGTGTCGCTTAATAGTGAATTGATGACGGGTCCAACCCTACAAGATGATTTGCGGCACACTGTATTGAGATGGCGTACATACCCGATTTGTCTTGTTTCGGATGTAGTGAAAATGTACCGCCAAGTACTTGTTTCTAAAGAAGATGTGGATTTCCAACGTATACTATGGCGTTCAGACCGCTCCGAAGAAATCAGTCATTTCCGTCTTCTAAGAGTAACGTTTGGAACTGCAGCAGCTCCGTACTTAGCCGTTAAGACGTTACACCAACTTGCAGAAGATGAAGGAGATACGTACCCAATCGCGAAGTCCATCGTCCTGCACAATTTTTACATGGATGACATGATGGCTGGTTGTCAAACTGTAGCTGAAGGTAGGGAAATTTATGATCAAATGTCGGGACTATTAGCAAAGGGAGGCTTTGAGTTGCAAAAATGGAGAAGCAACAACGAAGAATTGTTGAAATACATCAACATCGATCAGCATCAAGAGGAAAGCCAGGAATTAAAAATTGATGAGGTAATCAAAATCTTAGGACTTACCTGGCGGCGAGAATCCGACGAATTTGCTTACACTGTGACACTACCTGCTTCGAAGACACCTGAAACAAAAAGAAACGTAATCTCCCACATCTCCATGTTGTTTGATCCCTTGGGCTGGCTCGCACCTGTAATCATAAAGGCGAAAATATTAATACAAAAAATATGGTTGTCAGGTATAGATTGGGATGAAGAGTTGCCGTGCACATTATTGAAAGAATGGCATACTTACCGAGATGAACTTGAAAACTTAGTTCCATTTAGAGTACCTAGATGGCTACGAACCTCATTTGGTGATTCAGTAGAGTTGCACGGATTCAGTGATGCATCTAGTCTTGCTTACGGTGCAGTAATTTATATCCGTGTCGTTGATAGCCAAGGGGGTGTCCATTCTCGTTTGGTGACAGCGAAAACAAAGGTCGCACCCATTAAGCAAATTTCTATCCCTCGCCTTGAGCTGTGTGCTGCCGTTTTACTAGTGAAACTATTAAGTGAAGTTGCAGAGGTATTAAAGATCGAAAGGCATCTCATTTATGCATGGACAGACTCGTCGATAGTGCTTGCGTGGCTTAGCAAACATCCATGCAATTGGCAAACATTTGTGGCAAACAGAGTGTCAGAAATATTATCTGTAGTTGGTAGGGGTCAATGGGGTCACGTTAAGTCAGCTGAGAATCCCGCAGATTATGCATCCCGAGGAATGAATCCAACAGAGTTAATCTCAAGCACATTGTGGAAGGAGGGACCCTTGTGGCTGAAACACAAAGTTATTAACCATGAGAAACAAAAGGAATATAACACAGATCAAGAACAAAAAGCAAAGGTAGTAACTCTGGCAACCATAGATAAGGAAGAACTGGCAGTATGGTCAAAGTTTTCCTCATTAAATAAATTAATTAGAGTCATAGCTTACTGTAGACGGTTTTTAAATTTTAAGAAGGTGTCTGCCAAATTTGATTCATGGTTGTCTGCTAAGGAACTAAACGATGCACTTATTATATGTGTTAAGCATTGCCAAAGGCAACATTTTGCTGCTGAAATCGACAGTCTGTTAAAAACAAAAACAGTAACAAGGAAAAGTGTACTTACCTCTCTTAATCCATTTGTAGATTACGATGGAATACTTAGAGTTGGTGGCCGACTAGACAAAGCTGCACTTGAGGAAGGTATGAAACACCCAATGATTCTGCCCGCAAATTCACACTTCACGGAGATCGTAATAGCAGATGCCCACAAAAGAACCTTACATGGAGGGCCCCAAATGATGGTAAATTTCTTGAGATCAAGATATTGGATTCTCGATGTTAAAAATAAGGCGAAGTTTTATGTTCGTAGGTGTATATCGTGTATTCGTCACGCAGCTAAGTTTCGAGAACAACTCATGGGTCAGTTGCCAAAATCCCGTGTCAACCCCAGTCGTGCCTTCCACCAAACTGGAGTTGATTATGCAGGCCCTATTAATCTTAGATCTGCAAAGGGGAGAGGACATCATGCCTACAAAGGTTATATATGCCTATTTGTATGCATGGCAACCAGGGCTATACATTTAGAGGCAGTGAGTGACTTGAGTGCTAAAGGGTTTTTGGCTGCGTTTAAGCGTTTTGTCGCCAGACGCGGTCATTGTGCCGACTTATATAGCGACAATGGTACTAACTTTGTCGGGGCTGCCAAGGAATTAAAAGAGTTAGTCGCCGTCGAAAGATCCAGTGTAGCTACTGAGATAGCAGATTGGTTGGCGGATAATGGAACCAACTGGCACTTTATACCTCCACACGCTCCTCATTTTGGAGGACTGTGGGAGGCTGGTATAAAGTCCACAAAGTACCATCTCAAGCGGGTTATTGGAAACAATACCCTTACTTACGAAGAGATGGCTACTGTGTTGGCCCAAATCGAAGCATGCTTAAACTCACGCCCCATGTCTCGTGTGACTGACAATTGTCAAGACTAAGCTCCGCTAACGCCTGGACATTTTTTGATAGGTGAGCCTTTGGTAGCTGTACCAGACCTCAACTATGAACAGTCCAACATCACCAGCCTAAAACGATTACAACTAACTCAACGAATGGTGCAGGATTTCTGGCGACGCTGGTCGCATGAATATCTTACACAATTCCTAAATCGGTACAAGTGGACTTACCAAGTACCAGAACCTGCAATTGGTGACATGGTCTTGGTAAAAGAGGACGGCCTGCCACCTGCTCAATGGCTTTACGGGATCGTTGAACAAAAACATCCGGGTTTGGACGGAGTTACACGCGTTGTAAGCTTAAGGTGTAAAAATGCCGTAATAAAAAGACCCGTTGTAAAAGTATGTGTGTTACCTATTAACACAGTACAATAATCTTGATGCAATTGTGTGTTTCTATTAAGTAGGCGTAATTTGTTACCAAAAATTGTTTATTTATTTTATAAGGTTTTAGTTATTTTTTATGTAAGCACTTGCTAAGGTTTAGCCAGTTTTTTGTTACATGTTATTGTAAAGTTACAGTTATCTTGCCGTGTGATAACCATACTATAGTAAATATGGACAAATTAAAACTTACTACTTAATTTGTCCATGGTGGGCGGTATGTTTGGAAGCAACATTTATTTTTTGTTGGTCGGTCGATCGATAGATGGCGTATGTCACAATTTCTGAATCGCGATATAGTTTGGTTCACATGGCAGCTTATATAGACCAACCATTTGATGTTTGTTAATGCTTTCAAGGCACATGTATTGGGTTCTATATTTGTGTTAAATATACAGTATAGTGCGATACGGTGGTTTTATTGAAATCACCCCAAGTGACGCGACAGTGGTGTCAAAGTACGCCCGGCGTACAGTATGCGACTGCTGTGCTCGATGTCTCGGGTTCGATTGCCGAGTCGGACCAAATGTTTGTTTCGGAGTGTGGGTGTTTTCTATGTTTAATGTGTACGTATTTACAAAAAAGTATATAATTTATTTATATCAGTTGTCTAGTACCCATAACACAACATCTGCTTAGCTCCGGACTAAGAAGATGGCGTTGTGTGTTAAATGTCCGAAATATGTATTTATTATTTATGTTTTACTTACTACGTCTTACCACAATGAAAATTCGTTTGAGTCTTCGCCAATTATATCTATGAACAATAATACTTACCTAAAATAACTTTATACAGCGCAAGTTAAACGCTATAAAAAGCGATTTGCCATTAAAAATTTAAATATGCTTTACTCGTCACGATTTCATAACTACTATCAAACTTTCAATCTATCATTTGCCGGAGTACTAGCAGTAAAGTCTGAGTCATGAAACCTCGGAACCATATTCCTGCAATAAATTCTATGGGCTCTTGACGTGAACTTCCCACCAATATTAGATAAGACAATATGAATGCAAGCGGAGACATTCTTTGGATATCACTGATTCTACCTTGAAGCTTCGTTGTATGGAGAAAGCTTCTGTTGATTATTTTAACAGGGAATTAACGCGTTTACAGTAGACGTTAAGTACCATACTTGATTGGCCTCTAGATCTGGTGGTTAGCGATTCTGACTGCGCAGGTCGAAGTATATTCTTCAACCTACCTTCTTAGCCAAGTTGCATTCTACAAACGTAAAACTTACAAATAAATGGGAATGACGAATGAATGAATGAACGAATGACAGTTTTTTTCTATCCATGCTAAGTCACGTAATCAAAACTTGGCTAAGGGGGTAGAACTTATTCGATTGAAAGTTAAAATTCAAATATATGTATCATTATTTCTTCTAAATATATAGATGTGTCATGGAACACGAAAGTTTAAAAATTAGCAAGAGAGTATTTATAATTTTTTTTAAATTCAATACTCTTTGAAATAGCCAAAAATATTGTATTTACAAGGTAGCGTTCCTCTGTAAATACCATTAAACAACCCAACTAACTGTTCGCAGTATTATGTAAAATAATGATATGAATTTAACATTTTATTTAATATTAAATAAACGCAGAATGGATTTTTTAAATTTATAACAAAATGGTAGTAACAACTATGTTGTGTAAAACATTAGGCAAATTATATTTGATTTGATTGTAGCATAGTCATCTAGTATTAAAATAAATGTTTGTACATTCGTACTGGGCAGAACTTATACTATGATAACTAAATTGCTAATAAACATATTTAATTCTACGTTTCTATATATATACGAAATTCAGATAAATTACACCAAGAAACAGAAAAAATCATCATATTCATCACACAATTATTTCACTGAATAGATATTGAACCAACCACCTCTGGCTTGGTAGTAAAAATTATCAATTACTAGATTAACAATAAATCGTGTAAAAGAAACCATATAAAATAAAATAGTCCATCTCCATCAATTGCAACTTAACCCTTAACTCGCTGTACTAAATCAATTCGCTGCAACAGAGGTGGATTTAGTCGATATTATTGCATGCCAGCGTCGCGTGTCACCGTGTCGATTGCAACCCGATACTACCGATACTTGCCTTATTTTAGTTCAATGAATGTACACATATGGTGATTTAGAAAGTTTTTCATTTAAAGTATTCTTTTTTCTTCCAGATAAACTTGAAAATTGATTTTCATCAATTATCAGGATACAAACTTTCAAAGTTTTAATTCTTCGTGGAGTTCTACGACGTAACATATCAGCTACAAGAGAGCTAAGAGAATAACTTTTTTGTGCCGTTGAAAGTTGTACTTTATCGACGTAGTTGTCTACGTCGTAGCCTTTTTGCTACGACAGACTTCACTTTTGGCTACGACAGATTTTTTAAGTAGACACCTGCTTTTGATATGTTAATGCATGATTGTGTCTTACTTCGCTATAAACGCTATGAAAGGTATTTTTATCTATTCATTCTGTTCTAATTAATGTCGCAACATTGCAAACAACACATGTTGTCCCCTATTTTAATTTATAATGCAATCGCACGGAAACGCGTATTTGCAAGTCTACCTTGATAAGCAGGTACCGCTGCTAATGTGTTAGTAGCACAATGGCATTAATGCGAGTTTCTTCTAAGCAATAAAAACGTAGCATAGTTGTCGATGTTGAAATATAAATTATAGATGACAACAAATATAGGGCGACTATAACTGCCACAGATGTAGAGCGGTTCTTATACCTAGCTCTCACAGGAAACCAAGTGAATAAGATTACTGGAATCCGAAACCCGGAGGTTCGAATTCTTTTTCTTTCTTTTATGGAATTGTGGGCAAACGAGCAGACGTATTTTTTTTTTTAAATGACAACTCCCGCACTAGCAATAAATCCTGTGTCACGGGGGACTTTACAAACATACATAAAACGGACACAAAGAACACCCAGACTCAGAACAACAATTTGTGGATCACACAAAGTGTTGTCCTACGTGGGGTTTGAACCCACGACACTTGGCGAAGTAAGAAACGGCGTGGTGACCGTTAAACCACTAGACCAAACGTATCGCCTGATGGTAAGCGATTAACGCCACCCATGGACACCCGCAACACTAGAGGTGTCACAAGTACGTTGCTGGCCTTTGGAGAATGGGGAGGGGATGGGGGTTGGGATTGGAGTATGGGCCTCCGGCCTCCCTTACTCACTGGGTGAAACACAGTGCGAGCGCTGTTTTTCTGTGAGGCTGTGGTATCACTCCGGTCGAGAAGGCTTATTCATGCCGAAGCATGGCTCTCCCACGGCGAATTTGTGACTATTGAGTTGCATATATTCAAGGCAAGTATTAGTCAGTATTCGCAATGAGTATGGTGACCAATACTCTTGGATTCTGCTCATGCTTTCCATCAGACAGAGTAGAAACACTTTGACAGGCTCATATATAAAAAAAAACGTGTGGCACTCGGGGACTGCGCGGTAAAGCTATTGCATAGCATTTTTTATCAACTTATGCAATTATAATTATTTATTTATTTTTTATTTATGCACCTATATATTTTCTCACAAACAACTGCTTACGTATTCGTCCGATTTCGGAGAAGTTCGTCTCGTGCGAGCGTCGGGTGTTAGGTTTTATTTTTGTTACAGAATTTCTTGACTCGGTCGCCGCGCTCAAATCCCGCGATAAAAGCTATGCAATAGCTTAAAAAGTTACCAAGAGGTTTGCCTTCCTATAGGTATCTCAAACTGTACATACATCTGCACAAACGGAAGGCCATATCGTGACCCTGCAGACCTACTTGCTTATCTATCTAGCTCTATACCTAGATATCAATCTTAGACCTAGTTCAATATTTCATGTTTGGCTGACAGACAGGCATTTGAATAAAGGTTCGAATACAATTTAGCATTTTGCTATCGCATGCAATAATCTGCAGTTGATTGGTCAGATTGCTTTATGGGAATATTTATAGGGTACAATAGAAGATTTGGAAGACAACTGCACTGATAAAATAGTTTATATTTATTCCTTTGGCATTGACTTTAGAAGGTTTGATATTTTATTTGCTTTAATAGCTTCATTGGTTTCAGAGGTCAAGAGGTCTCAGATTCGATACAAAGGTCGGACCAAAAAGTGCTATTGTGTTTTTCTTACAAGAAATATCTAATAAAAGCCCAGAATAAGGACGTTGGCGATATAACGACCGATCCGTCCGTCATCGACCGTCACGTCAATTTTTTTTTTCATATAAATTACGAAAGCATAACTGCCTCGTTGGTCTAGTGGTTAGCGTAAGCGACTACAGATCAAGAGGTCTCAGGTTCGATTCCCGGGTCGGACTGCTGTTGGTTTTTTCATAAAAGAAATTCTTAATAGCAGGCCGGAGTATGGAAGATGGCGGTGTTGCCCGCCCGTGCCTGGAGAGCACGTTAAGCCATCGGTCCCGGTTGTCATGAACATCTATGGCAATCGTTATTGGGAAGTCAGTGCCCTCAAATATACTGACAACTAGTTTAATCATAGAATACAGTTCGCCCTCAGTTTTGCGGAGGTCCGATGCCTGTCGCTCCGTGTAAAAACTGATATTCAGGTAAAACCGGTTGAACTAGTAGCCGACCCCAAAATCTGGGGAATAATAAAGGCTAGAAAGATGATGATAAGTTACAAAAGCATACTGTTACTTACTCAACAATGTAATCAGTCTCATATTTATGAAAAAAATCTACCAATATTTACAACGGAATATCCAAAAATAATTACAATCAGTACTTGTAAGCAAGTGATGCGTGATCACGCAACCGACTCAAGTGTCCCTTTAATAACATGGGTCACGCTGCCCTTGTCAGGCAGTTTATTACCGTAAGCTACTAATATTAAGGTTTACTTTGCACTGGTGATGTTGGATCGGGAAGTCCGCGAAATGAACACAGTCGCGACTTTTTACGCGACACCGTTATTCTAGCCAATACTTGGAACTACAGGATGTTCATTCTTTTACTTTTACCTGATGTAAGTTTTTATGAACAAATCAGTATGAAAGTGCGAGTTTCACATAGAGATACTTTGATTTTAGAGGAAATACATCGACTACTTTTTACCGTGTCAATTGACATATACACATAGACAATGAGTAGAACCACATAAAATAATAATAATAATATTTATTATCTCAATTACAAGGTACAGTTATAAATCTAATATGTGGTAACATTAATTAATAATTCACAAATAGGATAGAGTGAAACGACGGTGTCTGAGCTAGTAAGAACTGTGTGACAGACACAGACGCCATCCCCCACTCTATAGGATGAGCCTTAAGATTAGGAGTTACATGGTGTTTGACATTATTGATACAAGGTAATTTTTTAACATTAATATATAAAAAGCGAAAACAAAAATAAAACAAAAATGAAAAAGTGTGTGTATATATGCGTGTGCGTGTGTGTGTGTGTGTGTGTGTGTGTGTGTGTGTGTGTGTGTGTGTGTGTGTGTGTATACGCGTGTGCCTGCGTGTATGGCTGGGTGTGCTGGGTGTGTGTGTGTGAGAATAAGGTGCAGAACAGACCCGAGCTTTGCGACGCTTGTCAGCCCGTGGGCAAACATAGGAGAGTGATGAGTGTTTACGTATGACAACGTGAAGTATAAAGAGCTGCCTCACGATGAGAATTGAGATCTCTTTATATAGTTGTGCAGTGGGATATCGAAATCTTTTGTTTAGCATTGTCTTTATAACAGCGCGCTGTGCTCTCTCAAGGCGAAGCATGGAGGTTTTGTAAGTACCTCCCCAGACCACTATACAGTAGGTAATGAGAGGCTGCACTAGTGCAAGGTATATATTATTTAGCAACATGGCGTCAACAACAGTTCTAAGTTTTTTCATCGGAAACATCAACTTGCGAACACGGTTTGTAGTGAGTTCTATGTGTTTATCCCAACTAAGTGTAGAGTCTATCTGAACACCCAGGTACCTTATATCTGAAGCTCTCTGTATAAAAGGACACTGACAGGTGTTAGGTGCATTCATTGAGCAACTATGTGCTTTCAAGTTGATCAGCGGAGTTCGCTGTAAAAGTTATGAATTGAGTTTTGGACACATTTAAGGTAAGTAAATTCGAGTCAATAAAAGTTAGCTGTATATAAAAAGATACAGTTATCAGGCTAGTAGCGTAAGTTATCGATATTTTTTATGATCCTGAGTATTTGATTCTTAAGTTAGAAAAATATTAAAATAACTTATGTTTTAGAAAATCCACGGTAACATCTAAATCTTCAAAATCTTCAAAATTTATAAATACTTTGAGAATTACTGAATTAGTAATACTCACTCAGGAGTTTTGCTAGTGATATTGCTCAATTTATCAAAACCAACCAGACCAAACCTACCATAACATAGTGAAATATGAACTTTAAATAATTAACACCTTTAAATATTTAAAGGTATTTAAGTAGGTAGTAAGTATATCGTTTCGTATATAGGGTAGTCGTAAAACTTTCAATTTAAAATCTTCAGTTTTAGAGATCAACATTAGAGACATCTGATTCCGCTCATTGTATGTGTCTATTTAAACACCCTGTATATCACACCGATAGGTATCATAGAGAGTAGATAGTTTGCCTTTTCTTCAGCCACTCTCACTAACGATGTCATTCGCGTTCCGCGCTGGCGAGTTATTGAGACTTTTTCAAGAGACAAACCACCCTGCTGCCATCCCCGTACCGCCTAAGGGTGGTGGGGTTGGATGTAAAATGAATGGAAGAGACTGAAACATTTGTTCATTATTAGATGTATTGACGGCTATACATCTAATAATGAACAACAAAGAGCATACCTTGGGCAGCCCATCGGGCGGCGGCCGGTAGGACGACCCAGATACCGCTGGAAGGATGACGTTGCCAGGGATATGGAAGAGATGAAAGTGTCCGATTGGCCTGAGTTGGCACAGAATAGGAAAGAATGGCGCATTCTATTGTCGGAGGCCAAGACACACTTTGGGTCGCTGAGCCAGCGAAGTAAGTATTAGATGTAGCATTATTACCCGACTACAGAAAAGAGGGGTCAGTTTTGGCAGTCTGTGTATGTTTCAATATTAAAATCTTGAACCGATTTTAATGAATGAATTGTCAATATATCTATACTTATAATAAAAATGTAACAGGTCCAATTCTGTACATTAAAGATATTTTGAAAAAAATTTTTGGAGGACTCTCTGTCATCGATACTGAACCCAAAACTGTAATTTTTTTCATTTTTGTCTGTCTGTCTGTCTGTCCGTCTGTCTGTCTGTCTGTCTGTCTGTCTGTCTGTATCTTGGCCGCGCATCACGTCGAAACTACTGAACGGATTGAAATGAAACTTGGCATGATTTGAGTACATATTACGAGGTAGGACATAGGATACTTTTTATCCCGAAATTCAGTACGGTTTCCTGGAGAGAGGGGATGAAAGTCAAAATATGTACTTGGTTGTAATTCAATAACACATAGTCCGATTTCATTCATTCTTTTTTTGCTAGAAAGAAAAAAAATAAAAGATAACGGGAAAAGTGTTTTTTTTTGTCCGCGACTGTACACTGCCTGTGGGAAGCTGAGACAGATATGTAAATATGGCGGTACGAAGTTCGCCGGGTCAGCTAGTACTTATAATAAAAATGTAACAGATCCAATTCTGTACATTAAAGATATTTAGAAAATTTTTTTTGGAGGGCTCTCTATAATCGATACTGAAGCCAAAACTGTAATTTTTTTCAATTTTGTCTGTCTGTCTGTCTGTCTGTCCGTCTGTCTGTCTGTCAGTCTGTCTGTATCTTGGCCGCGCATCACGCCGAAACTACTGAATGGATTTAAATGAAACTTGGCATGATTTAAGTTCATACTACGAGGTAGGACATAGGATACTTTTTATCCCGAAATTCAGCACGGTGTCCTGGACAGAGGGGGTGAAAGTCAAAATATGTACTTAGTTGTAATTCAATAACACGTACTCCGATTTTATTCATTCTTTTTTTGCTAGAAAGAAAAAAAATAAAAGATAACGGGAAAAGTCTTTTCTATTTGTCCGCGACTGTACACTGCCTGTGGGAATATAGATATGAGAGACAGATATGTAAATATGGCGGCACGAAGTTCGCCGGGTCAGCTAGTTATTAATAATAATGACCCTGGTGACATAGGCTCTATAAATTTTGATAACAGTTTTTACGTAGTCGGGTTATAGTTTTTAAAACACTTTATCTATACTTATAATAAAAATGTAACAGGTCAAATTCTGTACATTGAAGATATTTTGAAAATTTTTTTGGAGGGCACTCTGTTATCGATACTGAAACGAAAACTACTTTTTTTTTCATTTTTGTCTGTCTGTCTGTCTGTCTGTCTGTCTGTCTGTCTGTCTGTCTGTCTGTCTGTATCTTGGCCGCGCATCACGCCGAAACTACTGAATGGATTCAAATGAAACTTGGCATGATTTGAGTTCATACTCCGAGGTAGGACATAGGATACTTTTTATTCCGAAATTCCGGACGGTTTCTTTGGGAGGGGAGATGAAAGTCAAAATGTGTAATTAATTGTAATTCATTAACGAGTAGTCCGATTGCAATAATTCTTTTTTTGTTAGAAAGGAGATACTCTGAAGATTGTAGCATAAAGTATTTAATTTATCACAATCTCTCTATCTATTGGAAAAAAATTTATAAAGAATTTATCATTACGTAAAACAACATGTAGCGACACCTATTGCCAGCTATGCGTAATTAATAACACTTTGATTAATATATCGTGGAATAATCGTAGAACGTATTACGTATAATTCGGTGTAGCATTAAGTATTTGATTTATCGCAACCTCTCTATCCATAAATTCAGCACGGTTTCTTGGAGAGGGGGGATGAAAGTCAAAATATGTACTTGGTTGTAATTCAATAACACGTGATTTCATTCATTCTTTTTTTGCTAGACAGCAAGTACTTTAAATATTATTCCGTGATCTATTTATAAATATATCACGTATAATAAATCTGTAGACGTTGAGTTTGTCAGTTTCTTTGCTTAAAACAGCGACATCTCTTGGAATCAAGTAACTAACTTTACAATAGGTACGTAATTTGATTTTCTTTTGAACGTATAATAAAAATGTGATGTAACAGATCAATTCTGTACATTAAAGAAATTTAGATGTTTTATCGGGAGGGCTCTCTAATCGTTACTGAAGCAATGAAATTTTCTTGAAAATTGTTTCTGAACTTAACAGCGACATGTATTGGAATTAAGTAACACTAACTTCACAGTAGGATATACCTATCCTATATACGAGTAATCTATATATGATTAATTTTTAAAGTAGGTATAATAAAAAAAACAGATTGATATAATTATATTATAATTATAATAATTCTGTACATTAGAGAATTTTTTTGGGAGGACGCTCTAATCGATTCTGAACCAAAAACTAAAATATCATAATAACGTTAAATGGTCATTGTAAAGGAGCAAGGTCCAAATGTATGAAGGAAGACGTCTTTTCAGTAGACTGTATTTAATTTGCTGGTTTTACAGTAATAGATTACTAGAAAAAACTTGCAAAGTTGACAAAACAATTTGTATATCTTCTTCTTCTTTTATATCCTATAAAAAGCGGCCAAGTGCGAGTCGGACTCGCCCATGAAGGGTTCCGCAGCAGCAAGTGGCATAATACAATTTTTATTTTATTTTTATATTTGTGTTGATTGAATAAAAGGTAAATTGCAGTTTACGATTTATGACGTATTAAAAAAAAAACTATTTACTAGATTTCGTTCAAACCAATTTTCGTTGGAAGTTTGCATGGTAATGTACATCATATTTTTTTTTTAGATTTATCATTCTCTTATTTTAGAAATTACAGGCCGGCTCCCCCCCCCCCCCTGTCACTTCACACATTTTACCACTTTGGAAGTGTCTCTCGCGCAAACTAATCAGTTTAGAAAAGTATGATATTAGAAACCTCAATATCATTTTCGAAGAACTATCCATAGATACCCCATAAAAATTTTTTTTTGAGTTTCAGTTCTAAGTATGGGGACCCCCATAATTTATTGTTTTTTTTTTCTATTTTTGTGTGAAAGTCTTAATGCGTTTCACAGAATACATCTACTTACCAAGTTTCAACATTATAGGTTTTATAGTTTCGGAAAAAAGTGGCTGTGACATACGGACGGACAGACAGACGGACAGACAGACGGACAGACAGACAGACATGACGAATCTATAAGGGTTCCGTTTTTTGCCTTTCGCACGGAACCCTAAAAATGAATTGCTGTTCGTTTGTTTCGCTAAAACTCGAGAACCGCCGGGCCGATTTAGCTGATTTAGGTTTTGAAGTGTTTGCCGTGGTTCAGGGAAGGTTTAAACGGTGATAAAATATGGAAAAATTGCGGGGAAGATAATAAAAACAACAATTTCCTTTTGACCATATAAACTGTTCTACCAACTTTCCTGTCAAACTTTTGACTGTCAAATTGAAGCACTTATTAAATTAAGGGTTTTAAATAGGCATCATATATTATACACGAATGAAATTAAGGGTTGTGTATAAGAAAAATTAAAAGATAGCGGGCAAAGTCTTTTTTTTTGTCCGCGACGTCTGTCTGTATCTTGGCCGCGCATCACGCTGAAACTACTGAATGGATTCAAATGAAACTTGGCACGATTTGAGTTCATACTACGAGGTAGGACATAGATTTTTTTTTATTTTTTTTTAATTTAATTTTTTTTTAATAACGGGAAAAGTATTTTTCTTTGTCCGCGACTGTACACTGCCTGTAGGAAGCTGAGACAGATATGTAAATATGGCGGTACGAAGTTTATTTTTATTCTACCCTTCCTGAATATTTTCGCCCTATTCTTATTCTTCCTTTCCTGAAAATTTTCGCCCTATTTCTATTCTTCCCTTCCTATTCAAAGTGCTGCAGCTTTCAGAATTTACTTACAGACAAGTCTGTTCTGATTTCTGAGGACTTTTTATTTTTTATTCTGTAATTTCTGAGATATTTTTATTTTGTCTAAATCTGCCTAACCATAAAACTACATAAGAAAACTTTAAAGTTATGTGGATTAGGATTTTTAACTCTTACCACAGTAAAAAACAAAAAAGGGAACGCCTCAAGACGATCGACGAGAGATGAGACCGCCTATGCTCAATTAAAGTGTAAAATAAAAATATAGTTTTGTGACTAATAAGAAACATTGTTTTTTATTACTTAAAAATATTTTTAAATTATGGTGTACCTCCAAAATTTTTAATCTTCCTAGATGTACCTTGAACCATAAAAGTTTGCGGAACACTGAATGTACTATGGTGATGTGTGTTACTTCGACGTGAATGCAGACCTCCTTAACAAGCTTGACCGTCTTCTTAATAACTGCATTCGATTTATTTTCAATATTCGAAAGTATGACCATGTGTCTGCTTTGCGTTCCCAGTTAAAATGCAATCCTATTCGCCTACAGTGCAATCAGCGAGCTCCTATTTTCATTTCTCAACTCGCCATCCTTACCTACCTACCTTGCTCCGTATTTCCGATACCTGTGCTCTAATCACGATAGAAATCTTCGCTCAGTTAATAATCTGCTTTTTTTTTATGGAATAGACCGGCAAACGAGCAGACGTATCGCCTGATGGTAAGCGATTACCGCCGCCCATGGACACCCGCAACACCAGAGGCGTCACAAGTGCGTTACCGGCCTTTGGGGGATGGGGGGGGGGAGATAGGGGGAGGGGTTGGGGTATGGGCCTCCGGTATCCTCACTCACTAGGTGAAACACAGCGCAAGCACTATTTCACACCGGTTTTCTGTGAGGCCGTGGTATCACTCCGGTCGAGCCGGCCCATTCATGCCGAAGCGTGGCTCTCCCACGGTCTCTGCTTCTCTCATGTCCGTCTCATTACTCCGACTTCGTGAACTGTTCCTTCTTTGTTCAAGCAGTACTACTCTGGAATGCGCTCCCACTCGAAATCAGGATGTCCACTAACCGATATACATTCAAAAATAAAGTACATGAGCTCTTTCTCAATGAACTGGCAGAATTATGTAATCTATAGCTTACCGTCCTTTTTAAACGACTTCCAAAAGGAGGAGGTTCTCAATTTCATCGTTCATCGTCACAATGTATGTACGTACACGGATTACTCCTCCGTCAATTTGTGGACCGATTTTGAAAATTATTTTTGTATTCGAAAGGGTATGCTCCTCATGTGGTCACATGGCCACCATATTTCCTGATATGGCGTGACCTTGAGCGGGATAGCTGCTCTTCGCGTAGAACAAAACAACCGAAGCGTCGGTGACGTCGTTGACGTTCGTCTCGAAATATAGCGAGTGTGGTACCTACTATTACATTTGGCTTGGCACCGACTTCAAACCTATGAATAGGTAGCATATACAAGTTATTTGATACTTTTTAGTTTTTAAGTCGGTTTTTTAAACGAGGTTTTTTTTCCATTATTTAGTGTATAAATGTTGTATTTATGTATACGTAATCTGTATATGTATATCTACTTATATATGTATATTTGTATGTATAACGTTGAATATGATGTGATTATTGTAAATTTTAACGGACTTCTTATGTATATGAGATTTCACACACCTGCCTTATAAGATTTCTCCACCACCCGAAGGTCGACTGGAAGAGAATGCTCTGGGCATTAAGTCCGCCGATGTACATTCTTAGTGCATAAAGTTAATAAATAATATATAAATAATCTACATTGTATTTATATTTCCAAAAAAGTGTGTGTGACCAGTTCCTAAAATTATCATCTCAATGTAACTAACACAACATCCACATCTGGTAGTTCTTAAACAGTTTCTAAAAGATACTTTACAATAGGTACGTTATATGATTACTTTTTTATCGTATAATAAAAATGTAAAATATCAATTTTAAGTTTGAAATACTTGAATTAGGAGTTATAATTTTTAATATAAACAAACATATAACTTAATAGTTATGATAATTTACCAGAAACAAAACACAAAATGTGTGTGAGTGTGTGTGTTTGTTACTCTTTCACGCTAAAACTACTGAACGGATTTGGATGAAACTTTACAGTAATATATCTTATACAGGATACTATTGGCCGCGAAAATCGACATTCACGCGGGCGGAGCCGCGGGCAACAGCTAGTTGGTATATAAAATATTTTATCTACGAAATTGATTCTGATCTTAAAATTGCAAAACTATAACTCACTTTCTTCAAGATTTTTTTTGACTACACAACCGATTTTTGTCGATCAATTTTGCCTTTTATTGAAGGCATTTAATTGTATCGAACGAAATGATTAAAACATCATTTAATTTCGTCATATGAAAATAGTTTTGAAACTCTCTATTTTACTGCGACATTTTAAGAAACTCAACTACGCTCACGTATATACTTATACTACGTCCAAATCACTTCCATTCACTCGACATCCACGTAAAACTTGAGCATGGATATCTGACGATAATTATGTCGGTTGAAAGATTGAATACTCTTCAACTGCGCATTTTTCCTTTTCGCCGTAAGCGTCGAGGGTCGTACAGATGATTGGCGATACCGTGTAGATAATTATACAGATGGATCTCCTATGCAAAGTAAAATACAAGTCTTCAAGTATGCAATTTGGTGTAGAAGCTTCAGAACGATTGGAGGCAAAGTATTATTTTGAGATTAATGTTTGTTTCGAATCAAATGGAACCTGAGTTCTAAAATCTCGCAGTATGCCGATTGTAAGATTATTTTTTCTTCAAATTATTATTTTGATAATTAAAATCGATAAAAAAGAGATAAAGTTTTAAATACCATTACATATTTGATTTTAAATTATCACATTATGTCCTCTTAATATTTAATGTTCAACGTTATTTCATAATGTATGTCTATTCAATTGCATGTGTTGGATACAACATAAAAATGTATTTTTTATTATTTAAGAGCTGGCAACATTTTGTACATTCGTGCTCTTGTGCCGCCCGATTCACCTTGTACGCCACGTTATATTTACTTAATTACTATTGCTACAAATAAACCAAGATACAGTCCACTGGAAGCCTTTCAATACCACAATTCCTCGCACATGGTCCTTCGACATCGAGAGCCATACCTGGGAGAAGCATTTCGGGAAGTATAACGTTTTTTCGTGTTTGAGGTAGGTGTGCTACCAAGAGGTTAATGTCCTCCTGTCAAGCTGTTACGAGGAGCGATCTTTATATGATTTTATCATTGTGTGGCGCCGAAGACGACATCCTGCTACTCATCAAGACGTCGTGCGTCAATACATATACCTATAAAGTTGAAATCATCTCCATACAGTGTGCTTGTGACAACTTTATAAAATATCGCCCATAGAAGCGATAAAAGTGATAACAGCCATTTTTCAATGCGTACGGAACAAGCGACGAATAGGCATTCGACTCGCTTTTGCAACCGGCCAATCACGGACGCCCATTAATGGTATCGCCCGAAACCGCCAATCAGCGAGCTGCTTCGTTTGTGTTCGCCAATCAAAAAAGTTTGCATCGCGTCTGCTGCAAGCCTGTCGCCGCTATCTTCACTGTTAACTGAACTCACAAAGTTTTAGTTTTGGTACAATTTAAAAACCTTTTTAACAGATTATTTGTATAATAGCAGTGTTTATGCAGTATACCTATTAATGCAAAATTTAGTACAATATGACGTCAAAAGGTCAACTAGCCGAGTTACTCGCTGCGCGTGGCCAACGCAAGGCAAGCATAACGCGTCTTCAAAAGTTTGTGTTAAGTGATGACTTTGATTCTGCTTTAAAGGAAATTTTACAGGAAAAAAAACTAAGATTGGAAAAGGTTTTCTGTGAGTACAATGAACTATGTGTAAAGATTTTTGTCTTAGACGAAAAAGACAGTGAAGATTTAGGTGAAATTGAAGAAAAGTACATAGATTTAATGTCTAAATTAAACAATAAACTAAACAGTTTCTCTTGCATTATGCCTTGTAATACCAGTGTTGTTTCTAACATAAAACTACCACATATTATTATACCAAAATTCAGCGGTCGTTACTCTGAATTTCATGAGTTTTTCAATATGTTTGATTCTGTGATAGGATCCGATAAAACGAAACCACCGGTACAGAAATTGTATTATTTAAAAAACTTTCTTACAGACGAACCACTCGCACTAGTGTGCAATTTGCCTCTCACTGATAGCAGTTATGAGGAAGCTATCAATCTCCTTAAGTCTAGATATGACAACCAGTTCCAGATAGTGAATGAGAACATAACAACTCTTTTGGATCTGCCACCCATTACTAAATCTACCCCTTCAAGTCTGCGAGCATTCATCTCTAAAGTCAAACAAAATGTAGCTGCTCTAAAAAATCTAAGTGAACCAGTTGAATCTTGGAATAGCATTTTAATTTGTGTGCTGTCCAAGAAATTGGATTTATATAACAATAGAGCTTATCAACTAGAGCGTGATATCACAAAAAAGCCAACATTGACAGATTTTTTGGTGTTTCTTGAGCGCCGTGCTCTCTCATTCTCTTAGAGAACACAGACTGCGTGGCTCACAAACATCAATGTCTTGCATGGAATGCTGCTGTTTTAACTTCAGGTGGGAAAGTAAGTAAGGAGGCTTCTAACTGCATCTACTGTAAGTTGAATCATAAATTATATACTTGTCCTAGATTTAAGCTTGCACCGTCTGAAACCAAGTTAAGGTTTGTTGAGCATAATAATTTATGCAAGCTATGCTTGAATGCGCATGCAAAGAAGTGTCGCTTTCATTTTAAGTGTAATGTATGTAAGCAGGCACATCACACACTTCTTCACATTGAGCCTGAAGCTGCTGGGCCGATCCCAACTGTAACATTATTGTCTAATGCATCGCATGCAGTGTTACTGCCTACAGCTCGAGTTAAAATATTTTCTAAGTCAGGCACTATAATTACCTGTCGAGCACTGTTAGATAGTGGCTCACAGGTCTCCTTTATGACACAAAGGCTTGCTGATCTGGTGGGTAGGAATCTTTGTCTAACTAAAAATAATATTATAGGCATTACTAACATTCAGCATACAATCACTCACTCGATGGAGATTGAGATTCATTCTTTAAAATATCCATTCAAAACAAAGGTGAACTGTCATGTGGTGCCACAAATAACTACACCGCTACCACAAAGAACATTTGATATCTCACAAATAAATATCCCTCCTGACTGTCAATTAGCTGATGCTTGCTTTAATAAGCCAGGTGACATCCATTTGCTTCTAGGCGCTGATATTTTCTTTCAGATAATACTGCCTCAGCCTGAGACGACTGGTGATGATGCTGTCACACACAACGTGAAGCAGCCAAGGTTAATCAACACCTCTCTAGGCTACATAGTAGCAGGACACTTGCCTTCAGCAAAAATGATAAATGAGGTAATATCTTTGTTTTGTAGAAAATGTGACAATAGCATCAGTGAGTATATATCGCGTTTTTGGGCGTCTGAACAAGTAGCTGAAGTCTACCCAGAGTCTTTGCCAGAGCTTGCTTATACTGAGGAACACTTTAAGGAAACAGTAATTTTAAATAACAATAAATTTCAAGTTTCTTTGCCTCTTAAAGTCCCTCTAGAACAAATAAATAATGAATTAGGGGATTCTTTTCACTTAGCCTTATGTAGATTTCTTAACTTAGAAAAGAGGTTAAGTAAAGATTACAAACTTTTTCAAGAATATAAAAGGTTCATTGACCAATATATTGATTTAGGTCATGGTAAATATATAGATATAAGTCAGTATGACCTAACTAAAGACCCAGTATATTTTTTGCCTCACCACCCTGTTATCAGGGAAGATAGCAAAAGAACAAAGCTGCGAGTAGTCTTCGATGGGTCAATGATGACTAATAAAAAGGTTTCATTAAATGAGATGTTAATGAAAGGTCCTGTAGTTCAAAGGGATCTTCTAGATATATTGATTTCTTTCAGACTTGATCAGTATTTTTTTATCTCTGATATAAAAATGATGTTTAGATTTATTTCACTAGATCCAATGCAATGTTCACTTCAAAACATTTTATGGCGAGATCAGCCCAGTGAGGACATTAAGTGGTGTGCGTGTGAACTGAGGGACCATAGTGATATTTTTGTTTGAAATTTTTATAAGATTTAGTAGTAGGCTCAAAACAATTGTAGAACAAATATGAGAATTTGTAAAAAGATATGTTAAAAACTACAGCCCTTTAAGTGTGGTCCCTCAATCCTCACATACCATCAGCCGGATCTCGGCAAGTATGTAAAAAAATAAGGTATTGTGACTGCAGACATTTAGTAGAGAATTTGTAAAGATATATACTAAATAACTGAGCACAAATCATCAACGATTAAAAAAATACAACGACTATTCTGTGGTCCCTCAGTCCACACACGAAAGATTTTGTTATACTGAATATTATCAAATCAACGGAATAAAATCTTTATTTTCTTACATAATGTTTTAGAACAAGTCTTATAGCAATTTGTAAAAAATAAATTTAAAAAAAATATCGACGCACTTTGAAGATATTTATAATTAAAGCTGGTCCCTCAATCCTCACGTTCTAAAACATACTTGCATGTCTAGCTGCTAGACGACTAAATTATCACAAAGTGTAGTGTATTAAACTTTTTGTAAAAAGTTTCTACAAAATAATAGGTATCTTTAATTGTGTGTATCTTACCTCTAAAATGAGATTATACCATTTCAGTGATCTTATGAACAGATATACGAGTAGTGTGAGCACACAATGAAAAAAAATGTAGACTACCAATATAATTTTTATTGTAATAGTCGAAGCCCAAGGTTGTAAGGTTGATTTAGTGTTATGTTATATTACGTATCTTAACAAAGCATGAAATAAAGTAGCTTTTAGTCGCTTATCACCATTTAGGCTATGTTTCAAGGAAGCTTAATGTACTTATAATACCCCAGTATTTTACAAACCATTATGGTAACATAGTGGTATTATTTATACAGCTCAGTTTTATACGTTCTATTAACACATAAAATTGAACATTTAAAAACACAGGATTTTGTAAAATATTTACAAAAAGCCTGCGATACTACCTATCGCGATCTATATTAATATTATAAATTTGAAAGTGGCTTAGTCTGTTTCTCTATTACGCTTTCACGGCTAAACCAATAACAGTGCCTGCACTTGGTAAGGCATATAACTTATTGTAATACTTTTGTTTAAGTACGTAAAATTTGGTTATAACTTAATGAATGTTAGAAGATTTGTTGGTCCGTACTGTAACGCCCTGGCAAAAAATGCGAATGACTCTGTTTTGTGAAAAAAAGTTCTATCTAGCTTTTTTTTTAACATACTTAAACAAAAGTATTACAATAAGTTATATGCCTTACCAAGTGCAGGCACTGTTATTGGTTTAGCCGTGAAAGCGTAATAGAGAAACAGACTAAGCCACTTTCAAATTTACAATATTAATATAGATCGCGATAGGTACTATCGCGGACTTTTTGTAAATATTTTACAAAATCCTGTGTTTTTAAATGTTCAATTTTACGTGTTAATAAAACGTATAAAACCGAGCTGTACAAATAATACCACTATGTTACCATAATGGTTTGTAAAATACTTGGGTATTATAAGTACATAAAGCTTCCTTGAAACATAGCCTAAATGGTGATAAGCGTCTAAAAGCTAGTTTATTTCATGCTTTGTAAAGATACGTAATGTAACATAACACTAAATCAACAGTACAACCTTGGGTTTCGACTATTACAAAAAAATTATATTGGTAGTCTACATTTTTTTTCATTGTGTGGTCACACTACTCGTATATCTGTTCATAAGATCACTGAAATGCTATAATCTCATTTTAGTGGTAAGATACACACAATTAAAGATACCTATTATTTTGTAGAAACTTTTTACAAAAAGTTTAATACACTACACTTTGTGATACTTTAGTCGTCTAGCAGCTAGACATGCAAGTATGTTTGAGAACGTGAGGATTGAGGGACCAGCTTTAATTATAAATATCTTCAAAGTGCGTCGATATTTTTTTAAAATTTATTTTTTACAAATTGCTATAAGACTTGTTCTAAAACATTATGTAAGAAAATAAAGATTTTATTCCGTTGATGTGATAATATTCAGTATAACAAAATCTTTCGTGTGTGGACTGAGGGACCACAGTATAGTCGTTGTATTTTTTTAATCGTTGATGATTTGTGCTCAGTTATTTAGTATATATCTTTACAAATTCTCTACTAAATGTCTGCAGTCACAATACCTTATTTTTTTACATACTTGCCGAGATGCGGCTGATGGTATGTGAGGATTGAGGGACCACACTTAAAGGGCTGTAGTTTTTAACATATCTTTTTACAAATTCTCATATTTGTTCTACAATTGTTTTGTGCCTACTACTAAATCTTATAAAAATTTCAAACAAAAATATCACTATGGTCCCTCAGTTCACACGCACACCATTAAGTGTATTCAATTACAGACTGTCACATACGGCTTAAATCGTCATCTTATGCAGCCACTAGATGCCTCATTGAGTTGGCCGAACGATTTGAAAAAGAATTGCCTTCAGCAGCATCAATATTAAGATATAATACATATGTTGATGACGCATTGGTAACAAATTCCACTAAAGATGGGTTAATTAATGACCAGAAAGAGCTAATTAAGTTATTATCTCTGGGTGGATTTCAGTTGCATAAGTGGTCCTCTAACAGTGATGAAGTACTAGCTAATATTCCGAAAGAAAAACAACATTTTGGCAATGTAGAGCTTCAAAAGGATGATCTGTCAGTTAAAGCACTGGGTGTGAATTTTGAAATACGTTCAGACACTTTTAAACTTCACACATCAGAGCAGTTTTCAGTCACAAAAAATACTAAGAGAGAAATTCTAAGTTATATTATTCGATTTTTCGACCCGCTGGGCCTCATGGGTCCAATATTCGTTCAGGCTAAGCTAATCATGCAATCTCTGTGGGCCGAAAGCATTGGCTGGGATGAAGTCCCTCCCAATAGCATCTGTCAGAAGTGGATGGAGTTTGCAGAGAGTTTAAAAAACATGCAGCCGATACACGTGCCGCGGTGTGTTAAGCCAACCAACGTTACCGTTATTCAGCTGATAGGTTTCGCTGACGCATCTCTAATCGCGCATGGGTGCTGTCTGTACTTGCGAGTCATCGACAACGAAGACAAGGTGAGTGTAAAGTTATTGTGCTCTAAGTCTAGGATTAATCCTCTTAAGAAAGAGCTGACCATACCAAGGCTGGATTTAAATGGTGCTCTCTTGCTCGCCAGGCTCGCCGATAAGGTACTTCCCACTTTAAATAACAAAGTAAGTGTAGAACGGACACACCTCTTTATCGACTCACAGATTGTACTAGCTTGGTTGGGTGCGGATATTTCTAAGCTTAAAACCTACATTGCCAACAGAGTTAGGGTTATTCAAGAGCTTTCAGCTCAGAACTGCTATCAGTGGAATTATATAGACACGAAAGATAACCCTGCTGATTGTGTCAGCCGAGGTTTACTGCCACACGATTTAAAAAACCACACATTGTGGTGGAATGGTCCTATGTCATTACATGACAGGAATTTTTCATTTACTGTTACAGATAACGATTCTGTTACCATACCTAAGGTTAAACAAACAATAAATAATGTTTTTTCTGCCCCGGTGGTTTCTGTGGTACACAATAACAAAGATAATCATAGTATTTTCGAATTTTTAAAATATAAATATTCTGACATCAATAAGATGGTTAGAATTCTATCATATGTACTCAGGTTCTGTAAAAATACTAGACCTAATTATGTAAAATGTAAAGATTTATTTTTGCATGCAAGTGAACTAGATTATGCACTATCTTGTATAATTAAGTTTGAACAAAATATGTTTTACTGTGAAGAGATGCGATCCATACAATCTGGTGGTCAGAACACGGGTAGCTTGAAGGCGTACATCCCTTTTTAGACAAAGATGGTGTCTTGCGGGTAGGTGGCCGACTCAATCATGCCACTCTTCCTTATTCTAAAAAGCACCCGATTATCTTGCCTAAACACTCAAGCATCACAGAACTGATCATCAGACGTGAACATCTCAGATTACTTCATGCAGGTCAAAGATTAGTGTTGTGTAGTCTAAATCAAAAGTACTGGATTACTGATGCTCTAAGAACTGTAAAAAAGATAATACATAAGTGTGTAACCTGTTTTAGATTAAAAGCAGCGGCTACGAGTCAACTAATGGGGTCCTTGCCAGCTGACAGAGTCACTGCGTGTCGTCCCTTCGAAAAGGTCGGCATAGACTTCGCTGGGCCCATTTCCGTGAAACTCAGTCGCATTAGAAAATCCGTCGTAGGAAAAGGTTACATTCTTATTCTAGTATGTTTTGTCACCAAGGCTATACACCTTGAATTAGCATCCGATCTAACTACAGACACGTTCTTGGCTTGCTTTAGGCGCTTTATATCTAGACGGAATCTGCCCAGCGATGTTTATTGTGACAACGCATCTACTTTCAAGGGGGCACGGACCCGATTAGGTGACTTGTACCGACTGTACGGTGGTGATAAAGACCACCAGGTACAAGTACAATCTTTTGCCTCAGAGCGTGGTATACGATTCCATTTTATACCAAGTTACAGCCCTGTATTTGGCGGACTTTGGGAAAGTTCTGTTAAAAGTGTAAAGTACCATCTAAAGCGTGTAATGGGAAGAGCGTTGCTAACATATGAACAGCTTACAACTGTCCTTGCGGAAATAGAAGCCGTGTTAAACTCGCGACCGCTTTGTGCTGTATCAGCTGACCCAACAGACTTCTCATACCTAACACCAGGTCATTTTCTTACGGGTTCTCCTCTCACCTCATTCCCTGAGCAAGATGTTAGTGACACTCCTACCAATTTATTAAAATTTTGGTCAATATGTACTAGTATAAAACAATTATTTTGGAAATATTGGAAGAATGTGTATCTTACTACTCTCCAAAATCGTCCAAAATGGAGATCTCTTACTCCTAACATAACTGTCGGATCCTTAGTTATACTTAGGCAAGACAATGTTCCCCCTTTGGAATGGCCAATGGCGAGAGTGACGAAGGTTTTTCCAGGCGCAGATGGCGCTGTACGAACGGTGGAAATTATAACACCCAATGGCCACTCTCATCGTCGGTCTATTACCAAAATTTGTGTGCTACCCATAGAAAGTAGTTAGGTTAATGTTTTATCAACTACGTAGCCACTATAATTTTGAACTTAATAAGTGTATACTTGAATACTCTTTTCAGATTTTTATTAGTGTTCTTACACGTTTTTAACTGTAAGTTTGTAAAACACGATTAAAATTGTGAAACTATAACTGAGATTTGTGAGTTCATGGCTAACAGTCAACTTAAATTTTAGTTTCAGTTAGACTTAATAATTACAAAAAAAAGACTGTAGATATGTAATAATATACTTAAACACGATATATAAAATTGTTGTACACAAAATAATAATAGAATATAGAAATAAATAATAACTGAATGTAACAGTATATTTATAAGTTTTGTTTACTTTGTACTGTAAATCAATGTTAATGTCTCTTCTTTGAGGCCCCAGCTATGTTGGATACAACATAAAAATGTATTTTTTATTATTTAAGAGCTGGCAACATTTTGTACATTCGTGCTCTTGTGCCGCCCGATTCACCTTGTACGCCACGTTATATTTACTTAATTACTATTGCTACAAATAAACCAAGATACAGTCCACTGGAAGCCTTTCAATACCACAACTCCTCGCACAGCATGTTAATATTAATATACAAATTTTAACAAAAAAAAACCGACCTTAATCTGGACCAAACTTAAATGGGACTACACGGAAAGCACCAGCTTTCAAACCAAAAAAGAATCATCAAAATCGGTTCACCCAGTCGAAAGTTATGGGGTAACAAACATAAAAAAAACAGTTGAATTGAGAACCTCCTCCTTTTTTGAAGTCGGTTAAAAAGGCAATTATGACATGTCTAAATTATTCCAACTCAAATAACAAATCATGTAGTTGATATTACTTGAAATATTGATCAAATAATTTTCATATAACCAGTAACCTTTGATACTGCCAGAGGGCGAAACCAGTCATCATCAGTCAGGATAAAAGTCAATAAAAATAGTGTAATAAGTACAAGTGAGTTTAATTCTAGAATCTATTTGAACAAGTTCCATCAAGTGCGTGTTGGAACAATTGAGAGTATAAAATTAGATATCCTATAAGTTGGTATCTAATTCTCTACAATCTATAATTGTAACACTAATAATGAGACACCTCATTCATAGTTTCCGTATACCAACCTAACCAGAGCTTGTATGATGGTAATTTGAGTGATAAGCATACATATATATTACTAAGCACGTACTTAACATATTATATTAACACTACATATTATGAAAACTAAGTCCTCCGCCGCGTCTGTCTGTCTGTTCGCGATAAACTCAAAAACAACTGCATGGATTTTTATACGGTTATCACCAATAGATAGTGATTCTTGAGGAAGGTTTTCGTATATAAATTTGTTATTTTTTTAGTATATTGGCTAAAATAGAACGATATTTGTTGAAGACGTCGGATAAATTAAGCCGTACATCTCAGAGAAACATAGGCTATATAATATTTTTCGTAATGAACTCGTGCAAAGCCGGGGCGGGTTGCTAGTTAAATACAAATTACATCCAGACCCTCGTTCTCATGTTAGTCTAACCCGCGACCTCTGGTCACTAAACAATTATATAATGAGTTGTCAGTCTGCTGTTAATAAGCTTACATCAGGGCCCAACAGCTCAACTAAACGCAAATAAAGCGGCACAAACAACTACAAATGATGATATCGAAGGTACGTCTGCTTGTATCTCATTTGTCAGTAATGTGGCGAGCGATAATCATATTTTAGCTCAGAGATCGGCCTCGGTAATGTTCTACCTTGTACTGGCAGCAAAAAGAACGAATTTTATTCTTAATATCTCACTAATATTATAAACGCGACAGTTTGTAACTATGGATGGATGGATAGATGAATGGATGGATAGATGAATGGATGGATGGATGTTTGTTACTCTTTCACGCAAAAACTACTGAACGGATTTGGATGAAACTTTACAGTAATATAGCTTATATATCAGAATAACACATATTTTATTATTTGCCGCGGGCGGAGCCGCGGGAAACAACTAGTCTTTTTATAAAAGAATAATAATAACTTTACTAAACACTATCTACATCTCACACGCGGCTGTCTGATCCTAAAATAGACAGAACTTATGCTATGCTAACAAGAGTGCTGATAAATAAATACATACATATATTTTGTAGATAAATTATACTGAGATACAGAACAAATTGACTGCACGTTTGGCCTAGTGGTTTAACGGTTTAACTGCACTTCTGACTGCACAGGTGGATTAGTGGTTTAAACGGTCGCCAAGCCACTTTCTACTACGCCGTGTTGTGGGTTTAAATACTACAAGGGACAACACTTTGTGTGATCCAAAAATTGTTGTTCTGAGTCTGGGTGTTATTTGTGTCCATTGCATGTATGTTTGTAAAGTCCCCCGCAACACAGGATTTATTCCTAGTGCGGGAGTTGTCTTTAAAAAATAAATTAAAAAAAATATGGTGCTCGTCACACAATATTTTTACTGTGTGGGTATTGAATCCATGATATTTAGCGTAGCAGTCCAGTTGCATATGCGACTATGACCAGTTCAACCAAGTGGCTGAAGAACTGTGAACCAAGAAAAAATGGCATCATTAAATCACATTTTCTGGTTGCACTAGATTCGGGTGTTTAGAAGCAGCATCTCGGTTCACCAGTGCTCTACTAAAATTCTTTCCATCGCCTGGTGTGTTTGGAGGTTGGAGCTAGTTCGAATTACAGGTTTGTGAATCTCACTTGCTCGAGCTTTCTTTAATTTGCTAAAATTGCATAGCAATATGCCTTGCATATAGTTTTTTGTGTGTATTCCTATTTGTCCATCTAATCCTTAAAGGTAACAGGCTTTCCCCTGTTAAGGTATTATTTGTCCAATTGCAATGAAAGTTATCTTTAGATTTTTTTTTATAGATTGAGACCGACAGTCTTGTGTAGTAGGTGATTTGGTATTTCACTCACAATTTTCCTTAAAACCTTACTAAATGATAGAAATATTAAACTGTTCTAGTCGTAAACACACAAGACTTTCGTTTGACGATTTGTATTTCAGTACCAATACCAAACTTTTTTTTTCTGCTGTCTGTACATCATCTGGAATATTGCTCTATTACATTTGAATAATTATTCCTCATCGTTGATGTGTCGCGTAGCTCAAAGAGAGCCTATAAATATATTTATATTTAGCATTCCCCTGTCTGAACTCAGCCTTATTTTTCAGATAGGCTCCGTTGTTAGATCAATGACTTTTATATAAGGCCCTAGTGTTGAAAATAATGAAATGGATATACACTACGGAAATCTTTCATGTTATTGAAATTAATTTTGAGTAATATATATATCCTTACCTACGAGTAAATTTTGTAATTGTGTCACTGGTATATTGATTGAGTGGGTAGTAATATTGTCTATGAAATCAAAGTCTGTGAGCTCGACTTTCAGTTGATACAAATGCGTGATGAGTCTAATGTCGCTGGAGGTCAAAGTGCCGACTGTTAGGTCTCTTAAGTTATCATTAATATTAGCATCATCAACAGCCCCCAACATGTCACTGTTGGGCATAGGCCTCTCTTAAACAAGGAGGCCATAGCCTACAATACCACGCGGGCCAGACTTGTTTGTATAGGGTTTTTCAGGTTATCCTTCCTTTTTAGTCATGATGTCTGGTCCTGCGTAGTTTATTAGTATGGATACCTGAAAATCTAGAGTTGCAAGTGTGGTGCCATCTTTTCGTTCCTCCCGAAACAGTGAGTCAGGGTGGAGGTGGTGGAGGAAACCTAATTAAAGAAGGTTGGATCTCCAGTACCTCACTACCTCACTACTACTACTAGTTTTCTATAAGGCCAAGGCCGACTCCGGTTAAGCCTTTTTCAATATACTAGGTGATCTCAAAAGTTCCTCATCCCAACGTGAAGGTAGCAACATTTGTTAATAAAATATATAATTTTATTTATTTGATCACCTGTCAAAGTGACTATGCTCAGCCTGAAGGAAAGATTGAGTAGAATCCGAGAGTGAGGGACACCATACTCACTACGAAAGTAGACAATGCAGTATGGCGACCCACACTATGGCGTTTTAGTAAGATGTTTTTTCACGCCACGCTAAAAGGACCCGGGATCATAGTCGAAGGGAAACACGTGCGCTGGTAGTGAGTTCCAGTTTATAACTGCTCGGCACAGGAAGGAAAAACTAAACCGTTTAGTTCGGGAACGTATTTCTACGACTCTGAGGCGGTGACTTCCAAGGATAGTACGTGTTGTTCTGTAGAGGAAGGGAGAAGGTTGGATCAGGTGGAAGAGCTCTTCAGTACACTCTCCATGATAAAGGCAGTAGAGGACTGCCATGTTCTTGTATTGTGCATCGCTGGGAGAAGTGTGTAGAGTTCAACAATTCGATTCGATTCGAACGGTTGCCTACCAACCGATGATAATGTAATTATTATTATTTTTACGGGAATTAACGCGATCACTATTTCAAGGTACTACATACCTCTGTTTTGGCTCAGCGGCGCACGCTGAGCCAGTCAGCCTGTGACCACGGCCAGTGCAACCTGGTCGAAACGTCAGGCAAAACAGAGGTATGTAGTACCTTGAAATAGTGATCGCGTTAATTCCCGTAAAAATAATAATAATTATATCATGGAACGATGATAATGTCTTGAATCATCGTTTGGTCGGCAATTTTTGGAACCACCCGTGTGTCATAATATCATCATCATCATCAGCCCGTTTCAGCCCACTGCTGGATATAGGTCTCTCCCAAGGAACGCCACCAAGGAGCAAATAAGAATGGATGCTGGATGCAAAAAATAATATAGAAATAAATATTTCGGACATCTAACACACAACGCCATCTAGTCCCGAGTTAAGCAGAGCTTGTGTTATGGGTACTAGACAACTGATACAAATACTTTTTTTTGTAAATGCATACATATTATACATAGAAAACACCCAAACTCCGAAACAAATATTTGTAGACCATACAAACATTTGGTCCGACTCGGGAATCAAACCCAAGACCTCATTATCAGCAGTCGTACCGTATCACCAACGAGGCAGTCAAGTATATACTTGTATATAAATATATATATACTTTTTTCATATACTATACATAGAATACACTCAAACTCCGAAACAAGTATTTGCACATCATACAAACATTTATTACCCGGGAATCGAACCTGACCACTCAAGCACAGCTGTCGCATATGCTACCACTGCGCCGCTAATTTAATATTTCAATAAATAAAATAAAAACATAATTCTAACCATGAGTTGTTCCTAGTAACAGTAATTGTTCCGAACTTTGCAAATTCACCAATCAACAACACAAGTATTTCTCAAAATTTGTAAACAAGATTGTGGTTTACAAAATCACCCTAATTCTAATTGGCGCGAGGTGTTACGACGGCGGAGGGCGTCACGGACGATTTCACCGGCTGCACCATGTACACGACAGCTATACGACTGTCCGGTTTTAGGTTTAGTTCCCTGCGGTGACAAAATGTATCGACACATTTAGATGCAACTGTATGTGATATGTAATGTAGACTCATAGCTGTGTAACGTATGTATTATGTTTGGGAACAGGATATTGTGGACTTTAATTGTTTAACCTAGGTAAACCTGAAACTATTAACATCTGAAATCTTTGATAAAATAGGTTTTATTAGGTTGGTTAGGTCATAAGTAGTGTAAGAAAAATCCCAAATAAAATATTTCATTGTAAAGATTTCGGGGAAGCTGCCGTCTTATACAAATAAATATTTCGGACCTCTAACACACAACGCCATCAAGTCCCAAGCTAAGCAGAGCTTGTGTTATAGGTACTATACAACTGATATTTTGTACTGTACTGTACACAATACAGTAGCACAATAGGTTATGTAGTAACAAAACTCGTGATGTAACAAATATTTATTTATGCCGTCTATATATGGGACAGTAGATTTATTTAGTTTAAATTTACAATATAGTCACAGAAAGTATATGTTTGTAGATTATTTCAACATTTTTTTTATGACAATTACATAGTGAAATTCCATCTATATTTCGAAAGTAACTTTGTTTGTATAATATGTCTGTTCCTCCTTCCCGGCTCCCGCTGCACCGATTTTAATGAAATTTGAAATGGAGATACTCTAATTCTTCAGGAAGGACTTAGGCTATTTTTTATCGCTATCTACGACACAGACGCAGCCGGAACTGCGCGCAAAGCTAGTATATTTTTAAATGAATAATTAAGAAAGTTAATTAGACAACAAACGAATACAACATTAGTTAGTTTCCGAAAACTACCCCATGGCCAAATTCTAGTCAATGATTGATCAGTATAGATTATGGTTGATTCCTGTTTAGCGTGTTCACGGGCAATATGCCAGGGTTAATCATAGGGGTCGTATCGAATTGGCGCTATTGATTTTTGGTTTACCTGGGGGATAGTTTCTTCAAGAAAATTACTGGTTGGATAGTGAATTGTTTACTTAGCTACGTACTTTAACTGCCTCGATGGCGCTGTGGTAGCGTATGCGACTGCTATGATTGAGGTCTCGGGTTCAATTGTCGGTTCGTATCAAATGTTTGTATGATCTGCAAATATTTGTTTCGGTGTCTTCTATGTATAATATGTAAGTATTTACAAAAGAAAAAAGTATATATGTATTCTATCAGTCAATCTAGCTATCATAATATAAGCTCTGCTTAGTTTGAAGCTAGATGGCGTTGTGTGTGAAATGTTCGAAATGTCCGAAATATGTTAACTTGTTTCTTGAGAGTTGTATGTTTCCTCGAAGAGTGGTAGGCACTTGCCATCAGCCCTCTCATTTACCCTCTATATCGTAAAAAGGTTTTAGGTTAGTGTTGTATTTTTTTGTGTTAGACACGTATCGATTAACTTGTTTTTCTAGGTATGTATAACAATACCGAAATATGACTATTTTTTTATGAAGAAAAATAACTTAAATTAATGTCATTCTGCCTTTAAAATGCAATTTATTTTGTTATTAAAATAATAAATGTGATATCAATACATTCAGTCTGGACTGAATCCCGAAAATAACATGCAAGCGTCAATGCCAAAACATTTCTGTGAGCTTTTCCTATAGGCCATCGTAAAAATAGAAAAAAAAGGAAATACACCAATAAATCCTGGTTCAACACAAATTGACGTGTCCGCGTTACAACAAAATTCAAATCAAAATCTGTCGAAAGCCACAGGGTGATGGCAAAAGCGAGTTTTTTCATTTAACACCTTTGTAATTGTCTGATATATATCGGCACATTTTTCAGAACGATATGGACTGTCAAAATCGGTATACAGCGGTTGGGGTGATGGAAAACGTAGTAAGTGATAATGGGTGAACAATGTGATTTATTTACGGGTTTTGTGATTTGTATTTTTTGGCGGTTCTTTAATGGATGAAAATATATTCTATTTTTAATCTGTATTGTATTTTTTGAATTATTTAGTATAGAAGTGAAGAAAATAATGCTGTAATTATTGAAAAATTAAAATGTAAATTTGTAAGAGTGTGAATTGTTAATTCCAGTATATTGTAACTTAAGTTAAACTAATAGAATACATGCGCCGCATCTATCTCTCGCTTGCATTTCAATATTTCTTTTGAATTGCAGTTTTATTTTTGACGGAACTACAATGTTTCAGTCAATAATTTATTTTAAAAATGTACCAATAAGTTGGAATAAGCGAAAATAATAAAATAAACTAACATTTCGCATGAATTGACCCAAAGTTTTATGACATAAGTTTTCTAAAATACATTTCTAATTTATAATTGAGTTAATATTGGGTTTAAGTTTTTTTTTAAACTAAAACTCACGTATGCCAGTGCTACGTTGTGCGTGTGATCAAACTCGTCCATTAGTAGATCGAGCATCGAAAAATGCGTGTGATAGGTAAAAATGTGGCCTCTCACTAATGCTTCATTCGTCCGATGTTGTGTGCGTACACACTAGGCTAGGAAATCGTATTTTTACACGACTGCTTGCAAATTACGTATAACGAAACGTACGTAAGTACGTACATACATATATACACATATATGTACATTTGACTGCACGGTTGGCCTTGTGGTTTAGGCGGTCGCCACGCCGCTTGCCAATTCGCCAAGTGTTGTGGGTTCAAATCCTACATGGGGCAACACTTTGTGTGATCCACAAATTGTTGTTCTGAGTTTGGGTGTTATTTGTGTCCGTTTCATGTATGTCTGTAAAGTCCCCCGCGACACAGGATGTTTATTCCTAATGCGGGATTTGTCTTAAACTGAGGTTTGCATGTTACGTTGTTTATATTGTATTTTGGATAGCTGTTGCCCGGGCTATGTTTTTTCCATGGTATAAAGGGGCAAACTTCAGACGGGTTACCTAATGACAAGGAGCTCCTGACATCCATTGACACGTGCAATTCAAGATTCACAACTAGTCACAATTGTGTTGCCGTCCTTTATTGCTTTAGGCAGCCTCACTCACTCGGTGTAAGGCAGAATTAAAAGATAACTTGTCTTGAAAATTAAATTTTTAAAACAGAAATGCGTAGAAGGTTAGATTTGTTGGTCATTTATTTTCTTAACTATTTTTCAAATCAATGTACACGAAATAAATCTGTAAAAGATATAAATGTCTAGATATTAATCACAAATTTAATCCCTGGAAAAAATCCATCTGTGTACAAAACCCAGTACCATAAATCCCTATTAGTCGAGTGTTTGGGCGTAGTACGTACCAACAGAAGGATGTCGTTCCCTGATTTATGTACCACATCAATTCTTATGAAGAGCCTGCGTTCGATTTCGAGGGTGGACCGGAGTTGATATACTGCCTGCGTTACTCTGTGGTGTTTTTGTTTATTGATTTGTGTTGAGATAATGGTAGAATGATACTGTTGTGGCTATACCTACGTAAAACTAAAGAAAAAGCTACTTTAGTGCCTAACGAAGACACGCTGAATACGGAGCAGTTATAAATACTGGTCCTGTATCGCGATATTAAAAGTTCTCGTGACGATTAGTATATGTTCAATCCTTTTGCCAATGTAGCGTTCACCGTGTGAAGTTTGCAATGTCTATAGGGCCCATGGTATAGGCATTCAATCGCTAACTATGTCACTGGCAAGAGCATCAAACCAGGGCGTTTCACCCTGTTCTTATTCTAAGCTAATGTAATATCAAGCACTTACTGGAGATGTGTGAATTCCTTGATATCGGCGTCCCAAGGGATCCCTTGGTAGTCTCCTCTCTGCGTCGTCATACATTCATACTCCTAAGTGGCTGTACAGGCTCCCAAGTATTGTAATTATAATACACCCGTTTTAACTGTCGGGGATCGCGCCTATTTGACGGGAGTACTAAACTCGCGTGTCCAAACCAGACCAATCATAACGGTAACCAACGAAACACCAAGTTGGATGGACAATCAGCTAAATTTTTTATTGAACGGCACTCAAAAACGACAATGGTCGACCGTTTTTTCAAAGCGTCTCATAAGTACTATCTTGTCACTTCAAAACGTCAAACAAGAAAAATGACAATCAAAAATGTTGCTATTATAATGACGTTCAATTTCTAACAGTATATATAAATCTTCTCCTTGTATTGCATGCCATTAATATGATTTATGACATTGCTAGTTGCACACCATGGTTATGGTAGAATATACTCGACCTTTAGAGAATTATTATGACCTGTTCTGCACTACATTCATGCAAAATGTATCATTTCATTTCATTTCTCAACATCAAACGTTGGGCCGTAGTCCACTAGCCATGATCACTTCGCCAAGTCGGAGTACTCTTCCACTGTGTTATAAGGATACAATGTCCGTTCTTCAGTGCCTTTTCGTTTAATAGTTATCAAAATGTAAAAGTTTTCAGACTCTATCAGTTTATGTTTTAACCGACTTCAAAAAAGGAGGAGGCTCTCAATTCGACAGTATTTATATACATATATACTTTTATTATGTTTGTTCGCGGATAACTTCGTCCTTTGTTGTTCCGATTTTGATGATTCTTCTTTTAATGGAAAGGAGATATCCCAACGGTGGTACCATGATAAGGACACTAAGATCTGATGATGGCATCCAAGAGAAATCGAGTCGAACCTTGAAGTCGGATTTTGTTTTTGTTATATATACAGTTTTTTGTTTAAAATTATGAACAGATCTATCATTGAACATTGATAATTACATACATACACACATCAAAAGTGTCTAGGGATCAACATATATTTTTGCAATAACTTTTCTCCTGATTGATATTAATTAAAATTTTCTTTAAGGATTCATCAAATAAAGTGTTTTCGTTTGTCACAGTAACGATAAACCAAGTCACCTTTGCATTAATAAAGAAATTTGCCATTTTCCTAATAAAGGGATTTTTGACATTTGAACCACTAACATTAAAGTTCGAAAAAAAGACTGAAATAACAGTTTTCTTTAAAATTTTATTAGGTAACTTAAACAATTAATAATTCGTGTTTCTACCGCGAACACTAACAACACAAGAACATCGGTTTGGCATACTCAAAATGAGTTCATCCAAATCACGCTGTGGAATGGCCGCCCATGTTCGTTGCAACAACAAAAACCCTCCATATTCGGCAGAGCTCTTCTCTGTAGCATATCCCATGCATGCTCAATCGGGTTCAAGTCTGGCGACTGAGCAGACCAGGGCAGGACATTGATGTTAGCTGCGGCGAGAGTCTGTCTTACAACTCTTGCGGTGTGCGGTCGTGCATTATCATGCATTAACTGAAATAAGGGACCGATTTGCACTTGTAGAGGAACGATGACGTCTGATACAATCGTCTCAGCATAAATTTGAGCGTTGAGGTTGCCTCTCATCCAAATCAACTCAGTTCTTCCGCCGATCCAAATACCCGCCCATACCATGATGGTTCCACCACTATAAGGATGGACTTCCTGGCAGGATTTTAATCGCTGTTGGCGTCCAGGGGTTCTCCAGTGTCGTATACGTCTTGTATCCGGTCTCATACCAAAACGAGACTCATCAGAAAAGCACACGAAACGCCATTGTTCTTCTGCCCAATTTCTGTGTTCAAGAGCCCATTGATATCGAATTCTACGATTGTGCATTGCTATAGGTGGTACCCGTAGCGGTCTTCGGGAATGAAGGTTCACTTCATGCAAGCGGTTTCTGACTGTTTGGTCGCTAATTAAGTTCCCTGAAGAGTGATGAAGCCTCACGGCTAACATCATGGCGGTTATTGTTGGAGCTCTTCGAGTTAAGATTTGAATGTATCGGTCTTGTCTCCGTGTGGTGCAGCGATACCGTCCTCCATGGCGCTCAGCCACGGTACCAGTGCTTCGGTAACGTGTCCAAAGTCGACTGATAACACTCTGACTTGTATTCAGAGCTAAAGCCACAGTACGTTGCCGGGAACCAGCTTCTATCATTCCCACGGCTCTGAGCATTTCTTCCCTGCTTAAATGACGTCGCCGCTCCATAATAACGTTGGTTTTAATCAGTAGTAGGGAAACAGTAGCACTAATAATGTCTTCAATGCGTTGTATGTTTTTATAGGGAAAATATTGACAGCTGATTTTCATCTTTTACTCGAATTCGATTGACAGTTCCTGGTTCAAATTATGAAATGCACCAAAAAGGATCCATATAAATTTATAAAATCATAAATTTATTACAAAGCCACATCTCAATCTCAAGAAATCCGCATAAAAATGCTTGATCCCTAGACACTTTTGATGTGTGTAGATTTCACCTTACTCTTATCATTATCATCAGCCTATAGCAATCTACTGCTGGACATAGCTCCTATTGCACGCTACTTGGTTCAATCCTCGGCTTCTCTTATAAATGCACTGCACTTCTGAATATACAGTTGGTTTAGTGGTTTGAGCGGACGCCACGCCACTTTCTACTGCACCGTGTTGTGGGTTTAAATCACAGAATTATTTCTGTGGTTTAAATAATACAAGTGACAACACTTTGTGTGATCCACAAATTGTTGCTCTGAGTCTGGGTGTTCTTTGTGTCCGTTTCATGTATGTTTGTAAAGTCTCCCGCAACACAGGATGTAAATATCTAATGCGGGAGTTTTATAAAAAAAAAAACGAAATGTGACTAATTGGTATATCTCCAAATTTTATCTAACGGGGCTTGTATCAGTCTAAAAAAAAAGTTACTACAATGAGCAGCAATCTAGGATTGCAGACAGATATAAGACACTCCCACTGCGACAGAATCTTAGTATATAGTAGCAATGTCTCTCAAAGAAAAAAAAAAGAAAATTAACTATTGCTGTGTATATATATTATCTAATTTACAATTCATGAATTGTTCAAAATTATAGTTGGTAAAATATTAAAATATAAGAAATTGCTTTCAGTAAAGTAAAATTTTTCAGTATCATATTTACAATGACAATTAACAGTTGACAATAGCGTGTCAGTAACATATTATCATGCACAATGATCTGTTGACTATACTTATTAAATATTCTTTATAGGCGACGTGGGGTCGCATTACTAGTTTTGTCTAGGGACCTTGTTAGTATGGTCATTGATATAGAGGAAATGGATTAGACAATAATTCTTAATACGACTAGGCACTGACGCAAAATATAAATTTATATTTATATAGGTACAGTCATAAGATTCTGAAGTTGATTTTTAGATATGGCGAAACATTATAAAGTAGAATGTTTAAAGCTCGTCTTAGCCTCTCATTTGTAACGCGTAATATTATACCAACTTTACGGATTTAAATGGTTTTTCGTGTTGGAAGGTATATGTATAGAGATCACTCTCTTATCAAAGATCCATGACACATGTCAAAATTAACATTATGTCATTCACAATTGGAAAACAATCGACTAGACGAAGATAATTTATGTTTGCAGTTTTAGATTATCTACAAATTCCAACTTCATTAACTGTCCAGAATAACGTAAATAACTGTCCAGAATATCAAAAAAATTAAAAACTTTAGACCTTCATATACTACTAGGTACTTGTTAATCAATTCACATGATCTTCACGCTTGTTAGTTTAGATAGGAGTGGGTTCATATATAATTATTAACTTTATGCACTAAATATCTACATCGGCGGATTTAATGCTCAGGGCATTCTCTTCCAATCAACCTTCGGGTGGTGTAGAAATCTTATTAGGTTGGTGCACAGAGGTTACATACCTCATATCTGTGTTTAACTAGATAAAGTAGCCTTGATTATTTTTCATTCGACATTCTTCAATGTCCTGATAGAAAATACAGCCAACTACGTTTGGGCCACTTCCATTGATAAAGAAATCATTCCATATAATTTTCGTTATATTCTGAATATTTACAAAGTGTCGCGAGGTCTCTATTGATATAAAGGAAAATAGAAACAACCGCTAATATTGATATTAGTTCGTTTATTTAGTCGAAATACTAAACAGGGTGCGTGAGTAACGACTATTAGAATATTTATTAGAAATATATAGGTTGTTGTAGTGTGTCTTGGGTCTTTTGGGAATAGCAATCATCGGTGAAAAATAAAAAAAATATGTTATGAAATAATGCGTCAAAGTTGAGGCGTTAAACACATATATACAGAATGGTTTATTTATGTTATTATACATTTATGTATACATGTATGCAGGTCACTTTACGTAGTCGAAAGAGTTAATAATATTGTGAGACCATGCATGCTAAATCCTTCATGGTTAAAGAGGTAGAAAGAAGACTGCACGGTTGGCCTAGTGGTTTAAGCGGTCGTCACGCCGCTTCCTGCTGCGCAAAGTGTTGTGGGTTCAAATCCCACATGGGACAGCACTTTGTGTGATCTACAAATTATTGTTCTGAGTCTGGGTATTCTTTGTGTCCGTTTCATGTATGTTTGTAAAAAGTCCCCCGCGACACGGGATGTATATTCCTAATGCGGGTGTTGTCTTTCTAAAAAAAAAGAAAGAAAAGAGACATATTATTAAACAATCATATTTGTCATATATTTTATTCAGTGAAATAAATTGTGAAATTAAAGCCAGTTAATTGCAATTCAATCAAATACTTAAAATGACTAAACAATATTGTTATTAAACTTCTTTTAGTTGTCCATAATTCTTGAAATCAAGCTATATTTTATGCACAATGCATAATAAAAACAATGGTCTATTATGAATGGTCATCTATAATGGTCCTTCGAGCAGGGTTTTGATCATCATTGATAATATGTGTGCTATAAACAAAGCTAGAGGCTTAACTCAGTACAAAATACGCAAGGTCACAATGACGTGGTTTCCAGTATTTAAATAACAAAGTAGGCAATTTAGTTAATTCTAAGGGCACGGCCCAATCACGCATCTATCAGTTCAACCCTTTACTGCGAAGCAATTATGTATCGGTCGTTAACAGTAATGGGTTAACTTAGTGATACACGCGATCGAATCCTTTTAAATACTTGTTTGTTAAATTTGTGATTATGGCTTTAGTTCAGAACTATTGACTTAAATATAGTTTGGAATTAAACCCGGCTACATCTAACTATAGATCTTCAATCGTAAATATGAACTAGTTTTCAATAGTAATGTTATGTTGTAACCGACACAGACACACACACGTCTACCGAAAATGACACTCTACAAAGGTAAACGATAATGTTCTCCTAGCCGATTACGGTCACGGCGGCCAGTGTCAATGGAGACCAGCCAACTACGCAGGAGATATCATAGTGGACACGTGTGTCCGCAAACACAAGTGCACTATCTGTCCCTCACTCTCATAATTCTATATGACGGTTATCCGACACGACCGTGGAGAGCTCAGGCGCAGAAACGACAGCCTTACGTGCTCTCCGAGCCATGGGGGTTCAAACCCCAACTTCCAAATTCTGAGCTGTTATTAAGTATTTCTATAATAAGAAACACTCAAAAACACTTTTGATCGGCAGTCGCATACGTCAGTCGATAGACCAACGAGGCAGTTATACGTAAGCGACAATGGAAAACTAAAAATATTAGCCAATAATACGAGAGAGTAGAGGCGTTTCGTCTCTAGCGTTAGCAATTGCAGATAGAGATGCAAAGTAAAACACTTGCATCTGGCTAAGGTTGCAGGGAGGCTACGTAAAAAAGGTACAACTACTAACTACTATAACTACATATTAAAAATGTTTTGCACATTTTATAAACCACTATATGTGTGTGTATTTCTAAATACATACTCATATAGTAATAGATTACTCAAAGACAGAGAACAAGTGATCTCTCTAGTCGTGCTCAGCGACTCGTGGGTGGAATTTTGACTGCACGTTTGGCCTAGTGGTTTAACGGTCACCACGCCGTTTCCTACTTCGCCAAGTGTCGTGGGTTCAAATCCCACGTAGGACAACACTTTGTGTGATCCACAAATTGTTGTTCTGAGTCTGGGTGTTCTTTGTGTCCGTTTCATGTATGTTTGTAAAGTACCCCGCGACACAGGATTTATTCCTAGTGCGGGAGTTGTCATTAAAAAAAAAAAAAAAAAAAAAATGGAACCCACGGACTTCAGCTTAGCAGTCATTATTACTCATCGCTAGACCAAAAAGTAAGTCCAGAGTAGAAAGATAGATAGATGACAATCGATAATAGATGACAGTCGGAGAAGCCGAAGTCATCTATTATATTTTCGATTGTGTCGGCCTAGTTGGTTTAAACGATGGCCACTTCGCTTTCTACTGCGCCAAATATTGTGGTCAAATCCCACATGAAACAACACTTTGTATGATCCAAATTGTTGTTCTAAGTCTGGGTATTCTGTGTGTCCGTTTCCTGTATACTTGTAAAGTCCCCTGCGACACAGGATGTATGTTCCTAATGCAGGCGTTCCCATTTAAAAGATGAAAAAAGATCTATTTTTCCACACTTGATTCCACTCTATAACATGACAGCACGACATAGCATAAATCTGATGTTTAATAAGTTACCCACTACTAATAAATTAGGGATAGAAAAAAGTATTTAATCATGTTAAAATCAACACAAAGCATAAAATCCTTTCTTTTTAAACACATCCTTGCCTCTCGGCCAATGAAATAACGTTTAAAACTCAATACCGAAGCCAGCCAATTTCATCGCCGTGTACTGTAAGCAAACATCGTGGTAGTGCGTAGTTAAATAATAAAACAGGGTATGACAGTTCTGTTGGAGGGCGCCCCGAGGGCTACATATATTAGCGCAACTGACCACCCGTACATCGAGTATTTGAATGTAGGTTTTGGATATGGTGAAATTTTACTGCACAGATGTCGTAGTTGTTCAAACTGCGCTAAGTGTTTTGGGTCAAACTATACATGGGACGATTATGTGTGCGATCCACAAATTCTTGTTCTGAGTCTGGGTGTTCTTCTTACGTTTCTTGTAAGTTTGTAAAGTCCTATGCCTATATATTCCTAATGAAGTTGCCTTTGTATTTACTGAGACCTGAATGCAATGTTTCAGACTGTCACTGCTTGATAGTAGGTCTATTCGGTAGTATTGGGTTAGAAACCTCTATTCTAAAGAGATGTGTTAAGTCGTTTAGTAGACTAATTTAAGCTGTTGTTGATATTAATGGGGTTAGGGGCGAGTTAGTCAATATTAGTAGAGAGAAAAAAATGTTTGTTTTACCATAAAAATGACATGATTTATTGCTGGTTTAAAATGCAAATCAAAAGAAGTAGAATTTTTATTCAGGTTGATTGAATAAAAAGACCAAATTGTATTTTATTTAATTGTCTTCTCAAAAATGCTGGAAATTAAAACCTTATTACTTATACACACGCTAACCTTACGCATAATATACGCTTTTTACATTTTATTGCTCAATAAATCACACTTACCGTGGGAGAGCCACGCTTCGGCATGAATGGGCCGACTCGACCGGAGTGATACCACGGCCTCACAGAAAACCGGTGTAAAATAGTGCTTGCGCTGTGTTTCACTGAGTGAGTGAGGATACCGGAGGCCCATACCCCAATCCCCCTACCTCCCACCCATCCCCAAAAGGCCGGCAACGCACTTGTGACGCTTCTGGTGTTGCAGGTGTCTATGGGTGGCGGTGATCGCTTACCATCAGGCGATACGTCTGCTCGTTTGCCGGCCTATTGCATAAAAAAAAAAAAAAAACTCATCCAAAAATTATTTGTTTTTAGAGACAATCGTATCATCGCCTTTAGACTTAGCAATAACCACTAAACTAACAAGCTGATCATTCAATGAAACTTCCAAATAATATTCCAAGAGTCCTCGTCAATATAATTTCTTTGAACCTGCAAACCTTGCAAAAAATACGTTGGAGACAACCACATCCATTTGGTCCGTTCTTCCAGCATCCCGTTTTTGACCCAGTAGTGGACACTTTCAAGACCTTTAATAAATATTTATCCTTCATATTGTTTGGAGGGCCATAGCCCACGATATTATTATATTATTACAAGTCACTAATTCTCACTAATTACATTATTTATATGTTTGCTTAGGTCATATTAGTCGAAAAATTATAATTTAGCTATACAAATAGTTTTGGGATAAGGGTTCATGAAAATGAGAAATTTTGAATAGACTGACCTTTATATTATATAATTATGATTAGAGAGTCAAAACATTGAATGTGTATTCCATTGAATGCTGAGTTGAAACTTTTTGATAGCCGTCACCACGAATATGTGCTCAATAATGTTTTTTTGCGCATAGCCCAGTTGCACTTGGTGATTAGAAACAATCACCGAGGGTAAGTAACGACGAAGCGGTCAGTACCTGGATGGGTGACCGCTAGTGGCATGTTACCATGAGCGTGTCCGTGATTCGGAGGTCACGTTAAGCAGTTGTCCCGGTTGTTATCATATGATAAAAGTCATGAAGCTTAGTTGGAGGCCTTTGGACGGTTCAAAAACATCCAACGGCAAGATTACGTAGCCATAACGTTGTCTTGCCAGTCCCCAATCCGCACTTGGCCAGCATGGGGACGTATGGCCTTAACACTCTCCTGGGAGGAGACCCAAGTTCAGCAGTGGGACGTTATGGGTTGTTGATTGTTTTTTTTAAATGAATAGAATACCAGATCTCTGTTCTACTCTATCTAGTCTAATACTGACTTCTTTAGGCTACTGGAGACCTTCATACGTCCTTATCATTTTTGTATCCTGTAGTCGTCTATAAGACATCATAGACCAATAAGACTGTATATTGTACAATTTGAAAAAAAATCCCTTTGTCTGGGGACTCATCTGGCTCGGGCTTGACCACCGGGGTGACGTGAAGAGCGACACGTTCAGAAGCAGCGGTACGGACGCTGCTGACAGGAGGCAAACCGCCCCGAACTAGCTTCTACGCGTCCCCTGCGGGACGAGGTGTTGAGTAGATGAGCGATACTTTCTAAGTAAGAGATGGGAAGAAACCAGATACATCTGCAGGTCACCTATGCGTATGACCGACTATGTGAAATCCTGAGTAGGAAATCACGTATTTGATCTGACAGTTTGCTAATTAGGACAGATGACGGGATATTGTACCAAGGGTTGTGTCCGCCTCTATCACTGATATGCACATGACTCAACCACGACCGCTCTGCCAAGAATGACACAACAGAGAGAAAGAAAATCTATATATTTATATAGTTACTAGCTTTTGTACTACTTTTAGTACCCACATGTATGTCTGTTATCGCGGTAAATGGTAGCTTATATCCTTCCTCAAGAGTCAATGTATCTCCAAGCCAAATTTCATTCAAATCAGCGTCGCAGTTTAGCTGTAAAAGGGACAGACAGACAGATAGACATACAGAGCTACTTTCGAATTTATAATGTTAGTGTGTATTTGTCTCTTGTTGAAGTAAGTATTGTCAAAGAAATATTAGCTGCATTTGAGGGGCTTTACCAGTTCAAATAAAACCCACCTGACAACAATGAGGTAATACGTCTATTTGATCATAATTGTCCAAAACAATCATGAATCACATCGGCAAAGATCATTATTAACACTATTAACCCTCTGTCGCTACCCCCGCCAACAACAAAAGGCAACATTTAACCGTGTAATGTTTTAATAACACAGTGTATACGAATCAATTTGTGTACGTTAACCCTTCGACGCAGGTGTGGTGCCTGTCAATTTTAATAAACGATGCCGCGTGTGTTTTTGATTTAATTGTATGACGGTTGTCTAAGGGTTGGTCTTAATGCGTTTATTTTTAATTGGTAATGAAGTTATTTTTGAAGAATATATAACTGTGGGTATAAAAAATGAAAAATATTGTTATAATAATAATAAATCGTTGTATTGTACACCAGATAACTAAGTACATAACTTGAAGCTAGGTAGGTCGGTAGTAGGTACAACTGGCGGCCTTAGGGTCCGTTCACACGGACCGGCTCGTAAAGCATCGGGCCACTTTTTTCTGTTCACACAGACCGGATCGTATACGCTTGGAATTGGCCGGAGCGATGCCGCCAACAATTTCACATAGACCGGCTGTGGCAGAGAATGGGAACTGATCGGCTGTGCGAGCGAGAAAGAGCACGCAATCGGCGCCGGTCTTCTCCTCTTATTATTTCACACGAAGCGCGTTCTAGCATTCGTAATGACAAAAGAAGTGCACGTGCAAAAATAAAATTTACTACAATTACTCAAACCTCTGTTTCCAATATCATAAAAATCTGCTCTCCTCTCCGAGCCGGTCTGTGTGAACGGACCATTATTGCTCAACTTAACATTTTTGTACCTAAGCTGTAAATGCGGGTAGTTTTTAAAATCATTAATAAAAATCAGTTAGATAATATTAACAGTCTCGGTGGCGCGCAGGTAGCTTATACGACTGCTGTGCTTGAGGTCTCGGCTTCTATTCCCGAGTCGGACCAAATGTTTGTATGATCTGTAAATATTTGTTTCGGAGTTTGAGTGTTTTCTATGTATAATACGTATGTATTTACAAGAGTATTACTTAGTAAAAGCTCTGCTTAGTTTGATGACAAAAGATTTTGTTGTGTGTCCGATATCCGAATCATTTATTTATTTTTTACGCTTTTACTTTTTAATACTCAATAAACAAAAAGTTTCTGTGAATCAATATAATACTTGTTATTACCTGGCTAGAATATGTTTAAATCTATTACATATAATTCTCGTGTCACGTTGTTGCTTACAATTACCTCCGAAACTATCGAACCGATTTTCACTTTTTTCTTTAAATAAGTTTTTTAATAAGATCACTCTTAGACTATAGGAGCCGAGCATGTGTGAAAAGAGACGAATTGGAAGTTGCATGGTTCAGCTCGTATACTCATTTATTTATTAATCTATACACGGTTTTACTCAGTACACAATTATTTTTCCCGATGGGGAATCGAACTACGTCTCTTAGTGGTAAAAATCACAGGCATCTAGGTTAACCACAGGCTAGTCGACGAATCTATTTATAATCCATAATTTTCTTTAACTGTTACCCACGGGTGTTACAACAACAACTGCAGATAACCTCGCAAGACGAACCTAGTCTAAAATGAAAGTAGCTTAAGCTAGTTATTACATCATCAGCTATCTGACAGTGAAAACTTCATCAAAGTCGGTCTAGTCGTTCCAGAGAGACAAACAATAATTTAAAAATGTAATGTAGGTACTGTAACTTCCTTATGCATTTAGTGAAAAACTGTTCATTTGAAATTACGAACACACACTTCTTTGTACACACACTTGTATAGATTCTACCTTAAAACTATGAAAAGACAAAGTTTGATTCTTAATTCTGTTGATTTATATCGAAAAGCACTTCGCAACCAAACAAATCCGTATCCCGAAGTAACATTAAATCACCGATCAAGCAAAAACATAAGTTGTTAGATACAAAGTTTTGTTCATCTGTTATTGTTATATTATAAATTATTATACCACTTATAACGAAAAACAATAACAAAGTTTACTCTATAAATAATGTACCAGAGATTGTGAGGGGTTAACTGTGACCACTACTACGCACTCGACCTAAAAAACTCGTTAACAGTTTATTACGTGTGAGAAACTCATGAATAGTTGACTGCCTCGGTGGGCTAGGCAGTCCCACCACAGTCGGTTGTGGTACTCGACTGCCGATCAAGAGGCTTCGGGTTCGAGCTCTAGGTCGGACCATAAGTGCTTTTAAGTTTTTCTTACTAGAAATTCTTAACAACAGCCCGGAGTATGAAAGTTTGGCTGTGGCACACACTCGTTAAGACGTCTGTCCCGGTTGTCATGGACATCTACGGCAATCGTTATGAGAAAGTCAGATAACTTGTTCAACGTTTGAATTCAATTCGCCCTCAGAGTTGCTCCGGTCCGGTCCGATACCAGTCGCTCCGTGGAAAAACTGATATTCAAGTAAAACTGGTTGAACTAGTAGCTGACTCCAAAAATATTGAAAATAATAAATAATTAATAAAGATGATGAAACTCGTGAACAGTCAATTGTCATTTAATTATTTATAATATACACAAGGAATTAACGCGATCTCCTTATATTCATTGAAGCAGCTTTTTACTATATGCATTTGAAAGTATATAAGGTACTCACATAAAAAACAACTTTTGTCTCTCTGTCCACAGCAGTAGCAGATAACTGTTGATATAAAAAGTAACTTATTTGGAGTTACTTAGTAGTTGTTGTGTTATTTGTAACCACCGCGGGGCTCAAATACTTTCCAACCAAAATTTTACTAAAATAACAAAACTAAGAAAATAAGAAATCTAGCATTTTTTTTTAATTTGTATGTTACGTTTGAAGACACGATTGGTAGATATATCTTGGATGCTTTCCTTCGATAATAGTTCATCGATAAAAAGTACCTACCAATAGTAGGGGTCCTGTTAACCACAGTACAATGTTTTCCCCGTCGATTAAGATACGTTCGGCGAACACTCGATAATGATGTGAGTTTACCCATGTCTTTTCTTTTATACGGTCAGAAAATAATAAAATGTCATATCACACAAATAATATGTTTCTAACTGTTTATTTATTTTCAGAAATGAAGATCTTAGAGAAGAACAAAAACTGACACTAATTATGAAAACAAGGAGACACATAGAAATACAACATCTAATGCATATAAATGAGCAGAATATTTTAAAGAAAGTGTTATACAACCAGTTTTTTTAATGATTTTGGGGGCGAACGAGCAGACGTATCCCCTGATGGTAAGCGATTACCACCACCCATGGACAACCGCAACACCAGAGGCGTCAAGTTTTTTTTAATTTCTAAGTGCGTTGCCAGCCTTTTAAGAAGGAGTACGCTCTTTTCTTGAAGGTTTGAAGGTCGTATTGGTCCGGGAATACCGCAGGCCACAGTTCATTCCATAGTTTTGTTGTGCGAGGCAGAAAGTTCCTGAAAAAGCGCACAGTTGTGGACTGCCAACCATCTAGATGATGGGGATGAAACTTCTGTCGCGTAGGACGATGGCGGAAAGAGGCGGCAGGAACCAGTCCGAACAATTCCTCGGAGCACTCCCCATGGTTAATACGGTAGAAGATGCACAGCGAAGCTACATCTCTACGCAGCGCCAAAGAGTCTAGCCGAATTGAAAGTTCTTGGCAATCGACGATTCGAGCCGCTCTCCGTTGAATGCAGAGAGCGACTCGAATAAAAGCGAGACGAAGTTGACTGATGTGAGAGTAGAAGACGATCAAGAAATTTATGTTTACTTAGTTTAATTACGAAGAAATACGGGAGGGCTGCGTAAAAAAAGGTTTGGCTAGAAAAAGAGTCAGCAGTGAACTGACGAATAGTAGAGGAGTACGGACCAATGATGCAGAAGCATCTAAATAGTTTGCCGTAGTTTAATGACTATGCTGCAATGACTACATTTGCAATGAGTATGGTGAAGATCAACTCTTGGATTCTGCTCTTGCAAAGTAAAGTCACTTTGACAAGCGCACATATATTTTTTAACCGACTTCAAAAAAAGGAGGAGGTTATCAATACGACTGTATTTTTTTTATGTTTGTTACCTCATAACTTTCGACTTAGTGAACCGATTTTGATGATTATTTTTTTATTTTAAAGCTGGTGCTTTCCGTGTGGTCCCATTTCAATTTGGTTTTGAAGTGAAGTGGTTTTTTTTGTTATAATTTGTGATTATTTTAAACTAAGAATATTATTGTAACATTTTTGCTGACGGTACAGTTACTATTGAGGCGTAAAGATACAGTCAGCGTAATACAGACGGATGACAAACGATTGTTTCCGAACTATTGTCGTTAGCGGCTACTTTTTTTTTTCTCTTTCATCCCTGCAGCGTTGGTGTAGACTGGGACTTAATTTCTTTTTTTTGGAGGATTTTCGATTCAGGGCGTACGGTGTGCAAACTTTTTTATTTAAGATCTTTATAGCAACAGTGTCATACGTGCAGAGAGGTGCAGAGTGTTGGCCAATCACAAAAGCGCAAGTAAACAAGGTGCACGTCAACGAAATGCAAATGCTCAGATTTTTTATTATTTAATAGTGGATGCCCACGGCTCCGCCCGCGTATATGTCGGTTATCGCGGCAAATAGTAGCCTATTTATTATTCTGATGTATAAGCTATATTACTGTAAAGTTTCATCGAAATTCGTTCAGTACTTTCGCGTTTATAATATTAGTATAGATTTATTTATGTATGGCCCTGTCAAAATGACTCTACTCTGCCTGATGGAAAGCATAAGCAGAATCCAAGAGTGGTGGTCAGATGGTCCCTAGGCGTCACACTTCTAGATAAAGTGCCGAATGTACTTTTTTTTTATGTTATAGGATAGGCTGGCAAACGAGCAGACGTATCGCCTGATGGTAAGCGATTACCGCCGCCCATGGTCACCTGCAACACCAGAGGCGTCACAAGTGCGTTGCCGGCCTTTGGGGGATGGAGGAGGGATGGAGGCGGGGGATGGGGGAGATAGGGGAAGGGGTTGGGTTATGGGCCTCCGGTATCCTCACTCACTCGGTGAAACACAGCGCAAGCACTATTTTACACCGGTTTTCTGTGAGGCCGTGGTATCACTCCGGTCGAGCCGGCCCATTCATGCCGAAGTGTGGCTCTCCCATGTATATATCAGAGGCAGCTTCAAAGTGAGACCAATACCGGAGAAGCTTAAAGAGACGCGCTTGAGGTGGTACGGTCACGTCATGCGTTGACCTGACGAACACATGACTAAGAAAGTGCTACAACAGTCGGGACCAAGAGGCCGTGGCAGACCCCGATCTACATGGATGTCGACCATCAAGAAAGACCTCGGAGAAGAGAAAGTTGACCTTATGACGACACAGAACAGATGTCTCTGGAGGAGAAAGATAAGGACAGCCGATACCGATAAGAAACGGGAAAAGGCCAGACGAATTAGAAGATAGCAACAGCGCTATACCTATCAATGAGACAGATAATGGATGTATACCTGTAGAGTATTTGATCAGTATAGGTGTTCAATCCTCTCGCCAATGCAGCGTTCCCCTTGGGAAGTTTGCAATGTCTATAGGCCCATGATATAGGCATTCAATCGCTAAGCTTGTTCACTGGCGAGAGCAATAAACTTTCACGGCGGTTCACCTAGTTCTTATTCTAAGCTAATGTAATATCAAGCACTTACTGGAGATGCGTGAAGTCCTTGATATCGACGTTCCAAGGGCCCTTGGTATTCTCTCTTGGTATTGTCTCTGCGTCGTCACACATTCATAATCCTAAGTGGCTTACAGGTTCCCTAAGTATCGTGATTACAATACACCCGTTTTAGCTGTCGCGGATCGCGCCTATTTGACGGGACTACTAAAACTCGCGAGTCCAAACCAGACCAATCATAACGGTAACCAACGAAACACCGAATTGGATGGACAACCAGCTAAATTTTCATTAAACGGCAATCCCGACGAACCTTGTTCGACCGTCTTTACAAAGTTTCTCGTTAGTACTATCTTGTCACTTCGAAACGTCAAACCAGAAAAATGACAATCAAAAATGTTGCCATTATAATGACGTTCAATTTCTAAGAATAGGCATCTAAAGTGTTTACTTTCATCTATAGTCATATTATTTTTGATACAGTTGTCATTTTTTGAATATACTCGTATAAATTAACTAAGTTAACTGCTACATCGGCACTCTTTTTTTGGACGACTAAAGCGAAGTCAAAAAGAAAGGGTAATTTTGACAGTCTCTGTAATATGTTTGTATATTCCACCGTTGCGTCAAATCTACTTAAGCATTTTTTATGAACTGGCAATAGATTCATAATAATGACGGCTATATAAATAGTACATACATTCTAACATACATTCTATAAAAAAATATGGAGTTCGGTTTCAGTTTCTTAAACATTTTCTTGTGGTAGCTCATTTCTAAGTAGATGTTATATGAGTTTTTTTAATTCATTACTTTTCTACTAGTTCTTGTAAAATAATATCATGCCATGTATACATTAGAAGTTAAGTAATCTACGCTTTGATAATTATTAATAGGCACCTAATATATTAAACATCTTCCTTTTTAGATATCAATTAGATCTAAAATATATTATTTAGTAATGATTCTAGTAGTGTATTCATTAGATAAAGTAATTACTTAGTACTTATACGTAATTATTTTAATCTATTCTGTCTTACAAAAGTTTTTGTTGATGTACTAATTCATACTTACTAATTAAGAGAATAAAATGTTTACAGCTATGTTGATATTAGCTTAGATTCTACATCAATCAAAGAAGCCGTAGAATCAACAAAAAATTTGTTGGAAACCATAACTCCTAATCACAGGGAATATATTTTACTATTTAAAAGAACATTATCCCTTAATTGTAATCCTCAGTGTACCGTACGAGGTATCTCGAGATGCTTAAAATTGAGAAAAAAAAAAAATTAAACCCTAGAATAATTTTTAATCACTTGCTAGAAGACGTGTTACTGTGTTACCCACCCTTACAACCTGTTCGACTTAAAACCTTTAGGTGTAAAGATCGTAAATACAAGATAACATAATTATAATAATAATTATAATACTTGCATGACCTTTTCCTTGATATTGTGATCACTGTATTACACACTTATTAGTAATGTCCACACGACGAAATTTCTCTTAACGGAAAATAATTGTTTCCATTTAAACATATTTCATTTCCATATAGACATTCTAAATTCAGGGCAGGCAAAGAGATGTTCCCTTCGCTATATTATCAACATCATTCGCCATCATTACCAATTAATGACATCGACAAAAAATATCGCACACGAAATAAATATCCTCTTTTAAAAAAGGTACACTGAGCTCCGTTGATGAGCGTAATATTTTTCCCAACTGATATTAAGTCATGTTTAAGAAGGCTCGTCATTATCCTTAATAGTAATAGATATTTTATTTTGTCGCATTTCGCTTTGGGGTGTTTACACAATATTCTGGGAGGCCATGGCTGTGCCACGCGTTATAGAACGAAGTTTTGTAATGTCACCTGCAAAATTTTCTACATAAATATATTCATCAATATCAACAGTCTATAATTAAATGCATATGTATCAAATTTATTTTATTCACTTAAATAATATTATAAATGTTATTTTTTGCATGGTCATAAATAGATGTCAGCTATTTGTAAACCTTTTAAACTAGTATATTAGGTCAGCCGCGTACAAAAACTGGTCTTGTATTTTATGAAAAGTTAAAATTATCCTGGAAATTAGAATCTAGTAGTTTGATTCTCACTTAAGACATACACATATTTAAGTAATGAGCATGATCTTCTGTACTGTACGTTGTTGTGTTTCATCTGAAATACGTAGTCAAACATTCAAGTACCTACGGTTATTCTGATTACCATAGTGCCCGCTCTTTTTTATTTGGTATCAAATCAGTGTCAAATTTATTATTGTTTCTTAATAACTGTGTTATGAAAATTAAGATTAATTCAAGAGACATACATATTACCATTAAAAGTCGTCGTTAGTGATTATTCCAAAATGTCGCATTCGAAAAAATCTCTATCATAAAAAATGCAGAGCATTTACGAAATAGGACCCCTGATACATTTGCCGTTCGTTAATAGGTTTTTCCTTCATAAAGGGAATGTTAACCTATTTATTATACAGAGGATATTAAAAACGAGGGGCCCAGTGTTGTCACACCATCACAAGATTAAGAATATACCACCGCAAATTTGTATATGCGGTTTAGTTTATGGTGTTTTTCCATTTTAGTATTAATTAATTGAATGCTGATTGATTAGTTAACGATCCGTTTGGATTTTCATGAATTATGTTGCTGTTAAACGATATGTTATTATTACAAGCTTTTTATTAACTTGCAATGTATTTATTTATGTATGCTTGTATGTTCGGGTGGAATCTTGCAACTCAATTTTGAAGCAGATATATTCAACCGATTTTGTTGAAATTTTGCCAACATATGTATACAGCGTGACAATACAATATTATAATGACATGGAGCTGATCTGATGCTGGAGCTAGAAGGTGGCCATAGGAACTCTGTAAAGAAACGTCGCAACATCATCGAGTTTGGACTCGTTTGATTCGTCTCGAATCTCCAGTAAAAGCTTGTTTTTAAAAAGCTTTTTAATTTAATTCATTTTATTTAAGCGTTAAGTAGTGATACCTAAATAATGAACAACGCAGCATCCTTATCCCAATCGAAATATGTCCACTGCTGAACTCTGGCTGGCTTCTCTACGGCAACCGAGACTTGTGCTGCCATCCACAACAATGCATACTAATATTTAATTAACAGAGTGAGTCTTTAAAAAAGAAAAAAAAAACAGTAGTCAAAATAACCCTAAAAAACGCACTCGTTTAAAATTCCCGATACGTTGGCACGGGGGGCACTTGAGACCGTCACATTCGCACCATATTTATCACTGGATCAAAGTCGGATCCGGGTAATGCCCGCGTCCAATATTTCATCCGTTTGCGTCTCAATAAGAGCTGAGCGGGGTTGTATATCATCTGCAATTGTGCGAGGTACGAATGTATGGAATGTGGTAGTTTTATTTATGACCCTTCCCGGAAAGAGAGGAGGGAGAAAGGCTCTTACGTATGTTGTATTTATTTGGAAAAAATAATAATAATGAATAAAAAAATACTTTCATTAACTTTGCACTACAAAACTCAGTGCCAATAAAATAAAGTGTTTTTAATTACGAATTAGAAACTAAATTTATATTTTAAATGTTTTGCTGTTATTATATTTATGAGTATTTAAAGGCACAAGGAACTTCCCTACTGATCAAGGCATTTATTTTCGTACTTAGGATGCATAAAGATAGCAAATCGTCCAAGATTAATGTGTACTAAACTAGAAGCTTTTTATCACAGATAGGTTTTTATTCATTTCACATCATTTAATATTAATTTGTTATAAAAAATCTATTCAAAAAACATTACAGTCACTAAAAATGAAATAAACAAAATACTTGAGAACTTAAATCGACTTGAGTTGTTATTAACGGGTTATTTAAAATTAAGAGACTCTAAAGCTACCACATCCAATAAAATAAAACTTTTTATTTGCATTTACAATCGGAATACATTTTTAAAAAGGTCTTTAAACTTCGACAGTGGGAAGAGTATGTGAGTGGTCTATGTGATATACCTTAGCGACAATAGGTATATCAGTTTAGTGAACGATTCCGTCCAATCAACAGTGAAATGAAACAAGTGACTTTCATTATTATAATAGCTCATCTTTTATTATTAAAACCGCAAATAACGGAATCTATTAAATAAGTCTGAAGACTACCTTTTAATTTATTTGAATCGAATTTGTATGAATTAATTTATTATTATTTATTTATTTTATTTTACACTTTATGCACTTTGTACATCGGCGGACTTAATGCCCATGGCATTCTCTTCCAGTCAACCTTAGGGTGGCAGGCAAACTTTTTATCGCAGGCAGCAGAATTTCATACTTGTATAAATTTAAAACAATAACTGTGTGAATAATAACAAGAATAACGTAGCGCAGTATGGGGTCGCGCGTTGTCGTGAAGCAGCTGCAAGAGCTGGGGTTGGAAGCTCTCCCTCATGCGCCATACTCACCAGACCTTGCACCTACCGACTATTACTTTTACAAAATTTAGACAACTTTTTAGTGGGTAAAAAATTCAATTCCCGAGAGGCAGTACAAAATGCCTTTGAAGAGTTTGTTGCCTCCCGTCCAGCTGATTTTTACAAGAAGGGCATCAATAAACTGCCAATGCGCTGGCAAAGATGCGTCGATTGCATGGGTGATTACTTTGAATAACAGAAATAAAATAGTTTGAAAAAATAAGTACTTTCACTTATTGCATACAAAACGGCAATTTCATAGGTAAAGTAAAATGTAGTAGAACAGTAGTAAGTAAAACGTAGTAAGACCTATTATTTAAATAGTATAGATAGATTTTTCAAAAAAGCTATAATTGGATTGTGTCAAGCAGGCATGCCTCTAAAATTTCAAGCCACTTAGTTTGATCCTCGACTTCTCGCATCCAGCTCCTGCCAGCCGTCTTGCGCAAGTCGGTGATTGTATTAATTAACATTTTAAATTTGAAGGAAAATATTAAAACTTTGATAGCTGCTTGTAAAAGCTTATAACTTACACCACTAAAAGAATTAAGACAGCCATAAAACAACGTCAAGCATGCGAGTGTAAAATTTGCACGATCTATTTGCTCCGAGTCGATCGATGAGCCGAACTGTCGACTGCGGCTTTCATAAGAAATGATTGCGATAAAATGTGTGCGGATTTTAAAGCCGGATGAACGATTTAAAGTTGATAAAATATCGAAGAGAATTGAAGGGTTAGTTAAAGCTTACTTTGAATTTGTTGCAAAAATGGTTTGACTGCCTCCGTGGCGCAGTGGTAGCGTATGCAACTGCTGTGCTTGAGATATCGGGTTCGACTCATGGGTGCCAAATGTTTGTATGGTCTGCAAATATCTGTTTCGGAGTTTAGGTGTTATCTATGTATAATATGTCTGTATTTACAAAAGAAAAGTATATAAGTAGGTCTTCTATCAGTCAATCTAGTTTTCACAGTACAAACCGTGGGAGAGCCACGCTTCGGCATGAATGGGCCGGCTCGACCGGAGTGATACCACGGCCTCACAGAAAACCGGTGTGAAATAGTGCTTGCGCTGTGTTTCACCGAGTGAGTGAGGATACCGGAGGCCCATACCCCAATCCCCTACCCCTACCTCCCCCCCCATCCCCAAAAGGCCGGCAACGCACTTGTGACGCTTCTGGCGTTGCATGTGTCCATGGGCGGCGGTAATCGCTTACCATCAGGCGATACGTCTGCTCGTAATTTATACTCTCGATTGTCGGCACTTGATGGAACTTGTTATAATACATTTTTGAATTAAAATCACTTGTACTTATTCCACTATTTTATTTTTGTTTACACCTGACCGGTTTCGCCTTATGGCATCATCAACCATATCCTCAATCATAACCTTTGATGATGCCATAAGGCGAAACCGGTCAAGTGTAAACAAAAATAAAATAGTGGAATAAGTACAAGTGATTTTAATTCAAAAATGTATGATACGTCTGCTCGTTTGCCCGCCTATTCCATAAAAAAAAAAAAAAAAAAAAACAAGCTCTGCTTAGTTTGAGACTAGATGGCGCTGTGTATCAGTTGTACAAAATATTTTTTTACAAATAGATTCAAGCAAGTGACTAGAAGAGGAGAATTTGAAGAGTTAGGACATAGTAGATGTAAAGTACTTGTCATTAATCCTTTTAGTTTTAATCACTCTTTTGACAAATAAACCATCGCATGATATATCAATTTTTCACAACTAATCTCTCCAGCTGGACACAATATGGTATCCGGGTGGTGTCCGACGTCGCTGTCCCTGTCAGCGCCGTGTTGCGTTGACAACCTCACGCCACAAACTTCATTACGCGTCCGAAACGTCAAAGTAGCGACACGGTCCCACTGTGAGCAATGTAAAGAAAGCCTAAGTGGTACTATTATATTGAATAGTATTTTTAACCGACTTCAAAAAAGGAGGAGGTTCTCATTCATTCGTCTCATCTCATTCGACTGTGTTTTATTTTTATGTTTATTACCTCAGAACTTTCAACTGGGTGAATAGATTTTGATGTTTTTTTAATTTGAAAGCTGGTGCTTCTCGTGTGGTCCCATTTCAATTTGGCCCAGTTCTTGAAGTCTGTTTGTTTTTCTTAAATTCAATTTGAATGTGTGATTGTTATTGTACGATCCGGCATAGCAAACAGAAACTCTTATATGCTCCTTTATTAACTGTAACGCGTCAAAACGTAAGGCAGTTCAAATGTCTATCATCGCATTAACTTCTAAACGAATGTTTTTTTTTATGGAAATGGCGGGCTAACGAGCAGATGCATGGCCACCCATGGACACCCGCAACATCAGAGACGTCACAAGTGTGTTGCCGGCCTTTAGGAGATGGGGAGAGTGATGTGGGGAGGGGTTGGGGTATGGGCCTCCGGTATCCTCATCACTGAGTGAAACACAGCGCAAGCGCTATTTCACACCGGTATTCTGTGAGGCCGTGGTATCACTCTGGTCGAGCCGGCCCATTCATGCCGAAGCGTGGCTCACGCACGGTAAGTTTTAAATAATATTGTGTTATTCAGGCTAGTCATTGTTTTAGACTCATAAATGGAAAGTGAGAATGGAACTGATTATTAAATGCTATGAAATAATTGTTTTTCTCCGGAGATTTTTGAGGCTGTGTCTAGTGCACATAAACAAGAGCTCTCACAAGATTATGCCCAAATGTACTGATTGAATGTAAACCATTTAACTTACATTTTTTATCCCAACATATCAATCGTAACCCTTTTTAACTGACTTCTAAAATGAGCAGGTTGTATGTTCTACTTTACGTGTTTTTTTTTAGAACTAACTCACTGTCAGTGAGACCTCGCCCTCTTACCCTTCAGAACGCGTGTGGCGTGGACGCGTGGACGCGTTGACGCGCGCCCAGCTAATTGTTAATTAATGCGCTAACGCTAATGCCGCGATCGGTGATGGATGCGAATCGGATTTATGTTCAAATTGACACACTGCGTTTAGCGATCCGCGCTTAGGCATTATGAAATATTAATTAGTTAATGTTGTTGAGTGATGAATATCATTAATGCGGTAAATCATTCCGTGATTTTACTATTTGCTTTTGAATGGTATAAAGGGCAAGCGAATTGACAACTTAATTGTAAATGTATACTGCCCTGCCCTTGAACCTTTGCAACTCAAGGAACTTCAGTACGTTACTGACCTCGGAGTGAAGATAAAATTCAATCAAAAAATTGGTTAACAAAGTTTTCAGTGAGACCGAGGTATAACTCCGGTAGTGGTAGTATGCAATTGTAAAATCGAACTCGAAACCTCTTGATCTGCAGTCACTTACGCTAACCACTAGACCAACGAGGCAGTCGCCCCCCGGAATCCCCTGCATACTCAATTTCATGTAAATCGTTAGAGCCATTTCCGAGATTCAGACTAATATAAATACAAGAATTGTTCTTTCAAAGGTATTAAAGATACTTTCGAAAGAAAGAATTTTAGACAAGTCAATAGTTTTTTAGCTCAATATCTAGCACTAGCTTTTACACGCGGCTTCGCTCACGAAGACTTTCATCCCCTGATTTACTGCATTAGGGGTGGAATTTAAAAAAATCCCTTCTTAGTGCTCACTTACGTTATATGAAGAACCTACATTTTGTAAAAGTAAATCAAGTTTCAAGACTGTTAGAAATTTAACGTCATTGTAATGGCAACATTTTTGATTGTCATTTTTCTTGTTTGACGTTTTGACGTGGACAGTAGTACTTTGAGACGCTTGGATCGGTCGAGCAAGGGCTTCGTATTTGACTGCCGGTTTAAGTTTTTAATTGATATTTAGCTAATTGTCGACTTGGTTCCTTTAGTGGTTTTCCGTTATGAGTGGTCTAGTTTGGACTCGCGAGTTTTAGTAGTCACTTTCAAATAGGCGCGATCCGCGAGAGCTAAATACGAGTGTATTGTAATTCGAATACCTTGGAGGTTGGACAGCACTTTAGGAGTCATGTATGTGTAACGACGCAGAGAGGAAACTATCAAGAGGCCTCTTGGACGCCGCTTCAAGGAATCTACACATCTCCAGTAAGTGCATGATGATTTAAGTTTAGATTAAGAAGACGGTGACACAGCCGTGGTTCATTTCTCTTGCCAGTGGACTAGTAGCGATTTAATGCCTGTACTAATGGGCCTGCAAGCATTATAACCTTCACATTGTGATCGCTCCATTGGCGAGAGGATTGAACAACTGTGATTGGTGTATCTTTGTATTTTTTTTTTTTTTTTTTTTCTTTATAATCTTTTATATCTCTCAAGGTAGTTAAAAGGTAATGGCAGAAGCTGTGGATACATATTAGTTATATATGTACTAGATAAAAGCATAATGTATTTTAGATTTTAAGATATTATTGTACGATACATTGTTTGTGTTCCTTAAAATAAAATAAATAAATAAATACATGCAAAATTTCAGGATTCTAGCTTCAGCGGTTTGGGCTGTGCGTTGATCTCTGGGTATGTCAGTCAGTCACCTTATTCTTTTATATATATAGATACATTATTTTTTACCACAAAACATTTCCACTCAATCTACAAAGCGAACAAAAAATACAACGATATTAGCATATTCGTATAAGCCATTTGGAGATCTTCCCCTTAAAGCACCCTCCATCGATCCCTTAGTAGATGTGTATCGAACAAAAAAGACACACGCATGAACCGTTATAAACTGATTTGATTGTTGCCAATAAATTGAGACAATTCATACGGTTTCTGTGCAAATTCTAACTCAAAAATCTTTAAATAAAATTACAGATTTTCTTAAGGCAATTAGTGTACTTTTTTCATGTACAATATTCCAGACATAACGTAATATTCTATGGGTATAATAAACTTACTTACTAGTTCAATGAATTTCATTTCTGTATTTGAGTGTGTTAAACCGTTACACACAATAATAAATATATGTATAAGCAAACTCACGTTCGTAGCCATAACTCTTGTGGTAGGTCCTCATTTTTAAACTTTCACATACTTGTTCACACATGGAAATTACCTCCAGTTCCTATTATGTAGTAATTAAAAAATATATGTATACTGGAAATCGGATAGCAATTTGTCTCGTCTCCAATTTATCAGGAGCCTAAACATTGTCCTGAGAAATCGGGAGTAACAGAAGTAAGGGTTTACGCATTCATACATTGCTTTTGTTAAATTGGTTCAATCTTCGTTCGACAATCGCTCTCTGAGATAAGAAAACGTGTTAACAACGTTATTTTACTGAAATTGGATATGGATTTTATTTGATAGATAAGAGATAAAAGCAATTTGTGACTTTGTTTGTGAGTTTGTTCTTTATTGGGACGTTTTTTGTATAGAATTGGCAGTGAGGAAATAGTTGCTTGGATGAATAGCAATAAATAGCAAAGAATCGCAATAAAAATAAATATATTTGCAAGTTTGTGCAGATATTCTGTAGTGTTTTTGTTTTAACGTCTAATAAGGTAGATTGTTGATTCAGGGCGTTCTATATTTTACCAGACTCTGGAGTTTGCAAACTATCTTTAATTGACTAAAATTAGGCAAAAGTAGCTTAATTTGTAACTTCGTATAGTTTTGACAATTCATTTTAATTATTACTTTTTTATTTCATTATTTTCATTAGACTTGGTCAAGAAGCCATAATACAATTTCAAATCTGACTGCCGTATCTCAACATACAGTTTTTTCAAAATCCTTATTATGGATATATGTATATATATATGAGTCCGAGAATACCTTCAATATTAACACAACCGAAAAATGCTTGAACTTTCTAAAAGTTTTGGTGAATTACAAGCAAATGAGCTTTAAAAATATAAATAAGTACAAATTATTAAAAATAAAAAACCCGACTGCGTCAATATTTAACAATAAAAACATATAAGTTTTGTATATATTCGTAATCACCGTAAAAATTCTTTATACCACACTCGATGTATTTTGAAAACATTATTTTTATTTTACTTTTTGGCGCTAAAAATCCTTGTTTTTTTTTTTTTGATGTACCCAATGTCACTCTCAGGACTAAGACGAATCTATTGACACCACTCACATAAAAATACGACAAGCTGTTTAGGCTCTAGGGCGTGCCAAAGAAATATACATACATACCTACTTACATACATACATACACTCGAAAAACATAACCCTCCTTTCGCAGTCGGGTAATAACAACAAATGCATTCATATTTGTATGACAATACCGAAAAAGTTTGAATTACGAACATTATTTTTAAATTAGGAATCGAAAACAAAGTCTAATAGATGAAAAACACAATGTTGCCATTACAATATCAATTCAAGATATAAAAATTTACAATCCATGAACACGGTACCGTTAGATCCTCAATAAAATCGACATCACAATAAGTGGGGGTGGTATCTGTTGTAAATTTTAATACATGCAACATTTAATAATAACCTGCCAAGCGTCTATAAGGGGATATTGGCGGTGTCGTTATTGAAAATTGTATTTTTCTTTTAAGGTTCCGTTTTAATGGCAAAGAGTGAACTTTGTAGACTTTAATTTATGTATAGAGGTTCATTGATTGTAAATATCGATTGAAACTTATATTGAAAAAGTAAGAGAAAAATAATTATGGGTATATCATTTTGTTAAATTCACAAATAACAATAATACGAACAATAATATTTTCTGGACATCTGACACACAGCGTCATCTATTCCTAATTTAATCAGAGCTTGCACTATTGGTACTAGACAACCGATATAAATACATATATTATAATTATTTCTTTTTGTAAATACATACATGTATCAGTTCTCTATATCAGTTACCTAGTACCCATAACACAAGCTCTGCTTAGCTTGGGACTCTCTCACTTTGTGCGATTCACAAATTTTATTAACGTTTATGAACCGGTTTATAAATTTCTGTATACGTAAACCTATTATTTAAAAGTGCTTCGATTTCCCGTTATAAGATTATCTGGGGGCACTGTCGTGCCCCCGCCATAATCTTCGAGGCAAGCGAAGCGCAAGGGCACTATCTACCTTTTCTCGAAGTGTTTAGTCATTTTTTTGAACCCTCATAACTTTGGTTTCTGATATATCAGATCGTTAAAATTCTTAGAATATGATGTCAGTAATAGACTAATGAAACATACAAAGTTTCAATTGCATAGCTCTAATACTTTAGATTATATAGATACCTATAAAACACCGATTTCGTCACAGACACACTGATGATCATCAAAACTGTTAGGGTACTTACTGAAGTGCTAGAAAGCTAAAATTTAGTTTAGTATACAAACATCAAAAAAAAACATAAACCTATTACTTTTGCCCCCCAACCCCAAAAATTGGGGGGTGGAAGTTTGTATGAGACTTTCACTAATTTTTCGAAAGAAGAAAGAAGATTTACACGAAATACACCCCAATAAAAGTAAAAAAAGTAAAAAAATATTGCCCTAAGCAACTTACAAAAAGAATGAAATCCCACCAAAAACATTTTCATGTAAAATGTTGCCAAGACGACTGCATATGAACCATGGTCTGGTCTGGCCAGACCATGGACCAGACGGTTTAGGTTTTACCAACCCTAACTTCACAAACTCTACATCTCAGTAAAAATGTATGGCTTGGTTGTTTCGTTACTTCAGAAACTAAATATTCCCATAACACTTTAGTTCACAAACTAGATATTTGCAAACACAAAAGGGCGTTCGTTTTGCCTTCGTGACGGTAGCAAAACGGCGAAGCCATACATTTTTACTGAGATGTAGAGTTTGTGAAGTTAGGGTTGGTAGAGTTAGGGCGTGTAGATTCAGATGCTTGGGTTTACATGAGATCTGACATCTTTTTCACAGGGTAAGCCATATGCAGTCGTCTTGGCAACATTTTACATGAAAATGTTTTTGGTGGGATCAATTATTTTAATAGTAAACTATTTTTAAGTAATATTTCATCCAGATGTGTGCAGTCGCTTTGACGTAATTGAAAATCAATCTTCCACACATCCATAGTACCTATTAAACAAATTGTTTTCATTTCACAAAATTCTTTAGCTATTAAGAAAAAATATTTTCTGAAGTTCCTTAATATAATAAATTTGTCGTACATCTAAATGACACCTCGCCTAAGATCCTTAAATGTCAATAGCATAAAGGGCACATTGTTCTCAGCGTGGATTTATGTCCGATATAATTTTACAATTTTCCAAAGCAATGTCGCGTTGAGAAAGGCGTATGTGAGAGTTTCCCGTTGATGTCACTGTTTTGGATATTAAACAGCGTATATATGGCTAAAAAAATTGTAGGTAGAAGCGACAACCAAAGCATGTATGGAGCATAATATCATTGAGTTATTTCTGATAGGGAAAATATAAATTTCTCTATTTGTGCCAGAAAAGGTGTGGCCATCCATGTAGTATTCGAATAAAAAAGTTAATCGAAGCATTGCAGGAAAAAATACTGTTGCCCTGTCCTATGAAAAAGTAGTACCTAGAACCATGTCGTACTTAAAAAGATGACATAGGATTTATAGCCCATAAGGAACGTACGGATAATGGATTAAGACAAGTGATATAAAATAAATAGGCTAATAAAACTTCTTGAACAATAGGCAAAGGGAGATCACACAAAAAGTTATGTACCTACATCGTTTTATTAAATTATTAAACTATATTTAATTTTTTACTATTAGTAGAATGAATTAGTTTATGTTTAGATTTATAGAGAAGGTTTTATATATATGTGACAAATTGACTCTACTCGGCCTGATGGAAACCATGAGTGGAATTCAAAATTGTGGTCACTACCATACTCATTGCAAATGCAGACAATGCAGCATGGTGACCCACACTATGGGGGCATAGTGTGGGTCAGGTGAGAGGCTTCTGCATCATTGGACCTCGCTCACCAGCGAACCACGGCAGCACGTGTGCTGTCATTTCACGTTGATCTTTTTAATCAGTTAGATATTTTTTAATGAGTTTCATTTAATTTATTATATTAATGTATAAACTAACACACAGTAATGAATGCTTTATTTAATTTAAAAGAATAACTTGGAGTAATATTTATGACAAGACTAGATAGAGTTTTAATTTTTTTTTTATAGAATTCTTTTTCTTTATTAAAAGACAACTACCGCATTAGGAATATATATTCTGTGTAACTTAACAAACATACATGAAATGGACACAATGAACACCGAGAATCAGAAAAACTATTTATGGATCACACAAAGCGTTGTTCCATGTGGGATTTGAACTAGGCCAACCATGTAGTCAAAAGATATTTATTATTAGTATACTATTGAATTCAGAGACATTAACAGAAGTGCAGCTACAAATACAGCGTAGAGGAAACGACGTATCACTGAAGGAATCAAACGCCGGAAGCGGAAAGGAGCGTATTTTTCGAATTTGAATTCTGAACTCCGACTGCATCCGAAACGGAAACTTGAAGATTTTACGACATGACTTTTAAACGGAATACTAAGTTTATGTTCTCTTAGTTTTATGATTAATATTAATATATGTAATGAAATTTTCTAATACTTTATATCAAAGTTTTCGATCAATTTTAGTTTGCAAAAGTACCTAGACAGCTTTAGTTCTAGAGAATTATCTACGTTCATCTTCATCATCAGCTTATTGCAGTCCACCGTTGGATATAGGCCTCTCTCATTGCACGCCAATCTGATCGTTTTTGAGCTGCTCGCACCCAGCTTCTGCCAATCATCTTGCGAAAAGCTTCTCACTCTACGTTTGCTGAAACGCGGTCTACACTCCAGAACCCTACCAGAACAATGTGAAACATAAGATTAACTTTTCGTTTGCATTTTTTTTTACAGGAAATGAAGGAAGGAAGGAATCTTTTTTTTTTTTTTATGTTTGGCCTGCCAAAATGACTCTACTCTGCTTGATGGAAAGCATAAGCAAAATTCACGAGTGGTGGCCACCATACTCATTGCGGATACAACAATGCAGTATGGCGACCCACACTATGGCGGCCTAGTGATGCTTGTGCATCTTTTAGTCTAGTCAACAAGTATGGAACTTGTTGCCTAGACTAATTGGGCCTCCGGTCTCGCACTCACCAACGAAACACGACAGCACAAACGCTGTCATTTTACGTTGATTTTCTGTGCGAGGGTAGTACCGCCCCGGTCGAGCCGGCCCGTTCGTGCTGAAATCAGCGTGGCTCTACTACCTTTAAATTTACCTTTAAAAAGTTAATATAATATCAATAAAATTTTAACAAAACAAAAACCGACTTCAAGGTTCGACTCGATTTCACTTGGATGCCATCATTAGATCTTAGTGTCTTTATCATGGTACCATCGTTTTGATATCTTCTTTCCATTAAAAAATCATTAAAATTGGGTCATAAACGACGAAGTCATCCGCGAACACACATTAAAAAAAACATATATATGGTCGAATTGAGAACCTCGTGCTATTTTGAAGTCAGTTACAAAGAGTGTATGTTTTTATAGAACGTATATTTTTAGGTATTTTATTCAATTTTTACTTGACGCACGTCCTACAGAGCTATACCTAAGCAGATGATAAAATATCAAAAATGCATAAATGCACAGTTACCCTTCAAACGCCACTACCTGAATAAACAAACAAGCCGGTGACGTATGCGGTAAATCGTTTGGCAAACGCGAAATAATAAATTGTATAACATAACAAATTCAATATAAATAGTTTCGTCCCTCGCGCTGCCATCAAAAATCCCTCTCCTTCACTACATTTATCTGTATTAGGAGTGGTCCACTTTATGTTATATGCACCCAACAGAATTCTGAAAAGTATTTTAATACTATTTTAAGTCACTATGATACAATACAGGTTTTTTTTTATTTTTGGCCCTGCCACAATGACTCTACTCTGCCTGATGGAAAGCATAAGCAGAATCCAAGAATGGTGGTCACCATACTGCGAATGCAGACAATGCAACAATGCACCATGGCGACCCACACCACGGCAGGCTAGTGATGCTTCTGCATCATTTGGACGCCGGTCTCGCACTCACCAACGAAACACGACAGTACGATCGCTGTCATTTTACGTTGATTTTCTGTGCGAGGGTAGTACCGCCCCGGTCGAGCCGGCCCAACCGTGCTGAAATCATAGTGGCTCTACTACTCATCACACATTACGCCGTAATATATCTACTCTAATACTATAAAATTCGAAAGTAACTTTGTCTGTCCGTCTGGTACGCTTAATGGTTACACCGCTACACCGATTTAGATGGAATTTGTCATAGCGATTCTTTTATTTTTGATACATAGGCTATTCTATACCGCGTTGACAGACAATCACGTGGGTGTCAACAAAATCTAGTAATAATGTAAAAATGTTTATTCTATGTATGTATGTTTTGCTTTTCATATTTTTTCAAGGAGAAGGAAGCAGTTTTAGGGCCATAGAAAATGTTAAGTAATTGGAGTAAAATTTATAGGTGCCTATGTGAGTCTTTAGTAATTGATGATCAAGTGACCCATGTGCTCATTTGCCCCTATACTAATAAAAAAACAGTGTATGATTCGGATATTTTTTGCGGTTTCCCCCGGTTGCCTTTTTGTTAAGAAAGAGCAATCCAAGTAGAGACGAAATTTTAATGATCAACCAGCAGTTTCCCATTACACATTTATGGTATCATACCTTATTATAACAAACTTTATCATATTTCTTTATCTCGTTTGAAAATTGTGTGTGTGTGAAAATGACACATTGCGGAAACCTCATTTTTTTATGAGGCAAGAGCTAAACAAATAGACGGATCCTGATGAAAAGTGATTATGGGGCTTTCCTTCAAGTGAAAGTATGTTATTTTCTCAACAGTCACGAAGAAAACGATCAATTTATTTTTTTAGACATCTTCCGCAATATACATTCTGTGTCGCGGGGGACTTTACAAACACACATTAAAAACGGGCACAAAGAACACCCAGACTCAGAACAAAAATTTTTGGATCACACAAAGTGTTGTTCCATGTGAGATTTAAACCCATAAAACTTGGTGCAGTAGAAAGCGGCGTGGCGACCGCTTAAACCTCTAGGCCAACCATGCAGTCAAATTGTGTATTATATTTTACTAGCTTTTACACGCGGCTTCGCTCACGCAGACTTTCAGATTTACCTCCTTAGGGGTGGAATTTCCAAAATTCCTTTCTTAGTGCTCACTTACGTTACAATACATAAAGAACCTACATGCAAAATTTCAGGATTCTAGCTTCAGCGGTTTGGGCTGTGCGTTGATCTCTGGGTATGTCAGTCAGTCAGTCAGTCACCTTACTCTATTATGTATATAGATGAAATGATCATTTTTTGTGTTTCTAAGTAAAAGTTCAACAAAAGAAACCGCAACGAACCTGTCTCCCTCTCGCATATACCGTCCACAATTTAAAAGAAGCAAATCAATGTCACCAGTGACGGAGGCAAAGGCACGTCATATTAGTCTGAATATATATCACAGACATTATTATTCTGCGCGCGAACCGAAGCGTTGTTTGATACCTGAGTTTGTTATGAAGTCCTTCAGTCCTGGACATTGTGAATGTTGGAGAGTTTTTGACAAAGAGTTGGTTTACAATGTACTTGATACGTTAGTAAAATTTTGGTTTTTATAGATTTCTGATTATTATAAAAAAATATTTCAGCGAGGTCTTTGGTATAAATCCTACTAAGATTTAATGAAAGTAGCTGACAGCGGCTCAGATTAAGTAAAAACAGGTAGACCGGTAGATCGTGGGAGAGCCACGCTTCGGCATGAATGGGCCGGCTCGACCGGAGTTATATCACGTCCTCACAGAAAACCGGTGTCAAATAATAATAATATTTATTATACTCAAATACACGGTACAGCTTACAATCTAAATGTGGTAACAATAATTGATAGACAAATAGAAATTGAGTGAAACGACGGTGTCTGAGCTAGTAAGAAACTGTGTGACAGACAATAGTGCTTGCGCTGTGTTTCACCGAGTGAGTGAGGATACCGGAGGCCCATACCCCAACCCCCTCCCCCTATCTCTCCCATCCATCATCGACCACCCCAAAAGCCGGCAACGCACTTGTGCTCCGTGTCACCAGCATTTAGTGCACAAAAAAAGGAGCACGGAGATATACTGCCGAAAAGTAGCGTAGTTTCTTAGAATGTGTATGCGTTAACGCGTGTGTTTACTTGGAAGTAGCTGAGTGTTTTTTACTTCAACAAGAACAAAGCCGGACGTCATCTACCTTTTTTTATTTGATCTGAGGGTAGCGGATGTACGCGGACTAACCAAGCTTCTAACTAGTAGCAAAATATGTTTGTATGATCTACAAATACTTGTTTCGAAGTTTGGGTGTTTCCTATGTATAATATGTAAGTATTTACAAAAAAAATATACAAGTATTCTATCAGTCAATCTAGCTTTCACAGTATAAGCTCTGTTTAGTTTGAAGCTAGATGGCATTGTGTCAGACGTCCGAAATATTTATTATTTATATAATTGCAAGTTGGTCTTTTAACTGAACAGATTGGTCAAATTACTTTTGATTTAAAAGCATTGGTTTGTAGTGATCTGGACAGGAGCTTAGGCAGGGTTTGACTAATGTTTTGGCAGTCACTCAGTCTGATATGTGTCGGTCATTCGAAATCAAACCAAAAATGCCCTTTTAGAACGCGATTGACTATCAGTTTCTGGAAAATTCATGACAATTATATATCCTTTGTCTGAATTTAATTGATCTATATTTATGGATATACTACACACAGAAAAAACATTATATACTCACATACAAATATGTAGTTAGTGGGTTTAAAATCAGAAGACCGTTGTGTGTGGCATCTCAAGTATTTTTATATGTTTAAATAACAAAATCACTTATTTATATTCTAAATTAATATTGTTTCTTCAAGAATATTTCTCTACGGCACAATACATATCATTTTGCCGAATACCAACACCAATAAAAGAAATCACCTTAGGCAGAAACACATGTTACCTCACCGAATCATCCAATCTGGTAACATAACACGATCCAATTTCCTCAATACGGTAACGAAAAGACACCCAATTCAATCTCACTTAAGGGCAAACACTTATAAAAGAGAATTCATGTACGAATACACATGTTCGTACTCTCCATACTACCGCCGGGGGCGCATAACACCGCGTTCTTTAACAAATTGAGAGCAAACGAATCGCGTTTTGATTTTATTTTACAATTTCTTTTCGATATATTCTCTTTCAAAAATGACGTAAAGGACATATAAGTAAAAGCAAAAGGTTAGGGTTGGCAATTGAGTGCAGCAAGAATAAAAAGAGTTTCTTCGTTTTGGAAAATATACGGGAAGGAAATACGTCTTTAATTAGATTTTGCAATATGAAGGGCTATGATTATATAAAAACACATTTTATTGATTCACTAGACTATCAACAGCTTCAGCCGCTTATATATTGCTTTAGGTATTTTATAGGCAGTGTAGTCGTTATTATACAAGTTTAGCTGCCTAATAAAAGTTCTCTTTCCACTGCCAGGCTGTTCCCACTTTTTTTTTTTTTTTTATGGAATGGGCGGGCAAACGAGCAGACATATCGCCTGATGGTAAGTGATTACCGCCACCCATGGACACCTGCAACACCAGAAGCGTCACAAGTGCGTTGTCGGCCTTTGTGGGATGGGAAAGGGGAGATAGGGGGAGGGGGTTGGGGTATGGGCCTCCGGTATCCTCACTCACTCGGTGAAACACAGAGCAAGCACTATTTCACACCGGTTTTCTGTGAGGCCGTGGTATCACTCCGGTCGAGCCGGCCCATTTATGCCGAAACGTGGCTCTTCCACGGTTTACTTACACTTTATCAGAATTAGAACTTTCTAGGGACGAATATTGCTCACCTGCTCAATATCACTTGTACTCCTGACAATATGTATGAATATTAAACGTAAAAGTAGTAGAGTAAAATGGTAGTTAGTTTTGACCTGTTTCAAAGTTCGTTTCACCTAATGTATGTCGACAAAAATCGTATAGTTACTTTAGTACGTACTAAAAAACGCCGCGCGCCTGTCCTAACTCTACCCGCCCGTATATTTCCGTTCAGCTAATGTTCAATACTTGATGTATACCGAATGTGATATTGTGACGTGTAGGGGAGTGTTATTGATGTCTTTCTTTAGATCAGCATGTCTGATCTGTGCGTAATAGCGCTGCATCGCGGTTAGATATGGAAAGTGGATGGGGCGCTAAGTGACGCCCGGATTTATTTCATCTAAATGTTTGTTTGGTATTTTGCGATATATTTTTTTTATATAGGACCCTGCCATTATGACTCTACTCTGCCAATGAGGGTCACCGTACTCATTGCGAATGCAGACAATGCAACAATGCAGCATGGTGACCATTGTGGTGCTTCTGCATCATTGGGCCTGTTTCTTTTATTCTCTCAGTGCAAGGAGATGGAAAACTTGAAACTAATCCTATACCTACCAGTCCGTCAGGATAACGTGGTAAAGTTTTTTTTTATGGAGTGGGCAAACGAGCATACGTTACGCCTGATGGTAAGCGATTACCGTTGCCCATGGACACCCGCAACACCAGAGGCGTTACAAGTGCGTTGCTGGCTTTTGGGGGATGGGGAGAGGATGCGGAGAGGGGTTGGGGTATAGGCCGCTTGTACCCTCACGCACTCGGTGAAACACAGCTCAAGCGCTGTTTCACATCGGTATTCTGTGAGGTCGTGGTATCACTCCGGTCGAGCCGGCTCATGCATGCCGAAGCGTGGCTCTCCCACGGTGAGTGTAGTATAAGTAGAACTAAATCACCTTTCTAAGGAGAGATCTATGTCCAGCAGTGGAATGTTAAAGGCTGTTGATAAATTATAAGGACGAATAGCTGTAATTATGGTCTGCTAACTGCAACCAACAAGGTAGTAGAGCCACGCTGATTTCAGCAAGAACGGGCCGGCTCGACCGGGGCGGTACTACCCTCGCACAGAAAATCAACGTAAAATGACAGCAGCAGTGCTGTCGTGTTTCGTTGGTGAGTGCGAGAAGGAGGCCCAAAAGTCTAGTCAATAAGTTCCATATTTGTTGACTAGGCTAAAAGATGCGGAAGCATCACTAGGCCGCCATGGTGTGGGTCGCCATGCTGCATTGTCTGCATTCGCAATGAGTATGGTGACCACCACTCTTGGATTTTGCTTGTGCTGGCAGGCAGAGTAGAGTCATTTGGCGGGCCAAACAAAAAAAAACCCTCTTCAGGTCTTCTCTGTCGGGTCTTTATGTCGACAGGTGATGCGACTCAAAAATTCTAAATATTTAATATGCATAAAATATATGATATTTGTATGCCATACCTAGAAAGTAATTTAAGATCATTCCTTCTTTTAATAGTAGCTACCTTTAATAAAAAACTATATACCTATGTAAATTTAATTTACTTAATCACATTTGTATTTTTTCATTAGTCGAATCGAAAGTGAACATAAAATACAAAGGCATAGAGTACAATATTTAAACAAACATGTCTAAATCACAGACGTTTATGACGTATATCACATCTACGTGTGTTAGTCAGTTGCTTCTCATTAGTTTTATGTTTCCAGCAACAATTCAAGACATCACATTCATCAGTCACCAGTCACTGGAGGCTTTATTAAGATTTATTAAGCCAAAAAGCTTCATATATACAACTGCATGGCCAACATTGGGCCAAAGTCGTAAAAAGGCTTCATTAGAGTGACATCGGTGACCACATATCGCGGTACTCGTAAAAATCCGTCGGGAAGAGTCACGAACCGTCACAATAAGGCATACATCCCGCGCGTTGCCTGCGAATGTCTTATACGTGATACTTTTGGCTGTTATTGCAAGTGGCTTCTGAATTCATAGACAGAGCCATCGAAAATTATTTGTGACTACAGTTTAGGTGCTCTATAAAACACGCTTTGGCAACTTTTCAATACAAAAAAAACTAAAAAAAATCATCTGAAAGAAATATCTTTTAAAGTAATATCTGCCAAAAATGGTGAATCCAAGGGTGGTAGTCGACGTTCTTATTGTGAAAGTGGACAATGTAGCATGGTGACCCACCTCTATGGCAGCCTAGTGAGATGCTTATTCACGCCTCGCTTAAAAAACTGAAGTTCATAGTGGAGGGAATACAAAGACTTGTGATTACAATTGTTTTTATAAGTAAGTGCCTATAATACAAAAAATACTAAAACATGATTAACTAAAAGTCATATATATATGACAGATATAAAGACTATATTAAAATATTAAGTAAAAATATTTTTAAATAATTTTGCCGTCTCTAAAGGTTTGAAGTTCTATGTATCGGCTTTTACGCGTGCCTAGGTAAATATAAAGGTATAAAAGTGACGAATGCGAGGTAGAGTTTGAAGGATAGAGACATCAGTCGTATTATAGAGCATGACGAATCTGGATGAGACGTGAGAGGAATGTGAGAAGCTTTGGTCATTCTTGTAGAGATTGGTGATTTCACTAGAAGCCTTGATTTTGTGATAGATGTTCTTTTTTAGGAAAAGTCTGATGATTGTGGAAAATCAGGAGTCGTATTTCTGGATTTATTTATGTAAGTTCTATGGTCTCTTCTTAGAATAAAATAAACTTTATTGTACACAAATTGATACAGTTTGATATAGGAGCATAACCATATAATGACTATACACAAATGTCGGCCCTATCGCTAAAAAGTAATGTCTTCCAGGCAACCTTTGGATAAACAAATTGACTATAGAAACACAAATTCAAGGGTACTTCTGGTGTTTAAAATAAATGACGAAAAAAATTTACTTAATTCAGATGAAAGTACGAAAAAAAAAGAGATTTTGAAACACATAAATTAAAACATAAAATAATGCACAATTTCCACATTTCTCTACTTACCGCAGATGACAATACATCGTGAGCATATCTACCTTTATTTCATTTTATATTAATAACAAATACAATAATTTTTTCGTAAGTGAATGCAATCATTTTGGTTTGAATTATATTTCATAAAAATGATTCAAATATAATTAGGTATACCGACTTTCCTGATTCTCTAACGTGACATCTAAAGGTCGTTTTCAATAACCTACCTCCAATTTTAACCAGAAATAGGATATTGAAAACGGTTTGAGTTAACCTTCAATAGAACAATCTGCATTCATAATAAGTCTGGTGACTTCTTGGATTCTGCTCAGGCTTTCCATTAGGCAGAGTAGAGTCATTTTCGCAGGATCATACATAAAAAAGGCTCAATGATGCAGAAGCATCGCTAGGCCACCATGGTGTTGGTCACCATGCTGCATTGTTGCATTGTCTGCATTAGCAGTGAGTATGGTGACCACCACTCTTGGATTCTGCTTATGCTTTCCATCAGGCAGGTCCACATTAAAAAAAAAGATCCTGCATGTCAATAAAATTAATAAATCAATCACATTGAAGAAAATATCAGAATATAAATATAGTCTTTCTTCAATTTTAACTAGAGATAGATGATTGAAAAGAGCCACTAGTACATAGCTGAACACATCAGAAGAGAACGTATCTTCTGTAAAGATGATTGAACATAAAAAAAAGTAAAAACTAAAACCCAACTACGACAAAAAACGACGCTGAAAAAGTATAAAACAAGTTTGAAAAGCCGTAGTCACACGTTGTTAAAGTGTTATGGTGCGTTTCTATGTAACGTGTGACTACGACTTTTCAAACTTGTTTTATACTTTTTCAGCGTCGTTTTTTGTCGTAGTTGGGTTTTAGTTTTTACTTTTTTTTTATTTAAAATGTTTTGGTGCCATTATTAATATAAAATTTATATATATTTGAAATGTACAAGTAATGCCCTTTCTAATGATACCTACACGGCATATTTATCTCAAATTATTTTTTTAATACAGTACTTTATTTCGGCTAGAGGGCGCCACATTAGATTCAGTGACACATCATATAGCCTATAACCAGCAAACGATCAAGACGCTTCTAACGATACCTCATTTGTCCAGTTCTCATAAGTAGTTAAGGAGCTATGAGGGAACAAATGAACATACATACATACATACATACATAGCCTGTCAAAATCATAACCAAGGAGGGTTACCAACCACAACAAAAATCATAGTAACAATCCAACATTTATTCAGTATCGACGCAGTACCTCGTAAAATGTAGATGGACAATTTGTGAGCAATACACCCTACCTTTACGGAAGTAGGGTGCCCAGTTATGACGGCATAAAACGGGACATCCCCCTATATGCGTCAACTGGATTGACCACACTTTACTGCCGGAAAATAGGCGTACTAAAATATTTTATCTTGCCCTTTACTTACGACAAATTTGATAGAGAATGTTAAATGATTGGTGAAATCATTTTTTTATGAATCAAATTAAATGAAATATGAAGTTTTTGGTGTCGTTTAAGATGTAATGTTAATGTTTTGATTCAATGTTTGGGATGTAAGGGGCAAACGTGCAGACTTTAAAAAACTATTCAAGAGCTGGCAAGCATAGATTTAAAATCAAAGTTTGATTAAAATTGATAATGAATATTCTAAATTTGATTTTATAAATTCAAAGGTAATTATATAATTTAGTGTAAATCGTTGTTTGCGGTGTAGTAAAGTACATTAAACCTACATTAAACCACAATAAATAAATAAATATTTCGGACATCTAACACACAACGCCATCTAGTCACAAACTAAGCCGAGCTTGTGTTATGCGTACTAGACAACTGATACAAATACATATATGCCTTTTATTTGTAAATACATACATATTATACATAGAAAACACCCAAACTCCGAAACAAATATTCGTAGATAATACAAACATTTAGTCCGACCCGGGAATCGAACCCGAGACCTCATGATCAGCAGTCGCACACGCCAAGCGCGAGACCAACGAGGCAGTTAAATTTGATTACACAAGATAATATACTGTTCCAGATTATAAAAATCCATTTTACGCAAGCAAACACACGTTCATTCGCATCCAGCATTTGCTTGCCTGTTTTGTACCAATACTTATTATCAGTTTAAAAGAGTATTGCTATACACTGAAATTCAGGCACAAATAAAAATGATTATGTTATGTGCTCTTCAATTAGATACTCGGTTTAAAAATGAGTGACTGAGATTACCGAGGACTGTACCTCTTCTCCCTCTGATTTTGATTCAAAGGTGGCAACAACTCTTGACTTTGCGGAGTATCGCGTTTATTTGCCGCCTGGACTATAAAAAATTGGCAGTCATAAAGACTGCCGATAGAAGTGAAAACTTATAACTTAGAATGTTATTTGTAAAATTAATGTGTAAAATTAGAAATCTCATAATTAAATTTAAATTATCAACATCAAATATTAACATGAATGTCGGTGACGCGAACCCATAAGATTTTCCCCTACCAAAAAGTGCTCTACGCGGCTAAAGAAGTTTGTCGCCGAATAACATTCTAAGTTATAAGTTTTCACTTCTATCGGCAGTCCTTTTTGTAAAATTAATATGTAAAATTAGAAATTAGGTGACGCGGTGACGCGAACTCATTAGATTTTCCTCTACCAAAAAGTGTTCACACGGCTAAAGAAGATTTGTGATGTCATCATGTCGGTGACGCGGTGGCACGGTGACGCGAACTCATAAGATTTTGCCCTACCAAAAAGTGCTCAACGCGGCTTCGGTTCAAAAATATGACCCCCAAACTTAAAAGTCATAAATTCACACGTACCTAATATGAAACTTTTTCTTCAAAATGATGCACAAAAAATTAAATAAATGAACAACTCTGCTTCTGTGGCTTGAATTTATTTTAGTTTATTACATAATTTTAAGCTACAGTACAAATAGTGTCTGAAAAATGTTACGATAACCTTTTCAAATTCTTAAGCCACTCTTGATAGTCAAGTTCAAAATACTTAAAAATAATCCAATAGACATACGGCCTTAACCCTCTCCTAAGAGGAGACCCGAGCCCAGCAGTGGGACATTATGGATTGTTGATGATTGTTGATGATGAATCCAGTTTTGATTTCGTTTTTTTACAACCTCGATTTGAGTGTTTCATTGTGGCATTCCCATGAAACAATGACGCAATAGAAGGTAGTGCATCGGCCCATAACGCGAGGATGTGCATGCGAAGACCTCAAACATTACTACGGTTTGACTGCCTCGTAAAATGCTGAGCTGTAACATCAAGCTTTTATGTTACTTTGGTAGGCAGCGAGCTACGTCTATTTATTGGGCAAAATATTTTGATGACAATATTTATGTCAAATCTTTTGTGACAATTCGTATAATTATGTGATGAAAATTATTAGGTATGTTGAAATCCAAGGCAATACCGTGTCGTGACTTACTTCCAATTTTGACAACAAAGATATACTACAACTCCATCTACCGGAGATACACCAAAGTACGAAGTAACGAACTATATGAAGCAACTATTAATCCTGAATTGCGGTATAAAAGTTCTCACGCCGATTAGCATACATATAACGACCCAACATCACCCATTGGGTCGTGGCTCGCCAGACATGATCACCTCGCCTGCTCGGAAGATCCTCCCTTTGTGTTAGATTGATATGACACCCGTTCCCCCACAAACTAAAAGGATCTGGTACAATAAAAAATCATCCATTTTACAAACAATTTAGTAGAATTTTGTTTTTTTGGAAAATATTAACTAAGTGATAGATTTCAGATACACCTAATTTAATTAATTATTTGTTTACAGATTTCTCATATAATGTATCCGACCCAATATCTTCCCACCACCATCGTAAAAAGTCTATAAAAACCCATAAAGCCGTGATTCGACAGGTGTAAAATACTAAGGGTTTACTAACAGTCTCTATGGGGGTGGTTTGTCGTAAAATAAACCCTAAAAATTTACTACTGTGACGAGCGACAGAAGGTGTGGAAAGAAATTGAAGAGTATATATTAGGCTGACTTAGGTACTAGTAGTTTTAATTTAATTCTCTAACGTCAACATCTGCATCATGAATCTTACTGTCAAAAAACCCATGAAATGAATTTAAGCCTTCAATGAAGAGGTTTAGACCTTTTAATTAACTTCGGTGAAGCCAAAAGGTAGAAGATAAAGGAAAGGGAAGATTTGGCAATCTATAATAATAATAATAAATATTTCGGACATCTAACACTCAACGCTATCTAGTCCCAAGCTAAGCAGAGCTTGTGTTATGGGTACTAGACAACTGATATAAATACATAATACTTTTTTTTTCTAAATACACACATATTTTACATAGAAAACACTTAAACTCAGAAATAAATATTTGCAGATCATACAAACATTTGTTCCGACTCGGGAATTGAACCCGCGACCTCAAGCACAGCAGTCGCATACGCTACCACTGCGCCAGCGAGGCAGTTACATGTATCTTACTATGTACATGTGTATGTTTATAGCTATCACCGTAGCGCTTAAAATATTAAAACGATTTAAATGAAACAGGTGTCAATAGATTTGTAATAATATCCTAGGTGAGTAGGCTATATATATTTTATCAAAAAAGAAAATCATACTCGGGTTACAGTCTTTTAAATATTTCCTTGTCTAAGAAATTGTTACTTATTACAAAAACCACAAACGGATATTTTGAATTTTCGGTGTCTAATGGGTCACCTGTTGACAAGTGACTATTTTTTTTTTTTTTTTTTTTTTTTTTATGGAATAGGCTGGCAAACGAGCAGACGTATCGCCTGATGTTAAGCGATTACCGCCGCCCATGGACACCTGCAACACCAAAGCGTCACAAGTGCGTTGCCGGCCTTTTGGGGATAGGGGAGGGAGGTAGGGGTAGGGGATTGGGGTATGGGCCTCCGGTATCCTCACTCACTCGGTGAAACACAGCGCAAGCACTATTTCACACCGGTTTTCTGTGAGGCCGTGGTATCACTCCGGTCGAGCCGGCCCATTCTTGCCGAAGCATGGCTCTCCCACGGTAAAATTTCTTCCCATGAACTCCAACACATTAGTTGCCACCATTTGAATGCACTCAGAATTGAAAGGTTGTCCCCTGGTAGCCTCAACTAATCGATGAAGTGCTTGGATAGAACAGGTAACACTTTCTTTGGAGCCCTGGTATCACACTGTGCAAGTCGACCCTAATGTTCCCGAACATGACTCGCTATGATATTTCCTCTAAATCAGGTTATACTACGGAACTAGAGTTTTGTGAAACTATAAAAAAATATTAACAAAAACCGACTTCAAGATTCGACACGATTTCTCTTGGATGCCATCATCAGATCTTAATGTTCTTATGATGGTACCACTGTTGGGACATCTCCTTTCCATTAAAAAAAGAATCATCAAAATTGGTTTACAAACGACGAAGTGATCCGCGAACACACATTAAAAAAACATATGTACGTATATACGGTCGAATTGAAAACCTCCTCCTTTTTTGAAGTCGGTTAATTAAAAAGCAGAATCGTATGTCTATTTACTCTCTCAGTGTTTAACTGTAACTAAAAACGTATCAACCCTGTAAACGCCTACTCAAAATAAGCGACTCAAGGTTGTCAAAGTTTTCTATCGTAGTCGGTGTATGAAGACGGGTATTGATGCAAAATGTGTCGCTAATGAAGTCGAACTATTTGCACTTTATTCAATAAATTACGTACTTGTAATTGAAATATCAACATTAAAAGCTGTTAAATAACAATACTTGTGTGGCGACTTCCACATACAACGCAAAACAGAAGCACACTACAGTACCATCTACCGAAGTTACGCTGAACTACGGAGTAACTTACAATATGAGAATATAAGATACAATATAAGAAACTACCAATCCTGAATCGCGCAATGGAAGTTCTCGCGCCAATTAACAGATATACAACATCCCAACATCAACCGTTGTGCAGTTGACCTGCCAGGCATGATCACCTCGCCTGGTCGGAGAATCCTCCCTTTGTGTTGGAGGGACATGACACCCGTTCCCCAACACTTGGATACAATATTTTAGTTCTTATTGCACAGTCTTATTGAGTTTAATTGCACTTATTCTTAATGAACACGTAGGTCGTAAGTAAGTATCAATATAAAAAACTGTTACATTTGTAAATAGCATAGCAAACATTGAATGAATGAATGAATATATACAAAAAACTAGAATAAAACAATATTATTCAAATTGACCTTGAAGTATATAAAACACATTATTTCAATTTAGAAATATGCCGTTACATCAGAATCAGATAAAACATTGTTAAAGATTATGTTTAATTCAAAACTTGCTAAATTTTATTTTTTGTATTTGTATTGAATTTAAAGCTTACAAAACATATTTAGCATATTAGGTAATATAACAATAGAAAAGCATGGCCAATTTAATTTGAAAACGATGTATAATAAAAATAATATGTAAATACTTGCCCGATAATAATCAACCACAGAGTATTGGACCAATAGAGTATTTTTTCCTTCTTAACTTATACTTCTTACTTCGTTAGATACTATTTAGCGAGGAAAATTCAATCGATTCTCTTGTTTAATTACATTACATTTTCAAAAAGACAAGTTGGAAATAACTTGTCTTTTTAACTGAAGAAGGGTTTGTTAATCAACCCCTCAATACTCGAGTGTCACGTCGCGGACCAATTTAACACCCAATTTGTGTTGAAAAATTCTTTTGGCGACGAGAGGGTTAAAAATGCAATTGGGACTTGATAATAAGACTCTAATGATAGCTATTACTTGGAAAGGAAAGTACATTGGAGATGTATTTCTTCTCTGATTATTATTTACACTTGGTGTCCTACTCTGAAAAGGACCCAGGTAATTTCAGACCTTCCCTAAACAGACACCACACCTATCACGGAATATAAGAGGATTATCTAAGACTTACAGGGCCCGGCCTGGTCTAGAGTCTTCTAAGAATTTTCTACCTAGGGTATCCTGGTTCCCTGGCTAGTACCAGAGATGTTGTGCGATTTTTAGTCGGTTTAAGTCCAACATAACTACTTCACCGATAGGTGTTATCCAAGGGGCTTCTCGCTCAGAATAAAAGTCATATGTTAGAGGAAGCTGCAAGCTTTCAGAATTACAGTCAAGCAATCAACTTGCACCAGAAAGACAGGTAAGAATCGAATTATGGTCGAATTTTAACCCTCAAATGCTTCTTAATTAAGTGTACGATACGTTAGTTAACACCCCTTCAATATTAACCGGTAAATCATTCATTGTTCAAAGGCCTATTGTGTAAAAGTCGGTATGTGTAACAAACTTGCTAGAACTTAATACGGTCCACTCAAGTAATGGGTAAGTTCTGAAGTAGCCGTACAGTGGTTACGTGCAAGATTATGACGCTATGCTTGAAGAAGTTCTCCGTGACGCCCTTTGTGTAAATCTATGTGGTCAGTTAGAGAAACTTGTGATGTAGTTACCAGATATGGGAATTTAACTTGAAGATGAGAGACATAGGACAATATGTATTGTTAAGGTAATTTCGTCCATTTTAGTTGTCTAATTTGTTTTTAAAACTTTTTAGTATAATGATTTTAATTTCATAGAACTAAATGGCACAGGATATTACTGCAAAGTGTCGACATATTTTTGATGTGAAACATCTATTGGCGCGGGTAATCCTGATTTTTGGCATGGCGAAAATTGCCCGAAACCACGGCAATTCTCGTTTACAAATTAATTTAAAAAATTTGAATTTTTGTATTTAATAATAAAAATGAATATTAATGTAATTAACATTCTTTTTATTTAATACAAAATTCTTTCGATGTTTCACATCTGCCAGGCGTGCCATGACGGCTCACGTTTTTTTTGGTGGCACAAATACCTATAGATCCTATTATAGTAAAGCGCTTTTTAATTATGTATTTTTTATAGAAATCTTAATACAACGGTGACTAAGATCACTTGTAACAAGATTATTTTCTATTTTTATTGGAAAATCACACTAATCACACTAATATATAAAGGCGAAAGTTTGTGTGTATGTTTGTTACTTCTTGAAGAAAAAACTACTGGACGGATTTGGATGAAACTTTACAGTAATATAGCTTATACATCAGAATAACACATAGGCTACTTTTTGTCGTGATAACCGACATACACGCGGGCGGGGCCGCGGGCAACAGCTAGTAATAAAATATCAATGAAATGAAAATGAAAACATGTCGTTTAAACATGTACCTACCTACTGTGCACATTATTATGAAAATACAATAGATAAACCCTTTTCCACATTAACAAAATGTGTCGTCACATTGGATGATGATACATGTCTACCGTGCTATTATTAGGTGAAAAATTATCACCGTAAATTCCGATAGCGTGTGGCGGTGCTGTTGTGTTTTCCTTATGGAAGAAGGACAAGCCCTTGTACATAATATCGATCTACTCATTCAAGTATTACTCATTAACTTAGTTGTTAATAATTTTTTTGCACTTTAAACGATAATGACATTTAATTTTATTGAAAACTGAAACCACAATTACAAATTAAATAAAATGAATTTAATGTATCGTCACGCTGATATTCTAGAAAAGAGTGATGATGTGGAGGCGGTGAAGTACTAGTAATTAGTCTTTGGTCAAATACCATAGCAATTACAATACGATCTTAACGGTAAACGAAATTAAAGCAATACCTATGTATTTATATGTATAGTGCCAAAACATGTTAAATAGGAGATGGAAGAAACCTTTTCAAATATTGCAGTGTAAAAACATGAAGCTTTCGAAGGACATGAATTTAACACACTAACACTAAATTGTAAACCTGAATTGTTTATTGAAATGACCAGACCAAATAAGCTAAGGACATTTATACCTAAAAGCAAATATTTACTGCCGAAAACTAATACACACATCAAAAGTGTCTAGGGATCAACATATATTTTTGCAATAACTTTTCTCCTGATTGATATTAATTAAAATTTTCTTTAAGGATTCATCAAATAAAGTGTTTTCGTTTGTCACAGTAACGATAAACCAAGTCACCTTTGCATTAATAAAGAAATTTGCCATTTTCCTAATAAAGGGATTTTTGACATTTGAACCACTAACATTAAAGTTCGAAAAAAAGACTGAAATAACAGTTTTCTTTAAAATTTTATTAGGTAACTTAAACAATTAATAATCCGTGTTTCTACCGCGAACACTAACAACACAAGAACATCGGTTTGGCATACTCAAAATGAGTTCATCCAAATCACGCTGTGGAATGGCCGCCCATGTTCGTTGCAACAACAAAAAAAGGTCTTCTTGCGACTGGATACCCTCCATATTCGGCAGAGCTCTTCTCTGTAGCATATCCCATGCATGCTCAATCGGGTTCAAGTCTGGCGACTGAGCAGGCCAGGGCAGGACATTGATGTTAGCTGCGGCGAGAGTCTGTCTTACAACTCTTGCGGTGTGCGGTCGTGCATTATCATGCATTAACTGAAATAAGGGACCGATTTGCACTTGTAGAGGAACGATGACGTCTGATACAATCGTCTCAGCATAAATTTGAGCGTTGAGGTTGCCTCTGATCCAAATCAACTCAGTTCTTCCGCCGATCCAAATACCCGCCCATACCATGATGGTTCCACCACTATAAGGATGGACTTCCTGGCAGGATAATCGCTGTTGGCGTCCAGGGGTTCTCCAGTGTCGTATACGTCTTGTATCCGGTCTCATACCAAAACGAGACTCATCAGAAAAGCACACGAAACGCCATTGTTCTTCTGCCCAATTTCTGTGTTCAAGAGCCCATTGATATCGAATCCTACGATTGTGCATTGCTATAGGTGGTACCCGTAGCGGTCTTCGGGAATGAAGGTTCACTTCATGCAAGCGATTTCTGACTGTTTGGTCGCTAATTAAGTTCCCTGAAGAGTGATGAAGCCTCACGGCTAACATCATGGCGGTTATTGTTGGAGCTCTTCGAGTTAAGATTTGAATGTATCGGTCTTGTCTCCGTGTGGTGCAGCGATACCGTCCTCCATGGCGCTCAGCCACGGTACCAGTGCTTCGGTAACGTGTCCAAAGTCGACTGATAACACTCTGACTTGTATACAGAGCTAAAGCCACAGTACGTTGCCGGGAACCAGCTTCTATCATTCCCACGGCTCTGAGCATTTCTTCCCTGCTTAAATGACGTCGCCGCTCCATAATAACGTTGGTTTTAATCAATAGTAGGGAAACAGTAGCACTAATAATGTCTTCAATGCGTTTCATCTTTTACTCGAATTTGATTGACAGTTCCTGATTCAAATTATGAAATGCACCAAAAAGGATGCCTTCCAATATAAGATTGATGGAGTTTCTTGCCAGATTCTTCTCCGAGAAGGGTAGGCTGCACTTGGAACTGGCGAAGAATCACTCGATTTTTAAATATTAAATATTGACTATTCATAAGTGTCTGTAAAATATGTGCCTATTTGCATAAAATCTTGAATTTTAATTTTGAATTTTTGAATTTGAATTAGATGAAAAACCACAATCTATCGAATGTAAACAACATTATAAATTGCATGGATGATATGTAACATGGATTTAAGTCCATGATTGAGTGTTAATTTGTGTAATACGCTAGTTCTTAGCGACATACTGTTACCCAGAAAGACCCTGCGAGGTCTTCGTGGTGTAGTTTTCAATATTATGTCTGTAAATAAATGTCTATTGGAAACAATAAAAAAACTCTCCTTCTAAGGAGAGGCTTATTCCCAACAGGAGATAATTTAAGGCTGTTGATGATATTAATACTGGCTTTTGACTGCGTCTTTCGCTTATCGCCGTAAAGAGCAGCCTTCCCCTAAAATTTAAGTATCTTCATTTTTTTTTATGTCATAGGCGTGCAAACGAGCAGACGTATAGTCTGATGGTAAGCGATTACCGCCGCCCATGGACACTTGCAACACCAGAGGCGTCACAAGTGCGTTGCCGGCCTTTGGGGGATGGGGAGGGGGATGATAAGGGGTATGGGGAGTGGTTGGGATATGGGCCTCCAGTATCCTCACTCACTCGGTGAAACACAGCGCAAGCGCTGTTTCACACCGGTTTTCTGTGAGGCCGTGGCATCACTCCGGCCGAGCCGGCTCATTCATGCCGAAGCGTGGCTCTCCCACGGTATATGCCAAATTGGTGCAGCAAATTAGACATGAAAGCCTAATAGACAGGTAGACCAATGCAACTTTATCGGTGACTCTGTAACGGAATATCTTTTCCCAAAAATTTTATAATACAATAAGTATTCACTCATATACGGTCGTCTGATATCAAACTAAGCAATACCATATTATGTTAACCCGACTGCTAATGAGGAACCGTATTAGGAATGCACCATACTTGATGCATTCCACATGGTAACAATACAAGACACCAGTGTAACGACAAAGAAGACCCCATTCCTGTTGGTGTACCGCAGTAGAAGATGACCGCGAAATCGAATTAGTGTTATCTATAAAAGTAATTGATGAATAAAACAATAAAATATGTGAATAAAAATATGTTATTTCAGCAAAATCCTTACTGTCTTGAATAAACAACATTGTAGAACAAACGAAGAAATTTTAAAAGGTGATATTGTAGAACTGCAGTCGAAAAGAGCCGTATTTATCGAAGTACGATTCTCCTACTTGGTATGTGCATTTTATATGATTAGAAAGGCTACTAGGACAGTCATATAAATTGACTCTTATTGATTTCACTACTTGATGCCAATAGCTACTAAAGATAAACTGTCCAATTGAGGGCATAAATACACACTGACCTATTTCTGATTAAAATACAATACAATATTTTGCCTGCACCGGTGGCGTAGTGGTTCAGCAGTCGCCACGCCGCTTGCTACTGAACAGAGCGTTGTAGGTTCAAACCCCACACGGAACAACACTTTGTGTGAGCAACTAGTAATTTTTGTTCTGAGTCAGGGTGTTTTATGTATACGTTTCATGTATGTTTGTAACATCCCCCATGATACAGGAAATCTTCCTAACGCCTACCGCGTTAGAAAGATTTCGTATTTAAAAAATAATAATAATGAGTGTCAGTCATATTGTCATTTGGTTGATTTTGATGACACAATTATTTAGTGATTTCATTGGCCTTAATATCAAAAAGTAATATGACAATCTATATTTAATTAAGTACTAAAATCAATAAGCTATCAATCAAGATAATGACAATATCTAAGCGGGTCATATTTTTTTTATCTTCAATTTTACAATTCACAGATTGATGCCAAATATGTCATTTATGATGATGGCATGATGTGAGTGTAAAAGTAAGTACACGGAGGTTTTTCTAGCTTCTTTTAGTTTATCTAGAAACGGACTTACCTCGACTTTTAAGCAACCAATCATCAGTTTCATTGAGTTCATTGCCCGGACATAGTTTTTCTGTTATCTCAGAGTGCTTTTTATCTGTTTATTTCCAAACATTTGTGTTTTCGTATATTACTAATATGACATTGAACGAAATTACGCGATAAGATTCATGTTGCACATTTTTAGATTACCCAATATAGAGTTCTAATATCATTTTTAATATACCTTAAAATTTATAATTTCGGTAAATATTATGCAATAAAATAACGTAAAAAGTTCCACGTATAAAGTATCTACGTAGTTTTGAGGCCACATACGTCATAAGTCCACGTGTTCATACACTTAGTTAGCATTTTTCTTTTTTATCCGACTGCGACAAAGCCAAAAGGAAGGGTAATGTTTTTGGCAGTCTATGTATGTTTGTTCCACCGTGTAGCGTCTAAACTACGTAACTGGGTTACATAGGCCATACAATGTTTTATTAATTGTTTCTACGTTGTTGAGTAATCGTTTATTAAACTTTTTAATAAAATACGACTCAACAGGAGAGTGTACAGTTTATTGCGTGGAGTGTTTCGGGTTCAAACCCTCATATTATTATTATTTTCTGAATTTGATTAACCTCGTATGATGCGAATGAAGAAATCCACCATGAATCACTTTTCTTGATCTACAAAACATTTTTTTTGAGTCTGGGTGTTCTTTGTGTCCATTTTATAAAGCCTCAAGCGAATACGGTTTACATTTTAGTGCGGGAGTTGTCTTTTAAATACAACAAGTAAAATTTTAACCAAAAAACCGACTTCAAGAACGACTAAATTGAAATGGGACACGGAAAGCACCAGCTTTCAAATAAAAAAAATAGCAAGTGCACGAATTTCGAAGGTTCCCCTCGATTTCTCTTGGATACCATAATAGGGATTAAATTTTTAAATGTATATAATAATATGTAAGTAGTATAGTGTTGATAAAGATACCAGCAATCTTTTTCCTAAAGTTAATAAACATTACAATACATTTAAAAGTAATTTATAATATAAGTACGTTTCAAATTAATATAATCCCGATGGTAAATATTGCCAAGCGGTTTTGTTCAATATAGAGATAGCTGTTGAACGCTGGTTGGCCAGGAAAACTTGTAACAAACCTAAATCCTGAACGCGTTTGATACGACGCGCAAAATATATTACTCATACTCAGAAAGGATACAGAACGGATCGACGTATTAAATTTATAAATTTACTAAGAAGAATTTAGAAGTATTGTGATAAACTTAGAACCTTGAATTGAGAAAGGGAATTGACAACCATGTTCAATAATGGACGAATCGTACGCAAGAAAAAGCTCCTGGGTTCGTATCTATTAGAATGTTTCTTAAATTGTATTTTAAAATCTTCTAGGCAGATAATTTTCCTAGTTTATATTTGTAGGTTATTTATATGTGTATATATTTTATGGAACAGGCAGCGATTGAACACACGATGTGACTTTCGCCACCAACAAACACAAAATAAACAAGTGCATAGTGCCCTTTGTGTTTAATAATCTTGGAATAATGACGTATCACGCCCTTGAAGCTAATAGCCAGCATCGACCACTAAAAACTTTTGTTGATGGTGATGATTTCACCCTTCAGACATACTACGATAACTCAATCGATTGTTTTACAATTTTACAGACTCATTTAAGTATATAGAGAGGGATATCTATATGTATAAAAATGAATCTATATTTCCCTTAATCAATGGCATCACGCGTGAACAGCTGAATCCATTTCGATAATTCCTTCTTTGTTGTGTTTAATTCAGTCAAGAGAAGGTTCTTATGAAAGAAAAACTATAAAAAGTTGCGCGGAATATTGCCAAAATTAGCATAAATGGTCCAACCGTTCACGTATGACAAATAATAATAGCTATTCTTGTAAAATATGTATATATTGTCATGATTAAACTATGAATATTGCATTAGCATTGGTATCTACTACCAATGCATATTGATCACTATTTCAATTGTTTAAACCTTTTTTTACGTAACCCCATTTTTCTAAAGTAAAAGTAGCCTTAATTACTCCTTGTAACATCAGCTATCCACCAGCAACAGTCTCGTCTAAATCTGTACAGACCTTCCTGAGAAAATTAGGGCAAAACAGACTTACAGAGTTGTATAAAAAAATATTTTTCAATGTAAGTACCACTGTTAATCTAAAATTACGAACAGACACTTCAATTCTAGATATATTAGTAACTAGCTGACCGTCGTTTACGTCTCATATTGCCCGTAGCGTAAAATTTTTCCCCCGTTTTTGTTACATTCTTCATTGGTTCTCCGCTCCTATTAGTCTTAGCGTGATGATATATATATCAGGAAGGCTATAGGCTATAGCTTATAGCCTTCCTCGATAAATTTACTATCAAGCACTAAAATAATTTTTCAAATCGTACCAGCGCCAGCGTATCCTGAGATTAGCGCGTTCAAACAAACAAACTCTTCAGCTTTATAATATTATTATATTACTTATATATAGTTTAAATAATAAAGTGAGTCCTTGTTCCATGTTTTCCTTGTTGTATTATAGACTAATAAGGAAAAACGTTTACTTATTCGGTTATTTGCGCACAATTACATAGTTATTTGGTTTTCCTGTATTATTATTTTTATTTATGGCCCTGCCAAAATGACTCTACTCTGCCTGATGGGAAGCATAAGCAGAATCCAAGAGTGGTGGTTACCATACTCATTGCGAATGCAGACAATGCAGCATGGCGGCCCACACCATGGCGGCCTAGTGACGCTTCTGCATCATTGGGCCTCCGGTCTCACACCCACCAACGAAACATGACAGCACGAACACTGTCATTTTACGTTGATTTTCTGTGCGAGGGTAGTACCGCCCCGGCCGAACCGGCCCGTTCGTGCTGAAATCAGCGTGGCTCTACTACCATGAAACAATGTGAACAAAACACTATGTGAAATAAAATTCTAAAACATTGTTTAACATTCTTCAAAAGAATTACGGAAATCGAGTATCACTAAAGAATTAGCAAACTACTTTAATCAATTTAAATCCTTTTAAACACTTCATAATTATATTTATTCATGGACATCAATTTGAGTAAGGACCAGGTATCTGCCATATAACACTTATAGTTAGCTTGTGCCTATTATGAGGTTCGCATTTTCCATTCACACAGCTCTCAAGAGCTCTCCTACTACAAACAATAAATATTCAGACCCAAACACACTACAACGCATACAGAGAGTCCCTGGTTTTCCAATTTTATTTTTAACTAGATGACCCGGCGAACTTCGTACCGCCGTATTTACATATATGTCTCAGCTTCCCACAGGCAGTGTACAGTTGCGGACAAAAAAAGACTTTTCCCGTTATCTTTTATTTTTTTCTTTTCACCAAAAAAAAATATGAAAGAAATCGGACTATGTCTTATTGAATTACAACTAAGTACATATTTTGACTTTTATCCCCTCTCCAAGAAACCGTGCTGAATTTCGGGATGACCTCACCTCGGAGATTCATTTGAATCCATTTAGTAGTTTCGGCGTGATGCGCGGCCAAGATACAGACAGACAGACAGACAATAATAAAAAAAAATACAGTTTTGGCTTCAGTATCGATTATAGAGAGCCCTCCAAAAAAAATTCAAAATAAATTTAATGTACAGAATTGGACCTGTTACATTTTTATTATAAGTATAGATTACGTTTCTTCCTTATTTTTTGTCTTTTAAATTTATTATTTAAAAGCCTAAATTGTAAATAAGTAGCCATGTATAGATTCGTTGCTGCGGGAGGGTCCTGGTGACCTGTAACTGCAGGTTATTTTAAACCTATTCGAGGTACCAGTCTCTCAATAAGTTACCTGATTATTATGGCATTTTTATGTTAGCATGTGAAAGTTTTGTGAGAGTAGGTAAATATATGTTTGTTATGTATATTATTGACTGCCTCGGTGGTGCAGTGGTTGTGTATGCTACTGTTGTGCTTAAAGTCCTGGGTTTGATATCCGGGTCACACCAAATGTTTGTATGATCTGCAAATATTTGATTCGAGGATATGGGTGTTTTTATGTATGAGATGTATGTATTTACAAAAGAAAAGTATACATATATTTATATTATGTAGTTGTCTAGTAACCTTAGTACAAGTTCTGCTTAGTTTGGTACTAGACGGTGTCGTGTGTCAGAAGTCCGATGTGAGGGACGGGGTGTCATGTCCCTCCAACACAAAGGGAGGATCCTCCGAGGCCAGACCAGGCGAGGTGATCATGCCTGGCGGGCCAACTGCCCAACGGTTGATGTTGGGATGTTGTATGTATGTTAATTGGCGCGAGAACTTCCATTGCGCGATTCAGGATTGGTAGATTAGAAAATTTTATCTTATATTCTCACTATCAGACCCACGCAACCTCGTTTGCGTCTCCTATTGCCCATAGCGTAACAATTTTCCCCCGTTTTTGAAACATTCTTCATTGGTGCTCCGCTCCTATTGGTCTTAGCGTGATGTAATGGACATGTAATGGACACAAAGAACACTAACACTTAAAACATCAATTTGTATATCACACAAAAGTGTTCTCCCATTCGGGGTTTGAACCCAACACTCAGTTCAGTAGAAAACGGCATGGCGACCGCTTAAACCACTAAGCCAATAAGTCATTAATCAACCGTGGGAGAGAGCCACGCTTCGGCATGCATAGGCCGGCTCGACCGGAGTGATACCACTGCCTCAAAGAAAACCGGTGGGAAACAGTGCTTGCAATGTATTTCACCGAGTGAGTGAGAATACCGGAGGTCCATACCCCAACCCCTCCCCATCCCCTTCCCCATACTTACCATCAGGCGATACGTCTGCTCGTTTGACCCCTATTCTATAAAAAAACAGTCAGTCAGTCGCTCAGTTTATTCTAATCGTTTCTTTATATATTTTCAGGTTTAAAACTGAAAGCGAAGGTGTTCCAAGAAGCTACGCGCTTACTGGACCCTATGCCGCCTCCACGGCCTTTGACGCCTGATGAAGTTGTTCAGATTCAGTTGAACTATATAAGGAAACCAAACAAAAATAAAAAGTTCATCAGTAACAAGCCGATGAAAATGGCTAAAAAGAATATAACTCTTCCAAATTTAGTTCTTGACATGGCTGTTTTGGGCTTCTTCAATCATGAAATTAATTAGTAGAAGATATTATCATACTTAAATTTATTGTAAGTACGAAAATGGAGGGATTTGTTGAAGTTTTTATGCGTATGGTGCTAAGGTAGCCTTAAGAGCATCCTTAACAGTCACTAGGCATATGCAATCTTGTATTCTTAAATTGTCTACACGTGCGCTGTGCGTAAATTATAATATTATATTATAACCTAACTAACTTATGTTATATTTTTTCATATACTTACATATATTATTTATTGTATGAAATGTAAAAGCAAAAAAAAACACGATGAATGAATCATTTCGCAACAATATTTTTAAGGAATAACTTAAGTTGTTTATAATTAACAACCTAATGAAATATTCTCACAAGTTGTGTAGGTATCGAAAACCTATACCTATAACCTAATTTATATTTATACGCATTTGATGCCCAATCTTAATACTTATTCTAATCATTATTTTAGAATGTAAGGTACTTATCTTTTTTCTCTCAAGATTTCTTACATTAATAATAATAATCAACTTAAACTAGTTTGTTAAAATCGAACTTGAGATAGACTCTGTTGCCGAAGTAGATAGAAACCTGTATTTCGGTTTTCGGCTGACATTTCCCACAGGAATTTCAAGTTAAGAAGTTTTTATAATAAAAGAAAGATTAATAAATAAAATAAAAAGAACAAAATGAAAAGTGTGAAGTGAACCTCTCTGTCTGTATAAGGGTGTATGTGTACGTGAGTGTATGTGAATGTGTGTGTTCAGGTTCTTGTGTGAATGAGAGGATGTGTATCTGTAAGAGGTGAGAAATCATAGAATGGTAAAATAACGCTAACATAGTTATTAAATAGTATACTAAGTTACTTATGTTATGCATGTCAAGTCTAACAATAAATAAATAATTACAAACTGAATCAAGAATATTTAATTTTAATAATAGTCACAAGGAAACACTGCTAATAAATGCCTGGTCACTACTATTTTACAAGCTTTTTAAATACTTGCAATGTATGTATGTATGCTTGTATGTTCGGGTGGAATCTTACAACTCAATTTTGAAGCAGATATTATTATCTTCAACCGATTTTGCTGGTATTTTGCAAGCATATGTATATAGCGTGGCAACACAATATTATAATGACATGGAGCTGATCTGATGCTGGAGCTGGAAGGTGGCTATAGGAATTCTGTAAAGAAACGTCGCAACATCATCGAGTTTCGACTCCTTTGATTCGTCTCGAGGCATTCCAGTAAAGGCTTGTTTTTAAAAAGCTTTTTAATTTAATTTATTTGTGTCCATGTAAAATCGCTTTCCATAAGGTGATACGTCTGCTCGTTTGCGCCCTATTCCATAAAAAAAAGGTATTAGAAGTAACACAGGATATTTTTCATTAAATGCAAGCCAAGCCGTGGGTAAAAGCTAGTATTTAAATTAATTTCAAATTCCTATCAAACAAAATATCTGAAAAGTCGCTTTAAGTGGAGTTTTATTTTCTTTGAACTCTGTTTGAATATTCGATTGGTAAATTCTTAGTGGAAATTAACAAACACAGTTACAGGACAGAGTTAGTTTATTTATTGATATCTCATGTAAGCTTCTGATCTTATATCGTATTATACATACTATCTCTTCCATGATTTATACCTTACTAGCGACCCGGTTCCGACTACGCACAGAAGTCTTTCAAATTCTCGGCTTTCCTCCAATATATATATTTTTTTAAAGACCTACCGCACTAAGAATAAATCCTGTGTCGCGGGGGACTTTACAAACATACATGAAACGGACACAAAGAACACCCAGACTCAGAACAACAATTTGTGGATCACACAAAGTGTTGTCCTAAGTGGGATTTGAACCCACGACACTTGGCGAAGTAGGAAACGGCGTGGTGACCGTTAAACCACTAGGCCAAACGTGCAGTCTATGTATTTGCATATGCATTTATTACACAAAAAATCTATTGCTGAAAACTGCATTGAAATCCGTTGAGTGGTTTTAAAGATTTAAAGGAACAAACGGCGATGGCGACCTTATTTTATAACTAGCTGACCCGAACTTCGTACCGCCATATTTACGTATCTGTCTCAGTTTCCCACGGGCAATGTACAGTCGCGGACAAAAGAAAAGACTTTTCCCGCTATCTTTTTTTTTATTTCTAGCAAAAAAAGAATGAAAGAAATCGGACTATGTGACTACAACTAAGTACATATTTTGACTTTCATCTCCTCTCTCCAGGAAACCGTGCTGAATTTCGGGATTAAAAGTATCCCATGTCCTACCTCGTAGTATGAACTCAAATCATGCCAAGTTTCATTTGAATCCATTCAGTTTCAGCGTGATGCGTGGCCAAGATACAGACAGACAGAAAAAAATATGGTTTTGGCTTCAGTATCGATGATAGAGAGCCCTTCAAAAAAATTTTTCAAAAGATATTTAATGAACAGAATTGGACCTGTTACATTTTTATTATATGTAGGTATATATAGATATGTAAAAATACCAATGATGTACTACTACATCTTTCTTCTGTGCCTATAGAGAGAGCAAAATGACGTAACCTTACAAAAATTTAATAGCACCAAACCAGGTTTTGGTTTTATTTTCAAGTTTCTGAACCCGTAATATCTAGATATTATATGAGTCATATCCACAATGTGAGTCAGAGGTAACAGGACATACCAAGCATTCCAAACAAATAATTGAAGAAGATTTTGATCGATACTTGATTATAAACCATTTCCTTATCAAATAATGTGATAGGTATATGATAGTGCAGCTATGCATTTCGTCAGGTTCGGTATCGGAAATAATATCTACACAATTTATTTATTATTTTTAATTTAATATTCATATGTGTAATTATAAATACACACGTAAATAATGGTTGTCTAATTTTGGTAGTTGCTTGTGGACAAAGTTATGTTGATTTCAGGCATTAATCTCTTGAGATTTATATATATTTAATTTTTGCTTAGCTTATAGTCTAACTCCGCACATACAGCTCTGCACTACCCAAATGTTGGCTGTAAGAAAATGCCTATGTCAATAAGAGCCGACAATGCTTTACAATGTAGAAAGTGTTCAAGAAAAAAAGTGTTTCATAAATAAATAATTGAAATTATGACGTTATATTGTCCGTGTGGTGACGGATTGAGAATACGGAGTGCCACCACTCTAGTCATCCCACGGGTGTCGTAAAGGGCGACGAAAGGAAAAAACTTTTGACTGCACGGTTGGCCTAGTGGTTTAAGCCGTCGCCACGCCGTTTCCTACTGCGCCAAGTGTTGTGGGTTCAAGCACTTTGTGTGATCCACAAACTGTTGTTCTGAGTCTGGGTGTTCTTTGTGTCCGTTTCATGTATGTTTGTAAAAGTTTCCCGCGACACAGGATGTATATTCCTATTGCGGGAGTTGCCTTAACAATATACGTAAAATAAAAAAGAATCATCGCTATCCCATTCTTTACGTAATTTTGACTGTGTTTTAGTCTTATATTAATCTATCCTAATTTGATATGATTGAAGTTTATTCAAGGGTATTCTTAAGAACGAGAAGGGTTAAGTCTCTCTTAGTAACCTGGAATCAACTTCAAACTCCTGTACTAAAACTTTTTAATGATTCAATGACTAGATATGTTGCTTTTTCAATAATAAGATAATCCTGACATTCATTTATCATCGATACTACAATAGTTCTTGACAAACTAAAGAGCTTCAGTTGTTGTTCTGTTCTGTTCAAAGGCAGCTTCTAAAATCAACTTCAACAAACGAGTAACATGAAGAATAACAGATTAGGTGAGTAAAAAGTCATATATTTTAGCATTTTTAATAAATGTATTTAACCGTTTCAAAGAAATATGTAACATTTTCTTTCTCTCGTAAATAGAATCATCTTCTCTAAGACAACAAGCCCTTTTGCTTTTCTTTGTATCACTGGGAATCTGCATGTAAAATGTAAATTTCATTCCTAATACGACATCACATGAAATCGGAACATATTTATTTATTTTATTTTGTTTTCAAGTTTTAGGTGGATCTAATAAGCTGTAGTATTTTTAACCGACTTCAAAAAAGGAGGAGGTTCTCAATTAGACTGTTTTTTTAATGTCTGTTACCTCATAACTTTCGACTGGGTGAACCAATTTTGATGATTCTTTTTTATTTGAAAGCTGGTGCTTCCCATGTGGTCCCATTTCAATTTGGTCTAGTTCTGACATGTCATCCATGAGAAAACCATCCATCACCAAGTCTTCAATTTGCATTAAGTATGTGTGCGACAAATTGACGAATAACCCAATATCACGACAACCAATTTCGATGATTCTTTTTTCTTTGAAAGCTGGTGCTTCCCGTGTCCCATTCTAATTTGGTCGTTCTTGAAGTCGGTTTTATTTTTAATATTTTTTCTTTTTCTTTTAGATAATGCTCAATTATGATATTATACAAACTAGTAGTTACACAGCAGTCGAAATTCAGCCTTTTTTTTCTTTGTTTTCTGCCCTTCTCCTCCGCGTCAACTTTAACTGTGGCAATTTTCATACTCCTCAGGGTACAAAGTTCCTGCGTCACGTATTAATATATAGATACCTACCCGAGGTTTAAAATCTGATTCCTTAAAAGTCAATTTACATTACGCAATAAATATCTTCAATAAGTTCATTAATGTAATATACAAATGTCAGATCATCAAAACTCTTCGTTAGTCATTTCTAAAATTGCACTGGAATTTCGTAGTTATACCAATCCTTGATTTTCACGTTTTCTACATCAAAAATAAGAGGTTCTCGATTGTATGGTTTTTAGTATTTGTTTTCTCAGAACTTTTTACTTGATGAACCGATTTGGAAAATGAGAGGTATTGAAGTTGGTAGTAATTTTTAAAAGTTATTATTTTCGCATTTTTGACAATTTTCATAGACTGTGGATGAAATGTTTTTCACCCTAGGACTAGAGTCAAGCTTCCTTCCAAAAATATATAGGTTATCTATAGCTGAACTTATTCTTTTGATTCTTAAATCACGTCCGATCATTAGAGAGTAGTACTAAGCTTTAAATCTATGCGCAATTACATACTTTGTTTTTCATTTAGTCTAAAAATGTTCAGATTTATTTAATAAATTGTTGTTTTTTTTTCTTTCAGTGCGTTGTTTTTTGCTGAATCGTTCTATTCTAAAAGACGAAGCGACGGGATCCATTGTAATGGGTGACGGGGGCTGTGGAGGTGGCAAAGGGTCTTCTAGCTTAATAGCTTCTTGGAACACCTTTGCTTCTAATCCTGGAAAAGAAAAAAATAATGAGATGAAGAGTTCATATAGATTAGATTTATAATACGTACGTATACTATTTTGTAGGATGTCTAACAGTAACGTTTCAAAAAATGTAGACTGTTTAAAGAATAGTTTTTTTTTCCTATAAAAGACTACCGCAGTAGGAATATTCCTGTTTCGCAAGGTACTTTACAAACACACTTGAATCGGACACAAAGAACATTCAGACTTAGAACAACTAATTTGTGGATCACCTAAAGTGTTGTCCCATGTGACCTTTGAATCCATGACACTCAGTTTAGTAGAAAGAGGCGAGGTCAATGCTTAAGCCACAACGCCATCCGTGGAATCATTAAATTATTTTTTAATACATAATAACACGAATAAACAGAACATCAATCAATTGGGGGATGGGGGATGGAAGCGGGGGATGGGGGAGATAGGGAAAGAGGTTGCGGTATGGGCCTCCGGTATCCTCACTCACTGGGTGAAACACAGCGCAAGCACTATTTTAAACTGGTTTTCTGTGAGTCCTTGGTATCACTCCGGTCGTGCCGTGGCTCTCTCACGATAAAAAATCAACCCTTAGGCCTACTATAGCATGCTCAGACGAGTTGGGACAAGGTTTGTGTCAAGTTTGTTTGCAGTGATGTGTTCCTTAATTCGCTTCTTAAGACACCCACGGGATGAATGGAGGCGGTGACGTTCCATATTCTTAATCTCTCACCACACAGATATACCTAAAGATGCAAGCCCACTTGTCTGTATTGACAAATCGGTAAGAACAACAACAGGTGTTACAACTTTTTAATTAATAGGGAGCAAACGAGGAGACGATCATCTGGTGATAAGTTATTACCGCTGCCTGTGTCCACAGGCAGCAAAGAGTTATTTTTCCTCAACACAGAACTTAGAAGAAAAGGAGCTGGCTCTTAGGAAACAATTATAACAATATTTTTCGAACACCTGGCACAAAACGCTATCTAGGTCCAACCTAAGCGAAGCTTGTAGATAGTATGGTATATTATCCGACAACTGATATAAATCCATTTGTGTTTTCTTATAAATACAAAATTATTATACATAGGAAACACTCAAACACCGAAACAATTATTTACAGATCACGAAAACGTTTGGTTCTCGAGACCTCAAGCACAGTAGTCGCTACCACTGCAAAACCGAAGCAGTCAGTAAATTCTGCTAATACGGATGAATTGTGAGTAATATCTCAATTGCGTTCCATACCTGTAACTTGAATAATCCGTTGCGGGGAAGTCCTAGCCTTCTGACAATTACTATTGACTAAGCGTTGTCTATTACATCATAAAGGGAATCCCCGACTATTATAATGGTTAGATAATTATCTCTGAGTGATCGTTATAAATGCTTACTTAATGAAGAACTGTTTAAAGCACAGGACACGTTGACTAATATGTTTTTTTGTCACTCATGAAGTCATGACACTCACTTTTTTTATTTCATTTGAAAGCCTGCCATAGTGACTCTGCTCAGTCTGATGGAAAGCTCAAGCAGAATCCAATAGTGGAGGCAACCATACTCAATGCGAAATCAGACAATGCAGTATGGCGTCCCACACTATGGCGGCTTAGTGAGATGCTTTTTCACGCCGCGCTTAAAGGAACCGGGATCATAGTGGGAGGGAAACAGGTGCGCTGGTAGTAAGTTTCAGTTTTTAACTGCTCGGCACATGAAGGAAGAACCAAATCACTTCTTATCAACATAACACGTCACGTCATGATGACATGATGTGAGAAATCTCATGAAAAAAAAAATTGGCAACCACTTGTGGCTAAGTGACCACCATAGCCCATGATCATATGCAATTTTATAGACATACGTGTATTGGCGCCCTTTAATATCCTCGAAGTAATAGGTTATGTATTCAAATTCACAATTAAATCAAATGTAAGTTGCCCTTCGTAGTTCGAAAGAATGTTAACTATTTTAAAAAATACCACCACTCTTGGATTCTGCTCATCTTTTCCATCAGGCAGGGTAGAATCACTTCAGCATGCTCATGATTAAAAAAAAATAGAATGTTTACGTTGTACTTATACAGAAACATATACATAATTATACATTTTTGTCTGTATTACTTGCCGGTTAATCTTCGGAATAGGTACATCAATTAAAGAGTTTCATTTTCGAAAATAAATGGCTAAGTAGAAGTTTATCACATCATTCAAACACATAAACAGCCTTTAGCAGTTCACTTATTTTATCATGACAGAACAATCGAAGGCACGATAAATTATATTTCGCACGGTTCATACTATTCATATAAGGGTGTCTATTGTCTATGTACTAATTAGTACTAACTTTTAATAACACGCATCCATTACATTCATAATGGTTTAATCAGATAACTTTACTATGTCTATGACACTTGGTTTTTTACTGTGATTCACCATTCACGGATCTGAAAATATGGCTTGTTACCTCATTTGACCTATATTTGTTTATGGCAATAGTGACAGATAGGTACCTACTTTAAATACTGGTATTCCTTTTTATCAGACCTCGTAATTACTATTATTTGTACAGGCATCATATGACATGGAAATAGTAACGATTAGTAAGTTTTAGATGAGTGCTGGTAATGTTGGATATATGTGACTGTGTCGCAAAAGGCGACAAAGTGAGTGAGTCACACAGGACGAAATCTGTTGTTATTGGCAGAATAACTTGAAACAAACCCTATACTGACTTGTCTAGCCACCGTGGTATCAAAACAGTACCAATATAAAAGGTAGTAAAGCCACGCTAAAAGGTAGTAGAGCCACGCTGATTTCAGCAGGAACGGGCCGGCTCGACCGGGGCGGTACACCCTCGCACAGAAAATCAACGTAAAATGACAGCGTTCGTGTCCAAATAGTCTAGTCAACAAGTTCCATACTTGTTGACTAGACTAAAAGATGCAGAAGCATCACTAGGCCGCCATGTGTGGGTCACCATACTGCCTTGTCTGCATTCGCAATGAGTATGGTGACCACCACTCTTGGATTTTTATGCTTATGCTTTCCATCAGGCAGAGTAGAGTCATGTTGGCGGGCCACACATAAAAAAAAACCTTATAGGGATAGAACTATGTCCAGCAGTGGACTTGTAAACTGTTGATGATAATGTGATGATATCCAATTCATCTACTTTAATCTAAATCTGGGAGAGATCTGGATGATTCTTGATGATAGAAGTTGATACCATTTTTTGTTTGTTGCTGTTTGTAAATAAATAATTAACTATATGTATATATAGAGACATGATCACCATCATTCGGTTCCGGGTTCATTATTACCGCCGATCTATCGTGAGTAAGCGGGCGAGGAGAAGTAAAATCACTTGTTGTAAATAATTAACAATGCAACAATTATTATTATAACAAAATGTGGATAGAATTATAATCAGCAATAATAATTAGGATACGACGCTCCACCGAACACGTCTTATTTCTTTTGCTAAGAGAGCCCGGAGTTGCGTCAGTGTCAAGAAACGTTCACCAGTGCTTGTCAAAATATCACCAGCCAGTCTTCACGTTTCTTGCCACTCTTAAAACATCGACGCGCCGTCACGGCCGGACTGACATTCGCATGTCCTCGTGCGACACCTCACGCCTTGATTTATCTGAAAAGACCAAATACAGTTCTGTAGCACACGTCTGGGCATGCTCGCCCATCCCTGACTAGCTACCGATTCATGACACCTGTTTAAAAAGATCTCGATCTTCACCCCTCACATCTGAGTTAAACACACTGGGCGGACAACTGACCTCAGGCGCCCCTTCGACCACCCACCAACTCGCATGGTGCGATGAACCGGACAACCCGTCAGCGCCCCTTCCACCAGTCACGATAACCACACACAGCTGCTGCAATCAACTGGTTCAGAACGTCGACCCATATAGGCCAGTCCCAAACCAATCTCTTGCCACCCAGCTCACACCAGAAAAGTCGTAGTCTGACCGTGGGCATCGACTCGGTTTAGGCCAGCCCAGGCGATCAACTACACTACATACCACGTAGTATGATCAGAGGCATCGACCCGGTTTAGGCCAGCCCCCTTGATCAACTACGCCACTCCCAACTGCCTATCCAGTGCAGTAGGCTCTAGATCGATTCTCAATAAAAATACAGGGTTTACTCAATTGTTATAAACTAACCATTTACTGCTCATCATGTTCGGAGGCAAAGAGGGTGTCAGAGTTTGCCGTCAAAGTAGTTCACAACTAGATACCGATACTGTATCACTATCATCATCGGATGTTACCGTTCCATTATTATTACTATGGATTTCCGCCGTCTCGGCCTCCTCTGCCTCATTGTTTAATGAAGTAGCTACAATCATCAGCTACATCAATCAGTCCATCGTAGCACCTAGGTTCTGCACGCAAGTTTTCATGGCCGTACTTATAGGTTCGGTTAGACCCATCAATGTCTCTCAGCTCGTGATCTAGTACCTTGACAATCCTAAAAATGACCTTTGAAGTTTCGCTGTAGTTTGGTTACGCTCGCTACCCTTGATAAAGAAAATGTAGCCTACACTGAATGGTCTCATATTGCTCTACCCCGGTTGAAGCGTTTTACTTCTGACGAAGCAGCCTTTTTGATATTCTCGGAAGTCATACGTCTAAGTCTAAACGGCGCTCAGGTTCAGCGTGCAATGATAAGGTTGATATTCCTAATGACTTTGCTCGTAACTCGTCGCGTTGGTATACCGTCCGTGATGAACGTACTACATTTTTCTAAAATTCTAATCAGTGCTATTTTGTCATTACCTCGTTAGTCTGTATCAGTATTCATAAAATCAATGATGTAATGCTAGATTTTTCAGAAAATTTAATTTCTCTACGGTGTGAAAATGCACGCGTCCTGTAGAATATTCCTACCTATTTTAACTGGTTCCGCAATAGTGCCATGCATGAGTTACTACGTGAAACAACACTGAGAGCGAGAAACCTTGAACATTGATGGGGTTAACAAATTGGGAAATACATTCTATATTCCCTCTACCAATGCCCGTCAGATAGACTAAATCATTCTGTACAGTACCAGGGAACTTTTTGACATAGCTGTTGGTTACCAATGATCAAGCAGATCAACTATCAAAAAGAAAGGAAACTGGCTCACCGGATTATGTAGTCAAAGTGCTCCTTGATGCCTTGCGTTCACACACATGGACTTCTTTGACCGCCGCTGCTCCGCTGCCACTCACTCGATCTGGACACGCCAATGCCAAGTGTCCTGGTCGTCCACACGCGAAGCAGGTGATTCTTGGTTTATCAGCGGCTTTGGATGTTTGGTTGTGCGTCTTCTCTGAAGTAACAGGCTCCTCTCTTCGCTTGCGGCAGTCTATCGCTTTATGACCCGTAGTGCCGCAGCGGTGACATGTTCCCATGAAGCGTAATTCGTTGAATCGGTTCCTTTTCACATCTGCATCATGGTTATCACTATTTTCATGTCTTCGTTTCAGTGAAATACCGTTGAGAACGCGAAGAAGTTGAGATCTAGTGGCCAGGTTATGGGAGTGGAGCTCACGACGAATCACAGCTTCCTTATGGCATAAAACCGCAGATACAAATCCCGTTGTAACATCTTCAGACATCTCCATCCGCGGAATGCGTTCGATAATGTTCCAAAGGCGCATGGCCGCCTCACTCGCAGTTTCTTTAACACCAACTTGGAAACGTAGAACTTCATCGAAGTAATCTTGTGGCAGCATATGTTTAGTAAACTTTGCTAGCAATACTTCTTTTATTTGAGGCCATGTTAGCTGCGATGCCTGTAGTCGTGTTAAACATGTAGCCGCTCGGCCTTTGAGTGCACGCGTAAGTAATAAAAGTAGTTCTGTACCTTGTAACTTACGGCTGTTGACAACAATTTCTGTTACGTTGCACCAACCCTCGATATCCGCTTCGTTGCCATCAGGATCAAACTCGATCAACTGGGTATACGTGCTGCTCGAAGGTTGCGGCTGCGATATAGCCATCATTCGGGACAAAAACAATTCCATCTGTTGACACAGGCTTGGTTCTGATGCATGCGCTGAAGATTGGGCACGGCTATTCTCCTCTGAAGTAAGCCCTTCAGATCCCACTTCTGATATAGAGACATGATCACCATCATTCGGTTCCGGGTTCATTATTACCGCCGATCTATCGTGAGTAAGCGGGCGAGGAGAAGTAAAATCACTTGTTGTAAATAATTAACAATGCAACAATTATTATTATAACAAAATGTGGATAGAATTATAATCAGCAATAATAATTAGGATACGACGCTCCACCGAACATGTCTTATTTCTTTTGCTAAGAGAGCCCGGAGTTGCGTCAGTGTCAAGAAACGTTCACCAGTGCTTGTCAAAATATCACCAGCCAGTCTTCACGTTTCTTGCCACTCTTAAAACATCGACGCGCCGTCATATATCTTTATCTTATGACCGTATAATACATGAGAGTGAGGGAATATAACAATGCACCTGTGCAACTGTTGCACCTGTTCGTCATCTACAGGTGCAACAGGTGCACAGGTATAATCTCTGTCTTTGGCCGAACGCCTACCCCTGAGGATACAGTCCCAAGTTCAAATATGTATGTTTTAAATAGAAATCTATCATGATTGAGAGTGCCATGATTAACAGTGCAGGAAGATACTCTTCCTAAGATTGTGATTATAAACATTAGCTTATTGTGTTTTTGATCATAGAAATACTTAATAACAACTCGGAGTTTGGAAGTTGGGGTCTGAACCCTCAGAGAGCACCTGAGTCAGCCCTGCGCCTGATCATTCCCTGTGGCGGTTAACCGTCCCATTGAATTACGAGAGAGAGGTAACAGAGAGTGCACCTGTGTTTGCGCACACACTTGTGCACTATAATATCTCCTGCGTAGTTGGCTAGTCTCCGTTGAGACTAGCCGCCGTGGCCGTAATCGTCTAGGAGAAAATAATCATAACAGCTTATATTATTTTTTAATTTATGAATATCTGAACTATAGCTCTCATCTAATCCAAATGAGAAGTCTATAGAACATGAAATCATAAACTACAAACATAGAGCAATATGATATCAAGTAGATATACGCAAGCGTTCCCCTCTCTGAGCCCAAATGAGCCTACGCATTACACTGTTATGACACAGAATGAGTTTAATGTGTGTGTGAAATATGAATGTTTTGTTTTAATTGTTGTGTGAGTTCGTAGTGACAAGCGATTGTTTCTGTATTTGAGTCTAAAATGTGTATGAAGATTTCCCCCGCAAAAAATGACTAGTCCGGGATCCCCGGAACAAATTTTACAAGTTATTACTATCAAGCAAAGTTTTCGTGAGTGGCCTCATTGTGACGAAGGACCCACATTTTACCTTACAAAAGTTTTCGATTGCGGTAGCTAACAGGGCTAGCAGGGAAAAAAGCTTTTGAGCGTAGGGCCGGGATAACGTACAACGCAATTTTTAGAACAATGTGGCTGTTAAATTATATCAATATTAACTAATATTATTACATAATGAAAACATTAAATATTTATTTAAATATTTTTCCCACGAAATGTATGGTTTGATCCTTCCAACATATATCGATAACGAGGTCATCAAAAATTATACTAACTAGCTGATTTTTTTAAAGTTGCTTGGTTTATAATGATATAATTTAACATACATATTATCCTACAAATTGCGTGGTACGTTATCCCGGTCCTACGCTCAAAAGTTTTTTCCCTGCTAGCCCTGTAACCTACCACAATCGAAAACTTTTGTAAGGTGCAATATGGGCCCCGCATCACAATGAAGCCACTCACGAAAAATTAGCTTGATAGTAATAACTTGTAAAATTTGTTGTGGGGATCCCGGACTTACAGACTGTTATCGGAAAAAGACGATAGTCTGTATGACGACAACCAATCACAACTTAAATACATCTTGAGTAATTGTACTCACCAAGAACATTTTTTCTACGTACCGCTTGTGCTCCTGGGTCGTACATTATTTAACGATAGATATTCGTCAATCGTTAATGTTTTAGAAATACTTCCGAAAATGCATTAAAACTTCCTAAATATATCAAACCACACGTCAGTTGGGTCTCTGCACTAATTGAAGAGTGAGGCCATTTATTGTAATCAGATTATATACCTTTTGTGGTCTCTTCCGTATCATTCACAAGTATCTTATCAGTAAAATTTTTGGGTACAGTACACACTTAAAATGTGGACGACAATAACGTCTTTAATATATCGATAAGATGGCACATCGAACGATAAAGGTAGTAGAGCCACGCTGATTGCAGCACGAACGGGCGGGCTCGACCGAGGCGGTACTACCCTCGTACAGAAAATCAACGTAAAATGACAGCGTTCGTGCTGTCGTGTTTCGTTGGTGAGTACGAGACCGGAGGCCCAATGATGCAGAAGCATCACTAGCCCACCATGGTGTGGGTCACCATGCTGCATTCGCAGTATGGTGACCACCGCTCTTGGATTCTGCTTATGCTTTCCATCAGGCAGAGTGGAGTCATTTTGGCAGGGCCAAACAAAAAAAAAGTACCTAGTACGCCTTCACGGCTAGACTGTAGCACCGATTTGAATGAGTTCTGGCACGGAGATTGGAGAAGGGTATAGGCTACACTTTAATATGTATACACGCGGGTGGAGCCGCGCACAAAAGCTAGTTTAAATATATAATCATGAACAGGCTATAATAAATTACTGTTACAAACCCTTAGGAAGCTTGTTTTCACCTACTATACGCGGGTAAGACGACTTTGTTTTAGATTACCCACCCATGAGATGAATAGGGGTAGAGACATTATAAATTAGTCCGTCACCAAAATGCTTGATAAATATGGCATCATAATATACAAAACAAATTTATAAGTGTGTATCCACCCTATAAGATTATAGTACGAACAAAGATAAATATATTGAATCAGTGACATAGCTTAAAATTATTGCTTATTAATAGTAAATAGTGCACAATTTACAGCATACTGTAATCTATTTACATAAACATTACATTTCTAGTGAAATTTAATGTTGCCTTTACAGCTAATGACGCAAAAAATGGATTGATTTCTATTATCCTTTATGTTTAAAAGTGGTATTCTTTACGTAGGTATTGAAGTTGTTTTTAGTTCTTGTACGCTTAGATGATTCAAACTACGTACCTATTGAATTTTAATACATCATCATCATCAGCCTATCGCAGTCCACTGCTGGATCCTCGGCTACTCGCATCCAGCTTCTGCCAGCCGTCCTGCGCAAATCATCACTCCACCTGGCCTGTGGACGTCCTACACTACGTTTGCCGAGACGCGGTCTCCACTCAAGAACCCGTTTACCCCAACGGTAGTCGGTTCTACGGCAAATATGGCCAGCCCACTGCCACTTCAGCTTGCTAATCCTGTGGGCTATGTCGATGACCCTGGTTCTCTGCCGGATAACCTCGTTTCTAATACGATCCCGTAGAGAAACACCGAGCATAGCCCTCTCCATAGCACGCTGAGCGACTTTAAACTTGTGGACCAGCCGTATCGTAAGTGTCCACGTTTCGGCTCCGTATGTCATTACGGGTAGGACGCACGCATTGAAGACTTTCATCGAATTTTAATACGGTTTTCACTAATGGAGAGAGTGATTTAAAAGCGAACTTTATTTGTATGTCTGGTGTGACTCGGGTGGATAAGATGAGGACTCAATCCTGACTTACACTCTCACACAATCCTGACCTATATACGAGGGAGTCTGAAAGTAGCGCCACTGTATGAAAGTTAAGAAGTAATAGGTTATCTTGGTGTGGACATGTTATGCAGAAAGATGAGGAAAATATGGCTAGGTAAGTATTGGGTATAAAAGGTTCACCCACTTCACCCACTTCGTTTTCCTCTTGTACCCAAGAGGAGGAAACCGAAGTGGGTGGATTCTGAGGAAGAGAATACGGCTAAGAAGGGAGTTAATAGTGAAATGGCGAGCGATAGAGTAGAATTGAATGATCACACTGCACCAACCCCAAATAAAATTAGGATAAGTGAAGGCGGATGATGTTTTTATGTATTACAAAAAGAAGGGTATTATAAGTTTGACGTCGATGGATGTCTGTCTGTCTGTGGCATCGTAGCTCTCGTTTGAGATGGACCGATTTCGATGCGGTTTTTCTTAGTTGAAAGTCAGTTTCCTTGCGGCGGTTCTTAGCTATGATTTTTTTTTTTTTTTTTTATGTTTGGCCCGCCAAAATGACTCTACTCTGCCTGATGGAAAGCATAAGCAGAATCCAAGAGTGGTGATCACCATGCTCACTGCGAATGCAGACAATGCAGCATGGCGACCCACACCATGGCAGCCTAGTGATGCTGCTGCATCTTTTAGTCTAGTCAACAAGTATGGAACTTGTTGACTAGACTAATTGGGCCTCCGGTCTCGCACTCACCAACGAAACACGACAGCACGAACGCTGTCATTTTACGTTGATTTTCTGTGCGAAGGTAGTACCGCCCCGGTCGAGCCGGCCCGTTCGTGCTGAAATCAGCGTGGCTATACTACCTTTTTGTTCATCATCAACTTCATACTACGGCATCCTGCTCCCTGTAGTCGCACTATTCGTGCCAGGATACTAAAACTCTTTGACAGAGAACTGTAGGGCACGATGTTGCATGAAGAATCAGTACTCTGAATTGGAAATGGGTCGGTCATGTCTCCAAGCGGCCGTGAGACGCAGACAGTGAATAAGAGAACTTGTGTAAGGTATTGTGGGGGAACGGGTGTGATGTCCCTCCGACACAAACGGAGGATCCTCCGACCAGGCGAGGTGATCATGCCTGGCGGGCCACAGCCCGACGGTTGATGTTGGGATGTTGTACATATGATAATCGGCGCCAGAACTTCCATTGCGCGATGCAGGATTGGTAGTTTCTTCGTGTAGTACATTACTCCGTAGTTCAGTGTATGTGTCCAAGACTGGGATGGTTAACGCTTTTAGGGGATGGTCTTTTTAAATGAAAAAAAAGCCTTCGTTCAGCAGTGGTAAATGCGTAAATGTGCGTAATGTGATAAAGGTGGTTGTGTAATAATATGTACATAATATAACATAGAAGCATTCAACTAAGGGTTAATTTATTCTGGATCAGTTTTGGTAGGATACTCAATGTTGCTTAATTGTAAGATATCCTTGTATTACATTCCGTACAGGTACTACATACATAACTGTACATGTTGAATCATATTACCGCAAGTACATATTTGGGAAAAACAGTACAAACAATACATAGTTTTTATAAATATGTCGTAAGACAGGTGACGTTAAAAATATAATTAATTCACTTTATGTACAAAAGAACTTAATAAAAAAACAAAAAAAAAACATTGTTAATTTAAGTATTGTAGAACTAAATGTAATACCTAGCAACTTTATTATACGCAGTTAGATTGCTTCTTGGGTAAAACGTGTAATGTTGTGCAATTCTTTTTTAAATTCATTTCATTCTAATTGCAGAACCATACTTCAGCACAAATGACCAACGTGCCTCGGAGAGCACGTTAAGCCATCGGACCCGGATGTCATGAGCATCTATGGCTATTGTGAAGTCAGTGCTTAAAATATACTGACAACTAGTTCAACCTTCGAATTCAGTTTGATCTTAGGATTGCTGAGGTCCGACACCTGTAGCTTCATGGATAAACTGTCATTTAGATAAAACCGGTTGGAGTAATAGCCGACTCCAAATAATTAAGGACATAATCAAAGCCAGGAAGATGATGACTTCAGAACAAATGGACTGGCTCGGCTGGAGTCATTTTTGTTTGTTTGTATTTTTTTCCGGGCCTATTTCCGCACTTAGCCTCTTGATTGGGCTGTTGTATATGAATTTGTCATCTTCTTACTCCAACCTTCCTAGATCATCACAGAATATCAGCTCCCTCTTCAGGTCACTACATGTTTCCGAGAGTGATGTTGATTAGAGGATGTCTGCCCGTTTATCTGCAACACTTCTACATTCTGTGAGAACGTGCTGCGGCGTTTCTTCGGCCTCCATGCATACCCTGCACCGAAGGCTATCTGTTGCGCCTATAGTGAATAGGTGCTTGTTTAGGGGACAATGCCCAGGTAGGATTCCTATGACTTACCTGAGGTCGGCCCTTTTCAGTCCAATCAGGTTGCGGGCTAGTTTGATGCTGCCGGAACTGCACTTTTTGTTTGCCTGCATCCTTTGTTGTTTTCCATTCAGATTTGTGTTTTTCTTCGGTATTGGCGCGCATCTATGTCTTTATTTAGGCTTAGGGTAAGGGCAGTAGTGGTTCCAGTCCACAAACAGTCGTTTATATTTACTGGGGTCATACCACGATCTCAAAAAACCAGGGTTAAGTAATTCTTTGTACTCTTCCCCGGGTAAATAAGGTTACGGCATTTAATTTTAAATGTTTTTCTTTCTTTCGTTCAATTTAGTTTTTCATAGAAAATAGGGTCATATAACTAAGAAATATAAATTAATAGTTGTTGCCCGCGGCTCCGCCCGCGTATATGTCGGTTATTACGGCAAATGGTAGCCTATGTGTTATTCTGATATATAAACTATATTACTGTAAAGTTTCATCCAAATCCGTTCCGTAGTTTTTGCGTGAAAGAGTAACAAACATCCATCCATCTATACTTACAAACTTTCGCGTTTATAATATAGTATATATATAGATCCAATGAAATGTCTAATTTGAAAGTAAAGTTTTGTCCAATAGAGAGATAGACAAAACTTTATACACCAGGGTTTCTATGGTTATTTTACAGTACAAAATGTACAGCAGAAATAATGCAGTGACTTGAGCATTCAAGGGGCAGCAAACCTTTGGAAGGATGTAAATTATTGTAAACTGGTGGGTTGTACGAGTTCAAGTAGAAATTATGGTTTCAAACTACATAATATTAAATTCAAAATTAAAAAAACCCCCTACTCAAGCACTTAATCGAGTAATCATACGCCAATGATATTTTTGCAGACATTCTGTTTTTCTTTCCACTTTCACCCCCATAACTTTTAAACGACTCAACCGATTTTCATCAAATATGTCTAAGAACACTCACGCACGTAACTCACCTTTCATACAAAAAATAAATAAATTGAAATCGCTTCATCCGTTCGCGAGCTACGGTGCCACAGACAGATGGACAGACATGTCAAACTTATAACACCCCTCTTTTTGCGTCAGGGGTTAAAAATGTATAAAGTGCTCCTAGTCGTTTCTGGCATCCTGGTTACTTTCAACGAAGACGCGAAACGGAGAGATATTACAGTGCACAAGTGTGTGCGCAGACGCAGGTACACTCTCCGTTCCCTCACTTTCATAATCCGGTGAGACGGTTATCCAACACGACCGGGGAGTGATCAGGCGCAGGGCGGACAGCTTTATGAACTCTTACATTACAAACTCCAGGCTGTGAATTTGCATTTAAATTCCATTTCTATAATCATAATAACTCAGTAACGGCTCCAAAAATGATTTAAAATATATATTTTTGATACTTATACATTAGTAATCTATTTTCTACATTAGGAAAGTAAATTTAAAACTTATGTCTTTACTAAGAACTATGTCAGAAAGGCTTTTAGTCCCAGAAAGGATTGAGGTGCTCATTGTAGGCGCGCAACACAAAAATTGAAACACAGAAGACATAAATAAACAACCGAGTGGTATAAACATCCAATACAAAAATAAAGGAAAGGTGACATCGAAGTAAGCTACTTGCAACTTTAACAAACGTATCCAAATACACACATCAAAAGTGTCTAGGGATCAAGCATTTTTATGCGGATTGCTTGAGATTGAGATGTAGCTTTGGCCCTGGCCTGCTCAGTCGCCAGACTTGAACCCGATTGAGCATGCATGGGATATGCTACAGAGAAGAGAGAACAGTTATTGCAAAAATATATGTTGATCTCTAGACACATATGTTGATCCCTAGACACTTTTGATGTGTGTATGTGCTACCGAAATTCAACTTATGGGTAATTTATGTTTAACAAATTCTGATACATCTGAACAAAAAATAAATGAACGTCGATATCTTGAAAACTACTTTATAAAAACGAGTCTATCCATGAAATATATTATGTTCTTTGGTTTCCCTATTTTTATATGTTACAAAGCTGAAAGTTAAATTATATTTTGACAAGATGAATCAGCCGAAGAAGGAAATTTCGAAGAATTGTCCATAACTGAAGTGAAGTAAGTATAATATCGTCACGTTAATATTTATTATCGGTGATGATAGGATCACCTATGATTGAATAAAAGAGCAAAACTGTAAAACTTTCGTGTTTTAAAGTTATAATACGGTGGGACCACACTCACTATCAAACATGGCCATCCCCGTTATCACATCATCACTCATTTCCTGAATGACAATGTCAAAAGGGCGTCCTTCTAGTATCTAGTCAATATAACTTAAAGAAATCTGAACCATGACAAAATTAAGAACTGTTTTTAATAAAAAGCTTTTAAATTTTTGTAAGGTTAAAAGTTCTCGTGAAAGTCCTAGAAATTTTAGGTCATTGGTGAATCTTTGTTTCGTATAGGATGAAAAGGATTATTTTTTGTTACATCAACAAAATAATATTTTCACATAAATCAATGAGCTAAAATTTTATTTAAAACATTCAGGTCATTAGTATTATTTTAAACGACAATATGTTTATTTCTTCGATTAGATTGCTTACCCATGTTTGTTGTGTACAATTAAGACTTCTGGTATAAGAAGGTACTTATGAAGGTCTTCTTCTTTCTTCTGTTAACAATGATGCACTTGTTTAGATGGAACAACTTGCCTGACTGCGAAATCTAATCTGCAACTATAGTCCATTCGGCGCTGCAGTCGTGCTACGGCATGTTGCCGCCCTTTACTATTGAATTCCCTAAAAACCCCTAATTAGCGGGTAGATTCCTGGTAGTATTTTAAAATAGTTTCTATGTTTATATTTATTATTTTTTATTTATTTATTTATTTTTAAAAAGACAACTCCCGCACTAGGAATAAATCCTGTGTCACGGGGGACTTTACAAACATACATGAAACGAACACAAAGAACACCCAGACTCAGAACAACAATTTGTGGATCACACAAAGTGTTGATCTACGTGGGATTTGAACCCACGACACTTGGCGAAGTAGGAAACGGCGTGGTGACCGTCAAACCACTAGGACGTGTAGTCAGTCATTAAAGATGAAACCAATTCTAAGGGGAAATAGATCAAATAAAACAGAATTTAAAACTTTTTCCTTCTTATATTTTAATAGAATATTTGGGTTTATTTCTGACGTACTATTGTCACCGCCTGAATCATAGTCATCCTATCACTTGCTGTAGTTATTATAGTGCGGTCCATTAAATGCTTCACATGTTTGCACTGCAGAAAAAACTAATGGAATCGCGCTTTTTTACATGTTTTAAAACTTCATCTGTATGTTTGTAACCGACTCGTTTGGACTTGATTTTGACCCACTTATAATATAATAATATGAAAAAAAAAAACAAAAAAAATAATAAAAAAAACTAAAACAACATGATTTTATAAATAAACCAAACCAAAAAGTAGAAAATAATTTAAAATAAATCATTTAAATGTAAAAAAACATGGGGTGCTTTCTGAAAATATTTGTCGCAAATAATTAATAAATTATTTCCTACTTTTTAGTTCAGTTTATTTATAAAAGCGTGTGTTTTTATTTTTATACTATTATTTATTTCATTTTATTTTTTAAGGAACTTTTACCCTAATAGGATATAATATCCGGTCCCAGTCTCGGTACCGGTCCCGGTCCGGTCCTGTTCCCAAAAAAGCCTTTACTTAAACAAATATCAATCAACTATATGCTAGACTGTACAATTTAATAGCTTTAGGAATCGCGTTTGCAAATGCTTTTTTCGTCAACTTCAAAACTATTTTCAAAACTTTATTTTGTTTTTCTAGTTAAAACAATATGGCTTTTGTCTATGTCAGTTTAAAATAACCTTTTTCATGCTATCACATTATTACATTTTAATATTAAAACACAATAGTCAGCTTAGAACTTTTCTAAAGTCTATAAACTTTAAAAGTCTTTGTTCGATACACAATGTATCTAATCATAAAATATAGCTAACGATGTATCCGAACATTAACGGAAAGGCTAGTTAATCCCTCCACAAAATGTCACACTTTTGGCATCAACCATTTCTCCCACGGAGTGAGCTAATTGTCAATAAAATAACTAGAAATTCATTTCTATATTAATAGGCTGCTATTGTGCCAATTATTCCATATTTATTGTATTTAAACGAGCTATCGTATATTAAAAAGTGTTTGTGTAAAAGAAAATAAACACGCCTACGTTTATCTTGTTCAACCATCTTCATTCATCGGATCCAGCACCGCTCAGTGTTAATGTTAAACAATTATTAGGCGCTTTCCTCATAGGGTTACACCGTAGGTTACAACGGTACAATGATGAAGAAAACCACATTTCTGTTGGTACCACCGCAGTAAAGGAAAACCGCGTGATCGACTTGAAGTTGTCGATAAAACATTGTCGATCTTCATTTCTTGTTACGGATCTTCATTTCTTTTTGGCGATGTTCAGTTGTTTTCACCGATATTTATTCGTTTTGCAATGTTCATCTAACCGAATTCCTGTATAAACATTAACTTCAGATTTTGCCAAACTACATGGGTGCTATTTGATCCACCAGTGGAACATAAAAGTAAGATGAAAGTATTACTGGATCCTTCCAAACCAATGATTGATCACAGGGAACTGCATAGCACTGTTTGATCCACTGGTGAATCGAGATATTGAGTTCTAGTGGACGACTTTATCCGTGCAGTAACTAAAATGTCATAAAAAATATCTTCCTTAATTCTGCATAAAATTTTAACAAAAAATGAACCTACTTCAAGAACTGGACCAAATTAAAATCGGACCAGCTTTCAAATAAAAAAACAATCATCAAAATCGGTTTACCCAGTCCAAAGTTATGAGGTAACAAACATGAAAAAAAACAGTCGAATTGATAACTTCCTCCTTTTTTGATGTCGGTTTAAAATTCTGCAAGAGAACGCAGCAAGCAAAGTTCTCGCTGGCCTGCTCACAAACAACAAGACAGTGAGGAATTTGCTATCATAACACTATTTTTATTCGCTTAATATTTTTTTTATTAAATAACTAGCTGACCCGGCGAACTTCGTACCGCCATATTTACATATCTGTCTCAGCTTCCCACAGGCAGTGTACAGTCGCGGACAAAAAGAAATCTTTTCCCGCACAAAACAAATAATGAATGAAATCGGACTATGTGTTATTGAATTACAACTAAATACATATTTTGACTTTCATCCCCTCTCTCCAGGAACCCGTGCTGAATTTCGGGATAAAAAGTATCCTATGTCCTACCTCGTAGTATGAACTCAAATCATGCCAGGTTTCATTTGAATCCATTCAGTAGTTTCGGCGTGATGCGCGGCCAAGATACAGACAGACAGACAAACGGACAGACAAACAGACAAAAATGAAAAAAAATACAGTTTTGGCTTCAGTATCGATAATAGAGAGCCCTCCAAAAAAAATTTTCAAAATATCTTTAATGTACAGAATTGGACCTGTTACATTTTCATTATAAGTATAGATTGTGTGTCGACAACTTCAAGTCATAATCTACGGCGGTGGTGCCAATAGAAATGGGGCCTTCCTCGCTGTTACAATTATGTAAACTACGGTGTTACTATGTGGTATATAGTTACCTACAAATTTGAACAAAAAAAAAACCGACTTCAATCTAGATCAAATTTAAATGTGACCATTCGGAAAGCACCAGCTTTCAAATAAAAAAGAATTATCCAAATCAGTTCACCCAGTCAAAAGTTATGAGGTAACAAACATAAAAAAAAAACAGTCGAATTGAGAACCTCCTCCTTTTTTTGAAGTTGGTTAAAAATGGTGACAATCACATAACCAATATTCTCAAATATGTAGAGCAAGTGGTGCAGGGTATGTAACGATTGCAGGCGCCTGCTGGACATGTGCCTTTCCTTTGGAATGATACCACGCTGGTCATTGCTTTTACATTGCTGATGTCCTGGTAGTTTGTCCCTTAATCGGCTCTTGCGACACCCACGGGATGCATAGATATAGTTACACAACGCATTCTTAATCTGTCACCTAACGGGCTGAAACTTGTTCTATCCTAAAATCTTTACATAGTATAAAATGAAGTCACTTAAACTGTCTGTTCGCTTAGATCTTTTATAGTCCTAAACTGATTTTAATTCAGTTTTCAACTTTATACGTATACATGCATATTATATTAGAGGAAATCTGAGAATTTCAAAGGCTTCTGAGCAAAGCCGGTTAACTAATAAATATAAGTAGGGCTGAAAACAATTCAGTTATTACAAGTCACATTATCAATAGTACTGCAACTCTGACTTTCCTAATATTTTAAATTAATAATTTCCCCATCCTAGCATTTCCCTTCCCTACACATTGTAAGTCTATCATGGATTGTGAATCGATTTTTGGATATGACAATAAAAATAATTAATTGGTATTTAAGATTTTTAGTAATAGCAACACACAATAGCATGTAATTGTAATTGACTGCACGTTTGGCCTAGTGGCTTAACGGTCACCACGCCGTTTCCTACTTCGCCAAGTGTCGTGGGTTCAAATCCCACGTAGAACAACACTTTGTGTGATCCACAAATTGTTGTTCTGAGTCTGGGTGTTATTTGTGTCCGTTTCATGTATGTTTGTAAAGTTCCCCGCCACACAGGATTTATTCCATGTCGTTGTCCTAGGAGTTGTCTTTTAAAAAATAAATAAAATAGACTGATGTATTATCTACGCACTCTCCCTTCCTGTATGACCTTGTCGTGTTGGCAATGCTTACATTACACAGTATTTTCACAGATATGTATCAGGATATTATAAATATATCTACAGAAGATAATCATGATTACAGAAGACAGGTTTCTAATTAGAAAGAGGGGTTTGACTTACTATTGTTTCAAATTTTCCTTATCTTTACAGTGATACTACGTAATTTGTACGTTTACCTTGAACTCTTTTCATTATTTCAATCCAGCACCGCTCAGTTTTAATATTAACCAATATAAATTTAATTAAAAAAAATTTTAATAACAAGCTTTTACTGGAATGCTTCGAGACAAATCAAACGAGTCCAAACTCGATGATTTTGCGACGTTCCTTTACAGAGTTCCTATGGCCACCTTCCAGATCCAGCATCAGATCAGCTCCATGTCATTATAATATTTTATTGTCACGCTGTATACATATGCTTGCAAAATTTCAGCAAAATCGGTTGAAGATATCTGCTTCAAAATTGAGTTGCAAGATTCCACCCGAACATACAAACAAAACAAAACACTTTCCTCAAAATTACAGCGCAGGTTACAACGTTATAATGATGAAGAAAACCTCATTCCTGTTGGTACCACCGCGGTAGAGGAAAACCGCGTGATCGACTTGAAGTTGTCGATAAAACATGTTGAAATCTTCACTTTTTGCTACCGATCTTTATTTCTTTTCGGCGATATTCAGTTGTTTTCACCGATTTTTATTGGTTTTTGCAATGTTCATTTAACAAATGATATCTCGTAAATATACTAGTTGTTGCCCACGGCTCCACCCGCATGTATGTCGGTTATCGCGGCAAATAGTAGCCTATGTGTTATTCTGATGTATAAGCTATAGTACTGTAAAGTTTCATCCAAATCCGTTCAGTAGTTTTTACGTGAAAGAGTAACAAACATCCATCCATCCATACTTACAAACGCTGCGTTTATAATATAAGTAGGATCTACAGAAGATAATCATGATTACAGAAGACAAGTTTCTCATTAGAAAAAGGGTTTTGGTCAACTATACCAGGCTTGCCAGACGGGTTGGTAGAGAGATTGTTTCAAGCGTTCATTCTCTTAACAGTGATGTTGTACTGCGTAGTTTGCTGCCTTAAGTGCCTACCACACGCGCAAGTATCACCACAGTTATAACTGCGCAGGTAAAACTGTCGTGATGCAGTTGTTTGGCGCGTGATACAGTTTTACCAACCAAACGCACGGTGTTCCGTGTACAAGCCGGCCTGCGCAGGCAAAACTGTGGTGATACTATTAGACTCTTATGACACCCACAGAATTAATAAGAGTGGTGACACTCCGGATTGTTAATCCGTCACCACATCTATACTATAAAGTTGAAGAGTTTGTTTGAACGCGCTAATCTCAGGAACCGCGGGTCCGATTTGAAAAATTATTTCAGTGTTGGATAGCCCATTTATCGAGCAAGGCTATAGGATATATATCATCTCGCTAAGACTAATAGGAGCGGAGCATCAATGAAGAGTGTTTCAAAAACGGGGGAAAATTATCACGCTACGGGCAAAAGGAGACGCAAACGAGGTTGCGTGGGTCAGCTAGTGTACAATAATATCGGACAAACAATAAAGGCTGCTTTTTTTAAAATTCTTATTTACGGAGCTCAGCCACAATTATGACTAAATCGCTCTACATAAGTCTTAAAAATTCAGCATACAAATCATTAAAGCCTTACCTGTATCTGTCAAAGGACTGGCAAGGATGCTGCTACATCTTTATCAACTTACTAGAAAGCAAGCGATCTCATAAGTTGATGGTTTCGTGTACATTCAATCAAAACATGTTCTACGTCCAAAGGGTGTCTTATTTAGCCAAATTAACTTCAACAAACCTCAATGGTTTGAAACTATTCAAGTATTCTTCTTTTGATGAAATGGCAACCAGCCGGATCTCTTTTGGATCAGCTATTTCTGACAATATCAAGTGTTTATAGTCTTCATATCATAAGTCTTCAAGTCTTTAAGTCTTCGTCGTGATGAAATTAATGATAAAAATATAAAAAATGTGGATGAGATGAAATGGGGACCTTTCCTTCAATAATGTTGTGGATCTCTTCAATGATTGTAAACAGTTGAGTTGTGACATTACAAAGGCTATTGTCACAAAGAAGACCATCGTTTTTTTTTTTAAACGACAACTCCCGCATTAGGAATAAACATCCTGTGTCGCGGGGGACTTTACAAACATACAAGAAACGGACACAAAGAACACCCAGACTCGGGACAACAATTTGTGGATCACTCAAAGTTTTGTACCGCGTGGGATTTGAACCCACGACACTTGGCGCAGTAGCAAGAGGCGTGGCGAGCGCTGAAACCACTTTTTTTTTTTTTTTAACGTGTGGAAATCCCCTCGCACCGTCACCCCACCGGGGCTTGCAGCGGGGCGGTGTGTCGGACTCGAACCGACTAAAACCACACGGTGTGCCACTCTGCGCCTGTGAAGGGAGGAATCCGGGAACTGCAGTTATTAACACGTCCGGACCCCTACCAGCGTTTGCCCGCACAAAAGCGGGCACCGTCAGCTGTTAACATCTCAATTTAGGCGACGTACGGCATACGCGTAACGTCGCCTCTTCGCGGGCGGCCAATAGAACGGATGGAAGGGAAAGCCCGTCCCGACCATCCGCGGCCACACTCAGGGCGGCATGAGGCGCTGATAGGCGCGCCTCCGCCGCCCGGTTCGCCGGCGGCGGATTGGGTCCGAGTGGATATCATCCTCCCGGGCCTTCTCCGCCACCTCCTTCTCTGCGATTACGTCTTCGCAGAAGGTTGCGACCGCGGTAAAACTGCTGTCGCTACCGGCCATGAAACGTATGACGGCCGGTAGCGAGAGATCCCCTCCGATGACTGCAGTGAGGGCCCGGCGCTGCGACGCCCAAGCGGGGCAAATCGCCAGCGTATGCTGGGCCGAGTCCTCACTGCAGTCGCAGTGGTGGCAGGCGGGACTCAATTCCCTCCTAGCGACCGAGTGCAGGTACTTCCCGAAGCAACCGTGCCCGGAAAGGACCTGCCGCCCTGCCTACTCGAGGATAACCGGCTGGAGAGCCTCCACGGCGGCAAAGCCAGCGCGTGGAGTCTCCAGCCGGAACGACCATCTGTCCATAGTGGCTTGACGAGCGGCTTCACGCCATTCGCGTACCTCTTCGGGCGGAGGGCGATAGCCATACTCCGCCCGATATTCAGCCACCCGTCGATAAACTTCGGCGAGCACCTCCGCCTCCAAATCCCACGGGGGTGTTCCGGCCAGGGCGCACGCCACCTCGGTCGACACCGTGCGGTATCCGCGTATGGCTCTGACTGCCAATACCCTCTGAGGCCGCCAGAGGCGGGCCTTATTTAGGGCAGTCAGAGCCGCCACCCACACCGGTGCACCATACTGCGCCATCGACCGGACCACCCCTGTGTACAGGAGTCGCGTTGCGACGCTGGCTTCACCCAAATTGGGCAAAAGTCGCCCAAGGGCGGAGGCAGCGTCGACCAGCTTCGGACCAAGCTGTCGGAAGTGCTCGTCGAAGAGCCACCTACCGTCGAGGATCAGGCCCAGATACCTCATCTGGGCCCACGACGGGGCCCATGAAATAGTAGGGCCTCCGTCTTGTCCAGGGCCACCCGTAAGCCCAGCGCCTCGATGCGCCCGACCACCAGAGAAACACCCCAGGTGGCCAGGCGCGCCGCCTCTTGGAAGTTCGCCCCGACCGCTGAAACCACTAGGCCAACCGTGCAGTCGCAGTTGAAAATTATAAAGTTTATAAATTAAGACTAAATGATTTATTTTAAGCATAGATTATCTCTGTGTTTTTAGGTAAGTAATTTACTTAAGACACTGCCGACCTCAAACGTGGAAGCATAGTATCTATACAAAAAAGAAAATTGAAGTGTTTGTTTGTAATATCAAATTAACAGTTTGCACTAGTGATAATCGCTGAAACCGCTGGACTGATTTTGACAGGACTTTCAGCGAGGTTGTTGCTGTACCATGGGCCACACCGTGGAGTTTAGGTACTATATACATATATTTATAATACGATAAGATATATGTGTATATTCCAATAATCATTTTTCTTAATGTGTGGAAACGTAAAGATCTCATTTTTTGTCACGTCATTGGGGTGAAATGTGTCGAAATTGGACCGACTAATACCACACGGTATGCCACTCTGCGCCTAAAATAGGATGGGATCCGGGAACTACTGTTATTAAGACATGCGGACCCATACTCCAATTATCCTTGAACCAATTCTAAACTAAACTATTCTAGAATTATAAAACCCTATTAACAAATAACGAAGACATGGAGTAACAGCTTATTAGTAACTTTATGATCCTCCTTTTCGAAAACGTACAACAACTCTTTATCGTATAATTATATTTCAAGAAGGTTTATGTCCATAAGATCTTAACATTGAACATATTAAAAGTTTAATTATTAAATTTAGAATAAAAATCATCATCAGCCAGCATTTACAAGGTAGTAGAGCCACGCTGATTTCAGCACGAACGAGCCGGCTCGACCGGGGCGGTACTACTCTCGCACAGAAAATCAAAGTAAAATGACAGCGATCGTGTTGTCGTGTTTCGTTGGTGAGTGCGAGACCGGAGGCCCAATGATGCAGAAGCATCACTAGCCTGCCATGGTGCATTCGCAGTATGGTGGCCACCACTTTCCGATTCTGCTTATGCTTTCCATCAGGCAGAGTAGAGTCATTTGGGCAGGGTAAAAAAAAAGGGGGTGTTTTGGCCTAATATACCATACTGGCCCGTTGGTAAAGAGTTCGTTTCAAGTTTTATTTTGGACGATGCTATACAGGAAATAAAGGCGCTCATAGCAAAGTTGCACTAACCGAGGGATAAGCAATTCAATTCAATAGGTAGTAGAGCCACGCTGGTTTCAGCACGAACGGGCCGGCTCGACCGGGGCGGTACTACCCTCGCACAGAAAATCAACGTAAAATGACAGCGTTCGTGCTGTCGTGTTTCGTTGGTGAGTGTGAGACCGGAGGCCCAAATAGTCTAGTCAACAAGTTCCATACTTGTTGACTAGACTAGAAGATGCAGCAGCATCACTAGGCTGCCATGGTGTGGGTCGCCATACTTGTCTACATTCGCAATGAGTATGTTGACCGCCACTCTCGGATTCTGCTTATGCTTTCCATCAGGCAGAGTAGAGTCATTTTGGCGGGCCATACATAAAAAAAAAAGCAACGACGGCGCAGTCAATACTTGGATGGGTGACCGCTTGTGACACTATACCATGAGCGCCTACGTGATTCGGAGGTCACGTTAAGCAGTCGGCCCCGGTTGCTGTCGTAGGATAACAGTCGTGAAGCTTAGTTGAAGGCCTGTGGGCGGCTTAAAAGATCCAACGGCAAGATTACGTAGCCGCAACGTTGTCTTGCCAGTCCCCAACCCGCACTCGGCCAGCGTGAAGACGTATGGCCTTAACCCTGTCCTGAGAGGAGACCCGAGCCAAGTAAAAATTCTTCATTGAAACGATTTCTCTATTATTTACAAGGTAGTGAAGTCTTTAATTTAGGCCTTAAAGTAGGCCTTAGAAATTAGAGTGGCTTTAACATTTTCAACAATTATATTTCTATTGAAAGCCATAGACAATAAGAAGCCGCTAAGAGTATCTTCAACAAGGATCTATTTGACAACACAAATTACTGACCACGCTTAACCAATTTCTCTATGACAACAAGGAAATGCCCTCTCTCTTTCGTTCTTTAACAAATTTCAATTACTCTCTCGTTCCGCGAATTTGTATCACAGAAAAAAGACGTCACTGACCTCAATACCAGCCCGGACAGTTTCACACAGTAGAACAATTTTGAGTTTGTTCCAGAAATTTAACCTTGTGATTATAGACTTAAGGTTCAAATTCGGTTGGGAGTAATGATTGCTTCTGTATCGAAGTGAGCGCAGCTATCAGTCCGCAAAACGTCCAGTTGTTCATCGAACGTCTTTACAAAATCAATTTGAAATTTAAGGAGTATTATTTGAATTGTTTTTTTTTCTTTTTTGTGTCAGTATTTTGTGGTGTTCTTTCGCGTTTTGGATTTCGTTGCTTACCTCTTTGCCTCACTGTAAGTTTTTTTATTTGTTTTATTTTTGATCTTCGCGGGGGATATTATATTATGTTTAATATTTTTACACTTTTTCGCGACTCAAGGAAAGGTTATGTTTCTTCGGCGGAAATTGTATTTTTATTTTTAAATTTCTTTTAAAGCTTCTTATCATCCAAATAGCTGAACCATTCAAGTTAATTTTTTGTCCCATAATTTAAAAAACCAAAGTATTCTTTAATAGCTACCTATTTCATAGAAATTATAAAATGGCCGATTTTTGGCGAAAAAGGTAATTTATAGTTGTATCGAGTAGGGTTTTAAAATTAAGAAAAAGTAGGTTACAAAATAAATACAAGTTACATGTTTTAATAAGGAATTATAAATTTGTTTAAAAAGTTTTTGAAAGCGTGTGGGCCATGTTTTATTTACATTTACAACATATTATGTACCATCGATTGAAATCCACCATACCATTGAAATCGGTGCAGAGGTTTTAGCTTTAAAAGCCATACAGATACACTGATAGAGTTACTTTCGAATTTATAGTATTTTTATGGATTTATTGAAGAATAAAACTTTGGGATTTTTGCACTTTTAAACAGAAGTTGACTAATTATTTCTTAGTTTTGGTAAGAATTTGTGAACTTATTCATCGTTATTTTGGTATTGTGTCTCTTGTACAAATGTAAAAAGTGAAAGGAGACATATTATACTTTGCCAAATTCAAACTAACATATCATACGTACAAAGTGCGTACATTTTACATTTGAACCAAATATATCCTTAATATTTTTATGACCGAAATATTTAAAATGACCTTTCGGATATAAGTGATGGTTTTTGATAGAGTCGAAAGTAATTTGGCTTATAGAAATGATCATTGTTATTTCGCAAACTATTCATTCCATTGAAAAAATTGTCTACAATCTTTGTAAATGCTCTTTAGCAGTTCTGATACGATCTTAATTAAGTATTAGTCAGCGATAACAAAGAAATTTTAAGCTTTGTGTTAAAGTGTACGTGATTTTAGTAAATTCGATGTTTTTGGTTGATATCACATTTATTTTCTAGCATAAAGTAAAAGACGCATTCCAATCGGTCAATCCGTTTAAGAGCTATGATGCCATAGATGGAAAGATACACAGACAGTCATAGTGATAAACTTATAACACCCCATTAACACCCGCTCTTTATGCGTCGGGCGTTAAAATATTTTCGGCCAGCTTCTTCAAACCTTCATAAAATCTTTTCATTTTTTTTCATTTTTTTTCTATTATTATTGTCAGGTAACAAACAATTTCTACATGGGTTTAACAAACTATTAACATGTTGTTGGATATTATTTCTACAGTTCTATAAGTTGTAAAGTAGGTTGGCATATAATTTTGCTTACAAATGATACTATTTAACTGGAAAAGTATTTTTAATCAATTGAGTAACAGTAAATCAGAAAATAATTAATTTCGATGTGAAAATATTTATGTTTGAGAAAGTAAACTTTAAGATTTTTTTCCTACCAGTAGATACGGGCGCTCAGATTATTTAAGAGAAATTCAATCTAAACTCTTTCTCCCTATACGTTTTTTTGGAACGAAGTTCCTTAAGACCGTTGCGGAAAGGTAACCTAGCCGGCAAAAAGCGTCCTTAACGTTACATAAAAAAACCTTAGATTTTAAAAATTTAGTATAGCGCTATCTGTAGGTATACCCTAGCCGGCAAAAACGTCCGTAACGTTAAATAAAAAAGCGTAATATTTTAAATTTTTTGTATAGCGCTATCTGTATACCCTAGCCGGCAAAAACATCCGTAACGTTAAATAAAAAAGCGTAAGATTTTAAAAATGTTGTATTGCGCCATCTGTAAGTTGCATTATATTATTATATTTTATGATAAGGGACTTCGTTGCTATCTGGTGTCACACGACACCACATGACTTTTTTTATATTAATACTTTACCATATTAGTAACTAGCAGACCTCTGCAACTTCGTATGCGTCTCTCAAAAGGAAGTTGATTTATTATTTTTTCTAATTGTTTTCCATATTTCTTATTGTTTAAACTGTCCCTGAACTTCCACAAATATTTCAAAACCTAAATTATTTGGATCAGTCATTCCCGAGTTTTAATAACTAATACAAACATTTTTATGTAGATTTAATAATTTAAACTGTATGTAGCATCGGTAAAACATAGTTGAACAAGTGGACTTTCCGGGGGGTATATAATTTGGACAGGATATAGAAGATTAAGTGAAACGGTTCCTAAATGAAAGTAATTCTTACCACGTTGAGTGTTTGGCGTTGATTTTACAATGATACGGTTCGATATGTAATATTTAAATTGTTTTACATCTGAAAATATTTATTTAATAGACAGAAAAAAAAAAATCCTCAACCTTGACTTATCTAGATTATTATTTATTTTTATATAAATTTATAAAAAAAAAAGACAGTGTTGTACCATGTGGGGTTTGAACCCACAACACTTGGCGGTGTTGAAAGTGGCATGGTGACCGCTTAAACCACTAGGCCATCCGTGCAGTAAATTTTAGATACTAGGTTTAGCAGCAGGTTTAGATTTTCATTAACAAAAAGGTTTGCATAAAAGCTAAGCAAATGTTCTAATTTGTACGCAAACATGTGTGAAAAAGTTTTTTTTTCTTTAGCCCTGTGCCTACATTAGGTACTAGGCTGTGAATTGCGAAAATGTATAGATATATCCATTGTACTATAATCGACTTTAATCATCATTCAAAAAGGTTTTATTCTCATTACAATTACTGGCGACTTCGAAAGTGCGAGTGTAATACTATAAAAGTACAGTGTGTCAACTTAGTCCAGTTATTTTTTTTAAATGTCACGCTTTCCATTTTTGACAAGTTTCAACATTATTCCTCTCATCTTAGAGTCGCTTTTCGTGTAAATGTCTTAAATTTTATGCGTTTTGTGAATTAGTCATAAATGACAGGCGTGTTTATTATTAAGGGAATATGAACTAAATGCAAATAATAACACTGCGGTAAAGGCATGATTATTTTCCTCTTTAAGTAGGTAAATAATTTACCTAGTACCTAAATCATTTCGATATCGGTCTAGTATGGGAATTTCGTACTGTGGCTCCATGCAATCTATCTACACTTACAAAATGTAACAGGTCCAATTCTGTACATTAAAGATATTTAGAAAAAATTTTTTGGAGGGCTCTCTATAATCGATACTGAAGCCAAAACTGTATTTTTTCTTTTTGTTCGGCTTTCTGTCTGTATCTGGGCCGCGCATCACGCCGAAACTACTGAATGGATTCATATGAAACTTGGCATGATTTGAGTTCATACTACGAGGTAGGACATGCGATACTTTTTATCCCGAAATTCAGCACGGTTTCTTGAAGAGAGGGGATGAAAGTCAAAATATATACTTAGTTGTTATTCAATAACACATAGTCCGACTTCTTTCATTCTTTTTTTGCTAGAAAGAAAAAAATAAAAGATAACGGGAAAAGTCTTTTTTTTGTCCGTGACTGTACACTGCTTGTGGGAAGCTGAGACAGATATGTACCTTAATATGGCGGTACGAAGTTCGCTGGGTCAGCTAGTAAATAATTAAAAAAAATAACACCAACTTGACATAATATGTATTAGGTACATTGGGCAGTCTGAGCTCCAACTAGGCAGGACCTGATAACGAACGAAAAAGAGCATACTCCCAATTTAAAATCCAGCAACGCTCTTGTGACGCGTTTCCTTTTTTAACCGACTTCCAAAAAGGAGGAGGTTCTATGTTCCACTGTAAGTATTTTTTTTTTTTTTTTTTTTATGTATGTTCAGCGATTACTCCGTCAGTTGTGGACCAATTTTGAAATTTTTTTTTGTATTCGAAAGGGTATGCTTCCGAGGTGGTCCCATTGCCAGCATATCAGGATCTGGTGATGGGATCCCGGAGAAATCGAGGGAAACCCTCACTTTTTATAGGCACATACTATGTTTTTCGTATATTTTCTGAAGTTACACTGGTATTTGCGTCTGGTAGTCATCATTTTATGATGATGAGCTGATGATGTAAAGTACAACTCCTTAACGGTTAGGAGTTGGAGGATAAATCTTTAAATATCATATGTATATGTGTTACCTTTACTCGTATTCTTTCTAATTATTTAGGTAAGCTGATGATGGAAGGTGGAAGGTACAACTCCTCAACGGTTAGGAGTTGGAGGATAATTCTTTCAATTTCATACGTATCTAAAGACCTTCAGTCGTATACTTTCAAGTTATTTAGGTGAAATGGTGATAGAAGTTTAAACTCTTCAACAGTTAGGGATTAGAGGATGATTTTAATATTACACATACGTATAGACCTTAATTTGTATTCTTAATGATGAAATTTGATGAAATAGTTCAACTTACTACTTACCTACTATTGTTTGCACTAAAAACTGAAAACTAAAAACTTTTTATAAAAAAAAAAACCGACTTCCAAAAAACATCCAACGAAAACTCTCTGCCAAAAAACACTTAAAAGCGTAAAATAAACTGGTTCTTCATAAATTGCCTATACCTAATTCTTTATTCATTTAAATAGTAGTATTATAATGTGTGCTAGGTACCTAAAATCTGTTTGAAGTCGGTGCTAAGCCAAAAAGAATACAAACGAACAATTACAAAAGTCTAAGCAATAGTCACTTGGCACCGACTTCAAACAGATTCTAGGTACCTAGCACACATTATAATACTACTATTTAAATGAATAAAGAATTAGGTATAGGCAATTTATGAAGAACCAGTTTATTTTACGCTTTTAAGTGTTTTTTTCCAAACTATTTTTTATTTTTGTTCCAAAGAGGTCGAATTATGTCTTAAAAGAAACGATTAAAACCATACTGATACGGGCGGCGGTAATCGCTTATCGTCAGGTCACATCTGCTCGCTCGTTTGCCCCATACTCCATAAAAAAAAATTGTTAATCGTTTTTTTTTCAAAGACAACTCCCGCACTAGGAATAAATCCTGTGTCGCGGGGGACTTTACAAACATACGTGAAACGGGCACAAAGAACACCCAGACTCAGAACAACAATTTGTGGATTACACAAAGTGTTGTCCTGCGTGGGATTTGAACCCACGACACTTGGCGAAGTAGAAAACGGCGTGGTGACCGTTAAACCACTAGGCCAAACGTGCAGTCTTTATATATTTTGCCTAGGATAATGTGAGCTCAACACAACTAGACCTATTGAAACAGAAGCTTGACAAGTACGGGTATACTTAGTTGCCACGAGGTCTTCAATACCAATCTGGTCATATTTTGACCACTAAGTGGCATCTAAGCAAATAATATAGCAAGACTAGTATTGAATATAACAAGGCAACAAAGCAAGCTCTTACCTGACAAGCTTCTATTTCACTATGTCTGGTAGTATTGTAGCAGATCATTAACATAAATATAAATGCAAACTAATCTAATATCATGGGAATTCACGTAACAATTCTTAGATGACCGACGTTTTTCCAAGTTTTTTTCTTTTAAAGTGTTATTGAGATATGTAGGTAATCACCATTTATATTTCCTTAAAAATCAGGTTTTCCTACTAAATAAACTGCTACTACAATTAAATATAATAACATTTATTATACTAGTTTTTGCTCGCGGCTCCGCCCGCGTGTATGTCGGTTATCGCGGCAAATAGTAGCCTACGTGTTATTCTGATGTATAAGCTATATACTGTAAAGTTTCATCCAAATCCGTTCAGTAGTTCTTGCGTGAAAGAGTAACAAACATTCATCCATCCATTCGTCCATACTTACAAACTTTCGCGTTTATAATATTAGTTTAGTAAACTTTAGTGGTCATGTAATCTGTAAAGTGTCAGGTTAGTACAGTTTTTAAGTACATTTACAAGGTGCAAGATGATGTAGAATATTATATATGGTAATCATCAAGAGCCATTAATAGTCCACTAATTGGACATAAGCCTGACCTTAGAATAGACATTTTGGCCTGTTAAATAATGCTTGCTAGACTGAGTAGTGTAGGGTTCGTTTCAGGTTTCCCTTCTCCCTGCAGTGCTGTTGTCATGCGTAGATGATGATGAAAACGGACACTTCATATTCTTAATAGTCATACTTGGCCTGAAAAAACGGAGTAATCAACCAGGATTTGCCAACCTGCACAATTTTCCCAGCCGACATTAGCTTTACAAACACTTGTATATAAATATATTTCTTTACTAGGTGACCCACACGCGTCGTTTACGTTTCCTATTGCCCGTAGCCTAATAATTTTCCCCCGTTTTTGTAACATTCTTCATTGATGCGTCGCTCCTATTGGTGTTAGCGTGATGATATATAGCCTATAGCCTTCCTCGATAAATTTGCTATCCAACACTGAAAGAATTTTTGAAATCGGACAAGCGGTTCCTGAGATTAGCGCGTTCAAACAAACAAACAAACCCTTTAGCTTTATAATATGTATTAGTAGATTATCCTATTCCTTAATAAAAATGCATGCTATAATTAACTCTTTTTCGAAATATCAAACGAATTTACCAAAGAAAAATTGGTGCATGCTCCTTCAAAAATTCATATAAGCGCTTGGAATCTGCGTGAGCTAAGGCAGTGTATTTATTAAAGAATTAAAAAAATATATAGTTACTATGAAATATTGTTAGATTACTGCTGTGGACAGCTGTTACCGGACATAGGTAGGTACCAAGTTAGTTTACATTCATTTCACAACTTTTTGCAGCAGAATAACTGCGTTGCGAGACCTATACATGTTATTTTTACTGATTAGAATCATCTCTATAGCTTATAATGTCTAATAACAGATAACCTATAAATAGATCATGGGCTCCTCTGCCAAGTCCACTTAAAACACACTTCACCTACTTAACAGCAGGTTAGATAAGGATGCCGAGATACATCTAAGATTCGCATTAACACATATTTATGCAAAAATATAAACTTGACGAATTGATGGATGTTATCTCAGAGAAGGCAGATTCAGGTAGGTAGGTCATCACAGAATTAGTGTTGTCAAAACATAGCTTCTATCAAGTAACCATCTTCAGTAATATTGAGTATTTACTATATTTTTTTAAATCTAGGTTATGTAGATAACGTATCAAAACTCAACGTTACTACACACATCAAAAGTGTCTAGGGATCAAGCATTTTTATGCGAATTTCTTGAGATTGAGATGTGGCTTTGTAATAAATTTATGATTTTATAAATTTATATGGATCCTTTTTGGTGAATTTCATAATTTGAATCAGGAACTGTCAATCGAATTCGAGTAAAAGATGAAAATCAGCTGTCAATATTTTCCCTATAAAAACATACAACGCATTGAAGACATTATTAGTGCTACTGTTTCCCTACTACTGATTAAAACCAACGTTATTATGGAGCGGCGACGTCATTTAAGCAGGGAAGAAATGCTCAGAGCCGTGGGAATGATAGAAGCTGGTTCCCGGCAACGTACTGTGGCTTTAGCTCTGAATACAAGTCGGAGTGTTATCAGTCGACTTTGAACACGTTACCGAAGCACTGGTACCGTGGCTGAGCGCCATGGAGGACGGTATCGCTGCACCACACGGAGACAAGACCGATACATTCAAATCTTAACTCGAAGAGCTCCAACAATAACCGCCATGATGTTAGCCGTGAGGCTTCATCACTCTTCAGGGAACTTAATTAGCGACCAAACAGTCAGAAACCGCTTGCATGAAGTGAACCTTCATTCCCGAAGACCGCTACGGGTACCACCTATAGCAATGCACAATCCTAGGATTCGATATCAATGGGCTCTTGAACACAGAAATTGGGCAGAAGAACAATGGCGTTTCGTGTGCTTTTCTGATGAGTCTCGTTTTGGTATGAGACCGGATACAAGACGTATACGACACTGGAGAACCCCTGGACGCCAACAGCGATTAAAATCCTGCCAGGAAGTCCATCCTTATAGTGGTGGAACCATCATGGTATGGGCGGGTATTTGGATCGGCGGAAGAACTGAGTTGATTTGGATGAGAGGCAACCTCAACGCTCAAATTTATGCTGAGACGATTGTATCAGACGTCATCGTTCCTCTACAAGTGCAAATCGGTCCCTTATTTCAGTTAATGCATGATAATGCACGACCGCACACCGCAAGAGTTGTAAGACAGACTCTCGCCGCAGCTAACATCAATGTCCTGCCCTGGTCTGCTCAGTCGCCAGACTTGAACCCGATTGAGCATGCATGGGATATGCTACAGAGAAGAGCTCTGCCGAATATGGAGGGTTTTTGTTGTTGCAACGAACATGGGCGGCCATTCCACAGCGTGATTTGGATGAACTCATTTTGAGTATGCCAAACCGATGTTCTTGTGTTGTTAGTGTTCGCGGTAGAAACACGGATTATTAATTGTTTAAGTTACCTAATAAAATTTTAAAGAAAACTGTTATTTCAGTCTTTTTTTCGAACTTTAATGTTAGTGGTTCAAATGTCAAAAATCCCTTTATTAGGAAAATGGCAAATTTCTTTATTAATGCAAAGGTGACTTGGTTTATCGTTACTGTGACAAACGAAAACACTTTATTTGATGAATCCTTAAAGAAAATTTTAATTAATATCAATCAGGAGAAAAGTTATTGCAAAAATATATGTTGATCCCTAGACACTTTTGATGTGTGTACTTCACTATTAGACCTTTGGGAAAATAAATATATTTGCTCTCAAGAACTAGATTACGCAACTGCGTTTGTATATTTTTATTTAAATCAGTAGCTGACCCGGCGAACTTCCTACCGCCATATTTGTATATCTGTCTCAGCTTCCCACAGGCAGTGGACAGTCGCGGACAAAAAAAAAGACTTTTCCCTTTATCTTTGATTTTTTTTCTTTCTAGCAAAAAATGAATAAAGGACTATGCGTTATTGAATTTCAACTAAGTATATATTTTGACTTTCATCCCCTCTCTCCAGGAAACCATTCTGAATTTCGGGATCAAAAAGTATCTTGTAGTATGAACTCAAATCATGCCAAGTTTCATTTGAATCCATTCAGTAGTTTCGGCGTGATGCGCGGCCAAGATACATACAGACAGACAGACAGACAAAAATGAAAAAAAATACAGTTTTGATCGATTATTATTATTAGAGCCCTCCAAAAAAAATTTTCAAAATATCTTTAATGTACAGAATTGGACCTGTTACATTTTTATAATAAGTATAGATATCAATATAAACCTGATTGATAAGTGATATGTCAGTTCTTAGTTTCAAACCACTTCGGTTATTGTCCACCACTTTGATTTTACTGACCTATTGAAATTTGGAGTTCAAGAACTGTTGAGAATATTTCATGAGACTACCAAAAGATTGGAGAAATCTTCTTGCTGTAATACAACATGTATGCCATCATCAATAATCGTGATTTAAAAAAAATAGGATTAACCGTTACTTTTCAACCTATCATTGTCCACTGACATGAGCATGAGCAGAATCCAAGAGTGGTGGTCACCATACTCATTGGGAATGCAGACAATGCAATAATACTTGCAGCATGGTGACCCACACTGTTCAATCCTCTCGCTAATGCAGCGATCACCTTGTGACGTTTGCAATACCTGTAGGCCCATGTTATAAGCATACAATCGCTAAAACTACTTCACTGGCGAGAGCAATGAACGTGACGGCGATTCACCGTGTTCTTATTCTAAGCTAATGTAATCAAGCACTTACTGGAGATGCGTGATGTCCTTGATCTCGTCGGCCGTTGATGGGGTACCCCACTGCCGTTTGTCTTGCCGCGTTCACACATACATGCTCCAAAATGCTGTACAATCATCCAAGGTATTCGAATTACAATACACTCGTTTCAACTATCGCGGACCGCGCCTAAATTGACGTGACTACTAAAACCCGCGAGTCCAAATCAGAACAATCATAACGGTAACCGACTAACCACCGAATTGGATGGACGATTAGTTAAATTACAATTAAAACGGTTCCCAAAAACGACAATCGTCGACCGTTGACAACAAGCGTCTCAATAGTACTACTTAACCTCAAACGTCAAAACGTCAAACAAGAAAAATGACAATCAAAAATGTTGCCATTACTATGACGTTAAATTTCTAACACGCACCATGGCGACCAAGTGATGCTTAAAGCCGCAGGCCAAAATAATCTATTTCTTAGAATAACTATTTTTTACTTTCATTAGAGTGAGAGGTGAAATATAGTTTAATGATATTGTTGGCACAGAAATATTGGAAAAAACCTATTTATACAATAACATTCATCTTCCTAGCCTTTATTATTCCCAAGATTTGGGGTCGGGTACTAGTTCAACTGGTTTTACCTGAATATCAGTTTTTACACGGAGCGACTAGCATCGGACCTCCGCAACCCTGAGGGTGAAATGAATTCGAAGTTTGAACTAGCTGTCAGTGTATTTGAGGGTAATGACTTTCCTAATAACGATTGCCATAGATGTTCATGACAACCGGGACCGACGGCTTAACGTGCTGTCCGAGGCACGGGTGGGAAACACCGCTATCTTCCATACTCCGGGCTAACTAATAAATAATAAACCCAACAGTAGTCCGACTCGGGAATCGAATCCGAGACCTCTTGGCCTGCAGTAGCTTACACTAACCACTAGACCAACGAGGCAGTCTTTATACTTTATACAATAACATTCATTTGTAATAATTATAAAGTCATTCGAACATTCAAATTTCGGTTTTCCCCTGGACTTAAAATGATGTGACTTGTTAACATATATGAAATTATAAAAGATTTGAGTCATCAAATTTCATAATCAATGACGATGGATCAGTATGGAGTGAAAGTTTTAGCACTATGAATGATTTGGCGAAAGGTGTTGTGGGCCTTTTGGACAATGATTCATACATGTAGAATGTAAGTAGATTTACAACATTACTTATCACGCGTGGTTGTCATATAATCGAATTATCGACGAATAACAATCAGATATATTTTGCAAACATATTCAAAACAAAAGACAGTTTTGTCTTAGTAACCACGTTAATGAGTATTTTGTTTATGTTTAAAGTTTGTTATCAGTATCTGACATTTATTATGCAATGTAGTATTTTTACATTTTTTTACACAAGCAACCAACGTTATTGGAAAATTCTGATTCTAGGTGTTAATTGCTATCCGAAGAAATACACACATCAAAAGTGTCTAGGGATCAACATATGTGTCTAGGGATCAACATATATTTTTGCAATAACTTTTCTCCTGATTGATATTAATTAAAATTTTCTTTAAGGATTCATCAAATAAAGTGTTTTCGTTTGTCACAGTAACGATAAACCAAGTCACCTTTGCATTAATAAAGAAATTTGCCATTTTCCTAATAAAGGGATTTTTGACATTTGAACCACTAACATTAAAGTTCGAAAAAAAGACTGAAATAACAGTTTTCTTTAAAATTTTATTAGGTAACTTAAACAATTAATAATCCGTGTTTCTACCGCGAACACTAACAACACAAGAATCGGTTTGGCATACTCAAAATGAGTTCATCCAAATCACGCTGTGGAATGGCCGCCCATGTTCGTTGCAACAACAAAAAAGGTCTTCTTGCGACTGGATACCCTCCATATTCGGCAGAGCTCTTCTCTGTAGCATATCCCATGCATGCTCAATCGGGTTCAAGTCTGGCGACTGAGCAGGCCAGGGCCAAAGCCACATCTCAATCTCAAGAAATCCGCATAAAATGCTTGATCCCTAGACACTTTTGATGTGTGTACTTACAAGAAAAATGGTTTGGTTGAGTAAGTGACGTTAGAAGATCTAAAATCTCAATTATTTATTTTGTAAGGGACGTACTCAAAAGGCAACAATGAATTTGAATTGAAACTCTTGAATTGCAAGTTTCCATAGGCTCTTATAGATGATCATTTATTTCCAATAAAGTTAGTTTATGCAACACTTGCCTTAAAATCACGCCTAAATAAATAAAAACTTTAAATTGATCAAATAAGTCGAATTGAAAGAACCATTCATTAACCATTTAACCTCAAATCGCTCTTTAAAATTGTAACATCCATACCTACTAGTACTCGTAATATTGTAAATTCAAAAGTAAGGTAAAAATTTCAAGGTAGTAGAGCCACGCTGATTTGAGCACGAACGGGCCGGCTCAACCGGGGCGGTACTACCCTCGCACAGAAAATCAGCGTAAAATGACAGCAGCAGTGCTATCGTGTTTCGTTGGTGAGTACGAGACCGGAGGCCCAATTATTCTAGTCAACAAGTTCCATACTTGTTAGAGTGCAGCAGCATCACTAGGCCGCCATAGTGTGGGACGCCATACTGCATTGTCTGCATTCGCAATGAGTATGGTGACCACCACTCTTGGATTCTGCTTATGTTTTCCATCAGGCAGAGTAGAGTAATTTTGACGGGTCAAACATAAAAAAAAAAAAAAAGAATATAAGGAACTTATTATGTGAAAAAAATTATTATACTACATTCTAAATAATAAATCTTTCTTTTATCTTTTACGCTTTCACGGTAAACCACAGCACCATTTCATTGATATTCGGCATGGAGATACTTTGACTCTTGAGGAAGGGCATACGCTTCTCTTTACCATATAAACCGACATACACAGAGCCGCAGTCAAAAGCTAGTCAACTATAAATGTTAAAAATTGTATTGAAATCCAAATACACAAAGACAACAATTAAAATACAATGCGCCAAACAATTGCTTACTATACCAAAACAATTCAAAGCACGTGTGAGTATTACCAATTGTAATCTTACTTAGAATCGACATTCCTTAGTGTAGTGTCTACAGAATAATATCGAGTTTATCACGTTTAATCGTGAGGAATCGATTTCATTACTATGTTATTTGCAGAGATGCTTTAAATGATAGTTTAGCAGCTTTTGAAGCAGAAAAAATGACTGTTTATGGCTATACAGGAAGATTAAAATTAGACAAGTTAGTCAGAGTCGGGATAAAAACGTTTAGCACACGTTTTTATTTCCGTTTCAATAATATTGGATCAATTGTGGTAGATAAAACACAACAGTAATTTTTACATTTGCATATGTATTTTTGTCAACAAAAAATATTGTTAAACTTGATTTAAATAGTCTTTCTTTTATGAATACGAAAAATTTAAATGGTTAGGGGTCATATAATTGGCACTCCATAGGTTTTAATAAATTTATATCCTAAAATGTGTCTTTACTTTGAATTCGCATCAGAATCCAAACTGTATTTGAAGTGAAAACTTATATGGGCAGGTATAATTGTTATCAACACGGTCACATGACGTATTAACGCTTGAGCCAATTCACAACACAGGTCGACAAAATTAAATTTAAGATAAAACAATTAATCTGAATATTTAAAAATAACAACTGTTTGTTTATAATTTTTACTTCTGTCGGCATTCCTCATGATTGCTTTGTGTTTTCTCTACTTATTTCTACAAATAGACGAACAATGAAGACTTTATAGGCTCTTATTATTTCCTAAGTAAAAGACATGCGGTCTACTCTGTAGGATATTTTGTTAGGGATAAGGGTAATTCCTCTATTTGTCCATTTTTTCGCTGATTTTGATTCATAGTAACCTACTCAAAGTACATTTAACTACAATGATATTTACAAATGAAAAAAAAATGAACCGTTTCCGAAAGACCATCGAAAATGCACCGTGGGGTTTTTTGTCGCATTCTTTCTCAACACAAACAAAGGTTGTACTACAATGAATCATGCCACAGCAGGTAGAAAGCTCCTAATTGTCTGAGTCATAATAAAGAGTGGTATGCTGATTAGGAGTGAGTAACATACTAATTACAAGTGCGTTTGCACTCTGGTACTGCGACAGGTATAACAATATTTGGATGATTCTGCTGATAAAAGTACAAGTAAAATTTTAATAAAAACAAAAACCGACTTCAATGTTCGACTCGATTTCTCTTGGATGCCATCATCAGATCTTAGTGTCCTTATCATGGTACCGTCGTTGGGATATATCCTTTCTATTAAAAAAAGAATTATTAAAATCGGTTCATAAATGACGAAGTTATCCGCGAACACACATAAAAAAACATATACGGTTGAATTGAGGACCTCCTCCTTTTTTGAAGTCGGTTAAAAATATGAATAGATCGGTAAGTATTTAAAAGGTTTATATGTAATACTAGCTGTTGCCCACGACTTCGCTCCGCGTGTATGTCGGTTATCGCGGCAAATAGTATCCTATGTATTATTAACCGACTTCTAAAAGGAGGAGGTTCTCAATTTCATCGGTACTTTTTTTTTTTTTTATTATGTACATCGATTACTCCGTCAAATGTGGACCAATTTTGAAAATTCTTTTGTATTCGAAAGCGTATGCTCCCCATGTGGTCCCATGGCCACCATATCAGGATGTGATGATGGGATCCTAAGGAAATCGAAGGAAACCCTCAAATTTACGTGAGCGCCTGCAATGAAGTTACGAGCAATTGTCTGCATGCCTTCATATTCTGTAGACATCACTAAATTTCAAATGAAATGATGATGAGAGACTTGAGAAAGACTAAAAAGCGAAAAATAAAAAAAAAACTTCGTTTAAAAAAACCGACTTCAAAAACTAAAAAGTATAAAATAACTTAATTTGTATGTGCTACCTATTCATAGGTTTGAAGTCGGTGCCAAGCCAAAATGTAATAGTAGGTACCGCACTCGCCGCGCGTGACCTTGAGCGGGATAGCTGCTCTTCGCGTTGAACAAAACAACCGAAGCGTCGTTGACGTTCGTCTCGAAATATAGCGAGTGTTGTACCTACTATTCCATTGGCTTGGCACTGACTTCAAACCTATGAATAGGTAGCACATACAAATTAAGTTATTTTATACTTTTTAGTTTTTGAAGTCGGTTTTTTTAAACGAAGTTTTTTTTTTGATGTATAAAATATATTACTGTTGCGTGAAAGAGTAACAAACACACACACATCCTTATAAACGTTCGCACAAAAAAATTTTAGGATTACAAAATAGATGATAGTATTGTAGACTAGCCCATTGGTTCAGGTGAAAGTGAACCTGACTACTGAGCAAGAAATCGAAGATTCTCACAAATATTAAGTGATGGGCACGATCATTTGTTTTCATTTTAAAGAAATATAATACATTAAGAATAATAATGTGTTGCAGAGGACTTTAAAATCATATGAAACGGACACAAAGAACACCCAGACTCAGAACAAAGATTTGTGAATCACAAAATAACGTCTCAGGGTTTAAACTCATAACACTGAAGACACTACAGTGCATCTAAGTCATACGTGAAGTAAAAGCAACAAAAAATTAGAAGCTATACATTCTATTTGTTCAAGACTGGATAATATACATATTATATATGTTTATATACATATTAACTTTAGCCCTCGGTGCCGCCCGCGTATGTGTCGGTTATCACAGTAAATAGTACTCTATGTCTTTCCTCAAAAATCAAAGAATCTCGACGAGTTACTTTCGAAATTATAATACTTTTATGGATTTTATAAGCCAGTTGTAGGACAAAGTTCTGAACTAGCGAGTTAGACTGAGATAACTGTATGCTATGCTGGTACCTCAAGGTCAAATGCACATTAGACTGTTGAATTGCAGGTGTCCATACGCGGAGGTAGTCACGTACCATTAATAACATCTCTGCTTTAATAACATTAGAAGGCACTGATAGTCTCGACTGCACGGTTGGCCTAGTGGTTTAGGCAGTCGCCACGCCGCTTGCCAATTCGCCAAGTGTTGTGGGTTCAAATCCCACACGGGACAACACTTTGTGTGATCCACAAATTGTTGTTCTGAGTTTGGGTGTTAATTGTGTCCGTTTCATGTATGTCTGTAAAGTCCCCCGGGCCCCGCGACACAGGATGTTTATTCCTAATGCGGGAGTTGTATAAAAAAAAAAAAAAAAGTTGAGTTCACCAATGTTTGCACACTAAATATTCACCAATGTTTGCACACTAAATATCTACCCATAATATGTATGCATATCATACAAACATGTATACAGACATGCTGCATTGATTGCGAATGCAGACACCGCAACAATGCAGCATGTTGACCCACACTATGGCGGCCTATTGATGAGCTTCTGCATCATTGGGCCTCAATATTACGCACTATTAATTACACCCCAATCAGTAAACGTCACGCTCCGAACCACAATGTGGGTCAGTAGGATTTCAAGGTGAATGTCGTCAAACAACCGCAAGTACGATATGTCTATGTAGGTATAGATACATGTTGATATCACCCACACACATAATAACGGTAGTATTTCGGTACCTAATATCGATAACGGTATTACTAGCGGTATTATGAATAACTAAGATAAATATGTACGTACGTACAATAATGACACGTCATTCTAGAAAATCTAGCAAAGTGTGTATGACCGGAGTGATACCAAGGCCTCACTGAAAACCGGTGTGATTTAGTGCTTGCGCTGTGTTTCACCGAGTGAGTGAGGATACCGAAGGCCCATACCCCAATCCCTTACCTCTATCCCCCCCCCATCCCCAAAAGGCCGGCAACGCACTTATGACGCTGTTGGTGTTATAGGTGTCCGTGTGCGGCGGTAATCGCTTACCTTCAGGCGATACGTCTGCTCGTTTGCCCGCCTATTCCATAAAAAAAAACTGCCTCGGTGGCGCAGTGGTAGCGTATTCGACTGCTGTGCTTGAGGTCTCGGGTTCGATTGCCGTGTCTGACGAAATGTTTGTATGATCTGCAAAAATTTTTTTCGGAGTTTGGGTGTTTTCTATGTACAACATGTGGGTATGTATTTACAAAAAAAAGTGTATTTTTGTATTTATATCAGTTGTCTATTACCCATAACACAAGCTCTGCTTAGTTTTGGACTAGATGGCGTTGTATGTTAGTTGTCCAAAATATGTAAAAAAATGACATATAGGTATATGAGAATGACGTCATCTCATTGCTAAGTCACGTCGTCAAAATACTTACATCTTGGCTAAAGGCGCAGGCCAGCTACATCGGAGTGCTTTAGGCTTTTCACCGACTAAATAAAGATGCCAGAAGACCAAATTCTTGTGTCTGGCACTGGTGCCTTTTGAGGTGCAGATGTCCATGAGTGGCGGTTGTTTACCTGTTCACCCGAATTGAATAAGTAATATCAGCAACCAGTCTTTGTCATATTAGTTAATGATGATAATAATATTTAAATAGTTTGATATGATAAGATGATGGTAATGATAAAATAAATAGATTTTAATATTTTACAATTTGCGACCGGAAATTTCAAAACGATTTTAGGAATGTAATATTACTGGGTATTGTAATAAATGGTATTATGCAATGTGTGTCTCGTTAAAAAACAGGAAAAAGTAATCACTTCTTGGAAAGCATCTTGATCGATAATTAATTTCATTAATTAAGTATATCTTTATTAAAAGATAAAAATAACAAAAGAATGATTGAGATTTCTTTATCATTTGTTCTTGCCGGTGATAAGTTTTTGAGCGTACAGCGAACTTGCATTAATGTTTTATCAGTTCTACTTTTGATTATGTGCTCTTATTTCTTAACTAGCTGACCCGGCGAACTTTGTACCGCCATATTTACATATCTGTTTCAGCTTCACACAGGTAGTGTACAGTCGCGGACAAAAAAAAGACTTTGCTCCATATCTTTTTTTTTCTAGCAAAAAAGAATGAATAAAATCTGACTTTGTGTTATTGAATTACAATTAAGTAGATATTTTGACTTTCATCCCCTCTCTCCAGGAAACCGTGCTGAATTTCGGGATAAAAAGTATCCTATGTCCTACCTCCTAGTATGAACTCAAATCATGCTAATTTTCATTCGAATACATTCAGTAGTTTCGGCGTGATGAGCGGCCAAGATACAGACAGACAGACAGACAGACAAAAATTAAAAAAAAAAATATAAAGAGCCCTCCAAAAATTTTTTTAAAAATATCTTTAATGTACAGAATTGGACCTGTTACATTTTTATTAGGTATAAGTAAAGATTAATGATTGACCTGTTAGTCTTTCGGTTCGATTTCCAAGAAGGGCGAATCTTTGTGTGATGACCACGATCGTTTGCTCTGTGTCTGCTTGTAATAATATTTATAATATACTACCAATCCGCCCCGGCTTCGCACGAGTTCTTTACGGAAAATACAATATAACCTATATCTATATCACTCTGAGAAGATGCGCAACTTAATTTTTTTGGACGTCTTCAACAAATATCGTTTTATTTTAGCCAATATACTCAAAAATTTGACCAATTATATACGAAACCTTCCTTAAGAATCACTCTATCTATTAGTAAAACCCGCATAAAAATCAGTGCAGTAGCTTTTAAGTTTATCGCGAACAGACAGACGCGGCGGACGACTTTGTTTTATAATATGTAGTGATATATTTGTATTTAGAAATATATAAGTACATTTATTAACGGTTACCGTAGTACAGGCTTTGCCTAATTTGGGATCAGTGCAACGGCCTACATCAGCAGTCGGGACGTCGGGAGAAGCTCCAAGAATGCATCAGCAGCGGCTTCTGGAGATTAGACTAACACCTGTGGTTATAGACGCTAGATTTGAATTTATTAAAACTGACTGTCTCGTTGGCGCAGAGGTAACGTATGCGACTGCTGTGCTTGAGGTCTCGGGTTCGATTCCCGGGTAGGACCAAATCTTTGCATGACCTGTAAATGTTTGTTCCGGTGTTTTCTATGTATAATGTAAATATATATATATATGTATATAAATCAGTTGTCTAGTACTCATAACACAAGCTCTGCTCAGCTTGAGACTAGATGGCGTTCTGTGTTAGACGTCCGACTTTTTTTTTAACTTTTTGCCCGCTTCTCCGCCCGCTTGTATGTAGTTTATTATGTTAAAGAGTAGCATATATCCTTCCCCAAGAATCAAGGTACCTCTATGCCAAATTTTATTAAAATCGATTCATCGGTTTAGCCGTAAAAACGAAAGCTTCCGAGTTTATAATAATAGAATGGATACTCAGTACATTGAAGTTGTTTTGTAGTGCAACTAAATCAACTGTAGTGACAGCTGATTTTGACATTGACAATTGGGAATTCCATTAAAAAAATTCATATCTAAGTCTATGACAAATAATTACGAATAATTATAAATAAATAGTAAAACAAAGATTGGTTATTCCGAAGTAATTAGGTATTACAAATATGTAATTAGTATAATTGGTTCAAGGATGTCTTCGTAATTAGGTTACGGTAGCGTAGGAACGCCTTGACAAGGTTTTAAATGACGTATTATAGTGTAATACAGTTGAAATCACGGACAATTTTATTACTGTATTGTAAGGGAAACTTGAAACAAATTCTATACCAGCTTTTCTGGTCAGCATGGCCATAAGCTTATTTCTTTATTTCTAAGGGGAGGCCTGTATCTAGCAGTGGACTGTTAGAGACTGTTGATGAACGTCGCACACTCACTCGGTGATAGTCAAGGTTTATGTACAAGAAAAATAAAAGATAACGGGTAACTCATTTTTTTGTCCGCGGCTGTACACTGCCTGTGGGAAGCTGAGACACATATGTAAATATGGCGCTAGAAAGTTGGCTGGGTCAGTTAGGTAGTTGTTAATAAAAGTTTTTATTTGTCTAATGAAAAGATGACTGGAGTTAATTTAAATTTGAATTTTTCATTAATACAATTAAACTGCTTTGTCATCTAAATTAAGTACATTATATTTTCCGTAACGGCTGCCAAAGCATATAACGGCTTTATTTTTTACATTCATAACTATATCTATTTACACAAATTTCATATTACCTAACATCATAAATTTACAACGAACATAAATAAATAAATATGCAAAAACATCTGTGTGGTCACGGATTAAAAAGTCGTAGTGCGTAGTGCCATATGTGTCGTAAGAAAGAAGCAAACTACACAAGACTACACCACTGCAAGGAGCAGGAAAACTTTAAACAAATCAGAAACTAAGCCGTCTGGTCAACGTGACGTTGTAGGCTAAAAACTCCATTCTAAAAAGAGATTTAGGTCCAACAGTGAACTGTTAGGTGCTGTTGTTTTTTTTATAGAATAAAGGCAAACGAGCAGACGTATCGCCTGATGGTAAGCGATTACCGCCGCCAAAAAAGCTTTATTAATGAATATCTACGTTTTCAACCCATAAAAAATATAAATTTCTTTTGGTAAATAATAAGTTAAGATGCTCAAAATCGTATAAAGCATTCAAGTTATATAATCCAGTTAGATGTTTAATGTCTTAGAGACAATTATGAGCAGATTATTTCCGAGAATCAGTCGTTTGCGTTCTGCTGAAATCGTGTGTTGTATGATTTTGTTCAATGAATCATTCTGGGTCAGGTCATTGCCTGCTCATTTAGTAGGTTATTTTAGACATTTCATTGTCGGCCGAACGCTTCGCTAACTAAGGTCATACACATCACAATATACTGTACTGGGTTTTAGAATATTTTTTGTATTATTTTAATTACTTTTGTGTTTCAAATGTTCGTAATTTACATGAGGTTCTAAGAAAAAGTATTTGTTTAATTGATTTTCCAGTGGTTAGGTTTCCTGTTGACGGCTCCGCCCACGTGTATATCGTTTACCGCGACAGAAAGTAGTCTATGTCCTTCTCCAAGGTTCAATCTTTCTCAATACCGAAGTTCATCCAAATCAGCTCAGCTGTTTAGCAGTGAAAGCCTTACATACAGACAGAGTTGCTTTCAAATTTATAATATGTATGGGTAGGTATGGAATTATTCATGATGAAATGAAATTTAATAACCAATATAATATATTTACCATAAATTTCAATTCAGATAGAGTGCATTTAACAGGAGAATAATTGAGTTTAGGACAAGTTTACCGAAAAATGTTTGACAGTTCAAGAAATGTACTTATTTCTATATTCTTCGAGTGTCAACTGACCGAGACTCAAGATACCCAATTTAAGGGAGCTTTCTAAATTGCGTACGAAATAAAAAAAATACAAATTTATTACCGTATCTTAACTTTAACTAACACAAATTTATCTCTAAATCCACATTTATTTCGTTCCCCTTCATTAGTTAAACGGAAAAAATAATTTAATTCGCCAATAGGCCACCCCATACGCCCCTTTTACACCCCCTACAGACAATCACTAATTACCCCCGAAGTAAAGCTATACAAATCGCCGAAAATGTTTACTAATTTACAAAAAAGGCGAAAAAAAAATTTTTTTTTCACTTGCCAAATGAACTTATTAAGCTCGAGAGGGATTTAATAAAGATTTTTCACGGGTTCTCCCGGTTTCGACCAAGTTTTTAGGGTACCGTTAGCACAGGAATAATTCATCTCGAAAACCAACACACATTCACATTACGACAATTTTTTGCCTTAAAATTGGACAGATTAATATTGAACTTTATTTTACATGCGTCAAGTTATCATTTACATTCTAATCTAGACTAATCAAATATCTCCAGCTAAAAAAATTACTAGATATTTGCGAAACACAAAAATTCTTACTCACGGTACATTGAGTGTACATAATCTATGTTTTTATTACTCTTAACTTCTGTTCAGATAAAGACCTACCAGTAACGTATACCTACTAATGTAGTATGATAATACTAGAAACAAGCATGTAAATAGAGCATAAATATCATTATGTTTTATCAATTCAATAAACTTCCTAAACTATCAATACACATAAATAAAATCATAACTGGTCGCTATATGTACATGGAAGATATCATACGAATAAATAAGAAAGACTATTATGGGCGCTTTATGAACGCAATAGAACCCAAAACAATGATTTTTAGAATGTTTGTTTATCTGTTTGTACTTATGTCTGTTTGTCTGTACAATTGTGCACCCTAATCTCAGGCACAACTTAATCAATTTGAATGCGGTTTTCACTAATGCGTTGCGGTTTACACCACTTAATAGTGTTTATTTTATTTCAAACGGTTTATAAATAAAAACGTTATATCAGCTTAAAGATTGACCGTAAAAATCGATATAAATGCGAATGGAGCCATACAAAAACTAGTATATAATGTAGATAATAGCGAGTAATTGAGATGTCCCATAACTGTGTTATATCAGCAAATCATAATATTATTATTATTATTTTAAAATTTCTTTTCTTTTCTTTCTTTCTTTTTTAAAAGACAACTCCCGCACTAGGAATAAATCCTGTGTCGCTGGGGACTTTACAAACATACATGAAACGGACACAAATAACACCCAGCTTCAGAACAACAATTTGTGGATCACACAAAGTGTTGTCCTACGTGGGATTTGAACCCACGACACTTGGCGAAGTAGGAAACGGCGTGGTGACCGTTAAACCACTAGGCCAAACGTGCAGTCAAAGTATTGTTATATTATTTGTCATGTTTTATTAATGTTATTTTTTGTGTTAGCTGGTGGTTAAGTGATCAAGTAGATTAATACGTTACATAGTTTAGTAATCCTAGTCAGTTCATTCTATGGATAGGTGACCATTCTTGAGACCCCTCCGTGTCTTGGTTCTACATTAAGCTGCCGATTCCAGTTTCCATGAAAACATCTCTGTTAGCGAGCATTAGGGATGGTAGGAGTCCTTAAAAGCTCAAACAACAGATTTATTACAGAGTACTTACGCAATATGGAATTGCGTAAGTACTTGGATTTTGGAGGTCTGGTGGCAGTCGTTCCGATACAAATAGACAGAAAGATAGATACAGATCAAAGTTATTGAGGAGGTGTAATAAATTCAGATTATGCATTTTTTTGACAAATACGCATGGGTTTCTCAGGTAGAGTGGTTCAACATATAGCATTATCCACATAATTATTGGTTTAACTTTTAAACATTTAATTAATCAACCAAAATGCCCCACTGCTGTGCTCGGGTCTCCTCTCAGAAGAGGGTTAAGGCCATACGTCCCCACGCTGGCCGAGTGCGGGTTGGGTACTGTCAAGGCAACGTTGTGGCCACGTAATCTTGCCGTTGGATGTTTTTTAAACCGCCCAAAGGCCTCAAACTAAGCTTCAAGACAGTTATCCTATGATAACAACTGGGACTGGTGACTGTTTCTAATCACCGAGTGCAACTGGGCTATGAGCTCCTTTATTTTACTTTACTTTAAATATTATTATGTTGTTAAAAACTTGTTATCTCTCTTCAAACATAAAAATATAAATGCGGAACCCTTGGTTAAATTAAACACTCGACTGTTCGTCTTGTTCCGGTGACTTTTTTTTCACCGGCGACTAATCTCAACGATATTTTTCGTGTCGTAGATTGAATTAGTGCACGACAAACGCACCTCGTTTCGATAAAAAGTAACTTCAAATTATTTATAACGTCTCATTTTATATACTCCTTTTCTAAAATTTAATCTAAATATGTCCTTATTTCAATTAAAAGCTTTTAACCCTGCAATGCTAACGTTATCGAAATGTTCATCATCATCAATACCTATTTATATAGTGGACTGTACAATATGGCGCAGGTTTTGATTTTATTTTTATGGTGAGGATACCCCCGTGGATCATTACCTCAAGATGAAGTGGTATGTCGGAATCAAACTGACTTGACCACTTTGTTCCGTATATCATCTGGTATACGGAAACTAGATTAATTTATTGATTAAATTTCGTAATTTAACTCCTATACGGACATCGTAATATATTTATCATCAGTCTTTTTTATTTTATACACATAGAGCCTATTTCTCACAGGGGTACGCAGAGACCATTGATATCCACTTGCTACGGTCCTGATACACCTCTTTTTCTTCATCCACATTCATCAATCGCTGCATGCATGCTCGTCGGTTTCTGGTGCTTTTCACATGGCCTTTTTTCCAATACATCACCAATTTAGTTGTTAAATGTTTACTGTGGAAGACCTCTTCCGACACTTCCACACACGTTCGCTCTATAAATTCCTTTCTTGAATCTTCTATCATCCATCCTCTTTAAGTGGCCAAACCAACGAAGGATGCCCTTTTCAATCCTTGTCTCTACATTTTCTTTCAATCCGTTATGTTCTCTTATTACTACCTGACTCCTGAATTTTATTGATCAAACTACTGCAATATCTATATTTATACTAATATTATAAACGTGAAAGTTTGTAAGTATGGATGGATGGATGGATGTTTGTTACTCTTTCACGCAAAAACTACTAAACGAATTTTGATGAAATATTACAGTAATATAGCTTATACATCAGAATAACACATAGGCTACTATTTGCCGCGATAACCGACATATACGTGGGCGGAGCCGCGGGCAACAACTAGTACATTATAATTGTACAGGCTCTTTTGCAGTCAGACGGCAGTATGTGAGATAAGTTAAAAAAAACAGTCGTAATTAAATTATAAGACTAATAATGTTAGTCTCAAATCTCCTTTTATAGTTCCTTCAAAAATACACATTTAATTTTGCATAATACTATACACTAGTTTTTGTTAGCGGGTCTGCCCGCGTGTATGCCGGCTATCCAGATAAAAGGTAGCATAAATAACTCGCTGAGTACCTTTCCTTTGGAGAAAGAATATTTTAAATCGGTATAGTACTTTAGGCGTGAAAGCGTAACAAATAAACAAACTCACATAGAAATTTGGTTTGTCAATTTGTAGGTCATTTTGATATCACTTACTTATCTCTGTTGCGAAACATGAAGGAAACAGTTCATATATTATACAGATAACACTATTATAATAATATTATGAGACATGTGTATTACACGGTACGTTCTAGAATCAATTTTTAAGCATAGTTACGTTACGAAAATATATCCTCTTCCAAGATATTTGACTGTATATTGACGGCGGTAGCAACTTACCTTCAGTTGACTTGTTTACTCGTTTGCCACCTATGGCATAAAAAAATGAGAATCGAACCCTCTACTCCTGTATCGTAGTCAAATGCACAACTACGCCATATGCCTATATATGCCTGGAAGGGTAATATTTTCGGCAGTGTATATATGTTTGTATGTGCCACCTTAACGTCTAAACTACTAAACCGGGTGACAAGAGCTATACTTATATATTTTATCAAAAATAATTACACAGTCGGGTTTAGTTTTTAAACCTTTTCTTGTTTATGTGTGGGCTCTAATCTATGTAGTTAAAAAATTGTGATACAGAAGTCTTGTTTTTTCTCTTAATTTTTTAAGGAACTTTTACCCTATTAGGGTATGCCAGTCCCACAAGGCCTTAACTTAAAAAATATAAATTTACATATTATATGCTAAACTGTACAATTCAATAGCTCTCGTAAGCTAGTTGTTAGCTTAACTCTAGATACAGAACTCATAAACATAACTCTTCAAAATAAACAAGAAACATTCCTTCATGGTAATATTTTATTTACCCAATCAAATTTTTGTGTTTTTACCACTCTTATATTAAATTTGATAAAAAAGGAACATCAAACCGAAGCACTGAAGGGAGAAAGGCCAACAAATATTAAATTACTCAATATTTCATACCGATACTAATTTTGCTATCTTAACCCTTGCGCGGCCGCGGTACGACAGGAATTATTACGAAAAAAAAATTATACTTACTAAAGAAAAAAGCGTCGCAGCCTTAATTGACATTCTTTATGAGCGTCAGACCTTAGACGGGGATATTTTTTAATTAGATATATTTTATGGGTTTTTTTCGAAAGGGGAAAGTAGGAATAAAGGGTTAACATTTGTTTGAGCCAATGGGGTAGGGGGTTCAATATTAGCATTTCGTAATCAGGCGGGAAAAAAATGGTCGATTAGTCCCCTCGCGACGTTAATTTAGGATCATTGGTGGGTCTACGTGGAAGGCTGGCGACCCACCCCACGCTATCTTTTAATGTCCTTCGATGTTGGAATTAAAAATATCTAAGATTGTTATCTTTCTTTTCTTTTATTAGTTTGTATTTTTTAATATTGTTAGAAGCAAAGGAGTATCTTGACTCATATGTAGGTATGTCTGAATGTACATGTAAGTTGGATCTTTAACGGAAAGTTGGAATTTGTTTATCTATAAAAAGGTGACGTTTGTGAGGTTGTAGGAGTAATCCCTGAATCTTCTGAACCTATTTTGATAATTATTTTACCAATAGAAGGCCATATTATTCGTGAGTGTCACTAACTCAAAAAGTGATTACCGCGATATTCGACAAACGCGCGTGATAGTTTTAATAAGAAGTATAATATGTATTTGTATAATATATCGGGTTTAAGGGAAAACCGATTATCTCTATTTATTAATAAAAGACAGAGGTAAAATTTCATTGAATTTTTTTAAACGATAGAAATTAGTATTTGCGTTTAGCATGGTAACTATTCGAAACTTCGATAGTCATAGAATACGCTTGCACATTGCCATTGCTTCAAAACTAATGACTTCATTTTTTATATAACGTTTTCGAAGCCGCTCATTAAAAATTTTGATTGGCTTTTTTGGACTAAATAGTTGGTTTTGCCTTTAACCCGGCGAATTATATCTTGTAGTATATTAAAAGTAAATGAACTTGAGAACGATTAGATTTAATTGACTATTTAATTTATGTGTTAATAAATTGTATGTAATGTTAATAAGGAATTTTACGACAAATGTTTTTTCAAAGATCCCTAATAGAACTGTCTTGAATAAATCATTGTTTGCAACACAAAATTTGTCCGGTCCTCTAGCTTATAAGTATTTTTAGGCTAAAAGTGATTCTCAGTTCAACCCTTATTTGATTCCATTATGGGTAAAATATCCAAACATCCTTTCTTAGTGAATGCTTGAAATGTAAGAAGCATGAGCTACCAAAATTTCAAGATTCCAGTTTGACTCGACCTCGATGAATCAGTCAGTCGGTCAGTGCGAATAATATCACATGTATAGATTTTAAATATCTTTGTTGCATAGCAGGTCGGTTATTGACTTCTACAATAAAAAACTAGTTTCGGTGAAATCATATTATTAGACCGTATTACATTTGGAGGCATTGCGCAATTTGAGTAAGTGTGACGAGGAAAAACTTTAAAGTAAATATATATATATTTAGTTTAAAGATTTGGAGGCTCTAGCAAAATTACGTGGCAAAAGCGACGTGGTTGCTTTAACACCGGTTTTCTGTGGGCCTTGGTATTACACCGGTCCAGTCGGCCCACAGCAGCACAGAACTCCATATTTCTCTTCATTATTTTTTATTTTAGAAAGACATATTATATTGCATTAGGAATATACATCCTGTGTCGCGGGGGACTATACAAAAATACATGAAACGGACACAAAGAACACCCAGACTCAGAAAAACAATTCGTGAATCACACTAAGTGTTTTCCCACTTGGGATTTGCACCCACAACAGAGTGAAAAACGGTGTGGCGAACGCTTAAACCACTCAGCCAACCGTTCAGTCAAAATAAGTTAACATGTAATCAAACTTGCCTTCGAAAGCCTTACCACAATGGCCTCGGGCAACGACGCGGGGCGAAACTAGTCTAAAAATAGTAGCTTAAGTTACTTCCTATATCATCAGCTACCTATCAGTGAAAATCCCGTCAAAATCGATCCAGCCGTTCCAGAAATTAGCCGGAACAACCAGACAGACAGACAGAAAGACAGAGAAAATTGTAATAAATGATATTTTGGTATATGTACCGTGTATACATACATGTGCATTTAGTAAAAAGCGGTTATTTTAATATTACAAACAGACATTTCAATTTTATTTATTTGTATAGACTAAGCCAAGCATGCTTTGGTATTTATATTACAGTTAGAATTATACTTGCAATTTTTGCGGTAAAAGGCCACAGTTTGTGCAAAAATATTTGACTATAATATACACACATGTCATGTATTAATAATAAAATATTTTATTATTTTATATCACAAGGTGTTATGTGAAGGTTACCACAGTAACACAAATGTGTGTTATTTTAAATTACGCGCGGGGACTTCCACGCATTTAAAATTATATTTAAATTTAGAATTGCCGTTATTGGGGGAAACACTTGGAACATTTAAAAAATTTGCCATTAGCATTTATGTAGTAATGTATTTCTGAAATTAAATGTTTTATTGCTTTATTGTTAGAGTCTTATGTGAAGTGCAGTGTACGTTGTCGAACAATTAAGATTAGATAGAAAATCGGTAATGTCCTTTACATAAATAGAATTATCATGTCGAAGATACATAATGTATGGAACAAAAATAGACACGATTCTGCTGTCTATGAACTAACAAGCATTGAAGGTCAATTCTTGTAGTAAAAAATTGTCTTAAATTAGATTCGATCTACTCTAGATCTCAAGAATGACATAACAGGTATTCAGGTAGTAAAGTACCTATTTTAAGATTAGCATAATACCGATTGAACTTTTAATGACACTCTTAATCCGAAACTCTGTGAGGATGGATGTTTGTTACTTTTTCACGCAAAATCTACTCAACAGATTTAGATGAAACTTTACGTTATACAGTTCATATATCAAAATAACTCATAAACTATTTATTGCAGCATAAAAATACATGCGGGTATAGACTATACAAAGGCTAGTAATATAAAAATGAGAAAGCTAGTGGGGATAGCTGTATGGATGTTTGGTATCTCTCACTCAAAAACGACTGAACGGATTTGGCAAATTTAGCATAGATATAGATTATATACTGATATAGCAAATAAGCTAAATCTTGAAAAAATGAACTTAGAATGTATAATATCTTACAACGAGAATATTTCCTGTGACATTTGTGAAAACGTATTTAGATCGACCGGGGTGCTACTACCCTCTCACAGAAGATCAACTTAAAATGACAGCCATCGGAGAGCCACGCTTCGGCATGAATGGGCCGGCTCGACCGGAGTGATACCACGTCCTCACAGAAAACCGGTGTGAAATAGTGCTAGCGCTGTGTTTCACTGAGTGAGTGAGGATACCGGAGGCCCATACCCCAACGCCTTCCCTTATCTCCCCCATCTCCCCCCATCCACCAAAGGCTGGCAACGCACTTGTGACGCCTCTGGTGTTGCAGGTGTCCATGGGCGGCGGTAATCGCTTACCATCAGGCGATACGTCTGCTCGTTTGCCCGCCTATGCCATAAAAAAAAACATTCGTGCTATCGTGTTTCGTTGGTGAGTGCGAGACCGGAAGCCCAATGATGCAGAAGCATCTTATAAGCCGCCACAGTGTGTGTAAAAATGCTGCAGTGTTGGATTGTCTGCATTCGCAATGAGTATGGTGATCACCACTCTTGGATTCTGCTTATGCTTTCCATCAGGCAGAGTACTAGCTAGATTGGCAGTTATATATAAAAAAAACGAATTTTGAACGAATTTTCATTGCCTACGAAGATTGACCTTATGGGCATTGACCTTGGTTAATGTTTAAAATAGTTTTGGGGAAATCCCGTAATGTACGTGTAAATTGTTATCATTTTCAACAGCGCAGTAACTGATAAGGTTAAAAATCGTCTGTTAAAGGGTTTAGTGTTCGATGTTTGTCTTGTCACATTCAGATATTTGGAGGTCTTTCTATGCTACGACATATATGCTAGATAACTATAACACAGATGACAAAAAAGTCATGTAAAGTCGTTTTTCTTGATGACAAATTGACAGTTGTACTTTGGGTGAACGTAAATTAGATTTTGTGGTATATATCGTCACTAGCTGACCCACGCAACGTCGCTTACGTCTCCTATTGCCCGTAGCGTAAAAAAATTCTCCCGTTTTTGTAACATCCTTTGCTCCGCTCCTATTGGTCTTAGTGTGATGATATATAGCCTTCCCCGATAAATGTACTATCCAACACTGAAAGAATTTTTTAAATCGTACCAGCGGTTCCTGAGATTAGCGCGTTCAAACAAACAAACAAACAAACAAACTCTTCAGTCTTTTAGTGAGAAAGAAAAAGAGATTTCTTCAGTTGAAAATGTATTTTAGACTAATTTTTAGTGTGCATGTCGATTATCGCGGTAAGGAGTAGCTTATGTCAGTCCTCAAGAATCAAAGTATCTCCATGACAAATTTCATTGAAATCGGTACAGCGGTTTGGCCGTGAAAGCAGGACAGACAGAGTTACTTTCGAATTTATGACATTAGTACGGATGATTTTCTGTTTCTCTTGGTCACAGCATCACACATGAACGGCTGGATCGATTACAACGATTCTTTTTATCAAATCTTACCGAACAAACTGAAAAAGACAAATCTAACTTAGGGATTATCGTCTCTTTTAAAGTCCAGACAATCTTCTTAAAATGCAACCAATATAATTTGAGTCACAGTCATTGTATCGGGTACGAAAAAAAATGTAAAAACTGAAATTAAAGGTGAATATATGTCAAAATATGCTTTATCGTCTCGTCAAAAAACAAATGAATTAAAATTCAAAATAAACAACATGTAAAATGAGCAGCTCAATCCTAAACTAATATTAATTGATGTTATGTGGCTTGTGATTTGCTGTGCCCTACAGGGTCCATGACTGTTTCTAGTTTTTAAGCGTGACTTGTTTACGATCTATTTACAATATTGTGGAATGCAAATAAACGATATGAACAAACTGATAATCCCATTGACTGTGAAAATAAATCTAAAAGTTTTAAATCTAGACTTTTTCTTTTAATTGAATCTTAAATCATCAGAAATCTGTAGGTATATTAAAGAATCTATTCTATAGGTCAAGGCAAAATGAATGAAGTGTTAATTGCACTGGCATTTTAGTCAACCTTATACAACATACACTGAATGCATGTTATACTAGTTGGCTTACATTCAGTACTGGGTGGGGCTATGACTTGGTTGGTAATGCGATGTCTTAACAATTACAACTTGTTACAAGATGGTAATACTTTATTACTTTTTATAGATTTTTTTAAACATCTTTAAAGTGCGGGGATTCCAGTTATATCTGCAACTCGGTAATTGCAATTGGGGATAGGCAATTTTCAAACAACGATTTCAAAATATATACCGTTGAGAATTTTAATGGAGTTAGGTATAGGAGAAATAGAACTTACTCAAGGCTTAAGTGCTCTGGTGAAGGTCGCGGGAAGTTGTTGCAGCACAATACTGGCTGTTGTGGAGCCGATCACACCACACACATGTCGGTCTCAATAGACGATAATGTCCAGCAGTGAATATCTATTAGCTGAGGATGATGATAAAGTATTCTTGTAGTATTGCTATCATCAATAGATTTTGATAGACGACTGCTATACCTCTCTTTAGAAAGGAATATGCTTTAGTAATACTAACGAGAGATATTATTACACTCGGTATAGTTTCTAAAAACTTTTTTTTTATGAATTGGCGCGCCAAAGTGATGCCTGATGGAAAGCATAAGCAAATCGAATAGTGGTGATTAACATACTCATTGCGAATGCAGACAATGCAACAAAACAGCATGGTGACCTACAACATGGCAGCCTAGTCATGCTTCTGCATCATTGGGCCTCCGGTCTCGCACTCACCAACTAAACACGACAAAACGCATGCTGTCTTTTTACCTTGATCTTCTGTGAGAGGGTGGTACCGGCCCGTTCGTGCTGAAATCAGCGTGGCTCTACTACCTCAGATAATTTTAATGCGTATATTTTTGAAACAATCCAGCCATGTTATCAACCCAAAGACGTAATAAATAGCCACTGCTTCATTCATGTTGCATTAAGAAGTATTATTTTTATCAGTCACTTTTGAAGTGCACTTTTGTCAGTTTCAAAATAACATTTCTGTATCTATCAGTAAATTACTGATGCTCTACGATGAGTCAGGATTTATCATATGGTTCAAAAGAAAAATTGTTTATTTTGTTTATTTGCATACATGACGGAAAGTATCAAGGATTGTCTAAATGAGTATTACATTACATTACAATAACTCATTTTTAGAGAGACTGGTATCTATAAGACCAGATCATCAAAAAACTATTAAATGGCATTTTTTGTACCTAGTACAAAGGTTAAAATGTCATACTTCTGTCTGAGTGAATTTTTTGAGTAATATAAATTACAAATAATTATAGATTATTATGAAATATTTTCTATTGCTTCAAATCCAGCCCTGATTTATATAAAATAAATGAAAGTTATAATTTTTTTTTCTGAAATTGTTCATTTCATTGAAAAATTATAAAATGAAATTTATACGCAATCGTTAGGTTTAGATATGAATGTTATCGATCACTTTATGATATCTGTTTGATAATATTATGGCAATAATTTAATATTTTATTAAATTAATAAAAAATACTTTTGACATTGCATGAATGACGTGACACTTCTCTCTTTATTTATTCACTAGCTGACCCACGCAACCTCGTTTGCGTCTCCTATTGCCCGTAGCGTGATAATTTTCCCCGTGACATTTTTCATTTGTGCTCCGCTCCTATTGGTCGTAGCGTGATGATATATAGCCTTCCTCGATAAATGTACTATTCAACATTGAAATAATTTTTCAAATCGGACCAGCGGTTCTTGAGATTAGCACGTTCAAACAAACAAACAAACAAACTCTTCAGCTTTATATAATAGTAAGTCTAGGTATAAGTATAGATAAGACTACCAGAAACAGATGTTTAGGATCACAATCCTAAGCCATAGGTAGTGGATTAGAATACTATCTAGATTTTCTAGATTCCAAAACATACACAGAGCACGATCATTCTGTCTGTTTCTGTTTTTTTCGGAATAAAACCGGTAATCCAGGATGTACCTAAGCTACCTCCTTCTAAATTTTATATATATTAGATTTATATATGTTTTATATATATATTATTAGAGATGATGATATAAACCCGATAGACCACAACTATTACTACCCTATTAGTTAAAATTCACCCCTCTCTACCCCTTATTTGATATAGACAGATAATTATTGTGTATATATTGTCTGTAACATTCGTCAACATACACTAAAATACAACATACAATATGAATTTGTGAACAATCAAACATCTCGGTTGCGATTCAAACAAACATGCCGACGCTTTAGTTGATAACAAAATGGCTGTCGCCGATGCAATGTAGGTAAATAAATAAATATGTGCAGAACCTGCATCTAGTACGAACAATGTGGTGAGAACGTTGGACATAAGTGGATAAGACAAGTCCGTCACTCTCTCGGTCATTGCCCCACTTTTAAGTACCATTTCGAGATCCTAACACACATAAAACTGAGTCAAATTAGACTAAATAAATTTTAAATATTTTTCACTGTGGCAGTTCTTTTCTACATACTAGTTGTTGCCCGCGTCTCCGCCCTCGTGTATGTCGGTTACCGTGGCAAATAGTAGCCTATGTGTTATTCTGATGTATAAGCTATATTACTGTAAAGTTTTATCCGAGTCCGTTCAGTAGTTTTTGCGTGAAAGAGTAACAAACATTCATCCATACTTACAAACTTTCGCGTTTATAATATTAGTAGGATTAAATGTGTTTTTTCTGTTGGTGAAAAGTTCTTACACATATTTTCAAAATAAACATGACATTATTATATAAATGAACGAAATTATAATCAACCAAGGTAAATTGTGTCTTCTAAAGTGCAACATAAATTGGATTGATAACCTGATAACACAAATTTACAGCAGTTTGATTGTACATGTACACCTTTCACGATTGATAATGCAGTAGTAGCCGACCCCAAATAATATTTGGAATAACAAAGACTAGGACGTTGAATGCAGAAGAAATATCTGAAATAACAAGCAATAAAGTTAATTATAAGCTAGCCTAATACGTTTCGTTTTAATTGTGGGCCTCGCACTTAACTGTAATTACGTTATTTGAAATCTATGATTCAAAAAAAAAATTTACAATTGTCTAATTATTTCACGGACATTCATAAATAACTAGCATTCTTCTCCGCTTCGTTTGCATGAATGTAGTTTTTATGAATACGATAATTATTCCTTGAGAAAAGTAGTTTTTTTTTTGTATTATGCAACAATAGGTTTCGAAACTTCAAGAAGTCTGTCGGTAATGCGTAAAAAACCAGCAAATTAACAATCAAACGAACTTCGATTCGTATCTATAATATTTTTGTGTTTATCATGTTTTTAGTACTTTATCTGATTTAAGTGGTTACAAAATTTACTACTCATTGCTTGAAAATTTGCCCTTAAAGGTTTTGTAACCTTGAACATTAATGTATTTTGTCATCATCAAGGTAGTAGAGTCACGCTGATTTCAGCGTGAACTGGCCGGCTCGACCAGGGCGGTACTGTGCTCGCACAGAAAATCAACGTAAAATGACAGCGATCGTGCTGTCGTGTTTCGTTGGTGAGTGCGAGACCGGAGGCCCAATGATGCAGAAGCATCATTGTGTGGGTTGCCATGCTGCATTGTTGCATTGTCTGCATTCGCAGTGTGGTGACCACCACTCTTGGATTCTGCTTATGCTTTCCATCAGGCAGAGTAGAGTTATTTTGGCAGGGCCAAACATAAAAACAAAACATCAACAGCCTTTTACAGTCCACTGCTGGACATAGCTCTAGTATATCACACTGGATAGACGGCTTGGTATTAACTTTGTTTCAACTGCCTTGGTGCCGCAGTTGTAGCGTGTGCGACTGCTGTGCTTGAGGTCTCGGGTTCGATTCCCGGATCGAACCAAATGTTTGTATGATCTGCAAATATTTGTTTCGGAGTTTGGGTGTTGTCTAGTACCCATAACACAAGCTCTGCTTAGCTTGGGACTAGATGGCGTTGTGTGCTAGATGTCCAAAATATTTATATTTATTTATTTTAAAATTTTCTACTCTTTGCGGTGATGTTGTACTGGTACTGCATAGATTGCTCCCTCAGTCGCCTCTTACGACCCTGTGCCCGGGATGTATATCTATCTAATATATGTTGTAATTTATGCCCTAAGCCTTGCATCGCGTTTGACTAGACTAAAAGATGCAGCAGCATCACTAGGCCGCCATAGTGTGGGTCGCCATACTGCATTGTCTGCATCCGCAATGAGTATGGTGACCACCACTCATGGATTCTGCTTATGTTTTCCATCAGGCAGAGTAGAGTCATTTTGGAGGGCCAAACATAAAAAAAAAAAAAAAGTTATTCATGTACTGTTCTACTCAATAATTTTTATCCAATTATTTGCACACATCACAAAATAATTTGATAATTGTTGTTTTTTTACATTACGTTTGAAGCAATTTATCTGTTATCGCAAATCATGTGATTGGTTATCTTACTATCAAAAAAGGATTTAGGGTTTTTGCAATTACTTATTAGAGACATTTCTATCATTATATATGTATCATAAAAAATCGGAGACTTCTTGTCTTTGATCAAATAAATAAAACTATATCACGCAGAAGTAAAAATCATCAAATAGATTTTGTGTAAGTAGCAAATTTGATAAGACTACTATTATGATAATATTATCAGAATATTAAGTGACTGTATAAAATATTTTAAAGCAACGAATGAAAGTATCAGATAGATACTTTGATTTATTTAAAAATCAAAGCTATATCTAAAAAATATATCTATCAAAATAACTCAACTAAGCCTGATGGAAAGCATGAGTTGAATCTATACGGCCACCATTCTCATTGCGAAAGTGAACAGTGCATTATGATTCACATTATGGTGGCCTACAGGGATGCTTTTTCACGCCTTGCTTAAAGGATCCGGAATCACAGAGGGAGGGAAATAAGTTCCAGGTTTTAACTGCTTTTCACAGGATGAGAGAGTTCAACCGTTTAGTTCGAGAGCGTGTGTCAGCTACTCTAAAGTTTTTCACTCAGTGACTCCACCCTTAGGGAGAAGTATTTCCATCCGTACCTGAATTTCTTTTCACCTTTCTCAATGTTTTAAATGAATTGACAAGTTAATTGCGAATTTGTCGTATCCATGTTCTATCATCGTCAGAAACAGCGGGCTGTTCCAACTATAGAGAACTTTCAACACAGTGCGCACAGTGTGAAGGCGGTGTTCCCATACGGTTGCTATCTTATATAATGTATCCTACCCTACAAAATGTGGTGTAAATGTTTAGAATAGCCGTGTATGAATTGTGTAGAAAAACCAACTGTGACATAAATAGCCATCAGATGTCGTGGTAAACTGAGTGGTGGAATAATGTGCTAAACTACGTCGGTGGCGTTAGGTCGTCGTATACACTGAGAGCTACTGAACCTTTCGACTAACGGTGTGTCTGTAAGGCTAGAAACTCTTGTAGTGATGATTCATAACGTGCTAAGTACGTAACCGTCGCCTGGCAGGAATCAGCCCTGCACAACATCATCTTTCATGCTTTATTTTTGTTCATAAAAAATCGTATATATCGATTAGTTGAAATGTATATTACATTGTTATTTATGACTAATAATGAGAAGTTTGTCGTGTTAGGACCGACCAAGGAAATATGCTAGCCAGCACCGCCGGTCATTGTTCCTACTTTCTTTAAATCGCTCAGACAAACATATATATAAATTACAACTTTACAGAATAAAATTTATTTACATTGATGATGTAATTGAAGCAAGGTGTGTCTTTCTGTTCGCCTGGCAGGTACTAGTGCTCATCGGAATCGCCTGTCATTTTGTTTTTGAACTTCTTAATGAATGAACTAAATCCTATAAAAAAATTCAGCCTTACAGGAACAAGTTTTTTCGTGTCATTTTTTTTCCACTTTCAAAACCATGAAAGATGATGTTGTGCAGGGCTGAGGCCTGCCAGGCGATGGTTACGTACTTAGCACGTTATGAATCATCACTACAAGAGTTTCTAGATTTACAGACACACCGTTAGTCGAAAGGTTCAGTAGCTCTTGGTCCAGTAGGAGTAGGGCGTCGGTTAATTTAGGTTTCGGGTTCGATTTCCGGGTCGGAAAATATTTTTATGATATGAAAATATTATTTTTTTTGGAAAAAGTTTGGGAGCTTTCTATGTATAATGTATTTGTATTTACAAAAAAAAAAAAATTAAATATCCTTCAATGGAACCCACCCCTTATTATTAGCAATCAAACTCCTTTATAGATACAAAGATAATCGCTAAAAGCCTCAAAAATCAAAGCATTAAATCCCTTTCTTAAAGAATTCAATTAAAACCGATCGGGTGTCTCATAATCAAAGGGATGCTATCAAAAGAACGTCAGAGATAATCAATTTTACAAATATCTACCCCCTCCCCCACCAGCCTTTGTACGTCTTTTTCTTTTCGTACGAAATAAATCTGCTCAGACAACGCTACTCGCAATAATCCCGAGTCTTAAATAAAAAACAACTACAGTCAACATTGAACTTTATTGTAATGGTATAAGGCGTAACATGCTTTACGTCTTTGTTGGAACTTACGACATGTGTATTAATATATGAAAATATGATAACACTGTGTGAAAGTATCGAACTTAACTTTATGAAATTTTGATGTATGGTATTATCAACTTTCTCCACAGATTTTTAAGGGTGCTTTTTGCTCAGCAGGAAGATGTGTTATATGTCATTTTGATATTGGGTTATATCATCAATACAGTATTGCTATGCATTATCGTTATATCGTGGCATTAAGACTGAATCGTTCAAGGGAAAAATTGGTTAATAAATGTAACATTAGGGAGCTTACACATTGATGTGGTACAGGATGTCCCTGTTTTCATTATCTAAATTTTTATATGTATATATATATATATTCATATATATATTCATAAATAATGACAAATTGACATATTTTACACAATGTCTATTACTGATTCCTTAAGGCTTAGATAGAACTTGCATTATAAGTTACCAGAACAACTGATAAATATATTTTTTATACTATTTTTTTTTGTGTAAATCAACTACTTACTCATAGATTGAGGAGACATGGTCAACAAATCAATTTTTTGTACTGGATGGGAATCGAACCCACGAACAAAAGGCTTTCTACTAAGTCACAAAATATTTATAAAATTACTTCACTTATAAAATAAATATCAATTAATAACCAATAGTGCAATTTTCTTTGATAAAAAGGTAGCTTAAGTACTTTTTTGTAAACCTAACTACTTTATGAGAAAATTAATGAGAATCGGTTGAGCAGTTAAGACATGAAGGCTACAAAACAAACTTACTTTTACATTAAAGCTAAAGGACCTAACACATAGTGTGTAAGGGTCTCAACAATGCCTAAGATGTATGGTACCGATGCCTCGTCTATAAGATAAATACCATCATTTATTATTAATAGCTAAGATTGCCTGATATCATAATGCAGTCTTGTTACGCTACAGGGGAGGAATCTTATTTATTTATTATTATTTATTTAGGAAAGCAAGGTGCTTTGAGGCTTTGATTTAGGCTAGACCGCTGTCTTTGAATGTAAAAAGTAAAAAAACAAACTCGTAGCAGGTATGAGGACTGTCGACAGAAGTGAAAACTTAAAACTGTCAACAAACAGTTGTATAAGCTCGCTTGAAATGAACCTTTGTTTTTTAAATAAAATCTTTATATATATAAAAGAAAGTTGTGTTAGTTACACTATTTATAACTCAAGAACGGGAGGTAGCTTAGAACCCGGAGACGGACATAGGATACTTTTTACATAGTTTTATCTTTTTGGCCCGCAGCGTTAACGCGGGTGTTGTTGTAGCGAGGGTAACACCGCAGGGCTCAGCTAGTGCTCGATAAAAAGAAGTAAAAAATAGAACTCATGGAAAGCGTTCGGTAACGATGACACGAGTTCCATGATTTTTGTTCACTCAAAAAGTGCTCAACGCGCCTAAAGAAGTTTTCACTTCAAAAACTCAAAACAGATATGAGGACTGTCGGCAGAAAACGTCAAAACTTTAAATAACATACAGTTGTTTTTCTTGAATATTATTTTCTTTTCTTTCTTTCTTTTTTAAAAGACAACTCGCGCACTAGGAATAAATCCTTTGTCGCGGGGGACTTTACAAACATATATGAAACGGACACAAAGAACACCCAGACTCAGAACAACAATTTGTGGATCCCACAAAGTGTTGTCCTACATGGGATTTGAATCCACGACACTTGGCGAAGTAGGAAACGGCGTGGTGACCGTTAAACCATTAGGCCAAACGTGCAGTCAGAATTATTATTAAAACCATTATTCTATTTATAGTTATTGACAAATGTTTTAATTTTAGCACGCATCATAAATAATATACCTATTTGTTTCACACAATCTGTTTTGACAATTTTGTACTATACCATTACTCCCTGAACCTTCTTTCACTGCTTTTTGTTGTGTTGAAAATATTGATTGCACTTAAATGTTTATTTAAGTGCAATTAATATTTTCAACACAACAAAAAGCAGTATTTTTTAAATTGTTGATTTGTTGTTGCTGTTGAATCTTTAAATCGTATTAGCGATTAAATTAAAGCAAAATACGTTGTTTTTATTTAATAACTGCACGTTTGGCCTAGTGGTTTAACGGTCACCACGCCGTTTCCTACTTCGCCAAGTGTCGTGGGTTCAAATCCCACGTAGGACTACACTTTGTGTGATCCACAAATTGTTGTTCTGAGTCTGGGTGTTATTTGTGTCCGTTTCATGTATGTTTGTAAAGTCCCCCGCGACACAGGATTTATTCCTAGTGCGGGAGTTGTCTTTTCAAAAAAAAAAAAAAAACTGACCATGAATGTTATAAAGAAAGACAAAAAATGTGATTTAAATCAAATTAATCTGATTTTTATGATTTAAAAAAAAAACATAATTTTTACAACCCTACCTCATGGTAAGCGATTAACGCCGCCCATGGACACCCGCAACACCAGGGCGTCACAAGTGCGTTGCCAGCCATTAGGGGATGGGGGAGGGGTTAGGGTATGCGCTCGCTCGCTCACTCGGTGAAACACAGTGCAATCGCTATTTCACACCGGTCTTCTGTGAGGCCGTAGTATTACTCCGGTCGAGCCAGCCCATTCATGCCGAAGTGTGGCTCTCCCACGGAAAAAACAAATCTTAAACCATACGGGTTGGTTTAAGATTTGTTTCAAGTTTCCTTCTTATTGAAGTTATGATGTCCTGCGTGATTTGTTCCCTTATTCGGCTTTAACTATATCCATGGGATGAATAGGGATAATAACACTATCTCTTCTTATTTCATGATCTGTTACCACACGGAATATGACGTTTCTAACACTTATTAAGGGAAAAGAGGTACCAACATTAGGAAGGCAATGAAGGAATCGCTTTAAACTGGTTCCCTGTGGGTCTGTAGCAGCGTTGCCAGATTTTTTTTAGTCAAATCGGGATTTTGAGACTTTCTAGTGAAAAAAGTGGGATTATTTCGTCGAAAGCGGGACAAAGCAAAAGACATATACGACTACGACACATAAGTAAGAGTGACAAAAAAAATGGTCATTCGCAATATTTTTGTTTTCTTGCTACATCATCCCTAATTCTTGAAAGAGCTAGTGCCATTTACTATTTGTAATGTAATGGAGAATTTTTTTTTATTGCCTGCCATTTTAAAGACGATAAAGCACTACGGCTAACTGACTAACTTCACTTTGGGCTGACGCCCAGTTATCTCCAAAAAGCGGGACATAACCTGTCCTGCGCGGGACATTACAATTTTGATTCAAAAAGCGAGACGTCCCGCGAAAATCGGCACGTCTGGCAACGGTGGTCTGTAGCATCCACGGTGATATATCACTATAAATCGATACGACCTATAATGTCCCATAGCATAGTATTTCCATGGTCACATTTTCAAGTTAAATGTGCCTAGATGCGCTTAATCGTGATAACAAAAGTGAGCGATCATATTAATAATAACTCTTTTATATTGTTACAGATTCCAAAATGCCGCCAAACAAGGATCAAAATTCCAAATACTCATACAGTCGGTCGTTCTCTAGCAGTAAGTATCAAGACTGTTTATAGACAAGGGTTTACCAGAGATAATTTAGATAGTTGTGGAGAGTATTCAATGTTTTTGGATAGTTCTGTCAATCTGTGGGATCGTAATCCTGTCTTCAGAGTAAGAGGTCGTGAATTCGATCTTCACCCATGATAAATATTTGTGTGAAGAACATGGTCATTGACTGCCTCTGTGGCGTAGTGGTAGCGTATGCGACTGCTGTGCTTGAGGTCTCGGGTTCGATTCCCGGATCGGACTTAATGTTTGTATGATCTGCAAATATTTGTTTCGGAGTTTGGGTGTTTTCTAAGTATAATATGTATGTATTTACAAAAAAAAGAAGTATATATGTATTTATATCAGTTGTTTAGCTTAGCTTGGGACTAGATGGCGTTGTGTGTTAGATGCGAAATATTTATCATCTCTTTTGTGTCTGGATGTAATTTATCTACATAATCGTTAGACTGCCGTGGGAGAGCCACGCTTTAGCATGCATGGGCCGGCTCGACCGGAGTGATACCACGGCCTCACAGAAAACCGGGGTAAAATAGCACTTGCGCTGTGTTTCACGAAGTGAGTGAGAATATCGGAGTCCCATACCCTAACCCCTCCCCCCATGCCCTAAATGAGCCATGGGCGGCGTTAATCGCTTACCATCAGGCAGGGTTGTAAAAATTATGTTTTTTTTTAATCATAAAAATCTGATTAATTTGATTTAAAACAGATTTTTTTGTCTTTTTTATTACTTTCATAGTCAGTTTATTAAATGAAAATAACGTATTCTGGTTTAATTTAATCGTTAATACAATGAAAAGATAATTCAACAAGTTCTACTAAAATCAACAATTTAAAAAATACTACTTTCTGTTGTGTTGAAAAAATAACAAGGAAAGTAAAAACTTTGCTATCCACTAAAGTATTCTAATTCTTTGCAGATAAGTACACTATCTGAAATAGGATTGAATTTGAATAACATGCGAGAAATGGTAATCGCTCGCTCGCACGGCATTGTGCACGTGTGCGCGCTTATAGTCCATGCCAGGGGAAGTCTATGCCGGGGAAGTCCCTATACAATTTTTGGGCCGATTTGGTTGCAGTAAAAATTTGATGATTTAAATCACTTGCCATCAGGCAATACGTCTGCTTATTTGCCCATCTATAAAAAGAAAATTGCCAATAATATTTATAGAAGTACTAGCTGACCCGCGTAACTTCGTCGACGTCTTCATCATGCTCGGTTCATATTGGTGTAAGTGTTATGTTAACTATCCTATCTTAGGCATACTAGCAGAACACACATAAAATATAAACGTTAATATTGCTTAGATAGTTTAGGAGTTCATCCTGAACAACAGCGTGACACGAGGATTATATTTAATATACATTTTTCAGGCGATTGAGTATCTCACTGTAGACTGTACCTAGTGTCGTAAGGTCTAAGTCTTCCTAGAACTTCTTTTAAGCAATGTGATCATGCTTAGCAGATCGTGGCCCCACTGTGGATGTTGGGCAGTTTTATTTCTGCTAATCAGCGTGAGAACTTATCACCATTTTTATACACAATTGTAATATCAATTTCTTTCCTTTACAGATGACACAACGATGTCTGCAAAGGTGTACCACCCTGCGACGAACTTGCTGCCCTTGAGCCCACCCCTCACGCCTACTGGGGTCCCTCCTAGCTTCGGCTCCAAGTCTACCAACACCTGGAGCCGCCAAAACAGTCAAAATGGGAAATACTCATGATGTGCCGTTTCAACAGGCCTGGACCGCAATAGGATATACCAGGCCTGAGACTTTGTGACTTCGTCGTCGGGACTTTTAAATGAAAAAAAAAGATTTGTTCAGACTAATTTGCTGTGGAGGTAAAATGGGGAGCATATTTTTAAATGTGAAATACATATTTTAATATTGTACCTACCTATATTATAGGTATCGGCACCGATCTTGAGCGCTTATCGGCAGAGTAGGGTTCACCATGCGTATCAACTACTTCTTTCTCTCAATTTAAGGGCCAGTCCCTTTTCCGTGGAGCAATTGCTCTTTATTTTCTGCGATCTGTTTCACCCCTTCATAGGCCACGTCCCCTACTTTCTCTTATACTTGCTGCATATAACTTAATCTAGACATTCCACGTTTTCTCTTGACTTCTATATTTCCTTCCAGTGTTGTTTTAAACTGATGTACCTAAATCAAAGCAATAGGCAAGAAGTTACTTAGTGACCTTACTGCGTTACTTCTTATTGATTCTAACTTCTACATTGACCTCTTCAACTTCACGCCATTCCAATTTATGGGCTTCTCGCATCCAGCTCCTGCCAGCCATCTTGCGCAAGTCACCATGCCACCTGGCTCGTGGGTGTCATACACTACGTTTGCTGTATGAACTACATGGAAGACAAATTAGTTTTATTTAAAGATTAATTAAAAAGCTCTCCTACTTCATGTTACTAAAGGGGCTAAGGGGAAAGATGAAGATCAGCGCTCAAGATCGGAGCCGGTAACTATGACCAATCTTAAATTCGTATTTTTTTACGTTTTAAGAAATCAAAGTATGTAATATCTGTTTTTTGTCTATCACTAGCGTCTAGGTTAACCTTGTAATTTTAATAGATTATATCACTACTACTTTTTCCAATGAGTTTCATTTAAATGTTTGCAGATATTTTTGATGTCGGCATAGTATCAAACATAGGTATTAGGACACAAATGTTAAAGTAAGACTCCCTCAATTTTCTTGAAGCCACGCCTTGTTAGCTCCCTCCATGGTATTTTTAATTGTAGCTATATTAAATTGACAGCTGGTTATGGACTTTATATGTTGTATTTCCTGTATGATTGCATGTATGTTTGTTTGTATGTTTAGAAGAAGAAAATGAAAATTTTACTTGCATATTTGTAACGAGTTTGAATGTGATAATAATCAGATGTACACAATGTATAACTTGACTTGTATAATATATACCTATAATTTAAATATGCTGATCTCAGAAAATACTATGCACATTTCCATGAGTTTTATACCAATAGGAATAATATCAACTTAGATTTTTTTTTTAAAACAATGTTAATATGAGTAAAATAAAATGTTCTATTGTTCACAATTCTTAAAAAAATCTATAAATCCTGTAACTAGGTCTGAACAAAAGCTTCTTATAGCTCGAATAAAAAAATTAAAAAAACAATCAATGCATATATGTACCATAGTACAATTTTTTATTTTATTCATTAGTATATAAGTTTGTAAATAGATTTAAATTAATAATGTACCTTTAAGAAAATATAAATTAAAGTTATATGAGATTCACCATTTCTGAGTTTTATTTTAGTTATTTTTTATGGAATAGCGGGCAAACGAACAGACGTATCACCTGATGGTAAGCGATTACCGCCGCCCATGGACACCGGAGGCACCACAAGTGCGTTGCCAGCCTTTGGGGAATGGTAGGAGGATGTGAGGAGGGGTTGGGGTATGGGCATCCGGTATCCTCACTCACTCGGTGAAACACAGCGCAAGCGCTGTTTCACACTGGTTTTCTGTGAGGCCATGGTATCATTCCGGTCGAGCCGGCCCATGGAAGCTCCCACCCAGGCTCCCACGGTGAGCCGAATATATTATTATTGCCGTTTTTGGTAAATTTTCTAAAAAATAATTTCTAGTTAGATTGATTCATTGCCCCCGAAACCCGCAGCATATTAAATTTCACGAAAATCATTGGAGCCGTTTCCGAAATTCTAGCCAACGGTTTCATTTAATGTTGTATTGTCGTATCCACCTTGTATATAAATACAAGGTTTGATCGTTTAGTTTAGAGGTATTAGATAATAATAAATCTCTTTGTTGTACACCAAATTAATTACAGGTTAACTTAAAAATAAGATATTACGATTGGCCTTATCGCTCAGAGGCAATCTCTTACAGGCAACCATGAAATGGAAAGAAAAGCATGGGAAGAACAGTATGGAGTAGTGCCTGGTGTATTAGAAAAGGATAGAAAAAGGAAATTAAATTAAATTTATACTTATATCCTTTACAATTTATACACTTTAAAATGAAAAATTATACTCATAGAATGAAGAACGCTTGCAACTTGGCTAGGGGGGCAGGTTTGAACCTACAACAATCAGCGTAGTTGCGTAGTAGAAACGTTATACACACAAGTTAATCGCTTAGTTAGTAGACTATCTCCAGATGTGAACTGTTAAAGACTGTTAACAAAGTATGTAGTAATACCTATCAGTAGTCTAGTTACCATAGTATAGATTTGCCTAGTTTGGGATCAGACGACGATGTTTGCGATGTGCCAAGTAATTAATTAATTTAAGCAGTATTAAAATGAAATTAAGTCATGTTAATCATGTCAAAAATGAGGTGATCCGGCAGAGAACCAAGGTCATCGATATAGCCCACAGGATTACCAAGCTGAACTAGCAGTGGACTGGCCATATTAGCCGCAAAACTGATTACCGTTGGGGTAAACGGGTTCTTGAGTGGAGACCGCGTCTCGGCAAACGTAGTGTAGGACGTCCACAGGCCAGGTGGAGTGATGATCTGCGCAAGACGGCTGACAGGAGCTGGATGCGAGAAGCTGAGGATCGAACTAAGTGACGTGCAATTGGAGAGGTCTATGTCCAGCAGTGGAATGCGATAGGCTGATGATGAATAATGTCAATTACGTTACATGACCACTTTTGCAAGTTAAACTTTTTCAAGCAGATGAGTTCGGTCTTTCCTTACTTGACTAGCCCTGAGAAGAAAGGACGAAACAAGCTCAGGGATCATCATCTCTTTTGAAGTCCAAACAATCTTCTTACAAATTATTATTAGTCTAAAAATATGAATGTATCAGAATCTAAGAATTTATTGTACAAAAAGTATCACTTACTAACAGTTCTTAAAGTATAGCTAAATCTCCGTTTAACACCGGTTTTCCGTGTGGCCGTAGTTACACTCCAGTCGAGCCGACCCGTGCTTAAATAACGAAAAGCACAGAAATAAATCTTGATCTATTTCTGTCCCGAACGATATCTCTCATGGCACCAGCTGGTAACTATCATCCACACTACAACATCCTTTCACAGTCCACAGCTAGATCTCTACTAAAAAAGGAAATTTTAGCATACTATACCGTGGGAGAGCCACGCTTCGGGATGAATGGGCCGGCTCGACCGGAGTGATACCACGGCCTCACAGAAAACCGGTGTGAAATAGTGCTTGCGCGGTGTTTCAACGAGTGAGTGAGGATATCGGAGGCCCATACCCCAACCCCTTCCCCTATCTCCCCCATCCCCCAAAGGCTAGCAACACACTTGTGACGCCTCTGGTGTTGCAGGTGTTCATGGGCGGCGGTAATCGCTTACCATCAGGTGATACGTCTGCTCATTTCCCGCCGATTCCATATAGAATTTATTTTAAAATTATACTTCTCTTTGCAGTATCTATAGTTGCTCCCTTAATAGGCTCCTACGACACACATCTCCTGTTATAATCGTGATTTATTGGTAGGTACGTGGCTAATATACGGAATTGAAGGAACCGTCTTAAGGCACCGTTAGTATCTATGACTTTTAGGCTGAAGGCAACCAAGACAACTTTGACAACATAACTCAGATTTGCGGTCAACATAAAAAATAGGTTTAATTCTTTAAGGTACCACAAACTTGTCATTTGTATAAATTAATGCGTTCACTAACTCAATCTGGTTTTATATTATAATGTTTTCCAGTTTTTTCAAAATGACTGATCTTTTTAGGGTTCCGTGCCGAAGGCAAAAAACGGAACCCTTATAGATTCGTCATGTCTGTCTGTTTGTCTGTCCGTCTGTCTGCCCATCCGTATGTCACAGCCATTTTTCCCCGAAACTGTGAGACCTATAATGTTGAAACTTGGTAAGTAGATGTATTCTGTAAACCGCATTAAGATTTTCACACAAAAATAAAAAAAAACAATTAATTTTGGGACTCCCCATACTTAGAACTGAAACTCAATTTTTTTTTTCATGAAACCCTTACGTGTGAGGTTTCTAAAATATTTTTTTCCTAAACTGAATAGTTTGCGCTAGAGACACTTCCAAAGCTTTAAAATGTGTCCCCCCCCCTGTAACTTCTAAAATAAAAGCATGATAAATCTAAAATAATACATGATGTACATTACGTTGCAAACTTCCACCGAAAATTGGTTTGAACGAAATCCAGTGAGTAGTTTTTTTTTAATACGTCATAAATCGTAAACTGCAATTAACCTTTCATTCATCAACAAAATATATAAAAAATAATACTTGCTGCTGCGGAACCCTTCATGGGCGAGTCCGACTCGCACTTGGCCGCTTTTTTTGTATATTAGTGACTAGCTGACCCGGGCCCAATTCGTTGGAAATGTGATAAATGAAGAACCGCTCCACCGATTTTGTGCAAACTACACATAAACCATCTACTAAATAGTCCGAACAAAGCCTAAACATTTGGTTTGGATAGATGAGTCCGTTCTTGAGTTATAAAATTACAACGAAAAGTGGCATTGATTTTTATATATATTTAGATAGATGGATGATTGATGATAATAAGCTACGCAAAATTGTACTACAATAAAATTGTTAATTTATTAGAAGTCTCGTTAACATTATATAGGCCGTTCTTAGTTTGAGATGAGGTGACCATGTGTAATATGTACCAGAAATATCAGTATAATTATCTATTAACACCTGAGTTAACATCATACAATAATAAATCTATTACCTATACAAAAAATAATGGATTATATAAGTACCTATGTAGCGACATCTATTTGTTGTACTTTACTACAATGTTAGTAATCGAAGTACAGTTAAAGCTTTGAATTAGTATCCACAGATGTCGCTACTCAAAACATTAATTCATTAATGGTTATTTAAAAAGAAGAACAGATATAATTACGAAATTAGTCTTTTCCTATCTATATTTATTAATGTACAGTTGAAGTTTTACTATCATGAATCGTAATATACAACATTTAATACTTCTCCAGACTCCTCCCTGTAGCGCCATCTTAATTAACTAGTAGTGAACTAAAGAAACAAATCAATATTCATGAACTGGTGTGGTAAATAGTGTCGACATAGATGTATAGATGTCGCTAATGAGAAAAGTTAAAATAAAATGTGTTCACAAGCACAAAATAAAAATCTAAAATAAAAACACTGTTTGCGTTTTCAATTTCGTTACTATTTTAATGATGACGGATAAATTATTGACATCACTGCTATACTATGCTTGCCTCATTGATCTAGCGGTTAGCGAATCCGTCTGCCGATCAATAAGTCTCAGGTACGATACCCGAGTCGGACCTAAGTTTTATTAAGTTTTTCTAACTATACTAGAAGAAACACAATCTGGACCTGGACCTAATGGGACCACACGGGAAGCACCAGCTTTCAAAATAAAAAAAGAATCATCAAAATCGGTTCACCCAGTCGAAAATTATGAGGTAACAAACATAAAAAAAAATACAGTCGAATTGATAACCACCTCCTTTTTTGAAGTCGGTTAAAAAGAAAACTAAAGGGCCAGTACTGTCTTTTCAAATTAATAATGAACTTCTGAGGTACCTAACATATCTACATAAATAAAATACAACCAAATTCTGAACGTCCTCCTTTATTGAAGTCGGTTGAAAATCTTTTAGACCCTTTACCATTTATCAGTATTAGTAATTAACCCTAAAATGCTACCATATCAACAAAAACCGATTTTCAAATACGAAGATTTTTTGATAACTACTTTGATTTGGTACTAATTCGCGTTTCCATATCTATATTAATAATAAATAAATAATTATTTCGTACAACACTACGCCAACTAGCCTCAAACTAAGCAGAGTTTGTATTATGAAAGCTAGATTGTCTGACAAAATACTTAGTTTTTTTTTGTAAATACATAGATACATATTAAGCATAGAAAACACTCCGAAACAAATATTGGGAGATCATTAAAACATTTAGTCCGACCTAGGATTTAAACCCGAGACCTCAAGCCTGCAGTCGCACACACTACCACTGCGCCACCGAGCCAGTCAAGTCAAGGTAAACCTTTGTCTCTGATCTGTATCTAAAGACGAGCTGTAAAACATCAGAGTCATTATCTTATCATCTACACAGTTAAGTGAACGTGTTGAGATTTAAATGAATTTGTTTATTGTTAGAAATGCATAAAACTATTCATTTGAACAGCGATGGTTTTACTTGGAGATATTTTTTGAGACAGGTATTTATTTGTTAGATATTAATGTGTTAAATATGTAATGGGATTGCATTGGATATTTAGCAAGTTGGGGCCAAATTATTTACCATTAATTATATTTCGATGGCTGTGAAATGATGTAACTTTGAACAAGTCATTTCGTATCACCTAAATTTTCATTCTTGCCGCGCCAACTTTATCATAAATGAAGTGTAATTCATACTAATATTATAAATAATTTTATTCTACTTCTCTCTCTGTCTATCTGTCATGATTTCACGGATAAAACGCACACTCGATTTGTTTTGGTACAAAACAATATCTTTCATTAACGTGTTAATGATTAAAAGTTGTATAACCTACCTTGAAAAATCGTTCAAAAAACTATTTTTGTTTTTTGTTTTCTCTGAAGAATTAAGAATACATGTAGTCCGGTCAATTTAGACATTCGAAGTTACCTAAATTCCCACCAAGCTGAAAAAAAGTAAGATTGTTTAAAATATCATTAAAAACAAAATTTGAAAGTTCCCCATCTTTCCCCTGTAAGGAAAAAAAAATTCAAGGTCAAAGGTCAAAAAAAATAGTTTTTCGCGATTTTCAGCAAAACGGTAAGTTTTATCATAAAAGTACCTTAAACAAAATTATAGATCATAAAATTACCTAAAAAATTATCAAAACTTTTTTTTCTACGAGCCTCCGTTTCTGACATGTAACGATTCAAAAAGTTTTTTTTTTGTTTTACTAAGACAACTCCCGCACCAGGAATAAATCCTGTGCCGCGGGGGACTTTACAAACATACATGAAACGGACACAAAGAACACCCAGACTCAGAACAACAATTTTGTGGATCACACAAAGCGTTGTCCTACGTGAGATTTGAACCCACGACACTTGGCGAAGTAGGAAACGGCGTGGTGACCGTTAAACCACTAGGCCAAACGTGCAGTCGAAACAACTTTTATAACTTTTTTAATGGTTATATCTCAGAAACAGTGACTCGTAAGAAAAAAAATATTTATACATTTTTTAGATACTTTTATGATCTACAATTTTGTCCAAACTACTTTTATGATAAAACTTATCGTTTTGCTGAAAATCGCGCAAAACTCAATTTTTTGACCTTTGACCTTGAATATTTTTTTTTCCTTACAGGGGAAAGATGGGGAACTTTCAAATTTTGTTTTTAATGATATTTTAAACAATCTTACTGATTTTCAGCTTGGTGGGAATTACCTTATTTTTTGGTCTAATTTGACCGGACTAATGTTACAATGATAAGTTTATACCTAATAGTCCGGGATCCCCGGAACACATTTTACAAGTTATTACTTTAAATGCTATGAAAGTTATTACTATCAAGCTAATTTTTCGTGAGTGGCTTCACTTTGATAAGGGGCCCACCTTTCACCTTACACCTTAAAAATTCGATTGTGGTAGCTAACAGGGGTAGCAGGAACAAAAAACTTTTGAGCGTAGGACCGGGATAACGTACCACGCAATTTGTATGACAATGTGGCTGTTAAATTATATAAATACATATAAATTACTTCATAAATATTAACAGTTTATGAAATATTAGCAAAAAACGAAATGTTATTTTTTTTCATCTTAAATTGTTTATAACTTTTGCAATTTTTTATGTGCTAATACACGCTTTTGGCACATTTTTCTAGGCGTCATTCCGGATCTAATGAACTATCACATATAATTTTTAGAGCAGTATCAGTACCAAATTCAACTTGTCGACAAACTATAGTATGTCCATGCTAAATTTAATTGAAATCGATGCAGTGGTTTAACCGTGAAAGCATAACATACAGACATAGTTACTTTTGAATTTATAATACCTATTAAATATGGATAGATTATAAGTCCTGCTGATTTCCAGTTGCTGATCAGCAGTGGAGTATGGTCAACGTACCTGATACTTGGCCTCAATGTTGGAACTCCAACGGTTCTGGTGCCACAGTTACGGCAAGAGGCCAATTCCAGTGATGCTGTCACTCCTGATGAAGCATCTTGGCTGCGTGAGTAGTCTATTCAATTTTAACTGAGAAAACCCTGTGGGTTTAGTGGTTGTGGGGGATGGGTGTTTGTGTCCCTCCAACACAAAGGGAGGATCCTCCGACTAGGCGAGGTGATCATGCCTGGCGGGCCAACTACCCAACGGTTGGGGTTGGGATGTTGTATATATGTTAATTGGCACGAGAACTTTTATTGCGCGATTCAGGATTGGTAGTTTCTTCGTTACCTTCGTTATTCCGTAGTTCGACGTATATTCGGTAGATGGCGCTGTCATATGTTTTCTTGTTGCGCTGTATATGGAAGTCGCCACAGTGGTTATTGACCTTGTCTGGTAAGTCAGAGATCGTAGGTTCGAGTGCCACCTAGGACAAATAATTGTATGAAGAACACGATCGTTTACTTTGTTCTGTCTGGGTTTAAGAGTCAGTGCTTTTTAACCGACTTCAAAAAAGGAAAAGGTTCTATGTTCCACTGTTTGTATATTTTTTTGTTTTCTTTTATGTATTTATATTTTATGATAAATAATATAGATGAGTTACACGTAGATGAACAGATGTTCGTATTATACGAATATTTACACATGTTTTAAAAGACAGCTCCTGAACATTCCTGTTTCGCGGATAACTTTACTAACATACTGCATTGTCTGTATTCGCAGTGAGTATGGTGGCCCCCACTGTTGGAATCTACTAAATCTTTCCATCAGGCTAAACAGAGACACTTTGGCAGGTTGTCAAATAAAATAATATATCTACATGAAACGGACACAAAGAACCCCCAGACTCAGAAAAAAAAAGTGGATCCAGGTGTTGTCCCATATAGGCTTATAGGGTTTGAACCCACAATATTCAGCCCAGTAAATACCGGCAAGGTGACCGCTTATACTACTACGCTATCCGTGCAATCAACTGGGTGAAAATCGAATATATGACCGCTTTTTTACTTTTTCACGGTAGTTCAAAGTATAATGCACTTATAATGTGAAGAATATTTTATACACGTAGGATTTACTAGGGATTTAAACTGTACATATTTACGGACGCATTTTACAACCGCGCTTTGTCAACTTTGTCTATGATAATAATACAATAAAAGGTATCTTTGTAGTCGGTAAACTCTGAAATTACTGATCCGATTTCAATAAATATTCCGCTATTAGAAAAGTTATTTTTATCCTACTACGGCAAAGTTAAAAGGAAGGATAATCGTTTTAGTAGTCTATGCATGTTTGTATGTACCTCATTAATGCCTAAATTACTGAACCGATTTTAATGAATAAGGTGTCAATAGATACGTAATAATGACCGGGCTGAAAGAAACTCTATAATTTTATCAAAAGCTTTTTTTAGAGACTTAACAAATTCCTGAAGATGAATTAAAATTTTGTTCAGAATTCATTTTTGATCTATTCTCGGTCTCATATGCGTCATTAAAAAGGTATTCTCGTAATAAAGTATTACTAAAACTAGCTCATTAATTACTCTTCTGATTAGAGGCTTATGTCCAGCAGTGGACTGTTTCAGGCTACTGAGGAAGACTAGAATAATTAGGACTCAATACTCGGTGTCAATGACATATAACCTTATTATAATCAACGTTGAATGTTTAGAATAGAATAAGAGAATGTCTTTTATGATATTCATATCAACTGAATTTTAAACAAATTTTATCATGTCATCAGTTGACTTTCTGGTCTTATTTTAAGAGTCAAAATCTCAGGGTCTTTACTACTAGTAGTCAAGTAATCTACGTTTTTAATATAAGTGTATTTTTGTTTCCAGCAACAATCGACACATATAGCAGCATCCCCTGGGTTTTCCTCCTGCCTATCATAACCGCATACACTGGCAGAAAGATTCCCCATTTCATCGTTTGCATCAGCTCCCTAATCGGTTACATTATCTTCTACTGCAGCTCCGACGTACACCAGATTATGATCAGCGAAGTTTTTCAAGGACCTGTCACAGGATCTTACGTCACAATAGCTGTTATCATTGTAACTGAATATACTACACCAAAATATAGAGGTCTATTTTTGACAATAAAATCAGCGACTTTGTTTTGGGGTATTCTAGTTGCCAATACTGTAGGAACTTTCTGTTATTGGAAAGTAATACCATTGTTGGGTATAATATGTTCGGTTTACAGTCTGGTGACTGTATTTTTTTGGCCAGAATCTCCGCTTTGGCTGGCAAAGCAAGGCCGTTTTGATGAGTGTATGGATTCTCACAGATGGCTTCAGGGAACAAACGAAAATTCTGAGAAGGAACTAGTTAAACTAATGGCTGATAATAAACATACTCCAGGAAAAGAATGCTTCAAGTATCGAGTAACTAATTTAGCAACAAAAGTGATTATCAGTAAAGAGTTTTACAAGCCTGTGATATTGTCAATGCTATTATTGGCTTTGTATATGTTCTCTGGTAAAATTGTTTGTACTGTGTACGCTGTAGACATCTTGAAAAGGATAATGAGTAAAACTTCAGATGCTTACATGGGTATGCTACTAATAGATGGAGTCACCGTTTTAAGTATGTATGTAGGTTGTGGATTTGCTAAAATATTCAAACGACGGTCCTTGCTGTTTACATCTACGACATTGTGTATAGTTTTTCTATATTTGCTCTCATTGTATTTGTTTTTAGTGAAATTTTCTGTTATCTCTGAAAATTCATATTTTGCTTTATCATTGTTAATCGGATTTTCAATAACAATTGCCTGTGGTCCTATGATCTTGACCACGACCATATCAGGGGAACTAATTCCTCTAGAATCTAGGAATTTTGCTATGTGTTTAATTGCCATCACTTTTAAGATAATGCTGGCTACTTTTACCAAAGTGTCTCCATATATTTTTGATGGATTTGGAATGCATGGCATGTTTTTATTCTTTGGTATATCTTCAACTATATTCTTGATAATAATTGTCAATTATTTGCCCGAAACCAAAGACAAATCTTTGCAAGAAATAGCTGAATGTATCAAAGATCAGACTGGTACAAAAACAATACCAAATGCATGATTTCTCTTATGAAATATTATACTTTTGTAAATTATTTTTATTCTAATGTTAATAGTTATCCAATAGCTGAATGTAGTCTAATGATTAATTTTACATTACAGCTGAGATAATAAACAAGTTTTTGTTATGAATTTTATAATTAAAGCGCTGATACTGATAAGGTACTGTTATTTTTATTTCCATCTCCTTCAAACTACATCTTTGATGCTGGAACCAAGATGAGAAAGTTATATCTTTTTCTTTTTGAAATCAAAAGAGGAATTTGTCCAAACGACTAATATAAGCCAATAGGCCGGCTCGACCCCCTCCCCATCCCCCCAAAGCCGGCAACGCATTTGTGACGCCTCTGGTGTTGCGGGTGTCCATGGGCGGCAGTAATCGCTTACCATCAAGTGATACGTCTGCTCGTTTGCCCCCAATTCCACAAAAAAATGGTGGAGTGAAATAGAACCGAATAAAATGCGGTGTTCACACTGTTCCTTCTACAGTGATCAGGGTGTTCCCTGAGAAAGGTGTCTCCGTGAAACCGCGCAGGCTTTAGGCACTTCTTGTTCCATAACCAATTAACTACACTAAGGAGTAGTCAATTGGTTATGAACACATGCACATCATAATAATATAAAGTTCCTTCTTAGTGTAGTGCTTGACACAGGCCTCTCGTTAGAAATGAGGTTATGACCTACTGTACCACATTGGCTCCCTATCGTGGGAGAACCACGCTTCGGCATGAATGGGCCGGCTCGACCGGAGTGATACCACGGCCTCACAGACAACCGGTGTGAAATAGTGCTTGCGCTGTGTTTCACCGAGTGAGATACCGGAGGCCTATAACCCCATCCCCTACCCTCCCCCCTCATCCCTAAAAGGCCGGCAACCCACTTGTGACGCTTCTGGTGTTGCAGGTGTCCATGGGCGGCGGTAATCGCTTACCATCAGGCGATATGTCTGCTCGTATGCCCGCCTATTCCATAAAAAAAAAAAAAATGGCGACGCTGGTTGGTATATGCTTTGTGTCAAGATTTCCTTCTCTTTGCAGTGCATCTTTTGTGGTGCCTAGTGATGGTGACATTTCTCATCCTTAGTTCGTCGTTATACTGATGTATGGAACAATTAGAAAGTCTATTAAAACAAAACAATTTAAATCTAGTTGTGTAAATATTGTATCGTGTCTCGATAAAGGCCCGTCTACACGTATATTAATGGTTAATGTTTTAGGATATGCGAGCCCATCAAGGCTAACAAGTTAATTAGACTTCTGCAACTTCAACGGCATACACACAATACAATTTTACTACCAATGAGATTGCCGATTCTTTTTTTTTTAATATAGTAAGGGAGACAAACGAGAACACGCATCAACTGAAGGAAAGTAAGGACTCCTCAGAGATATGAGGGACTAAGCTCCGGTAATGAAGGTAAAATCAACAAAAAAATGCAGGGCAGTCTTTGAGAACTGCCCATAGAAGTGAAAACTAAGTAACTTGTGAATTGTAACGTTCGGTGACGATGATGCCATTTCCATGAAATATTTAAGCTAAAACCCATCTTTTAGCTTAAAATTTATAAACTGAGCCATCTCTTCTACGAATAATACATCGGACATCTAAAACACAACATCATCTAGTCCCAAGCTGATTCCCAACTGATATAAATACATAATATATACTTTTTTGTAAATACATACATATTATACACTAGCTGACCCGGCGAACTTCGTACCGCCATATTTACATATCTGTCTCAGCTTCCCACAGGCAGTTTACAGCCCCGGACAAAAAAAAAGACTTTTCCGTTACCTTTCATTTTTTTTCTTTCTAGAAAAAAAAGAATGAAAGAAATCGGACTATTGAATTACAACTAAGTACATATTTTGACTTTCATCCCCTCTCTCCAAGAAACCGTGCTGAATTTCGGGCTAAAAAGTATCCCATGTCCTACCTCGTAGTATGAACTCAAATCATGCCAAGTTTCATTTAAATCCATTCAGTAGTTTCAGCGTGATGCGCGGCCAAGATACAGACAGACAGGCAAAATGGAAAAAAAAACCGTTTTGGCTTCAGTATCGATTATAGAGAGGCCTCCAAAAAAAAATTTCATTAAAAGTATATAGATAAAAAACACCCAAATTCCTAAACAAATATTTGCAGATCAAACAAACATAAGATTCGATCCGGGAATCGAAACCGAGTAATCTATCTATATACTGTACTGGTTTGTTTATTTGACGAATGTTACTTGAATTGATCTTGAAATACATATTAACAAAGTGCTTCAAACCACAGTACTTTACTTAGGTATTGTCACGACTTCATCTCTGATGTGAACTGTCGCTATGCCATTCTACAAACATGTACCTACGTTATTAGAAAAGGAACAAGCGAATTGGAATGACGTCTCTTAACGCCATATTACATATTATTAAAACTCAATATGAAACAATATTACAAAAGGATAGAAGCGTTAGTGATTGTAGAAAGAAATTCTAAACGACACACTTGCATTTGATGACGGTGGTCGTCATCCCCTGGGATTGGAAGTTTTGAGTCCAACACAATGCGATTATTTATCCATTCAAATCTATACTTATCTATACTTATAATAAAAATGTAACAGGTCCAATTCTGTACATTAAAGATATTTTGAATTTTTTTTTTGGAGGGCTCTCTATAATTGATACTGAAGCCAAAACTGTATCTTATTTTCATTTTTATCTGTCTGTCTGTTTGTATCTTTGCCGCGCATCACGCCGAAACTACTGAACGGATTCAAATGAAACTTGGCATGATTTGAGTTCATACTACGAGATAGGACATAGAATACTTTTTATCCCGAAATTCAGCACGGTGTCATGGAGAGAGGGGATTAAAGTCAAAATATGTACTTGGTTGTAATTCAATAACACGTAGTCAGATTTCATTCATTCTTTTTTTGCTAGAAAGAAAAAAATAAAAGATAACGGGAAAAGTGTTTTTTTTATTTCCGCGACTGTACACTGCCTGTGGGAAGCTGAGACAGATATGTAAATATGGCGGTACCAAGTTCGCTGGGTCAGCTAGTTGTAAATAAAATTGTGTCGTGAGGAGGTAGTTTTAACATTTTCATACATTACGCCCTCAAATCACGTGTATTTAAATTAAACTAGCTAATACACATGATTTTAACTATTTTTGATAATAGTAATGCACTCAGTTATAGTATGACTGAAAGAAAATAACAGTCAATCAACAAATGGAATAAACAAACGGATCGAATCGACCCGATTATATCACGGCCTTACAGAAAACCAGGTTAAATAATTATTTATTTCTTGGCTTGTTAATGGACACCTAAACGCTATATATTATCTATGTTCTAGTGTATATAAGGTTTATATAAATTATGTAAACTTGATATATTCATTAGTCTGTTTATTTTAGCGTTGCCCAAATCTCTTCTCAATTCTCTGCATTGCCCAATGGTTGACTGATAGAGAGTACACCAGAGAAGGTCACTCAAACTGTGGTTTCTGTAGCATAAGTAAAGCTATCTATGCTATCATCACTGCCTCGTTGGTCTCGCGGTTGGCGTGTGCGACTGCTGATCATGAGGTCTTGGGTTCGATTCCCGGGTCGGACGAAATGTTTGTATGATCTACAAATATTTGTTTCGGAGTTTGGGTGTTTTCTGTGTATAATATGTATTACAAAAAAAAAAGTATATATATATTTGTATCAGTATTATTGGTATATTTGACCAACGAGGCCGTCATTGCCATTGTTCGTTTGTCCCGTATATCACAAAAAAGTACTTATGAAATCACATGATGGCAAGTTCAGAAACTGATATGATGATTTAATTTACGAGTGTTGTAATTGTGAGGAGGTTTGGTATGTTACGATTTGTTACGAACCACTGATTGTTGAGTTGTTGAACCACAAGTGTAATGTTGATCGCTATCGATTTCATAAGGTTTGTTCCTCTTTAGGGAATCTGCTGTGTTACGAAAAAGTGTATAAGAAATCAAATTCCACACGAATAATCAAATGACTAAACAATATTTGCTCGTATAATTCTTTCAGGCGTTACTAGGTTAAAATAAAGGTAATCTGTATAAGCGCCGCTTGAAATTAACAGCGAAATCAAACATAAGTAAATTGCTTTACAGTATTTTCTTTAAATTAACTTTCCTCTTCTTTCTTTAAAAATATAGTCCCCGCATCAGGAATATAATGCGTGTCCCGGGGACTTTACTAATGTATATACAAACGACGACAAGATTCAGTACAACAATTTGTGGATCACAAAAAGTGCCGTGCCATGTGGGGTTTGAACCCACAACACTCAGTGCAGTGTAAAGCGTAGTAACGACTGCTTAAACTTCCATGCCATCCATGTAGTGAACTATACACTATTCCTTAGCTTCTGATTTGCACTGGCTGGCGTCATAAGAAGGAAACCTTCTTCATCTAATGACATGTTTGGTACCCGCGGTGGATGCTGGTATGCAGGTGGATGTAGCCTACTTCGATTTCAGAAAAGCTTTTGATGTGGTCGATAATGACATCCTTTTAACACGTTTGGCTGCAGTGAGCTGCACACCGCATGTGCTGGCGTTCTTCGCATGCTATTTTGGGGACAGATGTCAATATGTGGACTGTGGAGGATGCCTCTCTGAACCATATTTTACGAGATCGGGGGTCAGGGAGTAATTTGGGTCCTCTGCTTTTCATCTTAATGATAAATAGCTTATCAGAAGTGGTTACTAGCTCTACACCGCTACTTTTTGCAGATGACCTAAAATTGGTTAAAAAAATTTCACAAAATGCAAGAGGATATAAATAGGGTGGTCGGATGGAGCCTTGAAAATAAACTTTATTTTAATGTTTCCAAGTGCTCTGTACTATCTTTCAGTCGATCGCGTAATCCTAGTCACTACCAGTACCAAATGGCGGGATCGCCTTCACAGCGGAGAAACGAGATCAGAGACTTAGGCGTTCGTTTTAGTACAGACTTAAGATTTAATAAACACATTCATGATGTATGTAAAAAAGCATTTCGTAATTTGGGTTTTCTTTTAAGGCATGCAAATCGTTTCACAAATATCACAGCTTTGAGAGTGTTATACGAAGCACTAGTAAAAAGCCACCTCGAATGTAATTCCGCGGTCTGGTCGCCATCCGAAAATAAATATAAGTTGACGATAGAACGTATACAAAACAAATTTTTAAGATTCCTGTATTGTAAGCTTTATGGTGTATATCCGGGATACCCGTTGTTATATCCTACTCTGTTTGTTCTGGGCATGGTGGGATATTTCAAGTTAGAGGTTAGGAGAGAGGTGGCTATGGCCACGTATATATTTAAAGTGCTTCGTGGTCATATACATAACCCAGCCGTTCTGCGGGAGATCGGACTGTGTGTGCCTAGTGATTACGTCTTACGTACGGGCGGCGGCGCCCGAGCCTGCTGGAGGTGCGCGCACCAACCTACTGCAGCGCGCCCCGCTCACGCGCGCGCTTCGTGCGCTCAATATGGTCGCAGACAAAATTGATTTGTTTTCGTGTTCACTGAATGAATTCTCACGTGTCACTTACTGCATTGTAAGTAATCATTTAGAAAAAAGATGAGTAATTCAATAGATTTATTTTTCATTCAAATCATTTTTTTACTGTACCTATGAGTGCTGTTGTGTTGTATGTATAGCTTTTTTGTTTCTTTTTAGTTTTTAGTAGTATTAGTTTGTTTTTTTGTGTTGTTTTGTGTTTGAAAAATGTTATGCATGTATTAATAATTTTTATTCTTTGTAATGTCTATTGTGTATTGTTAATTTTTGTCCTACACAATTGAATTGGATATAATCTGTAATGATAGTGTATGGTATAGAAGTAAATAAATAAATAAAAAATAAATAAATATTACGGCACCACAGAAAACCGGTGTTGCTCTTTACCGACTTATTGAGGTTATCGTGTCTAAGCCTTAATTTCCCTTGATTAGAGGAAAGTAGGTAATCTCAACGGTTCGCAACGTAACTTATGACTCTTAAGTTATAAGTGTTCATGAGTAAGATAGGAAAAGATAAGATTCATTTATTTATTCAAACAATACATACAATTATTCATTTTGTACATACAATAAGCAATCCCATGCAAAAATAGCACTACTTATTGGTAGTTACTTATTGTCCAATGAGCCTTCTGTTTCAAGTTCCAAACGATAAATAAGCTTCAATAATACTTTCACGCTTGCATTCGACAGACATTACAATACTAACTGACCCACACAACCTTGTTTAGGTCTCCTATTGTCCGTAGCGTAAAAAATTCCCCCGTTTTTTAACATTCTTCATTGGTGCTCCGCTTTTATTGGTCTTAGCGTGATGATATAATAGCCTAGCCTTCCTCGATAAATGGGCTATCTAACACCGCAATTTTTTTTCAAATCGGACCAGTAGTTCCTGAGATTAGCGCGTTCAAGCAAACAAATAAACTCTTCAGCTTTATATATTAGTATAGATTTTCTTTACCAAACGAAAAAGTCCCTAACCAAGAACATACCTCGTGCCCACTATCAATAAACAAAGCACGCGGTACTGTCGTGGTCCTGATGCATTTTCTATTATTAGATCCAGTAGATGATGATCAAGTGAATATTGAACGTCTAAATATAGCGGTGATCGTATAATTGAACCCGCTACCCGTTACTCAATGAATCGATTGGTGCTGAATGAGGGAACCTGATTCGAGTAATTGTCTTGATCGTTCTAGATTTTTGCTGTGTGATATTGATGGTGTTTTGCTAATGTTATGAAGATAACTTTCGCAATATATTTATAAATTCTGGTTATGTGGTCTTTATTTATTTATCTATATCTATCTTATTTATATATATATAAGGCCGGCAACACACTTGTGACGCCTCTGGTGTTGCAGGTGTCCATGGGCGGCAGTAATCGCTTACCATCAGGCGATACGTCTGATCGTATGCCTGCCTATTCCATTTTTTTTTTGTGGTTTAGGAATTTATACATGAGTAGGTTTATTTTGAAATATGTAATCATCTACACCAGAGTGAAGAGTTTGTTTGTTTTAACGCGCCAATCTCAGGAACCGCTGGTCCGATTTGAAAAATTCTTTCAGTGTTAGATAGCCCATTTATCAAGGAAGGCTATAGGCTATATATCATCACGCTAAGACTAATAGGAGCGTAGCACCAATGAAGAATGTTTCAAAAACGGGGGAAAATTATCACGCTACGGGCAATAGGAGACCCAATCGTGGTTGCGTGGGTCGTGAATCTACTTTTTAACCGACTTCCAAAAAGGAGGAGGTTCTATGTTCCACTGTAGGTTTTTTTTTTTTTTTTATCATCATCATCATTTTATGATCACAACTCCTTAACGGTTAGGAGTTGGAGGATACATCTTTAAATATCATATGTATATATGTTACCTTTAGTCGTATTCTTTCAAATTATTTAGGTAAGCTGATGATGGAAGGTGGAAGGTACAACTCCTCAACGGTTAGGAGTTGGAGGATAATTCTTTCAATTTCATACGTATCTAAAGACCTTTAGTCATATACTTCCAAGTTATTTAGGTGAGCTGATGATAGAAGGTTAAACTGTTCAACAGTTAGGGATTAGAGGATGATTTTAATATTACACGTAAGTATAGTTCTTAATTTGTATTCTTGATGATGAAATTTGATGAAATAGTTTAACATACTACTTACCTACGATTGTTTGCACTAAAAACTGAAAAATAAAAACTTTTATAAAAAAAAACCGACTTCCAAAAAACATCCAACGAAAACTCTCTGCCAAAAAACACTTAAAAGCGTAAAACTTCAAGCAGATTTTAGGTACCTAGCACACATTATAATACTACTATTTAAATGAATAAAGAATTAGGTATAGGCAATTTATGAAGAACCAGTTTATTTTACGCTTTTAAGTGTTTTTTTGGCAGAGAGTTTTCGTTGCATGTTTTTTGGAAGTCGGTTTTTTTTTGTGGTCTATATCTAAGTCTGTTCGCTTAGATCTCCTAAGCGAACAGACAGTGGAAGTGACTTCATTTAAACTACTCGACGGATTTTAATTAAGTTTTTAGCAATAGTTAAAGTGATTAAAGAGGATGTAAACCATCATCCAACAATTGCAATAAATGCATATTATAGTAAATTAAAGCGACAAGCGAAAATGAATACATGTATTGTATAGTAGTTGTAGTAGTAGAGGTCGCTAGTTGTACATTTACAAGGGCCGATAATGTGAGGTTCATGCTAAGATCAAGCGGCCATAACAATAGCTTCGGCAGTTTAAGCAGTAATAAGTTGAAAGCTGTAACCACTTCGAATCCTGAAACACCAAACACGTTAGCCATACCTGTTCAGTGTTCACCATCTTCCATGATCTATATATAAAATTGCTTTAAGAGCCCAATTCATTTGGACTGGTACGAACTTAAAAAATTGATTTTGATACTTTTTGGATTGTAAATATAGACTGCACGTTTAGCCTAGTGTTATGGCGGGCACGACGCCGTTTCCTACTACGTCAAGTGTCGTGGGTTCAAATCCCACATAGGACAACACTTTGTGTGATCCACAAATTGTTGTTCTGAGTCTGGGTGTTCTTTGTGTCCGTTTCATGTATGTTTGTAAAGTCCCCCGCGACACAGGTTTTATTCCTAGTGCGGGAGTTGTCCTTAAAAAAAAATAGTACGAAAAGATTTTTATAACTTTTATCTCTAAGGAAAAAACATGAAATGAAGAATTGTATGGAAATTCGTATGGATTTATTTATGTTAGAAACACGAAATATCGAAATCGATTATTATTCTGATAGTTTTTATTTTTTTAAAGACAACTCCCCCATTTCTTTTACAAAACAGAGGTATGTAATACCTTGAAATAAGTGATCGCGTTAATTCCCGTAAAAGTAATAATTATTACAACTCCCGCATTAGTAACATACATCCTGTGTCGCGGGGGACTTTACAAACATTCATGAAACGGACACAAAGAACACAAGAATATTCTACTATAAAGTAAACCAAGCTTCTGCTTAATCATTTGACCTGGCTAAATTCTTTCAAGGTGTAATGAGGACACCAAAAACTTCTTCTGAATGAAGTCACCCGGTAACTGATATCACCCGGGTGAATGAAGTTTGTCTAGGTATTCCTCGGTTCTCCTGGTACTATGTTCACCTGGGTGATCCCAGGGAATATATCAAATAATCACGTAAGTTCACACGCAATAACAACCATTCGTTCTAGTCGCTATTTCCCATGATATTTAGTTGAAAATAAATTAGATCTATATATTTTCGAGTCCAAACTTGCGTCTCAAAACAGCCAATAACAATCATTAAACATATCTGGGTCACATATAAAAAGTTTCATGTTCTCACAGCAATTATTTAGAGCTGTTCATAGATGTGAATGAATGGTGAATGAGTCATATCAATTGATTTAGAGCTAAATAATTCGATTGCTGACTATTTCTACTGGTGTTCTTCTATGGGAACTTTGGTGCGGTTCAAGGACGTTTCGTTTTTTTCTTTTTTTTATGGAATAGGCGGGCAAACGAGCAAATCGCCAGATGGCAAGCGATTATCGCCACCCATGGACACCTGAAACACCAGAAGCGTCACAAGAGCGTTGGATGTGGACTGTGTGGAGTGGAAGTAGGTGGATTGGGGTATGGGCCTCCGGTATCCTCACTCACTCGGTGAAACACAGCGCAAACTATTTCACACCGGTTTTCTGTGAGGACGTGGTATCACTCCGGTCGAGCCGGCCCATTCATGCCAAAGCGTGGCTCACGGTAGAGGTTTTGAAGAATTTGGTGTCATCATAAGGTGACTGAATAAGAACATAGAGTGAAACCACTTTTATTCATTCAGATGCAGTCGTCAGAGCTGAGGAAAGGAGCTAATTACGCAGCAACAGTTTTGGAACGAGAAGGAAATCAACATGTATGGCCAGCGTGATAAATATAGTCGCCTATCTCCAGAAATATACTTACAAAGGCTGTTGGTGTGATAGTGTGCTTATAACATCTATATTTAACTAGCTTTTACACGCGGCTTCGCTCACGAAGACTTTCAACCCCTGATTTACTGCCTTAGGGGTGGACTTTCAAAATTCCTTTCTTAGTGCGCACTTACGTTATATAAAGAACCTACATGCAAAATTTCAGGATTCTAGCTTCAGCGGTTTGGGCTGTATGTTGATCTCTGGGTATGTCAGTCAGTCAGTCACATTACTCTTTTATATATATAGATATAGATAGATATTGTTCAGTCCTCTCGCCAATGGAGCGATCACCATGTGAAGGTTATAATGCTTGCAGGCCCATTAGTACAGGCATTAAATCGCTACTAGTCCACTGGCAAGAGAAATGAATCACGGCGATTCACCGTGTTCTTAATCTAAACTAAATCATCAAGCACTTACTGGAGTTGTGTGGCTTCCTTGTTCTCGGCGCCGTTGAAGGGGTACCCCACAGCTTGTCTTGGTACGTTTACACAAACATGCTCCAAAGTGCTGTATATCTTTCAAGGTATTCGAATTACAATAAACTCGTATTAGCTATCACGGATCACGCCCTTTTGAACGCGCCTACACAAACTCGCGAGTCCAAACCAGACCAATCATAACGGTGACCGACGAAAACCGAGTCTTGGGAAATTAGCTTAATATCAATTCAATTCGCTTAAACCGACAATCAAATGCGAAAACGTGTTCGGCCGGCAAGCGTCTCTATAGTAGTATCTTAACCTCAAACGTCAAAACGTCAAACAAGAAAAATGACAATCGAAAATGTTGCCATTACAATGACGTTCGAAATCTAACAGATATTTTAAAGCTGAAGAGTTTGTTTGTTTGAACGTGCTAATCTCAAGAACCGCTGGTCCGATTTGAAAATTTCTTTCAGTGTTGGATAGAACATTTATCGAGGAAGGCTATATGCTATATATCATCACGCTAAGACCAATAGGAGCGGAGCACCAATGAAGAGTGTTTCAGAAACGGGGGAAAATTATCACGCTACGGGTAATAGGAGACGCAAACGAGGTTGCGTGGGTCAGCTAGTGCATTATATAGTCTGTCAAATTTAATATAGATATTGTCATACTTGTTTTTCTCTTTGGCTTTGGCTTAGTGCTTTAAGCGGTCGCCACGTCATTTTCTACTGCACCAAGTGTTGAGGGTTCAAATCCCACAAAGGACAACACTTTGTGTGATCCGCAAGTTGTTGCTCTGAGTCTGAGTGTTCTTTGTGTCCGTCTCATGTATGTTTGTAAAGTCCCTCACGACACGGGATGTACATTCCTAATACGGGCGTTGAAAAAAAAATCTTTACTTGTAGCTTTTACATTACTATATACTCATCCTACTAATATTATAAACGCGAAAGTTTGTAAGTATGGATGGATGGATGTTTATTACTCTTTCACGCAAAAACTACTTAGCGGATTTGGATGAAACTTTACAGTAATATAGCTTATACACCAGAAGAACACATAGGCTACTATTTGCCGCGATAACCGACATATACGCTGGCAGAGCCGCGGGAAACAACTAGTATTGACTGCCTCGTTGGTCTCGCGGTTGTCGTGTGCGACTGCTGATCATGAGGTCTCGGGTTCGATTCCCGAGTCGGACCAAATGTTTGTATGCTCTACAAATATTTGTTTCGGAGTTAGGGTGTTTTCTATGTATAATATGTATGTATTTATAAAAAAAAAGTATATATGTATTTGTATCAGTTGTCTAGTACCCATAACACAAGCTCTGCTTAGCTTGGGACTAGATGGCGTTGTGTGTTAGATGTCTAAAATATTTATTATTATTTATTATTATTAGTATTAACTATTTAGAAATCAGTGTAAGAAAAGAAACCGTTTTTCACAATTTTTATTTTAAATGTTATGGATATGGGAAGCGCTTGCCACTCGTTAATCTAATATACTCAATACTTGGATCGGTTTTATTTACTTTTCTATTATAATTTGAAATCGGAAATTTTTGAAAAAGAAAATTCTAATATCGAGAAAAACATAAAAAGATATGCCCCGGGTGAGGATCGAACTCACGACCTTAAGATTATGAGACTTACGCGCTGCCTACTGCGCTACCGAGGCTTGTTGGATACCGTCCAAATACACAAGTATATTGTTCTTAGTCTAACACAAAGTGTACTGTATCGCGTTGCAATTAGGTCGAATGTCAAGTTTACTTGGATATACCCACATGGAGGGATCATGTTGCATTTCTATCATTTCGTATAAATTCTATCTTTTAAGTAGCTGCCCTATGCAATTTCTTCTGCGTCTCATATGCGTGATTATTTCAGAGTTTGGGTGTTTTCTATGTAATAAATAATAATAAATAAATATTTCGGACATTTTAACACACAACGCCATCTAGTCCCAAGCTAAGCAGAGCTTGTGTTATGGGTACTAGACAACTGATATAAATACATATAGTATACTTTTTTTGTAAATACATACATATTATACATAGAAAACACCCAAACTCCGAAACAAATATTTGCAGATCATACAAACATTTGGTCCGACCCGGGAATCGAACCCGAGACCTCAATTCAGCACAGCAGTCGCATACGTTCCCACTACGCGACAGAGGCAGTCAAGTCAGTCTATGTATGTATTTACAAATAAAAAGCTCTGCTTAGTTTGGGACTATTAAGTAGCGTTATGTGTTAAATGTCCGAAAATATTTATATTTAAATATTTATATTAATTTACCTCCATTTTTGCAACATATTTTATTAATACACACATCAAAAGTGTCTAGGGATCAACATATGTGTCTAGGGATCAACATATATTTTTGCAATAACTTTTCTCCTGATTGATATTAATTAAAATTTTCTTTAAGGATTCATCAAATAAAGTGTTTTCGTTTGTCACAGTAACGATAAACCAAGTCACCTTTGCATTAATAAAGAAATTTGCCATTTTCCTAATAAAAGGATTTTTGACATTTGAACCACTAACATTAAAGTTCGAAAATAAGACTGAAATAACAGTTTTCTTTAAAATTTTATTAGGTAACTTAAACAATTAATAATCCGTGTTTCTACCGCGAACACTAACACAAGAACATCGGTTTGGCATACTCAAAATGAGTTCATCCAAAATCACGCTGTGGAATGGCCGCCCATGTTCGTTGCAACAACAAAAAAAGGTCTTCTTGCGACTGGATACCCTCCATATTCGGCAGAGCTCTTCTCTGTAGCATATCCCATGCATGCTCAATCGGGTTCAAGTCTGGCGACTGAGCAGGCCAGGGCCAAAGCCACATATCAATCTCAAGAAATCCGCATAAAAATGCTTGATCCCTAGACACTTTTGATGTGTGTATTTTGCTCCTGTTGTCCTATTGCCTTCTTCGATATGTAATACTGAAAGAACTTATCAAATCGGATCAGTACTTCCTGAGATTAGCGCGTTCAACCGAACAAAGAAACAAACTCATCAGTTTTATAATATTACTAGCTTTTGCGCGCGGCTCCGCCCGCGTGTTGGTCAGTTATCGCAGCAAAGAGTAGTCTATATCCTTCCTCAAGAATCAAAGTATCTCCAAGCCAGATTTCATTGAAATCGGTGCAGGGGTTTGACCGCGAAAGCAGGATAGACAGACAGACAGAGTTACTTTCGCATTTATAATATAAGTATGGATTATAGATAGAACAGTTTGTTATGTTATTTGCTTAGTAAAATTTAAGGGTATTTTAATGTCATTGTCATAGAAAATAATTTTATTTTTAAAATAATAGGTATTACTACTACACATTTCTTTTTTTTTTGGTTTATAGAATAGGAGGGCAAACGAGCAGACGTATCGCCTGATGGTAAGCAATTACCGCCGCCCATGGACACCTGCAACACCAGAAGCGTCACAAGTGCGTTGCCGACCTTTGGGGGATGGGGAGGGGATGGGGTATGGGCCTCCGGTATCCTCACTCACTCGGTGAAACACAACGCAAGCACTATTGCACACCGGTTTTCTGTGAGGCCGTGGTATCACTCCGGTCGAGCCGACCCATTCATGCCAAAGCGTGGCTCTCCCATGGTGAGCATTTCATCGTTTCTTTGTATAAATACTTATTAGAACTATTTGTAACAATACGAATAACTCATCAAGTCATCACTCATTTAATAGGTGTGTTAATAACAATAAAATCGTAAAACTAACAAAGAAAACAATATATACAAATAAATTAAAAAAGCCCTTTTTAAAAAAGTGTAAATGTGTAACATTGGTACAGCGACCGCATGTGCAGTGCAAGGCCCGGCGTCGAACCGCAACTATTGGCGAACGGGTGCAATTGACAGCACACCTCAATTTATGGCCCACGCTGTCTACTCGCCTACGACAAACACATACAGACTCTAGATGAGACTCATGATTCAAGGGGTTGAAATAAAAAAAAAAAGTTAAAATATCTACAAAGACCGCAATACTTCCATAACATGATTATAATATTGTGCGGTAATATTTTAACATTGGTTGTATTTGTTATTCTATTAATTTCACCTGTATGTATGTTTGTTTGTAATCGACTTTATAAGCGTGTTTTTTTATCCTGTCCTGCTTACAAAACAGGTGGCAAAGCCTATTATCATCGACCTAGGATATTTTGAAATAATAATAAATATTAAAGCTTACACTCAGACTCAAAAAAATTGTATAAACAAACAGTTATATAAATAAATAGAAATAAATAAATATTTCGGACATCTACCACACAACGCTATCTAGTCCCAAGCTAAGCAGAGCTTGTGTTATGGGTACTAGACAACTGATATAAATACATATGTACTTTTTTTTTGTAAATACAAACATAGAAAACACCCAGACTCCGAAACAAATATTTGCAGATAATACAAACATTTGGCCCGACCCAGGAATCGAACCCGAGACCTCAAGCAGTCGCATACGCTACCACTGCGCCACAAAGGCAGTTATAGCGAAGAAATTAGGTAAGTAGGTACTTATTTATACAATTGCGGAACTTGGGTTCTGAACTGCACGTCTTTTCTCGTCTCCTATCTAAACTTTACTTTGGGCATTCGAAATATGATATACTCCCGTACGATAAATTCTTTTAAAAACTAGTACAAATGATTTTCTTCAATAATTTGTATGGATAACAAACAAAAAATCTTCCACTGTTTCGTCTTGCTCTTAAGACTGCAGGTTTGGCCTAGTGGTTTAGCGGTAACCACGCCGTTTCCTACTTCGCCAAGTGTCGTGGGTTCAAATCCTACGTAGGACAACACTTTGTGTGATCCACAAATTGTTGTTCTGAGTCTGGGTGTTCTTTGTGTACGTCTCATGTATGTCTGTAAAGTCCCCCGCGACACAGGATTTATTCCTAGTGCGGGAGTTGTCTTTTTAAAAAAAAAAAAAAAAATTAATAGTTTGCTTTTGAGTTCTGAAGGGTCACATCTAGTAAAATTCTAAATCAACGTCCACAGCCAGTATTTAATTAATTCTCGCATTGGAATAGTGTGAATTCTGACTGCAAGTGAAGGCAACTGTTATTTTGTTTTGTCGTTTTAATTAATGCCTAGTCGCCTTTCGGGGGACCGCAGCGAACTATAAATAGTGTATGACAGTACTGCAACTCTTGACTTTATAGCTACACTATCTTTTGCACGCGGCTTCGCTCACGCAGATTTTCATCCCCTGATTTACACCCTTAGGGGTGGAATTTAAAAAAATCCTTTCTTAGTGCTCACTTACGTTATATAATATAAAGAACCTACATGCAAAATTTCAGGATTCTAGCTTCAGCGGTTTGGGCTGTGCGTTGATCTCTGGGTATGTCAGTTAGTCAGTCCGTCACCTTACTCTTTTATATACATATATAGATAGATTTATGTCGTAGATATAAATATTGTGATGGGAATTATGCATGTATCTCATTTTTTTCAGTATAGATTAGGCGATTAGCAGACTTAAGCTTAAGAGATATAAGAGTGTCTTTGAGTCCCTCCTCGGAGGGACCTTAGGATTCCGGAGTCCGATACATTCAAACTCAAATATAAAATTCATTTATTGATAAAAAGATTATTTAAAATTATCTCTTATGTCCGAGTAATCGTCTAATAAAAGTCATAGATCAACATATGAATAGACATAATATATAAATTTGAACAAAAAAAAAACCGACTTCAACTGGACCAAATTTTAAATGGGACCACATGGGAAGCACCAGCTTACAAAAAAAAAGAATCATCCAAATCGGTTCATCCAGTCGATAGATATGAGGTGACAAATATAAAAAAACAAAAAAAATACAGTCGGATTGAGAACCTCCTTTTTTGAGTCGGTTAAAAACAATCTCTGTTTTGTCAAATATTCAGCAACACAAGTAAAATAAAATTAAAGGTACCGAAAATTTGTTATTGTCTCTTTCTGTTTATTTGCTCTGTGGTGACTTTGATCAGGCGGTAAAAGGCAACAAAGGAATTAGGTAGGTACCTACTTATGGAAAAGCACAAAAGTTATCAAAAATAGACGTATTATATTAAGAAGTGATTGGTTTTATTTATTTAAATAAAACTTATTTTTTTATTATTATTATTCTCTTTATTAAATTACTATAACATATTATTTTCATTTTTAAATATAAATATAAAAACAAATACATTTAAAAATATAAAAACATAGTAGACCACCGACCTCGGGTACAGGGACCAAGAAACCGGTGGTTAGGGCTCCAGAGACAGGAACCTCCTCACTATACGTGCCGTGTCAAGGAGGACTGCCTTCTGCATCAGACCCTTGATACAGCCTTCTAACGTGAGCCTCTTAAGATGTTGGTCGAGGCTCTTGGCTATCAATCCGTGAGCAGATACGACTATCGGAACAATGATCACCGAATCCACATTCCACATATCGACAATCTCGTGAGATAAATCCAAATATTTTATTTGTTTTTCTTTTTCGACTTTCACGAGATTCTCGTCATGAGGAAAGGCGATATTGACAATCATTGCGCGGCGCTCTAATCGATCTATCACCACATACCACCACCATTACATAAATTATTATCAATTGAATTACTTTAAGTACACGTTCCGCACATGTATTCCCTTTTACATAATATTATATAATCCTAATAAATCTACCAATTTTTTTGGTCCTAATAATGAAAGTATAATAAACACGGGGCGCCGCACTATCATAAGGATACACTCACTGACATTCTTTCACTCTCATTCAATACACATAATATCTATTATTATTAAATGTTTCTCACACACACTATATCACCTGCTCAGTATAATATTATATAAGCCTAATAAATATACCATTTTTTTTGGCTTAATAATGAAAGTATAATAAACACAATGCGCCGCACTTTCATAAGGATACACTCACTGACATTCTTTCACTCTCATTCATTACACATGACATCCATTATGCTTAAATGTTTCTCATGCACACTATTTCACCACGCCAATCTTAGCAATATAATACGAACCACACAAACAATAACTATCTCAATCTTTTATATTACCACAATATCTTATTGGTTAGGTGTACTTGTTTTGCATATTCTTCTCAATGGCTACACTTTTATGTATTTTTTTATACTTATAAATGGATGATACAGACATGATAGGAAATGCATTAGATAACATCTCTGTTTCAGAATCGTTCATTTGTTCCCCAGAAGAATCAATTCGTGACATAAGTAGATCGCATGACCTGTGGAAAATATTGCATGTAAATATAAGAAGCATTTCTGCTAACTTTGATGAACTTACTGTGCTGCTTGAGAGACTTGGTAATTTACCTCAAATTATTATACTCTCAGAATGTTGGCTTAGTAGGATCACAAATATTCCGCCTTTAACCGGTTTTATTGCCCACTGTTCTAAATTTAATAATCAAAATGAAGGTGTTATTATTTATGTTAATGAATATATTGATCATATCGTTACTGAGCCTGATGTTATTGATTCTAATTGTTTGGTTTTTACACACAAAACAGATTTGGCTATAGTTTCTATTTATCGTTCCCCCTCTTATAGTAATATTGATAACTTTATAGATTCCCTTGACATTATCTTGGGATCCCTAAACGCATATAGGACTTTGTGTATTATTGGTGATATTAATATTAATATTTCCTCGCACCACAGTGACTCCAGAACTGATCGGTACCTCAACATGGTCTCGTCCCATGGCATGCTTCCCGCACATGTTCTGCCAACACGTAACGAAAATTGTTTGGATCACGTGATCGTCAAAACTAATAACAAAGCAATGACATTTGTCTTAGATTCCTATATTACAGATCACGCCCCTATATTTTTTACATGTGAACGCAGACCTACAAACCGCCTGAAAAGGAAGTTGGTTGAGTTCACTGATTTCATGTTGGTGACACAGGAGCTGGAAGTAACTGACTTTTCTCCTGTGCTTTTGACTGATAGTGCGGAGAGGGCCTCTGTGCTCCTTATCGACACGTTGACACGAGTGATGGATAGTCATACTGTCACACGTTCAGTCCCTCACAAACGTAGAATCATCAAACCTTGGATCACCCCTGGCCTCTTGCGTTGTATACGCAATAGAGACAAATTATATCGTAAAACGAAAAAAGAACCCTTAAATCAAACTTCTGTAATAATTTACCACCGTTATAAGAACTACTGCAATAATCTCCTCAAAAAAGTTAAGCGTACCTATTATAAACTGGAATTGCAGCAGACCAGGGGTGATCCAAAGGCAACTTGGAAGTTATTAAAAAAAATATCAAATATACCTGTAGATAGAACATCAGCCAATGAACTTCTCAATCTGGAACCAGATTGCCTGGCTTCGGCTAATTTGATAAATAACCATTTTGCTAATATCGGAGCTCAACTTGCGAGTGAGATCACATCGAATCCTAGTAGCTTAAACAACTCTCTCCTTGATCAGGTTGGTGGGGACTACCGTTGTCGCAGCGTCCCCACCTCTATGGCATTGACTGAGATTGATGAGATTGAATTAGAGCGAACAATACTTGGTCTTAGGGATGGGACTGCTGTGGGCTGGGATAGGATACCCACTTCTTTAGTAAAGTCAACTAGACACATTCTTATACCTATCTTAAAGCATATAATTAACCTTTGTATAAACACAGGTACCTTTCCAAAACTGTTTAAAAAGGCATTAGTCCATCCTATTTACAAGGGTGGTGACAGAGACAGTGTCAACAACTACAGGCCTATCTCTGTGCTATCAACTTTTTCGAAAATACTTGAAAAAATTTTGAACAATAAACTTATAGAATACATAAATAAAAATAGTTTGTTATCTGATAGGCAATACGGATTTAGGCGTAAAAAATCTACGGAAGATGCTGTCCTTGATGTCACAAATGAGATTATAGCAAATGTTGATGATAAGGTAAAAACGATTGGTATATTCCTGGACCTAACCAAGGCCTTTGATACTGTCTCTGTCCCACTTCTTCTGAAGAAGATGGAGCATTTAGGAATTCGCGGCTTACCACTTGAGATTTTTTCTGCTTACTTGCAACACCGCACACAATCTGTTGTTATTAATAATGTCACTAGCGAGGAGACTACTCTCTCATACGGTGTGCCGCAGGGGAGTGTTCTCGGTCCCACGCTATTTCTCCTTTACATTAACGATCTTTGCTCCCTTAAATTGCAGGACTGTAAAATTGTCTCTTACGCTGATGATACTGTTCTCCTAATAAAGGGCTTTACTTGGGATCTTGTAAGGACAAAGGCTGAAACCGCAATCCAAACTGTAATGGCCTGGTTGAACTTCAACCTTCTAACACTGAATTTGAATAAAACTAAAATGTTGACCTTCTCCTCTAGTAAAAAGTCTCAACCATCCTCACCATTCGTTGTCAGGGCCCATTATTGCAGTCGCTCCACAATAAATAACTGTGGCTGTCATAGTTTAATTCCTTCTGATAAAATCAAATATTTAGGCATCATTATAGATGTAAATCTAACCTGGAATTTTCAAATTAATATGCTCACCTCGCGCTTAAGGAAGCTTATATATGTCTTCAAAAATCTTCGTTACATTGCTGACCTTTCCACCTTAAAAATAGTATATTACGCTTTTGTTCAGTCAATTATAGGGTACTGCATCGGTGCTTGGGGTGGTACTTATAAAACTAGCTTATTACGATTGGAAAGAGCTCAAAGATGTATTCTTAAAGTTATGTCCTGTAAGCCGTATAGATTCCCTACTTCGGACCTGTATAACCTGTGTGAAGTCCTTACAGTCCGACAGGTGTACATACTTCAAGTAATTCTCCGTAAACATGTGGAAACCCCATATGACACTAATTTTGTACTCAACACACGCAGGTCGGACCGAGTCTGTAAAATTTTTAAACACAATACGGCTATAGCCAGCCACCAGTACTATTTCTCGGGTCCGAAGTTGTATAACAGAATAAACAAAGAGCTCGATATATATTCCTTGACATTGCGTAAATGCAAAGTTAGAGTTACAGACTGGCTTCTCTCTTTGTCCTATACTCAAACTGAAGAACTTATGGTGAGATAGTATTGTCTTTCTTGTGTGTATTTACATTACATGAACATACGTATAATTATGCAGACACACTTGAGCTCCCCGTCCTACACTCAATGTATAGAATGTTTGGTGAGACCTCCTGTTTAACTATATATCTATTATTACACACTATGCCATCGTTAATCTAAAACTAACACAATACTGACCATGCACACACACACACACATACATACTCACACACACACACACCCACACTCATACACATACACACTCAATCTAACTTAAATTTCCTCACTCTCTTAAACACACGTGCGCTTAGTATTGACACTGAAATCACTGCATGCTTGGTTTTCTTTGTTTCATGGTTTTTTGAGAGTTGAGTTACTTGATTTTCTATTGACTATAACCACGGATGTGAGCGCTAATGGCTGCGTCACAGTTTTAACTATTGCAGCCATTAACGTATTTTTCTATTGTATCAAAGATGGATTGTCAATAAACAATTTATTATTATTATTATTTATTATTATTATTACCACAATATCAGCCTTATTGGCAACAATAGTCCTGTCTGTGATAATAGATCGATCCGAATATAACGTAGCACGACCATTCTCGAGAACTGGGTCGGGCACATACCTGTAGTATGGCACATCTGAATTCCCAAGTCTGTATTTAAGGGCAAGTTGTTGTTGTACGATCCTGGCTACTTGGTTGTGCCTGTGCAAATATTCGGCGTTAGCAAGACGAGAACAACCAGAAATAATATACCTGATAGATTCTCCAGGAGGGTGACATGCCCGACAGATGTCGACCGTACCATCTTTCAGGATATACCTCCGATAGTTATTCGTCATGATAACTTCGTCCATAATCCCACAAACAAAACCTTCGGTTTCCCCGAAGAGATCACCATTCCGTAGCCAGGAAGTTGAGGCCATGAAGTCTATATCTGGCCCATTAAGAGCCCGAAAAGCCGACCATGAAGTTCTTTGCCCTTCCATACCTCCCTGCTATCATCAGTACTAAGTACTACAGGTTTGCGCCAATTCTCTTTAGCCAAAGCGAGCGGAGTCAGTCCGGTATCCACTGCAATAACATTACGATGCACTCCCACATCAGTGTGAAGAAATTATTATTATTATTTAAAGATAACTCTCGCCCTAGGAATAAATCCTGTGTCGCGGGGGAATTTACAAACATACCTACATGAAACGGACACAAAGAACACCCAGGCTCAGAACAAAAAAAATTGTGGATCACACAAAGTGTTGTCCTACGTGGGATTTGAACCCACGACACTTAGCGAAGTAGGAAACGGCGTGGTGACCGTTAAACCACTAGGCCAAACGTGCACATATTGCACATAATGCACAAAGGCGGACTTAATGCCACGAGACATTACCTCTCAGTCAACCTTCAGGTGATGTAGAAATATGATGCGCTAGGTGCAAAGACGGAGTACTGAATTCAACAAAGATCATAATAGTTACGTCAATAAGAGATAAACCTACATCAGATAAAACCAATACCAAACAAATCCACTCCTGTACATAGATAAAATATATAAAAACAAACACATACGTATACGTAATATTACTTATTTACATACGTTTATGTACTATATTCTTATCAGTTTTGGTAGGAATTGTATCTCGAAATCATCCATGAATTTTAACAAGCATTTATTAAACTTAGTTTTTTGTATGGAACAAATCTATAAATTAATACGAGAGGAAAAAACTTTGTACCTACCTTTTTTAACGCAGATTATGCGAACAGAGAAGTAAGAAATTTGAAACAGTAAAAGTTTAGGTATATGGAGGAGGCAGAAAGCCAAAAAAAAAAAATTGAACTATAGTTGAATTTTGACAACTGGGAGACCGACCACTAGTCTACAAAATTACGTTATACAGTTGTCTATGTGCGACTGCGCGGTTGGCCTAATGGTTTAAGCGGTCGCCACGTCGCTTACCACTGCGCCAAGTGTTGTGGGTTCAAATCTCACATGGGACATAACTTTGTGTGATCCACAAATTGTTGTTATGAGTCTGGGTGTTTTTTTTTGTGTCCGTTTCATGTATATTTGTTAAGTCCCCCGCGACACAGGATGTATATTCCTAATGCGGGAGTTGTCTATAAAAAAAAAATTGTTACTACTAACAGGTATATACTTCAAAAAATTATTAATTAAAACTCTCCACAAGTGGAATATCGGTATCAAATCTTGAAATGTTACGAAGAACCGCAATAAATCGTCGAAAAATAATTTTCGCACCAAACTTATCTAATATTTTTCCGTTATCGTTCAAAAATAATTTATAATTAAATTAATCAAGTCCACCCCACGGCTATCTATCCGTAAACGAATAAAAAAGATCTGGACCACGGAGGAGCTATGAATAAATCATTCACTAAGATAACCAAGAAAATAATTAGCTATGACGCTTTACGTTCCCGTTTTTTCTTAATTAAAAATAAATATCAAATGAAGACGTAATCAAGAGATGGGAGTTCGATTCCTTTGTAAATAAAAAAAACGGGCGAGTGCGAGTTTTAATGTTTACATGGGTTCTGTATAATAAAAATTTTTGATATAGATAAATGATAGGTACTTTACTATGGTACGGCTTACTATAGGTTTCTGAATGAGGACTGCGTGTTTGCAAACGTAGTGTAGGACGTTCACAGGCCAGGTGGAGTGATGATTTGTGAGTAGCCCAGAATTAATAATAATAATATTATAAGCCCATGCTAAGCTCACATTTATCAGCATTAGCTGAGATAAAATTTTCCATAACCCATATAATAATAATGTTTATTTCTATAAATAGTACAACATTACATATTGTCAGAGTAAGTATAATTTAACTAAGTGGCGTGCAATTTGAGAGACCTATGTCCAGCAGTGGCGATAGGCTAGAGATGATGAAATTATACTTTTTTAAATACCGTGTAAAGTCTTCATCTTCAGGTTTAAACTGGAAAACAAGTCACTTGCATCTCACGAGTCACAAAACGCGTGATTTAAACGTGATACGTACTAAAAGTAGTAAATCACCATTCATAAATTTATTTCGATTGGTGTTAACTATTATGCGGTGTTGAATGTCATATTGGGTATATTACACTGGGCTCAATTACACAAGGTCAATTGACTTGCGATGCGTGAAGAAGTGATCTCATTCAAACTGAAAGTTTAAAACAATAGCACAATACATGATATTGACATGTTGTTTAGAATTAAACATATATGTATGTTATGTACCTACAGATTTAAGGTGATTTTTATCTTAGTAGAATATGGAACTTGTAAAGATGTTTGTAAATGTGATTTCATAGTTTCTAAAATGTTTCTGATTTCATATGATAACTGCAGACATCGCCTACACATATGAGAAAGGTGCAAAAACTAAACAAAATGAGATGAGTCGGAAGGTAAACAATGGAAAAATATACTGCAAACGTATGTATTCAAGCCACAATATATATTTTGATTAAATAATCCGAAATTCATTTAAGAAGGTATTGCCAAAAATTATGACTGAAAAAATTGTATATTTTAAATTTGTAAACTGAACCCTAAAACGATCGCACCTTCGGCAAGTCGCCATTTTGAAATCGATTTTTCATTAAGAATACTAACGAACTTAGGGTGGATTGAGATGTTTGTTTTTTTATCTTAATTTTCATCTCGAAACAGACTACTTGATACAGTGGCTGAGGGTAGGTGGAAAAACATGCTTCAAACAAACAGTATAAAAATGCTCGTTAGATATTATAGGCGTGTGTAGATTTTATCTTATTATTATTCTTCTTCTGAGAGTTATTAAGGTTTTTAAGGGTGGTTTTTTTTTCTTACTAGCCGACTTCTTAAAAGTTTCCTGCTCATTCAGTTGGATTGTTTGTGACCTTTTAGGCGTTAACGATTGCAGAATGAAGATGCTTGCAATTTGGCTAGGGGGGTGATTTGTAAAATTATTGTCTTATTTTAGAGGACGAAACAATTAACGTATCAACAATATTATACACTATATTAGCAATTACGAACCAAAAACGCATAGGCCGAAATTAAGAACTTATTCTTAATCAAGCCAAACTTCAGTTTAGTGTACAATGTCGCGCCAACCGAAGTTGACGTAGTGACACGTGCCATAAAATGGGCAAATACGTCGTGAAAGAATGGGATGCAAGGCCAAAAAACTATAACAAATCAATCAGAAATAGTTTTCACATGTATATATAGTCTTTATGTATTGAAATTAAGGCAAATAACGCTATAATGAAAATAAAAACAATAATTGAAATTTAAATACAGTGTTGCCATTCACAGATCTCTTTTTGTTCCCAAATTAGTGGGAGAATATGTAGATAATTAAATAGTTTTAATTTATTCATGAGAATAAAGGTATTTACATCCTACTAATATTATAAACACGAAAGTTTGTAAGTATGGATGGATGGAAGGATGGATGTTTGCTACTCTTTCACGCAAAAACTACTGAACGGATTTGGATGAATCTTTACAGTATTATAGCTTATACATCAGAATAACACATAGGCTACTATTTGCCGCGATAACCGACATATACGCGGGCGGAGCCGCTGGCAAAAACTAGTATTATACATTGATATGAACATGATAAAAACTAACATTGGATTACTTAGTCATCACAGTCATATTTATAATAATTGATAATATATTTAACAAATTAATTATAGCCGTGAAATTTCGTGAACTTCATAGGTTCACGAAATTTCACGGCAATACCTATGTTAGAAATCAAACGTGATTATAATGGCAACATTTTTTGATTGTCATGTTTTTTGTTTGACGTTTGAGGTTAAAATATAGTACTTAGGAGAAGCTTTGTGTCAACGGTCGACCATTGTCGTTTTTGGGTGCCGTTCAATAAAAAAATTTGCTGATTGTCCATCCGACTCGGTTCTTTTCGTTGTTTACCGTTATGATTGGTCTGGTGTGGACACGCGAGATTAGTAGTCGCGTAAATTAGGCGCGATCCGCGACAGTTAAAACGGGTGTATTATAATTAGAATACCATTGGGAGCCTGTACAGCCACTAGGAGTGATGAATTTGTGACGACGCAGAGAAACTACCAAGGGGCCTCTTGGAACGCCGATATCAAGAAATTCACACATCTCCAGTAAGTGCTTGATATTACATTAGCTTAGAATAAGAACAGGGTGAGGCGCTCTGAAGTTAAATTATTTTGCCAGTGAACAAGCTTAGCGATTGAATGTCTATACCATGGGCCCTATAGACATTGCAAATATCACAAGGTGAACGCTACATTGGCGAAAGGATTGAACAACCTACGTATGCGAAATTTCATTGCTTTATACGTTGGAGCTGTACATTTATAATTTAAACACATATACATTACTATGAATGAACATTGTGTTTAATACTTGTTTGCAATAATAATATTCGTTCAATTATAAGTACACAACTTAAAATATTTAAAAAAAAACTCGCATTTATGGGTAAATTTTCATAGAGTAGTCAACACCGGTCCACCATTGTGATGTTTATGCTTTGTCTTTGTCTAATCATAGCGACGTCGTTGTTCTTGTAACGCGTGTGAGTGAGACATGCGTTTGTTGACTTTCATTTGTCTAATGGTTTCAAAGCTACATCGTCAACGTTCAAAGCGGTTACATTTTTTGAGACGCGTGGTAATGAAGTATGCGCCTCTATAGGTATATCTCAATGGTCTTTAATCATCTATTGCTGGGCATAGAAGAAGGGTTTTGCTCCATAGTAGTCACCGTATAAGACATCCCAATCTTAATAAAAACAACTGACAAATATAATATCTAAAATTATTTCATTTTTAACCGACTTCAAAAAAGGAGAAGGTTCTCAATTCGACTGTATTTTTTTATGTTCGTTACGTTACGTTACTTTCGACTGGGTGAACAAATTTTGATGATTCTTTTTTGATTTGAAAGCTTGTGCTTCCCGTGTAGTCCCGTTTCAGTTTGATCCAGTTCTTCGAGTCGTTTTTTTTTGTTAAAATGTTTAGATAGTTATAATAAGTATTCCTTTTTGAAGGCTTCGCACAGGAAGCAGATTTTATCTAAATGGATGAGTAGAAAAGTAGACACAGAAAAATGGCCGTCATCTGTGAATCGAACTTACAACTTCTGGTTTAGTAGTCAGAAACACTAACCGCTAAGCCGACGGATTAGTCAAGAGATAGACCACAATGTACCTTCAGAAGAACCAATAAAAACTCCCTACTGAGACTCATAAAGTATGTGCATATTTTAGATTGACTACGTAACATTTCTAAATACAGTGAATTTACTTCTCTGGGGAGGAGTTTGGTGTGTAACTAGTGAAGCGAATCAGATATGAATCTTTAATTTTCCAAATTTATTAAAACGCTAAGCGAACTCTGCGTTCAAACAGCAATATTTTTAACGACGGAGTTATAGTGTTGAGCTTTTTTTATCGATATATGTATGTAATAGAAATGAATTTACAGAAACAGACTACGTTTCTCTGTTTTTAACTGACTTCCAAAAGGAGGAGGTTCTCAATTTCATCGTTTTTTTTTTAATTACAATACGCTAATGCTAATTTTAAAAATCGTCAATTAATAAAGATACTTTCTGTCATACATGATATAAACTTGTTACTCTAGTTGACCAGCCCAGGTCAAACAGATCTGAATATTTTAAAAGTATGTCAATCAATACCTGAATTTTACTAGGTAATCATGACATTTTTACTTACTTCTGTAAAAATACTTAAATAAGCACTTAAGTAATATCGAGTTCAATGCGCCTACATCTTGATAAATTGTAATAAACCATATTCTTGTTTGTATCTTTTTTTTTAAATTCACAGATTGAACGAAAAATGTACCTGTTTAATACAAAATTAATAAATGGGCTCACAAAAGACAGAACTTTTTAACGGACTTCAAAAAAAGGAGGAGGTTCTCAATTCGACTGTTTTATTTTAATGTTTGTTACCTCATAACTTTCGACTGGGTGAACCGATTTTGATGATTCTTTTTTTATTTGAAAGCTGATGCTATGTGGTCCCATTTCAATTTGGTCCAGTTCTGCCATGTCATCCATGAGAAAACCATATAAGTCTTCAATTTACATTAAGTACGTGCGCGACAAATTGACAAATAACTCAATATCACGATAACCGATTTCGATGATTCTTTTTTTTATTTGAAAGCTGGTGGATCCCGTGTGGTCCCATTTAAATTTGGTCCAGATTGAAGTCAGTTTTTTTTTGTTAAAATTTGTGATTAATCGCAATCGATTACAAACCAACAAATTCAATCACTTGTTTCTCATCAATGGCAATACATGTTCATTACTACCGGTATCTATCAGTTCACATGATCATGTACATCATCACCGAAAACAACACGGTGCCATACAATTAAAAGACAATAAATGGCAATAAACCACGACACTATTACTATATGCAGAAATTGATTGTGCACGTATTGGATCAATTTTGTGCCAATTGCGTGACATCACCGCCACAGAATGACTATATGTCATCAGTGTCGTATGTGTCACCGCCCGATCGCCGACGTTTCGCAGTTATTCAATTATTCTATATTGATGTCAAATTGATTGCATGGTCGAGTGTCGTGATAAATTTTGTATTAGTACCTTCTGGAATTCAGTATTAATGATTTGAATGAAGAAAAGTGGGTAAAAAATGACACTGTTTCGCGCGACTGTGTCGACGATTTTGAAGTTTGTGAAAAAAGTTAAAGTAGGATAGTGTTGAATATAAATGTTTTGTAAACACAATTTATTTGACACTTTATTTGTTTCACATAACAGAACAGAAGACAATTAAATAATCATAATATCTTAGGCATCTTAGGCTACATTCAAGTTGACACTGAAATTTAACCGACTGTTGCTTGGAAGTACTCAAAAAAAAATACGTTGCGGGGTGTGGAGGAACGGGTGATCGTTTCCCTCCATCACAAAGGGAGGATCCGCCACAAGGGCTTGAAGAAGTCAGGAAATACTCGAAAAAACAGTGTCATTTAAATTTGTAGCAACCTAACTAAAATTAAGTTAAATCTCCATACACATATACACATTTCTTTTTGCTTTGTTCTTATTAAAATAGGTTAAACTCTGTTATTCTAATATTCAATTAATTGTTTTGTCAATGCAATCACTTATACTTTTTCATTAATTTCTGTACCTCATAAAGATATCATTAAAAGAAGTGTAGACTATGTCGACTGTTAAAGTCTCTCAAATAAAAGTGCCCAACTTGTATAAAACATCGATAGATTCATTCAACGTTGTCGCATACCTAAGGTCGGTACGCGATAGGAAATTAAAATTTTCCTCTTCATTTAAAAAGAAGCAGTGCCCCGGGCTAACTCCTTAATGCGGTTCTTCGTCTATTTCAGACATATACTTTAATACCATCGATGTAGATACTGTGTACATGAGTTTGTGGGAAATGTATTTACTTGTTTTGTAGGTAAATATTTCAGAAGGTATTTATACAATAATTAATAGTAAACAACATAAAAAAGTTAATAAGAATGTAAATGTTCTTTTTTCTTTTAAAGATAACTTCCACATTAGAAATATATCCTGTGGGGATTCTAAACGGACACATCGAACACCCAGCCGCAGATCAACAATTTTTGCATCACACAACGTGTTTTCCCATGTGGGGATTGAACCAACAACACTAAGAAAACGGTGTGGCGACCGCTTAAATCACTATGCCATGCATGCAGTCATTTCACCTAGTTTTTGTGTGAAATGATGATGATATCGCCATCTGATTTCAATTCAGACAGTGCCTGTTCATGTTCAATGTTCTGTCTTATGAGCAACACACTAACGCAAAGAGCATAAATATTATTGATTCATTATTCCAAGACTTAGAACAAAATTAAATACACACACACGAAAGGAAGGAAAGCTTTTAATTTGAGAACTATTACTTGCGTTTTAAATTCACACTCAGTTTATAACGATAATTTTTGTTTTCATTAAAAGTCATTATAGGTAGCCGGGGCGGTACTACCCTCGCACAGAAAATCAACGTAAAGTGACAGCAGCGTTCGTGCTGTGGTGTTCCGTTGGTGAGTGTGAGACCGGAGGCGCAAATAGTCTAGTCAACAAGTACCATACTTGTTGACTAGACTAAAAGATGCAGCAGCATCACTAGGCCGTCATGGTGTGGGTCGCTTATTATTTTATACACAAATTGATACAGAATGATTGTGGTGGAGTGGTTTTGATTGTGGATACACAAAAGTTAATCACCAATTTTACGTGCTACGGAGGGATATCAAAAATCAGACCAACAACTGAATCATAATTGAAGCATGCCACTAAAAAAGGCAAAATTCAAACGGCAAAGAACGATCTGAAAACTTAAGATTTTTTTATGCATATTACATTATACGATCGAATGGACCTTAATCCTTGTTCGTTAAAATCCAAAATTGCTGTTCAAAATTTTGTTTGAAAGGTTTGCTTCGGCTTAATTAATTTCTTGAGCTGTTTTGCGTTTTCAATACCGTCAGACTTGCATATATAAGTTTGCTATAACTTTGGACGACTGAAAACTCTTAAAACCTTTCTAGTTTAGTCTTGTATATTTGTTTTGTGATATAATTCATGATGTGTAGTAAGGTTTGCTCTCATTTTCTAAAGGTTATTTTTAACCCACGACACAAAAAGAGGTTACAAGTTTGACGTCGATGTCTGTCTTTCTGTCTGTGGTATCGTAGCTCTCAAACGGATGGACCAATTTCGATGCGGTTTTTTTTAGAAAGCCAGTTTCCTTGCGGTGGTTCTTAGCTATGTTTGGTTAATATCGATCCAGCAGTGTAAGAGTATCAGCTCTTTTCCAAATTGATGTAAGGTATTTTTGGCGTATGATTACTCGATAAAGTGCTGGTTTAAGGGGCTTTTAAATTTTTAATTTTAGCTTGTAAATCTTCTGTACATACATTGTACATACCTCTGAATTTTAAAGCGTTTTTTTTTGTTATTTACACGAAAATTATTTGCATTTACTCAAAATGGTAACAAGTGCCTGTCAAATGACTGCACGTTTGGCCTAGTGGTTTAACGGTCACCACGCCGTTTCCTACTTCGCCGAGTGTCGTGGGTTCAAATCCCACGTAGGACAACACTTTGCGTGATCCACAAATTGTTGTTCTGAGTCTGGGTGTTCTTTGTGTCCGTTACATGTATGTTTGTAAAGTCCCCCGCGACACAGGATTTATTTCTAGTGCGGGAGTTGTCTTTTTAAAGAAAGAAAGTAATAATGAAAAAAAATTGGCCAAAATTTTACCCAATTCCAGTAACAAAGAACATGATTAACTTCGTTGATTCTTAAAATACCAACCTACAAAAATACACATCTATTTACTAAATAAACTAAGCTTTAGTATGTTCTATTATGTACCTACTAGCTGTTGCACGCGGCTCCGCCCGCGTATATGTCGATTATCAAGGCAAATAGTAGCCTATGTGCTATTCGGATGTGTAAGCTATATTACTGTAAAGTTTCATCCAAATCCTTTCAGTAATTTTGCGTGAAAGAGTAATAAACTCACACACATACATCCTTACAAACTTTCGCATTTATAATATTATAGTATAGCTGTATCACTAGAGTCTAAAAATGACTAAATACACATTAATTAATTACTCAGATAATAAACAAAGAATCGTGCTCATAACACAATTCTTTGTTTTATTTACAAATAGAAAACCAATTAACTTAATATTTACTCTGAAAGGTAGGGACAGCATTTTTATTGATCATGTTTTTGCTAGTTTGATACAGTTTTGGAACATCAAGTTAAATTTTAATGTTACATAGTTATACCGGCTTATACCTACAGTATAATTTTCTCTCTACGTTGGGTGTCGTCACTAAATCGAAGATGCAGATGCCTGAGTAGTGTCGAATGACGGTTGATTGAAGCAAGCTCTTCTGATCGCTTGAACCAAAGACTTATATAGAGCTGATAATAGTCACTCATAATAATAGAGGCTATAATATTGATACGTAACATAAGTGTGTTTGTTTGTCTTTTCTTCTCACAAGGCTCTTGAAAATAATATATGATATGAAAATTATTATAATGTCCTCATACATCTCATACACGGCCGTCTGATCCAAACTAGGCAAAGTCCCTATGGTAATCAAGAATGCTCATAATCTCATATATTTCTAAATACATACATGGGTATTGTACCATATTTATCCATATACCACACAGTATTTTCAATTTCTCCATGTAAGTATTTTTAATGATTTTGATTTAAACGTGAAATCGTTTGCACTACAGTTTTTTTTTTTGTGTTTTTTTTATGTTTTATATTAGGTCTTTACCTATGAAATTGCCGTTCTTCAGTACTGGTCATTTCAAATAAAAAAAGTTTGTAATGGCTCTGTATTCTAAATTCAAATTAATTTTGTTTTAAAACCATGACATTCTATTTACAAACTCAGTATTTTGTTTTCTGATTAGCGTTGTATTTTCATTACATTTGAACATTTTTCGTCATAATGGATACTTTAAAAATTCGTGTAATTATGGAATATGAGTTCCGTCGTGGCACCAACGCGACACAAACGGCACGTAACATCAAAAACGTTTACGGAGAGAACTGTATAAACGAACGCACAACCCGTTATTGGTTTTCCCGGTTCCGTTCTGGAAATTTTGACTTGAAAAATGAAGCTCGTGGTCGTCCGGAGACTTTGGTTAACAATAATGAATTTAAGGCGATTGTGGAAGCTGACGAAACTCAATCTACAGCTGAGCTAGCAGGAGCTTTTAATGTAAGCATCAAAACAATATTGATCCATTTGCGACAAATTGGCAAGGTAAAAAAGCTTGATAGATGGGTGCCCCACGACCTTAACGATCGCCAGCGCAACGTACGCGTCGAGACTTGCCTTGCGCTGCTCAACAGGCAAAGAAATGAAGGAATTTTGAAACGAATTCTTACGTGCGACGAAATATGGATTCTGTTCGACAATCAAAAGTGCTCAGCAAGTTGGTTAGACCCTGGTTCAGCACCAAAGCAATGCCCTAAACCAAAAATGACCCCTAAAAAGGTGATGGTCACTGTTTGGTGGTCTAGTGCGGGTGTGATTCACCACAGCTTTTTACAAAACGGCATGAGCATTAATGCAGATGTGTACTGTGAAGAACTGGAGATAATGATGGAGAAGCTTGCACATCTGCAACCAGCTTTGGTCAATCGGTCGTCCCCACTGCTCCTTCACGACATCGCGCGAACTCCATACTGCGCAACAGACAGTCTCCAAGCTGCAAGTTGCCAAGCTGGGGTTGGATGCTCTCCCTCATCCGCCATACTCACCAGACCTTGCAGCTACCGACTATTACTTTTTCCAAAATTTAGACAACTTTTTAGTGGGTAAAAAATTCAATTCCCGAGAGGCAGTACAAAATGCCTTTGAAGAGTTTGTTGCCTCCCGTCCAGCTTATTTTTAGAAGAAGGGCATCAAAAAAAATACCAATGCGTTGGCAAAGATGCGTCAATTGCATGGGTGATTACTTCAAATAACAAAAATAAAAAAGTTTAAAAAAAAAAGTACTTTCACTTATTGCATACAAAACGGCAATTTCATAGGTATAGACCTATTATTTTAAATTGAAAAGTACACATAACTGAAAATTAGGTTCTTTTTGTGATATTATTTTTCTTTAAAACAAATTAAAGATGAAGACGTTCCTTTACGTTAGTTATAACAACAACACATATATCGATATCAGACACATTTACTAAATAATAGTAATAGTCAGTAAACAGCTCTATGCACTTCCATTTGAAGTAAAGCGTCTTGCTAAATAATTTGATTTGTATTTAATTAAACACCGAGTTCGATTGCTTGACGGAGGTGTCTTCAATCTCAGGCCCTCTCCTCACCCCTCTCAATCACCAGCTCACCAAGGAATTCTCGTTACGATGTGATTGGGACTCGCTGTCCAACTACTAGTTGATATGCATTTAGATATTGGAAATAGGTTGTTGATTTGCACAGACGTTGTTAGGTAGTAATATTATTTTAAGGTATGCGTTTTTTTTTTCGAATAGATCAAAAGAGTAGATGGGTTATGATAAGTAACTACTGTCCCCATGGTCACCTGCTACAAAGCAACTTTTTTGACGTTTTTAATGTTATTGTTATTTTTACCAAATTATGATAGTGATATAATTATTATTATTTTTACGAGAATTAACGCGATCACTATTTCAAGGTACTACATACCTCTGTTTTGCCTGACGTTTCGACCAGGTTGCACTGGCCGTGGTCACAGGCTGACCTGGCCTGGCCTGGCCAGTGCCACCTGGTCGAAACGTCAGGCAAAACAGAGGTATGTAGTACCTTGAAATAGTGATCGCGTTAATTCCCGTAAAAATAATAATAATTATATCATGGAACGCGAAAGTTTAAAAGTTATGATAGTGACTCAAATATAATTAGCGTTTTTTTATTTACTGATAGAATGTTCTTTGCATTTTAAGAAGATTGTCTGGACATTAAAAGAAACAATGATTCCTAAATTTGTTTCGTCCTTTTTCCTTAGACTATTACAGTTAGTAAAAGCCGAATTCATCTGCTTGAAAAAGTTTACCTTGCAAAAGCGTACATGTAACCTACTTGCAGAAGAAATGATTTCATTTCATTTACATTTCCTTTTCCAAAGTGAGAATCATACAGCACATCTGGTAAAAGTGAATGCACTGACTGCAGATACTTACAACGATGAAGAAAAATCCTTTTTTCTATTAAATAACGTGTAGTTTTAAAGAAAAAAGAAACAATGTAAGAATGCATCTATGGGGTGGCTCTATCGGATCGATACTTAGACCTCAGGATACCAGTGTTATCCCATTTTTTCGTTGCTTGCCAGCGAGTGAATGAATTTACTCCAAGCTGAATTCACCACTGTTTCTTTAGTAAGGGGCACATTTAGGTTTTTTATGTAGAATAGGGGGCAAACGAGCAGACGTATCTATCTATTGAGTTGCAGGAATTGATAAGCGGTGAAAGTTACACCATCCTCATCAGCCTATCACAGTCCACTGCTGGACATAGGACTCTCCAATTGTACGCCACTTGATTCGATCCTTCTAACATCCAGCTATTGCCAGTCATCTTGTGTAAATCATCAATCCACCTGGCTTGTGGACGACATACAATGGGTACATTTGTCGAGACGTGGTCTCCACTCAAGAACTCGTTTACCTCAACGGTTATCGGTTCTACGGCTTATAGTTATACATCCTTGGATTATTATTATTTATCTTTTCGGTAGCTATCTGTTACATATCCTCATATATAATTATGAGTTATAATCCAACAGAGTCACTAAGTGAAATTAACGCGTTGCACCTGTTTCTGTCCATATTACGACGGCGAAACAGCGATAGTGACAAAAGCAGTACTTCTTTAATAAACCATATCTCTTAGCCAGAGCCCTGCTCACCCCTAAATCATATATTAGTGGCAAAATGAGTGTAATGCGAGACATATAATCAAAGAAAGAAATTTCTGGGCGACCACACGTGATAATAATGTTGGTGACACATTAGTAAAGAATTGGCGAGTAAGTGTATACAATTTTTACACAAAGTTCACTTGGACTTCTGGAGTCAAAAATGTCCCCCAAGAAAACCACAGACGCATTGAAATAATGCCATCAAAACGATAGTAAGAAAAATCTGGTTCTAAATTGTACAAGATCGCGATGAATGGCGTGCCTAGGTTGATGAAGTTCTACACTCCCAGGGTCGAAACAGACTGAAGAAATCTTAAGATATATTTCGTGTTACCAAAAATAAAAATTGTGAATCAGACAAGAAACTAGTATTTTTTAAGATTATTTAAACTATATTTATTAACAGTTTTTCTTATACTTATTATTCTAAAAAAATATATTAGAGTTAAAAAATATATTTGAAACTCATTTCCGAACCGCTCAGCTACCCGCTATCTCTTATCCACTATATCCGCATCCCTCATAAAATAAAGGGGAGGATGTGCCGGGTGGACATCAAAGCGTTAAGTGCTCCTTTGGCTCATCGAATCCCATTTGTGGACATCCCCCCTCCGTGGACATCCCCCTCAATAAATAAGATTATGTTCGGTTACACGTTATTTTCCTTCTCTTATGGGTTTTTAGTAATGGTGTTACTTAGTTCTTGACTTATTTAATGGTTATGGGATATCAAACGGTAATGGGGCCCCATCGATCCTTTTTCACAATAAATAATGATTTCGGTAAGAAGTAAACGTCAGATGACCATTAAAGGTGATTTTATGTGAACATTATAATTTGGAAATACAATATTTTTTTTAAATAAATCAATCAGTTTTATAGTAGGTATATAAACATACTATCTATAGTACAAGCTCTGCTTATTTATAAGCTAGATGGCGTTGTGTTTCAGGTGTCCAAATTTATTTATTTATTTATTTATTGATATATAAATGTATCGGAGTGTCTTGACCACTATTTAACCCGCGGTTAGATGTCGTAAAGACACGAATAGGAAGCAAACTATGCAAGCCAACAAAAAGAAGAAACATTTGAAACAAAATCTATACACTAAAGTACACTAAACCGTCTGCTGTAGTGGTCCAAAATCTACTTTCTAGGGGAAGCCTTTATCCTACAGTAGATTCTTACAGGCTGATTGTAATAATATGTTAAAGTAACAAGTCGCTTAGACTACAGATGATACCAAAAAATATACACATACACATGCATATTCAAATATTCGGTGGCGCGGTTGTACCGTATGCAACTACTGTGCTTGGGGCCTCGGGTCCGATGCCCGGGTCGGACCAAATGTTTGTATGATCTGCAAATATTTGCAATTTCTTCATATAAATGTATTTGTAAAAAAAGTATATAATATGTATCTATATCAGTTGTGTAGTATCCATAATACAAGCTCTGCTTAGCTTGGGACTAGATGGCGTTGTGTGTTAGATGTTCAAAAATATTTATTTATTTAATATTTTCATCATCATTATCATTTCAGCCAAGAGACATTCATTGCTGGGTAGTAGGTAGTAGAGCCACGCTGATTTCAGCACGAATGGGCCGGCTCGACCGGGGCGGTACTACCCTCGCACAGAAAATCAACGTAAAATGACAGCGATCGTGCTGTCGTGTTTCGTTGGTGAGTGCGAGACCGGAGGCCCAAATAGTCTAGTCAACAAGTTCCATACTTGTTGACTAGACTAAAAGATACAGCAGCATCACTAGGCCGCCATGGTGTGGGTCGCCATACTGCATTGTCTGCATTCGCAGTGAGTATGGTGACCACCACTCTTGGATTCTGCTTATGCTTTCCATCAGGCAGAGTAGAGTCATTATGGCGGGCCATACATAAAAAAAAAAAAAAAAAAAAAAAAGTAGCCTCGCCCACAGGTAAAATAACAGGGCGCAGTTAGTCGAAATATATATCGAATATATCGAAAAATATAATCCCCTTTCTGGTGCCGTCTGTTGAATATAAATAAAGAAAGATATAATATTTAACTAAGCTGAGTACACACACAAAAATAATTCCTACAAATACTGTTTTAGCAACGTAGTGGCACAAATTATTTATATTTAGGAAACATTGCGAAATCTAAAAGCCATAAGCCTCGGACGAAAAATGTTGGCGTATATTCAGCACTGGACGGAATAATGTTATAAGACCGAGTGTTCACTAGAGAAAAACGCCTAATGTTGCTTACATTATTAGGAATTTACTAGACATTATACTATTACAGTAAGAAAGGTATATATTTCACGTTTCGTGAAAACACCCGTTTCGTTTTATGTTTGATTAAATCTCAATTTATCCTCATTCAGTAAAATTTTTCAAATTTATTAAAATGTGATGACATGACAGTACTTAATAAATACTGAACATTGCCTTTATGAAAATTGTGGAACAAAAATTCATGTAACTTTCAAATACACATTAAGACAAACATTAATATTATATATATACAATGAACGTTCCTAAATAAATATAACTTTTATAAAATAATTGTAGTTTCACTAATCTTCAAGTATGTTCATTTGACCTGCAGTGATGGGCCTCATTCGTTCCTAAAAATCTTTTTAAACTCGATGACATCTTTAATGATGTTGAAATCTTTTCAGAGACCAAGCGTTCGTTGGGATAGTTATATCGGACTCGAATCGACTAAAAACACACGCCTTCTTCGAGCCGTAGCCGAGTAATCAGGCGTAACCTAGAACGTCGAAGTCAAAAAAGACGAAGTCACAGGTGACAAGTCGTAGCATTATCTTCAAGAGCTCTCAATATCATCTTAACTCCTAGAATAAATGCTAGTAAACATCCGCTGTTGTGTCCCAAGCCTTAACTAAAACCAAACACTAATCCTTCTATACACATTAACAGATCTGCAGCGCAATCCGTACAGGGATTTTCTCTATACGAGCTCGTTGCTCTCAAAATACACTGTTTAATTGAATATGTCTTTCATTATTTTGGGAAAGTATATATTTTGCAAAGGAATATTATAGCACTCAGAATTATAATGCCTTAAATTTTTTATTTTGCTTACTCTTAAACTATGACCTTTAATTATAATGTATATATATTTTATATACGGGAATTAACAGAACTGAACTGAATCAAGCAATTGAAATGTATGTTGGTATGTTTTTTTTCAACGACTGTATTGGTATACTTATTGGTGACCCTGACAACTAAACGAAAGGTCACGAGTTCGATTCCCATCCAGGACACATAATTGTAAATTGTAAAAATAACGACTGCACGTTTGGCCTAGTGGTTTAACGGTCACCACGCTGTTTCCTACTTCGCCAAGTGTCGTGGGTTCAAATCCCACGTAGGACAACACTTTGTGTGATCCACAAATTGTTGTTCTGAGTCTGGGTGTTCTTTGTGTCCGTTTCATGTATGTTTGTAAAGTCGCCCGCGAAACAGGATTTATTCCTAGTGCGGGAGTTGTCTTTTTAACAAAAAAAAAAAAAAAAAAACTCTGATGAGTAAGACCAGTTGCTCTGAGTATAATATTTAATAATATTTATAACTTAAATACCTATATACTATTTAGAAGTATTTAGATATGTATGTTTATTTAAAAATATAATGTACCCAATTTATGGTAATCTTGCCCTTATTATTACATTTAGATCGTATTATTTGTCTGTTTGGGTATACAATTATTGACTTCAAAATGAAAGCATTTTAATTCAAACTGGTTACTGATACCCATCTGTAGACGGACCTGTATAAAATGACTTAACTTTGAAATTTAATAACCTACTCGATGACTACTCGCCCACTAGCACCTTTAAGTGGCAATTCATTGAATTTTCACCATAGTGAAGTGTTCCATCTCAATACACAATACAGCCAGTTTTCCCTATATCCCTATAGTGGCAAAAAGTGCCCCAAAACCGCAATGGCCCATCAATTCTCATCGTCTCCGATCATTACGTTCACATATCGAAAAGACTCGCTATTATCTTATTAGAAATTACTGCGAATCGCCACAGACGAAAATAAGCCTTATTATATTAGGAGAGTAACTGAATTTCAGCGGTAATCGTTTGTTCAGTTCCCGGTGGTTTATGAAGCATACTGTTGTTATTACCCTTGTTAGATGATGGTTGTTTTTGTACTGGATGGTGCAAGTAATTTAGAATTAATTTGTTTATAGTAAACTATGATTCCAAATATTACAAAAAAGTATATGACCATGTAATAAATAAATAAATATTTTCGGACATCTAACACACAACGCCATCTAGTCCCAAGCTAAGCAGAGCTTGAGTTATGGATACTAGACAACTGATATAAATACATATATAGGTACTTTTTTTTATTACATAGAAAACACACAAACTCCGAAACAAATATTTGTAGATCACATTTGGTCCGACTCGGGAATCGAACCCGAAACCTCAAGCACAGCTGTCGCATACGCTACCACTGCGCCCCCGAGGCAGTTAAGTGTAAGTTTAAACTTTAAAAAAATATAGGAAACAAATAAATCCAAGTCCAGCATAACTTTTGATTCGTCATTTTCATTCATTCACATCACACATCATTTACATTCGAAGAGTTTTCAGTATACATTTAAAAGGTTTGAAAAATTACATGTCTTATTCAATTATTTATGCTTAGAGGAATTAACGTGCTCATAAAAAGAACTATGTATATACCTTTGATTTTCTGAGATTTTGATTAAGTTGCATTAGCAGTGGGCACAGTCTGCGATAACAACATTAGTATTTTTATTTTCCATTCCTCTACACGCGACAACGCGTGCTGGCTTCAGAAGTCACCGCTCTAGAGTGGTTTATCATTCCTATGCCGAGCAGTAAAAATCTGAAACTCACTACCAGTGCACATGTTTTACTCCCACTATGATCCTGGGTACTTCAAGCGGGGCGTGAAAGAACTTTTTACTAGGCCGCCTTAGTGTGGGTCACCAAGCTGCATTGTCCATATTCGCAATGAGGATGGTGACGAACACTTTTGGATGCTGTTCATGCTTTTCATCAGGCAGAGTAGAGTCATTTTTCAGTAATCTATACTTATATAATATTATTAATATTATAAAGCAGAAGAGTTTGTTTGTTTGTTTGAACGCGCTAATCTCAGGAACCGCTGGTCCGATTTGAATAATTCTTTCAGTGTTGGATAGTACATTAATCGAGAAAGGCTATATATCATCACGCTAAGACCAATAGGAGCGGAGCATCAATGAAGAATGTTTCAAAAACGGGGGAAAATTATCACGCTACGGACAATAGGAGACGCAAACGGGGTTGCGTGGGTCTGCTAGTTATTAGATAAAACAAAAATATAAACATCCATAATTCCATACTAAAATTATAAATTCGAAAGCAACTCTGTCTATCTGCGTCCGAGCTTAGGAATAAGCTAATAAATATATATTAAAGAAAGTGATAGTTTAAAATAATATTATATATATATATATATATTATATATTTATATATTATATTAATATTACATTCATTGGGATGGAGCGAAGAGGTGATTAATGGAACTGTATTTAAAGAGGGACACCATAAAACGTGTTAATTTAATTTTAAATCTGTTTTATTTCCTATCTCTTCCAGTACCATATATCGGCAATCAAACAAAGCCTGTATGTATGTATGTTCGTACTTATTACTTATCTGTTCGCGCCACACGTCGCTAATGGTATTTCTTTACCATCGATGCCGTTTTATGGCGCCCGTGGAGCTATGATTACTGTTGTTAATCTTGAGAAATAATACACGAATAGATGGCATTGTTTTTGAGTATTGGATTTGGATAGTCTGGGAAATATCTTGAAGAAAAGTTAGTAATATTCACAGTTGATAACAAGTTCATTGTTAAAAAAGAAAAAATCCTAATTAAGTTAAAATCTATAGGTACAAATTTACAAATAGAGATACTTTGTCAATTTAGACGAATCAAACGACAAAATTCAACAAACCGTTTAGACTTAGACCACACAGGCCCACATCATAGATAATCTTGGCAATGATACATGCATAATGTTCTTTGTGTCCGTTTCATGTATGTTTGTAAAGTCAAGTCCTCCGCGACACAGGATTTATTCCTAGTGCGGGAGTTGTCTTTAAAAAAAAAATTAAAAAAAAAAAATTGGTGGTGTCAAAGTCGTCGTGGGTTCGATATTCAGCCAGGACTATATCTATTGCTTACTATCACTTGTAATGCTATAGTTTATCTATAGTATTTTTGTTTTTAGAAATATTGTTAAATATTTTGAAGGTAGTAGAGCCTCGCTTCAGTACGAACGGGCTGATTCGACCGGGATGGTACTATCCTCGCATAGAAGACCAACCTTAAATGACAGCATTCGTGATGTCGTGTTTCATTGGTGAGTGCATGACCGGAGGCCCAATGATATGAAAGTATTTCAATAGCGAGTCTTGTAGGTCACCAGGCAATGTGTATGGTAACCACTACTCCTTGATGCTTCTCATGCTATGCATCAGGCAGTGTAGAGTCACTTTGGCAAGAGTCATAAAAAAAGAAGATATTTTATTACCATAGAACAGACAGACAGAGATGTACACCTACTTTGTTTAATTTCAACACTAATATCTCTTCAATGTCTATTTTACAGACTGCCTCGGTGGCGCAGTGGTAACGTATGCGACCGCTGTGCATAAGGTCTCGGGTTCGATCTCCGGGTCGGGCCAAATGTTTCTATGGTCTGCAAACGTTTGTTTTGGAGTTTAGGTTATTTTCTATGTATTATATGTATGTATTTACAAAAAACAAGTATGTTATGTATTTTTATCAGTTGTCTAGTACCCATAACACAAGTATTGCTTAGCTTGGGACTAGATGGCGTTGTGTGTTAGATGTCTAAAATATAAAAAAGTGGTATTACATGAATCTATAGTTTAGTATATTTGCACAATATCCAAACAGTCACCAATAATCAGAAGGCGAACATCAATACCACCCTTCATTAACTACCCTTGTGAGGGTAGGAACTTATTAATATATGTTAGCGCAGACAGTAATGACATCGGCCGATTACGTGTTATTGGAAAATATTACATTTACACCCTTAGGGAGGACATCATATGTATCTAATGTAACTAAGTTTATTTTGAGATCTTTTGTTTTCATTTGTTTGAGATAAGAAAATCGTGTTTTATATTTTTTATTGCATTCATTGCCATTATCAATATAATGCCTTAGAGAGCACGTAAAGCCTGATCTCTCTCCGGTCGTGTCAGATATCCGTCCCATTGGATTATGAGAGAGAGTGAACAGAGAGTGCACCTGTGTTTGCGCACACACTTGTGCACTATAATATCTCCTGCGTAGTTGCCTGGTCTCCGTTCATACTGGCGGCCGTGGCCGAGATCGGATCGGAGAACATCATCATCATCATAATTATGAAAAAGCATGGTGTCATACATTTTTTACCGACTTCCAAAAGGAGAAGGTTCTCAATTTCATCGGTTTTTTTTATGTCTGTTCCCTGATTACTCCGTCAATTGTGGACCGATTTTGGAAATTCTTTTTGTATTCGAAAGGGTATGCTTCCCATGTGGTCCCATTACCACCATATCAGGACCTGATGATGGGATCCCAAAGAAAACGAAGGAAATCCTCAAATTTACGTGAGGGCCAGCAATGAAGTTAAGAGCAATTGTCTGCATGCCTTCATATTCTGTAGACATCATTTAATTTCATAATATATAAAGGGCCCTAACGATATTGTCAGTTTACCTCAAATCACTTGGATTATAGTAACCTATAGAAGATAGTCCATTTGAGATTTTATTACAAAAAAATACCTGAAGTCCTTTCGATTCTATACAGTACGTATATTTCTTTAGTCGCATTCTTTCAAGTTATTTAGGTGAAACGATGATGATGAGAGACTTGAGAAAGATAAAAAGCGAAAAAAAAAAACTTCGTTTAAAAAATCCGACTTCAAAAACTAAAAAGTATAAATAACTTAATTTGTATGTGCTACCTATTCATAGGTTAGAAGTCGGTGCCAGGCCAAAATGTAATAGTAGGTACCGCACTTCCAAAAAGGAGGAGACTCTATGTTCCACTGTATGTTTAGGTGTACAAAACTCACGGAACTCGCGTATCGTCACCGGACGCTTTCCATGAGCTGTATTTTTTTTACTTCTTTTTATTGCGCGAATTTAAAAAGCAAAGAGGTTAATTTCAGGTGAGCTTAAACAACTGTTTGTTTATAGTTTTGAGTTTTGACTTCTGTCGGCAGTCGTTATGACTGCTTTATGATTTTTTATTATTGTTAATACCTCAAACTATGTGTAATCAAAACTGCAGTAAAAAAAATTCAAGTTGTTTATCACAACTATGTGTAAATCCTCAATATTTCGCAGATTATAGCAGTAGTAATGGCACGGTAGGCCTGGTGATTTAAGCGGTCGCTCTGCCGCTTCTACTAAGTGTTATGGGTTTAAACCCCATACGGGACAACGCTTTATATGATCCACAAATTGTTGTTCTGAGTCTGGTTGTTCTTTGTGTCCGTTTCATGTATGTTTGTAAAGTCCCCCGCGACACAGGACATATCCCTAATGCGGAAGTGGTCTTTTTTTAAAAGAAAAGAAAGTTGAAACACACAAAAATAATTTTACTGAACATAATTTAACTTGGTCAAATTATTTTTTATTTGTTAACAAAAACCATCACATCTTTCAACTAATATAGTTACCTAAAAACATTCCCCAACTACGGTACAATAACGATAATATTTTCAAGATAAAAAATGTATTAAGACACCTTCTGAATAGGTACCCATTACTGACGTTGAAACTCACCTAACCAGAAAATAATCAATTCAATAAATGACAGCAACGTATAAAGTCTAATGATCTGTCGTAAAACGCACAATTAGCTTCTGCGAAGTCGGGAAAAATCCATTAATTCCATCGTTAAATCTTATATCAGTCACCCCTAATTAAAAGTCACCCTAAGATTTCAAACTCACTTGTGTATATGTAGGTATCTGCTGCACTTGAATTTGAATATAGATCTTGTCATTTAATGTGTTCAAACTGTCATCAATTTATGGAATTTTAGATATATGTACAAAGAAAAATATGACTTTTGATTGTTTGACTACGAAGACGCAAATTTGTGGGGTAGTTTAATGATCATTTTAAAATTTAGACAAGTTCACACTAACATATTGCCGTGGTAGTCAAGAGAGCAGGAAGTTATAAAAGACATTTTTTTATATGTGGTCCTGCCAAAATGACTCACTCTGCCTGATGGAAAACATAGGCAGAATTCAAGAGTGGTGGTCACCATACTCATTGCGAATGGCGTCAATGCAGCAATGCACTCACCAACTAAACACGACCCGGTCGAGCCGGCCCTTTCATGCTGAAATCAGCGTGGCTCTACTACCATGCAAACCTTGGTTTTTTTCTTACCGCACTTTTTATCTATAAAGCAAATGAACTCCTAAACGTATGAACTCCTAGATAGGAGAAAACTCGTTTGACGCACATTCCAAATAAGCAATAAACATGGCCGCCTTTGCCTCACTACTCTCTCGACTATCACGGCACTTGTCTTTAAAAGAGAAAGAGTTGTCTTTAGAAGAGAAAAAACTGATAAGCTACTGTTTATTAAGATCGCCATGAAAATTTAAAAAAATACAATATTTCATCAAGAATTATTTTAGTGCTAGCATTTTGCCCGCACTTAAATAATTCGGAGATATAATAGTACTTTTTACTTTCATTTGAGAAGACAACTGTTAGTATTAATTTCCCTTTTTTTTTTATATATGGAATAGACCGGCAAACGAGCAGACGTATCGCCTGATGGTAAGCGATTACCGCGGCCCATGGACACCCGCAACACCAGAGGCGTTACAAGTGCGTTACCGGCCTTTGGGGGATGGGGGGGGGAGATAGGGGGAGGGGTTGAGGTATGGACCTCCGGTATCCTCACTCACTCGGTGAAACACAGCGCAAGCACTATTTCACACCGGTTTTCTGTGAGGCCGTGGTATCACTCCGGTCGAGCCGGCCCATTCATGCCAAAGCGCGGCTCTCCCACGGTCAGTAGTATAGTAATTAGCAATATATACAAATAAAAAAAAATCGGTATACCATATATGTATTGGTTCAATTATGTAATCTGGACTACCACACATTTTGGTTCTTGCAGGATTCGAATCTCCAACTCTCGGTTCAATGTATCGTCACACTCACTCCTCTGTCTTCAGCATCTAGTTCAGTCCACCTGAAACTTCATTAAAAACATTGATAAAGAAAAATAAATTATTGCTAGTTAGTGCAAAACTTAATACATTAGTCACAATTTATACACTATAAAATAGAATCTAAATCTTAGTATGATAAAACAAAACTCTTGACATCACTTTTTACAAAATAGGGGGTGGATCGCCATTTTATTTTTAATGTTCATTACCGCTCACGAGATAAATTCTTTTCCTCGGGGAGTGAGACAGAGGAATCAATGTGGTTCGGCCTACAGCCCCTACTGTTTGTTTCAATATTTTTATAATATACTCTTTGTAGTTTTGTCAATGACTGTAGTAGCTAAGCAGATCGGTATAGTCAAACAGATACTGAATGTAAGAACTAATTTAATTATGGGTTAAAAGGGAAAAATAGTACAATACGTTTTACTTAGTCGGTAAGTTAGTAGGAATGATAACCTCACTAGACCCCAGTTTCAAATTATTTTTCAAACAAAAAATTTGAAACAATTTTCATAAGATTCAAAACACCTGTGATTCTCTTTCTAACGATATGTCTGTCTTTCCAAGTGATCAGGTGATAACTATAAATTCTCAAAATTAGAAAAAAACCCCGATATAATAACCTGAGTTCCTTTAAAAAGTAAAAAACACGTTATGCGCTTTCATTTGAGTCCCCACTCGATGATATTTTTGCAGACATTCGGTTACTCTTCCCCACTTTCACCCCCATAACTTTTAAACGGCTTAACCGATTTTCATGAAATATGTCTAAGAACACTCGCACGGAACTCACCTTTTATACAAAAAAAACTAAATTGAAATCGCTTCATCCGTTCGGGAGCTACGTTGCCACAGACAGACAGACACGTGAAACTTATAACACCCCTCTTTTTGGTCGGGGGTTAAAAAATAACGTTAGCACGCCTAAACAAGAAAAATTAAAATTTGCTTTCAGTTATTTCTTTATATTATTTACTACACTCCTTGCGTAAAAGTGTGAGATATTAACTATAACGTATCTCTCACCCACGGTAGGGCCCACTCCATAGTAATTCCGTCGCAGATGTTTTCTATGTTAATTCTATTGTTTTTTTGTTAATTTTTATGTTCTTTTTCATGCTCGATTTATTCAGTTCGGCCGTTCGTTTCAGGATTAATGTTAATGCTTCCTTTGAGGATATATCTCCATTGTTCCTTCATTGAACGGCGAGGCTGTCGATAAAAATTAACGATCGCTCATAATCACAGCGCTTTCAATTGATTTTTTCTTTTATTTGGACACACTTAGAACTTAGAAAGACTTGAACTACCCTTGCGACTTATTCAAAACATAGTATCATAAGGTTTAAAGACTGCACGTTTGGCCTAGTGGTATAACGGTCACCACGCCGTTTCCTACTTCGCCAAGTGTCGTGGGTTCAAATCCCACGTAGGACAACACTTTGTGTGATCCACAAATTGTTGTTCTGAGTCTGGGTGTTCTTTGTGTCCGTTTCATGTATGTTTGTCAAGTCCCACGCGACACAGGATTTATTCCTAGTGCGGGAGTTGTAAAAAAAAAAGTTTCGATTGATTTGCATTGATCCTGATTAATATATAGGTGGTAGTATGGTGTATATATATATATACACCAAAATAAAATTGAAATATCAGTTTGTAATTTGAAACGAACAGCTGTTTATTAAATGGATATGAAACAATATACAGTAAGTACTTACACCAAAAATTTCGATTTTTATTTTTTACTAGCTCTTGCACGCAGCTTCGCTCACGCAGACTTTCATCCCTTGATTTAGGGGTGGTGTTTAGTAAAATCCGTTCTTAGCGGATGTCTACACCCAATAAGGAACCTATCTGCCAAATTTCAAGTTTGTAGGTGTTATAGTTTCTGAGATTTCGTGATTAATAAGTGAGTGGTATTTCGGTTTTATATATATATATAGATTCTGTCTGACTGTACGTTTTTTAGTGTCGGTTAATCTCTGAATTTAGTGTCGTTTTTTAGTGTCTCTCGCCACTGGACCAGCAGGCCAGTCACCTTTTGAAACCTTTTCATCAAACTCCATTCAAATATTATCTCATCTTTTAAATATCTGAAATATTTAAGGTAACATTTTCGACGATTGCAAACAAGAATCTCGAAATCACATTTCAAAAGACGATCGCATTCACATCTACCCCCAATGCCACCCTTAAAAATCCATCTCGTGAATTAACCTTTAAAAATACTAACATAAATAAAAATTGGTAGAAAACGACGCTTGGGACAGGGGATGAAATTTCCCAAGTTTTTTGTACCAATTCGAATTCATTTCAGCTAATATTCGGTTTTAATTTCGATTTGAGACCGGCAAAGTTTTTCAAAGCTCTCTTAATTCAAACTACATTATTATTAAGGTGAATATATGTTTGCTTGAATTGTTATTTACGCTTAAACTGCTTAACTGATTATTATGTAACCATTAGACAATAGGTAATGTATACAATATATAGTACATTGTATATACAATACATTGTATTGTATTTCTATATACCCACTGCCGAAGGGATATGAAAGAACACAGAAAAGAGCTTCATTATGCATCATTATTGTGTTAAATACACACATCAAAAGTGTCTAGGGATCAACATATGTGTCTAGGGATCAACATATATTTTTGCAATAACTTTTCTCCTGATTGATATTAATTAAAATTTTCTTTAAGGATTCATCAAATAAAGTGTTTTCGTTTGTCACAGTAACGATAAACCAAGTTACCTTTGCATTAATAAAGAAATTTGCCATTTTCCTAATAAAGGGAGTTTTGACATTTGAACCACTAACATTAAAGTTCGGAAAAAAGACTGAAATAACAGTTTTCTTTAAAATTTTATTAGGTAACTTAAACAATTAATAATCCGTGTTTCTACCGCGAACACTAACAACACAAGAATCGGTTTGGCATACTCAAAATGAGTTCATCCAAATCACGCTGTGGAATGGCCGCCCATGTTCGTTGCAACAACAAAAAAAGGTCTTCTTGCGACTGGATACCCTCCATATTCGGCAGAGCTCTTCTCTGTAGCATATCCCATGCATGCTCAATCGGGTTCAAGTCTGGCGACTGAGCAGGCCAGGGCCAAAGCCACATCTCAATCTCAAGAAATCCGCATAAAAATGCTTGATCCCTAGACACTTTTGATGTGTGTATTTAACAAGTGTGAAGTTTATGTACAGGAACAAGCAGTTTCAAATGTCACAAGTTCGATTCAAGCCCAGAGCAAATAAATATTCGTATTTACCTTAATCTTGATGTTATGGCTTGTGATCTATTAAGAAGAACTTTGAAGGTTAATTAAAGGCAGATTTAATTTAGTACAGAAAACTTTCTCATTTTTATGGAATAGAAGGGCAAACAAGCAGACGTATCGCCTGATGGTAAGCGATTACCGCCACGGACGCCCGCAAAACCAGAGGAGTCACAAGTGCGTTGCTAGCCTTTGGGGGATGGTGAGGGGATTGGGTATGGGCCTCCAGTGTTTCACCGAGTGAGTGAGGATACTCACTCGGTGAAACACAGCGCAACGCTGTTTCTCATCGGTTTTCTGTCAGGCCGTGGTATCACTCCGTTCGACCCAGCCAATTCATGCGGAAGAGTAGCTCTCCATCGATATGCAACTTTATGGGTATTCGAGATTATGCATCCTATCTAGTAGTAGTGTAGGGTAGGGTAGTTAGTGATCCTGATACTAACCCAGAGGCCGTGAGTCAATTGTATGATCATGATCAATGTTTATCAGCAGTCTGATTGACATATTTAAGAATCTGCCTACTTTGTAGTCAAACCACATTTGAGAGATCTGTCAAAGTATTATTATGAGGTATTAAAAAAATACAGTTACTAGTACTCATTAACATAAGTAGTAGGTAGGTAGTAGAGCTACGCTGATTTCAGCACGAACGTGCCGGCTCGACCGGGGCGGTACTACCCTCGCACAGAAAATCAACGTAAAATGACAGCGTGCTGTCGTGTTTCGTTGGTGAGTGCGAGACCGGAGGCCCAATTAGTCTAGTCAACAAGTTCCAAACTTGTTGACTAGACTAAAAGATGCAGAAGCATCACTAGGCCGCCATGGTGTGGGTTGCCATGCTGCATTGTCTGCATTCGCAGTGAGCATGGTGACCACCACTCTTGGATTCTGCTTATGCTTTCCATCAGGCAGAGTAGAGTCATTTTGGCGGGCCAAAAAAAAAAAAAATAAAAAAAAAAAAACATACATAAAAAAAAACCGATGAAATTGAGAACCTCCTCCTTTTGGGAGTCGGTTAAAAAGTACAAAACAATGCTTAGAACGGCCTGGAAATATTTACTGTCATTATTTTCTTCTTCCTAGCCTTTGGTATTCCGATTATTATTTTGAGTCGTCTACTAGTTCAACCGGTTTGACCTGAATATCATTTTTTCCAACAAATGAGCAACTAGTATCGGTCCTCCGCACCCTAAGTGTGTGCTGACTTCAAAGATTGAACTAGTTGTTAGAATATTTGAGGGCACTGACTTCCCAATAACGATTGTCATAGATGTTCATGACAACCGGGACCGACGGCCTAACGTTCTACGAGCGCCAAGCTTACATACTCCGAGTCTCATAAGAGAAAAACCCTACAACACCTACGGCCCTACCGACAAGACCTTTTGTTTAATATTTACTGTTAATATATATTTGATAAATAATCTCCATATGTATAGAAATCGTAACAGATGGTATGATGCCTAAAGTTCCGTCAACAGTGGTGCATTAACGCATCGTCGCCCTGAGGCAGAAAAAAAATTAAGCAGTCATTAATTCGAAGTATAAAATTCTCCCCCTCCCTCCTATGGGAACGGGGGCGATTAATCTGTGCTTAATGTCACCCCCAAAAAATATAAAAAGTAGCTAATCAACAGATTGGAAGTATTTTGCCCGAGGGTGTGTAAAGTGGAATGTTTTGAAGTTTTTTTTTCATAGGTTGAGTGATTTGGGCTTTGAACAAAAATGAATAACAGTTTTATAGATTCTCGCTTATTTTTAAACTTCGAAAAAGGTGGTCTCATTTTTACCTATAAGTTTTATTAATCAATATTGGTCAATTGAATCACATTTGATCGAAGATTTCTTTGAAATAACGAGACAAACCCTAAAAAATTAAGGAAAATATTATGATGCAAGATAATTGCTGGTGTTTCTGGAAACTAAGCAGAGTTTAAATTGATGAGTGTTTGTTATGATGAAAAAAATAATGGAAGTTTAAAAATCTCTTAGAACAGGATTCATAAATTTTGGTAAACCTGATAAATGAATCATCAGCAGCCCATCGCAGTTCACTGCTGAACTTATGACTCTCCAATTGCACATAATTGATAAATAAATCATTTCCTGATACATTTTGAGATATGTGTCTGCCATAATGACAATATATAAGAGATAAAAGTTATGTAACATTTTTATTTTTATCCGAGACATGTGAAATCGAAATCTGAAGTTGTCTAGCAGATAAGTTCAAAATAATATATTATCAGGGAAATTATCAGTAAGTAGTAAAACTGTGTATGCTTTATAAACCTAATTTTATTCATAACTTCCACGTATAGAACCCAACTAAAAATATATTACTGAAAAATGCAGCTTCTAAAAAACCTGATGAAAAAATCCATTTGTATCTAACGACATCTCCTCTCATTTTCCATGTCAAGTAACTCCAATCCGGCCAATTTACATAGGTAATCAAATTAACCAAGATCAAACACGCAATCAATATTAAAAAGCATTGAAATCGTTTCGTCACGGAGCACTGATCAGCCAGTCAAACTCGCTCTACGGCCGAGAAAAAATTAAATTTGCCAAGTCGATTTCATTTTTCATTAATTCATCGCGAAGGGTCTGTAGTGGGATTATAGAGAGAAACTGGAAGTGCCAGACTCGGGCAACTAGTAGGTGAAGTAATTTACAACAGTTGTAGAAAAAGTGGCTTCATCGTTTTCTTTCGTTAAATGACTATGTTTGTGTAGAAGTATTTTTCCAATCTTCGGAAATACTCTTTTTTGGATTACAGGAAACCTATTGATGTACCCTTGTATGTATGCAAGGTACGTACAAATATATAATTTTAAGAGGAATATTACAGTAACGTTTAATTTATGTTTATTTAAGGTAGACTAAGTAACTAACGTAAATGATATTTTGGTAATATTTTGTTATTTTAAACTACATTCACAAGAACTGGATTTTTCTGTGCTGAAAAAAACCTACTGACTGGTGTCGGACGATTAAGGACTATTTGACAGACAACGTGACACGCCGGTGGACGATCAAGTGAAATTCCGCTCCCAAAATCGGGTGACGTTTGTGCCGTATTTGAACGAATGGGCGTGACGTTTAAAAAGATAAAAGTAACTGAAAATATTTAATGTGACTATTTAAATCCGTATTTAGTACCACATCTAGTGTTTCTAGATCTATGTATCCCCAGTCGATCGAGACCGTCAGAGTTCCTATATAAAAATTTCCCTCAGGGTTGCTTTGCTCAAAAAATACATTTTTTTCTTTACACAAGATTCTGTTTAACCCTCAAATGGTGGCTAATTTCGAGACGAGATGGCTGATTAATTATTGATGGCCATTTTCGAGATCTCTAGTCGAACGACTGTTTGTCTTTGATGTTAATTTTTCTTCTCTGTTTAATCCCTCGGTTGCCATGACTTTTTTATTAGGGATGATATTGTTTTACTTCGATTTTTAAAAGGAATATAAATCGTAGGTACTTGAATTTAAAATGAGCATAGAGCTTTTTTTAAATAAATTACTGGAATATCTTGGTTTTTGTTTTGTTTAGTCTGGATCTCGTATTCTTTTTTTGGGAATTATATTATTACTAGCTGACCCGGCGAACTTCGTACCGCCATATTTACAGGTCTGTCTCAGTTTTCCACAGGCAGTGTACAGTCGCGGACAAAAAAAAATTGACTTTTCCCGTTATATTTTAATTTTTCTTGTATACAAACCTTGTACTAACAATAACGAACACATAAAAAAAGAATTATTTAATTTGGTGCAGCCGATCGGAAGTTATGCGCGTACATAGATTTCAGTGATTCATTTTTATATATACAGATTTATAGAACAAGTAATGCGTATAACGTCAGAGTTGAAGAGAGAAGAAAGTTGTTAATTTGAAAGTTACTCTGTCTGACAGACAGACGTCTGTTACGCTTTAGTCACGGTTAAATCGCTGAAATAGTTTCAATGAAATTTTGCGTGGAGATACTTTGGATATTGAGGAAGGACATAGGATTCTTTACCACGATAGGAGTACTCTTTAACGTAGCAAATTTTTAACTTAAGTGTTCTATTATACTTATGTATTAGTATTAAAAGTCCCGGTTGTCATAAACATATATCGTTATTAGGAAGTCAATGCCCTCAAATATACTGACAACTAGTTCACCCTCAGGGTTGCGGAGGTTCGATTTCAGTCGCTCCGTATAAAAACTGATATTCAGGTAAAACCGTTTAAACTAGTGGCCACACCCCAAATATTCTTGGGAATAATAAAAGCTAGAAAGATATTATGTATGTAAAAGAATCAACGCAAATCATACTTGACGCTTTGACCGAAGTGAATTTTATTAACATCGTCATCAAGACTGATGGCGTCCGTCAAATGTTATAGTCGACTGCTGCTGCTCATGATCACACAAAGTCTTGTTTCATGTAGGATTTGAACCCACAACACTTGGCAAAGTAGGAAGCGGCGTCGTGACCGCTTAAACCACTAGGCCATACGTACAGTGGTGCAGTCAAACCATTTACCATAGTGCATTCTCCAGGTGTATCATAGCTCAAGTTATTTTTATTACCAATTATCCTGTTCATCGAACTAAAAAACTCATAGCCGATAAGTCGAACGGTGAAATTAACCACATTTGACGGTAGTTGCGCATCTCCGATGTAAGGGCTGCCAAGCGCGGCTGTCACAAAGACGCGGCCGTCACAATGGCGGTGCGTGGACAATGCTCGCGTGTCACGTGACATTCGTACAATTGTCGTGACCCGTTCATATACAGGCTGCTGTTTTAGTTAAAGATTTATATTTATATCACATAATATTAGTTATTATTTTAAAGTAGTAGAGTCACGCTGATTTCAGCATGTACGGGCCTGCTAGACTTACTAAGTTCGCACAGAAGACCAACCTAAAATGATAAAATGTCAGCATTCATGCTGTCATGTTTCGTTGGTGAGTACAAGACCGGAGGCCCAATGATGCAGAAGCATCTCAAGCTGCCATAATGTGAGTCGTCATGCTGCATTATTCCATCAAGCCGAATAGAGTCACTGTGGCGGGGCATGCACATCAACAAAATATTAGAATTACACTATTCCTATTTAGTGTTTCTTACTAAGAAAAAGGTGAACTGCCCCACCCAAAACAAGTGGTGAGTGTTAGAAAATGAACAGCATGCTAAATTATTCAAGGAAAAATCGTAGGTAAAATAATAGAACTAGGCGAATTATTAGTTTCTAAACTTTGTAAGTGATTTCTATGCCGTATGTGAAAATTGTAAATTATTATTCATCTAAGATTAAATAAGAAGTTTTTATCTATACTACTAATATAATAGGTATTTACCTATGAAATTGCCGTTTTGTATGCAATAAGTGAAAGTACTTATTTTTTCAAACTTTTTTATTTCTGTTATTCGAAGTAATCACCCATGCAAGCGACGCATCTTTGCCAACGCATTGGCAGTTTATTGATGCCCTTCTTGTAAAAATCAGCTGGACGGGAGGCAACAAACTCTTCAAAGGCATTTTGTACTGCCTCTCGGGAATTGAATTTTTTACCCATTAAAAAGTTGTCTAAATTTTGGAATAAGTAAAAGTCGGTAGGTGCAAGGTCTGGTGAGTATGGCGGATGAGGGAGAGCTTCCAACCCCAGCTCTTGCAGCTTGGAGACTGTCTGTTGCGCAGTATGGGGTCGCGCGTTGTCGTGAAGCAGCAGAAGTCGAATCGACTTCAATGTTTCTACATGGTGATGTATGGTAACAATCTTTGTTACTACCTTATACTTTATTAAGTTGCTGCTGGTGCTTACTTCTTTCATGCTATATTGTATTCTTAAATTAATTCTTTATCAGATCATCTTCTCCTTTTTTGAAGTTGGTAAAAATTATTCAGAAGTGCGCGTAAGCAAGCAAGAATACGTATGCATAAGTGTGTCTGTAAATGTTAAGGAAAAGAAAAAAAATCAGCAAATCAAATCATTTGTTCGCACCGAATGTATGTAACTAGTTACATAAATCAGGTAATTAGTACTGTATTTCGGCTTGTGCCAGTCTATTCAATTAGTAAAAAAATACTAATCAATTTTCTATTGAAAAATAAAACATCAGCTATAACCAAAACGGGTACATAATAGCAATCTGCGTCCATTCAATAAAACAAGAACAAGGCAGCCTCCGAGTCGGTCACACATCGGTGACCGTATTCACATACTCAATGGGTCTGGTACAATACCACCTCGATGCTTCTTCTGTGGGACAACACTAGATATTGGGTTTCGCACTTATCTGGGTCACTGGCCACGCTATTATGGGATGGTAACAATGATGAAACTTTATCAGTCTAGTTGACAGGTAAATTAAATGTTTTACAATATTTAGGCACCGTTTTGATTTAGGACCATTTTATGCTTCGACCTTTTCAGGTTTGTGTCACCCGACATTGGCCCTGAAATGTTTTGAGGTTCAGTTTTTGAAATGTAAGAGAGCATTTTTTATGACTTCAAAAAAGGAGGAGGTTATCAATTCGACTGTTTTTTATTTTTGATTCTTTTTTTTTTTAAAGCTGGTGCTTCCCGTGGGGTCTAATTTCAATTTGGTCTAGTTCTTGAAGTCGTTTTTGTTGTTAAAATACGTAATTGTTTTCTTCCTTGTATGTTCTAGAAAGATGATGAATTATGAAAGGCGTTATTGTAGTTCGTTGTTGTGTTGAGAAAATATAACCTGAAAAACTTTAACTCGACTACGTTAAAAGTTTTGATAAAATTTATTGTAACCTATGCCATGCCACCCGGGTCCTTATTAATATCAATTGAAACATGTTCATTTAAATGAGTTCCGCGCTACGGTGAATCGTACAAATATACATATGACGCCAAATATATTTACTTTCTTTTCGATTTCGACCATAGTTGGGTGAAATATATCTTTTAAAAAAACCTTATACGCAAGAATGATTAGGCACGTAAAGTTAACAAACATTGTTACATCAACCTAAATCGAATCCACCCTCTAAATTATGAAAGAAAAAACGGCCGCTCGTAAAAAATAACCACAGAGGCATTGAAAGATTGAAAGGGGGAATCACTTAACTTGCCCAATTTATTGCTAAATCTCACCCGTGGGAGTGAGATCGTGGGCTTCGTGGTCAGACTAACAACATTAGCCGAAAGAAAACTTATAAGTCCGGGATCGCCCTGTTGCTTAAATTGATTGTAGAGAGGGTTATTTTTTATGGCTATTGATTTAGATGGACTTTGAGGGATGCTGAGGTAGTCTGTTACATTGTCTACATTTTTAACCGACTTCAAAAAAGGAGGTGGTTATCAATTCGACTGTTTTTTTATGTTTGTTACCTCATAACTTTCGACTGGGTAAAACAATTTTGATGATTCTTTTTTTATTTGAAAGATGGTGCTTCCCGTGTGGTTCCATTTCAATTTGGTGGAGATCAAAGTCCTTTTTTGTTAAAATATGTGATTATTTATTTGTTTTGTGTTTTATTACTATATTTGAGAAAAGCTTAAAGATCGTATTCTGAGCAAGCAAATCATTACGCAATCATTGATGCAAGTGGCTGGCTCATTTGACCCATCGATAGTTTTTTTATGGGAATGGGGAATTTAATATTACATAAAGACATTTTCTTGTCGTTGTCGTTTGTCGTTTTTCACGACTTTTATCAAAACAAATATCCAAGTTGAACTCCTCCCGAAAACAATCTACAAACTGATTCAAAGATATTTTTTATAGCCGTACACTCTCCGGATATACGGTCACGTCTTCTTTCCGGCCAATTTAGGGGTGGTAGCAAATCGTTGGCTATCGACGGGGTAAGTGTTATCAACCCCTTTGGGATCGGGGTGGATTTATATTTGTGTATTAGCGCTGATATTTGTGTTAGATAAATGGCGCTTTAGCAAGTTTTTATTAAAGCATATCTACTACATCTTTTATATCCTAATTTAAAATATATATACTATGTATATAATACAAGAGTTTATACAATAGTTTTTATGTTTGGCCTGCCAAAATGACTCTAGTCTGCCTGATGGAAAGCATAAGCAGAATCCAAGAGTGGTGACCACCATACTCACAGCGAATGCAGACAATGCAGTATGGCGACCCACACCATGGCGGCCTAGTGATGCTGCTGCATCTTTTAGTCCAGTCAACAAGTATGGAACTTGTTGACTAGACTATTATTTCACATGAAATTAAAAAAACTGTTTGCAATATATTTTAAATTTTAACAAACAAACTTTAAAACTAAATGTTTTAATGAAATAAAGTGTTTATACAATACTAGAGAATTTAACTTCTAATCGAAATATCTTTCTTTATTCCTAAAGCTAGTCAATAACTTTCAGCTAGCGAAAAATCCTGATGAAAGCCTAGTGATGAAAACACACCTATTTTACTCTAAAACCCAATTTATCTACTATTTTCTGCTTATCACAATATCGCAATAAAAAAGAATAAAAATGAAATGACCTGCCAAAACCAGAGTAGTTCCAGTACACAATACGTTCGTCTTATCAGCTGGGGTAAGGTACTATGACGAATAAATATACTGATAAAATAAACTTATTTTTACTGAATGTCGAAAACGAAGGCGTATGTCACACCGATATGAACAGCATTTGAATTTAACTACGATATTTGTATACACAGTGTAAAATTTATAAAATTTATGAAAATATGTTACTTATATTTGAAAATTTATATAACTAGTGCTTGACCAGTATTCGAAATTAACAACAATTCAGTTGTTTTATTTATTATAATTTAGCTTACGTTTTACTATGTTGATGTTTAGAAGTTACAAGAAATCATATCAAAGAAGTGTGTATCAATATATTACGGTCATCACGGTCAACGTCACTGTGATTATCATAATATATACAAGACCTGTATTAATTTTAAACTCTATACAGGTTACTAAAATAAATCTATAAAAAAATACCGGTGTGTTTACGTGTTCATTCATTTTCCAATTATATTTGCCTTAATAGTATTAGTTGACTGTATTTACGAATACGTCTCTATTTACGACTAAATTATATAAAGTTGAACATTAATTAATGCCCTAATATTAGTGCTTTAATGTATAATCTGCTATAAGCGATGTCTATATGACACAGGCCATTCACTTGTTTGATTTATTAGGGGTATAAATAAATAAATTATTTTCAATTTAAAAATGCATGAATGAAGAATATAAATACACTTCGGTGTAGTTTCACCACTATAAAGTGTGGATGGCCGGGGGCAAGTGGGCTAAAATGGAACAGCGGGCAATAAAACACCCCTTCTGTCCATAAATATCCGAGTTCGGAAGTCACTCTGTTAGCGGTCGGATATTTCGAGGATTTTTCGGATTTTTTTTTCACAACGTTCACTTTATTTATCGAAGATATTCCTCAATGGGGTGTCCTTATTTATGGTTTGGTTCAATGAATTGGAGGCATAAAATGGTTTAGAGCCTGTTTAATCAATGTGATAGTAAATTAGTGGTTGAAGTATTTGACCTCCTTTTAATTTAAAATATAAAAAAACAAATCTCATAATAAATTTTTCTTTTTTTCTTTTTTATGAGATATGGGGCAAAAATTCTAACTAATTAACTTATACTGTTCAGAATTATATGTAAAAGTGGAATTATGATTAATCTTTTTTCTTAATAATGCCACTTCTCGTTCGATCGAAGTCATATGTAGTTATTATAATTATTTATATAGAGCGAAATTTTTTTAGTTCGTGAATCTCATAGTCTTAAAGTCAAAATCGCTCCGAAATTAACAAATTTGTAAAATAAAATGAATTGCAGTTCACTTTGACACAAGAAACATGGATTGATCTAGCTCATTTTGATCTTAAAATGTTTGTGAAAATCCATGGTTTTATGAGTTTAAACAGGTGAAAAATCTGAAAAATAGCAAAATAAAATTAAATTTAAAATTATTTTAATTTAATTATATAATGTCAAACATTTATCGTTGTTTCTTTTCAGTTCAAAGACTTTTGAATTTAAAGCTTGGAAAAGACAACACAGATGCACAATTAGGATTATACCGTATCCAGATTTTACAAATTTAATGTACAATAGACTCACTATGACAAAGGAATGATACGACAGACATACAAATATATTTATTTGTTTAGAAATTGGATCTGTTTCTTTTTATTGTTTTCACAAGGGTTTTATATCTATTCAACAAAAATGTGTTACGAAAATTGGTTCGTAAAGATATTTTATCAGTAGTTATTAATAAATATGACCTGCATTTCATAAATTATAGTTTTTAGACGATTTATGTACTTTTGCAAACCAGATTTACCTTTATTTTTATTTATTTTATTATAAACCTATAAGTTACGTATAAATATCACGCACTCAAACAAAACAAGACACTATTCCCTGATCAGATCTGTTTCGTGGTCATTATTTCTCGACCCTCGACCCTCTAGCTATTCAAATTGCCACTATTTTTCACAAACATATTTTATTATATTGCACGATCCCAATAAAGATATCAAAATATCGTCTTGGAAGCCATTGGATGCCCAGGGCATTGTGTAAATCTGTTTAAATAGAATGGGGAAAATCGTTCTTTTAACCCTCTCTTACCCTAACAGATAGAAACGGATAAATTTATCCTATTGTCCTCCCAACGTTTGAAAAAAAGTGAACGGTTAAATTAAAAAGTTTTCCGAAGTTTCCCTTGATTTGTGGACTCGGTTAAATTAAAGAAAGTATCGAGATTTAAACATATTTTCCTGTAAAAGTTCAGGTTAATTTGATGTTGCGTTGAATGTTTTAATGTAAAACATGTTATGTAAAGGTTGATATTTTTTGAATATCTGTGTATAGCCGATATACAGTGTGCGACCAAAAGGTGTTTGACATTTTCAAGCGTCATCAGTACCCTAAAAATATTTAGCTCAACTTGCGAAAAGGACGAGTTAAATGCCGATCATCGAGTCCAAAACAAATAAGTCGTTTAATAAAAGCCTTCTCTTTAGTAAATGGAGTTTCTTATATACACTATTTAATAGAAAATTTAATACAATATTTCAAAATTTTAGGTATCATCGCTATCAAGAGTATATGAGACATTTCATATTACTAAGGAGAACATTTCTTAACAAGAGACTTTAATCAGTCGAAGCAGAGTCACGTATAAAATTAAGAACCGCAATTCCAATGAGCATCAGAACACCAATAAAGAGTGAACGAGTGAAGAATGTTAGCAATTTAAATTTTTGATTCCAACTCCTCGATGGAATGCTCATGACTTTACAGCGCTGCAATAGCGAGCCCTTTTTAATAAAGTTAGACGTTATATAAGAATAAATTTGCTAGAAGCGCTTGAAGTGCCGGGGTACGAAAGTCATAAACCACTGAAGATGTTGATTGAGTGAGAAATGAGGATTCGGTAACAGCAATTACTGGTTTATTGGTAAAAATTGCTAATGTCACTGATAGAGAAAGGGAACTGGGGAAAGAGTTAATTAGTGATCGGTGCTGAGGAATTAAGTCGAAAGGGGTAGCTTCAGAATTTCATTGAAGATCGTTTAATTTAAGTCATTCCGTCACAGAGTTACATTTTATTAAAACATTTAACTGAACGGTATTTTAAAATTGACTTTGACATAATCGTAGACCAAATAAAAAAATGCCTGGTTTTTACGACTGAAAAAGAAGCTGAAATTAATCAAATGAAAACAAGTGAAAAGTTTTATGGAATGTTGATAGGCCAAGATATTTATGATAGTCACGTAATTATTTCAACGATTGGCAGAATTACTAATCACTAAACAAAAAGCCATCTATAGTGATACGTGTGTTTCTTCATTTGGGAATAGACAAACTTAACATTACTCTAAAAAATGTAATACAATAAAGGACTGCCTCGTTGGTCTCGCGGTTGGAGTGTGCGACTGCTGATCATGAGGTCTCGGGTTCGATTCCCGGGTCGGACCAAGTGTTTGTATTATCTACAAATATTTGTTTCGGAGTTTGGGTGTTTTCTATGTATAATATGTATGTATGTGGAGGAACGGGTGATATGTCCCTCCAACACAAAGGGAGGATCCTCCGACCAGGCGAGGTGATCATGCCTGGCGGGCCAACTGCCCAACGGTTGATGTTGGGATGTTGTATGTATCTTAATTGGCGCGCGAACTTTCACTGCGCGATTCAGGATTGGTAATTGGTAGTTTCTTAGTTTCCTTCGTTACTCCGTAGTTCGATGTATCTTCGGTAGATGGCGCTGTAGTATGTTATGTTGTTGTTGCGCTGTATGTGGAGGTCGCCACATCACTCCCCTCCAAGACCGGAGGTCGATACGTTGTTGAGTCAGCTGTCTGTGCTCTGTTGTGGAGCTTGCCAGTGCCAGGAGTGAGCAGTTCCAGTGAGTCGGAACTGAGTGCCGCAAGTTCCAGTGAGTCGGAACTGAATGCCGCTAGTCCCAGTGAGTCGGGGCTGAAGTCCGCTGATCCCAGTGAGTCGGGATTGAGTGCGGTGCGCGGTGCTGCGGTGAGGTCCCCAGTGAGTCGGGGCGGTTGCTGCGTAGTGGCTGGCTGCTGCATAGACGGGAGAGATATGCTCTGCTTACATGAACCGTAGCTGCAGTGTGCTGTGCCTAGAGGCTGATGAGGCCGTAGGGGTAACCAGGCTGGAGCGGTCGCTGCCTGCGTGTGGTGTTTCCCTGTTGAGGCCGAGGTTGCTGGCTGGCTGTGAGACTTGCTGTGGGAGTGAATATGATGGTGGCGTGCTGATGCTGCATCGAAGGCTGCTTTCAATCACGTCGGGGTCACCACTGTGGAGGAACGGGTGATATGTCCCTCCAACACAAAGGGAGGATCCTCCGACCAGGCGAGGTGATCATGCCTGGCGGGCCAACTGCCCAACGGTTGATGTTGGGATGTTGTATGTATCTTAATTGGCGCGCGAACTTTCACTGCGCGATTCAGGATTGGTAATTGGTAGTTTCTTAGTTTCCTTCGTTACTCCGTAGTTCGATGTATCTTCGGTAGATGGCGCTGTAGTATGTTATGTTGTTGTTGCGCTGTATGTGGAGGTCGCCACATGTATTTACAAAAAAAAAGTATATATGTATTTGTATCAGTTGTCTAGTATCCATAACACAAGCTCTGCTTAGCTTGGGACTAGATGGCATTGTGTGTTAGATGTCCGAAATATTAAAAAAAAAAAAAAAAAAAAATTAAGCTTTTGTTGAATATCTTTGTTTAAACATAAGGCTTTTTAAGCTACATGTGTTATTTATTAAAGCAGTCAAATTTAGGACTAAAAATTTTAACAAAATAAAAACCGACTTCAAGGTTCGACTCGATATCTCTTGGATTTCATCATCAGATCTTAGTATCTTTATCACTGTACCACTGTTGGGTTATCTCCTTTTCATTAAAAAAGAATCAACAAAATTGGTTCATAAACGACGAAGTTATCCGCGAACACACATAAAAAAAAAACAAAAAAACATATACGGTCGAATTGAGAAACCTCCTCCTTTTTTTGAAGTCGGTTAAAAATAATAACACACGTATTGGACTTATATGAAATCCTAAATAAAGTACGCAACGTAAACAGGTGGGCACCGAATACAAAATACAAGTAACTGTAACAAAAGAAACATTCTGCTTTTATAAAATTAAAAACGCAGCACAAGTAATGATATTAAAATTCAACGCTTGTGTTGTAGCCAAAAATTAAGCGGAGGCGGTAGCGATTCCATTAACAGTAAATCTTTGATGTAAAATATTTTTTCTGTACTATACTATACCGTAACTATACCGTCAATTGCATAAATAAATAAAAATGGCTAAATTATTTGATGATGAAGGTTTACAAATTTATTAAATTTCATATTCGAAATCATTTATTCAATTAAGACACAAAGTGACATTTATAAACGTTAAATTGAAGTTACTGTTAAAAATAATAATTAGGATTTTAAAAATATACAAAAAATTGTGATTTCATGAAAGTGATTTTTATCGACAGTTTTGAAATTCATCACGAGAAATATCGTCGGAGAATGTTAGCATTAAATCGTTCATGTATTTGTAATAATCTGAGTCTTCTTCTTTTTTGTACCCGTTGATAGTACATCTGTTTTTCTATATTGACATAATAAAATATAAATAAAATACACTAACCCATTGGCCAGCAAATTCTTTACTTCACAGTGTTCCTTTTTCTTCGTACAAATAATAACCTTGCTGTTATTGTTTTTTTCTACTTTAAATGTTGTCTGTGTCATATTACTAACATGACACAGACATGAAAAAAATGAAGGACTTAATTTCTTAAAATTACTTGCCGCTGTTTTCGTGGCCCAGCGTTAACGTACAGTGCAAGCGGACATAATATTTGTTTTAAACAGAGACCGGCGTGCCCACGTAAACTTATTAAAATATTTCCACTTATATTTAATTAGTGTTTCTGTGCCATTCGTCCCATTCCTCCTCCAAGCTCAGGTGTATCGCCCCTTTGGGCTTTGGATTTTAATAATTTTTAATTATAATTAATTCACTAATTTTGGTTTAATACTTTAGTGCTTACTCAAAACAAATTAAAATAATTATTTTTTCTAGATTACCATCTTTTTCATGTGCAGACTGTGCTCAAAGTCAAAAAGACGATCCTTGTGTGAAAACAAATATCGATGACAGGAATTAACTGATTTGACCACTCTAAATGCTCTCCTGTTTTCAGAACATGGTGTAAGCAGCAGTGTAATTATACCTGCAACTTAACACCCATAAGTGCGTTGCTTTAAGTGACCCCTTGACACAGACAGATAGGGTTAGGCTCCCCGCCTCTGTCAGCGAAGAAGTTACCTTCCTATTTAGCGACGTATGATTAACAGGTAAACACTTCAGTAAAGTTCAGTAAGATTTCAGGTTAAAAAAAAAATTGATATGTGCATTATACCCATCATGGAATTTAACATAAAAAGGCTTAACTTAAAACTGATGGAATTTATATTAAACACATACCCATTTAGTTGAATTTAGTTGAAAAAGATGTTGATTCATTTCCAGGTTTGAGGTTTCCTGTTTTAAATACAAACTTTTCATAATTCAGCACAGTAGTGTATAACAATGATATCTAAATGAAGATATGCAGGCGAGAAGTCAGCGGTTATTATTTGTGAGGCAACAGAAATTCCCACCAGGGGAACGGAATCGTACGTGAAACTTTAGAAAAATGTAAAATAATGTGAAAATTAACAAATAAACTGTGTACCAGGCGCGGCCGACTTGGATTTAGTGGGAACAGGTTCCGTACATAATTTGATTTTATATATTAATCTTAAAATATAAATTTTATGTTTTTAAATGATAAGTATCAACAAAATACTACTCTCAGTGGAGACAGGCAGATATTCGACAAAAAACAGAAACATGCTTCGGTACCACACAAGAAAGACACCGATAAAGTGTAAATTCAACTTTTCAACATTAACGTCATTGGGACGCCAGGACCTCATTGATCACCTCGCGTGGTCGGTCCTCATCTGTCATGTCACCTATCTCAATTTGTTTTAGAGCGATATGGCATTCCCTTCTCCATATATACGTACATATATCAATAAGTAGAAAACTCTGAGAAGAAAACTGACCACAAGTAAATATAATAAACGAAAAATTCAATTTTCTTTCATTTTCACCGTCAATATTTATACAATTTACCACTGAACCCTAAAAATAAGAATAAAAAGTAATGTACAATAGAAGCGGAGGTCACACCTGGGCTTGGCGTATTATTTCATAATTTAGAGAGCGCACCGCGGGCTAATGATGTTTTTATTTTATGTTACATTACGGTGTGATTGAGGACCTGCATAGGTACGCGCAAACGTGCAAAAAAATCCTGTTTCTCATTATATTCCATTTAAAATACAGAAAATGTTTTTGTTAAAATCTATTTAGACATTGTATAATACAGTATTCTACCAGTAATTAATTATACAGGACCAAAATATCATCGATGCATTTGTCTAAGCATCTACAAACATACGAACAAATTCTTTGGTAGTTTATAATATATAACTTCATAGGCAAATAAATTTGTTTGCGCTGTTTTATTGGCTTTGATTTTAATGTCTAAATGACATAAAATCTGAGATAGTCATCTCATAGATCTCGTAGATCAGTTCATTCATTCTAATCCTTCAAATCATTGTACTTTTTAACCGACTTCCAAAAAGAAGGAGGTTCTATGTTCCACTGTGTGTATTTTTTTTTTTTTATGTATGTTCACCGATTATTTCTTTATTATTAACAGGAAAATCACATTCATTTATATTCTACTGCCTTTTTGGTCTAGCTGTTAGCGTATGCGACTGCCGATCAAAAGGTGGTAGGTTCGGTTACCGATAACAGAAATGCTTAATAACAACCCGGAATTTGGAAGCTGAGGTCTCATAACCTGGTATCTCATAAAACATAAAGCCGGTACTGCACCTGAATCTCCATATTGAATTAAATCCCCTGAGTAGTTGGCTGGTCTGAAATCGGCCAGGCAAACTTTTTTTGATCCGGAATCCACCAACGATCCATCATAAATAAAATTGTCTGTAAAAACCTCAGCAATATTTCCGTTCCTAACTAAATCGAGTGAACCACCGTACGACCTATTAAAAAATAAACGTGCCAAACTTTCTCTGAAAGTGGTGGGCGATATCAAAGACGCATCAAAGATTGCGCGGACGCCACATTGGGTGCAAACGTAAATAAATGAGGTTGAAATTTAAAATTATAATGGGATTGTATCCGGTGACACAAATGTGTGGAGTTTGTTACTAACGACTTGTGCTACGGCGACGGGGATTGGCACAGAGAACACGAAGAGACGACATTGCTTATGTTTTTTGACTTTTTTGGCTAAGGTTGATGACGTAATTTGGATATTTTTTATCCAATATTATATTTAAGTAAGATATGATATACAGTTTATAACAATTAACATACGTATAAAACATAACAATTATGTAGTTGTGATGACTTCACAAAGGCCTTTTCCAGATGGAGATCGCGATATTTATTCGCGTTTTCTTTACGTGAAATTCCTTATCCTTTTAGTATGGTTTAGAACAGTTTTCTCTATTTAAGGTTGAAGTGATGTTGTCAAAACATTTTCATTAATTGTTGTGGCTTAGTTTGATATATTTATTTCTTAATTATGCCTATGAAAGTTCAGTCTACCTCACGTTTAATTTCTAGTGCGTAGTTACAACTCCACGCCTTCCCCTGTCGTATAGTTTTACCTGCCACCTCGCAGCAACTAATTGTGAGTACGGATAAAGTATGGTGTCTAAGGTGGCCTTAGAGCGGCGATTGCATCACCGCACTCTGTAAGTACCCTTATGAGTCCATTGCTCCTATTAGGATACTGAAAAAATCGCTTTAGTATTATACTAGAATCTATAAGTTCTGTATAGATTTATTTCACTTTTGTTCTTGCGAATTGGCCTTGAGAAACTTGCGGCTAGAATTGGCGCTGAGTCGAATCAAGGAGCACCTGAAAATCTCATATATATATCTTCTTAGGAGTAATACTTCTGAGGGTTTCTTAATTACTCTACTCTTTCTCTCTCTATTCAACGGCCAGGCCCTTGTTGATCCAGGACCTCTTAGTCCAATGATATTCCTAAGAAACTGATCAGGCATCAGCTGGTGATGAAGAACGGGAAGTAAATACAACCGTGGGAGAGCCACGCTTCGGCATGAATGGGCCGGCTCGACCGGAGTGATACTACGGCCTCACAGAAAACCGGTGTGAAATAGTGCTTCCGCTGCGTTTCACTGAGTGAGTGAGGATACCGGAGGCCCATACCCCAATCCCCCTTCCCCCCCCCCCCTATCGCCAAAAGGCCGGCAAATCACTTGTGACGCTTCTGGTGTTGCAGGTGTCCTTGGGCGGCGGTAATCACGTACCATCAAGCGATGCGTCTGTTCCTTTGCCTGCCTATACCATAAAAAACCTAAAAAAGATAAGGTTAGTTTATTTAATTTGAACCTTAGTGGATTTATTGTTACTACACTTTTATGGTATTCAATGAATGGGCATGAAATACAAATAGACTCCATTCATCTATAGATTGATTACCTATCCACATACAAACTAAAATTACAAAGAAGAAACAATAAAAGCTCCTAAAAAATTTAAGTTTCAAAACAATCCTTAAGCTGCAGATGTCTTTACAGAGAAAGTAAACCTAAAGCTTTTTATATAAATTACATTTAATTACAGAATTAAATTAAAATACTAGGAGATAATAATTACAAAAAAAAAACAATAGATGGAATACTAAATAAGTGATAGAAACCCATTCAGTGGCGAAGTCAGAATCACTCACGTTTTCAATAACCTATCTTTAGTTAAAACTGGAGATAGACTATACATACAATATTTTTTTCAATTATGATCGTGTTTTTATTATCAAAAAAAAAAGAAATACTTTTTTTAAATAATTTAAGACCGTTTTCAATATGCTATCTCTAGTTAAAACTGTAGATAGGTTATTGAAAAAGCCCGTTAGATGACCATCATAGATTCAGAATTTTCTATCTTATGAAATCGATAAAATAAAGCGAAATATAACGTTAGTGCCACACTCTGAACGATCCAGCATCAATGCAGTACAAACTAAACATAAAACAATGTGTGCATCGTGTCTTAAAACGTAAAGCTAAGAAAGACAAACTGTATCGCAGTTTCAACAACTGCATAACTCTGGGAAACTGATTGCACTTTAGGCGTAGTTGCACTTAAAAGATAAGATGGAGCATAAAATGCTGGCTCGAAGGACCAAGTGCTGAAAGTTTTAAATAATTTAGTTCAACTAATTAGTTTTTTTTCTCAATTTATGAATATAATCAACAATTATTACGTTTCAATAAGCTGTGGTATCATTTTTATAGAAGTTTTTGACACACATTTTATTTAGAATACTATAACACACAACTTGATTACTAAACATCTCTCCACCAAGCACATACATAGCTTGAACCAATAAATTCGAATAACAATTTACAATTAAAAACAATGTGTGTAAAAATATTGTTATATGGATAAGGATATGAACACACAAACAAATCAAATATGGCCAAAGCTTACAGTTTCTAGGAACATTGAGGCCAATCCGGCCAGCAACTTGGGGCAGTCCATGTTTCGCTAAGCATTTTTTTTTCTTTTATGTTTGGCCCTGCCAAAATGACTCTACTCTGCCTGATGGAAAGCATAAGCAGAATCCAAGAGTGGTGGTCACCATACTCACTACGAACGCAGACAATGTAACAATGCAGCATGGTGACCCACACCATGGCGGGCAAGTGATGCTTCGGCATCATTGGGCCTCCAGTCTCGCACTCACCAACGAAACACGAAAGCACGATCGCTGTCATTTTACGTCGATTTTCTGTTCGAGGGTAGTACCGCCCCGGTCGAGCCGGCCCAACCGTGCTGAAATCAGCGTAGCTGTACTACCTATGACATTGTGTATTTTGTGTAGAACCTTCATTTTCATACGATCTCGAGAGAAGGTTACCCAAAGTTATCATTATTTATTTGAAAACACCTTATTGAAGTTAAGCGTTCTAATTAAACCTATTTTGATACATTGGAGAGATTGACAAAAGATTGTCAATTCACCAGTAACGTTACAGAATATTGATTAGTCCATAACATATGATAGCCCATGATAGAGATAGCCCATTTGCTTCTTTGTATCTTTGAATGAATTTTCTTTAATTTGAATTTAGTTATATAAACATTAAAATCAGATCATTAGCTTAAATTTATTAATTAATAAATCAAAGCAAAACCATTAAAATTTTTACAGCGAAAAATCTGCCAAACTAATTTCAATATGAAAACAAAATTGGCACTCAGTACCAAAAACTCAAAGTTTAATTTTGTTACAAGACAAAGAGATAAAGCGTAGCAGGAAGAGGCTTCATTCGGCAAAGTAATAGCGCACTTGGCACTGTCACTGAGCGCAGTCGATACGATAGCAATAAATAATAGTCAGAGTAAATATTAACAAAGAATTTGGCAGGGCTGTGTCTATTTGTGTGGATGTAGAGTCGCTAGATATGATATATGTTTTATATGCCTTTTACATAAACTACTGCTGTTAAGAAAATGCTTTAAAAATAATGACCCTCTAACCAAATCAGATCATCACATTATAATATTTCTTTGCTACTATTGCTCTATATTAGCGTCTTGTTTTCAAGAAATATTTTATGATGTAATTAGTCAAATTCACTCTGCCATAGAACCTGTACATTTATTCATGGTACACATGTTCCAACTTTTTAATCTCGAAACTGACAGAAACAGGAGTCTTAAACATTTTTTTTATTAATATAAACTTAATCCCACTTGCAGAATAGGTAAAAAGCTAATTCCTGTCAACCAAGCACACCCGTTTCTAAATAAAAATAAAAAACCATTCATATATTTCTAAATTCATACCTACCTACTATAGATACTTTTTTTATGTATGGCCCTGCCAAAATAACACTACTCTGACTGATAGAACGCATAAACAGAATCAAAGAGTGGTGGTCACCATACTCATTACCAGTGGCGAACCTAGGAATTTATTTCGGGGGGGAATACCATCTTTTGTAAACCTTAGAAATGCATAAACAATTTTAGTGTAAATGTTACGTATTATGTATTTAATACATTGCCTAGGCATTGTGTAGAATACCAGATTATACAGATTGCCAGTAAAATATTAATATATGTAGAGAGAGATAGAAAGAAACGTTGCTCAGGTAAACGCATAAGTCGTACGAAGCGGCGACGATACTGGCGCGAGCCCCACCCGCCGCCGCCACCCGAGACAGCGCCGGATCATGAGCCCGGAATGCTTCGGCGTAACGCACATACGCAAGCCCTACGGGCTTGTCGGGTACGGCTCGAAATCCAGGGCTGTGCCAGCCAACACGCTGTCGGAGCCGTTCTGCCGAGCTTCGAAGCTCGGATAGAGAAAACCGACTGTGTCACCTACTTGTTTACTCAGATACTTATCGGGCACGGTTGCTTATGTGAGTATCTGAACAGAATCGGACGTGAGGCTCCGGCACAATGCCACCACTGCGGGTCCACCCAGCACACGCTGGAGGGCTGCCCCGCGTGGGAGTCCGAGCCTCGAGTCCTGGTCAGACAGATCGGACAAAACCTGTTACCACCAGCATTGATCGCGGCAATGCTGGCGAGTAGTGTGGGATGGGAGGCCGCGGTCTCCTTCTGTGAAGAGATGTTATGCTGCAGAAGGAGTCCGCAGAGCAGGATCGAGAAAAGGTAGATCCGGCTCGCAGGAGGCAACGAAGGGGACGCGATAGAGACCGTTAACTCCCCAATCGTCGCTTAAGGGTCGTTGTGGCCACATTTAGGGGAAATGGGGCCGCTGCAAACGACTCGAGACCTGTGACACCGGGGTGTCGTCTAAGGCGGGTCGGTGTCCCGACTCTTACTGTGTAGAGCGGTGAGAGGCGCGATAGCGACCTGCCCCGGGGGTGGTACGGGGAGGTACGGCAGGGGGAACTCCAGAAGCCACTGATGCATTCCTGGAGCTCCCCCGACAGCCGAGGTAGTCCGCCGCGGGGTTTAGTGGGTAGACCAATTCGTCGGGAGTCCCACACACGGCGTTCATGTGTCCCCCCACGGAGGGTATTGTAAAGAAGAAAGGTTAACGAATAAGTAAACACAGAGAACAACCGAAAATCACATGTTTTTATTTGAAGGAAAAAAAGTATAACTTTATAAAATTATTCGTGGTAAATTCAATATGAAGAAATTTTCATGGAATTTTTGTACTCTTACAAATGATAAAATCAAAAAATAAAATCAAGCCGCGTTTATTTATTGTGCACTAGCTTGTTAAGGATGTCTTTTGGGTTTAGAGGAATATCTCGGTGTCCTGTGGTGCTTTTCAAGTAAGATTTCACTCCTCTTAGAGTTGAAAACGAACGCTTACATGTTGCAGTTGTTACAGGAATCGTGGCACCAATTCGCGTCGTCGCTCGCCAACAATCGTGAAGTTAATTTTTTTATTAAACATAGATATTTCGGGGGGGGATATATCCCCCATATCCCCCCCCTGGGTTCGCCACTGCTCATTACGAATGCAGACAATGCAACAATGCAGCATAGTGACCCACACCATGGCGGCCTAGTGATGCTTCTGCATCATTTTGCCTTCGGTCTCGCACTCACCAACGAAACACGAACGCTGTGATTTTACGGTGATCTTTTGTGCAAAGGTAGTACCGCCCCGGTCGAGTTTGCCCATTCGTGTTGAAATTGGTGTGACTCTACTACCTTGATACACCAATTACATCCGGATTCAGAACAAATAATCGTATTCATAATACAATATTTCTACTGACTATGAATCGTACCCACGACCTCTGGCTTGCTAACAACTGGACATACAAGCCAAGTTAATTTAATAATCGCAAAATGCTATACCTTACCTTATTATCAAAAAAATTAAATGAAATTCCTTCCAGTTGTCTGATATCTGTGGTCGTCCAGTTTGTTAGTACAAAACTAGTACAATAATCGCTAATGGAGCGATGCAGTGGCCACTATTCACGCCACGCTACGCCACTTATGTGACCATTGTCTGTGCACTCAAGTAGAGAGTGCAATTATAAGTGGCATTGGCGATAATTGGGTTAACTATTTATTTTCACAGATTTGATTTTATTTCTCATAGTTTCAGGTGGGGTTCTGCAAAATTTAATAAAATGCACTCGTATCAAATCACTGTAATCGAATTTAAATAAGTTAAGTATTAGTTCCTTTGTAAATGGTTCCTCTATAAATGTAAAATCTATTATTTTCTTAAAAGGTTTTTGATATTTAAAAAAATTGCAGGTTAAAAAAAAGTACTTGGACGTTCGCGATACAGAATCATAGATTACTTAAACATAAATAGAATGACACAAATTTAAACGTGATCAGTAATTTACCCTAACAAACTTAAATTTGGTTTGTACCTTTAAGTCTGTTACGGTAAATTACTGATCACTTTTAAATAATATGTGTTAATCTATATATGTTTAAAATGTAACTGAGAATACTTTTAAAAGAAATGAAGATATTATTATACAAATAAATACATTCTGCCTGGGAAGATATAGATAGGCTACTTATTGTCGAGATAACCGTCATATAAGCGGGCGGGTCTGCGGGCAAAAGCTAGTACTTCATAAATAGTACCACAGTATATCGAACTTAAAATAACCTTCAGCCACTCAATCGTTTAATACGAACAGCATGTGTGACAACACGGCTCAATACCTCACAATATCAATTCTGTATGAATACATAACCAACACTTATCACACCTCAAATAACTTCTATTGCTTTCTACAATAAGGTTCAAAATCGAATATTACAATAAAAAGATGACTTTAGCACAGAGAATGCATTGCTCGTTCATTGGTTTGAATTCGAATTTCGAATAATGTTAAGGATAGTTTACACAGTGTCTAAATCATCCTTAACTTATCTATGTAATAATACGCGAAGTAAAATCTTTGTATCCCTTGTTTACGAAAATTATTTTAACATTTGAAAGTATAACCCCCAGAACAAATGCTTGTTTGGGTACTGCAACAGATATTTTCTGTGTAATTGTCAGATAAAAAGGTCGTTGCCTTGGAAATATGTCATATTTACGCGAATATCGACCCAACTGTATTTGAATGTCTGTAAGAAAGTAGGCATAAGGTGGGTCATGATTCAAATTTATCGATAATGTCGATAGTGATAGTGTCGATAGTCATAGAAAACCGGTGTCAAATAGCGCTTGCGCTGTGTTTCACCGAGTGAGTTTCCATCCCTCAACCCCTGCCCCTATCGCCCTCCCTATCCACAAAACGCACTTGTATTGCGGGTCTCCACGGGTGGCGGTAATTGCTTACCATCAGGCGATACGTTTGTTCGTTTGCCCATAATTCCATTAAAAAAAAAGTACCTTCCAGGTTCTAGAATACAGTCATCCGCTGCTAGTCCTCTAAATCGTGTACGAAACTTTGCTTACTGTTATCAAACTGGTTATGTTAAATTCTGTCCAGGATTTTTTTTAAAAAACCAAATTTTAATATGTTTTCTAATATAATAAATTTATTATAAATCTTTGTGTAGTGTAAATTATGCTTTACAACTGCAATTGTCCGGTCGACCGGGCCCGTTCGATGTCCGGCCACTGTCCGGGATGATCCCAACACGCGGCGTATTCGATACACGTGCCAAATACTGACTCATCTCTACATTGCAATCAGCTTTATAAAGTCTTTGAATAACACTTTTAGAGAAAGTTTATAGTTATAAAGCCGCGGTGCAAAATTAATCTAAAAAAAAGGAGCTTAATTTACTCCTTATATAGCTATCTACCACTGCTACTACTAACCGTTCCAGATATTAGCTGGGACATACAGACAGACAGGCAAACATTTTAAAAATAGTTTTTTTTATATAAGTGCCGTACTACTTTCATAAGCATTTAGTGAAAAGCAGTTAATTAGAAATTACAAATAGACACTTATATTGTATTTATTTGTATAGATATGTATCAAAACCAAGTGTAATAGTCAATTGTCTTAAACCCCATTAATTTATTTACCCAATTGCGAACGAGCGATTGGCGTTCATTTTTCTTCGCGAAATCCTCGAGGCAAGGGTTGGTAATCGTCGGTTGATAAATGGATGGACGACAGCCGTGGACTTAGGACGGTCAACCAGGTTGGAGATAGCGGGATTGATGAACGTGGTTTTAACTTCATTTTTTTAGTAGGGTTATCTGGTTACGTATGGGTTTTAAATAAACGGTTCCGTGAAAATTCTTTTTAATAAATATTTGACTTGTTCGTATCCTTAAAATAAGTTTGATCTCTGTGACAGGTCAGCCTTTCTTCGACTTGATTTACAAATACTATTATTTTTTACTGTTTTTTTTTCAATCATATTAAAATATAGTCTATGTTGCTTCTGAATAGTGTCGCTTTCTGTTAGAGAACGAATTTTCAGAATCGGATCAGTACCTCCGAAGATTACCCCCTAAAACCATACAAACAAAGTTAGAAACTTTATAATATTTTATTTGTGATAAAACTGGCACTTAAGGAATGCAAATATCTCGGTTAGGCTGGATCAATTTTGACGGGACTTTCACTGAGTAACTTAGGCTACTTTTTTAACCGACTTCAAAAAAAGGAGGAGGTTTCTCAATTCGACCGTATATATATATATATTTTTTATGTGTGTTCGGGGATAACTTCGTCGTTTATGAACCGATTTTAATGATTCTTTTTTTAATGGAAAGTAAATGTCCCGACGGTGGTACTATAATAAGGAAACTAGGATCTGATGATGGCATCCCAGAGAAATCGAGGGTAACCCTAATTTTTTTCAGGCACGTACTATGTTTTTCGTATATTTTCTGAACCTACGCCGGTATTTGCGTCTGGTAGTCATCATTTAATGATGATGAGCTGATGATGAAAGGTAAAACTCCTTAACGGTTAGGAGTTGGAGGATAAATCTTTAAATGTCATATGTATGTATGTTACCTTTAGTCGTATTCTTTCAAGTTATTTAGGTAAGCTGATGATGGAAGTTACAACTCCTCAACGGTTAGGAGTTGGAGGATAATTCTTTCAATTTCATATGTATCTATAGACCTTTAGTTGTATACTTTTAAGTTATTTAGGTGAGCCCATGTCACAGGCGCTATGATGACTAACCCCTTAATGTATTTTGCTTTAAGTAACTCGCCTGCCTCTATTTCATCACGACATTTAAGCTTGGACACGATTCCTATTGTCCCGTAGACCACGTTCTCGGTAACAGAAATCTTGCATCTCGGCATAATTTTGGAAACTGATCATACTCAGTTTTAATACGCGTTCAAACCACTAAAGTTATTCGTATCAGCAGAAATTATATGAAATAGTTCAACTTACTGATAACCTATGATTGTTTGCACTAAAATTGGAAAAATAAAAACTTTTTATAAAAAAAAAAAACGACTTCCAAAAAACCATTCGACGAAAACTCCCTGCTAAAAACACTAAAAAGCGTAAAATAAACTTGCTCTTCATAAATTGCTATGTGCCAATTCTTGTCTATACCTAATTCTTTATTCATTTAAATAGTAGTATTATAATGTGTGCTAGGTACCTAAAATCTGTTTGAAATCGGTGCCAAGCGACTATCGCTTAGATTTTTGTAATTGTTCGTTCGTATTCTTTTTGGCTTAGCCCCGACTTCAAACAGATTTTAGGTACCTAGCACACATTATTATACTACTATTTAAATGAATAAAGAAGTAGGTATAGACAAGAATTGGCACATAGCAATTTATGAAGAGCCAGTTTATTTTACGCTTTTTAGTGTTTTTGACAGAAAGTTTTCGTTGGATGTTTTTTGGAAGTCGGTTTTTTTTTTTATAAAAAGTTTTTATTACTTTCTTTTATTGACTACTTAGGCAAATTTAAAACCTATAAAATGGTAAAAAATATCCGATTCAAAAAAAGTGTTTCACCGTGTGAGTGAGGATACCGGATAACCATACCCCAACCCCTCCCCCCATCCCCCTCCCCATCCCGCAAAGGCTGGCAACGCACTTGTGAGGCCTCTGGTGTTGCGGGTGTCCATGTGCGGCGGTAATCGCTTACCATCAGGCCATACGTCTGCTCGTTTGCCCCCGATTCCATAAAAAAAACGCCTGTAATATCGCGGGAAGCCACTGCGTTCCGCGATATTACAGTACAAAGTAAGACAAGTCAAGAACAATTTCTGAAAGAAACTAACATATCTAGAGAAAAGAAACAGTATACCCCAATAGAGTCTCAGTAATCCTCTCTCCTTCACAATATCATAGCTTGCCATAAATAACATGCTTTGGAGACATCTATCTAGGGTCACCCCAATTTGCATGTGGGGTGACGTGCGGGCCGACGTCATAACAATCATATATTTACGTCAAATATCGGGGAATGGAATTACTTTGCTATGTTTTTTGTAATAATGTGTATTATTAATGATTTCAAGTATGGCATCAGTAATTCTGCTGATTGTTTTGGTTCGGTGTGTAAATATAAAAGAAATTGGTTCTTTCTTATTTTTAATGAAATTGCGTAACAATAAGTACATTAATGTAGATAATGTCCAATTATTGTGTTAGAAAAAGTCATCAAAACATTTTTTTTCATGCTTTATGTTGGATTTCGAACGTCATTGTACTGGCAACATTTTGATTGTCTCTGGTTCGTGTTGACGTTTGACGTTTGAGGTTAAATAGTAAAAAAGATATGTGATAGAACGCGTGTTGAAATGGCCGGTGCCGTAATTTATTGCTTGTTAATTTTGTAGTACTCGTATAGTTTCCGCGTGAGATTGATAACACCGTGAGGTTTGTTGAGCTAGGGTACTTGTGGGCTCGCCGCCCAGCGTGAGACGAGATTAATATCGAAAATTGTTGAGAAGATTGATCGGTCAGTCGCTGGTGAACAGTCTGCCGTTAATTATGATTAGACTCGCGAGAATTGTAATACGTGATAGGCGCGTCCCGCGAGAACTAAAACGAGTGTATTGTAATTCGAATATCTGTGAAAAGTTGATTATTGAGATAAATTCGGATACCTTGAGAAATAACCAGCACCTGGAAGCAATGTTTGTGGGAAGACGAAGAGCAGTGAAAAAACTACCACACCAAGAGATCTCTTGGGGACGTCGAAAACAGGACGCCACACAACTCCAGTAAGTGTAGTTTAGATTAAGAACACGGTGACACAGCCGTGGGTCATTCTTCTTGCCAGTGGTATTAGTAGTGATTGTATATCTATCTATGGGCCCGTAGGTATTATAAACTTTACAAGGTGATCACTGCCTTGGCAAGAGGATTGATCACTTTATATACGACAAATATGCAGAACGAGACTTAATATCACAGGCATTTTCTACCAATTTACCATAGGATAGTATAAAAATGAGTGATTAGATAAACTTAATTTAAATAAATAGTAAATAAAACGAAACTAAAAATTGTTTTTCATCTTCACTTTTATAATATTTTTCGAATTTTCATACAAATGCGAAAAATAAATAATTAAGTATAATTAAGCGATTTCTGGAATTATCAGCGATCATAAGTTGTACTGATCGTAGTCTAAGCCCATGTTCAGATGACGAGCGTTCAACGCGCGTTTTTTTAACGCGCGTTTACAACTACATGTAATTTGTTATAGGAGTACACATGCTAACGCGCGTTTTTACATGGAGTTGTTAACGCGCGTTAGCAAAACGCGCGTTGAGCGCTCGTCATCTGAACATGGTCTTAGACTGACGTTGAAACTAGAGACAATTCAAAGGTACCTACTTATTACGTGGAGACGTTAAAACTTAAAACTGTGAAAGAAAGCAAAATTTGTACGATGATGCGTACAAAATTAGTTTTTATTTCAAGTAGGCCTTTTTTTTATGAAATAGGCGGGCAAACGAGCAGACGTTTCGCCTGATGGTAAGCGATTACCGCCACCCATGGACGCCTGCAACACCTAACCTAACCTAACCTGGGATATGGGGAGGGGGGGTTGGGATATGGGCCTCCGGTATCCTCACTCACACGGTGAAACACAGCGCAAGCACTATTTCACACCGTGGTGTCACCGAGAGCCGCGCTTCGGCATGAATGGGCGGGCTCGACCGGAGAGATACCACGGCCTCACACTGTTTCAAAATTGAGTTGCAAGATTCCACCCTAACATACAAGCATACATACATACATTGCAAGTTAATAAAAAGCTTGTAAAATGTAACACCTCCGGTTTTCTTTTAACTTTCTACTATACAAACTGTCCTGATAATAACAAACACTTAAATAATTATCAAATTTGGTGCAGTCGATCGAAAGTTATGCTCGTACATTGTATACATTTTGTGATTCATTTTTATATGTAGACTAGCTGTTGCCTGCGGCTCCGCCCGCGTGTATGTCGGCCATCTGTCAAATATTGGTCGTACCAACTCAGAAACCTTTGTGGGCTCATGCACAACACTTTTGCTGAAGATCATGACATGATCAAATGCATAGTTTACGATTCTATGAACTACTATAAAGGACATACAGACAAACATTCATTTTATATATATAGATTTGTGTTTTGCCGGTGTGCCTAAGATACGAGTAGGATAGTTAACATCACGCTTAGACTAATAGGAGCCGAGTATGATTGCGTGAGTCAATCCGACACGAAGTTGCGTGGATCAGGTAATGTACTAATATAACTGAAAATTAAAATTGTTACCAATATTTCTGAGTCTTAGTTATTTCATTATTAATAATAATTTTATTATTACTAAACCACGCTCACATTGTCTAAAGCATTTTGCACCAATTTATTCATTTTACGAAAATAATGACAAAACCCTTAACCAAGCCAACCTAAGCCAATACAAAACATTCAAAATCTCACATTAGCTTACTCAGAAGCGGACATTATAGAAAGGAAGGGTGTCCATGAACGATGGTGCCAATAAGTCACCATGTATTAACACCCCATGGTAATGGCACATATGAATAATGGCGAAAGGAAATTTTGAGTATTCCGGAAGGATTTCTCTATTTTCGATGTTGGATTGAGAGTTCGTGTTTGTTGACTGAGTGGAGTGTTGCTATTCATCTGTATTACTCTGTTATTTAGATGAATAAATGTTATATGAGAATAGCAACTTTTCTTTAGCCGCGAAAGCCTAATAGACAGGCAGGCAGAGTTCCTTTCGCATTTATAATATTAGTTTGAATATTTATGAATATTACACACTGGTTGCCCGCGGCTCCGCTCGCGTATATGTCGGTTATCGCGGCAAATAGTAGCCTATGTGTTATTCTGATGTATAAGCTATATTACTGTAAAGTTTCATCCAAATCCGTTCAGTAGTTTTTGCGTGAAAGAGTAACAAACATCCATCCATCCATTCATCCATACTTACAAACTGTCGCGTTAGTATAGAAGATTTGTAATGACAGTCCGCAGGTTAATTAACCCGATGACTCTCGATTTTTGCCCGACTGTGAAAGAAAGAGGGTTATGTTTTTTGAGTGTATGTATGTATGTATATTTCTTTGGCACGCCCTAAAGCCTAAACGTAATATTTTATGTGAGTGGTGTCAATAGATTCATCTTAGTTGTGAGAGTGACATTGGGTACATCAAATTAAAAAAAAAGAAAACAAAAAATAATAAAAAAAATTATCTTCACTTCTCTCTATCTTTTCAGTACTTCAATGAAATTAATAAAGATGGCAGATATTGACGCAGTCGGTTTTTTAACCCCCGACGGAAAAAGAGGGGTGTTATAAGTTTGACGTGTCTGTAATTCTGTGGCACCGTAGCTCGCGAACGGATGAAGCGATTTCAATTTAGTTTTTTTTGTATGAAAGGTGAGTTACGTGCGAGTGTTCTTAGACATGTTTCATGAAAATCGGTTGAGTCGTTTAAAAAGTGAGTGCTTGAATAGGGGGTTTTTTAAATTTTGAATTTTAGCTTGTTAAAATAATTAGTTAGGTACCCTTGTTGAATTCTTTTGTTTTAAATGTGTCTTTAACATAATCCTCAGTCATGAATACATTTTAGGGGATTGAAAGGGCGGCTTCGTTGGTCGTTGATCTAGTGGTTAGCGTAAGCGACTGCAGATCAAGAGGTCTCGGGTTTGATTCCCGGTTCGGACTGCTGTTGGTTTTTTCTTACAACAAATTCTTAATAACAGCCCGGAATATGGAAGATGGCGGTGTTCCCGCCCGCCTCAGAGAGCACGTTAAGCCATCGGTCTGATTGTCATGAACATCTATGGTAATAGCTCCGTGTAAAAACTGATATTCAGGTAAAACCGGTTGAACTAGTAGCCGACCCCAAATCTTGGGAATAATAAAAGCTAGGAAGATGATGTAAGGGCGGCTACGTTCTTGATTGTCTATGGCCTCTCAAATGGCACGCCACTTGATTCGATCCTCGGCTACTCGCATCTAACTCCTGCTAAACTTCTTGCAGAAGTAGTCAGTCCACTTGACCTGTGGGCGTCCTAAACTACGTTTGCCCAGACGCGGTCTTCAGTCAAGAACACGTTTACCCCACCGGTTATCGATTCTGCGGCTAATATGGTCAGCCTACTGCCACTTCAGCTTACCAATCCTATGGGCTATGTCGATGACCTTGGTTCTCTACCGGATCGTCTCATTTGTCTCATATGACTATAGGCGGTGATAGTGGGAGATCTACCGTAGAAGAGCCATGCTTCGGCATAAATGGGCCGGGTCGACCGGAGTGATACCACGGCTGCACAGAGAACCGGTGTTAAACAGCGCTTGCGCTGTGTTTCACTGAGCGAGTGAGGATACCGGAGGCCTATACCCCAAAATCTCCCCCATCCTCCTCCTCCATCCCCCTCCCTATCCCCTAAAGGCCGGCAAAGCACTTGTGACGCCGGACGAGGATACCGGAGACCCATACCCCATCCCCCCAAAGGCCGGCAATGCACTTATGACGTCTCTGGTGTTACAGGTGCCCATGGGCGGCGGTAATCGTTCACCATCAGGCGATACGTCTGCTCGTTTGCCCACCTATTCTATAAAAAAAAAGAATCACGTGACCTATCTGGTCGTTTGAACCCACAAGTTCTGTTTATTTAAAGTAAAATAATTACATCTAAAAATACAAACAACGATCAATCATAGAAACCACACATATAATCCTCAACCCTTCCATGCTCTTGTCCATTGCATGTCATTTATAACTCGAAATCCGCGAGTGGGATACATTTCCTTGATATATCTTATTTATTGTCAAAATGCCAGACGGGATGGAGCACAAACTATTTGTCATTGACAAAGCTTTTCGGATAGGCAGCGGACCCTTATCGGCGATGTAGGGTTACAAGTGCAGGTGGTCCAGACATGTTTGTGGATTGTGACGACTGTTTTTGGGTTTGAAAAGTCGTCGAACAAATAAGGTTTAGTATAATTGGCACTAATTCTTAGCTTTAGCAGATTGTAAAAAGTTGGTTTTAAAAGTACATACTCATTTCAATTGACTTTTGAACATTTCAAAAACATTTCAAAAAATATAAACAACAATTCGATCCGCCTTCGCAATGTCAAGGTGTTACAAAAGCTCAATGGATTAACAGATAAGGACACCTTAATAGGAAGAAGATTTAGCTAATACGTCAACTTGTTTTTCCTAGACAGTTCTTAACCACTTAGCTAGCACTGATGTTTTCTTCTACTATGTACCTACAGTTAACTCACGATAATCAAATAAACCACCCAAGATACAATGGTCCTTCGAGCTTTGTCTAACGAACCTTAACAACAGAAATATAACAAAAATGTGGTGTTAATTGACAAAATTAATGTTTACGATTGATATGCTTCCCCGATGACAATAATGTCTTCGAAACCAAGTTATGAAATCAAGTGTAAGGAATGTATTATACATATATATTATATTTCAACCAACTTCGTACGACTTGTATATTGTTAGCAGTTGGTGGTCACTCCTCCAAAGGCTGCCCCAACGGTTTGAGGACGTCGTCTCGATGTCCTATTTCGATTCAAGATAAGACAGCTATTTAACTAATGGCTGTAGGGATATTGAACGTCACGTCACACGGCTCTCAGGCGTCCGGTTTTTGAACGATTGTCATCTGCTGATGACTGACAGGGTTGGTACGCGTGTTAATTTGCACCAAAATTGTGTCGTTACAGCTTAAAAACTAGAACCTTATTTTACTCTATTTTTTTTTGCAATTACATATCAATACAAATATTATATACAAATAAATAAAATTGAAGTGTCTGTTTGTAACATTAAAATAACCGCTTTTTACTAAATGCATATATACGTATACACGGTCGGTACATATACTGAAATAACATTTTTTTTTCAATATTTTTCTGTCTGTCTGTCGACCTGTCTGTCTCTTTGTTCCGGATAATCTCTGAAACGACTGGACCAATTTTGACGGGACTTTCACTGGCAGATAGCTGATGTAATAAGGAGTAACTTAAGTTACTTTTTTTGGACTAGCTTTGCCCGGCGGCGTTACCCGCTGTTGTTGTTATGCCCCGGGTAACACCGCGGCGGTCAGCTAGTGAATAGATATAATACTAGCTGACCCATGCACCATCGGCTGCATTCGTCGGCTTCTATTGATCTAATATCTTACGCCAGCAGCACTCCTGCAAAAAGACATTTTAAAAAAAGCGGTCAAGTGCGAGTCGGACTAGCCCATGAAGGGTTCCGTAGCAGCAAGGAACATAATATAAAAGTTCTTGTAGTTCGTTTAAACTTTGATCGATAAATTGCGGTTTACGACGTATTATAAATAAATAAATAAATAAAATAAACACATTTTTTTTTTAGTTTTGTCATTCTTTTTTTTTAGAAGTTACAGGGAGAAGGGGGGGGGGGAGGGACACGTTTTACCACTTTGGAAGTGTCTCTCGCGCAAACTATTCAGTTTAAAAAATATGATAGTAGAAACATCAATATCATTTTTGAAGACCTATCCATAGATCCCACACGTATGGGTTTGATGAAAAAAATTTTTTTGTGTTTCAGTTCTAAGTATGGGGACCCCCAAATTTTTTTGATTTTTTTTATTTTTGTATGAAAATCTTAATGCGGTTCACAGAATACATCTACCTACCAAGTTTCAACAGTATAGTTCTTACAGGTTCGGAAAAAAAGTGGCTGTGACATTCGGACGGACAGACAGGCAGACGGACAGACAGACAGACATGACGAATCTATAAGGGTTCCGTTTTTTGCCTTTGGCACGGAACACTAAAAAGGGAAAATTGGTTAGATAGTTATGAAGTTTATCGTGTGTAACAATAAATAAGTGCATAACTGGTTACATGACTTTTAGTGGATGTATACTACGTTTTAAGTAGTAAAGTTGCAGTTAAAAAGACAACAGTCACCACAACAAAATGTAGACTTAACCTTCGGAATTTACAACTCCCCCTCTCACATACTTTCAGGTGAACGGTAAACCACACATTGCACACAACCTTCGATACCCAATTACCCCGCATTTAGTACAACCGCATCGAACCGGTTCAAACCGACACAAATCCATCCTCTCTCAATTAGTATTCAAAGTTCAAACCCCTTTTACATTTATTTAAAAAAGAACCCAAGAATGTACCTCGATAAATGTTTGTCGTTGTGGCAGCCCTGGAATTGTTGGGATGTCATGTCCGAGCCCTTTTCAAAATGGCGGCTGTCAACTGTAGGGTGGCGGTCAGTACCGCATTGTGTCTTTGTTTGTGACGAAATTATGTTATTTATTGATATGTTTGTGTAATGCTCTGTTTGTTCAGGGGCAATTTTGGCATGGCGGCATTTCTTGTAGAACATGCTTTCAGGATTTTGTCGAAAAGAATTTGCGATGTAATCGTTTTAGGCTTGCTTAATTTATATTTGTTCTTATTGATTATCCTTTGTAGCTGGTAAGTTTTTTATTTTTACCTGGAAGGAAAAGTTGGATCAAGTTTAATATCACACCTTATAGGGTCAGCAATAATTTGTAAAGATTCTGCATTTTTATTTTGGAAATTTTTCACATTTTCTTTTTTAATCCAAGTTACGAAAAGGTAGGTTATAATTAGTTTATTATTGTTAACTAACCGATACATTTAGTTTACAATATGTTTACAGTTAGTTAACTGTAACACACAGTTGTGTGTACTAGAGTCTAATGATTTTTTGACTTTATTCCGACTTCACCGAGACTTATATCTAATTAAATAAAAGTTTGGTAAGCTGTTCAAAGATTTTTCATCTTTCTTAATCGCTTTCTATTTCTCCACATTTGTTAAGTAGAGATCAAGACAAGTTATGACTTATAGATAAATTTTAATATAACCAACTATAAGTACAGGATATTCTACCACAAGTGGACCCAAACTATTTGAGAAATATACCAACCTTTTATTCAAAAAGATTTTCACTACCTACTTTTCCTTTTAAATTTGATTTAGATTTCGTACACCATCCAGTTATTCTTAGGTATAACTTTGCTTAGCATATTATACATAAAATATTAAGCGAACCCAATGTAGGTGTTAACACATTAACACCTGCAATCAGGACCAATACTTTATAAATTATGTACAGAACTAAACGCTAGTGAGGGGGCGTGCGCGCATCGAAATCGATGTCTGCGGTAAGGATCACGTTAACTTTGCATTATTAATGATTCATTTAGTTCACACTAACCGAGAGGCGGCGTGATCCCTTTGGGTTTTGGACTAGTGATGGGACAGTGTCGATAAGTTGAACAAATAGATATTAATTCCATAATATGAATTTAAGAACAGTGATAAGGTGAAAGATGTCCGTTTAGTCACCTTTCCATTAAATCAAAATCGAATATTTATTTATTTATAATTAGGAGACAAAATATTATGAATACAATTTTTTTTTAGTAAAAGATTAAGTGATGTATAATATTTTTGAGCAGGGGTGGACTAAATACTAAATGCATCTTAAGTTTCAATATATACTTAATATAAACAAAAACAAATACCCATGAAACCAAGAATATGGATCAAGGGAGTACCCACCGAATTCATAACATTTATGCTCCAAATCAATAGCTATAAATGTACTGTGACGTCTATGATCTTTGCTTAGTTCATTGTGTCGATATCGATAAATCCACCTATGCCTACATCCCTAATTGCTGTTTAGTCAGTGCAATCGGCGATCTGATTAATAGTGTTCCCGCGAAATGTTTAATCTTTCTCGAAGCGTGTCTGAACTGGGACCCTTTGCTCTTCGCTTGAGCAGCAACACATTCATTATGCATAAACTATCGATTGTTTTATGTAAACATCACTATAGTTTACCATGAAGTAACTATTTATAAAGGTATATAAAGTTGACATCTATTTTTGGCTAGTTGAAGTGCTTTCGATTTCTGACTATACAGTTGCAGTGCAGATAAATATCTCTTCGAGATGCTGTTGATCATTTCCCATCAGATTGTAGCGTTATCCTTTTTGCTAGTTTCCTCGAATTTACTTTTTTTCTATATACTATCTAAAAATGATTTTTTTCTAAAAAACGATTAGTGTCATAAAAATGATCGGCCTAAAGAAATGCGCTACATAACCAGGGCTTGAAGAAGATAAACCATATTGGTCTGACTCGTCCAGACTCATATATGGGGTCATATAAAACTTAGTTATACGACTTTACTAGTTTTTTACCTGTTTCACCCATAATTGTCGTTTGTGATATTTCTAGACCAATACGACCAAAAAGAAAAGAGTGTATTCTCATCTCAAAGTCATAGACGTCTGTTGTTATTTCCAGCTGGTTGTACGTTTTCTGGTTTGCTTACTGCTTTTTAAAAACTTTTGAAAAGAAACACTAAATAATTGACGCTATTATTTCGTGCAAAGTTTTGTTAGTGTAGGTAAGTTTAATTGACCAAAATCTTCTCTAAGGAGAAGCCTATGTTCAGCAGTATTAGAGGCTTTAAGGAAGATAAGTAGGTGTTTTTTGTGTCAATAGATTGTAGACACGCAGTATTAACTTACAAATCATTAGGCAAACGTTGTGGCATCTTGTAGGAGGCGGATTCCGAACGGCGGGGCGCCGAACAAACATGGGGTATCTTTGGCTACCCCTCTTGTTACGCTGGCCACTAAAATGCTGCTTTTATAATAGCAAAAATGTTATTGGGTGATAAAATTTATTTTAAATATGTTATTGCCACAAAGTCGAAAAGTTAAAATTGAGAATAACAGCCAGTACTTAGAAGTGTGGTAGTAGGAATTAGATAAATAGTCAAATCAGTTCAGTGGTATACTAAAGAAGGAACTATTTTAAAGTTTACTTGAAGGCTTGTATTGTTGTATGCCCAGATACTAGCAATGGCTTTTTTTTCTCACCATGAGTACGTGAATGTATGTAATCTCTTTTTATTTGCAAATCTTCTGTAACTCATCGTGTGAGTACGGTTTTCAGAGCCCGACTTTCCCTATCACCTAATTTTGGATGTAAATTATGACTGCGGCAACGCACTTGTAACTCTTTAGTTGCATGTGCTCATAGGCGGTATAAGTCACTTATCATGTTGTAGTAAACCACGAAAATACTTAATCAATTCTATAATATTAATACACTATTACGTAAATAAATTTGAGTTTGAAGCTCTACAAACATCAATACTATATATATATATAATTTCGAAAGTAATTCTGTCTTTTTATATATCTGTCTGTTTGTTACGATTCAATGAAATTTGGCATGGAGATACTTTGATACTTGAGGAAGAACGTAGGATACTCTTTAGCGTAATAACTGATATACACGCGGACCTTACAAAGCTGGCTACTTATAAATATATTCAGTTAGCGATATAGAGCGTCATTTTATCGGTCCGATTTTCCCGCGACGATCGCAGGTCTTACCAATGTTTTCTTTGTTAGGAACCTTGGCCAAATATTTGAGCTAATTATACGCTTGATTTAACACTCTCCACTGAATTTACAATCGTTTGTCTTTCCTAACAATGGGTATTCGATGTAAGAGGGTTTAGTTGCTTTTTATCTTGTTTTTTGGTGTTCATTTAATAGAATTATCGTGTTTTTACAAGATTTTTATTAACTTGCAATGTATGTATGTATGTATGCTTGTATGTTCGGGTGGAATCTTGCAACTCAATTTTGAAGTAGATATCTTCAACTGATTTTGCTAAGCATATTATACAGCGTGACAATACAATATTATAATGACATGGAGCTGATCTGATGCTGGAGCTGGAAGGTGGCCATAGGAACTCTGTAAAGAAACGTCGCAACATCATCGAGTTTGGACTCATTTGATTCGTCTCGAGGCATTCCAGTAAAAGCTTGTTTTTAAAAAGTTTTTTAATTTAATTTATTTTGTTGTGTAGTTAAGAGTCGTGTTACTGGTTGGTGATATAGTAATTGAAATGTGTTGTAGTAAGTTATATGTTGAGAAGGAAAACTTGATACAAACCTTGTACCAAGCCGCCAGCGTGGTTTAGTTGTCCAAAACCTTCCTTCTAAGGAGTTATGTTATGTTGTCCAGCAGTGGACTGCTAAAGGCTGTTCTTGATGATGATCTGTTTATTGAAAGGTCTTGATTAGTTTGAACAATAATAAATTATTTGCCATTTGTAAATATTTATAATTAGTACATATTATAACTTAGCATTGAGCGTTTTTTATCAGTCCTCATTATGATTTTTTAAGTAAAATATCATATATCTACTTTGTCCATGCATTATATAATTGTTCGATTCTTCTTTTCTAAAAACAAAAATACACTTTAATGCCAAATCGAATTAAAATAAAAAAAAGAGTTTATCTATCCCTCTGCTGCTTATATTATCAGACTTAAAATTAGAAATGAAAAGAAGATAGGTAAAAAGGAAGGAGAAGTTAGCTATGGTTTCTTTGAACTAAGATGTCATAGATATCTAATTCTTTAGTAATTCTACACGTTATATCGTTCTTCAAGCATGGACTTATAATAAAATGTTGCAAAAAACTATACCTACCTCCATTTATTATAATATTAAATTGTCAAACGCAATCTCAAATTCAATATACGAAAAATAGTAACCCTAAAATGCCGCATCATTTGTCACAGTAACTTTCAATAAGGGTACAATGTACCAACTTCATATCATACCTCAAAAAATATTCCAATATTATGATTTACGACATAATACCGAATGGCATGCGACCAAACACAAAGACCAATATAAAATACGCTCTATATTATAGTAAAATATTCTCAATCGCGGGTCCATTTACATTTGTTGGTTTAAGATAAATATTTTTTTCTCCCCCGAGGTATGCAAAAATGTCGCCAAGATATGCTCTGTTCGGGATAATACTAAAATAGCGGGTAGCAGTTTTTGTTCATATAAATCTTCAATAGACTTAATACACTGGAGTGCTATTGGATTTTCAGAAAAAAAAGGGTGAGAAGAAAGGAAAATACAGCGTTCGTCATTTTTATAGCGAGACTGTAAAAATATGCACCTTATGTTTTAGTACATTTTATAATGATAGTATATAAAAAAATAAAATTGAAAGTTGGTATGAGTATAAAGACTATCAACCAAATATCTATTTGGAACGTTATGAGCGAAAACTCAAAAAATAGATGAACGCGAACATTTCTTACGCCTTATAATTTTTGCTTCATATTTTTTTTATGTGCCTACCACAGTGACTACTCTGCCTGATGAAAAGCATGAGTACAATTGTGGTCACCATTCTTATAGAAAATGCAGACAATGCAATAATGCAGCATGGTGACCACGCTATGGTGGCCTAGTGAGAGCACCATTGGGCTACGAAACACAACTGCAAGTATGCTGTCATTTAAGGTTGGTCTTCTGTGGGAGGATAGTACTGGCTCATTCGTGCTGAAATAGCTCTGATACATATCTTTGATCTGTTAATTTTAAATTTTATTAATTTAATTTTCTTAGTGAAGTTTAACAATAATTTTCTCATGATCCTTAAGGTGAGGTCGTATTTTGTTATGATCACACCTTTATCTAAAGTCGGTTCAAATTTATTTGCGTTATCGCTGATCAATTACACATGATTATGTGAGAGGAAACGAGACAGTATAAATGTAGTAAAATATTTTGATAACATATAAAAATATACATTACATAATTTTTTTTTGTTTATATGAAATATGCTAGTGTTGAGATAGGAAAATTAATTAAAATTCAATCACGTTGAATGTATTAGCAAGGCAATAACTTGTTGTATATTTAGACATAACATTATTTTCTTAAACTGATAAAAGTAATATAATATGAAACATACTTAATAGCTGCTGGCACTAAAAGCCAATTAAGTAACGTACAAAAAGAGCCTATAATTCGCTATTAAAAGTTCCATTCCCAAAACACAACACCATCAGAATCTAAGCCTCCAGTTAAAATATTACTTGTTTCATACAAATATAAAGCGAATATGTGCGTTATTTATTAGGTGAGAAATACTTTGATAAATCGCCACCTTCGTGTGGGGTATGAAAGTACCCTGCGCGGGGTAAGAAAGTACCCCCTTCGCAGCGTAAGGGTTAAAATTGCTCCGTCTATAGAAAAGGAGGAATATATTGTTGTATTAGACAAATGTGATTGAGTGTTTGCTGTGTGTTTCTTGTTTATATGTCAGGATGTATTTTCATCGAAAATTATTATTTTTGGAGTAGCGAGGAGGGAATCAATCCTTACAAATTTGATTTAGTTTTCTCTTCTCTTTTGATTAACTTCGTAAACAGTTTTTTTTTTTTGGACATCTAACACAATGCCATCTAGCCCCAAGCTAAGCAGAGCTTGTATTATGGGTACTAGACAACTGATACAAATACATCTATACTTTGTTTTTTGTAAATACATACATATTATACTTAGAAAACACCTATTCTATTCTAAGTATAATATGTATGTATTTACAAAAAAAAAGTTAACAAAAACCGACTTCAAGATTCGACTCGATTTCTCTTAGATGCCATCATCATCTTAATGTCCTTATCCATGGTATCACCGTTGAGACCTCACCTTTCCAATAAAAAAAGAATCATCAAAATCGGTTCATAAACGACGAAGATATCCGCGACACACATTAAAAAAAAAACATTAATACGGTCGAATTGAGAACCTCCTCCTTTTTTGAAGTCGGTTAAAAAAAGCTCTGCTTGGCTTGAGACTGGAGGGCGTTGTGTATATTATATAATAAATAGTACAATTATATATTACAATAAATATATTACAGACTAGTACGTGGATATAAAACATAAAAATATCTACGTGCCGATACCAATATTTGTCCCCGGTTAGGATTGAACACGTGATCAAAGGCTCGGCAATCAGAATCACAAATCACTAAACCACCAGTACTTTCCCTAATTTTAATTTTATAACATCTCTAGACTGGATGTAAGAATATATTAAAATTATGTAACGATTTTCTAAGATTATTTTCTATGGCAGACAGTTATTCTATAAAACTAGAGAAACTTAAATGTTATTACATAAAACTTTCAACCTAATGTTTCAAACAATGAATTGTTCCACGAGTATGTTTTTGTACATTTGTTTTAAATACTTAATTCAGACTTTGAAATGTTAGGAATACATAGACTTCTCTGTACTGTTTATTACAGTTTTGTGAGAATTCTGCGTAAAACTATTTTTTCAGTTTAAGACAAATGTTTATTTGTTAGTGATTCTATATGTTAAGTTAAAGTTGTAGGATCGATTTACAAAATATAAAATCAATACAAATAAGCTAGCGGACCCGACAAACGTTGTTTTGCCACAAAAATAAAAATTAGAAGTGGGGCACCATTATCACTTAGGGGTATGAAAAACAATTGTTGGCCGATTCTCAGACCTACCCGATATGCACACAAAATTTCATTGTGTGCATTGTGTGTTAGATGTCCGAAATATTTATTTATTCTTATTATATATAGTAGTAGTAGTAGAGCCACGCTGATTTCAGCACGAATGGGCCGGCTCGACCGGGCGGTACTACCCTCGCACAGAACATCAACGTAAAATGACAGCGTTCGTGCTGGCGTGTTTCGTTGGTGAGTGCGAGACCGGAGGCCCAAATAGTCTAGTCAACAAGTTCCATACTTGTTGACTAGACTAAAAGATGCAGCAGCATCACTAGGCCGCCATGGTTTGGGTCGCCATACTGCATTGTCTGCATTCGCAGTGAGTATGGTGACCGCCACTCTTGGATTATGCTTTCCATCAGGCAGAGTAGAATCATTTTGGCGGGGCATACATAAAAAAAAAGAAAAAAAAAAACATAAAAATTGGTCCAGCCATTTCGAAGGCGAATGGTAACAAACACCGCGACACTACGCTACTCACATCAAAAAAGCAATTCTTAGAACTTTCGTGTGTCTGTCTGTTTGTTCCGGGTAATCTCTGGAACAGCTTGATGATTTTGAAAATATTTTCACTGGCAGATAGCTGATGAAATACGGTGTAACTTTGGCTACTTTTATTTTGAATTAGCTTCACCCTGCGGTCACTTCACTTGCCACCTAACCTGTGGGCGTCCTACACTACGTTTGCTGATACGTGGACTCCACTTCTGAGAGCGTTCTGAAGTGGAGTCCACGCATCAGCATTTTATGCCATTGTATTTATATTTGTGCTACTGGTACCTGACCCGGCGAACTTCGTATCATCATATTTATTTATGTGAAAACTAGTTGTTGCCCGCGACTCCGCCCGCGTATATGTCGGCTATCGCGCCAAATAGTAGCCTATGTGTTATTCAGATATATAAGCTATATTACTGTAAAGTTTCATCCAAATCCATTCAGTAGTTTTTGTGTGAAAGAGTAACAAACATCCATCCATCCATACTTACAAACTTTCCGGTTTATAATATTATTACTTAATATAGATTTCATTACCAACCTTAACCAAACTATTATCAAACTGATTACACAATTACAAATGAAACCAGTTCAAATAAAACATCAATACGCGATGATAAAGTGTGGTACACAACAGGGTAGCCGAACCACCCCGGAGACAGGGGTGTACTCTAAGAATAAATGCCCTACATAAAACGGAGTGCTAGAAAATGTACGTGAGCGTTCTTAGCACCCCATATGTGGAGATCTATATAGAGGTGTTAGTGCCCTGTGAGATATTCAGAGTAACTAGAAATAAAGTTGCAATACATACATATTGGAAAATATATCTTTGGTATGTTGTATTATTAATCAGAAAACTCAATGATTTTTTTTATAATGAACATGACATATTAACATGTAATATTGATTCTTAAACCAATACAGAGCTTTACAACATGTGTAGAGGAACTAGACAACGTTAATAATAATGAGAAAATTTAGAAAGTCATCAATTTAAAGAAATATATAGAAAAAGTCTAAAATAAAGTAGTAACTACAAAAAGAAAACAAATTAATCAATTACTATAGTGAGTATCCTTACGATTTCATTGCGAAAGGACTTCTTGGACAAGTGAAATATGTCAATACCTTCGAACTTGTCAGTGTAGGTACAAAGCAGTCGTGTCATAAGCATAAAACAAACTACGTGATCAAGAAGGTAGCGTATTTCTTCCTCAAAGACCGGAAACGCGCTTATAACTGCCCGGTTGCAGGTATTATCCGACCAGGTGACTCGTTAGCTCCTTTGCGCCCTACATTGTAAAAAGAGCCATCCGTTAATTTATACTGCTTTCGTTGGTTCAGTGGTAGCGTATGAAACTGCTACACGTGAGGTCTCGGATTGAATTCCCAAGTCGGACCAAATGTTTGTATGATATACAAATGCTTATTTGAATGATTTACAAAAAAAGTAAGACGTATTTAGGTATATCGGTTGTCAGGGTCCCATCTTACAAACTCTGATTAGTTTAAGCTAGATATCGTTGTGCGAATGTTATTATTATTATACTTAAATACTTTAGGCTTAGCATTTTGATTTAGAAAATACACATATTGGCTTAACTCTTTATTTATGATATTGCAAACACTGGAAACGTTTATTTTGTTTTTATTGAAAGTGTTTATAATGCGTATCGTACATTTACGATGAAAATAATTGTTTCTTCATAAAAACTTAAAAAAAAACAATGTTTGTACGGTGATGATAGTAATTTTATTGTCATTAAGAACAACTACAATACTTCAAAATCAATTTCCGGTTTTATCAACTCTATACAAATACCGAAGGCCTCGTTACAAAGACGGTTTTCTGTGGCGTAACGCTCGCAGTATCGCATTATATCATTTATAAACAAAATGTGTTAAAATAAATCGCTACGTCGCACCAGGAGCCGCAGATACGCGGTTTTAATGGCCACACACGACGCCTACATATTTTATATAGTATGTTTATTTGAGTATCATTTTTGAGATGATTCGCGTGGAGATGAAACGTTTTATCAGTGATAATAATGCTGGATAGGAGTATTTGTCATAGCGGAGGTATACATCTAGTCTTTATATCTGAGATATACGAGAAGTATAAACTTTCTTCTGTGTAAGTATCAAATAAATGTTTTCTTGCTTTCGTGGTAAGCGACTACCACGCTTACGGATACCTACATTTTATCTTCTCATATCCGTGGAAACCCCTCCCAAACTATCTCCAATCTCCAACGGACCATCCCAAACACCCGACCTTGTGCTAGCTGACGGGCGCTCCTCAGAGTCTATACCCCTAGGAGCTCGACCTCGCTAAGCACAAGTCACAACACTGGACAAGACCCGGGCGTCACTGACAGGGCAGTCACCTCGTGGGGCCTACCCACAAAGACATGACCCAGCTAGTTACGCCCCCCCCCCCCCCGGACTGAACTACCAAGGGGCCCATGGACCCAACCCACTGGAACAGGCATCAGACCTGGAAAAGTTACCCCGAGACCCTAGGTGGGGTCTACGAGAAGAACCACTTGAAAGATCACGACTATCTATGGGTGTATCGTGAAATATTAATCCATACTATTATCATAAATTCGAAAGTGACTCTGTCTGTTTGTCACGCTTCCACGACTAAACTGCTGCACCGATTTCAATATTGAGCATGGAGATGTATTGATTATTAAGGAAGGCTACTATTTACCGTTGTAACTGACATACACGCGGGTGGAGCTACGGGCTAAAGCCAGTGCAATTATACTTTTGAATGAATATATTTTGTTACCCTCTTAAACTATTTAGACCAAAAATTGGTAACAAAATCAGTCTAAATTTATACGTGAAGCAAAAACAATGTATCACTTTTTGCGAAAATTATGCAAATGGAGGACTATACAATTTCTCACAACTAAAGATGATGGAGGAATGCAGAAAGTTAATAATAAAAACATAATAGAAAAGGGATTAAATGAATTTTGGTCGAATTTGACCACAGGGCGACACAAATTAGGGTGAATCTGAAAAAAACACAATACTTATGGCACACTTGATTATTAATAACTCTGAAATATATAGATCTATACAAGTAGTAGAGCTTATAAAGGCAACACTCACTGTGTGTACTGCATACAGGTATATTCGAGCAGAAGTGCAGTTCGACAAGGCAGAAAGGTTGCAGCCACTGCCTGCAACGATAGGAAATTGTGCGAAAGCTTAGATTCGCCAGCGGCCACTGTCCATCTACAGTAGCTGTAGAAAGAATAGTATGGATTTAGTTTTGTACTTTACTTTGGAATTAATTTATTTTTAACCGACTTTAAAAAAGGAGGTGGTTATCAATTCGACTGTTATTTTTTTACGTTTCGTACTTCGTACTCATCTTTCGACTGGGTTAACTGATTTCAATTATTCTTTTTATTTGAAAGCTGGTGCTTAACACCACTGAACATAAATATTGACTTATTTACAGGTCGCCACACTATGCACATTGTGTGGAAGACAAATTCCTTATTAGATCAGCTATTTGTCCATGAAAATTGATGAAATAAAAGAGATTTGCTGGAATAAACATACAGATAGACATCTTTTTTTCATGTTTTTTTTTTAGTTAGTTTTACTGTAATGATCGAAGTGCGTCATTCAAAGCATAGGCTTTTGGATAGAATACAATGGTCCATTGTTGAATATAGACCTCTCTTTAGCAAGGAGGTTTGAGTGACTTTACTGTAGTACAAACTCCCCTCTCGCTTTATTGTGATAAAGATGGTATTCAAAGAGTGGCAAAAACACTTGTGGCTCTTGAGTTGCAGGTATCTATGGTATGAGGTAGTAACTTACTATCAGGTGATCTGTCTGCTGGATTTCTGTCCTATATCATCCATCAAAAGCTTTAAACAGTCCACTACTGCATGTAAACTTTTCCTTATCAAAAGAGTTCTCCTTATCACCGTGGGTGAGCCACGCTTAGGCATGAATGGGCCGGCTCGACCGGAGTGACGACAGAAAATCGGTGTGAAATAGTGCTTGCGCTGTATTTCACCGAGTGAGTGAGGATACGAGAGGCACATACCCCAATCCCCTACCTCCCCCCACCCCATCCCCAAAAGGCCGGCAACGAACTTGTGACGCTTCTGGTGTTGTAAGTGTCCATGGGCGGTGGTAATCGCTTACCATCAGGCGACACGTCTGCTCGTTTGCCCGCCTGTTCCATTAAAAGAAAAAAAACAAAGCTATAACGAGGACTGCCATAGACGGATAGAAGTGAAAACTATAAACAAATAGTTGTTTTTTTTGGATATTGAAATTGATTGTTTGAACTTAAATTTGTCGCCCTCTGTGAAATGTACCAGTGAGTATACACATATATCGCTATACATTATGTCACTATGTCGTTGATGGCTTACATGAATTTACTTACTTTTCACTTCTAAGTAATGGTAGATATAATATTATAAAGCTGCAGAGTTTGTTTGTTTGTTTGTTTGTTTGCTTGAACGCGCTAATCTCAGGATCTACTGGTCCGATTTGAAAAATTCTTTCAGTGTTGGATAGTCCATTTATCGAGGAAGGCTATAGGCTATATTTTATTTTCAAAAAAATTTGAGATCCGTAAGAAAATTGCTATTTTGTAACCCAAGGTGTGAACTCGAAAACCTATTTTTGCGTGCGCTGCAAAAAGTATTGACAATAGAACAAAATCATGTATTACGGGTTTATAGGTCCCATTAAGATCTACAAAAAAGTCCGCGAGAGCATATATCTAACTATCATGGTTTAGTCACAATAACCGCTTTTGTGTTCAAAAAAATTATTAAATCGTCTGAAGAAAGAAACTACTTTATATGTGTATCGTAATATTAATCCTTATCTAAATAAAGCATTATGTTATCAAGGGTATTTATGTAGAAGTAAAATACTTTTTGTTTCATCCCATTCGGACATTTCGTTTAGAAGTTATCACGAGTATAAGACGCTAAGAGTTGGTACCTATTATTGAGTTATTTGCCAAAGAGTTTTTATCAACATAATACCTAATATTAGTCTTTATCCAAATAAATGTGTTGTTGATTATGAGTATTAGATCTTAGAAGAGTATAATAAATACATCTATACTAATATATAAAGCTGAAGAGTTTTTGTTTGTTTGAACGCGCTAATCTCAGGAACTACTGGTCCAATTTCACCTTTTATGATGTTCTTTTGTTTGAAAAAGTTCTTTCAGTGTTAGATAGCCCGTTTATCGAGGAAGTTTATCGAGTGTATCTTTATCATCACGCTATAACCAATAGGAGCGGAGTACCAATGAAGAATGTTTCAAAAACGGGGGGAAATTATTACGCTACGGGCAATAGGAGACGCAAACGACGTTGCGTGGGTCATCTATACTAATATATAAACCTGAAGAGTTTTTGTTTGTTTGAACGCGCTAATCTCAGGAACTACTGGTCCAATATCAAAAAGTTATTTCAGTGTTAGATAACCCGTTTATCGAGGAAGTTTATCGAGTTTATCTATATCATCACGCTATGACCAATAGGAGCGGAGTACCAATGAAGAATGTTTCAAAAACGGGAGAAAATTATTAAGCTACGGGCAATAGGAGACGCAAACGACGTTGCGCGGGTCATCTATACTAATATATAAAGCTGAAGAGTTTGTTTGTTTGAACGCGCTAATCTCAGGAACTACTGGTCCAATTTCAAAAAGTTATTTAAGTGTTAGATAGCCCGTTTATCGAGGAAGTTTATCGAGTTTATCTATATCATCACGCTATGACTAATAGGAGCGGAGTACCAATGAAGAATGGGGGAAAATTATTACGCTACGGGCAACAGAAGACGCGAATGACATTGCGTGGGTCAGCTATCCATACTTATATTATAAATGCGAAAGTAACTCTGTCTGTCTGTCTTGCTTTCACGGCCAAACCGCTGCACCGATTAGAATGAAATTTGGTACACATATAGTCTAGAGCCTGAGAAAGGACAAAGGCTACTTTTTAATGCGAAAAAGTGGTTGTAAGGGGTTTAAAAGGGGGATGAAAGGTTGTTCTGGGAGTTCACTCGCCACACGCCTGCGCGTTACCTACGTCGGACGTCTTGACAACGAATAAACAAGGCTGTCACAATCATAAAAATTATTTCACTTTTTCAATGAAGACTTAAATATTAAGATATTAAGTATATATTTGTCAATCTGATTTGTATGTTCATTATATTAATATAAATAAATAAGCCAAATTAATATAATTAATTAACAGCGTTTCTTAACTTCAAAATTCTCTACAGAGGTATCGTCATTATAAGCTAGCTGTTGGTTAGATATGAATAAAAATGTCATTTAAAGTTTGTAAGAATTTTACCCTCAAGGGGGTAAAATAGCAACAGGGGATGGCACTTTGTATAGAAATATGTAAGGTTTGTGAGTTAGTTTGCGACAAGAGGCAAAATATGTATTAGAGCTATTCTGATATGACATTTACGGAGTTATCACGGAGAAGATAGTATGCCAACTGACAGTAACGACATGATTACATTGAGACGTGGATTCTGGTTGACCTAGGCGCGCGCGCTGGACGGTGCAGTGGTTATGATAGCACAGATGATTTAAAAATAATATCGATCCTGATCTGCTGACTAATGAGATAGTTATCAATTAAACGAACGGATCATGTCAGGCGTGGAGGGAGATGTTGTCGAATACTTAGTCTTTAGAAATATCAGGAGTGCCTTCCCATAAGTTGAGGCTGCAAGTTAATGTTCCAGTACTATTAAATGAGGTATCTTGAGCACCAAAGCAATGTGTACATGGCTAAATATTACACAACTGGACAATATGGCAAAAGAAAAACCGTAGTTATTAAAATTGTACTTTTTTTTATTTGAAGCTGCCAAAGTGACTATGGTCAGCCTGATGGAAAACTCAAGCAGAATCCAACAGTGGGGGCAACCATACTCACTGGGAAAGCAGACAATGCAGTATTGCGTCCCACACTATGACGGCTTAGTGAGATGCATTTTCACGCCCCACTTAAAGGCCCCGGGATCATAGTGGGAGAGAAACACGTGCGCTGGTAGTGAGTTCCAGTTTTTAGCTGCTTGGCACAGGAAGGATGAACCAAACCGTTTGGTTCGAGAGTGAACATGTTATTCTGCAGAGCAAGGGAGAAGGGGGACCAGTTGGAAGAGCTCCTCAGAATACTTCCAATGATACAGATGGTAGTGGACTGCTATAGAGGCGATATCTCTACGCAGCTGCAGAGGTTCAAGGAACTCGGTGGCTTCGGGACTGTTGGTAAAGCGGACTGCTCGCCACTGCAACCGATCGAAAGCATCAAGCAAATACTGCGCGGATCCATCATAAAGATGAGAACAGTACTCGAGGTCCCGGCAAATATCCATGCCCAGGACACCGAGCTTACCCCGTAGTGGCATTTGTGTGCTCTGAAAAATGGGGAGGTAAAGAAATGGAGACTTTTTGAAGAGAACGCGCACAACTGTGTTTTCGTAGCGTTGAACTCGACCAGATTCTTATCACCCCATTGCAAAATGCGGTTCAAAACCCGGTCGAGCTCAGCGACAAGCTTCTGTCGATTTTCCTCAACGTCTGCCAGCCTGGCTGAACGGTGTCAAAAATATCACCCATGAACTGTGCTATCGTCTGCATAGCAATGTATGCTAGCTCTTGAAGAAAGAGAGCGAGAGAGAGAAAGCAGAAGAAATAGTGTGGGCGACAGGACTGAACCCTGAGATACGCCAGCGTTTACATCCAGAACATCAGAGGCCGTGCCGTCGCAAAGGCCCATAATGCGGCGCTGATGAAGAAAAGCGTCAATCCAGTGACAGAGTCTAGGAGGCAGACCGAATGCCGAGAGTCTGGAGAGAAGCGAGCGGTGCCAGACCCGGTCGAAGGCCTTGACCATGTCAAATGTCGAAATAAGCTCATATAAACACTTTATATTTTATGTACATATATAAATAAAATACTTAAATAAGTTTTTAATAGTAAAACGTGTGTGTCTTATTTGTAAAAAAAATCGGGTGGTGTCGTGGGACATCAGATAGGAATGAGTTCCATATCAAAAATACAGATGGCGCTATACAAATTTTTTAGTTTTCACAAAATTGTCTTAACCCCTTTATTTTATTTAAACTGATTTATAAAAATATATAAAAGTTCTATGCGAGGTAAAGAAAATAAAAAGGTACCGATACATTTTGTATTATGATTTTATATCGATAAAAATCCTACCTATATTAATAACGCGAAAGTTTGTTAGTATGGATGGATGGATGTTTGTTACTTTTTCACGCAAAAACTACTGAACGGATTTGGATAAATCTTTACAGTAATATAGCTTATACATCAGAATAACACATAAGCTACTATTTGCAGCGATAACCGACATACACGCGGGCGAAGCCGCGGGCAACAGCTAGTGGTAGATAAGTTTATCAGTGATTCGTCGTATCCATACTATCTTAACGTCATATTCAAAACACTAGAGGCGTTATTACAGGGCGGCACTCGGCACTATTGAATATCGGACAAAGAGCTCTAATTGTTCGTATACAACACTCTGCAATGCGGTCGTGGCGCTTTCGTTTCGGCCCTGGTTTCGATATATTCTACTGTCTTAGGTTACAAAATAATTGGTTTAAAGTATTTAAAAAACCTATATTTTGAAAATTATTTTTGTATTCGAAAGGGTATCCTCCCGAGGTGGTCCCATTGCCACCATATCAGGATCTGATGATGGGATCCCAGGGAAATCTAGGGAAACCCTCATTTTTATAGGCACATACTATGTTTTTCGTATATTTTAACCGACTTCAAAAAAAGGAGGAGGTTCTCAATTCAACTGTTTTTTTTTAATGTTTGTTACCTCATAACTTTTGACTGGTGAACCGATTTTGATGATTCTTTTTTTATTTGAAAGCTGGTGCCCATTTGGTCCCATTTCGATTTGGTCCAGTTCTGACATGTCATCCATGAGAACACCATATAAGTCTTCAATTTGTATTAAGTATGTGCGCGACAAATTTACGAATAACTCAATATCACTCTAACCGATTTCGATGATTCTTTTTATTTGAAAGCTGGTGCTTCTCGAGTGGTCCCATTTCAATTTGGTCCAGATTGAAGTGGTTTTTTTTTTTTTTTTTTTAATTTGTACTTGTCTAAAGTTACACCGGTATATGCGTCTGGTAGTCATCATTTTATGGTATCATATTTCGACCTGGTAAGGGTCGCAGGAAACTGCTGGATGCAAGCAGCACAGGACCGATTGTTGTGGGGAGCCTTGGGGGTGGCCTATGTCGGAGGACGTCCTTCGGCTGAAATAATGATGATTAAAAAAAGCAGGTTTTTTTTATTTGCGTAGATATATTTGGTAATGTAATCAAGGTCAAAATCTTTATAGACCTTAGTACTACGTATTGGAATTGCTCTAACAGTTTATTAAACTGCACTGTTGGTGCCTTTCGGATTCTGATTAGTACTAGGTTGTGAGTTCAATGCGCGCCCAGAACAAGTAATTGTATAATGAATACGAATATTTCTTCTGCATCTAAGTATAACTTATTTATAGGTGAAATATTTAGGTACTAGATGACCCACGCAACTTTGATTGCGTCTGCAAGCTGCAAGAGCTGGGGTTGGAAGTTCTCCCTCATCCGCCATACTCACCAGACCTTGCACCTACCGACTATTACTTTTTCCAAAATTTAGACAAATTTTTAGTGGGTAGAAAATTAAATTCCCGAGAGGCAGTACAAAATGCCTTTGAAGAGTTTGTTGCCTCCCGTCCAGCTGATTTTTACAAGGAGGGCATCAATAAACTGCCAATGCGTTGGCAAAGATGCGTCGATTGCATGGGTGATTACTTCGAATAACAGAAATTAAAAAGTTTGAAAAAATAAGTACTTTCACTTATTGCATACAAAACGGCAATTTCATAGGTAAAGACCTATTATATGATAACGTAAATGTTTATTGTTCTATCGAATTCACAAAGGGAATAATGATGGTTGGGGAGATATTATTTCACACTACTGGTAACACTGAACCAGGGATAGCGATGATGACGTCATCTCGTCCTCTATGTATTATTATATCATGGTCCTATCTGTATTTTTATATCATGGTATAGGGTTTAGTTTTCCTTCTCTTCAGGTAGAAGTGTGGTTAATAATATTACTATAGTTAAACTCTTGTAGTAAAGTTATCGGATTTAACAGACGAAGCTAAAGTAACAAGTTAGACGAACTATCGCCCAATGTCCGCGCTCTCTGCAAAGAAGTTAGCCACACATCACTTAGCATAATAGTGAGATCAAACGAGCATAGACCATATAAACAATAGAATTGGCAAAAGTTATAAGTATTGATTTATTTCTAACTAGTTGTTGCCGGCGGCTCCGCCCGCGTGTATGTCGGTTATCGCGGCAAATAGTAGCCTGTGTTATTCTGATGTACAGTAGAATCCGTTTATTATGACTCCGCCTATATTGACCAACCGCCTTTTATGACGTAATTACACAACGAAGTTTGGTTTTCATACAAAATTCTTTGTAAAAAAGTCGGATATAATGACTTCGCTTACAGTGACATGTCGCTTATTATGACCCATTTTATGAATTATGTCCGGTTATAACGACCGACACGATTCTTTACACCTTCGGAAATGGTTCGTTGATTCCCGACGACGTTCGGCACGTGCCTCTTTTTTTGTTTAGAATCTCAGTGAGTACATAATTGACACTTGAAGGTCACGCATAATTTTTTGTGATATTCTTTGAAAAAAAAAGTCATTTCATCGCCGTAAAGCATGTACGATTAAGGAGAAAGGTGTAATAATATGCAGATTACAAAATGGAGAATCAAACTCATCTCTCAATATTTTGAAACCTAAGAGGCTTCGAAAATCGCAACAAGAAAATGTTGATCAAGCATTAATTCAGTGGTTTAAAATCACGAGAAACAAAGGAATACATGTAAGCGGCCCTATGCTACAGGAAAAGGCAAATGCTTTTGCCGCGCGTTTTGGTATTCTCGACTTCAATTATTGTTCTACAAGCTGGACCAGTCGTTTTAAAGTTCGACGTAACATAGTGGTGGGAATATTTTTATTTTTATGACAAAACGCTTTATATGACGTCCGCTTATTATGACGTGTTTGTCAATTCCCTTCGATGTCATTATATACGGATTCCACTGTATAAGCTATATTCCTGTAAAGTTTCATCCAAATCCGTTCAGTAGTTTTTGCGTGAAAGAGTAACAAACATTGTTAGAAATCGAACGTCATTATAATGGCAACATTTTGATTGTCATGTTTGACGTTTGACGTTTGAAGTTAAAATATAGAACTGAAGAGAGGCTTTGTGTTACGATCGACCAGTGTCGCTTTTGGGTGCTGTTTAATTGAAATTTTGCTGATTGTCCATCAGACTCGGTTTTTTCGTTATTTACCGTTATGATTGGTCTGGTTTGGACACGCGTGAGTAGTAGTCGCGTCAATTAGGCGCGATCCGCGACAGTTAAAACGGGTGTATTATAAATTAGAATACTTTGGAACCTGTACTACCACTAGGAGTGGTGAATGTGTGAAGAAGTAGAGGGCGCACCAGAGGGGCCCCTCAGAACGCCGATATCAAGGAAGTCACATATCTCCAGTAAGTGCTTGATATTACATTGGCTTAGAATAAGAACATGGTGAATCGCCCTGAGTTGAATTCTTTTGCCAGTGAAATGGCTTAGTGATTGAATGCCTGTACATATGGGCCCTGCACGCATTACAAACTTCACAAGGTGAACGCAACATTGGCGAAAGGATTGAACAAACATCCATCCATAAATACACGTGCTACTTTAATAAAAATATGCACAATATTTACATAGGATAACATAAATTATTAAATTAACGAAAAATAATAAACTAATACATTTACGAGATCAAAAGACTAGATTTTCTATTACAGTAAAAATTTTAGAAAAGCAAAATAATTATAAACAGAAAAATATTAAAAACATAAAATTACTAACAGTAATAGTCAAATTGTAAATAAAAGATAAAATTCAAACATTTTTAGAACTTAGTTACCTACTTATTACATTAAGCAACTTACATAAATAAGTAGGTACCACCGATAATTTCACTGAACCACGCTTTAATGTCTTTGTCACAGGCAATCTGTATAATTCAGGTATTCTATACAATACCTAGGCAATGTATACAATACCTGGGGCGTCCAGGCAATGTATGAAATACTTATTATGAATATTATTATCCATTACATACTTTACCTAGGTATTCTATATATTATCTAGGGATTAAATAGTGTTAGAAACTAGGAGTGAGAATAAAAAAAAAACAAATTGGAGGTAGCCTAACCTCAATTCGTATTTATAATTAAAACACTAAACAGTTCACAACTAACGAATCTTATAATTCGAAATATAATTACAAGTATTCCACGAAATACATAATAGATCGACATTAAAACGATAAGAAATAGGTTTACAACGATATAACATTAAACGACAAGATATGGCTGACGTATGCCTTGCGAACCAACAAAAACACAATAACTCCTTACCGACAGCTGCCCGGCCAACAAGTGTCCAAGAATAGCCAAGTACCGTCTTTTTATAGCTTCGCACTGCATTATTTGTCGATAGAGTAGGAATGCACCTAACAATAGAATACCTACTGATGAACCGGCAATGAGTAAAATAAATAGATTTTGGTATGTATTTATTGATTTTAAGTAACTAGCTGCCTACCTATAAAATGACGAGCAAAGGAAACGTGTTCTGATTACTTAAAATCAACTTTATTTAGATACATTTAGGTTAGGTTAGAACAGTCATAATCCCAAATTTCCTCTGTTGTTGTTGAACACGAGTTTGAGTGGATCGTTTTTGACCTGTTGCCGTAGATAGCATATTACCAGCTGTGGACTAGGCATTGTATAGAATACCTAGGCAAGTATAAAATAAATATTATTTATCACATTTCTTACATGTTTTAAGTATTTTATACACTGCCTAGGTATTGTATAGAATACCGGAGTAAACAGATTGCAGGTAACATCTTCACATGCTGTAGGATCATCATTGCGGTATGACAATTGGTAAAATATATAATTTTAGTAAAGTTAAAAACATTTATTTCAATTCTATACTATAGAGAGTCTACACCTCAAAGCCCGGGGCGATATTTCTCACAGAGGTCTGCTCAAAGGCGATACGTGGCAGCACATAGCTAAAGCTCAAAGTTATCTATTCGCTCAGTTTCACAATAGCCACTATACTACTATATATATGTACTATATCCTCCGTATGTGCGAAGATCAAAGTATTTTGATTTGACGGCCCTGCGCTTGATAGTTCGTGTATTATTATAAATTTATTAAAAGTTCAACGTACTAAGTATTTCAATAAATGCTTTTGAACAAAAACATTGATTTAATTTAGTTTTCTTTTGATATAAAGAATGTTAAGTTTGAAGTTAGACAAAGTGTTAGTAAATAAGCATAATCTGTTTTATATCGAACATCACACTCTATTAAACCCATACTAAAATTAAATTAAATTAAATTAAAATACTAGGAAATAAAAAAAACAATAAAAATGTTCACAATATTTACATACAAGTTACAAAAACTCCTCCACATCTTCGCGTACTGGTAGCGTTCCCGAAAGACTGGCAGCATTGCCACGTTGAATGGCAATGCTGATTCTCTGACCCCATGAACCTAGCAATATTATTATTACATCCATGTATCTACCTAATCCAAAATACCATAGATCTAAGCTGTCGTGTCTTGTCTGCCCCCTCATAATGGTGAGCACTTATCGATTATAAATGCTTTTCAAACTCAAACTGAAACTCAAAAAGATTTTATTCATATAGGCACTTATTTTACAGGCACTTATGAATAGTCAATATTTAATATTAAAAAATCGAGTGATTCTAGTCGCCAGTTCCAAGTGCAGCCTACCCTTCATGGAGAAGAATCTGGCAAGAAACTCCATTGTTGCTCCTTTTAAAAAATAATAATCTTACTTTTTTTTTTTCACTAAGAGACTTGAACGAGAACGAAGTCGACCAAAGAAAACAAAACAAAAGGTTTGGAGTCATTGCTGCACAGCCATGAGCTAACCAATCATGCGCCGTTCTTACTGATGGCTGTGAGATTTTTACATTGTTATATTGTGACATTGTATTGTAATATCGTGAGGTCCACTTATGGAAAATAAAATCCAAATAGCACTTTCACTCACAGTCAAATTTAAAAAGATTTAAAATGTCCAAATATAAAATAATCAATAAATGTCACAAATGTAAAATAAAGTCAGACGCATGTATCAGCCATCGACCTATTCAACCATAGTTGAGCTGCGTACTCAGGCCGCACAGCAAATCATTAGGTCAATATCAAAGAAGTTAATAATAATCATAGTCGACAAGGTGCTCATACAATAACAAGTGCGTATTTAATAAATGGGGAAACATATTGTTAGATAAGTACCAAAGTACCATCATGTATTCATTTACATTATACAAGTATGTGTGTATGTTTTCATTTATAAGTTAGAACTAAAACAATCAACAATTTGTATTTTAGGAAAAAAGAAAGATGAAATGAAGTAGAATTGATACAAGAAAAAGATAAAAATAAAGGAGAATTTAAACAAGAACAAACTAATTAAGAGAAAAGGGAAATTATTAAAGAAAATTATACAGAAAATAGTCCCAAACAAAATATTAACTTAATTATTTGTCGGAATTAGATGTCGTTAGGTTAGAGTATAAAAACAATATTCATACCGGAGTAGCAACATGTCAAATTTTAATACATTATTCAAATTTTTAGCACAATTTCAATATGAAGAAGTTAGTGTGTATATAATAACACCTTAAGCTCATGACTCTTTGTCGTTCAAATAATCGCTAATCGTATAGGCTTTCCTAATAAGGTGGTTTTTTACAGTACGCTTGAATTTATCCATAGGAAGGTCAATTACATCTGTAGGAATTTTATTATAAAGACGTATACCAAGACCTTCGAACGAGTTGTGTACCTTATGTAAACGATGATAGGTACCAACGAGTTTAGACTTGTTTCTTGTATTAATATTGTGGACATCCCTGTTTTTCTTATAGTCATTAATGTTTTGCCTAACAAACATAACATTTGCAAATATGTACTGTGATGCAACAGTTAAAATACCTATATCTTTAAACAACTCTCGAAGAGAGACTAGCACCTAAATTGTATATTGAACTTCTAAATCCTGAGGAACAAACTTACTTTTCCAATTTGTTTTATTATATTGACATAAACTTTAAAAAAACAACCGATCACCGACTGCAATAACTTTGTAAATCAAAATATATTGTTTAATTTTCGACGTCTAGATATATCAAATTAAGTTAAACAGAAGAAAAATAATTGACTATAGATTTCTCTATGAACACCTGTAACTTAAGAGTCACGAGTATATATTTTTAATATTTTTTCGAACATCTAACACACAACGCCATCTAGTCCCAAGCTAAGCTGAGCTTGTATTATGGATACTAGACAACTGATAGAAATACGTATATACTTTTTTTTGTAAATACATACATATTATACTTAGAAAACACCCAAACTCCGATACAAATATTTGTAGATTATACAAATATTTGGTCCGACCCGGAATTCAAACCCGAGACCTCATGTTCAGCAATCACACACGCCAACCGTGAGACCAACAAGGCAGGCAAGTGTCTTGCGGCCTTGAAAACTTGAAGGTCGTATTGGTCCGAAGATATCACAGACGACAATTATTTTCCACATAATAATATTTATATGGTATACATATATCTAATCGAATACCTTTGAACGAACATTTTTTGTATATATGTTACCGTCAGATTGTCAAAACCGTTAGATTGTAATCTATCTTGCGAGATTGCAAACAGTCGAAAGTTTGTTAAATGGTATCGATGAATCGCAAGTCACGCGCTGATTGGTTGAACAGCATATGTCCCGCACCGCCATATTTGTTTCTTAATTCGTCTTTATTGCCGAATGTAAAGTATTTTTGTGATTGTAAATAGATTTCATATTGAAAATACCTCACAACTTTAGAATTAGTTATATAAAATTGTTGGTACAGTAAAATTAATTTGTAATGAATCAAAGAAGTTCTAACCTAACCTAGCTCTATGGCCATTGAACGGCCTACTGTAAAACCGACTATTCAGGGAAAGTTGACAATTTGACGCGCATAAGCAGTATACCACGGTTGACAACCTATCGATAGTTTGCAATCTCGCTAGGGAGATTATAATATCACGGTTTTTACAATCTTACGGTGACATAGATAATTATCATCTAATTCTCGGAAACGGCTTTAACGATTTTCTTTGAATTTAGTATGCAGGGAGTCTCGGGGGCGATAAACTGATTTAACTAGGATTCCTTTTCAGAAAATACTAGCTGTGCCCGCTACTTCGTGCACGTGACATTTGTATTTTCAAATTATTTTAAATTTTTCATCGTTTATACCTTCCCTGGACGACGAAAAACATTTCAAAACCAAAATCAGCTAAATCGGCCCAGCCGTTCTCGAGTTTTAGCGAGACAAACGAACAGCAAATTATTTTATATATAAGATACCAAAAAAACTATCGAGCAAAGCCCTGTCATCCAGGTACTCTATACTTATACATAATATTATACCTACTTAGTTTAATAGAAACAGCCTTAGGCCTACGATAGACCACAGAACAGCAAACTTATAGATTTCATAGGAAATACTCCGACTTGTAAAAGTACTAATTTTATGAATCAACTGTAAAATCGATAGATCATAGCCAATCGATGATTGGTAGGGTATAAAGGCTTATACGAGTAAAATAATGATACCATAATATATTTTGTTTTGTTGTTGTAGTTTGATTATATGTGGGTAAAGTTATTACCGTGAGAAATCACGTCCTTCAGGCGTTTCTAGGCTATTGAGGAATACGTTTGTGCCATGGATTACATTATCATTAATATGTATACTTACTTATAGACCTTAGGACATTGCTGGGTTTTTAAAAGACAACTTGAACTTCTGACAACCGTAAAATGACAGTGTTCGTGCTGTCGTGTGTCGTTGGTGAGCGCGAGACCGAGGCCCAATGATGCGGAAGCATCACTAGCCCACCATGGTGTCGGTCACCATGCTACATTGTTTGTATTCGCAATGAGTATGGTGACCACCACTTGTATTCTGCTTATGCTTTGCATCGGGCAGTGTAGAGTCTTTTGGAATTGCCATATCTACATAAAAAGAAAAAAAACCTGAGAAACAAATCTACATGAACTGTACACAAAGAAATTTGATTGCACGTTTGGCCTAGTGGTTTAACGGTCACCACGCTGTTTCCTACTTCGTCAAGTGTCGTGGGTTCAAATCCCACGTAGGACAACACTTTGTGTAATCCACAAATTGTTGTTCTGAGTCTGGGTGTTCTTTGTGTCCGTTTCATGTATGTTTGTAAAGTCCCCCGCGGCACAGGATTTATTTCTACTGCGGGAGTTGTCTTTAAAAAAAAACACTAAAAAAAAAACAATCTGAGGATCAAACGAAGTGTTGTCTCCTATGTGAGATTTAAACTCACAACACTCAGCGCAGTAGAAAAGTATAGATAGATAGAAAACTCTTTATTTGTACACCATGTTTTTCAAGAGAGTACATAAGATGACCCTTATCTAATGTAATATACAAAGGGCGGCCTTATTGCCAAAAGCAAATATTTAGTATAAAAGTTTTTCAAGTATAATTTTTTATTTAACCTTTAATTAAATTACTGTAAACTATTTACACGTTTTCACATTTAAGTGCTTGATTTTTAGAGAAAAATAAAGATTATAATTATATAACATTAGACAGCAAAAAAAAGGAAATAACAACTTAAAGAACGGTCAGTGAACCGATTCAAACCAGCGCTAAGAACACACACGCTTAGAACATATAACGCTTAGAACATAGGCTACTATTTGCAGCGATAACCGAAAAATACGCGGGCGGAGCCGCGGGCAACAGCTAGTATTGAATAAGTTCAATTCAGGCAAGGCACATAACTCGTTAACACAGGTAGCGGATCTTATGCAAAACGGATTCTAAAGGTAGTAAAGCCACGCTGATTTCAGCACGGTTGGGCCGGCTCGACCGGGGCGGTACTACCCTCGCACAGAAAACCAACGTAAAATGACAGCGTGCTGTCGTGTTTCGTTGGTGAGTGCGAGACCGGAGGCCCAATTAGTCTAGTCAACAAGTTCCATACTTGTTGACTAAACTAAAAGATGCAGCAGCATCACTAGGCCGCCATGGTGTGGGTCGCCATGCTGCATTGTCTGCAGCGAGCAGTGAGCATGGTGACCACCACTCTTGGATTTTACTTATGCTTTCCATCAGGCAGAGTATAGTCATTTTGGCGGGCCAAACATAAAAAAAAAAAAAACGACTGATATCGGTAGTTTTTTTTATGGAATAGGGGCAAACGAGCAGACGTATCACCTGATGGTGAGCGATTACCGCCGCCCATGGACACCCGCAACACCAGACGTGTCACAAGTGTGTTGCCGGCCTTTGGGGGATGGGGAGGGAGATGGAGGGAGGGGTTGGGGTATGGGCCTCCGGTATCCTCACTCATCCTCACGTATCGTCATCCTCATCATCCTCACGGTTTCACACCGGTTTTCTGTTAGGCCGTGGTATCACTCCGGTTAAGCCGGCTCATTTATGCCGAAGAGTGGCTCTCCTACTGTAGTTGGTGGTACTTCGGACTACATTCTGTGTCTATGCGTAGATAATTACATGTAATATATTCCAAAACCATAATTTACTCAATTTTCATCATCATCATGATCAAATATGATAGGACACTGCTGGAAATATATGTTTTTTTAAATTTAATTTGAATAAAAGGCTACAACCTACTTACCTAAATAACCTCATTTCTAACTTTCCTATTCAAGCAGGTTATCCTACTTTTCTAACCCTCCATTCCAACACCTGTTGAAGAATTCTGAATAAATTATTAACTAAACTGACCACGTACTATCTATAAACAAACAACCAATTTACTGAAAGTTTCAAAGTTCAAGAAGGTACTTATAAGGGAACCTCACTTTGTACAAGGTCAAGGACATAATTTATGTAAGGTTAGAAGTTCGTATCGAGTGATTGGGTCGGGGCGTGTTGAGTCAATTTATTGGGTATAGCGGTTGAAGGGTTAACATTTGATGGGAAAGGCTTCGACTGCAGATAAGGGATGTTTTCAACACTTGAGGTTGTTTATGTAATTGATGGCTATCGATTGGTTAACGTGTTTATATTGATTTATTTCATGGTAAGCTGCTTATAAGTGATTTTACTATTTAGTTGTTAATCTCTCGTTTTCCATGGAAAGCTAAGGTCCGAAATCTAGAATCCCATATCTAACACTGGTTGTGTTAGATATGGGATTCTTCTGCTTCATTCTTCGAAAAAGTATAGTTAGCCAAAACTGGAAATTAATTTTTGAATGAAGGAAGTTTTTAATTAAACCATATTCATACTAATAATATAAATTTTAATAGTGAAAATTGTCTTGCTGTCCAGCATAAGCCTCTTCTAGAGTTCTTTCTTTTTTTTTTTTTTTTTTTTTATGTTTGGCCCGCCAAAATGACTCTACTCTGCCTGATGGAAAGCATAAGCAGAATCCAAGAGTGGTGGTCACCATACTCATTGCGAATGCAGACAATGCAGTATGGTGACCCACACTATGGCGGCCTAGTGATGCTGCTGCATCTTTTAGTCTAGTCAACAAGTATGGTACTTGTTGACTAGACTAATTGGGCCTCCGGTCTCGCACTCACCAACGAAACACGAAAAAAAATGAATGAATGAATGAATCTCCATCGAATGCGATTCCACGCTTGTCTTCTCCAAGTATGTCCTGCTATTTTTATAATATCGTGTTCCCATCTACGACGATATCTCCCTTTCCTTCTTTTGTTATGTCTCGGACACCACTCCGTTACGTCCCTAGACCATTTATCCTTGTTACTCTTAATCATATGTACTGCCCACCTCCATTTTAGTTTTTTGATGCAGTAAGTAACATCTGTGATTCTTGTGTTCTTCCTTATAGTTTTTATTATCTTTTAACTTGATGTTATGTATGCTTCGTTCCAAACTGTGCTGGCTCCTTCTACTTCCTAGCCATTTCCCACTTTAGGTGGGGTCGGTTCTCCTTGTTTTACGGCGCCAAGACATTCTGTCAAGGGTTGTCAGGTCCGGTAAATTCTCCTTCTTCAAGAGCTTGGTCATGCTGGTCCACCATGTCAACGGGGGTCGTCCCCGGCTTCATTTGCCTTCTGGTAAGCTTAGAGCCGTCTGCACGACGTTCTGCTCTGGTCTTCTCATGATATGTCCGTGTGCTGACCACTTACAAGCTCAAGACTAAAAAAGACTAACCTTATTTAAAAAAAAGACAACTCCCGCATTAGGTAGTAGCGGGGTACTTTACAAACATACATGACACGGACACAAAGAACAATCAGACTTAGGACAACAATTTGATCACACAAAGTTCTATTTGAGATTTGAACCCACAATACTTGGCGCAGTAGAAAGCGGCATGGCGACCACTTAAACCACTAGACCAACCGTGCAGTCCTTATATATCCTAACAGAATTAAGAAGAAAAAGACGTAAACCTCTTCACTATTAATTCAAAATCCTTTCTTTAAAAAGACAAATCTCTTCGATATTAAAAGGTCGCAAGTCATCCCAACTTTGCCTAACCTTTTGCCCATAAAAGTCTCGTAATACAAAAAGCCCAGTGCACAGTTCACACCTGTTAAGCTATCAATATCGGGCTTCCGAAACGGGACGTCGAACGGCCCGCCGCTGCTGAAAAACGATAAGTCGATATAGGGTTGTCACTGCGTCAAACAATTTTATAATTTACTTTTTAATAATTTATAAGAACTTTTAATTGATATTTTAATGATTGGAAGATGCTTTTTTCAACCTAAAAGAATGATTTTTATGGCGTAGTGGTCAAATGAAGTACTTATGTTGGTACATACTATTACATTTGGCTCGGCACCGACTTCAAACCTATGAATAGGAAGCACATACAAATAATAGTGTTTCATCAATATTAAAGGTTTGCATATGAGGTGTATTTAATTAAATCCTTAATAAGTTATTTTATACTTTTTAGTTTTTGAAGTCGGTTCTTTAAACGAAGTTTTTTTTTTTTATGTTTGTTACCTTATAAATTTCGACTAAGTAAATCGATTTTGATAATTCTTTTTTTATTTGAAAGCTAGTGCATCCCATGTGGTCCCATTTCAATTTGGTCCAGTTCTTGAAGTGGGTTTTTTCATTTTGTTGAAATTTATGATTACTAGTCACTCCATATCAATGTAAATAAATGTCAAATGGCATATTGCATTTTGTATTGGAGATACTTTAAAACATTATTTAACACATAAGAAAGGTTCAAAAAATTTACACTATAAAATCATTTACTTGCATTTAATTAAAATGTAATTATTGATTATGACTCATAGTGTTGAAGGTTTTATCGATAACAGTCGTAATCATGATTTTTTTACCTACGTCTTTTCAATAATTACTCTAACAACTTTCCATCAATACTTTTCCTAAAATCCCGATGTTTTAAAACCAATCAAACTGCCAACCCTATTCCTGAAGCCGATACTACCTGTTGCGTTGAACATTCGATACCCTTCAATGGGCCGTTGAACAAGGACATCATCATACAGCCGGACCAATGTGGAAACGAGACGGAAGACAAGTGTGAGGGGCCCACTTGAGCCCACACGTTCCGATGGTTTTAGCGGACCTATAAATATATGTTCGAACTTTGGTGTCGATTAAGTGGCTGGAAAGTTACTCTACTACTGCGATTTTTTGAAAATGTTTCGTATAGTTTGAAAAAGTATATGTTTGGTATTTTAATTTATTTACAATTTATCTACACATTTTTTATTTCACAAAACATATTACAATCCAGTAAGACATACATTTTAAATACAAAATAAAATATCTATATATCTTAATATAAATAAATCTCGTGTCACAATGTTTGTCCTCTATGGACTCCTAAACCACTTAACCGATTATAATAAAATTTGCACACAATGTGCAGTTCGATCCAAATTGAGAGATAGGATAGTTTAAATCTTAAATTATAGTCGCAATTTTAATTTATTGCTAATTATTGTATACAAATATGGCGGTACGAAGTTCGCCGAGTCAGCTAGTATATATATATATAAATGAATGTTTGTCTGTTCGTCCTTTATAGAATCGTAAACTATCAATTTGATCATGTCATGGTCTTCAGCAAAAGTGTAGTGCATGAGCCCACAAAGGTTTCTGAGTTGGTACTACCAATCTTTGACAGATGGCCGACATACACTCGGGCGGAGACGCGGGCAACAACTAGTTAATTATAAAATCCGCAATGTTAATTTCATATTGGTGTAGTAGAAATAAATGCTTGGATACAGAACAAATGAACATGCTTGTCACAAAATTGTTTGTACAAGGTTAGGAATCGAACTCAACACTTTGTGGCCTAACATTCAGGATCACTAACCACTCGTCGGAAAAGCCAGTGAATGATCTGAAACATTGTGAATAACATTTTAATTACTATGTATTTAAAATACTATACCACAGTAGGAACAAAAATATGTCGTAGAGCAACTTTCCTAATGTTCGCTCATCGGAAAACCATCCCGTAACAGCACCGTAAAAAAAGAAATCCCATCGATGTCGGCGTCCCGTCCCGGGACACCACGGGACCTCATTGAACCAGGTTCCCATTTGCATATCGACAAGTGATTTTAAATTCACCTCACTGTTTCCGTAATTGATACTGGGGAAAATTCACGTGCTTTTTTTAGTGAATTACCGGGGTTTTGTTGCTCTAATAGGTGGTTGAGGATTAGTGTTCGGTGGTTATCTATAGAGATGCCACGAATAGTTATTTGGCCGAATACCGAATATTCGGCGAGGCTCTTGGCCGAAGTACTTTCCGTGGGTGACAAGTCACAATAAGTCACGACTCGTAAGTTACGAGTTTAAACTTGCATCGCTGAAGTAGTACGTGCAGTTTTGTTTCATTGGTGTTTAGGTCGCGGTCGTGTCACAACACGCTTTATTTGTTTATGTTGGTGCATCATACTGCACGTACTGTGTACTAAATATTACCGACTTGTAAAAGGAGGAGGTTCTCAATTTCATTGGCATCTCCTGGTAGCGGTGTATATAGTGAGCGGCTGTTTTCGGAAGAAGGAATAATTTATGAGGAAAAACGCAATCGTCTGCTATCTATAAATGCTGAAAAAATTGTTATTATTCATCATAAATTACCACTCGTAGATTTTAAATATGAATATGTTAATCTGTCTGTTAAATAAACATCTTTGTGAGTAATATTTAGTTTTATTTCATGATTTGCTATTCCGTATTCGGCCGAATAGTTCGCTACATTCGGCCGAATACCGAATAGCGAAAAAAAGTGGCCGAATACCGAATAGTTACCGAATATTCGTGGCATCTCTAGTTATCTATCTATACTGTCTATTTGAGTGGGTTAGTGTGTGGTACGTTATCATTATCTCTAACCCGAACGTTCTTTGGGAATGTTATCTTTTCACTGCCTTGATGGCACAGTAGGCGCGTATGTGACTGCTGCGCTTGAGATCTTGGGTTCGAATTCCGGGTTTGACCAAATGCTTGTAAAATCTGTAAAAGTTTGTTTCAGAATTTGGGTGTTTTAATATTTTACTTTTTTTATTTATTTATTTACTACCATACACTATCATTACAGATTACATCTAATGCAATAGTGTGGGACAAAAATTTACAATACACACAAAATACAACACAATAAACAGTGCAAGAAATAAAAATATAGAATTAAAAATACAACTCTCACTCTCCCAATACTCTCATAATAACACTGCAGCACTAGAATAATACAAAAAAAAACTAAAAAGACAGCTTAAACCTATACATACAACACAACTAATACAATACCGAAGAAATAATTAAAAGAAAAAGAAATCCATACAATTAATTATCTTATTTCTAAATTATTACTAACAACGCAGTAAGCGACCCGTGAGAATTCATTCAGGGATCATGAAAACAATCTCTTAGCGCACACAGTCCGATCTCACGCAGGACGGCTGGGTTATGTATGTGACCACGAAGTACTTTAAACATGTACGTGGCCAGAGCCACCTCTCTCCTCACCTCCAACTTCAACAACAAAATCCCACCATGTCTAAAACAAACAGTGTAGGATACAACAACGGGTATCCTGGGTAGACACTATAAAGCTTGCAATACAAAAATCTCACAAATTTGTTTTGTATACGTTCTAACATTAATTTATATTTATTTTCGGTTGGAGACCAAATACCGGAATTGCATTCGAGGTGGCTTTTTACTAGTGCCTCGTATAACGCTCTCAAAGCTGTGATATTTGTAAAACGATATATAAGATGTAATCTAATATATATATCAGATATCTAGTATCTACGGGATGCTTAGTTTGAGACTAGATGGCGTTGTATGTCAAATGTCCGAATTATTAAATATTATTTAAATATATAACTTTTGGTAAGAATAACGGATAGAAACTATCATCTGCTGGAGAGAGGGCCAGAGAGAGGGATGTTACTGCGGTCTCACAGCAACGCATTTAAGCAATTCGTTGTTTCTTACTTATGGGAATTCAATACTTCTCCTACCTCTATTACTAGGGGAAGAGAGGATTTCACTTGTGACTTGAGAGCCATAAGTGTAAATGGGCAGTGGTTGGCACTTACCATCAGTCGACCCGTCTGCTCGCTTATGCCTATACCATAACATAAAATTGATTGAGCCATGAATTGGTATCCAGAGTGGATTATCACTGCTTACACCTTCTCTAGCGTAATATTTCAAGCCATTCTCATACCGGTCTTAATTTGACTGCACGTTTGGCTTAGTGGTTTAACGGTCATCACGCCGTTTCCTACTTCGCCAAGTGTCGTGGGTTCAAATCCCACGTAGGACAACACTTTGTGTGATCCACAAATTGTTGTTCTGAGTCTGAGTGTTCTTTGTGTCCGTTTCATGTATGTTTGTAAAGTCCCCCGCGACACAGGATTTATTCCTAGTGAGGGAGCTGTCTTTAAAAAAAAAAAAAAGTTCCTTACAAGGAGTAGTGGGTTTTTGGGTGACCGAGTAACTGTGAGTCAGTAATAAAGCATTTTAGAAAACTTCTAAGCATTTATTACCAGTGATAACTTATTTGGTTAATTATTTTCTTTCATTTCTTCGTGGCTGACGTATAAGTTAAAATAATCTAACGTCAAAATGTAATTCTCTAATTAATATTCTCAAGAGAATGTTAATGTTGACCTGATGAATAGAAATCAATATTAATTTTTACTCTAGATAGTAGAGCCACGCTGATTTCAGCACGGTTGGGCCGGCTCGACCGGGGTGGTGCTAACCTCGCACAGAAAATCAACGTAAAATGACAGCGTTCGTGCTGTCGTGTTGGACCGCCAAATGATGCAGATGCATCACTAGCCGGTCATGGTGTGGGTCATTGTCTGCATTCGCAGTGAGTATGGTGACCACCGCTCTTGGATTCTGCTTATGCTTTTCATCAGGCAGAGTAGAGTCATTTTGGCAGGGTTAAACAGAAAAAAAAATACTAATATATCTGTGATACCTGGAAGGTTTTAAAATCCAGAGGAAATTGAAGCCTATGATATATTTTTCATTGACTTAGAACCAATCAGTTTAGCAAGCAACAAGGTTTCATGCCGTGAGGCAATTCAAAAGTACTTATTACCTATTTATCGCGTAAATCTTCTGTGGTAGAACCATGTTTCGTCACAAAGGGCCGGCTCGAGCTATACATACTAGAGTCTCAATACACTACTACTGTTAAGCAATCTTTAGTTGCTTTTCCCTGAGCTTTTGAAAGAAAATAAGTTATTTCCATCAGCTGTTTTTTAATATCCACAGCACTTGTGTACCCTGAATGGTAGGGGCCTGTAGGTGGCGGTAGTCACTAACCATTAGGTGGCCTCACGTAACTATTCTTTTTGAAGTTGGTTAAAATGGTTGTGTCATACACCAATGAGTAATGGTATGCTATAGGCTATATATCATCACGCTAAAACCAATAGTAGCGGGGTACCAATGAAGAATGTTACAAAAACGGGGGAAAATTATTACGCCACGGGCATTAGGAGACGTAAACGACGTTGCGTGGGTCTGCTAGTAAACTCATATTGGTATATGATACATTTTGATAAGTTTTTTTGTATATTTGGCCAGCCAAAATGACTCTACTCTGCCTGATGGAAAGCATAAGCAGAATCTAAGAGTGGTGGTCACCATACTCATTGCGAATGCAGACAATGCAGCATGGCGACCCACACCATGGTGGCAAGTGATGCTTCTGCATCTTTTAGTCTAGCCAACAAGTATGGAACTTGTTGACTAGACTTTTGTCCATATAAGTGTTGTAAGTTGCAAAACCTTTTTGTTATTTGATAATTCAAATTAATTATAACAATCCTAGTCATTAAAGATCTAAGTCGACACCTTATAATTAAAATTTTAATGTATCTTGTAAATATTACGGCAATTTATTACGCATTTATATTTCTTATTTTGCATTTAACTAGTAAAAGCTTTGAAATAGTTAAGCAAATCGTAAAATATAAACGCACAGCTGATTTCGATTTCTTGCAGAAATGAATTCGCGACGGTGTAATTGTACACTATCGTTAGAAACCACAGTTCAAACATAGCTGTCGCTTCAAGGAGCGTTCACAAAAAAAAAACGCGACCGACCGAAAATTAAATAATGAAAAAATATAGCCCCCACTTCCCTTGTACAGATGAAATTTGATTAAAAAATCACGATTATTACACGACCACCCCATCGCGGAATTTTAACTCACCCTTTACATACCAAAATCGAAATTATCAGTGACTTTGGACCTTATTACGTATGCCTAGAGGTGATTATTCTTGAACGAACAGTAAATTTATCGATGTATATTTCAAACAGTCGATTCCCCCCTTCCCCCTATCCTTCAGTCGGTACCCCCTTTCAATAATTTTTCATCGTTTTGATCCACTCTCTTTGTGGTTGTACTCTTTATACTTAGATTAACAAACTTTTTTTAAATTAAAATCGCCGTAACAAATATCGGCTTTGTTCGGAGAACAGGTTTTTTTTTAATTTCGTGGACCTGAAATTTGAATGGTTATTTTCGTGTAATAAATCGAAATTAGCTGTTATATGTCTATTAAAAGGTACAATATAAAACCTTTTTGCTTTGTTTAATTTCTTTCTGTTGTCTTTTCAATATTAAAGTATAAGAGAAGTATATGACGAGCTTGGTAATAGAAACGTGATACGTATAATAATTTATGTACGTACATAAACTATTGGCCTTATCACCAAATGAGTTGATAGAGATGTAGAAGATGCTCACAGTTTGCTGCAGTAAATGTAGTCCCTTTTAGATAATTGGTAATAGTATTCGTGTGGTGACCATAGAGTTATTATAAATAGAGCAGGGTAGCCAGGCCCAGTCGTCCCTCGGTTAGAAAGAGAGAGACGATCACAGTATCTATCTGTCGTTATCTACTGACGAATGCGCAGTTAGCGCGGAAAAGCAGCATAGCAGAACGATTCGCGCATCGGGTACCGCGATCTTCTCTCTCTTTTTAACCGTTGGACGTTTCCGCGTACAGGCAGCCGTATGTCATCCCCACTCTATCTATAATAGCTCTATGGTGGTGACGGATTAAAAATACGGAGTATCACCATCACTATTTAACCTGTGGGCGTCGTAAGAGACTAAGTGAGCAAAACTGCTCAGGACAAGAGCACTACAGAATGAACGAAAACTTGAAACATACCCTATACTAACCCGTCTGACCAGGTGATATGTTAGATCAAAATATATCTTCTTAAGAGAGGTCAATATTCAGCCAGTGGATTGCTAAAGGCTGTTGATAAATACTTAATTAGTGATACGACTTTACTCTTCATTACCTTCTTCCGAGTTCAAATGTTGTGTCTGTATGTAGACTGTCTTTTACAAAAAACATACTAGCAGTCTGTGCAATTCCTAGCCATCACTACAATAATTTCTAATTAGCTTATTAACTAACAATTAATATCCAATAACCACACACTGTATATACTACAAACCAATAGACAAATGTCAAAAAATTTAAAATCAAAACTCAAATTAAAAACAAACAAATACCCTTCATTCCGCATGCTCTACCGATTACAAATTCATAAGTCATCCCATTCACTCTTCATTCATCATTCACTCATGAATATGCTTCAGTGATTGAATACGTAGCTCTGATCATCATTAGTAATCAGAGATCAAAGGGTTAGGGACAATTGCGAGTATTGTCACAGGAAGGGAGAATACTGGTTTAAGTGGTGTTGCATTTACTAATAATATGAGAGGCAATTTTTATCATATTTGCATTAACCCTCACATATAATGAAAACAACCCAACCCAACAACCTGATGGTAAGTGCCTACCGATAGCCATATAGACCTATGACTCAAGAGTCAAAAGAATACTGTCGGCCACTGACTTCTCCCCCAAAAGTAATTATACCATAGACAAGATATTGAGTACTATGTAGGTATGTTCTAAAGCTTATGAGTGAGTATAATCTTAATTTCACTTATCTCATAAATGATTGTCTGCTCTACAAATATAATAGATACTGCTGATACCCTCTATCGATCTCTAAACACGTACATTTAATAAATAATTATCATCCAAACAGAACTCTTTACACAAATACCGTTTCTAGTTAGAACTCAAACTCACGACCTTTCACTTAGCAGTTAGAATAACTAACCACTGCACCAACACTCCAATTATCATAATTTAAAAATAACAAGAGAATAGATTTCACAAAAAACAAGCCCAGCAAATAACAAGGGTTGACAATAGTCACGGCATATTAGTCCCATTCGAAGCCACTTCCACAGATCAAAGAATCGTATCGGGATTACAATGCATGCATGCATATGCATCGCATGGAATATGGATGAGACAGACACACGTTGAATGAAGCTTTGGGAAAAAACAAATCGTATTTTTCCTAGTGTTGTTTGCGGTGAGATTGGTTCGTGAATTTAGTAGGAAAATAATTTTGAGTTGTTTTGGTGAAGTGCTGTGTGTTTTATTTAGTTTTTTGTGTTTTTTGTTGTATTTAGATTTACTGTAATACTAGATTTTGCCGCTCGCGTGTATATCGTAATAATACGAATTCCAAGGTAGTAGAGCCACGCTGATGTCAGCACTATTGGGCCGGCTCGACCGGGGCGGTACTAACCTTGCACGGAAGATCAACGTAAAATGACAGCGATTGTGCTGTCGTCATGGTGTGGGTCGCCATGCTGCATTGTTGCATTGCATTCGCAATGAGTCTGGTGACCACCACTCTTGGATTCTACTTATGCTTTCCATCAGGCAGAGTAGAGTTATTTTGGCAGGGTGAAACATTAAAAAAAACGGTTATCGCGGTTAAGGGTAGCTACGCCCTTCCTCAAGAATCAAAATTCATTGAAAACGGTGCAGTGGTTTGGCCTTGAAAGCGTTACTGACTCACAGACAGACAGAGTTACTTTTGAATTTATAATATTAAAGTATGGATATCCAAAAGATATTATCCATGCACACCGTGGGAGTGCCACGCTTCGGCAAGCATGGGGGCTGGACCGGAGTGATACCACGGCCTCACAGAAAACCGGTGTGAAACAGCGATTGCGCTATGTTTCAGCGAGTGAGTGAGGATACCGGAGGCCCATTCCCCAACCCCTCCCCCCATCCCTATCCCCCAAAGGCCGGCAACGCACTTGTGACGCCTCTGGTGTTGTAAGTGTCCATGGACGGCGATAATCGCTTACGCGATGCGTCTACTCGTTTTCCTCCTATACCATAAAAAAAAAGAAAGCTATGGAAGTAACTATGATAGCATTTCACTAGGTCGCCAGTATGGGTCACCATACTGCACTGTCCACAGTCGCATTGAAGATGGTGACCGCCACTCTTGGATTCTACGCATGCCTTTCATCAGGCGGAGCAGAGTCATTTAGGCAACTAAAACTTTAAAAAAATTATAACCTTCTTAACAGTTCACTTTTTTTATAGAATAGGGTCAAACGAGCAGACGTATCACCTGATGGTAAGCGATTACCGCCGCCCATGGACACCCGCAACACCAGAGGCGTCACAAGTGCGTTGCCGACCTTTGGAGGATGGGGAGGGGAATGGAGAGAGGGATGGGAGGAGGGGTTGGGTATGGGCCTCCGGTATCCTCACTTACTCGGTGAAACACAGCGCCAGCGCTGTTTCACACGGGTTTTCTGTGATGCCGTGGTATCACTCCGGTCGAGCCGACCCATGCATGCCGAACCACTACACTAGAGAGCCACTCTCCCACGTACTTCTAGATTCACCTAATAAGCAGACGCGTAACCCAACGGTAATTGCCTGCAGTGGTAGTAGTTTTTTTTATGTATGGCCCACCAAAATGACTCTACTCTGCCTGATGGAAAGCATAAGCAAAATCCAAGAGTGGTGGCCATCATACTCATTGAGAATGCAGACAATGCAGCATGGCGACTCACACCAGGGCGGCCTAGTGATGCTTCTGCATCTTTTGGTCTAGTCAACAAGTATGGAACTTGTTGACTAGACTATTTGGGCCTCCGGTCTCGCACTCACCAACGAAACACGACAGCACAAACGCTGTCATTTTACGTTGATTTTCTGTGCGTAGTGTCCAAGAGTAGAGAGTGGCCATTGGATAACTACACTAGTCCATTCCTGTCTTAGCTTTTATGCCTTAGCATGTCTTAGGCAATATTAAGCTGGTAAAATACCAGCGCCTACTAATAAAAATAATAAACACAAATGTGAACACACCATTACCTATCTACAATAATAAGAATATTTAACTGTTCATAAATAACATTACGGAGTGGAATTGCTTAAAGCAGCGGCTGTTATCTACCATCACACAACAATATGACAATATGGCCGCTTCTATAGAATAAGGTATAAAACGTAATCATATCCCGAACGATGAGTGACGAAACTGGTATGAGTAATGGCCGACATTTAGGGTTCTGTAAGAAAATATTTAATCCAACTACTTTTTTTCAATATATTTAATGATAAAAATGTTGTTTACTTTTATGATGATCATTATAATATAATATCGCTATTTAAAATGTATAGATATGTAAACGATAGATAAGATGTCCTAACTTTCAAGGAAAGAAAATCGAATTCTTACTGCAAAGGCTGACAAATTGCTTATAACTCCTGAATCGCCAGCGGCTATGAGCGGTGGTAGACACTTTCCATTTCATTAGGTAAGGTGGAAAAATATAGATATGAATCTTTGGATAAACCAACATTTAAACAGATCTAAATACAAGGAGTAGAATCTAAACAAAAGAACTCGCTAGCCCATAGCTTACGTGAAGAACAACTCAAGGATAGGACTGAAAAGATAACAGATGCTTAAAAACTGGTCAAACTTCAAAAAAAGCTAACAGAAGTATTAGTAAGTCGTAACAAAAGCTTAGCACACATCATGGCTAACCAGGAGATCATAGACTGCCTCGGTGGCGTAGTGGTAGCGTATGCAACTGCTGTGCTTGAGGTCTCGGGTTCGATTCCCGGACCAAACGTTTGTATGATCTGCAAATACTTGTTTCGAAGTTTGGGTATTTTCTATGTATAATATGTATGTATTTACAAAAAAGGTATATATGTATTTATATCAGTTGTCTAGTACTCATAACATAAGCTCTGCTTGGCTTGGGACTAGATGGCGTTGTGTGTTAGATATCCGCAAACATTTATTTATTATTTATAGAATTGGCTTAAATTCCATTTTGCAAATATCATGTTTTCAATGATGTCGCTGAAACAGATCACCAAACTAGCTTCAAAATAATTGTACGGAACCCTTTTAATAAAACCCAGTGCAACCTTTATTAAAACATTGAAACAAACAGCAATTACATGTTCTCTTTTAGTTCATAATCTTGATCTGCTATATTGTCCGAGCCACGTTTGATGGCCTTAATATGGTTATTGTCAATTTTATGGTGAAATATACTGGTTGAACCTAAGAATATCACTCGACATGACTTTTTTTTATTTTCAACGACATTTTTATATTTTCAATGAGTTTAAGCGGTCTATAGCCATTGATAATATAATCTAATTTGAAGGTATTTTTTAAGACTTTATATGATTCCACAATGTTTAATTAATTTTTTTTTCGAACAATGTGACTAGCGTTTAGTTTTTATTGTCTGTGGTTTAATGTATGAAAGGAAACCACTGATTTTTAATTCTGTAAAAATTTTGGCAAGTGAAAAAAGTTCAATAAAGACATACACTTATCTTACGTATGTTATCCCAAAAGAATAACACGGAAATGGATTAAAACATTGACATTTTATGAATATAAATGAAGAACCATTTACTTAATTATTTCCAAATAAACATACACTCAGATGCACGAATCATCATCTTGCTTTCTCAACCTATAGACCGAACCCACCCATAAGAAATTACATGAGGAATATTAAATCAATTTATTTCTTTTATTTTTTACTAGTTTCTGCAGCTCCACCGCGCTTTACTATGTAATTGCAGTAAATAGTACCCTATGTGTTATTCTGATAATATAAACTTCATTATTGTAAGGTTTCATCTAAATTCGTTCAGTAGTTTTTGCATGAAAGAATAATAAACATCCATACAAACTATTAGTAGGATTTTCAACTACCGTAGATTTAAGTAAACTAATTTAAAAAATATATTTTAAATCAAAATCAAATATATTTTATTTCAAGTAGGTCTTTTCCGGTACTTTCGAAACGTTACACAGAATGACTCTAGCTGCTATAATGTAGTATTAGTATGTAGTATCGTAAAACTCGTCACATTAATGACATATTCGCCAAAAGCCGTTTAAATATATTGCCACACACTCCAGTTTCCATAATCTCATTTACACCATCGATTATAGTATAAATCGGCAAATTTAAATGCCACCCTCCTACCGAATATGACGAACGCCGTACAAGGCAATAAACGGTATTCATAAAGTCTGCAATGCGTTGTCGATATAAAGTACCTCGTAAAATATATTTTTTTTAATGCAAAGTTGCCCCGTCGCGATGTAATGCTTCCGTTGCTTTTGATAAAAAGTACAAAGTTTTAAAATATCTGTGGAGTTGAATGATTCATGTTTTAAAAAATAAGACATATTTTGAATATAGTATTAAATGTGTTTTCATATCTGTTTAACGTTTATTGACATTTTCAGTAAAAATAAAATTTATTTTTTTATTTTATTTGACATAAATTAATCTACCATATACAATAAAGTTCGGTCAAGAATCGTTTTTGAGAATCCTTAAAGTGAAAATTAAATGTGCTTTATCATCATAAAGACGTAATTATTTAACTTTCATTTGTCTTTTTTTTAAATATGAGCTTTTCAAAGTGACTCCACTCTGCCTGACGGAAAAAATTAGCGAAATCCAACAGTAGTGGCGACCATACTAATTGCGAATGCAGACATCCTATGTTTTATCTTCCACTTTTCTATGTAGTTATCATGTATTTCAACATCTCGCATGTATTTCTTTCATGTTCTAAGATGGTAGGATTTTCCTTAAATCAGAAAAGCAAAATGTCATGCTTACTATTTATAACTCACTCTTAGTAAACCTAACTTAATTAGAACACAAGGATAAATCAAACATACTTACATACATAACTGAGTGAGTGATGACTGACATAACATAACATAAAAAAGACATACTTCATTTGAACTTAGAAAATTCGAAAACGAAACTAATCTTTCGAAACCATAAATAAAGCTCTTATCATTGTCTATAGCTCCATTAAATGCACACACACACTACTCTCATTTTTTATTTAAATATTTCGTCACAGATCTAGCTCTACTCCATTCTCAAGGCTAGAATATTTTCCAGAACGTACGGAAACGGATATTGCAGTGGGGCCGATGTCTCGGTCGTTCCATTTGTCACGCTGCCCGTTTGATACAACAAAGATGCGACAAAGAAAACCACACAAAGAAGTGTGAAGGATTGCAGGCCGACGCTTTGCATGTGTTGCGTCAAAAATATTAAAAAAAAAAACGATATTGTCTATGGTAGCATTGACAGATTTTTCGTTTGGTTTTAAGTAATTACAATTTTGTGAAACTATTCTGTAGTTTGTGACAATGTATTTGAGAGTTCTAAGTTTGTAATCGGCTTTGTTTATATGTAGGTATTGTTTAAATGAATGATTTTTTAATATTATTATTTCTTTTATTAATTTAAAAACTAAGTCATCAATAAAAGATTCCCGTTATAGTAGCATAGTGCTAGTGGTATACAATATGTCCAGTCATTGTCCAGCAGTGGACATTTTTCACGACTGAAATGATGATATCTATTTTTTTATGCTTAGCCCTGCCAAAATGACTCTACTCTGCCTGATGGAAAGCATAAGCAGAATCCAAGAGTGGTGGTCACCATACTCATTGCGAATGCAGACAACATGGTAACCCACAGCATGGCGAGTGATGCTTCTGCATCATTTGGGCCTCCTATATGCCTCCTGATATAGTATATACTTTGAGTATACATCACGCTACAAACGTTAAGAGATAAGCAGCAATCATAAGATTCCATAATAACTATAATGTGTTAAATAAATGTGTTCTATTCATTAAGTTCTCAGTTGTAACTTCTTATACAGACGTTCTCTTAACAATTTCTTGAGAAAGTACACAAGAAAGATTCACCGCTGTTGTTTATCTACGTTTCACGAAAACTTTCCAAAACACAGAATCCCTAAACGGCAGACATAAAAATCGAAAATCCCGCGACTTACCCGTTAAGTTATGGCGAATGAATATAAATGCCTTCAAATACTGCGATATGCCTGAATCGGCTGAAATATGTTTACAATAACGGCGAAGATATACAACCACTTAGGGGATGAACGAAGGGGTGAAATATTGTCTTGTTCATTGTTCGGGAGATGTTGAAGATCTGATGTTTTGATGTTCGAGTTTTTTTGCAGGTGTCGGGTTTAATATATACTCTAAGACTGAGGCAATAAAGATCTATTTTATACAGTCCCTTATATAGTTTGATATGTTTTCTATTTGGAGATGCAAGGAAAACTAGCTAGTGCCTACCTTTTTATTTGTTTGAAATCGATGTCACAATGCAATATAATATATATTATTATTTTAACATTCTGTTCAAAAATTATTTTTTGAACAGAATGTTAAAATAATAATTTTATTCAAATTTGATTTATTCATGTTCGATTAGTTATTGCAGTTATAACAACTTTTTAAGAAGCATTCAAATTATTTTATCAAAGGTCTAAAATTTAATAAATACACATAAATAATTAGGATAAAATTCACTATAGTGAATATGTCTTCTCAGCCCTCACCCACAAATGCTGGCGAGCATTTATTCATTGAAATCCTTCTTCAGAATACAAAACTACTTCTCGGTGTATTTTACAGTCCCTCCTTACGAGTAGACTACTTTTCCTCACTCGAAATACTGTTAGAAAATCTAACTCCTTCGTACAGTCATACTATAGTCATGGGTGACTTCAACACTTGTTACCTGAAAAATGATTCTCGTTCTGTCAAACTTCGATCTGTTACTGAGTCCAGTAATCTCTCCATTCTTCCATTAAATCCTACACATAATCTCCCAAACCGTAATCCTTCTCTCTTAGACCTTATCCTTGTGTCCTCTGTGGAGCACATTGCCAAACATGGTCAGTGCTCTGCAGATTCATTTTCCTACCACGACCTTCTCTTTCTTTCCTATCTCACTCGCACTCCTAAACCTACATCTAAAATAATTTCGCAGCGTAATTTTCGTGATATGAATGTCAAAAATCTTTGCATAGATATCGAAAACATCGACTGGACTCCTGTTTTTAATTCTCAATGTGTCGATGAAAAACTTGATTTGTTCACTAAAAATCTGATAAGCTTGTATGACAAACATGCGCCGATGCGCCAAATAAAAGTGAGACATCTGCCTGCACCCTGGCTTACTGAGGAAATAAAGGAGGTTCAGAGAAAGAAAGCAAGGGCTCAATCGAAGTATAAAAAAAACCCGACAGCATCAAACTGGGAAAAATTTATATTTGTTAGAAATCACTGCAACAAGATGTGTAGGAATGCTCAGCGCCGACATATCCACAAATCTATTGAAGATGGTGACCCAGTTAAAGTCTGGAAATTTCTCAAGTCATTGGGGATCGGCAAGTCACGTCCTGCCTGTGCTTCAAAAGATGTTGATATCGAATCCCTTATTTCACATTTTTCTGCTTCCTCCAACTACGGAGGAGCTATCAAGACTACAACACTGAATAATCTTTCTTCTCTGCCGACTCCTGACTGTTCCCAATTTCTTTTAAGTCAATTTGCTGCATGTGATGTTAGGAGGAGCATAATATCAATAACCTCTAATGCCGTAGGAAGCGATGGCATCAGCCGTAATATGGTACTACCTATCCTGGATGAAATCCTTCCCATAATTTGTCATATTTATAATTATTCCATTTCCATCAACATATTTCCATCTGCATGGAAAATGGCCCAAATTATTCCTCTCCCAAAGAAACGCAATCCGTCCTCCATCTCTGATTATCGCCCTATATCTATCCTTCCTTTTTTCTCCAAAGTCCTCGAGCGTCTCATTTACACTCAGCTAAGCTCATTTCTTACGAAAAATTGTTTCCTTAATCCTTTCCAATCTGGTTTTCGACCAGGCCATAGCACTACCACAGCTTTAGTCCATATTACGGATGATGTAAGGTCAGGCATGGACGAAGGTAAGCTAACGGTTTTCACTTTACTGGACTTCAGCAATGCCTTTAACACCGTTGACTTTGATGTCTTACTAGGTATATTGTGTTCACTTAACATATCTCCATCGGCAATTGACTGGTTTCGTAGTTACCTGTACGGTCGCCAGCAGCGTGCTTGTATCGATAAGGTTTACTCCTCTTGGCATACAACATCTGCAGGTGTACCTCAGGGCGGCGTGCTATCACCGTTACTTTTTGCAGTTTTTATTAACTCAATCACTAAACAATTACTTTCTTCCTACCATCTTTATGCAGATGATCTCCAAATTTACACACAAGCCACTCCAGACAGTATAAAAGAAGCAGTGGACGTCATTAATAGAGATTTACAGCAGATATGCAACTGGAGCACGGAATATGGAATAAATGTAAACCCAAACAAAACACAGGTAATGATAGCGGGTAGCTCCAGGTTACTATGTACAATAAACTTTGAACAGATACCAGATGTTTGTTGCAACGGCTCGCTTATTCCATATAGTGATAAAGTTAAAAATTTAGGGATCTATATGGATAGGTATCTTTTTTTTTTTTTTTTTATGTTTGGCCCGCCAAAATGACTCTACTCTGCCTGATGGAAAGCATAAGCAGAATCCAAGAGTGGTGGTCACCATACTCATTGCGAATGCAGACAATGCAGTATGGAGACCCACACTATGGCGGCCTAGTGATGCTGCTGCATCTTTTAGTCTAGACAACAAGTATGGTACTTGTTGACTAGACTAATTGGGCCTCCGGTCTCGCACTCACCAACGAAACACGTCTATCCTGGGGCCCTCAGATTGGGGAAGTTAGCCCTAAATTGTTTGCAGCAGCAGGATCTATGCGAAGGCTACGGAATTTTCTTCCTATTAACACTAAAATTGCGCTTGCACAATCTCTTCTACTTCCCATCCTTGACTATGCCGATGTCAGCTATCTGGATCTCACCGAAGACCAACTGAATAAACTTGAGCGACTTCAAAATCTCTGCATTAGATTCATATTTGGATTACGCAAGTATGATCACATTTCTGAGTTTCGTTCTAAGCTCAGGTGGCTACCAATACGCTTTCGCCGGCATCTACATATTCTTTCTCTTCTATACAGTGTTCTGTTTCATCCTCACACACCTCTTTATCTCAAAGAACGTTTTCAGTTCTTAAAAAACACACATTGCAGGGACCTGAGGTCATCAGAGAATTTAATACTGAAAATGCCAAAACATTCAACTCAGTTTGCAGACAAGTCTTTCACTGTGCAAGCTGTAAGACTTTGGAACAACTTGCCTGAGACAATTCGACAATCAAACAATTTGCCTATTTTTAAAAAGCTGGTGAAGGACCATTATTTGTCATTATGATATATTAAATAGATATATAGAAATATTATATCCTCTTTTTAGCAAATTATTTTAATCTGTATATGTATTGTATGTATATAAATCGTATATATGTATATGTAGGATTATGAATATATGTATGTGTGTGTTACTGTATGTATGTTTGTAATTTGAAAGTGAGTGGGTGCTATTTTTGTTCATGATTGTTTAACTGATATTTTTAACCATTCACGTAGAGGATTATGTGTTACACGTATGTAAGCTACCCAAAATTTTTTGAATATCGAAAATCCGTGTTGTGGATTTTCTGGAAGAGATCGCCGTGAGCGATAAGACCGCCTATTGTAACATTTGCATATATTGTAATTCATCCTTTGTTTTCTGTTTGTAATTTTGTATGTATACAATAAAGATATAAATAAATAAAATAAAAATAAATATATAAACGAAATAAATCTCATAAACATTCCATTCCATGCCATTCTCTTTTTATCTCATGTTCAAATAATCAAATTTTATACACTTATTTTTACGAGGTATATAATTTATAATATACACTTGTCTAGATAAAACAATGAAAATATATAAATTATCATAGACAGGTACATATTATACAAGTTATCAGTAGCCAGGTTTCAACAATGTTCCATAAGGCACACAATAGGGTTTAGCATTATCTCCCTATTAAGGAAATATATGATGCAATGTGATCCAGTTAGACTTATACTAGATTACTTGACTTATTAAAACGATTAAACCTACATATAAAACATCCTTATAAATTGCGTAAAAAAAAATTATAATAATATTCTCACACATCTCATACATACAGATCAAAGATAAAGCCCGTACTATGGTAACCGGATTACTAATAAATATACCTATGGACTCGTATATCTAATTCTCTTAACATAAAACATAGTTATGATCTTGACCGATCGAACCTCTGGCTTGCAGTCAGGACCACTAACCACTACAAACCAACATGCCCGTCCAAAAACAAATCAAAAATGATGACAACTTTCTTAAAAATTACCAGACGCTAACAAACCATAATTATTGATACTTTTATTATCTACCTCCACATTATTCCAGAACTACAAATCGTATTCGAGAACCACTGATTAATTTTACCAAGCAATACGAAGCCACGACAGAAAAATCTATTAAATCGTACATACGTACGCACACATACGTACTTCTTTTTATGGATACGTGAGCGTGTGTGAGTTAGGGGGTAAGGGAGGCAGCAAAATCTTCAGTAGATGGATGTTCTAATATTCAAATGGGATACGGAACTATTATTGTTGGAGCTACTGTCGATATGTGTGTAGTGAAAATATTCTTGATATTTGAGATCATGTTGCAGGATCTCCTGAAAGTTTTTTTATCATATAAGACTTTCAATAATCGCTCTAAGAATATATTATTATGCTACGTTAGATACCTTAAGTATTTTTTTCTAACACAAGTTATGTAGGGAAATCCGAGTATGGTATGTGAATACTCGATTGTTAGATTAGATAAAACGAAATACGACAGCACAAACGGGGCGGCTCGACAGGGGCGGCACTATTCTCTCACAGAAGACCTACCTAAAATGACAGCATTCGTGCCGTAGTGTTTCGTTGGTGATTGCGAGACCGGACGCCCAATGATGCAGAAGCATCTCAATAGGCATAGTCATTGTCTCAATAGGCATTGGTTTTTTTTTTTAATTTTAATTTTAATTGTAATTTAATTTTGATTTAATTGTAATTTAATTTTGATTTAATTGTACTTTTATTTGGTTTTGGATTATAATTCTTTGATTTTACTTTGAATTTTGATGGAATGTTTTAATGTTAATTTTATTTTATTTTATGTTTTAATTTCATTTCATTATAATTTGTAATTATGTGCATGCATCAAATATGGATCTATATGGTCTGAAATAAATGGATATTATTATAGTGTGGGTCACCAGACTGCATTGTTGCATTGCCTGCATTTAAAATGAGTATGGTGACCACTACTCTTGGATCCTACTCACGTTTTCCATTAGGAAGAGTAGAGTCACTGTGGCAGGCCCATATATAATTCAGATTTTATTTAAAAAGGTATCTTTATATATCACGTATAAATTTGTTTTTTCCTCTTCACGAATTATTCTGTCCATTTGTATTTAACACTTAGTGAAATTTAACATATTTAATAAATAATACTTGACTTTCAATATAAAGAAATCTTTTAAAACTTTTAAGAAAATATTTTAATCCAGTTGACAATAACACCCTACATATAGTTCTAATTTAACTTTAACAATTTCAAATACCCTCAACCCTCAAAATTACACACATCGACCATTTAATCAGACACTGTCCTAACACGACAAAAATCAAAACCCGCGCAATCTAAAATATCTTGCTTCAAAATGAGCTGTCAGAAGTTGTATGCCTCGAGGCGTTTCGTCAACGATCAAGACTGGTAGGGCGGCGTAGAGGCAACTTCTTTGCATACTTCCCGCACGGGTGTTGGTGCGCGATACGTCACTTATATTATATTGTGTGCCTACATATTGTGGGGTAGTGGTGGGAGAACATCGATAAGAATGAAGAAGCGAATAAGAAATACTAAATGTACGCAATATAGTGAGCGGGAATTACTACCCAGATATAGTTCAAGTTTTCATATTACCGATGTTACAGTAACGTGTTTTGTAAGGATATAAATTACACGTGAAATTCCTACTTTTTACACAACTATAGTGAAGCCAAAAGGAAGAGTAATAGTTTTGGCAGGCTTTAATGGAAATATTCAAGCAATTCTAGCCATTAATCAATATTTTATATCTGCTAAACTAAAAAAAGGTTTTCGATTTAAAACATACTGACTGGTAAAGTAATCATTTAGGACAACCTCTATTTTCTTTTACATTCTATCTTCTGAAAGCAAAGCAAAGCACAAGCAAAATAAAATGACTGTTTATTACATTAATATTCATTTTTATGAAATAAAAAATTTCAAAATTTTAAAATCAATTTGAAATCGTGACAACTCAATTATTTTCATCAGTGACTTCGGTAAGGCGAAGCAGCCATCGTCACCACGGTAAATCTCGCCACGCCAAAAATCAGTTTTGCCCTCGCCTATAGATGTTTCACATCAATAATTCATTTATTTTACTACTCATTACATTTAGGTTTATATAATCTTCATTTCTTTTAAGAACCATGTCAGTTCACTTGCATGCGATAACAATGTCTTTTAAGTAACATCTAGTGTCATCTTTTGACGGAGCTTGCGTATGCTATTTATATTACAAAACATAAATACACAGGTACAATATAAAAGGCAAAATATAACAGTACAGTATTACCAGTACTATTATTTAGTCTGTGGTATTACATACATTTTAACTTGGATTGACAGTTACTAAATTATTAGTATGTACCCAAGTAATCTTGATACTTATCACAACTATCGATGCCATTTCTAACATTCTCTCCGACTAAATCCGTCGACATTCCACATCTCTACTAGATATATCAGCTCACTTCATTTACTCATACCCGTATCTTTTGTTTGCGATATTTTTGACAAGTACAAAGCGAAATCTGTGCTTGTCATATGTTTGACAGACGACGGGGGCTTGTGGGGGGTGTGGAGGAGTGCTAAGTCGTTATTAACTGCACTTGAAAATCTATAGGTGGGTAGTTTCAGCTACTTTATAGATAGACGTCTTTGTGTGTGGAGTTTTACTGGGTATTTTTTTCGTGTGAAAATGAGGACTTCTTAGTACTCGCTAAAAAAAAGATGGTATACCACCGCGTTCAGGAAGTTTTTTTTATGGAATAGGGCGCAAACGAGCAGATGTATCGCTTGATCGTAACCGATTACCGCCGCCCTTGAACACACGCAACACCAGAGACATCACAAGTGCGTTGCCGACCTTTGGGGGATGGGCCTCCGGTATTCTCACTCACTCGGTGAAAAACAGCGTAAGCGCTGTTTCACACCTGTTTTCTGTGAGGCCGTCATATCACTCCGGTCTAGCCGGCCCATTCATGCCGAAGCGTGGCTCTCCCACGGTAAAAAAATATAATATTTTTTTATTGCGGGAGTTGTCTTTTAAAAAAATAATCTGTTGTCTTATTTTAAATTTAATAGTTAAAATAGTCACATAAAGTTTATTGAAATATGGCAAGATAGTTTTAATACAATGCATATGAAACATACAGCCAACATTAACAGCCTAACAATATTAGTTCGCACATCACATTTGACACAAGTCAAAACTATAAACACAATATGAAATACATCCTGAAAATAATGAAAGCCTCCGTCAGCAGGCATTTGCACATGTACGTCACATATAAAAGCTATATAAAGTAAACTAGAACAATTTGACATGTGGTGGCATTATGTTGTCACCCCGCTACACCCCTTTCGATACTCCGAACGCGTTTAGACACCTTGAGAATGGATGGTGTTATGTTATAGTAGCCAGGCGATAAATTTTAATAGGTTCTGCATCGCGTTATTAAAGTTCACATGACAATTTAGTAGGTTGAAAGATTGCCATGGCTACTGTGACAGAGGTAGTGGATTCCTATCCTTGGCTAATAAATTGTAGTTTGTCAGCCTGTTATTTATGTGCAAGTGCAACGTGAATATTTAATTCAATTTATAAGTAGTTTTGATACCAGTACATAGTTACCATTTAAATAACTGTGGGAACTAGTAATAGTAACCGATTTTTTTTAATCGATTTATTGCCCCCGAATCCTCCTGCATACTAAATTTAATTAAAATCATTTGAGCCGTTTACGAGTTTTTTTTTTATGAGATAGCGATTATATATATCGCGATAGATAAGCGATTACCGCCGCCCATAGACACCCGCAACAGCAGAGGCGTCACAAGTGCGTTGCCGGCCTTTTCAGAAGGAGTACGCTCTTTTCTTGAAGGTTTGAAGGTCGTATTGGTCCGGGAATATCGCCGGCGACAGTTTATTCCACAGTTTTGGTGTGCAAGGCAGAAAGTTGTGGACTGCCAACCATCTAGATGATGGGGATGTAACTTCGGTCGCGTAGGACGAGTTTCAGATTATATTTATACAACAATTGCTCGTTTAAATGTGTAAGATTAGATAAATAGATAACTAATTTGAGACGCCTTAGACCAGCGACATTTCAAAAGGACAGAACAGTTACAAAAAAAACTTAAATATTAAGGTGATTCTTCTTTCCATTTTGGGCAGTTTGTATTCAATTTTGGCCCGCCACCTTCTTGATGTCGTCCTTCCATCTTATCTGCGGTCCAAAATAGAAAGAAGTAGAGGTGGTTGATGGAGGCCTACACCAAAATGGTTGAAGAAGGCTTGAGATGATGATGATGATGAAGGTGATTCTTCAATTTGTTTCTTTACGTTATATTAAGTGTAGGTAATTACTTTTTAAAATATAATAGATTTATTTTCACATATTTATAAAAAAAACAACAATACAATTGATTTTTACAACAACACGGAAAGCGATGGTTTGACGTTTAAGTCATATTTTTTCCACGTATTTCGTGTTGTATTGTATTCTAGTATTCTCTAGTCCTGCGCATTAATACATGAAACCATCCAAATTCCTTGCTTGAAACATACATAATTTGATTAATTTTCGACTGGCACAAAATGCGAGACTAATTAAAACTAGTGTAAGTGGCTGCCGCGATAAGGGTAGTTTCGGGGTGTCTACCCCCGCTTAGATGTGTCGTATCGGCTTTCGTATGATAATGTTTGTACGACGAATTGTTGTGAGAGACTTTCAAGTGTAGTGTTGAATGTAACAACTACTATCACAGATATTACCACTGACAGACACTAAATGAAAAAAATAACAAGAAAACGTTTTCAAAACTATAACTCGTCTACATCTCCTTCTTAGCGTTTCGACGGCAAACGTTTCGTGTCAGTGTAGTTAGATCTTAGCAGACCAGAACACAGTCACTCTGACTGCATTGTCGGTGGCAGCCATCATATCCTCCCTCGTGCAGGTGTCCTCCCTTGTGCAGGTGTCGTACTCGACTACATAAATACTTTTGATAGGTAAAATTTAGTCTGTTAAATTTGTTGCATTGTCTGCATTCATAACGAGTATGGTGACCACCAGGCACCACTCTTGAATTCTGCTTATGCTTTCCATCAGGCAGAGTAGAGTTATTGCCATGGCCATGCATAAAAAAAGTTTATGTCACCCGAGCTATGATTACGAATCTATTGACACCCCATGCATGAAAAACGGTTCAGTAGTTTAGGCGCGACGGTGGAACATAGAAACATACATACATAGAATGTACCCTTTTATTTAGCTTCACCGTTGTCGAGTAATGTTATTATGCTTTCCATCAGGCAGAGTAGAGTCATTTTGGCGGGCCATACATAAAAAAAAAAAAAAAAAAATTTGAAATCCGTAGAGGCAGCAAAAATATTATTTACTAACTGAGCCGATCAACTTCACCTACATCTTTTAAAATGAATAATTTTCACCGTGTAAACTACAATTTTCACTGATGATATATGTCCGTCGACTTCCTTAATAAATGAGCTATCCAGCACCTAAAATATCTTTTCTATTCAAACCAGTACTTTCTAAGATTTACGGGTTCAATAAATAATATCTTCATTTTTAAAATATTACTGGCTGACCCGACAAACGTTGTTTTGCCATTAAAATTAAAAAAAAAGCGGCCTAGTGCGAGTCGGATGGGCGGATGAAGGGTTCCGAAGCAGCAAGTAACATAATATAAAAGTTCTTGTAGTTCGTAGTAACTTTGATCGATGTTTTAAAAATAGTGTATTTTTTGCGGTTAACCATTTATGACGTATTAAAAAAAACTACTTACTAGATCTCGTTCAAACCAAATTTCGGTGGAAGTTTGTATGGCAATGTACATCATATTTTTTGTTTGTTTTATCATTCTTTTATTTTAGAAGTTACAGGGGGGGGCACATTTTACCACTTTGGAAGTGTCTCTCGCGCAAACTATTCGGTTTAGAAAAAAATGATATTAGACACCTCAACATCATTTTTGAAGACCTATCTATAGATAAATTTTTTTGAGTTTCAGTTCTATGTATGGGGACCCCCAAAAGTTATTGATTTTTTTCTATTTTTGTGTGAAAATCTTAATGCGGTTCACAGAATACATCTACCTACCAAGTTTCTTTTTTTAGAACTTTTAAAGGAGAACAATTTTTTCACACAGTATTTTTGCGAACCTCTAACTGTTTAATCAGTGAACGCAACGGAAGCTTTCAAAATAAATTATATTCCACCGTTTTTGCACAATTTTTCATTAATACTTCGCTCCTATTAGTCGCAGTGTAATTACAGTCGTATATAGGCTTCCCCGATAAATCCAACAATCAAATTTTTTTTTAATCGGACCAGCAGTTCCTGAGATTAATGCGTTCGACAAAACAAACAAATAAATTCTTTAGCTTTTATATAGGTATAAAGTTTAGAAATGTACACCCCAAAACAGTTCACCTTATTTCGTCGTATATATCACCCGTGTAGATTGCGACCACTTTTCACTAAGTACTTATACGAAGCGTTTGACTTTGACAAGGCGTACTTAACCGTTACTTGTGTTAGCTCATCATATCGCTAACTACTTTTAACGCCCCCCAATGCGGAGTAAAACTAATACCAAGTTACACTAAAGTCGAGCGATTTTAAAATACCTACTTCAAAGTGTGTGAAGGTTGTAGGTGTTAAAATATTTTGAAACTCAAAGTACCTATAGTGTTATAATCTGTAAATCTGTGTGTTTTTTTTATTTTTATGTTTGGCCCTGCCAAAATGACTCTACTCTGCCTGATGGAAAGCATAAGCAGAATCCAAGAGTGATGGTCACCATATTGCGAATGCAGACAATGCAGCATGGCGACCCACACTATGGCAGGCTAGTGATGCTTCTGCATCATTGGGCCTCCGGCCTCGCAATCACCAACGAAACACGACAGCACCAACGCTATCATTTTAAGTTGATCTTCTGTGCGAGGGTAGTACCGCCCCGGTCGAGCCGGCCCGTTCGTGATGGCATCAGCGTGGCTCTACTACCTCCAATATTATTTATCTTTATATTAATACGTAAAGCAAAAACTATGCACCCCTTTTAAATTATGCGTATGGAGGAAGGAGTATGAAAGGCACAGTTAAAGTTTATATTGAGGAGGAGTGCAGAAAGCTAAAAAATTGGCCCAATGATGGAGAAGCATCAATAGGCCGCCATAGTGTGGGTCACCATGCTGCATTGTTGCATTGTCTTGCATGCATATGTTATCGATAGTTCATTAAACATTTTGAAAACTGATAACAAAAATTTACAAAAGTAATTGTTCTAACGGAATATCTTTTTACCCGACTGCGAAAGGAGGGTTATGTTTTTCGAGTGTATGTATGTATGTATATTTCTTTGGCACGCCCTAGAGCCTAAACGGCTTGTCGTATTTTTTTGTGAGTGGTGTCAATAGATTCGTCTTAGTCGTGAGAGTGACACTGGATACATAAAAATTAAAAAAAAATAGGATTTTTGGCGCCAAAAAGTAATTTAAAAAAAAACAATGTTTTCAAAATACATCGAGTGTGGTATCAAAATAAAGATTTTTTACGATGATTACGAATATATGAAACTTATATGTTTTAACTGTTAAATATTGACGCAGTCGGGTTTTTTATTTTTAATAGTTTGTACTTGTTGAAATCTGTTTTTAATAAAAACCAAACATCTAAAAGTAAACATTTAATTAATCCATTACTTCTCGTATAAACTGATCACTTATTCAGAGACAATGCAAATTCGAAAACGTATATTTTTCCGCCCTACTTTTTGTCACAATTTACAAAATTCGATTTTACTTTGATTACATAAACCTGTGCCAAGGTATTTGATAATGAGAAGAAACTTGATTATAGAGGTCTATTTCCAGCAGTTGACTGCGATAGGATGATGATGTTTAGAAGAAACGAATGGAAAATTTTATGTTTTCTTTTTCCTCCCACAACTACTACAGAAATAAGACGGCTTCTGTTTCAACAGAACTGACTGATACTCATTTTGAGCAATTGAACGAAGAAATCTTTAAATAAATAATTCATGTATGCAACATAGTCCTAGATATTTACAGCGACAGCAATAATAACATTTGAATAATCCATTTCCTCAAATCAACATGAAATATCCACAATGCGAAACATAAATCGTAAGAAAAGCAAGATTTCGTATACACGAGAGCATTACTCCATCTGTCAACCGCTATCTAAGGAACTCACATTGGACGCGTGACAGAGATATGTTCATTTTCTAAAATAATCAACGTATAAATTCTGTGCGCAATGACAGAATTGGAGCCTTGTAAACTAGTGTTTACTTGACTTACTTTTAAACCTCCGCGTTCCATGATATAATAATCATTGTTTTTACGGGAATTAACGCGATCACAGTACTGGCCGTGGTCACTAGCTGACTCAGCCTGTGACCACGGCCAGTGCAACCTGGTCGAGACGTCAGGCAAATCAGAGGTATGTAATACCTTTAAATAAGTGATCGCGTTAATTCCCGTAAAAACAATAATTATTACGTTTTTTACTTTCTTTTAATCCAAAACAAGTTCATACACCACAAAGAAATATATGTTTACGCTGTTATCTTTTTTTAGGGTTACGTGGTTGATGTCTCGGAACTCTTATAGTTTCGTCATGTCCGTCCTCGACTTACCTTGCAAACGGTTAGTGCTAGAAATGCGAAACTTTGCATGGATATGTGTATTTACCACGTCAACAAAGTGCTAAAATAAAATTACGAAAAAAGAAATGTTAAGTGACTCTACTCTACCTGATGGAAAGCATAAGCAGAATCCAAGAATGGTGGTCACCATACTCATAGCGAATGCAGACAATACAACAGTGCAGCATGGTGACCCACATTATGGAAGCCTATTGAGATGCTTCAGTTTCATTGGGCCTCTGGTCTCTCCTCTCCGTTAAGGTAGGAGAGGCGTCTTAAACGTTAGCTTTTTCCGACTATCATTTTAATTCTACGGTGATGGGATGGATATTCTCCTAGAATTACAAGCAATGGATAAACTACAGGGAGTTACATACATTTATTTATTTAAATAATTTCTATATTTCAATATGTTACTGGAAAAAGATAAATCTTTATATTTTTTTTATATTTCAAATGTTAAACTTAACTATTTAAAAAAAAAGTAAAAACTAAAACCCAACTACGACAAAAAACGACGCTGAAAAAGTATGAAACAAGTTTGAAAAGCCGTAGTCACACGTTGTTAAAGTATTATGGTGCGTTTCTATGTAATGTGTGACTACGGCTTTTCAAACTTGTTTCATACTTTTTCAGCGTCGTTTTTTGTCGTAGTTGGGTTTTAGTTTTTACTTTTTTTTTATTTAAAATGTTTTGGTGCCGTTATTAATATATCTATATATATAAAAGAGGAAGGTGACTGACTGACTGACTGACATACCCAGAGATCAACGCACAGCCCAAACCGCTGAAGCTAGAATCCTGAAATTTTGCATGTAGCTTCTTTTTATAACGTAAGTGAGCACTAAGGAAGGATTTTTTGAAATTCCACCCCTAAGGGGGTGAAGTAGGGGTTGAAAGTTTGTATGGAAGTTCGTCATTTTTTAAGTAAGAAACATGAAACTTTACTTTTAGGCTACTGATTAAAAAAGAGTAGATACGTATTTAAGCGTTTCTGGATATTCTACCCCTAGGGGGTAAATAGGGGTTGTTATTTCGTATATAGGTCAGTCTGGATATCCGTCATTTTTGAAGTTAGAAACATAAAAACTTTACTTTTTGGCTGTTGATTAAAAATGAATTGATACATGTTTCAGCGTTTTTTAATATTTTACCCCTAAGGGGGTGAAATAGGGGTTGAAAGTTTGCATGGAAGTTCGTCATTTTTTAAGTAAGAAACATGAAACTTCATTTTTGGGGTACTGATTAAAAAAGAGTAGATACGTATTTAAGCGTTTCTGGATATTCTACCCCTAGGGGGTAAATAGGGGTTGTTATTTCGTATATAGGTCAGTCTGGATATCCGTCATTTTTGAAGTTAGAAACATAAAAACTTTACTTTTTGGCTGTTGATTAAAAATGAATTGATACGTGTTTCAGCGTTTTTTAATATTCTACCCCTAAGGGGGTGAAATAGGGGTTGAAAGTTTGTATGGAAGTCCGTAATTTTTAAATAAGAAATATGAAACTTTATTTTTGGGCTACTAAATAAAAATGATTAGATACGTATTTAGGAGTTTTTGGATATTATGCCCCTAAAGGGGTGAAATAGGGGTTGAAAGTTTGTATGGAAGTCCGTAATTTTTTAAGTGAGGAACATGACAATTTAGTTTTGGGCTACTGATTAAAAATGAGTAGATACGTATTGAAGCGTTTGTGGATATTCTACCCCTAAGGGGTGAAATAGGGGTTGTTATTTCGTATATAGGTCAGTCTGGAAGTCCGTCATTTTTTAAGTAAGAAACATGAAACTTCATTTTTGGGGTACTGATTAAAAAAGAGTAGATACGTATTTAAGCGTTTCTGGATATTCTACCCCTAGGGGGTAAATAGGGGTTGTTATTTCGTATATAGGTCAGTCTGGATATCCGTCATTTTTGAAGTTAGAAACATAAAAACTTTACTATTTGTCTGTTGATTAAAAATGAATTAATACGTGTTTCAGCGTTTTTTAATATTCTACCCCTAAGGTGGTGAAATAGGTGTTGAAAGTTTGCATGGAAGTTCGTCATTTTTTAAGTAAGAAACATGGAACTTTGTTTTTGGGGTACTGATTAAAAATGAATTGATACGTGTTTCAGCGTTTCTAAATATTCTACCCCTAAGGGGGTGAAATAGGGGTCTAAAGTTTGTATGGAAATTCGTCATTTTTTAAGTAAGAAAAATGAAACTTTATTTTTAGGCTACTGATTAAAAAAGAGTAGAAACGTATTTAAGCGTTTCTGGATATTCTACCCGTAAGGGGGTGAAATAGGGGTTGAAAGTTTGTATGGAAGTCCGTAATTTTTTAAATAAGAAATATGAAACTTTATTTTTGGGCTACTAAATAAAAATGATTAGATACGTATTTAGGAGTTTTTGGATATTATGCCCCTAAAGGGGTGAAATAGGGGTTGAAAGTTTGTATGGAAGTCCGTAATTATTTAAATAAGAAATATGAAACTTTATTTTTGGGCTACTAAATAAAAATGATTAGATACGTATTTAGGAGTTTTTGGATATTATGCCCCCAAAGGGGTGAAATAGGGGTTGAAAGTTTGTAAGGAAGTCCGTCATTTTTTAAGTGAGGAACATGAAAATTTAGTTTTGGGCTACTGATTAAAAATGAGTAGATACGTATTGAAGCGTTTGTGGATATTCTACCCCTAAGGGGTGAAATAGGGGTTGTTATTTCGTATATAGGTCAGTCTGGAAGTCCGTCATTTTTGAAGTTAGAAACATGAAACTTTATTTTTAGGCTGCTGATTAAAAATGAATTGCTACATGTTTCAGCGTTTCTGAATATTCTACCCCTAAGGGGGTGAAATAGGGGTTGAAAGTTTGTATGGAAGTTAGTCATTTTTTAAGTAAGAAACCTGAAACTCTATTTTTGGGGTACTGATTTAAAATGAATAGATACATATTTAAACGTTTCTTAATATTCTACCCCTAAGGGGGTGAAATAGGGGTTTAAATTTCGTATATAGATTATTCTGGAAGTCCGTCATTCTTGAAGTTAGGCACATGCAACTTTATTTATGGCTACTGATTAAAAATGAGTAGATAGGTACCTCGGTAGGTGTGGGTACCTCGGGCAGACTTTGCAGTTAAGTAGAAACAAATTCGAGGACGAGTTGAACAGGAGAATTCAGCCGGGTTGGGCAGCGTTTGGGAAACTTCGTCTGGTCTTTTCATCGTCAATCCCACAGTGCCTAAATACGAAAGTCTTCAATCAATACGTCCTACCTGTCATGACATACGGAGCCGAAACGTGGACACTTACGACACGGCTGGTCCACAAGTTCCAAGTCGCTCAGCGTGCTATGGAGAGGGCTATAATAATAATAATGCTTTATTTTTCTCATCACAAAAGCTCAACGTTTCTCTAAGGGATCGCATCAAGAATGAGGTGATCCGGTAGAGAACCAAGGTCATAGACATAGCCCACAGGATAATCAAGCTGAAGTGACAGTGGGCTGGCCATATTAGCCGCAGAACTGATAACCGTTGGGGTAAACGGGTTCGTGAGTGGTGACCGCGTCTCGGCAAACGTAGCGTAGAACGTCCACAGGCCAGGTGGAATAATGATCTGCCCAAGACGGCTGGCAGGAGCTAGATGAGAGAAGCTGAGGATCGAACCAAGTGGTGTGCAATTGGAGATGCCTATGTCCAGCAGTGGACTGCGATGATGATGATGAGATACGTATTTAAGCGTTTCTGGATATTCTATCCCTAGGCTTGACTGGAAGTCCGTCAATTTTTAATTTTTAGCCTGAAACTTTGTCTTCAGGCTTCTGATTACAAATAAATGAATACATATATCAGCATTAATGGGAATTCTATTCCTAAAGGGGTTAAAATGAGGGTCAAAAGTGTGTATGAAAGTCAATTTTAATGGACTATTGATTATAAATAAATATGTTTAAAAACATGAACACAGTATTCATAGATACTTACACAGTTTTAATTAAATACGTATAATCAACTTCCACGCGAGCAAAGCCGCGGGCAATAGCTAGTAATATATATATTTTAAATGTACAAGCAACGCCCTTTCCAATGATACCAAACACGGCATATTTTTCTCAAATATTTTTTTAATTCATTACTTTATGTCGGCTAGAGGGCGCGACATTAGTTTCAGCGACACGTCATATAGCCTATAACCAGCAGACGATCAAGACGCTTCTAACGATACCTCATTTGTCCAGTTCTAATAAGTAGTTAAGGAGCTATGAGGGAACAAATGAACATACATACATACATAGCCTGTCAAAATCATAACCCTCCTTTGGCTTTGCCGTAGTCGGGTAAAAAGAAAATGTTGACTGAATTTTAGTAGCTAGCGAGGTACGAAGTAAAATAAACCAACCACTGCAAACTTTTTACACTTTCTCATTCTAAACAAAAGATTGTTTCAAATAAATATGATATAGATATTCACATGACATTCATAACTACATATTAACATCGACTTAACTAAGTTATCCTAGTGCGAACCGACGACACACAGTCGAGAATAATTCATCGAACAAATGCATAAATCAAAGGCAATACTCATTCCCCACGGAACCCTATAAACAACTAACTTAAAAATCAAACAACAATGGACCGTATCTCAATGTAATAACGTACTTGAGAATTAAAATAGAGGCTTTCGTAACGGTAAAGGTAAATATGTGTGTGTAGCAATTCGAAATTCAAACGGGCGCCTATCGCAGCCCGGTGATTGGTCAGGGCACGCGTGGCTGCGATATAAATAGTGCGGTTTGTGCTAACTGTTAGGTTAATATGGAATATGGGATTGATTAATTGGAGAAATTTCTATTTTGGAGCATTGGGAACACGTGTGAGGATGGGGTCTGCAAACGATACCATATGATTATTTAATAGGTTACTCAGTTTTGATAGCAGTTTTGCTAGCGTTATGGACTCGGTAATCCAGATACTCCATAACTTATGGAGTATGTGGGTGACCAAGCTTCGCTCGTTATTTTTTTGGTAAAATTTCTAAAAAAATGTCGTAAAGAGACCGATTTATCGCCCCCGAAACCCCTTCCATACTGAATTTCATGAAAATCGTTGAAACCGTTTCCGAGATTCATATCTTCTATCTACTTCTATATATATATAAACTAGTTGTTGCCCGCGACTTCGCCCGCGTATATGTCGGTTATCGCGACAAATAGTAGCCTATGTGATATTCTGATGTATAAGCTATATTACTGTAAAGTTTCATCCAAATCCGTTCAGTAGTTTTTGTGTGAAAGAGTAACAAACATCCATCTATCCATCCGTCCATCTATCCATCCATCCATCCATCCATCCATCCATACTTACAAACTTTCGCGTTTATAATATTAGTATAGACATAGATGAATGTTTGTCTGTATGTCCTATATGGAATCGTAAACTATGCATTTGATCATGTCATGATCTTCAGCAAAAGTGTTGTGCATGAGCCCACAAAGGTTTATGAGTTGGTACGACCAATCTTTGACAGATGGCCGAAATACACGTGGTTAGAGCCGCGAGCAACTGCTAGTTATATATTTAACAATAGTTTATAGGCAAATTTTCTAAAAATGTATCATTTTTCGAATGTTTACAAAAAAATAACACCGATCATCCAGTCCACCCAGCAAAGCTCTAGGAACTATTTATTTTCATCTAAATACAGCATGCTTCTAGGATAATCTTCCAATTAATCCCCAAAATAATTATCAACAAAATACTTTTGTTCTTCCAGATTTTCATTACGTAAAACTTTTTATGCACCGTAGCGTATCACATATATCCCCTCTCCACACTATACGGAACCTCGCTAAAATATGCAGAAGGTTTCACAACCGTCACGAAAACGTGACCGTGTCTCTCACCTTATGTCCAACACTGAGCATAATGTTGCACATATATTGTAGTTGAACTGTGATTCTCTATCTGGAGAAGAAGTTAAAATATTTTTAGGTACTTGTATATGTATGACTTGTTTGTTGGTGTAGCGGTAGCGAGTTTAAGCAATAATAGAACATACTCGTACCGACTGTCAGATAAATAGGCGAGATTTAGGAATAAACAAAATTTGCAAAAATATGGTATAGTTATAAAATGTTACAATTATGAATGATACTGACATGTAAATTTAAATTACTTTATGGAACAAATAACATGCAAAACATAATTATCATTTAAAATAATTAAAAAGAATATATTTACGACTAAATTTAATTTACTGGAAGTTATGGATCGGCAAAAGCATTTTGGTGTTTTCACCTAATTTACCTAGACAATACAGTACCTACGTGCTGTGGCGTCTGTTTGTGTCGATCTATGATTTTTAACTGTAGCTTAAATTTAACGTATATATATATTATGTCACTTAGTTTTTTAATTGAATAAATGTTTTTGAATTCGAATTTAGATTACGAACTTTTAAAAATTGATAATTCTCTAAAAAGTGTGTTGTACTAGGCATGCCTTTTAAGTTCTGTCCTTTCCATATTTCCCGGCAATTTTGAATTTGGAACTGTTCTATATTCGAATGTGTTTAAATTTTGAATCTCAAAACAATTGAAAGTAATAAGATTAATGCTATTGTTTAGTCACAGCTGTAACGTAGTGATTTATATACTCTTTGGTCACAGCGTCGATTGGAATCTGTCAGGTTACGTACGAAAATGAATCTTTCTAAGGAAAATGTTCGTGCAATAATTTTCTACAACTTTAGAAGAGGCCTGACACGGCTTCAGTGTTTTGAAGAGCTAACATCTGTGTTCAGTGATCAAGCCCCATGTCCCCAGCCCCTGCGGACTGTCGAACGCTGGTATTTAGAATTCCAGCGTGGACATACTAGTGTTAGTGACAAATCTCGCGAAGGACGCTCAAAATCCGCCTTCACTGAAGATAACATCATTGCTGTGAGACCTCGTATTAGCGATTTTCTCAATTCAGACTTCGATTTTAGATGATACACGTTGCCTCTCTACTCGACCACGGCCTAAACGGCTCTAAATCAAGTCAGCCATCTCTAAATTAATATTATTAACATGAGCACAAATAATTTCATTTTTAATTATAAAAAAATGGTACTGTAAACGCAATTCAATCCCCAATGTACAGTAAAGTCACAATCACACATTCAGACATAACGCAAATCCGTCATGCGATTATCCGACGTTTGTAAGCCGGACAAGTGGACACGAAACAGATTTATAGTTGTCGTAAATCACCATTTCAATATTAGAGGCGCACGACACGATTGTCGCGGACGGTCTTATTAGTCGCAAATGTCGCGAGCTTGTAAACAGCCTAATGTATGGTTGATGTGTTACGTAATTTGTAATTATGGGGTTGGATTCATTATGTAAAATAATAATAATTTATAGGCAATCTGGTTACTATAGCACAGAAGCTGCGTTATTTTAGATCAGGGGTAAGTCAGTCATATCATCATCATCACCAGCCTATCACATTGGATGGACATAGGCCTCTCTAATTGCACGCCACTTGGTTCGATCTTCGTAAGTATGTAATATGTATGTGTGAAATTATTAATTAATAATTTAAAAAAATTAATAATTATTTTGCCGACTTAAACCATTACTTTTCACAAAAAGCTAACGGATTTGGACGAAACTTTACAGTAATTTAGCTTATAAATACATCAGAATAACACATAGACTACTTTAATTCCTTAATATAGGTATATTATTAGCGACGCAAAGTTCTCGGATTTCCTACAATATAATATACATATATCACACATATACCGAAACCTTCCTCTTGAATCACTATATCTATTGCAGAAAGCTGCATCAAAATCCGTTGAGTGGTTTAAAAGATGGCGGAAGCGTCTTCATTTTACACAACGTAGATAAGGATGTTCTTGAATATCTATTCGATTCCGGTAATCTACTTTTATTGATATTCTTATGTAATAGTACCTAATTGTAACTAAATATCAATTAGCGACGACACAGCGTCTATTGAGAGTAACTAATCATGTGTTACACACTGAACATTATCAATGAGCCATCAACATCGGCCATTGTCTTACACATAATCGAACATTAGCACAGCCCTCTGTACTAATAGTTAATGGGAGACGGAATATTGAAGATCATTTAGTTAAGATAGATTTGAAGATGAGAATAGTCAGTATTGAGTACTGAATCGGAAACTAAATATAGGTATTTGTCTCGTATGACGATATTATTTGAAAGAGATTATCAATGTTTAGATCATAATGCAATGGGGAAAGAGCGTCAACTTTGACATTGGGAAACGTCAAGAAAAACGATAATGATACTTGTTGTTTCTTATTATTAGTAATGTTTGGATATATCACTCTATAAATACCCGTTTAGCAGTAACTTGGATCATTTTGCAAGTTGTCAACTATTAGGATTGAGGTGAATCACTATAACTTCAAGATTTATTCCATTTACATAGTCAAAACTAATTGTATTAGATTAAATTATTTGTATTTAAATTTATTTATCTTTAAGGAAATACAAGAATCAAGGATGAAATCCTATATTTGATAATTCACTGGAATACATACAATACTTTCCTTTACCTCGGCCTATTTCCGTCCTCTGCTGAACGAAAGCCTCCCCGAGAGCTCAACGATTTGCCAGTCATGTTCCTCATGTTTTCGGTCCATCGTCGTGACTCCACTCTACCACATAATGGCATAATCGTCCTCATCATGTTGGCAATAGGTGCAAGTAAGATATCATAAATAATTTCTTTGTGTTTTAATGTCTAATAGGGCATTTATCCCCTCCAATATATTGATGCTCACCAGCCGAACGTTCAATCTTTAGTTTTACTTTAAACTATCTACCTATCATATTCAATATAGATATTTGAGAGAACGATCCTTATACTAAACTAGCTGACCCACGCAACGTCGTTTACGTCTCCTATTGCCCGTAGCGTAAAAAAAAATCCCCCGTTTTTGTTACATGCTTCATTGGTGTTCCGCTCTTATTGGTCTTAGCGTGATGATATATAGCCTATAGCCTTCCTCGATAAATGTACTATCCAACATTGAAAGAATTTTTGAAATCGGTCCAGCGGTTCCTGAGGTTAGCGCGTTCTAACAAACAAACTCTTCAGCTTTATAATATTATATGATATTTCTATATTTTCTCGATATTTCTATAATAATTTTATTGTACCGATGTTTAAGTTCAACACTGAATTAATTCATAAAATCAATACAATAAGGTTCAAACTATATCATAAAACTGGGAAACAATGGGTCCACCTGAACAATCCGATAATAACACAAGATTATTATTAGACATGAATTATAGTCGCAATTAGACACGACAGGTCCAGGGAAATGGCGTTCGTACAATACAGCGGACGTTCTGTAGACAGCTACACTGTAAATCAATCAAGTACTTGAATGGAACATCATTCTAGAACATTAATTATGTAGGTTTAGGTACTTCTTAGGGTTTAAGGTAGGAGCTGAAATTGGGACGAATGGTATCCTAAGGCCTTGTGGGTTTCGGTTAGGAGAATGTTCTGTTTTTTTACGTATGGGCCTGACAAAGTGACTCTACTCTGCCTATTAAAAAGAATAAGCAGAATTCAGGAGTGGTTGTCATCATATTCACTGCTAATGCAGACAATGCAGCATGGTGACCTACACCATGGCGGCCTAGTGATGCTTCTGCATTATTGGGCTTCCAGTTTCGCACTCACCAACGAAACATGACAGCACGTATGCTGTCATTTTACGTTGATCTTCTGTGCGAGGGTAGTACCACCCCTTTCGTGAAATGAGTGTGGCTCTACTACCTTCAGGATTACTATAACGAGACCTCAGTTTTATAAATACCAAAGGAGGTTCAATTTATCCATCATTATTATCATCTTTCAGCTTTTTTTTTGTACGTGCAGAAAACTCTCGTCTTTAAGGTTGTCGGTGTTGTGATGCGTCAGTATATCAGAATCAAACTACGCCTGAAATAGAATTGGCTCCTTGCATTAGTAACTATTGAACCCTGGAGTCACTTTATCTTATCACCTTAATGAATTGATTATTGTGCCTACGGAATGTAAAACGAAACTTAATAATAATAAAAACCATAGATTTTCGAGAGTAACAAATGAATATTCGAAAGCACCTATCATTCCATTTTTTTTTATCATTTTTCCGTAGAATCCTCGGCCACATTGCGAGGAGGGCTGGAGATGAGTTCGAAAGGTGACTGTGACGAGCAAGACCCAGGGAAAAGACCCCAAGACTGGGCAGACTAAATCTGCTCTACTCTCAGCAGTACTATTCATGTTGACCTGCACACTGCTCAAGACAGGAACAGGTGGCAAGTTGTCACTTGCAGAATAGGTACTTCCAAATAAGGGTCACGATCCTCAGAATTGAGGATGGCGACACAAGGAGGAAGAGAAGCAGGTAGCTAGTTTTAGAATACAAATCTGTAAAGATTTTTCATATTCAATTTCGTTAAAAAACATTACCCTTCTTATGACGCAGTCGGATAAAAACAGATTTATTCAAATTGTTAAACATCCACGTGGGAGAGCCATGCACCGGAGGAACATACAACCCCTCCCACCATCTCCCCCTCCCCCATCCCCCAAAGGCCGGCAACAAACTTGTGACGCATCTGGTTTTGCGGGTGTGTATGGGCGTCGGTAATCATTACAGGTGATACGTCTGCTCGTTTGCCCCCCATTCCACAAAAGAAAAAAAATCTAATTGTTAAATAATCGGAGAAGATAAACGTTAAAAGGAACCTCGATAAAATCAAAATTCCAGAAATCGCACTTCAAACACAAACACAATCCCACATCAGTAATGTAACACAACACATAGACAAAACAATAACGATACCAAACAACACCTCCCATAACCAGCTCAATCAAAGGGTTTGTACGAACAGACAGACAAATGGAATTGTCGCAGTACGCACGGCCGACGGCAATTAGTAGCATGCTCACTAGTTTCGATATGAAATACAGCCACCCGAATCAGCTAAGACATATAGATTAGGCGGGATACACACGGACGATTTGTTCAAAGTAATAAATAAATTATTGAAATCAATTATTTATAAATGCGAAAATATATGTCAGTCTGTTACGCCTTTAGTGCCAAGGTGCTGAACTGATTTTAATGAAATTTGTCATGGAGATACTTTGATTCCTGAGGATACTACTTTTCACGGCAATAAACTGGTAAATACGCAAATCAAATTGAAGTCTGTTCGTAATGGTATCTTAGCAGCTTTTTACTAAAATCAATGGGATATACTGAACAACTGCACGTTTGGCCTAGTGGTTTACCGGTCACCACGCCGTTTCCTACTTTGCCAAGTGTCGTGGGTTCAAATCTCACGTAGGACAACACTTTGTGTGATCCACAAATTGTTGTTCTGAGTCTGGGTGTTCTTTGTGTCCGTTTCATGTATGTTTGTAAAGTCCCCCGCGACACAGGATTTATTCCTAGTGCAGGAGTTGTCTTATAAATAAAAAAAAAAAAAAAAAAAAACTCTCTGCGTATGCGAGAGTTTTTTCTTTGTCAAATGATGACTTTGTTTTACCACTCTGTTGGGCCAACCAATCGATATGCATATGCGAAGTTAGAGTTTGCTAGTACTGCAAGCCTAGTAATATTGGGTAGTTTAAGACTTTATTTTTACTACAGTTAAAACAAGTTAAGTTTCTTCACCATCCTATAGAAGAATACACTGAAACTGGACGATTAAGAATCTGGTTTATTTTTATTGTCTTTGGTTTAAATAATATAATTTGCTAGTGTTACAATTATTTCGCCGTGTGTAAGACAATAGTTACCACCCTATAACATATGCCAAATCCATGGTTCAACCGTTTTGCATTCGACTGCCTACTCCCTTTTGGATGACGTCAATATGCAGAACTCACTTCTACGACAAAACGTCATAACTCCAAATTTAAATAACCGTGAAATCCAACTGTATAGCATTTGAATTAAGGTAGAAACTGTAATGGAAGGGACTGCTTTATAATCTATTCAGAGATATGATCAGAGATTCAATGTCAGGCTGTATTCCAATGAAATATAGTTTCGCCTTCATTGAACCTGTGATAAATTGATATCGCTGGGGACGGTTATTGAATAACAAGTGTGGCTTGTTGATCGCTTGCGTCATTTGTGAAGCTTTGTCGCGGGTGTGTAGGCTGACTGTATTTGTTAATCTATCTGTCTTTTTTTCTAAACCGACTATATTTGTCTTTTTTTTTTAATGGTAAAGGGTCAACCCAAAAGATGAAGAAAAGGTTATAGTAAGTGACTACTGTCACTATGGACACCTGCATCTCAAGCCCGCCCCTAGAGAAGAAGCGGTGGAGTGGGTTTCAGGTAGCCTCCTTTACTCGGTTCAATAAAAGTTTTACACCTCATGATTATATCTCTCTATTCACTGCCTCGGTGGTGCAGTGGTAGAGTATGCGACTGCTGTGCTTGAGGTTTCGGGTTCGATTCCCGGGTCGGACCATATGTTCGTACGATCTGCATGGGTGTTCTGTATGCATAATATGTAAATATGTACGAAAAAAAGTCTTTACATGCAGATTTTATGTTTTCATTAAAGTGGTCTGTTGGTCGAGTTGCTTACTGTCGTGGCTTCGATTCCCACTTTAAGCAAATATTGTGTGTATTAAAACAAAATAATTTTATTCTGTTTCCGAGTGTTATTGTATCTATAACTTGTATATATGTATTTGGAAATATACAAGCTTTTTATGTTTAGCAGTTAGATTTACTGGGTATGTGGAACAAAGTTAAAGTGGGAGAGCCACGCTTCGGCATGAATGTGCCGACTAGAGCGGAGTGATATCACGGCCTCACAGAAAACTGGTGTGCTGTTGATGATACAAAATATCCTCTGATGTGAATCCAAAGTTTTCTTTTCATTCTCCATGTGGCGACTTCCACATACAGCGGCAATAAAAACCTATGACAGCGCCATCTACCGAAGATACACTGAACTAAGAAGTAACGCACAACATGGAGTAACTATCAACCCTGAATCGCACAATAGAAGTTCTCGCGCCGATTAACCATACTAATATTATAAACGTGAAAGTTTGTAAGTATGGATGGATGTTTATTACTCTTTCACGCAAAAACTACTGAACGGATTTAGATGAAACTTTACAGTAATATAGCTTATTATACATCAGAATAACAAATGGGCTACTATTTGCCGCCATAACCGACACACACCCGAGCGGAGCCCTGGGCAACAACTAGTCATATATACAACATCCCAACATCAACCGTTGGGCAGTGGCCCACCAGGCATAATCATCTCGCCTGGTCAGAGAATCCTCCCTTTGTGTTAGATGGACATGACACCCGTTTCCCCACATCCATTTCAACTCTCAAGTATAAAATTCACCAGCAACAGAACATAATCCAAATAACTTTCATACTTATCATTCCATCTTTATCATCAATCAAAATTCCATACAGAGATGCAAATAGGTTCCACGAAGTAATACAGCCATTAGGCTTGCACACTACATGGCGTATAATTTGCTGCTATCTTCAATCTTGCCCGCACCGCAGTCCGGCAGTAACAAACAACTAGCCTCGGACATTAGCTGGAAAGCTACTTGTGACATCTAAATTTCGGCTAGCCACATGGTATGGTGGGATTATAGATATAGAAATGAATAGACGTTCCTTTAAATTAAAAGGAAACCAAATATTTGATGATCTAAGTGATAAATTTATATTGTGTTTCATTGGAAAGTTTCCTAATTGACATATGTTCTACCAAAACTGACGTAAATGGTACTATTACTTCTACGAAAATTCTTGGCTTTGCACGGTTGATAATACATTTTTTTCTATTTATTTCGACTGGCAGACTGATTGACTGACGGAGAAATCCTTATAGCAATATTTAAGTCCATATTTGCTTTTGCATTAATGTAGCTTTTATAACGATTTTATTCTGTCAAAAACTAATAAGTTTATAACAGAATAAATCTTGACTCTTAACACGTTTTAATTAATTTAACCAGAAGTTAATAATAAATAAAATATAACAAATTACATTACATTAAACTTTATTCTCTTCTTTTATAACTTCTTTTATAATATATATTTAAATGTGTAGCTGTGTATTATTAAGGTATGGGTCCTGGAATTCCCGAAAAACAGATGAAACCTTTATCCTCAAAATAAAGCATAACCAATCAATTTATAAAATTATTAACCTTTTCGATATAAAATATAAAACAGAAATATTATTCTGTTGCCAGGTCTATGCGAATCTAAAGGCTGTCACGCGTCCAAGCGCCGTGTCCTCGGCGCGTGCGGAGCTACAAAACATATCGGTGGTGGTCGCTCGTCGCAGATAACTACGCGTTGCGATCATTTTGTGTACATTTTCACGACACTACACCTAGGGGGTAAGCAGAGGGCCGGAACTAGAGTGTGAGGTGTTGGCTATATGATCTGAATTTAAATATTTAGGGTTACTCTATTTAAGTTTTGGTTCAAAAAAGCCGATTACAAAAACAAAGTTAATACCTATAATATAATCGATTAGGTACACATTATTTTGTAGACTTTTTCTCGGACTATAGTAAGCGGTTATCGGCACAAATAATTGCTCAAAACACCAGTCATCCCTTGAAACTCTAGCCAAACTGTAGTAGTACACAACACATACATCTACGCGATGGTTTTCCCAAATTAGACTGCTCTAATTCTAAAAGAAATCGGCAGTGCCCTATCTAAAATATTGAAGGTCTTAGTACAATTTTATTAGTCTACACTATCACAGTGTTCTAGAACGTATGGATTCTTTTGCTCTGGGGTATTAAACTAACCATCACCACATTACATATCGTAAATCGATTTATCAAAAACTACCCCAAACAAGAATCAATACACATCGCCAAATTCCTACCTTAAATAAAAACGAAGAATTTTAATCAAACCACCCCGATGCCATCAAACGCCACAAATTAACAATTCCAACTTTCAATATACGTCATAACCCTAAAAAGCTGGCGGGTAAAAACGACCAACTTAATAGGATTGACAAGATTCCCGACGACCAATAAAAGATGGGGGCCGATCCCATAAAAACTATAAGAAGAAAATATGTCTAGAGGATATTTCGTAAGCTATATCCGTGACCATTCGTTGAGCCCAAATGTCATACCAATGAATTCATGTCCCGCAATTTTTTTGCACGGTTTATCGCGTTTCTTTATTGCGGTCGGTCTTTTCGACCCGGGTATGTATTTTTATGGGCGTTCGAGGGTTAGCTTGTACCGCAATTTGTTTATAGCAGACATATTGGTTTCTCAGTATATCTTTGAGTCTTTTCTATTTTTTTAGGGTTTTTAATAAAGTAATTCATATTGCGTTTATATCTATTTTATTATAGATATAAGGTTTTATTTGATATGGGTGGCTGAATATCTGTGTGAGTTTCATTTTTATTATTTTCTTCATATGGCATTTTAGTTTCTATACAGTTTCATCAAAAATAATTTTTAAGAGGTAATTTTTTCTTTATCGTTGCTGAGATTGAATAATTATAAATAATTTTGTAAATAGTGTAATTAAATAAGGAAAATGTTACTAGAATATATATTTTCAAACTAAATCCTTTTAAAGTACAATTTTTTAAACTAAAATCTTGTATATTTTCCAAATCACTCTTTTAATATATTTAATTCCCGTAAAATTAAAACGCATTGTAATTATTATCATGCCACCGGTAAGCAACGATGGCGCGGTCAGTACCTGGATGGGTGACCGCTGGTGGCATGATACCATCAGCGTCTCCGTGTTTCGGAGGTCACGTTAAGCAGTAGGTCCCGGCTATTATCGTAGGATAACAGTCGTGAAGCTTAGTTGGAGGCCTTTGGTCAGCTTAAAAACATCCAACGGCAAGATTACGTAGCCACAAGGTTGTCTTGACAGTCCCCAACCCGCACTCGGCCAGCGTGGGGACGTATGGCCTTAACCCTCTCCTGAGAGGAGACCCGAGCCCAGCAGTGGGACATTATGGTTGCTGATTGTAATTATTATTACACAAAATATTTGAAGAAACATATTTAGTGGTGTTTCGTTTTCATTATTTCATTCTTATATTTCTTAAACTCTTTGTCACTTCCAAACAATATTACAGAATCAAAAAACATATTTTACTTTTAATTCAATAGAACAACAGACCGAATAAAACAGATCTAATGCTTATGAAGAGAAAACAAAAATGTTATTAAAAAGCATTTTCAACTCATCTCTCAAATTCGAAGTCCTTGAAAACTAATCAAAACCAAAGTGATATGGCTCGAAGGACCAATATTTCTTATGACATAATTATGACACTGGAGAGAATGGGGCGACATCAAACACTCCAATAATAAGACAAAAGCATTGAATACAAAGGGCTGCATTATAAAAAACGGGGGCGCATTCAATATGGAGAGCTTTCGACTCGATCTCACCAAGACATCCATTAGGTATTATTGAAAATTTTAATATCAAAAATTGCGGAGACTCATTTTTAGGAGACGATACGATGGGTAAACATAAAACGGAACGGAACGGAATTAAGATCGTTATGAACGAACAATAACGAACTATTACGTTATTATTGGTACTGAATAACAAGGTTTTGTATGAGATATGTGGTCAATAAGTGTTAAATTTCTTTCACCAGGGCTTCGTTCCCGGAAGTCAGGAATCCCTTGATAGCCTATTGATATAGCCTAGTATAGGGCCCATGAGTAAGCCAGAACAGTCGAAGTTCTGTCCACCTAGTAAAGAAGTCAAACTAGAGACGTTTCACCTCTTTTCTATACAATTTTCTTCTCACTAACCTGGTGTATGCTGCGTCGACATCCGAAGCGGTTTAGATGTTTGATAATCTACATAGTTTTGTTCCAATGTTAATGCCTAATGGAAAATTGAGAATAGTTTATTAATACGTATAAGAAAACAAAATGAAAACATGAATAATAAATTAGTATTAATGGTATTAATAAAGAAGAATTTGGCATGACTTTCGCAAGTCTATGAACAGGCAACATCTTGGCATACTGTATAATGACTTTTACCTATTGTTTTAATTTTTTTTGATAAATTTTTGTTGTAAGGCACTACCAATATCCTAATTATCAATATAATGTTGGCAGCATGGTGACCCACACTATGATGGGCCGTTAAATTATGATGATTTTTCACGCTCGCTGGTAGTGAGTTAAAGTTTTGACAGCTCGGCAGGGGAGGAAAGACATTAGTCACCCTAGCAGAAGCAGGCTTGGGTGGAGGCGCGGACGCTGCGGAGCGTTCGCGCCCTGGATATAGTAACGCGAACACCAGGGTTCCCACACAGTAGAGGGCCATCTACGAACCGTAGATGACCTTAGGTACGTCGGGGTTCCAGGGTTTTCCTTGCTAGGGTACACCTGGTTCCCCGGCTAGGTACCCCAGACGGCGTGCGGCTTTAGTCGATTCGAGTCCGACATGCCACCAGAAGGTGGTATCAGAGGGGATATCCGCACGGAAAAAGAAAAAAAAAGGAGAGGAAAGGCCCGAACCTTTGAGTTCGAGAGTGTACATATGGCTAACGTTGGGTTCAATTCTAGTCGGACATCCCCGAAAAGCACTAATGAGTAAAATAGTTAACAGTGAAAAAACTCGTTTTGTTTGAAGATACGACACGACTCCGATTAGTCGTTAGTTGTAAATAGGATCGGAAGTGTTTCAAGGAATATCATTTCATATCGCGAGTGAGCCACTTTTGTTTTATTGTCCTGTGGCGATCTCAATGTAAATGTACTCTCTTTAGATCGATACGGGTTTGGATATCTTGTGGTATTATGTTTTCAGTACTTTTCTATCACTTGGTGTAATCGATTTTAAGTGACTTTTTAACCGACTTCAAAAAAGGAGGAGGTTCTCAATTCGACCGTATATATGTTTTTTTCATGTATATTCGGGGGTAACTTCGTCGTTTATGAACCGATTTTGATGATTCTTTTTAAATGGAAAGGAGATATCCCAACGGTGACACCGTGATAAGGACACTAAGATCTGATGATGGCATCCAAAAGAAATCGAGTCGAACCTTGAAGTCGGTTTTTGTTTTTTATTGTATAATAAACGTGAAGCAAAAACTTTATACCTCTTTTTACGAAAATTATGCAAACAGAGTAGTATGAAATTTGCCATAGTTAAAGTATTTTTTTTTTTTGGACATCTAACACACAACGCCATCTAGTCCCAAGCTAAGCAGAGCTTGTGTTATGGGTACTAGACAACTGATACAAATACATATATACTTTTTTTTTGTAAATACATACATATTATACATAGAAAACACCCAAACTCCGAAACAAACATTTTTAGATCATACAAACATTATGTCCGACCCGGGAATCGAACCCGAGACCTCATGATCAGCAGTCGCACACGCCAACATATTTAGGAATATACCGTATTCCGTAGCCAAGTGGCAAAAAACGGAACCCTTATGGATTCATCATGTCTGTCTGTCCGTCTCGTCCATATGTCACAGCCACTTTTTTCCGAAACTATAAGAACTGTAATGTTGAAACTTGGTGAGTAAATGTATTCTGTGAACCGAATAGAGATTTTCACACAAAAATAGAAAAAAAAACAATATATTTTGGGGGTTCCCTTAGAATCTTCTTAGAACTGAATCTCAAAAAAATGTATGATGTACATTACCGTGCAAACTTCCACCGAAAATTGGTTTGAACGAGATCTAGTATGTAGATTTTTAAATATGTCCTATATCGTAAACCGCAATTTACCTTTCATTCAATTAACACAAATATATAAATCTATATATATAAAAGAGGAAGGTGACTGACTGACATACCCAGAGATCAACGCACAGCCCAAACCGCTGAAGCTAGAATCCTAAAATTTTGCATGTAGGTTCTAATAGCATAAGTGAGCACTAAGAAAGGAATTTTTGAAATTCCACCCCTAAAGGGGTAAATCAGGGGATGAAAGTCTGCGTGAGCGAAGTCGCGTGTAAAAGCTAGTAAAATATATTATGTTACTTGCTGCTACGGAACCCTTCATGGGCGAGTCCGACTCGCATTTGGCCGCTTTATTTAAATGTTTATTTTTTATTGTAATTTATTCTTCTCTTTGTATCGTAATCCTTAGTTCTGACGGCCGGGATCCCTATTTGGAGCCATTCCGTGGGTGATAGCTCGCCACCTGTTCTTATCTGGAGTAGTGTGTACAACATGGCAACATGGATCTTAGTGTCGACAGTAGAGCAAAACTTGGTCTTTTAACGCAACGGGCTACGTCCTCTGGGTCTTTTACCCTCGATCGTACCCGTCACCTCAAGCCTTTCGAGGTTATTGCTTTGTAAAAAAATTAAAATTATAATTATACCTGCATACCTAGTCTAAAACAACTCAATAATCGCCTAAACACTTACACCCTCTAAAAAAGCCTTCATTGACAACCGCAACCAACATTAAAAACCCACCTATCATTCCGGACTCAAGAAATTTCACACAAACATACATCAGATTTTTTTAATTGTTAATCTTAATCCCCACTCATCAAAGATCGAAAAAAAGTCGAAGCATTTTGTTATAAAATTATAAACCGTATCATATCCAGCTGCGTGTGTTGGATCGTATCGAAGAGACGTGAGCTATGTGAAACGAATTATTAAGGTTCCTTAGTCCTCCGAAATAAAACGAACTAAACTCGTGCTTAGAAGAGCATGATTTATGAACGTGGATAGTATTGCTAGTATTCTTGTGAATCTTTCTAAGAAGTGGATGTAATTCCTGGTTGAGTATTAGAACTGGTAATTGATGAACCTTTATTTACAAAAGTTCCTGCGAAGTCACAATCAGTAAAGGTTTTATAATGGTATCTGTTTCTATAAAAATCGACGTTTCTTTAATACGCAGTGCAACCTAACCAAGATATTAATAAATCCCTCCTAGGTAACTATGAATACCTACAATCTGCAATTTCTAAGGTTTCTGCAAATATTTAGACGCAGCTAATAAGGCTTTGGCACCAACTTCGAAATTAGAAGGACATACTTCTTATCGTCAAACGGACTACACAAAACTACTTTCTATACAAAAGTCATATGTTAAGGCATTCTTTAAAAATCGTAGGAAAATAATTTAATTTATCGTACAATATTAATATTATATAATCTGTGTGGTGATGGATTAAGAAAACAAACAGTTACCACACCTATTCATCCCGTGGATATCGTAAGAGATGACTAAGCTAGCTAATTATGACAGCACGTTTGGCCTAGTGGTTTACCGGTCACCACGCCGTTTCCTATATCGCCAATATCCACAAATTATTGTTCTGAGTCTGGGTGTACTTTGTGTCCGTTTCATGTTTGTTTGTAAAGTCCCCTGCGACACAGGATTTATTCCTAGTGCGGGAGTTGTCTTTTAAAAACTAAAAAAAAAAAACTATGATGCCAACCCATCTGGTCAACGTGGTATAGAAGGCCAAACCTGCCTTCTAACGAGAGTCCTATGTCCAACAGCAAAGGCTGTTGATGTCAAACTAATATTGAAATCATTAACTTCAACGTGCTACATGTACAGAACCCAAAAAATAGAATGCGAGTTCACCCCTAACGTATTTCGAAAAAAAGGAATAAAAAAATGTTTCGCGATTCGACCTGTGTTTAACCGCTGTCAAGGGCTGTCAATCATACTGTACGCCCCGCCCGGTGTGCGCGTTTGACAGCCCTGCCCTTACATTATTTCTCTCGTTTTTGATTTTGTTTGTATCATAGATGTTACTGTTTCTTATTCATTAGACGTTTATATTAATATTGCAACATTTGTGACTAGTTTTAGATATTGATTTGGAACAATATCGAAAAATATTTTTGATTTTGATATTAGCATTCCTGCATTTCTTTTTACTGTTTTTCATTAAAAATGGCAATCTTTAAAAAAAACATACTATATCTTACTTACAAATCTGTAGAGGCATATAATTTCATTAAAATAAATATCAATAAACTTTTAATAAGAGTTTGTGTAATTTTGTCTTTACTGCCATTATTAGAAACATTTTAACTGATTAAATAAAATATTTTCGTCAGATTACCTGTTTCCAAAGAATTAACGGTTTATTTACTTGTAAAGGTATTTCTATATGCCAAACTAGATTCAGCGAGAATTCCTTTATCGAGAGGTAAAGCGACTATCTGCGTAGATGACAAGCGCTACAAATTGGTAGCCATACGATTATTTTTACACGACTGTGGCGAAGTCAATAGCTTAACAGTTTTGACAGTAGGTATACGTATTTTTATATGTTCACAGTACCTATTGCCTAAACTACAGAACCGATTTTATTGAATGAGGTGTCAATAGATTCGTAATAATGGCCCAGGTGACAATTACTCTATAAATGTTATCTTAAGTATTTACGTAGCCGGGTTATAGTGATACTTGATTGTTTGGAAATACATCGAGATAAATTTAACTGTTAATTAAGAGATATGGATCGAATAAATGTGAAAGGTTATACCAACATGTTACTTTGTTTTTCTAGAATAGGTACGTTAAATCTGACTTTGTGCTTAAATTTCGATAGAAAATGTACCCGAGAAATTTAATAATATTAAAGCATGCAGTCTTGTTACATTCTGATATTTATTTTCTATCCTAATGCAGTTTTAATAACAGACTTGTTTTAAAAACAGATGCATTTCAAAATACAGATTTTGTTTGTAATTAATTGACAATTGATACGGCAAGGTAGTTCCTTTTTTGAGAAAAGTGTTTTTTTTACCTATTTTTTACCACTTTCTGGACAGTGGCTGCTTAGAAGTTTTAGGTAACCTAAAACCTTTAATCGCATTCGAGGGTTAACTTACTTTTCAATTATCTTTATAATCTTCAGTTACTATCAGGTGGCAGTTCTATTCTTTGCTATAAGAAATATTGTGTTACAGATTTGCATTCAAGTTAGAAAAGCTTGCAGCCGACTGGTTTCAAACTATAAGTGAAGCCCCGTGTAATGCCTTCACGGTGTGCTGACGTATTAAGATTATCTTAAGTACTATCTTGGGAATAATGGCACTTTTTTGACTAGGAAGATGATGACTTTGTGGCGACCTCCACATACAGCGCAACAGCAACATGCTATACCGTCATCGACCAAAGATACACCGAACTACGGTGTGACGTCACCACACGGAGTACACAACAGTACCAATCCTGAATCGCGCAATAAGATTTGTCGCGCCAATTAACATATATACAACTTCCCGACCACAACTGTGGGGCAGTTGGCTCGCCAGGCATGATCACCTCGCCTGGTCCGAGGATCCTCCCTTTATGTTGGAGGGACATAGTACCCGTTCCTCCACTACTTATTAATTATATGTATTCTTTCATACCATGGATGTCGTAAGAGGCGAATAAGAGAGTAAATTATGCAGGACAAGACCACTGCGAAGAGAAGAAAAACTTGATAAAAACGTCATGTTGTATTGTCTACATTTGCAATGAGTATGGTGACCACTACTTTTGGATTCTGCTTATGCTTTCCATCAGGCAGAATAGTCACATCGTCAGGATAAGCAATACCTCCATCCTAAGAAGAGGCCTAAATCCAGCAGTGGACTCTAGAAACTACTGATGCTATGTGATGATGTGATGATATTATAATATGACACGTTCGTGCTGTCGTGTTTCGTTGGTGAGTGCGAGACCGCAGGCCCAAATAGTCTAGTCAACAAGTTCCATACTTGTTGACTAGACTAAAAGATGCAGCAGCATCACTAGGCCGCCATGGTGTGGGTCGCCATACTGCATTGTCTGCATTCGCAGTGAGTATGGTGACCGCCACTCTTGGATTCTGCTTATGCTTTCCATCAGGCAGAGTAGAGTCATTTTGGCGGGCCAAACAAAAAAAAAGAAAAAAAAGAACAAAACTTACACAAAACACAAGGTAGGGCTAAACTCTTTTATATTTATTTTATAAAAAACACTCTCTTCTAAAACAAGTGTAAATAACAAATTTAAGTCATCTCCAAGTTGCTTTTTTTATAAAAATAACAAAATTTGAAGAGTTTATAAATTCTGGATTCAGAAAGTCACCCACTGCAGTTTAAAACAAACCACATCGACAGTTCAAAAAGCTCAACCATTTCGAATACATTGACACGCTCTAGACATATGACTGACAGACAGACGAACGCATATTTATAAACGTAGCGTATCTTATTATTAAATCATCAATCTAAATTAAAATGAACTCCAAAATCTTATTTAATTATAAGTTAATATTATTGATTAATTTATGTAATACATTTTGAGCTGCAGACATGTTATTTTGAAGTGAATGTCCAAAAAATTATTATTGACGCCATTTTTATTTTGGGAAAACATTTTTTTATTGTCTATGTTATATTAATGATGAGATTAAGGGTGAGTTCATACTGTGGCTTTTTTTGTAATTTATACTCTCGATTGTCGGCACTTGATGGAACTTGTTACAATACATTCTAGAATTAAAATCACTGGTAACCTTTGATGATGCCATAAGGCGAAACCGGTCAGGTGTAAACAATAATAAAATAGTCGAATAAGTACAAGTGATTTTAATTTTAGAATATAGCTTTTTTATTTTGGAATCATGTTATTTATACTCTCGATTGTCGGCAATTGATGGAACTTGTTGCAATACATTCTAGAATCAAACTCACTTGTTTTCTTAGGAATAGTTCAAGTGAGTTTGATTATATAATTTTGGAATTACATTAATATTTATTATAGTTGAATCTAAACTAATAAGTAATAATCTATATATATAAAAGCGAAATACCACTCACTTATTAATCACGAAATCTCAGAAACTACAACACCTACAAACTTGAAATTTGGCAGGTAGGTTCCTTATAGGGTGTAGACATCCGCTAAGAACGGATTTTACTAAACTCCACCCCTAAGGGGGTAAATCAGGGGATGAAAGTCTGCGTGAGCGAAGCTGCGTGCAAAAACTAGTCTATTATAAAGCAGAAGAGCTTATTTGTTTGGTTGAACACGTTAATCTCGAAATATATATAATTCTCCGATTTGGAAAATTCTTTGTGTTAGATAGCCCAGTTATCTAGAAAGGCTATGGTATCGTCAAGCTACGATGAAAAGTAGCGGAATATCAATAAAAAATATTGCGAAAACGGGGAAAAAATATTCCTTTTCAGATTCCGTTAAAGTTTCACAAAAACAATGTATACAAAAATGTTCCTATTTAAAAGTCCTCAACAGTATATAATATATGTTTTAAGGTTGGCTCACTATTTACTTTTTTATGGTAATAAATTTATACACGCACGCTTATTTAAATCAGTATTAAAAGGTTCAGGATTTCAGAAAATGGCAAAACTGTTAGGTACTGTGACTGTATAGTTTGCTTTCTTGATCTGTTAGATTAATTTTTTTTACCGTTAAGCAAGCTTATCCGTTCGGCAAGGTAACTTGTAAAGTAGCCAGGCTGTTAGAAATTTTATACCTTTAGTTAGTTTGAGGGAAACAAAATTTTAACAAAAACAAAAACTGACTTCAATGTTCGACTCGATTTCTCTTGGATGCCATCATCAGATCTTAATGTCCTTCATGGTACCACCGTTAGAACATCTCCTTTCCATTAAAAAAAGAATCATCAAAATCGGTTCATAAATGAGGAAGTTATCCGCGAACACACATAAAAAAAACATATACGGTCGAATTGAGAAACCTCCTCCTTTTTTTGAAGTCGGTTAAAAAATTTAATTTTGACCACAAGGTATCATGTCTTACAAAGAGGTAGAGACACGCTAATTACAGCACGAATGGGCCGGCTCGACCGGACCGGGGCGGTACCACCCTCGCACAGAAGATCAACGTAAAATAACAGCGTTCGTGCTGTCGTGTTTCGTTGGTGAGTGCGAGACCGGAGGCTCAATGATGCAGAAGCATCTCAATAGGCCGCCATAGTGTGGGTCACCATGCTGCATTGTTGCATTGTCTGCATTCGCAATGAGTATGGTGACCACCACTTTTGGATTTTGCTTATGCTTTCCTTTAGGCAGAGTAGTCACTTTGGCGGGCCCATACATAAAAAAAAAAACTTTAACATGTTTGGTATAAAAACGTTTATATTAGTTCACATAGAAATGACAAAAATGTTTACAAATCGGTACACAATTAAGATGAATCAAAATAATCGGATCGGAACAGGTACGCAACGATCTTTTCAAGAACCGCAAGGTGTGGATTGTAACAAGTATTTGTGATTGACAATTGGTGAATAAAATTTTATCCTGGTATTTGGGATCTAAAAAACCTTTTTACTGCCTCGGTGGCGCCGTGGTAGCCTATGCGACTGCTGTGCTTGAGGTCTCAGGTTCGATTCGTAATATCATCAGCACTCTGCCACCGAATTTGCTTCGAAATTAGTCTAACCGTTGGAGAGAGTAGCCAAACAGACAGACAATATGTTTTATTTTGAAAAGACAACGCTCGCATTAAGAATATACATCCTGTGTCGCGGGGGCCTTAACAAACATACATAAAAACGGACACAAAGAACACCCAGACTCAGAACAATCATTTTTGGATCACACAAAGTGTTGTCCCATGTGGGATTTAAACCCACAACACTTGGCGCAGTAGAAAGTGGCGTGGCAACCGCTTAAACCACTAGACAAATTCAATAATTTTAAAAATTGATTTGGTTGAATGGTTCGCCTCGATTTCTCTTGGATGCCATCATCAGATCTTAGTGTCCTTATCATGGTACCACCGTTGAGATATCTCCTTTCCAATTAAAAAAGAATCACTAAAATCGGTTCATAAACGACGAAGTTATCCGCGAACACACATAAAATAATCTCGACTTCAATCTGGACCAAATTTAAATGGGACCATACGGGAATATTGAGTTATTCGTTAATTTGTCGCGTACATACATAATACAAATTGAAGACTTATATTGTTTTCTCATGGATGACATGTCAGAACTGGACCAGGGACCATTCGGGAAGCACCAGCTTTCAAATAAAAAAAGAATCATCAAAATCGGTTCACCCAGTCCAAAGTTATAAGGTAACAAACATAAAGAAAAAAAGAATACAATCGAATTGAGAACCTCCTCCTTTTTTGAAGTCGGTTGAAAAACATATATATGGTCGAATTGAGAACCTCCTCGCTTTTTGAAGTCGGTTGAAAAAGATATGTACGGTCGAATTGAGAACCTTCTCCTTTTTTGAAGTCGGTTGAGAAACATATGTACGGTCGAATTGAGAACCTTCTCCTTTTTTGAAGTCGGTTAAAAAGCAGTTAATTTGATATTACAAACAGATACTTTAATTTCATTAATTTGTAGTTAAACCTTTAGAAGTTACACAGTCAATAACAAGATATGTAGAAAATATTCTGTGATGCGTACAAAATGTTCTTCCATATTGGTTCTAAGTTATTCAAAGCTGTACGAGTTGGGTTCTTGTGTTTTATTTGCCCATCGAGTTGCAATACTTTTTGAGTATGGTACAAGTCATAAGCTACTAGCAAATCATTAAATCTTGAATGAAGGACGACACCGTTTATTGGAAATTATGTGTTAACTATATATTTGGCTATTTGATACAGAACTTCGGTGTTATGCAGTTATTTTATTATTTTTCATGGAGTGAGTGTAGATCCGTAACGCAAATCCTATTCCTCCGTTAAATTCTAGAGGTTAGGACTTCATATATCATATCCATAGGCGACGGTAGTGGCTTACAACCGGGTGACCAGTCCGTATTTATATCTGCCCCTGTGCCATAATAAAAAGCTGTAACTTAGCCTGATGATTGCCAAAAAATGTGACCGTTCCTAAAAAAGTTTCAAAGCTTTTTGAATAATCCATTATATAAGTTATTTAATAATCGCTAATAACTTCACAGACAATAAGAATATTTAATTGAATCAGTTGCACGTGTTAGATTTGGAAAGAGAGATGATTTTTAGAAAGGGTGACATCAGCTTCGCTGACGTCACTCCTTAACTAATGAATATAATTCATGATTTATGGGCAAAACATCATAGTTGGTACACTAGGATTTATTAAAACAACAACTCAGGTTCAAACTAGATTTCATCTATTTAATAAACGTTAAATTGAATCTATAGTTAAAATCATAGATCGGCACAACATTGTCAAGGTCGATCTATAACTTCCAGTTTCCAAAATGCGTAGGGCCCTATGAGAAGAATACTGGCAAAGAAACTCATAGCCACTCTTTTAAAAGTCACACACATCTTAACTTATTAGTAACAAATGTTTAATAGTTAATTACCACAATTAAGAAGTCTATATACTTAACTTATTTACAGCAAGTCCTCTCTGGTACAATGCTCGTACTAAAGTGATCTCTTCATTTATTCTCGCCAATACGAAACCAACACATCAAATCATGATGACAGTAGTCGCTGTAAAACGGATGTCGTTGGTTTCGTATTAACTTTCCAAAAACAATTAAATGCGTTACGTCTTATTCTAATTACATGATAAATCCTTAATTAAATAATTAGAATTTCTGTGATTGACCTCACGCTATTATAATTTAAATGTAATAGCGGATGTTAACAGGTTAGACTTGTTACTCACAATTATTTGAAATCAATTATTAAAACATTACTTTAGTCACAGACAATCGTTATTGAATCTCCTATTTTATTATAATTGTTAGTTAGTTACAAGCTCACAATTGAAATTAAAAGTTACAGTATTCCGTTTAGAATGTTATAATCAAATAACTTACTCAAGTAACACTTTTTACAGGACAACAGAAATAGTAGTTACTAAATATTAAGATATTAATTGTTAGAAATAACATTTAGTTTCTGACTTTATAATTGATAGTTATGTTTTATTGAGACGCTCAAGTGATAACTAGGTATATATTTTCCTGACACGGCCATACTGACAAGCAGTGCGTTCTCTGCACTGCATTCTCCTTAAATCTGAAGCAATGAAAGGTTTTCTTTTGAGAAAGGCATCTGTCTGTAATGCCTAACATTTATGAGAACATATGAACAGTGCCAATACGCCGTTTATTGCACTTTGGCACTTTTTTGTTGTGCACTAGCTGATAATTATGATTACAGATATTCTGCACCAACTTTAGTCAAGCGAGGCAAGTACTTTTACAGATAAATGGCGTGTGTTATAAATGCTACATGTAAGACACTGTTCTTTAGCAGATTTCAGATTAGTGCGACTGTTTATATGTAATGATTGGGTGATATGATGCCGTGGCACATAATGTCGCATGATACATTTCTTTTGTAATGATGTTGACTCACACTAAAGCAACACCTTGATGTTTGTAGTGATGTTGACTTCTTACTAAGGCAACATGAATTAATATAAAAGGGTAAGTCTGACCTCTGGGCGTTCTCGTACGCCGTGGTACACAGAGGATAAAGGATTATTGGGAAGGTCGATGCTGTGTTCTGGGTCTTTGTGACCGTGGTACACAGAGGCTCTGAAAAATACATAAAATGTGGACAGTGGTCATATCATAGGACGATATGAGCATGTTACTACTGTAAATAAAATGGACACTGCTCACCCAGCAATATGGTGTATTCTGCCGCTACTCCTGCTCATGTTGGGACGCGGAAGGTACTCGTGAACCCCTTCTGCAATGGTATACAGTGACTAGGGATTGCTGCGACGAGGTTTCTCGAGATCCCGCCGGCACGGCCAGTTGTTGCTCCCGTCTCGGGGCCGTTCGCAGCTGGTCATGAGCAACCTTGCGTGGTCGCCCTTAACAACTCTCCATAAAGCAGCGGTCATTATCTAGGACTCTTCGAAGTTGATTAAGTTGCATTATTTATCATAACCAAAACATTTTTGAGCGTACCATCCTTTCAACCTGACCATTAGTTCGGCTTATTCCTGACGAAATTAAGAGTTTTATTTTAAAATCGATAATACATTTGTACGCCAATAACTGGCAGATCATAAGAGTAACCACATTTATTATGTAACATCTTTAATTCCGAGATTTTTACAATATAGCATTAAAAGTTATTTTAGTTTTTAGTTTACAACGAAATACACGGATCCCAAATGAGTTGTCATTATTGTCAACAAGATGGCGTACTATTATATTTTGAAATCAAAATAATTCATCTACGATTTTCGTGATCCGATTTAAATATTTAATCGTTTTTTTTGGCAATCTGACACTGCGCCATCTAGTTTTCTGACTAAGGACAATTTAATCATGGCGTGTTTAGAATACATAGGAATGTTTTGTTAATGCAGTTGTAAGAACTATATGAGTATTATTAAAATCTTGCTCGCACAGTTCTAAAAATATAATAAATACATGAAAATAATTAGGATGATACACTTAATAAACGGTATAAATCTCGTAACCATTCATAACATATTGCCAGCGCCACAGGATCTGCCATTCTCCTTTCAACCACACTTTAAAGTAGGATAGCCAAATAAGCTCACCGAGTCATCATCTCCATGGAGCAATAATTATAGTTCCATTACACACATACCATGTTAGCAAATATCAGTTGTTAAAATGAAATAATATTTATGTGACAATGCAACTGCATCATGCCACTACATAATTATGATTTTATTTTAATACAGTTACTCCACGTAACACTATTATTTATGTTCTCGTAGTTAAGGGATGATGCTGTGGTCTGGGCAGTATCAGTGCCGTGGTCCACAGAGGCCCTAAAGGAAATGGGTCTAGGTCGATGGTGTTGTCTGGATCATTTAATATGATCGTTGTCAACACGGGATGCTAAGAAAATTAACGGATTGAACTCACCAAACCTATCAGGCATCAACAAGACAGTTTTCTGGAGTTGTACGCTGGGATGTTCCAGGTTGTTGTTCATCATCCTCTTCAGATTCCGTCGACCCAGTTGCCTGGTTGAGAAGCTACGTAGTTGATCGTGAGCTACCTGACAAGTGCACATAAATAAACATTCGGCGCCACCATCAAAAGTTGCGGTGATTAAATATTCACAAATTTCACCCATAAAACAGCTTGAACCTTCAGCGAAGCTGCTCACTTTCATATGGACTTCGTAGTTCTTGACAATCAGTACAACTTCCGTTAGCAATAGTCATTTGAAAATAATTTACATTTGACAAATGTAAATAACAATATAAAAATAGATTTTTAAATTAACAATTGTTTACTACAAAATAAGTATATCCCGTCACGGCTATACCGACTTTTACTTCGGTCTCTACACTGCGTTACACGATTTTGTTACCCGCTTAACTGATAGCTGGAACGAATAGGTAATGAGTGGTAGATAAAAAGTCCCAAACATAAAAGGTATCCATCACGTCTAGTTTTCGAGGTACACGGCAACAAACATTTCAACTACCCTCACTTTACGCGTATATAGTAGTTGACGTTATCGATGCGTTATTCATTTTTAACTGACTTGCAAAAAGGAGGTGTTTTGTTTACAAATAATTTCTATTCGATTACCTTTACCGAATATCATTAAATTAATTTATTTGATAAACGAGAGTGTCCGTCGCAACTGCAAAAATGCACAAAATAAGTTTACAGTATATTGTAAAATCACAATCACTACAGTATGGATTTACTTCTATTGTATGTTTTATAAATTTATGATATTATTATTATTATTTTTTATGTTTGGCCTGCCAAAATGACTCTACTCTGCCTGATGGAAAGCATAAGCAGAATCCACGAGTGGTGGCCACCATACTCATTGCGAATACAACAATGCAGTATGGCGACCCACACTATGGCGGCCTAGTGATGCTTGTGCATCTTTTAGTCTAGTCAACAAGTATGGAACTTGTTGACTAGACTAATAAATGTGTCAAACAAAAAAAAATCTGGTCAATTTTATTATATTTCTTGAAAATATGTTTCGTTCTTGCAATTTTGAGTATAATTTGACAAATCGTCAGGGAAGAAAATGAGACGTTACGGAAAGAAAATATGTATGAACTTTTACTAAACGATAGGAATCAATAAGAAAGCAAGACAATTCAAAGCATACAAATAAAAATTACAATATAAAAATAACATGAATAATAATGTTTAAAAATTTATACATTTTGTCATTGTTATAGTTTCTTTTCACATTAAGAAGACTATAAACAACGGTCAGTCGCTTTGACGACAATATTATCTAGCCCCACACCTGTTGCGCATGAGACAGGCTAGAACAAAGCAAAAGACTTCAGCAGTTCAACTCAATTCCTTAGGATTAACAGTTTGTCATTGTTACAGTTTCTTTTCACATTAAGAAGACTATAACAACGGTCAGTCGCTTTGACGACAATATTATCTAGCCCCACACCTGCTGCGCATGAGACAGGCTAGAACAAAGCAACAAACTTCAGCAGTTCCACCCAATCAATGAGTTTTTTAATTATATTTTTTTTTATGAATGTCAAAAACTAGTCCAGTTCGTCATTCATCAATCGTCGTCAGTGCGTCATGTCGTCCTCATTACGTCACAGAGTTGTTACTTTTACTACATCACACGGCTCTTACTTTTACTACATCACACAGCTCACATTTTTATTACATCACACAGCTCTCATTTTTAATACATCACACAGCTCTCATTTTTAATACATCAGACAGCTCTCATTTTTAATACATCACACAGCTCTCATTTTTTATACATCACACAGCTCTCATTTTTACTACATCACACAGCTTAATTTTTACTACATCTTACAGCTCTTATTTTATACTGCACCACATTTTCGTATTTATACGTCACATAGTTTTTTATTCGCTATGCGACACAATTTCGTATTTACATGTAGGTACTTGAACTTTGAAACATAGCTTAATCACACAGCCGTCTTTACAGGTAAGACACACAGCGGTAGGTAACTGTTCACCTTTAGTTATCACACAGTGTACTTTATAATTGCTGACAGTAATAGGTAAATGGAAAACAATGAACTTTTAAATTTCATTATAAACAAACTAGAATGTACTCACCAGATGTACAGATAGATATACTTTACTGCACCTTCACCAATCATGCGAACGAAAAACAAGAAAATCTTCGTAGGGTATCAAGAGAGAAAAAAAAATCGTTAACTTTTGAATACTTTCGAAACAGGAGACGCGAGAGATGTCAGACCCACTTCTGATGTTAGATTTGGAAAGAGAGATGATTTTTAGAAAGGGTGACATCAGCTTCGCTGACGTCACTCCTTAACTAATGAATATAATTCATGATTTATGGGCAAAACATCATAGTTGGTACACTAGGATTTATTAAAACAACAACTCAGGTTCAAACTAGATTTCATCTATTTAATAAACGTTAAATTGAATCTATAGTTAAAATCATAGATCGGCACAACATTGTCAAGGTCGATCTATAACTTCCAGTTTCCAAAATGCGTAGGGCCCTATGAGAAGAATACTGGCAAAGAAACTCATAGCCACTCTTTTAAAAGTCACACACATCTTAACTTATTAGTAACAAATGTTTAATAGTTAATTACCACAATTAAGAAGTCTATATACTTAACTTATTTACAGCAAGTCCTCTCTGGTACAATGCTCGTACTAAAGTGATCTCTTCATTTATTCTCGCCAATACGAAACCAACACATCAAATCATGATGACAGTAGTCGCTGTAAAACGGATGTCGTTGGTTTCGTATTAACTTTCCAAAAACAATTAAATGCGTTACGTCTTATTCTAATTACATGATAAATCCTTAATTAAATAATTAGAATTTCTGTGATTGACCTCACGCTATTATAATTTAAATGTAATAGCGGATGTTAACAGGTTAGACTTGTTACTCACAATTATTTGAAATCAATTATTAAAACATTACTTTAGTCACAGACAATCGTTATTGAATCTCCTATTTTATTATAATTGTTAGTTAGTTACAAGCTCACAATTGAAATTAAAAGTTACAGTATTCCGTTTAGAATGTTATAATCAAATAACTTACTCAAGTAACACTTTTTACAGGACAACAGAAATAGTAGTTACTAAATATTAAGATATTAATTGTTAGAAATAACATTTAGTTTCTGACTTTATAATTGATAGTTATGTTTTATTGAGACGCTCAAGTGATAACTAGGTATATATTTTCCTGACACGGCCATACTGACAAGCAGTGCGTTCTCTGCACTGCATTCTCCTTAAATCTGAAGCAATGAAAGGTTTTCTTTTGAGAAAGGCATCTGTCTGTAATGCCTAACATTTATGAGAACATATGAACAGTGCCAATACGCCGTTTATTGCACTTTGGCACTTTTTTGTTGTGCACTAGCTGATAATTATGATTACAGATATTCTGCACCAACTTTAGTCAAGCGAGGCAAGTACTTTTACAGATAAATGGCGTGTGTTATAAATGCTACATGTAAGACACTGTTCTTTAGCAGATTTCAGATTAGTGCGACTGTTTATATGTAATGATTGGGTGATATGATGCCGTGGCACATAATGTCGCATGATACATTTCTTTTGTAATGATGTTGACTCACACTAAAGCAACACCTTGATGTTTGTAGTGATGTTGACTTCTTACTAAGGCAACATGAATTAATATAAAAGGGTAAGTCTGACCTCTGGGCGTTCTCGTACGCCGTGGTACACAGAGGATAAAGGATTATTGGGAAGGTCGATGCTGTGTTCTGGGTCTTTGTGACCGTGGTACACAGAGGCTCTGAAAAATACATAAAATGTGGACAGTGGTCATATCATAGGACGATATGAGCATGTTACTACTGTAAATAAAATGGACACTGCTCACCCAGCAATATGGTGTATTCTGCCGCTACTCCTGCTCATGTTGGGACGCGGAAGGTACTCGTGAACCCCTTCTGCAATGGTATACAGTGACTAGGGATTGCTGCGACGAGGTTTCTCGAGATCCCGCCGGCACGGCCAGTTGTTGCTCCCGTCTCGGGGCCGTTCGCAGCTGGTCATGAGCAACCTTGCGTGGTCGCCCTTAACAACTCTCCATAAAGCAGCGGTCATTATCTAGGACTCTTCGAAGTTGATTAAGTTGCATTATTTATCATAACCAAAACATTTTTGAGCGTACCATCCTTTCAACCTGACCATTAGTTCGGCTTATTCCTGACGAAATTAAGAGTTTTATTTTAAAATCGATAATACATTTGTACGCCAATAACTGGCAGATCATAAGAGTAACCACATTTATTATGTAACATCTTTAATTCCGAGATTTTTACAATATAGCATTAAAAGTTATTTTAGTTTTTAGTTTACAACGAAATACACGGATCCCAAATGAGTTGTCATTATTGTCAACAAGATGGCGTACTATTATATTTTGAAATCAAAATAATTCATCTACGATTTTCGTGATCCGATTTAAATATTTAATCGTTTTTTTTGGCAATCTGACACTGCGCCATCTAGTTTTCTGACTAAGGACAATTTAATCATGGCGTGTTTAGAATACATAGGAATGTTTTGTTAATGCAGTTGTAAGAACTATATGAGTATTATTAAAATCTTGCTCGCACAGTTCTAAAAATATAATAAATACATGAAAATAATTAGGATGATACACTTAATAAACGGTATAAATCTCGTAACCATTCATAACATATTGCCAGCGCCACAGGATCTGCCATTCTCCTTTCAACCACACTTTAAAGTAGGATAGCCAAATAAGCTCACCGAGTCATCATCTCCATGGAGCAATAATTATAGTTCCATTACACACATACCATGTTAGCAAATATCAGTTGTTAAAATGAAATAATATTTATGTGACAATGCAACTGCATCATGCCACTACATAATTATGATTTTATTTTAATACAGTTACTCCACGTAACACTATTATTTATGTTCTCGTAGTTAAGGGATGATGCTGTGGTCTGGGCAGTATCAGTGCCGTGGTCCACAGAGGCCCTAAAGGAAATGGGTCTAGGTCGATGGTGTTGTCTGGATCATTTAATATGATCGTTGTCAACACGGGATGCTAAGAAAATTAACGGATTGAACTCACCAAACCTATCAGGCATCAACAAGACAGTTTTCTGGAGTTGTACGCTGGGATGTTCCAGGTTGTTGTTCATCATCCTCTTCAGATTCCGTCGACCCAGTTGCCTGGTTGAGAAGCTACGTAGTTGATCGTGAGCTACCTGACAAGTGCACATAAATAAACATTCGGCGCCACCATCAAAAGTTGCGGTGATTAAATATTCACAAATTTCACCCATAAAACAGCTTGAACCTTCAGCGAAGCTGCTCACTTTCATATGGACTTCGTAGTTCTTGACAATCAGTACAACTTCCGTTAGCAATAGTCATTTGAAAATAATTTACATTTGACAAATGTAAATAACAATATAAAAATAGATTTTTAAATTAACAATTGTTTACTACAAAATAAGTATATCCCGTCACGGCTATACCGACTTTTACTTCGGTCTCTACACTGCGTTACACGATTTTGTTACCCGCTTAACTGATAGCTGGAACGAATAGGTAATGAGTGGTAGATAAAAAGTCCCAAACATAAAAGGTATCCATCACGTCTAGTTTTCGAGGTACACGGCAACAAACATTTCAACTACCCTCACTTTACGCGTATATAGTAGTTGACGTTATCGATGCGTTATTCATTTTTAACTGACTTGCAAAAAGGAGGTGTTTTGTTTACAAATAATTTCTATTCGATTACCTTTACCGAATATCATTAAATTAATTTATTTGATAAACGAGAGTGTCCGTCGCAACTGCAAAAATGCACAAAATAAGTTTACAGTATATTGTAAAATCACAATCACTACAGTATGGATTTACTTCTATTGTATGTTTTATAAATTTATGATATTATTATTATTATTTTTTATGTTTGGCCTGCCAAAATGACTCTACTCTGCCTGATGGAAAGCATAAGCAGAATCCACGAGTGGTGGCCACCATACTCATTGCGAATACAACAATGCAGTATGGCGACCCACACTATGGCGGCCTAGTGATGCTTGTGCATCTTTTAGTCTAGTCAACAAGTATGGAACTTGTTGACTAGACTAATAAATGTGTCAAACAAAAAAAAATCTGGTCAATTTTATTATATTTCTTGAAAATATGTTTCGTTCTTGCAATTTTGAGTATAATTTGACAAATCGTCAGGGAAGAAAATGAGACGTTACGGAAAGAAAATATGTATGAACTTTTACTAAACGATAGGAATCAATAAGAAAGCAAGACAATTCAAAGCATACAAATAAAAATTACAATATAAAAATAACATGAATAATAATGTTTAAAAATTTATACATTTTGTCATTGTTATAGTTTCTTTTCACATTAAGAAGACTATAAACAACGGTCAGTCGCTTTGACGACAATATTATCTAGCCCCACACCTGTTGCGCATGAGACAGGCTAGAACAAAGCAAAAGACTTCAGCAGTTCAACTCAATTCCTTAGGATTAACAGTTTGTCATTGTTACAGTTTCTTTTCACATTAAGAAGACTATAACAACGGTCAGTCGCTTTGACGACAATATTATCTAGCCCCACACCTGCTGCGCATGAGACAGGCTAGAACAAAGCAACAAACTTCAGCAGTTCCACCCAATCAATGAGTTTTTTAATTATATTTTTTTTTATGAATGTCAAAAACTAGTCCAGTTCGTCATTCATCAATCGTCGTCAGTGCGTCATGTCGTCCTCATTACGTCACAGAGTTGTTACTTTTACTACATCACACGGCTCTTACTTTTACTACATCACACAGCTCACATTTTTATTACATCACACAGCTCTCATTTTTAATACATCACACAGCTCTCATTTTTAATACATCAGACAGCTCTCATTTTTAATACATCAGACAGCTCTCATTTTTAATACATCACACAGCTCTCATTTTTTGTACATCACACAGCTCTCATTTTTACTACATCACACAGCTTAATTTTTACTACATCTTACAGCTCTTATTTTATACTGCACCACATTTTCGTATTTATACGTCACATAGTTTTTTATTCGCTATGCGACACAATTTCGTATTTACATGTAGGTACTTGAACTTTGAAACATAGCTTAATCACACAGCCGTCTTTACAGGTAAGACACACAGCGGTAGGTAACTGTTCACCTTTAGTTATCACACAGTGTACTTTATAATTGCTGACAGTAATAGGTAAATGGAAAACAATGAACTTTTAAATTTCATTATAAACAAACTAGAATGTACTCACCAGATGTACAGATAGATATACTTTACTGCACCTTCACCAATCATGCGAACGAAAAACAAGAAAATCTTCGTAGGGTATCAAGAGAGAAAAAAAAATCGTTAACTTTTGAATACTTTCGAAACAGGAGACGCGAGAGATGTCAGACCCACTTCTGATGTTAGATTTGGAAAGAGAGATGATTTTTAGAAAGGGTGACATCAGCTTCGCTGACGTCACTGCTTAACTAATGAATATAATTCATGATTTATGGGCAAAACATCATAGTTGGTACACTAGGATTTATTAAAACAACAACTCAGGTTCAAACTAGATTTCATCTATTTAATAAACGTTAAATTGAATCTATAGTTAAAATCATAGATCGGCACAACATTGTCAAGGTCGATCTATAACTTCCAGTTTCCAAAATGCGTAGGGCCCTATGAGAAGAATACTGGCAAAGAAACTCATAGCCACTCTTTTAAAAGTCACACACATCTTAACTTATTAGTAACAAATGTTTAATAGTTAATTACCACAATTAAGAAGTCTATATACTTAACTTATTTACAGCAAGTCCTCTCTGGTACAATGCTCGTACTAAAGTGATCTCTTCATTTATTCTCGCCAATACGAAACCAACACATCAAATCATGATGACAGTAGTCGCTGTAAAACGGATGTCGTTGGTTTCGTATTAACTTTCCAAAAACAATTAAATGCGTTACGTCTTATTCTAATTACATGATAAATCCTTAATTAAATAATTAGAATTTCTGTGATTGACCTCACGCTATTATAATTTAAATGTAATAGCGGATGTTAACAGGTTAGACTTGTTACTCACAATTATTTGAAATCAATTATTAAAACATTACTTTAGTCACAGACAATCGTTATTGAATCTCCTATTTTATTATAATTGTTAGTTAGTTACAAGCTCACAATTGAAATTAAAAGTTACAGTATTCCGTTTAGAATGTTATAATCAAATAACTTACTCAAGTAACACTTTTTACAGGACAACAGAAATAGTAGTTACTAAATATTAAGATATTAATTGTTAGAAATAACATTTAGTTTCTGACTTTATAATTGATAGTTATGTTTTATTGAGACGCTCAAGTGATAACTAGGTATATATTTTCCTGACACACGCGAAAGTGAACAACCCGCTACATTTTATAATTTAGACCATACAGTAAAGGGGATGTCAGAATATACGTCAAACGTCATCGGTCTGGAAGACGGCTCTTCTCTGATACAGCCATGACTTATAAATATTAAGTCCATGCATTCTCAACCTTATTAACATACCGATCAATTAGAAATTTCAACTTTATTGTTAACATGAATAGAGCTCATTTTTGTATAGCAAAATTGAGTCAATAAAGGTTACAATTCTGTCAGTATGTCTAGATGAACAACCAATTATAAGTCAAGTTTGATATTACTCTTTACGATTTTGATTTTTTTATCGTTTCTTTTTGTATCGGTTTGAAGAGCGAAGTGGTTGTTTATAATTAAAATGGCGATTTCTGATCCGCTGTGTGATGCGATTTTAATTTTGTGTCGATCAAAACGGCTTAAAATATCTTCTTAAACATTCAATTTAGTATGAATCATGAGAAATAGGATTACAATGTCCTTTTTTTATTTATAGCAAATGGTCGTCCAAGGAGCAAAAGGCTCACGAGGGTCACCGTGTGGTGAGTAGCCACCTGCACATACCATTAAAGACAACTAGGCAGGGCTAGCACTGTGGTAACCAGATTACTTTTCTAGGTAGTAGAGCCACGCTGATTTCAGCATGAACGGGCCGGCTCTACCGGGGCGGTACTACGCTCGCACAGAAAGTCAACCTAAAATGACAGCGGTCGTGCTGTCGTGTTTCGTTGGTGAGTGCGAGACCAGAGGCCCAATGATGCAGAAGCATCACTAGCTCACCACGGTGTGGGTCACCATGCTGCATTGTCTGCATTCGCAGTGAGTATGATGACCACCACTCTTGGATTCTGCTTATGCTTTCCATCAGGCAGAGTAGAGTCATTTTGTCAGGGCCAAATATAAAATGATTTTTACATTTAATCAAATAACTTCTCATTTTTACTAAACACAGTACTAGCTTAAGCCCGCGGTTCCACTTGCGTGTATGTCGGTTATCATAGTAAAGAGTAGCTATTGTCCTTCCTTAAAGTATCTTCATGCTAAATTACATTAGAATCGGTGCAGTGGTTTTAGCAGTGAAAACATGACATACGGACAATTACTTTCGAATTTATGGTACGAGTACTAGTATGGAAGTATGGATTTTCATGTACCCAGTGACACTCACAATTAAAAAGAAGCCAACGATATAACCCAAAATCCAGCACAAAGCGTGCTCAATAAAATCTACATACATCTATATACATAAAACAAGTGCGAGTCGGACTCGCGCATGAAGGGTTCCGTAGCAGCATGTAACATAACATAAAAGTTCTTGTAGTTCGTTGTAACTTTGATCGATAAATTGTGGTTTATGACGACGTATTAAAAAAAACTACTTACTAGATCCCGTTCAAACCAATTTTCGGTGGAAGTTTGCATGGTAATGTACATCATATATTTTTTTTTAGTTTTATCATGCTCTTATTTTAGAAGTTACAGGACAGGACACATTTTACCAGTTTAGAAAAAAAATGATGTTAGAAATCTCAATATCATTTTTGAAGACCTATCCATAGATATCCCACACGTATGGGTTTGATGAAAAAAAATATTTTAGAGTTTCAATTCTAAGTAAGGGGACCCCCTTAATTTATTGTTTTTAACCGACTTCCAAAAAGGAAGAGGTTCTATGTTCCACTGTATGTATTTTTTTTTATGTATGTTCACCGATTACTCCGTCAATTGTGGACCGATTTTGAATTTTTTTTTTGTATTCAAAAGGGTATGCTCCTGAGGTGGTCCCATTGCCATCATATCAGGATCTGATGATGGGATCCCAGGGAAATCGAACGAAACCTTCATTTTTTATAGGCACATACTATGTTTTTCGTATATTTTCTGAAGTTACAACGGTATTTGCGTCTGGTAGTCATCATTTTATGATGATGAGCTGATGGTGTAAGGTACAACTCCTTAACGGTTAGGAGTTGGAGGTGTGGCGGCCTCCACATACAGCGCAACAACAACATAACATACTACAGCGCCATCTACCAAAGACACGTCGAACTACGGAGTAACGAAGGAAACTAAGAAACTACCAATCCTGAATCGCGCAGTGAATTTTTTTGCGCACATTAACATATATACAACATCCCAACATCAACCGTTGGGCAGTTGGCCCGCCAGGCATGATCACCTCGCCTGGTCGGAGGATCCTCCCTTTGTGTTGGAGGGACATATCACCCGTGTCCCCACAGTGGTGACCCCGACGTGATTGGAAGCAGCCTACGAAGCAGCATCAGCACGCCACCATCATATTCACTCCCACAGCAAGTCTCACAGCCAGCCAGCAACCTCGGCCTCAACAGGGAATACCACCCGCAGGACGCGACCGCTCCAGCCTGGTTACCCCTACGGCCTCTACAGCGTCTAGGCACAGCACACTGCACCTACGGTCCATGTAAGCAGAGCATATCTCTCCCATCTATGCAGCAGCCAGCCACTACGCAGCAACCGCCCCGACTCACTGGAAACCTTACCGCAGCACCGCGCACCTCACTCAATCCCGACTCACTGGGATCAGCGGACTTCAGCCCCGACTCACTGGGACTAGCGGCATTCAGTTCCGACTCACTGGAACTTGCGTCACTCAGTTTCGACTCACTGGAACTGCTCACTCCTGGCACTGGCAAGCTCCGCAACAGAGCACAGACAGCTAACACATCAGATATCGACCTCCGGTCTTGGAGGGGAGTGATGTGGCGGCCTCCACATACAGCGCAACAACAACATAACATACTACAGCGCCATCTACCAAAGATACGTCGAACTACGGAGTAACGAAGGAAACTAAGAAACTACCAATCCTGAATCGCGCAGTGAAAGTTCTCGCGCACATTAACAATTATATACAACATCCCAACTTCAACCGTTGGGCAGTTGGCCCGCCAGGCATGATCACCTCGCCTGGTCGGAGGATACTCCCTTTGTGTTGGAGGGACATATCACCCGTTCCCCCACAGAGGATAAATCTTAAAATATCATATGTATATATGTTACCTTTAGTCGTATTCTTTCAAATTATTTAGGTAAGCTGATGATGGAAATTGGAAGGTACAACTCCTCAACGGTTAGGAGTTGGAGGATAATTCTTCAATTTCATACGTATCTAAAGACCTTCAGTCGTATACTTTCAAGTTATTTAGGTGAGCTGATGATAGAAGGATAAACTCTTCAACAGTTAGGGATTAGAGGATGATTTTAATATTACACATACATAAAGACCTTAATTTGTATTCTTGATGATGAAATTTGATGAAATAGTTCAACTTACTACTTACCTACGATTGTTTGCACTAAAAACTGAAAAATAAAAACTTTTTATAAAAAAAAACCGACTTCCAAAAAACATCCAACGAAAACTCTCTGCCAAAAAAACACTTAAAAGCGTAAAATAATAAATTCATAAATTGCCTATACCTAATTCTTTATTCATTTTAATAGTAGTATTAAAATCTGTGCTAGGTACCTAAAATCTGTTTTTTTTTCAATTTTTGTCTGAAACTCTTAATGCGGTTCACAGAATACATCTATAGTACTTACCAAGTTTCAACATTATAGTTCTTATAGTTTCGGAAAAAAGTGGCTGTGACATACGAACGGACAGACAGACACACGGACAGACAGACAGATAGACAGACAGACAGATAGTCAGACAGACATGACGAATAAGGGTTCCGTTTTTTGCCTTTGGCACGGAACCCTAAAAACATAAGTCTCTTTCAGTCGGGTAAAACAATCCTGAATCGATTTGGAAATACTTAAAAAAGAATCCATTCAGACTTAATTCAAATACAAGCAATAAAACCAAATCATGATTGGACATATATTTTTCAAGTAACAATATTCTCGATACCATAAAAGACCAGGCTAATAAAAATCAATACCAACCCGATATGTCCACAAATAGGGGGGCAGTTCCACTTAGAGATTGTTCCGAGACTTGATCAGCTACTTACGGACCAATACATCTTGTAAATATGGCTAAGAAAAAAAAGATAATCTTTGATTGTTTATTGTATTGAATCGTTTATGTACGGTCAGAAAATAAAGTCAGTTAAATCTCGAATTGATTATAATTCATTTTTTTTTATTGTTTCATTTGGCCTTTTTCCACGTCTATCCGGTATTGTTTGACTATGTTTTAGGCATAACTTGCATCTTTTTTTAGAAACTATATTTCCAGTTAATACGGTGTAACAAGTCATATGAAATTGATAAGTGTTATTTTCACAATGCAAATAATAAAAAATAGACACATGTAGAAGCATATAAATAAGTATATCTTTTTAAAGTAGGCTGGTTATGCGTGAAAATAGATAAATGGGCCAACTCAATGGGAGTGATACCACAGAAAACTCTACCTATACAAGAACCAAAATACAAGTGTACAATCAAAAGTGTTTTATATATTTAATATGTATGTATTTAGAAAAAAGTATAGATTAGCTATGGGTAAAAAAAAACAGGTTGCACTTTGGGAGTGCCAGCAGAACTGAAAACTTGAACATTAACGTTGTGCATTTTTGATATTTTGGAATGGTTAGGGAATAACTTCGCGCGAATTGCTTTAATTATCAGTATAAAAGTACTATAATTTACGTGGTATAATACAATATTCATTTATTGCGCTATCGTACACAAACACGACAATTTATATTACAATTTCCATATTTTAAACACTTAATATACACGAATTCTACAAGTATACGTATACAGACAGTCGGGCCATCAGCTGTCACCATCTATGCATGTGCGTAGCAGGCTGTGGTATAAACATACACACACACTCGCGTAAGCGCCTTGCGCCGCTTAAACAAAACAGCAGGAGCAGGTATACATTTTCGCCGCGCGGTAGAAAGAGAGGGGTATATTACTTCCTCTCCTGCACCACGCCTCCGTCTTACGAATATTCGATCAGGTCACGTGTCGTGACGCGAGTTTAACATTTTTTACCCATCCCCAAATAGTGCACAACGCCGCTAAAGAAGTTTTCACTTCAAAAAAACTATAGTACAAGCTCTGCTTAGTTTGAGCCTTGTGTCAGATGTCCAAAAAATATTTCCTTACTTTTCACCAAATAAATTAATATCAGTAAATGGTATCTAAGGCAGCACTCATACCAACTTTTTCGTGTAATCACCTCGTTCTCCGATTCTTAAGTCAAATTAAGACCAAAAAATACCTAAAAATTATACCTGTAGTATCGTACTATAACACGTTATAATAACGCAAATTCAACCGGGAAAATTTATTAGTACTATTTTTTTAGTCAAAATAAAAAATATTACAAATTGATTTTGCTAACCGTACTGCAAACGGTAGGCAAATGAGTTGTGCGAATGCCGATACCTGTGCGGTAGAGGACTTATTTTCATATTTGTCCTTCTACATTATTTATTACATTAGTCCCAGGGCTGTCACTAAACTAAATTTTGTTTTTGTGATATTTTAATTAATATTATTATTCATATACTGGACTGCAAGTCCCACCTTCAATTTGATATTATGATGGTAAGAGACAGAGAGGAAGGCCGGTAAAATATGGGAAGACGATCTGCCAAAGAGATGCAGAAGAGTTAGACTGAAACAAGTGGAGGGAATTAGAGGAGGCTTATATTATGTCAGACGATAACTTGACCTGGTTATAAATAAATATTTCGGACATCTAACACACAACGCCATCTAGTCCCAAGCTAAGCAGAGCTTGTGTTATGGGTACCCATAACAACTGATAAAAATACATTTATACTATTTTTTGTAAATACATACATATTATACATAGAAAACACCCAAACTCCGAAACAAATATTTGCAGATTATACAAACATTTGGTCCGTCCCAGAAATCGAACCCGAGACCTCATGCACAGCAGTCGCATACGCTACCACTGCGCCACCGAGGCAGTCAAAAGAGGTTATAACTATTGATGGTAGTTGATCAGATTTAATTTTTATTTTAGATGTAAACAAGTGTTAAGTTATTACCAACTAGATCTAACTGAAAATAACTGTAGGTATAGAACATGTTACAGGAAAAATAAACGCTATTTTTATTGTTGTTGTTTATTTTTTAAATGATACAAGAGATAGAAGTATGTTGTCTCAATTTGTGTCGCACAAAAGGCTTAGTGTTTCCTGTTTAGTCAATTAATTTTAGTTATTGGCAACGTTCATTATTGTTATAATATTTCTTTTAGAAAATGAATAATAGTCTTACACGACTGATCAATGGACGCATTTTATTTATTCCCTTTGATTCTTTTGATGACAAATGATATTTTAATGAATTTCAATCCTTTCGCCAATGCAGCGTGCACCTTGGGAAATTTGAAATGTCTATAGCCCCATAGTATAAGCATTCAATCGCTACGCTAGTTCACTGGAGAAAGAATTAAACTTCACGGCGTTTCACCGTGTTCTTATTCTAAGCTAATGTAATATCAAGCACTTACTGGAGATGCGTGAATTCCTTGATATCGGCGCTCCAAGGGCCCTCGGTATTCTCTCTTGGTATTCTCTCTGCGTCGTCACACATTCATAAACTCCTCAGTTGCTGTACAGGCTCCCACGTATTATTATTACAACACACCTGTTTTAACTGTCGCGGATCGCGCCTATTTGACGGGACTATTAAAACTTGCGAGTCCAAACCAGACCAATCATAACGGTAACCAACGAAACACCGAATTGGATGGACAAACAGCAAAATTTTCAATAAACGGCACTTTTCAACCACCCTGGCTGACCGTCATTACAAAGCTTCTCCTTAATTCTAACTTGTCACTTCAAAACGTCAAACAAGAAAAATGACAATCAAAAATGTTGTCATCATAATGACGTTCAATTTCTAACAAATATTATGATTTCCGTATATGCCTCAGTTCTGAGCCATTAAATTAGTTATAGTCACATTAGCTGAACACTAACAAACGCAGCCCCACAATATCCAAAGACTGGAAAAAAATGTCTATGACATTATGTCAGCCTTGTACAATGTTTTATACCATACCTATCTACATATATCTATACTAATATTATAAACGCGAAAATTTTGTAAGTATGAATGGACGGATGGATATTTGTTACTCTTTCACGCAAAAACTACTGAACGGATTTGGATGAAACTTTACAGTAATATAGCTTATAGCTCAGAATAACACATAGGCTACTATTTGCCGCGATAACCGACATACACGCGTGCGGAGCCACGGGCAACAACTAGTTGTAAATAAATAAATTTAACAAAAGATACTTCAAAAAACTAAAACGAAAATGAAAAACTTTTAATGAAATTATATAGCCTATGTCAGTCAGGCAATTATTACGAATCTATTGACACCTCATTCATTAAAATCGGTCTAGTAATCTACATACACTGCCAAACAAATTACTCTTCCTTTTGATTCGCCGTAGTCGGGTAAAAATAGGTAGGTGTGTCGAATTAAAAATATACAAATGCACCTCCTCTATTCATACCATGGGTTTCGTCAGAAGCGACTAAGGCAAGCGACCAAATTTTTTTTTTTAATATATGGCCCTGCCAAAATGACTCTACTCTGTCTGATGGAAAGCATAAGCAGAATCAAAGAGTGGTGGTCACCATACTCATTGCGAATGTAGACAATATAGCATGGTGACCCACACTATGGCGGCCTAGTGATGCTTCTGCATCATTGAGCCTCCGGTCTCGCACTCACCAACAATACACGACAGCACGAACGCTGTCATTTTACTTTGATTTTCTGTGCGACGGTTTTTTTTTTTTTTTTTCTTTTTATGGAATAGGTGGGCAAACGAGCAGACGTATCGCCTGATGGTAAGCAATTACCGCCGCCCATGGACACCTGCAACACCAGAGGCGTCACAAGTGCGTTGCCGGCCTTTAGGGGGAAGGGGGGGGGGAGATAGGGGAAGGGGGATGGGGGAAGGGGGAGATAGTGGGAGGGGGTTGGGGTATGGGCCTCCGGTATCCTCACTCACTCGGTGAAACACAGTGCACGCACTATTTCACACCGGTTTTCTGTGAGGCCGTAGTACCGCCCCGGTCGAGCCGGCCCGTTCGTGCTGGAAAAGGCGTGGCTCTACTACCTTTACTATATATAAAATAAACAACTGTTGTTGTTGTCTATTAACAACAAAACTATAAAAATACATGATCTCCCCCAATACGAGAGATACACCATTAAGATAAGTAAACAGCCTCGTGCCAACCATAGCGAGCTCGCTGACGTGACCAAGCTTATTGTTCATATTTTTTAGTCTGCCGATTGTCCCATAAGCATGGTATTCAAATTAGATACAGCATTGTGACCATGGATATACATCGGCGTTTCTGTGTTCGGTTAGGGTGGAGTCATGGTGGAGAATTTCTTAGGCAGGCTCGTTTTGTAAATATTATGGAAAATATTTCACAGCGATGTCCAGAGCGAAGCTCAACGGTTTTTTTTTATGGAATAGGCTGGCAAACGAGAGACATATCGCCTGATGGTAAGCGATCACCGCCGCCTATGGACACCTGCAACACCAGAAGCGTTACAAGTGCGTTGCCGGCCCTTTGGGGATGGGGGGAAGGTAGGGGTAGGGGGATTGTGGTATGAGCCTCCGGTTCAAACTCAAACTCAAACTCAAAAATATTTTATTCATATAGGCACTTATTTTACAGGCACTTATGAATAGTCAATATTTAATATTAAAAAATCGAGTGATTCTAGTCGCCAGTTCCAAGTGCAGCCTACCCTTCATGGAGAAGAATCTGGCAAGAAATTCCATTGTTGCTCCTTATAAAAAATAATAATACGGTTTACAATATTTTTTTCACTAAGAGACTTGAATGAGAACGAAGTCGACCAAAGAAAACAAAATAAAAGGTTTGGAGTCATTGCTGCACAGCCATGAGCTAACCAATCATGCGCCGTTCTTACTGATAGCTGCAAGATTTTTACATTGTTATATTGTGACATTGTATTGTTATATTGTGAGGTCCACTTATGGAAAATAAAATTCAAATAGCACTTTCACTCACAGTCAAATTTAAAAAGATGTAATATGTCCAAATATAAAATAATCAATAAATGTCACAAATGTAAAATAGAGTAAGACGCATGGATCAGCCATCGACCTATTCAACCATAGTTGAGCTGCGTACTCAGGCCGCACGGCAAATCATCAGGTCAATATCAAAGAAATTAATAATTAATAATAATCATAGTCGACAAGGTGCTCATACAATAACAAGTGCATATTTAATAAATTGGGAAACATTGTTAGATAAGTACCAAAGTACCATCATGTATTCATTTACATTATACAAGTATGTGTGTATGTTTTCATACACACATGCTTGTGTGTATGAAAACATTTTTTCATACACACTCAAATGGTGAACACAATTCACAAATATTGTCTATATATTGTATAATATAACAAATACACTCAAACACATAGTTCCTCACTCAAATAGTGAAACACAGCGCCAGCACTATTTGACATCGGTTTTCTGTGAGGCCGTGGTATCACTCCGGTCGAGTCGGCCCATTCATGCCGAAGCGTAGCTCTCCCACGGTAAACGGTATAACTTCGTTAATCATATATAGATAAGTATATCTTTAGAAATAAAAAAAAAAAATTTAAGAAAATATAAAACGATATGCAGTAAAAGCTAGCTATAACCCAAAGTAAACGTCAGTGTAATCAGTGTAACCATGGTGGTAAGTCTGGGGAACTGCGAAAGGATATATGTCCCTATTAGGCGTCTTGGATCTAGTCCTATTTCCGGTACTAGACCGATTATACGAGGGAGGAAGCTATGTGCAAGTAGTTGAACATATTTACACCTTTCTTCTACTACTATGTAAGCAACGACGGCGCGGTCCGTACCTGGATGGGTGACCGCTGGTGGCATGTTACCATGAGTGTCTCCGTGATTCGGAGGTTGTTGTTATAGGATAACAGTCGTGAAGCTTAGTTTGAGGCCTTTGGGCGGCTTAAAAAAACATCCAAAGGCAAGATTACGTAGCCATAACGTAGTCTTGCCAGTCCCCAACCCGCAATTGGCCAGCGTGAGGACGTATGGCCTGAAAGGAGACCCGAGCCCAGCAGTGGGACATTATGGGTTGTTGATGACACCTTTCTGAGAGGACTTGAAATAATGTCATCTCCCCAGGGTTTTTTCAAATTTATTTTTTCATTTGATATCCTGCCAAAGTGACTCCACTCAGCTTGATGGAAAGCTCAAGCAGAATCCAACGGTCGGGGCCACCATAGTCACTGCAAAATCAGACAATGCGGTATGGCGTCCCACACTATGGCGGCTTAGTGAAATGCTTTTTCACGGCCTGCTTATAGTGTAGCTAAATAAGATAGAGCTTGAATTCGGTCATTAAGGTGGTTTTGAGTAAAAACACCTCACAATCCTGACACCTTCGTGACACCTGACACCAAGGAGCTTTAAAACCCCTACGGGATTACCATACTGACCACCAGAGACAAAACTTGAAGTTTTCGAGTCTATAAAACATAAATGGTAGTAGAGCCGTGCTGATTTCAGCACGGTTGGGCCGGCTCGACCGGGGCGGTACTACCCTCTCCCTCTCCAGAAAATCAACGTAAAATGACAGCGTTCGTGCTGTCGTGTTTCGTTGGTGAGGGCGAGACCGGAGGCCCAAATAATGCAGAGATGCAGAAGCATCACTGGGCCGCCATGGTGTGGGTCACCATGTTGCATTGTCTGCATTCGCAATGAGTATGGTGACCACCACTCTTGGATTTTGCTTATGTTTTCAATCAGGCAGAGTAGAGTCATTTTGGCGGGCCACACATAAAAAAATGTTAATATATTTCGGACATCTAACATACAACGTCATCTAGTCCCAAGCTAAGCAGAGCTTGTGTTATGGGTACTAGACAACTGATATAATTACATATATACTTATTTTTTTGTAAATACATACATATTTTACATAGAAAACACCCAAACTCCGAAACAAATATTTGCAGGTCATATAAACATTTGATCCGACCCGGGAATCATACCCGAGACCTCAAGCACAGCAGTCGCATACCCTACCACTGGGTCACCGAGGCAGTCAATGTGAATGCAATACGTTCAAATTTTTTTTTGTTGTTCACCTTTCATCACCACCTTTTGAGCAAATGAGTTAATCTTGTGATTACCAGCTCTTTACTGCTAGAATTAGTATAATACATACCTGTAGAGTGGATACCAATCATCCTCTTTGTTAAGTAAAATATATACGTTTTTGTTTCATTGTGTACAAGCCTTATCAGATGAATAATTATTATCCTATTATGTATCGCATCCTAAGCAGATAGCTCTATTTGTGAGGAGTTAAAGCTTTGTTTTACTCTGTTTTAATATTTTTTTCTAGAATTACTTACTGCCTGTGAGATGATCTAAAATTTGGGAACTCCTGTGAACCTTGCCAAGTGTCAGCAATATGTCAGCTTGGAGTAATAGATTCTTTATAGTTTCTTGAGCACCTCAAAGTCGTTTGATTTTAAACATTCAACGAATTTCAACAAACCCTTTATATTCTAAATTCACAATTTCATTTATAAAAATTACTTCGCAATACTCTTACACAAAATAATCTTCAACTGTACAACAAAGCGTTCTATCTAAAAAAATATTAAAAACTTTGCTTTCAAGAACTTATAACACCCTTTGCGGCGAAAGGTTGGCAACTCGCAAAACAATAACTGGACGGAAAAAACTTTATTTTTTAAACACCCTACTTAAACAAGACAACTCGCTCGCGTGCCGCTCAAGAGAAAAAAAAAACAATCCGGCCCTAAATGTTCACGAAAATATTTCAGATATTTAACAAATGGTTACCGCTAACGATGTCCTTTAATATTTGGAATATAAAATAAAAAATCCTCTTTTGTCGGTGGCTGGGAGTGGTGGTAACTTTTTTTCTGTATTTTAAACGCTGCGGTTCGTTTGTACACGGGAAAAATGCCCGCTTGGCCCACGGAAAACTTTTTTGCGGTAAGAAAAGGTTGTCTGCTGTGTGTTCTGTGTTTGTTATATTTTTTTCACGAAAAAACTGATGGTCTTTGATGTGAATCGACAACAGAATTTCTCTTGAAATATTTTTCTCGAGACCATTTTTGAGGTTTCGAACAAATATTACAAATTTTTAAGGTACTTTTTTGATATAAAAAATGAAATAAAAAAATGTAATTTGTCAAAAAATTCCTGTAGATTATTCAGGGTAAAATGCTAAAAATATTTAGTCTCGATTGATGAAGATCTGACTACGAAATGGTAGGTGGTACGATACGTAGAGAAACGACCTTCACCCATCTGTTTAATGGATGAAAAGTATTTTATATCAAATTTAATATATAAAATAACATATCATGGGTGGGTTGGCTAAAAAATTCCTGGCCAAACTATTTATTAATTAACAATTAAAAATGACTTTATTACACAGTGTTTAACGAATATATTTAATACCAACCGTCAGTATAAAGCCTATAGAACATATAAACCTTGGGTTGTCTATTTGTTTCCTGGCATAGCTACTGGTTGGCAGGTATAAACAGGTATGTCGATATTAGTTATTTTCACCCATTTGTTTAATAAATAAATTTTATATCGAAATAAGCGCTGTTTAATTGCGAATACGATGATATAGGGTTGTCTGCAAAAAACCTGGCCGGAATAACGGTTGTCGAGTTTTGAAAGTGAAATTTTGATGCGAATGGAAACTTACGACAAAGAGGTCATCGTGTAAACTCAAAGTTATTTTCACCCATTTGTTGATTATATTATGAATTTTATATCAAAATAAACACTGCATAATTGCGAATACGATGATATAGGGTTGTCCAAACTCGACAACCGTTATTTAAGCCAGTTTTTTTAGCAGACAACCCTATATCATTGTATTCGCAATGAAACAGCACTAATTTTGATATAAAATTTATTTATTAAACAAATGGTTGAAAATAACAACCCGGTAGCTTTATTTATTTTTATTATTTTTTTGGAATATGCGGGCAAACGAGCAGACGTATCGCCTGATGGTATGATTACCGCCGCCCATGGACACCTGCAACACCAAAGCTATGCCAGGAAACAAAAAGATAACCCAAGGTTTGTATATTCTATAGGCCTTATACTTTCGGTTGCTAACATAATATGTTACTATGGCTACAGGAAGTCGGTTAAAAATAATGCTTAGCATTTACTAGTGTATTGCTATACATGGATGACCTCTTTGCTATTTGCATCAAAATTTCACTTTTCAAAACTCGACAACCGTTATTACGGCCAGGTTTTTGGCAGACAACCCTATATCATCGTATTCGCAATGAAATACCGATTAATTTGATCTAAAACTTATTTATAAAAAAAATGGGTGCAATTAACTAATATCGACATACCTGTTTATACCTGCCAACCAGTAGCTATGCCAGGAAACAAATAGACAACCCAAGGTTTGTATGTTCTACAGGCTTTATACTTTCGGTTGGTATTAAATTTATTCGTTAAACTCATGGGTACTCTGTTTAATAAAAAGTCATTTTTTAATTTTTAATTAATAATAGTTTGGCCAGGAATTTTTTTGCCAACCCACCCGCGAAATATTATTTAATATATTAAATTTGATATAAAATACTTTTCATCCAATAAACAGATGGGTGAAGGTCGTTCCTTATTGTATCCTCTACTAATTCATCATCAAATCTTCATAAACTTTTGATCATCACACAGAACCCGTCCTAAATTTTTCAAAAATAAAGAAATCATAACTATAAGTATTTCTTTAAAATATAAATTAATTTCCTTAATAAGAACTAAAACTAAATTCACCAATTATCGTCGCCATATCCACTTAAATATTAACCAGCTTCTGAGACATTCCAAATTCAATGAGCTATATCAACATGCATGTCTCCAGGGTACCTTCGTGCACGTACAATGTCATGCTGTGTCATGACAATTGCACCTTGCACAACAGGTGGCGACAATTCGATAGGAACCGCCTTTGTATGAAGGGAAGTTACTGGAGCAAGTGGCTTGGATAGAAATATTAATTAAACTGGAAATCAGAAAATTTTCAAGTCACGCTAGTAAAATGTTTACTGGATATTTACTGGACACACGCACATATGTACACAATCATCTTCAACAAACCATAACGTCCCACTGCTGGGCTCGGGTCTCCTCTCAGAAGAGGCTTAAGGTACACGCCCACAATATTGGAAAAAAGTATTTTAATACAACTATGCTTGATGGCTAATATTATAATTTTCCTAAAGCGTATGATTTAAGATAGAATTGTCTACATTCGACTTATTGGTTGAATGCGTTGTATACTGTAGATGATGTAGGTATTAAGTAGATTTAGCAGTGTCACTTAATAATTCAAGAAGTTGTGGTACGATAGACTTATTTTACATATCTCATAAAAATGAATTTATTTTTGACATCAGTCAATGTTTCAAGATATGAAGATGAATCTTTATATATATTTTTCTTTTTACTAGATTGACAACTATTTTTCATTAGCAATTTACTGTGAAATGCTTACTTTTATTGATAATATTTTAAATTAAATGTATACAATTAGAGACAGTCTAATTAACACTAATATTATTGCATTCATTTCTCATCATAGGAAGTTTATTCTCTTTGCCAACTATTTTATTACCTAACTAAAAACCTTATAAACTAATTCGCTCTTCGCAAGCAACTAAGCCTCATGCAAAGGGGGCATATTACCATCTAATTCTCATAGGAACGCCAGCAAGGACCTAATGTTACAAGTTAGTTCAACCGAGTCTGATTTGGTAGCACTTACTCATATTTAAACAGGTTAGCAGGATTGAACTTGGAGATTTGATGAAGGGGCCTTCCTGAGAGCTGTTGTCATGAATTTTGTAATACTTGCATATCTTAGAACCAAATCCAGTCTAATAGCAAAGGGAATTATTATGAGGTATGGTATGCTACCGTATTTTGATTGGTTTTTAAATCACTAACACTATTGGAATAATTTCTTGTATTTTTTTATTTTTTTTATGTTTGGCCCGCCAAAATGACTCTACTCTGCCTGATGCAAAACATAAGCAGAATCCAAGAGTGGTGGTCACCATGCTCACTGCGAATGCAGACAATGCAGCATGGTGACCCACACCATGGCGGCCTAGTGATGCTGCTGCATCTTTTAGTCTAGTCAACAAGTTTGGAACTTGTTGACTGTGTGTGACCTGTTTCGATTTTTTACAAAAAATATATTTTATATACTATGTTGTTGATGACAAATCTACGTACGTCAATGAAACGACAATGCAACAATGCAGCATGGTGACCCACACTATGGCGGCCTATTGAGAGGCTTCTGCATCATTGGGCCTCCGGTCTCGCACTCACCAACGAAACACGACAGCACGCTGTCATTTTACGTTGATTTTCTGTGCGAGGGTAGTACCGCCCCGGTCGAGCCGGCCCGTTCGTGCTGAAATCAGCGTGGCTCTACTACCTACTTTTCTTTTTCTTTTTGTTTCACTGTGAAACTTAGCATAATTTTTAAGGTACCCTACGCTCGTTCCAGCACGAACGAGCCGACTCGACCGGGACGGTACTTCTACTACTCAGACGACCAACCTAAAATGACAGCATTCGTGCTGTCGTGTTTCGTTGGTTAGTGTGAGACCAGAAACCCATTGATGTAGAAGCATCTCAATAGACCGCCGTAGGGTGGGTCGATATGCTGCATTGTTGCATTGTCTGCATTCACAATGAGCATGGTGACCACCACTCTTTGGTTCTGCTCTTGCTTTCCATCAGGCAGAGTAGAGTCACTTTGTCAGCCCTATGTATAAAAACACATCTAAAGGGTAAAAAGGGTAAAAGAAACGATTACAAAAATTATCGCCCAATAACGTTGCTTTCATCAATAGATAAAATAGTTGAAAAACATGTATGTGAGCAAATCCATGCGTTCTACAGGAAACACAACGTAATAAACCAGCAGCAATTTGGTTTCCAGTCTGGTAAAAGCACTATGGCCCTACTGTCAAAGTTCACCGACGAAGTCAACAAACACCTAAACGAAAAAAAACACGTCCTTGCTCTCTTCATTGATTTCTCGCGTGCGTTTGATACTTTGGTGCACACTCAGCTAATTGACAGATTGGATAGCTGCGGGGTACGAGGCCCGGTACTGACTTGGTGTTCGGATTACCTGAAAAACCGTGCCTTCACTGTCAAAATTGACAATATCTGCAGTGAACCCGCAACTGTAACTGAAGGAATAGCTCAAGGCTCTGTAATTGGTCCCCTGCACTTCCTGACCTATGTTAATAACATGAGCAATTGCATCACACATAGTACATGTTACCAATTTGCGGATGACACCTGTCTTGTAATTGCTGATAAAAATCCTCGAACAGCGCTTGAACAGTTGCAGTGTGATCTGAATGCTTTGGCAAGATGGTGCCATGACGCTGGCCTTGTACTTAATGCAAACAAAACAAAACTATTAGTGATCAAATCTCCATACATAAGACCTATCCCAGTGCAGAACTTAATAGCACATGACCACAACTGTTTGCATGATGCCAGTGTCAAAACCTGTAGTTGTCCATCTGTAGATGCTGTCCAAAACCACACATATCTTGGGCTAAACATAGATAACAAGTTTAACTGGGGCTATCACATTGAACAAGTATGCGATAAACTGCGACAATTTCTTGCGAATATCACAATACTAAAAAATCGCATCCCGTTCAAGGTTAAACTTATGCTTTATTACGCACTGGCCGAGTCTCGTATACAGTATGGTCTCAGTAGTTACGGGCGTACTTATAAAACTTACCTGGATAATATTTATAAACTACAAGTTAAAATTCTAAAAAACATAGTTTCTACAAAAATAAAAAATGAGTTTCGTGACAATGAAAATGGTCTATTTAAATACTGTAAGGTTTTGCCAATTCACAGTCAAATTGACTACGCATTATTAAAAGAACAATTCTTTAACGATTCTTTAAGGCAAATTATTGAACATCCTGTACGCACTCGGGCAGTTTCCGAGAGCCGGCTTCACACGCAGCGAGCCAATCATGCGTACGGTGAGCGGACTACCGCCTATATTGTACCGCGACTTATTAATAACCTACCCTCAGATTTGTGTACTAGTTTAACAAAGAAAAACATAAAATTTAAATTAAAACAATACTTTTTAAGTCATATTATTTAAGCAATAAGCGATATCTTCATGTATTTATATAGAATCATTTAAGTATCTAAATGTGTTATAGTAGTAAGAGTAAGATTTTTTTTTATTTTCCTTGTTTTGTGGGTGTATTCACATTGTTCGATATATTCTTAACTTCTTAATTTGATATAACAAGATTAATTATGTTGTATATATTATAACAAGACAGACTCAAAATAGCACAAAGATAAACCTTGGTGGTTTTTAGTTGCTATTAGTACGTAAATTGTTGTATTTATTTTTTGTAAAGGATAATTAATAAAAGAAAGAGATAGAGTTGGGAAGACATACAGCTGCCTGTAAGCGGAAACGTCCAACGGTTAAAAAGAGAGAGAAGATCGCGGTATCCCATCTGTCTTTCTCTACTGACGCATGCGTAGTAAAGGACTAATAATGGCAATCCAATCACAACAATTAACCGTTGAATCGTTCTGCTATGCTGCTTTCCCGCACTAACTGCACATACGCGAATAGAGAGAGACAGATATGTACCGCGATCGTCTCTCTCTCTTTCTAACCGAGGGACGGCTGGAGGCCTGGCTCCTCTGCTCTATCTATAATAACTCTATGTCTAAAATGCACCTCGTAAACTCTCAAATGGCACTAGTGACAATTGTCACTGACATCAGACAATGAGATTAATCAACATTTTAAGAGCAATAGATCGATTGTCTTAGCCCGATAAGCCACATGGCGGTAAAAATAAGTAAATACTTTTATTCCTAAACTCAGATATAACAATATAATTTAAGTAGAGTAATTAAAAAAAAACGTACTTCATTTAAAATCAGTTCACCCAAAATCACTAGTTACTGTATCGTCGATAGAGGCTTTTATTTTACAAACCTGATACCACTATGTCCGATTACATTCCCCTGTAATAAGACTTAATTTCCTTTGACACGACGACAAATACGTTTGTTATTTATGTAGAATAAATGACAACATGCTTCTTCAGTTATAGTGGACTTTATTCAAGTGTGTTAAAGGTTTTTTTAGTTTGTTGGACTGTATAAACTTTTTTTCTCGGCATAATGAACATTTAATAACACAGTTTTTTTACGTTCAGTTCGATACGCTCGTCTATAAACTTCAGATGAGTGGCTGAGGGCTATTTTCATTTTTTGCCACAGAGTAGTATAAAGACAGAGTATTAATTAGAGAATCGAGTGGAGAATTATTTAAATATTAAAACTAGAAAAAAATGGTTATTTTTTCACGCTGCCAAATACCTATGTACCTTATACTGGTAAGTGTTGATCAGCACCTAAGAACAATTACATGAGGATTTTATTCATTATATTATATTATTCATATTCATGATCAAATGAAGGTTAACATAACTACTTAATAAGGTAAGGTGGCATCAAAAAAGAGTGTCTTATTTTCGAATGGGAAACAGATGTGAGATTGTATTTGCTTGCATATTTAACATTATATACTGCTATACAGCAACACAACAAAACAGGCATATCATTTTAAAAGCAAGGGTCTTAACGGGCCGAAAATAAACTTTTTTTTATGTGAGAGACTGCCAAGGTGACTATACCCTGCCTGATGGCAAACATGAGCAGAATTCAAAACTGGTGGTCACAGTATTCATTGCAGATGCAAACAATGCAGTATGGTGAACAAAACTATGGTACTGAGATGCTTATGTATCATTGGACCTTCGGTCTGGCACTCACCAATGAAGAACTCGCACACAACAAGACGGTCAAAAGTCATGACAAATATAAGTCACACCTAATAAACCATAAACAAAACAGTTTGCGTCATTCACAATTACATATAGTTTCAAATTTGGAATATAATATTCGGAATCACATCTAGCAACTATGTCACACAATGACATAACAACACTGGTACAGAGCTGGTAACACTGGTACAAATCCGATAATGCTGAGTACAAAGTTGCTAGCATTTACCACAGCGAAAAACCCATTTTCCCGCTCGATATACCAGCCGTATCAAGATGGGAGCAATTAAAGGTCGGACTGCTAGGAGGTAGGTTGTTTTGGATGCGGTATTAGAATTTTAACTTAATGCGTGCCTATAATTATTGTAGTATATAGGACATTGTAAATTACTTAAAATATTGTTCAAATGTATGTATGAATTTAAGTAAACCTGGAAATATTCTAGTTTAATGATTGCTTATAATTGTAGTATGTAGTACATTGTAGATTACTCAAAATATTATTCTAATGTATGTATGAATTTGAGTAAACCTTGAAATATTCTAGTTTTAATTAGGCCTTACACTCTTGTAGTTTACTTTTTTTTTTTCCTTGAATGTACTATTTACTGATTCAGTTTGCTATACATCCATTTAAATTAGTCAAAACTACTGTTTTTTTAGTCATATTAAAGAAAATATATGAATAACATCTGTTTGTAAGTGTAATCTTATGAGGTAAGTAAAGGAAAGTATTAAAATTAAGTGCAATAAGCAATAAGATCACGCACACACACACACACACCCACGCACACACACACCCTTTGCTTTTTTTTCTCTCATTTTTTTTTCTTTGATATTCGACTTGTGTTTATAGACTTGTGTACTTTTTGCACGTCGTACTCTGATATCGCTATAAGACTTAAATTTGAACACTCTTTCCTAAGATACAGATAGGTTCCCACCTGCCTAGTTTAGGACAGGGTATACAATTGCCTAATTGTAAAATATCATAGTGTATTATGTCATTCCTAAGTTTCCTGTACAAAATACTTTTTGAAATAAATTTATTATTATTATATTATTATAAGATATTCGATTACTTTAAACAGTATTTTGTAGCACTTATTTTATATCTCATATCATATCTTACTCTAGGGTATCAGTATAAAAACCTATCTCTATACCTAGGTATAATAGTTAAAATACTTGAGACTTACTTGATTTTAATATCAAACAATAAAGGACTCGTGATTATTTTCTGAAGGAATATTTCTTTTTTCTCTCCGTTCGCGAAAAAACCGCATCCAAACTTTCCCACGTTCATTCCAAAACTGAATTGCGCATAGCGTTTTTACGGCATTCGGCGGAACCGTATGACTAGACGCGGCGGATCATTAATCCGAACTTTCAGATGTGGATGTGGCACAACCATAAAAATTACACGCGGCGCCACCCGACCGAGGAGAGTAATGATGGAGGACATGAGCCGAAAGATTTTAGATAATGTATTTTTGAACTGGATTCTGTATGCACGTGTTGGTTATTGATAGTTCCGGGCTGTTTGATGACGCTTTATTGCGACAACTATTGGGTTCAATTCAAGGAACTAGTATTAGAACCTTTGATCTCAAATTAGAAATGAACTCTACTATGCTTTAAATTACTAAACATATACTTTTGTATCATTAGTCAATCGTACATCACTTACATCGAATTTCTGCCTTTCGCATCTGGATGCGAAAGGCAGAAATTCTGGCTCCTGCCAGCCATCTGTCATCACCTAATAATAAATAAATACATACATAAAATCAAGCCTGTTTTCCCAAAGGTGAAGGGGTAAGCAGAAGCATATTTAACACCCACTTTTCGCTATTGTTTTGGTCCCACGTTTTGTTAGCCAGAGCCTCGATCAGCAAGTGCACCACTCAGGTGAGGTTGGCTTGGGGCCCTAAGTTCTTAGTGGGAACCCTATGCCTATATATGTTACAGATAAATTTCACCCAGAAATAAAACATAGGTATTATTGTGCTCATCCTATAATTTTCTTTCCTAGATGAGTATGAAACCTAAGTGCCAGATTATTGTACTTATTTGACCTTGAGAATTTTCAAACCCTCCAAACTGTCTTGCTACTACTATCAACAACACGAACGGAGGATTAATAAAAAAACAGAAGTAATGCTACAGATAAAAAAATATGAAACAATAATAATTAGCGCAACATTTGAAATATTTAAGATTAATGAACCGATTTGATCTGCACATTAACATCTAACTAAAAATATTTGGAGCAATTAAAACACGGTCGGTTTTTTGTGTGCGAAAGGGACAAAAAAACGATCGTGACGCCTGAAGCAAAGATCGCCGCGTGCGCATATCTAAATAATTATATGGCGTTAACGGATAATTATTGAAAGGTCTTCACTTTCACATAGAGTAGGGAATCACAGAGCCTTTTTACAAAAGAAATATTTTATATACTATGTTATTGATGACAAATCTACGTACGACAATGCAACAATGCAGCATGGTGACCCACACTATGGCGGCCTATTGAGAGGCTTCTGCATCATTGGGCCTCCGGTCTCGCACTCACCAAAGAAACACAACAGCACAAATGCTGTCATTTTAGGTTGGTATTTTTGTTAGAGGGTATAACCGCCCCGGTCGAGCCGGCCCGTTCGTTCAGAAACAGCAAACTACCTTTTAAAAATTTATTATGTCATTTCCATGTTTACTTGTACTCTGAGCATACCTATTGAATCATTTCATCCAATTTTTCTTTGGTCGTGCTTTGCTTTTTTATCCATCATATACATTAAAATCTTTTTACTACATTTTGCTCATTTTTCCTCATCCCATATCCTATCAACGATAGTCTATTGGAAATTAACATTTCATGCTCTGGTGCTACTGTCAAGCTACTATCATTTTCAGATAAGATTCAAAGGGGCTGGCAGATTGTGAAGTGGAACCCACAAACTGAAAAGCACAGCGTAGAACGAAACAACATGTTGACAAATGACTTTAAAAAATTGGAGTGTAAATGTGGAACTAGTTTGTTAGTAGCCTCCAGGAGCGGCATATATGATAATCATAAGCTTTAGACGTTTATGGGCTACGGTAGTCACTTTCTATCAGGTGCCTCGACTGTCCCTATAATTTTTTTTGTTAGACACGAGGCAAATAAGTAGTCGAGTCAGCCGATTTAAAGGAGTCACGAACACTTGTCCAGCATTAGAGTATAGGAATACGTTCAATTCTCGAAGGTTTGAAGGTCGTATCGGTCTAGGAATACAGCATGCGATGATTTGTTTTATAGATTATTTTATTACATAATATAGAAACCTATGTACATAACCATAATTTATAAAAAAATAACAATATTTACATACAAGCGTCAAAAAACTCCACATCTTCGCCTACTGGTAGCGTTCCCAAAAGACTGGCAGCATTACCACGTTGAATGGCAATGCTGATTCTCTGTGATTATAGATTAGTTGTCTGTAATAGAAATATTATTGAAAAGCGCACAGTGGTGGAATACAAATTATACAACTGAAGTTTATTTTATTAGCAAAAAATCATCGATTAACCGAAAGTTACCTACTTAAGCACTATACAAATTAAAATCAATCTCGTTTTATTGTTGTAAATGAACCCAAATATCAAGTACCGTAGAGATTACAACACCATCAAAAATCGTTACGATAAACTACACCTACCCTTTTTGAACTAAAGTATGTCGAACAGTCATATTTATAAAAAAAAACTTGAGAGGTGTCAAGGTACACCCGGATGGAACGAAGTTTATATATATATGTATACTATTCAGCACTATGATGTCAACTCAATGTTAAAAGTGTCGTTACAACGAAAAGTGTCGTTACAACTTAATCCGTCTAGCTCCCTTCCGCAACGCGCCATAAGGAACTTCGTTCCAAAAACAATTTTAGTTATCAAGCCTACATCGTTTACACAATTATTATGGGCATAATACTTACTCCAAAAAGTACTGGTCACAATAAAAATTTGGCAAAAAATCCGGCTCTACATCACTGGGGCATCTCCTTTGAGATCAACGCAATCCTCATAATTTCCTCACTGCATTCTTCTAAGTATAATTTTATCAAATATTTCAATCTATTTACATAATCACTTTCTTGAGCAAGAACCAGTAGCGATTTATACCAACTGGTGTCATAAAACAAATTTTGTCAAAATATCATAAAATTATCAAAAAAAATCCACCTCAAATTTGCAGCATGAATTGTTTGGTAACCGGCTTCTTACATATATATAATTCTAAAACAAACCAGTGTCCACTTTTCTGTTCCGAGAAAATACATAGCCGCGAGCGCCTCAATGGGATCGATCGGGCGTAACGTATGCTGTCCTTTTCGTGCACACGTAATAAACTATACAAATAACGAGTGTGAGCGTAACAGGTATAAATCCTACCGATCTGAAACCACGCCCCTACAATCGATCAGATAAATGAAAAACCAGTTTTTGAGCGCAAGCGCAGGCGATTTCGATCTCGTCATGAGTTGATGTTCGTTTCGCGATTACTCTCTGCTTTGTATTTAAAATTATCTTTATTACAGCATCCGTGGGAGTCTTAAATTTAACATTTAAATGTTTATGACTACATGACTCATAATTATGTACGTTTAAATGTTCAATCGTGAATCTGTCTCTCCATGGAGGGTCAGCGTTGACGGTCACTGACACGCCGATTGAAGGATTTCAACTCGACGAACTATTTATATGTTTTCATTCACATTGACATGAATAATAATAAGGTGCCTATTAATTTATTTTTTTCTTTTTGATAATCTAAAACAGTAAATTATTTAAATTTGATTTTAACGCAAAATATTGCATGAATGTGGTTATTTTATGGAAGTAATCTATTTAAAGAACTATCTAAATATTTTCACGCTTGTTCTAAGCTCTGTGATACTTTTTTTTGGTTTTATTTTGCTTTTTTATTAATGCTTTTTATTGACATCGCAATATTTTGACTGTTTAATTTATTGCTACTTTTCTGATGTTAGTTACTTTTAATTATTTCATAATAATAACCTGACACATTTCATTTGATTATGATTTTTTAGGCTGCGTTTGTTCTATTTTGATAATACTGCTAAGATATCTTAGATATTTCTAAATACATACATATCAGGCACATATTACACTTACACAGAGACAACAATAATAAGATATTACTACACAACCAGGGATGATATTAATACAAAATATACATTTCGACATAAAAATAGATTAAATTTGCCAAAGTCTAAATTAAAAATGCATGCATCAAGCCCATATGTCATGTCCATTAAATTGTACAATAAATTATCTAATAACATTAAAAACGAAGAAAAATTTAATACTTTTAACAGGAAATTAAAAGACCTTTTATTACAAAAGTGCTACTATCACATTAACGAATATTTAAATGACAAATTCTAATAATTCAAAATCTTTTAACTGCAAACATGACGTAACATAAAAGGGACATACTACAAAAATGACATACTCTAAAATTAACTTAACATAAACATGACATACTTTAAAAAATATTACTCTTTAATAATAAGATTCTATGTAAAAATAATAATAACAAAATAAAATTAGAACATATGTACTTACATTGTAAACGTGAACAATAAATAAACAATAATATACTTCTGGCGTATCTGAATAGACTAGTATTAAAGTATCATTATGTGCTTCATTGATAGTAGATGTTTCGTTTTCTCTTCCAGTTGCCGTGCCCAACAGGGTCCATAATTGTTTCCTCTAATAAGTTGTTAACACCTTAATGTACATTATGGAGTGCAATACACGATTTGAATTTGAGATAGAGATAAGAGATAGAGATAAGAGAACAAACAATTTAAAATAATATTTACCAGGGTAGGGATTTCCTTCCAAAGGTGCACCTGTGTCCCCGGCTTCTAGTACCCGAGACGGTGTGCGGCTTTTAGTCGGTTCGAGTCCGATGTAGTCACCAGCCGGTGGTATCCGAGGGGATTGCCGCACAAAAAAAAATTTTAAAAAAGGGTACGGATTGATCCAACGGCTTTTACACGGGTCAGTATTACTAACAACTAAATCAACAGTCTGAATATCACTGATGGGTCAACGACAGAAGTTAGAATGGGGTTAGGAAAGCCGTTAGATTTTCTTCGCTAACTGAATGTGGTTAACTTCCGGAAGTCTAACTCTTCCCCACTCCGTTTCATCTGGAAAATTCAAAGGCAATTGTCATTAACTTCATCATGGATCTAGCCAATGGACCTTCTAAGATTGAATGTAACGCGCAAAGGGCATGGAGACAGAAATGTAGAGAGGGAATAGGGTATGGTCCTCCGGTAGCCTCACTCACTCGGTGAAACACAGCACAAGCGCTATTTCACACTGGTTTTCTGTGAGGCCGTGATATCACTCCGGTCGAGCCGGCCCATTCATGCCGAAGCGTGGCTCTCCGACGAAATCAACAACCTTTAATAATCCACTGCTGGACATAGCCCTCTCTTTACATAGGGGGTTTAGACCACCACGTTCGCTAGACGGGTTGATAAAGAGTTTGTATCAAGATTTTCTTCCTTTTATAGTGCTGCTTGTCCTTCTTAGTTTGCTTCTTTAGTCGCATGTTATGACACCCATGGGATGAATAGGGGTGGTGACACTGAATCCGTCACCACACGGACTAAGGTTACTAAAGATTAATAACTGTGAAATGATCACAAGGATATGCAAGCTTTTGAGTTGGAGATGTCACTGTGAGGTGCCAACAGCTTGCATACTGTTTACCTTTCATGTAATACTAACACTATTGTACCTGAGTATCTGACTTTTAAGAGTGGCCATGAGTTTCTTTGCCAGTATTCTTCTCATAAGGCATACAAAGTTCTTAGGCTTAAAAATAGACAGCCAATTAACATGGAAACAGCAATCGGAGGTCATATGTAAAAAATTAAGCACGTCTGCCTTTGTTCTTTACAGTCTCTCAAAAAATGTGAATACAAACACTCTTTTGGTGGCATATCATGGTCTAGTATCGTCAATTTTAAGATTTGGCATTATATTCTGGGGTAACTGTAACCAACGAGAAAGTATGTTTAAGGCTCAAAAACGTTGCATAAGATCTATGTTCGGATTAAAAATGACTGACAGTTGTGTGCCAGTATTTAGGTCCCTTAAAATATTAAAATTTCCTTGTTTTAATTAAATATACTTTGGAAGTAGCTGTTTTTGTTAAAACAAATATGAACTTGTTTTCCACGATGTCAGAGACTAGCAAACGCTCAGCACAGTTAAGAAGTAAATATAAGAATGTACTTAACCATGGAGGATATAAAACGGCTTTATTAACAAAAAGCATCATGTGTATGGGTCCTATGATTTATAATAAAATACCAGAAATTATTAAAAATCTAAATATATATAAATTTAAAAAGTGTCTGACTATATTATTACTTGACAAATGTTATTATTCCGTTATATGTTATCATAATGACAAATTGTAACTTATTTTGTACTACATATTTAACGCACTGACATATCAAATTTAATAATGGTATTGGACTCGCATTAATTTAATTTTTATATATAAATCACTATGTATGATTTTGTATTCTTTTAATCCAATTGTATATTAGTATTAATTATTTAATTTTGACATGACTAATTTTATATGACACTAGCTGACACGGCGAAGTTCGTACCGCCATATTTACATATCTGTCTCAGCTTCCCACAGGCAGTGTACAGTCGCGGACAAAAAAAACACTTTGTCCGTTATCTTTTATTTTATTCTTTCTAGCAAAAAAAGAATGAATGAAATCGGACTATGTGTTATTAAATTACAACTAAGTACATATTTTGACTTTCATCCCCTCTCTCCAGGATTCCTATCCGTGCTGAATTTCGGGATAAAAAGTGTCCTATGTCCTACCTCGTAGTATGAACTCAAATCATGCCAAGTTTCATTTGAATCCGTTCAGTAGTTTCGGCGTGATGCGCGGCCAAGATACAGACAGACAGAAGACAGACAGGCAGACAGACAGACAAAAATGAAATAAATTACAGTTTTGGCTTCAGTATCGATTATAGAGAAATTTTCAAAATATCTTTAATGTACAGAATTGGACCTGTTCCCTTTTTTATTAAAAGTATAGATTAATTTTTGCATGCTTATATGGCAGAATGTATTGAAACTAACACAGTACTAAAGACCTTATTTATGTAACTACATGCATTCGAAGCAAATAAATGATTTGATTTGATTTGAAAAAAGGCTCCACGCATTTCGGAAACTGTAAGTTATGAATCGACACAGGCAGGCAGTGGATCTTGGTGTTTTCACCTAATTTACATGCTGTGGCGTCTATTTGTGTCGATCTATGATTTTTAACTGTAGTTTCAATTTAACGTTCATAAATGTCACTTAGTGTCTTAATTGAATAAATGATTTTGAATTTAAGGTGATGTCCCTGATTTAGTGACTAATGTTCTCGTCTTCCTTCTACAGCATAAAAATAATTTCCAGCCCAAGAAAACTGGTATCTTTTGTCTGCTGCTAACTTATTTCAGACTGGCACATATCCTTTTAATATTCTTTTTTGTTTCTGCTATTCGTACCATATCTGGTCTATATTACCTACTCGAGGTGTCAGTTTTTCTTCCTTGTTTTTTTCTTATTGAAATGTAGTCTCGTCTCAGCTACACTCAACTGCCTTTCGGCATTTTAAATGACATATTATAAATGCACGTTACGTCCAAATTTTCTAATATTGAGCCAAATGACAATCTATTTCAACAAAATACAATATTCTTCATGCTACCACATACCCATTGTTAGATAAATCCATGCCTATTCATACTTATTTAAAATTACAAATTCGAAAGTACTTTGTCTGTTTGTTTATTACGCCTTCAAGGCTAAACCGCTGCTACGATTTCAATGAAATTTGGGATGGAGATACTTTAAATCTTGAGGAAGGACACGGGCACCTCTTTACGCGGTACCGATACACACGCGGGCATAGCCGCGGGTAAAAGCTAGTAATAATTAAATAAATCTCACTGAATAGTACTGTCTAATAATTATATAGAAGTAAAATATAATTCTTATAGTTATTAGTGTATTGAATTTGTGACGTTTTTCACGTATTAAATAAGAATTTGAAGAGTTTTAGAACCAAAAAATATATATTAATCTCTCGCTACTGTACGCTAGATGTCACTACACACCTTGAAAGACGAGTCGCAACTCTTGCGCATACCACACTACCGCCATCTGTGAAACGAAAAAAGAAAGCTCTGTCCCTTTCGCAACCATTTCTATTAGAACTCCAATATTCATCAAGATCACCATCTTTACTTAGCAACGAAGGGGTATTCTTAAGTTGGCTATCAATAATTCGATTTTAATAGCAGCTGAAGACATTTGATACATTTGTATGATGTGTACAATTACTTTTACAACGAATGATTGCTTGAATGATGTTCGATAATTCGTATGGAGAGCGGCACGGTTGATTGCAATATTTCTTATAACATATCTTATTGATGGCGCTCTAGAAATAAATATATTTTATGAGTTCAAGATACGTCTGAGACACTCTTGATGGATCACATGTGTCGTTAAATAAATTACAATGTATAAGTTTGTCTGCATTTCGCAAGGATTTTGAGTCAGACGGTTACTTTCTTTTTAACCGACTTCAAAAAAGGAGGAGGTTCTCAATTCGACCGCACTATATATAAATTTTATTTCTTTACATATATGTGTTCGCGGATACCTTCGTCATTTATGAACCGATTTTAATGATTATTTTTTTAATGGAAAGAACATATCCCAACGGCAGTACCGTGATAAGGACACTAAGATCTGATGATGGCATCCAAGAGAAATCGAGTCGAACCTTGAAGTCGGTTTTTATTTTGTTTAAAATTTTACTTGTGTTTTAACAATGTGACATGATGAAATTATTATGTAGATATAAAGTGAATTTAGAAAAATACCCTTTTAAGGAGTGTTTATATATTTAAGGTATAGTCAGGTCACCTGATGGTAAGTGCCCACCATCGCTCATGGACACTTGAAACTTAAGAGTTACAAGTGGTTTGGCGACCTTCCAGTCCTCCTCCCACTAGGATTAGGAGGGGAGCTTCGGTAACTTCATTCACTAGGTGAAAACCACCTAAAGCACTTAATACTGTACTACAGACTGCACGGTTGGCCTAGTGGTTTAGGCGGTCACCACGCCGCTGTCTACTGCGCCAAGTGTTGTGGGTTCAAATCCCACATGGCATAACGCTTTGTGTGATCCACAAATTGTTGTTCTGAGTCTGGGTGTTCTTTGTGTCCGTTCCATGTATGTTTGTAAAGTCCCCCGCGCCACAGGATGTACATATATTCCTAATGAGGGAGTTGCCTTTAAAAAAAAACGGTTTTCTGTATGCCACATGTACCAGACAACGTTAGTAAAGTAATCTAGTTAAAATGGGTAGTTCTTTACTTTATTTATCGGGCTATTTACCCAAAGCTTCGCTGATGAATGAGCAGATAGTCAATTTTTTACCGACTTCCAAAAGGAGGAGGTTCTCAATTTCATCGGTTTTTTTTAATGTATGTACATCGATTACTCCGTCAATTGTAGACCGATTTTGAAAATTCTTTTTGTATTCGAAAGGGTATGCTCCCCATGTGGTCCCATGGCCACCATATCAGGATCTGATGATGGGATCCTAAGGAAATCGAAGGAAACCCTCAAATTTATATGAGCGCCTGCAATGAAGTTACGAGCAATTGTCTGCATGCCTTCATTTTCTGTAGACATCATTAAATTTTAAATGAAATGATGATGAGAGACCTGAGAAAGACTAAAAAGTGAAAAATAAAAAAAAAACTTCGTTTAAAAAAACCGACTTCAAAAACTAAAAAGTATAAAATAACTTAATTTGTATGTGCTACCTATTCATAGGTTTGAAGTCGGTGCCAAGCCAAAATGTAATAGTAGGTACCGCACTCGCCGCGCGTGACCTTGAACGGGATAGCTGCTCTTCGCGTTGAACAAAACAACCGAAGCGTTGTCGACGTTCGTCTCGAAATATAGCGAGTGTGGTACCTACAATTCCATTGGCTTGGCACTGACTTCAAACCTATGAATAGGTAGCACATACAAATTAAGTTATTTTATACTTTTTAGTTTTTGAAGTCGGTTTTTTTAAACGAAGTTTTTTTTTTAAATAAATTAAATTAAAAAACTTTTTTAATTTAATTTACACGCACACACACAAACACGCTATTTCTGGAATGCCTTGATATGTTCTTTACAGAGTTCCTATGGACACTTTCCAGCTCCAGATCAGCTCCATGTCAATATAATATTGTATTGTCACGCTGTATACATATGCTTACCAAAAATTCACCAAAATCGGTTGAAGATATCTGCTTCAAAATTGATTTGCAAGATACCACCCGAACATACATACATACATTGCAAGTTAATAAAAAGCTTGTAAAAAGGAAACTACCGCCTCCTGCGCATGTCTGCAAGCGTGATGCTGCTCTTAGAACTAGGAGCAGAGCACACTCTATAGATTCTTAGGTAGAAATATTTGTAAAGAATAAATTAAATCTATTCATCTATATCTATACAAATAAATAAAATTGGAGTGTCTGTTTGTAATACTAAAATAACCGCTTTTTACTAAAACCATATGTACATATTAGGCCCAATTAGTCTAGTCAACAAGTTCCATACTTGTTGACTAGACTAAAAGATGCAGCAGCATCACTAGGCCGCCATAGTGTGGGTCACCATGCTGCATTGTTGCATTCGCAGTGAGTATGGTGGCCACCACTCGTGGATTCTGCTTATGCTTTCCATCAGGCAGAGTAGAGTCATTTTGGCGGGCCAAACATAAAAAAAAAAAAAAAAAAAAAAAAATATACCAAAATTATCTCCAACTGCCTCGTTGGTCTCGCGGTTGCCGTGTGCGACTGCTGATCATGAGGTCTCCTCGGGTTCGATTCCCGGGTCGGACCAAATGTTTGTATGATCTGCAAATGTTTGTTTCGGAGTTTGGGTGTTTTCTATGTATAAGTATGTATTTACAAAAAAAAAGTAAATATGTATTTGTATCAGTTGTCTAGTACCCATAACACAAGCTCTGCTCAGCTTGGGACTAGATGGCGTTGTGTGTTAGATGTCCGAAATATTTATTTATTATTATTATTATTTCTATACAATTTTTGTCTGTCTGTCGGTATGTTTGTCTGTCTGGTTGTTCCGGCTAATCTCTGGAATGGCTGCATTGATTTTGACGGGACTTTCACTGGCAGATAGAGTAACTAAGCTACTTTTTTTAGACAGGCTTTGCCCCGCGGTATTAACCGCGGTTGTAAAGGTACAACAATAACCGCGGGTAGCACCGCGGGTCTCAGCTAGTTAAATTATAAAATCTACAACCCATAACTTTAAAGTCTAGTGGAGCAGATCAACAGAATTAAAGAACTGCCTCATAAGCTTCATTACTATTTAGTAAGGTCAATTGTTGTAATGATTTAAAGAAAATTCGATTATACTAATAGTTTTAAAACGTGATGTTGCAATATCAATTTAATACACCGGTGCACAAAGTGACTTATTGGCCTACTAACATTATGGATTATGGGGGTTTTGATTCATATAATCCTGGTTGGCTAGTGACTGCTTGAGAGTAAGAGATTTGATGGAACTGTTACTCTGGTAGTTAGAGAACCACCCAGTACAAAAAATTTGAGGAGTAGGATCATTTTTTTATGTGTCTAGATGTAATCTATACTAATATATAAAGTTGAAGTGTTTTTGTTTGTTTGAACACGCTAATCTCGGGAACTACTGGTCCGATTTGAAAAAATCTTTCAGTGTTAGATAGCCCATTTATCGAGGCAGGCTATAGGCTATATATCATTACGCTAAGATCAATAGGAGCGGCGCATCAATGAAGAATGTTACAAAGATGGGGGAAAATTATTACGCTACGGGCAATAGGAGACGTAAACGACGTTGCGTGGGTCAGCTAGTGTATTTATAATACAACAAATAAGCATGTTTACTAACTCTGCGTGGTTTGTTCCCTTAGTTGCCTCCTACGATACCCGCGGGATGAAAAAGGGTGATGATACTATGTTTTCTTTTTTCGGAAAAGGTCGGCAAACGAGCAGACGTATCGCCTGATGGTAAGCGATCACCGCCGCCCATAGACACCTGCAACACCAGAAGCGTCACAAGTGCGTTGCCGGCCTTTTGGGGATAGGGGGGAGGTAGGGGTAGGGGGATTGGGGTATGGGCCTCCGGTATCCTCACTTACTCGGTGAAACACAGCGCAAGCACTATTTCACACCGGTTTTCTGTGAGGCCGTGGTATCACTCCGGTCGAGCCGGCCCATTCATGCCGAAGCGTGGCTCTCCCACGTAAAATGTACCTATTCTTAATCCGTCACCACACGGACGTATAATATACCGAAACCTGTCTATTTTAGGATTAGATGGTTATTTGTGATTTAAGTGATATTATTGTTATAAATAAATAATAATAAATATAAATATAAAAAAATAAAACTCCCATTACGATAAAAATATGTCTATGTGTCCTGGGTGACTTTACAAACATACCTACCTGCAACGGACACAAAAAACACCTAGTCTTGTCCCATGTGGGGTTTGAACCCACAACACTCCACGCAGTAGAAAGCGGCGCAGTGACAGCAATTGTCCGATTTTTGCCCAAAGTTGAGACCCAAAAGTTGACGTTATTAGGCTTAAGTATTTTTACAGGCAAACACGTAGCACAATACGTATTTTAAGAAACCTCTGCCTACCCCTAAAGATATAGGTATATACTAACACATGTATAAATTCTGACACGAATGCTCCTAGATTAAGATTCAAATATTCAAATACCCCATCTGATACGTCATTATACCAACAATTTATTATCAATAGGTCATTTATCTCCCATTCTCCTCCTAAAGTCAACCGTCAACATTCAAATTTTCGATACATTATAGAGATCAACCCGTCACATCCCAATTTAGTCCTCCATTGTATGGTAACTACGCATTTGGGTACAAAAGACCACAGCAAAAGGAAATTGGTCTATAAGACCGCTTCCGTTGACACTGTTAACTTTTTTGTTTAATTTCATGTAATTGGTTTTTGTGTGTGTAGATTATAACTTAATTGTTCCATGAATGGGTTGGAACTAAAACAATTCTAAATAACAATTGGGGGACATTACAATTTTGTGGCTTTTGTGGAAGTAAATTTAATTTTTAATGTAGTCATAGGGTGTTCCTTAGTATTATAGTCTATCAAGAATCAACTTATCACGGTCCACTGCTAAACGAAGGTCTCCCTTAGGACCGGCAACTCTCCCGGTCTTGGGCAGTCCGCATCCATCCGCTGCCAGCCACTTTTTTCAAATAGTAATCCATCGTGCTGCAGGGCGCCCTGCACTACGTTTGCCTAATCGCGGTCTCCACTCAAGCTCATTTCAGATCCAGCGACCATCGGTTCGTCTGGAGATATGACTAGTCCATTTCCACTTCAGCGTACTGATTCTCTGTGTGATGTCGATTACTCTAGTTCGCTATCGAATAACAATAGTCAATGGTAAGGCACAAACAAATTGACTGTCATCTGATGGTAAATGACTACCACCATCCATTGGTACCTGTGACTTAAGACATATCAGTGCGTTGTAGCCATTTGAATGCTTTAAAGTTATTGAGTTGTTCCTCCAGTAACAATGATTCAAATAAATCCAATAATTAACCCCTATGGCTAACGTAGGGTGAAACCTCCTTTCTCCGCAGAGACCTATGTCCAGCAGTGGACTATTAAATTATGGAATTGTCGATGATGATAATCGATATAACGATAGATGGCATTTAAAACGGTAATAACGAACTTAATAGAATAGGTATCACTTTCTTTTCATTTTCGAACAGCATTAGCTAATTTTGGAAAACAATAGGTGAAGACGATAAATGAATACTGTTTAATGTTCCATAACTACGAAATCAATACGATCAACGTCAACTTCCGGTCAAGCATATTATAACTGCAATTGTATTAATGAAACGAATACCTTTTGTCTCTAAAGTCCTAAGCGGACCCAGTGAAGAACTGAGACTGAAGCAATTCTCATTTCTGCTTGATGTGCGCTCAAACATAATTAAACGAATTTAGAGCTTCAAGATATCATGTTTGAGACAGACAACTTATAATCCCGCTCATTTTAAGATTAACAGCTCATCAATATAAAAAATCAATAGAACCTTTCTTGTTCATCGTAGAAGATTAACAGCATCACCAATCTAACTGCTACTTAAAGTGAAGAAGCTTAGATGGATATTTGTCGGCTGAATGGATGCGGAGGAATTTTTTTTTTTTTTTTTTTTTTTTATGGAATAGACCGGCAAACGAGCAGACGTATCGCCTGATGGTAAGCGATTACCGCCGCCCATGGACACCCGCAACACTAGAGGCGTGACAAGTGCGTTACCAGCCTTTGGGGGATGGGGGGGAGATAGGGGGAGGGGTTGGGGTATGGGCCTCCGGTATCCTCACTCACTCGGTGAAACACAGCGCAAGCACTATTTCACACCGGTTTTCTGTGAGGCCGTGGTATCACTCCGGTCGAGCCGGCCCAGTCATGCCGAAGCGTGGCTCTCCCACGGTGTGTCCCACGGAATAGGGCATAGATATAGATTATAATCTTGAAAAAATGTAGGTTATCTGTCATTCCATAATCGACAATAAATCACATAAATCAATAGCATTTATTGGTCCACTAATTGGACATAGACATCTATTCGAAGGTTTTAGCAAAATAAATGAATTTATTGAATGTCGGTAAGGCAATTTACATAGCTACTTGGACCTGTTTCAAACGAGATGTAAATACGGCCCTTATCGTCCCAACAATTGAGCAAAACCATCATAAAATTATCCAGAATGACATGAAAATTAACACTCACATAATTCGAAGCTGAACAAACGAACACGGTGATGATTGACTTCCTCGGCGTGGGTAGAACGGCATTGGATTAAACTAACAAGATTAGATTGCTCTTAATGGCCGCGAGACAGTCCAGGCGTCGATTGTTATAATTAATGACTCATAAGCATATCAGGTCACATGAATACCATGTTCTTTGTCTACTGGGGTCATCTTGGTAAATTATCGGTTTTGGGGATGGGAACTAATGGATGAAGTATATTGCTGTCTAGCTAATTAATAAGGTCTATGCTTAAGTTGTTCGGTCTGAGGATGTCCTCTTCTAAAGTTGTAGATAAATACACTACTATATTTTGAAATACATATTTTAAATAAAAGCACACACAGAATAAATTATCATGTTCCTTACACAATATTTTTTTCCGGGGTAAGACTCGAACCCAGGGCCTCTAGATTAGCAGGTAGTATCACTAACCACTAAACCGACTAGGCCCGTCAAAATCAGACAGAAAAAACGATATTAATAAATAAATAATAAATATTTCGGACATTTAACACGCAACGCCATCTAGTCCTAAGCTAAGCAGAGCTTGTGTTATGGGTACTAGACAACTGATATAAATACATATATACTTTTTTTTTGTAAATACATAGAAAACACCCAGACTCCGAAACAAATATTTGCAGGTCATACAAACATTTGGTCCGACCCGGGAATCGAACCCGAGACCTCTAGCACAGCAGTCGCATACGCTACCACTGCGCCACAGAGGCAGTCAATGCGAATGTTGTGTCAGTATTGTTTTGGTAGTTGTGTAAAATGAATAAAAACGAATGTAGAACTATTCAAACACACGTGTTAATCACTTGTAAAGCACTAATCACAGTCACCGTGCTATATTTACATAAATACTTTCAAAATAATTTTCCTAAAACAAAACACAAATAACTTACAAAAAACTTGCTTCTACCCGCGGCTCTGTCAGCGTGTAATATGGGAAATCGTGGTAATCATTTTTCAGGTTAATATGTAACCTATGACGCTCACAAATAATGTGGCTTTCTATTGGTAAAATAATTTCAGTTCTGTAGATTCAGAGACTACCCCCGACAACCTCACAAACTGTATCTCTTTATAATATTAGTATTGATGTAAGCATTTGGCACTTTCCGTTCTAAATACAATTACCGATGCATAAATAAATTAAATTAAAAAGCTTTTTAAAAACAAGCTTTTACTGGAATGCCTCGAGACGAATCAAACGAGTCCAAACTCGATGATGTTGCGACGTTTCTTTACAGAGTTCCTATGGCCACCTTCCAGCTCCAGCATCAGATCAGCTTCATGTCATTATAATATTGTATTTTCACGCTGTATACATGTGCTTACAAAATTTCAGCTAAATCGGTTGAAAATATCTGCTTCAAAATTGAGTTGCAAGATTCCACCCGAACATACAAGCATACATACATACATTGAAAGTTAATAAAAAGCTTGTAAAATACCTTATTGCAATGAGCGGGAATCAAAACCCCATCTCCAACTTGGTAATTAAATGAAATACCGTATGGACTTCAAGGTTTTTAAACTGTATAGCTACTAACTCTCAACGTTCACCCACCTTTTCTTTTGGGCAAAAGTTTGTACGAAGATGCCTCATTCTTATTAAAATAAGTATTAAAGGTTTTATTTAATTCAATTATAAGTAATCTTATACTACTTTAAGATCAATTTATCGAGATAGAGTTAATGAGTCATAAATAAAGTACAATCTTGTAAATACATAAATACTCTTTGAAGTTCTTGAAGTTAATTACTTACACCTGTCCATTCCAACCATTTATTTTTGTAGTAGGTAATGTGACTGAATTGTTTTCATCAATGTTACTTAATTGTCTCGAAACTTTTTAATGATATCACAAAGATTTGTACAATTTGTATATTTGTAAAACCATACTAATATTTTAATTTCAAAAGTAACTCAGTCTGTCTATCTATCTGTCACGTTTTCATGGCGATGGAGATATTTTCAATTTTGAGGAAGGACATAGGCTACTTATTACCGAGATAACCGAGATACATGCGGGCGGAGCCGTGGGCAAAAGATAGTACAATATAAGTATTTGCACTATGCGGAAGTCGAGATTACGACCCCCTAATGGTTTAATCAATTGCCTAATAAGTCGGTAAGAGTAGATTATTGTTTGCAAGCTCCTCTATGTTACACAACTGGATGAGTAATTTACAGTAACGTAGTAAATATACATACTTCTTTTCTATCAATCAAGTCTCAAGATCAATCAAGAATATCACTAGAGCTACTCATGTTTTTTTGGTACCATGCATTTATTCCTGTGGAAACCTCTTTGAGTGATACCAAACGAAAACTATTTAAGAGGCTATATGTCAGATTTAACATCAACAATCGTTAATAGTCCACTGCTGGACATAGGGGGCCTACTCGTATGTCCAGCATTTTCTTAGAAAGAAGGCTTTCGCCTATTACCACCCTGGGTTGATGCATGGCTTATGTTTGTGCTGTTGTCCTGCATTTGTCAAATTTGAATCAAATCAAAAAAATCATAGAACCTTTGGATAAATAATAAATAAATAAATATTTTGGGACATTTAACACACGACGCCATTTAGTCCCAAACTAAGCAGAGCTTGTATTATGGGTACTAGACAACTGATATTAATACATATATACTTGTTTTGTAAATACATGCATATTATACATAGAAAACACCCAAACTCCGAAACAAATACTTGGAGATCATAAAAACATTTGGTCCGACCCAGGAATCGAACCCGAGAACTCAAGCACAGCAGTCGCGTACGCTAACACTGCGCCAACGACGCAGGATGGTATATCGTATTCGGCCTAATTACTTAGTTAAATAAAAAATAGAGTATAGTACTTTGTAACAAATAAAAATGTCAATTTAATTTATCAAAACTGTCTACTCATTTGTAGAACAATTTATCTGAATTAATTTTTGAGATAGAGACATTATGTCTCATGCATACCACCTATTCTTACTCAAACAAAAGCCTTTTCAGATTATTTATACCGATAATTAATGATGTTATAAATAATAGATATCTTTATCAACAAATAACACATTAAATGATCTGCCATCGTGTCTCCATACAAATTGTATGGTGATGGATTGAATTAATAAAATCATAAAAGGATTGACATACAGTAAAGGCAAATTGTGACTCGGGTATAAACAGTATAGTTTTTAATATTTAGTATATGTAAATATTATAGATGTTTTAGGTAAAGTGTTTTATTACGAGACACGAGCGTTTTAAGTTTTCGAGGAGGCAAACTTTCTTTATGGCCCAGGCAATGACAAATATATTTATTGATAAACTTATGTCTCTTGAAAACCTCTTAAAAACGTTTTGTTAAAATTTACTATAAGAGTCGCTATCTGTCTATGGGTCTATCATCACATTTTCATCACCAATCATATTGTAGAAATAGTATTACAATAGATATCTACAAGTAAGATTTTTTTTTATAAAAAACTGGCGAAGGAAAACAGGTGTCACTTAATTGTAAGTGATTAATTGAGTCTATGAAAACCGAAAAGTTACAACTTCTGACTTCTCGCAGATTCCGTTGAAGGTCTCGAAGATATTCGTATTTCCAACATTATATTAGATGTCTGAAATATTTATTTTTTTCAACAGATTTTTTGGACAACCCAAAAACATTCACTGAAAATCTTGTTGAACTATGATAGGTAGTAGAGGTAGAGAGAGAGTAGATTTCTGAGGTAGTAGAGCCACGCTGATTTCAGCACGAATGGGCCGGCTCGACCGGGGCGGTACTACCCTCGCACAGAAAATCAACGTAAAATGACAGCGTTCGTGCTGTCGTGTTTCGTTGGTGAGTGCGAGACCGGAGGCCCAAATAGACTAGTCAACAAGTTCCATACTTGTTGACTAGACTAAAAGATGCAGCAGCATCACTAGGCCGCCATGGTGTGGGTCGCCATACTGCATTGTCTGCATTCGCAGTGAGTATGGTGACCACCACTTTTGGATTCTGCTTATGCTTTCCATCAGGCAGAGTAGAGTCATTATGGCGGGCCATACAGAAAAAAAAAAAAAAAAAAAAGGACTAGGTGACCCACGCAACGTCGTTTATGTCTCCTATTGCCCGTAGCGTAAAAAAAATCCCCGGTTTCTGTAACATTCTTCATTGGTGCTCCGCTCGTTGGTCTTATCGTGATGATATATAGCCTATAGCCTTCCTCAATAAATGTACCATCCAACACTGAAACAATTTTTCAAATCGGACTAGCGGTTCCTGAGATTATTGCGTTCAAACAAACAAACAAACTCTTTATAATATTATAAAATCAATATATACATACATACATATATACATCTGTTTATGTTTAAATCTTGCATATGCTATAGTTAAAGAGAACGATATGAAAACTCTTAAAGGATTAGAGTCGGTGACAGATCCGTTTCCACAATAAAGGCTGTGCCACGAATTGATTTATGACTTCCAGCGAATAAAGCCTCCTGTGCGAGGTTTATGTTACGATGCTTTATTTGGGCACACCGTCTCAATGGAGTGGAGAGTCATTGCCACGGTTATACGTCTATATCCTACTCCAATGAGACTTAAGTGCCTTTTAACTTAGTATTGTCCTTGAATAGTTTGAGGTTATATTAGAGCTAGTCCGAACTTGAGATGTTATAATGGTTCACACCTGCAACTCTAAAGGCACAAGTACATGACCGTACTTTTAATGCGTATCCCAAAATTATTTTACAAGCTTTTTATTAACTTGCAATGTATTTATGTATGTAATCTTGCAACTCAATTTTGAAACAGATACCTTCAAACGATTTTGCTGAAATTTTGCAAGCATATGTATACAGCGTGACAATACAATATTATAATGACATGGAGCTAATCCGATGCTGGAGCTGGAAGGTGGCCATAGGAACTCTGTAAAGAAACGTCGCAACATCATCGAGTTTGGACTCGTTTGATTCGTCTCGAGACATTCCAGTAAAAGCTTGTTTTAAAAAGCTTTTTAATTTAATTTATTTATATTTAAATACAGTACAACTCAACGTTTACATTCTGATTAGCATTTCACTTATTACCAACGCTTAACAATTCCAGTTACACTTATATGTAAATGCATTGTTAATCAAACCTAAACTACTTATTTAATTTTGTAGGACTACTCAATAAAATAAAAAGCAGTTAACCTTTGTACCATTAAAATTTGACTGTCTCAACTCCATTATATCATTTGATTTCCTCGGTGGTGCAGCGGCAGCGTATGCGACTGCTGTGCTTGAGGTCAGTTGTACGATTCCCAGGTCGGGCCAAATGTTTGTATTATCTGCAAATATGAGTTCTGGAGTTTGCAGTTTGCAGAGTTTTGAGTTATATAGCACTTGCAGTGCTAAAATTAATTCTGTAACAAAAAAAACACTACATAAGTGGAAGGTATGTACAGCTAGTACAGCATAAGTATTATCAACTTATTTATTTATTAAATTGGAATCGCAAATATATAAAAAAACAAAAAAAAACACATAAACAACTATATAGTTACTATACTATATATACTACTAATACTATATATATATATTACTATACTATATACAGTAAATGACTGAACGGGTATTATACGGGTGTACTCCTTCACTTATATTACAGGAGATCACAGCAAGCAGAAAGAGATAATATCAACTAAGCGAACAAAGTCAGAAGTAACAAAAAAGATTGATACACACATTTAAAAAATAACAAACAAAAAAACAATTAAGTAATCATGGCAAAACTTATACATACAATTTACAGAATTGCATCCTCCTATATTATAAATGTGAATGTAAGTTTGTTTGTTACGAGTTAGAAGTAACATAGGATACTTTTTATTAAATGTGAGCTAAGCCGCGAGTGAAGGTTAGTATCTATATATTAAGGCGTATAGTAGCCTCAATGACCTTGAGCGTCTGGGCGGAGCTAAACGCATAGTATCATATCTGCACCGCACACATTCATATCTCCGTACCTTACGCGTTACTTCAAAACGATGATCAAAGACTAGGGAGCGAGACAGACATGCGCGCTTGTCTGACGTTTTTGCCTTAACTTCAAAACATAATTATAAATGGTTAAAATGTTAACATAAGAAAGGGGTATTTCTAAAAGTTTAGTAAGATTTAAAATTAACACATTTTATCATAGGTAGGTACTAAATACGAAAAAGTATGTTAAATTAGGTAAGAAATCTGATAAAATAAATTAATTCATTTTACCCTTTGTAGAAAAAAGTAAAAATTATCATATTTCTGAAAACTTCTAGCATGTTTAAATAAATTAACAAGTAAAATTTTAACAAAATAAAACCGACTTCAAGGTTCAACTCGATTTATCTTGGATGCCATAATCAGATCTTAGTGTCCTTATCATGGTACCACCGTTGGGATATCTCCTTTCCATTAAAAAAGGAATCATCAAAATCGTAGTTATCCCCGAACACACATAAAAAAAAATATATATACGGTCGAATTGAGAAACCTCCTTTTTTTAAGTCGGTTAAAAACAGGTAAATGCGTTACGTGTCAGGTCACCCATAGAATAAGGTTCCGAAGTCACCTGCAATGTCTACAAATTGAAATAAAATCGTGTCGAACAGATAATTATCATGAATTTATTTTTAACTAGCTGAACCCCGCGGTGTTACCCGCGGCTATCGTCTTGCCGCGGGTAACGACCTATCACTGAAAGTCCCGTCAAAATCGGTCCAGCCGTTGCAGAGATTACCCGTAACAAACAGTCAGACAAAAATTGTAAAAAAAAAAAATGGTACATGTATCGTGTATACATACATATGCTTTTATTAAAAGCGGTTTTTTTAATATTACAAACAGACACTCCATTTTTTTTATTTGTAGAGATTTTACATGTACGTTGGTGCAGTGATAGCTTACGCGACTATTGTCCATGAGGTCTCAGGTTCGTTTGGGTGTTCTCTATGTATGATATATTTGTATTTACAAATAAAAGCATATAATTGTTCTATCAGTCAATCTAGCTTTCATAGTACAAGCTCCACTTAGTTTGAAACTAATAGACGTTGTGTGTCAGATGTCCGAAATATATATTGATTATTATTTTCAAAGCTTTGAATGTGAGTGTGTGTATTTTACAAGTTAGACCTCTATACTCTTGTACCATCTTTAATATTATATCGCGGGCTAAAAATCCCTGTCTGAACTATTATAATATGTTTATATATCAAATATTTATATAATTATCATGTTTAAATATTAATATGTATATCCGTGTATGCATTTTATATAGCACTAGCGACCCGCCCCGGCTTCGCTCGGGTGGATTTCAGATGCCCCCGCCGACGACACGATTCGTGCATTTTAAATCTGTAATATCTTCGAATATATTCATTTAAATTAGATACTGTAAAGGGCTATTTTGATCTATATTAAATGCACAATGTATTTAATTTACTTAATTGTATAAGGATTCATTCTGTATTGCTTAAAATCGCTTCGTAAATAAGCCATTATTTCTCGTAAAAAGAAAGGAATAAAAAATGGTTGTTGTGGATTATCCCTAAGAGATAGACATATACCGTCGCGGACTTTTTTGTAGATCTTTTTAAGGTGTATAATACTGTAGTACATTATTTTGATCTATCTCGTAGGGTGCAACCAGCGTTTGCAATGTAAGCGCAAAAAAATGTGTTTATTTGCTACATCACATTAGAAACCTATAGGGACAGAGAAAGCGACTCTGTTTTATACTATGTAGTGATTAATATTATTATTGTTACTTATAAACCGATAAGTCCGCCTTTATAAGACTTATAGACTTTATGCCACATGGTATTATCTCTCAGTCAACCTTGAGTTGGTTCAGTAAGGGACAAGGCAGGTGCCTATCCTATCATACAATTGTAATAAGAAAAAGAGATAAGGGAAGAAAAACTTTAATTTATCGGTTTATAAGTAACAATAATAATATTAATGCTATGTAAAATGCATACACGGATACACGTATTAATATTTAAATATGATAATAAATAAATGATAATTATATAAATATTAGATATATAAACATATTATAATAGTTCAGACAGGGATTTTTAGCCAACCCACCCGCGATATAATATTACATATGATATATTAAAATACTTTTCATCTAATAAACAGATGGGTGAAGGGCGTTCCTAATCGTATTCTCTACTAATATATTACTTTTTTGTAAATATGTAAGTAGATACATATTATGCATAGAAAACAGTCAAATACCGAAATAAATATTTTCAAATCATACAAATATTTAATCCGACCCGGGAATCGAACCCGAGACCTCAAGCATAGCCTGCAGTCGAATACGCTACCACTGCGCCATCGAGGCAGTCAAAACACCAAAAATCATCCAAGCGCACGATCACTTTGAGTCCTTTGCAGCGAGTTAGTCTCTAATGCACACTAACTCAGAAAGTACCTAAATACTTACACAAACACAAACGTCTAAGCATAGTTAGTCGTAAGCGTGAGCAGAGCAGCGAGCGACACAGCCTTCCCGTCTGAATGCCAACGCACGACTGCCGCCTGCGCCCGCACAGAGACCCGCTGTACTTTTAATTTTGGGAATCGCAATATTGATCATTTTCTTTACAAAATATTGATTGATTTAAATATGAGTATGCCTAGTTTATAGCTAATTCAACCACCAATATTTCTGTGTAAAAATATTTTTTTGCTTCAAAGCCGTTTAAAAGCTTTAGGCAAAAAAGCGAACAAAATAGAGTGTTGTTAAATTTTTTTTTATGGCAATGCTATTTATCGTATGTAAAAAATTAAATCTACATATTCTTGCACATGAATCTGCAGTAAACATATATTTTTTTCGAATCTTTTGATGCAGCTGTTAAGGAGGAGTAGTCTTTAGAATGCAACCATTTTTACGCATCTGAAGGGAGGTAGGCCCTTAATACGTAAGGCAAAAACTATGTTCCCCTTTTTACAAAAATGATAAGGATTATGAAATTGGGCACAGTTAAAGTTTTTATTGACTGCCTCGTTGGTCTCGCGGTTGGCGTTTGCGACTGCTGATCATGAGGTCTTGGGTTCGATTCCCGGGTCGGACCAAATGTTTGTATGATCTACAAATATTTGTTTCGGAGTTTGGGTGTTTTCTATGTATAATATGTATATATTTACAAAAAAAAGTATATATGTATTTGTATCAGTTGTCTAGTACCCATAACACAAGCTCTGCTTAGCTTGGGACTAGATGGCGTTGTGTGTTAGATGTCCGAAATATTTATTTATTTGGAGGAGGAGTACAGAAATCTTAAAACATAAAAAATAAATGAATTTTGGTCGAATTTCAACAGCTGGCTGAACACTAGTGTATATATAAATATATATTACACTAGTTGTTGCCCGCGGCTCCGCCCGCGTACATGTCGGTTATCGCGGCAAATAGTAGCCTACGATTTTCACACGATTTTCTGTAATCGCAATTTGCACTCCCGATGCGTTTCATTGCACCTACATACCATGTTTTCTCATTATCGATGGCTCATTAAGCACACTCGTTATGATCTGAAATCCTTCTATCGAAACGAGTTATTGTTAAAACTATTTTACAGCAATTAAGTATGTTCGCTGTACACTTTCGGTCAAAACTTGCATTAATTTTCTTATTTATTTACCAACTAGTTGTTGCCGGCGGCTCCGCCCACGTGTATGTCGGTAATCGCGGCAAAAAGTAGCCTATGTGTTATTCTGATGTATAAGCTATATTACTGTAAAGTTTCATCCAAATCCATTGAGTAGTTTTTGCGATAAAGAGTAACAAATACCATCCATCCATCCATCTATACTTACTTACCTAACATTCGCGTTTATAATATTAGTATAGATAATAGTTTAGCATTAATACATATGATCAGTCGAAACCTATGTTAGAATGAATAATTTCTAATTTCTTCATAAAAAAAAAACGATAAATGTAAATAAAAGTACGCAGCACTACTCAGGCAGTGCTTGTTACCGGTCAAGTATTGTGAACTGGCGCACAAAAGGGTTTGAATCAAAGCGTATAGTTGAGAGCAAAAATATCGCACACAGGCCCCGTGATGTATTGGTTCACGCTTTATATCCAGGGCTACCACTAACCATATAATTGAATTTATATATAAATAAAAACAGTTTTTCTTAATTATTACATAAAATTGTACAAAAGTCTAGCCATTTCCAGCTCCGCTCGCCTAATTGTTTCTTATTTTGTGAAAATCACTTGAGAAAGACGAACTTGTTAACAATTGCTTGTCCCTTATTCAACCTCTTTAAATTGAACTCTTTAAAGTGTGAAATTTTCCAAAAAACATTTCTTAGTTGCTACATACCTGACTTTTTGCATTATCTACAAAATAAATAAATGTCAAGTTTACATGGATCATTTTTGTTTATTGAAGTGAAAACTTCTTTAGCCGCATTGAACACTTTTTGGTAGGAGAATATCTTAAGAGTTCGCGTCACTGACATGCTGACATGACATTTTCGAAGTGAATACTTCTTTGGCCGTGTTGAGCACTTTTTGATAGGGGAAAATCTTATGCGTTCGCGTCACCGACGTGCTAATGTTTGATAATTTTAATTTATACATTATAAAATCTCTAATTGTACACATCAATTTTACACACAACATTATAAGTTATAAGTTTTCACTTCTATCGGCAATCCTTGTGACTGCCATTTTTTTTTATATTAACATCGACTGTTACTAAGCTATCTAATAGTTAGTCTAGTTAATAGGCTATTTATTTATAAAATGAAAGCACCTGTTGAACGGACATACGTTTCATATCTAATACCTTTAAACAAGTAATTCTTGTATATATATGTCGGAATGAGGGTATCCGAATCATAAAATTGTTACAAACATTTGCCACTATCGAACGGTTCCATGAGTCGGTATCTCTGTGTTTTATATCGTGTGTAAGAGGCTATATTTACCAGTGGGGGAATTACTAGCCTAGGTGGCGAATTCCACAGGGCACTGCGGTGGAGAGAGCGTTGCGCCAACCCCCTCGTGGGGGTTGCTGATGGTGTTAGGTTGATTCGTATCCGTTTAGTAGTGATTAGTGTTTGGCTTTGGTCCAGATTGGCTGTATCTGTCATTCATGTTCTCGTTTATTCTTGTGTCTCCGACATCAGAAGTGGGATCTGAATCTCATTTGCCCAGAATGATTAAGAGTGTAACGGATCGTCGGTCGCGGCGAGCGGTCGAACTACCCTCCGCTCGAAAATCGTACCAGGTGCCATTTGTTAAATTTTTGTAAGCGAGATCGGGCACATAGTGTCAAAGTGTCGATATAGCCATTTCGCGTACGAACGGTTTATGAGACGTGCGGCCTACAACAGCGGCAGCGTGTGGTAGTAAAAGCAACGCATCGGTAACTGGGAAGTAACCGGTATGTACGGACAACTCCAACAATCCGGTGAGTCGTACTATTTTTATTTTGTGCTGAGTGCTCTTTAATAAGACAAGTTCTGTCAGATGGATTTCTAGGCAAACGACAATATAGTGCAGTAACATTATTGGGGGTAGGTAACACCCGCTCTTATTGTAACATCGAAAATCTACAGTTTTAACCCAGGTTTATTCAGTGCAGTTATTATTTCATGTAGTACACGATTACTGTATTTCAAACGACATAATTATGGAAGAGATCTGCTTCCATTAGGGTTTTAAGCAGCAATTTTCGAAAAGCATCTTGTTCTTAAAAATAATAAGGTCGTTTCTATTGGTGGCATCGGTAGAAAGGTAGTCAATGTAGGAAATTTAGAGTGTAGTATTATACCATAGTAGAATTATCTCAGAAATGGAGTTGCCTGGGATTGAGCTGCCCGTTCTGCACATGCTGTTTGTTTATTCTTTAAATTTATTTCTTATTTTTAACCCCCGATGCAAAAGAAGGGGTGATATAAGTTTGACGTGTGTCTGTCTGTGGCACCGTAGCTCGCGAACGGATGAAGCGATTTCAATTTAGTTTTTTTGTATGAAAGGTGAGTTACGTGCGAGTGTTCTTAGACATGTTTCATGAAAGTCGGTTGAGTCGTTTGGAAGTTATGGGGGTGAAAGTGTGGAGGATAAACCGAATGTCTGCAAAACGTGCCAGTATAATCGTTAAATGACAATTATGTAATTGATAACTTCGACCTGATGCTGCATAGGTTTTTTTTTTTTAATGTTATATTTATGATTATGATGTGATTTTTAATTTAAGGCGGATTCATCTTTGATTGTAGCTATTTTTAACATTTTATTAATTATTATTTTTACCAATTTGAGATAGTTGTGACTCGAATTATAATTACCGCTTTGTTTTTTTTTTGATATGTCAGTTGTTTTCAGTAAAGAAAAATCATTGTAAAAAAATATTCGTAGAGGGTATATTACCCACTGGTACGATTATCACTAGTTCGCCGGTAATTAAACAAATTGATTCTCATCTCACGGTTCAACATAGTCTATAAATTAAGTCTAGACAAGAGTACAGCATAAAATCAAAGAACTTTTATACGCATCATACATGAAAGCTGTTCCCCCTTTGCAAGTCCAGTTCTCCAAGGACGGGAGAAATAGTCTCTGCATAGATTATAGGGAAGTGAACAGCAACCCCTTACCTGATAGGTATTCTCTGCCACTTATTTTAGATCAGTCGAATACAACGTTTAGTGGGGGCATTTACCGAGTCATTTGCTGTAGTTTACATAATTCACGACAGTAGGTGATTTAACGATTACATTTGGTTCTTAAAGCTTTAACTGACGCAAGGTTTTCGTTAAATATGAAGAATGGTTATTTTCTTAAAACTAGAGCAGAATATTAGTCGCAAAACCGCCAGTTCTGAATCAAAATACCACTCCTATGAGCTATGGACTCTTGCAATAGTGGACACTGTTAAGCATCGTTTCGTGTCTATTTACTTGGTAGAAGGCTTACAATGGTAACCGATTGCAACGCTGTCAAAGCTTCGAAATCATAAGCTGACCTTATACCCTGAACGCAAAGGTGATGGTGTTTTCTGCAAGCCTTTGTGTAGCAATCTGTGGCTACACAAAAGTAAATTATTAGTTTGGCAATAATTCTATAGTAAGTCAGTCTTGTCCAATTCCGCTGTAACGTAGCACCTTGTATTATATATATATATCTGCAAATTGAATTTTTGCAAGGTACACAATATTAACCTTCATCTTATAGCTACCGATGTAAGACGCGCAAACGCTCATCTGGAATAGGTCAAGATATTGTTTCAATATTCAAGAATATGTTAACTGCTGTCGAGGTAGTGCACTACCTGACATTCAGTTCGCTATTAATTGTACTATGAACAGGGGGTTACAAAGGCGAATCCTTTAGAATTGCTAATAGGAAGGCTTGCTAGGCCCCTAAACCTTTATGAGCAGATGACATAGAAGTTGTTTTTACTCTTATTGGAGAGCAATCGACACGAGCAATAGAAGCTAACGCTTCTTCGGAGAAAGTTAAGTTCAATAAACATAAGGCAAGCCGTGGTCTGTGTGGAATTGCCTCACGTATGTGACAATTGATAGGAAAAAGGGTAAATTAGTAAAGTTCAATCTCAGTGACTTAGTTTTGATTCAAAACGAAGAAAAAAATTAGACAAAGTTAGATCCTAAATATAAAGGACCGTTTAAAATTGTAGAGTTGCTCTACGGCGATCGTTATACTTTGAAATCTTTAACTGGTAACAGAACCTACAAATGCGCTTGCGTTCGTATACGAGAGTTTCCATTAAGTGATATACCCGAGGAGGTAGATTTGTCTGGCATTGATAATAGTGAGGAAAATACCCGAAGATCAAGTCCCTATTGATGTTGATCATGATAATCAAGGGTTAATTAATGCTGATGCAATGGAATGAAATTGCGTTGTAATTGTGTGGCGAGTAGTCTCTATAATGAGACTATGAGATATCCTAACAGCGTGGTGGTTGTTAAAGTTTAGTTAAGTTTTGTGAACGGCGAGGTGGACACTGAAAGGCGAGGTGGCCATTGAAAGGCGAGGTGGCCATTGAAAGGCGAGGTGGCCATTGAAAGGCGAGGTGGCCATTGAAAGGCGAGGTGGCCATTGAAAGGCGAGGTGGCCATTGAAAGGCGAGGTGGCCATTGAAAGGCGAGGTGGCCATTGAAAGGCGAGGTGGCCATTGAAAGGCGAGGTGGCCATTGAAAGGCGAGGTGGCCATTGAAAGGCGAGGTGGCCATTGAAAGGCGAGGTGGCCATTGAAAGGCGAGGTGGCCATTGAAAGGCGAGGTGGCCACTGAAAGGCGAGGTGGCCATTGAAAAGTGAAATTGGTAGAATAAGAGGCCATCTAGATATTGTTAATAATCCAAAAATGTGTAACGCGATAAACGGTGAGGTGACTGTTGCGATACTACTTACTGGTGTTATTAATTTAGTATGTAGCGAGAAGTCTATTAGCATTCAGATTTGATAACGAAAAGCCTATTATTTTATGAAAATGTCCTAAATAAAGTTGTTCCACAGAAGATAAAATGTAATAATGTACCCAATGTCCTTGGTCAGGAGTGGCCGAACAATACAAAAATATCTCTTTCTTTTCTGCGGATAATGATGATGCATTGCCTTCAACATCACACGAGGACGTGTAATACGTCAGGACGGCTGTGTCGGAATGAGGGTATCCGAATAATAAAAGTGTTACAAACATTTGCCACTATCGAACGGTTCCATGAGTCGGTATCTCTGTGTTTTATATCGTGTGTACGAGGCTATATTTACCAGTGGGGGAATTACTAGCCTAGGTGGCGAATTCCACAGGGCACCGTGGGAGAGCCACGATTCGGCATGAATGGGCCGGCTCGACCGGAGTGATACCACGGCCTCACAGAAAACCGGTGTGAAATAGTGCTTGCGCTGTGTTTCACCGAGTGAGTGAGGATACCGGAGGCCCATACCCCAACCCCTCCCCCTATCTCCCCCCCCCACCCCCCAAAGGCCGGTAACGCACTTGTGACGCCTCTGGTGTTGCGGGTGTCCATGCGCGGCGGTAATCGCTTACCATCAGGCGATACGTCTGCTCGTTTGCCGGTCTATTCCGTTGCGCCAACCCCCTCGTGGGTATTGGCGTGGGGGTTGCTGATGGTGTTAGGTTGATTCGTATCCGTTTAGTAGTGATTAGTGTTTGGCTTTGGTCCAGATTGGCTGTATCTGTCATTCATGTTCTCGTTTATTCTTGTGTGTCCGACATAAATATAATGTGAATCTCAGAAACGGCTCCAACGATTTTCATAAAATTTTGTATGCAGAGGGTATCGGGGGCGATAAATCGATATAGCTAGGATTCATTTTTAGAAAATATCGTTTTATTCATGTTTTTAACAATCAAATATATAAAATCAATGTACATCTAGCGCCATCTATCGCAACTCAAGCGAAATAAATTAAACTATACTGAAATAAGGTGCAGAATAAACAGGATCAGGGTGTTCCAAGAGAGGGCACCACTTAACTTATTTTTTTATTGGAAGAAAAATAACAAAAGGTGGCGTTTGGATAGTTCCAATGTTGCCAAAAACCCTTTAAAAAAATATCGAACGACGCTCGGTCATCCAGGTACTGAGCTATAATATCAATTTACTTTTTCTTTACTATATATAAGAACAACAACATTTACATAATGTTTGACTAGAATATGTAATTTGAAATTCAATCAAGAAAATAAATAATTTGTATATAAATATTTATTTAATATTAAAAGGATCAAATTTCTATAAACAATATCATAATCGGGTTGGTGACAATCCTGTGCGGTGCGTAGGCGCAGACATCGCTTGAATGGCTGACTGTACACCGAGTCATGTGTTGTCAACCTTTGAAGTCGTTCAAAGCATATTATTTTTCCGCTTCTTCATAATAAAGTTATAATGTAATACATTGACCAGTAGATGTCTTTAATCGCAGTTACCTGCAGCTAAAATAGCCTCAGTGTCATTATGAGTTAACACTTGAGATATCCATTAATCCTAGATCACTAGCTCTATTTGTGTTTTATTTGAATTTACTTCTTACTATGTCCTGTCTAAAAACTACTATATTTCTAGGTTTTGACTATACACGTTGTCTGTGAAAACAGAACATTACTTACACAATACTAGCTGACCCGACGAACTTCGTACCGCCATATTTACATATTTGTCTCAGCTTCCCACAAGCAGTGTACAGTCGCGGACACGAAAAATGACTTTTCCCGTTACCTTTAAATTTTTCTTGTATTTGTATACAAGAAAAATTTCCTTGTCCTAACAATACTGAACACATAAAAAAAAGAATTATTTAATTTGGTGCAGCCGATCGGAAGTTATGCGTGTACATACATTTCGGCGATTCATTTTTATATATATATCTGCAAATTGAAACGGTCATAATGGATATTTTTCTGAAAATAAGTGCCTAAGAGTAGAAGCTAGTATTACATTTGTATGAGCATCATGCATTAATATTAGTATCATTTATTACGTAGTTATTTCTGCTACACAGACATTCCTTTAAGGTAAACACAAAATGTTGCCAACCTCTTTCTTTACATATGGTACTCATAAAGAAATCATAAATTACATTACAATACGAAACCACGATATCCACTAATTTCAATGGTGTGGGATTCAATTTTATATGTATTAAAAGTCGTCTCACCGAGCTCACTCTGCTCATATTGTTTGGTATCTTGAAAATAATAGCTTTACCGGTACCTGCAGAGGTGCCTGTACACATTCGATAGGAACCTAAGGATGTCAGACGTCATAGTGAGGATAAAATATGCCCTTTTTGAGAAAATTTCTCAACAAAACTGTGGAGTGAACTGTCGCCTGCGGTAGGTACGACCTTCAAGCCTTCAAGAAAAGAGCACACTCCTTCTTTTGACGCCACTGGTGTTGTGGGTGTATGGGCGGCGGTAGTGGACTTACCATCAGGCGAACCGTCTGCTGGTTTGTCCACTATCCCATAAAAAAAATGACTAAGGTAGGCGGAAATTGAGGAAACGGGTCAGCCCATAGTGGTAGGAGTATACTTTTTTAAACAAAATCAAAACTTCTTTCCTTTTTTAAAGGCTTCTCCTACGTTCAGTTATGGCGTACTAAAAGCTGTTGATATTTGTATATGATACTCTTTTCTAGATGATTGAAGGTCGCATCGGTCGTTTCACGAAATAGTTTGTTGTAATCTCTAAAACTGGAGGACCAGGGCTCTTGGTTGCTGGTCTTCTCGGTCACATTTTGACGACCAGTTTGAATCTCACGCGTGCTCAAAAGCATGAATCTAAGAGTGGTGGTCACCTTACTCATTGCCAATGCAGACAATGCAATAATGCAGCATGGTGACCCACAATATGGTGGCCTATTTGCTTCTACATCGTTGGGCCTCCGGCCTCGCGCTTACAACGAAACACGACAGCGGGAATGCTGTCAATTTAGGTTGATCTTCTGTGAGGGGTAGTGGCGCTCCGGTAGGGCCGGCCCGTTCATGCTGAAATCGTCATTAGCATGCAGTTCTCTAATTTCTTGAAACACAGCGTTTCGTTTCACGAAAAATGGTTCTGATAAAAATTAAACTATTAAATTACGCAATAAAGTGCAATTTAAACCCCTTTACGATTTGCAGTTCCTAAATATTTGGTATCGAATGATAACAAAGCAATTCTAAAACAAAAACAATTGATACATTCCAAAGTAATTTAAAATTAATTAGTGAGACGCTTCGACTAATTAACAGTCAATTACAATCCCTTACCGAAGAACAAGGGCATCACACGCATAGCAGGCGAGCATATTAAGTGCTTAAAGGGATTTGTCTACTGTTCTTTGAGGACTGACTAGCTTTTGGCTACGTCTTCGCTCGCATAGACCTCACGTATATGATGTACTACAAAAGAAAAAAGTTTAAGGTAGATTTCTGCGTATAAAGTTTTAAAAATTTAACAAGGACCAGGATTAAATTGTTACCTGCCCCATTTATACAAAGACGTCTTGCATTGACCCAGTCACTTTAAAATATCGTTAGTTAACAAATTACAACAACAATTAAATCTTACAACTTGTTACTAGATATAGATGCCTTTGATGACTCGTATTTTTTTTGTTTGAGTCGCAATCCAATCTGTTAAACATGATGTTGTCTGTAAAATTACTACGAGTACATCCAAACACCGATTATTGATCATGGCATCTACACAGATGTTTGTCCTGGATAAGCATCAAACCCAGGACCTATTTATTAGAAGTCAGAATTATCAAATTAGACTACGACTAGTCAAACAGGTCAAAGATAACCAGTAGATAACATAAATAAATTGAATTAAAAAGCTTTTACTGGAATGCCTCGAGACGAATCAAACGAGTCCAAACTCGATGATGTTGCGACGTTTTTTACAGAGTTCCTATGCCCACCTTCCAGCTCCAGCATCAGATCAGATCCATGTGATTATGATATTGTATTGTCACGCTGTATATATGTATATGCTTGCAAAATCTTAGCAAAATCGGTTGAAGATATCTGCTTCAAATTGAGTTGCAAGATTCCACCCGAACATACAAGCATACATACATACATTGTAAGTTAATAAAAAGTTTGTAAAAGACAGTGTAGTTTCTTGTTTTAAACACCTTTTTTGTGATATTTGGGGAAAACTATGGGTCACCTAACACCACCATATACAACCCATATATACAACAACTTAAGAGTCATAAGCGCGTCATGAGTAACTAACCCCAATCCTGTAAATTTTTCCTTGAGTTCCAGAAATCCTCACTCATTTGGTTTAAAGTAACAAGAGAATTAATTTATCATCATCACAGCCTTTACCAGTCCACTGCTGGATATGGAGAGGTTTTGGCCATACCACACTGGCCAGAGGAATTGGGTTAAGGTTTGTTCAAGTTCTCTTTGCAGTGACGTTGTCCTGCTTACTTTGCTCTATTAGCCACCTATATGCCCATGGGATGAATAGGGACGGTGTTTTTTTTTTAAGAAAGGCAAGGCAAGAAAATGAGCAGACGTATCGCATGATGGTAAGCGATTACCGCCACCCATGGACACCCGCAACAGCAGAGGCGTCACAAGTGCGTTGCCGTCCTTTGGGGGATGGGGAGGGGGAGATAGAGGAGTTGATTTATCTGCATCCGGTATCCTCATTCACTCGGTGAAACACAGCGCAAGGTAAGGTGTACTCCGTATTCTGCGGTATCAATTCAGTCGAGGATAGCCCATAGCCATTGCCTCCCTCACTTCCTTTGACTGGTTTGAATAAAATACCTCCAATTAAACATAAAACAAACACAGCATCATAACTAACTCATAAGGGTGTCGCCACACTAATGTCATTGACACGATATTGCGTGAACGGATGTCAAACGTATTTAATAATTAAGACTTTACAGCAGTGGTTTGTATCAACCCTAACTGGAATACTAACGATGATGAATTTTAAACCTTATTCGTAGTGCTTAAGATAGATATTTAGTTGTAGTTTACAGAGGAGTTGCGTCGTTGTTAAACGAATAGGGTATTGATGACCAAAGTCATTGGTATGAATATAGGATCATGTAGTCAATTATGACCGCGGCGATCATCGCACGGATAGTATTAATACTAATTGGTACTGTTTTTTTAGTTCGTTGGACCATTGTTGTTCAAATAATGACCGTTTTGATAAGGATGTGGGGTTTTGTTTACGTTCTATGGCCTTTTTGATTAACGAATGTTGCTTAAACGAGATGTTAGGTTTGCGTTACAAATCGGTATAGCCGTTTTGGAGTTGAGTAATTAAATTTATTTTTAATTTTCGCGTTTATTATATAGAAGCAATATAGGCAATATAGCAAGTATAGATAAGTTAGAATTACATGGATTTTGGCGTGAAAGCGTACCTAACAAGCATTCCAATCTCACATAACCGCATTTATAATACAAGTTAGTATCAAGTGGGCCGGCTCGACCGGAGTGATACCACGGCCTCACAGAAAACCAGTGTGAAATAGTGCTTGCGCTGTGTTTAACCGAGTGAGTGAGAATACCGGAGGCCCATACCCCAAACCCCCCCCCTATCCCCCTTCCCCATCCACCAAAGGCCGGCAACGCACTTGTGACGCCTCTGGTGTTGCAGGTGTCCATGGGCGGCGGTAATCGCTTACCATCAGCCGATACGTCTGCTCGTTTGCCCGCTTATACCATAAAAAAAGTACTTTAGCTGGCCCACAGCTTCGATCGTTTTCATAGCTTTTCTATAGGTATCCTATAGGCAAAGCACATAACTTATAAGTTATGTGCTTTTTAAACTATAATCTATATCACTGGTAAACTTCTTCCAAATTAGTTTTGCCGTTCTAAATCTGATTTAGTAATAAACATTCATCAAAACATTTGAATTTGAAGAACACATTTGATACCTTTAATACACATTCCTGAACATTTATCGCTGTAGTTCTTCTCTTTGATAGATATTCCATAAATACCTTGTCATATCTGCTGACAATTTAATCCCGATCGAAGACCAAGGCATCTCTTTCTAACTATAATGTTTACCAATATATCTGTCTCTATTTGATGGCTGAGCGAACCTGTCAAAACGTCAAATAAAATTAAGGCAAGGAGTACAAAGACTAATAATACACAGAAACACTTATCTATTATGTAAAAGTAACTGTTTGAAATGTTTTCTGCCTTTAATGCGAATGACATACTAAAATGGAATGAAAAATAAAATATAGTGTAATGAAATAAATATCTATTTGTTTCAAATACTTTTGGGCATACTAAAATATTGTATATTACGGTACACTAACCAATTATACATACATAAGTCATACAATTATACATTATGATTTAATTTAAAACCCATAAATACCTGTTTACAATAATAACCTAGTGTATTGTATGTTATTTTCTGTTTGTGTTACATTTTTTTTTATAAATTACCTGCCAAAGTGACTCTGCTTAGCCTGATGTTAAGCTCAAGCAAAATCCAACAGTGGGGGCCACCATACTCACTGCGAAAGCAGACAATGCAATATGGCATCTCACCCTAACAATTTATTGTTAGTGGAATTAGAAAAACTACATTTCTAATTGAGATGCTATGACTAGGTTTAAACTTGGTCTAAAGACTTTACTATCTCGAAAACTTAGATTTGTTTAACAAATGAACGGTTAGAAAAATAAATCATATACAAAACATAAATATATATGTAATTGAAGGATATGATTATACATATATAAAACTTGTAATCACATAGAATTTAAAATTGGTAAAGTTAAGGCAAAAATATTGGACAGGTATTTCAATAACTACCCGATCGTATCTTTACTCATAATCTATGCGACCCTTGATCGAAAAATTGAGTCAGTAATTAATTCGGAAGCTAAGAAATTTGACGACAAACTTGATATTTAGGGGAATCGTTAAACGGTCATTAATTTTGCTTCATCCCTGATCGGTTATTTGTTGATTAAATTATAATACAGGGTATGATGTTTAAGCGAAGTTCAATATAATTATAATTTGAGTTGAAGCTTTTCGAATTTAATAATCTGGGTAGATTATTCGACATGTATATATAAAGAAGAGAAGATGTTGGGCACTTGATTTTGAGCCGGCTCGAAGGCCCAAAATCATGCCTCCGCCTTTCTCAAAACCGGCGCTATAAAATTATTTTGTGCTTTACGCTAATTGGAGTGTAACTTATTAACGGCTTTTAACAGTCAACACATAAGCAGAAGCTTATGTGTTGACTGTTAAAAGTCGTTAAGATTTTGCCTTGTTAAACCACAATGCAACAAAGTAGCATGGTGACCTACACTATGGCAGCCTATTGAGATGTTTCTGCATCGTTAGGCCAACTCAAGGCAACAATCCACTTGTGACCTTCAATATTACGTTACTGGGGTTCATAGACGGTGGTGGTCACTCTGCATCAAGTGAATTGTCTTCTTCGGAAGTAGGTTTTGGCCTACCACACTAGGCTTCCCAAAAGGGTTCATATACCTAGTATTTGCTCCAAGTTAAGTTAGTATAGTTTTAAGCTTTTCAAGGTAGTAGAGCCACGCTGATTTCGCACAGAAAATCAACGTAAAATGACAGCGTTCGTGCTGTCGTGTTTCGTTGGTGAGTGCGAGGCCGGAGGCGCAATGATGCAGAAGCATCACTAGGCTGCCATGGTGTGGGTCAGCATGCTGCATTGTTGCATTGTCTGCACGAGCAATGAGTGTGGTAACCCTCACTCTTGGAATCTGCTTATGCTTTCTATCAGGCAGAGTAGAGTCATTTTGACAGGGCCACACATAAAAAAAAGTTTTCAACAATGTCATTGTTAAACTATCCGCTTGATAATCCCTTTGTAATAAGTACTGTATCTAGTTATCACTCTCAGCTGCTTCGAATAAAGAGTACCTATACCTATTGTTGTATAGGAGTATATACTCGTAGTTCAGTGAAGCGAGGTTACACACTGTGGGATTTGAACAAGTCGCTGAATTATTCTGTGCTTCAGATCAACTTTACCAAAGGATATTTTCATTAAAAACTCAAAGAAGTTGTATCTGTTCTGTGTTACTGAGAGAATTTTAAATAAGACATTTTGGAAATTGTCTGAAAAATAATTTTAACTGGTTGGACTGTTGGCCTTGTGGTATGGCTGGGTGACTCCAACTGCTACTTAAGAGGTCGTGGGTTCAGTTCCCACCCTGGATAAATAATACTTAGTAATTATAAATATGTCAGTATGTTTAATAGCAGTAGTATAAAGTTAGTACTAGACTTTAGATTCAAACTCAAACTCAAACTCAAAAATGTGTGAAGTCATCGTTAATATTTACTTACAAAATTAAGGCTATTAATCCATAAGCTTACTGCCTGCTTACCTAGAAAGAGACATAAATTTCAAGGTAGTAGAGTCAGCTGATATCAACACACACAACGGGCCGGCTCGACCAGGGCGGTACTATCCTCGCACATAAAATCTACGTAAATTAGCAGCGTTTGTGCTATTGTGTTACGTTGGTGAGTGCGAGACCGGAGGCCCAATGATGCAGAAGCATCACTAGGCCACTATGGTGTGGGTCACCATGCTGCATTGTTGCAATGTCTGCATTCGCAGTGAGTATGATGAGCACCACTTTTGGATTCTGCTTATGTTTTCCATCAGGCAGATAGAGTCATTTTGGCAGGGTCAAACATAAAAAAGTATGCATATGCAATAGAATATTACACGTTAGAATATTTACGTTTCTTTATATAATTTTATTTTAACAATCATGAACGGTGTTTTCTAGATTATCTCGTAAAGTCGTAATTGTAACAATAACAGCGGCACATGTAAATGATATAAACGTGTTGGTACGTCTCGACAAAGTTAGATTGGCATCGAACGAACTCTGACGGATATGTCGTAAAAACGTTGCGACTAATCGCTGCGACTGGCGATTTGTCGCTTTATTATTTATTTAATCAAACTTTTCATTTTTATGCGCTATTCGCTCGGAAGAGAATGGGTTATGATAATTGGGGGTTTCGGAGAAATGTTATTTTGTATGTTTATTTTACCGAAAGCTAAATAGTCTGCTTAAGGTAAAAACTGTAAGAAATTATCTACTGACATTATTTACATACCTAAAGATTGTTTTACAGTAGTTAGTAATTCCGATTGCTAAAATATGGGGCCTGGGTACAATTCATATAAACTACAAAGTAATTGTATGATGGAAAATTGTAAGGGATCAAAATGGCGGTATGTATAATGTGTGTCAAGATAACAATTTTTTTAATCTCATCATGTCAACAGCCTTTGAAGGTCCACTGCTGGACAAAGGCCTCTCATTGGAGTTAGTTTTTAAATGGTGTAATCTAAATCGTGAATATTTTAGTACCGCTACGGATAACACTTTAATCATTTTTCAAAAAATTTTAGGCTATGCAGAACTTTGCGATCCGTTCCCTAGTCCCTAAAAGTTACACGCAAAATATAAAAAGTTGTTTAAAGGTAGTAGAGCCACGCTGATTTCAGCACGGTTGGGCCGGCTCGACCGGGGCGGTACTACCCTCGCACAGAAAATCTACGTAAAATGACAGCGTTCGTGCTCTCGTGTTTCGTTGATGAGTGCGAGACCGGAGGCCCAAATATTCTAGTCAACAAGTTCCATACTTATTGACTAGACTAAAAGACGCAGAAGCATCACTAGGCCGCCATGGTGTGGGTCGCCATACTGCATTGTCTGCATTCGCAGTGAGTATGGTGACCACCACTCCTGGATTCTGCTTATGCTTTTCATCAGGCAGAGTAGAGTTATTTTGGCAGTCAGTTACATAAAAAAAAAGTTTTCTAAAATATTCATATAGTCTACTTGCACACATTCAAACAAATAAAACAGAATATCAAAAACAAACAGATTTCCTCATTATTATAACTCCTCAATACATTATTTCTTTGTTTATCCCAAGCATTATTTATATCTTGTTTTTATTCCGAATCTTCGGGATACAATCAAAAGTTCCTCCCGGTTCAATCAAACTTTTTTAAATGGCCTCCCTTATATCACCCCACCCTACAATAATTCCATTTTTGTATTATCGCCTTTTATATTGCGATGTACTTATTTTAATTTTATGTGCGATAGTTAAAAAGTTGGAAACCTGTTATGGGTTTAATTAAAAATGTAATTACTATTGACAACCGTGAAATACACTGAATAAAAGGTTATTTTAGATTATAAATGCTCAACTCGTAGAACTCGTAGGAGAGGCATGCTACGAGATACAAAATTGGGCAGTTTAATAATAAATATTTCGGACATCTGACACACAACGCCATCTAGATTTAAACTAAGCAGAGCTAGATTGACTGATACTTTCTTTGTAAATTTATTATACATATTCTTTTTTAAACGATTTATTTAATCATTTTAGTTAATCACTTATCTCTTAACCATCACTAATACAAGACTGTGGGAGTTAACCGACCAGAAACAAATAGGAGAGGAGATTCTGATTAGGAAGTGGCGTTGGATTGGTCATGCATTGCGGAGACCTGACAACCATATCTCCAAGCAGAGCTTGAAGTGGCAGGCGGACGGCAAAAGAAAACGCGGCCGCCCTTGAAATACCTGGAGGCGATCAGTCAATAGACAGACTGCAACTATCGGCTACAGCTGGACCAATCTCGAGGTTTCACAAGACCGGGAGAAATGGAGGTCCCTTCTGAGAGCCATATGTCCCTGATGAGGGATAAGAGGACATTAAGTACACACTACTTATCGTACAGACAGTACTTATTATCGTGTTATAAATAGGTAACCATAAAAGGATTACAGATTTCGCATTAACAATCTGTAACGAAAGTGTAAGTTTTATTATTAGGTCTACTGAACCCTAAAACCCAGAAACAAATTAAGCAATAAAAACAATTAAACTCACACATAAACATGAAAACTACAACATTCCTACTGATTAACACAAGAAAGTAATAAAAGTGTTGCTGTCCCGTTCTGACTTATGTTTGCAAATAACTTTAAGTTTTAAAGCAAATTTAAAAATAAATTGCAAAATACAAATTACCGAATGCAACATCAATATCGCATTCAGGCAATAATCGTCAGTTTGTTACCTAAATGACCTTTAGCGGTTGGTTTAAGTCATAGGAGAAAAGTATCTTAATCGAATAAGCCTATTAATTTTATGCTTTTACGATTTTTGAAGTGTTTAATATTAAAATTTAAGTGTCTATATTTATTTAAAAGTATTATAAATAAGCACATTTATATCATGAAAGTACAAGAAAATGTTTTTATTTTGTTTTTTATTAATATTTTTCATCTTTTTTTATGCAGCTACAGATTTTACTTATGTATGGTAGCTTTTTTTGTGAATGTGTATAAGTTACAATACAATAAGTTTAAGTTACTTTAATTAATTTATTAATTTTGCTTCACCTATTATTTTCTGTTGTTTGCTACCTCAGAACCCAATTGTGAATCGATTTGAAAAAATCTTTTTAATTTTAGAGTGTTTATTTTGCATCTAGTTAGGTACCTCTAAGAGTAAGTACCTAACGAAAATCATAAATTACAATTCATCAAGGAACCTATATTTAAATTGATAGTTTATTCCATTACCGCTGATCTTATAGATTTGCGCCAATCAAAAACGGTAATGTCCACTTTGAATTATAATTATTGCCCACTTAATGTATGTCTTCTTCAGTTAAAGCATTGGGTGTCCCTATTTTTTGTTGTCAACTCACAATACGAATGGCCGACCCGCTGCGAAGTTATTGGGAATAAAATAGTCGTTTTTTAACTTGACTACCTTTTTGAAGTAAAGTGTAATGACGCCGATGTGTTTTCGATTTAAGTTTGAAATATTTGTATTGGTCTGTTTTTTATTTGTCTTGTTTCTGTTTTTACGAAATTCAAGTTAGTTTTATGAATCTCGTAAGTTGCAAATGTTTTTGACTACTTCTTTATTTTTGTATGAACCTGAGAAAGTGACTCTAAAAATGAAACTTTCTGCCTCTAAAACTATGGAATGAACTGTCGCCTGCGATATTCCCGACCGATACGACCTTCAAACCTTCAAGAAAAGAGCGTACTCCTTCTTAAAAGGCCGGCAACGCACTTGCGATGCCTCTGGTGTGGCGGGTGTCCATGGGCGGCGGTAATCGCTTACCATCAGGTGATACGTCTGCTCGTTTGCCCCTATCTCATAAAAAAATTAAAATAATTAAAAGCATGATCAGAATTCAAGAGTTGTGATTCAGTTATCCATAATTTTAAATTATTTTAGATGTTTAGTTACATTCGATAGAAACCGTTGCAGTGGTTTAGCCATGAAAGCGTCAAGCCGGGTCTCCACCAAATAAAAGTTGACAATTTTTGTGTTTTCAACACGTGTTGGTGACAAAAGTTTCTGTAATTTCCTTGTGTTCGCAACAAATATTGTCAACAAATGTTGGGAACAGTGTTTCCGTTTTTGGCGGTAAAAGTTAAAAGAATACGCTTGTTGCAAATATTTATTGGCTCTATGGTGACGCTTAGTTCGAATGTTTTTCGATGTTTTTTTAATTTTTTTTTTGTTTTTCAAATTGTTGGCGACTCGGTGTCACAAACACAATGGAAACAAAAGTTGGCGATTTTTCGAAGTGTTGCAAACATTGAAATTGCCAACAATTTTGGTGGAGACGCGCCTTAACAGATAGACAGACAGAATAACTTCGAATTATAATATTAGTAAGGATGAATGTCTATAGTTCTATACAAACAGAAATAATACGATTGTAATTTATTAAATGGTAATGAGAATAACGACTCCATAGAGCACGTTTGGCCTAGTGATTTAACGGTCACCACGCCGTTTCCTACTTCGCCAAGTGTCGTGGGTTCAAATCCCATGTAGGACAACACTTTGTGTTATCCACAAATTGTTGTTCTGAGTCTGGGTATTCTTTGTGTACGTTTCATGTATGTTTGTAAGGTCCCCCGCGACACAGGATTTATTCCTAGTGCGGGAGAGTTTATAGAGCGAGGTAGTGCAAGGAAAGGTAGAAGGGATCAGACTACGCGGCACGGCACCCATGCACTGGAGCAACCAGGTGAAGTCCACTATCGGAAGCCACGTGTCTGACTGCAGCCGACAGGACGAGATGGCGGAAAATTGTACGAGGGGCTTTGTCCGCCAGACGCCAGTGAGACAATTCTACGCGACCACGACGAAGTGAGAGAAAACATACATTTCATACCCTATACGAAAATAAAATTCATTTAGTCACATAAAAAACCTTAATCGAATGTCAATATCAAAATTATGTGTTAAATTGACACATTTGAATTTAAATTTCGAATTCGATTGACGCGTTCCGTTCATGGCCGAACAAACACAGCGCGTTCATTCGAAAAATAATTTAAAAATATTTATTAACAATATTAGCTATACACTTCAGTATTATATACTAAACTCTTATTTCCCAGTATTAAAGTCTAATTTTGAGCTAACTGTCTTCGAGTGACTTTGTTTTTTAATTTTGTAAGTTCGATTTATTCAGTAGCAATGGCCGCCCAATCGGAAAGATCCAATCACAAAACACATTCCGATGAAACACAGTTATCAATGTTTTTAGACGTGAAAAAATAAAAATATTTCTGGGATATAGGCTGTAATGATGATTGGATGATATTAAGAACTTCACACGTCACGTAAACAGAAGTCTGACCCTAAACTAAGTTAAGCCTTTACTATGATGATCAGTGTACTGATAAATTTACAAATACTAGCTGACCGGGCGAACTTCGTACCGCCATATTTACATATCTGTCTCAGCTTCCCACAGGCAGTGTACAGTTGCGTATAAAAAACTTTTCCCGTTATCTTTTAATTTTTCTTGAACACAAACCTTGTCCTAATAATAACGAACACATAAAAAAGAATTATTTAATTTGGTGCAGCCGATCGGAAGTTATGCGCGTACATAGATTTCGGCGATTCATTTACATATATATACGAATATTTCTAAATTTCTATATATGAGCCTGCTACTGAGTGACTACTCTGTCCGATGGAAAGCAAGAGCATAATTAACCCAAATACATACATATCTATCTATATGTATATATAAAAGAGGAAGGGGACTGACATACCCAGAGATCAACGCACGGCCCAAACCGCTGAACCTAGAATCCTGAAATTTTGCATGTAGGGTCTTTATATAACGTAAGTGAGCGCTATGAAAGGAATTTTTGAAATCCACCCCTAAGGGAGTAAATTAGGGAATGAAACTCTGCGTGAGCGAAGCCGCGTGCAAAAGCTAGTCATGGATAAAATTACACCAAGAAACGGAAAAAATGATCATGGTCATTATCATGGTCATAATTATTTGTCTTAGGTAGGAATCGAACCCCTTATAACAACAGGCCATTCGAATATCAACCGACATTACCAGTTTTAACAGGCCACATCAAAAAAAGGAATTTTTAATGAAATGGTCGAATATAACAAGTACGTGGATAGTTTTAAGATCAAATAATATACCCACACATATTGACTGCACTGATGGCATAGTGGTTTAAATGGTCGCCACGCCGTTTCATACTGCGCCAAGTACTGTGGGTACGAACCCCACATAGGAAAATACTTTATTTGATCTACAAACAGTTGTTCTGAGTCTGAGTGTTATTTGTGTCCGTTTCATACAAACAGTTGTTCTGAGTCTGAGTGTTATTTGTGTCCGTTTTTGTAACTAGCTGACCCGGTGAACTTCGTACCGCCATATTTACATATCTGTCTCAGCTTCCCACAGGCAGTGTACAGTCGCGGACAAAAAAAAAGTTACCTTTTATTTGCCTTCTTTCTAGCAAATGAGAATGAAAGAAATCGGACTATGTGTTATTGAATTACAACTAAGTACATATTTTGACTTTCATCCCCTCTCTCCAGGAAACCGTGCTGAATTTCGGGATAAAAAGTATCCTATGTCCTACCTCGTAGTATGAACTCAAATCATGCCAAGTTTCATTTCAATCCGTTCAGTAGTTTCGGCGTGATGCGCGGTCAAGATACAGACAGACAGACAAAAATGAAAAAAAAATACAGTTTTGGCTTCAGTATCGATTATAGAGAGCCCTCCAAAAAAAAAATTCAAAATATCTTTAATGTACAGAATTGGACCTGTTATATTTTTATTATAAGTATAGAAGTCCCCCGCGACACAGATGCGGGAGTTCTCTTAAAAAAAAGCTATAATAAAAAGTGTACCTAACAAGCAACTATACTAAATCGTTTAGTATGTTTGTTCGTGTGTACGTGACACAGAGATCTATCAGGAAACGTATCAGGCAGCCGAGTTCATTCACTTCTGAGAAGGCGGACCTCGGGCAGAGAGGATTGAAAATCGGATACCTTGAATTTATTCTGTACGTGTTTTAGTTTCACCCTGGTTAAGCTTTATGTTTTTAATGATGAATTGGTTAGGGGTGGTTTCGGAGAAAGTTGTTTCTGGGTAAGGGATTTGAGGACATGTTTATGTGTAAATCGTTAAATTTGATTTATTTTTATATTTGATGAGGTCTGTCGTTTTATTGAAATTGAGACCAGATTTTTTTTTTAGAATTGAAAGAAAGATCAAGTAGTAGTTCTTTGATAAGGTCGTTAGTATTTTTTTGTAAATATGTTGTTATTATAATTTGGAGAATTTTTAAAACTGTACCTAAGTTAAAGATGATTACTTTAATTTACAGCATCAGTTAATTATTAGTAGAGATTTCTGTCGTAAAAAAATTCACTTTAATACACTAATTTCTGATAAACCCAGTTGTGATTGTTACTCTCAAGGAAACTATTTAAAGTATTAAGTTTTAATAACATGCTAAGCCTGATAATACTTTGCTCAAGACCTGGGTTTAGTAGAGCTTGTATTGATGTTCACCTAGCCGATTACGTCCATGGTGGCCAGACTCAACGGAGACCAGCCAGCTATGCAGGAGATATTATAGTGCACAAGTGTGTGCGCTAAAATATGTGCACTCTCTGTTCCCTTTCTCTCATAATCCAACGGGACGGTTAACCGACACGACCGGGAAGAGATCGGGCGCAGGACCGACAGCTTTACGTGCTCTCCGAGGCACGGGCGGTCTGACCCTAACTTCAAACTCCCGAGTTTTTATTAAGTATTTCTATAATCAGAAAAACTCAATAACACTAATGGTCCGACTCGGGATTCGAACCCGAGATCTCTTGATCGGCAGTCGCACACATCAACCGCTAGACCAACAAAGCAGAGCTTGTTTTATTGGTACTTCAACAGAGATAAACATACATAGCGTCATGTCATAAAAAGTACTTGCACATACTACACAAAGTATTTCGATCAAGAAACAATCATATTCAAGTATGAAATACTTGTATACAAATAAAATTTTGAAAAAAAACAAACTCCGTGAGCAACGGTCGCAAGCAGGACATTCGTTAACAGGTATAATTCGGTATAAACAATGATATTATATAATAAAAATATCATTGGGTATAAAGGTACCAATTTCTAACAATCAAACAGTTATTTCAAGTAAATGGCTTCTCAGATTGATAAATAAATATGATTGTGTATTTAAACCGCCATGACGGATTAAGGAAACCGAGATTCACCATCTCTATTCATCTCGTGGACATCGTAAAAGCCGACTAAGCCAGCAAACTCTGCAGAACCACATCACGAAAGGAGAAGGAAATTTGAAACGGTATTAGGTTAATACCAAACTGTCTGGCAAATTAGTAGATCGAAATGACAATCACAGCATTTCCACAAATGTGACTAGATGGCGTTGATCGGTTTTAATTCGAGATAGCGTTTGTTTCACACTGATACTATATTAACCCGGCTTGGGCCTTGCTACATACATTTGAAGTTAATGCCCTCCTTTTAAAAGTGTTTATGAATTAATTGGTTTTGAGAGTCATAATAGAAGTACTCGAAAATTTTTGAAGCAACAGTTGTCAAAGCTGTTGCAATAAAATGAGTTAAATGAGATGATAAAATAAAAGGATATTAATTAATTTGGTCCCTAGATACATCAAAATTAGGTATTCTTAAACGCTATCACGCTAATAATATTTATTTTTATTCATTTATTGTATTTTTAACTTACTTCGAAAAAAGAGGAGGTTATCAATTCGACTGTATTTTTTAATGTTAGTTACCTCATAACTTTTGACTGGGTGAACCGATTTTGATGATTCTTTTTTTATTTGAAAGCTGGTTCTTCCCGTGAGGTCCCATTTCAATTTAGTCCAGTTCTTGAAGTCGGTTTTGTTTTGTTAAAATTGTGATTATGTACAATATTTTCGTCTAAAATCAAATTAGCTGTTATAAATCTATAGGTATTATTTAATATAACAAGAATAAGTTATATTCGACTGCATGGTTAGAATAGTGGTTTAAGCGGTCACCACGCCGCTTTCTACTACGCCAAGTGTTGTGGGTTTAAATCCTACTGGGACAATATTTTGTGGTGTCCACAAAATGTTGTTCTGAGTCTAGTCGTTCCTAGCTTTTGTCCGTTTCATGTATGTTTTGTAAAGTCCTCCGTGACACAGGATGGTTTTCCTAAAGCGAGAGTTGTCTTTAAAAAAAGAATATACTACAGAATACCGCTAGTAAGTAATTATTTCGCTGCTTTTCACTAAAGGACTGAGATCCAAAAATCTCTCTGAACACACAAAGGGCATATAGGCGGTGCTAGTTACCTGCCATCGGATCAACTTGCTGCTTGTGTGCTTTTCTATGGACAAATAAAAACACATTTTCCACATTAACCAGTTGGTGTCTCCATCTAAATGCTTTCTGGTATCCTAAGAGGAACGCATGACTACGGTTTATTTTATTTTTGTATATGAGCCTGCCACAATGACTCTAATTGGAAAGAATGAGTAGAATCCAAAAGCTGGTCACCATCTTCATTGCAAATGTGAACAATGCAGCATGATGGCCCACACTATAGCGACCTAGTGAGATGCTTTTTCACACCCCTTTCTACCGTGGGAGAGCCACGCTTCTGCATAAATGGGCCAGCTCAACCGGAGTGATACCACGGCCTCTCAGAAAATCGTTGTGAAACAGTGCTTGTGCTGTGTTTCAGCGAGTGAGTTAGGAGGCCCATACCCCAACAACTCTACTCATCCCTCAAAGGCCGGCAACGCACTTGTGACGCCATGTCACATGTGTTGCGGGTGTCCATTGTCGGCGGCAATCGCTTACCATCAGGTGATACGTCTGTTCGTTTGCCCCCTACACCACAAAAAAAAGGACCTGAGATCATAGTGGGAGGGAAGCACGTGCACTGGTAGTGAGTTCCAGATTTTCACTGCTCGACACAGGATGAAAGAGCCGAACCTTTCAGTTCGAGAGCAGTCCTATCTTCTCAGGTCTTTAGCTCGTTTTTAACCGACTTCAAAAAAGGAGGAGGTTCTCAATTCGACTGTTTTTTTTTAATGTTTGTTGCCTCTGAACTTTCGACTGGGTGAATCTATTTTGATGAATCTTTTTTATTTGAAAGCTGGTGCTTTCTTTGCTGTCCCATTAAAATTTTGGTCCAGTTCTTGAAGTCGGATTATTTCGGTTTATTTTTTTATTCTTATTATATCACACATGAATAAGGTGAGTCGACGTGAGGCAGCCAGTTCTTAAAGACACATTAGGTCTTTGCACATTGCCAATTCCAACCCAAGTACATCATGACACAGATTAAGACATACGTCACAGATGACAAGGTATTATTTATACCGCTGCTCTGCTCGCGAGTTCTATGAAACACCCACGCAGATACGATAGAGGAGTGACATATGAACACCACGGATATAATACACTGGATTTGCAACGAACTAACTTGTTTGTAGAATTAAGTTTACACCCAACCCAACAGTCTTTAACTGTTCACTGCTGGACATAGACCTCTCTTTAGAACGGTACCGTGTACGTGTTGTACCGTGGGAGAGCCACGCTTCGGCATGAATGGGCCGGCTTGACCGGAGTGATACCACGTCCTCACAGAAAACCGGTGTGAAATAGTGCTTGCGCTGTGTTTCACCCAACCAATACCCCAACCCCTCCCCCTATCTCCCCCCCCCCCTGCCCTAAAGGCCGGTTACGCACTTGTGACGCCTCTGGTGATGCGGGTGTCCATGGGCAGCAGTAATCACGTACCATCAGGCGATACAGCTGTCCGTTCGCCCACTATTCCATAAAATAATCACAAATCTTAACAAAAAAAGAACCGACTTCAAGAACTGAAAGCGCTGTTTTACACCGGTTTTCTGTGAGGCCGTGGTATCACTCTGATCGAGCCGGCCCATTCATGCCGAAGCTTGGCTCTCCCACATTTAAAATCTGAGTATGAGAACTCAAGAGGTGGTGTCTATGAGATATAGAATCTCTCCATGCCTATGAACCTACGGAAATGGACAGACGCACTTTCGTTCTTATCTTTCTTTCTTTCTATAAATATACTTAAGACTTTATCTCCGAACGGGTATCAGAGGAATATTCAAAGACAGTCCGCTGATGAAGATAAACTGGGGAAGTTTATCTTCATCAGCGGACTGCCTTTTGGTGTTATGTTAAACTAGTGGTTGCCCGCGGCTCAGCCCGCGTATATGTCGGTTATCGCGGCAAATAGTAGCCTTTGTGTTATTCTGATGTATAAGCTATATTACTGTAAAGTTTCATCCAAATCCGTTCAGTAGTTTTTGCGTGAAAGAGTAACAAACATCCATCGATCCATAATTACCTACAAACTTTCGCGTTTATAATATTAGTATAGATTTAGTTGTTTGAAATATTCCTCTGATACCCGTTCGGGGATAGAGTCTTAAGTATATTTATAGAAAGAAAGAAAGATAAGAATTAAAGAAATTAGCAAGAATAAACATTTAAGCCTACTGTACTGTACTACTATAGGTAGTAGAGCCACGTTGATTTCAGTATAGGTAGTAGAGCCACGCTGATTTCAGCACGAATGGGCCGGCTCGACCGGGGCGGTACTACCCTCGCACAGAAAATCAACGTAAAATGACAGCGTTCGTGCTGTCGTGTTTCGTTGGTGAGTGCGAGACCGGAGGCCCAAATAGTCTAGTCAACGAGTTCCATACTTGTTGACTAGACTAAAAGATGCAGCAGCATCACTAGGCCGCCATGGTGTGGGTCGCCATACTGCATTGTCTGCATTCGCAGTGAGTATGGTGACCGCCACTCTTGGATTCTGTTTATGCTTTCCATCAGGCAGAGTAGAGTCATTTTGGCGGGCCATACATAAAAAAAATAAAAAAAAACTTCTAGTTGACCATAATTTTATTCCTTCTTACATAAAGAATCCAGCCTATTGCCATTTATTGGATACCTTAATAACTAAATGGGAAAATTGAGAGGTCAATATGAGATAAGAGTTCGGTAAGGTGGTAGGTATGATATTGCTTATACGATTGAATTGCAGATTGCACGTAATAGCTAGATTGACTGTTGCCAGGATGTCTGGAACCCTGTGTATGTATGTAATTTTTTTATTTGTCTATTCTAGTGAAAGTTACATCTACGTAACATTGTCTGTGGCCTCTCTTCGTGTGGTCAAGCAGCTCGCTCTTTATACCTTTGTCTATGTTTTATGTGCACTATTAGTTGAACAACTATTGTGCACAATTGATTAATAATTTATATGTTATTGTTTGAACAATATTATTCAAAAGTGCAGCAGTGTAGTAATCAATATGGCCCCTGCATTCTCATAAAATAGCTAAGTACACTTAAAACAAACTGAATAAACACTCCTGGAGTCGAACCTTCGACTTCTGGCTAAACGGTAAGTATTTTTAAGAACTAAACCAATCAATAATGTATTAATATTGTTGTTGATGTAGGTAGTTATTTTAAACATAAAAACTCAAATATTACTCGTGCACGTTTTAAACGACACACTTATCACTTTAAAAGATGCCTATTAATATTATAATTTAAAATAAAGTCATAAATTTATAAATGGTACGAAAATATTTTTAACGACTAATGACCTTTAAAAATGTCATAAATATTGTTGAAAATATTAAAAAAACGTATTAACACTTAAACATCAGTGGCCCGGTCTCAACTACCAATGTATAGATTTAAAATTTATTTACATTTTAAAAACATTCAATCATTTATTATTTTTTGTCGTTAATTCTTCACAATTGTAATGGATAATAGTTCTTATAGGCTAAGAAATAAAGATAAATCTTTATTTGAAAAAATAGCTAACTTAACTTTGTCAAACGAATAAGTCACCAACTTATTAGTTTACATTTGCTCTTAAACTATCAATTTCCAATCAATTATACACCTTATGTTTTACAAAATAAAGTTGTATTAATAATGTTTGAAATGCAAATAGTTTTATTAATAGTGAGGTATTTCTTACTTGCGGAGGGTCTGTGATAAATAAATATCCACACAGTTTGACAAATGAGTGAACACTGCCTTTATGGTGGCGGTCCGTCTGAGGTACTCGGTTTAAAATGTACAAGTTGGTTTAAATGTTTTAAAATAATTAGAAAAATTCTTTGAAGGAATTCGTGCCTTTGACATGAGATTGCTTTAAATACTTTTATAACTGTTTGAAGTCCACAGGTATTCTATTATTTAAAACATAACAATTACACGTTTTTTATTGACAATACATTCTTTAAATGTGGGAAGCCATACTGTGTTCAAAACACACTAAAAATACAGGTATTAAGCTATTCTTTCGATGTATGTAGAGGTAGTAAAGCCACGCTGATTTCTGCACGGTTGGGCCGGCTCGACCGGGGCGGTACTACCCTCGCACAGAAAATCAACGTAAAATGACAGCGTTCGTGTTGTCGTGTTTCGTTGGTGAGTGCGAGACCGGAGGCCCAATGATGCAGAAGAACCACTAGCCCGCCGTCACCATGCGGCATTGTTGCATTGTCTGCACGAGCAGTGAGTATGGTGATCACCACTCTTATATTCTTTCCATCAGGCAGAGTAGAGTCATTTTGGCAGGGCCAGACATAAAAAAACATGAAATGGTGCCTAACAGATACTCAACTTCTCAGTTCTGGTAGAGAAATTCAAGAGCAATACATATATGTCCATACAGGCAGCGCAGATCATTTAGCACGAAGTAAACCATTAATCCCCATATAGCATAAAAATACATACTCGAGAAACTAATTACAATATAAAGTATGTTCGGTTTTTTTAATTGGCGTTTTACTGCGGTTTTGTTAAGTATATTCAGTAGAAAAACAATTCAGTAGGACAACAAGGAGTCGATATAAGAATAATAAAATAACGCTTCGAGGGAACCAGGATCCATTCATCATTAACCAATACACAAGAACACTAAAAACAAATAAAACACATCAGATATCATTTCTCAAGTTATAAAACACACACGGAATTCATATTAGCCGATTAATAAATTCCACGAAGTTTGAAATAAGACATAAATTTAAATAAAATACACCATATCGGTCGTTTTAATCTTAAGTGTGTTCGGTCGTGTTTACCATTGTTTTAGATGAAAAAGATTTGAGCTTGCGTGATGTCGGATGGCTCATAATGTTTGAATATTGTTTTTTACAAGCGTGTGGAGGGTTAACCATCAGAGTATCAGGACGTTGACACTCGGGTCGAGCCGCGTCGTGATTTGTACGATCAACTGTCACAGTTTTATGGTATATACCTATTGTACGGAATATGTAGGACGATGTGGATATGTAGCTGGTGACTGATTTTTTTTTTTGAACTTGACTATTAACTTTTACACGAGCAGTAACAAGCACTGTTAGTAGTAAGATATAGGTACTTATGCAATAATTTGCGTGACTAATATTATTGACTACCCTTCAAACAATTATACTATCTATATGGGAAAGTCATCAAGACATACGTGACTACCTCCGTCTATGTACTTACGTTAAGAATTACTCATGAGCGCAAAAAAGAACCCGATGAAAATTTATAGCAGCTCAATATCTGTGTGTGCTTTCACCCCAGACCTAGGCTCAGTTAAGTTCTTGCTCGATAGCCAATAACAACCATTGCTTGACACGAGTTGTCTAATGGGTCGTAGTTACATTCCGACCAATCGAACCTTTTCTAGAGGGAAGACAAGAGAAAAGAGAAATTGAAACGGAATATTTTAAAAGCTCCTTGGAACTGAGTTTCTTTCATAGAAGTTATGTTGTTTAAAAAAATGATTTGAGAACGAAATAAGAAAAAGTGTCATCATTTGTGTACAACATCATTTATATCATAGTATCTAGCAGAGTATTTACAACACAACATCACAGCTCGAAAGCTAAAAGACTTGCCACTGACTACAGGTATAAAAAATAAAAAGGATCTCACAATTCCATTCTCTATTAGCGAATCGCACTGTGGAATAATCAAAATAATGACAGAAGACCACCGCATAGGATTCGATTACTAAAACTACCTAATTAGGAGTACGATAGAAACACGAGAAAATTGCCCTCAGACCGAGATCACTATAATTGCAACGCGTTCAGGCTACCGGTCTTACGGATATCTGGCCTCACTTTTCCTCTCATCCAAAATTATATTCACATCCCTCTCTATCTTTCACATTTATAAATTTTTTGAATCACAAATGAGTTGATCAAAATTCAATTTTATCATCATTGAATGGAGTTGTAATTTGTTTGTGTATCGGTACGAAATTTCTATTAGGTTGCATGTTGATTGTTGGGGTAATAATACACTGATTTGGCCGTAATGATATGCAATACGAATATTGGATTTGGGTTTTTTATTGTGATTTGTAGGTGAGGCTAATGAGAGGAATCAATAACTCGGGTTCAGTTGGTTGAGTCAGCGAAGGCTATTTTTTGATCGAATAAAAGTTATTTAATGTTGCACATGTTGAAAGTCGTGCTTACTAACAACAGTTTCTATGTTCGTGTGGTAAGGTATTATGGGTACGTCGTGTATATGGGTGACGTAAGAGTCGACTAAGGAAGAGAGCTATCCAGGACAATTACAGCACCGAGAAGAAAACGTGAGTGTCACGGGACACCTAGCAGATGTGAAAAAGAATTGAATTGAATTGAGAATTGCCGCGCCAAAAATCAGGTTTACCCCTCGCCTAGAATTGTCGTGATGAAGCTCACCTCTTACCGCGCCAAAAATCTCGCCACTTCAAAAATCTTACCACGCTAAAAATATCGCCACTCCAAAAATCTTATCACGCCAAAAATCAGGTTTACCTTTAGCCTATATATGTTTCACATCAAAAATTTAAACAAACCCTATACCAACCAGTCTCTTTGTCTGTTCTCCCGCACTAGAAATAAATCCTAATACGTGAAAAACTCGTACATTCTATGCTTTCTTTTCAATTAAAGCTACTTTCTGAACTAATCAAACGATAATATTTACGATTGATTACATTAAAACCGGCTATCGACTTGCTTTTTTTATCACTAATCATAAAATCGATTGGCTTCCGTGGAAATAAACACTGTTAAAAAATCAATTATACCTCTGTAAGTAATCGCCTTTTCACACAAATCGATTCATTGGTATTATCAAAGGCGCCGCACCGATTCTTGTAACAATGGTAATTATACTTTATAAATCCTATTATAAATGGTCTAATTGTTTTATCGATTCCGGATGAATTACTTCGTTGTTTCATGTGGATAGAATATAGTTATTATTGACTTCCGATTTAAGTGTTTTAGAATCTATCGGTTTTTCCAATTATAATTATATAACTAAAGAATTTATATATTTAGAAATTTAAAAGTAGGTTTATTTTGAAACTAGTTGTTGCCCGCGGCTCCGCCCGCGTGTATGTCAGTTATCGCGGTGAATAGTAGCCTATATATTATTCTGATGTATAACATACATTACTGTAAAGTTTCATCCAAATTCGTTCAGTAGTTTTTGAAAGAGTAACAAACATCCATCCATCCATCCATACATACTTACAAACTTTCGCGTTTATAATCTTATATATTTATTATGTATATAACATTCTCGTGTCACAATGTTAGTTACCATACTCCTCTGAAACGGCTTGACCGATTTTTATAAAATTTGGTAGGTCTGAGAATCGGCCAACATCTATTTTTCATACACCTAAATGATAAAGGTGACGCGACGCACCCCTAAATATTATTTTATTTTTATGGCAAAACAACGGGTCAGCTAGTATTTTATAATAAACAATCAAAATCACATTATACCAAAATTAATGGAAAATAAAACATTTGTAGACATTTCTTAATTCCTTGTTAACTGACTTCAAAAAAGGAGGAGGTTTTCAATTCGACCTTTTTTTTTTATGTGTGTTCGCGGATAACTTCGTCGTTTATAAACCGATTTTGATGGTAAGGAGATATCCCAACAGTGGTACCATGATAAGGACACTAAGATCTGATGATGGCATCCAAGAGAAGTCGAGACGAACCTTGAAGTCGGTTTTTGTTTTCGTTAAAATTTTACTTGTTTATAAAGTCTTCACAGGTTACATAAAACACAGCATTAAATAATTTTCTTCACATTCAAGATAATTGAAATCATCAACAATAAACCAATCGTAATTACAAAAAAAGGTACACAGTAGCATAGTGGTCAATGCTACTACAAGATGGCGCTAGCGGCGGCACAATTTACAAATTAAAGAGCGCTTGCGCACGTTCGCCGACCGAGCCGCGCCGCCGCAACGGCAGTTGCGCTATTCTGTGGTATGTTTACGATATCGAATTAATTAATAGCCCTAACTTGGAACAACTTAAACTTTAAATATATGTTTCTCATCCAATTAAAATTGAATTTAGATTTATTCAATTTGATAAAGACAGTAATAACAAGCGAAGCCACTGGTAAAAGCTAATAGCAAAAATATTGTTTTATTTTAAAAGACGGTTATACTTGAATGTTGACGAATACTTGTATTTGCTTACTGTTCCTAAATCCATACTAATATTATAAAAATTCGAAAGTAACTATCTGACTGTATGTCTGTTAGGCTTTCACGGCTAAACCGCTGCATCGATTTCATTGAAATTGCAGCAGCCGGCAAAAGCTAGTAATTAACTTATTAAATGGATATCCAAAGTAGTCAAAGTACGTAACATCCAAACATAAGATTAAATTATCCTTCAATTTAGGGAGGAGGGCCGATCCTTAATTAGCATTGGCTAGTCAGTGCTTCTTCGAAAGTTTTCAGAAGAGAATACTGTTTAGTATTTAATTAGTTAATATCCACTCCCCCAGGTACAGGCAAGTTCTATTAACTATTTGGAAATTTGATCTGCGTGCAGAGCTTTTAAAAATTTATCGCGATATCGAAACGTTATCCAAATACACAGAATACGGCTACAATTTTCAAGATTGAACTTTTATAGCTATGCCGTAATCACAGAGGATTGTATACCATATTGATTTTACGTAATTTTTCATCGTCTGCAATGAAATGATAATGGATATTGATATTTATGAAATGAACTAAAAATGAAGTTAAGGATTATAAGAGTTTTTAAGAAAAAAATAAGTAGCCAGAAATCATTGGTGCAATTTTCAATCATGACAATTTGCGATGAGTGTGATCATTATTTTGTTTAAGGACTGGGTGTAATTTATATTTAGAAGCTAGCTGAGCCCCGCAGTCTTACCCGTGGTTTTATTTGTACCTTTACAGTAACAACCACGGGTAACATCAAGCAAAGCTAGCCAAAAAGTAGCCTAAGGTACCCCTTATATCATCAGCTTCAAGTTCCGTTAAAATCGGTCTAACGGTTCCAGAGAGAAACAAAAAGACAGACAAAAAAAAGATCTGATTTGATTGCCTCGGTGGCGCAGTGGTAACGTACGCGACTGCTGTGCTTGAGGTCTCGGGTTCGATTCCCGGGTCGGATCAAATGTTTGTATGATCTGCAAATATTTGTTTGTGAGTTTATGTGTTTTCTATGTATAATACGTATGTATTTACAAAAAAAGTAATATATGTATTTATATCAGGTGGCTAGTACCCATAACATAAGCTCTGCTTAGCTTGGGACTAGATGGCATTGTGTGTTAGATTACCGAAATATTTATTTGTTTTATTTATTTTTACAAGCTTTTTATTAACTTACAATGCTTGTGTTCGGGTGGAATCTTGCAACTTAATTTTGAAGCAGATATCTTCAACCGATTTTGCTGAAATTTTGCAAGCATATGTATACAGCCTGACAATACAATATTATAATGACATGGAGCTGATCTGATGCTGGAGCTGGAAGGTGGCCATACGAACTCGGTAAAGAAACGTCGCAACATCATCGAGTTTGGACTCGTTTGATTCGTCTCGATGCAATCCAGTAAAAGCTTGTTTTTAAAAATATTTTTATTTAATTATTTGATATAAGTGTGGACAGTTTTTTGATGCCTTTATTAAAAAGCTGGTTATTGGAAATTACTTCAATTGTATTTATTTGCGTAGGTACATAAGTGGGTTTATAAACAGTTGGATAACCATTACTTTGCCGAGTTTGAGATCAGTCTGTCCTGTGAGATTAATTTTGCAGGGTCTTGACCAGACCTTGCAAAGATTAGTTTCTTACCAGGCCTGCTTATTCTTTATCTAGCTTATGAGCTACACCTGATAAACACTTGGACTATTTTCTTGTCTAACATTTTTACAAAAAACATCATGTTTGACATAATCCAAGTTCTATTGAAGCGTTGATGAGCAGTTCTAAATCTATCTTTATAGCCCCAGGGTTGACAAACAAAAAATTTGCTCTCAAATCTTTCCAATCGAATGAAATCACGACGCAACAATTTCACATATGACTCGATTCGAACAAAATATCGAATAAAAAACCAAAGAATCGATATGATTCACAAGATCCGACAAAAGTCAGTATCAATACCTGTTTACGACTCCCACGAGTTTTTTACCAATTTTTTTTGGTCGGAATCAATAGCAGTTGACATTATAGGTTTAAAAAAAGTCCCATTGTTGCTGTCTCTTTTGTTCGTTGGAGATTCAAAAGAGGATTATAATCGGTATCAAGCTGATTGAAGTTCATTCGTGAAGAAAAATCTGGTGTACCGTTCAATAGTTGAAAAAAGACTGGATTAACGCTGTGTAAGGATCTACTTTTTACCCGACTACGGCAAAGCCAAAGAAGGGTTATGATTTTGACAGGCTATGTTTAATGTATGAATGTATGTTCATCTGTTCCCTCATAGCTCCTTAACTACTAATTAGAACTGGACAAATGAGGTATCGTTAGATGCGTCTTGATTGTCCGCTGGTTATAGGCTATATGACGTGGCACCGAATCTAATGTGGCTCCCTCTAGCCGACATAAAGTACTGTATTAAAAAAAAAAATTGAGATAAACATGCCGTGTTTGGTATCATTCGAAAGGGTGTTACTTGTACATTTCAAATATATATATATTATTAGCATTTTCTCGTGACTTTGTCCGTATTAATTCGATAATTGTGATATTTCTATGGTACCTATTTAATATATACTTTGCAAAGAAATTAATATTATAGAGGCACCAAAACATTTTAAATAAAAAAAAAGTTAAAACTAAAACCCAACTACGTCAAAAAACGACGCTGAAAAAGTATGAAACAAGTTTCAAAAGCCGTAGTCACGCGTTGTTAAAGTGTTATGGACTATGGTACATTACTAAGTTTCAAAAGCTGTAGTCCATGAAGTAGTGAAGAAGACGAAGCAAATATTTGTTTCGAAGTTTGGGTGTTTTCTATGTATAATATGTATGTATTAACAAAAAAAGTATTTATATGTATTTATATCAGTTATCTACTACCCATAACACGAGCTCTGCTTGGCTTGGGACCAGACGGTGTTGTTTGAAAAAAAAAAAATCTGTTCTAGATTACACACTATGTGATACAGCAAAAAGTCTGACTTTTCTTCTTTGAGGAGATTGTATTGTAGACGTGGGAGTTCTTCTCACTCCATTTCTTTTCATTGCTATGTGAAACAACAACAACATTTAACGGAGTTTCTTGTCAGATTCTTCTCTATGAAGGGTAGACTGCACTTGGAACTGGCGACTATAATCACTCGATTTTTAAATATTAAATATATTCTATTCATAAGTGCCTATTTGAATAAAATCTTTTTGAGTTTGAACGAAAATATATACTAAACTACACAATAACTAATAATCCTAGGTAATAAATATCCAGTGAATATAATGTTCAAAAACTAAAACTTTGCATTATCTATACAAATAAATAAAATTTAAATGCCGATTTGCAATTTCAAATTAATAGCTTTACACTAAATGCCATTATATATTATGATACTAACACCGAAAAAACAAATTTTAAATTTTCTGTCTGTTCCGGTCAATCTCTGGAATGGCTGCACCGATTTTGACGAGACACTCACTGATAGGTAGCTGACGATATAGAGAGTAACATAGGCTACTTTTTTAGACTAGCTTCGCCCTGCGGCGCTACCCGCGTTTTATGTCGTACCGCGGGTACACAGCAGGGCTCAGCTAGTTGGGAAATAAGATCTGTCCCCTATGTCAAGTTGCTATCGCTGATTTCTTCTTTCTTCTCTGTTTCCTCATATTATTTGCTAATATTTTGTTTTGAATATGAGACATAGTCCATGGGGGGATACAGCCAGTGCGTCCTACCTGTAATGACATACGGAGCCGAGACGTGGACACTCACCATCGGGCTGGTCCACAAGTTTAAAGTAGCTCAGCGTGCGATGGAGCGTGCGATGCTGGGTGTCTCTCTGTGCGATAAAATTCGTAATGGTTATTCGACAGAGAACTGGAGTTACCGACATAGCACAGAGAATCAGTACGCTGAAGTGGAAGTGGGTCGGCCATGTCTCCAGACGAACCGATGGTCGCTGGAGCAGAAATGTGTTAGAGTGGAGACCGCGATAAGCAAACGTAGTGTAGGGCGCCCTGTGGCACGATGGACCGATGATTTAAAGAAGGTGGCTGGTGGCGGATGGATGCGGACTGCCCAAGACCGGGACGGTTGGCGCTCCTTGGGGGAGCCCTTCATTCAGCAGTGGGCGGCAATAGGTTGATTGATGAAACATAGCGTTGAGAGACGTCTTTCTCATACATTTGTTATTACTTTGTTTCTATAAACTCTAACGTAGAATGCAACTTGACAAGGGTCTGGATGTCTTTTCATTTTTTTTCGGGTCAAACACACTTGTAAAGACTTTGTAGTAGTAGTGTAGTTGTTACTTGAATTATCTACACATATTACAAACTAGACATTTAATATGTACCTCTTAAACCAAATATTATAATTAAAATTAAAAATGTCATTTCTAACATTTTTGAAGAAGAGTGAATTGGTTTTGTTACAAACTCAAATTTTTCAAAACTCAAAATTATGCACCTAAAATCCGCTGCATAAAGCTTATAATTATTTTGCACAGTGAATATGTACAGTTGGCAGCAAAAATGTCGTACCCCTAGCCTTTCTTTATCAATCACGTAGACAGACAAAAAATTTCTGCACATCGAACTGAGAGTCACTTACGTTAATGGACGCAACCCTCGAGTTGCAATCCTGAGGTTTGATGAAGATAAATATAGGTAGGATTGCTTGTTTTGAGATTATTTTGTCTACAGTGGTATTGGAGATATTCTATTCAAACTGAATCTTGATAGCATTTAATGTAAAACAAATATGGAAGTCATTTATTGGTAGAAATATAGTTGATATCTGGTGTGCTTTTCTCAAAGCTGGACTGAAATACTTCTGTTAAGTAAAAACTTTTGTAAACATAAACTTAGATTTTGCTTGCAGTTTTTTTATTTTTTAAATAAAATACAGTCACACTCAAAAAGAAGTGTTTGCGAAAAAATCTCTCTACAAACTATACATTCATTATGTAATTACAGTAAAGTATAAAAACCAAGACCACATCAGGTTCCTAACTTTATAAAAGTATTTACCACATAAGATTTCTAAATTATATATACTGTGTATTTTAGTAAAGAAGTTGAGTGAATTGAAAGCTATTAAATTAATTCAATAAGAACAAAAAGTACAAATAAATCTCATCAACTGTGTGCATGGACACATAAAAAACTTTATATTACCAATATGCTTGGTCAATATATTTGATTGGAATATTTTATTTAGGTTGTAAAAATCTTTGTTCAATATTCTTATTAAGGGTGATTGTACTTAGATTGTAATAAATGAACATTATTTTATTTAAATAGCAATGTTTTAAATTTAAATCTATATAATTCTGTGTACCTATATTATTTTTGGTGATACCGGTGGTGGTGGTGGTACCGGTATTATTTACAATTAGTAAAGATGTACCATCTTTACTAATTGTTCTTAGGTATTTTTAAGCTTCATTTGTAGTTAAATGTTAAGTAATTTAATATATTCACTCTATACTAGGATCAAATAAATCAAATTATGGATACGTCACGAAGTAATCGTGTCATCTGTCGGACATCAGGCGGGAATCGAATCCATTGTCTCGCGAGTGACGAATGTCTCAATACGATGTTTTATGGGAGTCGATCAGTATTGTCGGCTTATGTTAGTCCATCTGGATCTGCTTTGAATGACTTCAAAATAGGGTTGAAGTGCCAATTTGCGTCTGTCATTTATATTTTAACCGACTTCAAAAAAGGAGGAGGTACCCAATTTGATTTTTTAGTTTCTTACCTCAGAACTTTCGACTGGGTGTACCGATTTTGATGATTCCTTTTTATTTGAAAGCTGGTGCTTGAAGTGAGTTTTCTTTTGTTAACATTTTAAATTATTTTCAATTGAAATGGAAAATACAATGTAGTAAGTTCAAAACGATTTCAAATACTAAATTTAAGTATTTGATGAATCCACGAAAAACACAATAGATGGCCGTTTGATATGAATTCCTGTCTGTTTTAGAACCACAAGACATCTCCGGAATATACACGTGGATTTCTCTCCGGAAAAATTAATCAATATAATTTTCATTCACACAATATTGATATTTAATCCTGACAACCGCTAAGATCTATAAACAAGTACAGAGAAATCTTTAAACATATTGAAAATTCTCGAGCAAAAAGTCAGATCAAACAATGAGAACACTTTTAAAAGCCTTGCTCTAAAAGCTCCACGACTGCCAACAGGTGCTCCTACCCTCATCTACTCAGCATACAATAGAACCGCGATATTTTATTCTCAATGTTAAATAAAGTCATTATATTGATTGAACGGTGCCTATCTTCATTTTTTTATCGCTTCGACTAGCTTCGGGACAAATCGATTGTGATGGACGGCACACCTTATGGAGAATATAACATCATCCATAAAAACAATCAAATAACTTACAATCATATTACAAAGGCTTAGAGTTCAGTTTTGTAAGTAATACATTTTTATAGGCTACATTAGATTTCCTATTTAGATTTAATACAGAAAAATAGGCGTAGAAATCGCATAGAGCCTTAAAGTGATTGAAATTTTTGAAATCTGATTTGAATAGAGGCTTTGACGTAAACATATGCAAAACTATTAATATTGTGTCAATTCTGTAATACGTTTGAAACTGTTGTGGTTCCGGATTAAGATGCTTTCGTTTTTTTTTTAGATTGATAACTTTGAACTCTTATTTTTTTTACGACTAAATGACTACTTGATGAAATGATGATATGACGCCAAAGCGGCCACTTTATTGGCACTTTGGCGTCATTTTTTTTTTTAAGGACAAATCCCGGACTAGGACATACGGACACAAAGAACACCCAGACTCAGAACAACAATTTGTGGATTTTAACCCACGACACTTGGCGAAGTAGGAAACGGCGTGGTGACCGTTAAACCACTATGCCTTTTTTTGCTAATTTGCTAATTGACTACTAGCACTTTCACACGTTAAATACACCTTCTGTACTAAGAATATGTAGTGTGCGCAGATGACTATACAAACATTCTTCAATCGGACTCAAAGCAACAATTAGTGGATAACTTGTCACAATATTCAAAAAGGCTATCCTATGAAATTCAAATTAATGCATTAATTAAGGATTTTAAATTCTTTTTTTTTTAAAGATTTACCTTCAAAACAACAGCTCTCGAAGTTCCTTCGCGAGTATAAAATTTATATATAGTTATACGAAGTTTAAGCCCCCATAAATTAATGTGGTATTAAGTGTTGTGTACCCGTCGAACGTTGTTCGATTTCAAAGATTATCTATCACAGAGACAGTATCGCGACACTGGGATCTTCTCAGTTAGGCGGTGGCATTATACATGGTGTTGAGGTTTCGTTTTTTAAGTTTAATCTTGAGATTAATTTACATCATCATAATATATGTCATATATATAAGACTAATCATCACCAGTGTAAGAAATTGGTTAGCGAATGGATTATGACCCTGACCTATGATGAAACGGAACAGTTGTTGTAAAGCTTGTTCACGCACTACCACGTACATAATCACTCGGATAGATACATATACACACACACACACATACACACTCACATACACATACACCTCGTCTGAAGTACTCAAAGTTGTTCATTTTATTTCATTTTTTGTTTTACTTTTGTTTCTCATTTCAATTTTAAACTTTTGAATAATTATTTTTTTCTGTATATTTTGTTAATTTAATCGTTGCACTTTTTGGAACGATTGAAGCAGTTATATGAAGGTCCATGTGTAATTTTAAAACATTTATGTACAATGTTAAGAGGGAGCCCTGGCACTCATAACACAAGTTTAATCTTAGCTTGAGTGCCAGAGGAGCCACCTAAAGTTAGATTTACAATACTTATAGACATAATGAGATTGTGTAGTCGAAAATTGAGATGGTAATTTATGATTTAATGTATTGGATGTAGGTATAGATATTGGCAAACTTTAGCATTAAACGAGAATCAATATTTTATCGTACTTGTAGTAACAATAATCAGTACTTTGTCATTTTTTTATATGATTTGATTTCAAAATATTTTCCACTACAAGCGTATGAAGCCTCTGCTTATATGATTTGATTTCAATATATTTTCTACTTTATGCGTATGACAATCTATAGCCTCTGCTTTTGTTATTATGTTCGACTATCCACGGACTATTTCATTTCAATGCATTTAGTTTCAGTTAAACATACCGCTGATATGCATGCATGTATGCGTGCTTTCAGTATTAAAATACCCTTATTGACCAGCGTGGTTCTGTAGGTTCTGGAGAAAATCAGAAGAATTGAGAAAGTGAAAGTGATTTTCACACATTATTTACATTATAAATTATATGATAATTACCCTTAGCACTCTTATTTTATAATGTACACCTACTGGCTTTATGAATGGTATTAAAATTAAGATTAACAGGTTATAAAACAACAGCCTGTATCTGAGCGTGCAGTGGCAACAACCCGATCGGCTTCCACCGATCGCGTCTATCACTCCAATAATGATTATCTCGATCTGTAGGCGAGACTAATCATTTTTATCTCGAGGAAGTACAGCATTGATCGATCGCTATTGGTGGCCAATACCCCTTGTAAATTTAGGTAGCCGGTTCAGGTCCGGATGCTGTGTTTACTTGTTCAATTATTTACATAGAGAATATCTTTAATTATTTTTACCGTAGAGAGCCACGCTTCGGCATGAATGGGCTGGCTCGACCGGAGTGACCACAGCCTTACAGAAAACCGGAGTGAAATAGCGCTTGCGCTGTGTTTCACCGAGTGAGTGAGGATACCGGGGGCCCATCCCCCAACCCTTCTCTCCATCGCTCTCCTGACGGCAGAGACGCCAGCAACGCACTTGTGACGCCTCTGGTGTTGCGGGTGTCCCTGGGCGGCGGTAATCGCTTACCACCAGGTGATACTCTGCTCGTTTGCCCACTATTCCATAAAAAAAAGTATCTTGTGAACTAACATCGTTGATAATAAAATTTCCTGCTAATATTATAAATTCGAAAGTAACTCTGTCTGTCGGTTATGCTTTCACGGTTAAACCGCTGCAACGATTTTAATGAAATTTGACATGGATATACTTTGATTCTTGCGGAAGATGAAGAAGCGACATATATGCGGATGGAGCCACTTATGAAACCTGGAAATATATAGTACTTTAACACTGTATTTGGAAGCTTTTTAGTACAACAGGATTTTCAAGTAAATTGATTTATTTAACTTGAGTTATGGCTACGATTTTCTTTTTTATTCAAAACAAACATACAGTCATATAGACAAATGTAAATTGACTGCACGGATGGCGCAGCGGTTAAAACGGTCACCTTGCCGCTGCGCTGAGTGTTGCCCGTTCAAACCCCACATGAGCCACACTTTATGTGATACACAGATTGTTGTTCTGAGTCTGGGTGTTCATTGTGTCCGTTTCGTGTAGATTTGTAAAGTCCCTGCGACACAGGAATATTCCTAATGCGGGAGTTATTTTTTAATAAAAAAAAAAATAATCACAAAAAGTGTAAATATTTTTTTTTGCATTAGCTATTGCTTTTCCTTCTATTCTATATTTAATATAGGTATTCCAAAGTTTCTCATGTAATCCTTAATTGCTTGGTAATTTATTGGCTTGGCCACAGGTTTTAAAACTGTAGTACAAGGGAACAAGTATGAGTACAAAATATGCTTTTTTTATCTTTCTGCCTTCCTGACCCTTCCACCTTTACCAAAGACCAACGTCCATTCATACATTCCTATGCCCTTACTAATACCATTCATTCTAAAAATAAAAATAATTCCAATGGCATCGAACAATAATATCGATATTAAAATTTCGAATCGATTTGATCCTTTGGTACGTTGATAAATGAATCGAATACAAAGGTGGCCAGTCACCGGACGTTCGAATTTTTTAAATAAAAAAAACACTGCTACTGTCCGCTTCAACTATTAATCAAATTCTTTTTAAATCGACAATCTTAAGAGTGCTAATAAAATGGAATTTGTCTACATACAGGTAAGGTTGAAATTGGAATAACATAATTCATCACAAGCATGTTCTCTTTGCTTATTGATAAAATAAATAAAAATGAACGTATTTTTTATTGAGGCTACTGAATTTTGTAATGGAGAACTAATATGTCTCTATCCTATAGTATTATATTTTTAGGTTAGGTTATTAAATTTGCCTTTTAAACGAACCACGGTTAGGTTATTTTATTGTAATGCCGTTCTAATAATAAAGAAGAGACGAGTAAATCCAGACTGTTTTGTCTGTCTTGCTCGTCACGACGTGTGTGTTGGCCTTAGGGCGATGCAGAGCGAAAACAATGTAAAGTAGGCAGTAAGATAACTATTTTAACCAACTTCATTGTTATTGAAAGTTGCCAGGGAGATATTATATTTAAAAGATCTGTACTGTGTGCATTACTGAAATTCAAGAAATCGACTATCGACGACTAAATCAGCAATCAATCTTACTAAAGGTACCAAAAACAAGAAACAGTCTCAAAAATGACGGATAAAACATTAAATAACAAAGACTTAGCGCTAAGTCATTATAGAAATAACTTCTAATAAAATTAAGTCAATATGCTTCGATTTATGTCCGTATAAGAATAACACAACGCTATGCGCGGCGGGTGCTAAGCAGCAATTATAACGACACGCCGTCCATCTATTGATTTAGTGTGCCTCAAATTATTTATTGGAGAGAAATATTATTTATAGACATCTCGGGAAAGGAGGTAAGTCACTTATTGAAATAAATGAGTGTATGGTATGAAATAATTTAATGACAGAGATGTCAGATAATTACATATATTGGTTACTGTTATTTTTTCATGAGTGTTCTTTTATGTATCGTCCACTCGCTATTACTTTGTTTTTCTAACTTTGAAAATATCGAACTTTCATAAAACCGTTTGTCCCTTACTCAACTGTGACTGGTGACTTTTCCAAAAATTCTTCTTGAGCGGGAACTTTAAATCGAACTATAGCATTTTGAATCATTTTTTTACCATTGTTAAATGTTAATGTTATAGTATATGTATTACTTTATAAGTACTAATTTTGTATGCACCTACTTATGCTTGTATTTTAAAACTTACTTTTGTATAACATTAGATATGCAAGTTACTATCTACGAATTTTCAACATAAAAATACATACCTATGCTAAATAATACAGTTGAAAAATGCTTAAAAACATTTTTTTTTAACTTATACCACTTTCCCGGATTGATTCAAAATAACATTATTAATTTGAATCCGGAATCCAGTCCTGTAACATCGCCCCATGAATCTTCGACATCCGCCAGGGAGGCATTTAATTTGTCATTGCTGTCAAAATAATGTAAACGGCTTAAAATAATCGGACGATATCGGTTCGTTTATCGACTGGTTTGGAGTTTGGCTTGAATGTAGTTCGTATTAATTCCAATAGTATCATGTGAATTTTAATGTATAGTTGGGCTGTAATTATATATATATTTTTTTTGTGAAACTTTATCGGAATCTCAAAAGGAAGAATTTTTCCCCGTTTTCGCAATAGTTTTTAATGATATTCCGCTACTTTTGGCCGTAGCTTGACGATATATAGCCTTTCTCGATAACTGTTCTATCTAACAATTAAAGAAATCGGACTAGTACTCCCTGAGATTAACTCGTTCAACCAAACATATAAGCTCTTCTGCTTTGGATTAGTATGTAGTAAAGACATAGTAGTGTAGTTAATATAGATTTAATTATAAATAAATAAATAATAAATATTTCGGACATTTAACATACAACGTCATCTAGTCCCAAGCTAAGCAGAGCTTGTGTTATTGGTACTAGATAACTGATATAAATACATACATATACGCTTTTTTTTGTAAATACATAATACGATACATAGAAAACAACCAAAATCCGAAACAAAATAATTGTTTCGGATTTTGGTTGTTTGCAGATTATACAAACATTTGGTCCGACCCGGGAATCGAACACGAGACCTCAAGCACAGCAGTCGCATACGCTACCACTGCGCCACCGAGGCAGTCGCAGGCAATTATAGTACAAGGACGGATTAAGTATAAGGAAAGGAGCAAACTTCGCAGAACGACATACAACAAAGAGAAGGAAACATTAATGGAATTTTTATATCAACCCGTCTGATCAGTTTGGTAGGTATAGTAGTCTATAACCCTTTCCTAATGAGAGAGCCATGTCTAGCAGTGGTTATTCGAGACTATTGATGGATGGTAATATAATTATTTATTTATTTATTTATTTATTTATATTTTATGGAGGATTTACAGCTACTAAATCTAAATACAATCAAACAATAAAACAGACAGCCAATGACAAATCCTCGCTTATATAAAACAGAATGAGGTTAAAGTGCACAAGACAAAACAAAGAAGTATCAACAAATATTATCAAATACATTACAGGCACATATACAGACACAAATACACCAATATAGCAAACACATTTTTGACTTACACATTAATTTATTAGTCACTCAGACGTCACATCACTATCCCTAAAGAATTTAAGGCTTAAATACCTTCTCAGTCCTGACACACCATCACTAAATATATCGATATCATTATGCTGTTCACACACACTATTTATTTTTCTACTTGCACGGATGACAAAAGAATTCTTTCTGTAATTTGTTGATGCAAATGGTATACACAGTGGTGGGTTATAGCGAGTTCTTGACGGAATATTAAAATTAAACTTAGATAGTAATTCAGAGCAGTCGACCTCGCTCCTGAAAATCTTTACCACTAATGTACAATCAGCGATCTCACGGCGGATTGTAAGCGGTAGTAGATGGTACTTTTTACAGAGGCTAAGGTAAAGTTCCGGGTGATACGGTACATTTTGGTGAAAGCATAAATATCTTATGAACCTTCTCTGAATATTCTCTATTCGGTCCACATATTTTTGGTAGCAAGGGTTCCATACTTCACATGCATACTCTAAATGGCTTCTAACAAATGTACAATAGAGGATTTTCAAAGTTTTTGCCTGTTTGAAACCCTTAGACAGTCGCATTATGAACCCTAGTGCTTTAGAAGCTTTGGCAACAATAGCATCTATGTGTGCCTCATAAATCAGCATCGAGTCGTGCGTGACACCCAGGTCCCGAACCGAAGCACATCTAGGCAGCAACTCACCGTTTAGCATGTAGGTTGTGGTAATAGCCGAACGTTTTCGGGAATATGTTACCACCGAACATTTTGTAGTATTCAGGTCTAACTTGTTAGTGCGACAGTATTCTTCTAAACGAGATAAATCAGCTTGAAGCGCGGTCATATCCTCAAGTGATGAGATCGTTGCATAGATCTTCATATCATCAGCAAAACATAGTAGTTTCGATGATCTAAAACATGATTCGATGTCATTCACGTATATTGTAAATAGTAGGGGCCCAAACAAAGAACCCTGAGGACAGCCGCTGGAGACTGGAACCCAGCTAGAGATGTAGTTGTTGAGAACTACAGCTTGAGACCTATTCTCTAAATACGAGGCAAACCATCGCAGCAAGTCACCGTGGATACCCATTCCGCTTAATTTCAATAAAAGAGTATCATGATCTATACGGTCGAAGGCCTTGCTATAGTCAGTATAGATCACATCAACTTGCTTACCTCCATCCATGTTTTCTGTGATGAAATCATTTAGCAAGGCAAGATTGGTTACAGTAGATCTGCCCTTTAAGAAACCGTGCTGAGAAGGACTGAAAGAATTTTTTAGAGCCGAGTATACTTGGTCATAGACTACTTTTTCGAAAACTTTAGCTATTATACAGAGTTTGGATATAGGTCTATAGTTAGTTATCTCCGTTTTTGCACCCTTTTTATGGATAGGTGTTATGAAAGATGATTTCCAAATCTTTGGGACAGTAGAGGAGGACAAAGAGTTCTCAAAAATTATTATGGACAAACTCCATCTATTTTTTTCATGGACTACTAGTGGTTGCCCGCGGCTCCGCCCGCGTGTATGTCGGTTATCGCTGCAAATAGTAGCCTATGTGTTATTCTGATGTATAAGCTATATTACTGTAAAGTTTCATCCAAATCCGTTCAGTAGTTTTTGCGTGAAAGAGTAACAAACATCCATCCATCCATACTTACAAACTTTCGCGTTTATAATATTAATATAGATATAGATAGATGGGGCAAACGAACAGACGTATACCCTGATGGTGAGTGACTACAGCCGCCCATGGACACCCGCAACACCAGAGGCGTCACAATTGCTTTTTCGGCCTTCGGGGGATGGGAAGTGGGATGAGAGGAGGGGTTGGGAGTATGGACCCCCGGTATCCTCACTCACTTGGGGAAACACTGCGCAAGCACTATTTTACATCGGTTTTCTGTGAGGCCGTGGTATCATTCCGGTCGAGCCGGCCCATTCATGCCGAAGCGTGGCTCTCCCACGGTAAATATGATAAAAAAATAATACTTAACGTTATCATACATTTCTCTTTTTACTCCTCAAAAATTATCCAGCAGACTCTTTGCATAAAGCTAAAATACCCAACATACTAACCGCGTAACTATTTAAATCAAATTCAGTTATTTTCGCTTTCCAAAGAATACTTATCATTTGTTGTCGTTCCCTCCCACGTACTGTCGCGCGAAACTGCATTACCGATACAAAATGCTCCTTTTTTTTGGAGCGCTATAATGCTGCATACGTATTATCGTGCTTATAAATTTTATTCTGGTAATTATTTTAGTAGATTTTCTACTTTTTCTTTATAGAAGACTACTCTCTAACTTAAGAGGAAAGTCGCATTGGGAAAGGATTTTGGTCACGATTCCATAAGAAATTAAGAAACCACTTTCACAAACTGCAGGAAGCAGAAGGATGACACACATTATTAATATATAAATTATAATCATTGAAATCATAAAATATGTTCTGACAACATTTTAGCGCCAAATTGTCAGTATCGATAAAATATGGCGTCCGAGTCAAAGGCCGTAAGGTTGGTACCTTAAGGATTATGTTGGCTATCGGCACCCGTTGAAAAGTTAGATGACTTCTAATTATGATTTATGGTGTTCTTTACACCCGGCCCTGCACAGTTTGAATTTCGAACTTTTTACGGTATTGACAGTTTAAAATGATTGTTTGGGTATAAGCCTTTTAGTCAGTGTTTATTTGGGTATTTTAGATGGTTTGTTGAAGGCAACATTTTATTAAAGATACTAATGAACTGAACTATATCAAGCATGATATTTATGAAGGACCAGCTTTTGCCCGCGACTCTGCCTGTATGTATGTATTATCGTTATCGCGGCAAAAATATAAACTTTTCGAAATTGAATGGACACAATTCATAAATATGTTTAAAATAATGCAATAGTAGACGAACGTTTTAGTTTATCATTATTTTTCTTTGTTAGTTAATAATCACTTTGATAAAAATAGAAAATAATTTAGATTTAAGTTTTCTTTTTATATTGATGCCACCCGACCCAAAAACACAGGCTGATCATATCTTGGAAATTGTGTTACTTACGTACAAAATAGCACATCAAAACAAATTGCAAGAAAAACTCTTTTAACCCGTTATATATGTTCGTCATCTACCATATTGAATATTGTCAATTGCGTGGGTAGACGTCGATTGCGCGATGTAGGTCCAGATTGAGAAGCGCTGATCAACGCAACAGATGCGCATTCATTTATTTCAGTGTATGTAATATTAAACGATGCTAAATATGGTTTTGCGATCAGCTGGTATTATAATTCCTTTCTTTTCCTCATTGATAAATATGCATATAAATTAATTTCATTGTTATTATGCAGAAGTCGGAAGATGATCCAAAAAATAATCCTATTGCAGAGTTTGTTCATTATTTTTCCCTTTTATGCTGTTCTTCTCTCGATCCTAGGAGCCGATCACTAATCTTTACCATGGGAGAGCCACGCTTCGGCATGAATGGGCCCGGCCCGACCGGAGTGATAATCCGAAATCAGAAAACCGGTGTGAAATAGTGCTTGCGCTGTGTTTCACCGAGTCTGTGAGGATAACGGAGGCCCATACCCTGATCCCCCTACCCCTACCTCCCCCCAATCCCCAAAAGGCTGGCAACGCACTTGTAACGCGTCTGGTGTTGCAGGTGTACATGGGCGGTGGTAATCGCTTACCATCAGGCAAAAAAAATATGTTATTGAACTTCATCATGAACGATATTGGCATCCTACATCTTTCATGATGAATTTCTCTTTCCAATTGCTGTGCTCGTAGATGAAACTTCTCTTTTCATTCTGAAAGAAAATAATAGAAAAAAAGAAAAATATCTCTTATTTTCTCTATATTAATGCCTTATTGTAATGTACAAGAAGTTCTTATAATATTTTTCAATTTCAGTATTTAATGAATTCATGTTTACTCGAAAAACATTTAAAAAACATTTTAGTCTAGTCAACAAGTTCCATACTTGTTGACTAGACTAAAAGATGCAGAAGCATCACTAGGCCACCATGGTGTGGGTCACCATGCTGCATTGTCTGCATTCGCAGTGAGTATGGTGACCGCCACTCTTGGATTCTGCTTATGCTTTCCATCAGGCAGAGTAGAGTCATTTTGGCGGGCCATACATAAAAAAAAAGAACAATAGGAAGTTAAAGTACTTATCTATACTAATATTATAAACGCGAAAGTTTGTAAGTATGGATGGATGGATGGATAGATGGATGGATGGATGTTTGTTACTCTTTCACGCAAAACTGCTGAACGGATTTGGATGTAATTTTACAGTAATATAGCTTATACATCAGAATAACATATAAAATATTTTTTGCCGCTATAACCGACATACACGCGGGCGGAGCCGCGGGCAACAACTAGTTGGTAAATAAATAAGAAAATAAATGCAAGTTTTGACCGAAAGTGTACAGCGAACATACTTATTTGCTGTAAAACAGTTTTAACAATAATTCGTATCGATAAAGGGTTTTCACATCATCACGAGTGTGCTTAATGAGCCATCGAAAATCGTGTGATTTAGAATACATACAATAAAATGAAAAAGAGAAGCACGCACTTGTGCTTCTTGAGTTGCAAGTGTCCTTTATTGTCGGGTGACTCATACAAGTCACCCGACCCCAGCTAGAGTATACCAGCTAGAGGGTAACTTTTCCTGGTTTTTTAAGTAGTATTCTGTGTTTCATCGAGTGAGTGAGAATACCGGAGCCCCATACCCCAACCCATCCCCCCATCCCGTTCCCCATCCCCCAAAGGCCGGCAATGCACTTGTGACGCCTCTAGTGTTGCGGGTGTCCATGGGCGGCAGTAATCGCTTACCATCAGGCGATACGTCTGCTCGTTTGCCCGCCTATTACATCAAAATAATGGTTGTCTGTAAAGTCTGTTTCCGGACGATAGTTTAACGTGACAACGTCATAACGAAACATTGATGAGCACCGCATCTATCTGTCGCTTGCTCTGCAGGCCTTAAATGGACTAATAATGAGAAGTTGGTCGTGTTAGGACCGACCAAGTGTGCTCAGACACATTTTTACTTGCACTCCAGTGCTATCTTTCTCCTCACCTTTAAGGAAATATGCTAGCCAGTACCGCCGGTCATTGTTCCTACTTTCTTTAAATCGCTCAGACAAACATTGCAAACATATATAGGAATTACAAGTTTACAGAATAAAATTTATTTACATTGATGATGTAATTGAAGAAAGGTGTGTATTTCTGTTCGCTCATCGGAATCGCCTGTCATTTTGTTTTTGAACTTCTTAATGAATGAACTAAATTCTATAAAAATTTCAGAATTACAGGAACAAGTTTTTTTTCTCATTTTTTTTACACTTTCATGAAAGATGATGATGTGCAGGGCTGAGGCCTGCCAGGCGATGGTTACGTACTTACCACGGTATGACTCATCACTACAAGAGTTTCTAGCCTTACAGACACACCGTTAGTCGAAAGGTTCAGTAGCTCTCTTAGATACCCAACCCGCACTTGGCCAGCGTGGGGAAGTATGGCCTTAACCCTCGTCTGAGAGGAGACCCGAGCCCAGCAGTGGGACGTTATGGGTTGTTGATGGTATTCTTAATAGATCACCATACGAGCAGATGCACACTTTGACTTGCAGAGATCTAAATTCCCTTATAAATTCCCTTTAGGTCCGTTTTTGTATTGTTGCATAAAACTTAAATAAATAACGAAAGTCCGTTATGTATTTATTACTTTATATAATGATACAATTAATGCTGCAATTATGCTGGCTCGGTCGATACGTAAAATTCTAGACACAATAATGTTCCTTTCTGTGGATTGTAGCTCTCGAATATCCACATCATCCTGGTATATTCCATCTTGGACAGGATCAGATGCTGTACAAAATTTGGATCTAATTTCTCGAAAAAATATTGTCCCTGAAAGATATATAATAAAAAAAAATTTGGTAATTTTTATATTTTTTTATATTTTATTTTGATTAGTCATTTGCGCAACAATGTAGAAATGATGGAATTGTCCATCCAAAGTGAATGTGATGGTTTAATTTAAATATTTTCAATTTTATATTACTTACGACTGATTGGACAAAAAAGTGGCCAAGTGCGAGTCGGACTCGCCCATGAAGGGTTCCGCAGCAGCAAGTAACATAATATAATTTTTGTTTTATTTTTATATTTGTGTTGATTGAATGAAAGCTAAATTGCAGTTTACGATTTATGACGTATTAAAAAAAAACTACTTACTAGATTTCGTTTAAACCAATTTTCGTTGGAAGTTTACATGGTAATGTACATCATATATTTTTTTTAGATTTATTATTAGAAGTTAAAGGGGGGGGGGGGACACTCATTTTACCACTTTGGAAGTGTCTCTCGCGCAAGCTATTCAGTTTAGAAAAAAATGATGTTAGAAACCTCAATATCATTTTCGAAGACCTATCCATAGATACCCCACACGTATGGGTTTGATGAAAAAAATTTTTTTAGTTTCACATCTAAGTATGGGGGGGACCCCCAAAACTTATTGTTTTTTTTTTATTTTTGTGTAAAAATCTTAAAGCGGTTTACAGAATACATATACTTATCAAGTTTCAACATTATAGGTCTAATAGTTTCGGAAAAAAGTGGCTGTGACATACGGACGGACAGACAGACGGACAGACAGACAGACAGACATGACGAATCTATAAGGGTTCCGTTTTTTGCCTTTGGCACGGAACCCTAAAAACCAGGCAAACCCAGATACTGGTACAAAGTTCAACGGAAATTGGATCGCAAACAAAGCTATCTACATACATATATGTATATATATAAATGTAAATTGGGTTCTAATTAATAAAGTACTAAAACAATTCAACGAAGTTTTAGCTCAAATTTTGACACTGTAAATAAATATTTTTAAAATTGATTTTATTTATTTTTTGCGTCAACTTTGTGTCTCATGAAAGCAGCCCCAATGTACCACAGCGAAGCTTGGCAGGGTGCACCGCGTATATTAAACATTCATAAATAGCTATATTACAGATAAGTTTTACAGAGACCCAACAAAATCATTCTGACACGCAGCTATTTGTCCTCGGTATAAACAAAATACGTTTTAATTTCACATCAAGCTATTTAACAATACTACCTTTGAAAATATACAGTTTTTTCTGTCGTACTTGATCCCAGCTGAAACACACATATAATGGAGCAGGATGCTGTGACAGCCAATATCATTTATGATAGAGTTTGTTTTCCATTTGCCGTGATCGTCGATGAAACTTCGCAATTTATGCTGAAAGAATTTTTATGTGGGTTAACCGAATTTTATAGATATTGCCTAGCTTCTTATTTGTATAATAATTCCATGATTTATGAAATAATTTGATTCTGCAGGCTTAACACAGTTGAACATTTTACTGTAAGTTTCAAATTCGTCATTAATGAAATTAGGAAATTCAGAATTCAGTTAAATATTGCTTTTGTGTATGTCTAATGCGGAAGGTCAGTGACGCGTCGCCACAGCATGTACTGACTATGATAATGGCCCGGGAGCCAGGTACAAATTCGGTCAATTATTTCCTCTCGAGCCAAACTGCGTAAAGGGCATTAGGAATGTATATTATGAATACTCGTGACCGTCAGCTGCGCCTCCGTCGGTGGGGCAGGCCGTGGCAGCCCAGCATGCAGAAAAAAAAATTCAATCGTTTCTTCCCATTTCAAAATTTGTTGGAATATAGCTTACCTAATATCTTGAAGGAAAAATAAAGTCAGCTGGTCATAACATGGTGGATTATACGTCAGCTGGGCACTTGAACATGACAAAAAACATTTTTTTTCAATGATTTCCTCTGATCTAAAAATGTTTTTGGTGATAGTTCATATGCTACTACGAATAAAAATTCATGTCAGCTTGCTCTATCCCAGTGGAAAGTTTGTCAGCTGGCACCAATGGCTGGCACCTTGAAAGTGTAACGCAGCTGCATCTATCACCCAATGAATCTTATCAGCTGACGACTTTTTCCTTGACTTACAGCTAGCCGATTCTTTTCAGTATTTACAAGAGCACGTTAAATAAATTTTCTCACGTTAAAATACACAACGTTTGCATGAAAGAGTAACAAACATTCATCCATCCATACTTACAAACTTTCGCGTTTATAATATTAGTAGGATACATAATATAATATCTAAACTTATTTAAGTTATCTTCGCTAAATAACTTGAACTGACCATTGTTTTTTTTTTAAAAACGCAGTAAGGTATCACGTTAGGAATTTTTATTATATACTAGCTGACCCGGCGAACTTCGCCTTATTTATTTTTAACCGACTTCAAAAAAGGAGGAGGTTCTCAATTCGACCGTATATATGTTTTTTTTATGTGTCTTCGCGGATAACTTAGTCGTTCATGCACCGATTTTGATGATTCTTTTTTTAATGGAAAGGAGATATCCCAACTTTGGTACCATGATAAGGACACTAAGATCTGATGATTGCATCCAAGAGCAAAAGATCGATTTGGTCGCTCTTGAAATTGGTTTTATATTTTACTTGTATAGATAGATTGAATCGTTACTATCACAGAAATATATCAGGATAGAATATAACGAACACACTCTTGCATGTGTGTAAAATCAACAGCAAGCCACACCCCATCAAACGCACACGATTGGTCAATGCGCGAGCGCCGTCTAGTAAAGTGTCACACTTTCTTGTTTATGTAACGAAGTAATTTTTTTTACATAAATCTTTTCTTACACAAGTCTTATTTTAAATAGACAGTTTAATCTTGGAATAATGAAACTTTTTTTTAGGTAGTTTACAAAAATACTACAGTGAAGTACGCTAAGAAGAAAAGAAGATTGAACATCATTGTCCTTGAAACAGCATAATACTTATTCAATATTTGACGTTTGGAAAAAGTGAACCGCATAGTTCTTAAATTGTGAAATCTCACGTCTAAATATATATACTTCAGTAATTTTAATCCTCAATTTAGCTGAAATGTAGAAAAGGCTTATGTATCTAGCTTCAATCTGTAAAAAGAGAATAACTTAAGAAACTTGATGCCCTCTCGAATTAAAATTTGTAAGAGGATTGACAACATGCTCTAGTAAATATTGAAAAAAAGCAGCTAACTGTAAGTCAAGGGAAAAGTCGTCAGCTGATAGGATTCATTAGGTGATGGATGCAGCTGCGTTACACTTTCAAGGTGCCAGCCATTGGTGCCAGCTGACAAACTTTCCACTGGGATCGAGCAAGCTGACATGAATTTTTATTCGTAGTAGCATATGAACTATCACTAGAAAAAATTCTAGATGTGAGGAGATCATTGAAAAAATAAATAAATTGTCATGTTCAGGTGCCCAGCTGACGTATAATCCACCATGTTATGATCAGCTGACTTTATTTTTCCTACAAGATATTAGGTAAACTATATTCCTACAAATTTTGAAATGGGAGGAAGTGACTGAAAAAATATTTTTTTTGCATGCTTGTCAGGGTGCCACTGCCTGCCCCACCGACGGAGTCGCAGCTGACGGTCACGAGTATTCATAATATATATTCCTAATGCCTTTTACGAAGTATGGATTGGGAGGGACTTGGTCATCAAAATCTGTCACTGGCTCCTGGTCCATAAATACTATCATAGCGTGCGTAACATATAATGCGATGTGGCGACGCGTCGACATGCGCAAGTGACTCTGTGGCTCTCTCATGCTGAATATCAAAGAAGATTTTATGCTCATTATTTCTACAAAATAATTTCGATGTTTAACTTCTACCAGCGTCCTAAAATAGCTTCATCAGCAGGCTCTAGCTATTCATTGCTGGACCGAGGCCTCTTATTAGAAAAGGGTTTAGGTTTACCTACCTTCACATTTTTAATATCCTTCAATATAGTAACATTACCATTCAGCAGACAATTATTGGAGGTATTGTGTATCGTCAATGTAACAGACATAGGCGAATCATTTATGTACGGACGGGAAGGGTTCTCACACGCCACAACTTTTGTTAATGTTAATTTGTAGGGGCCCTAGAATAAAAAGAGGTTTAAATTACCAAATATCCTAAAATAATAATTAATACGGTGGTTGACAGACAGAGCATGCGTAGAATTTAAGAGTGGTGGTCACCACACAGCATTGGTACTGCATTGGCATGCAGACATGTGACAATACATTATGGCGGCCTAGTGATACTTCTGCATCATTGGGCCTCCGGCCTCGCACTCACCAACGAAATACGATAACACAAATACTGTAAGGTTGATCTCCAGTATGAGGGTAGTACCGCCCCGCTCGAACCGGCCAGTTAAATAATTTTATTTACTTACATTATACTGGATTTACAACCAACAAATAGGAACTAAAATTGAACTTACCGAATTTTCAGATTTTTTAGCATCAGTAAAGTGCATTGGTGAATAAATAAGAAAAATAAATGCAATGTTTGACCAAAAATATAGAGCGAACATACTTAACCGATGTAAAATAGTTCTAACAATAATTTGCATCTATAGAAGTTTCTCAATTCTAACGAGCCTGGCTAATGAGCCATTGATAATGAGACAACATATATTATTATTATTATACAAGTTTGTTCAAATCAAATAATTTTATCTGGGAACATGGATACAGATATGAACTTGGATATAAGGTGTCAAGTAAAAGAGAATAATAATAACTCTTTATACTATTTTTTTACCAAACTGTGGTGGGTAATCTAGAATTGGTACTCCTTGAGGCGGCCTTCGTCCAGTTTTGTACGGCGAGAGACTGATAATGAATTATGATGATAAAATTTAAAATATATACTTAATTTGAATGTTGAGGAAAAAGTGTGGAGCTAAATAAGTATTAGTCGTTGAAAATTAGGAGTGAGGATTGTACCTCAATGATCCATTGTCGAATATAAATTCGAAAGTAACTCTGTCTGCCCATATGTCTGTTGCGCTTTCACGGACAAACCGCTTAACATATTTGGATGAAATTCGTTATAGAAATTGGTGGGACCTCCTAAAAGGACGTAGGCTACATTTTGTAGCGATAACTGACATACACGGGGGCAGAGCTGTGAAAAAAATAACAATAGTAAAACCAATATATTTCAATAAAAACATTATTACTTTTTCGTTCTACTAAAACGACTACACATAAACCAATTTTAATATTTTTATCGAAACTAGGCATATCCCTAACGAGAAATAAATCATTAGGAATAGTTTATAATCTATCAGAGTGTCATTAGCAATGGATTTTTAGGCATTTATTGCGATTTAGACAACAGTAATAATGGTCGGTTGGCAGGTTTTGTTAAATATATACATAATTTTAGTTTTAAAATTACATATTTGTTTTGCTGATACTAAGACACCAGCGACTTCGGTAAGGCTGTGCTTATCTTTTTTTATGGAATAGTGGGCCAACGAGCAGATATATCGCCTGATGGTAAGCGATTACCGCTGCCCATGGACACCCGCAACACCAGAGGCATCACAAGTGCGTTGCCAGCCTTTGGGAGATGAGGAGGGGGATGGGGAGTAAGATGGGGGGAGGGGTTGGGGTATAGGCCTTCGGTATCCTCACTCACTCGGTGAAATACAGCGCCAGCGCTGTTTCACACCGGTTTTCCGTGGGGCCGTGGTATCACTCCGGTCGAGCAGGCCCATTCATGCCGAAGCGTGGCTCTCCCACGGTAAGAACTTCCCTGAGTGCTCCTCCTGCAGTGCTGTTGTCCTTCATATGTTTCTCACTAAGTCAGCTCTTACGATATCCATGGAGAATTTGATTGAGTTTTGGTTATTATTTCAGGGTCCATACAATTCTCTACTCTTAGGTGTTGAAGATTGTAAGAAATTATCCAAACCGTATGTAAACCCTGCTCCAATGACTGTTATTGCAACTGCACACAATATTTCTGACAAAACATATTTGAGTTTGAACATCAGTGTTTTAAAAGACACAAGTAATATTAAAGTAAGTATTTTATGTTTCATATATTATGTTTGCTGAACTTTAAATTTAATAAACTGAATTATCAAAACAGAAGCACTATGAAAAGTTTTTTGTAAAAGTGTAAAAATTTTGGGCGCCCTGCGACTCGATGGTCCGATGACAATTTAAAGATTGTCGCTAGCAGCGAATGGACGTGGCTGCCCTAGACTGCGGAATAGTTGGCGCTTCTTGAGAGAGACCTTCATTAAACAGTATAGGTTCACTTGAATGATACAATTGGAGAATTTGTGTAGCATCTTTTCTAGTATTCAAGGTAGTAGAGCCACGTTGATTTCAGCACCAACGGGCTGGCTGGACCGGGGCGGTACTGCCCTCGCACATAAGAAAAAGCATCACAAGGCCGCCATAGTCACCATGCTGCATTGTTGCATTTGCAGTGAGTATGGTGACCACTCTTGGATTCTGCTTTTGTTTTCCATCAGGCAGAGTAGAGTCATTTTGGCAGGCCCAAAAAAAACCATATATCTCATTTAGCCGATCAAAAGAAAGAAAAATGGGATTGAACTGCAAATAAAATGTAAAGGTTGTATTTCATCTTTCATACCCCTGTATACAAATAAGGGAGTTCCGAATTTCTTCTCATGAAATTAGATAAACATAAACGTTTTTTTCTAGATTAAGTTGACAAGTTACGTTATGGAGCATGACAAATGGGTACCGACTTACGTTGTAAATGATTTCGGGTGCAGAGGTGTTATTCTTGCTACGACTTTGGCAGCTATTGGGATAAAGTATGATTTTGATAAATGTATGTATTCGAAGGTGAGTTCAAAAAATGTCTCCTATTAAGAGTGGCTACATACCAATTTTGAGTGACCATATTCCTCACGTAACGTCGTGTAAGATGCTCTTTGGCTAGATGGTGGGACGACCCACGTAAGAGGGCTGGCGGCGCGGCGACTGGATGCAAAATGCAATATACCGGGATCTGTGGTGTTCTTTGAGAGAGTCCTATGCCTAACAGTGAACTGCAACGGGCTGATGATGATGATAATGGTGATGATACTTCATACACAAGTTCATCTGCCATTAGACTGTTAATTACTTGACTTGCTAAGTGTTTTTATAAAGATTTTACTTAACGATTAGCGTCGATTATGAATGCTTTTTTTGCATTTATATATTTTAAATGTTATACGGACGCTGGGTCCGGACTGTTTCAGTCAATATGCTCCGTATTAATATTTATTATTTGTTTTATCATACGTGTGTATTGTTAATTAATAAAGTATTTTAAGGATGTAGTAATTTCTACACTTTTGGACTAAACTTGTTTTTTTTTTTTTATAGATATAATTTTATTTACCATACGTCATCATCAACCTATCGCAGTCCACTGCTGCACATAGGCCCCTCCAATTGCACTCCACTTGGTTCGATCCTCCTTACCTCGTATCAAGCTTAATTCCAAAAATATATACCATTTTATTTTCATTTTAGTTTGAATTAAATTTTTTTTTCAAGGGCAACTATTATTTTGCCAAAATGGACATTAACACCTTACAACACATGTGGATAAAAAAGGTGGATTATGGAATGACGAAATGGAAATCAGATGTCACGCATCGTTTAGGCACCATCTTCTGCTCTGAGTATTATTTCAAGAATGTACCCGCCGAGAACTAATTGTAATGTACTTCAAAAAAATAAATGATTCTAATTACTTGCCATTTTTCTTTCTTCAAATATTTTTTTTAATAAAAGTAGATGCTAATTTCTTGTTTGTCCCTTTCTCGTCATCATTAATAGCTTTAAGCTGGAGACAGGTGTCTTTTTAGAAAAGAGATCTTGGCCTAGTATGGCGGTCGCAGCCTGAAATTTTGGGGGGGAGGTCACTAATATATAATCAATTTAAGTCGAGTAAATTAGACTTTATTGCACAAGAAGTTCAGCAAACATAATATATGAAACATAAAATACTTACTTTAATATTACTTGTGTCTTTTAAAACCCTGGTGTTCAAACTCAAATATGTTTTGTCAGAAATATTGTGTGCAGTTGCAATAACAGTCATTGGAGCAGGGTTTACATACGGTTTGGATAATTTCTTACAATCTTCAACACCTAAGAGTAGAGAATTGTATGGACCCTGAAATAATAACCAAAACTCAATCAAATTCTCCATGGATATCGTAAGAGCTGACTTAGTGAGAAACATATGAAGGACAACAGCACTGCAGGAGGAGCACTCAGGGAAGTTCTTACCGTGGGAGAGCCACGCTTCGGCATGAATGGGCCTGCTCGACCGGAGTGATACCACCTATTGATACATATCAATAGGTGTATATGATAGAAAATTTGTAGACTCACCACACTATGACTGTGTTTGAAATACAATTACATAATTGTATTTCAAACACAGTCATAGTGTGGTGAGTCTTTCAGTCATAATGTGGTTAGTCAATGTTGTGAGGTGAGTTTTACCGTGGAAGAACCACGCTTCGGCTTACATGTGCAGGCTCGACCGGAGTGATACCACGGCCTCACAGAAAACCGTTGTGAAACAGCACCTGCGCTGAGTTTCACCGAGTGAGTGAGGATATCGGAGGCCCATACCCCAACCCCTCCCCCCATCCCCCTTCACATCCCCCGAAGGCCGGCAATGCACTTATGACGCCTCTGGTGTTGCGGTTGTCCATGGGCGGCGGAAATCGCTTACCATTAGGCGATACGTCTGCTCGTTTGCACCCCATTCCATAAAAAAGGCAGCAGATTTCGTTGTAAAAGAATGTGTGACACAAATGAAAATTGTAAAAGTCAATAAATTATTTACAATTTACATTATTTTCAATATTATTAAGAAGTAAAGCATTTCAAAGTTTTCAAATCCCTTTATTGTTGTGACGCTGAACCGATTACAGCACTATGTAACAAACGATATCTACATATTTAATTAATTTTTCTTTTTATCCTCAGGGTAACAAACTAATATCAATAGTTATAGATACAACATCTTTAACGTCTAAAATAAAATCATTAGTAACAATTCCATACCATACCTGCATATATAAATATTTATCTATATTAAAACTCGTGAAGCAAAAACTTTATACCCCTTTATAAACATTACATGAACGGTGGAATACAAAATTTGACATAGTTACAGTTTATATTGAGGAGAAGTGCGGTAAATAAATAAAAATAAATTATTTTAGTCGAATTTCGACTGCTGGGCGACCACTTGCACACATATAAATACTCAGATCATACAATAAATCACTTTAGCACCAAGAAACAACAAAGCTAGCTAAAAGCTAGCCTTAACGATGTGAAATAATTTATTTTCTTTATAAAATACTACTTACAATAGAAAATAAATAAATATTATACTGCTATAGTGTGCGTATACCTTAATACAATTCATTCAGTTGGAAGCGATTCAATAACCTTGTCATTTAATTATGAGTCACAGTGAAGTGACACTCGACATTATATGCGTATTATGTGTGACCGTCCACAATTGTTGCACACACACACACACACACACAATGCAAAAGCTTTCTGAATCAGAAAGCTCACTGCTGATTTACTAGATATTTAAAAAAAAATCTTCCTTTCATTTATTACATAAACAGACTTTAAAATCCAATGCTAGAATCTCCTCCTCTCTGCCTCGCCCTATAAAACAGATTTTGACCTGTTATAAAACGCTGACCAGACAGATTTGTATAGGGTTTGTTTGGTAGAAAACGATGCGCGATGTGACCTTATAAATTACTACGCCATCCGGGCAGCGAAAGAATTAGAACAATTTAATGATACTTAACCCTCAACGCACAAAACAAATAAAAATTGAAAGGTAAATCTAGCTTAAATTTAAAAACTAAGGAGTTTGTTTGTTTACTTGGTTGAACGCGCTAATCTCAGTAAATACTGGCCCGATTTGAATACTTCATTCATTCAGTGCTAGACAGCTCAGTTATCGAGGTAGGCTTTAGGCATATGAACACGCTACGTTATAAAGAGTCGGAGTATCAAAAAAAAGGTTTCAAAAATCAGGATTAAATTATTCCTTTAGTGCATGGGACAGCTGGTGTAAGAGGTCTACTGAAGAAATAGGCGGGGTAAGAATAACCTTCATTAAACATTAAAATTTATTACTTATTTAATATTATTTTCGGCCAGTGCCATTGTAAGAATCAACAATGTAGGAAAACAAAGCATAGTATCCTGGACATAGTCCAAAAAGGCCAATCGTAATGAGAACTCTAATAATACCCATTTGAATTGTATCCAGCACATCCAATTAACTCACTATGATATTCACCATATTTATAATTCAAACGGCCGTAATTTGTGAATGAAATAATTAGTGCAAAGTTCTAAGAAGTTGGAGTGTAAATTTTACTGATGTACGTTCAGGATATGATATATTTGGAGCAACTGAGACAGTTTCAACGATATATGTGTTTTTTCCAGGATTAACATTATTAAAAATGTGCTTCTTTTACATATGAGCCTGCAAAAGTGACTCTGTGTGATGAAAGCGTGAGCACAATCCAATAGAAGTAGTCACCATACTCATTGCGAATGCAGACAATACAATACTGCAGCATGGTGACCCAAACTATGGCAGCCTATTGAAACGCTTCTGCATCATTGTGCCTCCAATCCAGCACAAATGCTGTCATTTTAGGTTGGTCTTCTGTAGCCGAAATTAGCGTGGCTCTATTACTCGCAGATGTAATCAGCCAGTGGGTAGATATAATACTAATTGTCTTTTGGATTAGAAATCGTGGGTTTGTTTCCTTCCTAGGCCAAACAATTAATGAGCACGATTATTTGTTCTCTGTCTGGGTATATAGACTTTGACTAGTTTGGGATCAGACGTGTAATATGTGAGATTTTTTCCAATTAAAAAGATTCTTTATTTATCCCCCGTATGTATATTTGTCTGTATTTATTAACATAACACATAATCTTAATAGCAGCCCGGAGTATGAAAGTTGGCGGTGTTTCCCGCCCGTGCCTCGGAGAGCACGTTAAGCCGTCGGTCCCGGTTGTCATGAACATCCATAGCAATCGTTATTGGGAAGTCAGTACCCTCGAATATACTGACAGCTAATTCAACCTTCGAATTCAGTTTACCCTCAGGGTTGCGAAGGTCCGATGCCAGTCGCTCAGTGTAAAAACTGATATTCAGGTAAAACCAGTTGAACTACTAGCGGACCCCAAATCTTGGGAATAATAAAGGCTAGGAAGATGGTGATGACTTATTATCATAATACATCGACAGCTTTTGACAGTCCACTGCTGGACATAGGCCCCTTCATAGAAAGGTTCTTACGTCACCCATGAGATGAATATGGGTGCTGACATTCTGTAATACATCACCACACGAAGAAATAATAAATATACTCACATGTATACCAGTATAAACATAGTGGAAGAACGGGTGTCATGTCCCTCCAACACAAAGGGAGGATCCTCTGACCAGGCGAGGTGATCATGCCTGGCGGGCCACTGCCCAACGGTTGATGTTGGGATGTTGTATATATGTTAATTGGCGCGAGAACTTCTATTGCGCGATTCAGGATTAGTAGTTTCTTTGTATCGTACGTTACTCCGTAGTTCAGTGTAACTGCGGTAGATGGCGCTGTAGTGTGCTTCTGTTTGCGTTGTATGAGGAAGTTGCCACAACATAATTCTATAGATTACCAGGACATAGAACGACACTCGTTAGCAAAAAACATGCTACCAAAAATACCAACCATACTGCTACTCAATTTGTAGTATAAACAATCAACCTCGTACAATTTCAAGGACAAAAGGCTATAAGAACCTGTAGAACCTGCACTGCAAAATGATTGCAATAAAGATGTACCTCCCTCCACCATAAAGCATATCACAGCACGCACTCTGCCTATCTCATGTCTTAATTTGTACTTGAAGCTTGAGAATAAATAATATAAAAACAATGAATACATATGAACTCTGACAACGATATTGTAAGATCGTGCTCCTATAGGCTTATGTGACGAATAGATTAGGCACTAACACAAAACCGTGTTACCGTGGGAGAGCCAGGCTTCGAGGTGAATGGGCCGGCTCGACCGGAGTGATACCACGGCCTCACAAAAAAACCGGTGTAAAATAGCGCTTGCGCTGTGTTTCACCGGGTGAGTAAGGATACCGGAGGCCCATACCCCAATCCCCTACCCCTACCTCCCCCCATCTCCAAAAGACCGGTAACGTACTTGTGACGCTTCTGGTGTTGCAGGTGTCCATTGGCGGCGGTAATCGCTTACCATCAGGCGATACGTCTGCTCCATTCCTATTCCATAACAAAAAGATGCTTCTCAGAACAGTAAAAATAGGGGAGAAAAAAGCTCCGTTCTATTTTTTAACAGGTTGTCTAATGTGCTTAACGAACTGCTGCCCAAATGCTAATGTTTAGGTGTTGTATAATACAGATGTACGATCCAAGATTTATTAAATTTGGTTTAATTTTAAGTTAGTGCCACCAAGTCACTATGCACTACACAATATGCAATATTTTTGTCCAAGATTGTCACCACTTTTTGCAGACAATTTTTATCAAAACTGCATAACCGAACACATTATTTGATTGTCATGATTGCGTATATGAAGTATTGTGTCTTATCTAATTGTTTCTCAGTCTGCACAGGTGCACGCAGCGGCGAGTTTGACGTTGAACAGAAAAATCTAAAATCATAAAGCACTAACTTGGAGCCGTGTCATATCGGGTTGCAACTGCCGCCTGCATGCTAATGTTCCTGCCACTCATTGACAAGCGAATGTCCGCCTTATTGTTAAAGAAATAATAGAAGATAAAACTGTAATTGGTTTGCAATTTAAATTGTTAAAATGTTGAAGATGTTGGTAAATTTTTAGAGTCAAATGACCAACTTTTTAGACCAAAATATTTTCGTGTTCCGTTAAAACATTTGTTTATAAAGCTGTCAATATACCTATTTTAGTTTTCTCTATGGTTATTATTATCGAAGGTCGAGTTACTTTGTGGGGTGCACAAAATTAATAGTATAAATACAGTTATTCAAAAATTTTCCTGGTGTTATAAGGTTAGTACTTAATGAAAAACTTTTTAAATGAAAATTTGAGAGAAACGCGCTCTGTATGTGCATCAGGAAGTAATCGAACTCTATTTATTGGAACCAAAAATACAACTTTTAGTATCAATAGTTTAGTTCTTCTAGTTCTGACCCCAGATAAAATGGCAGGTTTCTTGTCACATAACAAAAAAACAACTATAAAAAATAGTGTTAGAAAGTAGTACTTTATTCCTGCTTCTCAAAATGCTAATAATACAAGCTTTATCGCGCAAATACACACATCAAAAGTGTCTAGGGATCAAGCATTTTTATGCGGATTTCTTGAGATTGAGATGTGGCTTTGGCCCTGGCCTGCTCAGTTGCCAGACTTGAACCCGATTGAGCATGCATGGGATATGCTACAGAGAAGAGCTCTACCGAATATGGAGGGTATCCAGTCGCAAGAAGACCTTTTTTTGTTGTTGCAACGAACATGGGCGGCCATTCCACAGCGTGATTTGGATGAACTCATTTTGAGTATGCCAAACCGATTCTTGTGTTGTTAGTGTTCGCGGTAGAAACACGGATTATTAATTGTTTAAGTTACCTAATAAAATTTTAAAGAAAACTGTTATTTCAGTCTTTTTTTCGAACTTTAATGTTAGTGGTTCAAATGTGAAAAATCCCTTTATTAGGAAAATGGCAAATTTCTTTATTAATGCAAAGGTGACTTGGTTTATCGTTACTGTGACAAACGAAAACACTTTATTTGATGAATCCTTAAAGAAAATTTTAATTAATATCAATCAGGAGAAAAGTTATTGCAAAAATATATGTTGATCCCTAGACACATATGTTGATCCCTAGACACTTTTGATGTGTGTAGTTTCAATTTATATGAAGAGATCGCTACACTGTTAATCTTCTCATACCTTTATTCCTTCTTACAACCAAACATTTAATAAATCGAACTTGCAAACTCAATACACATAAAAAGGGCTTGCAATTCCGATACCTTGTCTCAATCGGTACGAAATTAATATTTCATGTTCTGTGTCATTTGTTTGCGAGAATATCAATAAAGTGTGCACAGCAGACATTTAATATTCCACTATATGAGATGATGCCGCCAGATAACATGACATATTTGTGGGATGGGGCTCTAGTTATTGTTAGTATTCGAAAGCTTATAATTATGTTATACAGTTGATAAGGGTTAAAATTGTGTGATCAATATTTTTTATTATGTAGGAGAAAATATATGCTAGGTAGTAGAGCCACGCTGATTTTAGCACGAACGGACCCGGCTCGAATGGGTGGTATTACCCTCTCACAGAAGATAACCTAAATTGACTTGAACTTAAAATGATAGCATTCGCGCTGTCGTGTTTCGTTGGTAAGTGCGATTCTGCTCATGCTTTTAGTCACTTTGGCTGTATCATATAAAAAAAAACGCGTAGACAGACCACCTGATGAAAAGTGAATACCGCTCTGAATAAACGCATGCAACTAAATAGTCGTAAGCACCTTACAAAATACACCTAACTTTTATAAAGTATAGTTTCCTTAGGTGTCTTTAACAGCCTTTAACAGTCAATTATTGTACATAGAACTCACCTGATTAAGGAGATTCTGGCCTTTTATATTACACTGTTCACATGGGTTGGCATGAACTGCATACCAACCCATCTGATCAGCGTGGTATTTCAAGTTCCTTCTCTTTGCAGTAATGTTGTTCTACGTAATTTGTTTCCATAGTCGCCTTTTACGTCACCCATGGAATGAATTGCGGTGGTACTCTGTATTCTTAATCTGTCACAAACCTGTAAGTGTCATTATCAGCCTATTGCAGTTCATTACTGGACATACGCCTCTCCAATCATGAGTAAACAAGTTTATAATTGCTAAAGATATCTTATTTGAAATACGAAATTCGAATGCGAAATTTACTTGATCAGACATACCTATATATCAGGCTTTTCACATAAGAATGACTTGCATTAAATAGTTGACGCAACCAACACCAGCTCAATTAAGAGTTGATGCTGTTTCTCACATTCTGAGAGGAATACCAAGTCTCTCAGCAATTGCAACATCCAACATTTTTATGGTCATTGTAACAGTCGGGTAATATTAATAGACAAAACATGTGTTGTGTTTAATATTCAAGCTGTATTACTTGCTCGGTCACCTTTCATCTCGCTGATAGACATCGCATGCGTGTGCGCATAAGAAATGGCTAGATAATGGGAAATTGTGGATCGGGCTTTAGAAAGTTGTAAATTATATTTTCTTTTCTTATGTTGTTTTGTTTTCTGGGAAATAAGGATGGCGATGTTGAAACACAGGGGGTATTTAAATTTGTTTGATTTTTTTACTCTTTATAAACTTTATTCTGGAGCTTGATAGATCCTACTGATTTCATTAACCTGAGTTATTATTTCATTAAGATTATGTTAATTTTCTTTGGTTATGGTTTGATGACATGGAGGTCGTATAAAAAAGGGAACATTCTAAAGGGAAATTAATAAATACTATACTTTTCTAACTCGAGGAAAACATCAGAACATGGATCAAGATCGGTCAGAGCTAAGCCAGGATATAGTACTGAAGTACGAACCACCATGCGTTAGAAACTCTTTACAACCACGATAGACCTGATGAGATGTCAACATAACAAGTTCTTATCATGGAACAGGTACGCAATATATTCTACCACCTAGTTTTTTTAACAGATCTGCTTCCCCTGAACTTACTGGAGAAAAACTCATAAACAAATAGTTTAAAACACTCCAAATCTCGTCGTCATCCTACGATTTACTTACATATTCAAATCACACAAAGTTATTTTTAATACACAAAACATAAAACTAAAAGGATCCACGGTGATCACACTTATGTTGTGTGAACAGTACCCCTCATATCTTGGCCCATAACTCGTTTATTTATGTCTTATTTTACGAAGCTCCTGAATCGGATTATGTTACATAAAGTCATTGTTTATGTGCCGACTTCGATCGCAGCTGATGTATCGATTTCAAAAGATTTAGGGATCCACGACTAAAAAGAGGCGGCTGAGACGATTTATAATTTAATTTTGTTGAGATTCCTGCAATCGTTGTTTTTGTTGATAGCGAAAGTGCAAGCAGTTTTTAGCGGTAACATTCATGGTTTGAAATAAAACTTCTTTAAGCGTGCTTGACATGCGGAGTAAGCTGGTGAATGCGTGACGAGATCCTTACAAAAAGTGTGATCAGGCGAGGCGAACGCAAGTTGTATGGCAAGATATAAGTTAGTGAAGATAGGAAGAGAGAAAGTTATTATATTACGTTTCGTATATTACTGTAGGGCAAGAGAGAGGTGTGAGCAAACATTTTCTCTCTGTTTCTCTCATAGCCAGTTATATACAAAGAAGATTTACTTCAGTCGTGTGGTCTGAAGCACACTCGTTCTTACTAGAAGGTCTTACGTGACTACCATCGCCTGTGGACATTTGCAACACAAGAATCACAAATGGGTTGCTGCCTTTTGAGGTCCTTTTCGGTTAATTAGGTCTTTGGAAAATAACCAAGGTAACGCGTAAAATATGAATGTTAAGAGAAATTTCCTGGTCACATCTGCTGAAATTTAGATAGGAAAGATGAGTACCAAATGCTATAGCAAAGTGGCAGTGGATTAGGTAAAACAGGAAAAGCTCCGACAAAATAAGAAGAGTCTATTAGAAAACCGTTTGGATCTCTTCATTATCATAGCTTGATATTAAGTGGCATAATCGTCTTCAAAGGAAACTCTGTTAAATAGAAAAGTTTTGTCAATTTGATTGTCAGTTTTGAGATTTGCACGTTCAAAACTGTTCGTATTAATCATATCAAACGACTTAGCTTAACAATTTGTACTCCATGACTCACTAATTACAACATTCTCATGGCAATATAAACACAAATAAGTTATTTTGAATGTCACGAACCCATAATTTAATGGAAACTACCCGAAAACGTACCTTACGTGGCTTCTGAGACGATATCCTACCATAAATGACCATAATTTCCTTGAAAAGATAAACTTTTTAGGCCAATTATGGGACGGGAGCGGCGTTTCCAAAAATCCCTATATACACTTCTTATCTGTCATCAGACAATATACTTACATGGTAGATCCTATCTCTCTAATTTACAAACATAATTTTGCGTCTGGAATCTTAACATCATCAGCTATATGTTCCTTATTCCTAGATTCGTAAGGTTCAGAATCCTGTCGAGCCTTTGGTGGATGTATGTAAAGTTTATGTTGGTATTTACTAAATTGTTAGTCACGAATGCGATGGCCAGTGTCTTTTACTGTTTACAAGGTGATATTAAAAGTTGACACGCCATTTTGGTTTCGATAGTTTTTTTGACGCTGTGACGAAGTGTGGTTGATTCTGTTTATGTTATTTAATTTTATAAAAATTGTTTTAATGATCTTGTTACAGTGAGCATCATATTTGGTGGTACAATTATGTGTGTCTGATAGCTGCTAATATGCTGGTTCTGTTCTAAAAGTTGGGCTGTTTTATACTTGGGGAGTTTTTTAGGAAACAGTTTTTAGAACATTATAGCTAAAAAATACTTTGTATGTCTCGAGAACTAAACACATAGTTATACATATACTTATGGATATCTATCTATTATACATAATTCTCGTGTCGCGTTGTTGCTCACAATGAACTCCGAAACTATTTGACCGATTTTCACGTTTTTTTTAATGTTTGTGTTGCTGGCGTGCCTAAGGGGGGATAATTACCATCACGCTTAGACCAATAGGAGCCAAGCATGACTGAGAAAGACGAAGTTGTGTGGGTCAGCTAGTTATTTTATAAATCATAGATTTAAATGAAAAATGTGTGGATCCCCTCTATGTCCGACAAATGACCATGTGTGAGTGTGTATTAAGCATGTGTTGACGTGTACTATGTATATGTGTGTGTTCTTATGTAAGTTGTGTATGTGTAATAGAGGAGTGATTTTAAATTTTACCTCATATAGGTGTAGATATCATCTACTCAACGGGCCGGTCATGTGCTTATTCTAATACTCGTACAATGATATAAAAGCCTTAAGTTTTATATTCAAACAATAGCATTTTTTTCGTAAAAAAGTCAAAAGAATGACCAACCTTCCAGACCCGACCATCCCGATCAAAGGGAAACAATTATGAAACATTTAAAAACAAACAAATAAAAAATATATAATAGCCGAAACAAAAAAATGTTGGCATTCTTTTCCATTCCAGTTGAATTTTTTCTTAGGGCGGATTTCACAACCCTTTCTGTTTAAAGGGTAAGTAAAGCCGAAACAATACATGAGGTTTTTTTCTCGAAGATTCATATCCTAGGTCGGGAGGTAACTACGGAAAAAGTAATCAAAGTTATCACGAGTCTATTTGCACGGTGGTTCTCAGTACTAAACCAGAGGCCGTTAATTTGGATCCCACCTAGAACAAATATCCATTGTCTCATGAACATCTGAGTGTAATTTTTCTATAATACCTATAAATATTTAGAAATATATAAGAAACACTAAGAGTAGTTTGGTTTTCATAGTACAGATACGAATAGCTTGGAACCAAAACACGCGAAGTTACTGAAACAACTGGTAGATTTTTACAGTAAAAGAAACTTAATTGTTGAAAATTCTAAACAAAAAGTCATTGTTCAACTGGTAGAACACCCATGTTATTATATTGTAGGCACTAAACCAGCAGACTGATTTGAGCCAAAAAGTGATTACAGTTACCAGTGAACACCACAAGTGTTACAATTTCATTGTCAATATACGTATGTGTCAGTCAAACATGATATTTTATTTATTTGTGAATGAAATGTAGCTCCCAGCTCCCGTCCTACATCCTTGGCCAGTGCCACGGGAACGTTGTGTGTTAATTGTTTGTTCTTCATTATTTTCGACTTCAATTGCCCTTTTGTCTCTGCCATTCTTTTCACCATCCCGCATTATTCCGAAGGTTTTCTTCCAGTAAACGATTCCGTTCATTTTTCAGTCTTTTCAGTGGCGTACCGAATTGTTTTCCTGCGTCATCATTAACTTGCTGAAAAACTTCTTTTTTTATTATTATTTTACTGTTTTTTGTGAGTCATTCTTTCGGGAGCCGATGTGGAAATACGGACGCGGTGGCTCGAGTGCTCCTTTTTTGTAAATTATCTTTTGTTTATTGACATCATCAGTAATTAAAATTGTTGAGTTATTTGTAGTAGGATGTTTCGATTTTAAACGCCGATGTATACACGAGACGACAGCTAACCAAACCAAGTCAGTTATGGTTCTAATCATGTGATATTGATGAGGTTGGACGCAGAAAGTCGATAAAAGCTGTAGCATGTTAACCAATTTTATAAGGATTTCTTTTCTAAACAATATCTTTCGATGGGTTTCATTATCACTTGTTTCATTATCAATTTTTTCTTGTTACATAAGCAAAAGTAAATCTTTATGTCTGACGAGTTGTTGCCTGCGGCTCCGCCCGCGTTTATGTCGGTTATCGCGGCAAATGGTAGCCTATGTGTTATTATGATGTATAAGCTATATTACTGTAAAGTTTCATCGAAATCCGTTCTGTAGTTTTTGCGTGAAAGAGTAACAAACATCCATCCATCCATACTTATAAACTTTCGCGTTTATAATCTTATATGTATATAAAATTCTCGTGTCACAATGTTAGTTACCATACTCCTCTGAAACGGCTGGACCGATTTTTATGAAATTTGGTGTGCATATCGGGTAGGTCTGAGAATCGACCAACATCCATTTTTTATACCCCAATTTTTTTTATGGCAAAGCAACGTTTGCCGGATCAACTAGCATTAGTATAGATTTGTTACTGTTTTGGTTTGTTGTATGTATAATATTAACTTAGTACTCTATAATTACCATGGAATGGTATAGTTAAAATGGGAAACTATCCTTTATCTTTTGAAAAAACATCCCCATACTTCCCGGTAGTTGATATTCAACCAAAGTTTAATTACTGACATTTATAACAAACTAGATCAAATAATCTAAGAAGCCCTTCTCAAGAACAATGTCTCAAATACAATAACAATAATGATATTTACGTTTAAAATAAAATGTAGCAAAAAGAAAAATAAAAACTGATTGGAAAGCCACCATTTCACGGTATTAAGTACCGTTCGGAGCCGGGCACGTTAAGTACCTCCCGAGAGACCAGCGTTTGGCATTTGGGAAAAATGCAAATAAAAAAACAAAATGGGAAGTGCTAATCTAAATTAGTATGGTGTACAAAAAAATCTTGCTGATTTGTTTTGACAAAATGTATTTTTTTTGTTTTTTGATAAACGATACCTACATTAACAAACAAAAACTTGACTGCATATATAAGAAAATTTGAAAATCGGTGATTTTAATTTTATAAATATGTTTTTGGTTATTTTATGAATGCGTAATGATAATTCTTTTTCAGTTTATGACATATTTGTAAGACATGATGTAGACTAAATTGAATTTTTACCATTAACTAAAGGTTTACCATTTTTATTTTAATCTCCTCATTATATTAAAAAATTTTCACCATTAACTATGGTTGTAACCATTGAACTAAAGGTGGTAACAGGGTGGTTGCCTTAGAAGTTACTTGACTGCACTCAGCAGCTTTCTTAGTGGTGAAAAAAACATTAATTGCATGAAGAGATAAGTGACGAAAACTATACGAGAAAGAATCACATTTCTACAGTCTTCCTATAGGCGTATTGCCATTATCGGAAAACAGCTGGTTTTTAATGAAGTTTTAAATAAAAGAAGTCAAAAAAAATATTTTGCTGACGGTATACAGATCGGAACCAATAACAAGACGTAATTTTTTATTTCGTAATTAGTATTAGCAGGGGCAGTCCATTAAGATTATATTTTTAATACAAGAGTACCTTGAATTTCGTGAAGATTGGAGCCAATCGTCTCTACTTGTCTACCTAGAGATTATGTAGAGTCAACGCTTGTCTTGTTTGCTTCAAAAATAATACAAGAATTTTTAAAAACATCTGTACCTTAAAGAAGAAAAATTCACATATTTTTGCAGTTCCCGCAACTGTCGGAGACATTGAAATTTACTTTAAAAGTTTTAGAAAACGTATCTGTAATATTAATGTATTTATTATTCTAGTCCCTAGTCTAGTCCCACTAGATGGCGTTGTGTGTAAGATGTCCGAAATAAATATTAACAAAAAAAAATTGTTTGTTTTTGTCTCCCTGTCATACACAGTACCCCGTGGCTTTCCGAGAAAATGTTTACAATAAAAGAAGGTTTCTAGAACTATAATTAATTAAAACGTTAAAACACAAAGTCGATAGTAAAAGGGGAACAAAACAGGCAAAGCACTCGAACTGGGGACAACGTCTGTAGGGTCTGAAGGGCCCTCGAGATCTCCAGAAAGGGTTGTTACTGTCTACTGTTGGTCTCGGAAATTTTCAAACAGTTGATTTGTACAATTTTCCGATTGGCACTCGACCTTATTGCGTGTTTTGATAGGAATTGTGTTGCTATTGGACAAAATAATAGCAATACAAAGTTGACACATTGCAGTATTTTGCGTGGGTCCTATCTGTTACGAGCTGTCATTAGACAAACACTATATTAGATTGACAACACGATTGTAGTGTCCCCAACACTTTGTGGGAGCCACAAATTGTTGTTCTGAGTCCGAGCGTTTTTTTGTCCGTTTCATATATGTTTGGAAAGTCCCCCGAGACACAGGATGTACATTCCTAATGCTAGTAATGTATTAAAAAAAAAAAGAATGAAACAAAGGTACTGTACGAACGGACCGGCTCGACTGGGGCGGTACTACCCTCGCACAGAAAATCATCGTAAAATAATCACAAATTTTAACAATAAAAACCGACCTCAACCTAGATCAAATTTAAATGGGACCACACGGGAAGCACCAGCTTTCAAATAAACAAAAGAATCATCAAAATCGGTTCACCCAGTCGGAAGTTATGAGGTAACAAACGTAAAAAAAAACAGTCGTATTGAAAACCTCCTTTTTTTAAGTCGGTTAATGACAGCGTTCGTGCTGTCGTGTTTCGTTGGTGAGTGCGAGACCGGAGGCCCAATGATGCAGGAGCATCACTTGCCCGCCATGGTGTGGGTCACCATACTGCATTGTCTGCATTCGCAGTGAGTAAGGTGACTACCACTCTTGGATTCTGCTTATGCTTTCCATCAGGCAAAGTAGAGTCATTTTGGCTGGGTCAAACTTAAAAAAAAAACTTTCTAAGGTGTTGGCCGACTGTACCACGCTGGCCAGACGGATAGGTATAGGGTGGCTGTTAAGTTTTCCCTCTCTTTGCAGTGTGTCCTTCGCAGTCCTTAGTCAGCTGTCACGACACACTCAGGATGAACAGGGGTGGTGATACAACATATTATTCTTAGTTCGTCTCCACATGGACGGTAAATAAATTACTACTGCACAATAAATTAAATATATAATGGCTAACGTGACACTGACACGCAACGAACAATCGAATGAATCGTGACAAAGGTTTCTTTTTCTCTCCTCATTTTCCAACAGATTGTTCTGAGGACTCTACAGCCGTACTCCAGGCCCTCGAAGGTGAAGGGATCGACTCGATCATGAGGATAAGGGTCTATCTCAAAGATTTGTTTGGAATGATTCATCGAGATTTCATGTTTAATTTGGATTAAATTCCGTATTTTGATAGGATTTGTGGCATAACGTAACTTACAATGTAAAGTGTTTTGGTGTCAATTTGTTAACCATGTGACTGATTTTTAATAAGTTATTAAATTTACTTGATGTTATTGGCTGTTTTAGAGATTTAATGATCCGATTACAAAAAAGTAAGTTCTTACTACGACTGTATGTAGGTAGGTATGTTTCTTATGTGTGTTACCTTAGAACTCTGTCGTTTAGTAACAGAGGTGAAAAAATATGTTTTTTTAAAGTACATACTTGTATTTTTAACCATTAAGGTTTGAAGAAATAAATGATTATGATGTAGGTAATTACGATAGCTAATAAAAACATACCTTTGCTACTATAGTCATATATCAATGACAATGGAATAATTAAATTAATTTGCCTAAAGAAGATCCAAACAGCACAGATACAAAATGAGAATAATCATTGAAACATATCCTAATATCAAAACTCATTCCAAAATTGTTACTCAATTACATCTCAGCATCTCTTATTCGGAAGCCGATAATTGGAAAACGGCATTTGTAATTTCAATCATTTGTAACCATTAAACAATGGCACAAACAAACAAACAAACGCGAATCGCCCAATTTCCAGACCCCGACGATCTGCTGCCAAAATCAATTAGATCCTTGTAATCTTCGAAACAAAGATAACACAACAGTACAGCTACCTAAAAATGAACTTTATCGCCGTAGATATAAAATCTAATTTGGATAAATGAGTATCAAAATATAAGTTTGTGAAGTATAATCGTAGGATGTACCAGCCGACGTCTTGGATTACCAAAAATTGCTACCAAAAGAAAACACCAACACAGAATCATTACGACTTTTTTCTTAGTTTTCGATATGAAAAAAAAAGCAAGCGAATAACTTATGCGATGCAATGACCGCGAGCGGCGACATCAAAAGGGTTACTGGCGAGATGTTCCATCTCATTCGTACATCAATAAATACTAATATTAGAGAGGGACGGAATTTTGTTGAAGATTAAAAATGCCCTTTAAGTCGGCATGAAGCGATGCCGACGCATTTGTAAGTACAGTTTGTAGTGTCAAATGGACGAAAGTGTCATGTTAAGATGCGCGTGCAAAATCACAAATGTAGTTGTTTACTTAACTTGTTAAATGGGAGTTATTGTGTTTTAATAGTTGGAGAGTTTTAACCGTCTACGCTAAAACAATAATATATACTATAAGTCTCAAAATGTTTGTAAATTGTTTATTTATGAGTGCTAATCTTTGGAACAGTCAAATCAGTTTGATTTTCACTTTACTTACTCAGTATCCTTTAATCGAATACTCATCAATAGCTACGACGGGGAATTACCCTTTTTTTGTATGTGAGGAAATAAATAATAATAAAAATAAATATTTAGGATATTTATAGTTGGATTCGAACCGACCTAAAACTTCACGCCGTCTCAGGTACTAGCAGCCGAGGAACCAGGTGTACCCTAGAAAGGAAATGTTTGAAACCCCGACGCCTGTGGCTTGCAGATGACCTGTGTTGGAATTGGAACCCCGATGTTCTCCCTTCTTATCATCTTCCTAGCCTTTATTATTCCTAAGATTTGGGGTCGGCTACTAGTTAAACCGGTTTTACCTGAATATCAGTTTTTCCACGGAGCGACTGGCATCGAACCTCCGCAACCCTGAGGGTGAACTGAATTCAAAGGTCGAACTAGTTGTCGATAAATTTGAGGGCACTGACTTCCCAATAGCGATTGTCATAGGTGTTCATTACAACCGGGACCGACGGCTTAACGTGCTCTCCGAGGCACGGGCGGGAAACGCCGACATATTCCATACTCCGGGCTGCTTTTAAAAATTTCTTGTAAGAAAACCCCAACAGCGGTCCGACCCGGGAATCGGACCCGAGACCTCTTGATCGGCAGTCGCTTACGCTAGCCGCTAGACCAACGAGGCAAGTGTTCCCTCTTCTGCGACGGGGAATTACCCTGACCTCTTTTTGGGGTAAATTATTGTGTAACCTTGCATAAAGAAAGCCCTCTGTCACATGGTTGGTAATTAATCGTTTTGAGGTCACTGCACTTAAGGCATTGTGTATTACATAAAGTAACCACAAGCAAAAAAACAGAATCCTATTCTTAATTAAATTGAAGTATTGATTGACTGTCAGCAACTGGTAATGATAAGTAAGTTGCTCTACTTAGTGACATAATATTTAACTTGAACGCAAGCCATTGGTTTTTACTTTGATTTTGTAAGAATCCGGTGTTATATTACCACCAACTGTAGCAAACACTTCCTTTATCTCGGTAATCAGCCTTGATTCTGTATTTGCCTACAGTCTACACTTATAGTTTGTTCTAAAATAAACTTTTTTTTTCTTTTTAGAGCCTTTTTAGTTTTTAGAGCCAAGATTTTTTTGTTGATTTCCTATTTGGCTTGCAACGACTATAATATGCAACGTCTATATGATAAGAAAAGCAGTACATCATAGCAGTCAGAATAATTCATTCTACAAACTATCTGGCAAAGTTCATTGAACTTTAATTTATTCTAATTCCTTTAAACTTAGTTAGATTTGGAACTCTCCACTAGAAATGGATAAGAATTTGTTAACATTGGTTCTATACGTTAATAAAAAAAACACTTAGGCAGGATGCTAAATTTTAAGAATCCAAAATTTACACGAAAATTATAAGCTTACGTTTTTCTTCAGCAAAGACAAGCACATTTAAATTGAATCGTCTAGAGCAACTTATCCATTGAAACCCATTACATCAATGGTCATCGTAATACAGTTGCCACCTACCGTCCGTCTGATTGAAATCAATTCCGAAGCTGTGATCATCGATTCTTTATCTATTGTACAATGTCACTTTTCAATATCCATCGTCACTTACAAACTAAAATGAACCGTATCACAACACTAACAAAGTACCTTTTATAACTCCATACTAATCTTGCAGTTACGAAATTACAAATTTGGGTTTGCTTTCGGTAAATTTGATTTCATCAAATGTCGTCGTTAACTGTTTACTATTAAGATTGATATTCCTTTGTTAGAGAAAGTTATCAATGTAAATTTTATATTGGTAATCCAGGGTAGGATTCTATTAAAAGTTTGCCCACAAAAACTGGGATGATTTGTAATTTCATAGGTTCCCATAGACGTCAAATATAGTTCGTCGAGAAGATTTGGATTAACTTTTTATTAAGTATTATTATCCGTTCCGATTGATTGAAATGAATCTGTTTATACTATATTAAGAAAAGATACCTAAGCGCCATTCTTCAAAGAGAAGAAAGTGTTGGTTTACGAGAAATTTTAGTATTTTAACAACTTTTTAAGTGTAAAATGTGTAATATTCTAAGATTTTATCTAAATTAGTTGTAATGGTCATAAAATGTCGGGTGTTATATTTCACGTTAATTTCGTTTGAATTATGTTTATTTGAGTAGTGTGGGAATTGGTCTGCTACCAATCTTGAATCTACTAGAGGTACGTTATTAAGTAAGTTATGGTTTGAACTGATAAATTGTGGATAAGCTTATAAATAGCTATTTTCACACTTTGGGAGAAGAGAGAAGTAATGAGTTACAGAACAATATTAACTTATTAAGAAACGAATAGTTATCTCCTGTTTGCAGTCTCCAGACTTAAAAACTATTGCCATATAATGCGTATTGTGATATGTACAAATGTAATAATGAATTTTTGTCCGACCATGGGAAGATTTATACTAATTTATCTAGATTAATGTACAAGTTCGTTTTATTTACATACACACACCCACTTGTATGCCCCAGAAACCTGGAAGCTAGAATGTATGAAACAAGAAGCTCGGAAACTAAACGCTAAGTTCCCACGGCTAGGAAGGTTTACAAAATCTTTTTTGGATAATGTTAATATACTCAATGTTACGTACGAGTTATACTGTAAGAATTAGGAGGACCTATATTGAAAATACATACATAAAAACACAATTAATCCATCAAAAGTAACACGTTCATATTTTTGTACGTAACTTTCTGTAACCATTAATCACGAACAGTTTAATGTAAACAACAAGCGAACCAATAAGTCTTCCCATAAAAACCCGAGCGCAGGTGACTACCAAAAGATAATGAAAGAGTACGAAGAGGTGAAACTTTTTCAGACAATTCAACCCCATAGCACACTCCCCTAACGAAGCCTCGAGGAATTAATTAGGGCCAAAGATCGTGATTTATGCTTTCATTTTTAAGCCCAATGTCCCCGAGATTCAACTAAGGATCCAGAACATCTCGAAGTGTTATCACTCAAAGTTATTTGCATTTAAAACACAAAAGTTAAGTGGGTATATATTCTAAAACTCTTTGTAGCACCACACTGTAGTCAGTTGAACATCTAAGTGATTCTAGAAGTTCGTCTACGAATACAAAAAGATCAATCAAAGTTATGCCAAGGTTTGGAAGGAAGCCTGCACGTCAGTACTTGGCTACCTTTTGAGTGTCTCCCAACTTATGTGAGTAAATAGTTAAAGTGAAGAAAATAATAAACTCAATCAAAACAATAAATACATATGTGCCTACCACAGTGACTCTACTCTGCCTGATTGAAAGCATGAGCAGAATCCAAGAGTGGTGGTCACTATACTCATTGCGAATGCAGAAAATGCAGCATTGTGACACACACTATGGCGGGCTATTGAGTTGCTTCTGAATCATTGGGCCTTCGGTCTCGCACTCACCAACGAAACAAATAAATTTTGGTATATTTTAACTGCCGGGGTTTGTTTATATAGTTACAAGTGAAGCTAATATTAAGTTGTTAAAAACTTCAATACTTCCAAGGTAGTAGAGCCACGCTGATTTCAGCATGAACGGCCGGCTCGCACCCTCGCACAGAAAATCAATGTAAAATGACAGCGATCATGCTGTTGTGTTTCGTTTGGTGAGTGCGAGACCGGAGGCCCAATTATACAGAAGCATCACTAGCCCGCCATTGTGTGGGTCGCCATGCTGCATTATTGCATTGTCTGCATTCGCAGTGAGTATGGTGATCAGCACTCTTGCTTATGCTTTCTATTAGACAGAGTAGAGACATTGTGGCAGGGTCAAACAGAAAAAAAAAGATTTTAGATGCAAAATCTTAACACTTAATTACTGATACCTTCCTCGTGAATCTCCAAGTGAGTTGTACGATTCTCAAATATCATAATTCGTGAACAAATAGTACTCCAGATGGCCCTGATTAAAAGTTTCCCTGTAAAACCTTTTTATATTCAAAGGGATAAGTCGTGAAAGAATTCGCTTTACTTTATCATTGATGCTCTCTACTTTAGCGCGGCCAAAATTTACAACACTTTAAGAATAGTTTAATTTGTTTTTGTCTGAAATATCTTTAAAAGTTATAGATGGGGTCAGATTGGAAAAGTTTTGATATTTATTATTGGTACATTTAATGTTATATCAGTAAGCATCCATCACACTTATACGAGTATATAGTTTTAACAAGTCTGCGCGAATTTTATCTGGTCTTTTGATAAATGTATAATCGTATTCTAAATTGACATTTATAAATGACAGTGCGAAACCAGTGACCCAATGATGCAGAAGAATCTCAATTGGCTGCTATAGTGTGGGTCACCATGCTGAATTGTTGCATTGTCTGGTCTGCATTTGCAATGAGTATGGTAACCATTACTCTTGCTTTCCACCAGCCAGAGCAGAAGTCTTTTGACAGGCTTATATTCATAAAAAAAAAGAAAATGTCCAATGGGCGAGATATTGTAAATCGCAATTGATTTGATAACATCTGTATTATGTAACCAATGATCTAAAATAAAGAATGATTGATTGATTTTTAAAGGACTTTGTAGGAGGTTTAGGAGTGAACGTTATGAAGATGATGATGACTTGGAAGTGGTCAAAGTCTCTCTTATCCAAAATTCTCAGCAAGCAATCAGCAGCCTTCAATAGTCCACTGCTGGCTTTCCCTGGAAAGGAGGTTATGGCACAGAATAAATAATAGTACTTACGTTATGGCCTTGTTTTTCCTTAATCATTTAACATATACTTGTAATTAATACGTCTTTCGTATTAATTACAAGTATATGTTAAATGATTAGAATAAAGAAGTAGCTGTGTCAGTATTTAATCGATTATCCTTTTGATCTCATTCGAACAATTAAATATATTTCACATTGAGAAACTTATGGATACGACCTACACTTTTTTGTTTGTCTTACCTAAAATAACTTGTGCAGGTTGTTGCATCACATGCAAATAATTATTTTGGTATTCAAGTCAAAACAGTTTTGTGATGTACATTTATTTATTTGTCAGCTGTTCATTATAAATCTACGATTACAGAGAGTACAATACTTAAACATTTGTAGTTTTGATAAAGTCCTAATTTGAAACTGATCATTTTGTTGGGATAAGCAATGTAATATCAGACAAATCACAGTGCATATAAAGTCTAAGAATGATTAAATCGTATCCACAATAGTACCGTCGTCAGTTTAAGCGTCGCAAGTGCATCGAGCAGGTGATGTGTGAATACCCAACATTATCTACCGCTTAACAACGACTGCTTCAAGCACGCGACTTGTGACATAATTCACGCGTTAATTATTTAGGTAATAGTAGTGTTTTTGGAGAGTATAGATATGACCGTTTTTGTTCTAGCATTTTCTTATATTATAAGCTAAAATAGAACAACAGATTTGTGGCGACTTCCACATACAACGCAAACAGAAGCACACTACAGCGCCATCTACCAAAGTTACACTGAACTACGGAGTACCGTGTAATACGAAGAAACTACCAATCCTGAATCGCGCAAGAGAAGTTCTCGCTCCAATTAACATTTATACAACATCCCAACATCAACCGTTGGGCAGTTGGCCCGCCAGGCAAGATTACCTCGCCTGGTCGGAGGAATCTCCCTTTGTGTTGGAGGGACATGACACCTGTTCCTCCACAGATTGATCTAAGTAAAGGGGTGTTAAATTTGAGCTAGCGGAACTTATACTTTATGGAACTGAAAGAGCTGGAAAACGAGCAGATGGGTTAACGGTGATGGTATGTGATTACCATCGCCCTTAGAGATCTGCAACTCAAGATTCACAAGTGCACGATGCACAACATTCAGAGAGAAGCTCTTCTAACTGTTAGGAGAGTATTGGTTCTTTCATTATTTCACCGAGAAAATATATTAACACATGCCAACGCCCAATAGTTCTACTTTATTGAATACATATTATACAGAACATCTAAACTCCGAAACAATTTTTTGCAGACCACACATACATTTGATCCGACCCGAGAATCGAAACCTAGACCTTTAATAACCACTGCGGTTATAATAACCACATATTATGTTATTGCATAACTTATAATGAATAAATGAATACTAAATAGTTTTACTTGTCATATCTAAGCGTTATAAAGTCCAGCAAATTCATCAGCACGTTTGACATTGAATGCCAGTTGTTTAATTGATCCGCTAATTAGGGAGCAAAAAAGTACATTAAGTATCGCCAATGCTTCGCTTCCCGGATACGCCCATAATATAGCACTACCTTAAATATTTTCAATAATGACGATAAGTTGTTTGACCTTTAAACGTATCGTGAATCTCTTTTTTTTCTAAATAAATAAAGGGCTCAATTATGCCCCATCTAAAGTGATGGAAAACTACAGAAACAACCTGTCTGACCAGCGTGGGATAGTCTGCCAAAACTTCGAATTCCAAATCATTTATTCAATCAAGACACTAAGTGACATTTATGAACGTTAAATTGAAGCTACAGTTAAAAATCATAGATCGACACAAACAGACGCCAAAGCATGTACTGAATTATCAAGGTAAAGCATGATTCACGCTACACCGTGTCGTGACCGGGCCATGCCCCGGCCGGGCCCCGGCCAAACATCTATAGTATACTTTAGTATGAAGTGATTCATGCTTGACCGTGGCTGGCCGTGTGCCACCCGGGCCCGGACGGGGCACGGCGTCGAAATGTCGGTGGGTATTGTTTCCCGGCCCCGGCCCGGTCCGGTCGCGACACGTTGTAATATGAACGTATGCGCCGGGCGGCCGCAGGGAATTCAACGACAAATCTTAGTGATGTAAACATCAAAATGAACGATGAAAAATTGATAGAATGTGTGCGCAAGTATCCTGTAATATATGACATGTGCCATTCTAAGTATTTACATAATAAATACAAAAAAAATATTTGGAAAAGACCCGGAAGACCCGGCCGTGCAAAGAGTACACGCCAACAGCCCGGTGTAGCATGAATGACTAGGCCGGCCGGCGCTCGGTGGACGTGCCCCGTCTGGGGCAGGGCTCGGTTGCGACACGGTGTAGCGTGAATCATGCTTAACTTAGGTGAAAACACCAAAATCTACTGCCAGCTTGTGTCGATCTATAACTTCCAGTTTCCAAAATGCGTAAAGCCTTATGAGAAGAATACTGGCAAAGAAACTCATGACTAAAGAGAGGCCTATGTCCAGCAGTGGACTGTTAAATGCTGTTGATGTGATGGTATGTTACCTCATCTATATTTATCCTATGTTGTTATCTCTCAATGCTTTACGATTCGAATGATTTTTTAACACGCTTTTATTAGTTTGACCTGTATAATAATATGAATGTAACGGAATCTTTTAACTTCATTTTCACCTACTTCTAGGAGTCTGATTAACTTTAAAATTTGCACAGGAGTCAAGGGCCGATGACAACACGCTTTGAAAAAAAACTAAAAATACATAGTTTAAAAAAACCAAACAAACACGCTTTTATAAATATACCAAACTAAAAATTAGAAAATAAATTATAGTTTAAGAAAACTAAAAAAAACACGCTTTAATAGCAGAAAATAATTTTAATGTTAAAGCGTGGAGTGCTTTCTGAAAATATTTCAATAATGTCGCCCCACGTTTTTTACATTAAAATTATTTTCTACTTTTTAGTTCGATTGCTATTAAAGCATGTGTTTTTAGTTTTTTTAAACTATAATTTATTTCTATCAATTTTTTTTTATATGAGACTGCCAAAGTGACTGTAAGTGTACTCTACCTGATGGAAAGCATAAACAGAATCTAATAATAGTAGTCTGCACACAATACAACAATGCAGCATGGTGACCCACACTATGACGGCCTATTGAGATGCTTCTGCATCATTGGGTCTCCGGCCCCGCACTAACTTACGAAACACGATAGCACTGGCATTTTAGCATGGTCTTTTTTTTTAATGTTTGGCCCTGCCAAAATGACTCTACTCTGCCTGATGGAAAGCATAAGCAGTTTCCAAGAGTGGTGGTCACTATACTCATTGCGAACGCAGACAATGCAACAATGCAGCATGGTGACCCACACCATGGCGGCAGAGTGATGCTTCTGCATCATTGGGCCTCTGGTCTTGCACTCACCAACTAAACACGACAGCACGCTGTCATTTTACGTTGATTTTCTGTGCAAGGGTAGTACCTAGGGTTCCCAACCCTCCCGGATTGCCCGGGAGACTCCGGTAATAATGGTTAACCTCCCGACCTCCCGGAGTGCAATACTTTCTCTGGTTTTTACCGGGGCGGTACTACTAGTACCGCCCCGGTCGAGCCGGCTCATTCATGCTGAAATCAGCGTGGCTCTAATACCTTGGTTTAACTGAACATAGGCAGAATATTTATACAATGTCCTTAAAGATTTAAATAGGTATAAAGTCAGTTAAAATCAATAGCTCACCATGTACCGATTATAACTCCATAGAGCCCATGTACGAACGAGTTCAAAATACCAGTTCGTTATAAATGCGCCCGCGCACGTTGACTAATAACCACGTCACATATAATTAAGAATGGTAATTATAAAACATTAATGTGTTTATAATGCATGATTTAGGAGGCTGTCGTCTTGGCTACATATTGGAGAAATATTAATAGTAGGGAATTATACTGCAGATATATGTGTGGGCCTGACGCCGCTGCGGGAAGACGTAAGTCATTTCATAAAGAGTTCAGAACTAATAGGGCGTAAGTACTTTAAAAATTTGCAGATATGTAAAGTTCTAAATATGGGTATTTGTTGTAGTTGAACAAACAGGGCCATGTCTCATCCCTAACATCGACTAATTTGTTTACGTAAACTATTAATGATCTGCTCATCACTATCTCTCTCTGGTGTCTGTCTTCCTGTGCGCACGACCTAAATGTATCTTGGTTACAAAATCTTGAATAAATCATTAAAGTGTTCAGTTTAAAAATAGTAAAATACTGTCATATCAACATCATCACATAATAATCAGTATTAAATACTTGTGATAGAAATATAGTGAATGGGAGGAAAAATGTTTATTGCGTGATGCAGGAAGAGTAGTGACTAAGTAGTTCGGTTTTTACTTGTAAGGCTCCAGACAGCAACCGGTCCTGTGCTGCCAGCATCCAGCGGATTTCCACGACCTTCACCAGGTCGTCGGACCACTTTGCAGGGAGTCTACCCACGCTAAACATAATCTGGATTTATCTAAAGGCGCACAACAATGACCGTGTTAATGATAATTCAAAATTATGAATTTCATTAAGGTGACAGTCGAACCCATTACCTTTACTTGAGCAGTCAGCACCACTGCCCACTGGACTAACAGCAACTAAAATTAATCAACTAAACAATCAAAACATGTTAAAATCTTCTAACAAATATTTAAAATAAACAAAAATGTGATAAAAAATTGATTGAAACAAAATCTTCCAACATTCATAACAAACATGTACAAAATGATTTAAGGCGCGTGCGCACAGTGCATTGTAAGGGTGCACGCCCACAGTAGCGACCCACGGCGTGCTCCGATCGGCTAGATCGGCCCGCCCGCACCGCTGACCGTTTGCAGCTTATAATATGGAAATGGACTTTAATTTTTTTTTTTTTCAAGACTGTGAATACTCAATATCGTTGCGATTCAATACGGAGTTTTAGAGATATTAATTGTACAGGTTTGTTGCAAGTGAATAGTAAAAATTACTGTATTCATTCTAACCTCTGTTTGCTTAATTTAGGGAACACTTGTCTTGTGTAATAATAGAATCACATTCATGAAATTCATTATTAAAAGAGTCAATATTTCATTGCTATTAATTTTGGTTTCCTGACAACGCATTTTTTTTTAATAAAAGCAGCTGTAGCTACTTATTATTGCATCATCTATCTGGTAGTTTGCGAATATATTTTGCAATTATAAACAGACACTTAAATTTTATTTATATGTATAGATTTATAAACAAAATTGTTACCTCAGTGTGTAACTTCCTTTCAAAAAATAGATGAAAAGTGAAATCAGCCCAAACCTTCGCAATGTTACATGTTGTGTCAACTGCAAATGCTACTTCAAAATAACAAAAATTTGAACAAAAAAGAACCGACTTCAAGAACTGGACCAAATTGAAATCAGACCACACAGAAAGCACCAGCTTTCAAATAAAAAAGAATCATCAAAATCGGTTCACCCAGTCGAAAGTTATGAGGTAACAAACATAAAAAAAAGTCGAATTGATAACCTCCTCCTTTTTTGAAGTCGGTTAATAAACAGGAAAGTTGACCTTAATGAGACATTTATTTTTTTTGTAAGTTGCGTTGTGAGTTTTTTTAAGTAATTATTACACTATGTCCGTCTCCATACTAATGCTTGCACGACATTAATATAGAATAAGTAAAAGTCAAGTAACAAATAAGGGAACATCCATTCACTCATTGTACTGCACATTTTAAATAATAATTGAATCAATTGTACGGAATATCAGCCATTGATTAATATGCGTACCTAAAAATACATTCAATAACATACCTACAGCCGATTATTTATGTCGCCTTATTTATTTTGCATTAAGTGAGTGTACTTTTATACCTCTAAGGTACAATACAGTACTTAGTGTCAGAATTTCTTCGGTATTAGGGTTCCGAACTCTGTACCAAAAACCGATGGATCAGTCCGTTATCCGTCTGACTATCGGACAGGCAAGACCTTTTTTTCTAAGTAAAGCATCGAGGAACTACCGGTTGACCTAGTATCACAAAATTTGACATGGAGCAATGTCATATATAGCACAAGTAAAGGAAAAAAAATCGAAAACCGTCAATCAGCCGCATCATATTTTTTGCGATTTTAAATGTATTTACAGTTATTTACACTAAACATGAATTATGTAGATGTATGGGACAAAAAGTTTCCCAACGGCAAAGTTAAGAACGGATCCCTCGGTACGCGAGTCCAATTCACACTTGGCCAATTTTTTTTAATTGTTTGATGTGTAGATTTATAATTATCCAATATCACTAGGCAAAACCTATGGTAACCAGATTGCTGATTAACATACTTACATATTTCTAAATAATATGTCTTTACCTATGAAATTGCCGTTTTGTATGCAATAAGTGAAAGTACTTATTTTTTCAAACTTTTTATTTCTGTTATTCGAAGTAATCACCCATGCAATCGACGCATCTTTGCCAACGCATTGGCAGTTTATTGATGCCCTTCTTGTAAAAATCAGCTGGACGGGAGGCAACAAACTCTTCAAAGGCATTTTGTACTGCCTCTCGGGAATTGAATGTTTTACCCACTAAAAAGTTGTCTAAATTTTGGAAAAGTAATAGTCGGTAGGTGCAAGGTCTGGTGAGTATGGCGGATGAGGGAGAGCTTCCAACCCCAGCTCTTGCAGCTTGGAGACTGTCTGTTGCGCAGTATGGGGTCGCGCGTTGTCGTGAGGCAGCTGCAAGAGCTGGGGTTGGAAGCTCTCCCTCATCCGCCATACTCACCAGACCTTGCACCTACTGACGGACAAAAAAAAGACTTTTTGCGTTATCTTTTATTTTTTATCTTTCTACCAAAAAAAGAATAAATAAAATCGGACTATGTGTTATTGAATTACACAACTAAGTACATATTTTGACTTTCATCCTCTCTCTCCAAGAAACCGTGCTGAATTTTGGGATAAAAAGTATCCTATGTCCTACCTCGTAGCATGAACACAAATCATGCCAAAATTCATTTGAATCCGTTCAGTAGTTTCTACGTGATGCACGGCCAAGATACAGACAGACAGACAGACAAAAATGAAAAAAAAATCAGTTTTGGCTTCAGTATCGATGCTAGAGAGCCCTCCAAAAAAAAATTCTATATATCTTTAATGTACAGAATTGGACCTGTTACATTTTTACTATAAAAAAAATAGATAGATAAATTAAACTCAGAAACAGAACAAATTTTCGTGTTCAGCACACAAAAGATCTGTCCTGCGTGGGAATCGAACGTAGGGCCTCTAATTTAGCAGACAGGAGCACTAACCATTAAACCTGTAGCAATTACTCCTGTCAGGGCAATACCCCAATACCTTAAATCCACTTTCTAACTAAATATAATCAAAAGAAATTCGATATTTTCAATGAAATTATGTGAGAATTTTAATTAGAATAATAATAAATAGATATTGGTGTTGGTCTGTCAATGTGACCGATTGGAGGGACGTCACGATTTATTGGACGAGTTATCCAAATGGCTGTTCGATGGCTGATAACAGGTTAATGTGTGTAGAATATGTATGAGGTGCAGACAGGACACGTCTTTGAACTTCATATTCCTTGCAACAACGTATAGGGATAACATACCTAAAATATACGTATTTTAACTTTACTTAAAATAAATCTTTACATAATTGCATTAATTGAACAGCTAATTTATTTGCTGTAAAATCTATATTTACATACAGACAAAAATGAAAAAAATTACAGTTTTGGCTTCAGTATCGATTATAGAGAGCCCTCCAAAAATGTTTTTCAAAATATCTTTAATGTACAGAATTGGACCTGTTACATTTTTGTTATAGGTAAGTATAGATTCATATATTTAAAATTCAGTGACATAATTTAGTGTGTAACCATTATCATTCTTTAATATCTCAAAGATAAGTTAAATTAAAAGCTGTTAGTCAAAACTACAAAATTAAATTAAATATAAGAACCTACTATTATTCTACAACTTATTCAAGGCATACCTACTAATTCGTTGCATCTGTTATTGACATAATCTATGTCCATAATGTATTAGTGGCAGGTGTTTCCAGCGTCGTGCGATTATGTAAATACGATTACAAATCGATTATAAGAATCGATATATCGTTTGTAAATGACAATTTAGTGTCCTGTTGGTCCATATAATGCGTAAGCTATCGATTATATACGATTAATTTAAGTATATTTGGTTCAAAGACCGATTTATGGCTACAGGTTGTAAAGATTGATTGTGTTGGCTTTACTTGAAGATAGATGTGACTACATTTTTTTTTAAGTTTGTTTTTTAAATTATAATAGAGGTTTTATAAGGAAGGATATATATGTGCGTATAAAAAGCTATAATGAAAATTGTTATGAGCGGGAAACCCTTGTACCTTCCTAAGTTCTTACTTCAGATTTAGATTTGTACAAATGGGTCGGTCAATATTAATAATAATATCAATAAATGCTACTTCCTCTGCTTACCCCTTCGAGAATATAGGTATGATTGTGTATATATATATTTAGACTAGTATAGTATTATGTATAATACGTAATCACTGTACTGACTGCATGGATGGCATAGTCACCCCACCACTTTATACTGCGCTGAGTTGTTCCTTTATGTTACCGACAATCTTTCCAATGTATGGTATTCTATACCATACATTGGCAATGTATATTATGTATACAAGACCTGGGACGTCCAGGCGATGTATGAAATACTACGGATATTATGTCAATTACATACTTTTAACATGCTTTGCCCAGTTATTCTTTACAATTCCTAGGGATTGTACAGAATAAGATACATAAATTTAATAAATACTGACCAAAACTCAGATTACAATAAAAGCTTTCTTTTTAACCGACTTCAAAAAAGGGGAGGTTCTCAATTCGACCATTTTTTTAAATATTTGTTACCTCATAACTTTCGGCTGGGTAAACCGATTTTGATGATTCTTTTTTTATTTGAAAGCTGGTGTGTTCCTGTGTGGTCCCATTGAAATCTGGTTCAGATTGAAGTATTTTTTGTTAAAATTTGTGATTATGTAATCTGAGGACCAAAATAATATATTCTTTTTACAAGTTTTTTATCTACTTGTAATGTATGTATAATATGTATATATGCTTGTATGTTCGGGTGGAATCTTGCAACTCAATATTGAAGCAGATATCTTGACCGATTTTGCTGAAATTTTGCAAGCATATGTATACAGCGTGACAATATAATGTTATAATGACATGTAGCTGATCTGATGCTGGAGCTGGAAGGTGGCCATAGGAACTCTGTAAAGAAACATCGCAACATCATCGAGTTTGGACTTCTTTGATTCGTCTCGATTTCGAGGCATTCCAGTAAAAGCTTGTTTTTAAAAAGCTTTTTAATTTAACTTACACATTGCCGGTACATACCTATAAAATTACGATCAAAGGAAACGTATTCTATTTGCTTTAAATCAACTTTATACAGAATCATATAGGTTTTTGGTTAGGTTAGAACAATGAATTCTCCAGATCCTCTGTGTTATTGTTGAGTCATTTAGATTAGATGAGTCTGAGTGGATTGCTTTTGACCTGTTCCCGTAGATGGCACATTACCTGCTGCGCATTAGGCATTGTATAGAATACCTATGCAAAGTATAAAATAAATAACATTTCACACATTACCTACACGTTTTAGGTATTGTATACATTGCCTAGATGTTGTATAGAATACCGGATTATGGTAATATTTATAATTTATACTAATAACGCATGGAGGTATATATAAGTACCTACATAATAGGTCTTTACCTATGAAATTGCCGTTTTGTATGCAATAAGTGAAAGTACTTATTTTTTCAAACTTTTTTATTTCTGTTATTCGAAGTAATCACCCATGCAATCGACGCATCTTTGCCAACGCATTGGCAGTTTATTGATACCCTTCTTGTAAAAATTAGCTGGACGGGAGGCAACAAACTCTTCAAAGGCATTTTGTACTGCCTCTCCACAAACTGTTGTTCTGAGTCTGGGCGTTCTTTGTGTCCGTTTCATGTATGTTTGTAAAGTCCCCCGCGACACAGGATTTATTACCAGTGCGTGAGTTGTCTTTAAAAAAAAATAAAAAAAATACATATAGCTCATGGAAAGCGTTCGGTGACGATGACGCGAGTTTTCAATTCAGAAAAGTACGGAAGTTCCATGACCCTGTAAAATTCATTTTTGGTTAGGTTAGAACAATGAATTCTCCAGATCCTCTGTGTTATTGTTGAGTCATTTAGATTAGATGAGTCTGAGTGGATTGCTTTTGACCTGTTCCCGTAGATGGCACATTACCTGCTGCGCATTAGGCATTGTATAGAATACCTATGCAAAGTATAAAATAAATAACATTTCACACATTACCTACACGTTTTAGGTATTGTATACATTGCCTAGATGTTGTATAGAATACCGGATTATGGTAATATTTATAATTTATACTAATAACGCATGGAGGTATATATAAGTACCTACATAATAGGTCTTTACCTATGAAATTGCCGTTTTGTATGCAATAAGTGAAAGTACTTATTTTTTCAAACTTTTTTATTTCTGTTATTCGAAGTAATCACCCATGCAATCGACGCATCTTTGCCAACGCATTGGCAGTTTATTGATACCCTTCTTGTAAAAATTAGCTGGACGGGAGGCAACAAACTCTTCAAAGGCATTTTGTACTGCCTCTCCACAAACTGTTGTTCTGAGTCTGGGCGTTCTTTGTGTCCGTTTCATGTATGTTTGTAAAGTCCCCCGCGACACAGGATTTATTACCAGTGCGTGAGTTGTCTTTAAAAAAAAATAAAAAAAATACATATAGCTCATGGAAAGCGTTCGGTGACGATGACGCGAGTTTTCAATTCAGAAAAGTACGGAAGTTCCATGACCCTGTAAAATTCAGTATCAAACTCAATCTTTTAGGTAGCACTTGTCACTGTCGATGCGCAAGAGCACACTGAAATGTCACAGAGATGCACTCACGATTTGAATGTGTATCGGCTTACGCATTTATTTACTTTCCAAATGAACTGAGCAAAGTAGGGTAACCATAATACCAGTACTTTGCAGGAAATTTTGTCTTAACTAATATTTCCCAAACTGACAAGAGTTAAAACTGTTTTTCCTAAACGGTCCTGGCTAGTTCGCAGATAGTCTGCCAGTGCTGTTACTTTTACACGTCATTAGTGAGTGAACCATACTTGTTGACTAGACTAAAAGATGCAGTAGCATCACTAGGCCGCCATGGTGTGGGTCGCCATGCTGCATTGTCTGCATTCGCAGTGAGCATGGTGACCACCACTCTTGGATTCTGCTTATGCTTTCCATCAGGCAGAGTAGAGTCATTTTGGCGGGCCAAACATAAAAAAAAAAAAAAAAAAACCTCCCTGGCTTTGCATGGGTAGTACACCAAAATATGTCAACATTTTTTTTATATTGATGCATGAAATATATGGCTAAGCATAATTTACGTGAGAACTACGCTTTAATGCGTCTTTTTGCAGCGGTTTTTACTATAAATTATTCGACAGACGCCCACCACTGTAATTCCTGTACACCAGGATCAACACCAGTGACCCACGAACACACCGAGTTATGACACTCGGGAAGTCCCAGGAAAAATTAAATTGTCTGGGAACCTGCAACGAAATTAATCAGAAGAAAACTGGAAGACTTGGAAATATAATAAGTGCAGTTCCCCCCGTAGCAAAGCGGGAAACGAAATGAAGTCAAAATAGGCTGACACCTTTTACCGGGAATCACCACGGATAAAATATTATGGGTCCTTAGTGAGCTATTTTTGATTACTATAGTATGTAAGGCAGAATCACCGAAACGCACGTTAATTCACCGCAGTTAACACCAGATCCCCATAGTACACCGCCCCAGACGTTATTTGTAAGCTATTCTGCATTATGTTACGATCGTTGTACCTACCTTATTACAGTTTATCAGCGATTCTGCTTTTGCAAGATCATTTAAGTATTACACCACGTCCCTCGAAGAGCACGTTGAGCCGTTCGTCCCGGTTGTCAAGAACATCTATGGTAATCGTTATTGGGAAGTCAGAACGCTTAAATAAACTGAAAAATACTTCACCCTTCTAATTCAGTTCGCTCTCAGAGTTGCGAAGGTCCGAAGCCAGTCGTTCCGTAAAAAACTGTCATTCAGGTAAAACCAGTTGATCTAATCCAATTTATCTTGGGATTAATAAAGGCTAGGAAAATGATGATGAGATTAGAATATTACACCATGGTAAAGTTATACTGGTAAATTTAGTGGCCTGGATACAGTACCGATAACATATCGTTTAAATCTTCACACTGATATGGCGAGTAACGCTACCGTTGCAAAATATTTTATTAAAACGGTATTAAAAGTCTTAAAAATGCGAGTGGATCGGTATTTAGCGCTTTTGCATCTTGATTGCATCTGTAAGGCTGTGTTCTCTTGCAAAACCTAAGATTAGTTTAAAGTACGTTTTGAAGTACCCTATATTTGTATTAAAAGTGTCCTAAGACTGAAATATTTCTGTTTCTAGATATAAATCTCTGAATAATATTGATTTAAAGAACTTTGAAAGTCTTTACATTACAATTTATAGAGGTATAGACAGATTTTATAACCATTTAACCATATAACATCTGACTCTAGATGTACTACAGATATCAAATGTCGCATTGTGATGGCTAAACAAGCATTTTGTGCAAAAAACATCTTTTTAATTCTTACATAAATGTAAACATTCGGAAACGCTTTATTAAATCGTATATCTGGAGCATTGCCCTCTATGGTTGTGAAACTTGGACAATAACTAATCAGGATAAGAAAAGACTGGAAGCCTTCGAGATGTGGTGCTGGAGAAGAATGGAAGCAATCAGCTGGACGGAAAAAATTACCAACGAAGAAGTTCTAGAAAGAGTGAAAGAGAAAAGGCTGCTGATATCTACTATAGAAATTAGAAGAGGCAAGATGGTAGGCCACCTTATACGCCACGATAGTTTTTTATGTAATATCATAGAAGGAAAAATAGAAGGAAAGGGAAGAACAGAAGACCGAGACACAGTTATATAGACCAGATTAAGGAAAAAGTGGCGGTTGCGACGTATAAGGAGGTCAAGGAAACCGCTCTTGATAGGGAGAGCTGGATAAAGCTGCATCGACAAGAGCGTAGCTCTTAAGTTAATGATGAGACAGATTTTAAAATACTAAACAATCAGAACATACTATAAGCAAAAGAATCCACTACCGCGAGGCAAGAATGGTACTAATCCAGAGTATTAAGCATGATCTCGCTGCAAATTGTGATGATTTTCCGCGACAACCTTCTCAAATGGGTAACGGAACGTATGTCTATATATCGAAGGGTCGTATTATTCCCATATAAATATTGTATCCCAAACTACGACCACCCATGGCTGTCATCGGCGTAATTCGATCAAAACGTCGGTTAAATATAAAGTCATCTTATCTTACGAATATTACTGAGATTAACATCATTTAAGATTTAATATATGTCTAAATCTTGAAAGTTTAAAAGCTATTACTTAAGGAATTTACCGACATGTATTATGTACCTATAATTACCAATAATGTCTGTCTGGTTGATCTCAAACTAAACTGAGCGTGTACTATAATATACAGACTGATGATATGCATACTTATATATTTGTAAATATATACAAATTGTTTATTTATATAACACAAAAACGTCTGAACCGATTTTATGATGTTAATATTTTTTCTCCACCCAACCCAGAAGAATAAATAATAGGATGTTTTAAAAGTTCACCAAAAATAATTGCAATAATTCAGTTTCTCATATATTGTGTACTTCAATTTGCCCGCAGCCCCGTCTGCGCGTATATCACTTATCGCGGTATAAAATAGCCTATGTCCTTCTTTGAGAATCAAACTATCTTCATACCAAATTTCGTTGAAATCTTATTATATAATTTTAATTATATTAGTATGAATGATACCAGATGAACTGTGCCGTGCTCACAGCTGTGAATAAAACGCAGGTGAAACTAAGGGAAACTACTAGTTATAGATAAATTAAACCAAGGCACATACCAAATGATCATACTCGTCACAAATATACCTATTTTTTATTATTTTTTTATTTATAATTTATTAAAACTTCCTGCAAGCATATTGCACAAGGCGGATTTAATGACACAGGCATTTTTTTCCAGACAAACCTTTGGGTGTGTCGCTAAGCTTTTTGTGGCAGGTGTATGTTTAAACAAGTAAGACGAGATTTCATTTATTTTCTAAAATACAATGATTTCTACAGATAAATAGGTGCTAATTTAAGTGTTGATGTTTAAGTGAAAATTAAGTATTCTTTCATTGTGAACGCGTCCCAATAAAACAGTATGGTGAGATACAATTAGTTTACTTCACAATAAAATTCAAGTTATTCGGAACAGGTCTAATTTCACGAATTGACAGAGATAACGACACATTAAGTGTTAGCTGTATAAATTATGTACGTTTAAACGTTATATACATATTACATATGAGAATGGCGGTAAAATATCGTCGTATAAGTTACATAACACAGGCTTAAATGGTCTAGTCAACAAGTTCTATACTTGTTGACTAGACTAAAAGACGCAGAAGCATCACTAGGCCGCCATAGTGTGGGTCGCCATACTGCATTGTCTGCATTCGCAGTGAGTATGGTGACCACCACTCTTGGATTCTGCTTATGCTTTCTATCAGGCAGAGTAGAGTCATTTTGGCGGTCCATACATAAAAAAATCTAACACACAACGCCATCTAGACCCAAACTAAGCAGAGCTTGTATTATGGGTACTTACTATACAACTGATATAAATAAATATATACTTTTTCTGTAAATGCATACATATTATTAAAAGAAAACATCCAAACTCCGAAACGAATATTTGCAAATCGTACAAACATTTAGTCAGACCCGAGAATTGAACCCGAGACCTCAAGCACAGCAGTCGCATACGCTACTACTGCGCCACCGAGGCAGTTTGACCACTGAGGTGGTAAATAAGTAAACACTTGATGGTAAACAATGTTTTATCTACCATTAACTTATCTATTAATCACTAAATTGAATTTCTCGTTGGCGCAGTGGTGGCGTACACGACTGCTGTACATGAGGTCTTGGGTTCGATTTCCAGATCGGACCAAATGTTTGTATGATCTGCAAATATTTGTTTTGGAGTTTAAATGTTTTCTATGCATATATTACCAAAAAAAGTTTATAAATATTTTATCAGTCAATCCAGCTTTCATAGTACAAGTTTTGCTCAGTAGACCGTGGGAGAGCCACGCTTAGGCATGAATGGGCCGAGTTGACCGGAGTGATACCACGGCCTCACAGAAAACCGGTGCAAAATAGCCCTTACGCTGTCTTCCACCAAGTGAGTGAGGATACCGGAGAACCATACCCCAACCCCTCCCCCAAAGGCCGGCAACGCACTTGTGATGCCTCTGGTGTTGCGGGTGTCCATAGGCGGTAATCGCTTACCAGCAGGTGATACGTGCTCATGCTCGTTTGCACCCTATGCCATAAAAAAAAAGTTTAAAGTTAGATGTTGTTGTGAATTAAATGTCAGAAATATTTATTAAATAACAGTAAATAATACATAATATATTGACGTCAGTAAAAGTCAATTACAAAACTTTTCTGCATAATAGTTACGCGCCAACGCGCTTAAAATGTATCTCCGACAATATTATCCGACAACTACTAAAGGAAAAAAGCCCCTTCGCATAGAGCCAAAGCACAAGATTAATTGCCAATACAGCGAGCAACACGACAAACAAACAAACACACGAACAGCACGACACGAGTCCCAATATGCGAGTAATAATTTTAAGGTTTGTTGTAACTCCTACGTACGGACGACATAGGACGGGAGTATTCTGATGTCGTTAAACGATATTGCTTTTTTTAAGAAAGGTCAAAATTAAGTATTAGTTTTGTGGAGGTACGGGTCACAAGTCCCTCCAACACAAAGGGAGGATCCTCCGACCAGGCGAGGTGATCATGCCTGGCGGGCCAACTGCCCCACGGTTGTTGTTGGGAAGTTGTACATATGTTAATTGGCGCGAGAAATCTTATTGCACGATTCAGGATTGGTACTGTTGTGTACTCCATGTCGTGACGTCACACCGTAGTTCGGTGTATCTTTGGTCGATGACGCTGTAGCATGTTGCTGTTGCGCTGTATGTGGAGGTCGCAACAGTTTGCTAAACCGGTTAACTGTTAACGAATTGTTAAAGGGAAATTAAGGAATAGAGGTTACTTTTTGTAAATACATGTATTTTACTGGAAAATCCAGAAAAAAATATACATCTTCGGATGAATCATCAACTTAGAAACTCTTAAGAGTCTTGGGAAATGTACAACAACACACGGGAGTCAATCATTATAATTTGCTAGTAGTTCAATAGTTTGACAAAGGTCTTATTTTTAACCGACTTCAAAAAAGGAGGAGGTTCTCAATTCGACTGTATTTTTTATTTAATTCTTTATGTTTGTTACCTCATAACTTTCGACTGGGTGAACCGATTTTGATTATTCTTTTTTTATTTGAAAGCTGGTGCTTCCCGTGTGGTCCCATTTAAATTTGGTCCAGATTGAAGTCGTTTTTTTTTTGTTAAAATTTTGTCCCATGTGTACACCGAGGGGTCAAAATTACGCATTGAATCGCAAACGCAATCGAAAGATAATATGTTGCAGGGGATCTACGACAATTTAAGGAGAAAATCACTACAACTCTTTAATTCTGAAGCACAGGAGGAGTACTCGCATACTCCTTCGTGTGATCCTAATGATTAAAGAACCTTTCTAACGTATAATATACGTGTTTTTACAACTTAGTTATTGAATTATTCTAAAGATTGTAGATTTATTTATGAATAACTAGCTGACCCGCGCGAACTTCGTACCGCCATATTTATTTTCGTGAATATTTAACTCGTCTCAAGTTCCCGCAGCGTATAGGACTAAGCGGACTAAGATTTTTTTTTCTATACCTACAATCTTTGTCCTGACAATACCAAGCACATAAATAAAAAAAAAAATCCCATTTGGTGCAGTCGATCGAAAGTTATGCGCGTACCATACATTTTGGTGATTAATTTTTATTTATATATATTTACTCTGTTTTGTTTAAAATAAGCGTTCAAATACGAGTTGTAAGTGAATGAATGTTGAAATATTATAAATAAATTTGTAGAATAGTGCCATCCGATCATGTCGGCTACATATCGACTTGAGGGATTGGCTTGGCCGCAGACACTAAATCAAACAGTCGATAAAAAGCTAAATGTTGGGCGATTGCAAGGCGAGAAGTCTCGCGCATAAATTTATGCAGTGCTGATAAATTAGCAAGCGCGGAACGTGAGTTATGGGAACGAACTTTGTCTGAAGTGGGTTTGATGTTTGGACCTCAATGATTCCCTTTTGAGTGTTGTTTCTGTAGTGTCACTTATTTCCTTTTTATTTGGGTACATATGAAAGACCAACATATGGCTATATGGTACATATCACTTATATCACACTAATATATGAAGGCGAAAGTTTGTGTGTATGTTTGTTATGTCTTCACGCAAAAAGTACTGAACGGATTTGGATGGAACTTTACGGTAATATAGCTTATACTTCAGAATAACACATAGACTACTATTTACCGCGATAACCGTCATATACGCGGGCGGAGCCGCGGGCAACCACTAGTCACTTATATTTTTTTGCTAGCACTTTTTTTAAGGGACATATCACAAGTGCGTTGCCGGCCTTTTAAGAAGGAGTTCGCTCTTTTCTTTAAGGTTTGAAGGTCGTATTGTTACACTCTTCTTGCATTTACTTTGCATAAGTTGAAATAATGACGTAAGCATTTCCTTTTTACCAACTTTAGAGTGATTTAGAACTGAGTATATTTTAGCTCATTTAGAAATAGGAAGCCAAACTTGTAGGTATAATGGAACATAAGAACACGAATCGGTACATGCATCCAATCACAGAGCGACTGACATCGGACCTCTGCGACGAGGGCGAACTGAATTCGAAGGTAAAATTTTTAAAATACCCAATTTTGCTAAATACACAGACACGATGCAAATGTCTCTAACCAATAGAATGTTGCTTATGATCAGTAAGCTTCTGAGTTCGTTTATTTATTAACCGACTTCAAATAAGGAGGAGGTTCTCAATTCGACTGTATTTTTTTTATATTTGTTACCTCATAACTTTGGACTGGGTGAACCGATATTGATGATTTTTTTAATTGAAAGCTGGTGCTTCCCGTGTGGTTCCATTTGAATTTGGTCCAGATTGAAGTTGGTAGTTTTTTGTTAAAATTTCTGATTATTTTATGTTAGTATTTGAAAGTGTATATTCACGGGTAATAAACAAGTTCACAGCAGTCAGGAACACTACACACCATATTTCTACATATGCGAACAATCCTACATAGTCAATTTAATAATTAATAATTTTAATAATTAATATTTTTAATAATTTTACACTAATTATAATTAGCTTATTATATTTAATTAAAGAATTAAATTAAATTACTAGGAAATAATAATTGAAAAGAACAATAACAATATTTACATACAAGCGCTAAAAAACTCCTCCGCATCATCGCCTACTGGTTAGTTCAGTCATTTGGTAGTTTTAACTGGATAGTTTTCCGGGAGTTTTGAAAATTGGTGATATTATAGGTTTCGACTGTAAAAAAAGCGCTCAAAAACAGTTTTATCAGAATATCTCCGTTGCGGCTCATTTTATGATAAAAATAGGTAGTAATAAATTAAATTATTAGTAGGTACTAGCGTTCCCAAAAGGCTGGTCCTTTTTCTAGCACAGAGAATTAGCATTGCCACGTTGAATGGCAATGCTAATTCTCTGTGCTAGAAAAAGGCCTTCTGGTCACGATATCCTACTAATATTATCAACGCAAAAGTTTGTAAGCATAGATGGATGTGTTACCCTTTACGCAAAAAGTACTGAACGGATTTGGATGAAACTTTACAGTATTATAGCTTATACATCAGAATAACACATAGGTTACTATTTGCCGCCATAACCGAAATACACGCGGGCGGAGCCAACTAATATGTTTTGACTGCACGGTTGCCACGCCGCTTCCACCTGCGCCAAGTGTTGTGGGTTCAAATACCACATGGGACAGCACTTTGTGTGATCCACAAATTGTTGTTCTGAGTCTGGGTGTTCTTTGTGTCCGTTTCATGTATGTTTGTAAAAAGTCCCCCGCGACACAGGATGTATATTCCTAAAGCGGGAGCTGTCTTTAAAAAAAAAAAGTATGTCATAGTTATATGTCCATACAAAGTACCATAGCAGACAGCATACTTCTATGAATGTATTTTAACATTAGTCATCCATTAGACCAGACGGTGTCATATAACAATTTGACATCAGGCGGGTTTCCTCAATCAATCCACATCATCACTTGTTTACTCATAATTTTGGAGGTTATCTAGCGATGTGTACTGCGGGACAAATAAATTGCACAGCTATGTGGACAAAGAGGTGTATAGAATTAAAAAAATAATGATATGATAAGAAATATTTATCCTTTTTTAAGTTAGGTAAACTGTTTCTCTGGTGGCCATAAATCGTTCCTTGAAATCCTGTTTTTATGGTATATGGGAGAAAAATTAATGTTTATTTAAATGAAAAATTAGTATAAAAAAAATATATAAAAATGAAAAATTAATAATTAATGGAAAATTAGTGATGTTAATGAACACGTTAAAAAAAAATTTAAGTCATTCATATCTGTAACCCCATGCCAGTCTCCAATTCGCACTCGGCCAGCGTGGGGACGTATGGCCTTAACCCTCTCCTGAGAGGAGACCCGAGCCCAGCAGTGTACCAGCAGCCTGTAACAGCTCTGTACTGATATCGATATCAGATATTATGGGTAGGGCAGGTTGTAATGTTTGAAGATCAAAAATCAAGAAAAATTTAAGAAATATATATCCTACAAATATAGTTTACCTACTCCTCAAATATGAACAGTAAACGGTGCCTGTAATCAGTGGCATTCGAGTTAGTTTTGAACTTTAAATATTATGATTTACTAAAGAAACGATCCTTGCTATCCATAGAAAAAAGACATTAGCTAATCTGGCTGTCTATGGAGTAGATCTTCTGTAAACTTCAACTTAAACTGAATACACGTGGCATGTTTCTTTTAAATATGTTTTAAAACTATATCCAACTCATACAGGTACGTATTATTTATGATTTCTATTACTTTACTCAACAGGCATTTTTACTTTTAAAATAATAAAATAAGCACTTAAAGTGACAATAATATTAATTTAGCACATCGGAGCTTTACCTCCAGAGATAAGAAGCAAATACCAGTCGGCAATAAAATTGATTGCGAACTAACTGGACATCCTGCGAGCGCCTACGCCGCGCCCGCGCCGGCCGCACTGTCGATTCAATGAATTTATTTGTATTATTATGTTATTGAACTCTTTTTGTATATTATCTCTTAGAACATCGTTCTAGAACAAACTTTTCATAATACTTTTAAGTTCTTAAAATGATTAATCGAGGTTTTTAATGATGATGATGAAAACTCTCAAACCTGACCTAAAAATCACTAAGAATGAGTTTATCCTGTCAAAAGACGTTTTATATGTCCTATATCGACTAAAGTTAAATAAGTGACACTAAAAATAGACGTTATCCAAATATCACGTATACGAAAATAGTATTTTGGAAATCGCTCTACAAAAACAGAGAATAGAAGATAATTAATAAGACGCTGAACTCTTTTTACACGTTTCAAATCAATCTAATATACTAGGATTGTTATATTTTTTTTTACAAGCTTTTGGATTTGCCTCCGCACGTATGTTTATTGGTTATCGCGGTAAATAGTAGTCTATGTTCTTCTTTAAGAATCAAAATATCTCCATGACAAATTTCATTGAAATCGGTGCAGCAGTTTAGCCGTCAAAACGTAACAAACAGAATGAGTTTTAGTTCAGTATCTATACTAATATTACTAACGCGAACGTTTGTAAGTACGGATGGACGGATGGATGTATGGATGGATGTTTGTAACTCTTTCACGCAAAAACTACTGAACGGATTTGGATGAAACTTTACAGTAATATAGCTTATACATCAGAATAACACATAGGCTACTATTTGCCGCGATAACCGACATATACGGGGGCGGAGCCGCAGGCAACCACTAGTGTAGTAATATAATACAGTAAAATAGTATGGATAAATAGTATGGATAATATTTGCTTTCTAACGTTTGCTTTCTATCTGTATAATTTGAGTTTGTACTTATCCATGTTTTCCACGACAAATATTGATGACAACTCTTATTAGGGAAGTCAGAAAGTTAATAAATCGCAGTAATTGAAAATAAACGTTAATGTTATTTGCTTTTAGTGAATGAGAGATGATTTCTTGTACAGATCGTGACATATTACAAATATTGGTCCCGTAGTCATTTAATACATCAGCTTCCTTTACTATTAATTGTTATTTTGTAAACGGTTGCAAATGATTTGATTTGATTTAGAAAAGGTAGTTTGGCTTACTACACAACACTGACCGTACAAAATAGTATAGGGTTTGATTTAAATTTTACTTCTCTTTGCAGTAATGTTGTCATGCGAAGTTTACGAGTACTCCCTTAGTCGGCTCTTACTTATATAAATAGGGATGATGACTCCATATTCTTAATCCTACGCGGTCATCAACAGATCACATGCGGGAGTGACTACCTACCGCTGCCAATTAGCACCTGTGATTTAATAGTCAAAAGTGCAAACTTATGATGTTTGATTTTCGACCATAGTATATTAAGGTCATTAAGTCTAAAATTATTTAATAATATAATAGTACATAGTATAATAGTCGTTGCATAGACTGGCGTTACCTTGAATTCTGTACATACCACTAATTTTATAACTCGGCGTGACGAACGAGATCTCAAAACACCTCCGTCCTCGTATCAATAGTCGGTTATCGGGGATCAGGGAGACACCGAAACTCATTGATTTATATGAGAAATCATTTCTTAAACACAAAGAAATTTCAACCTTAACATTAGCGGGGAAAGGTCAATTTTCTTTTGGCAGAACATTGAGATCTTACAAGTGTGAAAACTTTTGGAAATTAGACTTTGTGAACTTAGTGATAAGGTTCTGATTTGAAGGTTAGTGGTTAAGATGGCATACCACCAAAGACGAATACGCCACTTTCGAGTGATTTATACCCGATACGGCGTATTAAATGTTTTGTTTTCGTTTTTATAAAATGTAAAAATCTGTTATTTATTATACCAAAATCGAGAGGTCCCGATTAAATTATGTCCGATACTATTAAGATTTATGGCTTAATGTTTTGTGCTTCCTCTATTTGTAAGAATTAGATTTTTTATTTTTGTTTCGCGGCTCTAAATGGGGCTGAGGTTTTTTGATCGTTATTGTAATGTGACAGACGTTTTGACGCATCTTTTGTAATTAGAAGCTTTTGTTTGATAGTGCAAGATATCTAAAATGATTCGGAATTAAATATTTAAAAAAGGAGTGGTTTTTATGATTTTTTGTGGTGAGTTAGACACCGCAAGGGTATATTATACGTTGTTTCGGCCACCAATTGGTTAGATTGTTAGGTTGGGTCAGATTGCAGTCATGCAATCTGTCATAATTGCGATGTACTGAACAAACAACAGGGAAGTGAAAGTATGTGTCCATCTGACTACCTCGTTCCTCATAAGAGTATTAAGAGGGGAGGCTTGTCGGCTAGTAAAATAATTTTGCATATAATCATCTAAAGTAAAGGGTAACAGATTAACAATATCCTTATAAACAATAACAGAACATACTAGAAAAGGTTTAAAAAGCTATGACCCGACTATGTCATCCGTGACTTCTCTCTAGTCTGGTTCTAGTGATACTTCATTCATTAAAATCGGTTAAGTAGTTTAGACTCTATGGTTTTTTTTCTTTAAAAAGACACCTCCCACATTAGGAATATGCATCCTGTGTCGCGGGGGACTTTACAAACATGACATGAAACAGACACAAAGAACACCCAGACTCAGAACAAAAATTTGTGGATCCCACAAAGTGTTGCCCTATGTATGATTTGAACCCTCAACACTTGGCGAATTGGCAAGCAGTGTGGCGACCGCCTAAACCACTAGGCCAACCGTGCAGTTTAACATCCAAATATACATAAATTGCCAAAACTATCACCCTTCCCTTTAGCCTCGCCATAGTCAGGTAAAAAGAGTCATTAAGAATAGTATTTATATTCAATTTAGGCAGACTGTTCATCTTGATATGTAAGTGTGAGTGACGCAAGTACTTACTCATGAGTGTGTTGTCGTTCTTTGAGTTCTTCCCCAGAATCAGGAAGGATTTGGGCTCCGGGAACCACTTAGTGGATGAAAATCTACTCTAGTTTTAATAAAATCTAGTCTAATCTAGTTTTCTGTGAGATCGGGGTATTATTGTGGGTCACTAGGCACATTTTTTTATGTATGGCCCGCCAAAATGACTCTACTCTGCCTGATGGAAAGCATAAGCAAAATCTAAGAGTGGTGGTCACCATACTCATTGCGAATGCAGACAATGTAGCATGGCGATCCACACCATGGCGACCTAGTGATGCTTCTGCATCTTTTAGTCTATTCAACAAGTATGGAACTTGTTGACTAGACTATTTGGGCCTCCGGTCTCGCACTCACCAACGAAACACGACAGCACGAACGCTGTCATTTTACATTGATTTTCTGTGCGAGGGTAGTACCGCCCCGGTCGAGCCGGCCTATTCGTGTTGAAATCAGCGTGGCTCTTCTTACCTTTTAAGGTTTATCACATGTAGTAAACCTAGTTTGGGAGTCAGGAACTTATATTGTTTATTGATTTTAGTTTGTACATTGTCAAATAGTGTCCGTAAACAAGAAGTGTTAAGTGTATTTTTGGTAAATAAAGTTATTTTTATTATTTTCATTCTAGGCGAGTCAAGCATAAGTCTTCTAGGGTAAAACGGAGTGTGTGAGTAAGCTTAACTAAAACAGGTTTAAAGAACAACATAGACATCGTTTGTACATCGTTACAGGAGTAAGGCATCAGTATCTGTTTATAGATTATTGCGTGTGACATTCCTCAGTATAATTAATGTCAAATGAAATGTAAATACTGACCAATAAGGTCTCCATACTAAATTCTGAACTTTAAAGTGATATAAGTCAAAGTTGCGCCGGCGCATCTGCAGAACAAACAAGTGTAGCGGCAACACGCTTGATTAAACACACATTTGGTGCAGGAACGATGCTTTAATTAGAACTGGACAGAGAATGGCGGTGATATCGATAACTCTCTCTTATAATGTACTCGTAAAGATGTCGACAAATTTATCGATAATTTTGTAGGTATGTTCATTTTTTTCCTTACTTTATTTCAGAGAACTTGTTACTATAAAATACCTATTTTTTATGGAATAGGGGGCAAACGAGCAGACGTATCACCTGATGGTTAGCGATTACCGCCGTCCATGAACACCCGCAACACCAGAGGCGTCACAAGTAGGTTGCCGGTCTTGGCGAGATGGGGAGAGGGATGGGAGAGGGGTTGGGGTATGGGCCTACGATATCCTCACTCACTCGGTGAAACACAGCGTAGGCGCTGTTTCACACCGGTTTTCTGTGAGGCCGTGGTATCACTCCGGTCGAGCCGGCCCATGCATGCAGAAGCGTGACTCTCCCACAGGAAATACCTCTGCTACTATTAGTTTGTTAACATACAGATAAATTCAAATCCTTAGAATTCAAAGTAAGATTCTGAAGTGTGTACGTACCTAATATTTTTTATACACATGGCATATACTTACCGCTGACCTATTTACACAAATTATTATTTTATGTCTGACTACCTTATTCACCAGTATGGGGGAGGGGGGCACCTACATTACTTTGGCCAAGGGATGAACTGCAGTGCAAGGAATATAAGTGAAATTTATCAAATCTCGTAGACCTCCGATCATTTACCAAAAAGCCTTTCTATCACCTTTCAGGCAAACAGAGAGCTGTAGTGCCTGTAGTGCGGGATTCTTTCAAAAAACATGCCTGTTCATGGTTATTCACTCAAGAGCATACAAATAAAAGAAGGAGGATATAAACTGATATGAATTTATCATCGTTTCATTTAACTAAACGATTACACAAGAAGTAATGGTTTCATCCGCTAGTTATGACATCATAGTGTGCGATTACCAATCCGCATGCCAATTGAAATCATTATTACAATATCCGCTATAATACCACACGTCTACATTTCAAACACGTTTGTGTACCTTTAGTTTATAAGGAAAGTGATGGTTTTAAAATTTATCTGTGAAAGAAAGAAAGAAGTTCACGGGAGAATGGTGATACTGAGGATGATTTGTTACAAGAAAACTAATTAAAAGGGAATATAATATATTCAAAATATTATTTACTTACAAGAGATTGTTGACTACTTATCAAGATATTCGAAGTTACTAAAAAGGTCAACTGGTCAACTGCAGTGCCTAAAACTGGACTTCCTATAGTTCAACTGATGATTATGGTTTGATAAATAGCAATCGATCATGCTTTTTGCTTGATTATTCCACCGTTTTTTAAATTATGTACATACAGTACAAAAAAGTAAATTTATTTGTTTATTTACATCAACTGCTCACTACACTCACAGTTACCCAATACCTACGTGTAGCGAGCCAATATGGTCATTAATAATAGGATTTCATTAGGAATTCACACTATTAATATATTCTTACATACTTGTGGTAAAATTATTTGTTGAAAATTTACATTAAAAGAATCCAAAACGACAAACCCATAGCCAAAAGCTAATGCACAATATTTCACTACGTAGCAGAAAGATCTTCTATATTCGTCGTCAAACTGTAAAATTAAGTAATAGATTCATCCATAACGCTTTAAAAACCTTCAAGAAATTTACATAAATCTACACTTAACAAAAAGGAAACGACTTTGACGCGTGCATAAAGAACAAAACTAATTAAAACTATCGATACATCATGCCCGCTATGGATCCCCTCCCTAAAGTGTTAATGGCTGTAACACCAGAGTCATTGAATATGGTCGTAATCGTAATTATTTTTAATTAATAATCAACACGCTTAGAACGGTGCACGTAATAAGGATGTTGATCGTGTCGATGTACGACTTGGTTCATTGATACTGTGGATTGAGTTAATTGTCATTTGAAACATAAATACATAATAATAACAGTCTCTAAATCCACGTCGTGAATTGATACGCTTTCTACTGCGCTAAGGTGTTGAAGGTTCAATTCCCACATAGGATAACACTTTGTGTGATTCCCTAATTCTGTGTAGCGGGGGACTTTACAAACATACATGAGACGGACACAAAGAACACCCAGACTCAGAACAACAATTTGTGGATCACACAAAGTGTTGTCCTACGTCGGATTTGAACCCACGACACTTGGCGAAGTAGGAAACGGCGTGGTGACCGTTAAACCACTAGGCCAAACGTGCACTCAAATGCTATTAGTTCAAGAGTTGTCTTTTTAAAAGAGAAAAAAAAGAAAGATGTACATTGTAAAGAAAAAATCTTTTTTTGCAATGATTTAGTGATAAATAAATAGTTGGTCGTCTGAAGGTAAGTTACTGCCACCGCCAATAGATACATGCAATTCTAGAGTCACAACTGCATTGTTGTCCTCTCAATGCTGCCATCTAGATTTAAGCGAGGATTGGGGGTGTTTAAACCCCGTTTACCTTGCTGACTCGATATCAACAAAAGAATTACTAACAATGGTTTGATTGCAGCGGTGGTGTAGCTCCAGACAAACTACACTTTAAATTTCGAAATTCCTTCTGATCATGATCGGGTCCATGTGAATTCAAGGTCCTCCCTAATGAATGCCAATTGCCAGCCCTATCCAGGTACTATCTCGGAGGAAGTCGCAAGCTTTCTCTTACCAATCTACTTTATCACTGTATGACTGTACGTGAACCTGACCTTTCATAACCAATGTTCTTCTATCAGACAATTCTTACAGTCATTAGTAGGTATGTAGGCAAATTGAATACATAAAAACGTAGAATATTACCACACAAATTATCAGTCACATAACAAATCACAGGATCAAATAATCACATATAACTTTCACTGCAATATTAGATATCTGATCGCCTCTACATCAACATAAAAGCTAATTTATATAAACGCAGGTAACGATAAACACGATTAATGATTATATTTCTGTTGCTTCGATCGTTAATAACGATATAACGACCGATAATAACGATAACGATAAATATAACGATATGGTGTCGTTGATATTATGTGCATCGGTATGTATTGAGAATGTTTGTTAGTATGTTTGTGCGTACCTGGTACTCTTAATATTATTTTTAATTTATTTTGAACATAAATTGGATTTTACTTAAGGCAAATCGATTCTGTCATAGGTAAAGACCTCATTTATTACTAGTACCTAAAAAGTTTGCAACAGCTTAAAATGAAATCTGTTCTTCCAAGGTTGCCTGGAAAAAATTGCTATAAGCAATAAGGCCGCCCGTTCGTATATCACATTTTGTTGTTCATTTTAGGACTGTGTATTGTTTTTAAACCCTGGTGTACAAATAAAATATTATCTTTCTGTAATGTTGGTTGGTTTAAATTAAAAGAATAAATTGTTGTAAGAAGAGAAGGGGTGGAGTGCCACACATAGAAACTTCAGTTTCAATTTGACAGTTGTCAGTTGACTGATAGTTGCGTTCCATTACACTTTCTATCTATCATTATCATGTATTATACAGATTAATTTACCAATACAAGTTTTATCAAATTGCATTTTTTTACAAATAAATTTTGTGAATTATTAAGAAAGGGAAATAGGTCACATATTGCGAGTTTGGAAGTGAATATCTTCACCCATGGGCCCTTGAAACTTAATATTTACCTACAAGTGCGTTACTACACCTGTATTTTTGTTTTGTTTTTTTTTTAAATAAGCCTGCCAAAATGACTCCGCTTGATGGAAATCATGAATAGAATCCAAGAGTGATGGTCAAACTCATTGGGAATAAAGGCAATGTAACAATGCAGCATGGTGACCCATACTATTGAGATGGTTCTGCATCATGCTTTCATTTTAGGTTGTTCTTCTGTGAGTGGATAGATCATAGTACCGCCCCGGTCGAGCCGGCCCGTTCAAGCTGAAATCAGTGTGGCTCTACTAACTCATATATAACTGCCTCGTTGGTCTCGCGGTTGGCGTGTGCGACTGCTGATCATGAGGTCTCGGGTTCGATTCCCGGGTCGGACCAAATGTTTGTATGATCTACAAATATTTTTTTCGGAGTTTGGGTGTTTTCTATGTATAATATGTATGTATTTACAAAAAAAGTATATATGTATTTATATCAGTTGTCTAGTACCCATAACACAAGCTCTGCTTTGCTTGGGACTAGATCGCGTTGTGTGTTAGATGTCCGAACATATATATATATTTTTTTTTATATAATTTCTTACTCAAGCCTCTACGTTTTATAAGTCAACGAAGTGAAATGTATAAAAACATTTTTTTATTACCAAAATACAATAAATACATTTAACGATAAAAAACAACACGTGGTATCAGACAAAGCCGCGTTAAAAAACAAGCGTCCCTAAAAGTGCAATAATCGTAAACTAAACCAATACCAAAACAATATCTCAATCCGAACGTTCACGTTACCGAACCGAATATCGATATTTACCGATAAAAATCGGTCTTTCGGACCCCGAAGATCGTAAAACCGAATTTATACACATGTTTATAGCTTTAATAATGTATGCGAGGTTCTTGAGTGGCCGCGATGAGTTTGTTAGAAATGGGGACAGCATTTTAGTAGATTATCGAGTTAATATTTATTGCTTAATAACAAGAAGGTAGCTTGTCTTGAATGTGATCTGAGTTCGAATTATTTGGAGTACAAACAGATTGTGTAATAGAGATATCTATGAAATGTTTTAGATTAGATTTGTAATCGTTTTGCTTTTGAATTTGTAATTGAATATGCATTTTTAATAGTTGACAAGCCTGGTGCACTTAAACAGGTGTATATGTAAATTACAGTCACGATACTTTTCATTCTGATAATGTAGGTTACCGTAATATAAAGCGTATTAAATTACAGTCTAATTGCAATATAATTTACTACACTTATGAATCAATCATGCAAGAAACGCCTATCAAAATTGTTTATTTGTGAAAACGTGAATCAATTTAAAAAGTAAGAATGGAAACCACCATCATCTGAGGCTACTGCAAAGCTGAATTTAATAAGTTACTTGAGCATCACAGAATATTTGTGTCAAGCATTTTTTCATTGCTTTTGACGCCTTATCGCCAGCCTTGAATTCACTGTTGGATATAGGCATCTCAGTAGAAATGAGGTTTAATGTTTACAGTCTCTTTTTATAAGCTCACCTATCTGCTCGTTTGTCCCTTATAGTCCCTTGCACCATAAAAACTCATGTATGATGATTATTTAGAACAATCTGACTTATGTTCCTCTTAAAACAATAGGTATTAGTAGTAATAGTCCATTTAAGGATGTATTCTTATCGCATTCCTATAACAAAGCATTTGCATCTTGATCACCCCCTCATCTAGGATACAAAGATGCCATTAAGGGTGGTCCAGACGCTAGATTTATGTGCAGGGGTAGAAAACACCCCGCCTTCGATTTATGTTCCGTTCAAAGTACTGAAGATTTTAAGGGTTAAGTGTTGATTGTCGAATGGGTGGTGAATGGCTTTAATTGCAATGTTGATAGTGAGTATTTAAATTATGTTGTAATCTATGTCTTAATATTATAAAGAGTTTGTTTGTTTGTGTGTTGGCGCTAACCTCAAAAACTGCTCGTACGAATGAAAAATTATTTTAATGTCGAATAGCCCATTTATAAAGAAAGTTATATACGCTCACGCTATGACGTATAGGAGGCGAGCATTTATAAAAATTACTTTCGAGAAATGCTGCAGAAAAGCAGCACACGCCGGCTAGTAGAGTTTGATTTCTTGCTTCTTAAAAGTTGTTATCTTAATGGATTAACATATTATCATATTTAATTGTAACTTTTACAATAAATTTATTACCACAATAAAAATTTGAAATGAAAGTTGATTTGTAAATAAAAAATGTGGTGTCAGAATCAACGTGTCAAAAATTGTAGGTCGGCCACTATTATTTATTAAAATATCCTAAGTTCCTAATTATTTCATAACTAAAACACACATAATGGTTGCTTAAAGTTCTATAATTTGTGTTGTGTTTGCACGTATATGTAAATTTAATGAAACGATTAATATTATGAAATAGATAAATTTCCTTTGGAGACACACAATGCCTAACGCTGTTTCACTTCTTGAAAAGGAACTCCTGTTGAGTTTAAACCACACACTACTTATTTTCATTGCGCAAACGCATGTAAATTTCTCCTCTTAACTCTTGCACTTAGATAATTATTATAGTAATTACAACACCCCCATCAGCTCTCCCCGCTATTTTCAATATTTTACCCATAACTCACCCTTTATACTATACTCATTTTAATTCCGTTGTTTCTGATCGGTCCCGGAATGCTGTGGCGTAATTATATGAACCCTTTCGGCACTAAATTTGCACCGTGTCGCAATTTAACTCAATGTTTGAATATGTCCCATTTTATGGGCCTCTACAAATTGATGGCCCTAAGGTCAATTATTAAAATAATTAAAGGATTTTTGGAATTTCTCTGTTTCTTGGTTAATTATTTGGAAGATGTTAATGTTGTGAATAAAATAATATTGAGGTTGTTTTATGTAGAGACCAGTGGGTGGTCTGTTGATCAATTTTATTGGCATAGGGTCATGTTAATTGTATTTTATATAATTGCATGGGCCGGCTCGACCGGAGTGATACCACGGCCTCACAGAAAACCGGTGTGAAACAGCGCTTGTGCTGTGTTTCACGGAGTGAGTGAGGATACCGGAGGCCCATACCATAACACCTCTCCCCATCCCCCAAAGGCCGGCAACGCACTTGTGGTGTTGCGGGTGTCCATTGGCGACGGTAATCACTTACCATCAGGCGATATGTCTGCTTGTAAAAAAAGATTAAAAAAATATGAAAAATCAAAACATGCGTGGTATCATATGTGTTTCTTTTATGATACATGGGATAAAAGAACGGATATGTCAACTGATTTTAAGTAATCGCCGCTGTCCATAAACAATTGTAGGTAACTCAAGAATCACAAGTAAATTCAATGACGGACCTCAATCGTGTAGTGGTAGCATATACGACTGAGACCAAATGTTTGTACGGTCTGCAAATATTTGTTTCGCAGTTTAATTGTTTTCTATGCATAATATGTATCTACTTAAATAAGTAAATACATATGTACGTATCATGTGTCTAGTAGGTACCATTTTTTTTTGTTTTTTTTTTACAACTCCCGCACTAGGAATAAATCCTGTGTCGCGGGGGACTTTACAAACATACACGAAACGTATACAAAGAACACCTAGACTCAGAACAACAATTTGTGGATCACACAAAGTGTTGTCCCACGTGGGATTTGAACCCACGACACTTGGCGAAGTAGGAAAAGGCGTGGTGACCGTTAAACCACTAGGCCAAACGTGCAGTTTTGCCAACTAGCCAAACCATTGATACAAGTTCGGCTTAGTTTGGGACTAGGGGCCCTAGCCAAGTTGCAAGCATTTCCAATCGCTTATCTTTCTGCAATCGCTGACGCTTTGTCTTGAGTAATTTTAGAAAGCGATAACTTGGTAGCCATGTTGACACAAATGATTCAATCGCTCGTTCTACAATCTAGGTGGAAAAAACCTAAAATATAGTCTATGGTCTATCCATCGAAACGCTATAGGAGTCATGGTAACGTTGACATTGTTAATCAACAATTTTTATTGTTAATTTTAGTTGGCTGAATTTTAAAAAGTAATTAAAATAAGGCATAAGTTCTATTTGTAAATGGTTTATTATAATATCACAGTGTGAAATGTTGTTTTAACATTTTTGTGACTTGGAAACATAAAGATCCTGTTTGAGGATAAACTTACAATAAATGACGTGATACCCTTAGATTATTGATGTGATACCTCTTACAGAATGGAATCTAGAGCCAGACAGAACAAACCCAGGGCAATTCCTCGTTTTATTGGAATTCATGGAAAGGTATGTAAATTATTAGTTATTCTTTGTTGTATGAAAGTATCGCACTCTATCGCTTGATTATCACATTTAGTTTTCTACAACACAAAGCATATATTATACAACAGCTTACTTCGTAGACAAAAACAAGCACTATAAAAATTAATCAATAAGTCATCTATAACTTTTGTTGTACCCATGTAATATATATAATGGTGATAAAATTAATTTAAAAATTGACATGATGAGTCATATATTTTCATTGACTCATCTTCCACAGCTTTTAATAGTCCACTGTTGGACATAAGCCTCTCCTGTAATGGGAGTCATTATTCTAGCAATGAATGTTTAATACATAGATATGTTTTAATATGTGTGGTCAGACTAAAACCAAAAAGAGAGCCCTAGCAAAAAGCGGTGAAGCTTTCAGGACTGGTGGTGGTCCTAGCAGCAGGCAAACACTTACTGCTTTAGAAGAGAGGCTGTTGGGTTTGATTGCTGAAGTAGTACTGTACAACAACATTGTCCATTCTCTGCCCCAGATTATGGTATCTTATAGTCTGTTTGTTGTGACTAATCTACAGAATGAGTGGACTGATTTTCACATAACCGTTAATAGCAGGAAGGTACTTCTAATTTAATTAATTAATAATGTATTTTCAGCAACATCGGGGGCTGCTTGTTAACTGCCCCCTCCCTCTGGAGAAGTTTGATGGCATATCAGTCAGCAGCAGTCAGCAACACGTAGCCTAGTGTGTCCATGGCTCAAAGGGCTCCACAGCGCCAATGACATTTGAGTTCGTGGCCATAGAAAATAACCGGCTGCAACCAAAGGCAGACCGGCAAAAAACTTGGATGTGAGGAAACTGGAAAGGAGGCAATTAGCATCCCGAAGAATTGAAGTGAAAGATAGATCCAATTTTAAATGCACTGTATAACACAATTTTAAATAAACAGAATATAATTTTTAATTGTTTTGCTGATATTTCAGAAAAAATAATAGAAACTTTACCACAGTTGAGACCATCATCATTATCATGATAATGATAGTGGTCTTAATTGTGGGTTACTAATCTATTCCTTCAGCTACATTAAAAATTATTGATAATAAAAATACTTTGTCAATAACTACATAATATTTTGTAATGTTTCTACTGGGTAAATAAACATACACTGTAATAATAAAGCCATTTAATAATTGTTTTAACATCTGAGTAACAAATAGACTTATAGAAAATATAAAAAGTATAATTTATAATCAGGAAATTTGAAATAAAATACTTAAAATCTATTTTTGTGTCTTCTTTCTATCCATCACAAAAGTAATATTCCTATGTTACTGGAGAATTTCCACCCTGACAAGGACAGAAAATAATAGCAAAGTTTCAAATAACCTTAATATATACTATTCAATAAAGAATTCAGCATAGCTCTTCGATTACTTCACTTTGGTTACCCACAATCATAGCGGGTGTGGGACCTTACAAATTTATATCACCTTCATTGTAATGCTAAATTGTGTAATATACAACATGCCGCTATATTATTGCCAGCTTCGTGGAGACGATAGTGAAGAACCCTGTCTCTGAGGAAACATCACTGTACTTTGAGAAATCCAAAACAGCGCTCAATGTAGTTACGGGCTCGCACATGCTTTTGAGTATAAAGTTCTTCCTTAGAACCTTGATCTGCATTGACAGTAGGTGTTATTAGCCAAGGACGTTGTGGATATCCAGAGTCACCTGAAAAAATAGTTTAAAAATATGTTACTCACAGGAAAACTATAGAACTTTTACTAAAGGTAATAGAGCCACACTGATTTCATTATGAATGGGCTGGTTCAAAAATGATGCTTCCATGGTGTGAGTCACCATGCTGCATTGTCAGCATTCGCAATGAGTATAATGACCACCGCTCTTTGATTGTGCTTATGCTTTCCAATAGGCAGAGTAGAGTCACTTTATAAGGCTCGTACATAAAAGTAATTATAAATATTTTTATTGTTACAAATGCCAACCTAACAGCCACACTTGGTCATTATGTTGATTAAGTTCACGCATATATGATTCAGCTCTACTAGAAGACCAAATATGTGAAACATGTGTAGCTCCACCAAACTTTGCATTCACATTAAAAATTCACATACTACTATTAAAAATCTGAAAATCAAATCAATATAATGAAGTGACTTATCAGTCTCTTACATGCTATACCCTATAAATAAAAATAATCTACCATTTGAACGTTCAGTGAATGATACTCTTTTCTGTTGAAATATACATGCTCTTCAGTAATGGGTTTTACCAAAGCTACATGTGTAGTACAATCTATGCATCCAATTACACCAGGCAAACCAAATCTTCTTTGGAACCTAGTGAAATAAAATTACCTATATGTTTTTACATGGTACACATTCATTTAAATATAGTTAGCTTGTTAAGTAGGTACTCACTCTTGTTTTATAGCTGTTCTCTCTTGTTGTGTTATTGGAAACCTAATCCATTTTGCCATGATAGCAGGGTGGTTCAAAGCATCAACAACTTGTCTGATGCACCGACTAGTCCGTTGAGCATGATGCTGAGTGACACCAACAATTCACTGATAGGATCCTGTGGATAGGAAACTAAGAGCGCGTAATACCTATAAAAACACAAACATTAAGAAAAAGAATGATAAAAATGCACCTGACAAAAGTAGTCAATACTGCAAAACAATCAGATTATTAACTTACCTACCTTAACTTTTAGAGGAATCTCGTTGGTTCCCTTTGGTGATTACTTGTTTTGGCGTTCTTGACAAAGGGCTTCGAAAGCTTGACTTGTCGCCGGAATTGCTCCACAAATAAAGTGTCCGGCATTTCGTGGAATGTATCGTTGCACTGACGATTAATGTCTTTTTCTACGTCTAAGCCATACTTCCTCATCACGAGCGCACCACAACATATTTACAGTATGCCTTTTAAAAGTTCTAATTATCTTAAGCAAAGAAAATACTTCTCGGTGGTCATATTATACTATTTAGCTGTCAAATAGACGCCATTTAAATAGCGATAACTATAGATATTTGAAATCGCTTAGTGATCGTTCAAACGCATGGATATCGTTTCGTTTGCGTTTGTCAAAAGTGGAACTTGGCTAGCGTTTGTATGGGATTTGGCGTCAAATTTGTAGAAACGAATGGAAACGATCACATTCCATTCCATCACTACGAACAAATGTCAGCTTGGCTAGGACTTTTCTAATGGAACAAAGTCACGTGATCAAAACAAAATATTAGCCAATGACACACGAGAATCTTATGCGTTAACGATTGCAGAAAAACGAACGCTTGCAACTTGGCTAGGGGGGTAGATGGCCGTTGTGTTAGATGCTAGAATTATTATTACAATTACTTTTAAGTTGGCTTTTTCTGGAAGATTGCGAAAAAAAAGGTTTGGATGCCATATCGATCTGAAAATAACAGGTGACAATTTGTTCGATAGATTGGTTTGATTGGCACTAAGTTTATTGTAAAAATGACAACACTATTTGAGTGATTATTTTTCTATGAAAAAGTATTTTTTACGATCTTTAGAAGTAGTCCAGTGACGGAAGATGAAGCTTCGCACTTAATAAATCATTTATGTATTTATCCATTATATTTTTGTGTGTATTAAAGTAAATTATGAATATCCGTAAATTTAAATTTGTTTCAAAAGCTTTGTAAATCTACTTAATTCTTGTAATACTTTCCGAACAAAAATCGTTCCAAACCAATAACATTATGTCACATTTTAAATTTCAATTATGACATTTGTCATGTTGTAATGTTTATGGGTTATTATTTATATATTAATATCTGAAAATGCAATACTTTACACTTATGAATTAAATCGATGGGATTACATTAACATTTCTTATCTCCGACGTCAAAGTGTCATGCGCAGGAGTTTATATTTGGTCGTTTATAGTTTATTGTTTTATTTCCGCTGCCAATGATTTTGTAATGAATGAAAAGGGATTTTTATTTCTGTAATGCATTTTATTTTGAACTCAGATTGGCATTTCAATTTGCAATTGATTAAATTATCGAGTATTAGGTTATATGTCTTTATGAATTATTTATTACTAAGCTGACCCGTGCCCACTTCGTTGAGCGTAAACCGCCCGATTTTCTTCGACTTCATTTACAAATACTATTATTTTTAACTGAACTTTTAGTTCAATCATAATAAAATACACCCTATGTCACTTCTGAATAGTGTCGCTTTCTGTTAGTGAAAGAATTTTCAGGATCGGATCAGTACTTCCGAAGATTATTCCCTACAACCATACAAACAAAGTTAGAAACTTTACCTATTTACACTCGTAATATTACGTAAAGATTTAATACTAATTTTAAAATAGAATTCTATGGGATTGCTACCATGTACCTTTTTGTTATCGAGTATCCAGTTACTCCGTAATCATGGCGCTTGCAACAGCGCCGAAATATCGAATACTCACTACCAAAAAGGTACATGGTAGCAATCCCGCAAAATTCTATTTCAATGTTACTGACCATGAAAGTTTAAAACGAATTAATACTATTTGTACTGTTTTCTGAGGATAGAAAGGTTTGTTCCCAGTGTTTTCATGAAGCGAGTTCCACATGGAACTTTTGCAACCCATTATTGTCCTATGTATGTCTATAATATTAGGTAAGTACCTCGGTGACAACACATCACATTAACTGGCTTTAACATTCCACTTCTGGACATAAAACCTCTTCTTAACAAGAAATGGCTTGTCCATCTCAATAGGCCGCTATAGGTCGCTATGCAGCATTGTTGCATTATCTGCATTCGCAATGAGTATGGTGACCACTACTTTTGGATTCTGCTCATGTTTCCATCAGCGTAGAGTCACTTTGGCAGACCTATATATATAAAACTAGCTTTTGCGCGCGGCTCCGCCCGCGTGTTTGTCGCTTATCGCAGGAAAGAGTAGCCTATGTCTTTCCTCTAGAATCAAAGTATCTCCATACCAAATTTCATTGAAATTGGTGCAGTGGTTTGGCCATGAAAGCATTACAGACAGAGCTACTTTCGCATTTATAATATAAGGTTAGATAAGGACTATACAACGCTGACAACAACAGTCAGTATTGAGCGAACCTAGGAGGCTTAGGGTTCTTCAGAGATCAGTTTTATCGTCTTCATAGTAATCGCTTTGGTCATTTATAATTATGATGAAATCGAAAAACCATTATCCTAATTTTAATGACATTTGAAATCGATAATCTAAAGTCAGATAAATGCAAATTTTATAGACGCATTAGCAGCATATCTTTCTAAGACAATATTTAAATCAAGGAATATTGATTTTTATGTATTTTAGATACATGGATATACCATTAATATAATTAAAGTAGGTTAATTGGTATTATTGACTTTTGCAAATATATTTATGGACTTATTGATAAGATAATGTAAGTTTGTATTTTAATATATTCGCTTACTTAAAATAGATATTCAAAGTGTGTCTGTCTTGGGTTTGTTCAACCAGGTTTCAATTGCTTTTTAACCGACTTCAAAAAAAGGAGGAGGTTCTCAATTCGACTGTTTTTTTTTTATGTTTGTTACCTCATAACTTGCGACTGGGTGAACCGATGTCGATGATTCTTTTTTTTTTTAAAGCTGATGCTTCCCGTGTGGTGCCATTTAAATTTGGTCCAGATTGAAGTCGGTTTTTATTTGTTAAAATTTGTGTATTATTGTTGGTTAATAAGATTATGATAACGATAAATAGTTTAAGAAGTGTAACTCAAAAACGTATTTTTTTTAATAAAATTTACATTGCCGGTGTCAGTCAGGCCATTATTACGAATCTATTGACACCTCATTCATTAAAATGGGTTCAACAGAATAGGCACAACAGTGGAACATACTTACAGACTGCCAAAGCTGTACCCTTCCTTGTGTCTTCGCCGAAGTCGGGTAAAAAACAAATGATGATATCGAAAAGCTGATCATCACTACATTTTGCTACAAACTTAATTTCATCATCATCAGCCTATCGCAGTCCACTGCTGGACATAGGCCTCTCCAATTGCACGCCACTTGGTTCAATCCTCGTCTTCTCGCATCCAGCTCCTGTCAGCCGTCTTGCGCAAATCGTCACTCAGCCTGGCCTGTGGACGTCCGACACTACGTTTGCTGAGACGCAATTTTATTTAGTACAGTGCAACGTGTAACATTGCTACAGGTTTTGTATATACGGAAAGGTAGTAGAGCCACGCTGATTAAAGCACGGTTGGGCCGGCTCGACCGGGGCGGTACTACCCTCGCACAGAAGATCAACGTTAAATGACAGCAGCAGTGCTGTCGTCTTTCGTTGGTGAGTGCGAGACCGGAAGTCCAATGATGCAGAAGCATCACTAGGCCGCCATGGTATGGGTCACCATGCTGCCTTGTTGCATTGTCTGCATTCGCAATGAGTTTGGTGATCTTGGATTCTATTTATGCTTTCCATCAGGCAGAGTAGAGTCATTTTGACAGATCCATACATAAAAAAAATCTTCTATGATCGCCCCTGCGTAACGTCAATCCTCTTTGGGAATAAATTTGTGTATAGGCAGGACATATGAAGAAGGTAAGTTAGAGTTAGATGAAGCGATAGGATGAGGGTTGTATGTTCTGTAGTTATAGAATATTCTAGGACAGACATATAATAAAAAAACGAACATCTGACATACTTACAACGCTATCTAGCTTCAAATTAAGCAGATCTTGTAGGCACTATGACAGTTAGATTGACTGATACAACATTATACTTTTTGTAAATACGTACATTTTAAATATTAAAAACACTTAAACTCCAAATCAAATATCTGCAGGTCATTCAAACGTTTGGCACGACCTGGGAATTCAACCTGAGTCCTCAAGCACAGCAGTCACATACACTACACCACAGAGACATGAACCGGTCTTTGCATCAATTTAGTATTACGTGGGAGAGATAGAACCTCTTCTATCTATGTCGAGTTTGACAAGGTTAAATTAATGGTTCCCTAATCATCATAATCATCAACAGACCTTGATAGTCTACTGCTGGGCATTAACATTAACATTGTCACTCTCTATGCATTGACACATTTATACTACCGGTTATAAACTACGATTCAAGATAAACCCCAACATTCTACATCAGGGACCAATGGTTCCATTTCATGAAATTTAATGTGTATAGTCTTACAAATTTATTTGACGACTACATTTCTAAAAGGATCTATATCGAAAAATATTTACATTGACGGTCCCATTACTTTTTAATCACCGCCTCTCCAATTAGTAATACCAAACTATGTAAATGATGTTAGTCGATTGTATCGCGAGTTACTCAGAAATCGAACTGCATCTCGATTTTCAATGATGCTTATCTGTCGAAGGTGTAGTAAGAAAGTTAGTTTAGTAGTTAACCGATATGGCTACTGTTGAAGGGCTCTGGAACCCCCCGTCAGGTAGTTTTAACTGTTCTCGGAAGTGTGAAGAGTCAATAGGAATGTAGTTTTCTCACATCTTACGAACATCGTTTGAGTAAGCCGTTGATATGATACTTATACTAAAGACAGAATTTACATGTAAGTCCTGGTTTCCCCTTAGTAAAAGAAGAATTAGGATTTTTGTGACAGGTTCTATGCTGATGTGAATACCTGTTTGTTATTGAGAAAGAACCTTTACAAAAAACCAATGAAAGGAAGCACTTATTGCAATGTGATTTTGTTAATCAATAAATATTCGTCAATATTTACTAGTAAATAAAGTACAGTTGTGAAAGAGGGGTCTTTAGAAATCGTTTCTTTATAAACAGACCTAATATATTTACAAATTTTATCAAAAAGAAACCCACCTGGAGAAGAACTGGACCAAATTGAAATTAGACCACACGGGTAGCACCCGCTATCAAATAAAAAAAGAATCATCAAAATCGGTTCGACCAGTCGAAAGCTATGAGGTAACAACATAAAAAAAATACAGTCGAATTGACAACCTCCTCCTTTTTAAGTCGGTTAAAAACCTATTTTAATAATGTTATATTCAATATAACGATCAACAAGCGACGTATTAACTTTTAATAGTCAACATATTTTATAACACATTATTTTGCAGTTGTCTCATTCGAAACTTTGCACATCCATCTTCAAAAATCCAACCCTTTAGGCAGTAGATATTTATCGTGGGGTGTTTATAGCTGTGAAAATTATACCCCTAATGAGTTACCGAATTTCGTACTCGGGGACAGAAAATCCTATTGGCTATTAACAGTCAAGAAATTGTAAATTATTGTGCTGCGGGCTCCCAAGTTTGGCCGCAAAGACCTTATGTTAATACTTGTTTATTCTAAGTGTACTTATGTTTTTGGTTTATAGGTTTTCTCTTTAGTAAACTCTATTAAATAAAAATGAATCGCCGAAATGTATGTACGCGCTTATCTTCCGATCGGCCGCACCAAATTAAATAATTATTTTTTTGATGTGTTCCTTATAGTTGGGACGAGGTTTGTGTAGAAAAATTAAAAGATAACGGGAAAAGTCTTTTTTTTTCTCCGCGACGGGAAGCTGACGCTGACACAGGTAAGTAAATATGGCGGTACGAAGTTTGCCGGGTCAGCTAGTAACCATATAAATGTAATAATTCTATCTACACAAGGGACAACACTTTGTACGATCCAAATTGTTGTTCTGAGTCTAAGTAATCTTTGTGTCGGTTTCATGTATGTTTATGACGTTCCCCGAGATCCTGGATAAATTGCTAATGGCGGGAGAATCTTTAAAGAAACTGTTACAGTTCATTTACCCTGTTACCGTTGAGACTGCTCAGACATTAAATAAATCATTATTTATTTACATAATATATTTAAATTATACACAAATGCGTCATCAAATGTAAATCAACCCATAATGAATTTGAACGTGAGAAAACAAAATCGCAAAGGTGTTAACAAATGCGATGGTATTTATACTAAATAAAAACTTAATCTTTTTATTTTTATTGGGTAAACAGACAGACGGGCCATCACGAGTGACTATCAGCTATCACCTATGGTCACATACAACTCAAGAGCCACAAGTATGTTGTCGGTCTTTAAGTACACCCTTTTTTTAGAGTAGTAGAGCCACGCTGATTTCAGCATGAATGGGCCGGCTCGACCGGGGCGGTACTACCCTCGCACAGAAAATCAACGTAAAATGACAGCGATCGTACTGTCGTGTTTCGTTGGTGAGTACGAGACCGGAGGCCCAATTAGTCTAGTCAACAAGTTCCATACTTGTTGACTAGACTATAAGATGCAGCAGCATCACTAGGCCGCCATGGTGCGGGTCGCCATACTGCATTGTCTGTTTTCGCAGTGAGTATGGTGACCGCCACTCTTGGATTCTGCTTATGCTTTCCATCAGGCAGAGCAGAGTCATTTTGGCGGACCATACATAAAAAAAAAAAAAACACCCTCGGACCTTCCATAACTAAGGAATAAAAGTTAGTCTGAAATGACCCTGATGACATAATGAAAGGTCTTAATAATCATAGGTCAGTTAATGAAAGGTCATAATAAGCATAGGTCAGTTAATGAAAGTTCATAATAATCATAGGTCAGTTAATGAAAGGTCATAATAAGCATAGGTCAGTATACCATCGCCGTTGTAACTAAAGCTTAACTAAAGCAGGTCCGTAACTCGACTCACCCGGAAAAACTTCAAACTAAACGAAGGCTTAAGCAGAAGAGGTCCTTAAATTGAGTGTTTTACAATATAAAATATTCTAAAACCTTGAGTATCTTGTAGTAGAGAAGTAAAAAACCATGAAATAGAGGAAATTGTGCTAGAGTAATCATCACCATCATCAACAGCCTTAACAGTCCACTGCTGGACATAGGCGTCTAGAATAATAATAATTGCTTGATTGTACACCAGATTAATTACAAAGGTAACTTAAAGCTAGGCCGTTATTTGTACCTACAAATAACGGCCTTATCGCCCGAAGGCAATCTCTCACAGGCCACTACGGGATGGAAAGAAAGACGTGGAAAGTATAAGGGCAGTGCCAGGTGTATTAAATCTTGATAGGAAAAATAAATTAAAACAGTATATATCTGTGTTAAATAATAATTATATTAATTTGAATACAATTTAAAGGAATTTCCAATTATTTTGTTGCAAATATAGCATCTTTCACTATAAATAAATAAAAAATCTGTTGAACTATATTAGATTACTTATATATTTATAAGATGTAGATTAAACCACATCCAGATATCAATAGATTATATTACAATACATAAAAACAAGATGTTGAACTAATATATTATTTTAATTATCAATGCATGAAGGTGATGTAATATATAAATAAATAAATAAATTTCAACACAGACTATTAAAGATAGTCAAGAATTTAAATATTAATTTCAATAATTTAAATGTCGGCTTTTAGTTTTTGCAGACAGGGCCGGACTGGTTGTTGTGGCAAGACTTTGGAGAACGTCATCGCCAGTAGAGGATTTTGAATGATAAGATTAAGATGATTATTATTATTTATTTATTATTTGCTGCAGTCTGTGGCCATAATTTCATGAAAAATAAGGAAAGTATGATACAGAAAACTAGGCAATGATGCGTTTTTTTGGCATTTAGCCACTGAGGTAACGCAGTTCTATATTTGGCTGTCAGATGTGTAAGATGTCTGTTGTAATACATCACAATAATATGGTACACTGTAAGTGGACTCGATTGTTTTAATCATATTATTACACCCTTTACCAACCCGTCTGACTAGCGTATACCAAAGCTTTCGTCCTAAAATGAGGCCCATGTCCAGCAAAGGATTTCTTTTCTTTAAAATACAACTCCCGCATTGGAATCATGATCTCCGTGGGAGAGCCACGCTTCGGCATGAATGGGCCGGCTCGACCGGAGTGATACCACGGCCTCACAGAAAACCGGTGTGAAATAGTGCTTGAGCTGTGTTTCACGGAGTGAATGAGGATACCGGAGGCCCATACCCTAATCCCCCTACCTTCCCCCCCCCATTCCCAAAAGGCTGGCAACGCACTTGTGACGCTTCTGGAGTTGCAGGTGTCCATGGGCGGCGGTGATCGCTTACCATCACGCGATACGTCTGCTCGTTTACCGGCCTATTCCATAAAAAAAAAAACAATTTTGTACCGCGGGGGACTTTACAAACAAACATGGAACGGCCACAATGAACACTCAGACTCAGAACTACAACTATTAAATAATGACGGTGATTGTATGCTTTAAGTTTTGTTCAATAAATCATCGGTAATATTGAAAGTATCATATTTAAGTACAAATTTAAAACTTTTTTTTTTAAACTACTCTCGCACTAGGAATAAATCCTGTGTCGCGGGGGACTTTACAAACATACATAAAACGGACACAAGGAACACCGAGACTCAGAACAACAATTTGTGGATCACACAAAGTGTTGTCCTATGTGGGATTTGAACCCACGACACTTGGCGAAGTAGGAACCTACATATAAAACTCTAGCTTATCGACTTAAGTTTTCAAGTACAACTAAATATAGATTCCTATACGTTAAAGTACTTTAATACCAATAAACAAGGACTGTTAACCTGCTTTAAAGTCCAAACAACCAAATGAAGCAGACACCACAACATTTCTACTTATTAATAATCTTCGATCGTCTTCTGAACCTCATGTTTAACTTTCAAATCAAATACAAGTTCCTAACACCTCATTCTAATATATTCTATACTCTAAGATACTGGGTATTTCTCAGAAAGACTTCACCTGTACGTGGTTCGTTTCTTTACCGATTTTTATCGAATTTTATCGAAACGGGTATTTTTGTTGAGTTTTTTTTCGTGTGGCAATAAAATTTTATGTCTGTATTTGATGGTTGATCGGGCGAGTCGGGTTTAAAATGTTCTTGGCTCACTGTTGTCTATAATAGAGCTCGTTTGTTTATTGATTTTAGACCCATTCTTTAGGTGTGTGGTGACGTTTTTAGATGATGGGAACGTATTCAATAAAACGATCTGTTACTACTTAGAATATTAATAGAAACGGAGGTTATAGATTATTAATATTTGTATCACCTATTACCATTAAGAAAAATACTTGGGCTTTGGCAGGGAATATATTTTTTTCAGTCTCCTCAAATGTGTGTGAAATTAAACATTACTTTAATAAACTTAAAACTACTTAAACATACAAATTCCGAGTAGTCACCTAGCAATTATTACATATACCTAATATGTATAGGTACCTTATATATTTTTACTGTAAAGAACATATATACCCACTTATTTAATAATTAAAAATGCGAAATTAAATCTGTTTGTTAGACTTCTACGGCTCAATTGCTTAATCGATTTTAATAAAATTTGGAATGTAGGTTTTATAACTCTTGAGAAATGATATAGGCTATACAATCTTTTATCGTGGTTAAAGCATTGCAGAAGCTCTATTAGCTTTTAATCCTAATTTTTCTAGCAACAAATATAGTTGCAAATTTATATAGATAAAAACAAAATGTATTTACTAAAATGGTCATTATCTTAAAGATCAGCTTATAAATGCAGTCAATCACCAAATCTGCAATTCAAAAACGTGATACAGAAACAGCTGGTCCAGTATCTCTTATGCGGTCATTGCGTTTAAGACCATCATGCTATGCAACGTCTGTATAATTTTGAATTTATTAACACTCCGTTCATTTATGTTTTTATTATATTTAGTCTATTAAATAAATATTGATAAATGTTTGCATGATCTGCAAATATTTAATTCGAAGTTTGGGTGTTTTCTATGTCTTATAATATATGTGTGTGTTTACAAAAAAGTATATATGTATTTATATCAGTTGTCTAGTACCCATAACACAGGTTCTACTTAGGTTGGGACTAGATTTCGATGCTTGTTAGATGTCCGAAATATTTGTAATCCTTACTTATATTATAAATGCGAAAGTAACTCTGTCTGTCTGTCTGTCTGTCTGTCGTGCTTTCACGGCCAAACCGCTGCACCGATTTCAATGAAATTTGGTACACAGATAGTGTAGAGCCTGAGAAAGGACATAGGCTACTTTTTAATGTGAAAAAATGGTTTTAAGGGATTTAAAAGGGGATGAAAGTTTGTATAGAAGTCTGGAGGTTCACACACGCATGCGCGTTACGTACGCCGGGCGTCTTGACAACCAATAAACAAGGCTGTCACACTCATTAAAAAGATATTCGTCAATCTGATTTGTATGTTCATTGTATTAATAGAAATAAATAAGCCAAACTAATTTGTAAAATTCAAAATCTCTAGAGAAGTATCGTCAATATAAGCTAGAAGTTAGAAGAAAGCTGTTGATTAGATATAAATAAAAATGACATTTAAAGTTTCCACACGCCTGCGCGTTACCTACGCCGGGCGTCTTGACAACCAATAAACAAGACCGTCACACTAATCTATAATCTATAACATAATATTATAAAGCTGCGGAGTTTGTTTGTTTGTTTGTTTGAACGCGCTAATCTCAGGAACTATTGGTCCAATTTAAAAATATCTTTCAGTGTTGGATAGTCCATTTATCGAGGAAGGCTATAAGCTATATTTTATTTTCAAAAAAATTAGGGATCCGTAAGAAAATTGCTATTTTGTAACCCAAGGTGTGAAATCGAAAGCCTATTTTTGCGTGCGCTGCAATAACTATTGACAATAGAAAAAAATAATGTATTACGGGTTTGTAGGTCCAATTAAGATCTACAAAAAAGTCAGCGAGAGCATATATCTAACTATCATGATTTAGTCATAATAACCGCTTTTATGTTCAAAAAATATAATTAAATCGTCTGAAGAAAGAAACTACGTTAAATATGTTTCGTAATATTAATCCTTATCCAAATTGAGCATTATGTTATAAAGGGTATTTATGTAGAAGTAAAATACTTTTTGCTTCATCCCAATCGGACATTTCGTTTAGTAGTTATCACGAGTATAAGACGCTAAGAGTTGGTACCTAATAATAAGTTATTTGCCAAAGAGTTGTTATCAACATAATACCTAATATTAATCTTTATCCAAATAAATGCGTTGTTGATTATGAGTATTAGATCTTATAAGAGTATAAGAAATACATCTATACTAATTATAAAGCTGAAGAGTTTGTTTGTTTGTTTGAACGAGCTAATCTCAGGACCTACTGGTCCGATTTGAAAAATTATTTCAGTGTTAGATAGACCATTTATCGAGGAAGGCTATCTACACTAAAAAATTATAAAAAGGAAAACTTTGTTTGGTTATAATGAATAGGCTTAAAAACTACTGTCCCGTTTTTAAAAATTCTTTCACCATTCGAAAGCTACATTATCCACGAGTAACATAGGCTAAATTTAATTTTGGAAAAAAATAGGGTTCCGTAAGATATTTGGGTTATTAGGACACAAGGTGTAAAAAATCAACCAGAAAAGCAGAAAAGTTACTTATTTTGCGTACGCTGCCTAAACTATTAAAGATAGAACCATAAAATGTTCCAATTAATTGTAGATCTTATAAATATCTACATAAAAATCCGCGAAACACTATACCTATATATGTCAAGTGAGGCACAACAACCATTTTTTTATCTAAAAATTTTGAATTTTTTTGGGACTACATTTAAACGCATTTATTTTACTCATGCTATTAATCCTTATCAAAATAAATTATTTCATCACTAAGTACAGTTTATGTAGATAATATTTGGTCTTTGAATGATTAAAATTGGACGTTTGGTTTTGAAGATATAGAGAAATTAAAATATACGATTTGGGAGTTTAGATCTATGAGTAAGGTACCCGCGCGGCTCAGACGCGAGGTGGGCTCCCTACGCAGCGGTCGTGCGCGAAGTCTAATAATTTTCGTGCGATTTTTTTTAGATTTCGTTCTTCAAAATACACCTACGCAAAGTTCTTCTCAGAGCTAAACAACAGTTCTTCTCAGAGCTAAACAACAGTTCTTTTCAGGGCTAAACAACAGTTCTTTTCAGGGCTAAACAACAGTTCTTTTCAGAGCTAGAATATTACAGGCTATTAACATTTCCTCAAAAATTTGAAAATGCCTAAGAGAGCCAGGTCTCAACTTTCTAAACATAGTTCTCAAGCACAGGCAGCAAGAAAACGTCGTATGGGAGAATCTTCACCTGAACGTTCACAACGCCTTGCTGAATAAAATCACAGAAACTCTCAGGTACGCGCACGAGAGTCGAGTGTCGAACGTTCGCAACGCCTTGCATAACAAAATCTGAAAACTTCTGACTTAAGCGAACGAGAGTCAAGTGTTGAGCGTTCGCAGCGACTTAGAGCTCAGGCAGAGAGAGATTTCAGCTAACAGCAACAAACCGGCTTTCAGATATGATCCGCAGGTTGATTATGCACAACACATTTTTTGTTCTGTGATGCACAACAAGCGTCCGTCCAAATCGGAGTCATGAATAAGATCTGCTCTAACTACTCTGCCAAGAAATGGGCGGACGAACCTAATGGTATGTGCTGTGCTTCAGGTAAAGTTTGTCTTTCTAACCAGGAGCCGCCACAACCAATAAAAATTCTTTTAACTAATAACCATCCATGATCTGGTTAATTTTTTACAAATATACGTAAATACAATAGTCTTTTTCAAATGACTTCTTTTGGCGCAAAACAAATCAGGGAAGGTAATTTTATGACAACTTTTAAAGTTGAAGGACAGGTGTGTATCATCTCATTGGTAGCCTTTTACCAGCATCAGGCGAAAACCCACAGTTCTTGCAAATATATTTTATTTCGGATGCCAGTTATCGTTGCGATCAAGCATCGCACCAACCTTAAAAATGGATTTAATTCGCGAATTATAGACCGCTCTAAATAATCATAACGTGTATATACGAAGTTTTAAGCAAAACTTAGAACTAAACTCCTCAGATAATTTAAAGTTAATTATTCATTCAGATCGCACTCCACAGACAGCACACAGAGGCAGATATAATGCTCCTACTGTAAACGAGGTAGCCGTTCTCTTGGTAGATGAAGACAAATTTCCCAGGGATATGGTCTTAAACGATAGAGACGCACAGCTCAAAAGAGTTTCTGAGCTACATCGCCATCGGTCGTATGATCCACTACAGTATCCTATAATGTTTGTGACAGGAGAAGACGGTTATTATTTGACTATCCCTCAGCTGGGTTCTGCGCCATTCTGGGTTCTGACAGATGGCCGAAATACACGCGGGCGGAGCCGCGGGCAACAGCTAGTAGGTATATATTTTACAGACTGTTTCTTTAGTATCATTGTTTTAAATTTTTTTTACGTTTGGCCCTGCCAAAATGACTCTACTCTGCCTGATGGAAAGCATAAGCAGAATCCAAGAGTGGTGATCACCATCCTGCGAATGCAGACAATGCAACAATGCAGCATGGTGAAACGAATCACGACAGCTCAAACGCTGTCATTTTACGTTGATTTTCTGTGCGAGGGTAGTACCGCCCCGGTCAAGCCGGCCCGTTCGTGCTGAAATCAGCGTGGCTCTACTACATAACAGAATAGTAATCATCAGGGTACTAATAATCACACTAATAAATCCACATTATCCATGATGATATTATAAATTTGAAAGCAACTTTCTCTATCTATCTGTCCGTCTGTCCGTTGCGTTTTTACGACAAAATCGCTAAACCGATTGGAATAAATTTCGATAGGTACAGAAATAGATTGGGTCTTAGACAAGGATCCTATGTCCTTGTCTGAGGCCCAATCTAAAAGTACCGGTTAAAAGAACCCGTAACTAGGGAACTTGCAAGAAAAGTATGGAGAATGTACAGTATATGCAGATACCTTTCTGTTTCTCATCATCAGCCTTTGATAGTCTACTGCTAAATATGGGACTGTCTTTTATAGCTACTATACCACGCTGGTCAGGCAAGTTGGTATAGGTTTTTTTTAAGGATTTTTTCTCTTCGCAGTGCTGTTGTCTTGCTTTTGCTTGTGAGCTTTTACCATGAGATGAATAGAGATGTAGATGACACTTCGTATCCTTAATCTGTCAAGACACGGACAATTATTGAGTGTTTGTATGTATGTGAAGTTTCAAAGCAAACTCTGTGGGAGTGCCATGCTTCGAAATGCACGGCTCGACCGGAGTGATACCACGGCCTCACAGAAAAACGGTGTGAAACAGTGCTTGCTCTGTGTTTCACAGAGTGAAAGTGGATAACGGAGGCCCATATTCCTACCCATCCCCCAAAGGCCGGCAACACACTTGTGAACCTCTGGTGTTGCGGGTGTCAATGGGCGGCGGTAATCGCTTACCTGCTCGTTTGCCTCCTATTCTATAAAAAAAAACTAAGACAGTGTTTAACTAACTTGTTTTCTAAGTGTGATAAAGTACTTCAATGATTAAAAATTTTAACAAAAAAAAAACCGACTTCAATCTGGATAAAATTTAAATGGGACCATTTGGGAAGCACCAGCTTTCAAATAAAAAAAGAATCATTAAAATCAGTTCACCTAGTCGAAAGTTATGAGGTAACAAACAAAAAAAAACAGTCGATTCGATAACCTCCTCCTTTTTTTGAAGTCGGTTAAAAAAGGGAGGTAGTAGAATAACTACTAGTTAAGTCTTTGTATCAACCATTCAATACCGACAAACGTTCAAACAAGATCAAACTGATAACTACTATAATTGCAAAAAGTAAACCAATTTTGCAAAATTAACAGTTGTCGCTACACGGTGTCGATTCCTACCATCGAGATAAAAACGATAAATGTTAACGATTGATATAACGAGCTCGATGTCAAATGTCAGTCGCCGGCTTTAAAGTGTACCGGCTTGACGCATAAATCAGTGCTATATTCATATTTAATATAAGAATGGAAGAATTTATACAGAATTATTGCTGTTTCTCGGAATACCTGAGTTGTGATGTGATGACTTGGACAGTACTGGTGTTGACAAAAGTGATCTACCAAATATAAATAGGACAAATTTGTTTTCCAAATTATAGTTGCTTAATTGATTTGTCATGGTATAAATTCCCAATATGAAAAATTATTTAACATATTTAAGATTAACATCTTTACTATTTGTAAACACTTTTAACTTGGTAAGGTTTATTGAAAATAATGTATGATTAAGTACTACAATAAGTAATCTATTAGCACTATTAACACACATTAAGTTATGTTTGATAAAGGAAATGCTTTAATTATAGGCAAAAATTTATAAACCGATATATAAACCTAAAATTGTATTCACCAAACCAGTATAAAACATAGTCCAACATTACAAGTATTATCTCGAGGAGACACCAACCTCTTTTTTTTTTTTCTTCTCCCAGCAAAATGGATTTTATGTGACTATATTATTGAATTTATTGTTTCTCCGAGACTAGATACATTAGTAGGTTTAAGATTATTTAATATTAGTTGCCAACTGCTAAATTACCCAGGACACTTAGTTACAATATTTTTTAAGGTATATTCGAAAAGCAGCATCGTAATCGAGTCATCGAGAAGTGATTGGCTCATGGACTCAACTTTTATGATGTAAAGACCATGTATCTATCATGTGTGTCCGATTATAAAACTTATTACAATACATTAAAATTCGATCGTGTCTAAGTTTGTTATTTGAATTTGAATTGATAAAATATTTAATTTACTATCGTAACACTTTTGTTCACACCTGTCCACCAGTTCAACACGTCCGCGCGTGCAGTACTTTCAAGATGCCGAAACGAGATAGACGAGAACCGTACGATACGAATTTATTATTGCCTGTACGGTTACTGTTAAATTGTATAAACTAGTAGCCCTGTTAATGGGGGACACTTTTTATTTTTGTGTCCATTTTAAGTGTCTCCTAGACACCTGTCGAGTAGAACTATGTAAGTAAGTACTTTAGCTGCTACTGTATGTGCGTATCAACTCGTTGGCTATTAATTCAATACTGACTTGCATGTACGAGGTGTTAAATAGTTACCTACAGGTAAAATGAGCTTTGTTCTGATAGTATTAAGGTCACAATTTCTTTGTGTATGATATTGATGTCAATACGCACGGGTTTTACGCTTTCTTGGGGTATACTGGCCTATTTTAACTGCTGTAGTTTCAATCCCATAACTAAGACATACGGTGTCCAATATCTCCGTCTCGCACTGTATGTCGATATAGAGTTGGCACTAATCGTGTTCTTTACTCTAACTTACCTGCCTTCAAAGGAAAAACAGTACAAAATTATGTCTGAAATTGATTCCTAAGTTGTTATGGTGACAAGAAAGCGGCTGATCTTATGCTAATTAAAGTTCGTATATGACACGTTATCATTGCTGTTTAGTAACTAAGCAAATACAGTGTCTAGTTAGAATTACAGATAAATAATCGCAGATGCCATAATTGTTGCCTTAGAATGAGATTTTCATCTAGAGTGTCATTCACGTATTAATAGCTGTTAAAAGGTCATACCACTGTTACGAGGATGTTATATCTATACGTATATGTACATTGTCTTATACACTTTCAGATGTAAAGTACTCAGATATTTCTTAACTAAACCTTTCCTTAAGAAGCAAAACAAAATTGCCCTTTGATAACTTTTAGGGCCTAAGTTACGCAGATCAGGTCTTCATAAATAACTATTTATGAACTAACCGCTAACATTCACCCAAACTCTTTCAGCGTTGTCATTGCAACATCAAGGTTAATACTACAAAATAGTCGATTTGAGATCAAACAGGATCTAAGTCTAACAGTGCCTACTTAGATTCATAAGTAGGCACTGACTTGTACGACGAGCTGTACATGACTAAATGCTTCTTATTTGTGGATATATATTGCATATATTTATATTGTGTATATGTGTGTGTGTATTTGTGTATATATGTGTATGTATAAATATATATATTTATTTTATCATTTAACACCTTCATAACTTTAAAACACCTTCACTACCTTATATTTCGTTCATTTCTCTCTCCGGTCAATATGTCCATCCAATGGTTGCCTGGAAGAGATTGCTTTTAGTAATAAGGCCGCCCATTGTACATATCTTCTTGAAATCGTAAGTGTAATAATTTGTTTTTGGTGTACAATAAAGTATATTCTATTCTATTCTAATCTATTCTAAGTCTCCTTATAGTCGATAACGATAAAACAGCTGAAGAGGATGTTATGTAAAGAAAGAAATTGTATTAGATTTGGAAATGAATGAAAGATCTTTGACGGGATATGTACGAGAAAACTAATCGCGGGGCCTGGGTTTAGTCATTAGTAATCCTGGCTAACTACTGACTAACTTCACTTCTGACATGACAAGTTATTACATAATGAGAACGACTATTGGTTCCCAATCTGAGCGCAATTAATCTAAAATATATATATGTATTTAGAAATGCATAAGCATCATTATTTTATCTGGTCACTACACTAAAGGTCTGCTTAATTTAAGATCTAACAGCCATATGCATTTCTACATCTGCCTCGTTGGTCTCGCGGTTGGCGGGTGCGACTACTGATCATGAGGTCTCGGGTTCGATTCCCGGGTCGGACCAAATATTTGTATGATCTGCAAATATTTATTTCGGACTTTGGGTGTTTTTTATGTATAATATGTATTTATTTACAAAAAAAGTATATATATATATTTATATCAGTTGTCTAGTACCCATAACAAAAGCTCTGCTTAGCTTGGGACTAGATGACGTTGTGTGTTAAAATGTCCGAAATATTTATTATTATTATTTATTATATTAGGTCTTTACCTATGAAATTGCCTTTCTTCAGTACTGGTCATTTCAAATAAAAAAAAGTTTGTAATGGCTCTGTATTCTAAATTCAAATTAATTTTGTTTTAAAACCATGACATTCTATTTACAAACTCAGTCTTTTGTTTTTTGAATAGCGTTGTATTTTCATTACATTTGAACATGTTTCGTCATAATGGATACTTTAAAAATTCGTTTAATTATGGAATATGAGTTCCGTCATGGCACCAATGCGACACAAACGGCACGTAACATCAAAAACGTTTACGGAGAGAACTGTACAAACGAACGCACAACCCGTTATTGGTTTTCCCGGTTCCGTACTGGAAATTTTTACTTGAAAAATGAAGCTCGTGGTCGTCCGGAGACTTTGGTTAACAATAATGAATTAAAGGCGATTGTGGAATCTGACGAAACTCAATCTACAGCTGAGCTAGCAGCAGCTTTTAATGTAAGCATCAAAACAATACTGATCCATTTGCAACAAATTGGCAAGGTAAAAAAGGCTTGATAGATGGGTGCCCCACGACCTTAACGATCGCCAGCGCAACGTACGCGTCGAGACCTGCCTTGCGCTGCTCAACAGGCAAAGAAATGAAGGCAAAGAAACGAATTGTTACGTGCGACGACAAATGGATTCTGTTCGACAATCGAAAGCGCTCAGCAAGTTGGTTAGACCCTGGTTCAGCACCAAAGCAATGCCCTAAACCCTAAAAAAATGACCCCTAAAAAAGTGATGGTCACTGTTTGGTGGTCTAGCGCGGGTGTGATTCACCACAGCTTTTTACGAAACGGCATGAGCATTAATGCAGATGTGTACTGTGAATAACTGGAGAGAATGATGGAGAAGCTTGCACATCTGCAATCAGCTTTGGTCAATCGGTCGTCCCCACTGCTCCTTCACGACAACTCGCGACCCCATACTGCGCAACAGACAGTCTCCAAGCTGCAAGAGCTGGGGTTGGAAGCTCTCCCTCCTCCGCCATACTCACCAGACCTTTCACCTACCGACTATTACTTTTTCCACAATTTAGACAACTTTTTAGTGGGTAAAAATTCAATTCCCGAGAGGCAGTACAAAACGCTTTTGAAGAGTTTGTTGCCTCCCGTCCAGCTGATTTTTACAAGAAGGGCATCAATAAACTGACAATGCGTTATCAAAGATGCGTCGATTGCATGGGTAATTACTTCGAATAACAGAAATAAAAAATTTTGAAAAATAAGTACTTTCACTTATTGCATACAAAACGGCAATTTCATAGGTACTAAAAGACCTATTACATATAAGTATTTAGAAATGCATAAGTATCATAATTTAATCTGGTTACTACACTAAAGTCTGCTTATGTGAGATGTATAAGGTTAATTACTTACTTTAGTAACTGTTTTTATATCTAATAAACAGTCCTAATTACACTTCTTATATATGGTGTTTGAAGTCATCAACATCATCGATTCTTTGACAGTTCTCTGCCGAACATGGGGCTGTCCTTAGCAAGACAGTTTTGTCCAACTATACCCCGCTGATCAGACGGGTTGTTATAGGGTTTGTTTCAAGAGTTCCTTCTCTTTGCATTTTTGCATGAATTTGTCCTGCATAATTTGCCCTCGCAGTAGCTTCTTAAGACACCCATGGAATGAATAGGAATGGTGAAGTTCTATTTTTAACCAACTTCGTAAAATGAGAAGGTTACTCATAAGTACTCATAACTTTCGACTGGGAGAACCGATTTTCATGATTATTTTTTTGTTTCAAAGCTGGTGCTTCCCGTGTGGTTCCATTTTATTTTTATTTTTTTGTGGAATAGGCGGGCAAACGAGCAGACGTATCGCCTGATGGTAAGAGATTACCGCCGCCCATGGACACCTGCAACACCAGAGGCGTCACAAGTGCGTTGCCGGCCTTTGGGGGCGGTGAGGGGGGGTAGAGGGGGGGTGGAGGAGGTTAGGGTACTGTGCGGCGTAAACACAGCGCAGGCGCTGTTTCTCACCGGTTTTCTGTGAGGCCGTGGTATCACCCCGGTTTAGCCGGCCCATTCATGCCGAAGCGTGGTGCTCCCACTGTTAAATTTGGTCCAGTTCTGACAATGTCATCCATGAGAAAACCATATATGTCTTCAATTTGCATTAAATATGTGCGTTACAAAATGACGAATAACTCACGTAATCACCTCAACGAATTTCGATGATTCTTTTGTTATTTGAAAGCTGGTGCTTTCCGCGTGGACCCATTTCAATTTGGTACAGTTCTTGTAGTCAGTTTTTAACCGACTTAAAAAAAGGCCTATGTTCCACTGTATGCATTTTGTAAAAGTTTTATATTAAAATATTTAATGCGTCAACACATAGAGAAGCACAAGTAAATCCTAACAAGTCATTTCTACCCTAGATATAAGAACTTTTCTCACACTAAGCAAACATGAGTGCCAATCACTAAAGTTACTATTCTGAACATTCAGAGATGGAAGTTTTAGTAGCTCGTATGGTGTAAGGACCCTTCACCGAGAATTGAGAAATACGATCACATTTGAGGCATTGGCAGCTGGCTCAGAGCGTGGGTAAGGCAAGCCGCAACATTTAGTAATCAACCAACAGTTGGCAATCATCGTGATACTATCATGGCTCATGGCGGGTCCCATTACGTAAAAATTACGATTACCGTAATGAAATAGTAGTGATGTGGTGTTTTACTGGAAGTGGCAAGGGTAGACTTAGTGCTACAACATTGTTCCCAGATTTCCTAGAATATACACATAATTTCATTGTTATTTATATATAGGTAGGTACATAACTAATAATGTCACGGTTCATCACATCATCACCTTTTGACAGAACATTATTTGAGGTTATCGCATAGTGTGTTATTGTACCCAAAGGATTCTGGCCAGTTTTTTTACGACCAAAAGTTTGTCTCATCTGAACACAGCATCTGAATTGTTTTCTTATAAAAAAAGCTTACTTACAAAACTAATCTAGTCACTGGTTGGAGACTACAGAGATTCGGAGCGGCCAGTCGCTTTCAAATTCGTGTGTCTGTAAATCCATACTGTTGTTAGTGAAATGAGAAGTTACCTAGTGACAAAGCCTAGTGTAGATTTTTTGAAAATTTAGATTTTAAGGGCTTTGGTTACATAAGTTAAATTATAGTTATGTATAAAATCATTACTCTTGAATTCTGCTCATGCTTTCCAACAGGCAGGGCAGAGTCATTTTGGCAGCTAATTTGTTTTTCTTCCTAGCCTTATCCCAAGATTATTTAGGGTCGGCTACTAGTTTCACCCGGGTTTACCTGAAGAATATCAGTTTTTACACGGAGCTACTGGCATCGGACCTCCGCAACCCTGAGGGTAGAAACCGAATTCTAAGGTTGAAACTAGTGTCAGTATATGAGGGCACTGACTTCTCAAATAACGATTGCCATAGATGTTCATGGCAACCGGGACCGACGGCTTAACGCGTGCCAAACTTCCATACTCCAGGCTGGCGGTAATAAGAATTTCATAACGAAAAACCCAATACATTACTTTGGCCCGACTCGGGAATCGAAACCGAGACCTTTTGATTGGCAGTCGCATACGCGAACCGCCAGACCGACAATCGAAAAAAAAAACTATGATATTTAATATTAATTTACAAACAATCTTGTTATGTCTCTTTTGAAAGTGAAAGTAATTCGATTACTATTTATAAAGTTCGAAATTCAAATCAAGAACATACTTTTATTACCGACCGCGCTTTCGATACTCGGTTAACTACGCTCGCCTGCCTTATCTAGCGGCTCTAACTCTCCACAAAGACAGTGAGCCGCTTGAAATAATTACGTGGATGTAATCATTACAGGCGACGATTAGTTCTCAGATAGCTTCGCTCCTCTGAACACATACTATAATAAAAATTGTATTAAGAATTGCGTCTTTCTGTACGACATCACGTAACTACCTGAAACTAGAATGTTACAGAAATTCGTACAGCAGTTTTTTGGAGAAAATAGATTGATGAGCTCACAATGCTAGGAATATAAGGCTTTGTTGTTTGACCTACTGAAACTTTATATAATTAAGGTCGATGGTAATGTATCTAAATCGACTGTACTCGAGGAGTCCTTCTCATAGATCGCAAAAAAATGGAAGATACAGGAATATGAATAAGACAAAGAAATATGACTGTGGTGTTGGACTTGTGAACAAATGGTTGCAGGCTTGACCTTATCCAGTGCAATAAGATCGATTACTACGTAACATAAAAATTAAGCTTAACTTTATGGGTTTATAAGATTACAAGTAATCTGATACCCACATAACTGTTATTCGTGTATTAAAAAAATTAGAATCTTATATTAAATTATTAGATATAAGATATGTACTTAATAGCTGATTATAAAAGCTTTAATTTATATATCAAAAACCATTAAATTATTTGACAACGTAATATAAGAAGCGGTATATTCTAATCGTAATAGTAACATACTTAAGATGACTGATTAGATATTACTAATATCCGCTATAAGATCATTGATTTAATTAAAATAATCTGTAACTCAAAATCAGTAACAAAATGAATGCCGATAAAGTTTAACTCAAAATAGTTCTACTTTCAAAAGATCAGGTTACTTCTCGTCAAACGATACTTATACAGGCATTAGAGCCACGGTTTTCGTTGGTGATTGCAAGACCGGAGGCCCAATGATGCAGAAGCATCACTAGCCCGCCATGGTGTGGGTCACCATGCTGCATTGTTGCATTGTCTGCATTCGCAGTGAGCATGGTAAGCACCACTCTTGGATTCTGCTTATGCTTTCCATCAGGCAGAGTAAAATCATTGTAGCAGAGATATGCAAAATACGTGATGGATGAAGAACACGGTGTCACCACCCTATTCATTCCATGGGTGTCGAGAGCCGACTAAGGGAACATACTACCGTGAAAGAGCCACGCTTTGGCATGAATGGGCCGGCTCGACCGGAGTGATACCACGGCCTCACAGTAAACCGGTGTAAAATAGCGCTTGTGATGTGTTTCACCCAGAGAGTGAGGATACCGGAAGCCCATATCCCCAACTCCTCCCCTCATACCCTCCCCTCACACCCCTCCCCTTATCCCCCTCCCCATCCTCCAAAGGCCGGCCTGACGCCTCTGGTGTTGCGGGTGTCCATGGGCGAAGGTAATCATTTAGTATAGTATATTTTCACTTTTGTATTGGACGTAGAATGCCTTGCAATTTCATAAAATGACGCTCAACATTCAAACATTGTTGTAGCATCCATACTAATAATTATAAATTCGAAAGTAACTCTGTCTGTCCGTCTTCTTACGCGTTCAAAGGTTTAACCGCTGCACCGATTTCAATGAAGTTTGTCATAGAGATACTTTGATTCTTGAGGAAGGATATATGCTTCTCTTTTCCAGCAATAACCGACATAAACGCTGGTGGAGCGGCGTGAACGACATCAAATAATATTTTATTTCTTTGTTGTCAAATTAAAAAACATTAAAAAATCCAATAATCGATCAACACATCACTAAAACTGCCTGTCACCAACAGATGGCGCTAGCACCTCCTTTTAAACGAAAGCAATCGCAATTACGTTCGGTTCACGCACCGCTAGCATTACGGCCACATCTAAAAATACACCGGGGGTAGATAGAGATCTTAACTACACCGTATCGACGTTCATCGGGGCCATCTTACCGGCTATAGACGATTCTTTTGAATATTTTTAGTGTATTTACAGCGATGTTTCTAGAAGTTTAATTAGATACAAAGTATGACATGTGTTTGAGTTATGGTTATGTGATGCAAAAATTCCTTTTTTAAATAATATTTAGGCCATATGAGAAACTTAGTGTATCATCAACAGCTTTTAATAGTCCAGTGATGGATATAAGCTGCTCCTTTGAAAGGAGGTTTTGAACTTTTGACCAACAAAACCATGCTGCCTAGACCGATTGGTATGTGGTTTTCTCCTTTTTTTGACGTGATGTTGTACGGCGCAGTTCTCCCTTAGTCGCCACTTACGACACAAATGGGGTAATTAGGGGTAGTAACAATCTGTATTTTTAGCCGACTTCGAAAAAGGAGGAGGTTCCCAATTCGACCGTATATATATTTTGTTTTTTTATGTGTGTTCGCGGATAACTTCGTCGTTTATGGACCAATTTTGATGATTCTTTTTTTAATGGAAAGGAAGTATCCCAACGGTGGTACCATAATAAGGACATTAAAATCTGATGATAGAAATCGAGTCGAATCTTGAAGTCGGTTTTTATTTTGTTAAAATTTTACTTTTTTACACAGGATTTAGATTCTAAGGACTCTGGAAAACACCCAAAGATTATTTAATTTTAAGTGTTTTAATTTTACCAATTGGCCGTTTTAAAGTAACAATCCAAAATGGCTTGCACACAACCAAATATCTTTAAATAATGCATGTCTATAAACTGTGTGGTGGCAGGTTAAGAATACTTATTATCACAACCCTTAATCAGCCGGCTAATGGAGCAAATTCTGCCAGAAAAAAGCACCGGAAAGAGAAGGAAAACTTGGCACAAACTCTTTGCCAACACATCGTGGTTCATTAGGGCAAAACATACTTTCTAAGTAGATGCCTTAACCCAGTAGTGGATTATTAAAGCTATATGATTGTTTTTATTTCATTATCTCAAGATCGAAGTACCTTCAAGGTCCAAGCTTCCCTCATTGACCTCAACCAAATCATTAAGTATTGCTCAAGTGGAATTATGTGACGCAAGAGCTCTTACTCGTACAATAGAAGTATCGTGACGTGTTTTGTTATTACGCAACCGGTTCAATTTTATTGTGAACTGACAATAGATTGCACTGTCGTAGCTCATATCTATAAAATATAATATTGTAATGTATTTTACGAAATATGTATTATGATGTCTATCTAAGTGTGTACATATGTATGTAGATCGTTTTGACACGCGAAGGTTGTCTGCGAACAATCTTATATGATAATAAGATTTTAATTTGAAAATTATGTATGTTTTATAGCACATGAGTGTAGTTGGCAAATTGTATAGTAATAAGGTTTTGTAACATATTTTAAATTTTATCAAATATTCCCATCAAGAAAATACATTTCCTCGAAAGAAATATGGATTAAATAAAGTTTTCTGAGAGAGGAGGTAAATTGTTGACAATTTTTTATCACCAGGCTTTTTATAATTTTACTCCAAATATATTCAATTTAAATAAAACTATATCAATTCGGTTGGAACGCAATTATTACTTGAGTAAATGAATAAGTAATTTAAACCTTGAGATTAACTTATGGTAGATCCAACATCATCATCATCAGCTTACCGCAGTCCTGCTGGATAGTAAGCCTCTCCAAATTCACGCCACATAGTTCGCTCCTCGGCTTCTGGCATCCAGCTCCTGCCAGCCATATTGCGCAAATCGTCACTCCATTTACCGAGATCCAACATATATCAAGAAAAAATGAATGGGTTAAACTCAAGTTCTAATGACCTCTTGCCACTTTTGCAATACTCAAACATTAGTCATCGCAATACCTTCACAGCATAAAAGAATATTTCTACCAACCACATACAATCAATAACAAAATTCCCATACGTAACAATGGATGTCCAACAGAGGACGCGACACATTTCAATAAACTCGTACGCATCTATCAATTTGTCACTCCCCGTCATCAGCACATGAATGGTGCTCTGTGAATCGTAGGTAGACATCAGACCTTAGAGTAGTTATATACAGACACTTCACTTTTTTTATCTTAAAGTACTTTCAGTATTAACCTAATATTTGATAGGTTTTTTTTAATGTATTGCCTGCCAAAATTACTCTACACTGCCTGATGGAAAGCATAAGCAGAATCCAAGAGTGGTGGTCACCATACACATTGCGAGTGAAGACAATGCGGCATGGCGACCCACACCATGGCGGCCTAGTGATGCTTCTGCATCTTTTAGTCTAGTCAACAAGTATGGAACTTGTAGACTAGACTATTTGGGCCTCCGGTCTCGCACTCACCACGAAACACGACAGCACTGCTGCTGTCATTTTTCGTTGATTTTCTGTGCGAGGGTAGTACCGCCCCGGTCGAGCCGGCCCAACCGTGCTGAAATCAGCGTGGCTCTACTACCTTCTTAGATAGTATTTGCAGAGGAGCAGTCGTAGAGATAATAGGGACTAATAGTTAGCAATATTGAATGCTTAGCCACAGGTTGAGATATAGATTTCACACGGGACAAACATTGTGTGAAGAACACTATTATTTGTTCTGTGTGTGCTGCCTAGGTGGCGCAGTGGTAGCATATGCGACTGCTGGGTTAGGCAAGGTATAATCTGCAAATGTTTGTTTCGGAGTTTGGGCGTTTTTAACCGACTTCCAAAAGGAGGAGGTTCTCAATTTAATCTTTATTTTTTATATATGTACACGGATTACTCCGTCAATTTGTGGATCGATTTTGAAAATTATTTTTGTATTCGAAAGGGTATGCTCCCCATGTGGTCCCATTGCCACCATATCAGGATCTGATGATGGGATCCTAAGGAAATCGAAGGAAACCCTCAAATTTACGTGAGCGCCTGCAATGAAGTTAAGAGCAATTGTCTGCATGCCTTCATATTCTGTAGACATCATTTAAATTCATAATATATAAAACGGGACCTAACGTTATTGTCAGTTTACCTCAAACCACTTGAATTATAGTAACCTATAGAAGATAGTCCATTTGAGATTTTATTACAAAAAAAAATTACCTGAAGTCCTTTCGATTCTATGCAGTATGTATGTTACCTTTAGTCGTATTCTTTCAAGTTATTTAGATGAAATAATAATGAAAGACTTGAGAAAGACTAAAAAGCGAAAAAAAAAAACTTCGTTTAAAAAAACCGAGTTCAAAAACTAAAAAGTATCAAATAACTTAATTTGAATGTGCTATCTATTCATAGGTTTGAAGTCAATGCCAAGCCAAAATATAATAGTAGGTACCGCACTCGCCGCGCGTGACCTTGAGCGGGATAGCTGCTCTTCGCGTAGAACAAAACAACCGAAGCGTCGGTGAAGTCGTTGACGTTCGTCTCGAAATATAGCGAGTGTGGTACCTATTATTACATTTGGCTTGGCACTGACTTCAAACCTATGAATAGGTAGCACATACAAATTAAGTTATTTGATACATTTTAGTTTTTGAAGTCGGTTTTTTAAACGAAGTTTTTTTTTTCTACGTATATTATATACGTATTTACAAAAAAAAAATACAAAAACAAAAACCGACTTCAAGGTTCGACTCTATTTCTCTTGGATGCCATCATCAGATCCTTTCCATTAAAAAAAGAATCATCAAAATCGGTCCATAAAAGACGAAGTTATCCGCAAACACACCAACAATAATAATATACGGTTGAATTGAGTACCTCCTCCTTTTTTGAAGTCAGTTAAAAAACAAAATAAATATTTGTGTATTTATATCAGTTGTCTAGTACTCATAATACAAACTCTGCTTAGTTTGGAACTAGATAGCGTGTGTTAGATGTCCGACATTATTTATATTGTATAATGTATATTGAATTCAAGGTTCGGTAACCTTACTTACTCAGTTAAAAGCACCGAAAGTTATAGTTGACATCGATTTTCTGTGAGAACATATTCCAAGGGGTCTGACTCATGTGTACTAAAGCATGGGTCTTCCACGATCAAGCAAAATTTTTCTCTGGTTCCATCAACGCTAATCAATGGTATCCCATCAAGAGTTAAGTCATACATTTGTTATTCAGTTAGAAATGTTAAAATTCCCTAGCTCAGTGAGCCAAAACCTCAAATATTCGAAGGGATATACCATTCAAATTAATGTTGTTCTTAGTGGTATTGAATGTGAGGTAGTGGTTAGCCACGGTCCGCTGGCGACCGATAATTGTCCGACTGATTGACAGCCCCGATGTATCCCACATACTGATTGATACACACTGCTCGAAAGATCGATGAACATTACGAATTTCAAGTTTTGAACTGGTTATCTAGGTGCCACTGACTGATCTTCATAGTAATATTTCTTAAGACATGCTATGTGAGAATGTGTAAACTTGAAATTAATAGAACTTGTACAAAAGAAATTACACCGAGACAGAAAAAAATGTCTTGGTCATTGTACAATTATTTGGTCTGGGTCGAAATCGAACTCAAAAATACCTTTGGACTGTCTGGTTTCGGTTAGATATATAATAATAACTACTCGAGACATCTGACAGAAGGTCGTCTGATCGGAATATCGATAAAATCCATTCTAAACTAAAAGTAAAATGCTGATAAACACACGCATATTTTAGCAAAAATACATTCTAGATAATTTAAATTCAGGTACATAATACGTAAATCGTATTCATAACTTCAACAGCAGAGATCAATAATCTTCAGATTTAGATCTATCTATATAACCAAACTACGCCATCAAATAAATGTATCTCTTTTCCTCTTTGTTTAAACTTCAATATCATTCAATCATATCTTTTTTCTTCTCCTGTTTTCTTTTCATTGAAGTTGCTACACATACATCCTAATTCACAAACCCCTTGCTCGATGGTTTTATCAGCCGTATAATTCAAAACTTACTCGACCAAATCCGTGTATTGTTTAAATTCCATCAAACACATAATTTGTATTCATATTACAATACAATTCGATTCTTGTTCATACACGTCCCTATCACCACTTTTAAGTTAAACCACATATTTATTACTATTGCATTATTTGAACTTGCTGCATCGTTTGAATTTCTAATAAAACCCTTTTTGTGGGAATGTTTCAATAGAAAATTATTGAAATCATTGTTTTAATGTATGAGGATCCATTTCAGGACATCTGCAACTTAAAAAACACAAAAATATATGTATAAGACAACCTGTACGTGTATTTATTTGGGACGTGGGAGAGCCACGCTTCGGCATGAATGGGCCGGCTCGACCAGAGTGATACCACGGCCTCACAGAAAACCGGTGTGAAATAGTGCTTGCGCTGTGTTTCACCGAGTGGGTGAGGATACCGGAGGCCCATACCCCACCCCTCCCCCTATCTCCCCCATGCCCTCCCCTCCCCCTATCTCCCCCCCCAACACCCAAAGGCCGGCAACGCACTTATGACGCTTTCGTGACGGTTTCGGTGTCCATGGGCGGCGATAATCGCCGCAATACACTACATATTATGCATCTTAGGTACTCTTTTCTAACTCTGTAATATGGTGTGAAAATAGTGATTTTGTCTATCTATCTCTATTTTCATATGTACCCTTATATTTGTGTCTATGTATGTTATGTTGTGACTATGAATATGTGTATGTAAAAGTTTAAATATGTTGTGAACTGTGTATATTTTGACTACTTATTAGGTATGAAATCTCTTTGCTTATATTATAAGATTTCTATACCACACGAAGGTTGACTGGAAGAGAATGCCCCTAGGCATTAAGTCCGCCGTTGTATAAACTGAATGCATAAAGTTCATAAAAAAAACTTAAGAAAATAAGTACGTTGCTTCCTTGTTGGCTTGCTCTTTATTAATCTCAAATTCTTGATCGTGTCGAACATTTTTTTTTAAAGACAACTCCCGCATTAGGAGTATACATCCTGTGTCGCGGGGGACTTTTACAAACATACATGAAACGGACACAAAGAACACCCATACTCAGAACAACAATTTGTGGATCACACAAAGGGCTGTTCCATGTGGGATTTGAACCCACAACACTTGGTGCAGTAGGAAGCGGCGTGGCGACCGCTTAAAGCACTAGGCCGACCGTGCGGTCAGGTCAGTTTTGTTTGGTTTAACAGTAATAATTATCATAAATTTAATGGTTCTTTTTGAAATAGACATTTTCATGTTCACTTAGAAAATATGTGACCCCTTTCGAAACGAGTATTATTGTAAGGAAATTAGAAAACTGACCACATACTCCATAGTTTCCCAGCCACTCTTATCATCAACCTATCACTATAATGTAAGGGTTGACAGCACTGACGTGTGCTGTAATCATTTCAGTGTCATGTTTTTTTTTTTCTCAATAGAATTCAATAACGCGCCTTTGTCGTAGAAAACCTCCCAGTACTAATGGTTGCATGTTACACCGTACTGTAAAAATGTTCTTATAAGCGAGTTATATTTTCCGTGAATCAGTTTTCGAAGCAACTCGAATTTCAGGTTCGACAAGCTTAAGTTTTAACACAGGTCATTTAATTACAGAGCAAAGTGGATTGTCTCAACAGCTTCGCGATGATGTCTTGACCTCCACGATTGCATTACTGTAACATATTTTTTTCATGTCTGCGAATAAATATGTTCCCAAGAATAGTGAGAGTTAGGCATGCTGCTGTAAAAGAAAACATTAAAAATGTCTTTCCCCTACAAATGAAATTGGGAAAAAGACAGTATATAGTATATATTTAATTTAGTTATAAATATTTAGTTTCATTATTACTCAAAGGATCATCTTTCTTTTATGGCATACGTGCTAACGAGTAATGGGTCACTTGATGAGATCTTCCACTCTGCAAGAATCAGTTGGGCTCCAATAATTTCACAAGAAAAGAAAAAAAATGCTGAGCTTCGGTTTTTCGAGAGGCGATCACACCGATCGAGTTTGTATTTCTTCAGGTATTTTCTATGTATGGTTTGAGGAATCTGTGCTCTATAAGCTTAGGTCTCGGTGTGAGAGACTCCCGCTACCATTTAATAGCATTTCTATTGTAACACAAAACGCGACCGACAGGAAGGCAGACATCTAATTTGACGTTTGACATAATTCCACCACCCATTATATTTTGACAAAGATATTGTTTGACATACCATCAATTATGTTTCTTTTTTATTCCCTTTATTATAGAGTTCTAATTTGCTTGGCATATAGTAGTTATAAGTATATTGCAAGGCATAAGATATAGAAAGTGTACTTTTGTATAATTTCGTAAGATTTTTCCGTCGGTCTTAGATTTTATTGTGTAATAAGAAAATTCTCTCCATACTAATTCTTTATAACCGCTTTTTTATATTTATTACTGTTATGTCTATAACATGCGTTGCAGAACAGAGAACATATCTGTAGTAAAAAATTCAATATTTCCAAATTAACGATCACTCACCGTCAAAAGGCTTGAATGTTTGTTTAACACCGACGTGGAACAGAAGAGGACATTAAGAATTTAGTAAGTTACTGTTATTAAGCTGTTTTTAAATAGTTAGGCATATATGACAAACTTATGATATATCCATAGCCTTATTAGACGCCATATTGCTATTATACTAAAGTTTCTGTAGAACATACTCATTGTTAACTTAAGTTTAATACAAATAGGCCAATATATCTCGATAGACAAATATGATAACGTTGACCTTGAGTTTGGAATCAATTTTTCAAGTTATAAGTATATTCTTCTATTCTGTATTCTTAAAAATGCTTGTTCTGACTATACCCACGGTAATAAAATGTAACCTTGTCCACGATTGACCTGCCAGACAAATCTGAATGACTCAACCCTAAATTTCTATCAAGTAACTCTTCAACATTACTATACAACATCATTCCTACAACTTCAAATTTTTCGTGTAAAGCATTTTCAACTTTATTACTCTTATAATAACGACTGTTGATGATTTTCTCGATGATTATGAAAATAGTGAGTCATTAGGTACTAGACTAAAGAGTTTAAAATTGTCAGTTCCTTTTAAAATGAGTCCACTTTACATTTAGATGTCGTAGACATGTTGTTAGTCACTGAATTAAGAGATTAAATTGTTAGTGTAGCTCCATATAGTCGACTAACTAGAAGATGATCTATTTTATTAGTAGAATTAAGGATGGACGGAAGTATATTAACAGGTGGGAAGCCAGATCGTAGATCTAAGTTGTAACTATGAAGCCATTAAATTTCCCAGCAGACATCGCAATAAGACTTTTACTTGTTAAGAAAACTTTTCTTTTAAAGAAAATAGTTTGCTACCATCATTATCAAAAGCTGCTAGTCTGAACATATTCTGAACTGAACATCTTCAGTTCATCAGACAGTGAGTTTTGGCCAGTTGGCCAAACTATAACACTGGCCAGGCGGGTTTGGATACGGTATTACAGTTAGATGGTACTATTTTATAAGTTTTGGCCCAAATTACCAATTACATTTCTTTCGAAAAAAATATTTGAGTTACAATTTCGACTTGAATTCCAATGTGGTCGACATGCTGAAAATAAAAATCAGCTATTACAACATGATTTCGCCAGTAGACATACATTCATGTTAGTGCTACCTGCGAATAAATGCTAAACGCTAATTTTAATCTAAGATTCGTATTCACAACCGCCGTTCCCACGGATCATCTGTGACCACAACACTTATGATCTCCGAGACAACTCGTGCCGACACAAGACAGAAGTTACTTCTTTAAACTAGTGATATAAATAGACATTGAAAAGAAAAATACATATTTGTTTTATTTTTTGTTAACAAATATATGCGAATCGTATGTCTGATATCATCTCCCTAGCTAATGCCCGCAACTTCGTTCGCTTGATTACTTCTAATTTCGTGATTCTAGCTCTGTAAAATACAATCTTCTTTACAATCGTTCATCCCTTTTACCTCCCATAGTCCTTAAAGGGATTTTTTTAATAATCCTTGCTAAAAGAGAAAACTAAAAATAACAAAAAGTCTGGCAAAATTTATAGTGTCTGTGTCCACTCTAGCACATTTCGGTTCCAGCGACCATCGGTTCGTCAGGACACATGACCGTTGTTTCATATTGTTCAAAATATACTTGGTTGTAGATTACAAAGTTATAATTTATCAAGTAACTTCTGCAGTCTGTCTACCTCATTTTAAAAGGTGATACGTCAAAATTGATCTGAAACTATGAGTGAATTAGCGCAATTTTCTGCGCGTGTTGTTTTACATAATACGACTGGTACATTTGAAAATAAAGAAATATACTGCTGTCGACTTTTAACAGATCTCATCCTTTTTATCTTAAAGTTAAATTGTGAACTTATTTTGAAGGTTCTTTTTGATAGTTATTTAATCGGATCGAAAATATTTTATGCAAATATTCTCAGACTTTAAATAAATCATGATTAATTATCATGATTATAATAAAGGTTTTATTAAATTGTGGCCTCTATTTATCTAAAGGGTTAATTTTTTTTCTTCAAAATCAAATAGCATCAAATGAGAAACATATTTAAGTGTAAAAAAAAAGGGGAAATAAATTTTTCTAATTGTTTCACAAATGACGAAGTTCTAAGGTAACATCAATAAACAAACATACCCTTCTTTTCTGAGACTCGACCCTCAGGCGCGGTTCCAGGGGGAGGTCACAGGGGACATGACCCCCAAAATTGTACCCATATAACTTTTTCCCTTCTACTAGAACCTGATTACCAAATATTATCATCCCAATAGATTTACCAATAAAAAACAAAAGATATCTATTTGTTTTTGATGTGTGCAATAAAATTGTGTATTGTGCAATAAATTCTAGACCCCCCCCCCAAAATTTCAGGCTGCGGCCGCTCCTCCCTCTGGTCCTTAATTAAACAGACACTACCACTGCGGTATCTAACTATGTTGAATCTGTACTATGTTAAACAATCTGCTGATAAACATACTTATCTATTCTTAAATACACCTATACAACTTAGCACGAACGTGCTGGCTCGGCCGGAGCGGTACTACCCTCGCACAGAAGGTCAACCTAAAATGACAGCGTTCGTGCTGTCGTGTTTCGTTGGTGAGTGCAAGACCGGGGGCCCAATGATGCAGCAGCATCTCAATAGGCCGCCATAGTGCGGTTCACCATGCTGCATTATTGCATTGCATGCTTTTGCAATTGGATTCTGATCATACATTGCATCAGACAAAGAGTCACTTTGGCATTCTCATATATATAATAATATACAAATTTTAACAAAAAAAAACGACTTAAATCTAGATCAAATTTAAATGGGACCACCAGCTTTCAAATAAATAAAGAATCATCAAAATCGGTTCACCCAGTCGAAAGTTATGAGGTAACAAACATAAAAAAAAATATACAGTCGGATTGAGAACCTCCTCCTTTTTTGAAGTCGGTGAAAATACTGTGGTTTTTTATTTTATTTTTAAGACAACTCCCGCATTAGGAATTTACATCCTGTGTCGCTGGGGACTTTACAAACATATATGAAACGGACACAAAGAACACTCAGAACAACAATTTGTGGATCACACAAAGTGTTGTCCCATGTGGGATTTGAACCCCACTTGACGCAGTAGAGAGCGACGTGGCGACCACTTAAACCACTAGGACAACCGTGCAGTGCAATTTTTAGTGCTCATCTCACGATCAGTTCTAACTGGGAACCAAACCCACGACCTCAAGCTTAGCTGTCAGGATTAGAAATAAATTTTCTTTAAATTATTAAATAAATATTACATAATTACTAAATGCTCGATAACAAAAAAAATACAGTGACGTCACTACTGCACAAACGTGTTGTAGAAATATCGTCATCGGCATCCCTCCTCGTCAGGTGTCAGAGATCAAACACATGCACAAGATACATTGACCGTGAGAAAAAAAATCCGCTTCAATATGAATTTTAACGAGTTCAAAAGAGGTGCTAAATGTTGACACTTAATATAAGACACATATAAAGCAACAGTAGCATAAGTCCACAAAAATACAAAAACTAAAATTAAACCTACTGGTTAACAGCATAAGATCAATTTTAGAAAGTATCAGTTTTCATGCCAGAATCTGTCTTTGGTCATTCCAAGTTATTTTTTTAAGAACATGAGATTTTAAAACCGCGATAGTGTAGTTCAAGGGAACTACTAGATGTTATCGATAAATTATACAGGTGAGTCAGAACGTGAAATATTATTGGGCATGATGACCAGACTAAATGGCTGGTCCGTTCGAAGTCATGGCTGCGTTCGGCTTCGTTTACTATTGCAAGCTGTTAAGATTGTAAGCTAAGATTTACTTTTATCGCAGCTCAATAAAACCGTGCAATTGTAACCGATACTTGTTACTGGAATGTGCGTTCAAGTAATCTACTTTCATTAATAACTTTACTCATTCGGAATTAGATCTGCTCTCTTAACCGTAACCAAAGCATTTAAGGCTCTTGAATAAGTTACTATCAGGCACTATCTTGGTGTAAATTTACAGGCCTATAGTTTTTCATTCTGATTTTTTTTAAAGATCACACTTATTGTATTTCTAACTTATTTTTTTCTATTTCTTATTTCGTGTTTTTAACTCTGAAAGTGTCAAGTTCCACGCGACTGTTCATCCCTTATTTTATGGGAGGAAATTTTCGAAAATATATTTTTATTTTCAAATTTCGTGTTTAAGTTAAGTTGTACGTTGATAAAGTAGTCAGTCGTGTCGTTAAGACGTGAGTGCGAGACAAAACCAATGATGCAGAATCATCACTAGGCTGTCATGGTGTGTAACATGAGTATGGTGGCCAACACTCTTGGATTCTGCTTATGCTTTCCATCAGTTATAGTAGAAGCACTTTGATGCTTTGTTTTATAAAAAACGCATTCTTTCATGACGACTGGACACTTGGCCCTCAATGCCGTAAGAAATCTCTTTCACATACTGCTAAGAATTGTGCAGCATTGCGTGTGGTATTGTTATGATCAAAACTTTTCTGTATCTTTTATACTAAACATTTGACAAAGCAGATTGGTGTTATTCTGTACGGTGATCTGGGACCTACGAACCTAGTGATCTGCGAATGAGATTGACTACCTAATAGATGATTTTAAGTACTTTAAAAATATTTTTATATAAGTTTTTATTTAATAAGACTACAGAAGAGGTGTTCATAAATTCCAAAAGTAGGAACATTGAATGACAAATGATTTATTAATTTACGAAAGAATACAGTTATTAATATTTTCGAGAAATGCAGTATAAGAGGAAGGCAATATATCCAAATACAGATGGTTCAGGAAATGTAAATACTAAAAATAGGGAGATTTATCTCGAAAGACAATATGAAACAGATAGTCTCGGCGATAAGGCGACTATTTTTGTATAAATAGATCCTCTTCACACTTTAAAACGTTGACATCGAAAAAAAATAATTGAAATACCTTAAATACCGATCTAATGGCAAATCTTAATTTTGTCATAAACAAACTTAAGCCTATAAATGGCCAAACTTAAAACAGTTTGAATCCTAATCTTAAAATCAACAGAGTAAGAGCTACATTCCAACTAAAACATTTTTCCGATACAAAACGTATAATTGTATTAATATCTAATACAAATTTCTTTTTGCATATAGTCAAAGTGTTTCTATTCAAATAAATAATTTATTCTTTACATCCTAAAGTTGAAGTTTGAAGGGTGTACAAAACGAAAGGTAGATATTATTTTGTGCGATCGCCACAAAGCAATATGCAAATAGTGGCGGGAAGTTCGCATGGTCACAAACCGATTGTTTCGCAGTGCGAATGAACGTCGATAAATGGAGTGTTGCGCAATTCTGTGACAATGGCCATATTTAGCCGGCGATGCTTATCTAACGTGTTCATATATGTGCTAATGTAGGAAGTTAATAGACTTGCAAACATACTTTTCTAATTCAAAGGAAATGTAAAGACTGAACCTATTAAAGTAATAAAATACTTATATTGATTTTTACACCATTGTATTCTTGGTGTCATTTCTCTTACAGATTATAAAAATAGAAAGCACATATAGTTTGCCGTAAAATAATTGTTATATCATGGAACGCGGAAGTTTAAAAGTTAGAAAAGCACAGAGAGTTTGAGAGCAAAGGCAAAGCATTTTGGCTAAACTAATGAATTAAAAACCTATTTTGAATAACTCAAAGACATCATTACACGGCAGCAAACAGACAATTTAATTCCAGCAATCACACATAGGTAAGAAATAATAGGTACATACTCGTACATAGGACTCACATACTAGTGTGCAACATTGAGAAAATATAATACTATGGTGAAAATTACTTCATTGTGTTGTGGTGTGTTACAGTCTGCAGTGACAGTTACTTTCTTCTGTCAGTCTGTCATCTATCGACCCACGTCGAGTGTGACTCTTAAATATATCTTAAGTATTCGGTGATATCATCATCCTCTTGATCACACGCAGTAGGTACAGGACAAACTTCCTTACTCATTTAGCCCAGTATTTGAAGCAGCTTATTAAATCATTTAGTTGTATCATAAAAAAGAATAACCTCCAGGTTTAGTGTACTTTTCGAAGTGTGGGCACCTTGCCCCAGCACCACTGAAGCGTGCCTTCGAACCTCACGCACCACGCATCACCAATTTGATCCAATCACGGCTTCCCTCAGTAAATATGTAAGTGGTTCTGGTCGGTTGAGCCCGGTAACGAGGCGCCGGGGCACCGCCGCTGATCAATTGGACTTAAGTTCAAGGTTCCTGATAAATAGGTTTAGACAATCGTTTGATTTTAGTATTTTGGTGTTACATAAGAAATTTTATAAGTTAGCTTTTAGGACAAGAACTGGGGATAAGGCCAGACCGCTTCATGGAAAAGACGGTGATAAAGTTAGCAATGATTTAGTAATAGAGAATTCAAAAAAAAACATACATATGATTGTCTTATTACACTTATATCACACGATCGTGAATATAATATGGATCATAATTGATAGACAACTGTTCTGATTCCAGCTCTGGCGATAACTTTAGCCATCTATCAAGACTTGTATTGCAGACCTGTACAAATAAGCAAAATACATGCAAAAGTGAAAAACGCGGTCACTTTAGTACCTAATTTAATATATCTGTCTAGCCGTTTTACCTGCATAATAGAAAATAAAGCAAACATAACATTACAAAACTTTTAAGTCATCCACATTACACACTATATGTATAAATTACTAGCTGAACAACGCGGTGTTACCCGCGGAAAAAAGTTAGGCTAAAAAAAGTAGCCTAAGTTACTCCTTAGATCATCAGCTATATCCCAGTGAAAGTACTCGTCAAAAACGGTTCAGCCGTTCCAGAGATTACCCAGAACAAACAGACAGACCGACAGACAGACCAAAATTGTAAAAAATGATATTTTGGTACATGTATCGTGTATACATACATATGCATTTATTAAGAAGCGGTTATTTTAATATTACAAACAGACACTCCAATTTTATTTATTTGTATAGATTTGACACATTTTCTATACACAGTAGTCTGATTCTAATCTAGACGGAGACTGTGCTTTGGTATTTGGTAATGAGACGTTAATAAACATACTTTATTATTTCTAAACACATCCGTATTATAGATAAATTACAAACAGACACAGTATAAGTGATCCAGTTAATCACAATCACACAATTATTTTTAGAATCGAACTCCCGACTGCCACCTTTGCAGTCAGGTTTACCTACTACTAACCTCACAGATTTTGTTCTAAATTCTGGGTTTACAAACTAAAAGACACTTTTAATGTAGACTTGACTCAACTTTAAATGATTCGTAGTAAAGCAACAATTCGATACAGGAGCCTGCGGGGGACGTCACGCTCTCTGCCCTTTGGCACCACTCATATAATAGCGATTGTCGCGTCGCCGATGAAATGTTCCTCTTCCTTCCTGTCTGTTCCTTTGTGCGATGCAATCTCGGAAATATGCAGCCGTGTTTTGAACCCACTTATTCTTAATGGCATTTGGATGGCTTTTGTAAGTTGTTTTCGTCGTGAATATTGATATGTTCACACTTAAGATGTAAATATTGGTTATTAAAATGTCAGATGTAATTGAATTGAGGAGTTTAATTTACGACATCAACATTAGGCATTTCACTAATAATATCTTTTTTTTATCGAAAACCCATAAGGGCAGCAGTTATACAATACCACGCTGGCCTGAAGGTCAAAATCTCCCTGTTAAGGAAATGACTCTACTCTGCCTGATGAAAAGCATAAGCAGAATCCAAGAGCGGCGGTCACCATACTCATTGCGAATGCAGACATTGCAACAATGCAGCATGGTGACCCGCATCACAGAGGCTTAGTTTTTTTTATGATATAGTGGGCCGCCTGATGGTAAGCGATTACTGCCGCCCATGAACACTCGCATCGCAGAGGCGTCGCAAGTGCGTTGCCGGCCTAGTGATGCTACTGCATCGTCGGGCCTCCGGTCTCGCACTCACCAACGAAACACGACAGCAAGAATGCTGTCATTTTATGTTAGTCTTCTGTGAGAGGATAGAATAACCCTGGTCGTGCCGGTCAGTCCCTGCTGAAATCAGCGTGGCTCTATTACCATTGCAATGTCTAATATTGGACTGTTAAAGGTCTAATGTTAGATTTATAGATAATTTGGTGATGATGATGATTTTTAATTGAAGAGACTTTTTTGTATTATACCTACAATAAACTTAAAACCACATTGATACTATAGGTAGAATCAATTTAAGTACCGTTACGTCCACCAACTTGTCACTAACATATCAATCACCCGGTTGGTTGAGCACCGCTGAATCAATCAAACCCTCACCTGACAGTCGTTGGGAACTAATGACCCATGGCTGGTTGTGCTTAATTTAACATCATTGTTTCCACCATAGGTGACGGGTTAAAAGGAACGAAAGAAAATGTTTAATTGAGCCTTTATGACATGTAATGGTAGTTTTTTTGGACAGAAGATATAATATATTAGAGTTCATAGATGTGATTCAGATAGGTTTTATTTCTTAATAAGTTAGGTTCGCTGTTCAATGGGAGCCTTTTTTAGATCTCCGTAAAAAGTATTTAAAGAAAATTCACAAAAAAAGTTAGAAATATTTCTGTGAGCATTTTTTTTGTTAAAACTCTCGCATAAGGAATTTTATACATTCTGCATGGTGGAAGACTTTACAAACATACCTAGATGAAACGGACCCAAAGAAAATCCAGAAAGAACAATAATAATTTGTGGATCACACAAAGTGTTATCCCATGTGGGATTTGAACTCATAACACTTAGCGCAGTTAAAAGCGGCGTGGTGACCGCTTAAATCACTTGGCCAACGTTAAAGTCACGTCAGTAATCACGTTCCATATGTTTTTTGTAGATAAATATAAATAAATAAACTTAAATATCTAAAGTCGCACAGTAGGTACGCGTTGTCTTTAAATCTCACAGAAACCGATATTATCGAGGTCTTGTTACGACTTCGACTACATATCAGATAAGTCAATAGTTAGAACGACTCTTGGTTTCACCAGTACCTGATAAAGTTTGAGATAGTAATCTGACATACAACACTATTGAACACATAAAAGTTACTGATTACTCTATGTATATCTGACATATACACAGACTCCATATCCAAGATTTTTAAAACCGTAATCTGTAGTTAGTGGACAGATAAGTTAACATTAGACTATCAGAGACTTTATCAGCAAGTCTGACTGCCCGTTTGGCCTAGTGTTTAAGCAGTCGTCACGCCGATTTCTACTGCGCCAATTGTTGTGGGTATTCAAATCCCACATCGGACAAAACTGTGTGTGATTCACAAATTGTTGTTTTGAGTCTGGGTGTTATTTGTGTCCGTTTCATGTATGTTTGTAAAGTCCCCCGCGACACAGGATGTATATTCCGAATGCGAGAGTTGCTTTTTAAGAAGAAAAGAAACAAAAGAAAAGTGGTGAAACTGACACTTGGTAAACTTTTTAACCGACTTTAAAAAAGGAGGAGGTTATCAATTCGACTATTTTTTTTTATGTTTGTTACCTCATAACTTTCGACTGGGTGAACCGATTTTGATGATTCTTTTTTATTTGAAAGCTGGTGCTTCTCGTGTGTTCCCATTTGGTCCTATTTGGTATCTATATTCATTATCCTTGACACAAAAACTTAATAGAAGAGCAGGTTAGCATAATTAAATCACAACTAAAAAATAGATAATACACTAATTCTAGCAAATACATGCGTGGAAAAAGAAATAATATAGAACCTTCAACGTTAAAAAGACACGCATTCAATGCTAGATTTCTTAATAATACTACCAACGTAATATGTTATTAGATAAATCATTGAACAGACAGATCGACTGATAAAGATGGCACGCACGAGTGAGGATGTCGTTATGTTATTAAAGCTATTAAATACCCATAATAATGGGTCTAAATGTATGTCATTGTTATTCTTAGTATAAGACATTCAAATTTTAAATACACAGGAGTCCTATTTTGAATTACAAAATGGATTATGCCATTATTAGTTTTACCATATTATTTTTGTATGTTATTAGAAACTAGCAACTCGGCCCGGCTTTGCAAGGAAGTCTTTGGCCGTAATGTCCCGCTGCTGGGCTCGAGTCTCCTCTCAGGAGAGGGTTAAGGCCATACCTCCCCACACTGGCCGAGTGCGGGTTGGGAACTGGCAAGACAACATTGTGGCTACGTAATCCTGCCGTTGGATGTCTTTAAGCCGCCCAAAGGCCTCCAACTAAGGTTCAACAACCGGGACCGACTGCTTAACGTGACCTCCGAATCACTATAATTTAGACATTTTGCAAATATAACCCATTTAAACCTCACTCTTGAATCACTCAATCTATCGCTGAGAACTTAAATCCGTTGAGTAGTTAAATTTCTAATCTAACAGACAATGTCAGTGACGTCATTTTATACTAAAAAGATGTTAGCATAGTAAATATAGCTTTCAATTTAATAATTCATCAATTTTAATGTTTTCTGTATCATAAAATTACTAGTTTTCTACAAATTTTAAGCGTAACTGCTCGAAAATATGGCCACGAGTTTTGTAACAGCCTGTATAACGTCACAACCTGTCGAATGTCTTTTACATATAATTGTATTTGTAAGAAAACCACTGAATACACTTCCTAGCAACCGTGAGGTGTTACGCAGCAGGCACGTAAACAATGGCGAGTGTGCCTAATCAGGAAGCGATACCATCTCACACTGAGCCGTCTGATTGTTGGCGGTGGAGCTGATAATTTGTAATGCTCTCTGATTGGTCCTTACACTGCACAAACAGTTAGTGGAAACAGTCGTTTGTTGAATGTAAGTAGGCGACATATGGACAAGTTATTATATGTTATAGTTGATAAACTTTACCTATCAACTACTACAACTTGTAACTTCATCGGTATTCTTGAAAATGAGAGCGAATTTAATCTTATACCCCTTCATTTTTCTCATCTTTGAATATATTTTAATAATATGAAAATCGACTAGTCCTCCTGGTCATATCATCCATTGATTGCGGTAATTACTCGAAAAAATTACCGTAATATTTTAAACTAGTGGTTGCCCGCGGCTCCACCCGCGCATATATCGGTTATCGCGGCAAATAGTAGCCTATATGTTATTCTGATGTATAAGCTATATTACTGTAAAGTTTCATCCAAATCCGTTCAGTAGTTTTTGCGTGAAAGAGTAACAAACATCCATCCATCCATCCATCCATACTTACAAACTTTCGCGTTTATAATATTAAGTATAGATATATATAGATTACGTGACGTTTTATTTAGATTGTATTAATCTGCAACAAAGGTCATGTGATCTAAAAAAATCCTAACTATATATGAATGAATATCCTAATATGAAACTCCTAACCGACTTTTGCGGGCGTCACAAGTGCGTTCCCGGCCTTTGGGGGATGGGGAGAGGGATGTGGGGAGGGGTTGGGGTATGGGCCTCCGGTATCCTCACTCACTCGGTGCAACACAGCGCAAGCACTATTTCACACCGGTTTTGTGAGGCCGTGGTATCACTCTGGTCGAGCCGGCCCATTCATGCCGAAGCGTGGCTCTCCCACGGTAAACCACTTGCTGTTAGACACTAACGTTTCTTCTCAAAAATATGTTTTTACATCAAAAATTAACTGAAATTTACTGAACTAGTCCCAAACTTAGCAGAACTTGTATTATGGGTACTAGACAACTGATCTAAATACATATATACTTTTTTGTTAACCATACATATTATACATAGAAAACACCCAAACTCGGAAACAAACATTTACAGAACATAGGTACAAACATTTGGTCCGACCCGGGAATCAAACCCGTGACCTCAAGCACAGCAGTTGCATACGCTAAAACTGCGCCACCGAGGCAGTCAAATCAAGCAAGGACTTAAAATTAACAACTGCAACGATTTCCTTTCTATTATGTATACACGTGTACCTATTTCATTTCTCTTTACCCACCAACTCACAGCCACACCATCACAAAGCCATTAAAAAAGGAATTCACAAATCAAAATATTTTCACCAACAAATAGCCATGATTATAAATGCTAGAGCAACTTAATTGTTTTAGAAAGCGCATACGCACTCTCACGCACAATGCGAGATATCTCGACGAATATCTTCGCTCTTCACACGATTTGCCAAGTAATTAAAACAATGTTGGCTTATCGAAATTGGTTCAGTGATTTTGTAGCTATTTACAAGCTGGTTTTACTGTTTCACTTTAACAAAGTACGTGCTATCGCGTACGCTTACATTGATCACTTTCAAATCAAATATGATGGACTCGATATTTAAATTACAAGTTTCGTGAATATTTAGGTAATGCATTATAATTGTTCCAATCTCTTCAAAATTGTTGTAAGTTTCAAATATACACGTATGTTAAATTTTGGGGGTAAAAAGACAGTATTTACACATTCATTGCTTTATGCTATTCAATACTACAATCTAAAATAGAATTTAACCTTTAATATATTGTATATATTAACACAAAGTTACATAACTTTCAGGTTCCATTCTGGCGAAACTTGCTCTCGACAAGAGTGATAAAACGACTTCACTGAAAACCTGTGTTGAGCACCCAAAGGTCGACATAAGACATGTCTCCGAACTGGAGACTGGATGGCTCCAGAAATGAGTCTAAGCTGACTACTATGGCACTTATCAATTATTTATACCATATCATAAAACAAAGATTTTGAGGCGCATATCTTTAAAAAAAGCCCTGGACCGGTTTTAAGCCTCAAATGTTTTATTTGTGCCCAGTGGGTACCACAGTCCAAGCTCTAAAACTTTTAGACATTGCTCCATTAAACTAAGTAATTAATACATTTTCGATTCAAATCATCACAAACACCGATACAAACAGAATAAATAAACATTCACACCATTGCAAAAAACAAACACCCACATTGCCAATGAATAATCACTCATAATGCATTAAAATAAGAGTTAGTCTACGTACAGATATGTTTGCCAAGTTTCAGGACATGTTAATCGCTATACGACAGAGTGATCTGTGAATAGGCTATCTGCAAACTACCGACTAATAGTGGATATAATTATATATGTAGAAACATAGGTCTGTCTATGCGTAAACTTTGCGAGTAAACAATAGGTTCTTGTGGATAATCTTCTTAGTGGAAAGTAACATAATGATTATTTTTTAATGAGTGTAGAAAATTAATGTAGTGGATATTTCTGGATATTATCTAATAATTATTTCGGACGTCTAACACAAAACACCATCTAGTCCCAAGCTATGCAAAGCTTGTGTTATGGGTACTAAACAACTGATATGAATACATATATACTTTTTTTTGTAACATACATATTATATATAGAAAACACCCAAACTCCGAAACAAATGTTTGCAGATCATACAAACATTTGGTCTGACCCGGGAATCGAACCCGAGACTTCAAGCACAGCAGTCGCATACCAACCACGGCGCCACAGAGGCAGTCAAATGATACTCATGTAGATCAAAATTTTCAGGAAGATTATGAAGGTCAAGGTCAGTTTCTTTTTAAGAGCTTTTAATAGCTTCCACTCCACTTGTAACTAAGTAATCAAAGTGTGAGATCAGCTGATCTAATATTCGAACTATTTCTCATATTCTCCAACTCCTTTTTAAATTCCTTTCCCTTCTGAAGTACCTATCTATCTATTATTTCAATATGCTTTTTTCTACCTAATGTGCTTAGTTGACGGCTTGCCCCCTACTTCGTAACTGAGATTTAAAAAAAAATGTGAAATGTATGCGTTGAATATCCTCTGCTTATTCCTCTAGGGATATTGACGTGGGTGTATTTATTTTTCATGCCTGGAAACCTATAGAAATATTTCCAATAAAAGCGCAAATTAGCCTTATATTAAACGGTATCTTATATAACTTTCCTGCGAAATGATCCTAATTAAATGCGGATGAGCGTATCTTGGCCACGCATAGCGCCGAGTGATTTACTTAGTGCAAAAACTTAAGGAATTATAGCTGTATTCCCGGTACCAAACGTGTGTACGAACGTATGGAGAATAATGAATGACGAAGTGATTTAAACCATTTCCGAGAGCTGAATGAATGAGAATCTTGAGATAGGACTGAAAATTGTGGTAATGTTGAAAATTTACTTCCACTGTTAGGTAATCACATATAGGTTTGTCTTTATTTTACTGTATGTTTAGCGATTTTATCACCCAAATACGACGTCACTTAAAAGTTGTGAAACGGTCGAATAAAACTGGGATATGGTAACATTGCAATAAGTTTTCGTTGGTATCACTTTGCGTAAGGTCCCTGGAATCTTTTGCTTTTTGAAAATGTAACCAATAAGAAGCAAGTTAATGAACAAAATGATGAAGATAAAACAAAGGATACTGCAAGTCTTAGAAAGAAATCTGGACTGAGACGGCATCATCCGAAGACACCGTGTATGGTGAGGTGTTCGTAATATAAATATATTGATGATGGACACCATTGCTAGAATCAAGATATCAATTTCATTAAGGCATCTACTAATTGTTCTAATGAAATGGTTTTAGATCCAAAGCAATAGGTGTACTAAACATATTATTATAATCTAGTTTCGCGCTAATGAGATACGGTCTAAGTGCGGACGATATCGCTGTATTCAATGGACATGAACAGTACAGATGTCGTTAGAATAACAGCAATCGATCATCCAAAGCGACGTGTTACGTTTGGGATCAAGCCAGATTCATCGACGGACACCTATAAGAATTCATATTATTAATAATAAGCGACGGAGCAATAAATAATATTAGAATTATCAAAAGAGATGTAATGGACTATAATTTTGCTGATTTCCTATACTACATACGTATAAAAAATGAATAAACTTTACTTATATATCTTTTCCATTTTGTTTTGCGCCAATTACTTTTTGTGCCAAAGTATTTAGTTATATTTTATGTTCATTTAGAAAAAAGGACCTTTGAAAATTTCATTGGTGATTTATAGAAAGTGCAATGGTTTTTTTAGATTACCCTTCATAAAAAATAAAGACTTAGTCACCATTAAATGGCTCACTCGAAACCTGACACGATTTTAGTCAAACTTCATTAAAAAGAATTAGTAAAACAATTATCCTAAGTACATATCATGAATGAATTCTAACTCTAATAATATCTGTAAGCAAGAACAACACAAATTAAATAGAGCATAACACAGAACCAAATGATCATAGTTAACTTCGATGCCTAATTAGCTTGCCATTGTAAACACGTGTTTAAAACGTTCTGTTAACTGTTAATACAGTCCAAAACAAACATTCAGAGCTTAATACGTACATTTTGATCTTCATCCACACACGTCCAGTTAAAATAATAGACTCAGATATAAATTCAACGTGCCGGTAGCGAATCTTGAGTATCTACAAGATAAATGAGACGTTTAAACACATTTTTGGCTTGATACTGAATACCTTTTTGATTTGTTACAGAAAATATGAGCGACACTGGGATTTTCTGAATTTGTTTAATAATAGTTTTACATCAACTAACCTGTAAGTGCTTATGTCAAATATCCTCTTATCTCGGGACTTGATTGTAGACACGATAGTGGAGAAACATCTAGCAGTATGGAGTTGTCTTTTTGAAGAAAGAATTATCAAAATATCGAAGAATAGTCAATAAATATCTGATTACCTATATAGGAAAAAAGTTTTCATATATCAAGCCAATAATCATAAGTGACGACCTAAACTTGTCCTGTCCTTTCGTCGTCGTCTGCTTTTTAGGGTTCTGTGCCAAAGGCAAAAGACGGAACCCTTATAGATTCGTCATGTCTGTCTGTCTGTCCGTCTGTCCGCCGGTGTGTCACAGCCACTTTTTTCCGAAACTATAAGACCTATAATGTTGAAACTTGGTAAGTAGATGTATTCTGTGAACCGCATTAAGATTTTCACACAAAAATAAGAAAAATCAATAAATTTTTGGGGGTCCCCATACATAAAACTGAAATCCAAAATTTTTTTTTTCATCAAACTCATGCCTGTGGGTTATCTATGGATAGTTCTTCAAAAATGATATTGAGGTTTCTAATATCATTTCTTTCTAAACTGAATAGACACTGACACTTCCAAAGTGGTAAAATGTGTGTCCCCCCCCCCTGTAAAATCTAAAATAAGAGCATGATAAATCCAAAAAAAAAATGATGTACATTACCATGCAAACTTCCACCGAAAATTGGTTTGAACGAAATCTAGTAAGTAGTTTTTTTTTATAAGTCATAAATCGTAAACTGCAATTTACCTTTCATTCAATCAAAACAAATATTAAAAAAAAAAGTTACTTGCTGCTGCGGAACCCTTCATGGCCGCACTTGGCCGCTTTTTTATTAGCCGTCTCTTTCGTAAAAAAAAATATCGGACCTCGTCTATTCTCTTAGTATCGTACCCAGCATCCTATACATATCAATACTATGCTAACCAATACATAAGATATACTGATACTACCCGATACATTTCCTTCTGTCATGGAACACCATTGTTTTTCCAACATCTAAAATTAAGTTTTTTGATATCTGGTAAAAATGAAAAAAAAGACCACAACTTATCGATTACATTTCCCAAAGCAGAAAAAATTCCATCGGGAAGCGTACAAAAGTTGAAGATTATCAAAACATACTCTGTGAATCGCCAATAGCAATGGACACCTGTGCATCAGCGCGTGCGTTTCCGCGCATTGTTCTGACACATGCGCACGAGTTTGCGCGTTGCTACTTTGTATTTATGCGTACTAGATATACGCTTTAATCTTCAGTTGGGAACGATGACTGAACAATTGAAGTATGGAGTAAATGAGGGGTTAAAGGCAGGTGTTATAATGATGATGAGACACTTGAGGTTACTGAATACATTTTGTTTTAAATAGTCATTATACCTACAGGTGATAAATGTTTAACTAGTTAGCGATATAATAAAAATATGGAGCAAGTCAATATGTTCTCGAGTTTCCTACAATCGCTTTTCTTTCCTACATATTTTTTGTTTCATATTGAATCTTTAAACTGCCCATTTACACCCAAAAATAATTAGTTGACAAAAATAAGTAAAATGTTAATTATGTAAGTTTAATATTCTAATACCTACTCAATCTGGTATAAGTGTTCAGTCCTCTCACCAATGGAGCGATCACTTTGTGATACTTGAGATGTCTTACGGCCCATAGATAAGGCATTCAATCACTAACCTAATTCATTGGCAAGAATAATGAACCACGGCGCTCCACCGTGTTCTTAATCTAAACTAAATTCATCAAGCACTTACTGGAGTGTGTGGCTTTCGTGTTCTCGGCGTTCCAAGAGATCTCTTGGGTAGCTTCTTCTCTGCGTCGTCACACAAACATGCTCCAAGTGCTGTATATCTTTCAAGGTATTCGAATCACAACAAACTCGCAGCAGCTATCACGGATATTCGAATTACAACTCACTCGCCTCAGCCATCGCGGAACGCGCCTACAAACCTCGCGAGTCCAACCAGACGGTTCTCAAAACAACAATCGTCGACCGTTCACAACACGCGTCTTTTTTTACTCTTTTAACCTCAAACGTCAAAACGTCAAACAAGAAAAAAATGACAATCGAAATGTTGCCATTATAATGACGTTCGAAATCCAACAGTGTGTATCATCAATCTGATGAATACTCACATAAGGTAAGAGCACCAGTAGATGACCCCTTAAGGTCACCAAGTTTCCTTTTTTCATGCTTTACCTGAAATTTATTCCGATTTCAATCAGTGTATCTTTGTAGATTCTGATAAAGTATAAATTGACTTATAATTACTCCTAATATTTGGAATGTCAATATTTATCGATCATAACAAAAAAACGTTATGCAACGTGCTAATATAAAAATGAATACAACATAGCTGGGGAAATCGGTGATCGTTTAAAAAACCATTAAAACCCCAGTTTCACCATAAGCTACCCGAAATGAACGCCATCGTTTAGATATAAAAACAAAAAACTTATTGTCACCTATTCAAAAACAATCGAGCGATTTCTGCGATCACCATTTTAAATTTACTGTTAGGGAAATGTGATTTTTCCCAAAATAGTGACGTAAAGCCTTTTGAATAAAGAACTTTAGATGCAGGTACAACTGCAAACAAAGAATGTTTGAATTGGGGAAAAACTTCATACGAATTCGTTCTTTATTTAAAAATAGAAAAAGAACACTTTGGTATAGAACGACTCTTAGATTTTTTAGAGCATACATCATAGAACTGCAATTCTTAAAGGTGTATTTGTTCAAAATTGAACTTTAAAATGAGGGATTAGAAGTCATGCAAGGGTTGAAGAGAGAGAAGGTATTAATGTTGTCAGTATTGTGGTTGGTGATAATGACGTCATGGTGAGCAACCTCTGTCATATTAAAATGACATTACTGGGTGTACGGAACAGTTATAAAAATTCACGCCTTCGGATATTTAGATTTATTTTGATTTGTATGTCGATGAGGACTAGGCAGTACTTAATGTGTAATAAATTATAGACGATTGACGTAATTGATCACTATAAATGAGGTTTGAGTTAAAAAAAATCTTTATTCAACAAACAAAAATACCAATGATTGAAGTTACCTTATGAAGCTTTCCTAATGATGTAACGGTTGACTGACCCTTAAAATTTTAAGATAATGTTTAATTTCTAATCTTCTTGCTAAGGAGAGGCCTATGTCCAGCAGTGGACTATGAAAAGCTGTTGATGATGAGTTTTTTTTTTGTGTCTCTGTGGAATATGGTCCTCTGTTAGTAATTTATTTAGAGATTATCCTGTAAGTAGATTATTTCTCTAAAAGCTATTTATTTAGAGAAAATAAGTAATAGGAAACGACGAAAATTCTTTCACTAACAGAAAGCGAAACTATTCAGGAATGACTTAAGTCATATTTTATTATGATTGAACAAAAAAATCACATCACAAAAAATGAACACCCAACAAAGTGGGCACGGGTCGGCTAGTATATATTACTAGCTTTTGCACGCGGCTTCACTCACGCAGACTTTAATCCCCTGATTTACTGCCTTAGGGGTGGAATTTCAAAAAATACTTTCTTAATGCTCACTTGAATTATATAAAGAACCTACATAAATTTCAGGATTCTAGGTTCAGCGGTTTGGGCTGTGCGTTGATCTCTGGGTATTTTTTTTTTTTTTATGTTTGGCCCGCCAAAATGACTCTACTCTGCCTGATGGAAAGCATAAGCAGAATCCAAGAGTGGTGGTCACCATACTCATTGCGAATGCTGACATGCAGTATGGCGACCCACACTATGGCGGCCTAGTGATGCTGCTGCATCTTTTAGTCCAGTCAACAAGTATGGAACTTGTTGACTAGACTAATGGGTCTGTCAGTCAGTCAGTCACATTACTCTTTTAAATACATAGATATAGATAATGAAACTAAAAGAAAGTAATTTCAGTCTTTGATAACTAAAGTATAGTATCTTTAAGATCTTTCGTTAAATCCATTTTCAATAATTTTTGAAAGCTGGAAAAATTGATCCTGTGTGTTAATGAAAGTATTGAACCAATGACTTAAAAAAAAGTGAAATAACTATCTCCACTTTTACTCAGACGTTATTGGAAACAGCCGTTATTCTCAAAACCTACATTTTCGTACAATCAAAGACATAGATGTACTTTATCACAATCATAACATCATCCACCCACCTCACAACAAATAGCTTTCAGTCAATCAGTAATACTCTCTTTTGAAGTCTCTCTATCCGTCCGTGAACGACACCGTTAAATTGCTTTGAATCCACACATTTATTGGCACAAAATCTTTAACACACCTACATGAATACATAAATATTTGAATACAAGACGTCGAAACTCATAATACTTTATATATAGAGTATCAATGACGCGTCAACTATGCAATGTAGAATTGCGTTCACGATAAATGGATCGTGCCAAGAGGCAACACGTACATCAATATCTGTCCGTCATATGAGTGCAATAAATTCAGGAACGATATTTTGCTTCGATGTTTGGATATCAGACACATGTGACTGATCTTACTCTGGAGGTGTATCTGCTTGTTTATATTTGGTTTGGTTTTCTGTTTTCATGTCAGCTGTTTCTGCTTTAGTAGTTGTATTAGTTTGTATTTAATCAGTTTTAATAATGAAGCATTTTAATACAAGGAATTTCAGGTGGCAACAGCTTGCATACTGTTTACCTTACACGTAATACTAACACTATTGTACCTGAAAATCTGACTTTGAAAAAGAGTGGCCATGAGTTTCTTTGCCAGTATTCTTCTCATGAGGTTCTACGCATTTTGGAAACTGGAAGTTATGGATCGACACAGGCAGGCAGCTTTGGTGTTTTCGCCTAATTTACCTCGACAATACAGCACATGCTACGGCGTCTGTTTGTGTCGATCTATGATTTTTAACTATAGCTTCAATTTGACGTTCATAAATGTCACTTAGTGTCTTATTTGAATGAATGATTTGAATTTGAAAAAAGCAAAGTACATTTAGATCATCAGCCTAGCGCAGCTGTTCATAGCTGTACATAGGCCTTTTCATTGCTACTTTGATCGATTTTAGGCTTATTATTTTGGGCTTCTTGCAGCCAGGAACGAGAGAGAACGATAAAATGATTATGTTAGTGGACACATTAATCTGAATGAAGGCTAAGTGCCTTGTAAACAGTCGATTGGCTCTGGAGCTAATGAACATAATTAAAGGAATACATTGTTGTTGGTATTGTCAGTAACAAATGTCATCATTGTTTTCTTTTATAACTATAACACTGTAAACTATTTTGGTGGCTCTTTTTACAGATGGAGTCACATACGTGCTTGTATAATATTTTTGTCAATAGTCTCGCATAATGTGAGAAGTTGACAAAACCGTAACACAAAATTCCACAACCTATGACTGGTACTAAAAGTGTCTCTAAATCAAAATTGCAAAGGCTAAGCATATTAATTTGATATTTAGACATTGTCATAATCACACACTTGAAATAAGTCAGAGATTTATAATTTATCTCCATCTTAAATTAAAAATATTTCATAAAATATCGTATAGTTAATTGTCTAATATTATTTTATATCAGTCCAATACCAAACATTTATTTGTGCTATAGTTCGATCTACACAAATGTACCAGTAAAGTATAGTGTTTACGATATCGAGACATATTGAGGTTCGAGTATAGTATTGCTGCTATTTCAACGTACTATGCTTTGAAGATCTCGATTTGTCGATATTTTATTATAATATATGCAGTACACATGTAACATTCAAAGACTGCAAACGTAGGTAGAGAAGCAATAAGTAGAAACAACACAAATTTAGTGGCGATTTAAGATTACCAAGGCGTCATAAGAACCATATCTTGGAGTACGCGATGTAAAGTTCTGATCACAACGCTTTCCAAGCTATTTTTCCGTTCAACGAGCAGTCTCGGTCTTTGAGCACCTATATTATATGCCTTCAGGTATCTATGGTAGCTATGCGTTATCCTTAAAAATAATAAGTAAGGGAAGCGCCCAAGAAGAATGATTTAACATTTAAGATTTTTCGTCTAAAAACTCAAAATTACGCACGAAACACTCGATGCACGATGATCATCGGAACGTTCTAATAATAAGTCGTTAAAAATTCACCCACAGATCGATGATGCATCGTGGCCCGACTGTATGATTTGTGCCAGGACAGGTGTTGGACGCAAATAACGTGAACGGTTTCGCCATCTCAATTGGCATTTTGATGAGATGCTCAAACTTTATTCAATGCTGGTGGATCCAAAAATAACTTTGATAATATTTTAACAATTACAACTACTTACTGGTTTTTGAAGTAAAAACTTGTTTAGCCGCGTTGAGCAGTTTTTGGTAGGAGAAGAAAATCTTATGAGGTTTCTAATTTCATTTTTTTTTTTCTAAACTGAATAGTTTGCGCGAGAGACACTTCCAAAGTAGTAAAATAAGAGAATGATAAAACTAAAAAAATATATGATGTAAACCATGCAAACTTCCACCGATAATTGCTTTGAACGAGATCTAGTAAGTAGTTTTTTTAATACGTCATAAATTGTAACCCGCAAAAAAATACACTATTATTAAAACATCGACGCATTGCTTCGTCACTTGTATTTTTCAAAAGGAACAAATGTTCCCCGTTTTTACAACATTTTTAACCGACTTCAAAAAAAGGAGGAGGTTCTCAATTCTACTATTTAAAAAAAAAGTTTTTTACCTCATAACATTCGACTGGGTGAACCGATTTTGATGATTCTCTTTTTATTTGAATGCTGGTGCTTTCCGTGTGGTCCTATTTAAATTTGGTCCAGATTGAAGTCGGATTTTTTTGTTAAAATTTTTATATTATTTATTGAAGACTTATAGTATTAGTATAAATATACCTATAACAGAGAAAGTAATACACAAGTACATTATAGAACATATCATATCGACTCCTCGAATGGCGTAGTGATTTCGCCGTTTTCTACTTTACTGAGTATTGTGAGTCGATCCCGCGCGAGACCACACTTTGTGTAATCCACAAATTATTAAGTCTAAATCTGGGTGTTCTTTGTGCCTGTCTTGAAGTCCCCCACGTCACAATGTATAGGTAAATTAATAAATATTTCGGACATCTAACACACAATGCCAGTTAGTCCCAAACTCTCAGCTGTACGATTGTGAATCATTATGAGACCTCATGAAGACTACGATCACCCATCATGAATTTATTAAAACACCATTGAAATAATGATGCTTGAAATATTCCAAAATAAACAGATAATATAAAAAGTTTGAGAACCGCACCGCAATACGTTCGGTCCGTCGATAAATCTATGAAAATGAACGTACTCTTAATGTCACTGAAATGCTTTCATGATCTGACCAAACCAGGGACGGACTAGACTAAATTATTTTGTTGTATACCTAGGAAGATTTACATTATTTTTTATGTAACAAGAAACTTTTGAGTTTTCTACTCGTAACATACTGACAGAGCCAGACCAAGAGGTGTAGCGATTAGTGACACTGACTGCTAACCCAAAGGTCGTGTGTTCAGAACTCGCTTGTAACCTACTCTGGTGAGTAAACGTAGTTAGTGTTTTTATTTTAATGGTAAAGTCTTAACGTTTTTTTTTCTGATTTGCCTTAAACCAAATTGCATTCTACAATTTTTTTAGTAACGAAAACGTTACCAAAAAAATACTTACTTATGGGAATGAGGTGTCTCAACGCGAAGTCAAGTGATCAAAACAAAATATTGACCAATAATACTGTTGGATTTCGAACGTCATTGTACTGGCAACATTTTGATTGTCTCTGGTTCGTGTTTGACGTTTTGAGGTTTGAGGTTAATATCTGAAAAAGGGCTTGAAAGACGCGTGTTGAAACCGGCCGACGATTTATTTGTTATTGTGAAAATTAATGGATAGTAAGCTAATTGTATTGTCCATCGACCCGCGGTCTCTTTAGTGATAACCGTATTGTGTTAGGTCGTGGACTCGCGAGTTTTGTAGGCGCGTTCCGCGTTAGCTGAAGCGAGTTGTTGTAATTCGAATACCTTGGAAGTTGTACAGCACTTTAGGAGTTTATGTTTGTGTGAAGAAGCAGAGCAGAGAAGATTCTACCCAAGAGATATCTCTTGGAACGCCGAGAAGAACATTGAAGCCACACACTCCAGTAAGTGCTTAATGATTTTAGTTTAGATTAAGAACACGGTGAATCGCCGTAAAGCTCATTCTTCTCGCCAATGGACCAATAGCTTAATGATTGTATGCCTATCTATGGGCCATAGGTATTATAAACTTAATCAAGGTGATCGCTATCATTGGTGGGAGGAGTGAACAAATACAATGGAATAGAGACGTTCGAATTGTAGAAAGAAAATTAACGCAAAACTTGACAAATTGGTTAAGGGGCTGACCAAAATAAGAAGGGAACCTAGTCCAATATTTTCTTTGCTTTACTACTGTCAATAAATATTGCTTAAATACGTACCTTTCATTTCAAGTACCTACTATAAACAGTACTTGAAACCGCTAAGTTCTAGTCTGGGTAAGATTTTCTGACATTATTTAAGATGGTAACTATTAACAACGGAACACTCTAACAAATAAAATTTAAAGCGAATTATACTAAATATGTTTTCCCGAGTCCGTCCCCAGATTCATAACTAACCCCGCCGCTAATAAGATCGAAGTGCACTAGCTAAATATAAGTGTGACCGAGGCGTCGCATCAATGTGAGACAAATTAATCGCAAGTGCGTTCCAGTCCTTACTTTGTTAGTCGCTCGGTTGATTTGTGATCATTTCCGAGACTTTGCTTTAAGAGTTAAGATGCTTTACTGTGTCACGCGTCATCGGCGCTCGCCTCCCACCGCGGAGCCGCTGTCCCTGCCACCGCAGGGACACATAAAAGGACGAGCGCACTACAGCTCGACCTCTTTCGCCCGGCGTCTACCACGTCGGACAGCTGCGCTGCCCTCTACGGGGGGTCGGCCTCTAAAGCCGACCCCAGCACTACTCTCTTTCGCCCGGCGTCTACCACGCCGGACGGCTGCGCTGCCCTCTACGGGGGGGTCGGCCTCTAAAGCCGACCCCAGCACTGCACTCTTAACCCGGCGTCTACCACGCCTGGTGGCTGGGCCGCCCGGCCTACGCCGGGACCCCAGCACTGCACTCTTTCGCCCGGCGTCTACCACGCCTGGTGGCTGGGCCGCCCGGCCTACGCCGGAGCCCCAGCACTGCACCTCTTTCGGCCGGCGTCTACCACGCCAGTCGCCGCTGCCGCCAGCGTCCCTTCTCTCATCGCAGCAAACCAAGTTAAGTGCCTTTAACTTGGAGGACGACCGCTTGATCGAACCTCTCAGGGTCCACATCCTAAAGACTACGTGACACATGGCGCCCGACTGAACTGAGAGATTCGATCACGGTTTACCTCATATTCTTTTTATTGTGTATATTTTGTGTGTATTACTTGTTTTATGTTGAATCCCATCCAGGAAAGTGCTTTTTTCTATTATTTCGCTGTGAACACGTGCCAATCAGAACCGCGTGTACATTCATATGCTTCTAATTGCTTTTCTATATATTTTTTTTCATTAAAACACGTGCCAGTCGAAACCGCGTGTATATTCACGCACTTTTATTTGCTTTTTCATATTTTTTCGCTAGAACCGCGTGTGCTAAAAATACTTTTAATTACTTTCGCTTAAATTTTGTTCGCTTGTGGCTTATATAAACCGCAATTTAAATGCAAGTCGCTGGAATGCGTTGAGTCGCAAACGAAAACCGGTTTCGCACGCGCAGAACCACGCCACGCCCTACGGCTCGCTTAATCTTATTGTAACAACCTGGATTAAATTCGATACATTCTAATTTTCTTTCAAACACACCTTAATGGGTTCGATAGCTATATCTAACTTAATTAATTCTGTTCAAATATCTAACTAGACCAAACTTGGCTTCACTACTACGATCGATACTACTTACTAAGATTAAACTTATCTAAACTTAAACTACATACTCGTATTATTCATCTAACGCGTAATTTTTTTCTTTCAACTTCTGTATACATCTGCGGCTATGGTCATTTCATTTACTATCTAAAACTCAAAAATGGTACATGTTGATACCTCTCTAAAACTAATTCCCATAACTTGTTTTTCTGGTAGGTACAATGGATGCGATTTGTTTTCTAAATGAGGTTACTAACATTAAACTATACTTTTCTAAACTATATTAAATATGTGTTAAATAATATCTAACACAGTTGTTCTTAGTCTTGTCGTTTCTCGTTCATTTGTTGCTTGATATTTTCTGAAAAATATTCTATAAATGATGTCGATCGGTGTAGCATCGATTACATATATATATTTGACAAAACACCTTGAGTCTTGTCGTTTCTTGCCCGTCTATTGTTTACGTATTCTCTTATAAATGCATTCTAACAATGATAGAAGCGTAAACCTATAAAATAAAATCTTCAAATATTTCTAGCCACTAAATAAATCTAAAAATTTTGTAAAGTGTGGGCGATCATCATATTAAACTAAAACAATTAATTTGATGACTAAGTAGCTGTTAATAGTATCGTCGTCGATCTTTCACTCTAAATTGTTCTGGGCTAATTTAAAGCCTCGTGGCGACATAACCTCAAAAGGTACTTAACCATATAGCTACTATTTAAACAAAATGGCTACCATAGTTTTTCTGCACAATGTGATCGTCTCGGATCCTTGTTCTAAAATTTGTATTCTAAAATACTACTTTTTGATTTCTTCGTGTACATTTAGTACCAACTTTTCTACTTTGTTTCGTTCGATAAATTTCGAAACGCATTCTAAATGTCTACTAATAAATAATATAATACTATTGACCGCTGCAACTTACTTCAGTACCATATACTATAGCTACAATCTACTATATCATATTCTATCAACCTTTGGAATTCACTATACAGATGTTCCACTATAGCTACATATAAAATATATCTATAAACATGTTGTTCTTACAACATTCTTGCACTATTCTCAACTTGAGACAATTTTAACTAGTGATGCTTGAGATGTAGGTGGATTTATATAAAGTTGCAATACGACTACATAAAAATAATCACATAATGTGGGTATCGTATTGGCATGTATGTTTCTAGTCTGCATGTTCGTTTGTGTATATTTTGGTCTAAACCAATATACCTACTTATTTAATCTCTTTCTATCTCTAACCGGCTATACTGCCACTTTAACTAATTAACTCTTAAAGGTTTACTGACAATTTTGATTGGAATTTAAGCTTTGACTGTTCGCCTTTATCGGTGGTAGGTATCGCTCTGTGCTAAGCACTTGATCATCCACCAAAATGTCATAAACCCTGTTCCTCTAACCTTAATGACGTCCGACATCATGTCTTCTGAAAGACACTCAAGGCCCTACCCCTTGATAGTTACTACTTGTAACCTTTATGATGTTGTGACATCATGTCTTCTGAAAGACTCAAGGCCCTACCCCTTGATAAGTTACTACTTGTAACTCTTATGATGTTCCGTCATCATGTGGCCAGTTTCTACTAATGATTCTTGGTACTTTTAATACTCTTTGGAGCGGTTAGTGACTCCTAAAACTTAAGCCTTAGTACTAAAACTTATCATTGATGAGGGATTTATTTATTTATAACAGAGCGGTCGGTAACTCTTTAGACAAGCCTTAAAGCCAAACTTATTATTATTTTTGGGGATTTATTTATTTATAACAGAGCGGTCGGTAACTCTCTAAACAATCCTTAAAGCCATATATATATATATATATATTTAATTTACTACAAACAGTAATTTTGTTCCCTTATTCTCCTAAACAGTCGTTTCAATTTCATTGAAAATGACCACATAAACTTATCTAAATACCCTAATCGACACACCGCTGTATACACCCTAAACTATACTCGGTGAAACGATACATCTAAACTACAATTACCTACTTATATCTACTAAAAACTACTAAAAGCTACTAAAAACTACCAAAAACTACTAAACAACTTTTTCTACTTGATAATTCGCGACCAGAGAATCTATCATCAATTTAAATACTAAAATCATTCATTTCTCTAAACTACTAAATCTAATACTACAATGTATATTGAAATTTAAGTCGTCACTGTGGTCGCATCTATATTGCTACGGATTTTGATCCCAATATAGTTGATGAACCACGAGATGTATGTATACACCAAGACTTTAGACTATCAACCTTCTATCTTTGAGAAGGTACTGGCAGCTCGATAATTTTATTTTCTCAGTGACGAACACAAATATTTTATAAAAATTGGCCCCTAAACAAGTCAAATCTAATGTCGTTTCTAAAATATCTCGTTTGGTTGGCGAATTAGCCAAAGTTAGTTAAAACAATTAATAAACAGTGATTTTGTTTACTCATTCCATAACTAACATTTTTTACAGATGGGTTTCTGTTTTATTTATCTCTAATATTTACTTCCTGCGTCGTGAATCAACTTGTGTGTTCTTAAATAATAATTCATTCTTGCTTACTACAAAAAAATAAAAACAAAATAAATATAGCACTATAAAATCTAACTATAATCTACAAAAACTTTTAACCTATGGCTCAGTAGTTAAAAAGTCGAGTCAAACCCGACTTACAGGTTCGATTCTCGGTTGTTGTTGTCGATCTGGTTGTTTATTTTTCTCTTTCGCACATATGTCTTAGCTAGCATATCTACTTATAACTACAATTTTCTATTACTGCATCTACCTAAACAGTTAAACAAGTTTGCAACTATTATACTAAATTCTTTAAACATTTCTAACGGAGCATCGGAATGTATGACTCACTTTGTTTATGTTCTCAATTGAACTTTTTATTTGAAATTTTATTTCAAACCTTTAAACTTTTATCTTCACTATATTTTTGCTATTGAACTAAGCTGATATGACCTTAGCCTGTTAGTTTGTCTTCTCCCTCTTATCTCTTTAAACTTTTTTTTGTCTCTAAAAAAATTCTGATCCTGCTTTATTCTTGTTCCCAGGGTACCAGCGAGGAGCTGCCGACAGTGGCGACCCCGAGGTCAGCGAATTTCCCCTAGGAAAAATTCTCGCCTAATGAGGGGGGTGTCACGCGTCATCGGCGCTCGCCTCCCACCGCGGAGCCGCTGTCCCTGCCACCGCAGGGACACATAAAAGGACGAGCGCACTACAGCTCGACCTCTTTCGCCCGGCGTCTACCACGTCGGACAGCTGCGCTGCCCTCTACGGGGGGTCGGCCTCTAAAGCCGACCCCAGCACTACTCTCTTTCGCCCGGCGTCTACCACGCCGGACGGCTGCGCTGCCCTCTACGGGGGGGTCGGCCTCTAAAGCCGACCCCAGCACTGCACTCTTAACCCGGCGTCTACCACGCCTGGTGGCTGGGCCGCCCGGCCTACGCCGGAGCCCCAGCACTGCACCTCTTTCGGCCGGCGTCTACCACGCCAGTCGCCTGCGACGCCTCTACGGGGATCGGCCTCTAAAGCCGACCCAGGACTACACCTCTTCCTTTTCTCATCGCTGCGAACCTACAGTTAAGTGCTTCTTGTCTGGAGGCACTGACTGGTCGAATCTCTCAAACCCACACCCTGACTGTACATCTATCTGTTTGTGTTATACTTCAGTAAATAAATTCTTTAAATTGTTGTTGTGAAGCGTCTAATTTAATCATCATCAGAACCTCGTGGCTTCACCACAACCTTCTAGGCTCCTAAAGCCGCTACGTGACAACTGACTTTAGCGAAGGCGACTTTTTGTAGACACTTTGTGTGGAACTTATCATGTGGTTATTTTCTAACAGTTGTCTCATTGATACAAAGTTTTTTATTTTAACATTATAAACCAATCTGCACGACTGCACGGTTGGCCTAGTGGTTTAGGCGGTCGCCACGCCGCTTGCCAATTCGCCAAGTGTTGTGGGTTCAAATCCTACACGGGAAAACACTTTGTGTGATCCACAAATTGTTTTTCTGAGTTTGGGTGTTAATTGTGTCCGTTTCATGTATGTCTGTAAAGTCCCCCGCGACACAGGATGTTTATTCCTAATGCGGGAGTTGTCTTTTAAAAAAAAAAGAAAAAAAAATCACTGGTGTATGAAATATGTGGTTTAGTATAAAACATTCAATCGTCAATTCAGAGATACTTGGTCGATCATGTTCGATACCTGATTAGTATAGATTATCCTACTAATATTATAAACGCGAAAGTTTGTAAGTATGGATGGATGTTTGTTACTCTTTCACGCAAAAACTTACTGAACGGATTTAGATGAAACTTTACAGTAATATAGCTTATACATCAGAATAACACAAAGGCTACTAAATTATTATTTTTACATGAATTAACGCGATCACTTATTTCAAGGTATTACTTACCTCTGTTTTGCCTGACGTTTCGACCAGGTTGCACTGGCCGTGGTCACAGGCAGAGTCAGCCTGTGACCACGGCCAGTGCAACCTGGTCGATCGCGTTAATTCCCGTAAAAATAATAATTTATTATATCATGGAACGCGAAAGTTTAAAAGTTAGTACAAAGGCTACTATTTGCAGCGATAACCGACAAACACGCGGGCGGAGCCACGGGCAACAGCTAGTTAGTACTCTCTTTTTACGCTCTTCATAATCTTTACCTCATCACAGAGGAGCATGTCTCCTTAGTAAATCAGTTGAACTGATAGATTCGTCACCTAATGGATTGCGGTACTGATAGTTATCTCCAGCTGTTCGGAGATCTAATCCGACCATCTCTTCGGGCTTCAGCGAAATTTTTTACCATAACACCATCAGGTAGGACATTTACCCAATCATCTACATATATCTAGCCACTTTACCTCATTAACACCCCGCTTAAAAGTAAAGATTTACAATTATTGGTACGCAGCTCCATGTATATATAGCCCAGTTGCACTCGGTGATTAGAAACAATCACCGAGGGTAAGCAACGACGGCGCGGTCAGTACCTGGATGGGTGACCGCTAGTGGCATGTTACCATGAGCGTCTCCGTGATTCGGAGGTCACGTTAAGCAGTCGGTCCCGGTTGTTATCATAGGATAACAGTCGTAAAGCTTAGTTGGAGGCGGTTGTGAAGGCGGCTTAAAAACATACAACGACAAGATAACGTTGCCACAACGTTGTGTTCCCAGTCCCCAACCCGCACTCGGCCAGCGTGGGGACGTAAATTCAAACTCAAAGTCATAAAGATTTTATTCAAATAGGCACTTATTTTACGGGCACTTATGAATAGTCAATATTTAATATTTAAAAATCGAGTGATTCTAGTCGCCAGTTCCAAGTGCAGACTACCCTTCATGGAGAAGAATCTGGCGAGAAACTCCATTGTTGCTCCTTTTAAAAAATAATAATACGGTTTATAAATTGTACATTAAAGAACATATTGTATCGACTTCTCGAATGGCGTAGTGGTTTCAGCGGCCATCTCGCCGTTTTCTACTCCACTGAGCATTGTGCGTCGATCCCGCGCGACACCACACTTAGGGTAATTCACAAATTATTACTCTAAATCTGGGTGTTCTTTTTGTCTGTCTTGAAGTCCCCCGCGTCACAGTGTATAGGTAAATAAATCAATATTTCTAACATCTAACTCACAATGCTAGTTAGTCCCAAACTTGATGTTACCGTGGGAGAGCCACGCTTCGGCATGAATGGGCCGGCTCGACCGGAGTTATACCACGGACTCACAGAAAACCGGTGTGAAATAGCGCTTGCGTTGTGTTTCACCGAGTGAGTGAGGATACCGGAGGCCCATACCCCAACCCCTCCCCACATCCCACTCCCACCAGGTGTTGCGGGTGTCCATGGGCGGCGGTAATCATCGGCGGCTTACCATCAGGCGATAGGTCTGCTCGCTTGCCCCCGAAAAAAAAAACTAAGCACAGTTTAGAGCACTATTAGACAACGGATATAAATACACATACATATTATTAGTTATTTTGGTATACCTTTTCTTTTAAAAGGCTACCTTTTAAAAAAAAAATATAGGTATATCTAAGTTTAATAATATAGTACATAGTTGTCGTCTTCACGTAGTCTGCCAACAATATTGCATCCAGTCGGATTTTTAGTTAACTTCCCTAGGAAAATTGAAATTCCATTAAGAAGATTGCTTTTTAACGCAGACGGGGTGACACCGCGCCCAGGTCCCTCCTAGGGGGTGTCTTGAAGCTGTTTATGTGTATTGGTATAAGCACATAGGCAAATAAGTTGGGTTTTATACAGCTGTCGTTTTGTGTGAATCGAGATTTTCGTTTCGTGTCGTGATTACAGTATTCCAAATACAGCTTGATCTTTGTGATAGATGGCTTTGAAAACGATGAAATAACTTTGAACAAGCGATTTTATTATGAATTACCTACCTATATACCGTAGGAGAGCCACGCTTCTAAATTATTATTTTTTTTCGGACATCTAACAACACACAACGCCATCTAGTCCCAAGCTAAGCAGAGCTTGTGTTATGGGTACTAGACAACTGATACAAATACATATATACTTCTTTTTTTGTAAATACATACATATTATACATAGAAAACACCCAAACTCCGAAACAAATATTTGTAGATCATACAAACATTTGGTCCGACCCGAGAATCGAACCCAAGACCTCATGATCAGCAGTCGCACACGCCAACCGCGAGACCAACGAGGCAGGCTAAAGGAATGGGGCGGCTCGACAGGAGTGATACCACGGCCTCACAGAAAATCGGTGTGAAACAGGGCTGGCGCTGTGTTTCACCGAGTGAGTGGGGATACCGGAGGCCCATACCCCAATACCCTAACTAGGTACACGTCCAGGTGATAAAATACCACTTCTGGGCCTATCTCCAGCAGTTGACTGCAATAGGCTGACGATGGGCCTATAGACATTTACCTACATAGCCTCTACCGTATTTCCTTTGTACCTCTAATAACTATGTAGATACACAAATAAACCTAGGTGCATATGTATTGGTATTCTGTTTTAACAGCGCTATCCACTATGATAGAACTTCCCCAATACGGTGGAACCAATTCAAGCAAAAATTAGCTGCGCTCCATTTTTATTCTGCTTATATTTTAATTGGATACCATTATTTTACTATTATTACCATTGTGGAACCTCTTAAATACTACCCCCCCCATCCCCTCCCCCTATCTGCCCCCCCCCCATCCCCCAAAGGCCGGTAACGCACTTGTGACGCCTCTGGTGTTGCGGGTGTCCATGGGCGGCGGTAATCGCTTACCATCAGGCGATACGTCTGCTCGTTTGCCGGTCTATTTCATAAAAAAAAAAAAACTTTGTTTTCAACCGCACTGAAATATTTTTTCTACTAAATTTATTTTGTACTTCCTTGCATTTTTCTTTTAAACTTGTTATTTTAGTTTTAATAAGAACGCTGTTTAATTGTCAGACAATCTGAAATCTTAATTCTAATTGATTTATAAAATACTAGCTGACCCGTGCCCACTTCGTTGGGCGGTAAACATTTTTTTCTCCGACTTACTTTGCAAATTCAGCTACCACGAAAAATTCTTTCCACTATTCGGGTTATTATATAGCCTATGTCACTCCCAAATAACGTAGACTTCCAATGGTAAAAGAATTTTCATAATCGGTTCAGTAGATCCAGAGATTACCCCCTACAACGTCACAACTTCACAAACTCACAAACTTTACCTCTTTATATAATGGTATATAGATGAAGAAAACTCATTTTTCGAAATACCAAGTTTGAATAGATACATACACATTATTTAGAAAAGAAAATCATAGACAACTATATCTCTATTAATAAAAAGGTTTTTTACAGCCGATCAGTCAATACGTACCGAGAGTTACCAATCACACGCTTCAGCCCCTATCTACGTCGAACGGAACGTGCACTCCCATTTACGAGAGAAAAAACCTCGGAAAATCTACGTGACGTAACACGAAACCTATAAGCCAATGGCGTATCGAACCTTCGAACCTCAACAGCCAACATTAAATGACCCGCCACCCCCTTCCCACGACTCCTGAACGAGACCAACGAAGCGAGGGACAGAACAAAATCGAAGATCAAGCAAAAATAGCCGGTAAGTATCGAGAATGCACCGAGCACTGTGATTGGTTGATCGGTTCTGCGCGATTGGGCACAACGGCGCACACTCGAACCGATATCTCGTCTTTACCACGTTCGACGTTTTTTGTACATGTGTGTGTATGAAACCGCCTTCGATAGGTATTTACCGATGTGTTAGTGTAGGTATTGATTTGATTTGTGACGCCTGCCGCCACGATCGGTCAATCGCTGCGTCGCTGTCGGCTTAAATTTAGAACGTGTTATTCGAATTTCGTATGCATTCGTTGACCGTTGGCTATGACGTAACGGTGACTGATTGGATTAACTATAATGTGTCAATGTAAGTGTCAATTAGATCATTTTTGACTTAAGTTGAATGTGACAACTATAAACAATAAAAGGATATTTTTTCACAACTTGTTCATAACTATTCTATGCCACTAAAGACAGTTAGCTTGTTACTGTGTCTTTACATATTTAAAATCACCTAATAATATTTTTTAATTTTCAGCGACAATGTTCATATCATAATATTGCAACGTTATACTTAACTATAAATAAATAGCATATCATCTTAGGAATTAAATGCTTTAAAAAGAGCTAAAACAGCCATAGTTTTGAAGAAGTCTTTAGGATTGGCCGACTGCGATAATGGTTTTTCATCGTATCAAAAATAATCCTAAACTTATAATGAATAAAGAAAAAAGGTTCAATTAAAAAAAACTACGTCCGTGATTTCTATACATAATCATGCTCGCAAAAAAAAAAACAAAACACATCGACAAATTAAAAACCATGTTCCACTCCATCTGAATACAAAAAGAAAGTTTGCACAGATAAAAAAATCGTTGGATAAAAAAACATATTCTCATCACGGGACTATTAATAAGAAAAAAGTGCGCAATCCGGTTCACCGTACCAACTAATATTTAACGAACTCTAGATAAAGCAAATATATACTCTTTTCCGCACTTATTTAAAATGGAAAAATATATTTTTCCTACGTCCCGTCCGCGTTTCCGTCGCAGATAGCCGTAACTGCATTATGTTTGATGTTTTTCTTTTTTATAATGCGACTGGCTAAAGATAGATGGCTTCTATTTATACTATATGGTGATAGGAATGATAAGAAATGGTGCAGTAGCTTTTAATTTCTCGAATATGTGTGTAAAATCGTGATAAAAACCCATGTTATGCTTTAATATCACTTACGTAATTTACGCAAGCTTATTCATCTCCCGGGCGCTTTTCAGGTCTTGGGAAATTGGGAATTAAATATAAAAGAGAAAGATGATGAGATGAAAAGGCAAATGTAGTTGAGGGGCATTGTTTATAAAGATGGGTTAGGCAGAGTATGTATCCAATAGCTCAGTTGGTTAAGTAAGCATACTAGGACTTTAAAATTCCTACCATTCAGTGTTGGTAAGTTGCGATTCGTATTAATAAGGTTTACATTTGATTGTCAACTATTTGTTGATCAAATACCTAGTTGCATATTTAACATCACTGATGAGACTAATTCACTATACCTGCAACTTTTTTCATAAATCCATAAAAAAGGATTTTTCATTCCGTTTTCCAGAATTGTAAATTTTAGGTTACTTAAACCATAAATCATTTTATGAATATTCGTGACTAACCTATACAAAATATTACGTATAAGACTTGGTCTACATACAAGGAATGAATACATACAAGGAATGATAGTCTACATAATCAATACACATGTAGAACAATAGTAGGAGACAGTAAGAGTCTAGCGAGTGCACTACCATCGTTATGAAATTGAGTATCGTCGCAGATATTCACCATTCGGACGGAGGCGTTGCACGTACTTAGAGGGACACACTGAGAGAAAATATAATAATTAAAAACCACGGATTTTCTACCAGTATGTTACTTTAAAATATAAGGGACAAACAAACAGATAGATCATCTAATGAAAAATGACTATCATTGAACACTTGTTACTCAAAAAGCACAAAGGCGTTGGCGGTTTGAGGGAAGCTCTCAGAATGTTACGAGTAGAACTAATAGTACACATTCTTCGCAAAAATATTAATTCAGCTACTACACATTTAAATATCAAAGTAATCACTTATAAAGAAATAGGTAATTTATTCTTCATCCATTATTCAATTTAGTTTTTTCAATTAGGTGGTTCGGTCATTACGTATCCTATCCTTCCATCTAACCTTTTTTAGTAGTTTAAATTTTAATTTATCCCCATTTCTATACCCTTAAATAAGTACCAAGTGTCTAATAGATAATAATTCGGCTGGCTGGCGGCAATAGATACACATTATATTTGACAAAACGAGTTTTTTTAAACAACTCTACCTGCCTCATGAAGAATATATGTGTTACTGATGTTGCCCGCGGCTCCGCCCGCGTGTATGTTGGTTATCGCTGCAATAAGTAGCCTATATGTTATTCTGATATATAAGCTATATTACTGTAAAGTTTCATTCAAATCCGTTCAGTAGTTTTTGCGTGAAAGAGTAACTAACATCCATCCATCAATCCATCCATCCATACTTACATACTTTATATATATGATATAGTTACTTGTAATATATATAATATTGATCTGTGTAATTAATTTAGATCCATGAACAGAATACTTCAATTCAGCAACTTTAACTAAGCAATGCAATGACGAACTTTAAGTGTGTGTACCTCTGCGTAATTCATAAGCAATCACTACTGATTCTTGGTTTAACTCTCCATCAGTGCCAGTGAAGAAGAAAATATGCGCCATTTATGAAAGAAAATATAATATATTATATCTCGGTGTGCTCAGAGCCACATGTGCCGCACATACTGGGAGGTAGTTCTAGAATATGCTCGATATAGAACACGTCGGCTCCACTCGATCCCGGTGAAACATTGCCACGACTAGTGATGTATGTTTCATCGATATTATATAGTTTTCTTTGTTTAATAAATTGTAGATTTTGTATTGAATCAACTGGAAAATGTGATGTGTCATGCCTAAGGTTGGCTATGAAAACACAATGTTTATAATTACATCCATTACCCATTACACACTTTTAACATAATAGTTAAACAGTCGCAGATTTATTTGGTGCCTTTTTCTTTTATTACAAAATTAAAAACACTTAATAATCTTTTAGGAAACACGGCCTCACAGAAAACCGGTATCTTTTTGTCCCATGTACGAAATCCCGTACTAGTTTTGGGAACTAGAGATGAAACAATTAAAAGGAAATTGAACAGTTATTTATTCTTCTAATGTACTCCAAATTTCCAATTTAGTTAATGGAATATAATGAAAAGACTGACTATTTGACATTTAACGATTTTTTTATTCTCTGAGGCATTCCTGCTTCAGCTATATATTACATAATTATTATAGGAACAAGACTAATCATGATTTAAATCATATTTTCAACCCACACGTTTACCGACACAACACTGTAAATAAAATAAAACTATCGATAGAACTATAATCACACCTCATCCCTATGCACACTTCCGATATAATATTTCACATTTAATAGAGATGCACCACGAAAAATCCTCCACAGATGACTCGCAGTTTATATTTTACATAAATTCGATGTTATTGCACACATATTGAATTCGCACGAGTTTTATACAAGGACCCTCAACTTTTATGGTAGTAATGAGCTACAGCTCGGCTCTACCAGATTTTGGGAGAAGTTATTTAGGTATAAATTGGGAAAACTGACCGTGCAATAATTCATAATGATCATATATTTTGCGGCATACATTTGAAATTAATTTGTTTAATATTGCTCTGATAAGGAGTCTGTAGATTAGAGTGTGGTTTAAAACTACATAGCAGAGCACTTAGAATTAGTATGTACAATGTAAGGTGCTTTTTCAGGTTCAAATCCTGTCACACAAGTTTCCAAATTTTACGAAAATAATTTGAAATCCGAATAATTATTACCTATTACAATTATTTTACAGAATTTTACTTTCGTTGCAATTTTAGAACCATATTAACGGACGATTTAAGGGTTTTGGTGAGTCTATTATGTTTATATGTTCCACCGTAGCATTTAAACTTCTATACCATTTTTAAAGACTGAGGTGTTAATAGATTCAAATAATGACTCGAGTGACATAGGCTGTATAAATGTATTAAAAACTTTTAATTAGTCGGTTTTTTTTTTCTTTTTAAATTATTTTTGTTGTGAACATCTTTATAAGAAACTTGAAGGGAAGAAAAATAACATCCAATTAGGGACAGTAAATTTAAAATAGGCATATTCAAGTCCATGATATTATTTTTACAATCTTATATATAAAAATCAATTGCTGTTCGTTTGTCTCGCTTAAACTCGAGAACCGCTGGGCCGAAAAATTAAAAATTACTTGAAAATCCAAATGTCACGTGTACGAAGTAGCAGGCACAGCTAGTTACTTATTAAAAAAGATAATAAAAAATGTAATGCTAAACTCATTCTTAACTTCACATACAGCCTCCGTAACTAAGAAACTAAACAATAACTCAACGAAATGTTATTCAAAGCATAAAATTTCAATATTCCCCGAAGGTTGGAGGTAAATGCAAGTTATTTTCGCTTTGTTTTAAATAAAATCAAAGTGTAGCTGCAAGTTTCCGAGCGAGTTCTTTATGGACTTCATAAAAATGTTCGTATTTACTAGAAAAGCCCCTACTAGCGAAACTCTTGGACAACTCGTTGGAACTGCACTTTTTCTTGGAACACCTAACTTTAGTAGTTTTTCGGTACATATACGTACATATACCATTTTTTTTTGTGCGGAAATCCCCTCAGATACCACCGCCTGGTGGTTATGTCGGACTCGAATCGACTAAAAACCGCACACCGTCTCGGGTACCAGAAGCCGGTGCACTCTCGAAAGGAAATCCCTGGAACCCCGACGTACCTCTGGCCGCCCACTATTTGTAGGTATCCCCTTCCTGTGTAGAGCTCGCGCCGCCGCCACGGCCTGCTTCTGCTAGGGTGACCCACACTATGGCGGCCTAGTGATGCTTCTTCATCATTGGGCCCCCGGTTTCGCACTCACCAACGAAACACGACAGCACGAACGCTGTCATTTTACGTTGGTCTTCTGTGAGAGGGTAGTACCGTCCCGGTCGAGCCGGCCCATTCGTGCTGAAATCAGCGTGGCTCTACTACCTTTAGAGTTAGAGTTTTCCATCAGGCAGAGTAGAGTCACATTAAGAGGCTCAAAAAAAATTTCAAAATCATCTTCATTTTAACACTCTTTGATAAGTTGTTATCATGATATAGAAGGGCAAACGAGCAGAGAGTTCACCTGATGTTAAGCGCATCTACAACTCAAACGAGGAAGAGGACGGGGAGAAGGTTTGTTCTCTAGAAACTTCTGGAAACCCTTCACATGTCGCCGGTTTGTAGTTTGTACATTTTAAGTATAAGTTTCCACGCAGTCGTATTTTATTTTTTAAAATGTACTTTCACATCACCAGCCTTTATCAGTCCACTACTTGTCAGAGGTCTCTCGTTACAAAGAAGGTTCCGGCCTACTATACTATGCTGGTATTTAGATGGCTGGCAGTCCACAACTGTGCGGTTCTCTAGGAACTTTTTGCCTTGCACAACAAAACTGTGGAATGAACTGTCGCTTGCCGTATTCCCGGACCAATACGACCTTCAAACCTTCAAGAAACGAGCGTACTCCTTCTTAAAAGGCCGGCAACGCACTTCTGACGCCTCTGGTTTTGCGGGTGTCCATGTGGCGCTTACCATCAGGCGATTATCTGCTCGTTTGCCCCCTATTCAATAACAAAAAAAGTTATTATTTACATTGACGCCATCAAAATAATTCGTAAGCTTATCTCCAGCAGTGAACTATAATTATATGGATAAGTGTATGCTTAAGGTAGACTGTCCATTGCTGATTATGGAAACATTATAGAATTTAATTAAAAGCAAGACAAATAAAGTACCTAGACTATACAAATTTATCTACTACGCTGATGAACAGAACTACAGGACCAATAAAATCTATTAAACATATTTCTCGTGTCACGCTGTTGCTCACGATAAACTCCGAAACTGATGGTGATTCTCTTGTGGTCATCACTAAACTAAAATTCACTAAAATTTGTTATTGGATTATATACTGTAATCTCATTCGCTTACAGTAAATTTTTCCATATTTCACATCTCAGCGGTAACTGGTACCAGATACACATTAACTAGAAACACACGCTTGTTTATTACTTGAAACAGTAAAATTTACTTAGGCATAACCAAAATTAGATAAATAAACACCCAGACTCTGAACAACAATTTGTGGATCACACAAAGTGTTGTCCCATGCGGGATATGAATCCACAATACTTGGTGCTGTAGAAAGTGGCGTGACGACCGCTTAAACCATTAGGCCAACCGTGCAGTCAAATTCCACTCACGAAATATGATTAATATAACAAAATAATATGAAATCATTTATATCATAACTGGATATAAACAAGCTAATTATACTTTCAAAGGAAGAATATTATAACTGAGAAGTTTAAAGGTAACCAAGAAACACCCTTTTGATGGGTGAGTGCGAGTCCGGAATACATTGCATTTTAACAAGTTTAAAATACTTTATGCATAGATATTACGAAGAGCTTTCTGTTCCGAGGAAATTTCATCCGATGTTCCATTATAGCCCTCAAAGATGGATAGGAAGTGTACGAAGACAAGACTAGAATAATAATATAGACACTATATTTATCCATACCTATATTATAAATGGGAAAGTAATGTATATATAACTCTGTCTGTCTGTCCTGCTTTCACCGCCAAACCGTCGCACCGATTTCAATTAAATTTGGTAATTATGGATATACTTTGATTCTTGAGGAAGGAAATATGCTACTTTTTGCTGCGATAACCAGAAAAGTCCATGGGCGAGGCACGCTTCGGAATTAATGGGCCGACCGGAGTGATACCACGGCCTCACAGGAAACTGGTATGAAATAGTGCTTGCGCTGTGTTTCACCGAGTGAGTGAGGATAACGGAGGCCCATGCCCCAACCCCACTCCCCCTATCTCCCCCCCCCATCCCCTCAAAGGCTGGCAACGCACTTGTGACGCCTCTGGTGTTGCAGGTGTCCATGGGCGGCGGTAATCGCTTACCATCAGGCGATACGTCTGCTCGTTTGCCCGCCTATACCATACAAAAAAAACACACACACACGGGCTGATCCGCGCGTAAAAGATAGTTACTATAATATATATTCAAGGTAGTAGAGCCACGCTGATTTCAGGACGGTTGGGCCGGCTCGACCGGGGCGGTACTACCCTCGCACAGAAAATCAACGTAAAATGACAGCGATCGTGCTGGCGTGTTTCGTTGGTGAGTGCGAGACCGGAGGCCCAATGATGTAGAGGCATCACTATGCCGCCATGGTGTGGGTTACCATGCTGCATTGTTACATTATCTACATTTGCAATGAGTATGGTGGCTACCAGTCTTGGATTCTAGTTATGCTTTCCATCAGGCAGAGTAGAGTCATTTTGGCAGAAACATACATAATAAAAGACTGCTCACACACGGCTCTCTGATCCCAAACTAGGTATTAGGTATTATATATGATAGGTATATAATAGGTATTGTCAATTACTAGTACACTTGCTTTAGAGCATGTACCATAGTAACCGGACTACTGATGGACATACTTATATAATTCTAAATACATACATACATACAACCGTGGGAGAGCCACGCTTCGGCATGAATGGGCCAGCTCGACCGGAGTGATACCACGGTCTCACAGAAAACCGGTGTGAAATAGTGCTTGCGCTGTGTTTCACCGAGTGAGTGAGGATACTGGAGGCCCATACCATAACCCCTTCCCCTATCTCCCCCAACCCTCCCCATCCCCCAAAGGCCGGCAACGCACAAGGTGTTGCAGGTGTCCACGGGCGGTGGTAATCGCTTACCATCAGGCGATACGTCTGCTCGTTTTCCCGCCGATTCCATAAAAAAAAAACATTTATTGACTCTTGTTTAACCACTCCTGACCAACCCAATGGTTAGTCGACTTCTTCTTCGGAAAATGTCTGCCTTTCCTTAGTCAAAACATGTCCTTCTGTCTATTCCGTACACAATTATCATCAAAAGCCTTTAACAGTCCAATGCTGGACATAGAAAGGAGATCTCTCTTTAGAAAGGTGGTTTTGGTCTTCGAATTTGTTTCAAGATTTACTTCTTGCAGTGACATTTTAGTAGTATTTAGATCTGCGTAGTTAGATCTCTTAGTCGCTTCTTACGATAATGTATAGACCCGTTTGATGAATAGGAGTTTTGACACTCGGTACTCTCAATCCGTCACCACACTAACACAATTATGCCAAGATATAATGCCTATGTATGTACTAACTACAAACCTTAAAGTTGGTCTTCGTCAAAGCGGTGCACCAGAGCTGTATAGGTACCTAAGTTTGCGAGCTCATCAAGCTGTCATCACTAGATTATTTTTGCTGATAATTTAACACTACCCCTGTTTAAAAAACCAATTTATTAAAAATTCATTACAAATAAATTAATGATGAATCTTGATTGCAACTTTAGACCGTTCAAAAGTAGCTCTAATATGCATATATTTATATTCCTAAGTAACATTAGGATCGTTTTAGCAAAAGCAACCGATTGAAACATTACACAATAAGGCACCAGTTTCGTTCGAATTTTTGCGAACAATATTCCTTTTTCATTCAAGATCTACAATAACATATGTAGTTTTCGACCAACGGACCAAACTCTATGATAGTTCTTTACGAATATGTAATAGTACATAACTCTCATCGACCTTCCGTTTGCTTTGCTTCAGATGTATGAGGATAGGTTTTATATGACGATTCAACTTTACCTATACTTACAAGTAAAATTTTACAAAATTAAAACCGACTTAAAGGTTCTACTCGATTTCTCTTGGATGCCATCATCAGATCTTAGTGTCCTTATCATGGTACTACCGTTGGGATATCTCCTTTCTATTGAAAAAAGAATCCATAAAATCGGTTCATAAACGACGAAGGTATCCATGAACACAAAGAAACATATGCGGTCGAATTGAGAACCTCCTCCTTTTTTGAAGTCGGTTAAAAAGGAGTTCGTCGTTTACTCATTCCATTCTCATAAAGATAGCCATTAGCCATAGAAAGATTTTTCTGGTATATTTTTCGTCATGGTACAAGGGGAAAAGAGAAGCCTATTGGAGATATACAATAAACTTTTAAGGGCTGGTGATGATGATAAACAGGGGGTTAAAGAGTGGGCGGTACCTAATGGAAAGTGATCACTGACGTTCAATAATACCTTCCAAGAAAACCTTTAAATTAAGACACATAAATGCATAGTCGTTCTTCGAGTGCTCCTCCCACCATCCTCCCAAGATAGGAGAGTGGAATTATTCGGCCTCCACTCGATGTCAGTCATTTATTTCTGTTAATATATTTTCACTAATACTTTTACAAGTCATGACTTTTAAATCCTGATGATGCCGGCATTTCCTATGACTTGACATGAAATGCTGAATCAGGGATATAGGTAAGTTTCTTTTAATGAGCTCCTCCATTCAGTCGGTGAATATCAATGAAAGAATAGCCAATCTGTTAGGCTGTGCCCATATGAATTAAAATACTGACTTATGAAGTAAGATGGATGGTATAAGATACATTCGAGTTGACAACCACTCCTCCTCTTTTGAACTTGATAAATTAGTTTTAAGCAGTAAGACGTTGCATATCCCTCACTATTATGCATGTAGGTACGAGTATATGCACATGTGAATATACATCACACTAATATTATACAGGATAAAGTAAGTTTGTTTATTACGCTTTCACGGGAAAACTACTTAACCGATTATCATGAAACTTTGTACACATATTCTTGGAGGTATTAGAAGTACAGGATACTTTTTATTAAATGCGAGCGAAGCTGCCGGCGAAAACTAGTACTCATATAAATTAGAATCGAAATCCAATAAATGTCTGACGTATTCTGTAAAGTACAGAACGGAAAAGATTTTTTAATAAAACCTTTGTCTTTAACCATTATTAAAATATTCCCGTGAATATTTTAAACTTAATAATATACACCAGAAATTAATAACTAACCAAGTACAGTGACGCTAAAACTAATAATGCAACAACGGTCCAGATTGCACCGATACATTGCACCTGCCCGGCTGGGCTCTTGTCACCCCGGCTAACTCCCCCACCCTTCCCCAGACGGGGTGGGTGGGAGACCTTACCGTAGTACGTGTGAAGCGATTTTTTTATACGTATTATATTATATTGAACAGAAATGCTGGCTTCGGGAGCTGTATAAACGGGAATGGGAATGAGTATTTTGTGCTGAGAAGACAGATATTATACACGAACGAAAACTGTACATGCTTCAGAATTTTTGGAGTTTATTAGAAAAATGTTATGTTTAGGCATTAGTAGCTACAGTCCACTGTTGGGCATGTGTCTCTCCTTAGAAAGAAATACAGCCTTAGCCTACAGTACAACGTTGGCCAAGCAGGTTGTTCAGCATGTATAAGTTGGTTACCATCTTCAAAATAACGATCTATTTTTAATCCTTGTAAACTTATCGTTTAGGGACTGATTTGCAAAAAAAATCTTTTCATTTAAAGTATACCCTGTTTTCTATTAGAAACTATTAAAATTAAAAAACAAGAGGTGTCTAATAAAAATGAAAAAAAAATAGGTAACAATAATAACTATAAATTTAAAATTTAAAAAAAAAACCCTATGCAGCATCAGATCGATGTTATCAATTACATAATTGTCATTTAATGATTATATTGGCACGTTTTTCAGACATTCGGATATTCTTCCTCACTTTCACCCCCATAACTTTTAAACGACTCAACCGATTTTCATGAAACATTTCATTTCAACTTTCATACAAAAAAAAACTTCGTTTAAAAAAACCGACTTCAAAAAATGAAAAGTATAAAATAACTTAATTTGTATGTGCTACCTATTCATAGGTTTGAATTCGGCGCCAAGCCAAATGTAATAGTAGGTACCACACTCGCTATATTTCGAGACGAACGTCAACGACCTCACCGACGCTTCGGTTGTTTTGTCCTACGCGAAGAGCAGCTATCCCGCTTAAGGTCACGCGCGGCGAGTGCGGTACCTACTATTACATTTTGGCTCGGCACCGACTTCAAACCTATGAATATATATATATATATATAGGTAGCACATACAAATTAAGTTATTTTATACTTTTCAGTTTTTGAAGTCGGTTTTTTTTTATTTTTCGCTTTTTAGTCTTTCTCAAGTCTCTCATCATCATTTCACCTAAATAACTTGAAAGAATACGACTAAAGGTAACATACAACATACTGTATAGAATAATAAATAAATATTTCGGACATGATGTTTACAGAATATGAAAGCATGCAGACAATTGCCTTAACTTAATTGCAGGCGCTCACGTAATTTGAGGGTTTCCTTCAATTTCCTTGGGATCCCATCATCAGATCCTGATATGGTGGCCATGGGACCACATGGGGAGCATACCCTTTCGAATACAAAAATAATTTTAAAAATCGGTCCACAATTGACGGAGTAATCAATGTACATACATAAAAAAAAAACCGATGAACCTCGATTGAGAACCTCCTCCTTTTGGAAGTCGGTTAAAAAAACTAAATTAAAATGAACTTCATCCGTTCGCGAGCTACGGTGCCACAGACAGACAGACAGACAGACAAACAGACAGACACGTCAAACTTATAACACCCTTCTTTTTGCGTCGGGGGTTACTAAGAATAAATTGTATTATTATGAGGTATATTTTGAAGTCATATCAATACGAAAATGAAGTGTTATAATACTCTCGTTTAGAGCAGTTTAGGGTTTACCCTTTACTACCTTCATTTGTGTCTCGAAAAATACAATCTTTTCTCGTTTTGACAAATAGTCAACACAAAAAAAAAACAGTTCGAATCAATAGCCCCTAAGATTTATACGTTCAACTAAACAAACCCTTCCGCTTTACAATATTAGTTTAGAGGATTACAAATTGACTAATATTAGTAATATCGAAAACATTGCACAGTAAAAACATTTCGTGTTAAAGAATTTTATTTCTTAAAAGAACTTACAGCTAGTTCACTTATAATGAGAATGAGAGAACAATGAGAACAAGTTCCATACTTGTTGACTAGACTAAAAGATAGAGAAGCATCACTAGGCCGCCATGGTGTGGGTCGCCATGCTGCATTGTCTGCATTCGCAGTGAGCATGGTGACCACTACTCTTGGATTTTGCTTATGCTTTCCATCAGGCAGAGTAGAGACATTCTGACGGGCCATACATAAAAGACAAGGATATCCTTCATGCACCATAACACAGACAGGCAGTAATTCCAAACTGATCTATTAAATAAAACCACATAAACTATAATTGACGAAGCCCCACCACAAATCCAAGGACAGTCGTCATTGCACCTGAAAAGACGAGAAGGGAGTTTCTGGGTGCTCTTCGCTAGTATTACGCAAACTAGCGATATTATTCCGCATGCAGCTGATTGCAAAGCCATATAAAATCTTTGGTGGAAATTGTGCATTATATTATTGGGAATTCGCTTAAACATTTCTAAATGTAGCTTCAGATTGTTGACTGTTATTACGTTCTGCAACTCTACACACTATTGTAGCAAGCGAGTAAAGGACACATTTTCTAAGATTAAATTATAGTTTGACATATTTTACACACGACCCTGTAATGCTAATTTAATGCATAATCGGTTCCGTAGTAACTTATTTTCTGATCATCATCAGCGTCAGCCTATCGCAGTCCAGCTGGACATAGGCCTCTTCAATAGCATGTCACTTGGTTCAATCCTCGGCTAGTCGCATCCATGTCTTCTAATTAACACACATATATATCGAAGTACATACATGTTATAGAAAAATTATAGGTGGGCAACACAACTGGTCGTGTTCCTCACATAAGTAGTACTTTCTGCAATTGAAATTTCAGAATTGATAGGATTACTGACCGCTGTTTCAACTAATACATATCACTATTTTCAATAAATATCTTACTTTCATAAGTAATAGACTTGTTTAGCCTTGAACTTGGAGAGAAGTACCTGTACAGTATATAATATCACAATCAATATAACATTTTTCATGTTTCTTACCGCCTAATGTCTTATGTCTTCATACCTCACCTAAGTATTTTACTCTCAAGTAATCTGTTAATAGTGAATCTTAACTACCTCTAGTCATCAGCAGAAAGGTTCGTAGTTGGAAATCTCTTCCCTTTAAAGCTTCTGAAACGAAAACTTGACTAGTGACAAATCTTCCAGTCTAAGGCGAAACGATATACAAAAATAAATAGATACGTACAATAATCTATCTGTCCCTGGCGACCGACATAGTACCAGGATAAAAACTTAAAGCCTTACATCGGGGCGGGGATCATAAGGCATTTTTCCGAACACACACGAATGCTGCCCCCCACCCCCTACCAGCCCGGTGATCTGGCCACCCGATTGCGTAGAGTAGCGTGTGAATTTTTTGTTCAGAGACTGCAAAAAATGTTACACTGTGAAAAAAAATATTCAATCACTCCCTTTAAAAAAGGCTCAAGAAAAAAATATACAGTTGAATTAAGAATTTTCTCTTTTGTGTTTTTTAGTCAATTAAAAGGAATCCAATATTGTGAAAATATATTAATGGTATCCCATAATTTGATTGAAAATTCCAATTTTATAGAACGTTGCAGAATGGTGTAATCAAATTTGGAAATCCTTAAGCAAACCCTGTCAATAATATGTGTAGTAGTTATATTTTAAAAAAACATAATATTTATTAAAAAGTAAATTATGGAAGAAACAAATTTTTCACTATTTACCTACTATATACGTAATTAGTCCAATCACTTTTCTAACTCATCAAGTGTCTGTTATTCCTTTTATACGAAAAAAGATTTAATTGTGGACAGGGAAATATATTAATTCTAACAATCTCTCTGAATAAAGAATAAAAAAAAAGAATCTTGAAATTTGATAATTATTGTAGGTGACATTGTGGTGAAGCTAAAAAATAAAACAACACACTATAACCAGATTTTTGCCTCTGTAGATAAACTAACCTTCAGTCACTCTTTGCTTCTTCGTCTCGCCGATAGCCTGCGATGTGTGCGGCTTCGAAACGCTGAAAGACGCCCTGTGACGCTGTAGCCTTCCTGAAAATGTATGCTACCCCCCTCCCGCTCCCAACAACCCCCACACAGTCGCGCTCAAGCAAAAACTCACACAACGACACGAGAAAAAACCCCTCTCAAGTGTACAGAAAATAGTCATGTCTGTGTGTGCGTCAATGAAAGATTACTCCTATGTAGTGGCAATACATATTGCTGAAGCGAAAGGTTTTGTAACTGTGTGCGTTTGTGTGCGACAACGCTGTTTCGTATTACTTTATATAAGTGTGAGTGTTTTATTGACATTTTTATACATGAAATTTTATGTGCGCGATTTAGATGTTTTTGTATATAAGTGGTGTATGTGTGTTGGTTTGTGTGTGTGTGAAATATTTGCGGTCGTTTTCGATGTTCGTAGAATACTGAATGGGTGTAATTAATTTGTTTCAGATGGAACTGTTCGCGGTGCTTTCCTGGGTGAACATTCAGACATTTTGTTCAACGGCAGTTGAATTATAGTTGCAACTATTCAAGGATTTTACTGCCATGGCCGCTAGTCGAAGCATGTTTGATTCGATGTACATTTTTAGAATTATTATGCAGTCGCTTCTTTCTTACTTCGTAGCTTGTCAACTTTATTACATGACGTTGTAAAATATGAATTTATAGACATTGCTGTTTCGTTTCAAATATATTGTAGAATGTGGACTTGGATTCATGAAAGACATTCTGGAATATAGAGAAAAGAGGCATCTTTAAATGAAGTAAATTCAGCTGAGACTAACTTGAGCTCAGAGCTATGTTTCAGCACATCAGCACATATTGGCCGGTTCGAGTGGAGTGATACAGGGGCCACATAGAAAGCCGGTGTTAATAGTTACATTGGCCTAATTCTACTTACTACAAAAAAAGGGGTTTATGGTCATCGCTAGCATTTGTATAGTATTTTTTTCAATTTCTTTCCGACTTATTCCTTTGGATTAGAGTTAACTAGTAATCGGTGTATAAAAACAAAGAAACACAGAAAACCGCTGTGAAACAGCCCTTACGCTGTGTTTCATCGAATGAGTGAGGATACCGGGTGAGGATGCCAATACCCAAACCCCTCCCCCATCCCCCAAAGGCCGGCAACGCACTTGTGACGCCTCTGGTTTTGCGGGTGTCCATGGACGGCGGTAATCGCTTACCATCAGGCAATACGTCTGCTCGTTTGCCCCCTATTCTACAAAAAAAAAAATACCTGAAACATTTTGACACATTAAGTATATTTTATCCAGAGAAACTGTTCTTTGATGTTACTGTTTCTTCATTCTTTATTCTCCTATAAAGAATCTCAAGAGATTCACCATTATGATCAAACGAACATTAAGTTATCTACAGGTGCATAGATAAACCGCAGACTAAACCTAAGTTGAAAGAAAAATAGCCCTGGAACTTTGCAGAGCAGAATTTGCATCTGTAATAAGAATCGGCACACACACATCGCTTTAATTTTAGCGAACGTGGAACTAACCACACTCACATAGGACACCTCGTTCTACTCAACCGTAGTGTAGAATAAGGAATATTTTTGATGTTTTATCCGCTTTTTGGATGAAATTGGAATTAATTTGTAGCTTGCATAGAACCTGACTAGGTATAGTGAAAATTAGTGGGTTTGTATGCTTTTCTAGACCATCTAGATGTGTTTGTAATAACTCTTTGCTTGGAGTAATTGATCTGCTTACTAAGCCTTAACCAGGTATTGTGAAATTTTGTATAGGTACACTTATATAGATGTACAGAAAAGGAAAAAAAGCGGCCAAGTGCGAGTCGGACTCGCCCACGACTGCCTCGTTGGTCTCGCGGTTGCCGTGTGCGACTGCTGATCATGAGGTCTCGGGTTCGATTCCCGGGTCGGACCAAATGTCTGTATGATCTACAAATATTTGTTTCGGGGTTTGGGTATTTTCTATGTGTAATATGTATGTTTTTACAAAAAAAAAGTATTTATGTATCTGTATCAGTTATCAACGCCAAAGTGGGAGTACAAAATTGCAGCGAATCGGTAATAGGATCCCATGGATTTGGAAGCAGAAATCATAGGGGGCAAATGCTCGTCAACTTTCTCGAACGAGAGGGGTTGTTCTTGATGAACTCATTCTTTAAGAAACGGCCCCAAAGGAAGTGGACGTGGCGAAGCCCCGACGCTATGACTAAAAATGAGATCGATTTCATCATGACGGACAGAAAGCACATATTCAGAGACGTCTCAGTGATCAATAGGTTTAACACCGGTAGTGATCACCGACTCGTCCGAGGCTCTCTGAATATCAACTTTAAAGCTGAACGTGTCCGATTGATGAAATCCAGGCTCCGACCAACTCTGCTCCAAGCCGCAATGGGATCTGAAAAGTTCCAGTCAAATCTGGAAAACCGATTTGCTGCTATGGAAACCACAACAGGCGTGAACCAGAACCTTGAAAATGTGGTTCGAATCCTCAGGGAAGAAGGTACGAGATTTTGTGAAATGCAGCGTAAGGGCAGGAAATCTAAGCTTTCGGAAAGGACCCTAGGGCTAATGAAGGAACGACGTGAAAACCCACTTCTCACTTCGTCGGCAAAACGGACTCTAAACCGAGAGATCAGCAAACTAGTACGACACGACCTCCGATGCTCCAATACTCTTTCGATCGAAAGAGCGATTGAGCAGAATCGGGGGTCAAAGGTGTTTGTACAATCTCTCGGAAGAAGCCACCTGACGAAGCTGACTACAGCAAGTGGAGAAGTCGTTACCTCCAAGCCGGTCGTCCTTTCGGAAGTGGAACGTTTCTATGGCGGTTTGTACGCTTCGCATGCATCTCGACCTGATCCCGAAAATGAGGACTCTAGAGCCACATTAACACGCCACTACACCGAAGATCTGCCAGAAGTCAGCATTGACGAAATCGAGATGGCTCTTGGACAGCTTAAAAATGGAAAAGCCCCTGGAGAGGACGGCATTACAACAGAACTGTTAAAGGCTGGAGGTAAGCCCGTACTGAGGGAGCTCCAAAAGCTTTTTAACGCTGTCCTGTTCGAAGGGAGAACTCCAGAGGCGTGGAGCAGAAGTGTGGTCATCTTGTTCTTCAAGAAAGGTGACAAGACCAGGTTGAAGAACTATCGACCCATTTCGCTTTTAAGCCACGTCTACAAGCTGTTCTCAAGAGTCATCACGAACCGTCTTGCGCGAAGACTAGACGAATTTCAACCACCAGAGCAAGCTGGATTTCGGAGCGGATATGGCACCATAGACCACATCCACACAGTGCGGCAAATTATACAGAAGACAGAGGAGTATAATCAGCCCCTGTGTCTAGCATTCGTGGACTATGAGAAGGCCTTTGACTCGATCGAGATCTGGTCTGTTCTGGAGTCCCTGCAGCGTTGCCAAGTGGATTGGCGATACATCCAAGTGCTGAGATGTCTCTACGAAGCCGCCACCATGTCCGTCCAAGTACAGAATCAGCAAACAAGGCCCATACCATTGCATCGAGGAGTGAGACAAGGGGATGTTATTTCCCCGAAATTGTTCACAAATGCAATGGAGGATCTGTTCAAGACGCTACACTGGAAAGGACGTGGCATAAATATCAATGGCGAATACATCTCTCACTTGCGATTTGCGGACGACATCGTCATTATGGCAGAGACGCTGCAGGACCTACAACAGATGCTGAACGACCTGGCTGACTCTTCTGTGCGCATCGGCCTACGGATGAACTTGGACAAAACCAAGGTCATGTTCAATGAACATGTACTACCGGAACCGATCGCAGTACACGGTGCCGTTCTCGAAGTTGTTCAAAATTATGTGTACCTCGGGCAGACTTTGCAGTTAGGTAGAAACAACTTTGAGGATGAGGTGAACAGGAGAATTCAGCTGGGTTGGGCAGCGTTTGGGAAACTTCGTCGGGTCTTTTCATCGTCGATCCCACAGTGCCTTAAGACGAAAGTCTTCAATCAGTGCGTCCTACCCGTCATGACATACGGAGCCGAAACGTGGACACTTACGGCACGGCTGGTCCACAAGTTCAAAGTCGCTCAGCGTGCTATGGAGAGGGCTATCCTCGGCGTTTCTCTGAGGGATTGCATCAGGAATGAGGTAATCCGGCAGAGAACCAAGGTCATCGACATAGCCCAAAGGATTAGCAAGCTGAAGTGGCAGTGGGGTGGCCATATTAGCCGCAGAACTGATTACCGTTGGGGTAAACGGGTTCTTGAGTGGAGACCGCGTCTCGGCAAACGTAGTGTAGGACGTCCACAGGCCAGGTGGAGTGATGATCTGCGCAAGACGGCTGGCACGAGCTGGATGCGAGAAGCCGAGGATCGAACCAAGTGGCGCGCAATTGGAGAGGCCTATGTCCAGCAGTGGACTGCGATAGGCTGATGATGATGATGATCAGTTGTCTAGTACCCATAACACAAGCTCTGCTTAGCTTGGGACTAGATGGCGTTGTGTGTTAGATGTCCAAAAATATTTATTTAGTATTATTATTTATTTATGGAGGGTTCCGCAGCAGCAGCAGTAACATTTTTTTAATATACATATTTTTTTGTGTTGATTGAATGAAAGGTAAATTGCAGTTTACGATTTATCACGTATTAAAAAAAAACTACTTACTAGATTTCGTTCAAACCAATTTTCGGTGGAAGTTTACATGGTAATGTACATCATATATTTTTTTTAGTTTTATCATTCTCTTATTTTAGAAGTTACAGGGGGGGGGCACACATTTTACCTCTTTGGAAGTGTCTCTCGCGCAAACTATTCAATTTAGAAAAAAATTATAGTAGGAACCTCAATATCATTTTTGAAGACCTAACCATAGATACCCCACAGGTACGGGTTTGATGAAAAAAAAAATTTGAGTTTCAGTTCTAAGTATGGGGACCCCCAAAATTTATTGTTTTTTTTTATTTTTGTGTGAAAATCTTAATGCGGTTCACAGAATACATCTACTTATCAAGTTTCAACATTATAGGTCTTATAGTTTCGGAAAAAAGTGGCTGTGACATACGGACGGACAGACAGACGGACAGACAGACAGACATGACGAATCTATAAGGGTTCCGTTTTTTGCCTTTGGCACGGAACCCTAAAAATCTTACAGCAAAAGCATCATGAAAGAAGAATTCGGATGAAAATCCAGCTATAAGAAAATTTTTGTTCAGTTAAACTTAAAAAAAAAACACTCTTTAATGACCGACTGAATTTAAAGATTTACTTTATCATCTTTATCGTCATCAGACCTAATTTGATGACCAAGTATAAACAGTTTCTTTGTTCCAAAACTCAAGGGTTTAATAGCTACTGAAAAGTTCCACTAACCACCTCCTAGTTCCACCATTGGATGATTTATTTTGATAAGATGCGGCGACGACCAGAAATAGGTTCAAATTATATTTTCAGGCCTAAGTTATCTACTCCTTATATAATCAGCTACCTATCAGTGAAAGTCCTGTCAAAATCGGTCCAGCCGTTCCAGAGATTAGCCGGAACAAACAGACAGACAGACAGACAATAATTGTAAAAAATGTTATTTTGGTATATGTACCGTGTATACATACGTAGGTATATGCATTAAGTAATAAGAACAAATTTTAACAAAAAAAAACCGACTTCAATCTGGACCAATTTAAATGGGACCATTCGGGAAGCACCAGCTTTCAAATAAAAAAAGAATCATCAAAATCGGTTCACCCAGTCCAAAGTTATGAGGTAACAAACATAAAAAAAAAAAAATACAGGCGAATTGAGAACCTCCTCCTTTTTAAAGTCGGTTGAAAAGCGGTAAAAAGACACTCAAATTTTATTTATTTGGATAGATTTATTGTCATAACTGATTGAACTAATATCATATCTAGAGACTTCTAATCATTTATTTCTTGAAGAAATATCTGAATAGCTATTCAGGTCGATTGTGATATACCTACGTAAGTTACCCAGATCCAGATAAACGGTGTTCCTCTACTTTCGAACCATGTCCAAGATGGCTGGCTTCGAGGTTAAAGCTGAAGGCATAATTAAATAAGTCACCGACTGCAGCGATTCCTCAGAGAATATGTCGTGTGTTGCGAATACGAGACCGTTTTATGTATGAAGTATTCCTTAAAGAATGATTGGTTCTGAGTTTTTGAAGTTTTATTTTCTCGGTAAATATAGATCATAGTTACATACTCTAGACTTGTGTGGGACTAACTGTATTAAATACGTGTAGTTGTAGATATGTTTGTTTCGGGCGTGTTACTCTGATCTGTGTAAAGGTGAGAAAGTCTTCTTCCAAGGATAAGTCCGAATACAGTTAGTACTCACTGTTTTATGGTTTATTTTACAGACGAGTATCTGCAACTCGAGAGACTAAAGTAAATTGCATTCATAGATGTACCTCCGCCTTAAGTCAGGGGAAACCGAAATTTCGGTAACCTCAGTCGAGAAAAGCGATGTTTTTTTTTTATGAGGCTTAAGTAATTTTTTATGTGTTGTCCCATGTGGGATTTAAACCCACATAATATTATTGATCACTCCTCTCACCAATGGTGCGATCACTTTGTGATACCTGTAATACCTATAGGACCCATGAGTATAAGCACTAACTCGCTGCTAGTCCATTGGCAAGAAGAATGATCCACGGCGATTCACCGTGTTCTTAATCTAAACTAAATTCATCAAGCACCTGCAGTGTGTGGCTTCCTTCTTCTCGGCGTTCCAAGAGATCTCTTGGGTAGTTATTCTCTGCGTCGTCACACAATCATAAACTCCTAAAGTGCTGTACAACTTCCAAGGTATTCGAATTACAACAAACTCGTATCAGCTATCACGGATATTCGAATTACAACTCACTCGCTTCAGCTATCGCGGAACGCGCCTACAAAACTCGCGAGTCCACGACCTAACACGAAACGGTTTATCACTAAAGAGACCGATGGACAATACAATTAGCTTAATATCAATTAATTTTCGGTTCTCAAAACAATCGCCAACCGTTTTCAACACGCGCGTCTTTCAAGTTCTTTTGTTAACCTCAAACGTTGCCAATCAAAATGTTGCCATTATAATGACGCTCGAAATCTGTTGTTTGTGAGTTTGTGAGGATGTACGGATGTTTGTTACTCTTTTACGTAAAAACTAATAAACGAATTCGGATAAAACTTTACAGTAATATAACTCATCTATGAGAATACCACATAGCCTACTTTTATCGCGAAATCTAAAATACTCGCGGACGGAAAGTCGATGTAAAAAACAAATTAATCGATATATCAATCGAATTTAATCGCTCAGTCAATAATTGCAACAACGATGTTTTTCTTATCTGCAGTGAATGATGCGAATAATTATTCATGGTCGTGTTTCTAATTGAGGACAGTATATTTACATACCAATTACTGTAAAAAAACAAAGCAATATCAACCTTATTATAAGGTAGACAAAAGGTCAAATTTACTGTTTAACGAGGCTATACAAGTTCATGAAAAAATGACGATTCTTAGATCTTTATGACTTATTTTAATGTACGAGATATTAAATAGAAAAAAATCTTGTAAATGTCACACTAAATAATGTGGTAGTAACGATTGCTTTACATAACTTAAAAGAGTGAAAAGTAACTATAAGTTATAACTTCGGATCAATTTAAACTGAAAAAAAACTTTGTAATACCTGTTTTGACTTGACTTCAATAGAATTTTAAAATTTTTGAAATTACATGGTTTTGATGATTTACCGTGGGATAGCCACGCTTCGACATGAATGGGCCGGCTCGACCTTACCACTGCCTCACAGCCGGTGTGAAACAGCGCTTGCGCTGTGTTTCACCGAGTGAGTGAGGATACCGGAGGCTCACACTGAGTATATATCAAAATACAGTTTCAAATATATCTTAGTCTAGTGTAACAATCACAAACAGATAATTGAAATGGGACCACACGGAAAGCACCAGCTTTGAAATAAAATAAAAAATAAGTAATAATAAATGCACTAGTCGCCCCTAGGAATTTTGAAGGTTCCTCTCGATTTGTCTTGGATGCCATCATCAGATCTTAGTGTCCTTATCATGGTACCACCGTTGGGATATCTCCTTTCCATTATAAAAAGAATCATCAAAATCGGTTCATAAAGAACGAAGTTATCCGCAAACACACATAAAAAAATATATATATACGGTCGAATTGAGAACCTCCTCCTTTTTTGAAGTCGGTTAGTAATAAAAAGCTGAAGAGTTTGTTTGTTTGCTTGAACGCACTAATCTCAGGAACTACTTGTGCTATTTGAAAAATTATTTTAGTGTTAGAAAGCCCATTTGTCGAGAAAGGCATCACACTAAGACTAATAGGAGCGGAGTACCAATAAAGAAGTTTTCGAAAACGGGGGGGAAATTATCACGCTACGGGCAATAGGAGACGCAAACGAGGTTGGGGTGGTCAACTAGTTACTATATAAATGCTTATATCACGTAGATATGTACTAACTATAAGATTTCATCTTCCTAGTTCCTAACGAAAATGTAAAGCGCACGTGAATTTCTCAATTATCATAGCTGAGAACAAACTGCCAGGAATCGAGACGTATGATGCGACCTCCCCCCACCACCCCACGGGTGGGGGTGGCATCCGCGACCCATTTATCCCAGTAATATAGTAATGGCGGACTGGCATTTGTTAAATTCTAAAAATCTTATTGATTCCCTTGTAAAAATGCTTTTACCGTGTGAGTGATGGCTGCCTATGCTATTATTAGATACCTAGTAGCTGACCCCCGCAACCTCGTTTGCGTCTCCTATTACCCGTAGCGATCATTTTCCCCCGTTTTTGAAACATTCTTCATTGGTGCTCCGCTCCTTTAGTCTTAGCGTGATGATATATAGTCTTATAGCCTTCCTCGATAAATGTACTATCCGACACTTAAAGAAGTTTTCTAATCGGATCAGCGGTTCCTGAGATTGGTGCGTTCAAACAAACAAACAAGCAAACTTGATTAAATATTTTTGTTTTTAGTTACTTTCATTTACCATAGGACACAGCGTCACCACCCCTATGCATTCCGTGGGTGTCATAAGAGGTTACTAAGGGAGCAAACATCGCAGGACAACATCACCATCAACAACATGAGGCGCTGATAGGCGCGCCTCCGCCGCCCGGTTCGCCGGCGGCGGATTGGGTCCGAGTGGATATCATCCTCCCGGGCCTTCTCCGCCACCTCCTTCTGCGAGATTACGTCTTCGCAGAAGGTTGCGACCGCGGTAAAACTGCTGTCGCTACCGGCCATGGAGCGTATGACGGCCGGTAGCGAGAGATCTCCTCCGATGACTGCAGTGAGGGCTCGGCGCTGCGACGCCCAAGCGGGGCAAATCGCCAGCGTATGCTGGGCCGAGTCCTCACTACAGTCGCAGTGGTGGCAGGCGGGACTCAATTCCCTCCTAGAGACCGAGTGCAGGTACTTCCCGAAGCAACCGTGCCCGGAAAGGACCTGCGTCAGTCGGAAGGAAAGGGTCCCGTGCTGCCGCCCTGCCTACTCGAGGATGACCGGCTGGAGAGCCTCCACGGCGGCAAAGCCAGCGCGTGGAGTCTCCAGCCGGAACGACCATCTGTCCATAGTGGCTCGACGAGCGGCTTCACGCAATTCGCGTACCTCTTCGGGCGGAGGGTGATAGCCATACTCCGCCCGATATTCAGCCACCCGTCGATAAACTTCGGCGAGCACTTCCGCCTCCAAATCCCACGGGGGTGTTCCGGCCAGGGCGCACGCCGCCTCGGTCGACACCGTGCGGTATCCGCGTATGGCTCTGACTGCCAATACCCTCTGAGGCCGCCAGAGGCGGGCCTTATTTAGGGCAGTCAGAGCCGCCACCCACACCGGTGCACCATACAGCACCATCGACCGGACAACCCCTGTGTACAGGAGTCGCGTTGCGACGCTGGCTCCACCCAAATTGGGCAAAAGTCGCCCAAGGGCGGAGGCAGCGTCGACCAGCTTCGGACCAAGCTGTCGGAAGTGCTCGTCGAAGAGCACCTTCGAGGATCAGGCCCAGATACCTCATCTGGGCCCGAACCGGTACGAGGACCGAGTTGACCACTATGGAGGCGCCGGGGGGCGGACCACGACGGGGCCCATGAAATAGTAGGGCCTCCGTCTTGTCCAGGGCCACCCGTAAGCCCAGCGCCTCGATGCGCCCGACCACCAGAGAAACACCCCAGGTGGCCAGGCGCGCCGCCTCTTGGAAGTTCGCCCCCCGGGTTGTGACAAGCGTGTCATCGGCGTAACAAATTACGCCCAGCCCGGGGGGAAGACGACCTCGTAGGACCCAGTCGTATTCCACGTTCCACAGGAGTGGTCCAAGGACAGACCCCTGCGGAACGCCGCACGACATGGGTCGCCGTCTCCAGACGCCCTCTCGGTCCTCGTACACGACGGTACGCTCCTCTAAATAGTCTGCCACTAGCCGCCTCAGGTACTCTGGCACCCCGTGGTAATGGAGTGCTTCCCTGATGCAGCTAAATGGCAGACTATTGAAGGCGTTGGCGATGTCCAAGGACACCGCCAACACCACGCCGCCACAGCTCACTGCCTCTTCGGTCACGGCCCTAAGGCGCATCACGGCATCGACCGTCGAACGCCCCTCTCGGAATCCGAATTGGGCGTCCGACAGGTCGGGCCCCACCTCGCAGAGGTGCCGGACGATGCGGGCAGAGAGTATCCTCTCAAAAAGTTTACCCGCCTCGTCCAGCAACACGATGGGCCTATAGGCCGCGACCGAATCGGCAGGCCGTCCCGGCTTCCTCAACAGGACCAGCTTCCCGCATTTCCAGCACTCAGGGAAGCGTCCGGACGCCAGGCTAGCATCCAACACTTCCCTGAGGCGGTCCGACATATGGTCGAGGGCTCGGGCCATCACTCGGGCTGGAACCCCATCCGGCCCGGGGGCGGTGTTCTTGGAACGGATCCGAAGAACAGCCGCCCCAACCTCCGATTCCCTAACGGGCGGCCCGTCGTCTCCGACCGCATAGGCCATCGACGGGGGTGTGTGCTCCGCCCGCTCAGGGAAAAGGCCCTCGACCACTTCCTGCAGGAAGCTGGGCTGGAGAGTCTCGGTAAGGGGGGGGCCGACGTGCGGAGCTTCTGACGCACCGCACGGTATGGGCGACCCCAGGGGTCACGGTCGAGACCCTCCAGCATCTCCTTTCTCTTCTCCTCCTTGGCGCGGCAAATGGCCAGCTTCAGAGTCCTCCGCGCCTCGCGGTACTCCTCATGAAGCTGGTCCCCGCCACTGTCTCCACGGTGGCGTCGCCTGCTACGGGTGTAGGACCTCCGGGCACGAGTACAGGCCGCACGGAGGTCCGCCAACTCCTGGGACCACCAGTAGACCTCCTTCCGAGGAGGCCGACGCCCTTGGATGCGGGGCATGGCCGTATCGCAAATTTGCGTAACCGCATCGCGAAAACGGCCAGCCCCTACGTCCACGCCGACTTCCTCGGTTGGGGCCTGCGGAGACAGCCAAGATTGAATAATGGCCGCCTCCTCTAGTAGGTCCCTATCCAGCTTGGCAACAGCCCACCGCGGAAAGCGGGAAGGATGCCGCGCCATGTGACCTGGGACCGGGAGAGCTCGAATCGGATGTACAAGTGATCCGAGAGCGTCTCGACCTCTTCCAGGACACACCAGTTCCTTACTCGTGCGGCAACAGCAGGGGTAGCAAACGAAAGGTCCACTATCGACCCCCCTTGCTGTCGCACGCACGTATTGGTGGAGCCTCTGTTTAGTAAACAGAGGCCCACCGAAGCCGCCCACTCCTCGACGGCCTCGCCCTTGGCGTCCGTCCTGGGGGACCCCCACGCAATGGATTTTGCGTTGAAGTCCCCCAGCACGAGGACGTGCCCAGACGCTAATCGCCGCATCGAGGTCTCCAAGCTGTTAAGGAAGACCTCGAAGTCGCTCAGACTCCGGTTGGGGGAGAAGTAAACACCGTAAACGGTGATCCCCCCCCCACTCGGCGGCAACATATCCTGAGCCCTTGTCTCTAAGCGACAAGGGCGGGGAATGAGCCGCCGCGGAACCGACGACTGCCACGGAGCCGTCCCAGTCACCCATCCAATTTGGACGGGGAGGAACGAAATAGGGCTCCGCGACTACGGCAACACCGATCGACCACTGTGCCATGGTTTGCAGGAAGAGATCCTGCGCCGCGGCACAGTGGTTCAGGTTCGTCTGGACAAGGAGGTTGCAGATTTGATCCATTACTGGATCGTTTCTACAACCCCCTCCATGGGCGTCAATGTTGACGAATGGGCAACGTCGGAGGCAGCCTGGGTCGCTAGGCTAGCCCCCGACGTCTGCCGAGAAGCGCGGGGAGGCTTACAGCCCCCCTGCCCCATCTGATGATTGGCGGGTTTATTACCCGCCAATCATCCCCTTTCCATCCATCCAAAAACATACCCTTTATCAACCTGTCTCATCAACAAAACCTCATTTTAATGAGAGAACTAAGGTCAGCTCTGGACTGTTACTGGCTGTTGATGTGATGTGAACAGCCATGATTTGGCGCAAATAACACGGCTTGCCCGATGTGATAGCATGCGCTCGCAGAAAACCAAACAAATAATTTGTTGTTTTTCAGCGATTGATAGGCGTTACTGAACCTCAATCCCTCTGTTTCTTTGATGAGGCAACGCACTCTGTAAATCCTTAGCTGGTGCCCAAATATTGCCTCTCTTTTTCTTTCATTTGATATATTTTATAAGTAGGTGTTGGGTAAGTTGATAAAAAATCATTTAGAATTAATTTAGTCCTATCAAACGACGTTCTAATTGTCGAAGATTAACTTAAATATGTCACACTAAAAATAGACGTAATACATATATACAAAAATAGCATTTTGGAAATCGCTCTACTGAAATAAGATAGTTTCAGATTAATTTTAATTTAGTGTCTATTTTCATGTTGTAAGCACCCACCAAGGAAATATTTTTAGAAATTATACCCCTAAATAGGTTAAATAAAGGATTAACGGTTGTCTGGCAGTTAGACATTTTCAAAGTTACAAAAATAAAATAAGAAATAGCTAGTCCTACTAATATTATAAATGCGAAAGTTTGTGAGGATGTATGGATGCTTGTTACTCTGTTACCCAAAAAGTTATAAACGGCTTTCGATACAATACGATAATCGGATCAGAATAGCACATAGGATCACAAATTAGATATTCTTTTCAACCTAGTAGGGCCACGCTGATATCAGCTCGCCCGTTCGAGCGGGGCGGTACTACCCTAGCACAGAAAATCAACGTAAAATTACAGTGTTCGTGCTGTCGTGCTTCGTTGCTGAGTGCGAAACCGGAGGCCCAATAATGCAGAAGCGTCTAGTGACGCTTCCGTCATGGCGTGGGTCACCATGCTGCATTGTTGCATTGTCTGCATTCGCAGTATGGTGACCATCACTCTTGGATTCAACTTATACTTTCTATCAGGCAGAGTAGAGTCATTTTGGCAGAGCCAGACAAAAAAAAGAAAAACGCGATAACCCATATAAACGCGGACGGAGCCACGGGCAAAAGCCAGTATAAAATTAATTATCTTATGACAGATTAGACGCATTCTGTAGTATCTGAACAAAAAATCAAGTCGATTGAGTTTCAAAGGCACTAACTATTAGTCACTTCGTCAGATCACTTAATGACGCCCATTTTCTTGTACCACTATAAAATTATAAAACATGTCAAATTTCTCATGTCTAACATTCTTGTTACGCAAACGACATACAAATGTAATGAGGGGTTTTGATGTGTCGCGAACAATGGCTGCCGTAACAATGGCTAAATATTAATTGTGTAATGTATTATGTAAAAATATCAACCTGAGTGTATGGTGTGGGCTTTGAGACACTTTCTTCTTCAGGAAATACTTGGACAAATACGTCTTCTAGCTTTCCTTCAACCGTGTCGAAGTGATTTAGTTAAAAGGGACGGAAGCGCGTTACAGGAAATCAAAAGTAAATTGATTTACCAATTGCCAAGTTTTAGCTTAATAGGTTATCTACACACAAACAAATAAGTTCCCATAACATTCGAGACCTTCTTTATGAAGTAGGTAAAAAAAATATTTAAATAGCTGCTTATCTGAAGAGGATATTACCCTATGGCGAAAAATGCTATTAGTGAATCTAAACCTTAAGTCATCCAACTTCGTATGAGAAAGAATCAAACGAAGATACAAGTACAGGTACATACACAGGAAACAGGTCCTAGAGCACCATTGAGTCCCATCGCGAGGACGCGACAGCGCCTCTTCACAGCTCACGGCGTTAATATCGCTACGTTTTTGCTTCATTTCTTCTCCTCAGCATTTTAATATTAGTGTGGATGAAAACTTTGCGAACACACTATGTTATCTTGCTTTGAAATCTATAATAATTTATTGTAACAATTTAGGTGACAAAGAAAGCTGTTGATGCTAATTCTGTTGTGGATTAGTTTCTGCGTTGATGGTTCAGTTAGTCAGAAAAAGTAATTTAATATCAAAAGATTTGAGAAATCCATAGGCGGTAGCTACTTTCTTTTTTCAATGATATACGGGGACAAATGAGCATACGGATCACCTGATGATTAAAGACCAATGACACTCTAGATACTAGAGTCACAAATTACTTGATGCCAGTTCCCTCTGAGGATTTCATATTTAAGATGGAGGTACTTAAAGGATATTTATTTAGTTATAACTATATGCATTTTTATAAATCAGCGGACTTAATGCCCAAGACATTCTCTATCAGACAACCTTAGGGTGATGTAGAAATCTTGTTTTATTGGCCTACATAGGTTAGGTACTTGAACAACTAAAGTATACATTACCTAGCATTAGATACAAAAGTTTGGATATTACCTGCTTATCGCTTTGGGGTAGGTTTAGTTGTACGTATATGTATTGTTTTCATACATCTCTGTGAAACATAATTATCCGGATCACTTACACACAAAATTTATTACGTCGTATTCCAAGATTCATTCCATTAACTCATATTATATCTATAAAGTTGCAATCTCAACCATCTTCCAAACTCAAGAAGAGCTTCTGAATTTCCGAGATACCATCCGAAATTCCCAAAACAAACAATCACACACATCCGTAGACATTTTATTTTAGACAATAGCTAACCTAACCTGGGAGAGTCGCTCTATCACACGGCGAACAAAACAAAACACCTAACTACTGCCTCTAGGTACGACGTAGAGACTCCTAACAAAACCGGGGGCTCAAAGCGTGCGAAAGTAGAGCCCTCTTTATCTAAGAGGCGTTGGGGGATGGGGGAGGAGACAAGTGCATCTCAAAGAAATGCAGATTTTACACGTCGCTACTCTTCGGGCGTGCGGATGTATCGCGAACGTTTGGACCGTCAGCAAAACAATGTTGCAGTTACATATAGCTTTTGAAATATTTTTTATTTTCGACTATTAACTTGACTACACAGTTGACCAAGTAGTTTAAGCGGTCACCACGCCACTAATGTTGTGTATTCAAATCCCACAAGGGACAACACTTTGTGTGATCCCTAAATTGTTGCTCTAAGTCTGGGTGCTTTTTGTGTCATGTCATAAGTTTCATGTATTTTGTAAAGTCCACCGCGATACTGGATGTATATTCCTAATGTGGGAGTAGTCTTTTAATAATCACAAATTTTACAAAAAAAGAACCGACTTCAAGAACTCAACCAAATTAATATGAGACCACACGGGAAGTACCAGCTTTCAAATAAAAAAAGAATCATCAAAATCGGTTCACCAAGTCGAAAGTTATGAGGTAACAGACATAAAAGAAATACAGTCGAATTGATAACCACCTCCTTTTTTGAAGTCAGTTAAAAAATCTTATTATTAATACTCCGCGTGATGATGGATAAATAAAACAGAGTGTCAGTATCCCTGTTCATCCCGTGGGTCTTATAGGAGCTGACTAAAGAAGCAACCTACGTAGGATAACAACACAGCTAAAGAAAAGAAAAACTTGTTTTTTTTTATAAATTACCTAATTGTAACCCTATGGGGGATTTGTATTACCAAGCAAATTAAATGTATGTAATACATATTATACATGTATTACTTTCTGTATACAATTTACACACTTGTTTTTATATTTTTTTATGTATGGCCCTGCCTAAATGACTCTATTCTGCCTGATGGAAAGCATAAGCAGAATCCAAAAATGGTGGTCACCATATTCAGTGCGAATGCAGTCAATGCAACAATGCAGCATGGTGACACACTATGGCGACAATTCAAGATGCTTTTGCATCATTGGGCCTTCAGTTTCGCACTTATCAACGAAACATGACAGCACGAATGCTGTCATCAACCTAAAAAAATTAAAGCTCCATATATATATTCTCCATTATATATATGTATAACTATTTTTAAAATGATTGTAGGTATATAAAAGGTTATAGGAAATAAAGGCTATTTTTATTTTATTTTTTTTTCTTTTCATATTCATTGTTATTTATTCTGCGGACCATACTCCGAATATGAGACTCATTATAGCGTGTTGGATTTCTCTAAAATATGTCAAACGTAAGTAGGCAACGCGATGTAGCGCTGATCTTCTAAATCTTAACATTTATGCTCTTTGTGTAACTGTCGACATATCTCACAGTCCCTACAGACCTAAAACTATGAACTAAAGTATTATTATTATTTATTTTTTTGAGACAGCTATAGTCGCATGCACTACTTACGTAGTCCATTTTTAAAACGATATAAAAAAAAAACTTTAAGAATTTCATTTTATCTATACTAATATTATAAACGCGGAAGTTTGTAAGTATGGATGGATGTTTGTTACTCTTTCACGCAAAAACTACTGAACGGATTTGGATGAAAATTTACAGTAATATAGCTTTTGCCGCGATAACCGACATATACGCGGGCGGAGCCGCGGGCAACAACTAGTTTATTATAATTTAACCAGTACACTCTCTTAACTGTATACAATCAATGAAACTAAAGCACAACCTCTGATTCTATCTCCGGCACATGAAATCAACACTTACTCTTTTTAAGAAACTTTTGATTTTGTAGCAGTCGACAGCATACGTAGTCTACGCGACCACAGCAGGGTTAAAAGCAACGAAACAATTGTTTAGCACCGGTTTTCTATAAGGCCATCATCAATAACCTTTAACAGTCCACTGCTGGATATAATCTCCTTAGAAAGCCTTAAAGCTCTGGTTTGATATCAGAAGTTACAAATATTCCTAAATTCCAATCTTCAAGACAAGAGCCTGCCTTAAAGTTAAAGCAAGTGAGCACTTGCTTGTTTGCTCTCTACGGCCAAACAATCAAAAAGGCGTCTCTAAGAAGTCATGTTATAAGAAAAACGCTCTGTTTTTGTTGGAGATCCTGGAGCCAAGAACAAGACCGACCCGATTATAATAATTACAAAATACCAAAGGCCAATAACAATTATCAATAATAGTAATAATATGGCCAGAGTTGGTCTGCGGAGCGCTGCGAGTAAAGTACGCACAAAGTTGGCGCGTTGTGCGATCGTAACGGAACGATTAAAGCAAAGTTTTTACTAAAGGGTGTAGCAGAATCGTCCAGAATATATATAGAGATGTTAAAACCTAGTATTAGTACAATCTTGTTATATTTTACTTTGATTTTAACTTCTGCGGTTCATAACTAAACAACGGTTTGCTAGTATTTGATAAGTTTTAACAGAAGTAAGAATATCAACTTCTATGACAACATAATGCATAAGAAGTGCATACATAAGAGAAATACTTATGTATGCACTTGAATAAAATATTTTCTTAAAACAGGTGTAAATAACCACGGCCACTGCAACCTGGTCGAAACGTCAGGCAAAACAGGGGTATGTAATACCTTGAAATAAGTGATCGCATTAATTCCCGTAAAAATAATAATTATTACATCATGGAACGCGAAAGTTTAAAAGTTAGTATAGGTGTAAATAAGTATTAGGGAGAGCTTTTTACATTAGAACACTTTTAGACATAAAATATATCAGTACATAATTACAATGTGTAATCAGGAATGAGAGACAAGTCTTTAGTTACTGTGTGAGACCAGGTATATTACATGCTTAAAACAGTAATTATTTATTTCATAATTAAGACTACTCTCGCCTCGCATATGAGTGCTATATTTATGTGTTATAAAGGACTTCGAATTCAAAAATTAATACCAAAAAAAAATAAGAAACGGACTCGAGACAACTGTTTACGGAATATTCATACATACATATAATAATATGGCTTCGTATTATTTAAGTCACCAACTTAGCAGCATTTACTATCTTTAACATACTGTAAACTTTTACAAACACACCAAAGTCATCGATTGTCACACTAATACCACTCTAAGCGTGCCACAATTAGACAATCGGCGCATCGGTGGCCCATGAGCCATTAGAGTTTTAATTGAAAATAGCGTAAAAGCTGTAAATCGTAGAGTGCAGCCTGATGTCTCGCCACCCGGGGCAGACCCGGCCACCCTGGTCACACCACACCCCTTTATAGCTATCGATAATAGTCATTATTCACTTGACTTTGTTTTACAACTACCCTCAAAGGTCGAGACAATTTTTGCACAATGTTTTTCATAACGGTCAGAAAACCTCATTTAAAACATTTTTTTTTACACCTAACGCCATCTAGTCCCAAGCTAAGCAGAGCTTGTGTTATAGGTACTAGACAATTGATACAAATACATTATATACCTACTTTCTTTTTGTAAATACATACATATTATACATAGAAAACACCCAAACTCCGAAATAAATATTTGTAGATCATACAAACATTTGGTCCGACCCGGGAATCGAACCCGAGACCTCATGATCAGCAGTCGCACACACCAACCGCGAAACCAACGAGGCAGTCTAAATTTATCATTGTTGTTGTCATGAACATCTATGGCAATCGTTATTAGGAAGTCAGTGCCCTGAAATATACTGACAATAAGCTTAACCTTCGAATTAAGTTCACCTCAGTAAGTAGCTCATAAAGTACTAATCTATTGGTCAGTGGTTAGTCAACCTGATTGATAAGCCGGCGGTTATGGGTTCCATTCTCATACAAGTATTTTTTGTTTAAAGACATCTCCCACATTAGGAATAAATCCTGTGTCGCGGGGGACTCTACAAACATGCATATAACGGACACAAAGAACACCCAGACTCAGAACACAATTTGTTGATCACACAAAGTGTTGTTCCATGTAGGGTTTGTACTCAACACTTGACGAAGTAGGAAACGGCGCGGCGTGGCGACCACTTAAACCACTAGGTCACATGCGCAGTCATTCATTCAATCGGGATGATAACACCTTAGTCAAATTAGTTACTCTTTATCATCTGTCAAAACGATAACTTTTTATGAAATAATAAATTAAATTAAAAAGGTTTATAAAAACAAGCTTTTACTGGAATGTCTCTAGACGAACCAAACGAGTCCAAACTCGATGATGTTGCGACGTTTCTTTACAGAGTTCCTATGGCCACCTTCCAGCTCCAGAATCAGCACAGCTCCATGTTATTATAATATTGTATTGTCATGCTGTATACCACAAACAAAGCCAGATTATCTGAACGTTCATATAGTGGCTGCAACTCACGGAGAACTTGGCGATTCTAGAACCTTCTTATAGCACTTCACTGGAGGTAAGTCAGAGGATCGTAGTTATGTACATATGCTTGCAAAATTTCAGCAAAATCGGTTTGAAGATATCTGCTTCAAAATTGAGTTGCAAGATTCCACCCGAACATACAAGCATACATACATTGCAAGTTAATAAAAAGCTTGTAAAATGTACTAAATATAAACTTGTGACGTCACTATTTTAGACAAGTCAATTGAGCAATATATTTCAATGTTTATTTAATTAAAATATGCAATAGTAATGAAAGGAAATATTCGTTTTAATGAAGGAGACATCGGTATTTACTTACGATACAGTCAACAACCCTATTGTGTGACGATAACCAACGATCATTGGCTCTATTTCTAAGTATAGTTTAGATTTCTATGACATGTTCGTGTTATAAGTCTAATCGCTATCATCAATGTGTGTACTATAGGTGGTATTGTGACACATCAACAAAAAAGAAAAGTTTAAAAAGACTATAACACGACTACATAAAAACTAATGACAAATTTTAGCATATTTCACAAAGACCATTATAACGAATCTATTGACACCTTATTCATTAAAATCAGTTAAGTAGTTTAAGTGTTACAGTGCTTAGAAGCATCTTAATAGGCCGTTTGTGGGTCACCATGCTGCGTTTGTTGTATTCGCAATGAGTATGGTGACCACTGCTCTTGAATTCTGCTTATGCTTTCCATCAGGCAAAGTAGAGTCATTTTGGAAGGCTCAAATATACCTATATAAAAATAATACAAAATTTTAACAAAAAAAAATCGATTCAAGAACTACCAAATCGAAATGGGCCCACACGGGAAGCACCAGCTTTCAAATAAAAAAAGAATCATCGAAATTGGTTGGCATGATATTGAGTTATTCGTCAATTTTGTCGCACACATACTTAATGCAAATTGAGGACTTAAGTATATAGTTTTCTCATGGATGACATGTCAGAACTAGACCAAATTGAAATGGGAACACATGGGAAGCACCAGCTTTCAAAAAAAAACATCAAAATTGGTTTACCCAGTCGAAAGTTATGAGGTAACAAACATAAAAAAAATACAGTCGAATTGAGAACCTCCTCTTTTTTTTAAGTCCGTTAAAAACTAATAACCTTCCTTTTGGCTCCACCAAAGTCGGGTAAAAAAGAAATCGCCTTACTTGATCAACACAGTTATTATAATATAATATAAATAAATAACAAGTCCACATTATTTTAATTAGCTCGACAACACATATAAATTATTTCGTACGTACATTAATGAGTTCAACTGACCAAAACATATAAAACAACAGAATATATCGATACATGTAACTGTTGCTAGAAATTGTCGACATTCGTTAAAAGAAATTATGTATATTAAATTCTCAACTGACTTTCTTATCGACATCAAAATGTATCGGCTACTACGACTGGACGATCTTGATACTTGGGCCTTTACCCGACTAAGGCGAAGCGGAAGGGTAGTAGTTTTTGCCAGTCGATGTATGTTTGTATTTTCCACCGTAACACTTAAACTACAGGACCCATTTTAATGAATGAAGTGTCAATAGATTCGTAATAATGGTTCCAGGTGATTTGTATCAATACAAACGTTCATTACGAAAATACAAACATATATAGACAGTATTACATACCAGATCAATTGATCTTGTCTGTATTACCGCATGTAACTCGACTACTCGTTTTTACGTAGTCGGGTTATTTTTATTTTTACTTTTTTCACACCTGCAAGTCAATAGTAACAAATGCGTTGTCGCTCACTGTGTGATTAGCAATTAAATAATTGTTTAACATAATTTTGGTCTGAGACCCTAGTACCACAACTACAGAACGAGACAGTGTATGCCTATGCCTATGAGATAAAAACTTATATTATTAATTTTTTTTTTTTTTTTTTATGTATGGTCCGCCAAAATGACTCTACTCTGCCTGATGGAAAGCATAAGCAGAATCCAAGAGTGGCGGTCACCATACTCACTGCGAATACAGACAATGCAGTATGGCGACCCGCACCATGGCGGCCTAGTGATGCTGCTGCATCTTTTAGTCTAGTCAACAAGTATGGAACTTGTTGACTAGACTAATTGGGCCTCCGGTCTCGCACTCACCAACGAAACACGACAGCACGATCGCTGTCATTTTACGTTGATTTTCTGTGCGATTCTGTGTGAAATATAATAAAATATGAAATTCCATTATATAGTAAATCACACTATATTTTTCTTTCCTTAATTTCTTACTTTTATGGGTGTTATTGTTCTTCAAATTCTCTCTCCAAATAAATTAATAACTAATTCACAAGTCACAAAGTTCTATGTAATAAACAAAAACATTCACAAAAATGTTCAAAATATAATTATGAATATCATTCCAAGTATCAAAACGTGTTGACTCAATGCATAACACGTTAATATCGCATGTGACTAACAATCTAATTACAACCCACGGGAATCGAACCGCGATCGGCTGACCGATACGGGCCGATTACACTCCCACCAACCGATACCGCGCGTTAGTTAAATGAGTGTAAAAGGGTCCCTTTTCAACGATAATTATTGTACTTTTTGTGGTCAAGTTTGTTTATCACCTTGTCCGACCCAATTACGTTGTCTTAGTAGATAGTTATTGGTATTAAGAATGTAGTCTTTTACTGACCTAATATGTCCATATAGCACTGAAGATTTCTTCTCCAAATAGAGCTGCCCGATTAATGAGTAACTTCTACAGAAGAGGACAGTTGAACGGCCACCTGGCCTAGAATACTAGGTATATTTTAGTTCAGTTCAGGTTCATTATTAAATAAATAACTTGTATGTATTTACAAAAAAAAAGTATATGTGTATTTATATCAGTTGTCTAGTACACAAATACAAGCTCTGATTAGCTTGGGACTAGATGGCGTTGTGTGTCAGATGTCCGTTTATGCTGTCAGTACGCATGCATCTCGTATTGCCCATAACATACAGCTTACAGAATACAGCTTAAATAAATTTGTTTACCATAAAAAAGGTTAAGTACACTGAGTCAACCTTAAAATTTACACATATGCTGTCTCAGACTTATTTTAATCTTTTGAAGAAGAACAATTCTTCCAGACATTATTTTTGCGAAACTTTAACCGTGTATGCAGCGCACGCAATAAAAGTTCTCAAACGGAATTATTTTTCATTAACATTCCTTTGAGTCGTAGCGTGATGATAGATATATATAGACTATAGCTCGCCTCGATAACTGGACTATTTAAAACTGAAAGAATATTTCAAATCGGATCAGTAGTTCTTGAGATTAGCGCATTCAACCCAATCAACTCTTCAGCTTTATAGTATGAATATAGATTAACTTTTCGTAATATGTATTATATGTTTCTATGCTCCATATTTGTTTAAAAATCGCCACAAAGTTTTTTTTTTCACCTATTTATATGAAAATTCATGCTGTCGTGTTTCATTGGTGAGTACGAGACCGGAGGCCTAATGATACAGAAGCATCTCAATAGGCTGCCATAGTGTGGGTCACCATGTTGCATTGTCTGCATTTGTGACCACTACTGTTGGATTCTGCTCCTAATTTCCATCAGGCAGAGTAGAGTCACTTTGGAAGCTCATATATAAAATTGCGGGAACAGTTTTTAGGGACTGCCGATAGAAGTGAAAACGCACGGAGGTATATCTACCATATATACACATTATACATATAAGTCATGGAAAGCGTGCGCGTGCCCAAAAAGTGCTGAACATAAGTTTTCACTTCATCATTAGAAATAGTATTCAGTTTATGACGTCATAATTATACCGTCAGTCAACGCCCTCAGCCCCCAAACTCGAGCATAAGACAATACCCTAACTTTCCCCAGTAGACCTACAATTCATTCACGGTTATCTAAGTGAAATAAATTACTGGCCGTTAATTGATTCAGCTTTATCGAGGGGGGGAATTGTATCTGATACGGAAGTAAAGCAGATGGAAAAACAGCAGCTGATTTGGTGAATATTAATGAGAATGAAAGAAAATGTTGACTATTTGTTTATTTATAAATAAACTGTGATAAGAGACGATTTTTGAACTACAATTGATTTTAAGATCATAAGTGTGTGATACACAAGTAAAATTTTAACAAAATAAAAACCGACTTCAAGGTTCGACTCGATTTCTCTTGGATTCCATTATTAGATCTTAATGTCCTTATCATGGTACCACCGTTGCAATATCTCCTTTCCAGTAAAAAAAGAATCATTAAAATCGGTTCATAAACGACGAAGTAATCCGCGAAGACACATAAAAAAACATATATACAGTGGAATTGAGTCGAACTTTTTTGAAGTCGGTTAAAAAGATTTTTATGAGTAATAAAGTATCATCAAATCAAAATTTAAAAAAAAATTTTTTCTTCAAATTTGAATAGGAGAAAGGCGGAACCATCGATCTCAAGACAATTGCATTTAAATAAATTTTACACTTTTATAATATTGTCATAGGTGTGGGTTTGGTATTACACCACTCTAAGTACCATAATAAAGTGCCATCAGGCTTAGTAGGTAATCAATAGCTAGCCACGAGAATACAGGTGGGAGCATTCCAATCGTTTTAATTGCAAATAAATTAGTCTCCAATATGAGTTTATTTACATGTTCTCCTGTGTCTGGAAGTGCAAAAATTATATTAAAAAGCTTTTTAAAAACAAGCTTTTACTGGAATGGATCGAGATAAATCAAACGAGTCCAAACTCGATGGTTTTGGGACATTTCTCTACATAGTTCCTATGGCCACGTTCCAGCTCCAGTATCAGATCAGTTCCATGTCATTATAGCATTGTATTGTCACGCCGTATACATATGCTTGCAAAATTTCAGCAAAATCGGTTGAAGATATCTGCTTCACAATGGATTGCAAGTTAATATAAAGCTTGTAAAAAAGATCTACAGCAGATGTCAGATATAGCCTAAAGGTCACAGGCCTCCAGCTATCAAGGTATAGTCACTTTTAAAAATGGTAGATTCTAACAATCTTGTAGTCCTCATATCAGTACGTTCAAAATGCCGTGTGTATCGGCCATTAATTGGCGCCGCTGCCGAAACATTCGTCTCACGGTACCTGACAGATTCAGTATAACACTATCTCTTCCAAGATTTTTTTTCCAGAAGCGCATCAATGACCGCGTCATAAATTGCCTCTCTAACAGATCAAGAGAGCATGCAATTGCCAAGAATTGAGTTCTTTATCACAATTATCAAGCACTCTATAATTACATTGCTACTTCTTCTAGGTATAGGAATTGTGTGGTCTTTAAAGTGTTCGACTGGACCAATAAATGGCCATACTGTCTGTTATGCTGTCAGGTTAAAGCGCTGCACTAATATAAATGAAATTTGGCATGGAGATGCTCTGATTCTTGAGGAATGTCATATACTCTTTACCTCGATAACCGACGAACACGCATGCAAAACCTAGTTATCAATACATAATTCTTAGACAGACCTAGTGCAGCTGCATCTCGCTTTTTATAGTGGTAGCGGCACAAACAAGCAAACAGGTCACTTGATGGTAAGTGCCAATTTCCACCCATGGGCACCTGCAACTCAATATTACTTTCATGTCAATACTTTTCATTTCTTATCGATATTATTACAATCTATGACATAGATAAGATTAAACTATCATCGGAAATTATAGCTTGTTAGTAATCTATCTATACTAATATTTTAAACGCGAAAGTTTGTAAGTATGGATGGATGGATGGATGGATGGATGTTTGTTACTCTTTCACGCAAAAACTACTGAATGGATTTGGATGAAACTTTACAGTAATATAGCTTATACATCAGAATTACACATAGGCTACTATTTGCCGCGATAACCGACATATACGCGGGCGGAGCCGCGGGCAACCACTAGTATTAAATATTATGTAGGCCACACTGATTACAGCACGGTAGGGCCGGCTTGACCGAGGCGGTACTACCCTCGCACAGAAGATCAACGTAAAATCTACAACAATCTACAACGTAAAAAAAAAATACAGCGTTCGTGCTGTCCTGTTTCGTTGATGAGTGTGAGGCTCAAGGCCGGAGGCTCAATGCTGCAGAAGTATCACTAGGCCGCCATAGTGTGGGTGCCACCATGCTGCATTGTTGCATTGTCTGCATTCGCAATGAGCATGCTGACTGGTGGATTTTTGGATTTCTGCTTATGCATTCTGCAGTTTTTTTCTGCAGTCTTTTCTGCAGTTGCGTAGAGATTTCGCCTCTATGGCAGTACTCTATCGCTTGTATCACGGAGAGTGTTCTGAGGAGCTCTTTCAACTGGTCCCCCCTACCCCCTTCCTCTACAGGACAACACGTGCCGGCCTTGGAAGTCACCGCTTCAGAGTGGTAGACATACGATCTCGTACTCATCGCTTCGGTCCGTCCTTTCTGTGCCGAGCGGTTAAAACCTGGAACTCACTACCAACGCACGTGTTTCCCTCGCACCATGATCCCGGGTCCTTTAAGCGGGGCGTGAAAAAGCATCTCACTAAGCCGCCATAGTGTGGGACTCCATACTGCATTGTCTGCTTTCGCAGTGAGTATGGTGGTCACCACTGTTGGATTCTACTCAAGCTTTCCATCAGGCTGAGCAGAGTCACTTTAGCAAGTTATTTATGAAAAAAAAATTGATAGAACAATGTCCATTGAACATAATTTGTTTAAGCAATAACTACTGTAAGCTTGTGCAAAAACCACAACACTCTAGGATAACCTAGAGGCATCTAAATCTCAAATTTCAATTTAGTTACAAAAGGATCAGTTATATCACTCATTCAATTCTTAGACCAAGGTTCCGCATCGTTACAAAGGGACTTCCTTAACAAAACCACAGACTTTTACATGTGTGGTGCCCCTAATTACATTCATATTGGTGACCGTCTTGCAGGTGCACAGCGAGCCGTAACGGACATCAGTCAAGCGGAAACACAAGCTAAAACCAACCAAAAGTTTAAAGGTAGAGAACTAAAAATTGATCGCATAGGTTTCAAGGATGTACGCAAGATCAACGATCGATGTATGATTCGTATTAAGAAAGTATTAGGGTTTAATATTGTGTGTTTTATTAAATTGGGTAACAATGACAGTGGCTTCGCGTAAGGTCAATAGCATGGTCGAATTCGGCATCGTTAATTACTGACCGATGGTCGAATGGTTTTTTATTAGTAAAAGGTGGTTGTCGATTGTAATTTGAATTTGATGGACGGGGAGTTATATAGATAGTACTGATAGTGCATTGGCGTGGAACTTTAAACCACATTGCACCACTTTTAAGCCGCCATAAAGTTGTAAATTATATTTTACATGAGCCTACTAGCTTGTCTACGGCCTTGCGTGTGTTTATATCAGTCATCGTAATAATGAGTAGCCCAAGTCTTTTCTAAAGAATCATAGTATCTCGGTACCAAGTTTTATTCAAATCGGTGCAGCGGTTTAACAATGAAAGAGGAAATACAAGGACATACAATGGAGAAGTTCTGCTTAAAATACTGATGATAATTTTCTTAGATGGAAAATCAAATCCTGTGAGTACCTATCTGACAATCACAGTCAAACATAAGCTCAAGACAATGGCACTAACTCATATTAAAACAATGAGTTACCTATTATTAATTATCTTAGTTACGTTACAACATATGGATGTACATAAAGTAAATCATTTTTTTTATGAAATAGGGGGCAAACGAACAGACGTATCACCTGATGGGAAGCGATTACCGCCGCCATTGAACACTCGCAACACCAGAGGCGTCACAAGTGCGTTACTGGTCTTTGGGGGATGGGGAGGGGGATGGGGGAGGGGGATGAGGAGGGTTATGGGGAGGGGGATGGGGGAGAGGGAGGGGGGAGGGGGGAGGGGTTTGGATATGGACTTCCGGTATCCTCACTCACACGAAGAAACACAGCGCAGGCACTGTTTCACACCGGTTGTCTGTGAGGCCGTGGTATCACTCCGGTCGAGCCGGCCCACGAATGCCGAAGAGTGGCTCTCCCACGGACAAACCTAAGGACATAAACCTCCTTGCTAAAGAGAGGCCTATGTCCACAGTCCAGCAGTGGACCAGTGGACCATTGAAAGCTGTTGATGATAATGATGTAGGTACATAAAAACAAAGATTTTATAAGTACGTTTGAAAGCATTCATGCTCGGAATTACTAATCCAATTAAAAAGCAAAACATTATAATTATACACCATAAAAAAAATTAACACGTATACCAGATAGTATATTGTTATAGATGATTTAGCAGTCATCAATTATTCTCAATAAATTGGCTCACTCACTCAATTTCGAGTTAATTTTGATCTTTCTAGATAAAAACTATAGTTTATATGACTGCTATACGATTTAGTAAGTATGTAACATTACAGATCCAGTCTCTCACATCAGAGCGTAGCAATGTGCATGTTTGTCATGAGTGTTTGTTTTACAATACCCACTGTTGTACTGTAGGAGAAAAGCAATTTATGAGATATCTGCCAAAATAACTCTACTTTACCTTACGGAAAGCATGGGTAAAATACAAGAGCAGTGGTCACCATCCTCATTGTGAATGCAGACAATGCAGCATGGTGACCTACACTATGGCAGCCTGGTGAGATGCTTTTTCACACCTCGTTAACAGAACCCAAGATCATAGTGATTTTTAAAAAGAGTGGCCATGAGTTTCTTTGCCAGTATTCTTCTCATAAGGCCCTACGCACTTTCGGAACTGGAAGTTATAGATCGACACAAGCGGGCAGTAGGTTTTGGTGTTTTCACCATATTTACCTTGACAATCCAGTGACAATACTGTGGCGTTTGTTTGTGTAGATCTATGATTTTTAACTGTAGCTTCAATTTAACGTTCATAAATGTCACTTAGTGTCTTAATTGAATAAATGATTTTGAATTTCAATAAGTGGGAGGAAAACACATGCGCTAGTAGTTAGTTCATACTTGTTAATTTTCCATTTTTTAAGATAGTGTATTAATTGACTGACTAATGAGAGTAAATATACACACAAAAAATATTAATTACTTTTACGTTAAGCGAAAAAAAAAAACAGTTTCACTGACCTTTTAGCGTACGTATCACATAAATCACAATGATACAAAACCATCAATGTACGTTTAATAAACAACCGGTAATAAACATTACACTTTTTGTCTGAACTTTCTACGTCACAGATGAACTATTAGACGTGCGTCTCGAAAAACACGCAAGCTTTCCGCCAATACATGTATCAATGTTTTTCAAGACTTTGCTACCATTAATTATGTAAATATGGATTACTTCAACGTTCGTATACATCGTAAAAACGTCACCATTTACTATAAATGGGCATTTTCTAATAAGAATGTTATTGTGTCGGACCTAGGTGTGGTTCCTGATGAACTTCGCGTGTTCAAGATATAGATTTATAACCATCGTGGTAGGTATGTCCTTTCATGTGGGTAAATGTGGCATTTTTCCTATATTGCTTACCCACTAACTAATTTCAATATCATTTAATTGTAAGGATGAAACAAGTGAAGAAAGGGACTGGACTTCTTATTTATTTGGGTAATAAAGTAACAGTCATGGATGGTGTTGCTGCTATTTGAAATTATATCTATAAAGTCAGAACCAGTAATACATAATTTGGTAAAAATGACCATTGTTTTCTAATTAGCCCTGAGGATGAATGTACTGCAAGTAAATATTGCGTTATAGGAATAAATTTTGACCGATAACTATTTTCAATGAAGCACAAAGGAAAAACTAATTTACATCATGTGAGACATCTTTCCGAAAGAAAGAGAAAATAAAAACAAAAAAGATTTAAAAAAGATTATTAATGTTTAGGTGACTACTAATTTGATGTTATATTGACAGAAAACTGTTCGTTTTAACATTAATATAATAACAACATTTATTCCATAAATACATACAGAGTTGAAAATTACAGGTAGCCTGACATTTCTTAGGTGCACATTAATTAAGTTAGCATCTGCATGCGTGCGTGCGTGCCTGCGTGTGTGTGTGTGTGTGTTAGTATTTTTATATATAATTTAAACTAGTGGTTACCCGCGGCTCCGCCCGCGTGTATGTCGGTTATCGCGGCAAATAGTAGCTTAAGTGTTATTCTGACTAGCTTTTACGCGCGGCTTCGCCCGCTTGTTTGTGGATTATCGCAGTAAAGTGTAGCATATTTCCTTCCTCAAGAATCAAAGTATATCCATGCTAAATTTCATTGAAATCGGTGCAGCGATTTGGTCGTGAAAGCAGGACAGACAGACAGAGTTACTTTCGCATTTATAATATAGGTATGGAAGATACGGATAAAGTCATAGAAACCAAAGCTGACACATCCACACGTGTCTCGTTTTTAACTATTCTGACCTGCCCTGGTCAGGTCCTCAAATTGTTTTGCGAACCTGACCGCATACCTGTCTGGCCGTCATTAATCACTAATCTTCGCAGTTAATGAGTCAAAGAACTGCACTTGATTTAATACCAAGAGAGACTTCGTCTTTTCTGTAACCCTAACAGATTGAGAAGGCTTTGCAGTTAAACACTCCTCATTAGATTCACATACTTTTATATTTAAGACGTATAATAATATAGGTCACACATTATTAGTATGTTGGTAGTAACCTTGACATGGTCATTGGTCATGGTCATGTGTTTGCTTCCCACCCAGAACAAACAATTATGAGTTGAACAGGATCAACAGGTCAGAGTATTTTTTTAACCGACTTCAAAAAAGGAGGAGGTTCTCAATTCGACTGTATTTTTTTATAATGTTTGTTTTCTCATAACTTTCGACTGGGTAACCCGATTTTGATAATTCTTTTTTTATTTGTAAGGTGGTGCTTCCCGTGTGGTCCCATTTGGTCCAGATTGAAGTCGGTTTTTTTTGTTAAAATTTGTGATTATTTTAAATAAATAAATAAATATCGGACATCTAACACACAACACCATCTAGTCCCAAGCTAAGCAGAGCTTGTATCATGGGTACTAGACAACTGATATAAATATACACATATACTTTTTTGTTCTAAATACATACTTATTATACATAGAAAACACCCAAACTCCGAAACAAATATTTTCAAATCTTGCAACCATTTGGGCTGTCCGGGGAATCGAACCCGAGACTTCAAATACAGCAGTCGCATACGCTACCACTGCGCCACCGAAGCAGTTAATTATGTAGAATATGTATGTATGAGAAATATATGATGACGTTTCTGGTTACCATAACACTGGCCTACCTAATTTGGAATCAAACTACATGTAAGACTTGTGAAGTTACTAGAGATCGTATTACCCCCTTGAATAGAATAAAAATGATTTTCTTTAAGGTAGGTAGGTGAGTAATCCACTGAATGGATTTGAACCCATATTCTTCAACTAACATTTCACTTCTAACCAACATTCCTTGAACAATAATATAAAAATACAATATGCAAGGATGTGGTCATTAAGTCTGCGGTACATCGATACAATATCGATACGATCGAATCGTTAAAAAAACGACTTTAATTAACTGTTAGCAACAGACGCCACATGTCATTCTAAACAAAAGCTTTATACATGAGAAGCTAATTACTAAAGCATGAGAAAAGGAGATAGAAAGATACGATTTACGTAAGTGTGAGTGAGAGGTCAGTAATACCAAGATCGGAAGCAGATTGGAACGCACCACTGCGCACTGTCCGAATATGTTTTTTACTAATTAAAAATGCAGGCGGCAGTTTGATAAATGGTATCCCGGTCGATTTATTTAGCTTTTGTGTTTTTGAGGTTATGTGCGTGTGCGCAGGTCGTAATGAAATTGTTCAATAGCCCACTGATCGGGCATTCATTTTTTGATGAAATATGTTGAATTGAATTAAATTTTTGTTGTTGTAAACTTCCGCCTGTGTTTAGATTTTGTATATTCGTGTTTTTTTTTTAAATTGATACTTTTCAATTACTTTATTAACTTTTAGAAGTTGCAGAAGTTTGTTTAACTAAAGGCTACATTTCTTTCACCACACGTCTAATATATAAGCTGGTATGTAATCTATTACTATGAGTAAAAACTAAGTCGAAATAAGATTTATTTACATGCAGATAGAGTTCGTTTACCTTTCAATTTTAGAACAAACATTTTGTGGTTTAACAGAAGTAGTGTTGGCTCCAATTTACGTAATAAAAAAAAAGTATTATAAACTAGTGGTTGCGTGCGGCTCCACCCGCGTATTTGTCGGTTATCGCGGCAAATAGTAGCCTGTGTTATTTTGATGTATAAGCTATATTACTGTAAAATTGCATCCAAATCCGTTCAGTAGTTTTTGCGTGAAATCCATCCATCCCTCCATCCATACTTACAAACTTTCACGTTTATAATATTAGTATAGATATAGATAATGGAAATACATTTTAATGTTGTCATTAAATTTAATCAAAAGGTATATATTTTTGCTAGCTATAGCCCATATATACAAGAAGTATACGTGGGTGGAGCCAAACCCACGTATACTTCTTGTTGATTCTCACGACAAAAAGTAGCTTCCTTCCTTCTCGAAGGTCCAATCTATCAGTACACCAAAATTCATCCAAATCAGTTCAATGATTTAACCCTGAAAGCGTAACAGACAAAGAGGCATAGTTCCTTTCAAATTAATAATATTAGTATGGTTTTTAATAATACTGATGACAGTCACGTCTCAGTTTGGACGTAATAATCTATATATCCGTAGGTACAAACGTCAAGTTAGATCCCCATTCGCGTCCCCACTTACCGCATTACGCTTCCCAAAATGATATATTCATAGAATAAGTGCGTTTAAACGTAAACCATAAATCCACATCGTATCTTATACAAAAATAGACACTAAATCACAATCATGCAAATAAGCCTTCAAAATTCAAATGGCGGCAATAAAATCGGTCTGGTACAAAAGCGGAGGAGCATCACCAACAATATGGGCTTTGGAATACCACTTACGCGCCGATAGCTAAACACTAATGAGCTATTGAAAAATGATAGCAAAAATAATTCGAGGAAAAATTATCATAAGCCATTTGAGGGTTATATCTTCCCATGTACTTCATGCTATTGAAATTTCAACTTTAAGCTAATGGTATAAAGTTAAAATTTCAATAATGGTTTTCGTCGTGATCTTTTTAAAAGAGCATTCGAATATTCGCTTTCCATTTTTAAAAGCGTTTCAGCTTTATTTTTACTTAACACAAGATTCAAAATAGAAAGAATTTATATTGTGACGTAATCATATGATAATTTTTTAACCCTTAAATAGCGTATGCAAATTTTTGCATTGTCAATCGGATGCGTGTGCAAGATGCGTTCAGGGGTCGAGTCGATACAGCGATGACAGATGCTGGGATGCAAACAGAGTATTGGGTTACTCTCTATTTTCGATGAGCGAAACGAATCAAGAATTCGAGGCGGTTGTTTTCTCACATTATGTTTCTATAGGCAAATACTTAAATCAAGTTTACCACAGATTAATGTGAAAGGAACAAGTTAGAGCTTGAATGGTTTATTTATTGTATGATCGTTTTATCCAAAATCGAATGTGTTTTACTTCAGATTCCTGACAGATTATCATGGGAAGATAATTATTATTAGTAGGAAAAAACGAGAAATTGAAGTAAATTATGAGACTATGCCTTGTAAGTATCTTTTTAATTATTGTTTTATTAAAAAAGACAACTCCCGCATTAGGAACATACATCTTGTGTCGCGGGGACTTTACAAACATACAAGAAACGGACAAAAAGAACACCCAGAGTCAGAACAACAATTTGTGGATCACACAAAGTTTTTGTACGGCGTGGGATTTGAACCCACGACACTTGGCACGGTAGCAAGAGGCGTGGCGACCGCTGAAACCACTAGGCCAACCGTGCAGTAATTAGTTGCTTTAAGTTCCTAATGCTGCTGAACACAAGTAAAATTTTAACAATAAAATCGACTTCAAGAACGACCAAATGGAAATGGGACCACACGGAAAGCACCAGCTTTCAAATAAAAAAAATGAAAATAACAAATGCACAAGTCGCCTCTGCGAATCTCGAAGGTCCCCTCGATTTCTCTTGGACGCCATCATCAGACCTTAGTGTTCTTATCATGTTACCACGGTTGGGATATCTCCTTTCCATTAAAAACATAGTCATCAAAATCGGTTCATAAACGATGAAGTTATCCGCGAACACACATGAAAAAAAATATACGGTCGAATTGAGAACCCTCCTTTTTAGAGTCGGTTAAAAAGATTAACAAAAAAATTATCTTTATAAAGCATAAAATGAAGTCGCTTTCACTGTCTGTTCGTTTAGAGTTTTTAAACTACTCAACGTATTTCAATGCAGTTTTCAGCAATCGATAGGGTGATAAAATTACACCCAGATACAAAACAAAAAATCGTGCTCGTCACACGATTATTTGTATTGTATGGGAGTCGAACCCACGACACAGACATTCATTTGGACATTAGTTCTCGAGGAGTAAAGTAGTAACAATAATTATTTTTACGGGAATTAACGCGATCACTTATCAAAAGGCCGTGGTCACTGGCTGACCTGCCTGTGACCACGGCAACCTGATCGAAACGTCAGGGAAATCAGAGGTATGTAATACCTTTTAATAAGTGATCGCGTTAATTCCCGTAAAAATAATAATTATTACATTAAAGTTTGTAAAGCAGTAACAGTTGAAGCTTTCATGTTGCCGTGTGGTGCGTGTGCGCAATGATGCGCGGCGACACCTGCGTCTCGAGTGCGACGGGTGCCCGACGTGTGGAGGCGGCTTGTCTCCGAGTTACAACTTCATTAGTGTAGGTGAAGGCGTTATGTTAATGTGGTGTTCAAACTGTCATGGGATCTTAGCTGAGAGATTAAATAATATATTATTGTATGGAAGAAATCATTTGGTGAAAGAGTTAGGGCCAGGGTATAACTGAATGTGTTTTAGTAGTAGGTACATTCTTACAGGAATTGATGTTTGGGGACCAAATGGACCTTAATTTTTTTAACACTGTTAATAGTAACATAAGTACTATACACATGGTAAATGATTAGTTGATTATAACTAAATAGGTATACGTTTTAACAAATCTTAGCAATTTTATCCTAAATTTTGTACTTTGTGTACATTTTTTTAAATAGATGTACTTGATAAGTTAATGTGTTATTAAAAATTTCATAACGTCTACTAGACAGTTAAGCTCTTTTTTAATTACTACTAAACTGTAGCTTATTATTTTATCCTTGGCAGAAATACTAAATGCAAAAACTTATTTATTGTTCACACTACAAAAGCCTCCTCCACACTTGTCGCCCTCTTTCTTAAGAAAGTAAAACGTCGGTTAATAATTACCACGTAATACGATTACTGGTCATTTTGATCCACAATCGATATTATTATCGATATTTCTGTTTGAAACCGCAACGTTTTTGTGGACACGAATGAATTGAGCAATGAATCGAACGACTGTTTTTGTTATTGTGGTTCAATGAATCGACAGAAGTGGATTTTTGCAAAAAAAAAAAACGATTAAATTATGCTTTTTATTTATATCTTATTTGTTGGGAATATATATGTAGAGCTTACAGGTAGTTAAAATCGATTTGTTTGTTTGTCTTTGCATATTTTGAGTTGCAAGTGTCCATAGACGGCAGGAGACTCTTGAAGTTATCAGAAGACCCCTCTGCTATTTGCATGGGCTATTTATTTAAAAGAAAGAATTGAAAAATGTATTAGTAAAGGAATAACGAACATTTTGGTCATAGTGTCAATACATTATCACAATAGTCACTAACACATTAGCGAATATAAATGATCTCTTTAACCCTAAAATATTCACAATACATTAATAATAATCGTCTAAAGTGTAGCAATAGTCGATTATTTTGCATCAATCGCAACTGCGGCTAACCTTTTTAAGAACTCGCTCCGTAAAATGTGGATTAATGATCGAGTCACATTAGTTTGACAAGCAAATCGATACATTTGTAAATCGATATAATCATCAATATGAATTACACGGTGTGAGTGAACACGTGGACTATTAGTTAAAGAGTTGTGTGTAAAATCGCTAAAGGATAGTTCCAGGAGCTTGCAAAAGTTCCGGTGGCATATTCTATACATAAAGATATTGTGGCTTCAGTTCCCATCCTAAAACAGGCAGCCAATACTTGTACATGAACTCAAGCATGTATTCCTAAAGGGGGTTGGCAAAGACTAAGCAATTATAATTTGTAAAATGTAAATTAGTTCCACTCATATCGCACTCACAGTGGTACTGTCATGTCATAAGGAAACGAAGTCCATAACCTCTAACGCTATCTGTAGTAGTCTCAAATGGGATAAAACCAGTATAAAAAGATTTAGTTCCTCTTAGAGGTTAAAACATGAGCAATTCAGTTCAATTTTAGTTGATTAAAAACGTGTAAATTGAAAAGGGATAGTAACTAAAAAGAGAGACAATGAAATGAAGCAGTAGCCTGATCAGAACAGGGTCATATACATACAACTCGAAATGATATAGTTGTAATTTTAAGTTTAATACTATGTATTTTAATAACAGTGATAATGGTTTCTTTCCATGTAATTTTAAAAATAACGACCTTTTAGTATATTTAAATACCGATAGACCATAGACATCCGGCCCACCAACATACAATAACACCAAAATCCGGAAATACAAACAACAATATCGAACGAATTACATTTCAAAAAAACTTGACAATGGACTTTCATATTCAAATTTGAAATTCGAACAAACCGAAAAAAAACCGAACGGAGAGCACCGATCAATTAGAGTAACTCAATACTCTGTCACATTAAAATGACGAGTCGCACTAATGGATTTCCAAATTTGAATTTCAAATGGGATCGGAAGGATCGGTCGGGTGTCCTCGGAGTCCGGAACGGAATAACTATTGGTTGAGTTTTGTTTGATATGGATCAATCATATTATTTAGAACTTTGTATTGGCGGGAAAATAGAACAAAATTAGAAAAAATGTAATCAGGGTATAGTGTTAACAAATCGTTTCTTTCTAGTTTACGTAATTCTGTGGATAAACACTGTCGTATGGATCAAAATTAACATCGATACCCCACAATACTATCTACTACAAAATGCTGTATCAATAACGAGCAAGTTCCAGTGTTTGAGCAGCACCGTGTCGGCCGCACTTTTTGCATCACACATTATGCATAATTACCTATATCGAATGTAATCGCCTATCATTATAGCTCATGATTAATTATCCAACACGCTTAATAGTTGAGGCCTACGATGAGTGCGGGTTCGATGCTTGTGGGTGGAAGTTGATGTGATTGAGCTTAATGTACTATAAGAATGTGTCGGTTTCTAAGAACTTATGTTTTATATAATCAGGATCAGAGTAGCGTGCAATGGGAGAGGCCTATGACCAGCAGTGGATTGCAATAGGCTGGGGATGATGATACACTTACGTCTCATTCCCGTCTGCAGTAGACAAAGACTATGGAAGACCCTTTGCTAGGATTCTAATATATGTGGTCCCCCCTCTCCCTTCCTCTACAGGACAACACGTGCCGGCCTCGGAAGTCACCGCTTCAGAGTGGAAAACACACGTTCTCTAAGTTCTTCCTTCCTGTGCCCATCGGTCAAAACCTGGAACTCACTACAAGTGCACGTGTTTCCTTCCCACTATGATCCCGGGTCCTTTAAGCGGGGCGTGAAAAACTATCTCACCAGGCCGCCATAGTGTGGGTCACCATGCTGCACTGCCCTTATTCGCATTGAGGATGGTGACCAACACTTTTGATTCTGCTTATGCTTTCCATCAGGCAGGGCAGAGTCATTTTAACATAGAAAAAAACTAATATATACATGGCTATATAGCTGGTGCTTCTTCCACATTCAGAAAGCCTTTCATACACGGTCGCTAACTAAAGGCTCGTCTTCAGAAGCACACTGCCGGTGTAAGTACTCTATTTATGTCTTGTGACTTACTCGCATATAATTCTAAAATTATCTTTTTTTTTTATCTTCTCGGTATATCGGTTGTTCGACCCCAAACTAGTTACACCCTGTGCTATGCTGCTATGCTTTTTTTATAGAATAGAGGGCAAACGAGCAGACGAATTACCTGTTGGTAAGCGATTACCGCCGCCCATGCACACCCGCAATACCGAAGGCGTCACAAGTGCGTGTCCGGCCTTTGGGGGATGGGGAAGGGAAAGGGAAGAAGAAATAAACACAGCGCGCTGTTTCACATCGGTTTTCTGTGAGGCCGTGGCCGCGGCTCGACCGGAGTGATAACTCACTCCGGTCGAGCCGGCCCATGCATGCCGAAGCGTGGCTCTTCCACGATATTATGCGGTATATATGCTGGTAACCCATTATCATCATTAACCTATCTCCGTTCACCGCTGGACATAGGCCACTTCAGTGTCACTTGGTTCGATCCTTGGCTTAGTAATGAATTCGAATTCGGCTAATATAATGAATTCGAATATTTGTGAGTATGGATGCTGTTACTATTTCACGCAAAAAGTACTTAACAGATTTAAATGAAACTAATCTGTAATCAGAACCATACATCAGAATAATGCGATTTACACGCGGCGGAGCCGCGAGCAAAAGCTATTAGTTAAATATTTTTAAACATATACAATCTGGATTAGGTAAATTAGACTCAAACACAGATAAAATGGTTATGCTTATCACATAATTATTTGTCTTTACTGGGAATCGAACCGACGTACTCCAACTTGGCAGTCAGTGTAACTTACCACTAGACAATACGTATACAATCGCAATCCGACCAGATACACATCTGTTGAGATTCACCACGCGTCCAACGAACCATTTGTCACTTACTAATGATTGCAAAGCCATTTTTGAGTTGAACCACCCCTTTCGATAGGGGTGGGTATTGTCAATCGGGCTAAGTATGAGGTGTCAAGATTTTTGTGAAAGCGAAATGAGAAATGCTTGTTACTTTCTTTTGGAATACTATTGTGGCAAATAAGGATCTGTCTGTTGCTAGGCGTCCTAATTTTGCTATTACTGATCAATATTGAGAGGAAAAGTTTATTTGAGGTCGACAAACTTGGAAACTACTGAACTGATTTCCACGATAATAAAACAAATACTACATAGGATTGTAATAGCAATAAATATTTATCTATTTACAAGTTGAATGAAAATAATCATTTAATCAAGTAGATATAAGAATAAACATTAGATAATGTGCTATTCCCAACAACAATCTATCTCTGTGTTACATTTTATTCAGATTCGTTGAACCATTCTGGTCTTATTGGATAACAAACATACTTAAATACGTTTGGTGCTAGCCGCCAGCAAGTAGCCTAAGTTACTTGTGGAGGGAACGAGTGACACGTCTCTCCAACACAAAGGGAGGATCCTCCGACCAGGCGAGGGTGATCATGCCTGGCAGGCCAACTGCCAACGGTAGATGTTGGGATGTTGTATATATGATAATCGGCGCGAGAACTTCTATTGCGCGATTCAGGATTGGTAGTTTCTTAGTTTCCTTCGTTACTCCGTAGTTCGATGTATCTTCGGTAGATGGCGCTGTAGTATGTTATGTTGATGTTGCGCTGTAAGTGGAGGTCGCCACATACTAATTATATCGTCTGTGAAAGTCCTGACAGTCAAAATTTTTTAAATTGATTTTATGATGTATAGGTACGCCGTGTATAGGTACCTACTTTCATATGCATTTAGTGAAAAGCTTTTAATTTAAAATAACATATATTTCAATTTTTTTTAGTTGTACAATGTATCTATAGATAGGTGCTTAACTACCTAGCAGTAACATCAACGGGGTAAAAATTAAGATTAAGAATTTTATCCTCGTCTCAAAATCCTACCGTAGAATTTCACACCAAAAAAACTACTACAATGGTACACAAGGCGCGTGCGTCCACCCACGGACAAACAGACACACAAACCGATCTCGTTACTAACAATGCGCAATATGTTACTCCGTTTCCGGTGAGATATCACTGCCTGCATCTCTTTCTTACAGCGGGAAATGCATCTTGCATCTCTTTCAGCAATCATCGCAACACTTCAAGATCATTAAATGGCGATACAGTGATTTGTATAGTGCATTTTTATAATGTATACTCCTTTGTTGGTGAATTTCGATTTGGTGAGTTAATTTTCTTTTAAAATACTGTTAGGTGTGACTCTGATTAAAAAACTGAAAATAAAACAATACATTTGAATTATTTTTGTTTTTTTATGTTCATTTTATTACTTAGAATTTGTTTATTTTCATGTTTTTTGAAGTGAAAACTTCTTTATGCGCGTTGAGCACTTTTTGGGTGAACAAAAATCATGGAACTCGCGTCATCGTCACCGAACGCTTTCCATGAGTTATATATACACTGTGTATATATATATATATATATATATATATATATATATATATATATATATATATATATATATATACACACATCAAAAGTGTCTAGGGATCAAGCATTTTTATGCGGATTTCTTGAGATTGAGATGTGGCTTTGGCCCTGGCCTGCTCAGCCTGAACCCGATTGAGCATGCATGGGATATGCTACAGAGAAGAGCTCTGCCGAATATGGAGGGTATCCAGTCGCAAGAAGACCTTTTTTTGTTGTTGCAACGAACATGGGCGGCCATTCCACAGCGTGATTTGGATGAACTCATTTTGAGTATGCCAAACCGATTCTTGTGTTGTTAGTGTTCGCGGTAGAAACACGGATTATTAATTGTTTATGTTACCTAATAAAATTTTAAAGAAAACTGTTATTTCAGTCTTTTTTTCGAACTTTAATGTTAGTGGTTCAAATGTCAAAAATCTCTTTATTAGGAAAATGGCAAATTTCTTTATTAATGCAAAGGTGACTTGGTTTATCGTTACTGTGACAAACGAAAACACTTTATTTGATGAATCCTTAAAGAAAATTTTAATTAATATCAATCAGGAGAAAAGTTATTGCAAAAATATATGTTGATCCCTAGACACATATGTTGATCCCTAGACACTTTTGATGTGTGTATATACACATAGATGTACCTCCTTGATTTATTAGTATACATTATATGTATATATAAAACAGTTTTCACTTCTATCAGCAGTCCCCAAAGAATGTCCAGCATTTGTTTAAATTTTTTACTGTATTGAGGTGAACTTGTTAAGGTAGTTGAAGAATGTTTAAGTAAACAAATAAATAACTGTCTTCTTTTTAATCTGAATAAATTTAGAATATTATCCCATGTATTGAAATTGGCGTTGATTCCAGTGCAAGAGAGAAAATAACTCACTAATGGTTCTCCAATCCAATGGGCCGTGTGTTTTCTCTCCACAATGTAAGTATGGAATCAAAACTGCTGCACAACACCCTTACAATAAACAGACAAGCAAACGTCAAATATAATATATTATCTATCAAAAAATAATTGTTATAATTACTTATGCAACGGTGAGTTATCTCCCCTACGCCATTTTTATTTATTATTCAAATCTAGTAATGACTGATCTTTTGTTGAAGGGTTTGCTCGTGTTTGATCTAATGTCTTCGCTATTGTAGTGAAAAAAAAATGGAGCAGCCATTATGGAACTATTGGACGATTCTTTATGGTTTTTTGCCACGAGGTTGTATAACATGGCTCTCGTAAAGAAATTTAGAAAAATTCAAAGCACTCGAAATTAAAAGTTATAGGTAATAACAAAAGTGGTAATGTGTACGGAAATTGTAAAGTCCATTTATTACGATACAACTGAATATACTTGTTTGAAATATAAGAGAATGATGTATTTGATCATTTATTTTTCATATACCTACCACCTAGTTCTGTGGTAAGAACGAAGGGTAAGAAACATAAAATAACAGTCGAAAAGAAGTTTTGCAGTCGGTCAGTCAAACCCCAGAAATCTGCTTTGGAGTACCAAGTTTTTTTTATGTATGTCCCTGCCAAAATGACTCTACTCTGCCTGATGGAAAGCATACGCAGAATCCAAGAGTGGTGGTCACCATACTCACTGCGAAAGCAGATAATGCAGCATCGAGACCCACAGTATGGCGGCCTAGTGATGCTTCTGCATCATTGGGAGATAGATTACATCATATAATTTTTGGGAAACCGTGCTTCACGATTTTTTTTGCATGAAGTAAGCTAGTCAAGTACGTATCAGCTTTTAATCGAGCCTACCCGATTGCTTAAACAGATTGCAACGACTTCCACACACGGCGCATTTTTTTAAGAGCATCTAAATTTACGATCATAGAAAAAAATGTAGTCCAGAGGTTTTTCACCGTCATCACGGGACCCTATGACAATATCAAACAATATGAACCCAAACACCGTTGATATGCAAATGTGGTATATTTCTGACAGACCCATAAAAGATAGATGGCGATATAATAGAACTCTATTGAATAATAAACAATGTGCATATCTGGTGTTATTATATCCGTATTGATAATGGACATAGTTGGGATATTATTAATAATAATGCTATTATTATTAAAATTTTGTACACATTTTTAATAAATAAAATTTGAAGACATTTTATGTGGCATGGGTTTTTTCTTTTTAAGACAACACAGGCACAGGCACACAAACATACATATAAGGGACCAGAACAACAATTTGTGGATCACACAAAGTATTGTCCCATGTGGGACTTGAATCTACAACACTGGTGATCGCTTAAAACACTAAGTTATCTCTGGGCTACTATAACAAATACACACATCAAAAGTGTCTAGGGATCAACATATATTTTTGCAATAACTTTTCTCCTAATTGATATTAATTAAAATTTTCTTTAGGGATTCATCAAATTAAGTGTTTTCGTTTGTCACAGTAACGATAAACCAAGTCATCTTTGCATTAATAAAGAAATTTGCCATTTTCCTAATAAAGGGATTTTTGACATTTGAACCACTAACATTAAAGTTCGAAAAAAAGACTGAAATAACATTTTTCTTTAAAATTTTATTAGGTAACTTAAACAATTAATAATCCGTGTTTCTACCGCGAACACTAACACAAGAACATCGGTTTGGCATACTCAAAATGAGTTCATCCAAATCACGCTGTGGAATGGCCGCCCATGTTCGTTGCAACAACAAAAAAAAGGTCTTCTTGCGACTGGATACCCTCCATATTCGGCAGAGCTCTTCTCTGTAGCATATCCCATTCATGCTCAATCGGGTTCAAGTCTGGCGACTGAGCAGGCCAGGGCCAAAGCCACATCTCAATCTCAAGAAATCCGCATAAAAATGCTTGATCCCTAGACACTTTTGATGTGTGTAGTTTGACTGCCCCGTTCGTCTCGCGGTTGGCGTGTGCGACTGGTGGTCATGAGGTCTTGGGTTCGATTCCCGGGTCGGACCAAATATTTGTATGATCTACAAATATTTGTTTCGATGTTTGGGTGTTTTCTATGTATAATATGTATGTATTTGTATCAGTTGTCTAGTACTCATAACACAAGCTCTGCTTAGCTTGGGACTAGTTGGCGCTGTGTGTTAGATATCCGAAAATATTTATTTATTATTTAATAGAAGTCCGGCAACGCAAGTGACACAAGCCATCACATTTTATGGACCTCACTCTTAGAATTTGGGGTTGGGGAAGTTGAGAGCTCTGAAAACCTTCCTAACTCCACGAAAAGTTCGTGAAAAGGCTTTACTTTTTATTATAACTTGGATATAGTTTAAATAGACAATTGGAAAAACTAAATCAACGCAATCGAAGCCACAAGTACAGCTAATATCGAAAATAATCACAAATTTTAACAAAAAAATACCGACTTCAATCTGGACCAAATTTAAATGGGACCACACAGAAAGCACCAGCTTTCAAATAAAAAAAGAATCATTAAAATCGGTTCTCCCAGTCGAAAGTTATGAGGTAACAAATAAAAAAAACAGACGAATTGAGAACCTCCTCCTTTTTTTGAAGTCGGTTAAAAAAGTACCATAGAGTACTTTATCATACAAAAAACAGAGACAATAAAAAAATGGCCGCCCTAATCAAAAGGGTTACAAATTAACTTTCATTTTTGTTTCAAAATGTTGATGGTGTATGGAAAGAGAAAGGGCCACACGCTACATCTTGACAGGAAATATTCTCAAATGACACCCTTTGTGTTGATACTGTACAATTGTATAGGAAAAAGAGAGAGTCTGGTTTAACCGACTTCAAAAAAGCAGGAGGTTCTTAATTCGTCGGAATCTCTTTTTTAAGAGATTTTTGTAGTAACTAAGATGTTTAGTTGGAATTCAACCCAAATAATCTTGAGAATCTTATAGGCTAGGTGGATAGATGGTGGATTCTTGTTGGTTTAGTGGTTCATGAGTCTGACTGCCAAGCCGAAGTAGGTGAGTTTGATTCTCATCTGGAACAAATCATTATGTGCGTGATTTGAACCGTCATCTGTTTAGTGGCTGTCCATAAGTTTGTCTACTTTTTAACCGACTTCAAAAAAAGGAAGAGGTTCTCAATTCGAATATATATATATTTTTTATGTTTGTTACCTCATAACTTTCGACTGGGTGAACCGATTTTGATGATTCTTTTTTTATTTGAAAGCTGGTGCTTCCCGTGTGGTCCCATTTAAATTTGATTTAGTTTGAAGTCGTTTTTTTTTGTTAAAATTTGTTAAAGTGATGTTGCCCTACATACTTAGCTCTCCCAGTCACCTCTTACCACATCCATAGCATGAATACGAGTAGCGACACACCATAATCCTAATCCATCTCAACACAGATAAACACAAAATAATGTATAGATACGTACATACTTCCTAGCATCGCCATCTCAAGAGCTGAGGACACGATATCCTCTCAATGAATATCAAAATTATAAATCAAACACCCTCATATAACTTTTTTGTGTCATCACTTCCTTCCTCGACAGATGTCGTTATTCTCATTCAAATACATTATTATATTTAGATCAACCCTTTTTTGTCACGGCACAACAAGAAAAAATCTTGCTTGCCACCGTCTTGTGGCAAAAAGTGTCGAGATTCGTCATCGTATTGTGTCGATAGTTGACTGTTTTGGTGGTGAAAAGTAGGTTACTTGATGACTCATTTGATGGTTTTTTTTGTATGGAATACCTGATGGTATGCTATTACCGCCGCCCATAGACACCCGCAACACCAGAGGCGTCACCAAGTGCGTTGCCGGCCTTTGGGGGACGGGGAGAGGGATGAGGGGAGGGTCCTCACTCACTCGGTGAAACACAGCGCAGGCGCTGTTTGTCACCAGTTTTCTGTGAGGCCGTGGTATCACTCCGGTCGAGCCGGCCCATGCAGGGCAAAACATTGCTCTCCCACGGTGTAACTGTAAGTGTGTGTTTTACTGGTTTATCTGTGGGTTGGATGGTCAACTGGACTCAAACCCAATACAGTAGTGCAGTACAGATACAGGTCAGATTTGTGAAGTTTAATTTGAGTATTCTATTGCAGCAAGGATCGATCCAAAGTGACTTGCAGTTAAAGAGTCTTGTCTAGCAGTGATTTTATTTTAATTTCAACACAGAACCTATCATATACTTGACTTTCCCAAATTTCTCTTGCATCAAGTGCGTTCTTGAGAGGGTTGTTGCGTGAAATGCAGGCGACACCGCGTAGCAAGTAATAGTGGCAAGTAGGTACTGCAACAGAACAGAGCGCCCGCATCATCAAATTTTAATTGTTCAAATGACGCCATTAAAACATAGAACTCATAACGTCTAGAGTCGACTAAAGTTTGTTAATAATTATATTGATTATGAAAACCACTTATTCAGTGGGTTTAGGTGCATTTTGTGTTTACAATTTGAAATTTACTATCAATATCTTCATTCTAAAACAGTTGTCAATGCCTAAGTATTATATAAAACAAGTCACTTGTGTGTTGGTGGTAGCCCTATCAAGCATCCAATACCTATCTATAATTATATGAAGATTAACCAGAAGATAGAAATCTGGTGATTCATCAAATATCCATCATTGGGTATGTGTACTTACTCTACTTAATTACATTGTAAGTATTGCATTTATGTTGATTTAATAATAAAAAAAGTTATATTTTTCGTAAAATTTATAGTAACGGCACGGCAAATAATCCATCTCTCGTTGACAATTTCCTTCTTATTCTTACTGTAATTTCATTAAGAAGTTACCTACTAATCCTCCTCTACTCGATTCCAAACTCTATGCAAAACTCATTTCACATGGAAACATCAATTCGAGGGCAATTTTTTGAAGAATATAATGTAGATTAATTAATGATGGTTTGAAACAATGAGTCAGCGGTGAATGATCCCGTGCTGTATGGGGACCGTGGCCATGGGGGCAGGCCACTTGTTCTCTCACTTTCTTAAAATCGTTATTGGTATATTTGAATACAATTACTCCAGAACGACTAAACTTGTTTTACCGTTGTTGTAGTTAAAGACTGTTTTACCCTTGGACAGCCACGCTTCGGCATGAATGGGCCGGCTCGTGTGAAACCACGGCCTCACAGAATGTGAAATAGTACTTGCGCTGTGTTTCACCGAGTGAGAGAGGATACCGGAGGCCAATACCCCAATCCCTTCCCCATACCAAGATCCCTAAAAGGCCGGCAACGCACTTGTGACGCTTCTGGTGTTGCAGGTGTCCATGGGCGGCGGTAATCGCTTACCATCAGACGATACGTCTGGTCGTTTGCCCGCTTATTCCATAAAAAAAGACAATAGAGCCACGCTGATTTCAGAACGAACGGGCCGGCTCGACCGGGCAGTACTACCCTCGCACAGAAGATTAACCTAAAGTGACAGCATTAGTGCTGTTATGTTTCGTTGGTGAGTGCGAGACTGGATGCTCAATAATGCAGAAGCATCACTAGGCCGCCATAGTGTAAGTCACCATACTCATCATGCTGCATTGTTACATTGTCTGTATTCTACTGACTCCACTCTCTACTTCTGACTCTAATGATGATGGAAAACATGAGCAGAACTCAAGATTGGTAGTCACCAATTCACTATTCTCACTGCGAAAGTGGACAATGTATCATGCACGGTGACCCCAACTATGGCGGCCTAGCAGATACTTTTTGATGACCCGCTTAAAGGACCTGGGATCATAATAGGAAACATGTGCGCTGGTAGTGCACTCCAGATTTTAACTGCCCACAGGAAGAAATGGCCAAACCGTCTGAGAGCGAATTTCAACTACTCTACAAAAAACAGGTTTTACTTATAATATCCATACTTCCATCCATATTAATATTATAAATTCGAAGGTAACCATGTCTTCAGTCTATCTTTCCATCTTTTACGCTTTGACAGCTGAATTGCTGCACTGATTTCAATGAAATTTGGCATGGAGATACTTTGATTCTTGAAGAATACTCATTACCGCTATAACCCACACACGGGCAAAAGCTGATATAAGGTTAATACCATAATAAAAAAACTATACTAAAAATCATTGTTCCTATCACCATGTATTCTACACTTGTATGGTAAACCATCAATACTACAATACACAAATATTTATTGTGAAAGTAATGCTACAATTTCTCTAAGCATCCAAACTGTTAAGATACAAACATAATTTTTCACTTAAAACAAACCAATTTAAACCTTATTGCTAATGGTCTAAGGTCTATTTAAAACGTAAAATTACAATTGAAAGTATAGAAGACGAAACTATCCGTTAATAACTGTTAATAGAAAATTAAACTCTATTCCTAACAGTTTAAAGCATAGTTTAGTTTGTATAGGTAGTTTTAAGAGATTGGATTTAGAAATGTTCAACCCTTATGAAACCGCGATGTGCATTTCGATAATAAGTGACAGAGTAATGATAAGTGCAGAGATAGCAGACTATTGAAGTCGGAGCTATATAGGGAGTTCGATTTTCTTTCTTTTGGTAATATCTTTAGGGTTTATAATCCCTAAATGAGTCGTGGGTAACACCAGAGAGTTTTTTTTTCTTAGGAAGACAACTCTCGCGTTAAGAATATATCTTGTGTCGTGTAGGACTTTACAAACATACATGAAACGGATACAAAGAACACCCAGACTCAGAACAACAATTTGTGGATCACACAAAGTGTTGTTCCATGTGGGAGTCAAACTCACCATACTAACGTAGTAGGAAGCGGCGACCGTTTTAACCACTACACTAGCCGTGCAGTCAAGAGAATAAAGAAAAAAGGGCGTTTGAATAAACTTTAGTATTCGTATCTCCTCGTCTTAGACCCGGGAGAGTGTAAAACTTAGATAAGTATTTAAGAAAACTGTTAAGTAACTTTTTTTATGGAATAGGGGGCAAACGAGCAGACGAAATCGGTACGGTAGGCTATCCTGATGGTAAGCGATTACCGTCGCCCATGGACAAGCACTGTTTCACATCGGATTTCTGTGAGGCCGTGGTATCACTCCGGTCGAGCCGGCCCATTCATGCCAAAGCGTGGCTCTCCCACGGAAACTTTGATTCTTTAGGAAGCATAGAGGCTATTCTTTACGCCGATAACCGGCAACACAGGTCGCACATGAAGAAGGTTAGCAGTTTAGTAGAAAAAGCAATCGAAAGTAACATACAGTAGGAGGGGAGGTGGTGGGGAGGTGTCTAAAGTTAGTGTGTAAGCGATACACGATAGCTTCACCACAAATGTGATTAACATAAATGTATTTAAGTTGGTCTCGAGTAATAAAGTGTTCAGGCCTCATGCATAATTAATGGTCACAATTCTTATAACAGAAGCCGGCCAGCTTTGATGTGGGAGTGTGGCGCAATTTAGAAGCTATAGCGGGTTGTGGTAACTTGAACGTGTTAATGCAGCTCTGAATAAATAAGTAAATCGATACTGCCTATATTGCATCTACATTTCGTCACGTTTTATAAATGTCTTTGCCAATTACTATGTACAATGCCAGTTTCAGGACTTGGCCTAAAAACAATGAAATCGCACGAACTCTATGTCAAAATACGGTCAAGTATAAAAAATAACGTCTGTAATAGGTCAATTTTAATTACATAAATATATGTCGGAGTGAGGGTATCCAAATAATAAAAGTGATACAAACATTTGTCACTATCGAACACTACGGAACACTCTATATAAAGCGGCGCGATCGGCAACAGGACACAGTTCTCTTCAGATCTCGCGACGACCATATCTATTATTTGATTTGTGATTTATTGTATCTCTGTGTTTTATATTGTGTGTATGAGGCGATATTTATCAGTGGGGGAATTACTAGCCTAGGTGGCGAATTCCACAGGGCATCGCGGAGGGGTGAGCGTTGCCCCAATCCCCTCGTGGGGGATTGCTGATGGTGTTTAAGTTAATTCATATCCGTATAGTAGTGATTAGTGTTTGGCTATAGTCCAGATTGGCTGTATCTGTGATTCATGTTCTCGTTTATTCTTGTGTCTCCGACATCAGAAGTGGGATCTGAATCTCATTTGCCCACAATGTTTGAGAGTGTAACGGATCGTCAGTCGCGGCGAGCGGTCGAATACCCTCCGCTCGAAAATCGTACGAGGTGCCATTAGTTAAATTTTTGTAAGCGAGAACGCTCACATAGTGTCTAAGTGTCGGTATAGCCATTTCGCGTACGAACGGTTTGTGAGACTACGTGCGGCCTACAACAGCGGCAGCGTGCGGTGGTAGTATACAAAGCATCGATTACTGGGAAGTAACCGGTATGTACGGACAACTCCAACAATCCGGTGAGTCGTACTATTTTTATTTTGTGCCGAATGCACTTTAATAAGACAAGTTCTGTCAGATGAATTTCTAGGCAAACGACAATATTGTGTAATTTATACTCTCGATTGTTTGATTGTTTGATTGATTGTTGATTTTTGTGTAAACAAAAATAAAATAGTGGAATAAGTGATTTTAATTCAAAAATGGACAATATTGTTCAGTAACATTATTGAGGGTAGGTAATGCCCGCACTTATTGTAGCATCGAAATTCTATGTACAGTTTTAATCCAGGTTTATTTAGTGTGGTTATTGTTTCATGTAGTGTACGATTGCTGTATTTCAAGCGACATAATTATTTAAAGAAAAGGATGAGAATTTGTTTTCGAAAAGAATATTTTTTTTAAATAATAAGATCGTTTCTAATGGTGACATCGTTACAAAGGTAGACGATTTCGGAAGTATAGTGTAGTATTATACCATAGCAGAAATATGTCAGAAATGGAGCTGCCTGCGATTGAGCTGCCGATTTTGCACATGCTGTTTGTTTATTGTTTAAATTTATTTCTTATTTTTAACCCCCGACGCAAGGGGAGGGGTGTTATAAGTTTGACGTGTCTGTCTGTCTGTGGCGCCGTGGCTCGCGAACGGATGAAGCGATTTCAGTTTGGTTTTTTTGTATGAAAGGTGAGTTACGTGCGAGTGTTCTTAGACATGTTTCATGAAAATCGGTTGAGTCCTTTAAAAAGTTATGGGGGTAAAAGTGGGGAAGAATAACCGAATGTCTGCAAAACGTGCCAGTATAATCGTAAAATGACAATTGTGTAATTGATAACTTCGACCTGATGCTGCATAAGGGGTTTTTTTATTTATTCAATTTTAAATTTATGATTGTGATGTGATTTTTAGTTTGAGGCGGATTCATCTTTGATTGTAGCTATTAACATTTTTTTAATTATTATTTTGACCAATTTGAGATAGTTGTGACTCGAATTATAATTACTTTTTTTTATTTTGTGATGAAATGTCGATATTTTCAGTAAAGATAAAAAAAACTGGTCGGACTTCTATTTGGTGTCAGCTATCTCACCAGCAGCGGGTGATTGTAGCTGGCATGTCTATGTAGTTGGCAGATACACGTGTGGGAGTCACAAGGGATAACTAACTGTTACACTTGTGGTGGTCACAGGGATGACCTACGATACTATTTATTTTGATTGCTTTGAGAATTTGCAGCAGTAGTCAATTACTAAGTTCTTATTTTATGTTGTTTTGATTTTAATAATGATGTGTACTGTTTTCTTTTGCTGTTCAGTAGTGTACTGTTTTATTGAGACAGAATAGACAGCGAGGTCAGATATGGCAGAGTGAGTGAGATACTGTGTGTACACGTATGTGACATTTGATAGGGAAAGTGTAAATTAGTAAAGTTTGATCTCAGTAACTTAGTTTTGATTCAAAGTTAAGAAAGAAATTAGACAAAGTTAAATCCTAAGTATAAAGGACCGTTTAAAATTGTAGAGTTGCTCGATGGCGATCGTTATACTTTGAAATCTTTAACTAGTAACAGAATCTACAAATGCGCTTGCGTTCGTATACGAGAGTTTCCTTTAAGTGATATACCCGAGGAGGTAGATTTGTCTGGCATTGATAATAGTGAGGAAAATCCCCGTAGATCAAGTCCCTATTGATGTTGATGATGATAATCAAGGGTTAATTAATGCTGATGCAATGGAATGAAATTGCGTAATTGTGTGGCGAGTAGTCTCTATAATGAGACTATGAGATATCCTAACAGCGTGTTGGTTGTTAAAGTTTAGTTAAGTTTTGTGAAAGGCGAGGCGGCCATTGAAAGGCGAGGTGGCCACTGAAAGGCGAGGTGGCCACTGAAAGGCGAGGTGGCCATTGAAAAGTGAAATTGGTGGAATAAGAGGCCATGTAGATATTGTTAATAATAATAATCCAAAAATGTGTAACGCGATAAACGGTGAGGTGACTGTTGCGATACTACTTACTGGTGTTATTAATTTAGTATGTAGCGAGAAGTCTATTAGCATTCAGATTTGATAACGAAAAGCCTATTTTATGAGAATGTCCTAAATGAAGTTGTTCCACAGAAGATAAAATGTAATAATGTACTCAATGTCCTTGGTCAGGAGTGGCCGAACAACACAAAAATCTCTTTCTTTTCTGCGGATAACGATGATGATGATGCACTGCCTTCAACATCACACGAGGACGTGTAATACGTCAGGACGGCCGTGTCGGAGTGAGGGTATCCAAATAATAAAAGTGATACAAACATTTGTCACTATCGAACACTACGGAACACTCTATATAAAGCGGCGCGATCGGCAACAGGACACAGTTCTCTTCAGATCTCGCGACGACCATATCTATTATTTGATTTGTGATTTATTGTATCTCTGTGTTTTATATTGTGTGTATGAGGCGAAATTTATCAGTGGGGGAATTACTAGCCTAGGTGGCGAATTCCACAGGGCATCGCGGAGGGGTGAGCGTTGCCCCAATCCCCTCGTGGGGGATTGCTGATGGTGTTTAAGTTAATTCATATCCGTATAGTAGTGATTAGTGTTTGGCTATAGTCCAGATTGGCTGTATCTGTGATTCATGTTCTCGTTTATTCTTGTGTCTCCGACATATATAATAATAAAACTTATGACAATAATTATAACGTAGCTCAATGTATTAAAATTGAGCTACGCTATTATTATTGTCGTAAGTTGCCCTAGTTCTTGTTATTTTTAACCGACTTCAAAAAAAGGAGGTTTCTCAATTCGACCGTATATTTTTTTTTTATGTGTGTTCGGGGATAACTTCGTCGTTTATGAACCGATTTTGATGATTCTTTTTTTAATGGAAAGGAGATATCCCAACGGTGGTACCATAATAAGGACACTAAGATCTGATGACGGCATCCAAGAGAAATCGAGTCGAAACTTGAAGTCGGTTTTTATTTTGTTAAAATTTTACTTGTAAATAGGTATAATTTAATTCATTTGTTGTTTTTGCTAAGTTATATAAAGATAAAACAAGGTTCAAAATCTTTCTACTCTAGTCCATCACAAACATACAGACAAATCGTCTTTATAATCTTTACCTAGTGCAAAATGAAGTCGCTTCTATTTGTCTGCTTAGATCTTTTAAACTGCTTAACAGATTTCAGTTACGTACTTAACGATTTGCAATTTCAGTAATAATTGCGAAGCTTGGCTGACTCGCTACTATTAATATAAGTCGTTTTTTTTTTAAGTGCTTAAGTAAATCGCTGCCTCCTATTCCTTGTACCCTAGAATTCAAATAGTTGTACAGCAGTGGGTGTCTGTATTGTGAGCGCAGTGGCACGCACGTGGACAGTCATTGTCTGAGCAGGGTGACGATGAATAGCAACTGGTTTGTCCCAGGTTCGGTTCTGATTGAACGATCTTCTTATTGTTTGTCGCTTCCCGTATCTTGTGACACTGTGTTACGGTGTAGACGGCTTTTATTTTATTATATATATCTAATGTGTCTTTTGATGTCTATTGCATGCATTGAATTACGAGCTATTTAAATGTTTCTATGATAGTGCCAAATAAGTTTTCCCTATCAAAATCCCCAGTAAACTGTCAGATTCCTTATTCTATGTCTGGTACCCTATCAACTTTTTAGGTTCCTCTTACTCGGCCACACAGCTAAGATATATTTTCTTAATTAAGTTTTAAAGTTTAGCTTTAGTTTATGAGAAATCCGTATTTGGGCACAAATAGACTGGTTTTAGCGGAGTGATATCATGAACTTACAGAAAGTTGCTAATTGTCGAGCGACTGAGAAAACCGAACCAACAACCAACCCTCGTCGATGTTCATAAACGACGGTAGGCACTTACCATCAGATGAACCGTCTGTTTATTTGTTCCTCTTCCATAAAAAAGGTACAGTCTTACCTGATATCTGTTTTGTTCTAATTTTAACATCATGCGTAACGAAACTTAATTATACCCTTTCTACTAGTTTCTACACATACCCTTTATAGTCACCTTAAAAAGAGTCTTAGAAGAAATATGCCTATGTACCTACACCAGAAATTATAAAAACTCCTAACAAAGAAGTATCAAGGTGCACTCATTTCCAAATCCGTTTATCAAGTCCAAACGAACCCAATCCTGAATTCTGATTACAGAAATATAAATACAAAAGGACAATTTACACTTCAAAAAACTCGATTTTCTTTTACGCTAATTAATTCTATTGAACGACAGCACACAAAAAAAAGTGTTGAAACATTCGTAACCCTTTCAATGGCGCGTCAAAAAAAATTAGCTTTTATAGAATTTTTCATAAAAATCGTCGCAAAGAAAAATGCTAATAAATCATTTGTAAATTAATAATTAATAACGTAACACCCGGACGCGACGGGCCGACTAAAATCAAACGTAAATTCGAAGAAATTATTTGCATAAGAAGGGATTTTTTTTGTTTCTTTTTTCTGCTTTATATCGTTTACTTTTCGATTTGAGGGGAACGATTAGGATAGATACGACATTTAAAGTAGTTATTTTGATATGTTGTGTATACAGAAATGTATCTTTTTATAATACGAACAGGCTATAACAATGAATTGATATTTCTCAAGGCGTTTTAATATGTGCACTGATTAATCATGACTTTGCGTCATGCGTGAACTTAATTTAGTGACCTATGTTCTTAAAACCATTGTATAAAGTACAACACTTAGATAAAGTTACTCAAAATTAAATATACCTATAAAATGTAATTGTGTAGCAATGAATGTGAATACTAAAAATCATGAATGCTTTAATTGAAGATGTTATAGATTAAGAAATCAAATTATTATTAAAAAATCACAAACACTGATACCTATTGATATAGATACGTACATCTCTACAAAGAAAATCTCTAATTTTTTAACGAAAGCATGTAACTCCATATTTACACACTAGCCACGCAACGTCGTTTACGTCTCCTATTGCCCGTAGCGTAAAAAAAAATCTCGATTTTGTAACATTCTTCATTGGTGCTCCGCTCCTATTAATCTTAGCGTGATGATATGTAGCCTATAGCCCTTCTCGATAAATGTACTATACAACACTGAAATAATTTTTCAAATAGGACCAGTGGTTCCTGAGAATAGCGCGTTCAAACAAACAAACAAACTCTTCAGCTTTATATTAATTAATATATATAGTATAGATTTAATTACATATTAAAGAGTCAGTCTCGAAGTGAGGAATATCCACACTAAGACATCTTAACCCTTTCAGAGGGTATCGGAGGGATTGGAACAGATGTTTTTAATATTGGAGAGACACCCCAACGCAGTGTTTACACTGAGCCCATTGTGCGATGTCTTAGTCTCCAGTATTTAAGGGTTATTGTATTTTTAAAAAGCAAATAAGTTTGTTTTAAAACGTTGGATTTGCAGGTAGGACTTTATACAGGATGATTTTTGTTTGTCAAGGGTCTGAATAGAAGGCGTTCTCCTTCATTCTTCGTCATTATTCAGAGTATCATTATCGAGAGTCACGGTGATCTTGTCCATATATGCGTTTTTTATGGTATAGGGGTAAACTAAATGATGGGTTAGCTGGTGGTAAGTGAATACCGCTGCCCAATGACTTTTCATAGTTTCGTCCCTTAGGTATTCGGCCCTTACGAAATCCATGGGATGAATAGGGGTGATGATACTCTGTATTCTTAATCCACCACACGACGATAAAAGACGTAGGCGTATGTCTGTATGTCTGCATAATCACAAATTTCAACATAAAGAAAAAACCGACGTCAAGAACTGAACCAAATTGAAATGGGACCACACTAGAAGCACTAGCTTTCAAATAAAAAAAGAATCATCAAAATCGGTTCATCCAGTCGAAAGTTATGAGGTAACAAACATAAAAAAATACAGTCGAATTGAAAACCTCCTCCTTTTTCTGAAGTCGGTTAAAAATATGAGCCGTTACGGGACACCTGGCAGATGTGAATCAATTGCAGATGTGAAAAATAATTGAATTGAGCATTGAATTACAGTGGCGATTTCAGCTTTCAGCCACGCCAGAAGCCACGCCAGAAATCAAGTTTACACCTCGCCTAGAAGTGCCGTAACGACTCCGCGCCACGCCAAAAAACTTCAAGGTAGTAGAGCCACCATGATTTCAGCACTAACGGGCCGGCTCGACCGGGGCGGTACTACCCTCGCACAGAAAATCAACGTAAAATGACAGCGTTTGTGCTGCCGTGTTACGTTGGTGAGTGCGAGACCGGAGGCCCAATGACGCAGAAGCATCACTAGGCTGCCATGGTGTGGGTCACCATGCTGCATTGTTGCATTGTCTGCATTCACAGTGAGTATGGTGACCACCACTCTTGGATTCTGCTTATGCTTTCCATCAGGCAGAGTAGAGTCATTTTGGAAGGGCCGAACATAAAAAAAAAAACTCACCACGTCAAAAATCTCGCCACGCCAAAAATCAGGTTTACCCCTCACCTATAGATGTTTCACATCAGAAACTAAATCCATTATTTTATCATTATATTATATTCCCCCTTTCAAATATTGCAATTACCTCCTCAAAATGGCCGAAACAAAGAAATTTTACATTAATCAAGACTTGCCCAATGACAATAGCAATAGTTGTTCAAATATTACAGTTTGCTAACCGGCGAATAATTATAGGAAGCGGTCCGAGTCATAAGCGTAAGCGATAGCGGGAATATGAATCGACCACTAAGGTCGGAATATGAATGCTTTTCGCTCCATCCTCTTCGTGGGGAGACGAAGGGTATGTGTGTACCCACTAAACCCTGCAGCAGTCTACCTCGGCAGTCGGGAGGAGCTCCAGGAACGCATCGGCGGCTTCTGAAATCCACCCTGCCGTACCCCATGACATTTTTTTTTCACAGAATGGTGGGAAAACGAGCAGGCGTGTCGCCTGATGGCAAGCGATTACCGCCGCCCATGGACACCCGCAACACCAGAGTCATAAGTGCGCGTATTTAGATATATATACCTAAGTATGTATATAGTATCGCAATAGTACAGGTACCAGTTTGGAATGTGGCGGCCGTGTGTGAGATGTATTAGATTATGTAAGAGACTATACATAGATACAATTAGAATTAACATAATTAAGTCAATATTGACTTCCAAAAATAGTTATAAAATTATACGCAAGAGAATAAAAACATTACATTTAATGTGACACTATAGAATGACCGTTCTTTACACCGCTATTTCAAGTAAGCATAAAATAAAACGCGTTATGATTCTGGTTAAGTTTGCTTTCTTTCTTCAAAACGTATGTAAAATAATATCTAAGTATTAGATTGTGCCCGCGCCTCCTTCTGCTTGTAAGTCATTCAAATGCCATCGAAATCGATTCAGCGGTTTAGCCATGAAAGCATAACAGAACGACAGACAGACACGAGTTACTTTTGAATAAAATTTATAATAATAACTAGCTGATCCCGCAAACGTTGTTTTGACATTAAAAAAAAATTGGGTTATAAAAATAGATGTTGGTCGATTTTCAGACCTACCTGATATGCACACCAAATTTCATAAAAACCGACCAGCCGTTTTAGAGGACGTTATGGTAACTAACATTGTGACACGAGAATTTTAAATATAAGATATAGTTTAGTATAGATTATAATACACGTAACTTTGTTTGAAATACCTACCTTCAAATCAATAACAAGTAAAACCTGAACCGTTAATTATTTATATTACCCATAAAAATGTTGATATATAATTATTAAAACCATAGACATATATACTCTATAGATATTAAGACACATGTACATTTCTCAGTAAAGATATCGCTGGTTCCCACAGTAAAATTTTACGACCCACCCTTTTGGTCTACAAACAACCCAGAAAGCTCTGTTTGTGTTTAATAAAAACTATCTACATATCAGTATTAATGGTTTTTTACCCTTTTATATATACCACCATCACTAATTGAATATTAAGTCTGTAAACTTCAGAACTTTGCAATAAAACACTGTTTTAGCTATCCGCAATTACTTTTACTTCGCACCAAAACAACAGCATACAATATTCGTCCTTTTTTTAACCAAACAACAACCAAGTTCTCTTTTTGACCGCCATCGAAAAAAGTACCCGCTCTTGTAGAGTATTTTTCTTCTTGCCCCTGTGTTGCCAGTCAAAACCTGCTAGCTATTCGATTATAATCGATGTTAGTTTAAAAACCTAACAAGTCCAACTTCTAATTTCTATTAATTTGCTGTTCAAATGTATTCACACTAGCAAATGTTTTCATTACTAGCTAACCCACGCAACGTCGTTCACGTCTCCTATTGCCCGTAGCGTAATAATTTTCCCCTGTTTTTGTAAAATCCTTCATTGGTGCTCCGCTCCTACTGGTCTTCGCATGACGATATATAGCCTTCCTTGATAAATGGGCTATCTAACACTGAAATAATTTTTCAAATCGGACCAGTAGTTTTTTTTTTTTATGTATGGCCCGCCATAATGACTCTACTCTGCCTGATGGAAAGCATAAGCAGAATCCAAGAGTGGTGGTCACCATACTCACTGCGAATGGGGCGGTACACAGACCGGGGCGGTACTACCCTCGCACAGAAAATCAACGTAAAATGACAGCGTTCGTGCTGTCGTGTTTCGTTGGTGAGTGCGAGACCGGACGCCCAAATAGTCTAGTCAACAAGTTCCATACTTGTTGACTAGACTAAAAGATGCAGCAGCATCGCTAGGCCGCCATGGTGTGGGTCGCCATACTGCATTGTCTGCATTCGCAGTGAGTATGGTGACCACCACTCTTGGATTCTGCTTATGCTTTCCATCAGGCAGAGAAGAGTCACCTAGACGGGCTCATATACATTAAAAAAACGTGTCACCTGACGTTAAGCGATTACCATCGTCCATGGATTCGTATCGTAATGAGAGGATTCAGTGCCAATTGTGTGTATAAGGAAGTCCCTCGTTAACAGTATTGCCAGAAAATACCCATATATTAAAATCCGTGATCATTCACTTTACGTACCACCTGTGCTTGTTTGCCACTTTCATTCAAAATCTGTACTGTATTAAAATTTAAAAACAATCATCGCTCATCGCAACATTTGCGCTGCGGTGCTGTCGTCACAGTAGTTGCGTGAGCTCGCTATACATAATTACGTTCGCACGATCGACTCCCGCGCAGTGCAATTATTTTGTCACTATTTTCATCAAGCCTAATTCACTGTTTTGTTTTTAATGTTACTTTCAAAATAAATATAATAGGCTTATGGACAGATTTTCTTAAATATTTATGAAAACTAACTACAGGTAATATTTTGGGATACCCATATTATGACAGACTGTAACCGGCTACCACACAGTGTTCGGTCAAAGGGTCAAATACCAGGGCCACAGAACTCCCTAGAAATAAGATTCTTATGAAACTCCATAGTCTCGGCCACCTGTTAATCTTTTGTAGAGAACAACACCCTATTAATTCGGATGTAAACAGGTGAGAAACACGTACCTAAGTGAAACTACAAAAAATAACATAGCCCGTTTGTAAACTCTAAATAGGTACCTACTTTTGCCTACTTTTTTACATAGTTAGATGTTATATGATTTTTTTAAATCGCAAAATACCTTCTACCACACAGAACTCTAAAATTCATTGTACCGGGGTCTATCTATTTTCAGGGAATAAGCAGTCGAACTTCCAAGGTTCTGACAATCTATCAATAGGTATAACCTACTCGTAAAACGAATAAATCGTCGTATATTCTAGTTGTTTATTTACTGTTTATTTGAAGTTGACTCATAAGTTTCAAGGCTTTATATAACACTCATCGGTTTAAAAAGCGTTTTCCTCAAGAAAATCTCAGAACTACAAAAAGTTGATTTCAATTTGGCACCTATTTGATTCCATATTTAAATTATATGAAAACTCCTTGGGTAGGCGCGCGCCATAGATAACACATGAGAAATGAAAATTCATACAACTTTCTCTCCCGCTGAAACACGTTAGAAATGGATTTACATACATTTTTTCCTCCCGCTTATTCAGGTCAAGGAAAAGACTAACGTTCTCTTTTCATTTTCAGGGAATAATGACTACTGTTCCGATCAGGTGTAGTATAAAGAATATAGTTTATTACAATTATTATTTATCATGATGTCTATTGTCTGTGGTATTCATTTCCCACCGGCCAACCAGTCCGCTAATTTGTAAACTACACCTAAGTAAGTACTTTCCGAAAAAAAAATACGTGTGGCACTCGGGGACTGCCGCGGTAAAGCTATTGCATAGCAGTGACAGAGACAGACGGATTTCGGAGCAGCTCATCTCGCTCCGTGCGAGCTTCGGGTGTTAGGTTTTTCGTTACGTTACGGAATTTCTTGATTCGGTCGCCGGGCTCAAAGACCTCAGAGCCCGCGATAAAAGCTATGCTATAGCTTAAAAACAAAAATTGATCCTGATAATGTGATGTACATACCTACATACACACTTGAGTAACCTAGATCTACAGCTTGTTATCAGTACTAATTAAACCTATTCAACACACCTGTACTGGATTCTTGTAACCATTCATTAATAAAGCGACGATGTATATCGAATGCACCATTCATTGATTATAATTCATTCATTATCATGTGTTTTCTTGTAACTGCAGCTGCTTTAAGTTTCGATATTTAATTACACTTTGAATAAGTTGTTAATAAAAGTAGGTCAATAAGTTAAAGTTACTGGCAAGTGACCCTTAAGCAGCATTCCTGGCCAAAAAAAAGAAAAAAAAAGCCGTTTTTTTCAAAAATTTTTCTATAAATTAAAATGACTGTTTATTACATTAATATTCATTTTTATTACATACAAAATACAAAAATTCTAAATTTTTAAATTTATTTGAAATCGAGACAACTCAATTATTTTCGACGGTAAGGCGAAGCGACGAGCGTCACCACGGCAATTATAGCCACGCCTATAGATCTTTCACATCAAAAACATGTAAGTGATGGAGTACCTATAGCCACTGCTTACACTGCGTAATTGAAATATATACTCACAACTAAATAATGTTTTTTTTTATGGAATAGGCGGACAAACGAGTAGACGTATTGCCTGATGGTAAGCGATTACCGCCGCCCATGGACACTCGCAACACCAGACGCGTCACAAGTACGTTGCCGGCCTTTGGGGGATGGGGGGGATAGGGGGAGAGGGATTAGGGTATGGGCCTCCAGTATCCTCACTCACTCGGTGAAACACAGCGCAAGACTATTTCACACTATAAATAAATACGAAAATAAATATGTCTGTATCTATTACGCTTTAAAGATACTTTGAAACTTGAGGAAGCACATCATCTTCCTCGCCTTTATTATTACCAAGATTTGGGGTCGGCTACTAGTTAAACCGGTTTTACCTGAATATCAGTTTTTACACAAAGCGACTGGTATCGGACTTCCGCAACTGAATTCGAAGGTTGTCAGTATATTTGACGGCACTGACTTCCCAATAATGTTTTTTTTTTTGGACTAATCCCGCCCACACGCCCACCACTGTAACTCCTGTACACCAGGATCAACAGCGGTGACCCACGAAAACACCGAGTTATGACACTCGGGAAGTCCCAGGAAAAATTTAACTGTCTTGGAACCCGCAACGAAATTAATCAGAAGAAAACTGGAGGAGTTGGAAATATAATAAGTCCACTTCCCTCCTTAGCAAAGCGGGAGACAAAATGGAGTCAAAATAGGCAGACGCCTTTTTCAAACCGGGAAGCACCACGGATAAAAAATATTATGGGTCCTAAGTGAGCTATATTTGATTTCTATAGTATGTATGGCAGAATCGCTTAAACGCACGGAAATTCACCGCAGTTGACACAAGATCCCCATAATATACTACCCCAGACGTCATTTGTAAGCTATTTAGCATCATGTTACGTTCATTGTACCAAAGACTACATTCCCAGAGGATATGATGAGCCGACTGTTCACAGCTAGAATCAGGTGTTGAGCATTGACAAAATGGTGAATCGACTAATTTAAATGAGTATAGTTTGCTCTTAAAGTTACCGTGGCCTGTAAGAAATTGAGCGACACAGTGATCTACCTCGAGCCATGTCCTTGACAACCTTTCGCGAACAGATGGAAAGAACTGGTAGAGGTGGCGCCCCTTAGATGATTCGTCCCATCGTTTCTGCCATTCATCCAAGAGTTCGTTATAGACATTGGATTTTTGTTGAAACAATCTTATGATTTTACCGCGGTCTCGTATGCCCAAAAAATCGCATTCCATGTTTTGTAGTGTGGAATAGTACATGGCTGCACGTCTTTGCACCTCGAGATCGACCGGAAGAACACCTGCCAACACCGGTAAAGCCTCAGTGCTAACCGTCCTATATGCCTTGCACAAGAAAATCAATGCAGGTCGTTGGCCTTGTAACAGTTTGCGACGGACAGCACCTACAGTCGCCCTATCTGCCCATACAGGAGCACCATAGCAAATAGAACCCAAATAAGTAGCTCCATATATGATCTTTAGTGTATTATATGACAGACCCCATGTCGCAGTTGATATCCTCGTCAGTGCAAAGAAACTCTTTTTAGACTTTTCATTAACTGTTCTAATATGTTCAATAAATGAAAAATTTATTTCTAAAACCAATCCCAAATAACAAACCGAGGTTTTATTTTTAATAGTAACATTTTCAAATTTAATACACGGCGGTGATTTGAGGTTACCTTTCAGAAGTAGCTGGAAGGTTTTGTGTGTTCCCAATAATGATTGTCATAGGTGTTCATGACAACCGGGACCGACGGCTTAACGTGCTCTCCGAGGCACGGGTGGAAAACACCGCCATCTTTCATACTCCGGGCTGCTGTTAAGAATTTCTTGTAAGAATAACCCAACAGCAGTTCGACCCGGGAATCGGACCCGAGACCTCTTGATCTTCAGTCGCTTACGCTAACCGCTAGACCAACGAGTCAGTCAGATATAGGTAAGCTACTATTTACCACGATTTTTTTTTGAATAGTGGTCAAACGAGCAGACGTATCGCCAGATGGTAAGCGAATACCGCCGCCCATGGCCACCCGCAACATCATTAGCGTCACAAGTGCGTTGCCGGCCTTTGGGGGATGGGAAGGGGGATGGGGGAGGAGTTAGGGTATGAGCCTCCGGTATCCTTACACACTCGGTGGAATTCAGCGCAAGCGCTGTTTCTCATCGGTTTTCTGTGAGGCAGTGGTATCACTCCGGTTGAGCCGGCCCATTAATGAAGCGTGGCTCTCCCACGGTAAGCGATAACAGACAAACAGGCAGTGCCGCGGGCAAAAGCATACTAGTATTTATGTTTTTCATATAATAGGTACCTGCTGATTTTTTAAACTTTATTTTAAATGTCATTTGCATAAAGTATGTAAATCTAGCAGCTAGCTTCAATAAATCTTGACATAACTACCTATAGTTTTGCGGTAAACAAAGTAATTATAGTCAGTATAAACTTCATAAATTTATATTTTTAATGTTTGATTATTTAAATACAATATTGAATGTACCTAATTATGCTTTGAAGATATAACCACTGACACAATAATACAACTTACTAGCTGTTGCCCGCGGCTACGCCCGCATGTATGTCGGTTATCGCTGCAAATAATAGCCTATGTGTTATTCTGATGTGTAAGATATATTACGGTAAAGTTTCATACAAATCCGTTCGGTAGTTTTTGCGTGAAAGAGTAACAAACATCCATCCATACAAATTTTCGGGTTTATAATATTAGTAGGATATGGTAGATATTTCCGGATCGATAACTTCCTACCTGAGTTCTACCTACCTACCTACTTCCTACACTCAGATTCAGAACAACAATTTGTGGATCACACAAAGTGTTGTTCCATGTGGTATTTGAACCCACTACACCCAGAAACTAGCAAGGTGACCCTTAAACCACGACCACTAGGCGAAGTGATTATTAGATGCCGAATCCGAACTGTTTAGTGCATTTGAAATAGGCATCTAAAACATAAAAGAATAATTAACTTGGATTCTGCTTATGCTTTCCATCAGGCAGAGTAGAGTCATTTTGGCAAGGTTAAAACATTAAAAAAATAAATGTTTTAAGTATTGTTGAAAATCATTCACCCATAAATAACGGTAGGTTACAAGGTGGGCAATACGGTGGGAGGTGCAATAATGTATTGCCTCAGGGGTGACCATGGGCCGGCTCGACCGGAGTGATATAACGACCTCACAGAAAATCGGTGTAAAACAGTGCTTGCGCTGTGTTTCACCGAGTGAGTGAGGATACCGAAGGCCCATACCCCCCAACCCCTCCCCCCATCTCCCGCCCATCCTCCAAAGGCTGGCAACGCACTTGTGACATATCTGGTGTTGCGAGTGTCCATGGGCGGCTTTAATCGTTTACCATCAGGCGATACGTCTGCTCATTTGCCATAAAAAAAAATCGTTTATTAGAGAACCTGATAAATTGATTTATCATCATAGGTATATCATTATAACATAAAACTACGTGACAAGATTAAAATAAATTATGTGTTATCTCCTTTTTTGTTTAAATTTACAAAAAAAATGTTTAATGAAAATCGCATTAAAAACATATCTAATTAGTAGATACCTAGGTACCTACCTAGTCTTGATGTCTAAAAAATTACTTCGAGGCGGTAAATAAAACTAGATTTCGTAATACTACAGTATCTACACTAATAAAAATTATATTCTTAAATCAACATTCAACATTATCATTTATTGTAATATAAGTAAAACAATAAAATCGTCATAATAAACCTCCATTTCAATTGTATGGTTCGTACCCAAGTATCCCTAACTTAAATATGAACCAAAGTCTCTAACTTCATACATTTTAGCCGTCCCCTTCGCGACGCTCTTTGGAAAATGTAATGAAAATGGTGAAAAGCGTAGCTTACTGCCATCTAGCGATGAGGGGAGTGTAACTAGGCTAGCAAAATTTTCACAGACAGTGTATTCATATTGTGAAAAAGTACTGAAATTGTTTAATTCTTTTTTTATTATGTATTTAGTTACTGTTGTACTGTATGATGCGTTAATTTGCAATCATGTTTCATTAATAGTATCTTCTTAAATAGGAAGGCAAGTAGGTATGACGTGACACTTTAAAAAATATGATTGTTGCATAAATAAATGAATCTAATCAAATAATAAAGCAAGTAAGTTAAGTAACAATTCTTACAGCCTTAGCAGGTATTTTATCGAAAGAAATTCTTACAAAATAATACTGTAATATGACTAATTTATGTAATAAATGACTTGTCAGAAATACCTAACAGGTGATATAATTCCGAGTTACATTAACTTAGCTTCAAACTAAGTTTAGACGGCAGTTTACACTTGCGATAAAATCAAGCTATAAGTCTTTGCTTGACAACATAATCAAACATTTTTTTATCATAGCCCAAAAGCAAGGTGAAATGCCCAATAATTGGCGCCGCTAAAGATTAATACCCAAACGAAACACGAACGAACCTAGTAACCGAATTTCGGGTGGCGCGAAACAAAAACTGACCTACATCTGCGCCCTACCGAGTTCAGCCACCCCTGCCGACTACTGAGGCGATCACCCTACGTGTCTTGGCCTTACACCGAGCTGCACTTTCATTATTTCAAGGTGACGCCCAATAACAACATCTCTACTTTTTATTTCATTTGAAAAAACAAAATTCTCTTTTCAAAAAAAATGAAAAACTACTTTTCAAAATAAATGTAGTTTTTAATTAAGTTTATCGAAAAAAATAAAAACATTTTATAAGTGTTCTGAGTTACTGATATGGTAATAAGGCTTCTTATGATATATTTTTGTGATCAATAATGTTTTATGAGTCAGAAAAAATGCAGGTACTCGTGTTTGTTGTGTTTGCAACTGGATGCCGTGGAGTAAATGTAAACAAATGAATGCCAACACAAACAGCCGCCGAGCGGTCCAAGGAGCGGGCAGTCGATCGCGCCGCAAAAAAAAGCGCATCCTATTATCGACTACAACAAAAGGACTTGTGCAGTGATACCTAAGTACACATCTCGATTCATCGTCTCGACTCGATCCGCCGAACCGATCCTATTGGCGCGCCCCACTGTCGCCGCGCGAGAAAGGGACCACAAGCGCAGAATGAGTGAAGAGCGATAAAGAGGGAGACGGTCATCTTAGCTACCGAGTGGCGTCCCACTGGGCGGGGCCGCGCCAAGGAGTGAGCCTCAGATGCGCGTAGTGTTGGTGGGGCTTCGTCCGAAGGATCGCACTGCAGTCGTGTGTCGCGACAAGCACGCGCGCCCGCCGCCACGCCGCGCTCCGCGAACACCGTCACCTTACGTAATAATAACTAATCGGATCGGAACCGTTCGTCCGATAATCGATTGTGATTGTAGTAAACTGTCAATAATCGTACACTTATTTTTTTTTATTTATTTTATTTTTTTCATCGTCAAGTCGGCCATTTGTGAACTTGAGTTTTGTGTACATTGTGTCATGTTTTTGTTTTGTTTTCGCTCAGACTTAGAGATTATTTTTGGGCGTAGTTGACTGTGTTTTACTTTTATATTTTAGTAATATTATTGTTACGAGTGCGTGTGTCACTGAAAACTATTTCAAAGAAAAACAGTTGTTGTGAAATATTTTGACTTAGTGTTATGTGGACGTATATTGAAAACATTGTGATTTCACAAGTCTCATATAAGAATACACGTAAGTTTTTGAATTCAATGTTTTATGCTTTTATGGTGATTACAGAGGAAGTGTGATTTTTTGTGAGTTAGGTTGTTGATTAAAACTCAAAGAGCTTATAAGAAAAAATCTTATAAGAATCACTAGTTTCTAAAGAAGTTTCTGTACCTTTCTTTCAAGGTTATAGGCCAAAAAATTGCAATTTAATATTATAAAACAGAGGCAATTTTAGCAAAAAAGACTTCTCACCATAGCAAAGTCTCGAAATTTTACCAAGTCCAAGAACGTTAGCAGAAATTAAAAACTTCTAGCAAGACATTCAGAAAGCAATTAACAAGCAAGAAAAATTTTGCTTATTTTCATTTAAGAATGTGTTCTCATTAAAAAATAAAAAGTTGTAGACAGTGGAGTACATATGATCGATAAATTTTATGATCAATTGCGATCGAAAGTTTAATTGCGGGGAACGCGACGCGGCGGACTCTTGCCGACGTTGCTATTTCTTTGACTCTCGGACGATAATTGTAGCTCTCACCTCGATTTCATTTATTTTTACATTTAAATGGAACAGGTGAAAAATGTCGTACGAAAAAAAATTTGTAAAAATGTGTCTACAACTTTTTTTAACTAAAAGTATTTTTTTTTTGCTATATTGAAGATGTAAAAATATTATAAATAAGTTGGTATTCTAAGAAAAGTATCTCAAATATTTTAAATAGTTGTAGGTACCTTAAGTACCTGGGTGAACTTAGAATTAAAAATAAATAAATAAATAAAAATATACAGAAGCTGGGTAAGGAAAAGGATTTTATACCAGACCTAGAGGATTTACTTGTGTAAGCAGGATAAATTTAGATTTAGTAAAAACATAGTAAGGAATAAATAAACTAAAAAAACTAATATAATTATAATAAATTGTAATAGTTGCAATAGGTACCTCAAATAAAAAACATTTTTTTCTTCACTACATTATATGACTAAGCTCTCCTTACTATTATTAACAATATAATTCAGCCTCATCTTTATTAAAATAGGTAATAATTTAAAATAGGAACCAGATTAATTATTTTCGTACAGTTGGCATTCAGAGGTCGTTACCCTCGCGACTGTACTGTTGAATTAAACAGCAGTTTCCGTAATTTAATTAATAAAAATATCAATATGAAAATAATTTAAATAAAGTTATCAAAAAACATGCATTTTTATATTACTTAATCGACATCAACTTTATGCGTTTAATTTATTAATATAGTTATCTTTTATAGTTGTGTAGTTTTTTAAGGTTTGAATACATGCACATTGGGTATCAATTACAGATAAAAAAATACAGTATTCAAATGAGTAAAGCAAATGCATGTTTTAATGAATATTCAATATTTAAATAAACGTGCTGACAGGTGTTTTTTCTTCTGCCAATACAGTTGCAATGTAATTCTAATTAGAATCGGTATAAAAACTTAATCGATTCTAAACAGTATCGATTACTAGCGAATCGAGTTATGCGGCTATGTGATAATGTGGGATTTTTCCATTGTTACGTTGAAATACAGAGGTTTTGTTGTGTGAGAAAATATTAAGATATACTTATAAAAAAAATTAAGTAGGTATTCGAATGTATCTAATCTTATGAGGTATACCCTAACCTATACCTACCCATTTCTTATGATGGAATTTATATATAAATGATAAGAATATTTTAAAAATATGATCTTGTCATTTGGTAGGGAATCGTTTTTATCGAAACATGTCATTTAGGCAGGCACCTACATACATTTAATTTGAATTTTGTAAAATGAAAAGAATAATTAAATTTGTAATAACTTTATACTTAATCAGAAAGTAAACTTTATCAAATTTAGGTTAGATTTTTAAAGTTTCAGAAAAAAAAATTGTATGTGTTTAAATAATCATTACATTAAAATGAAGTTGCTAACTCGAGTAAGGGAAACTTGATGAACTACTATTTGTAGGTTAAGGGCCAAGGCACTGTAAGGTCACAAGTTCAAAACGGACCCTTTTGAAATATCACAAAGGGCCACTCAGAGCGCAGGTATTTTAATGGCTTAGTTCCAACGGCTCGCGGAAATATTGAAATTGTTTGATTAAATTTTACTAGCTTGGTACCGCTGTTTCGCTTGCCTTAATATATAACTTAGTATAATATTTGCTAAACCAAGTTATTTACGTTAAAAGACATTATATATATGTTCTTTTCTGTATCTCTAAGATCGTGTAACAAAATTTTTATGAAGATGAATTAAGTCATTGAGTTATGAAATTATAAAAGACTAAGAATGAACTAAGTTTAGTTAGATTAGTTGTGATTTCTAACGAAAAAATCTTAGTGAGTTAAATTTAGTTCGTTTTTAGTTGCAGTTAGATTAAAATACTATTACTGTTAGACTTTAATCCATAGATTTGTAGACTTTATTAGTGAGTATTAGAATGAAGTAAAATTAGGACTATAATGATATTTCGGAAGCAGTTGCGGGGGTATTTGTGGGATCGATTCTCGACAGATAATTACTGTTACAAGTGATAATTAATTATTTCAGTGTAAATATAACTCTTTTTTTACCTAAAAACTTAGGGTAACTAGTAGTAGAAATTAATTTTTTAAGAAGGAATAAGAGATTTTGTTACGCTAAGAGTGAAAAAATTGTCTTACAAATGCAGAATTAAGTTTCAAATCTTTCTTATTTCAGTGGTTAGTTGATCTTGAGGCATAAATTGGGACTAATATGATTGCTTGAGACTGTCAGTTACTGGGTTCGATTCCCGATTTTAATTAATATTTTTTTTGAGATTCTTTTGTAAATTTATGAGATACTCATATATCACTGAGTCTGTTTAACATTCGATCTAGGTTCATCAATATGTAAAATGTGTCTACGTTCATCAGGATGTCCACTGCTGGGCTTAGATGGACACTAAATATTAAACCTTTTTACCTACCTCTTCATTACATTATAAATAAATAATGAAAATCACACTTCCCTTACTTTAGTTACAGAAATATTTTAGCATCAAATTTATTATCGCGGGTTCGATTCTCGCAAAGTGCAAATATTTGTAGGTATGTCTACGTAAGTGTGTGACGTATATATTATTAAAAATGTATAGATTTATGTTCCTCCGATTTCTAGAATCGCCAATAAAACTTATGCTTAGCTTGGGTCTAATCTAATTAACGCTGTAGCTATTTTTATTGTATTTAATGCAACTGGAGATTTTACTTGACACTAGATATATTTTTAAATAGGTACCTATTATAGAAATATTAACTTACCACAGAGTAATAATTTTTAAAATCGATATATTAAATAAATAAATAAATATTTCGGACATTTTAACACACAACGCCGTCTAGTCCCAAACTAAGCCGAGCTTGTGTTATGGGTACTAGACAACTGTTATAAATACATATATTACTTTTTTTGTAAATACATACAAATTATACATGGAAAACACCCAAACTCCGAAACAAATATTTGCAGATCATACAAACATTTAATCCGACCCGGGAATCGAACCCGAGACCTCATGCACGGCAGACGCATACGCTACGACTGCGCCACAGAGGCTTTTTTTTATCAATAGATACCTACATATTCAATGGGTTCGATTCCCGCTTAGGACAAATTATTTTGTGCTATGAACATGATCGCTTGTCTTATGTCAGTCTGGTTACCATAGAATAGGATGTACCTAATTTGGACCTAGAGAGCTGTGTGTGATGTATGAAATAGCACCATTAAGTCGCCATAGTGTGGGTCACCATGCTGCATTATTGCATTGTCTGCATTCGCAATGAGTATGGTGACCACAACTCTTGGATTCTGCTTATGCTTTCCATCAGGCAGAGTAGAGTCATTTCGGCAGGGCAATACATAAATAAATAAATTATTACAATCTATACTAATATTACAAATTCGAAAGTAACTCTGTTTGTATGTTAGACATTCACGGAGAAAGCGCTGCACCGATTTGAATAAAATTTGGCTTGGCGATACTTTGATTCTTGTGGAACGATATAGGCTACTTTTTAGCGCGATAACCGAAATACGTGCAGCCAAGCAAAAGCCAGTTAAGTTATCTATCTATATATCTATCTATATATATAAAAGAGTAAGGTGACTGACTGACTGACAGACTGACTGACATACCCAGAGATCAACGCACAGCCCAAACCGCTGAAGCTAGAACCCTGAAATTTTGCATGTAGGTTCTTTATATAACGTAAGTGAGCACTAAGAAAGGATTTTTTGAAATTCCACCCCTAAGGGGGTAAATCAGGGGATGAATGTCTGCGTGAGTGAAGCCGCTTGTAAAAACTAGTCTTATATAAAAAAATCAATTGCTGTTCGTTTGTCTCGCTAAAACTCGAGAACGGCTGGGCCGATTTAGCTGATTGTGGTTTTGAAATATTTGTCGTAGTATAGGGAAGGTTTAAACGGTGAAAAATTAAAAATAACTTGAAAATAAAAATGTCACGTGTACGAAATTGACTGCACGTTTGACCTAGTGGTTCAACGGTCACCACGCCGTTTCCTACTTCGCCAAGTGTAGTGGGTTCAAATCCCACGTAGGACAACACCTTGTGCGATCCACAAATTTTTGTTCTGAGTCTAGGTGTTCTTTGTGTCCGTTTCATGTATGTTTGTAAAAGTCCCCCGCGACACAGGATTTATTCCTAGTGCGGGAGTTGTCTTTTTTAAAAGAAAAAAAAAGGAATAGCGGACACAGCTAGTACAAAATATATTTTAAGGAAAGTTTGAATGAAAAATTAACCTAAATAGGGAATAGAACTTAGGAACTCATAGGTATGTGACATCGTAACTCGCAAACGGCTACACCTATTTCAATGATACTTTTAACTAAGCTTCTATACTTATGGTATTTTGGGGGAACGGGTGTCATGTCCCTCCAACACAAAGGGAGGATCCTCCGACCAGGCGAGGTGATCATGCCTGGCGGGCCAACTGCCCAACGGTTGATGTTAGGATGTCGTATATATGTGAATTGGCGCGAGAACTTTTATTGCGCGATTCAGGATTGGTAGTTTCTTTGTATTGTACGTTACTCCGTAGTTTGGTGTATATCCGGTAGTTGGCGCTGTAGTGTGTTGTTCTTTGTATGTGGAAGTCCCACAGTAGTTTGTACTTTTGTCTAAAGGTATTCTATATCATCGAAAAAAATATTGAGTATTGTAAACAGATGTTCATAATTATTGTAATTATATTATGTATAAGAATGCCTCGGTGGCGCAGTGGTAGCGTAAGACACTCTGGTCAGGTTTCTGGTTCAATTCTCAAGTCAGTCCAAATGTTTGTATCATCTGCAGATTTTTGTTTCGGAGTTTTCGGTGTTTTTTATGTATAATATGTAAGTACATATTTACAAAAAAGTATTAATGTATTTTTATCAGTTGTCTAGTACCCATAACACAAGCATATTGTACCATATTTCTAGCAAATAAAGAATCTAATCTAATCTAAAAAAAAAGCTCTGCATGGTTTGGGACTAGATGGCGTTGTGTGTTAGATGTCCGAAATATTTATTTATTAAACTTTCTCAAGTCTCTCCGATACATTTTGATCCATCCTAAGATTGCCTAGAAGAGATTGCTTTTGGCAATAAGGCCGCCCTTCGTGCTTACATGTGCATTTAACCGTGGGAGAGCCACGCTTTAGCCGGCTCGACCGGAGTGATACCACGGTGTTACAGAAAACCGGTGAGAAATAGTGCTTGCGCTGTGTTTCACCGAGTGAGGATACCGGAGGCCCATACCCCTCCCCTATCTCCCAAAGGCCAGCAACGCACTTGTGACGCCTTTGGTTTTGCGATACGTCTGCTCGTTTGCCCAAAAAAAAAATTGTCTTATGTACTCTCTTGAATATAAGTAGGTATAATGTCTAATAAAACACCACAGTTATTTATTTGAAGAGAAATATGACAAAAATATCTACATTAGAATACGACCAACTACTTTAATAATTATTATTTTTACGGGAATTAACGCGATCACTTATTTCAAGGTATCATATATCATCAGTCAGCCTGTGACCACGGCCAGTGCAACCTGGTCGAAACGTCAGGCAAAACAGAGGTATGTAATACCTTGAAATAAGTGATCGCGTTAATTCCCGTAAAAATAATTATTATTACATCATGGAACGCGAAAGTTTAAAAGTTAGTAGACCAACTACTTATTAGTCGTCTCCTCAAAAACGACATCATCCTTTTTTATAATCGGTTAAAATATTCTACGAATGATTGTTCATAATCTATATTATAATAACCCATTAGTGACTGGTAGAGTCGACTCTATAAATAAATCTGTCAAAACCCATAATAATGATCTAGTTTGATCATTAAATGGTGATACCATATGTCGTGATCTATCGAACACGACTGTACAACATGTTGTAGAGTCTTAAGGCGCGTCTTCACCTAAATTGTTGTCAATTTCAGTGTTTCCAACTGCTTGCAACACTTCAAAAATCGCCATTATTGTTTCCATTGTGCGAGTCGCCATCAATTTGAAAAACATTTGAACTAAGCGTCACCATAGAGCCAATAAATATTTGCAAACAAGCGTATTCTTTTGACGTTTACCGCCAAAAACGGAAACACTGTTCTCATTTGTTGACAATTTTTGTTGCCAACACAAGGAAATTACAGAAACTTTTGTCACCTACACGTGTTGACAACACAAAAATTGACAACTTTTGTTCGGTAAAGACCCGGCTTTATAGTCGTTGTTATGTAGGGCACATCTTAGTATACACATCTTGACTTAAACTATTGTACGAATATTGACTGCACGGTTGGCCTAGTGGTTTTACTGGTCGCCACGCCGCTCTCTACTGCGTCAAGTGTTGTGGGTTCAAATCCTACATGGAACAACACTTTTTGTGATCCACAAATTATTGCAAGGTGAGCCACGCTGATTTCAGCACGAACGGGCTGGCTCGACCGGGGCGGTACTACCCTCGCACAGAAAATTAACGTAAAATGACAGCGTTCGTGCTGTCGTATTTCGTTGGTGAGTGCGAGACCGGAGGCCCAAATAGTCTAGTCAACAAGTTCCATACTTGTTGACTAGACTAAAAGATGCAGTAGCATCACTAGGCCGCCATGGTGTGGGTCACCATGCTGCATTGTCTGCATTGCCAGTGAGTACGGTGACCACCACTCTTGGATTCTGCTTATGCTTTCCATCAGGCAGAGTAGAGTCATTTTGGCGGGCCAAACATAAAAAAAAAAAAAAAAATCAAAAATCAAAACTTAACAAAAAAGATGATTTGGGTTTTTAAAAATAAGAGGCAATAGATGTACTGGTAACCAATTCACCTCTGATGCACCTATTCGAATAGTGCAATAGTGAGGATGGTCTAACGCTGAAAGTTCTAAGTTCAAATCCCAACTCGAATGCTGGAACTCAGCCTTAGTAATATAATAATAATAAATATTTCGGACATCTAACACACAACGCCATCTATTTCCAAACTAAGCAGGGGTTGTATTATGAGTACTAGTCAACAGATAAAAACATATTTACTTTTTTTTGTAAATACATCATACAAATATTTTGTCCGACCCGGGAATCGAACCCGAGACCACAAGCACAGCAGTCGTTTACACTACCACTGCGCTACCGAAGCAGTTCAATGGATATAAAACTTATACCTTACAATAAATCTGTCTGTTCATCATCTCAAGAATATCCTGCCGATCAAAGCATTTCGCGTTACCTATACCTACATATTATAGTTATTAATGCTTAAGATAAGGCGTGGGACGCTCCGGACCGCGGTGCTCCCATATTGTTCGATTTGTGACGTCAATATTAGTGTTAGAGACTATACAGCGGGTTCACTTTTCGGTACGTTATATTAAAGAAAATTATTTGGTTGGAACAGGCTGATTTATGATTAAATATACCACAGTTGAATTGATATTTTTAACCGACTTCCAAAAGGAGGAGGTTCTCAATTTCATCGTTTTTTTTTTGTTTTTTTGTTATAACATCAAGCTGTGGCCTTTAGGAGCAGAGTAGTGACCATAAATGAGAATAAACTGTGAGTTACAACTAATAACATACATGTCTCTTGAAAGAAAAATTGTTTAAATGATAACCATTTCTGACTTTCAAACACGCACATAGGCAGACAGTTATAAAGACTCATATCTGTTACCATGTGAAAACCATGGAAAAACCAACAATAAAAGTTATTCCATCATTACCTTGTTTTGTACGCCGCCATTATCCCAAGAATTTAAGTAATAAAATTATCAAAACACAAATAGACGCGGGCCCGTTAAAATGGACGAAATATAAACATTACGGTCGAATTCCTGTAAATAAGCAATCAAAAACATTCATTATTGCCTACGTAGATATAAAGATACATACAGACATACAATTATTGCACGTTACTGTAAGCCAAAAATATAATTGTATAAATATTTGTACCAAAAATTTCTATTCTATTCTAGATATACTTCAAAGAAGTCAATAAAAATCTAACTGTCTAATAATATAAATGCGAAAGGAATTCGGTCTGTTGCGTAGTTTTACCCGATTATGAAGCCAAAAGGAGGGGTAAGAGTTTGAGCGATCTATGTATGTTGGTATCCACCGTAGCACCTAAACCGCTGAACCGATTTTAATTAATGAGGTGTCAATAGATTTGTAATAATAGCCCGGGTGTCATAGACTATAAATTTTATAAAAAAAACTTATCGCTTAAACGACTTGCCATTATACAAATTATCTAATCAACAACCGAGATTGGGACCTTCGATGAGAAATGGTCCTAAAAATTATTATTTCTATACTGAAGGTAAAAAATAAATGGATATATTTCAGTTTTTGGTGAATTAAAATAAAAAATATGATAATTAAGTTTATTTTGATGAAAAAATAACTTCTCAATACACTACTTCTACCAAAAACATAGCAAGTTTAAATATTCAGTAATAAAAATATATTATTTTTTTTAATATAGAGTGACAATTAACAATAAGTCAAACTTATTTTCAATTTTATTTTAAACATTTTAATAATTATCAAATATAATATCAACCTGTATATAATAAATGGTTCGATTTTGTTTACATAAAGTTTATCTGCAGGACGCGGACGGTAAGCTGAGCCGCAATGCGACTCTTGCGCAATGATCGATAAATACAAATGATCTATAGATCTACGTGTCACAGGATGTCTGTGGGAAGCAACAGGAGACGATATATTTTTATTGCTTCAATGTTATTGTTTAATGTGTGAGAGACGGACCATCTAACATAATTAAGATCTAATAAAAAAAATTAACTTTTTAAATTCTTAAGATGCTATGTTGAAGATTTAATGAAATATTTTGATTAGCAATTAGTTTAATTACCTAATACATACTTATTTTATTTAAAAAACTTACATTGATAAATCAATTGCTGTTCGTTTGTCTTGCTAAAACTCAAAAACGGCTGGGCCGATTTACCTGATTTAGGTTTTGAAATGTTTGTCGTAGTCCAGGGAAGGTTTAAAAGGTGAAAAATAAAAAATAACTTGAAATTAAAAATGTCACGTGTACGAAGTATCGGGAACAGCTAGTATGAAATAAAAATAAAACCATAATCATAGGTACTTGTCGTACTTTTTTAAATATATTTTCTTTTTTAATAATATTTCGGATATCTGACACACAGCGCCATCTAGTCCCAAACTAAACAAACCTTGTATTATGGGTAGGTACTAACAACTGACATAAATACATTACTTTTTTTTTTGTAAATACATACATATTGACTGCCTCGGTGGCGCATTGGTAACGAAGCGACTGCTGTGCTTGAGGTCTCGAGTTCGATTCCCGGGTCGGACCAAATATTTGTATGATCTGCAAATATTTGTTTCGGAGTTTGGGTGTTTCTATGTATAATATGTATGTATTTACAAAAAAAGTACGTATATACCTACCTAAGTATTTGTATCAGTTGTCTAGTACCCATAATACAAGCTCTGCTTAGCTTGGGACTAGATGGCGTTGTGTGTTAGATGTCCGAATTTATATTATACATGGCAAACACCCAAACTCCGTAACAATTTTTTGCCGGATATAATAATAGCAGAATGTAATGAACTTGTTTGCTTCGTTAGGGGTATTTAAAGAATACATACATGCGACTGCTGTGCTTGAAGTCTCGGGTTCGATTCTCGGGTCGGACCAAATGTTTGTATGATCTGCAAATATTTGTTTCGAAGTTTGGGACTATATGGCGTTGTGTGTTAGATGTCCGAAATAAATATATTAAAAAAATGTATATAAAAATCGCCGAAATGTATGTACGCGCATAACTTCTGATCGGCTGCATCAAATTCAATAATTCTTTTTTTTATGTGTTCGTTATTGTTAGGACAAGGTTTGTGTTATCTTGTGTACAAAAAAAATTAAAAGATAACTGGAAAAGTATTTTTTTTGACCGCGACTGTAGACTGCCTGTGGGAAGCTGAGACAGATATGTAAATATGGCGGTACGAAGTTCGCCGGGTCAGCTAGTATTATACTAAAATTACACCCAAACACAAAACAAATTTTAATGCTCAACACAAAAATACTTATCCTAGGCGGGAATTGAACCCACGCCCTCTGACTCAATAGTCAGGACCAACCAAAGACAACTCTTAATAAGATATTACGAGCTATAATAATAATAATCTCAGCGATTGATGGATGTTTCTAGAAAATCGTTGTACAAATTGTCAAATGGTCACAGTAATAGAACACCTATACTAAAGCTATGCTCGTCCCGCGGCTACGTTTGTTTGTGTCACGATATGTTACACCTTGTGGTGTAAATCACAAGCGAAGCGATAAGCTGGTAGCGGGTGATACAGCGGGTATGACTTACATTTAAAATGCGTATAATTTATAATTTACTTTAATATCTAAATCTGAAAATCTGAATATATTGATGTTTGTTACTCAAACATATCACAACGACAACGCGTCTTGGTGTAATTTGCCATTTAGATAGATTAATCTTGGCATAACGGGCTTGTTGTGCTTACAATGCTGCATGTCGGGAAGTTGATGTGGATCTGTTTTGCACCAATCTATCACAAGTTAAAACAATATTGTGTAACCATTACTTTCGCGAATAACCGCATACTCACGCACACGACATCGCTGACTACCTTGGGATGGTATTTTTTCTTTTAATGTATAGGGAATGATATTTGTGGAAACTTTTAATTGGCTATCACCATGTTATTCCTTTTATTCGAGTTGTATTTCTAGCTGTAAGTTTCCTTAAAATTGTAAAATAAAAAATAAAAATAAAATAAAAAGTAACTGCTGCGTCTTTTATTCTAATAAAATAGATTGGCAATAGCGATATAACATAGTGGGGTAGATACATCCTAGTAAAAAAAAATTGCTTCAATATTAAGATTGTAGTTTTTGGGGCTTTAAAATCTACGACAAAAGTGAATCCTATTTTTGCAGTAAATAAATTAGGATTATTTTATTGTACACTAGTTTAAAAATACGTTTTAGATCAGATTAAATAAAAAAACGTAATTTCACAGCCGCAGAACCATCTAGACTCAATTCTAAACCCCGTTACAGCTTAAAACTTGGACCAACTTCACTTCCTATTTGCATTCTGTTGGATTATACACCTTACCCCAATAAGCTAGAGTTCATTCTCGTTTAATTTGAGCGTGAGAATATATGCCAATTATACACTGTTTGATAAGAAGGTCTCAATCAGCGAAATTGGAAACGGAAGACATTTTTACACATAAACAATATTTTTTATTTATTTGTTATTGATACGACGATCGTTGAATAATTCTGAAAATCGGATTGGTTGATCAGCACTTAATTTTTTGTATTACTGTTATGTAAAGTATTGAAAAGTAACAGAGCACAGATATTAATGGGTCAGGCGATGTAACTGTATGGGGGTTCGATTCTTGTGACTAAGTTTGGCATAGAAATATACCGTTATTTAATAAATTAATTGTTTATGAAGATTTGGAGAATTTTAATATCTTATACTGACAATAACAGAGAGTGATGTCACATGTTGATGCTGCAGCCTGTCGCTATGACAAGAAGTGAAAACTTATTTGATCTGCCAGGTCAAATACCGTGATATGAATCTGTCATGGTCCCTCCTCAGAATAAGAGGAAAATTAGAAGACGTTTGGTCTAGGGTTCCTCACTTATTGTAAAACGATGATAAAATTGGGTTATTGGGTAACGCCGGTCAAGGCAGTCCATTTGTGTCGAATAACGGTTCTCCCATGGTCCCACTCAAAGTAGGTATACTTATTTGCCATCTCAACTTCATAATTAATCAAACGATATACACTGTTATTGTTTATAAACCACATGATTTCAGGAGTCAATAAAAGATATTAATTGTCTCCACTGCATGGAACCCCACTAACCAATTTATAACTATCAAAGCTCCAGCATGTGGCGAAATCGGTGCCTTCGATGTCTGAAAAAAAAGAAAAACATATCTTCCTCCTGCTCTAACAAATAATTCCATCTCTATCTACCACCACATGTGTTTCCCGCCTGCGATCAATGGATAGTGTCTTTTTTTTCAAATAATATTAACGGGTACCCAGAATTTATTGGTCATTGGCTCATCATTACTATTTGGTGTTTGTCGGTTTAACATGTGCTATTAAAACAAATATTATTATACTAGCTTTTGGCTGAGGTTTGCCCTCATGTATGTTGCGATCCGCGGTGAAAAATAGTCTATATTATATAATATTCTAATGTATCAACGACATTTATTTAAAGTTTCATAATAAATAAAATAAATAAATATTTCGGACATCTAACACACCACACACCATCCAACCATCTAGTCCCAAGCTAAGCAGAGCTTGTGTTATGGGTACTAGACAACTGATACAAATACATATATACTTTTTTTTTTGTAAATACATACATATTATACATAGAAAACGCCCAAACTCCGAAACAAATATTTGTAGATCATACAAACATTTGGTCCGACCCAGGAATCGAACCCGAGACCTCAAGCACAGCAGTCGCATACGCTACCACTACGCCACCGAGGCAGTCAAATTATGCTTTTTCACGCCCCGTTTGAAGGAACCGGGATCATATTAGAACCGAAACACATGCGCTGATAGTTAGTTCCAGTGTTTAACTACTAAGATACGGAACGTTTAGTATTTAACTTAAACCAATACTAAAAATATCAAGATTACTCTTCATCCCAATAACAATACAGCATCAAAATCTCTACAACCAATTATGATTTGCAAATATTTTCACACTAATCCATATATCACATGCATTTGTCTTCATAACCGAGACATATTCACAACTGCCCTGGCATTTCAACCTGGCAAATCTTCAAGACGATTGATCCATTGGCAGGTCTACTTCCACCAGAATATATCCTGGCTATTCTCAGAGTGGACCAGATTAAAACAACAGTGTATGTCGACATGCGTATTACATTGTTGTTTCATAACTGTCTTGAATATTAATTTGGGATATCAATCTCGTTCTATTAAAAGTTGGTTTAAGAATTATTTATACTTATAAAACTAGCTGAACCCACGGGTAACGACGCGGGGCGAAGCTAGTCTAAAAAAGTAGCCAAGTTACTCCTAATGTCATCAGCTACCTATCAGTGAAAGTCCCGTCAAAATCGGTACAGCCGCTCCAGAGATTAGCCGGAACAAACAAACAGACAAACAGACAAAAAAATTTTTTTGGTATATGTACCGTGTATACATCATATGCATTTAGTAAAAAAAATATTATAAACAGACACTCCAATTTTATTTATTTTTATAGAGAGTTAAAGAGAAGAGACGAATTTTTATTTATTTTATGGATTTTTTTGACGCTTGTATGTAAATATTGTTATTGTTTTTATTGTTTCCTATTAATTAATGTTTATTTAAGTTTTATTAATTTATATAGAGTATAGATTCAAAAGTAAATCTTTCTATCTGTTACGCGTTCACGGTTAAACCACTGAGCCGATTTGGATAAATTTCGGTATAGAGATAGATTAGACTTGGAGAAGGAGATGGGCTACTTTTTCACGCAGTAACCGAAATACACGCGAGCAAGAGCTTCCTACTATAAAACTATACATCAAATATAATAAACCGCGGCTCTCTCCTATGGCCATTGTCCTGCTCCAAGAATCATCTCTGAGTTGCAGGTATCAATGGGTGACGATAGTCACTTAACATCAGGTGACCTTCTTCTCGTTTGCACACGTGGGAATCGAACCAGCTACTAAAGCCAGTCATGTAACACATCAGTACTATTGTAATAAATCAGTCTGAATGATACCTCCTCAAACACTGACGTCTAATTTTGATGCGATGGTACGCTTGTTTTGCACCTTAGTGGTTTAAAAAAGTCTTTAAAAGGAAGTTCATCAATACTTGCCACGTAATGAAGAGAAGGGAGACAATGATTAAGGGAGCCTGTATCAATGAAGCGGGAGCGATCGACAGCTCGCCCGAAATACACCGGCCATGGTCCCACGCGAGGGTGTAATGACATACTACCACAGAATAGTACGGCTACCATCAATCAGTCATATTTGTGAGATAAATCCTAACTTGAAACGAGTAGGTAAGATTTTCATATAAAAATCAAAACTAGCTGTTGTATATAGTAAGTTAAAATAAAAGTTTGATAAATATACTAAATATACTAATATTATCGTATCAAACACCTTTTAATTATAGCAGCATGAAGCATTCTGGCATAGGGGACAAACGTTCAGAGGGGTCGCCTGATGTTAAGTGATTACCATCACCCATGGAAATCTGAAGCTCAAGAATCAGTGCATTGTCACTTTTTGAGAACCCCCCTACAATCATAGGGAGTAGAGGTCTAGGCTCTGGTAACCCCACTCACTGAGATGAAAAGCAAATCAGTCTTCCCGTGACTACGAGCTGTTATCCATCCGAAACGTTGGGAAATAGATGATATCGTAACCTTTTAAATCATTTTCACGAATAAGTCGCTCTGTAGTAAAACAAAAACGAATGGTAGAAACAACACTCAAGAAGAAGCTCCAAATATGACAGGTACAAATGAGAACATCGTGGTCACCCTACACTTAGGGGAATCAAAAATCGAACGTCATATTAGACATTCGGATGTCGTTTTTTGTCAACTCCATCTCTAAAGGGAGGCCGAGTGATGTGCTACCTGTGTCTAACGTTCATATGGAACACATTAAGTATTTAAAAATATAGCTTTTACCTATTACTTTTTTAAAACTATTATTTGTCAATTCGGGGTTTCAATATAAAGCTCTTCTTGTGATGGTCGTTCATTGATTATTGTTTACATTTTGTGACAAAACACTAGGAACGAGCATGCATGCAGCGATTAATTGAATTGAAGATCAATGGTCTCTGCCTACACCTCTGGGAAATCAGCGTGATGTAATGAATATGTACGTGTGTAAAAACATTTTAGGAATAAAAAAATGGATAAACCGTAACCCGATAGCCTTCAATATCCTGTTAAAATATTGAAACGTTCAAAAATCCGCCATCATCATCATTTCCTTACTCCTTTGGCCATTGCATCTTGGACTTGTAATGGCGTATTAAACACAAACAAAAAAAAACTATTTTCGAAAAAGGAATACCTACCTCACCATTTTTTTTTTTAATTTTTTCTTCTCAATAACCACTGACACATACGAACACCTCTTGTTTTAATCATAAATATATTTTTACGACTATCTCCCCCAATATTAAGTTTTTAAGCACACAGTTATGTCATCTCACACAACATTAAGTTTCAAATGAACCTTAAATTAACCAATAATTATACCCCAGCGTACATTTGGTTTAATAATTATATGTATTTTAAATATTCATATTTCTTAGTTATGATTTTACAATCGAATGAAGCTAGTGACAGTTATTGGGAACTTAAATCTGTCAGTAACTGTCAAATTTAGACAGTTACACACATCAAAAGTGTCTAGGGATCAAGCATTTTTATGCGGATTTCTTGAGATTGAGATGTGGCTTTGGCCCTGGCCTGCTCAGTCGCCAGACTTGAACCCGATTGAGCATGCATGGGATATGCTACAGAGAAGAGCTCTGCCGAATATGGAGGGTATCCAGTCGCAAGAAGACCTTTTTTTGTTGTTGCAACGAACATGGGCGGCCATTCCACAGCGTGTTTGGATGAACTCATTTTGGGTATGCCAAACCGATGTTCTTGTGTTGTTAGTGTTCGCGGTAGAAACACGGATTATTAATTGTTTAAGTTACCTAATAAAATTTTAAAGAAAACTGTTATTTCAGTCTTTTTTTCAAACTTTAATGTTAGTGGTTCAAATGTCAAAAATCCCTTTATTAGGAAAATGGCAAATTTCTTTATTAATGCAAAGGTGACTTGGTTTATCGTTACTGTGACAAACGAAAACACTTTATTTGATGAATACTTAAAGAAAATTTTAATTAATATCAATCAGGAGAAAAGTTATTGCAAAAATATATGTTGATCCCTAGACACATATGTTGATCCCTAGACACTTTTGATGTGTATATATTGGAATTGGAACTTAATTCTAGAATGTATTTCTAGGTTCGTTAAACGATCTTTCACTTAAACTAGACTACTGTAGTTTTCTGCAGCTATTTTAAATAACTTCTAACCTCATTGGATTTTCATGATTTTACTTAAAAACATGAAGCATTAATTAAGAACTTACATAACGTGATAATACGAACATTGTGATAGATTAATATTATATACTGGTGGTCACCCAGTGATCGATGTTCGACCATTACCTATTCTTTATTGTTTTTAGCTTCCTGCACTCCACCCCTCCATGTAAACTTTAACTAAGTTCGCATAGTTTTCGTAAAAGGGGTACAAAGATTTTGTTTCACGTATTTATTTAGAAATTTTATACATATTAAATTACAGGTACATATACCTGTAATGTAAATTGAAAATTAGGTTAACGAAAGTTTTATAGGTACCATCAAGATAGCAAAACAGTTCTATCTATCAGTTGGTTTAATTGTTATAAAAACCCGCATATGCAATCAAAAAGGCGAGGGTATAACAGGTCAAGTTAATCGTTGGAGACAGCACAATCGATCATAATCAACCTGGTGACATGAGCTGTGTACCAAGTATGTGAATGTCAAATCAAAAGACGCGCGTTCAGAAGAAAAAGCGCGCCAAATTATATGTCAAAAGTTTAAAATAATGCGTTCTAAACTTTTAAATAGTGGTTCCAAATTTAAAAAAACCATTAAAATTAGTGATGGACTGATTTAAATATCGATAATTAAGTATGCATCACAATCAGCTTTCCAGTTTAAATAAATTATTTTAACGTTATATTACCTAACGTTGCATGTAATTGTTATTTTTATCAATAAATTTACAAAAAAATATACATATACTTACTACTGAATGGTTTATGACCTATTTTGTGATAATAAATTTCCAGGTAATCAATATGTACATAAGGAAGTTTCTCTGGTGATTTTACTTCTTATTGGAAACGCTTTGATGCTATAGTCTTAAGTACAAGTTTTGGTCTATTTATTTAGTAAGTGGCACTGTAGAAGAGATCTAGTACCTACTTATTTAAAACTTGAGCAGCAACGTAGATCTTTTTAAAAATACCTCTTACTTTTAGGTGTTATGACTGCACGGTTGGGCCTAGTGGTTAAAGCGGTCACCTCACCGCTTTCTACTGCACCAAGTGTTGTGGTTTCGAACCCCATATGGGACATTCATAATTGTTGTTCTTAGTCTGGGTGTTCATTGTGTCCGTTTCATGTATGTTATTAAAGTCTCTAGCAACACAGAATGAATAAGTATTCCTAATACGGGAGTTGTGTTTTAAAAGACAAAAATAAAATTTAAAATGAGTAGACACTTACTCAATAGTCGAAAACGTAAAAACTACCATAAAGATGCTATTTAATGTATATTAGTAGAGCATCGCGATCGGAATTATAATTAAAAATGTCTATTAATAAATATAACCTTTCAAAATGAATACAAACACTATATTTATATCATTAAACAATTGTGATAAAGACAAGTGACAAGAACGCAATAATATTCGAACAAAAAGAAATTAACGGCCACACCTGCCCAAACACACGCAACTCGACTCAACTTTATCGATAATCGACCATTTAATAATGAACATCACTATCGTGATCGTACGTTAGTGATGTCCTTTTGTCGTGAGTGAAATTGATAATTTTCGAGAATTGACGTTTATTGGTTTTATAACCTTTATTTGTCTGTCGAGTAATTGGTGATAGGAGTGTGTGTTACAAAGTGATATTTAGAATAATGACACTTTACTTTCTAATAGCCTTGGTTATTAATAACTATATTAAGCTTAAATGTTTTAGGTTTCATTAAAAAAGTAACTCCCGGTAAATTTATTGTTTTGTTGCTATTGTCTTAATATCTGGTTAACACTGTCTGTAATAATTCCGTACCTATACGGTTCTTGAGACTTTTGAGTTTTAGATGTTCTCAGGCTTTCAGGAGCAATCAGTTCCCATCAGGTGACTTGTATGTATGCTGGTATGTCCCTAATATCATTACAAAGTGTTAAACACTGCACTGACTTAGACTCATCAAGAAACTCTACCATTTCTTAATAGAAATGAAAGACTAAGCCATTTTTTATTACCATTGAATATTACACAATGGAATATTGAACCATTCAATTGAAAAATAGAACGTACCATGAAGTAAAACTTCACTGGCATCGATCACTTTTCAACTCCATTCAATAAAACGACACTCGTTTTAAGCCAATACGACAAAAGGGCACTTAGCACACGTCCGAAAACCGCTCCGCTTAAAAAGTGAAAACAAAACGCATCAATCAAAGAAGAGAAATGAAATAATCGAATTGTTGAACGAGCGCAGTTCAAAGAGCACAAACGAAGAACCGCAACAGATTCAAAAAGGTAGAATAAAATTGTGGAACATCACTAATATCGGGCGCAAAGTTCAGTGTCGATAACTGGAACAAAAGGAAACGGAAGGGAGAAGGCATTTAGAAATGGAACGGGAATTGATTTTCTTTTTAAATTTTGAATTTCACCGGATTGGTTTAGTTTCTTTTTTCACTGATATTTGACAAATGAAATGGAAAGCCAGTAAAGTGGAAGATCCTTATCCCTCGTACGAATCTTTTGACGCGCGAATGACGTTGACAAGACGGCACAAGATTTTATTTATGATTGCCTGATAAAAAAGGCAATAGGTAGATCGTCACGCATTGAGTCATATAATCTTGGATTGACTTTGTGTTTAATTACAAAGTTATAACGATGATTTTTCATATCCTTATTTAAATGACTCAAAGTAAGTACATAAACATGTACTTTTTTGTTTCCATTGTTAAAAAATGTTAGATTAGATTTAAAAAAGTAGTTTTAGCTTTGTGGGATCATACTAATATCATATTTAAATTACAAATTGTTATATAAATTTAAATTAAATGCGACATTTGCATTTTTTATCATAATGTTAAAGTTAATATATCAAAACTAATCTTGAATTTTCTTCGTGGCCATTGCATGTGGATAAATAATTAGGTTACAAAAGTTTGAAAAAAAAAACCGCCGAACTAAAAGGCATCGATTGAATGGGAACTAGCGAACTTTTCTGTCACGAAACAACGTTTTCGATGCACGATAGATTTTTACTGCTGTTCACTATCGGCTGTTATTCCCCGCCAAAACTTATTTACATCCAAACCATTCATTAACAAACAAAAATATACCCAGTTCTCTTACAATAAGGGCTATAAGGGCAGAAAAGATTTCGTGCATCGGTAATACCATTTATTCGGTGTATTTTAGAATTTGAGGGTATTTTTTATTTACAACAGTGATAAAAATGTTTGCGGCCATGTTTCCTTTCGGATATATTGTTTAGTGTAGTCTTTGGATAGTCGTAAAATAGTTTTTAATGGTTTAGTAAATCATTATAATGATATAGGTAAGGTATACACTGTGCGGTACGAAGTAAGAAAGTATTTGAGGAACGATTTCGTTAATAGACATTAAAATAAGCGGCTATTAATTTATTTTATTTCAACGTAATGGTACTTTAATGGAGCTTTTATCTTGTCCTAAAACATAAATCTATCGAAATAAAATCGGTTAGTCGAATTTCAAAAAAGATCATGACTTGAAACTCGATTCGATGCAACACTATTAGAATGACATCCTCAATCAGATTTCAATTCACCGGTAGTTTTGAACTAACAAGTACACGACACAAACCACTTAGCGACACGGCAAATTTACAATTCTAATTCACAGTTAATTTATATTATATTCAAGCGTATACATATTTTAGAATTTTGTCGAAAAATAAAGTTGTTAGAAGCCATTGTTGTAGGGGACCGAACGGGCAGGCGGCACGCGAGAGATCACTATCGATGACAAACTTACCGATATCTATCGAACAATCGATCGTACTATTAAAACAATCCTTATTCCTATCTTTATTAGGTTAAAGATACAGCTACAAATAGTTGAAAACAGCAAACATTCGATTTTTGAATTTTTGGTTTTGTCGTCAAATTAATTCAAAGTGTCTATATTTTAAGTTGAAGTGAGCAGGCAACCTTTTATACGGCCTATTTAGACATCAAATAGTTAATAGTAATAAAACCTTTTTTTTTCATCTACTGATATTTATCATGGTAATGTTTATTGCGGTTCTTTTCAGTCATTCATGTACATAAATACTATAAATACAATTAAATTACCTAATTTCAACATTCAAGCGAGTGTACATAAGTACATAATTTTTGCTGACTATTTCTTATCCAACTAAGTTAGTAAAATACACCCTTTCTGTACCTTGTAGCACAAATTCTACAATAAGTAGGGGCATTGCTAATAATGAGCTTATCTGTACCATCTGACCTCCCCCGCTAATGAATATTAACTGAATATGTTAAATATATTTAGTTATACAGTTTCCGATGACTCACGATATAAGGGAAAATCTATTACCGTTTGTTCCCGCCATACTAACTTCATTCTGTGTCTAAGAATTGATTTGAAACACGAAACATTTGTTTCAATTTTAAAATTTAAAACATTAAACGTTCACTCCATCTTGTCATTCTCTTTGTTTTCGGCGACAGTCATGCGGCCTATAGTGTTGTTCTATTTAGTAACTAATTAATAATAGTATTCGATTCGTAAAATCGACTAATCGATTCAAGGCGTGTGCTGTTCGTGCGGGCGTGTAATCCTGTTTGCATATCGGCCAGCACGAAACTCCCGCACTTATCATGTTTATTGATTGACACGCCAGTAACTCAACCTACCAACCCCACCGACCAACTTGACCGTACAATTCTTTAGATGCAAGCGAGAAAAGAAAACTATTTAAAAAAGTTGTAAATACAAAAGAAAATCGATTGGATTGAAACTGAGTAACTTGAAAAGAAATCAATCAAAATTCTGTTTTTAAAAAAAAAATTACAAGATAAAAGGAAATTGTCATGTAAAATAACCTCCGCAAACGATAAAAGAATTAAAAACTAATAATATTTTGTAATATTTCAACAAGACTTAAATAATTCCTTATTAAACTAGTTTCTTCGCTACAGTTTATGTCTTATGGCTCACGAATTCACAGGTAGCAGTTTAAGGCCTTTGTTTAGGCGGCGATAAGTTTTTTTACATGTTTTATTCTACTATTTATTATAACATAAACTAAATTAAATTACCAAATAACTCATGTAAAAAAAATACTTTCCCGCGAAAATAATGAATGATTGAAGTTTGAATTTGGAATAACTTTGGTTAAATGGCCGTCAATTCCTATATTGTGTTTTTTATAAAAGTTAGTTTTTGTTATTTAAAAGAACGAATGAGTTGTAAAGTTTTTTCATGTTTTTTTTCTTTATAAAGATTCTTAGTCACAGTATTCCATTTGCGAACATTACCTAGTAATATTACTAACGACTTTGGTCACTGACAGGCCTCCCATTTTTCATACTTTTCCTCCAATCCTTTGTATTCCACAAACGCCCCAGCAATTGTTCTTTTCGATTCACAAACCTGTCAATTTACTTTTTCGTAAGCTATCGCTTTGATCAAACTTACAACCAAATTAGTTTCGACACGAAAACCAAGTGGCCGATTGTCTGCAGACAATAGAATCGATGTTAGACCTTCCCCTTTCAATCGCCTTTTTCTTTTCCAGGCTGAACACCAACAATAAGAAAGAAAAAGTAAAAAGACACGCGACGTCTGAACATTAGATTACAATTCAAAAACGATTATCGAATGAAGAATCGACTAGTTCTACAAATTTGAATGTAGAATGTGTTGTAATGCGCTTATGTGGTTCAGTGCACGACGGGATATGGTCAGTATGAGCCGGGCGTGAGACTCGGACGGATGCACCCCACGGGCGCGGCCAGCCTGCCCGCCGCACCAGAGGCGGAGGTGCAAGCTATGCACTCGATGGACTGGCTCTTCAAGAAAGAAAGAATATATCTGCTCGCACAGTTCTGGCAACAGGTAAGAATATCACATACAGAAAAGTGTGGACATTCGAGTCACACAGCGATATCTTAATGGAGATAACCCTGCGGTCACTATGTGGGGTCACTTATGGCCCCAACTATTTACAACCGATAACAACACTGTAACAAAATCAATTAATAGTTGTACATTAGGTGCAATTAACCCGTCGCCCGCCGCACGACCCCGATCGCGATTATTGTTACTATTGTTTCGTATTGTAATCACAGTGATTTTATGACTTACAGGTAATGTCGTCCTGCTCTTGTATCTGACTATTAAAGTAAAACTATTAAGTAATTAACTGTTAGAGTTAATTACGGCACTGATTCATGGGGACTATTTGCAGTAGTAAGGCCCTACCCGCACTCTGCCAGCGTGGGGACGTATGGCCTTAACCCGAGAGGAGACCCGAGCCCCAGCAGTAGGGACATTATGGGTTGTTGACGAACGAAGGCTATTTGTTAATATGTCAAAATATCTTTGTTCAAATATGACAATTCAGTGGTATATAACAAGTTTTGAGATTAAAGTTTAAGGTTATTTGAAAACGGTATGTAATATAATCATCATCTTCTTGACCCCTTCCTAAGTGTATTTGGGGTTGCGGTCGGTGCAATGAGTTTTATTCCTCTATTCTTCTCTATCACTAGACAGTTACCGGAACACCAAACCCGGGTGTGTATTTGGGCTCCGGTAACTAACAAGTCCCGATATACAGTTTCTATAAATCCCTTGCGGTAACTTCTTGGGCGGCAGTGCACTTGTGTCTCTTGCAGGTTGCAGTTTGCACTTGTATCTTTCTCAATTGACGGTGGTAACCACTTACCATCAGGTAACCCATCTACTCGTTTGTCGCTTCAATAAACAACTTTAATTATTTCTGCCTTCGCGAATAGTTATTAAAATACATTTATATCTCGCCAAAGGCTGTTCTCAGTTTTAAATGAACAATTATAGCAATACAATAGTTGTTGCAAGCAATATATCTGTCTGATCCAATCTATAGCTGTAACTCATAGATTTTTATCATCAATACTAAGGCCACAGGATGTTAAGGAATAGGAAACCAGTTTATTGTTCACGCTGATGAGTCGAAAACGTTATATAATGTAATTAAAATTATTTTATTATACTCTTATGCTAAATGACTTTATAATTAAGTATAATTAATTGTAAAACTTCGTTAAATAGAAGTGTGGTCATTGAGAATTTGAGCACGGACATAGCCAAGTATAATTCACACATCGATTCCAGAACTTCTTAATAATCGACTAACTAATCAAATAATTTGTTAAAGATGTTTAAAGCCTATTTTTTTCTTCTACATTAGTCAATATTATAAAAATGTGTTGAAAATAAATTATCGTTCGTTCTTCTTCTGACATCTCTGAGACGTGACGTCATATCTTGATATTATTTCATACAAATACGAATTCAATTTATACAAAATTATAGCCCGAATGACTTTTTGTAAGTCATAGTCAGTTAACCTCTAAATATGCATGTGTTTACAAATACCTTATACCTAAGTATGTTTATAAGCAGTCTAGTTATTAGAGTAGTGTGAATCTGGTGTGAACCTGTGTTCTGCTTAGCTTAGGATCAGATTTCCGTATGTATTAATAAAGATTAAAGCATTTAAAGCAGGGTTGATTTATCTCTTCGTTAATTGATTTTAAGGTAAAATCTACGTAAAAAAGCCAAAGTAGGAAGGTCTTATAACTAAAAAGCTTAACATTTAACAGTATAATACCACGTTAGGTTCGGGCTACATCTATTAAACATTCACTCCACGTCACGTTGGTGTGATGTTGAGAAGGCTACAACACTTAGCGTTCTCCTGCAGAAGTCATCTAGTAGTTGTAGGTATAATATACATAATGAATTGATGATGAAGTATAAAAATGTATTAAAGAGGGAGGGTAGTTCTTTTACATATTTCTAGAGGATGAATTAAAGTTCTTTGCTCCCTAGAAATTGTAAATTAGCGTTATAGTATACTAGCCCACGGCTCCACCCGCGGGTATGTCGGCTATCGCGGTAAAATGTATGGCCTTCCTCAAGCATTTAAGTATCTCTATTACAAATTTCATTGAAATCGGTGAAGCGGTTTAGCCGCTAAAGCGTAACAGACAGACAACGTTATATTCTAATTTGTAATGGATATGCAAATTAATATTTATTCTGTATTTCACCTGTTACTTTCACTGCAATTTTGTCTAAACTAAGGCCCCTAGCATCTTCAAACGAGATTTGAACGCAACCTTGTATATCAAACACACGGGGCGGTCGTGAAACGTGCGTCTACTGCGCGTATACGCTCAGATACAGCGATACAGACGCGCTGTAGTCGCTCGTAGACAATCTTGGTCAGTTGTACAATGACATCTGTTGAGACAGCACTGCTTACGCTGGCTTTAGTACTGCTTTTAAAAAGAAAAAACATATGTCTATTTACGAGTGTCAGAAGATTGTGTGGTCATTATCATACAACATTTACAAAATTGGTATCCCTCCCCTACCCATCCTCCGACCCTTTCTACGCGCTTCAAACGCGTTTTCAACGCGCTTCACACGAGCGTATGTATCGAGTTTTACGCGCGTTTGAATACATAAAAAACGTAAAAATCGACATCTACGGCGCAGAAAACGCGCGTTCCTAAAACGTTTAAAATACGCCGTGTGCTAGGGGCCTAAGACATAATTGAGTAAAAAATAATTAGCCTTGCTGCAAGAAAAATCAAAATTGGATGACGTTACATTGATAAACTTGAATAAAAATATAACTTAAGTTTTTACATTATAATAGGTAGAATATCTATGAATTAATTTCAAGCATATACCAGTGCATATTACATCTAATGGTTGCTGATCTATGACACGGCATTGCAAAGTCAAACGCCATTCAATAAGCGCACGTACCATTATACTCTAATGTGTACACACACATATTGAATAATAACCTTACTCACTGACACACACGTACGAATTTGCATCTAATATGGCCGATAGGATACATATTATCGAGCAATAAAAGTCCGCGTGGATTAAGAATACGAAGTGTCACCTCCAATAGTAATCTTTAAGTGTGTAAGAATCGACTAAAGGAGCAACCTATAGAACAACATCACTACAAAAAAGAAAAAAGTTGACGAACCCTTTACTAATTCGTCTGGCCAGCATGGTATAATAAGCCGAAACTTCCTTTTAAAGAAGAGGCCTGGAGTTGTCCAGCAGTGACTACTAAAGGCTAATGATATAATTTTATTTTGACATAAAAATATTTATGCTTTAATAAAAACTCACATCACTATCTTTAAAAACATTCAAATTTACATTCCAAGTAGCTACAAGATTAACCATATTGGTATCGATATTCAAATTTCGAACACATAATTTAACATAAAAGTTGGAGACTAGATATCCAGCTACACATTCTCAATTTAAATTTCAAAATGCCTATTCTAAATATAAATAAACATTTGACGACAAATTATGAACAATAGAGTATGATATTTAAGTACGCTAAATAAATATTCATTGTTGTTCATGGAACAGAGCGCTAGTGGTGCGCCGATTCGTCCCACTGATACTTAACACATTTGAATGCTGGTACCCGATACTATTGTTAGTATTACGTTCCAAGCTCTAACATTGATTAAAAAACATATTTACATATAAAATTTGCATACTCCGTGCCTCGAATTGCACTTATCGATTAGAAGGTTCGCAAGGACGTTTTGTTTTAATTTCATAGTTAATTTTATGATGTTTCTCTACTCGTTTGCATATAAAATATGTTCAAAGGTACTTTGCGTGTTTGTATAATATGTCACTGTATATTACGGGTTCTATAGTCGGCTAATTCATTTATATGAATTTCTAGAATGTTTGTCCTTGTGCTAAACGTTTTTGTGCAGGTGGTCGTTATTTATGTTGAATGAAAGTAGTGAGTTTTAAATTATCTCTAAAGATCACCTAGTCCTAGGATTTAGTACCTAATAGGTATTTTAATTTCGATATGTTTTAAATTCAAAATTTGACTAACCAAATTCTTTTAACTGTCAGTGTAAATGTCACATTAGAAAATAATAGTTAAAACGTGAGGAAAGAGGCCTCAATAATTAAAGAAGATCGTCAATACATTAAAAAAAAACAGAAGTAACAAAACAAACATTAAAATTGAAATAAACTTCGAATCAATCTCTCTGCAATACATATAAAAGCAATCGTAAAGTAACGAAAATAAATAGGTATACGATTAACTCCGTAATTAATAGATATTGTTGTCGTTAAATTTTTTCTCTTGCTTTTGGAAACATTCCATTTAGTGATGCGACAGAGGTATCTTTACAAACTAAATTAACTAGTAATTCGTAACACCTTGGATTTGTAAATAGAACGCCTGTGCATCTTAATAAACTAGCAAGTGACAGCAACTGTCATTTGAAATATGACAGTTCTATAGAACTCACCAAACTCGCTAATATGTACTATCATCATTTCTATTTAAACATCCTTAAACCAATCCTCAAGCAATCAAGTGATTCTCAATTAAATTTTCAATTGTTGTTTTCAGACACACTCTGCAGTGTTTATGTGTGGTTATAAAAGTTGAACAATTATTATCAAAACCAATAGCCATAAATTGTCGATGAACCACCCAGGCAGCGGGAAACGGAAAGATCCTGGAATGAATAAATGTTAATTTATCTTGTAATGTGTCATTAAATTAATTGCATATTGGTTGGCGTAATGATACTTAAATACTACATCTGTCAACTTTAATAAAGTAATAAAATATTGTGAAATAAAGACTTTTATACACACAAACTTTAATAAAAGAAAAAAAAATTGAAAAATGATTCATAACTACATTAAGAAATTGCAAAATAAAAATAGTAATGCTATGAAAAGAGAGAGTTTATCAATTTTGACGAAATAGATATATACTTCCACACGTCTATAAAATAGAACTCCATTTGAAATCTCATTTTGAATCTTAAAAAGTTAAAATATTATTTATTTATTTTGTATTGATTTTTTGTCAACATTCCGATTTGCACTATTAAAGTCGATTAGCTTTTTAGAAGAAAAGTTAGGGGTGTTGCAAAATTATTTGTCATTTTTCCCCTTTGGGGTTTGCAGATAGAACGGAGGCAGTGAGAGAAGGCTGCTAAAAAAACTAACAATTAACATCAATAAAATCTTGGCGGTATACTGCGTATCATTTTATTGTCACTATAATTGTTTTTTTTTTTGTTTTTTTTTATATGTTTGATCCTGCCAAAATGTCTCTGCTCTGCCTGATGGAAAGCGTAAGCAGAATCCAAGAGTGGTGGTCACCATACTCATTGCGAACGCAAACAATGCAGCAAGGTGACCCACACCATGGTGGGCTAGTGATGCTTCTGCATCATTGGGCCTCCGGCCTCGCACTCACCAACGAAACACGACAGCACGATCTCTGTCATTTTACGTTGATTTTCTGTGCGAGGGTAGTAACCCCCGGTCGAGCCGGCCCGTTCGTGCTGAAATCGGCGTGGCTCTACTATCTAGTAAAAAAGGTAGAGAATCCACTGTTTTAACATCCTTAGGAAAAATCTGTCGATAAAACAGTTTTATAATGTAATGATTATCACGTATATATTCCTAAGTATAAAGATTTAAGGTATTTTTCGAAGATGCTCTTCAAACAGTTTTAGACCTAACGAGTGTTCTTTATCAAGTAGTGAAGCGAATAACTTAGATCTTCATCGATGAACCGAGTACGATCAATGCAATTTACGTATGAGAGCAATGGACTGGACATATGGATCGGCCTCACTAGGAATCAATTATTTCACCGACTTAGTGATATTAGAGAAGCTGACCTGCTCCTCCCCCCTTCTCCTCTTTGACTTTGGGTTGTAGGTGACCATGGGCATCGGTTATCACATCACTTACCATCCTCTGGTGACCCGTTTGCTCGATTGCACTCTATATCATAAAAAATCTTATTTCAACATTTTTATATATGAATATCACCTAGTGTATATATATTTTAAGATATTTTAACACTAATAATACGTAAAATGTCAGATATTATTAAGTCACGTTTAATGGCGTGTCAGAAAATAAACTTAAGAAATTGCATATCCGGTGGCGACTTCTTCATTACAAATTGTAATGTCCTAATGTAAATAATTCTCGATTATTGAATCGATTAATTTAGATTGCAAGCGTTAACGGTTTTCAAATAAATAAAGTTTAATTCGTAAGTGCACAAATCAATGAATTATTGCATTTGGTATATTATTATAACAATTACTATGTGAATGGAATCATTCAAAAGTTACGATTGATCGTTGATTTCGAAAACATAATCTATCGTCAATGTTCCGAAGTTGATCTCTCACTGGTTGGCCAAAAGCTCTACTGTGATATCGTTACTGAAAACCAGTGTTTTGTTTTTTTTGCTTTTCTTTGAATAGGCTTAAGCATGCAAACCTGCTAGCCTCCACGATCCTTGATATAAATCCCTTCTATATTACCTCTAAATTTAAAAATTAAACTTAGGATGTCCCATTCCGACCGTTAATTAGTGCTGGCCAAGGAACGTCACTGCAAACATTCGAATTTCAACGCCGTAATTAATCGACTCGATTCATCGGCCGATCGTATCGGTTCGGATCGTAAAAAGAGCATTTCCCTACGAGTTCCAAGCGGAATGCAATTGGTTCCCACAGCCTTGATGCCTCAAAGAATGTGTCCTGTGTCCCGTTTAGAGCAAAAAATTGCGTGCTTTCCCATGTCTACGTCAGTTCTGGGTCGAACGGTGACGCTACTATACCTGATAAAACGCTGCGATTTATTGAAGGAAAAGCAACAAGTGTAAAGTTTATTGTGAGTTCTTTTTACCACTTATTACCAATTTAATAAAAAAAACAGAAAGCTTAAGTCTCCAAAAACGTGGAATTTTGCGGCACGAATGGCTCAAACAAAAACTGTAACCTGTATTTAAAAATCGATTGCAACCAAAAAATTGTCACTGACAAATGATTCGAACGCCTTGCGGTTGAAATTACGAATTCAAATCTTCGAATTTTGAACAAAAACCGCTATTAACTGTTGGTTGTTACTTTTTTCGATTGTCAATGATTTTTGGGGCTAATCGTGTTTTTTGTCGATCCGTTCAAGGCTAATCGATGCACCGAGTTCACTAATTTGATTTGCGACCCTCCCCTTGTATCTATAGGTGGGCGTACCCTATCGATCCACTCTAGCTAGATCATTACTTTAAACTAATCAACTCGGATCAACTGCAGTTGGATAATTTCCAATTTGGAATGGTCTGGATGTAACATAAAGCTTTGTTTAAGTGCCGAATATGATTTCGGTAGCGCGAAATTAAACGTTTATACCGCGGAGCATATACGAATAAAACGACATTACATCTCGATAATTTAATAGAATTATGAGGGGAAAAAATAAAGAATCGATTGTGGTTGATGACCGGCCGCACGAATCATCTGTGGAACATTCAAATCATCAAGCGCTGATGGTTTTTTAATGATATTTTTCACAATCGGCCCGATCATTGATGGTTATTAGGTATAGGCGAATGCCTCGAGATATGAATGTTAAGTCTTCGACACAGTTAACATCGTCTTACAAATAATACTTACACTAATCTCGTCTTTATTGTGGTAGTACAAATGGCGTTATTCCTTTGTAGTGGTCAGTTTTGACTGGTATTTCCTTGTGGTTGGGTGGTTGAGACGTGGTGGGAACGGTCTCCGAAGTCTATAATGCATCAAGGAAATATAGATGTCGAACAAAAAAAATTACTTTACCTAATCGTTCCTATGTATAGTAATCAAAAATACAACACAATGATTTCAGGACCAGTTCAACTAACTCGACAGTTATAAAAATATTAGAAAACTTCTTTACATATATTAAGACATTCATAACATATTATTTGTAAGTTCATTTATTTACTTATTTTTATACTAATACATAAAAATAAAGTAACAATGTATAATCGATACTTAACAGAACAATAAATCGATTCAAATATCGACTGAACAATGGCAAAACGGGTAGCATCCCGACGGGGCACAGTGTACAGGTCATTAACATAATCTTAACTGCTTTCAACTGGTTTCTACTAATTTCCCACTCGCCGCTCGCGTGTTTAGTCGAGTCTAGCGCGAGTGTTTGTAAACACCGGCATGAATGGGAAACTATCGACACGTTTCAATTTGGAATACACCTCTACGGTATGCGTCGGTGAACGTTCATCATTATGAATGCACATCACTATTGATTACACTTACGTAATGAATGAGTTTAAGTCATGTGATAGATAGGTAACTAGCTAGTCTTGTTTTATACTTTTCTGGTTCATTTTATATAAGGCATGTAGATATTATAATAGGGGATATTATGTCACTTACGGTAATATTGCTTAGTATATTCTTATGAAATACAGGGTGAAATATAGGTATATACCATGTGTCCCAAAATTCAACGATAAGCGGGCGCCAAAAGGTAGACCTGCTCATGAGTACATAAGAAAAAAAAAATATATATATATACCTAGTTTTTTTTTTAGTTACAAGAAAAATTTAGAATTTCTTTGAAAATTTACACCCTTCATTTTTTTTTTATTTATTTATTACGTAGTTGTGTCCATACTTTTTTATTACAAGACCATGAGTCAAAGTACACTAAGAGTAAAATTATTTCAAAATTGTAGAGGAAAAAATTATTTTAAACGTTTTTTGTGTAAAAACTGCGGGCAATTTGGTGTTTTTAAGAGTTGTGGTGAATAGTAGCAATATCATGAAAGGTAAAAATTTTCAAAGAAATTCTAAATTTTTCTTGTAACTAAAAAAAAACTAGGTATATTTTTTTATTATTTTGCCTTATGTACTCATGAGCAGGTCTACCTTTAGGCGCCCGCTTATCGTTGAATTTTGGGACATCCTGTATATATTATATTATATTTTGTCTAATACAAGATATCCGAGCAATCATAATATTGTACATACGGATAAACAGCCATCAATGATTTTTTTCTTTCAAGTGTTTCAAGTTTTTTGTTCGATCCCCCCTGAAATCTGTAACCCTATCAGACCGAGGGTAATTCAAATTCAAAATCATTTATTCAATTAAGACACTAAGTGACATTTATGAACGTCAAATTGACGCTACAGTTAAAAATCATAGATCGACAAACAGACGCCACAGCATGTGCTGTATAGTCAAGGTAAATTAGGCGAAAACACCAAAATCTACTGCCTGCCTGTGTCGATCAATAACTTCCAGTTTCCAAAAATGCGTAGAGCCTCATGAGAAGAATACTGGCAAAGAAACTCATGGCTACTCTTTTTCAAAGTCAGACTTTTTGGTACAATATTAGGTATTAGTATTACACGTAATGTAAACAGTATGGAAGCTGTTGCCACCTGAAATTCCTTTTATTAAAATGCTCCAAAATCTAACGCACAAACAAAAAAATAATCACTCAGTGATAACGTTAAAGTACATTAATATAGGACCATTTACTAAAAGGCAATTGAAATAACCTTTTGGAAGACCCATGCAGATTTAGGAAACGTACCTAATTATTAGTTAACGAGTAATATAAATCGATTACTCCTAATATTATCTAATAGCGTATTATAACGTTAATTCGTTCGATAATCGTCATACATAACTAGTATTTCCGTTAATAGCCGTGTCAGTACAAATGGTTTGTAATAAACGGCCTATTGAGCTCTGTAATAGCCGAGAATAGAACCTTGAACTGGTTGCCAGCTCTTTTGTATGTAAGTACAACTTGAATAATTAACTTCTAGAAAAGTATCATTGACTCCAATGCGCCTAAATCATGATGGATTGGAATATTTTTTTGCCACTGAAAGTAAGTACAACACTATCCTAATGGATATGGATCCTCAATAACCACATCCAAAGTAATGAAACCTTCAAACAATCGATTCACAACGTTATTTTTATTGACAACAAAATAAATTTTGACAGCGTCCAAACAATTAACATTAAAAACATTGAATAATGACTATTCTATGACTCCAAACTTTAATAACGTCATTATCACATTCAAACGTGGAACACAAAAATTTGAATATAGAATGACTCTGCATTACAAATTCAAAACAAACACGACACGAATTAGAGATTAATTTTGACGAAAAAATTCGAATTAAGAATTCTTAAAGGTCATTTTGGTAGCTGTATCGACAGGTTATCAATTTCTGTCAATGCATTGATTTTGTGTTACATCGATGACTAGTTTTATTGATTTAATCGAGTTCGGTAGACAGAAATAGGTGATTTACGATACTGTTACAGTAAGCGACATATAAGGGATTTCGTACAAACTTAAAAGGTTAATTAGGTACTCTTTACGCCTAAAATAACCAATCGTAAAGTTTTATTTAGAGTGCCCTGAGATATTGAGCGGCGATAAATATGAAGCTAATCTTATAATTTGATGGTTTTCATTAGAAATCGTATTAACGTACGAACATATATCACAAGCGGAGGAAACACTACGATACGAGTTTTAGAATAGATACTCTTCATAACTAATTAAATCGAATAACTTTTTTTCAATTTAGGAGAAAAATTAATTTTGTGTCTGTAATGTTTTATTCAAAAGATAGAAACCTCTCTTATTAAATAGGTTTTCGTCTGTAGAGATATACAAAAGAGCTGTAGTAATAATATAGTCTTTTTATCTCGATAAGTAGAACAATAGTAATTTAATTGTCTAGCAACACAGCTTTTTCAAATAGGATCTTGACTAGATTGGCAACACCTGCACTTGACACTTAACAAAAGTTTGAAAGATAAATGTAATATCATTAATAAAATTTTAGCTTTTTATAATGATGTAATATAAACTATATTATTTATATATTTCACCCGCATTTCTTGTCATTATTCTAGGCCCAGGGGTCACTCCGAGCCGGAGATCCGAAGGGATTAGGCCTCCGGCTAGGATCTATCTAGGATCTCCGGCTCCTTGGGGAGTGACCCCTGGTCACGATTTTCCTCATCGGCAACAAACAAAAGCCTAGGGGTCACTTTTGATGCCTAAAGGCGCGTCTCCACCGAAATTTGACAACACAAAAAAAGGTTGACAACACAAAAGTTGCCAATTTTTGTTCGGTGGAGACTCAGTTTTACAGAAACTTTGGTCACCAACACGTGTTGACAACACAAAAATTGCCAACTTTTCTTCGGTGGAGACCCGGCTTAATATCATACATCAATAACATTCGATTTTCTATTAGTTCACACAAAATTTTTCTTTTAATACGACTTATAGTTTCAGAGACGTGTGCGTTCAAACAAAAAGCACTAAGTTTTACAACTAGTTTAAATTAGTGTAAATAAGTATAAATATATAGGTAATTAGAGATTAAATTAAAATTACAAACCTAAACTTTCCATTAGAAATCTTAGCATTTAACAAATACCTACTAGTTACCTAACCAAGAACGACTCCTAAGTCTTTGTGTAAAATACCACAATCCTGTTTTATTCACAAAATATTTGCTTCACGAATGTAAACCTTAAACTACTAACAATAAGCTTTCGCTTAAGTTTTATGTGTAAAATAAATCAACCCAACTGAAATGTCATTCATGTTTGACAGATTGCTATCGAACTGCAAAATGTTGCCATGTACAGGCGGCAAAATAAGTCATTGACACACTGGTTCATTGTTCATAAATATATTTTAATGTACTCATGAAGACTAAATGTTATTGCAGAATATATCGATGACACTAAAAAATACAAGCGCTGACATTTATGAAATTGAATTAGTAGTTACAGGTTCGCGACCCTAACGTGTTTAAGCTTTTACTTATAATACCTAATGTATTTGTATATCCTTTCCCTTCCACAAGTCGTTCTTCCAATAAACTCTTTTAATGAATTTAACTGCCTAGTGGTTTAAGTGGTCACACGCCGCTTTCTACTGCCCTGAGAGTAGTGGGTTCAAACCCCACATGGGACAACACTTTGTGTGAGCCACAAATTGTTGTTCTGAGTCTGGGTGTTCTTTGTATCCATTACATGTATGTTTGTGAAATTCCCCGCGATAGAACACAATTTAATTATAGTTGGCAAAGATCGTATGTATCTGCCTACCTTTTCTAATTCCTTGATAGTTAAATTAAACCATATCAATAGCGTGTCCTCCAAGTCACAAAACTTTCTCGCGTAACGTTGCCAATTGCCAACAGTACTCTGTAAAGTCGCCCATTGTTCGCAGCGATACGCATCGAAGTCAGAACTGCTCGCTACTGTTGTGAGAACAGACTTTATAACATCGAACCTGAGGTAGATACTGCTAATATATATCTTTCAGAACATTAATATTTACGTATATTGAATACGATAACTAAAATATAAAATCCCTTATCTAAATCAAGCGATCTTCTTGAGGCCGCCCGGTTATTAAAGAGCACTAGAGATCATTAAAACATCGTCCACGTAAAACAGTTACCACACTTAAATAATTTTTCAATGTAATATAATATTATTTTTGGTAAAATAAATAAAATAAAATATTCAAATAATTATACAAAATATTGAAAAGACTTTCTTAGTCATGGTCTTGGAGAAACTGGGTCGGTGATTGCAAACATGATTTGCTGGCATCACGAGACACAGTCAAATCACAAAAGTAAGGTGTGTCACCTGTTATTTAGTATGTATCAGATACTGCATTCAAAGATAAGACGAAGCCATCTCATACTATGTTACAAAATTCCCAATTTCACTTTTTATGTGTTCAAGACACGTTCTATCATATAGGCTTGTTTCATTCCGGGTTATCCTGTGTTACTCAGTTTTGTGCCAATACTAGTGATTTATTCTATTTCTGAAGATAAAAGATTATGGTTCTTAACATCGTTTGGCGTAATTGCTACTTATTCATCTACAAACGAATATTTTCTTCCGTTTTCGGGCAGTTGAAATTCATATATTAGCCGCTTGTAGCTGACTAATGAATATACCAGATGATCATAATTTTTTTAAATTTATTGTTCAGTTTTCAACATAAATTCGAAACAAATGATGATTCAGAACAACGTCACCACATTCTAAAGACAATTATTAAAATAAGAAACAAACGCATTTCATAATCCTCGCGCAATTTTTCACAGCACCATTGACGCCTCTCGGCAGCCGTTCGAAAATCGAAAACATTTCAAATTTAGAACACCCCGAGCGTGTTCGAACTCTTTCAAAATGCGCGCGGGAATCGAAAACAGCGATTAGTTTTAAATGTCGCTGTTCGAACTTTTAAAAATATGTCGTATTCTTAATTTTAAATATAAACCGTGGAACGCGTTCTATTTCGTCGCCACTTTACGATGTTTGTCAGTTTAATGATTTTCGTTAGGAAACATTTCGAGATTGGTAATATTAAATTTATTTGCGCTTTTAATTTTTTCTATTTGTTTTTATGGGAGCTAGTGAGGGATTATTTTCGTGTATTCTGAGTTAGTGACGGGGGATTATTGGAACTACGATGTTATATACTAAAGCGTTTTAATGATCGACTAACAAAATTTTATGTGTTCTAAAATTTAAAATGAAAGGTTTATTAAATATTTTTTGACGTGGAAGTTGAAGCATGTTAATTCGATTAAAATTTTAAGGGCATCGTTAATCTAAAAGTGTGAAGCATGTCACTTTCATTAAAATAATTTAAGTTATGTTTTGGTGACGAAAATATCAGTTCAGTGGAAAGTCTGCGATGATCCGTGGAATGAATAAACTACTAAGAGACAAACGTATGTCTAAGGTGTGTCTGTTTGTAGCTGTAGACAGAAAATATTGACGATTTACTATACACTGTAATAAGTTTTTGAGATATGAAATTAAACTAGAACCGTAATGGAAATTCGAAATTTACTATTAAACGGCAATCCAGTAATTTATTAAACGAATCAACCCTTAAATTTAACCTCTTAGTTGTGTAATTTAAAAAATTACTGTCTTAGTGCGGGCTTTTAACCCACACACACTCAACCCAAGCGGCTATGCCAAGTAGTTTTATATGCTTAGAGGAACTCAAATTACTACAGAATCACACCTTGTAGTAATTAATGGGATTTTTCAGTAGAAGGTCTAAATATGTTTTATAGACTTACTATCGACAACAAGATTTCTTTTATAAATTGTCGTAAAAAGTTAATCATATGACAAGTAATGAAACCAGCTCATTAATATGCTACTAATAAATAATAAACATACCAAGGTTCCACATTTATATCATAAATATGTTATTTATAAAGTTATAAAAATCGATGAAATATGTTTTATTAATCATTTCTGAATAGAAACTTATTAGTATTAATATATATGTCATATTTTATAGCTGTATTGATTATATAAAATAACTAGCTGACCCGGCGAAATTCCTACCGCCACATTTACATATCTGTCTCAGCTTCCCACAGGCAGTATTCAGTTGCGGACAAAAAAAAGACTTTTCCCGTTTTCTTTATTTTTTTTCTTTCTAGCAAAAAAAGAATGAAGGAAATCGGACTATGTGTTATTGAATAACAACCAAGTACATATTTAGACTTTCATCCCCTCTCTCAAGGATACCCTGCTGAATTTCGGGATAAAAAGTATCCTATGTCCTACCTCGTAGTATGAACTCAAATTATGCCAAGTTTCATTTCAATCCGTTCAGTAGTTTCGACGTGATGCGCGGCCAAGATACAGACAGACAGACAGACAGACAGACGGACAGACAGACAGACAAAAATGAAAAAAATTACAGTTTTGGGTTCAGTATCGATTATAGAGAGCACTCCAAAAAAAATTTTCTAAATACTTTTAATGTACAGAATTGGACCTGTTACATTTTTATTATAAGTATAGATAGAGTATAAATTATATCTACTACAAAATTTCTACTAATCCGTTAAATTATTCTATTAAAATAGTAAAAAAGAAAACATCAAATGACAATGAGCAAATGATTTACTATTCTTTTTTTTTTCATTTTCAAATACAGAATAGTAATTCGAATTCCGAATGTCGTCTGACTCACCACAACCATTCATCTAGAAATACTCAGAATTTCAAAGGGAATATTTCATTTCACTCATCTTTAATCGCGACAACAATGTCTCGGCGATAGTGTGAACACGTGTAACGCTATAAAAAAATATAATCTAAAACATTCCGTAAAATGGAGCGGTGTTGTAACCGATTTTGTAACGTTTTCTAAAATAAATTCCGTTTTTATGACATTAATTTATTTTACAAAGTAAAATTTAAAGTAAATTATCTAAAAATACAGTACATTGTGTTTCATTTCATTGACACTCACCCACTTGGCACGTGTTTTTGGGATAATGACGCTTTTACTTACGAAAACATTTGGCTTTTTCATATTTTCCTTGATGTATTTATTTACTAATAAGACAGTGCCCTTGTTTCTTCTCCATAATAATCTTACAATAACAAATTTTATTAACTTATTTTAAATAAAGATAAAGACTTATGGTCGAAGTCTCCCACTACGAAGTCTTAATTATATTTATCACATTTCCTTATCATGTAACATTAAAATCAATAACCTATATGATATATTTTACTGCTCAAAACTGATTGATTAAGCTTACTAAATGACCAGCTTAAATACTCAAAGTAATAAATATTGTACGTTAATCATAATGATTAATTAAAAATATTGCAATCTAATCTTTTCCACAAATATCAGTATTCGTGAGCGAAGTCTGACGCAAATATGACACTTTATTGCCTCCCTGAATGTGAAAATCATGTCAAATGACGTCACAGAGATACTTTGCTCAATATGAACAGGACATAAGCAATAACACGAAATGAAAACGTTAAAAGAAATAAAGAACGTTCTAATTTTAAAATCGTAACGATATCCCCCTCGTGGTTCGATGGAGTTCGATTTTTGAATGCCGTTTCGTTCGGAAATAGCGCGCGACAGCTGAGAGACGACATCGGACTGTTTTTTATTACCTCCTTCGTGTTTATGAGCACTTTATGAGTTTTTATAGATTTTATTTTTCTAATCCAATGAAAGTCACACCGGGTTCGTGATCGGATACATTCGGGACGTTAAGAAATTTACGACGGGGACCTGTTCACACGTTATTTATTGAAGAGTTTAACAAATGACAATTTTTCTAACTATTCAAACTTTTGAAATTATATTTTTTTGCTCCATAAGTAATGCCAATATCAATTATTCTGTAAATTTTATAGGTAGTAAATATGGTTTTAATATCCAAGACATCACTATACAACAAACATAACTATACAACAAACATACACCCGTTTTACTAACTAGGTATGCAAAGATGGAAGAAAATAATTACTAGTTTATACGACTTTCCGATGTACCTGTCATTAGGTATGACATAAAATTACATGCCGATTAGTTTAAAATTAGTTGTGAATAAAACCCCTTTGATTAGATCATTGAATAGTTAAGTCGATTAAATAAGCAATATCCTTTAAACGAGGTCACTTATCGAATGAATCCATAATCGAAATTCGAATCTTATTCGGTATTCAAATTACCGATTGAGTTTTGTACTTTACACTCATTCACAATCCGAAAAAAAAAACCTATTTAAAAGAAGCTTCTGTTTGAATATTAAGAACGGAAATCAACCGTCGCGTTCGCTTGTTCTAAGTGTGAAAGGATCGATTCGAAATTTAAAAAGGGCATTTTTTCAACCAGCTCTTATTGACATGTTGCGTGTTGTTTTGAAAAAAAAACTATTGTCTTGAGTTCTGACATTTGCGTTTCGTTACGCGCATAAAATTTACTTGGCCTTTATAGCTTCTGATCGTGTTAGGAAAATTTTATAATTGATTCCAAATGAGGCCTAGTTAACCAGTAAATAAGCCTTTAGCAGACCAAGAACATTGCCTACAGTACAAAAACATACTCAATGTATCTTACGCGTTTACGGTTAAACCGTTGGGCCGATTTAAATGAAATTTGGCATTGAGTTACTTTCATTCTTGAGGGAGGACCTAGGCTATCCTTTATCGCGATAACCATATACACGCGGGTGCATCCGCAGGCAAAATCTAGTGCGTTTTACCCGACTGCGAAAGGAGGGTTATGTTTTTCGAGTTCGAGACATACACTCGAAATGTTATGTATGTATATTTCTTTGGCACGCCTTAGACCCTAAACGGCTTGTCGTATTTTTATGTGAGTGGTGTCAATAAATTCATCTTAGTCGTGAGAGTGACACTGGGTACCATCAAAATAAAAAATAAAAAAATAAGGATTTTTGGCGCCAAAAAGTAATATAAAAAAAATGTTTTCAAAATACATCGAGTGTGGTATCAAAATAAAGATTTTTTTACGGTTGATACAAATATATATATAACTTATATGTTTTTATTGTTAAATATTGACGCAGTCGGGTTTTTAATTTTTTACTTGTTATATGTAAACAAATCAATATTTTTTAATCTGTAAAATATAATTTTATTGTTTTCCGAGCACTTAATGAAGTCAAATTAGGCATTTCGGCTTCCATCGGCGAGCCATAAAATGGTAGTAAAATTGTGGGTATTGATCACGGGGACTATACTATTTTATGTTATTTTTATTGTTATTTATAGTGAAATAAAATGTTTTTATTAATGTCATCGGTTCCCGATGGCGGCGGGCGATTAACGTATTGATAATTAAAGGTTTGTTTGGATGTGCGCAGGAGTCGATCAGGTAGGTCCACTAGACGGGTCACCTGCCGACGGACGTGCTGAATTATGATAATGTGTCAGATTAAGAATGGCGGTCTAAAACTAATGGCTTTATTAAAATTACAATTTATATTTTTTTGAGAAAATATGACAAATGCTGCTGTCTAAAAAATCTTTACCTATCAATAATTCAACAATAACCAGAATCATTAGGTCTTTTGAATGAAGTAGATAAAAATGTCTCTACTCAAAAGAACGTCAACTAAATAGTTTAGAAACGAAACAAGTTCCAATGTCTATGGCTACTCAATTTAATTATAAAATTATGACCAGGCAATAAACTAATGTAAGTATATTGAGAATAAAACCGATAAATATGTATTAATTCAATACAAATTTAATGTTAGCACTATAACCAATAAGAATCGTAAAGCGAATAATTTCATATTCGAATAGTATGTATTTAATGTCGGAGCCCGCATGATCCACTTTATGTTGGTACTTCTACTGTTTACAATAAGGAGTGCAGTCTAGTGGTTAGTGTCACTGCCTTCTAAACCGGAGGTCGTGGGTTCGATTCCCACACAGGGTAATTTTATCATTTGTGCGGTATCTGGGTGGGTTAATTTATCTATAATACATACATATATAATATTTATCAGGCTAGTTGCCATAGTTCCTAAAATATTTTTTTCCTTTTTAATATATTATGACCCTGCCAAAGTAACTCTGCTCTGCGTATGTACATTAAGACAGCATGAGCAGAATCCAAGACAAGTGGTCACCATACTCATTGCGAATGTAGACAATGCAACAATGCAGCATGATGACCCACACTACGGCGGCCTATTGAGATGCTCCTGGATCACTGTCTCCACCTCCGGTCTTGCATTCACCAACAAAACACGGCTAATGATTGTAAAAATAGTTCTTTAGTTTCTCATATGAATAAGTAGTTTAATTTTAAACAATCTTAAGGAACAAAACATTAATTTCTATAATTTTTTTCAGGTAAATTAAGTTCCCGTATGCGAAAATACAGTGAGTACCTATAATTATACTATGTTCATCAAGTAACATCACATCAAACATTAGTATCAATCACCTAATCACTAAAGCCACTAAAACAACACCTAGGTAATACGAACCATTTAAAAATAAACTTAAAAATGGCGAATGTCAAACACTAAAGACTTTTTCAAATTATGAATGGCATTGTCAATATTCAAGACACTGACATCCAATCCTCTCACATGAACAAACGATTTCAAAAAACGAACACATTTAACTTTAGAACGTCAATGAATTTTGAATTTAGAAAACAAAAAGAAGTCGCTCCCCCGTTCGTTGCGCAAATTAATAATTAATTTGTTACCATCAGTTGTCGAGAAAGGACGTGTTTCTCGTGCACGTTTTTGGGGTGCAGAAAGATGTCTGTCTATTCTCTGAATCAATAAAATGTTATATATTCAGAATGACAGGTCTTGAAAATGAAGTTTAAAAAAAGGTTACCGAAAGTGACGAGTTAGAGGAAAGTGATTACAAAATAACAAAGACAGGAAAGGAACATAGATAGTTTCAGTAGAATCACGTGCAATTTACATAAGATCGTCGTGATGAAATTAATGATAAAAAATATGTGGATGACATGAAATGGAGACCGTCTTTCGAAAAAACAAAAAGCTATTTCTAAATGTACCTCGTAAGGTCTAAAGTGACACTAGTGACAACTGTCACAGATATCAAGCTATATTTTTAGCTATTTTTTTTACTATAGGTAATCACTATATACAGGCTAGGTTTATAGGTTCATAGATTTTCATTTAAAAATAAATGTCTAAGCAAAAAATGATTGCATGTTTCAATAAACGATAACTCAAACAATCTGCCGCTCAGTTCACCCTTCGCCATAGAGTTATAAAATTGATTAGCATCGACAGCCGAACATCACCCCACGCACCGCCATAAATGTACCACGCCATTTTAGCACTTACCTTTTACAGGGAACATGTCTCTTGAGTTGAAATTAAGTGATTGAGATTGTTTTATTGGATATCGATTTTAGAAAAGCATTTGATTCGCTATACCATTCAAAAGTTACTGCTTCTGCTTTAAGCGACACTGTTTTTGACTTCTCTGTCTCTATTAAAAAGTGAACCAAACATTTAGTAACATTTATAACAACTGTAATGAAGTTAGTTGGGTCTCTTTTTTTTGTTTCTTAAAATGGTGTTTCACAAGGATTGTTGCTGGCGCCTAGCTGTTATGACAAATCGATATCTATAAGTATCTTATCCTAAAGATCGTTTTTGATTGCTAATGATTAATTTCTTGCGTTTTCTAGCAGCTGACTTACAGCTCATAAAATACATAAATCTTCAAGTGAACGAGCATTAAGTGCTCCAAAAAGGTTTTCTAAATCTATAACGATGCTTAAGTATAAATTTCACACAAAGTATGTTTTTTAAAACATAAATGGTACCTTACTCCTTAAAAGGAATTACTTTTTTACGTTTGCGCGTGAGTTGAAACGCATTACATTACAAAAGTAAGTATATTATGTTTAACACATTTCGTGACAAAATTCTGTAAATTTTATAAATGTACATTTTGACCTTTTAAATTTAAGTAAGTGAAGATAAGTTAAATGATCTGCAACAATGCAGAGACGATTGTAGAACTTTTTTTGTTTGTTTGAACTTAACGACTAGCGTTTGTTCATAAATAATTTGACATGTTATAAATTCATGTTTTTGTTGGACTACAGTTACGCCTCATTATGATCTCATTATGTTGGTCACGCTAATCAATATATTATTGTACCTTCTTAACAATTAACTTTTAAAAAAGTTAAAAAACACAATTTTAAGTAGCTCCTAGTTAAACAAAAACTGAAACCTTTTTGTGCAAAAAAACAAATGTCACAAATTTTCAAACAAATAAATTCAAATTTTTAGAAAATAAAAATCACGTTCGATTTGTTGCAAACACGAGAAGTAACACAAAGTGAAACAAATAAAGGCAATCGAAGTTTAACCGCAAAGATTTCCGACATCTTTCAGCCTGTGTTTACAAGTTCAAAAGAAAACTCTGCTCCCCTCCGAGGGGTCCGGGACACAGGTAAAGAGGTGCTTAAAGGTATTTTTTCGCAAACAGATCACGTTCGATGTCCTTAAGTGAGACATCTTTGTTTCCCGCCCCTTGCCATTTGTAAATCGAATGCGGCTCATTGATTCAGCCAAGAAATTAAAAATGAATTTGTTTTTTTTAAAATTTAGAATGGGTGCTAATTAATGTATAACTATAAAATGTTGAGATAAAATGTCACGGTGATCGTAATAATATCATCACATTTTTTTTAAATATTCGAAATGACGGATATTGTAAAGTGAACGATTGAAAAGTGTTAGACTTGGAATTTATTTACAACTATACTTTAAATATGGTAATTAAATTGCTGATCACAATTACAACTTTAGTAGTGTGTTACTGCAGCTCATTTTCTAATAGCAACGTATTAAACGTCAAATGAATTCTTAAATCTCGTAGCAATGAATAAAATATAGGCAATTTTACATTGTTAAGTTTCTGCGCACGCCGCTGTGTCGTGATCCCACCCTGACGCTGCACTCGGCCGCCTCAATTGTCCGCCTTTTATCCGATAATGCCGATCAATCCGTTTTGATTGAATAATCAATCGTCAGTCAATTGAACTCGATTCAGTACAGACCACTTTGTAGTCGATGTTTCGAGATGTGATATTCACTAAGATTCATGATTGCTTCATATTGTTTGTTCGAGAAGTCTCCTTTGTTACGATAAATCGTGGCTTCCTCGGAGCTGATACTAAGTATTTATGAGTTAATATAGTATAATAAAAACAATCTTACATTTATAGATATTAATGGCATTAGTAATGCATACTTCGATGAAATCACCGAACTTATTATGAAATGAGTTTTTTGACAAATATTTATATGGTCTCGCTCATACAATTTATGATTATAAGGCGATTATATTCTTTTAATTAAAACCATTTTCTCGGCCATAATCGTCCAATATCCGATACGTAAAATCGATCTAAAGAATAGAGTCACCTACTAGAGGTCCTAAATTTTTACGACCAATAAAAACTTGACTTATTCGGGTTCGGCACTCGCCACGTAACTCGACTAAAGAATTCTATGCATTAAAAATTCGATATTACGACCGAAAGTTCTAATTTACGATGGTTTAAAACTAAACGATAGGCTTTTTCAACTAACATATATATAGATATACAACAAATTGGTGATTTTTATTAACTATATAAGATTTGATGAAAACACAGCCATAAAATTTTACAGTATCGTTATGGGACGTTGATTGCGGACGTAATTCAGAATCAGATGATCATAAAATGACATTTTGTAATGTGTAATATGAAATTAAAAGTGTTGCGTTCTCTTTTTAACTCGTTGTTATTTCGTTGTGAAGAAAGAGAAATGTACGAGGTTATTACCGTGTTACACACCACATTACTGAACAAAATAGTGTAAAAAAAAGGGTTTAAATGGTTTTGAAGTAAGCGTACAAATGAGACCGGTTTCCTATTGGTAAAAAGTGGGTTCTGAGTTTAAGATTCCTGGCAAGGACACGCGGCCGCAGTGCCAGTGCCGCTGAGCGGGCGATGCGCGCGATGCACAGCCTTTTAATTGTCAAAATTGCGCTCGTTTCGCTTTTGATGTTGCCGACAACAGCGGCCTCCTGTTTGCACTTATTGAACGCGGAGATTCTTGGGCTTTAATGAAACTTGTAGCTGATTTCAGTTTTTAGTACTCAATTATACACGGTAATTATTGAATCGTAATTTTTGTAAAGATAAATATAAATAATGACGTTTTGGAACTACATATATTATCTTAGTATTTTAAAGCTGAATATTGTTTAAAATTAAATTATTTTATTATATACTTTTGTTCAAAAAATTACCTCTCTCTCTACAAAGACACTCTCTTTAAACAACTCTAAAAAGAGAAGATTTTAAGCCATGCTGAAACAGCTGATAACAAAAATCTGCTTTAAAGTTTAGCCTAATAGCTTTGTACCATAACTCCTGTAGTAGATATGTCTTTATATGTCAATAGATGTTTCAATATCATCTGAAACTCAAACGAAAAACCAACATACTCAGTATGTTATAATCCCCCTTTACAACACAACCGTCATGCATATAACTAGATAGTTACATGTGTACGTGCGTATGCGCCGGTCGGCCCTAACCTCGACGCGCATCCACAAGCGGGAGTGATGACCATACGTCATCAACGAGGATATTATTTGCGCTCTTATTGATAACATGACGACCATAACTACACCTGGTTCATTAACTAATAAATACAAACTAGACTGAGACCATTTTCTGGTAATCAAACCTGTGTAAAACCAAAAAAAATATCGTGCTCATACTCATCACACTACTCCACCACCGCCGACTAAAGAACTAAATCGATCCCACGACCTTTGGCTTTGCACACAGGAACGCTAACCACTGAGCCATTTGCAATTAACAGTGTCACTTTAATATCATTGTTTTTCAAAGATCCAGTTATTAAACTGCAGCATCTTAATTACTACATTAGTTTTGCGTAAACATCTTAAAGCACAAAGAAATGTTTACCTGTATTTTAAATATTATTTGAGAAAAAGTATTATTTAGAAGACAAAGTATGATCTTTTCACAAAGTAAGAAAGCTCAAAATGAACTGTCAATCAATTTAGACGTCTGTAATTATAAAAAGGTTGATCTCAAAACATCCACTGGCAGGTTTTTGCGCGGATACCGATTATTCGACGTGACGTTCCCACAGTCGCGGGCGAGTCTTGAGCGGTCGCCGGAATAGGCCCCGCGGTGGAATTAAGACGAATTCTTTTTACGAATTAGCGAATCACCTGTCTAATTACACGCTACAAACCCAAACTTTGAATTTGGAATCTTTACTTTTTCACATTTGAGCCATAAAAAATTTAGAATTTAGAATTCGATAAGGGAAAGTGTTGCAATAGCGGAAAAATAAAATCGGTGTAAGAAAACAAAGATTACCATAACAAAAGTGGCGGTGAAGTACGTTTGTTGTGAATTGACAATCTGACAAATTTACAACCGATCGTCGGGCAAAACACACAAAAGTGCCCCTTTTCGAATGCAAATTTGTCAGAGGGATTCTTTGGTGAATTTTTTTCTCCCCGGTGCGAAACTTCCGCCTATTTTCTCGCTCAACGCACATCCGGTAGGGGGCGCTGCTTCCGCTATCGGTGCTCGTTCGGAAATCGGATGAGTTCCACCGACAGAGATATGTCTATTCTCAACCCTCGCCCCATTGATTCCTTGTAAAGTGGTCATATTTTCTATTTCATATTTTTTATTGGCTTTCAATGATTCTATTGTGCCGCTTTCACTGAATAAGAATGAGACTTACAAAATAAACTTTTTCATTTTCTACCCTTGGGCGTAAGGTTAGTAGAATGTGAAACCTAAGTACCTATCTTAGGTATTATTATCACCATACAGTAGGTAGCAAGAATATTTTTAATGACACTGTTTTAAGCAACGCATAGAAAAAAATTGTCAAGATACATACAATTCTTAGATGTATAATAAAATAATCAAAAATTATAACAAAAATAAACGACTAGACCATATTGAAATGGGACCACAGGGGAAGCATTAGTTTTAAAATTTCAAATATAAAAAAGAATCATCAAAAATCAGTTCACCCCGTCGAAAGTTCTGAGATAACAAACAGAAAAAACAGAATCTTTTTTTGAAGTCTGTTAAAAAATCAGTCAATCCTTAAAATATAATATTAGGTAAGTAATACTGGTTATCTAGTTTATGGACAAATCCTAAAACTAAAAAAATATCTTCTAAAAGATATGAAATAAACAAATAGTCTATGGTATCCCACCGGGGATACCATAGAAGAACGAAGAACGAAGCGATCGTTATCGAACTATCCTTATGGTTCCCGTACAGTAATAGCCTAAATTGGCAACACTGACCGCAAATCGGCCGCTTATTGTCAGAGCCCATCATCTCTTCAAATACGACTTCACCGACCACAAATAATCAAATAGGTAATATAGAAATAGATTAGTTAAGATAACTGAGAACTAATGTTATAAATATGAATGTGAGTTGCTTCGTTTGTTATTTTAGCGTTTGCTTTGTAAGAGATTAAGAAAAGTAATATATAATACACATAGAACACCTTTCAGTTAATAATAAAGTTTTGGTTGTACTTCTTTAACAAGATCTGCAAAAAAGCAAACACCACCGCGGGGCAAAAGCTAGTTTTACGCAATTAGAGATAACAGTGAGTATTTTGTCAAAAAAGCTTAATTGGTTTAAAAACTGAAAACATAATCTTAACTGACAGTAAGATGCACAAACCTTATTTTTAATTTTATATAATACTGGCCAAAAATACAATATCAAATGAAAAAGAAAAACAAAACTCGGTGGCAATGGAACAAAATAACATAAGTCGATATTTCAAAATTTTCCGAGTCAACGACCTTACCCAACTGAGAGTGTTAACATAAAACTCAATAGTATTAAATATCTTCGAGCTTCGCTAATGGCTCGTAATCGAAGAGTTTGAAAACAACAGGTGTCGGGAATCAAACCTGACAGTTACGACTACCAACTGTTGAACTATCGGGATTACTTCCAGTAGCTAAATATAATTTATCTAGTCTCTTTATTGCAATGTGTGGAAATTTATGTTTCTTATATCTAATTTAATTGGTCATCTATTTTTGTAATAAGAAGTCCAAGGCTATGATAAATAAAACAGGTATTAAATGTATTATCTCAAGAGAAATACTCATACATCTGTGCACGTCTGATTGTTGGTTTAAATAGGATGCCGCCCTCAATAATAAGTAAACGTTATCATTATATGTTCAAGAGAGTACGAACTTAGCAGAATTTAATCTTTTAGTCTTCCCCAGTCGTCAGTTACTAGGTATGATTAAAGCTTGTTATCATAAGATTAATATGGACACTTGGTCAACTTCACATCTTACTAACTTTTCCTTTCACATTGAACTTCCAATTTCCGGTTCTTATGCCTTTACGATGCTTCTACACTCCTTCGAGAATATGCGGGTATGGTGATTATTTAATGTCCTTAGAAGCAGATTTTATTTCAAATCTACTAAATTATTTATTGTAAGAATATAGCGACTTAAACTTATAACAATACGACAAATTAACAAACTAACAGACAAAAACATTTCAAAGTCCAATTAATACAAACATAACACCTTGCTACCCTGGCCCTTACACTAATAAGCTAAACCCTACTTTAACGTTAGAACAATAAGATTCAAATTTGAACAAAATGAAGTCAAGATAAAGGGTGCTAGGGAAAAGGGTATATCTCAACAATAAAATACTTTTGGTGAGCCGCAACTCAATAAATACTTCATAGTATCGGTTTGAGGGCGACTTGACCGGATGTCCGGCCTTCGATCTTTTGCCCTCAGGGAGGGAGGGCTTACATGCTTTGAATGTATTTTAGTTATTTGTAGAAATTATAGCTGTGGCTGTTTAAATAGGGGTTCTGTTTATGAATGTTGGTTTAGTCTTGACTTTGGTAATTACTTTTTATTACTCCAATTCATGCATTTGGACTCATTTACTTAGTTTTGTAGGCATTTAATGGAAGACAGACTTAATCATGTAATTATTACATTAGTTTTCAAAGAAGTCATTTTATTTACAATTGTATGCGTATTTGATTATTCTAAATTACGATTTGAAGGCAAATAATAGCTTTCTAATGAAGATCTAGTCACTGCTGAAATAACTATACCAATTGTCCAGCTAAACATTTGTACAAAATTAATTAAAATGGACCTATGAAACTCAAAGTTAAAATATCACCACATAACATCACATAATTCAGGACTAGAGGAAGGTCGTTTTAAATAATAGACGAGAAAGGGTTCCGTCGGCGAGAAAAGTCCGGTCGAATCTCACTTGAAGCATTTTGATACAGATATTGACCAAGGTAACTTGACCTGTCTTATTTTTAAACAGAATTAATATTTTTTAAACACGATAATAAAATGTCAATCGAAAGAAAAAACCTTTAAATCAATTACTTTATGGTTTTAAAACATCTTCATTTCTTTAATTTAGTTTAGTGCGAGTTAATAAAGCAAGTTTTAACAAGTATGTCAAGGGTCATCCTTAATTAGTTGACTGCAAAGATGTTAGTGGATGGTCAAGAGGTGTTTTATCGGGATAATCCCGGATTACCATTGTATCCTGTCACGGGCCATCGCCTTAATGAGGGTCAATAGTTCCGGGTTCAAATTGTTGGTTACTTTAACTAACACCCTTATTGGTTTATTTGTTATTGAACAGTTTACTGGATTAGGTTTGTGAACAACTCATTGATTGGGGTGAAGTGTAATTTGTGGGTCAGTTTTAATGTTGTTGTCTAAAAAGAGGAAAATTTAAGCCTGTTTTATTTCTTATGCGTACAGTTACTATTAAATTTCTAGCTGGATAATATAGTATAGTAAGCAGTTTCACATGTCAAATCAATTCTCTACTTGCCATGCGTTTCATCATTAAGACTTTAAGATCATACTTTGAATTAAATCTAAAAATAAAATCATTCAAACCTCGATTTTTCTACATTGTTGGCAAGAAATAAAAAAATAGGATGTTTGAATCAAAACATTTAGACTTAAACATCAGTAACTCAAGCTCAAACTTACTACTACTCATAATAACACCAATATTGGCTTACTTAATATTAAGAATCACATGTATAAATATTAAACTTGATACTAAATGATGATCAATAAAAGCACTAACTAATATAGCGTAGCTATTATCTTCATACACATGATTGCCTTGACATCACCTGCTTAAGTAGAATCAAACAAAAAAATCTAATCCCTGTGACTAATTCCAGCCATTGATCTCTTTCGTCTATTGATTGATCGAGATACAAAGATTCATACAAACCAAAACATCTCAAGACCACACTCGAATACAACAGATTTTAAACTTTATATCAACAGCAGTAGGTATATTTTCATGTAGCAGTTCAGTAACACGTGCAATCTGTTTATAAAAGGTAAGCGGATATTGCTTATTAATGTTATGACTGAATCAGACTATTGCCAATGAAGATGAGTGAGTGAGAGTAATGTTGTAGTTATTCTCTTTGTTTTAAACACTATTTATGTCACAATGTAGACGATGTATTGGTGCATTGGTTAGTGTTCCTTTCTACTGATTCAGAGGTTATGGGTTTCATTCTCATCCTAGATAAATAATTGTAATTGCCAAAACCTTCTTTCGAAGAAGAGGCCTATGTCCAGCAATAGACTATAAATATTGTTGATGATGACGAATTCGTCTATAGTACTCTGTAGGCTCTGTCCAGTTTTGGATTAAATAACATGTTATGTGTGTCAAGTTTTTATTAAATTGATTTTAATCACAGGACAAATATTATCTTCGCACAAGATATGATTAAAAGTCAGTTCCATACTGTCAACATAAAGGCTGTTATAACCACTTTTGACAGCTGACACGTTGTCAAACATTTAAACAGCTCTTTAAAATTTTATGTAGACTTATTTTTCCAACTGATAATTAAATGTGATTGAACTCGAAATTAAAATTTTGCCACAAAACCTATATTTCAATTTATTACCGTAATAAAATATGACAAAAAATATTTTAGAGGAAGCGCAGACACAAAATAACTTGTTTAAATAAACAAAACTTCATTAATAACGGTATAACTAATTACCGACTCCAGAAGACACCAGGATCATACATATAATCATAACATAAATAAATCTCTATAAAAATCAAACAAAACTCAACGCGATTGAGACGCCACATGTATCATATTTATGTTTTCAAAAGTTATTTCTAGTTGAATCTAAATAATGTGTTAACGGGCTTACACAAATATCTATTCAAAACTAAGATAACATAATAAAATGTATTCTAAACATTTGATGGTTCACATACAAATTTATGATTTATTTTTTTAATAAAATTTGACGTACTACTGTTTTTTTAATGAGGCGGTAACAGTGACAGTTCTTTAATAATTTGAAAGAACAAAAATTGTGTTTTTATAAACATGTTGTTCCAAATTCATATTTGGAATTATAGTAATAAAATTTAAGATTTTTAGGATTATTAATTCCTGATATTTAAAAATTTTGTTTACAAATTAAAGTTGTGTGACAAGTGATAGATTTTACAAGTAAAAAATGATTTTTTTTTAAAGTCATAGACAACAAATCACGACAGTTAACGCCATCTATTTTTAGCAACCGTAAGTTACGTGGAATATAATTCCAGGATAAAACACTATATTTAGACAAATAGAGCTTGAACATTCGACTAAAAGTCCAAAATAACACTTCGAGTCAGCCATTAAGATCATTCTGTAAGACACTCTTTAAGAAATTAGTTAGTCAATCTGTACAAAGTTGCTTTAATAATGGTGTCATTTTGCTGCAAAGTGTGTTAATTTTGTTATTTACAATCTCAAATCACTCTGTTATCAGTAACCAAGTCTCAATAACACAGTAAGACACACAATTTAAATAAAATATAATATAAACACGAATATTTCAATTACGCTAAGTACCAGAGCACCATAAACGGTTAGCATTTTAATACATTTTATTTGCCCATTATTGCTTACTTGATAAGAAAGAATGCGCAGACAAAGAGCCGGTCCTCATCTCAGGACGACCTGCGCCGCCGAGAGGGACGCATGTATGGAAAAAACTCGGGACAGAAAGAGACAGGACCATCACCGATAACACGTCAATACATTCCTTGCAGCGGCCCACACACGAGAAACGTCCCTATCTCCTGCACCCAGAGTCGAATATCGCCCGTTTGTGTTAATGGAAAACCGATACGACATCAATATGTTTTACTGCGTCATTCTGCAACCGAATAGACATTGTAAAACTGTTGAATAAGGTTGAGTTTTGGGTTATAATGGTTTTCTTAGAAGGCGTATTCGATATCTTGTAAGATAGTGAGGGCGTTCGGAACCGATCGAACGCCGATAAAATGTTATTGGAAAAACAGCTCTATAGAAGGAGTGTGAAGGTTTCAGCCACCGGGCGTTCCCCTGCTGGGACACGCCCCGGTCTTATATGGAAAAATGAGGAGTGACTTTTTTTATTTCCCCGATCGTACCCGCTATATATCGAGATAAGACAGTATAATATTTTATTTCATTGTACTGATAATATTTTCTTTATCTTACTGTGCTTTGATTTTTTACAGGTACGTTACGATGCTGTGTCTCTATCAGGTAAATATAGATAACCTCAATCTACAAAGACCGACAATAAACAATGAAAACATCGTAAAACCTTATTTTGTACATTTTACTTTTTATTAACATTCCGCCATCTTGGAACACAATTTGAATAGTTTTTCTAGCTCTCATTTTAAAATTAGAATCAAAGTGGTTTTGAAAATTCAACAGCGCTAGTAATAAGAGGGTTAGTACTTATTCCAAATTCAATTGTAATGAGAATAAAGTCACAATATCGGCGCATGCCGTTAATTCATATTGAATTACACGCTAGTGTTCTAGAACAATTCCAATTTGAACAACAATTAGAACTCCTATAGGTAGGTAGGAGAACGAATCGAATGAGGCTAAACGCGATCCGACTTCAATGCGATTAAAAAGCGATCGAAACAAATGAAGTGAAAGAGCTCGATTAACGATTTTGAATAGGTAACGAACGCGTTCATTATTCGTAAGGATTTAAAACAATACTTCATTCAGGCATTGGCTCGTTTGAATATGGAATGTGATGGACAGTTCCACGGGAGCGTTCCTTTTAACTGTTTATTTCGGGTGCGTTCCGTTTCGCTACCTGTGTGCCGCTGCGCCGATGTCAAGAATTTCATTATTTTTTACGAACTGATTGACACGGATCGCCAGTAAAATGTCTATCAATATGACATTTTAAGTGATCCCGCCACAATACATTCGATTCTGGTTAATTCACGGACCGGAGCTGATTTTGTTAAACCGTTTGTTTACTTTTTTGAGAACAAACTCGGAGTAACAGTAGCAAATTTGACAAGTACCTATTTTTTTTGTTTGATTGCTCACGTATTTAAAAGGCGTATAGCTTTGTCTGTCCTCTATAAGTAGGAACGAACAAAAGCGTATCAAAAAGCTATTGAGAAATTCATTGTTCTAGATTCCCAGTACACTATTTGTACACAACTGACATCTGTACGGTCGACATCGGGCAAACAAAAAGCTATAATCAAAGGTGGCCGGTTTCTTGTCGGCAAACGCTATCGGCACATTTGTCCGGCTCGCAGCGAGGCTACGATCCGATAGGCCGCAGCCCCACGAACAACAATTTAGACCCAACAGTGATTGATACAACCGATACATCACTAAACGCGTTTTTCTATGAAAAATTGCTATAATCGACTTAAAAACTCATTAGGCCGAAGACAAAGAAATCTTCCGACCGCCATTCGTCTAATTTGAGTTTCTCGATCGAAACGAATTTCAGTCGTGATTACCGTTCCCCTTTTTTGTGTTATTAAATGCCATCAAAGAATTTTAATACCATCATCCTTAATATTTGATGTTTTAGTATCATTGTTTGATAATGCTCTCGTGTGAGCTTCATCTCGCGCGCGCTTGTGTGTGTGTGTGTGTGTGTATGTGTGTACACATGTCCTACGTCACCGGCGTCACATTCATTAGTGTTGACAGCACAGGAAATAGTAATAAAGCGTGTACGCCGCACAAAAATCATAAACAAGAATAAATAATTTAAATAAAGCAACCATATTTGAATGCGACAGAACTTGGTACAGAGGGGAGTCTTTCATAGTTTAAAAAAGTCGATCACAATGAGTACGATATGTAAAAAAAAAGTAGTGCGTCGCCGTCACCATTCAAATTAAATGACAAGATAATTTTTGAATATGGATCTCGGTGTATTTGAATAAGTGTTACATTAATATTCTTTTGTGATAATTTCGAATTCGGAACGCCCACGCCCGGCCATTGTCTCGCAAGTTATTGGCTCATTAGGCAACGTGTCGCTTTGTCTCGAACGATTTGAATTTTTGATTTTCGAATCGAACATAATTGATTTGTGACTCGTGTCAGAGCATCGAAACCAATAGAGTGTCTAGAACATTAAAGCATAAACAAATTACATAACACCTTCATACATTGTAGTAATTTAAAATTAAAAGTCTACATTGTCAGTATAACAACACTCATTATTTCAATTTCAATAACAATTCATTATCTAGATAAAAAATCTCGAAATGTCAAATTGACAGTTCCAACTTCCGTATTACACGCGCGCGTTATCAGAAATCAAAACGCAATCCGAATGGATACAAAGGACCGAAATGATATATTTGAACAATAAGAAAGCGAGAGTCGCCCACGTGTGAGCAGCGGGACAGATGTGCTCACAAATTACGTATGCTAATGTGTCTTGTAATCCTTCCGTCGGACCTCCCTGCGCCGCGTCACCTTGTCTCGCGGTATAATCGATCGATTATGAATGCGGGCAATGATTCTCGATAATAGTTTTGAGACATGTCGCATCTCTCAAGAACTGGCGCACCTACAAGTTCAAATTCGAAACAAAACAGCCGTAAATCATACTTACTTGGATATCGAAGCGACTACAAACGAATCAGTTTTACCACTTGAGGTATCTATTATCATTTCCCGTTCGAATGGCTCGTGGTGGCATGGCAATGTAACGGAACCCCCAAATATGAAAAGGAATAACGTCAAAAATGAACGAATCCGCGCCACATTACCGGTAATCATGTTTTATGAGTTTCCCCCGACGAAATAGACGCACAATATGCCGCCCCCATCGGTTGACACGTATACTTGCAAAAAGTTAAATTGCGTGATATTACGCTCACGTACTTATTATTGACATTCATCGCAATAAACACTCAAATTATCAGTGTACCGAGCCGAAATAACATGGTGCTCTTCGACTAGGAGCGTAGGTACATACACCTACCGCATTTGCATAGAACGGCCTATTATAAATCATTATCGTAAATTTCCGTTCAATATAATAACATGCGTTGTGTCGCGCAACAATATTTTATCAATAGAAACGTTGCGATATTTCGTTTGAAATTAGAATCAGTACCTACCGTTTCCGCTTCCGTTCGATATTTGAACTCGTGTTTGAATTAAGAACGTCGTTCTAAATAAATGATAACTGTCGATATAATTCAAATAGAGAATGCGACATTCCAGATTGGGAACGATTTAAGGAATTTAATTTTTTGAAACACCTGAACCGTTCAGAATATTTTGTTCGTTCGGTAACAGATAGCAAGGGAAGAGGCAATAACCATTAAAAGCTTGCGGAGGGCCGTTCCGAAAGTTTTCCTTTCAATAACGCGTCTAATATTCAAATTAGAGGCACTAAGGCGAGGAATTCTCAACGATATATCATCGAAGCTAATCAGATTTTTCCTTGCTTCGTACATTTCGTAAAATGTTTCGGGGATTAAATAGGGTACGTAGAGACGAGGATAATTTAGTAGTTTTGTTGCAAGATTTTATGGGAATACTTATTGTGTTAAATCTATCATTATTGTTTAAAAAATTGGTTGCTATTCGAAATTCCTATATAAAAAATACATGTAATAAAAGCTCAGCTTATGCAGACAAAGTTTCATTAATATTTAAATACAAAACAGATAAAACCTCTTTGCAAATCACCTACACCGCGAATCTACATTCTTTATTCAAATTCAATCTCAAGAGCACGCATCAAATCTATCATATGTAATTTCAAATTTCGAACGCGTACCTATACCCCAGTGAGGAGACATTTATTCAAATATGGCGTAACACAAATGTCAAATATCAAAATGTGTCGGTTCATATAAAATTTACGAAGGAAGAGGAGATATCTCGAAGGCAATTCCTCGATCTTGGCGAACTCTCAATACACTCGGGCGCCATAAAAAATAATTTAAATTGCTCTTACAGTGACTCGCTATCGCTTCGAACATTTGCATACTAAAATAATGCAAAAATCTATGCGCGGAACGCACTCAGAGCGCGTTTTCGTTGACCCACGATATTTAAGCTGACGTGACGTCGATTACAAGTACGGTATATCACAATCTTAATATTGATATAAGACGGTCTTTTATTTGTGGTTACAAAATAGAATTCTTATTATGAACATTGAACACTGTAAAGTTAAAAGCATTGTCAAGTTTTATGTGAATCATATTAACTACATAGTTCATTGTGTGTTTCTGCAAACATCTACATGACACACAATTAGCTATTTTTAAATATATTTAAATTAAAATTGTGTATAATTTGAATAATACAGGAAATTAGTTACCGTAGTAAATGTTTTATAGGTATAGGTAAAAAGTTAATTATGTTTATGAGAACAGCATCTCCTTTGTAATAACAATTGATAAAATCCTCTAAGATGTGTCGCCATAATTATTAACTACCTGAATATAGTGACGATATTATTCCTCGAGTTATGAAAACGCACACAAACATTAGACGCGTGGGGCAAAGAAATTTTTATGTGTTATTTTTTTTCTTGTTTTGAAATATGTGCGCCGTTAGATTATTTATGGGCTCCATAGAGGTTATATTTCGGGAAGTAATGAGGTTTCGTTCGGAAAGGGCAATTTAAATGTGCGTAGATTGAGTCGTTAGGGGGTGCATCGGTCGCGTTCCCGCCTAAGTGAGCCGCGTGATCACGCGTACTCCGAACACATTGAGGTCTTCGAAGAAATAATCAATTGTGGAAATCTTATATAATATTGGTTAAAATTAACCTGACTAGTAAAAATTTAACCCCTTGATGGCGTATTTAAAACTAAAAATATTAATTTGACTTCCAATAAAAAGATAAAAATTGAACCTCAAAGTAACAAATTAAATAACATATTACAAGCATCGACCAATAATATTTAGTAGAATTGATCACTGATACCTACTAGAGAAAATTAAAATTATAAACACCTTACGTACACAAAAAAACATGCTCATTTCAAAATTATTTGCATAAGGTAAGAATCGAACCCAATATCAACATTTCAGCAGTCCATATCACTAATGAATAGAGCTACAGGCCAGTCGACAGCGAACAATCGCCGAACAGTCTCCGATAAATTGATAAACGCCAAAAACTGAACATTCGAATGTTAACGTACGCCAAACGGAGCGTAATATAACATTTATGTGTTCAAATACAGTGGACACGGTAGATAAATTAAAAAATTCAGCAAGTGTACACAACGACCGCTACGTTTCAAATCTGATAATGAGGGAGCGGTTATAAAAACTCTTTTATTCATAATTTTTATTTATATTAATTAAACATGGCGCTAAGTGTACCGTGACGGGGTCGACGCACGTTTTCGAGCAGGCCAATATCGTATCGGATTCGAAATACGAACGCCAGCTTCACTGCGCTTAGACAAGCTTCACAATTCTGAACAGACATTCGAATTTCAAAATTCTGTTTTAATATTTAATTAAGTGTACAATTATCAAAAAGTTCTTGTTTTTATTGTACATTTATGATGTGAAATAATTCCTAATTATACCCATTACCTATTTGAAGTATTGTTTTTGAATTGAAGCGCAATTTAAAATGAAACATTTGAATAAACTACCGAATTAATTGCTTGAGATTGAATTTTAAAATAATAAAATCAATGTGATTTATTTTTAAAAGATAATCATCTTGAAGTCTGAGTTGGATAGTTGGCTTTTAGCTTGACATTACCTAATTATAATTTATCTTGCATGGAGTTAGCCCAGCGAGTAATCTATTTTGTTGTTGATAATCTAGAGGTACTAAAAGACCGGAGGCCCAATGATGCAGAAGCATCTCAATAGGCCGCCATAGTGTTGGTCACCATGCTGCGTTGTTGCATTGTCTGCATTCGCAATGAGTATGGTGACCACCACTCTTTGATTCTACTCATGTTTTCCATCAAGCGGAGTAGCAAGATTATGAGGTTGTAGGTGAGGTAATCTCTGGATCTACTGATCTCATTTTGAAAATTATTTTACCAATAGAAAGCTACATTATTTGTGAGTGTCATAGGCTATATATTAACCCGAAAATTTATTACTACGATATCTGATATCCGATATCTGATATGGTGGAGCCGCGGACAGTAGCTAGCATTATATATATAAACTCTTTGGACACTTTTTGCATTCACAAAAAACACTCATAGTCAGATCGAGTAGAATCAATTCAGTGCACATGCCGTTCAAATATCCCCCAATGTTCCAAAATTGGCATATTCCCATTCGTTTTCACGAATAATATTAGTATTCCACAATTATAAAATGCTTTTTTTACGAAACTATGAAAAGATGAACATCAAAATATTCCCAACCAGAGGCTAAATGGACACTTTTAAGTTACAAGTGTCCGTGGGTGGCGGAAGTAACTTACCTAATTCATATCATAAAAAAGAACATATTTAGTTAAACACTAGGTATGTAATAAGTTGAAGCGTAGTTTACAAATTCAAATAACTTCATTAAAATTCAAACATTATCTGTAATCTAAGCCACGTAACTTAAACGTACAAAATGTAAGTTCAATGTAGATGCGAAGTCAAACCGGTACAAAATCTAAAAGTTTAACTACGAAGCAAAGAGGTCGTTGCGGTACCTAAAAATAATAATTCGAACGAATTAATATGAATTATTGTTTACGGCGCACAATTACTAAATTCAAATTGCACTAATCCACAGCTCTCATTCATCGGATAAAACAATAATATTTTCTCATACAAAGTAGATCATCACCACATAAACATATCAACCTTATTCATATAGTAATATGAATGTAAATTGTTTGTACAGTTTTGAGTTTTTAATAGTGATAATTAATTAAAAAAGATTATATATCCACTAAAACATTTCCAAATTCTTTCGAAGTCAACGGATCGTTGGACGTGAGACCGGCTTTTAATGCTATTGTTTAATTTTTATTATTTCGGACCGTTACCACGATATACTTTTACAATTATTACTTTTTTTTATTGATGGCCGTTAGCTACTTAGTTCGGTTTTCGAATTTCTAATGAATTTTTTAAATTAGGAATTGTTTTCTTTTTTTTATAGAATTCAATTAACGTCTAATGAGTATGGTTATAAGTTATTACTGTTTTAATTTTATTGTGTACTCTTAGTTAGTAATTATAACAAGAAAGTAACCAATTTATTTATCGTGTGTAGGTATGTTATGTTTTTCCTTTAGTAGCTGTACAAATTTACCTACTTAAGTTATGTAGCTGAAATTGCAACTAAGAACATCTCACACACGGCCGTCTGAGCGTAAACTTGGCACTGTACCATACTACCATACTGTTGATAACTAACTTAGTACCTGATTTTATTTCTAAATACATAAATATGAATTACACCTAGATACAGAACTCCCAAAATTATTTGTCCTGGTTGAAAATAAAACCCCCAGGTTCAGCTCAGCCATCAGGATTCTAACCGCTCGAGAATAGTGTGCTTATAACCAGATATATATTCATGAGTTATTATTCATTTAATCTCCCCATCCAATAATGGCGTCCACAACTAGAACACAGTGTTAATTACAATGTCCTTCATCGAAACGTGTCAAAAGTTATCACAATTAGAGCCGTTGAATCATCCGCTAATTTGTTTTTAATTTTACTTCTTTTTGCAACGGATATCACTAAATTTACATTTCCGGTGTTCATTTATTTCAAAGGTACGGAGAAATGGATGTATCCCTAGTAAATAGGTACTAAACATAGGTACTGGCAAACTTCCTCGATGTTGCTGAGACTGCCTGTAACCACGACTAGTGCTACCCAGTCAAACCCACATTGCAATAAATTAAAAAAAATACAATTATTAAAAATAACATAAAAAATACCTATCAAAATGTTACCCACCTTAAAGTGTCAAAAAATAATATGAATAAAATGTAAAGACGTTTGATTTTAAAAATCAAATAATGAATCACAGAATATTCAAATGAGGAATTAAAAAATTAAATACAGAAATTCGATCATCCGTAAAAATAATAAATCACGATCGAGCCCACGGTGATCGTTGATTCTCACAAAAAAAAAACCAGTCGAAGACATTCGGGTGATTCTTAATATGCAAATAATTAACCAGAGCACCGTTCAACCCTTAACCCGCGACATATAGGTCAATAAATTAAAAATAATAAAATAAGAAACGAATTCATAAAACCGGTTATGCCGATCTAACCCCCCAATTGTTCTATGATTTACATCGATCGATCTGCATATGGTAATATAAAATAATTATTACGGAGGTCGCATACTTAATATGTGAATATTAATTAGTGTTTCCTTATTTTTCTTGAGTCACTTTCTCACGAATGGGGTTGATTGATCGGATACTTGTATTTTGTTGATCGGGGTGACCGTTTTATTTAAATATCCTGTTTTCGGATAAAAAGGACGATAACCTAACCAACTTCTAACCCCAATGAAAAAAATGATTAATTTTCATACAGTAACACACATTATAAAATTAAAAATGGTCTGTAAGGCATGAAAAATAAATTGTTTGCTACCTTAATTCGTACTTTTTAGCACGTCTCACGTTTGAAAGTTTGAAAAGATTTTGGCATAAAAAGAAAGTTTGCATCCTAAACATCATTTTTCTCATCTGATTATTGTCAAGGACATAAATCGTCAATGCTCAATACAGATACATTAATGCACACAAACGATCGCATCGCATTATAAAAAACCCATTTCCGAATTTGTTCGAGCGAACAATGAACTAAATATCAATACTCGGAATGCAACAACGACATCTGGGCCGAAGGGTTAAAAGTCTTAACCCTAATCCTATCTCAGAACGAACAAAGGTCTATCACATATATTTAAACCTGTTTTAACCGATTGATAGCTCGATTTCGATATAAAATGTCGAACAACAATAGGTTAAGATGCATGCTCGCATCGATTTGCATACATCTTCTTTGAAAATGCAAATGATTTGATACGATTTTTACAAGGAGCCGATAGTATGGGAACTAGAGATGTTCGGGTGCGTATGCAAATGATGCGATAACGTGGCGAGATGGGCGCTTTTATCTAACTCGCTCAGTTAGTTGCTCGCGCGCTTCTCATCTGTAAACGTCACACGGAACAACACTTGCGTTTAAAATTCGAAGTGTAAATGGACAACGTTCGAACTTATAAAATTCAAACTTGTAATCATTATTCGAATTTAGAACATCGATTTTAAATTAAACTTATTGTTTTAAAATACAAACTACATGTAATTTAAAATAATTTTTTTTTACAACTTTAAGTTTCGAACAATAATTACAAGTTTATTTTAAAATGGAACATCAATTAATAATTTTAAATTAAAGTTACAGTTTAATATTTTAAATTTGGAGTGTAAAAATTAATTAATCAGTGCACATGAATGACATCTATAAACATTATCGTAACTGTGAAAGACTGAAGATAATATTTACTGAAATTATGAAAATAAGGAATTATTATCATGAGGTAAGTGATTTAATTACATACCTGTTTTTGAAGAATAATTTATCAAATCAGGTTAACGAATGAATACAAATAATTCAATTTTGAGAGCTTTTAATTATTTTCATAATTTTGTAATGAATTATACATACATGTAAATTTAATTAGACATGTACTTTAAAGTGAATCAAAACCTTTTTTTAACTGTAATTTAAAACGGTTCTTGGGGACCTCCTTTTAAGGATATAAAGATATATGTATGTAGTTTTTAGAGATAAAAAAGTGTCTTTAAATATTATAACACCTTTATATTCTGTATAAGTAGTCCGTGTTGAAAGTTAAGCGACAAACATCGCAGGACACTCGGGGCACATATCCGATTGCTACTAACTTACTGCCCTGTTCAAAGTTGCTCCCTGGCGCTAATGAAAAGAAAATCTATAATGGACGAGGTCAACTCTACGTACGAAACGACATGGATGCGGTATCGAGATATATTCTAAATTCAAATACTTACTTTAGGTCTTTATTTATTTTGTAATGTTTGTTGCCAGCTAAAAAATTATCACTACCTATTTGTACCGAAATTCAATTTTTTTACATTCTACTTATGCAAAAGCGATAGTTTAGATGCATGTTTGTTAATTAATCACATCGTAACAGCTGAACAGATCGTTATAATTTATATAAGATATGAATAACAAATGCGCTAGGTTTTTAACGTAAGCGAATCCGCATGCAAAAGTTAGTTTACACATTGTAACCGTTTTTTTTAATTCAAATAAACGGTTATAGTAGCAAAGCTGTACATCAACCAATATCAAGTTCCGTTACTGTCTGTGAGATAATTTTCTAGATGATGTCACTAGTTACTCAGTGTATCTAGAATGTCGCATAATTGATGTATGTGTATACCTGCGGGATTGACGCGGCGCGATAACGTTTGACTCACTTCAGTCAAATGGTATTTACATTGTTCGTATTAAAAATAATCCATATTTAAGATAATAGACTTACCTAATACTTAGAACCAATATACTTGACAGACACATCACTACTGATAGATAGATGCTAGAAATAAAAAAAAAAAACATTCGACACATTGCGATCGACATTCGTTCACAATAACTAAACGCATTTATTCATAATAAAATTACAATTACTTAACTAGTTAGTAAAATGCAGTTGCAAAACAAAACCAAAAAAAAATGTTAATTAAGTAAACCGCATCAAACACTGTGTTCCACCTGGTGCCGCGCATTCGTCCCCACATCTAGTAATTAAGAGGCGCAAATTAGCAACACGAGCTAAAGAACTGAATTTTTCTTTTATTCATGCGGGTACATGAGGTTTTAGAGAAAAGACATATACAGAATGATTTATAATATACCTTATGTTTAATGGAGTATATTCTAAACCATTCTGTGTATGTTTTCGAGACTATAATTATACCGACCATCTATTATTTTGACTGTATCGAGAAATATACTTAATTTTAATTGGGCTTAATATAATCTTTTAATATGAGACTTCCTGTGAATCATGCTATTTGTTAAATGTAGGTAATTATTTGATATTAGTCATATTTGTTACGGTTAATACAAATGCGTTTAGTTTTGCTTCAATTTTTCGATGTAATTATAATTATAATTTGCATGCATACAACCGTTTTGTTCTAAAGTAGATAGAGCCTGTACTATGTTAACCAAACTGCTGATAAATGATTATATTACATAATTATTACAAGTAAACTAAACCCAGAGATAGAACTAATACCTAATATGTATTATTCATTACATAATTATTTGTCGCGAATAGGAATCAAGCCTTTTATACTCATTCACAAACTAGCAAATCACGAGCTACTAGATCAACATTCTAATCTCTAAAAGTATAATAATAAAATAAATAAAATAAAAAATATTAATAAAAATAAAATAAAAATAAAAGTAAAAAAATATGTTTGACTATTTTTTGCCACACATATAGTACACAATTTTCACGCTGACGGTACAGCATTAAAATTGATCAACACATAACGACGTTATCCACATAATGCGACCCAGCTCAGCGGTCACTTCGACAGCGGCCAACCTTTCCCAAATTTCCCTCCCTCATTTCAACCCACTTTTTACGTCAATGTTTTTCTATAGAAACAGGAGAAGGGTCCGTATAAGTATAGGAATAAGTGAATGATGGGGGCTATCAAAACATCTCCCTTATCAGCCGGTCCAAGGGTCCAAGTTTTTTTGGAAAGGATTAGGTAGTACATGACGCGGAGTTTTAAACGTGTGATGTGTTGTTCGACAATTTTGTATAAGGGTGACGAGGCATTACACTCAGAGACCTAAGATGAACGTACTCTCTATAACGTCAAATATTCTCTGCGAACATAGTTGCAGAAATTAAAATTTTAAATTTCGAACGTTATATTTTGATTTAGTTTCAAGATTGGAACGTTAATTTTTGTTTGGATTTTAAATATGGAATGTTAATTTTTGACATAATCAAATTACGAATGTGTTCTATTACATAAAATGTTACCAAAAAAATTGTTACTGAATTCAGGTATTTGATTACATAACGTTTTTAAACTGCAATAAAATAATAAAATAAAACGAGCCATAGATGTAGGCAATTATGTCATAGACAATAGCTGTAGTATTAACATTTCCTGTCAAAACTAATCCCAAATTACCAACAGCAGGACAGTCGTTTCATAATTTTTCCACTCATATTAATTCCTTAATATCGACGGTGTAGGGTGGTTGGGGGTAGGAGGGGTGGCTAGGGGGTAGATAACGGGAGACATAAAGCGTAGGAGATCGCTAATTCATCATAAGTTAAAGGGGTTTTTATGTACGGAACCTCTGCTTTGTAGGGTCCGCAAAAAGCCCGATGTCTGGCGATACAGTTTAAAAATTACACTCAAAGGGTGGATATTAATTAGCTTTTAGGAGGTGATCTTGTGAATAGACTTTCATGCTAGACTTTGAATTTAAGCTCAGATACTTATCTAGATCATGTCACGATAAAAAGAGCTAAATTATTTAAAGGAAATGATAATTAATATAGAATTAACATACAAAAAAATGGTAACATTAAAAAAGGATTTGAACAACTGACTTTTTATTTTGTATCATGCCAACATTTGGAGTTATTTAAAAAAACGATTACTGAAGTAAATATTTGTTCGTTTTCATCAGTTCTTTTTTTGAGTGCGTTATTATTTTCTCAAAAGTAATAATAATACTGATTGGTCATTTTATTGAAATTGTATCGAATCGAATCTAAGTTATTTAAATAATTTCGTATTTCAATAAATTATCAATAGCCTTTAATAGTCTACTGCTGAGCATAGGCTTCCTTCTATTCTTAGAGAGAAATCTTTGGCTTACTATACAACGCTGACCAGAAGGGTTGGTATATTGAGTTTGTTTTGTTATTACCATGTACTAATATGATATTAAGTGAAATCATAATCCTATTAGCCACACTGGGGTAGTAAACAACTAACCGAATTACGGTATCTTCACAAAATACATTTAACTTTTAAACCATTTAAAACTTCGCGAAAGATCGACAGACGTCAACGTCAAATCCGTTCAGAAATTAATTGTATTCTGTTCGAAACTTGTAATCTCATCGATCCCTTACTGCCTGCGAGGGTGTAAACAAAATAATAATGCGATTACTGTTTATTGATTCAGTTTTATAATAATTTCATTATTTGTCATTAATAACAGCATAAATATAGGAAATCTTGACTCCTTTGACCATAGACTCAGAAGTGCAATGCCACCCTCAGCTGTGTGCCAAAGTGACTACTCTGTCTGATGGAAAACATCAGCAGAATCCAATAGTGGTGTCACACATATATATCGAATGTAGACAATGCAGCATAGTGACCCACACTATGGCGGCCTCTTGAGATGCTTCTACATCATTGTCAACTCTTTCAACTGCCTCTGTGGCACAGTGGTAGTATGCGACTGCTGTGCATGAGGTCTCGGGTTCGATTCCCGGGTCGGATCAAATGTTTGTATGATTGCAAATATTTGTTTCGGAGTTTGGGTGTTTTCTATGTAAAAAGGTATTTATATCATCAGTTGTCAAGTACCCACAAGCTCTGCTTAGCTTGGGACTAGATGGCGTTGTGTTAAAATGTCCGAAATATTTATTATTATTTATTATTGGACCTCCTGTCGCGCACTCGACACCACTCAACCGTGGGAGAGCCACGCTTCGGCATGAATGGGCCGGCTCGACCGGAGTGATACCACGGCCTCACAGAAAACCGGTGTGAAATAGTGCTTGCGCTGTGTTTCACCGAGTGAGTGAGGATACCGGAGATCCATTTCTCTTGGATGCCATCATCAGATCGTAGTGTTCTTATCATGGTACCACCGTTGGGATATCTCCTTTCCATTAAAAAAAGAATCATTAAAATCGGTTCATAAACGATGAAGTTATCCGCGAACACACATAAAAAACATATATATGGTCGAATTGAGAACCTATTTTGAAGTCGGTTAACAAATATAATTCACGAATGTTAGTTAACGAGTGAGATATATCGAATCAGAACAATGTGTTCGTATCGAGTAATTAATTGATTAAAAGGGTACAGGGGCATTCGTTAGAAGTTTTTCTAAGCCCTCCGCCCTTCGGCCCTCATACGACGATTTTAAAACAGGGCCTAATTGATTTAACTTGGAGGGATGTACCGTGAGTGTGTAACTTTAGATGTTACTTGAAATCTCACGAAACAGGCATATTTAAGTGTTCGTTCGATATTTAAAACTTATTTTTTATTTAATTTAATGTTTTTTTTGGGATTAAAATGCAAATAGAGAAATTGTTCTAAAATTAGCTTTCCACTCAAACTTAACATTTACAGTTTAGTTGGAATAGAGAAACAACTAATAAATGATTTTGGTACTTTACTAGTATCATAAGAACATTAAAAATTAAATACTTGTATTATATCAATAGTTTTAAGTCTAATCCCCTAGCACAAAATCTATCTTCTATATATATAAAAGAGTAAGGTGACTGACTGACTGACTGACATACCCAGAGATCAACGCACAGCCCAAACCGCTGAAGCTAGAATCCTGAAATTTTGCATGTAGGTTCTTTATATTACATAAGGTAAGTGAGCACTAAGAAAGGATTTTTTGAAATTCCACCCCTAAGGGGGTAAATCTGGGGATGAAAGTCTGCGTGAGCGAAGCCACGTGTAAAAGCTAGTCGTATCATATACATACGCTAGCTCTGCAAAGTTTTTCTCAATAAATTTTCCCAGAAAAAGTAGCTTTCTTTGTAACCGACTTCAAAAAAAGGAGGAGGTACCTACTCGATTTGACTGTATTTTTTTATGTTTGTTACCTAACTTTCGCCCGGGTGAACCGATTTTGATGATTCTTTTTTTATTTGAAAGCTGGTGCTTCCCGTTTGCTCCCATTTTTTGGTCCAGATTGAAGTCGTTTTTTTTTTGTTAAAATTTGTGATTATTTTTAAACTGCTTTAGTGGTTTAGGCACTAATACGTAACAAACAAACTCACTTTCGCGCTAAATTAGTAAGGATACGCTATAAGCCCAGTTCTAATTAGTCAGCAACAATACAAACACACATTGTTGCACTCGTCCGCTGAGACAATCGATCACTTGGTTCCATCTCATCGAATCCTTCCTTCTTAATTGATTCTCCATTTAGACGACGCCGCGACGTGCGCAAAACCCGTTGTCGATGCGTTGCCAACTTCAATGATATGCCTCATCTCTTTAACTTTGTTAATTATTATTTTAACTTGATTAATAATGTTAATAAATCATTTGATGGCGGTGTTGGTGTAGTGGTTATGAATCTTTACGGGTGGGTTCGAATAACTTACTTTATCCAATATGTTAAAAGTCTAATAAGAATGTATTTTTCCTTTAAGAAATCAATTCTATTTCGTTTTTTATAAAGTAGTATATTAAAAATAATCCCAATTTATTGTTCACTAGAGGTTGCTTGCGGCGACGCTCGCGTGTATGTAGGTAGGTTATCGCAGTAAATAGTAGCTTATGTGCTTCCTCAACAATCGAAGTATCTCCATGAAAAATTTCTATGAAATCGGTGCAGCGATTTCACCGTGAAAACTTAAAAGACAGATAGACCTTAATTCTAATTTAAACGAAGGTACATAATAATCAATGATTAGTAATTACGTATTAATATAAAGATGGCCATTCAAGTAGCGAATAGCAAATATAACCGGAGCGACAGCGGGAAGCGTCTCCAACTGCCTCCAAGTTCCAAGTTGGCCCCAACTTGGTCCCAACTTTGGCTGAACTTCCTCAAACTTGGAACGAACTCGATGAGCTACAAATAGGCATCGGAATTAAGTTTCTGTCGGTTTTCTGTGTGCCTTTTAATTATTTCTTCACCCCGCCACCCTCAGGTGGGTGATTGGCCCCTTACAGCCTCTCCTCTCTATTGACTGATAGATATGTACTTATAAATTCGTAATTGCATTTAAACTCTAACTTTTATCTTAAATCTTTAAATAAAAATTACAACTTTTTATTAAGTATCTTGACAACTTATTAAAATAGTATTTTTAATGAAAATAATAATTAGTTAGCCTTAGGTCTAATGGTAAGTAAGTTGTCCTGCCAGAGGTTGTGGGTTCGATTCCCAACCAGAGCCAAATATTGGGTGATAAGCACGATCATTCGTTCTGAGTTCATGTGTAATTTATCTATAACATGTATGTACATACATGTCTTATAACATCCACAAATAGTGTGGTTTTCTATTGAAAAATAATTTTTAAAATGGGTTCAGTAGATCCAGAGATTAGCCCTACAACCTCAGAAACTTTACCTTTTCATAATATTGATATAGCATAGATTACACGTAGAAGAAATAATCATCACTTAATTTTTCTCATGTAGAAATCGAAGCCACGCCCAACATGTCTATTAGGTAGGTACATTGTTTATTCAGAAATCATTCAAACTCAACTAATTAATTATTAAATCACAGCCATCGATGAAAAACATCTACATAAGTACAAATAAATAAGTTGTGTGGTCTAAAATTAACTCAGACGCAGCTCGACAGTTGCGTCCCGTTCGCGCTCCGTCAACGATCTATCGACGCGCATGGATCATTACCCGGGTCATTCTCTTGATCTGTGAAGTCGATCCGGATATAAATGGTATACTTTGTTGTTAAGTATTATATTCTTATTGGAATTATAAATTGTTCTTATTGGAATTAATTGAATTGCTGACTAAATTGTAGCTAAAATTACATGGTTTATGCAAGTCAGTAGCTATTACATAACTTTTAAAAAATCTTCATTTATAATGTGAGAAAATAATAAAACATTAAAAAAAATGTGTTAATTTTGTTTTACAAATAAAAAAAATTGTGCGTGGAGTCCCTCCGCGCGGAAGAAGTGAAACTTCGTAATGTGGAAATGAAAAGGAAGGGGTAGAAATGGATTTTTAGTGACATCATATTGTTTCTTTCATATTCCCCCTCCCCAGGAGCGTTGAACGTTTAACGCAACAGTGCTTTCATACCCCCTCCATGGTAGCGTTGAACGTTTAACGCAACCTAGTTGGAATTCGCATTAGAAGTTTCACTTCAAAAAATATTGTTTAATTCAAAATATATGCTAAAAATATTAACTTTTATAACAGGTTTCCGGATTTATAGGCATAAATCCGGCAACCGGATTTTGTCACTCTATTATATTCCACAGAATCAGCACTTTCATCAATGTTAAACATTGATAAGGAATCAGCGTGCGACAAATACTAATTTGGGAGAAAAAAAATAAAGCATGGCAACACACTAGACAAAATAAAAAAAAACTATTATAAACATCAAATTCCATCGTCAGTTCTTTTATTCCTATTTCAAACACACACATCAAGACGTCATACGTCAAAAGCCTTTTATTTGTGTTGATTTCTTCGGAAGTTGTCAAAAGTCAAAGTTATTGGAAACTTTTCGTGTAAGACATGTTTACTACGACGTGTGATATCAAGTTATGTGAAATATTATGCCTTACTTCGCGCCCCGAACATCGGTAGTTGACAATAAACGCCTCCCTTTTTGTTGGCGATACATAGATTATGTTCGAAGAAATGTAGACACGACAGTCTATATAATTATGTTGTTGGTGGGTAAGAAATTTTTAAGACGAATACCGAACTGTTAATGACTCCTCTGACTGTCAAAGAATACTAGTATACTTAAAGAATATTTACACTCACTACTTACACATTTCTTCGCGGTGTGGAAATAATATCATTCAATTCGAAGCTAAGCAGTGTCATCTGTCGCGGCAAGTTGCCCATTTCAACGTGGAGTCGAAGAAAACAAAGTATGAACATGCCTCTGATTAGATACTTCAATGGACAGCCTATTTAAACTGCCATTAGCCCATTAAGAAAGGCCTTCTTCAGTGAAAATGTCACATGGCTGACCAATTTCTCGATTTCATATATTTCATAAATAATTTTGCTAACTTTCGCAATAAATGCAAAAAAGTTTTTGTCATTTAATAAACCTTATGCACCATTATACGACCATATATTTCTCAGTTAACGTTTTCAGTTTCACAAACAACTAAACTTTCGTAGTGTCTAATTAGACACAGGCAGCTATTACAGCACAGGAATTCTTACAAAACGACCAACAAACAGTGAGCTCAATCCTTAAAGAAAATTCTTAACATGTTCCATCTACAGAACTTAGTGTTTGACACAATGTAAGTACCTCATTGTGAACACGATTGAAGATAAAAGCCTAGCTAATAACGTGCCAATAAAGGCTTTATTGAGCCGAACAGAATTAAGAGGCGACGAAAATTACCGATGTTAGCCGAACAGCACTGAATTTAATAACGTGCGTTCAGTTTTTAATGTACTTCCAAGGGGGATGCACGTGTGGGGTGGTAATTAATTGGAACATTTTATTAGACTTTAGAAGGTACCGATTTATTGGATGTCTGAAATGTCAAGATGGAGATGATACATATTAAGGATATAGATTAGGTATTTCGAAGGCGTAAATTTGAATATAAATAATAATTATTATGTTTTGACGGGCTATTGGTTCAATACTGAGGTCCATACTCAAACGGGACTCAAGTGTAAGACGCTAGTAACTCGGGGTGCCACTGTTAATTTCTTATTGAAATTTCAATCGTAATACATATGAAATTATAACTAATGTTGTCTGAAACCGTTTCAGTCTAAATAGAATCAGTTCTCCCCGAAGTCGTGTGAGAACCGCTCCGTTGAAGTATAACGGGAACCACGCTAACATGGTTCCCAGTTGACCCGCCAATAACAAGACAATGTAAATCATTGCAGTCTAACGAAGATTGCCGAGTGGTTCCGACCGGCCACGAACAATGAGCGATACGGATCTAAATGAGCTGAGTTAAATATTGTTTAAATGCGGTCTTTTGGTTTAATCATAGGCTCGGCTGGCTGATCTGCAGATAGGTGGACGTTGACTCCTCGCTTCCTCGTCTACCACATATGTCTAGGAATTGGGAATTGGGAATATGGGTTAATAATAAAGGATTTTTTTTGCATTGTTAATGTGAGTGAGTGTTAATAGAGAAAAAAAAAGTTTTATGTTGCATAGTTATAAATGAAATACGGATCGTTTGGTAAATATAAAAAAGCCCTCTAGATATTTCTATCATCAGTTTATGCCTAATTTCATATAAAATGAACACTAACAGCCATTCAATACGTAAACAATACACAAGTACAATAGCGAGCACAAGTGCGTCTGAAACCAAAGCTAAACAACAACCGAATAAATGTCCCGCTACGGCATAACTTGTACGCTCCGCTGTACACCCACACTTGATTTGTGAACTTGGGATCGGTCAAAGATTATATTGATTGCAGGTATTTCAAACATCGTTCATTCTAAAGTAAAATTTTTGACATTTATATTTATTCTAATATAAACTCTGGGGTTCTATGTAGATAACCTTCGGTCCTATAATAATTTCTTCGTTGTCCGTCTCACACGTCTGAGTTCGTCGGCTCATCCTGTTTTGTACAGTCCGTTCTTCTTTGGAATGAGCTTCCGCTCGAGGTCAGGATGGCTACCAACGTTTTTATATTCAAAACAAAAGTAAATCACTATTTATTAAAATAGCTCGCCTAAATAAATCGAATCAACCAATACATAAATAACATCTCATTCTGGTTATGATATTTATTTGTGTATGTATGTATTTATATATATTTTAGTATGTGTATACATATGCATCTACGTATTATGTGTAGTGTATGGTAAGTTGATATAATATGTATGTGTTATTTTACAAATAACCTAAATGTATCTACTTCCTATTTTCTCTGCATCACTTAGGTTGACTGGTAGAGAATGCCTTAGGCATTATTTCCGCCTATGTACCTAAAGTGCATGATGTGTAATAAATAAATAAATCAAATAACACTTGCTCGACTCATTTGAGACAAAAGCGTATACAAAACATCAATTGATAGACATGTTATCATCATAACATAACGGTACCATGTAAGTTCCTAAGTATATATTATGAATATTACTGTTTTTTGGTGTACAGATTCAAAGAATGCAGATTGAAAACCATGTGGCTTTTTATGTCTTCATAGCTTATCATTAACCATCTACGTATAGGTACCATTTTTCCTTAGGTACAATATTGTTATAGATGTCCCATCTGTTGATAATAACTACTCTACATCTTTAGAGTAGGTGTGAATATTGGATTTTATTGACACCCCCACCCTAAGTGCAAGTTTTTGATTTAGTTCCCGAACTACAAGCAAAACTTGTTATAATAACATTACCGATTTGCGAACTGTTGAATTGAGGAATACTCCCAATGTAGGTATGTGCAGAAAGAAAGTGATAGAAATATTGTTCTAAACATATTAGTCTGTTTAAATAAATTCGTTAATTTATAATATTTCACTGGAGTAATGAAAATGCCAAGATGTCGTCTCCAATTTATTCGAAAATGATGGCCTAGTAAAAACTCAAGTGTCAACTGTCTGTCAAATAGCTCAAAGACATGTATTCAATTTAAAAACTATAAAAAACTAAAGCTTCTAATTTTTTAAACAAAATGTCAAAACTTTTTCTTAATCGATTATTCCACATTCAAAATAAAACTAAACGGCGAGCGTCGCGCGTGTGTTTTATCAAAACAACGCGGCACTACACAAATTCTAATCGCGTTCCTGAATTAACGGGAACATACGAAAATTCAAATGTGGAACGCCGGAATCACCAATCGGATTATCGTTCTACATGTATAAAAGACGAAAATTCCCGTTCTTACCCCTTGCCCGACACCCCACGACGACGAAGGGGGTGTACGGGGCGGGGGATGGGGGAGCGGTGTAGCTAATGGCAGTACCACTCGGATTCATTAGTAAATTAGAAAGCGGATGAGTCCAAAGTTACGAAAATTCAATATCTAATAATGATCAACTCTTACCTGCCTATAGTCGATTGACGGCTGTTTGAACGAAATTTCGCCTTTCGAACGTCGTTTCTATTTGAATTTGTCAATCCGACTTTGTTCTGAATTGAATTATTTAGTTTTCGATTCGACTCTCTCTGTGGGTTTCGTGTTTGTGTAGGTGAGGTGTTCATGCTTCGCGGGTTTTGTTTTGTGAAACGATTGCTTCTAGAGAACCTTGGGAAAAAAACATATATTTTTATTTTTAATATCAATTAAAAAAAGAAGCGTACAAAGTCTTCCATACCGAAAGTTCTAAACGCCTGTAATTGACAGGTGGTTTTATTTCTAGTTTTCCTTATTAGATTAAAGAGACGTCGCATAAAACAAAATTAGAAATCTGAAGGAGTATAATCAAATTACAAGAAGATTTTTTATTAAAAATCACGTTGTTCGTCTATTATATTGAACAGTGAACACTTAATATCTCAATGTCAGCTTTAATTTAGACGCATCGAGTTACCTCCAACAGTTTTATTTGAAGGCAAAGGAAATTATTTTTGACGGCCTACCTATACAAAATATATTAACATGAGCACCTCAAGAAATGAAAAACCGAATGCGGTTTTTTACAGTTAACTAATTTTTATTTTACTTGAGAAAGAGAAATGGACATAGGTACAAAATCAGTTTTATTTTTGAATTTAGAAATGCATCGTTAAATTTAAATTCATTAGTAAAGTTGACGTACACAAATTAATAGGCAAATTATCGGACAATGGTCAGACAGTCGGAGGACGAAGACGGCGAGGGTCAGGGACGAGGGTAAATAAAGTCCATGAAAAACGGACACAAACACATTTGTTTGGACACGTATGGTAAATATATTATGTTTGGCTTTTGTAGTAGTTATTTTCATGAGGATAAATATCGAAACTACTTAAACGATGATACCCAGTTCTATTCTAGAACCTAGAAGGTACCAAATAACAGTCATTGTTCACTAGACCGACGAGTGATTGTGTAAAACACATGATATATTTAAAAAACCGTACACGTAATAAAATATCGTCTTACTACATACTCGGTAAAGCTTAAGTTTTCTCGCTTCACTGGTCTAACGAGAACGTGTAAAGTGAGTTTATATTTTTTACAAAAATAATCGTTTTCCTTTAATTGAGCTCTAATGATTTGAGCAAGAAGGTTCTACAATCTACAATACAAAATTAAATATCTCTATAAACGCTAGTCAAAACAAACATTGACATCCTAATACGGTTACTTGGTACGTAAAAAAGGTTACCGAAGCCCTCCGTCTGAGCCAAGGAGGGACCTTTATCATATTTATTTTATTTCAATTCGGTACGAATTTAATCCTTTTCCATTAATTAGTGACCGCTCCCCGTATAATGTGGGGTCTGGGGGACCCCTCGCGAGTATGCGTTAATTTTTCTTGGTGGCCGCCGCAGGGTTGAGTGTGGTATGAGTCATGGGCGATTGACATTCGAAATTCAAAAGTGTTTATGGTTCAATATTGTATTTTTTTATTTCAAAAAAGTTTTGATTCACCTACTAAAAAAGCAGTTTTTTGGTAGTTTTAATAGCGTATTAATGTAAGTTAATGCATAGTTTTAATTTAATTATGTATATAATTAAAATAGAGTAATTCAACAAATAGGGTGACAAGCCCCTCAACTTTCGAAGCATAAAAAATAAAAATTCATGAACACTTCACCGCGACCACTGGGCTGTGTCGGCTCTCACCGAAACATATAAGTTTTCCTTCATTATCATTATTTTATTATGTTCTAGAAACGTACTCATTTAGATTCACCCGTATGTTATCAGATCTAACGTACCATGTATCATATTAATTGGTCGTTTCATGTTAATTATAATTAAATCTTAATTTTTGGCGGCCATTCTTTTTTTTTGTTAATTCACTTTTTACTGTTAGATTTTATAATCCTCTTGGTACTTACACGTGCCATTTTTGTTTTTAATGTAAATAGTCGAATCTTAATTGTTTTAATACTACCTGAATGAATTTACATTGTTATCAAGGCTTAGAAAAATTATAAGAAATCATCTACCATATTTAACAGGACCCGCATCTATGATAACAAAGATTCCAAATTTAAATTTACGGGAAATAAAATATGCGTTGTGTTGACATACGTAAGTATACCATAAAGTATAATAAATGTCAGTTTGACAATGTCTTCGCTGTAAAAACACACATCGTCATGTTTTCAGTTATTTATTTTTCTTTTGTTGTCATTATCAGTCATTAGGAACGAAATGCCGATGTGATTACACACATTCTTAAAGAACATTTACTCTGACTCATGTAGGACGAACGAGTGTTCCCTGTGCCAAATTAGACAAAAACACACCCACACATGTATCATAGATGAGAAAAAATTTAAATAGAATGGACATTTATTTTATTATTTTTATACTCGTATATTTACATACTCAGTAATTATATCTTAGTTTTATTATAATAAATAAATATAATGATATTCCTTTTAATAACAGAATTCATTCAATTCATTCAAATGTTTCGACAGCTTGCATCCTATTTACAATATTTAAAAAATATTTTACTTGGTAAATATAATATGTAGGTATAGCTATGTACAGTCTGTTACATAATATTCTTATTCTAACTCAGATATTTCGATAAAACCACAAAATTTTATATTTACCTACTCTAAATATTTATATACTTACCAATATTATGAACATTTTGTTTCATCTCTCGGAACAAAGAAAATTTTAACCAAAGAGTATCAAAAACAAATCTCATTCGATTAGTTATGAACAAAGAAGGACGACATCGCCTCAATACGGCCTGATCACTGTTTCAAATGAATTCATTGATCGGTAGACGCCTTTAAATTTCGACAATTGAATAAGTTTGAATTTGTATAAAGTTTAATATAAATAGGCAGGCAATATTGTTTTCGTTGTCGCAAATCACAGTTAAACTTTTGTCTATGTTTAATCGCCATGAATTACGATTACGATTTTCAAAAAAAAAATTCCACTTTAAAAAAAATCTTTTCTTTTCTTTTTATTTGACCATAGGCAATGATGATTGATGACACTAGCAACACACTTGTTTAAAAATGGAACCAAACAATCTAGTCTTCGATTTTTAAATCTGCACGCATTCAAATGACAATACCAAACAAAAGAAATTTGCTTCTAATAAAAGCGCCATTTTGATTCAAAACCCGCCAAATCATCTCCATCAAGCTACTTTGATTGGTCAACGTTAACTAGACCACGATATTTGGAGGCAACTGTAATTCATTGACTCATTAAACATAATACCGTTACAGTAATTGTTCGCCGTGAGACTACAATTACTTAGATTACACAAAGCTAATCTATTGCACAAACAGAAATTTTGGAATCAGATGCCTCGGATAGATTATGTACGTGGTTCTTCGCCAGCTGGTCACCTTCCATTTTAATTGTCGGTTTGGTTAGGTAGTAACGGTATTTCTCATTGATTGCTATCTCTTTTTAAGTAAATTCTGATTCTTGTTTTAAAATCTTTTTCGTGTTATATCTACATACATATATCTAGATATAATTATTTTATTATTTAAAGGGTAGGTAGTCAGAGTTCCATTATACTGTCACATTTTGCTTACCTAGAGTCCAATTTAAGTAATAAAATATTATAGACGAACCTTATTTCCAAGTTGAGGCCTATTTCCAGCAGGGGATTGTCATGGGCTGTTGATAATGAGATTCTGTACGGATCACACAATATTTGTCCTGTATCTATAGGAAGTTAACCCAATACCTCTACTTAGTAGATCGCTACCTACTTGGGTCAGAATGGTGTTATAAATGTAGTGTTAAAATAAAATATTTTTTGATATATTTCAAACAATGCTATCTGCAGTTTCCGTCGATCCGGCACAGTTTCACAATCATCAAAGTTTCACATCTCTTTAATGTTTGAAACCATAATTAATCAATGTCTTCTCATCCACCTGCCATCTCTCGTGTCCACACAATCGAGCTTTCCCACATTACATACAATAGAACAAACTAAATATTTTGATATTAACATCTATTATAAAAACATTTGAAATGACATCGGCCATCTTTTAAATAGACTTATAAAAAAGTAAGAGCTTTTCATTTTGGCTGTATGTTTGTTACCTGTGCATTACGTCATTTATGAATTGATTTTTAAAATTCTTTTTTTTTAAGGTAATGTAATTCTCGTTCGGCCTCTTCTAAGTTTGGATAACAAAACCTTAAAGTTGAAAATTAATAAATTAATAAAGTTTATTACAATTTATAAAGCTGTCCCAAGGCCATATCTGCTGCTTCTTGCATCTAGTCGCCTATAGGTATATGTCCAGCGGTGAACAGCGTCGGGCTGATGATTACTATATGGCTCTATAGGAGTACCATACCATTGCCTCACAGAAAATCTAGCAGTGACCTAGTGGTTCAAGCGGTGGTCACGCAGCTCTCTACTGCGCTAAGTGTTGTGGGTTCAAATCCCACATCTAGAATTTTTTTTTGTGATTCACAAATTGTTCTTCTGAGTTTCCTATGTGTTTGTAAAGTCCTTACGAACAGAAAATATTCTTAAAAAAATAAAAATAAAAGATCTTTCTGTTCGTTTGCCCTCCTATGCCATACAATTCTATTTAGCCACATTTAAGTCGGTTAAAGATGTTTTTTCAAATTTAATTACTAATAACTCGTTAGCCATCAAACAGTGCGATAATTTCGTCAATTATAATTGAATGTTCCACTTCCTTCTTTAAAACTTTCATACTTTCGTACACTTTCTAGTTGTAAACATAATTATTCTGTTTATAATCGTTGTTTTAATTAAAATTAGTGTACGCACTATCGTCTGTTGTTAGCATGTTGTAATAAAGGGCCCTTCACATTGACTGCACATTGATGACACGATAAACGCATGTATAAATCTACTAGCAACTATGTTTTCTGTGTGTGATACATTGCTGTTCTGTTTTAGTTTTATGTTTGTTTCCTCAAAATAGCTGCAATGTATTGTGATATATGATGTTCGGTTCGGTATTTGATTCTTAATCTTTTGTTTAAACCTTAAGACCCTGTTTCAGCGCTTACAGATAAGTTACGGATAGCTTATCTGCAGATAATTTGACGTATCCTCCCTATTGGTGACGAGCAGATTCCCTAGCGGCAAGTCGCAGAACTAACGTAAGACAGATAAAAATAAGTATACACGTTAACATTCCACTTTAAAAATATTGATCACCCTCACGAAGTGGTCTTAAAGTGTTTTTTACTACTACGTATACGTCTATCAATGAAATCATTGTAGAAAGAATTTAAAATAACAATGCACTCGCTCTGTATATTAAACTGGCAGATTCCCTAGCGGCAAGTCGCAGAACTAACGTATGACAGATAAAAATACATATACACGAAAACATTCCACTTTTAAAATTCTGATCACCCTCACGAAGTGGTCTTATAGTATTTTTTACTACTCCGTAGACGTCTATCAATGAAATCATTGTAGAAAGAATTTAAAATAACAATGCATTCGCTCTGTATATTAAACTCTCAGGTAGAAGTATCTGTCTTACGTTAGTTCCGCAAACGGCCACTAGGGAAATCTTCTCGTCACCAATAAATTGTGTCAAACCATCTGCCAGATAAGCTATCCAGAACTTATATGCAACCGGTGAAACAGTGTCTAATACGAGTAATAAATAACTTCACACATCTTTCACACGATGGTCTGTCTAATCGCAAACTGGTCAGAGCCTGTATACTATAGTAACCAGGATACTGATACATATGCTTATTTTTTTCTAAATACATACATTTAGATAAATTACACCCTTAATCTTGTCAGACACACAATTATTGGTTCTGAATGGAAGTCGAACTCCACAACATCTAGATAAAGCCAGGCTAGCTAACCTCTAGATCACCCAGGACGGGTGATCTAGCAACACAACTTTAATTTTTTTTAAATATACATCAATATTATTTAAGTTTCTACAAGCTCCAACTTGACACTATGCCGCATCATAGCACCAAAAAATCTCAAAAAATTAAATTGCTATCAATTTTCTACCAACCAAATCCTGTTTCAATCACATCAATAATTGTTAATTTCTCTTACGTAACCATGTCATGGCACCTCAAAGGTCCAGTGACGTGACCAAGGGCATTTATTCCTACATCATGAATGAGTCAGTGAGTGAGTGAGCTAGAGCGATCAATCAAGTTCAATTGAGCGCCTCACGCTACGTAATGCACCGGTTATTTGTAATACGCGATAAAAATTATCGACCATAGACGAGTTCTTTTATTTTGTTACAGTAGTTTGTTAACCGACTTCAAAAAAGAAGGAAGTTCTCAGTTCGAACGTATATATTCCTCTTCTTTTCTCTTCTTTTTTTTTAAGACAACTCCCGCACTAGGAATAAATCCTGTGTCGCGGGGGACTTTACAAACATACATGAAACGGACACAAAGAACACCCAGACTCAGAACAACAATTTGTGGATCACAAAAAATGTTGTCCTACGTGGGATTTGAACCCACGACACTTGGCGAAGTAGGAACGGCATGGTGACCGTTAAACCACTAGGCCAAACGTGCAGTCGACTATATATATTTTTTTCTTTATGTGTGCGCGGATAACTTCGTCGTTTTTGAACCGATTTTGATGATTCTTTTTTTTTATGGAAAGGAGATATCCTACCACGGTACCATGGAGGTACCATGATAAGGACATTGAGATCTGATGATGGCATCCAAGAGCAATCGAGTCAAACCTTGAAGTCATTTTTTGATTTTTTTTAAATTTTATATTTATTGTTGGTTGGTAACATTGTTGTGATAATTTAACTTTTTATAATTCTTTAAAGTTACGCTAGATGGCGTCGTACGGCGTTAAATATTAAATTCACCCGAATTTTAAGTTAAATCATTGTATGTATTTATATAGGTAAAATACAGTAAAGGCTACAATTGTAGATATACGACAGATTTATTTTGTCTATGGCAAACTTTAAAAGTTGAAAATCGCATTTAATAAAAAAAAAAAACTCTAAATTACAAACTTTTAGATACTACCTACTATATATTTATCATTCAATGATTAGAAATGAATTATACCTAGGCACATAGGAAATGATTATGCTGGTCACACGATCATTTGACTTCAATGGGATCGAACCCATAACCTCTGGTTTCACAACAATCAGTTAGTGCAACATGACCAATTAATATTAAAATAATGATACACAAACCGACTTAACTAAATAAATTATAGTCAAATTTCGAGGAATAATCAATTTCTACATTGTAGAGATGCCTAATCTACCTATTGTATGACTCAAGCATCGAATCTGTTTCCAAGTATTAGAGTCATCAGTCATTACACCGATTCTAGTTACTAAGCCATTAGTCTCATCGACTACAAACTAAACATTGCTCGCGACTTTGTTTGCATTAATAAATTAATGTTAAATTAAGAAAGTAGTGTTGGTAACATAATTAAACAAGGCAGCCATCTTTGTTTTCATCTGCAACTAGTATTGTTCAATGCGTATTGTAAAGGTGTTTCATATTGTATTTGCGTTAACGTTTTAATAGAACTATTTTGATGAGATTTAATGTCTTATAATATATTTCAATACGATATATAAACCTAATAATACAAAAAGAACTAATGAGGCAGACCTATCAATTATTACTGCTTTTATAATAGCTGACCAATTGAACCAATCGGGAAAAGTGTTACAAATCCAGGTACAAAATCTGTGCTACTTAATTTTGAATGTACTTAGTTTTGAATGGCAAACAAAATAACAAATTTCATAGTAATGTCATTCTCCAACTGAAGGTAGAAACGTCTGCCTGCCAAATTCTACTGAGAATATTATTATTAATATGCATTTCTAAATCAAGTTATCTATGCCCAGCAGTGGACTGTTAAAAGTTATTGATGATAAATGTACAATTATGTACATATTTCATAAATAAGTTAACTCCAATTAACGTTAAGGCGCTCAATTAAAAAGGCTGTAAACACAAAAAAAACCGGGCGTAACTACCTCCGTCAGTGTGTAAACCCCTTATCTGTTGATCGTATCTGTGCAGGCAGCATGCAGTCACGCGTGTGTGAGCCTTCTTTAACTTTCTTTGGATAATCATTTATTATTTTCGTACATTTAAATAGGTTCTATCTGTATAATATATAAAAACATACTAATGTATTTTGTTCGTATTCCACAGCTTAAGCTAAGATTGATAGTGGTCTAAATAACGCTGTATAATATAGGTAGACATCTAGTGCCTCTTGCACTGTTTGTAGTCGTGAGCCTCCTAAAAGGCTCAATCAAAAAGTTTTTTGTTGTAAATTTGTAGTTTGAGAGTAGGTATATATGTATAAGAATAGTCTATGCCAATTGCCACTTCAGCATACTTGTCATATAAAAAAAAATATACACATAATTATCTACAATAGGTAGCTCATCTCTTCTCACATGGAAATTTAATATCATCATTACTGACCAGTGCCTTCCTTACTCTACACTTGCTTGCTACTTTAGTGGTAAAAAGTCAGAGTTTTTTTTATGATACATCTAATAATGGTGATAATAGATCGTTGTCTATAAATCACCATTGTATATAATTAAAATCAGGTATTTCAAAACAAAGCCTTTATTAACCGAATCATTCACCAACACCATTGACGCCAATACCACTTCCGGTGATGGCGCTGATAGGCTGAATGCTACCGGAAGTACCGTCATATGGGAACCAGTAATTAGATTGAATTAATTCATTTGCGTACGCGCATGTGAAAATATTCGCTTCCTTTATGTTGTGAACTGTGTATTGTTTATGGGTATTGATGGATATCGATATGTGAGCTCAGAATTATATACACTGTCATATTTGTCTATATTCGTATTTATTATAAAATATATAATATGTATGTATTTACAAAAAAAAAGTATATATGTATTTATATCAGTTGTCTAGTACCCATAACACAAGCACTGCTTAGCTTGGGACTAGATGGCGTTGTGTGTTAAAATGTCCTGATTATTTATTATAATTTATTTATAAAATCTGTGGTTAGATCTCTATGGCACTTGATTGTAGAACTTTCTAAAAAAAATGAACCTGCTAATATTACTTTACTCTGCCTGATGAAAGGCATGAGCAGAATCCAAGAGAAGTGGTCACCATACTCGTTGCGAATGCAGACAATGCAACATGGTGACCCACACTTCTTCATCATTAGACACCCGACTACAGGTTTTCGAAAATATGCTTCTTTTCCTAACTCTTGTTTCCTATTGTTACAGAGAGCCACACTGGCCGAAAAAGAAGTGACCACGTTAAAAGAACAACTAGCCACCACTAGCCCCACTCCACTCCAAGCTGCCGTTCCTAAAACCAATGGCTCCCACCTAGAACCCACCAGGGATCAAGCCACGGAGACCAGGATCGATAGATTTAGCCCCGACATCAAAGACGAGAAGGAATTGGATGACGACGTAGAACAGAAGATGGAGATGGCCGCGACCGGCAGGAGTAACAGCAACTCCTCGAGGAGCAGTCCTGTGGTGCATCAGGGTAGCAACCTGGAGAACGAATTAGCTACTAAAGAAAAAGAGGTAAGTTAGAAACATTAAGAAAATAGTAGAAGTAAGGAGAACGACTGCCTCGTTGGTCTCGCGGTTGGCGTGTGCGACTGCTGATCATGAGGTCTCGGGTTCGAATCCCGGGTCGGACCAAATGTTTGTATGATCTACAAATATTTGTTTCGGAGTTTGGGTGTTTTCTATGTATAATGTGTACGTATTTACAAAAAAAAGTATATATGTATTTGTATCAGTTGTCTAGTACCCATAACACAAGCTCTGCTTAGCTTGGGACTAGATGGCGTTGTGTGTTAGATGTCCAAAATATTTATTATTATTATTATAACGAATGAGCATCATCTCATTATCTAGATTGTAGGTGTATCTGTAGTTTTAAGGGGTTTTCTATTAGTAATAGTAGCTTTTGCCCGAAGCTCCACCTATAGCTATGTCGGTTATCGCGGTGTCGAGTAGCACATGTCCTTTCTGAACAATCAAAGTATCTCTATGCCAAATTTCATTGAAATCGGTGCAGCAGCCGTGAAAACAAACAGACTCAGAGTTATTTTCGAATTTGTAATATTAGGATGGATTTTTTTTGATACAGGCTTTAAAAAAATGATTCATTTATTGTGTAACTAGCTATACACGTGACATTTGGTTTTCAAGTTATTTTTTCACCGTTTAAACCTTCCCTGGACTACGACAAACATTTCAAAACCAAAATCAGCTAAATTGGCCCCGCCGGTCTCGAGTTTTAGCGAGTCAAACGAACAGCAATTGATTTTTATATATAAAAATATTAATTATATTGTTCTTATAAGCAACTACCTTTTTACGTTAGATTCGGTTGCATTTAAGCCACATTTAACAGAAAAATAACAGGTTTTTCTGAATCAAAGATTTTGTATGTATCTTTTTGGTTTCCTTTAAAAGTTAAGGTGAGAAAGAGTAAATAACAAAGACAATCTAGACCAGATCTAAATTACCTACAGTACAATAATCTGTCATTAAACATCAAGATTTATGTCACCCTAAAATACAGGCAATGTTCAAAATGTTAGAACTAAAATAATTGTTAGTTACTTCGACACGAAATGAATCACGCGAACAGATCTGTCGTAAGCTTTCTAAATCACTTTACTTCACAATAATATATTATTCAATACCTGAACTTGTATAAGTAGTTGTAAAGTTAGACCAGTCTGTAAAGCACTGTATCATATTTCATCTTAACCGACTCCAAAAAGGTTCGGTTCCTTTCTAAAATAATTCATTTCAGTTCATTACTGAATATTTTTGTATTTATATAAATGGTGTTCCAATATGTTTCTATCTGCGATTGCGATAGTATTTTTTAAAAATTAGATTTATTTCTTTTTAGATATTTCATATTGGTATTTGGATGATATCTAAGATGAAGGTACGGAAAGCTAACGATGTTGAATAGTTTTCACGTCAAGTGTTCACATTGATGTTTTTTTATTAAACGTTATTCACAACTAAATGGAATAATAAAGACGATGCAAAAGCATGTAAAAATTATCCAGGTCTTTTAAGGTGCCTGATTCTAACCTGATATAGGTACCTACATCTAACAGCAACATCAGGTACAAAAGAGATTCAGGAACAATAAATATCTATCACAAAGTTTCAAGCACATGGATCTGTTCTGTAGCTACCAAGCACCGAACCTGAATAGTTTCTCAGTAAACTTCACGTAGGCGTCCTTAAGTTATGACAATCTATATACACTTGACTCAAACGCAGCATCGCCACTCTATTGCTTCAATTAGAGCTGCCCCGAGCGCGTTAATTGACTGTATCGATAATATTGATTGATCGATTGGTGGGCGTCGAACATTTGTTTGAGAAGAGTTAACGTTAATTGTGGTTATTGGGTTCGGTTCCTGGGAACTATTCATTTTAGTGATGCTCAATTCATTCAATGATTAATGAGAATGCGAGTAACTTATAATTTATTTTTAAGAAACTAATAAAAATACTAATAACCTAATAACTCTCACATAAATTCCAAACCTGTAGAAAACCGCTGATAGACATACTTGTATACGTATATCTACGTACATAAGTATACAATGGAACTATACCCAGACAGGCAAATGTTTTTTTTAAAGACAACTCCCGCATTAGGAATAAACATCCTGTGTCGCGGGAAACTTTACAGACATACAGGAAACGGACACAAAGAACACCCAGACCCATAACAACAATTTGTGGATCACACAAAGTGTTGTCCCATGTAGGACTTGAATCCACAACACTTGGCGAATTGGCGACCGCCTAATCAAAATCAAAAATCAAAATCAAAAATCATTTATTCATCTAAGACACCAAGTGACACTTATGAACGTCAAATTGAAGCTATAGTTAAAAATCATAGATCGACACAAACAGAGGCCACAGCATGTGCTGTATTGTCGAGGTAAGTTAGGCGAAAACACCAAAATCTACTGCCTGCCTGTGTCGATCCATAACTTCCAGTTTCCAAAATGCGTAGAGCTCATGAGAAGAATACTGGCAAAGAAACTCATGGCTACTCTTTTTCAAAATCTGATTTTCAGGTACAATAGTGTTAGTATTAACCACTAGACAAACCACTAGACCAGCCCTGCAGTCAGTTTACTACTTACAGACATATTTTTACATTTCTACATACATAGGTTTATGATGAAGTTATACCCAACACACAGAAAAATTGGTAGTTACATCAACATACTTTAATTGTCCACTACTAGACAAAAACCGTGGGAGAACCACGCTTCGGCATGCATGGGCCGGCTTGACCGGAGTGATACCACGGCCTCGCAGAAAACCGGTGTGAAAAAACGCTTGCACTGTGTTTCATCGAGTGAGTGAGGATACCGGAGGCCCATACCCCAACCTCTCCCCACATACCTTTCCCCATCCCCCAAAGGCCGGCAACGCACTTGTGACGCCTCTGGTGTTGCGGGTGTCCATGGGCGGCGGTAATCGCTTACCATCAGGTGATACGTCTGCTCGTTTGCTCCCTATATCATAAAAAAACTTCTCCATAAAAAGGAGGCTTAAATACTCATAACACAATTATTTATCCTGAGTGGAAATCGAACCCAAAACCCATGGCTTAGCAGTCAAAAGCACTAGCCACCAGACACACAGACCATTCAAAACCGTTAGCTATATTACGAAAAGTACTTAAAAATACTGTCGATTTCTCTTACGTATTGTCGTAATATGTACATGAAAACTCAATTAGAACTCTTATCCTGAACATAATACTGTTGAAAGTGAGGAAAAAACTCATCACGTCATGTTGTCACGTCGACAGCGTGTTAGCACAACACTAATTGAAATGAAACACTTGCTCTGATCACTTGCCAATGTCAATTAGTTGAGGAAATAATCATATGACCACTAAGTTATTTCTAAAAGATAATATTTTCTTCGTAAAGCGAAAAGTAACTAAGCCGGTTGTTGTTGATCTTGAGTATCTTAGGCTACTGGTTCAGTGGTTAGTGAGTATTACTTCGGAATCAGAGGTCGTGGATTCAATACCCATTCTAATGGTGTAATTACTTTTGATAGCACCAGCAGTACCGGCATCTTAAAAGAGATCCTGCCTAGTTTGTAAACAGATAGACATGTCTATATTGTCTATAGATAATTCAGATGACATTCTAGTGATATTCGTATCTCCTATTGTTAATTCACTGGTAACGAGGTACCATTTTACCAATTTAACATTAGAAAAACGTCAATGACATTCGTAACTTGACTATAAATGGATGAAGTAAAGTTTTATTTAACTTAAATCAAATATCCTCAGTAAGTCATCTTTCAAACCTAACCCTTAAAAGAATAGGTACTCGTAAACTCCCGCCTGATCTCAATTAAGGGCGCCCTATAAATAACTCGAGTTGCGAGTCGCGTGTCTGTCCGTCTTAGTGGCCATGTCTCATAAACGCTGATATTTATTTAGTGCAAGGATTACCGTTCGGTCGTTCGTTCGGTGCCGATCAATCATCCCATTGAACATATCCTGTTTCCTTTGGCTAGTGATGCGCTTAGTCGATCAATTGTCGATAGTTATAATCCGAGCATCGTCCATACCTAAGTCAATATTTTTTAATACTTCAAAATTTTCTTTAACGATAAATATTTATCAAACGCACAAAAGCTTTTCATAGATCAATCTTTTAAAAAGTTGTTTAAAAAATACAGAGAACAATAGTCAACCATTATGATGCCCTTTTTATGTTGACATAGTGGCAGATCACCCTGAATATCCTTCTCCTGGCCAACGTCGTATAAAAAGGCTAAAATTTCCTTTCTGAGGCGAGGTTTATATTCGCAAGTGGACGAAAGGCTGTTGACAACAAGTTTTGAAGTTTTATTTTATATATGAGCCTTCCAAAGTGACCCTACTCTGACTGGTAAATAGCATAAGTAGAATCCAAGAGTGGTGGTCACTATACTCATTGCAAATGCAGACAATGCAACAATGCAGCATGGTGATCATACCTATCGCGGTGGCCTATTGAGATACTTCTGCATCATTGTTCATTCGACATGACATCGAATATCGATAATATCCCACCCACACAACAAATGCATCCCCATCACTATCCTAACATACTGTCAAACCCAATTCAGCATTGCCCCTGCGCATGTAATTGATTTATTGATCGTACGTTACATTCGATACGAGATGAACGCAGCATCCTTTTACTCGCATCTCCTAACCAGTTGACCGCCTGACCTCGATCGTATAAGTCATCTGGATTGTAGGGGAGCGATCTATCGCTTATAATAAATAAATACTTACTTAAGTTATTGTAAAAAACATTTATATTGTACCAAATCATGTTAGCAGGAAATTTTGATTAGATTTTATTAGACGTTGTTTTTAGCGAGTGAGTGACCCAATTGAACTCCTTTCTCGAATAGATCTCATAGGACTACAAATATTCCTGTATCTAGGAATTGCATGTCACCATAATTATATACATCCCTGCATACCTACTCTAAAATTTGGTATATTTTTCCGTATCATCTCAAGTGATTTCCATTAGAAAAATATAATATAAAGGATAAAAGATACATCCAAATACTACATAAAAGTTAGTACACGGACAGGGCCAGTCAAAACCACCCACATTTTGAGTGGTGCTCATCGGCAATGCGCCCGAAATTTCAAAGCTCGTAGCTGCAAGAGCCTTTCAGAATGCACCCATTCAACCTTCAGAATCATTAGTCCATTGAATCACCAAATTTAAAGAGAAAACTGGCAGATTTGAAGTGAATTTTCAGCCCTTTGTTGGGCATTCAATAGCAGCAGAATTACTTAGAGAGTTAGCTTGATCAGAACGAAATGCTAAATCTTTTCAGGCTTGCACCCTGCTCTGAGATAAAGCAAGCAAAACAGAAATCGTAAAACTAGTGTGTTTTGTAGAAATTAAAAATAGTATATATACCTATAAGCTTCTTTCATTATATGAGTCCTTTCGAGTAACAAAACAAATAACCTCATTAAGTTAAGTAATTCTTTTGTTTGTTTACATTTTGAAGACACCAAAGTCCAAAAAATTATTGAAGAGATCCTTCCTTACTAGCCTGTCTGATTATAGTTTACCTCTTTTAACATAAAAATAAAATACCTACCCCTACCAAGATAGTTCCACTCAAATATAATCTTATCATTTTAATGTAAAATTATATACAAGTAATAAATCTGTCCAATACAAAAATATTAATAATGCTAAACATCAGAATACTTGTTCAGTGTCGAAACTCAATGAGTTTCGCAATATAAAAGCTGTTATTTGGCGTAACGAACGCTTTTGTGCCGTGGAATTCCTTTACAGACGCTATCTTAAAGATGAATTGCTGTACAACGCTGCGAGAGTTCTGACTAAACTAGATACGAACTACGATGACGGCGCAATGCAAACAATCCACGACGATAGTTTTGCGAGCAAAGTAACTATAAACTACCCGATAAAGGCACATAACGTACAACTTTTGACAGTACGCCGCTTTTTATGCAAATTCGACTTGCGAATCGATTGAACACTTTTTCCTTTCTTTTGCTGTTGTTCAGTTTCTTCAATTGCACTTTAACAGTCCTTGTTGGAGAATCGTTAAGATACCTTTTCTAGTTTCGTACTTCAAACCAAATATATAATGAACTCATCAACAACCTTTCCAATTACTTCGTGGCAAAAAATGTCGTCGAAACAAATTTAAAAGTTATCAACAATCAGAAGACCTATTATCGAAATGTCATCAAAAAGAAATAACACGCCACCCTTTCGGCAACTTAATTAAAATGTTCGCAAAAAATCTCGCTCCCTTCTGTGAGGTTGATAAGTTTGTGAGCAGAGATCCGTGGACTGAAATTTTTTCCCTTTTTTCTTGAAATTGTCGAACAATCAAAGCCTATCAAAGAATACATGGCCAGGGGGCTATTGTCGCGAATCCTTGACTAACAAAACCCTTTTATGCTTGTTTATAATTTACTCAATGTTTATGTGGCTTCTTTTGATTTTTGTAAAACAAAGCCAAGGAATAACTTGATGTAAGTACAACTTGTGCTTAACTTTTTTGTAAAGGATTAATTGTTGGTAACGGCGGGTGGCGGACGTAACTTGTCCTATACCTTAGCAAGCTCACTGTCAAATTGGAATAATTATGACTATAATGGGTCAATTAAAAAGCTACCTAGGTTTTAGACTGAATGGAATATATTGTAGACTATTTTGATACCTCAAAAGCATAAAACGCCTAATTTACGCTTAAATAACGAGCTTGCACTAAGAAATATAATACAATACGCAACAAGTTTAATTGATTGACAAGTTGACCAGAGGTCGTGGGAGAGCTACGCTTCGGCACGAATGAGCCGGCTCGACCGGAGTGATACCACGGCCTCACAGAAAACCGGTGTGAAATAGTGCTTGCGCTGTGTTTCACCGAGTGAATAAGGATACCGGAGGCCCATACCCCTCCCCCTATCTCCCCTCTCTCCCATCCTCTAAAGGCCGGCAACTCACTTGTGACGCCTCTGGTGTTGCGGGTGTCCATGGGCGGCGGTAATCGCTTACCATCAGACGACATGTCAGCTCATTTACCCCATAGTCCATTTTAAAAAAAACTGACAGCCGAGCCAAAGCCGAGCCGAGCAAATAATTGTGTGATGAGTACACTTATTATTTAAGCTTAATATAGACTCCACCAAAGAAGACTGACGATGATATATTTCTAGTCGACCTTGAGCAAGCTGTCTAAGAAAGTATATCCTCTAATACAGTGGAGCTAAGCTTATTCTTAAGAGAAAGGTATCCAGAATGTTACCCATACTTCCATACTAATATTATAAATTCGCAAATAACTCTGTTTGTCTGTTTGTTACGCGTTCACGTCCAAACTACTACACAGTGAGGAAGGATCTCTAGTAGATAATAAGATATTAAAGTAAGCATTTCATAAGAGAAATCTAATGATAGGTCGCGAGTTCATACCTCCAAGCGTCGCCATGCGTCGCCTCAGGCATCCACAACCCAATATATTTAATCTATCATCAACTATACTGATCGCTTATATTAGTATTAACGAAATAAAATTTACTGTACGTCATCCATCCATTGAGATAAATGGGTTGCGATGATTTCTTTTTTTTATAAATTGACTATTTATTACGACAATGGACGTTTCCCACTTGACCAATATTGGCTGTGATTTTTAGTGTAGGAGTATAATTATTAATGTATGTAACATATTTTTCATCTTGCGCTAAAGAGTGGGTATTAGCAGTTTGTGGGATTGTAACTCCGAAACGGATGGGCCTGTTATGATTAAGCTTTTGGTCGGCAGCTATATTAGGGATGTTTTTATTGTTTTGAGATACATTTTTGTTATGCTTTTCATAAAATTTTTAGTTAGTGTTATAGTCCTGTTGATAGTTTAAATAGAGTCTAATATATAATAATTATTATTATTAAAATAATTGCAGCGTATTAATAGATCACATGAGACATCAATATTGGAGTCTAATGCGAATAGAAATCATCCATACAATACCATTCTCTAATTTTTTCACCATCCGCTAATATTGAGTAAAACTTACATATTGCGGTATAAGATAACAATGTCAGTACACACCAAACAACCGGATCAAAACAGAAAGCTGCGTCAATTTTTTCTAATAATACGACAAATAAGACATTCCCCACCATTCGTAAATAAAACTAATTTTAGATTTATTAGCCACCTGTTATTGATATCAAACAGACACCTGGCTGTAAAAATTACAATGGCGTACACAGTTTAGTACTGAGCTACTATTTAATTTGAAAAAGCAATAATAGTCGTTCATAAATCATACACGCATTTCTTTTTAGGTAGTAAAACGTTACTTTCATCTCGGCCGGTAGATGGCGCTGATACTAAAATCCAACTGTAAATTATAGTTTTAATGTCACTCCAACGGCAGACATGAAAGAGTGACGCAGCTATTTTTGTCCACACCAAAAGGAAAACACTCGAAATTAGTTTATGACATTTGTCTTGAGTTCGATTTATTTTAATTTTGTTATTTTCGTGGGCGACGGTTCTCTTATTATGTGTTGCTCGTAAACTGATGTGGTTCGACACTGACTTATATCTCATATGATGTGACTGATGATGACTGCGCTCTACGCGCCAATTTAGACTCTATTGACATTAATCGATGAGGAAAGAATCAATTCGAGTTATGAAATCATCTTTATCCAAGGACAAAGGACTACAACTTTACTTAGAAGCGATTGAAAGTGAGTGAATATTGAGTTGCCAGGATTATCTCCACGTAAGTTTTTTCTTACGTGCTATCGAAAATCTATCAATAGGTATACTCGCAAGTACAAAGCTTTAATGTAGTTCACATAACAATAAAGTTATTGCAGTGAATATTTTAACGTTGGTATATTCTTTAAATTGTAAGTTTTTTTTTCATTAAGACTTATCCTTCCCACTACCAATTGGTGACAAGAGATACCAATTGTATCTCTTGTACACCAGGATCAACAACAGTGACCCAGTGACGAACGTCAAGTGGCAGGTAAAGTAAAACTGTCTTGAAGTCCGCAACGAAATTAATCAAAACTAAATCGAAAGAGTTGGAAATGAAATAAATCCACTTCACTCCATTTAAATTTATAAGTTCTTAATAATTCTCCTATTAATATAAGTAAATCATAACCTATTAAAATTAGAACTGTAGGTGTATGAATCATAAAATATTAAACTTCCCGCTCGAATATCGCTTTTTAATAATTTATTGTTATCCATGCGACCGTTCAAGCCGATTATAAATTCTACTCACAAGTAGACCGATCAGCGGTCATTAATTAGAACGCTAGTATTCACTGATAATTTATACATCAATACCGATGCCAAATGGCATTAATGCGACGTCTTCCACGGTTAGATGCATCGCCGAAGCCAATAGATTCAAATTGATAGATGTACGACCATAAACATGAAAATACATCTCTTAAAATAACGTGCGATTATTCTTCGAAAGAGCACCAGCATACGTACGACATTACGGCCGATCGAATTGTCTCTAACCAGAAAATATATAATAATATCTCGACTGATGTAAATCCATGTTTGATTGTAGATGAAACACATGACCTTTGCGTTCTGATTTCCAACAGCAAATCAAAGAGAAAGCATCGGGGACAAGAGAAGCAATCAGATGCCCCATCAAACACAACCTATCATCTTGTCAGAAATCGGCACGCACGATAATTTAATACCGAAAAAATGCCTAGAGTTACATTAGAAAAAAGGACAAAAATAAATGTAAGTAGCTTAGACAGAGCTCGTTCGCTCGTACATAATTACGGGCCAAACACGCGAGGGACTTGAAAGCAAATGTCAAACTAACATATTTATTTCCTAGTATTGAATGGTGTGCGCTGCAGCTTCTCGGAACATTCGATGTAAACATCATCGTGTCGATGATGAAAGCGATCTGCGGCTTTGTACTCGATGCTGATTAGTCTAATTTTATCTGGGTCCACAAAAAACACGACAAATATGTAATTTGTATGTACCGTGACAACGTTGGCGTGACTCTCAATAATGACCGGAAAACGAACGCCTCCGAACCTTCTCCGAGTGGAAACTTTGTCAGTCAGTCAGCAATGTTACTTTAATAACCTCGTAATTAACTAAAACGAAGACGGCTCGTCGAATTCGTCCCGGTTTATTTATACACAAGCCCGCGTCGATATTCAGAAGCCAACTTGATAGATTCATAGCAGCGAACATCAAAGAGAGTACATTAATCATAACTCACATCAATCGCCGGTGAAACATTTCTGTTTTTATTGTAAATCAGTATTAAAAAGCGACAGCATAAGCATATGAATCAAACGTGCGCCTCGAGACGTCTACTATGTGCAATAAATTCGTGAAAATGTAAATAAAAAAATGTGGCGGGCCGATCAGACCACCCTGTGGTACACCTGTTGAGTCTATTACGGAGTGCGCGCCGACACACCGCGCGCCGGCTGATACCATCGAACGTTGGCGGTTTTGTCAACATATCACTTGTCATATATCATAATACGCGATGCGTTGAGAAAAATCATCGGCGGCTCGCCTCGCATGTGTGCGGTGTGAGGGCTGCCGGACGGCTGTGCACGGTCGCCGCACTCGCAGATCGCGATGGACTTCCTTGCAAATCGTGCGTGAAAATTCTTTTTAAATGACGCCCGGTGTAAGTGCGCCCTGACTGCGCCAAACTAATAAAATTTCTACTTCCTACGAAATGATATTTATGTATGTACTACGCCTGGCTTCCATCGTTTTATGATCGTCAACAGTTACATATTTAATGTTCGATGTTTATCAACATTTCTTTCTTATGCAGGTTTTAGTGAAGCGATAAATTATTTATCATCAAAGAGTTCATTTTGAAACTTTTGTTTCTTCAGCGGTAATTCCTGTAGCTTTGGAACAGACGTCAATGGGTGTTATTACACCAACTGTGTATTCTTTTATCGCGTATGATTTAATGGAGACTTAGTTTGAGTAATTAAAACAGCTTTATGATAACAAGATCGACAGGGATTATGGATGGGCGTTAATTATATCGCTGTTTATTGTATGGATGTATTATTAGGTTATACTTCGCACTGTTTACTTGGATTAAACTAAGTATAAAACACCTTGTCACTGTGATTTGGTTTGACGAACAACAGTTTAAGCTTTTGTAATGAAATTGTACGCTTTTTTTCACCAACAGACTTTTTTCTTATATTTTTTTAAGAACTCCCGCACTAGGAATAAGTCCTGTGTCGCGGGGGACTTTACAAACATACATGAAACGGACACAAAGAACACCTAGACTCAGAACAACAATTTGTGAATCACACAAAGTGTTGTCCTACGTGGGATTTGAACCCACGACACTTGGCGAAGTAGGAAACGGCGTGGTGACCGTTAAACCACTAGGCCAAACGTGCAGTATACACTTCTACGCGATCACAATAGCTCTAATAATCCCTTTACAAGTGTCGTACAGTGATTCATTCTTCAATTTAACCCCAAGGTCATGAAATCTGTTTGGTATACCGCTCTCGTACACTTTTTTTCTTTAAAAGCTGTCTTTGTCTCACAGAGCGTCTCCACATTTAATAAGACACATCTGTTACAACTATATTTTGGGGACATCGCCTTTGAAACGTCATATAGTAGTTAGGTGTTTGGTTACAGGAGGTAATACACAAATTTGAATCTTAAGCCCCTGTAATAAAGGCTAATAATTTGTGATGATATAACACCTTTGATGTGTCTCGATTTCTTTTTGTGATGCTGTGAATGTTCGATTGCTCATCCCGTTATTGCGAGATGAGTAAATCAACAAGATGAGACAAGATATCAATATTTATAAAAGCTTATTCATCTTGACGCTTGCTTTCTGTTTCATGAGATTGTACAACAAAGACATGTACTTTGAAACAGTATTCGTTATTATTTTCAACAAGCATATCGAGGTTAGCTTTTTCAGTTTAACCAAATATATTATATAAACAAAATTATGGTTGTTTAAGATATGTCTTGTTACGTATCTTAAAATGTATTTCTTAATTGCAGTAGACAAATAAATATACATAAGTATCCTACTTCCTACTAATATTATAAACGCGAAAGTTTGTAAGTATGGATGGATGTTTGTTACTCTTTCACGCAAAAACTACTGCACGAATTTGGATGAAACTTTAGAATAACGCATAGGCTACTATTTGCCGCGATAACCGACATATACACGGGCGGAGCCGCGGGTAACAACTAGTAAATATGTATATAAATTAACACATCTTTCACGAGTAAAACTTTTTTTTTTATAAGACAACTCCGCACTAGGAATAAATCCTGTGTCGCAGGGGACTTTACAAACATACATGAAACAGACACAAAGAACACCCAGACTCAGAACAACAATTTGTGGATCACACAAAGTGTTGTCCTACGTGGAATTTGAACCCACGACACTTGGCGAAGTAAGAAACGGCGTGGTTTAAACCACTAGGCCAAACGTGCAGTTACTTCTCTCTATATATTATCTACTTCTCGTTTGATTACCTCATGAAACATTACCAAGTCCATAATTAGTTCGATCTCCATCATTTGATCATCAATATTAATTTGCAATTACAATATCACGCGTCTGTCTGTCTGATTACGATATTCCACAGTCAGATTACAATTTAATACGTTTGATTAATTCATGAACTACCTCACTTAACGTTTTTTAACAAAATGAAGCCATTAAATTCATTTCCTCTTGTTTTGATCAGTTTTTACGTCACTTAGTCATTTATTCTTATCGATCAATTAAGAATGGGTATTACTTCATTAAATTACAGTTATGGGGTAGTAAGTGTGGGGGTTCGATTTCTAGACTAGGCGTGCAAAAAACTTAATTGCAAGGTGTTGTAAAAAAATTGATCGTTTAAAGACGTTTATCAGTCACGCTTAGATCAACTCGGTAATTTATCTCTACGAATAAATAAAATTGAAGTGTCTGTTTGCAATCTTGCAAGTTAACAGTTTTTCACTTAATGCTATGTAAGTATAATACGGTACTTAATCGTACATAAAACAAGCAATTTTATAAAAAACAATCTGTCTATTAGTTCGTTCTGGCTAATTTCTGAAACGGTTGGACCGATTTTGACGTGATGTTCAATGGTAGATACCTGATGATACAAGAAATAGCTTAGGCTACTAGTATTTTAGACTAGCTGCGCCCCTCGGTGTTACTCGCATTTGTTGATAAAAGCAGCAAGTATGAAATAAAGTTTCATTTCGGGTCTTTTTTTTTTTAAAGACAACTCCCGCACTAGGAATAAATCCTGTGTCGCGGGGGACTTTACAAACATACATGAAACGGACACAAAGAACACCCAGACTCAGAACAACAATTTGTGGATCACACAAAGTGTTGTCCTACGAGGGATTTGAACCCACGACACTTGGCGAAGTAGGAAACGGCGTGGTGACCGTTAAACCACTAGGCCAAACGTGCAGTGTGTTTCAAGTAGCATTTAAGCTAATAAACTTTCAGCCATTAGTTCAAAAATGATCGCTTATGTTAAAACTTCAATAAAAACTGTAATTATAAGTATATACGGCTTCAGTACTAATAACTTCAATAACAATTAGAGCCGGTAATGACGATCAACTTGGAATATTACACTTATCGGAACGACCGCCATGTTAACTTAACTAAAACCTTATTGAGTTTCAATAAGAACCAATTTGTTCAGCGGCTACCGTAACCATAAACCCCGCCAACCGACTGTGAACCCAAAACCGAGACTTCTAAAGTCCTTTTTAGATTGTCGACTCCATATCCCATATGTAGGGACGTGTTAGTTTGAAACGCAGCACGTGTGAGGAATATGTCAATTCATTATAAACTTTGTGCCGTATAGAAGATGATTTGTGACATATTATAGAATAATGCGGTGTCTGTTGGTACACGAATCCATTAAAGACTTATTGTTTCATGTGAGATACCGCCCAATTCTGAGTAATTGACGAATATCTGTCGGTGTTCACTCATCCTGTGTAATTAGTTCCTGTTTATTGTTCGTATTTATCGATTCTACTTATTTTATCTGGAATTGTCGAAGAAAATGTGTGTGTTTTGTCATGATTCAGAGTATTGTGCGACATCTTTGTGTGTTTAAGTAATTGTTTTGTGAGTCATGTAGATTTTGTTATGTACACTGAAGCGAGCGAATGACTAAAAGAGGAAGGCTCATGTAAGTGGGTGAGTCGGTGAGTGAAGAGTCAGAAAAATATATACCGACTATTTCCTGTATATCTGGTCAATATATCTGTGTACTGACTGAAGCGCTCATAGCTGAGTTGCACTCGGTGATTAAAACAATCACCGAGGATAAGCAACAAGCGGCGCGGTCAATACCTGGATGGGTGACCGCTGGTAAAATGATACTATGAGCGTCTCCGTGATTCGGAGGACACGTTAAGCAGTCGGTCCCGGTTGTTATCATAAGATAACAGTCGTGAAGCCTAGTTGGAGGCCTTTGAGTGGCTTAAGAACATCCAACGGCTAGATTTACGTAGCGATAACGTTGTCTTGCTAGTCCTCAACTCGCACTCGGCCAGCGTGGGGACGTATGGCCTTAACCTTCTCCTGAGAGGAGACCCGAGCCCAGCAGTGGGACATTATGGGTTGTTGATGATAATATCGGTGTACTGAAAAAGGTCGTTGAAGTTCTTTTAACATTTCATACACTTATAAACTAATGTGTTAAAGGCCCGAACTGTATATGAGGATCGTGATAAAGTGCGTTATATCATCTCCACCTACGCCAAATGACAAGGAGGCTTTATATTGGTCTTACATTTCATCGATAATATAACTCGTTTCATTCGGTTCAAGTCCGTAAAACTCCTTAAGAAAACTCCCCCTGTGGTAAAACTTTGGAGCAAAATGCAATTACATCCCGTCGGGAACATTCTACTATTGTTTTTATTAAAATTAATTCTGAAAATCAATCAATTTCCAAGTTTCTTGTCCACCCCCACGATTCTCAACATTTTTCCCTTCACCCCTCGCTTAGACAATAGAAAATGGTTATTAATATTCGCTTGTAAAAAAGCACGGTTGATAAACAATAGGTGTTGTTAATTTACTCATTAAGGATTCATGGGGTGTGCTACCCCCGACGGGGGAAGGGTGGCAAATTCGGAATGATATTGGCCTCCTTTGATACATTCGGTTTTGGTACAAATTGAAATTTAATTTTAAATCAGCCTGGGATGTGTCTAAAACTAATCTATAGGTGGCTTTACAAAATACGAGTTTTGGATAATAAGTAAAATTTTATACACAATTACGTTTAATTTTAAACGCATTGGATAACACAAAGAATAAAGTACATCTGATACGTATTTAGAACTGTTATAAAAATACAAAAATTACGATAAATCAAAGATTTGAATAAATAGTACAATGGATAACAAAACAACCGATAATTTTAATACTTTGAATGACAAAGAGCTTGACCACGTGTCGGGGGTCCAAACTGGTCTGAACCGGTTCTATATAAAATGTCATTCAATCGAATTTCATACAACCCACCACAAAGTACCCATGGACTTAAGTTTTTTCTATTCTATTCTCTCCTTTAAGACTTACATAATAAGGGATATACTTGTAAAACTTATTTTTGCCATGATCAAATAATCAGATCGACCATTGAGATTTGAATCTACGCAGATGTCCAGCTGCTTTAGTTAATCGAACCAGATCTATTGATGTGATTTTTTATTGTTGTATTAATGGCGATATTGAATAGAACACCATACTACATCAATTTCTACATACAATATCGACTTAAAAACACAGAATCCAGTTTTGCATGATAAAAAACTTTTCTGGTATGTGCGAGAAACTTTTAACGAGAACGGATTTACAAAAATAAAATTATTAGCGCCCCTGTCTTGCTATTTTAATTGAACGCTTTCTGCGGGTACACGAATCCATTAAAGACTTATTGTTTCATGTGAGATACCGCCCAATTCTGAGTAATTGACGAATATCTGTCGGTGTTCACTCATCCTGTGTAATTAGTTCCTGTTTATTGTTCGTATTTATCGATTCTACTTATTTTATCTGGAATTGTCGAAGAAAATGTGTGTGTTTTGTCATGATTCAGAGTATTGTGCGACATCTTTGTGTGTTTAAGTAATTGTTTTGTGAGTCATGTAGATTTTGTTATGTACACTGAAGCGAGCGAATGACTAAAAGAGGAAGGCTCATGTAAGTGGGTGAGTCGGTGAGTGAAGAGTCAGAAAAATATATACCGACTATTTCCTGTATATCTGGTCAATATATCTGTGTACTGACTGAAGCGCTCATAGCTGAGTTGCACTCGGTGATTAAAACAATCACCGAGGATAAGCAACAAGCGGCGCGGTCAATACCTGGATGGGTGACCGCTGGTAAAATGATACTATGAGCGTCTCCGTGATTCGGAGGACACGTTAAGCAGTCGGTCCCGGTTGTTATCATAAGATAACAGTCGTGAAGCCTAGTTGGAGGCCTTTGAGTGGCTTAAGAACATCCAACGGCTAGATTTACGTAGCGATAACGTTGTCTTGCTAGTCCTCAACTCGCACTCGGCCAGCGTGGGGACGTATGGCCTTAACCTTCTCCTGAGAGGAGACCCGAGCCCAGCAGTGGGACATTATGGGTTGTTGATGACAAAGAGCTTGACCACGTGTCGGGGGTCCAAACTGGTCTGAACCGGTTCTATATAAAATGTCATTCAATCGAATTTCATACAACCCACCACAAAGTACCCATGGACTTAAGTTTTTTCTATTCTATTCTCTCCTTTAAGACTTACATAATAAGGGATATACTTGTAAAACTTATTTTTGCCATGATCAAATAATCAGATCGACCATTGAGATTTGAATCTACGCAGATGTCCAGCTGCTTTAGTTAATCGAACCAGATCTATTGATGTGATTTTTTATTGTTGTATTAATGGCGATATTGAATAGAACACCATACTACATCAATTTCTACATACAATATCGACTTAAAAACACAGAATCCAGTTTTGCATGATAAAAAACTTTTCTGGTATGTGCGAGAAACTTTTAACGAGAACGGATTTACAAAAATAAAATTATTAGCGCCCCTGTCTTGCTATTTTAATTGAACGCTTTCTGCGGGTCCCATCGAAACAAAAGCGTCAAAAGGAATATTTCGCATAAATTATTTTTCTCTCATTTTTTTTCTCAACACTTCATTGTGAAGATATCGTTAATATTAATTTTTTGACACGGAAACAGCGGGCTTTAATATTCGTGATATAGCCCTTTGTTATTTTAATGGGTGCCGATAGCACGCTCTTTGCATAGACATGGTTTCGGTGTAGATATACCTACTGATGTTAAGAAGTCTTCTTATTGTTAAAATGTTTTCGTTGCAAATCGTAGGGTCTGATAGATTTTGTTGAATCATGGATACAATTTGTTAATGAGTTTAGCTAAATGGAGCAGTATAATTGATTTCCTTTGATACATTTAGTACATAATAACAACAAATAAATATCTATGCTATAACCCAAAATGTCACATTTTTTTAAGAATAAGGTGACATTTGTTTTTGTCATTGAATTCCACGCTTTATGTAATTTAAAATCAATTATTAATTTATTTCATTGTTATTTTCTTTCATAAAGAGAGCGTGGGAGAGCCACGCTTCGGCATGAATGGGCCGGCTCGACCGGAGTGATACCACGGCCTCACAGAAAACCGGTGTGAAATAGTGCTTGCGCTGTGTTTCACCGAGTGAGTGAGGATACCGGAGGCCCATACCCCAACCCCTCCCCCTATCTCCCCCCCCCCATCCCCCAAAGGCCGGTAACGCACTTGTGACGCCCCTGGTGTTGCGGGTGTCCATGGGCGGCGGTAATCGCTTACCATCAGGCGATACGTCTGCTCGTTTGCCGGTCTATTCCATAAAAAAAAAAAAAAAAAAACTATTGTTTTCCACACAACTGCTCTAACTCTTGAATCAAAATGATGAACTACGAAAAGTTTCTTCAATCCAGTGATTGGAGGCTACTCCGAGTGTATGTTTTGAAACACACTTACCATGGGAGAGCCACGCTTCGGCATGCACGGACCGGAGTGATACCACGGCCTCACAGAAAACCGGTGTTGAACAGCGCTTGCACTGAGTTTCACCGAGTGAGTGAGGATACCGGAGGCCTATACCCCAACCTCTCCCGCATCCCCTTTCCCATCCCCCAAAGGCCGGCAACGCACTTGTGACGCCTCTGGTAGTGCCATTGGTAAGTCCATGGGCGGCGGTAATCGTTTACCATCAGGCGATACGTCTGCTCGTTTGCCCCTTATTCAATAAAAAAAAAAGAGCTTTTGTTGTTTTGCTGCGCAGTTTGCTCTCTTAGCCGGTTCTTACGATGTTCACGGCATGAATAAGGGTGGTGGCACTCCATATCCTTACTCTGTCATTACACGGACAAGTTGAGAAGTAAAAGAGATGTTAATTCATGCCGAGTTATGTTCATACGATGACGCAATCCCAGCACGTGTAAGCAGTACCAATTGATGATTGGTAAACAATCGATAGCGATTTAGAGGAGTCAACGGCCGGCTTATCGCGGGTCAGTATTTCTGTATAGTTTAGTTGAGCGAACTATTATCTCGACTACCTCGCGGTGGACGGTTCTCAAACTTTGGGTTGTTGTTTTTTTTTGTGATTGGTACGTAAAGCGTCATATGATGGTATGTAACAACTATCACTTGAGATCACCTCAAGAGTATTGAGTTCTTTAAGTATCCTCCCATTTCCAATTTATGGGGAGGTCTGGGTCTGGTAACCTCACTCACTCGACCAAAAGCGACAGAAGAATCGGTTTAAACACCAGTTTTGTAAACACGTGGTATCATTCAAGCCACTTGTGCATATAGTTTTTCTCCTTAAAACTTCTTGACTAATTTCAAGATTTTTCTTCTAGTTTGAATAAGAAGTACTTTCTCGTATTCAAAACGGCTTGTAATGAATAAGTTTTGCGGTAACAACCGCAAAAAAAAACACAATCCAAATTTAGAGCTCCCCTTTTGTAAATTCGGTTAAAACACTTTGAGAGCCACGTCCTACAGATCGATACAGACATTTGGACAAAACAGTAAACTATTGATAAGTTTTATATAATATTTTTTGTTTGTCGCGTCACGGTACACATGTAAGTTGGCAGCGAGTTGATAAGGTCCTTGCATCCGTTCCGTGGTGATAGTGACGACGGATTCTGATAATCGTCGATATTCAGAGGTCGGTATTTTGTGGATTACTTTGTATTCATTTAAGGTTAAGTTGGCTTTTTTGGTACTTAAGTGGTAAATAAAGTTAAAAATAATTTTAGAAAAAATGTGAAAGAAAATACTTACTTGATAGGTATTTTATATGTGTATTTGTGGTTGTTAGTTCGAAATTGATTAGCAAAAAATAGTGAACATTTTACTAATTTTTTACTTAACGTACGTACATATTAATATACGACCTTCAAACCTTCAAGAAAAGAGCGCACTTCTTCTTAAAAAGCCGGTAACGCACTTGTGACGCCTCTGGTATTGCGGGTGTCCATGGGTGGCGGTAATCGCTTACCATCAGGCGATACGTCTGCTCGTTTGCCCTCTATTTCATAAAAAAAAACATAAAATAACATACGATTTTTCGACAAGAAAAAGAATCGAACCTTGAGCCATAAGGTATTATTATATTTGTGTATTAAGCATTTAGTAAATTAGTATAGATATACATAATTATGTTTGACTCGTGTATTAAATTTACCTACATTTTAATATAATTGAACGATACCAAGAATTAAACTCCACACGTATTTAACTAAATACGCAAACATGTACTTTTCTTATATCGTTTTCAGATAATTTCAGTACAAAATTGTTGTAAGTAATTAAAGTTACCTGAAACCTATGATATCAATATATGGATATCTAATTTACAAATCGAGTGTTCCTATGCGAAGGTTACCGCTTTCCGTATCTCTTTCTCTTCTTTAATTGTGATAGACTGTTGACATAAATGTTATAAAGTTTCCGAGTTAAAAGCCCCCAAACGTACAGACAGTTTACGTAATGGGTAGGTATATCTGAAGACTTAACTAAATACATACAACAACAAACACGAGAATAGTCGCTCCAAACAAAACGTTTCCACCATCCGTTAAGAACACATTAAGCGATTTACTTAATGTCTCACAAATATCTTCAATCAATAAACAACCCTATCGACGATCAATAAGATTGAATTTCAATTGATAATCCAACCGTCCTTGAAATCATCGGATCTTAAGACAGTATTCTCAAAGTACAATCGACTTTAAATCTAATAGACTTAGTTTGATTTTAGTATTTGTTGTTGTTGAGTTATGTCACTGTTTCCGAAGAGGATCGTTACCAATCTATCGGAATAGTTCTCTAAGGACGGTCTAATGCATTGTCGTTAAATTAATGCCACGATTTATGACACTCGGAATTAGCCCCGAATGAGGGCCAGCGATGGATCACTGTTTAGTTTTATTGATGAATGTATTTGAATACAAATATCTGTGACATTATCTCTATTGGCAAGCAATTCTATTACTTATAGCGTCGAAATAAAGCTTCATTTGGAATTGAATACGTTTGGATTATTCGTGTTAGTTATTACAAGTTAGATGGACTTGCAAATCCTCAAGATTTATGGAACGTATGCAGTTCCAGATAACATTAAAAATGTTTACCAAATGTCTGGTCCCGTTACTCAAATCTGACACTTACCGTAAGTAAAGAAAACAAGTAAGTACTATTACACACACTATACACTTATATACACTATATATATATACTATAAATATATAATTCAAAAATATATATAGTATAATTTAAATGTACCTATACATATAAAACTTAATACATAACTTATTGTTCCACCAGAGGTGCTTGTATGTTGTTTTTGTACTTAATCCTATAAATAGCATTTTAAAATGAAAGTAATATAAGTTACTTCTTATGATGACATCTGGAAAAGTTCCATGAAAGTTGGTTGAACCGTTTCAGACGTTGATCGTAATAAACAGATAGACAATTCTGAATAAGTACCGTGTAAATACAACAAACGCTCTCTTTAAAGAATTGCGATTTTCATAATTCGTTTCTTCTCTTTAGTCAATGGTCTAGTTATCTTAATCCACTCCATATGAAAAATTAATACTTTCCTTTTAATAATTACAATAAAACTAAACAAAAATCCAATCAATTAGTTTTAAAATCATTTTTAATACATATATAGGTAATTTGAACTGTAGACTTTTTGCGGAAGACAGTTTGCCTCATAATAATCCATCACATAAATAAAAATGGCCGCCGATTGAGTCAATTTGCAATAATTTTCAGTCCACGGTCGAGCGAATCACCGCGCACTAACCTGCCGTGGATAATATGGTTCGATTCCAAGGGAAGCAATTTTCTTGTATAATACACCGATTTTTATGCTGTCTCGGAACAATGAGTTGTCGGCGACATTGTAGTATTGTGGCGACAAGTTTCATGTACAATAACCATTCGCGAAACCAATTTTCTGATAAAAGTAACATTTTTTACAGAATAACAGAATTATAAATTATGCTTGCATTGCCTTAATCATTGGTAAATAAACTTATAGTATAGACTACTGTCTACATTCTAGAGTCAATAGAGATAGATTCCCACTTCTTATATATATTATTTGCTTTTCTCGTTCTAATAAGACTGCTCTGTATGTTATAAGAATTGTGTTTATTGAGTAAATTGAATTTTTTTTTGTACTATTTGACTACAATATTAGCAATTGGATGATAATTTGTCTTTATCGCTTACCTTCTTATACTTCGCTAAACGATATTTATTTGCTTTTAATTGTGTTAATTTATGTTTTAATCTACTTTGAGAATAGTGTCCCAAAATCACGTGACTTTTCAAAAGTAATGGTTTTTTTTATGCGCATATTTGCCCACTTTACCTTCATAAAAATGTTAAAAATTATATATAATCGGATTTATTTAGTTTATATGCCCATTTAACCCTTCAGTACCTTGCCCAAACACTGACCTTAACACAAATACACCCAAAATTACGTCTTTAGAAATTGATAAACAAATTGTTGGGTGGTCTGTTTATTTACACAAAGGAAGGCATTTGTCCCCAAAACAATAGGTATCGGCCCTCCCCTCCTCTCGATAATTGAGAGGGGATCCCTTTAATAACCTTCGATTATTTATTTAAGACTGTCAGACACCTGAGGCTGAGAAAAAACCGATCTCTAATTATTTAAAATTTCAGTAAAAAACAATTATTAATTATAGACCCTTTGCGAAAAGATTTAAGATTCATAATTGTGTACTGTATTGAGTGTAAAGGATTTGAAAAAGGCATTATGTTTTCATTTGTATTTCCGCAGCAATAGCGGTCTAGTGATTCTTTAATGACGTCATTAACATGCTACAACATACAAGAAAAACATAAAAATATTTACTAATTTTCTATTTTGTTCATACAGAAAAGATTAAATCTAATTTCTTCTATAACTCCAATAAAAAACGGTAGTAATTTTATCAAAAATTACACGCGTCCCATTTCACTTTGTAACACGAACCAAATTTTACTACATTATAATCTCTATACATACATATGTACAAAGTTTGTACATGTGTATAATGTATACAATATGTATAAGTGTACAAAGAAGAGGCGGTTGGGCCAAACCGATACACAATTAAAGAGGAAAACAAGAATACTTGTGAGTACTAATGCTAAGACGAATGTTGCGTAAAATCGACGTCCCCATTCCACCCCAACCTCCCCACGGCCGTAGGGACGCCTGATTTACGATGTCTAAGCAATGGGGTTTTGTTTTTGTTTTTTTAATTTTCCATAAATATATGCAAAAATTAATGATTTTTTAGATTATATTTTGCATAATTTATAAAACAATGAATCAACATAACAGGAATGACTTTATTGTTTTATTTATTTATTTCTTGTTTCTTATATTTATTTCATCTAGATATCATAGAGGTAGATCGATAGTTTTTTTTATTTTTGTAATTTGAAGACTTTTTTGGTTATTTTGTATTTGATAAACAAATCTCTGTAACTATCAGCTAGTTCAAATTGTTATTTGTCTATTGGCTGTAGGCTGTAAGAAATCACGCGTAAACATTCAGAAGTGAAACACCGATAATAAACACACTAAAGAAAGTAATACTAAAAGTAAGACTGCACGTTTGGCCTAGTGGTTTAACGGTCACCACGCCGTTTCCTACTTCACCAAGTGTCGTGGGTTCAAATCCCACGTAGGACAACACTTTGTGTGATCCACAAATTGTTGTTCCGAGTCTGGGTGTTATTTGTGTCCGTTTCATGTATGTTTGTAAAGTCCCCCGCGACACAGGATTTATTCCTAGTGCGGGAGTTGTCTTTTAAAAAGAAATAAAAGAAAAAAAAAGAATAGCTAATAATTAGTAGTCACAATAATTCCCAAAAAAAATAATAGAAAAAGTGATATTCACTTAATAATACATATTCATATTATTTTAAATCAGCTGATGCAATTCATTTCCAGCAAGGCACAACCCTAGCTGGCCCTACAGAATTCGGCGTTTTCTTTCTCTAATTGATAATTCTTGCGCGATCCCTCATCGGAGCTCCTACAATAATACAATTAATTCCCTTATGCCGAGACCTACTTATAAATTTCTTACGCACAACCAGCATTAAGGAGCATACACACATATACACGGTGACAAACGTTTATCGCCACAATCTTTACTTTACAATAACAATGTAGATACTCAAGTCAGTCTAAATTTAAAAAAAAACCGATTGAAGCAGAACAATTATTGTTTTACAAATGCAAATATGTATGTTACTCAATCACGTCAAAGTAGCGAGACTTTAATGCAACTTAACACATAAAAAGTAGCCTGTAAGAAATGTTGGAAAATTTGATAGACGAAATCGATACCGCGGGCAAAGTTAGTAATAAATAAAACAACCCTACATTTTCAAAAAAAATCAAAAAATCAAAATCTTTATTGCTAACTAAGTGTAGGTACATTTGTGATCTTAGAATATAACTTGTCTCAACTTAGTAGCCTTTTACAGGCATTGCAAATTTGTAATACATTTTTTATTAAATGAAAGAGTTTTTTGAATATCGTATGAACTGGCCAACTCTACTAGCTACTAAAATAGTATTTACAATAACTATTCAATTTGAGATCGATTTTGTAGAAATTCACTAACTTTTAAGGCGAAAATTTTACTTTGAACTTAATGTTTATTTATTAAAAATATATTTTGGGAGATTTTGGGATATCTCTAAGTCTTATGCGCTAGATACTATATAAAATATATGACAAACTAAATTATTATCAATAAAAAATCTTTTTATATGTTTATGTACTATTCATAACAGCGATAACAGTATATCATAGATAGTAGATAGATACCATAGATTTCCTATCCTTTATTATCTTAAAGGATAGGAAATATTCTGCCTTCTTCAAAGTGTAACAAGAAGCGACAAGTGTACAGTCTCCTTTACTTCTCTATGTGTCGTGTTCACCCTTCAGACACCGGAGACTTGCAGTAAATGCTTCCCCGATCCGCAGCACATCTTTTGTTATCCGCCGCACAACAATAACATATTTAATGTGCGATACATTCGTGATTCTCTTACTTAAGTAGTAAGTACCCACTCGTACAGAGATGGGGTTTACAGCTTAAAAAAATATTGAAATGAGTTGCCAGGAAAAAATGACAATAACAACATATGAGAATAATAAGCTGCCATAGATACTAGAAAACAGATAAATGTTTTTTTCAATAAACTTTAATAAGATTAAATAAATGAAAAAAGGAAATTGAGTTGGACTTAGTTATGACAATGGCCTTAAAATCGTTACCTACAGAAAAAAACAAATGATCAATAAATATTTCAATAATTTTAATCAAATATGACAGTAATCTCGAAATATTTGACCTCTAATCGTGATGTTATCAAAGTTTATAAATGAATACTCACAATAATAATATCCCGTAATCATCAATTTAGTCAAATGAATTATATTACTCATTTATATTAGTAAAAACTTTTTAAAGAAACCTTTTTTCAATTACAATAAATAAAAAAATAAAGCAGTTAAAAAAATAACTTAGCTATTTAAAAACCGAACAGCGCCAACTAGTAAGTATCGATAATTCAGTAGCGAATGACATTGTTCCGCCCCCTCGTTTCCAGATGGTTTGCCGATTTAGCGCGACTCCTTACATTTAAATATGGCCACCAATGTTCAGTTACAAATACAGATGATCGTCTGTTTTTGTTGATATTCTATTTTATGATTACATCGAACACGCAATTTGTGTAACAAAAATTGTAATTTTTTATTCCTTTGTTACAGGTACAGTTGAAGATTTGGAAAGTTCTAAATAGAAATTTAAGTGGTAATAGATACTAACGGTAGGTCAAAACTACGTCATCTGTTGGTGCAATGTCTGCTTTCCATCCATCACTGCTGATGTGATATAAAAACAATCAGTGCATTAAAATTTAAACCCACTCGATCACTAGAACAAATTTGTCAATATTCAAACCCGGGCGTCCATTAATAGTGTTAATCTATAAATGTCAAACGATCAAAACATCGCGTGACTGTAAAAAGGTACCATTTTTAAACGACTTATCGACTGTCACAGTGTTACGATAAAACATTTAAACACTGACCGTTGAATACTAAAAAGCTTATCTCATCAGAAATGACAATTAATCCATCTTTTTCTAATGAAACTTCAATGTGTTGATCAGTTTTAGATTAATCTGTGGTAGCTTTTAATTAGCTGTACAATTATCTTTGCCCATCTTTAAAATAAAAATGATACGATGTGATCATATTTGTGGTAATGTTTTTTAATAACCTATGAGTAACAAGCATAGATAAATTATAACAAGTGTAGACGAAGAAAACTCTGACAGTTTTAATTATCAGCAAAATAACACTGGCAAATAACCAGTAAAAATAATTATACATTTTAAGTGACTAATATTTGTTAATACAATTACCCCTAAGGACAAATACACAGCTGTAGAAAGTAAAGTCAATACAAGCGTGTATATTACAAAAACCAATTTATGACCAGGAAAAATAATACTTAAAAAAAACTGCTACCCTTTTTAACGTAATTGCGTAATAAAACTACATCGCGGTAATAAAGTCACAAAATAACGTGGAATCGATAATCTCAAGTGGAACAAAGAAACAAATAAAATGCCAGTGGACGGGTTATTAATTCTTTCGTATTTAATATTTTTTAACTGCGCAAATATTCAAATGGGGATTTAACGATTATTTTTATTGACACTTTATGGTTTGGAAACTGAAAATGACTTAGATATGACCCGTTGTTTGACGTTTAACGAGTCAACGCGACGCCATTTTGGAAAAGTTAACATCCAATGAGTTTACAATTGTTTGATGGCAACACAAAATATTTGTTTGTTATTAGCACTCTTAAATAAAAAGTTACTACATTTAATAAAAGTAAATATAACTCAAAATAAAGTGTGAACTAAAAGCCACTTGGTTCCAAATTCTTGATTTCCATTCTAACTACTTTTGGGTCTTTTGATGTTGATAATTTGTTGGTACTAACTATTCTGTCTACCCCTCTACGAAGATATAACCGACATGTTATCTTTTATTAAAGTGTCCTCACGAAGCTTTACTCCAAATTCGTATTCCAACCCTTTAACGTTACCCAAATGTACAAAGTCATCAAAAATCAATGAGGCGTCTTGTGAACACCAAAAGATACGCATTAATCATCTCCCAGCATGTTACGACAATGGACAGCATCTAAACACATCCCTTTGGGGGGAATAACTACCCCCACACACGGTATGTAATTAATTAAAATTATTAATGACATCGCATAATAATGTATAATCGATATCTCGAGTTACAATTATGAGGGATAAGGCCGCGAGGAAAGGTTATCTTTTGCAATTTGTTTTTAAAAGTAACACCAGTTCATGTTTTGGCGCGTAACTTGACAGTGCCACAAGAGTTGGAATCAATTGACATTTTTTATTAATAATCTTTTATATCATTTGTTTACTTAGCTAAATATTTGCCAACGGTCAAAATAGAACGAAATGGTTAATGGTACCCAACCAAAAGGAACTTATTAGTTTCTGGGTAATCGATAAAATTTTCGTTTAAAAACTGCAAAAGGTTGACAAGCCAAAATAATACTACTTTATTTCTGCTTATCACATTTGGAATCAATATTTCTGTTCAAAACTTCCAACGCCAAATATGACTCCATATTTATATGATTAATTATACACATTTATTAGTACACTAGGGTTCGTAAGAAAGGGTTGTTCTCCATTAATATTTATTTCGCATACATAACTTATGCGAAGGATTGATTACTGAACGTATTCCGCCATTTTGATTGATGTACTTAGAGAAAATAATTCATATTTTTATGAATAATTATACATACGAAGTTGCTTTGTTGCTAATGGATGTGGAATAATAATTTTACTTTTATTTGTGTGACCTAAATTTTGTCGCTCCCTATACATTTAACATTTGTTTCGTCGATTCTAAACGTAAACGAAAAAGGTGTTCTTTATTTAAATAATTTGTTAGTCTAATAAAAAATAAGATCACCTTTTTTTCTTTATGGTTTTAATAAAAATTGCCAGTAATATTTTAATGCATCTTCTTATTAAGAAAACTTACAAATTAAATTACTTATAAGAAATCGAACCTCGCCGACACCTAGCCACTTAAATTCACCCATTATCTACTTACTCACCCCAATTACTACGATAATATATTTCAAATATACCACTTAAAAACCTCAGTGCCTAGTTACGAACAGCTACAGTACGGAGCTAGATAACAATCACTAATTGCACACCGAAAAGCAAGACTTTAAACGCGAAAATTTGAGTGTGAAAACTACAGACGATTTCGTGTCAAATAGTACAGGCCCAGTCACGCAAACACCGAAACCAGCTTTCCAACAACACAACACAGGCCCTGTCTTCCAAAAGAACTGTACGGCTGAAGAACACCGTGTCTTTTTTCGGAATTGTGTGCGTCGGGCGTGTGAGTCGAAATGTTATCATACTCAGTATCCTAAGTATCGCATGTCACCCCATCATAAAAGTGCATTTGTTATAAAACTTTTTGCACAAACGCCTTAATAGCTTATAATTTAAAATTAGCAGTCGATTGTACTATTTAAAGATATAGAACATTTCGCCCACGCCTTTTCTCTACGGTCTAGGCAGAGAGCCAAGTACATAAATTCCATTTATCCTGTAAAAATTATAATTAGTCGATATACACATTAACTAATATTATTACTGTTCCATTGAAGACCTTGTTTTTTAAGGAGATCATAGACTTGCAAACCATAGATCTTTTTCTTATTTGAAGTACATATTTTTTTAAAACAAACTCATTGCGATTTTTATGAACACGTAAATGTTGCTAATTACAGGTGTTACCAGTCTCAAAATATTAGTCAGACATAAAATATTGTTTTAACTACATACTGTTTTTAATCTGTGCACAAATACGTATCGACAAACAGTCATTTTACATATACATTAGAGAGTATCACTGCGAGCCCCTTGCAATATTTTAAACTAACCCTTTCAGTTCTCACCCCTTTGATTGCGAGTTTGTGATCAATCGATTGGGCCCTGACCACCCCTTATTATTTACCGATAGACTTACAATACATATACATATATTATATAAATAATAATAAATATATAATAACAGATACGTAGATAGTCTCTTGATTGTGACTTAGCTTAGTAGATGAATCGTTTTTAGGGTTCCTTAGTAAAAGGAACCATTTATCAATTCACCATGTCTGTGGTTAAGCCCAGAGACTTCTAGTACAACAAAACTGCAATTTTTCATGGCTAAATATTAATAAATATTCATGCCGATAATTTAATAAATTAAAAACTTGCAACAAAATCAGATCATTCCTACATATTTTGATGGGATCATATTTTATTCTTTTTATATTTACTTCAAAATCGACATCTTTCACATAGGAGATTCAAAAGTTTTCTATAACTACAATATAGTGCCACGAAAAATTAGTTAAGTTTAAAAAAAACACTGAAAAACAAAAAAAGAATTCTCATTTTTTTAAGTCGATTTTGAATTTATAGCTAAATAGGTACCTTAATAAAGTTTCAAACCATCTTCAACTCTAGTCCCTTCAATATAAAATACGTAAATATAGACACTTAGATCAGCTACAAATCCCAATTATCTATACCAAAATAGTTTTTAAAAGACAATTTCAAAAATTGCTAAACCAATTTAGATAATATTCTTGTGCTCGGAAGTTTTTTTTTTATTTAAATGGTGACGTAATATCGTCATGCTACCGTCCGAAAGAGGTCACATTGTGTACTTATAAGAAGTACACGTAAGTAACTTGAGATACTTAAATAGTTTTTAAAACGATTACAGTAATCTTTCCTATACATGTTTCATTACCACGCAGTGATAGCGTATGTGACTGCTGTGCTTGAGGACTCGAGTTCGATTCCTGAGTCGGACCAAATATTTGTATGATCTGCAAATATTTGTTTTGGAGTTTGGGTGTTTCCTATGTATGTATTTACAGAAAAAGTATGTATTTATTTATATCAGTTTTCTAGTAGCTATAACACAAGCTCTGCTTAGTTTGGGATTAGATGGCGTTGTGTGTTAGATGTCCGAAAGATTTAATATTATTTATATTTATTTGGAACCTACGAACAGTTCGCTTTAAACAGTCTATTACTATACAAACGTAAACTTCTTAGTAACTTAGTGGTACTTGTCCTGTTTTGGGGGTAAAACTGCCGTGGTAATCAAAAGGGCAGTAAATCAAAGATGACCATTTTTATTGCTTATTTGCAGGTGAAATGAGCTTCTTCCTGTCTAGGTTTCAAACGTGTACGTAAATTAGGAATTAATTTTCAGCAAATATATTTGGTATTATAAAAGACTAGCTGACCCACGCAACCTTGTTTACGTCTCCTATTGCCCGTAGCGTGTTAATTTTCCCCCGTTTTTGAAACATTCTTCGAGCTCCGCTCCTATTGGTCTAAGCGTGATGATATATAGCCTATAGCCTTCCTCGATAAATGGGCTATCTAACACTGAAAGAATTTTTCAATTCGGACCAGCGGTTCCTGAGATTAGCGCGTTCAAACAAGCAAACAAACTCTTCAGCTTTATAATATTAGTATAGATACCTATATGTCTCTAGTTTTTAAACAACGTATTTTCATGTACTACCCTCATTTTTAATTTAAATTTCAAAACTCATTACATAAAGAAACCGATAAAGTCCCAATACGTCGTTATGATGTCCAAAAACTCATCCCCTAATATGTCACCCCTTACACACACAAAGACAAACAAGTTTCGATAGGGCTCAATCGCGCTTGATTTTTGAGCCCCATCTCAAATTTGAGTCCCCGGAGGGCCCACCCTTTTCGGTCTTATATGTACAAGAAATGTACATTGTAGTTAGTACATACGAATTAAAAGTGCACCCTTGGGCGTTAGTTTTAAGGGTACTTGTATGTGACAGATAAACTCACTTTAAATACCCTGCAAAATAAAATAACGAAAAAATAAAAATAAAATTACAAAAAATAAATAGTACCTAACCATTTACTACACCATTTAAAAATAACAGTTGATAGTAATCCTAAAGTTTTCATTTCATAATTTTTTTCTAATGTAAGTAAGTAAGATTCTTTTATTTTATAAACGTTCCCATTTGCAACTTTTCCAACTCCCTAAAACTGCAAACATAAAAGCAATTTCACAAAATATTCCATAATGATTCCAATATTAACGCAAAATAAAAACAAAACAGACAGAAGCGTCCCTCAACCCTCAAAAACAAAAAACACAAAACATATAGCACGCATACCTCAGACGGACACGCGGTACCCCTAGAATTAACCCTTTCGATACAGGAGGTGAACAACCCAGTTAAAAACAGGACTTTCTTACCCCGTTATGAGGGATAGGATTTGGCGATTTTTTGACAGTAACCCAATATTATAAACAATACCTTCTAAATTTTAGTAGCCATTCCTTATTAATACACAGTTCTTTAACAGCTACAGTGGGATTTATGTTTTGTAGAAACTTAAAGGTTATAATTTAAATAAATACTATTTGAAATTATATCGCCATCGCCTTTCATTTGGACTATGGGCTACATTATATCATAATCTGTAGCGTAAGTCACAGAATATTCATGTCGAAGTCAAAAAAGAATCGTTCATATAGAAATAATCTGGAATGTGTCCAAATGTCCGCCTATCTAATACATTTTTAGATCAAAGTTGTTATAATTATTGGTAATTTAAAAATATATTTATCATGTAACTGAATTGTTATGGATTCAAGAGATTTTTATTTTTAAAAGATCTTGGAATTTCATCTAAATACACTTGCCTAAGGCGATATACTACAAACAATTAATATAATTCAAGTCGTCAGACGTCCGATCGCTTTGGCGTCGTCTTCGCTACTGACACTTGACATTGACAGCTCCTTAATGATGGTTGACAGGTGGCGCCCTTCGACGGCCCTCTTGCCAATTTGCTTCAGCAATTCACTTGAACACGTCTCGATGTCAACTAGATTTGTTTAATTACATCTACACAACATAGAAAACTGAAAACGAAATAGTGATTGTAGGACTTTTTTCTTATAGATAAGTGGAATATTTTAAAGAAGGAGCTCAAACCTTACAAAATCGACGCAATCAAAACAAAACGTACATCATTAAATATCTGCGTACGATCTGGCACAACTGAAAAGTAAATTAATTCTGGAAGTGGAACACAAAAAAACACAGCTAAACAATAAGACTTGGAAGTAAACCGCACAGTTCGACCGCCATTAATTATTCAGTGTCATCATCCGGCGACGGATATCAACATTTATAATAAACTGGTATTTTGTATGAAGACGTATATATATACATATATAATGTAGGTATATAAAGAACGCTTCGAGAAAACCCCAGAATAATTTAACAACACTTATTATAATATTATAAAGCAACCTTCGTAAACACACCACTATTTAAAAGATAATTGACAAATTTGTCTATGACAGCACTCGGTGGCATTGTCTACCATAGACAATATATTGCTAATTTAAAAACAGAAGTATTACAAACTACTTGCGATTCTATCACGTATGAAATATACAAACCCAGAAGGGCTTAACATTCATACAATGAGTACATTTTATTACAATCAATATACGCACACACATAAACAATTATAAATTCGTCGTGCACACATACAAGTTTTAACGATACTCATGCATATTTATAAACTTAATGTGTATATTATTTTAAATCTGCGCCTGTGTGAGTGAGGAGGGTCTTAATAACAGATATTCAATCAAAATCAACCCCTTTTCCTGTCCGATATCTTTGCACTGTGCATCTCCCCTTGTATGGGTTTTGTTTTGGCGCCAGGTACACTTCCTTATGTTGACAACTAGAATTATTCAGACTCATAACATATTAAATAAATAACGAGATTCTAAAGTAACATTCAACAAGTTTTAGATGAAAAAATATACTTATTCTGTCAATACGTGCGTAAGTAAAGCTTTAATTCAATGCAAAACTATAAAAGTTTTATAACCCACTTTAACTTCCTTTCTATTAATTTATGCAAAGACGCCTGTCGATCTTTCATATAAACACATTTGCATATGAATCACTTACCTAGCCATTGTTACAACATTATTACTTTAAAAAAACCAAGCGTATCCCATTGCTTCACTAATACAACGTTTCTTCTTCTTAGCGTTTCGGCGGCAAACGTTTCGTGTCAGTGTAATTAGGTCTTAGCAGACCAGAACGCGGCCACTCTGACTGCATTGTCGGTGGCAGCCATCAAATCCTCCCTCGTGCAGGTGTCCGGGCAGGCAGGGCATGATGTAAGGTGGGACATCGTTTGGGTTTCACCGCATAAACAGCCCAGGTTGTCACCGTCCGCAAAGCTCCACCTCGACATGTTTTCCTTGCTCCGGCCGACCTGAGTCCGAAGTCTGTTTAAGGACCTCCAGGTCAGCCACGGTAATTCGTGTCCAGGCGGTAGGCGCTCAGCCGGCACCACAAAAGGCTCCGGCAATGACACGCTGTCGCTCCACAATTTGCACCTAGCTTGAGATGGGCCCAAGGTCAGTGGGTCGACACATTTCGCAAAACTCCTACGACTCTTTAGTCTCTGTTGGGGCAGGGTGTAGCCGTACATGGGGTGTCGTGGGTCGCTCTCCATTTTTGCCCTCTCTGCGGAACTCGCCACAGTCCTCCGAACCACCGGTGGCGCTATGCCGGCCAGCGGATACAGCAGTTTGGTAGGGGTCGGTTTGAGGCAACCTGTAATTATCCTACATGTGTCATTTAGTGCTGTATCTACTAACCTCGCGTGAGCAGATCGGCTCCACACGGGGCACGCAAATTCGCCAGCAGAGAATGATAGCGCCAGGCCAGATGTTCTCATAACCTGCGGCGAGGCTCCCCAGTTGGTAGTGCGGAGACGTTGGAGTAAATTATTGCGGGCGTGTACCTTCTTTTTAATATTCTCGCAGTTTTTTCTAAATGTGAGTGACCTGTCGAAAATAGTACCCAGGTACTTTGGATTGTGATTGTGGGCAATGAGTTCACCCTGCCACATGATGTTGAGCCTTCGGTTCGCCTGGTTGTTGCGAAGATGAAACGCGCAGGACTCAGTTTTTGTTGGATTTGGCTTGAGCGAGTTATCCCTGTAGTACCGACTCAAGGCGCAAAGAGCCGCAGTGAGGTTGACCTCTACTTCTTCGAAACTGGAAGCTTGGGATGTTAGCGCAAGATCGTCTGCGTATATAAAGCGGAAGGTGTTCGGGCTGGACGGTTGGTCGTTCGTGTAGATGTTGAATAAGAGCGGGGCTAAGACACTGCCCTGTGGCAAACCGTTCCGCTGGGATCGCCAGCGGCTTCGATCCGTGAGGAGATGAACCTGAAAGCGACGATTATGGAGAAGCTCTCGGAGTATCATGACAAATTTTGAATCGCCAGTCATTACTTCCACCTTCCACAACAGTCGCCTAAGGTTCACCGTATCATATGCCGCAGTGAGGTCGACGAAAACAGCGCCGGTTATTTTTCCCAACTCAAAACAACGTTTTAAAAATATAGACTGCAATAAAATAAAATATGACGCATTAAATCATCCACCGTTTTTCACGAACTTATTTTTCTTGACAGGAAAAAAATTCTCACCTTGAGATAGTCCGCACGTAACGTACAAACGTTGAACTGCTTCACGCTACAAAAGCGTTTCTTACCAATAAGATATTTGAAACATCAATTACGTAACAGCAATACACAATTAATAACGCCTCGTCCGAAACAAAGGTTTGGGCAGACGCGAAAAAAACGTGAAAATATATAATGCATCAGTGAATCGTAGAATTTGAACAGTATTGTGGAACGGGGTGTATAAAATGTATAAATCTTTCGGGGTGGCCGTCTGGGCAGAACCTAGCGATGCCTGTGTGTGGATGTTCAAAATTATTCCCTTTGATACCGATGATAATTTGGTTCTCAAGTCTGCAGCGTCAACAGAAACAACATTGTTTATGGTTTAGTCTAAGCAATAGTCTTTTGGTATAAAATTAATATTAGATTATGAGACCTGATTTTTTTGCTTTTGGAACAAAATGTCCTATTTATTATTGTAGATGTGATCATATTGATGGACATTTATTACACGCCTCAACCACTAAAGGAATCTAATAGAAATTTGGCGCTTTTTGAATCTGGATCAATTTTGGTAACGCGAGCGTAGCCTCTGACAAAAGTATGTAGTTGCAAAATGAAGTAAAATTAAAATTAGGAGAAAGAGTGAATTTAGTAGACAGATATACTCATTAAAATGTGTTTGTCTAAACACACAAACGAATATTGGTGTATGTCAGTATTGGGCCGTGAACACGTGACACACGGGCCGCTGTCGGCAAACTTTTTCCGACGCAACGAGTTCCCAGCTGAAGTTGGCCGGAGCTTTGTTTCGCGCAATCATACCCTGCGTTGTAAGGATGCGATGCGCACCGCGATCTCCACTCATCCTTTTGCGAACAGTACTTTGATTTCCGAACCGCTTTGATTCAAACTTTTAAGCATCCCGTATTTTGACGTCGAATATTGCATTTCCGTGTATGTTTAATTTGATATTTGTTTGAAACTACACCGCCCGTATATCATCTGTATTTGAATTTCAAAACTTCAAACGGCGATTCTGATGAACATTATTTAAAATGTTCCGACGCGGCACGATCGGGCCAATAACACTCAGTTTCTAGTTATTCTCATTGTATACAATCTCACCCCACCGACCGCGACCCTCCGAGAAAAAATAATAAATTATTTTAGTTAGTATGCAAATAAGCGCGGACCGATATTTTAACCTACACCCCATTGAAGTTGCATTTTTTTTTAAATATCTGTTCTTTATGGTACGGAAGAATGTGCTTGTTTTTAACATTCAAATTTGAAATAGCAAATAGTTCGGAACAATAATATTTCGAATTTCAAATTCAGATTTCAGATTCAGGGATCCTTGTTCTAATTTTGGCTCGAACCTCTGTTTTTTTTAAATGATACCAACTTGACATGACCCCTTCAGCATTAATCTAGATCTTAACGCGAGCGCGCCTGTGTGTGTGAGAGACAGGGCAATGATATTTAATTCGAAGGGTAGAATTTCTCATCGATTTTAATTTTATGCGCGCATCTCGTCTCGGTGTGTATTATTTGTTTTTTATGTAAATATTCCCAATCTCTTATTCAGACGAGTGGCGTCCATTTTGCGGATTTTTTCCCTTTTCATATTATTTAGACGTTGGAATATTTTAATAATGGGTTTTGAGTTTGCATATTGGCATAACTTACTTGGAAAATTTTAATTCGTTCTGTTTTGTCACACACGTTGCTGTCGTTACACGGCTTGTTAGTAGATACACATACAATACATTTTGGCTTAATGTACTTAACAGTCATTGGTAATCATAGGTACGATTAATATAAGGGTCAACTATTTTTAAGCGTAGGAAGGTAGATTAAAAAAAAAAAAGTAAAGTGGCTATAAATATGATTATTACTTGATCAAAACATAACTCTCATTAATACTTATATTTCTGCAAACACGATTAAGCAAACCCTCGATATTTCTATGCAAATAGAATAGATAGGTACATGATAGACATAGCGTCTTAAATTCTAATTAAGAGGTCAATGGCGTAATTACGACCCACACCCACACATACAAATACCTGTCGATATATCAGGCTACCCCCTATAAACCCACAAAATTAATATAGCCGAGAGCTACGTCAAAAATCATTATATTTTATGAGCGGCCAAAATAAATGACGCTTATACGGTACTGGTAGAAAGTTTATATTCAAATTTCAGACAGTCCGTCGGTCCGGTATCTCCAAGGATCAATTTACATATTTTCACAGGTTTCCACGATTACATTTAATGTTAGATATGTATGCGGAACCGACATTATGGATACTTTCCTATTTGCGATTTACATGTTAGCGCCTAGCCGTATGCATAGTTTCCTTAACCAAATTGCTCTATAGCCAAAATCTTTTTTTTAAGAAACAAAGAGTTTTGAACACCATAAAGTACTTATAAACGTAGAGAGACGTTTTCAACGCCATAATGAATTTTCTTTATTAAACTTACCGTGTTTTCTAATTACACATGTGTTTTATACAATGTAAATTCCAATTAATTCTCCCAAATACTAAATAATGAAAACAAAGGTTTACATGTACGCAGGACCATGGAACACGCAAATTAATTCTGAAGAAGGCGAATGTCAAAAATAAGTTGCCGTCAAACGGCGTATTCAATTAAAATAATGATAGGATGTGTTTGTTACGCAAATAACGATGTTGGTTTGTGTGTCGGTTTGCTTATTCTATGGAAAAGGGAATGTTTTGTTAGAACACCCATTTTGTACTTTATTTTATTGTGGAACGAAGACAGAGCACTTATTTACATACATACTTACTATCTATATATATGTACATTATTGTACATACATCGTGAAGAAATGGTTTAGATCAAATTATAGATATAATTATATGCGTACCTAAATACTCATTGAAAGCTAATTTTAATGTTAATTAAATAAATGTGGCTTTCGGAGGCTCACCCTGTTAAAATGTTACATTCTGAAAACAAGAGATCGCCTATTAGTCGATACAATACATTAAGATTTGAATTGATATATTTCGTGGACCAATACAACTTGAACTATCATTATTTGGACTTCCCATCCGTGACATAAATAAATATATACGGAACCTTGAGCCCATTTTAGTTAAGTTAATAAACCATACTAGCTATAAGTACCGTAAGTAGTTTATTCCAAAATAAGTCTACCATTGATCTCCTTCCAAGATAATACATTTATAAATTTTTGTTTCACTCACAACACAATAGCGACTATTTTGACAAACTTACAGTCAAAATAGTCGCTATTTTTTATTCCAATAGTATTTTAATAAATACGAATGTTCATAAATAGATTCGTATGTCGGTTGTCAGTTGAAGACTCTCCAAAGTCGAGTGATATGATTCGCTGCACTAACGAGTGTTCGAAATTCCAAACAACCAAAAATACAACACGGAACAGTGATATCACATCTAATACGTCAGACGGAAAACCCGCACTACCTAAAATGGCCGAATCAATTCGCAGACGAGGAATTAAAAGCATTAATAATACAAAATTTGATTATCCTATAAAAGATTCGGTCCATAAAATTCATAGTTGCTAGTGTGCAGTGCCGAATGTACGTATTAGAACCCTTTTGATCGTGCCACCCTCCACCACTAGCACCCGTCGCCCCGCGCTCGCCTGCCATTCATTTTCATAATAAAATCGTAACAAACGGGCCAGGTAACAAAATATGGAGAGAGATCCAAAATTTATGTGAACGCAATGTGATTATTTATGTCGAAACTTGAGATTGTGCTGGCGATAATGGCGGCAACGTAGATGTATTGCCGCCGCTGTTGACGGACTCGAGATTTAAGTAATATATAGACAGGGAAATACCACTGCAATTAATAATATAATACACACACATCTATATCCCTAAAGGAGTAAGCAGAGGAGTGCTAATCGCCAACATATTGTCAACTGTAGTTTTGGTCTTGATTAGGTCAGGTAGGGACAGTGTTTTGTCGTCAACCGAAAGTAAATGAAAAAAAATATTAAAAAAACAGAAACTAAATTAATATTACTTGTTTGTATTCCTTTGTCATAACAGACTCTTAAATCATGACTTTTAAATAGATTTTAAATAGATTATACCGAAAAGAATAGATACATAACAGTTTTAAATATCAGTTCAAATCTTAGATAATTTATTTACAAAGTTTGTTTACTAAAGGCGAAGCTAGCTGAAGTAATATTCTCAATATTATTATTGTCTCTTAAAACAATTATTTAGCCATATCCTTACCTCCGCATCTGTAGGAAGGGCCCAATCAATCTGTCTGTACGAGATACAGCCTCTAAAATCTAACTATTGTTCACGAATAGGGAAATTTCCATTTGGATTTATTCATTTGTCTAACTATTGTCGGCCTTCCATTTTGTATATTAAAATAATTGTTTTGCCGCCAACATTTCGATGTTCCAAATTTAAACTGATGAAGTTTTGAATGTGTATGTGCCAATGTGCAATGTTACACAGATTATCATAGTAGGATATTTCTTTTTTTAATTGTAACTCAATTTAATTAAACTGAAAGGTTTAATTTGACAATACATTTGAAATTAATTTATCAACCATAAAATCGACATCTAAATCATTAATACTTAAATCCGAAGCCTCAATAAACGTTCCATTTCACATCGAAAACCGACAAGCCGCCGTATAATAAATTTAACGACAAATTCCGATAAGAATCGGCTACGCACAGACGCAATTTTCATAGATATAGCTCAATTAACAATTGGTTTCAATCGCGAAGACATTTCGTATAATAAAGTGCTCCCCCCACGCGGGGGTGCCTTCAGGCAATCTTATTTCTGTTTGCAATATTGCGGTGTCAATTTCGCATATTGAAGTGTGAGCACGAATATGGAACGCCATTGTTAGAATCTATATTGTCTATGAACTTGCTTCTCTCTGATCTGGCAAATTGGATCCTCAGGCACCATTAAAATTGGAAAAGCTTCAAGTGTGTTTTCAAAACGCATTGTTTTTTAACATAGACGTAAAGAATACTGTGTTATAAATCAAAACCCTCGATAAAATCTTTGTCATAAACAAATTTGTACCAATTAAATCGTTCGAAATATAATTTTTCAAACTCAATATCCGGTCGTTACAAACATTGGCAAACAAACAATTAACAAAAAACTCAAACATGTAAATAAAAACGCCAATAATCAACCGTCACAAAACGATGAAAATTTTAAACCATTGTGTGCGAAAGAATTACACACAATATCCAATTGTGGTACCGTCAACGAGATTTGTAATAAAAAATCCACCCCAGAGACCGCATTAATACCAATCTATCAATAGCTCTCAATACAGCGGCGTGAGTGATCAATAAACGATAAAGAATACCCTATTTTTTCCTTTCCCCCCTCTATTACTATTTTATCGATGATTCGTATCGTCTGTTTTGATTAGACCCTCTACAACATTGTCTATTGAATTATCGAGTATAGCATTTTAATTTCTTGAATATGATTTATTCTGATTCGGTTTAATTTATTCCGATTGAATGATTCGATTTCAGTAATTGATTGTGGGTTATTGCTTAATTTTAGTAATCGAATGTGAGTCAACGAGTAGTGATGTCAATGTGTTGTGATATAATATTTATCGAATAAATTGACAGTTAAGGCTCATTATGGGATTCTGTGTTCTTTTGTTTCGGCGTAAAGAAGTTAAGCGTCATTTGTTACTTAATTATACTAACTAATCTGCTCCTCAATACGTATAGATATGCGATATTACCTATCCTACAGATGGCTCAATACAAACTTAAGCCAACTTCAAAATCTTCAATAAATATACATCTTGCTGAAACTTGGTACATTTTAAACTCCATTACTTATCACTCGCGTCTCAATCCTGTACTTAATTACACTTGGCAAATACAATGACATCACATCGATAGCTACAATAGATAGATAGGTGGGTAGGTAAGATGGGGAGGCTGGGGAAGATAGGAATCGTATGTTTTCGGATTAATTCGTTCGTAAAATCGTCTCGTCCCGATAAGAATGGTAACTGCTCTGTACTAATTGAATCTACAATTGCGTCGGCATGTCTGATTTCATTAGACGCTGGTGTGTGTGGGGAGACAAGTATAGCAACTGATGGAAGGCCCTTCAAAGTTGGGCCGTTGAAATTTTTGGCAATATCGGTTCGGTTAAAGTATGAAGAGGCAATAATACTTTTATATTTACGTAAACATTTGGATGGCTGTATCAAACAGCTACAACGACGAGCTTTTTCGAATATATTTTGACTTTATTAAACCTCACATGATATATGTAATACAGAGGGAATATTTTGGCTAAGTTTTGAAATGTGTAGCGAGAAAATTGAGTCAAAATCGAAACCCGTTCTCAACTTTATGAATACATCATCTACGTAACTTAGTTCTACTTCAAAATATATGAAATCTCAAAAGTTGTCTATACACAAACATCTTATTGAATACCCCAGTTCAATTCAAAACAACAGAACTGTACCAAAAGCGTGAATTGTTTCAAAATAATGGTATTTATATGCTACATTGGTTTCAAGGGAAATCAGTCTTTGAAATAGTCCATAACGTCTGGTTCTGTTGGCAGATCTGCGCGAAGAATGGCGTTACACGAGGCATCTCCCTTTACTGCGTTGTACGTGAAAATGTGATGCCAGAATTCGATATTACTTAAACTCGTATTGAAATCGGGGATGGGGAAGATTCAGAATATTAAACATTCACGTTTATTAGTTTGTCCTCAACGTATTTGGTAGTCTAAACGGGGGTAGTTTTCGATGAGAAACTTGGAAAGTGTGTTAACGAGTTCACCCTTAGCGAGTGTAGTCGATTTTACTAATGGGTATTACATTTTAGTCGATTGTGTCAGTTTTGAACTAACTTTTGATGTAAGTTTTGGAAGTAGTAGTGATGGCTCGCTGCACTAATGGCTTTGATTTATGTATCGAATGAGGGTGCTCGCATTTTGTCAATTCAAATCAGTTGCCTGTCTTCAAATTAGTTACCTTATATAATGACGTTAATCCCAAATTTATTTATTAAGAACTTACGTGGACTTCTTTATAAAATATTAAAAAAACAATTTTAAATATAAATAAACTTCCATTGAAACTTCGCCAAAAAATCAACATCGTCAAACATTCAATTACTCATAAGTTGTCCGCATTTCAAGCCAACATTCGCTTCCATTAAAATAAATCAAAAATTCAATATAACTCCTCAAAGTCGTCATACATAAACTCTCTCTTAATCGATGGCTCTCGAAAAAAAAACGTCAAAAGAAAATTGGTATCGTATGATCTCGGCTGCACAGATACCTAAAGGGCCCCACAAAGGCAGCTATCGGAAGGAAAACGAAAGGGTAATGCGGGCATAAGATGCGCATCGGCACACACGGCCTAATCACGACACCCCCGACACCCACCGCCCAACTTTTGCATATTGCCCAAATTGCCCCAACCTCCCTTGCTTCGCCGCTAAGCGTACATTTTTGCTGGCCGGATAACTCTTCGTTTTACCGTTTTTATTCAAATTTTCACTCAATTTCGGACCTTATCACGTAGCAATAACAGTGTTCTTCATTTTATTCGGCTGCAGTTGGCTTTTGTTCATAGTATAAGGGTGTCATGACGTTTGAGGGATGTTTCGACTCGGAGGACTTCTTAATTGTAAGCATGCAGTTCTGTTATTGATTTTTTAATGTGTCGTGCGTGGAACGAGATTTGTATTAGAAACTATAAATGTGACTTTATTCTTGGTTAAGTTGTATTTATTACTTTGTTCATCTAGTATTTAGAGAATTTGATTCTTAAGCCAGAGGTCCATCTTCCTTTTAAGAAGTTATCCAATTTATCAAAATTTCAATGTAACACTCTATATTGTTGAAAAAATGATGTTTTATCTATGTCTAAAGTAGGTACTTTTCAACTCATAATACATAATTGTTAATTTTATATAAACAAATACATTGCAGTTAGTAAAAACATTTAAAGTGTTTAATTAAAGCAACAAAATAGCAGCAAAGATACCGATCTTTAGTACAAACCTGTCTATAATTGTGTAAACCATAGAGTATAATGCAGACAGGATAGGTGAATTATTCGTAATTAAAAATTTACTGAGGAATTGGTTATTCTCAGTGGTCCGTGCTGCCAATATTTTTTTATTTATTTATTATGTAAGTATATATTTGTAAAGACAGTTTGAAATATATCAATTTTTATAGATTTTTGAAACACAAGAAAAAATAGGCTTAAAAACAGCTTATTACTTTAAAAAGTATAAATATGTCACCGAGTATTATGATATGATAAGACAAAGTAAATACACGAAGTGGCTTAACTGCATACCTCGGTACTCAGCGACATTAATCTCTATCTTGTTAAATTATTATAATTGCGTCAACGTTTAATAACTACGTTTCATTACACGCATTTACCTTTTCTCGAATTAAAACTAATTATTTTCTAGAAATTACTAAACCATTTATAAAAAAACTTGAAGACGCGTAATTAATGTCAATTTTATTTATAATTACGCGCCGACCGCCGCCAGATGGCGGTATTTGCGTAAAAACGAGTCCTTCGCATAAGCTACACGATAATGTAAATATTTCTTGCTATATTAGACTTTAGTATCTGTGCTACAATTTTATTATTGTAATCTATGACCGCTTATTTTTTCTACGTAATAATGTAAACGTGCATCTTTGCGTAATGGCCAATAATGTATGTATATTTTTCTCGCTCACCTAACGCTTACAGTTCCAATTTCAAAATATTACATACTAACATCGCTACTCAACGCGTCACTAAAAACTCGAAATGACAATTTTTTTTACGTGGGCATAGTTAAGTAGAGAATAATGAGTATTAATATTTTAATTTTATTTATTATTCCATAATATGTAATATACTTTTGTAAGCGTACTAAGCCTAATAAGAAGTTTTTTTGATCGATTTGAAAAGGGGTTTATCATTCAGTAATGTCGTGAGTAGTCGTGACATATTATCACTATCATTGAACAATCAATATGATTTTAAACAACGGTAATTTCGCGCCATCAACGTCAATCATAGCAGTGATATGAAGGCACAATTAGACGCATTACGTGTAACAATGGTAATGATCGTGGTGCATTGTGGCCTGTCCTTGCGCCAACAATGGCTTAGGTTACGATCTTACGACGAATAAATAGGCTGGTGTACTTTCTTAATTGTAATGGCGAAGGTGTACCTATATGAGTACCTAATTTATGTATTTAGTCTGTACAGAATACTTTATGATGTCTATGGTATAGGTACCAACATAACCATGCTAATTGATTGTCTATGAAATCACGGTCAAATGTTTTCTTTAAATAAAATTTGACTTAAGTAACTGCCAGTTAAATAGGATACGGATTAATATATGTACTTATACCTAAAGATATTTTTCTGTTAATTTTGTCCATTATATTTTTCTTTTTTTCTCATTGAATTTGTACTTTATTTTTAAGAGAACATTCTGAATTGTGTACAAATATACCTACTTGAGTTGCGATATTTGTAGAACACTGAAACAAAATATCGTTTTCCATTCTCTTTATCTTGTCATATTATTTGCTTACGAAGCTTGCATACGGGCAATCAAGGATCTACGTTGCCACTGGATAGTGCGAGCGTAGTTGGCACTAGACATTAGCATTATTAGCAAATAAAGCAGCAAGCCAAGCAGCACAACAGCACTGCATTTACAGGGAGGTATAGTAAGACGAAACCTCTTTTCTAAAGAAAATTCGATATCTAGCAGAGGACTAATAAAAGACGATAATCCTTAATAAAGCTATTTTGTTTTTCTTTAATTAAAAAATAAAATTTATCAGTAAACCGCCATTTTTAAAAAACCAACAAACATAACTCAGTTACACGAGCCCTTCACGCACGTACTTCGACACATCCAGCAACATTACATCCACACTAATTCCCCCTTCTTCCATTCTATTTGCACAACTCCTTAATGCTTTATTTCGTTTGTGTGCTTAGTCTAATTAGAAAACTCCGAATCTACTAATGGCTAATATCGAATTTTGCCGCTTTTTGTTTTTCTATGTCTTCGTATTATCAAATTATGTTCTTTAGACAGTCCGTACGAGTTTGTTTGAAAGGGAACAAGGGATGTGTGACTGATGGTATTAATTATACCTACTACTTTTACAAAGTAAAAGGTTTATCCATACATTGTGTACCTCTATGTATTTAATTAGATAAAAGACGATGTTTCAAATAAGAATGTACACTGTCATTAAAAACAAACTTTAAAAACAAAAATAAATGAATTTCGAATGCTATAGGAATTGACATATTGAATGAAAGCAGGAACATTGAGACAGTCACAATTTCGTCAATCTCCGGTCTTGTTCCGGCACCGGAACGTGTTCCGATTTTAAAAGACGTGTTTGAAAGACGGAAAATGTCATGATGACATTGGCACATGTTTGATTAAAACACTATTTAGCTACAAATCACTGTGATTTAACACTATTACACGAAACAATTTAGTTCTTTGAAAATTAAAATGTTGTGCAAAAATAATTTTGAATAATTATCGCGCCTTTCGGAGGTCGAATACAAGGCTTTTGTCGTAGCTTTAGTAGGGACTTAAAACGCCTGTAAAGTAATTATCTATACGTAAATACCCCAACAAATACATCCCAGAACTTCCCAGAATTTGATTAAAATAATACCAAATACATTGAGGTCAATCGAACACTTTAGGAATAATTGTAGGCAAAGTTGAGAATATATTAAAAGATAATAAATATTGAAAGATAATTTTAAGGGGTGAAGATGAGTTAATAACTCAAGCATATAAATCGTCCTGGCTGATGGCTTTATCATTTCATCCCAAAATCTTCCTTGAAACTGATTTTGAGCCAAAAAAAGTAAAGAGCAATTACTATTTTCCTTATTTTACAGTTCTTTTAAAAACCGTTATATATATATAAAAACCATAAACGAAATATACCTACCTACGTTGGAAGATAAAAAGAAAATAAAAATAGAACGCTACCAATTCCTTACCACGCCAACACAAACCATTTTAATTGCACCACGAAACTATATTTTATCCATGGTATGCATTTTTTCCAACCACCCCCGACAGCGGACCGTTACTCAAAATAATCTAGGCTAGATATCGCAACCCCTACGTGATCTACTGCCTCTACCACGGAAGAAACATGTTACACTTGAATCCCCATTCTTTTAATCCCCAGTGACGTTTGTACGTAATAGGCGCGCAATTTTTTCATCGCGTGATGTTGGCAGCATGCAGTTTTGTAATGAAATTTCGTTCTAAATTAAAATAAAACTAACGTTGTTTTATCAATTGTTCATGAAATACATCAAATACCAATTAAAACTGCTTGAACAAGCTTTATTACACATCTCAGTTACCGTAGGAGTTCAAACTAAACAAACTGGCAACACAAAACGACGAATACCATACGCAGACACGATTGTACCAAAACAATTCGTGTTCAATAACTTCCTGCCGTACAACTTATCAGTGAAATCAAAACAGAGACACCCCAATAACGCGGAGTCGACACCGCAACAGGCGAAACTTAGTTTTCCGTTCGGTTTTATAACGGTGAACGATAGACAGGCAATAAATGAGCTCCCGCAACTTATAATTGCTTCATTTCGTTGTCGACTCCACGAGAACTATGCAGTTTGCATTCGGTTTGCCCATGTCGTGTTTCAAAACGATTATTGTATTTTTGACAATAAAAAGTATGCCCGAAATCACACTGTTTTGTTTAAAATAAGATTTCAGAAATCTGGACACATTTAAAGCAATATATTTAAGAGCTTTTAATAAATAAAAGAAATGTAATCAATTTGTATAGTGTCCACTTGAATTTTCTTCATTTAATGCTCATGCCGTTTCACGCTTCATTAAAAACTATCCTCTATTTAATACTGACAGAATCTCCGCGCGGAAACTTCCCAAACGTGAACTGACAGCATCAAAAAAGTATTAATCGAAATAATCACGATTCATCGCAGTGTTTATGTGTACGCCACTAACGTATCATGTCAAAAGTGCATAGACAACTTCCACGCCAGTATTTACTGTTAAAATATACTCCTAAAACAAACGATCACGCCAATCTAGACTCTATTACAATACAAATAATACAGCTTAGTATTTCCACCTGTGTGCCCTTGCCTGTCTTTATTCATTTTTACCATTTTCACGCTGCACGTTCGATGTGACACGTGATTGATGATCGCGACGTTCATTGTCAATCATACTGTTACTATAAAAGCATTTGGCCAAATGTGAATATTTATGAATCATAAACATTTGTCCCTGCAATATGTTAAAATAATCATTTTCATTCAGCCATTTTAATTTCAATTGATGCTGTGACAGTTGAAGAGCACGTTATTAACGGAGAGTGGGAATCTTTTTGGTTCTGACATCCAACTGTTCAATCATTCGCGTCGTTTATCATTTTTTTCAGAATGAAACGAAACTCGTCGCATCAAACTAGACAGACTATAGATGACGTAAAAAGAAAAACTGCCGTCCCGCCGTAGAAGCTTTCGAATTCGAAATTTGAATTTTCCCGCTTATATGTCAGCCTAATAAATGTTTCCTCGCAACACTCAAATTTTTTAGGGCAACCATCGGAATAGACGAAAATAGGACATTGCTTGGAATGCACAAAATACTAATAGTAATTGCTATAATGAGAATCACTCTAACCTCCAAATTGTAGCGCTCTATTGCGGGTATTCAGTGTGGTTTATTATAAAGTGACTGACATTGAGAGGCACTGCAGGTAAATAAAAGAAAACCTGATGTTTCATGCTGCCCAATTAGTTAGAAAAGGTTTAATAAGGTTTTAATATTCTTCAACTCTTTTATTACCAAAATAATTCACTTATTGAAATGTATTATAAGTTCCATAAAAGCTTTAAAATTTTCCCCATACCCATACTATCCTACTTAATGAAAATAGGACTTGTCCGGAAAATCAGACAGCATTGTCCCCTCTAAACTGTTTGACCACTTTGACAGATCGCCAACATGAACTCTTTCTGATGTCAAACTGGCGTATTAGGTTTTTTAACCAGTTGACTCTCATCACTTCCTTTGTGATTGAGCACTGCATTGACTCACTGTTCTGTATTGTTTCCATTTTGTTACTTTATTCGATTTTCAGACAATCGATGTGGCCATCTTTGTTGCTTCTAGATTAGTCTTGGACAGATAAAACAGGTTATGGTTGGTTAAAAGTAATAATAAAATAGCCTGTCGTTTGTAGGGATCCATTTGATATGATTATTTTCATCTATTGTGCCTCAGTATGGGTAAGAATACCGTAAAAAATTGCTTTCTAATGCATTTTAAGATTTTTCTGTTTTATCACAAATAAACTTTGTATAAATCATTCTAATACGTTTTGATAATATATGTTTTACTAACACTTACCTTCATGCAGAGGTACAATCAGCGACAAAAATACGTATGGCATAGAATCAAGCATGTCTGATAAGACGGCGCGAGTGAATTTATAGCCAACGACGCATCATTTGCATCGGAAGGAACAAGGCTAAGAATGTGATGCCTGCAGCCTATACTAGTTACCTACTGTTCATAAGTAACCACTCAAGAAGATAGCACGATGCTTGACTAGCTAGTAATAAATAAGTTTACCATAGTACAGGACTTTCTTTTCAAGAGCAGCAATCGTAGTTTTTTCTGCCTTTATATAAACTGAAACATCAAATTTAGTTGAACTGAAAACTTAGCAATGTCAAACACCCTAATTAAACCAAACCTTACTACTTACTGTCATGAAAGTACAGTCAACCACAATAAAGTTTTAACACCACTCAATAAACATCCAACAAATGACTGAACACCGAAAAAAACAGAAATCCAAAAAAGTAACATATGTATGTAACATAACATATGTAAATCTCATCAAATAGTCCGGTCTTTTTTAAACGATCCACATAAGAGAGAGGTATCCCAGTTAATCGACGTCACAGTAGGGTGATCACAGACCCTGGTGGCTACGCTGTAATTATACTAAAAATGTGGTAGACTTCAATAAAAAGCTGAAACTGTGACGGGCAGCGGTCGAAAACATAATTGTCCATAGTAATGATTGTAGGTAATTTTGCGAGGGTTGCCCTTAACCCTACACTGAAGGAACAGCCCTTGGAAGCTGTATAAAGTGGGGGCGTGAGCGGAAAGTAAATCTATAAGTTTCGAATGCTTGAGTTTTGTGATTCAGTCAATGAGAGATCCAAACGATTTAGGTAGCTGAAAATATTTAACGGAACTGTACATTAATGAAATGAATAACGAACTGTTCAGTAATAAAAAAAAAATGAAATGTTATATTATTTTATTTTATTTTATTTAATAAGTACAGATACAGATAACAGACTTAAAAAATACAAAACACAGTCTTAACAAACACAGTAAACCTGCCATCCAGTTACAACTGTACACAGCTTATGATAGCCGTGATGCTGATACTTTATTGCAGTATTCTTTTTGTCATTAATTCTCAATTTTGTTAAATTACTTGTTTAGAATTATTTTTAACTACGTTAGCGTTACACTTATCCCGCTTCAGCCTACAAGTTGCAACTAAGTTAATAGCGGTCAGCGAGGTCCGAATTAAGACAATAATTACTCGCGGTCCTGTCCGGACAAAATTTTCGTTTTGGCTAATACTTTTTATGGCCAACTGTACTATTCTGAATGGCGGGACCCATGTTTACATGTCTTTTATAGCCACGTGAAGGATCACTGTGAATTGACGATGAAAAACCCCGTGACAATTTTGTCCCCTCTTTCATTGTCCAAATTGACATTTTAAAGATTAGTTAAACATTTTTTTGGTTACGAACTCGATATACAATCTCATTATTCTTTTACTCATTCTAAATTGAAAATTCAAAGTTAATATAGAAAAACCAAAGATATTTGACGTGCGCTGTCATCCATATTGTAAGAATGTTTGTCGCTGTCACAATAAGTCTTTTGTTTTCTTTAAAATTATTTATTACAGTACCTAATGACGTCTTTTATATTTTTTATAACAATCCATAAAAGAGTATTTAAGATGATGATAATGAAAGGTTGTGTACGACAGCTTCAAGGCTTCGTCAAAAATGACAATATTTGTTGTAGTATTACCGTACTGATATTTATCGATGTCAAGGTATAATACCAGCACACGATATTGGACCTTATTCTAAAACAACAACAAATAATTTGGAACAGCGCATTGATGCTGCAAATGTGATTTTTCCCTTAGTAAATCACATCATAGCAAACAATTAACTTATGTGGTACTTAAAAATTGTTTCTAAAGATCTACGTAATATTTTAAAAAAAATGTTTAATTAGATACTGCTGCTACTACTACCTACTAGATGCTTTGGTTTATAGACCGTAGTTGTACTTCTTTATTAATTCGAAATGGCCCAACACTCTCGTTAGAAAACTGATTTAAAAACAAGCAAGAGCTCAATAATTTGAAATAATGACATTAATTAAAGAAGTCATTCTCTTTTCATATTCAAATTATAAGTTGATCTATAATTTATGAAAGGTTTAGGAAACATTTTCCCGGGAATTCATACAACCTAATTAAATATTATTCTTATTTTCAAATAAACCAATATGTAAGTAGCAAAACATGTTCATCAAATTAACTTTATTTATTTTCTACATGATCATTTTCGCATCATTCATAAAAACAGAAAAAACAAATCTATGGTTGAGTGTAACTGTCAAAATGAAGTTGACAATTTTGGCCGAATAGTTTTTATGCCTTAGTAAAAAAAACAATACCTACGTGGAACATTATGGTATACTTAGAAATCACCTTGCAAATGACCTTGGTATCGTGTAGGTAAATACAAAATAGAACATCCATCCATCTCGCCTTTGTAGAATTGTCAATGCGAAAAATACCTACAAGTTAATTTATTTGTCAATGTTTTTGTGTATTATTAATAAATAATAACGAAGTTTTTCTACGTTTTTGCAGAGCATTCTGATTTTTACTGGGGTTCAGTTTAAACTAATTTGTACTATTTCCACTTGATGATAAGCGGTTGCCTATAGTTTCTCCAACCGCAACTGTCACACATTATTTTTGAATGTTATTTATACCTACATTGGAACTAAAAGGATCCTCCATTACTGTCTGCTAATCTTTCTAAATGATGCAGAAGAAGTTCAATAGGCCGCCATAGTGTGGGTCACAATGCTGCATTGTTGGACAGTCTGCATTCATAATGAGAATGGTGACCACCCCTCTCAGATTCTACTCATGCTATCGATCAGGCAGAGTAGAATCGCTTTGGTAAGTCCATATTTATAAAAACCATCCAATTTATCACTAGTGACAACTGTAAAAGGGAAATCTGGTTGTCTGTACTAGACATGTATCTCGCTAGCAATATTTATGAGTGACATTAAACTAGCACTCATCCAGCAATATCCAGGCCGTCCAAGACACGCGGCTGGAGTGCGTCACTTGGTGTGTGCCATTTCCGTCGCATCTATCTGCGAGATACGTATCTCCACGGTTGGGCGAGCCGACACCCCACCTGACGTTTCAACAATTGATATCTTCCGAAGGTCGAGTAATAACACGCTGCTATATATTTCACAAATATAAAGAAACCACACAACATAACACACAAGACTCATAAGTCATTGCAATAAAGCCGTAAATCGTGCAACATGCTTGTTTATAAGGGTCTATCATAAGTGGCGTATATGAGTGCTGATTTTATGAATAGATCGTCAATTGTCGAACGGAAACGCGGACTAAAATTAGTTTCTGGAGTTCAAATTTAAGGTTTTGATTTAATAAGATTCTAATTGCTCTTTATTGCTGTCATTATTTAGAAAAAAGTGGGTATAAATTCAAATTGTAATCATTAAATATTATTAAGATAATAATAGGTAAATTTAAATTAATAATTTTATTGTATTTATATACAAAGTAAACGAATAATTATGAATATTTCGTTTATTCAGTTATAATCGTAAAAATACTTTAGATAAATAACCTGAGATAGCAAATAGACAAGCTCTTAATCTTTTCATTTTATTATTTGAAGCATTGTACGCCGCCATCTTTGTATTGCAGATTGATTACTGTAATTACTGGCCAGATTGTTTTATTGTGCACGAGATAACAGATAATTATGTATAATTATGTGTTATTAAAAATGGCGACATTTTATAAGAATCGGATAGCACGTGTATTAATTCTTACAGTTTATAATACATATTTAGATACTTGAATTAATTAATAAGTTTTGTTATTAATGTGCGATTGTGATAGCTAAAAATATTTTATTCCTGGAAGTCTAGAATAATTTCAAGAAAAAGGTCAAAAATTAACATTCATATGTACTTTTAAAATTCACAGATGCTATTCTAATTACATGTTTCTAAAAGTAAGTTTTAAGCCAGAAAATAAAAACTATGATTGAAGAATTTTAACCGTACAAATAAATCACTTATTTTCATTTAATTTAAAATAATATTTACCATACAACAAACAAGTAACATTTAAGTGAAAAATATATTTCCTAAAAAAAAGGAAAAATAAATACCTATCAAGGTGGGAGCTGTACATTAATCGTGCCTATTAGGAACATAATAATATCCGTTTTAATACAACCCACACTATTTCCCAAAGCACTAATTGTTCCAAGAAATATTCATAAATATATATATTAACAAGAAAAATCAAGTAAGTACGGAAATTGCAAAAAACTCTCAATATATAGAAACATCTCATTAACTCCTACGTTCTCTTTGTCCATAGATCGCTCAGCTGGTAGAAGACGTGCGAAGGTTGCAGGCTTCTCTGACAGCACTGCAGGAGGCCCACGCACAGCAGCTCCAGCGGTTAGAAGAACGCCTGGATGAGAAGAAACAGCACATCGCGAGGCTCGAAGCCAGGCTTGACACACAGAGGGACTATGATGATATTAAGAGAGAAATAAGGTTAGTATCAAGTCTTATGTATTTATTCGGCTAGAATAAAGATATTAGAAATTCAATCTTATTTTAAGATAGATTATAGATTTTTGCATTCAAAAACATTAAAGATACTGTGATTTAAAAGCTTATAAGAAAAAACTGACAACAAGTACACTAAAAATGCGTCGGCCATGTTTAAAAAATTAACTTTTTTTAAACCGACATTTTAATCGTTTATAATCTATGGTATCTAGACAAAGGGCAGTCTTACTTTTGACATTCGCTCCTCCAACACCAAACATATACAACGCATAGTTGTTAGTCTTAGACGACCACATTCAAGGCTTGCTTAGCAAACAGACGCTTTTGTATACAACAAGTGTAAACTGTGGCACAGGTGAATGAACGATAGTTGTTATCAAGTTTATTAACACGTGCGTCTGTTGGTCTATGCCTCGTTTAAGTGCAGGGATGTGATCTATATCAGGAAGGATCTATTTCAAGCCTTCGTAGTACCTATAATGGTTAATTAACGAAAATATTTATGTTAAAGATAATTTTATAAATAATGATAATGAAAAACACCCAATATAATACACGTCTAAATCGGTTCAAAACAACGGAGTTCGGAAATAACAAATAAAAAAATAAAGCTAAAACCTCCTTTCTTAAGTCGTTTCATCATTATCCTTATAGTCTACTGCTACATATAAACTTCTAATAAGAAATGAGGTTTATGCATCAATATTTTTAATCAGGAAAAATCACTAAGACAACTGCAATATTCGTCATCACAGCCACAAGTTCATCGCCTCGCTATCACCCGTCACGAAGGATTAGTTCAATAAACAATAGAACGAGAAACAGTATTGTGATCCTTTACTTAATGTCGCAGAGAACATACATTCAGTGTATCACTGTGTACTGTGTGTGTTTACTGACCCTACCTTTGACTGATAACGAGGCGCCTGCGAGCCCTGCCAGCTTTGTATAGAACCTCCGTTACTTAAGATACTAGGTACCATCCAAGTATTGTTTTACTTATAATCTTATGACTACACCGTTGAATAAGCGACGGCTATAAATAGAGAAAACATTATGAACATTCTCGAATCCTTCCTTGATTTTATTAATGCCATTAGTCACTATGAACCTTTAGAATTAAAACAATACGTAATATTTTTGTTGTTCAATAGTCATGCAGTTTTTCGGTATGGATGGGACTCTTTCGTGAGTCTTCTTAATTTAAAAAAAAACTGTCAGTTTGACATTTATACGTTTGTTCATTTTTTTACATTTTAATTGGTGATATCAAGGTAAAAGTTTTATGTCTCAATCTTGTTTTGCTAAGGAATGTCCCTTGACGCTGTCGTTACAAAAAAAAAACATTATTTTTCGTCATGGATAATTTCATACATTTATGAAGTTTCGATGAAAAACGATTATCCTACCCAATCTACCCATAAAAACCAAAACATGGCAAAAACGAATGATGAAAATAGTACGACATTTGTATTCAAGTTTCGAGATGGCTTACTGATACAATCATATTATGAAAGACCTCTAGCCAAGAGATTGCCATTAAGAAAAACGCAGTAATGATCTTCAGTACTATATCTCTAACACATATGTATCTTTGACAAGCTCCGTTTTACTGTTATACACTTACATACACTTCTATATAGCTAAATAAATGGTTAGAGGGCTCTGACTGCCCAGTGTTCTCACTCTGGTTACTGCTTGTTTTCCTACGTCTTTCCGTAAAACCGATATCTCCTGCATTTACCTTTCCTTTTAATATACCTACTCTTATTCTATCTTTCCATCTAACATCTAAAGTATCCAGTTAACGACAATAGACAGTAGTCTACTATAAGGAAAATGTGACTAAACTTACTGCACTATTCTGCTTACTAACCGATGTAGAGTTAAGTCAAGTGTATGTAAGTTGTGTTTTTCAGAACTGCTGTAAAAATCGTTGTCGTCCCGTCACTTTTACACCTTGTTTGGACAGCTTGCGCAAGATCACTTGTTAAGTGCCCACCACATCCTAAAAGAGCTTTTATGGAGTTCTCTGTAATTATCTAAGGGATTGAGTTGTCAAGAATTCTCTTTGAAATCGTATATTTGTACACGACATTTTAGAATGGCGGTTTGCTGTTATATCGGCCCTTTGTCTTAAAGACAATCATTTTTTAAAGGAAACTTACCAAGGTCTACTGACTACGTTATTCTTATCTTCGATGCATGGCGAAGGTCTTGTTAAAGCGTCCGTCAAATATTTTTTTGCAAGAAACAGCCAAATATTTCCTTTAAAATCCTTAGAACTAAGAACTTGAATGATAGTATTCTGCAATGAATATAAATTAAACTCTTTCCTATTTTTTTAAGAGTTTATATATCTATGATAACGGTTTGTTTCCATTTAAATTAAAATTAAAATCAAAATAACCGACGCGCACATCTATGACGTTAAACCAAAATCTCCTAGCTCATTTTAGATACATACACTAACTTTCTTTCTACACACATTACTATTCATAATGTCGGCTAACTTTGACTCGCCCCAAGTATCCACCCATTGACTACCAAAACGTCCACTAAGGAGGTCCAAACACTTTTTTTTTTTTTTTACTTCGTTCGGAAATCGAAAAGCACTTGTGTCGCAGGCTCATGGATTTCACAGCTATATGCTAAACGTTCGAGATACGGAATTTAGCAGCCTCCCCCGAGTTTACACAATATATTGATATAGAAATCGCTCCCTGAGAACCTTTGTAGGTTACTTTTTTATTTTCCTGTCCCATCAGTGGGAAATATAAATAGAATTATCGAAGGATGTTAATATTTTGACGTGCGATAGTGAATGGAACATTGTTTTTTTATCAAGATTGAGGCAGTGATAGCTAAATTATACGTTTAAGGTATTATAGGTATATCTACCATTGGATGGAATACATTTTTGTTTTTTAGTTCTAAACTTTTGGTTTATTTGCAAGTGCTCAGATAATCATTAAGTATCATGGGTTTTATGACATCTGTCACTAGTGTCAAACTATGCTTTGACAAGTTTAAGTAATTATATCAACAAGCAAAGCACCATATGAAACTTTTCCCACGTGTGATGTAGCCACTAAAGATACTAATTACGCAATCAGGATGCGATCAGTCAACTTCCTGCTGATCCATCAAGTGCACCTGATAACACAATAGATGCCAACTTTATCCTCATCAGCGGCATTTATAATTTAATATATTCGATAAGATATAGGGAGATCGATAGATATAAATTAAGAACGGCTTGCTTTGTAATAGAAACTCATAATGTAATTAAAATTTGAAACACAAAGTACAACCAGACTATTAACACAGGTAAATCTTGATTAAGTTGCATTTTTTCAGTTTTTGATTGATGTAGGTACATCTTACAATATCTTTATTTTTAACCGACTTCAAAAAAAGGAGGAGGTTCTCAATTCGTCTTTTTTTCCATTTTTTTTTATGGTTGTTTTACCTCATAACTTTTGACTGGGTGAACCGATTTTGATAATTCTTTTTTATTTGAAAGCTGGTGCTTCCCGAATGGTCCCATTTAAATTTGGTCCAGATTGAAGTCGGTTTTTTTTGTTGTTAAAATTTGTAGTATTTTTTAGTATATTTATATTTATATATTTGTAGTATATTTCAACTAGAGAAAGCGTAAAGGTTTTTGACTTCTATAATTCAGTTAATTGAGCTGATTGGGTAATCAAATGCTACTTAAACGCAGCTTGCTCAAAGCACTCAAGTACTTAACCCATAACATATCGATGCATTTCCGTCCATTTGACAATCGGCCACATCACAAAGAGTATCTATTACACCACTCCCATCTATTTATACTCCTGTAGCAACTCCGAAAACCAATGTTTTCAAGCGTTTTATGTGTTATTTCTACCAATACGGTCTCCTACACGCAGTCTTTGATCTACCGTCAAAGACGATATCACACGGGCCGGCGACATAAAATGCACACGCTTGTGCAAACACGTTAAAAAACTAAAAATAAAAAAATGTTAATCGATGGTTTATGACAGGAAATCGGAAATTGGGGCGCATAACAATTTTCATGTTCCACAGCTGACGAGCGAAAATATTATGACTAAGTTCATGATCATAAGAAAATTTTAGAAAAATAGTTTTTACAAGCAACTGACTGGAAATTTTACACAGTAGTAAAAGTTAGCAAGAATATCGACTTATAAAAGGATACCCCTGCTTCTTTTGTGCTTTTAAATTAAAGGGTGACGTTATTTTAAAGCTTATATAAACATATTTTCTGAAATAAAACGCATTGATGAAAAAATGAACACATAATGAAAAAAATAAATGATTTTCACTTTTGATCCTTACGCTCGTATTTCTTCAAATTTATATCCACATTAAAGCAAAAACAAATTGATTATCTAACAAGCAAACGATAACAGCCCAACAATCCCATGATCATCACATATAACAGACACATTATCTGCCCACACGACAGTACGATAGAAAAATAAACGATACACAGCCATTTCAATTATTGCCTCGAACACGCGAATAGTCGAAAACATTTGGCATTTTCCCATGATCGCTTTCTTCAACAAAAGATAAGTTCACGTAATCCTATAAGATCTATAATTCTCTATATAAACAGCAAGCCACCTGCACTGGTTTATAGCTTATTTATTCCGGTTCTCAAGTTAGGATTAAGTTATAGCCAACCCTCGAAGATTAAAGCTTAATGGAGGGAGGAATGGATTGATTTCTGAACGGCACGCGGTTCGCGCCAAATCTCCGCTTAGGTTGGCTGTGCGGCGATTACGCGTTCGATCTATTTGTTATCTGTAGGTACCCGCTTGTGAGGATTTTATTTAATCTGTTGCGTTTAGAATTCTATTTCTTAATCTCTGCTTTGAGCTTAATTGGTGAAATTAGCGACTTTTCTTATTTATTTACGATAGAATCATCCTACTAATATTATAAACGCGAAAGTTTGTAAGTATGGATGGATGGATGTTTGATACTCTTTCACGCAAAAACTATTGAACGGATTTGGATGAAACTTTACAGTAATATAGCTTATATATCAGAATAACACATAGGCTACTATTTGCCGTGATAACCGACATATTATGTTGATAAATATGTTTTTATTTGAATACGTCTAATTGTAAATAAGCTGCTGGTTTTCATGTAATCATTTAATTCTTGTTGTTTTTAGTCTTTATTACGCTTTCCATTGAAAGTATATAAATAAAACCAAAGTTGCACGATTCCAGAACGAATTCTTTAATAGATATTCCAACCATAGATCAAATAACTTCATTACAAATGCACATGCCTAACTTAATCAACATCAGAACTCACATGTGATTAAAAATACAAGAATGAACTTACAATGTTGACACATCAAAAATGAAATTTTAAAAGGCAAATAAAGATTGTAGTCGGTTATCTCTTGTTTAATTAACTTCTAGGCACACACGATTTACATAATTTCAACGAAACATACATGTTTTAGTATGTGGTGCTGTGCGCCCCTATATATCAATATGAGAGCCTATCGCGGACACCTGTCTCCATTTGCTTAGGCGATGTTTGTCTTACATTTAACGAAAGTTTAGCCTAACGCTGTCGCACACAAATTATCAACTAATTTACGCTCCCCGACGATTTTGATGCCATAAAGAATGCCTCTCGGCCCTAAGCTTTTTACATGATGTTGACACAGTATTCGTTTAAAAACGTTTGTCGTAGACTAAATATGGAACTTGGAGTTGTTCCATTTTTAAACATTTGTATTGACACGAGTCAATATTATGAATATTTGAAAATGGAACCAATGGCGGTTGTTTAAGATTTTTAAGTAGTTGTAGTGCAGGCAAAGGCGTTAGTGTCCGATCGATCGGTGATTGGTCAGTCGAGCGAGGGCGGGGCGTTATCGGCGATCATATTGATAGTGCTCTGACGTCACCGCATTGTTTGACACTAGGAAATAAGCGTTACCTAGATGATCTGACAGAATATACATAGAATCAATTGACAGTAGACACGTGTAAGAAGGCTCAATGTCAAAATTTTATTAACTTTTGTGACGTAAGTATCTTATTCATAAATAATACCTACTGGTATTCAATTGAATAGTCTCGGGAAAACTTATTTTAATCATCTTTATAAATTTAATCTTCCACGTGTAACTGTTCTCACATTTTATTGAAGGTTATTATTGTTATGTATAACGTCACACTCTATTCAGACATCACGCGGTTTTTTTTAATTAAAAAAAACACTTGAATAATTAGAATATATCAAAAATCGATATAAGCTTTGTAGATATCAAACAGATATTATTATTTTTATATTCCTTATGTAAACAGAAACCGTTGTACCAGGTATATAATCTGTGCTTTGGATATGAGCATAGAACTTATAGTTTTTGTTTTTTTAAGACAATGATTTAAAGTGTAGGTAGGTATAAGTACATGCACCAAAATTTATATAAAAATTGAACATTAGAATTTATTAGTCAAATTACTTTAGTAAACTTTGGAACTGCAGACCTTTAGAAGTTGTCTAACATAGTCAAGTACTTACCAAATGACTCATGTTGTTATTCTCATGGAGTAAAAATAGTAAATACCATAAATCTAGGCGAATAACCATACAACTGGCAGCCGTATTTGCACAGACTACGACAACAGGGCTTTCATTTCTTGTTTTGATTGTGTTTGTAATAAAACTGCGCAGCTCACAAACGACACATAGTCCAATAAAACATGGCCGCTAAGAACTCAACAGGAATTCGTAATTCGCTAATCAATATAGAAACATCCCTTTACGTTCAACCCCTTAGGAAAATATGTCTTTGAAATATTCCCTTTAAAGGGTGAAAACGACCCACGAGCGATCAATCAAAATTCACGGATTTTGACACAAATTTTGAAATATGATAGTCATTTTGCAGTTATTTGTCTATGGTTGAGCACAAACGAACTGGCTAAACGGGCCGTTTAAACTTGTTTGCCTGTGCCACGTCTCTGTTAATTTCTTTTTAAAATGACACTGTTTATGAATATAAATTCCACTTAACTAGCCGCTAGGCTATGCTATGCCTATGCCTATTAGCCTATGCTAGGCAAGGTTTTTTTAAAATCTCAATTAGATTATCTTTACTCTGGATTATTAAAGATTATGTGTACAAAAATTGTAATTGAAAGAATATTTTATGTAACGTAAAAAACTAGGTACAAACCTTTATCCCGCCGTCAAATAACGCCTAGAATAGTTCTTAATACAAACCATATTAAGATAATTACTAAACGCTTAAAAGCTTCCAAGTCTTGAATAAATGCACTTAAAATCAAACTCAACAAAATGAACTACACACACTTACATTAAACTCAACCATAACACGTATTAAAAGTGAACTTTGTAATGAAAAGTTATCCCAACTTTGCGGTAAGGGTATCTTCCCAACATCAGTTACATCGGCGCATCAAATATTCAGTGTGCACACGCCTTATACTGAAGGCTTTTGGACAAGACAAAGATGCTTTTAAGCTTTCATCAAGAACAGAATACTATGGAGTGGAGTTATTTGAAAGTATTTCTTGATCAATCGTTATTTTCACGGTCTTAAATTTCTAGACAATTCCTATTGGAAAGCAGCATGCGTCGATGAAAATGCGATGAATGAAAGTATTTTTATTTTTTATTGAAATGCTTCTCAGCTTTTACCTAAAAATGCAATGCTTTAGGTAAGGTAGTTACTTAATACATCAACTCACTATAAAACTACAAATATTTAATACTCCGTCCATTAGAAACAGGTAGGTACTCGCTCAAAAATTAACCTCGTGAACCACTCCGCAGTTTTCCTCATAAACTAAACTCCGTCGTCACTCCCCAACTGTGTCATCTCTGTTTATAATGTAACAGTTTTAAAACGCTCGTAAAACATTACCAAACAGCTAACCTTCCTTATAAAGACACTTAACCCACCTTCGTAACTAATTTTCAAGTATTTTTCACTATATGGCCGAAACTTTGTTGTTACAAGGCCTTGGTAAAACTTAAAAAATAAATACGAGCTAAAAAACCGCCAAAAAATGTGACATTTAAATGTCAAAATATTCCAGAGACAATTTTCTTCGTAAGATAAAACCGTTTTTTAAATTTAAAAAACACACATCGTTTTAAGTACCTAAGGATCTTTAAACTTTAATGCTTTAGGTAATTGTCGAAACTAAACAACGTCGGGACTACAACACTAGTTATCTGTATTCCCTTTGAGACAATCACGTCAACAATAGAACTAAGCTGGCGCAATACGCTTCATACAATTTGGCTACCGATTAAATTATTATTTAAGAATAGAGTTTGGAGAAGTACGTTGTATGTATTTAACTTTTTTGTGTTGAAAATTGCTTTTTAAAGATGCAGAGAAATTTAATTTAGGCTCTGAACTAAAAAAAATGTTAGTAACTGAGAACCTAGAAGCCAAAAACCTTCAGTCTTGTTTTAAGTTTCGGAATTTGTTATAAAGCCTACTTTTTTATTGTGACTCCATTGGATTTAGTCTGCTTAAAAATCCACACTACTATAAATAACTAATTTCAACAAGAACTACTAACAAAGTCCCGTATAAACCTCATTCATACGAAATGAAGCTGGCAACACCTCTGAGATTCGACTCTAGCTACCGATCAAGGATTTAATTGGCGATATATTAAATTGTAATTAACGTGCAACCCTACGGTGTTTGAGGTTGTGAGCACATTTGACAACTAATCGACCGACGAGTCGAATATGCAGTGTAATTGGTATCAACTAGTCGAGTGTTTAATACAGTTTCTGCTTTATAAATTGAACGATCGATTGGTGGATTTTGGAATTATATTTCTTGACTCACCTTAACAATATGGTGTTGATAGTTTTATTAGTTCGCCTACCCTCCTCAATAAGAAAAGCCAGTGTAACAAACAGGTATATGAATATTCCTGCCTGTCAACTTGTAAGTAAGTGTAAAAAAGCAAGTTACTGGCCAGAAAACTAAAAAAAAGTTGACTCGAATGAACTGTTAGATCTCTTGTAAATATGTAGGTATATAGGTAATTGTTCAAGTTTATAAACTAAAACACAAATTGCCTCGTGGAGTCCTTCGAAAGTGTACTCCGTAGTTACTTCTCGTTAGATTATTTTAACATTTATATTAATTATTCTTATTGTTGATTAAAGTTAAAAATAATTGACTACACGGTTGGCCTAGTGGTTTAGGCGGTCACCACGCCGCTTGCCAATTCGCCAAGTGTTGTGGGTTCAAATCCTACACGGGATAACACTTTGTGTGATCCACAAATTATTGTTCTGAGTTTGGGTGTTAATTGTGTCCGTTTCATGTATGTCTGTAAAGTCCCCCGCGACACAGGATGTTTATTCCTAATGCGCGAGTTGTCTTGTTTAATTAAAAAAAAAAATTTAACACAATTAATGTAATCACAATTAATAAAAATAATGACGTCATTTGGGGTAAAAAACAACATAAAACAAAGATTCGTACGTAATCTATTAACTGCGGTATTTTCCAAAAATCATACTTAAATGAATAGCAGTTAAGGTTCTAATTCTAATGAGTATTTACATTAATAAAAATAACAAAAAACTCTACTCCTAGACTCAACGTGTAGAGTTTTTGGTTTAGGTCTCGAGAAATAGTGGCAACACTGTTCAAGACATCATAAATACATCAAATAATCGGAACAAACGCACACGGTAGCAGGTAGGGCGGTTCTTATCTTCTAATAGCCGTAAGATACCGTTCAAAGCGACCCAATCTCAATAAATTTATTAAAGGAATATTGCCAATAGAAACCCAGCACTTCCTATTAATTAAAATACTTAATTAATTCACCTGGAAATTGTTTTAATCAATTCACTTTTGGCCCAATTTATTGGGGTATATCGAACGGTGACCGCCCTCACCTGGCGATAATTAAAACCCTTATATTACAATCAGGATTATCTGAAACATTGTCTTTTAATTATGATCAAGGTATTTGGGGATTATGTACAAAGATTTTCATCCAATAGCAAATAACCACAGATAATTAAGAATTTATTTTGTCATCTCAATATCGGTCTTTAGGTTAAATCGTGCGGAAAGGTATTAATGATTTAAATATTATTTACACGAATAAATTCAGCCATGATTTGCAAAAACAGTAATGCCTTTAATCAAGTACGTAGCAACAAAAAAAAACTAAATTATGAAAGTTAGATAAATCTTTAGTTTGAAGTAACTTTAATCACAATACTTTATTATAATTCAAAACGTATTTATACAAAATGTAACTGTTTCTGTTCTTTGTTTCAGTATGCTCCGAGCACTAGACTTGGGTGGAGGTGAGCGGTCACTCGAGCGGTCACTGGAAAGATCACTCGAACGGTCCCTGGAACGCAAACCAGAGCTGCGCTCGCCCAGTGTTGCGCCCATGCTTCGCGACAATTCTGCCGAACGCGAGCGCAGCGCAGAGCGTCGGGATACAGGTACGTCACTAGTGTTTCACTTGCCTATAAAGAGATGCTTTACTCGTTTAATATATTGTGTAAGCAAACTCTATATATACAAGTTGAAGTTTGTTGTGAAGCTGCAGTTTTCGGCCCGACTATTGAAATTATGTTCCTGATTATTGAATTGGTCATAGTGGTACAAGTCGGGCCGAATGACAGGCTTATGATATCGTCGTAAAGTGAACCTTGGAAATCGATCGCCGCAAGCAGCACGTTCGATGTTTCAAACCCTGTGTATGTCCGTAGCTAGTTCGTGTTCGCTTCACTTTTCTGTCCGATTAAAAAACAAACAATTCGCAAAAAAACGCGCGGAGTACGAGGAATATCCAGTTCCCACCACCTCAGCCATGCCGCTCACGGACGCGCGTAATCGTTTCAAACTTAGGCTTTAGAATTCGGAGCATGCCAACATGAGAGACGCCGCGCGCGCATTAAACATTCGTACACCGTTGCCGAATGATTGCGACGCTTACGAGCGTGCGTGCTAGCTTCCCCTCCCACTCCGTCCTCCCTCCCCTCCTCGTGTTCCCGCGTAACCGTGCTCTCACCGCAGGTGCCGAGGAGTGGCCGGTCACGCCGCCGCCGCTCAACAACAACACAACGCACCACAACAACAACGGCCCCATGCCGTTGCCGCTACCGCCGCCGAGCCCATTCCGCTTCGAAGAACATCGCACTTACCGATTCGCCGATGACATGGGCCCGCTCCCACCTGGCGCGCTCGTCGGCAGGCTGGGAGATTCGCTCATTCCTAAGGGTGACCCCATGGAAGCTCGGCTGCAAGAGATGCTAAGATACAACATAGACAAATATGCCAATACCAACCTTGACACGTTGCACATCAGTCGAAGAGTGAGGGAGCTCCTCTCGGTGCATAACATCGGTCAGAGACTCTTCGCCAAATATGTCCTGGGGCTGTCGCAAGGGACAGTATCGGAACTGCTATCAAAGCCGAAGCCATGGGACAAGCTGACAGAGAAAGGCAGGGATTCGTACAGAAAAATGCACGCGTGGGCCTGCGACGAGGCAGCCATCATGCTGCTCAAGTCACTGATTCCTAAAAAAGGTACTTTTCTACTAATACTCCTTTGTTTAATTTTAAGTTCAGGTTTAGCCAAGTGTTTGAATTTTAGTTCAATTTCAAAAATGTCGGACCCCCTATATGTATTCTCAAGGTGATAACTATTGACGTCAGTAACTAAATTTACATTGATCATTCGGAATAAAGTCTTACGAAAATTCAGAAAGTAATTGATAGTTTTTTATACGTCAAAAGTTTTCGCCATTGCATGCTAAAAGCAAGAACGTACCAAAAGTGAATGAAAAAGTGGCTTTCACAGATTGGAAAGTACAAGACTATCAATATCACTAAACGGAGCATTTATCTAATCACCTTTGGTACGTGAGGCATTATCATTAATTCGTTTTGGCGCGGATCATGAACCGTTTGACATCTCCGGTTATCTTGGCTGTCAGTTTAGCTGACAATACACCTCATCAATCAAGCTGCTGCCTACAAAGGATGTTTACACCAGAACATCGAATTATGATAATGGTCAGTCATTGCGTACAAGTTAGTATTTTAGTATGGTTGATCGCGCAGAACTGAATGCCTAGCCAACGTTCTGGGTCAGAACTGAAGCTTCCTGGAGAGGTTACCAGTGTTGAGCTATCGTTCACCAAACTTCAATTCACCGCGTAATAGACGAACGCCTAAGCACACGACGCTTTCATTTAGTGAAACCGCACTTTTTATTTTTAACTCTGATTTTATTATTTTATTTTGTGCCTACCTTTTCCTAAATCCTTTTGTCCCTGTGCCTAAGTCCTGTCGCGTGCGGAAATTTCAGGAGCCTATCCAGAGTTGAGGCTTAAGGGACCGCAAACCCCTCAGTTTGGATTGGAGTATTATTTTTTCCAAATTTTCGAATGTCCAATTCTTATTTTAAATTTTTTTATCTCTTTGGTGATTAAAACAATATCTACATAGATAGCAAAGCAAGTCGCGAGCGGTGATGTACTTGAAACAAACAGAAGATAGTTCAAAAACCATATTATAGCATAAAGTAGTACAGATTATAAAATAAAAAAAACAATAAGTGGTCACTGTCCGTAAAATAAGTATCCATAGGTAATTTTATTTACTCTAAAATTAAATCTTCTATTTTAAAATGGAAACAATTAACTGTCGATTGCAATATTTTTTTTTTCTTACTAGTCTATACCTACTTTAAAATACCAAAATATATTGTTTTAAGAAACAATTATACTTAGTTATTCGTATCAATATAAAGTCCGTTTGCATAGAAATAGTCTCAACTCTGACACCATAGATATGGAAAAGCGGAGCGGACACGCACACGGCACAAACAACGAACCTGCCGCACTATGCACTAACTTTAAAACCCCCAATGTTACTTAATGAAACCTACCCTTAAATTATTACTTAGTCTATGTCTAGTAGCAGAACAGACTAGTGAAAAAATTGTCGTTATCTTTTTACAATAACTCGCCATGACCGTCGCTGTTGCTATCAAATTCAAAAGAAACATGAAGCAATTCGTAATACAGACAATACCGAAAATTTGGAATTAAAAAGAACGTTCTCATTGTAAGGCAGTGTACACATTAATGACAATGCACGGCAATGTATAAATCTACGGAAACAATGGACTCTTGTGTATTAGCCTTTGTCCCCATCGATGGGGATGAGCTCAAATAGATTGAATTTCAGATAATTCCCAAAAGGGGTTACAGTTTTCTTATTTCGTTGCAATGTTATGCGGTTTTCCTGTTTTCGGTTATTGCTGATTGGTATTTTAGCCACGTATATGGAGATATTATGCCAAAATAAAAATTATGATGCATTTTCGCGCGTTCCATTTTCCAAAGTGAGTTATTTATTGTGTCAAGTGTGGAGGGATGTTTTTTTCTTTGTGGTCTTGTTGTGTAGCACAGGTATCAATGTTTAGATTGTGTAGAAACATTGGGCGTAGTCTCGACGAGTAGTAATAACTAGTAATGACCGCGTGTTGGTCACGCTAACCACGTAACAGTGCACAGCAGCCGTGGGAAACACTTATCTATGATTATATTGATCGACAAAGGTTTTCGAAACAGATTCTCTTTTTGAAAGGCCGAAAGTATTTAGTTCGAAAAAAGAATTCCACAGACACGGTGACATGTCAAATAGTATGATGTTTTTAAACTGTGATCTTTTTAGGTAAAACTTTTTGTTTTAATCTGAAATCTGAATACCCAAGTTTTTAAGAAACAGATAAAGGTTAGCTCTCTACGAAGCCTTTTTTAACAATAGATATTGGTGTATTTATTAGACAGACTTGGAGTTAATCTAATTGCTTGTGTTTACATGGATAGTGTTTATCTAGACCACTTGATCTCAAGTCTAACTTAATTACCGTGATAAACGAAAACAGACATTTCTTTGAAATACTTCCGTTTAAAAATGCCGTAGTTTAACACCGGACTATTTAATGTCCACGTACTTGTAGAAACTGTCGCATTAAACCATCAATAGGTGTAATAGCTAAGGTATCATTTCGTCCATGCGTTATGGCTCTCGCTGATTTCCCAGTTCCCACGATATACATGCGTGATGTCCGTCTGTCCGTTTGTTGCGAAACGATTGTTCAACGTTCACACGGGACACTGTGTTATACAGAGTGTTGCACCAATAAGTACTGGGCGGTTTTATACAAGGTGCTTGTGAAATGATACGTGCCTAGAATTTTAACCTACCTTTGGAAAAATATGTTTTGCTGCATCAGCAGATAATAAAGTAAAAAGTACAAAGATAATGCTACAGTAACATCGATACTGTATAAACAAGACCTCACTATTAATCATAGACAACATGTTTTCGGTTTTAATTTAATAGTTTTATATTTACTTTCTTCTTTGACGAGAACATGGCAGAAATGATTCCAACAATAAAATTTAATACAATTACGTTGATGTATGAAGCAAATTAATAAAATTTATTTGCACAAAAAAATCGTTGTTACGAAGATTTTTCTCATCTTTAATTTAATTAGTTGTTGGAGAATGTTTTAAATAACAATTCACATGCCTACTTTCTTTTATTTAATACTTTATTTAATTTATGTACTAAATAAATGTATAGGTAATATACACAGTATTAATTGGCTTTATGACTCGCTTCGTACAATGGCCGATGTAATAAAGCAACGTCCTGTTACACGAACCATTAACAGTTTTTTTAAGATGATATATTTTAGACTGTATCATCGACAATATATTATTTGTGTTAAAGTTTTAAATTAAAATATTCATATAATTACAGATAAAATTGAATTTACAATACAAAGGTACCAATAAAGATATATAATTGTCTTCAGACATTTTTCATACCAAAGCTACTGTTAATATGAATGCAGGTTGACGTATATATTTTTTTAATTTCTGCTAAACTCCATATTAGTAAAATTTAATCCAGGCATTATATTTTAGTAATTTAAGACCGATCGAAGACCTTGCTAAGCAAGTTGACTATTACAACTTAGGCACTTACATTTGTAATAGTGAGTTCTTCAATGACTGGCTACAATACTGGCAGGTTTGGCCTAGTGGTTTAACGGTCACCACGCCGTTTCCTACTTCGCCAAGTGTCGTGGGTCCAATCCCACTTTGTGTGATCCACAAATTGTTGTTCTGAGTCTGGGTGTTCTTTGTATCCGTTTCATGTATGTTTGTCATTTCCCCCACGACACAGGATTTATTCCTAGTGCGGAGGTTGTCTTCTAAAAAAAAAAAAAAAATAGTAATTATTTACAATTCCTGAGATCATAGACACATTTTGATATTTCTTCTATAAGCGTACCTATTTCTTAGTCATTATAAAAAATACTAACAAAATCTTTTCAAGTAATAAATAAACAAAACATTTTTTAATACACGATAGCCGATGACCTATCGTGACTAAATTCAATTTGGAACCGTAGAACAAGACATGCTTTATGTCAGGTAACTTTGGCCATCCATCGACAATAGATGAAAGAACGATATAGTGTTATTTTTCACGCGCATTAGGAGCTAGTCCTGCGCCTTAGGTTTTTTTTATGTTTGGTCCGCCAAAATGACTCTACACTGCCTGATGGAAAGCATAAGCAAAATCCAAGAGTGGTGGTCACCATACTCATTGCGAATGCAGACAATGCAGCATGGTGACCCACACCATGGCGGCCTAGTGATGCTTCTGCATCTTTTAGTCCAGTCAACAAGTATGGAACTTGTTGACTAGACTATTTGGGCCTCCGGTTTCGCACTCACCAACGAAACACGACAGCACGAACGCTGTCATTTTACGTTGATTTTCTGTGCGAGGGTAGTACTGCCCCGGTCGAGCCGGCCCGTTCGTGCTGAAATCAGCGTGGCTCTACTACCTTCTGATTGTATGTGATATTAAATCCCATAATCCTTCATTCCAATTAACGTAATTAATGACGGTTGTAATTATTGTTCGTATTGTTTGTGTAGTTGAGCAACGAAACGCTTAAGTGACGAACAGATGAATTTAAATTTTATACAAATCTATTTAGGCTTATCAATTTCAAACTATCTTGTATAATGTTACACGTATGCACAAATACAGCTATATAATACGATTAATTTAAAAATATTATGCTTTTAGTTTTTAACCGACTTCCAAAAGGAGGATATGTATGTACATTGATTACTCCGTCAATTGTGGACCGATTTTGAAAATTATTTTTGTATTCGAAAGGGTATGCTCCCTATGTGGTCCCATGGCCATCATATCAGGATCTGATGATGGGATCCCAAGGAAATCGAAGGAAACCCTCAAATTTACGTGAGCGCCTGCAATAAAGTTAAGGCAATTGTCTGCATGTCTTCATATTCTGTAGACATCATGTCCGAAATATTGATTAATTATTATTTATTATTCTATACAGTATGTTGTATATTACCTTTAGTCGTAAGTATTCTTTCAAGTTATTTAGGTGAAATGATGATGAGAGACTTGAGAAAGACTAAAAAGCGAAAAATAAAAAAAAACTTGGTTTAAAAAAACCGACTTCAAAAACTGAAAAGTATAAAATAACTTAATTTGTATGTGCTACCTATTCATAGGTTTGAAGTCGGTGCCCAGCCAAATGTAATAGTAGGTACCGCACTCGCCGCGCGTGACCTTGAGCGGGATAGCTGCTCTTCGCGTAGGACAAAACAACCGAAGCGTCGGTGACCTACTATTACATTTGGCTTGGCGCCGAATTCAAAACTATGAATAGGTAGCACATACAAATTAAGTTATTTTATACTTTTCAGTTTTTGAAGTCGGTTTTTTTAAACGAAGTTTTTTTTTCTCATTAATGTAACGCGGTTATTTATTGCATTGCGTTTTGAAATTATAGGTATAATATTTTATCTTAGAGCCATCAACACTAATATAAGTAATAATAGTTAAAGAAATTTAAACTTTAAGAATTCATAAAAATATTTATTACAAAGTTAATCTTAACTGAGTTATCAGAACTAAAACAGTAATTCTGAATTTAAATAACAAAAGGCAGGAACACCAACATTCCAAAAAGGTATTTGAAAATCGAACGCGACTTCGCAGTTCGGGTACACAATCACCGCAACTCTCCAATATTTGGACAAAGTTAGCTTCAAAAGCATTTCAAGCGTAGCGTGAAAATCTATTTTCAATGGGCCACTATCGGCCGGCACAGGACACCCGCCAAAGGCTTTATGCCCAAAGTTAAGCGTCCACGATGCTCCTATACTGTAAACTCCCCTTGTAGAGCTCTTAGTTTAACGCTAAGCTAATTTTAATATTCAATTGTGCTTTTGGATGTTAGATATTTGTTTTACAATACTTGTGCGAGACAACACTGCCATTTTAATACGGTTTCTACGAGATTACACATTAGAAAGAAAAGAATTGACGTAGATGAATCGACAATTTAGTTTTCATACGTGAAACTTTCCTTTCACACAAACACATCGCTAATAAGTGATCGATGCGGTCACGTAAGGCAGTCCCCTGAGGGGACTGTCAAAGGTGTTTAAAACTGAACGGAGTTGGAAACTCACAAGTGTATTAGTCCAGCGGCTAATGCGCGTGGACAGTCGAACGAAAACAGACACAATGGACGTGTTCACAAGCGAGAAACGAAAGCGCCTTTCAATTATTCCTATTCGTTCCATTTATGATTTTTTAAATCTAGAACGTTTGTTGTCATTTAAAAAAATATATATCTTTTTTTAAATGTAATTTGTCAATTTGCCAAATTGGCGGGATTTTCATTACATTTATGTTTTGATAGGTAATTTTGCAAAAATATCCACAAATAACGAAATGCATTAGTCAAAGTGTCGCACTTTTAGTATGTATACCTAGATATGTTTGCGTTAAGACTCTAATATCTAAAATGAATTTATCTGAAATCGCTAAATTTCAGACAAGTAATAAATTGTTTTCGCGCAAAATCTACATTACACAAATGTTTTTAGTAATTTAGGTCTGATCCTCTAATTAGATTATTATTATTATTGATTATTTCCTAACCTAAAATCGACTACTTCCTTTTTGTTTGCTTTGCTAGGAAAACATCGAATATTGTGGTTGACCTTTTAAACCTTCTCTTTAATAAGATAGGGTATCAAACGGATTTTTTTTTACATATTACTCTTAAACTTATGTACCTAACAGAATGTTTTTAATAGATTCGATCGAAATAGGTAACTCCAAAACTTCATCTTCAATATAATTCCGCAAAAACATTTCTTAAAGTTGTGCAAAGTTATTCAAAATCGTTTATCGTGGGTCCAAGTCGAATGCTCTACAATACACTGATACGCGGGCGTATAAACCAAACAAGACCATAAATCATAAACTTTGTAACATGAAAATTGGTGTTGATAATCACATAATAATTATCAGATGAACCCACTGGGAATCGAATGGGATCGGAAGGGATAGCCGGTAATGAGATTAGAATTGGCAAAATTATCATTCGGAAGTATTAATCGCAGTTCAATTTTTAAGTAGTTCATAACTTGATATTGCATTTACGTACCTATCTAACGAAGAACTATCTTAAAACTTCGCGAGACCCGTGGCGCCACCTATTACCAAGTAGACCAAAGAAATTGCATACTTGCAAATAAAAATAAATTACAAATAATTGTCAGTGGCTGATTACATATTTCAAATGCATGGAATTACCATGGCCAAGACAAGCATTTATTTTACAACGCAATTATCGCTAAAGCATATTACAAAGGATATTTCAAACAAAAAATTTTAAGATGTCCACTTAGAAAGCACCTTTGAAAAACTAAATGCTCATTTAAGAACGTTTAAGCAGAAATAACTCGGAAAAAAGCTATAGGAAAAAGTGAAATACGCACGCTACAATGTGTACGTAACGCCATCTGTTGCCGAGTAGCGTAAAGCTAGTGTAGAGGTCAAGAAATAATTTTGCGAAGAATGCGCGCCGTCTCGCGGCCGCTTTGATGGCTTCCGACGAAGCAATCAGACCTCCTTACGGACATATTTATGATTATAATACCGTGTCTCGTTATATACTTTATGATTTTATACCTAAACGACTGTCCAAGTTAATAATAGCTAAGTAATTGTTACGGTTGAACGCGTAAACGACTTGGCAACCGAGACGAAGAACAATATATTGTTGTATATCTGTTCTCGTCTGCGATCTATGGCGATTCACCAAGTTTTTCACAAAGGCTCTCCTTCACAGACTTGATCATCACCGCCTACCACTCAAAGGTGATATTCTCTTAATTAATTACATTATTGCGTCGCAATTTATTTTTTACAAACTTAGCAAATATTATTTCTTAGTTAATTACCTTCATCATTGTGATAATTAGAAACATAATTACTAAATCAAAATTCTTTAATCTGAACAGGAATGGAATCTATAAAATAGTTACGGGCTATAAATTATCAAACTTTTTGCTTTTGAATATTAATTTGATTCCTAATTAAAATTTGGAATAAAAAGTATGACTCCGTTTATGAACGCATGTTATTTTTTTCATTATTTTGTTTTAAAATAATGACCATGTTTAAAATAGACGAAATTTTTTAAACTTATTTTCAAAAGAACAATAAGTAAACAATTTGGCACACTTGAACTAAAAAACTGAATCTTTTTTTTTGTTTAGCTATCGATGATAGAATTCTACGATACCACTAATCACTGCAGGCAAAATGGAGGTTTATTGGACACAGAAGTGATGAAAACTAACTAAAATATTATTGAACAAAGAAACTTGTGAAATCTCTCCGAAAGTTCCATAGTCCTTAACACAATTATCTTTTAATAGCCAAACTAAAATAAGTTCGCACTAAATTATCGCAATCAAGCGAGCTCTTGTAAACGTATAGTTGCAATAATTTTGTTTCATTTCACAAATGAACAGACAAATATATTTTAATGTATATCACTTGACAGGGAAATTATTGGGGTTACCTATTTTCTACAAACACTTCACAAGGACATTTTATAACTACTTCCACTATAATATTGCGGATCTGCAAATTAATTGACGAGTAACATTCATCGGCTATTACGACATGTGTAACGAACACTGTTTATTTGGCGCACGATTAGTTAGCTGTATATTATATATATTTTAACACATAAAATTAGCAACTCTGTTTTAAATGCCCGCCAAATGATATGTCATTTCATCACTTCTACGACTGACAGATGACTTATTGTCTATGGGAATTATTGTTTATCTGTCTGGTCGAATATTAATATGAACATCATTGCTGTAATAAATAAATAATTTTAATGTCAATCTAATGGTAAGCTGTTACTATACCCGTTTTCAGTATCAAGGATTCTGTAGTATCAGAATCCCAGAGCAGAAATCACATTTTTTGAGCCGTAAATAATGTAATAGTCTCGATTTCTCAGTTCTATAGAAAATAGACATTAGCTCTTTTAATAATGGACTAATCCTTTGGAATGTGGCTAGAATATTTTTAAAGAACAGAATTTACGTGACCATCTTAATTTGTATTTAAACCTGAGAAGTATGTAACAATTTGATACTAAGTTTATTACTCTTGCTTAACGAGGCTCCCTTTAAAGCAGTTAGCAACTCTTGTTACTAAGGCTGGTGAGGCAGACCTAATTTCGAGAATTTAGCTTGGGCGGCTTCCTTTTGTAAGAAATGAGAACTAAAAAAATAGTTGTTCAAATAATTGTTGCTTTTTATTTATTTTGAAATGTAAATAGCAGGACTAATCTTCCATTTCAATCTTGATTAAATTACGTATTAGTGGAAATACTGGATACTTAAAACTAGTAGGTTTAGTATGACTGCGTTTGTCAGCTAGGTACATAATTAGCGCAAATCGTTAAAATCGAACACCATCGCACAGATTAACAAAAAGGTCAACAATAAAAAAAACATAAAGGAGGACATTCTCATCGTCAAGCGAGCGACTAAAGCGCGGGCAATTATTTTAATAAAGCCGCGGTCGCACAGGCAGCAGTACTCGTAAACAGGTCGCGCGTCGCGTGGTCGCCCACCAAAAACATTCACTTTCAAATGTTTCGATTTTCGTGCAAATCTGAATAGGAGGAATATTCTACTGATATTATTGCACTAAATATATGCTTATAATGAAATTCAAAAAACTAGAATTTAATTAATAAACATATAGATAGACGTGAATCAATGTCCAAGACACTAAAACCTGAAAATTGCTTTTAAGGCGTTACTAATAATAGCTATATCAAACGCACTCTGTAAATTTTACAGGAAAACTACCCGTTCTTCAGAGAAAGATTAAAATTATCGTGCGCCATACTGCAGGCGCCATTTTGCTGACCGTTTTCACACCAGTTTAATAGGAAATTAAGTGCATCCTGACGTATTATTCGTCGTAATTAATTACATACGTTTCCTTAGCAAACTCGAGTTATATATCAGGGATCTGTCTCACAAGATGGGTTGTTTAAACTGTCAGTTCAGACGCGATTTGTGACCGACCATTTTACATCTTTGCTCCCCGTCTTGCATAATTAGTAAGGATTAATGTACAGCTATGAATGACTCGTCATTGTGCTGCAAAATAGTTTTCGTCCAACACACTCGTAAATTAAAAATAATTATTATATTTATCAAAATAATTATCAGATTTTGTGATAGCAATTTTGAATATTTTTAACATTCTAATAATAAAAGATGCGAGTCTATTCACGAAATGTCACATTGACAGATGCCTCACGTGATTTTTATTCGAATTCTGTAAAAAATATATTAAAGTGTTTGCCAAGAACTCATTTTGACCTTTTATCTCTTTCCTATTTTAATGTCCCATGTTTCCGCGCTTATGATGCCAACAGCCAAAGCTATGTTTCATTGAGGTGTTCTTACCTATTCCTAGAAAATTAACGAGGGAGGTCGTTCTTGTCAGATGTTGATAGGTACATCTCAATTTTACGTGACGTATGCAAGTTATCAACACGCAATCAATGAGGCAATGTAATTCCTTGAAACGGAGAATGTCTCACAGTGATTTAACACGCATATTCACTCTTTCATAAATTACGTTTTTTGTCACGACAACTCTAGTAACTTCAGTTATGGAGTATCTCTATAACAGGTATAGACTCAACATAGATTTTTTTTTAATTTTCACGCAACAAAAGCCCTCTCGTCGTTGGCGCGTGTTCGCGTGTCTCGCTGCAATCAATCGCTACAACAATCAATAAAGCAACCGTGCGAAATCAATGCATTAATACCAGCTATTAATGTGTAGCACACGTGAAATATTGATATTATATCACGGAATCATGTTTATCTTTGGAAAAACCAGTGTTTCATTCATAGCAAACCCTAGAAAACATTGAGTTTCCAAAACAGAAGTTGACTATCAAAAGTGTTAAAGAAAAGTTTCTGTGTTAATTGTTAGACATATCAGTAATTACTATATTTTCTGTAGCAGCAATTTATGACATCATAATTTGACAATTTCAAGTCTTTCATTAGTTAGTTGGTAAACAATTAAAAGTAGGTAGAGGAAACGTGAAAATAGTTTCCAATTTTCCTTTATCAATTTCTCCTACTTAAATAACAAGGAATTATATTCTTACTATAAGCTAATATTATCAAAGAAAATGTGAATTACATTATAAAGAATATAATTTATAATATCTAACGAAATTTTGTAGTGAACATGGCGACAATGGTAGAAATCAATTAAAAACTGCACGTGAAGCAGACGCCGCGATCGGCACTAACCACGTTACTCGTAGTTAACGGGAATTCGGTTATTTCGTTAAAAAACTTCACCGAGCTATCGTTAAAAGTTATACAGATAAGCTCTGGGGAGACGCCGGAGCGGACGATGCAGTTTTTCCGCTGTCGTTCCACTATGTAGTAATATTACTACGAAACAAACAACTACATACATTTGACAGTGTTTTAATACACACTGCAAAAGAAGTAAATATAAGTTTCAAAGTATAAAAACTTTTTCAGTAGCAATTTTTATTTTTTATGAGGCCAGTCAAATGTCTACATAGGTAGAATATCGCAATTCAATCCTAAATTAAGTTTTCTTTTCTCTTGACACCTAGATACCTATTATTTAAACAAATTAATCTATAAAAATGATTTAAATGCCATATTTGTAAGAGTTCCTGAAGCAATATATATCTTAATTTGAACACTAAGTCATAAAAATTTCTCAACTAAAACGCGATTAATTTCAATAGGTCTGAGGTATGTTCCTGTAAGAATTAGAAACAAACTCACCATAAAAATATATCCCGTAAATAATCCCCGCACGTAATTCGTAATTTTAAACTTCATCAATGGATGATTGATGAGTTGACTTAATTCTTAATATATTATCCTCAAATATCTACTAGGTATGCGGAGAACAAACAAATCATTCTTACAAACGGCTTACTCGACCTTATCTTAATTTCATGAGGTTGCTTCCTACGTATATGTTTGTGTGGTTCTCGTCACATACACAGGACCATTCTGTTTCTCTCTCGTGTAGAATCAATTGTGATCGGTGCCCCCGTCGCGGCAGATTGCTATCTAGCACGCGATTCCGATCACCCGGCACTACGCACGCGACGTCGAACAAAAGAAACTTACCAATCGAAAATTATATCATTCCACAAATTTTACCTCTTCATTTTAACAATATCGTATTCTATTCAATATTTTTTTTTCCTATCGTTTTCACAAGTTACACTCATTCCAATAAATGGAGTCTGTGACAAAAAACTAAATGCTGAGAGAAGTGGCGTGAAGCTTCGCACGCAAACTGAACTCACAATTCCAAAAAAAAAATTGTTTTGAAAAATAACTGCCCTATATTATTTACGCCATTTCATAGCTGCAGCAATTGACACCTAATTTTAAGTCAGATGCCTGTTAATGCAACTATTTCTTTTGCATACAATTAACAATTCAAATGCGGTAGTTTTTTCCGTGCTCTGCAACACTTTCGAGCGGCCCTGACGTCCGCTGCCAACGACGACTCGAATGCAAATGAGCATCGACCGCCACTGTGACGTATAGAGCGCGCACTTCTCACCCCTTTCTTGCGACTACCCGCCAACTTGATTTACAATCCCGGATACGAGCTCCCCGTTCGAATCCAACCTATACGGTTAAATTACGAACGTTACTTTTTTCACTATGTCACAGTGACACTGTAATTTAGGGCACCGCCCCTTTACTTTCCAAAGCCTTTGAATATTCATACGACTATAGCAATCAATAACGACCACAAAGAAAATAGTTTTCGCGTGCACGCACGCGATATAATGTCGCATAAACAAATAATTTCTTCGTTTTTATTGTTATCCTTGAATTATGTTGTTGCCACTCGAACTTACACAGCCCTTATCCCGTCGTCGGTCAAAAGCGATCAAACGGCGACCGATAAATTTTAAACTTCCGTGACTGGACGACGTTAATTTAACGTTTTTATAAATATCCATCAAAAATGCACATCTTAATGGCCTTAATAAATACTGATATCGTTACATACTTTGTCGTCTGCTAGATAAGAAAGACGAATGAAAATGAGATCAATAAATAGGCTCATAACATAACAGTTAGAGAGTAGCCACGTCTCAGACGCCATGTTGATGACTTTGACGCGTGTGTACAAAATGGCGCGTCTAATATTGCGTCAAACTCCAGTGGAAATAACCTCAGTTTTTTGACAATATTTCGAAGCACGTCGCAGTAATTGCCCGCGTGCCGTTTACAGAATAACAAAATGTCTGCAACAAGATCAAAGGCATTAATAGACGTGTGTTGAAATTTATCGACGGCCGTATGTCGAAGGATGAATATATACATACAAATCGCGTCGAGCCGTTCATCTGTGATTACAAAATTATCTACTATATTTGCGAGACATTTTATTTATAGTGCGAGTATTTTTATAGTTTTTGTCTGTACATCTGTCCACTTACTCGGTAGGAAGGTATATTAAATTACCCAGTTCATAAGAGTTAACTGCGTGCCTTACATTTTGATTCGTTGCGATATGTCAAGTGGTTTTGAAGTTCCAAAAGAAAAAAAAACTGGTGAGACCGCCGCGAGGCGAGCCGCGGGTTTGAAATAAACTAAATAATCAGCTAGTCGTCGGAGGCCTACAAGACACGGGTGACATGCTAATTATGTTTTGATCGGCACTTATTGACATAACGGGTGATTTTTACTTTACAAGCTGTGTGTTTGAATTTTGAATGTGGAAGCTTAATATCTGTCATCTATGTATAAAAACAGAACTTACCTCATACATTTTTATAAACGACTCAGGCAACGAGTAGTTGTTTTATTGCTATTTAAAACATTACTTATGATCATCGTTAAAAAATTGGAAGCCTGATAATTTTTTTTCAATAGTAATTTTCCTTGAAAATGCCCTTTCGCCTTTGAAAATAAAGTTTAATGTGGCTATTTACCCAAACATTAGAAACTCAATTAATTTACAAACGAATCACGTATATAGAGTTATTGTCTAATATTATGGTCGCACAAGATCATAATCTCGAATATGGCTATTTCAACAATATTTGTATCACGTTCGTTAAGTAGTTATGTTCGTGAATAGTGGATTTCACAAAAAATATTATCTATAGAAGGACATGACAGTGCTTTGTATAATTCGGAACGTGAGAATTACCAAAAAGTGACAACATTGGCTATGAAATTTGAGAAAGTAAAAACATTATACTTTTATTAACCATAGACAACCTTAAGCGGCAATAAAGAAAGTTGAATTATGGAGATTTAAGTATGACAATTAAATATAGAGTATTGTGACTTGAGCCGCATGCGGTTTTGCATCGAAATTCAACACTTTATTATTGTCGACACACAAACAAGCAATGCCATTGTGTTTTGTCTTAATTCATTTTGAACTCTTAATAAATAAAACATACTTTACGTTCCAATAAAACTGCGGAGTGAGTTTTCGAAGAAAAACAATTGGATCACAGTCCATTATGCTTTTTATTGTCAAATAATTAGAGGCGAACTCAGCGCATCAACAGGCAAAACTAAAATTAACTTGTGAGAAAATTAGCGTACATATTGTCGGTTTTAAAATAAAATTTAAGGATGCAATTAAGTCTTTGTGATCCTTGAAAATTAATACGTCAACTCACCAAACGATCCATTTTCGGAGTCGTTAAAATACCGCAAAGTAAATAACATTATTGTTCTTTTTTGAACGCTTGACGGATGTGGTTGATCTTTACCTACCTAGTGTAGAAAGTAACACACAATAATGTACAATGCGTACATATAGTGTCCAACTTTAAAAGATGGCACCCAATTATTAACGTGGTCATAAGATTAAATTAATGGGGGCGCGGCGCTAACGCCGTTCGTATTAAACACCAAAAATTCTTTGAACTCAAAATATACTGTAACAAATATTACCCGCAAGAAATCCGAGTATCCGAACATTATGCCCGCACTTTAATTCTATAATGATCTCGGCTAACGTCTAAAACTAATTATGCGACTTAATTAAACTAATTCCATGCGTACATCACCATCTAAACCGTGTCGTTTCATTGTGAGAGCGAGGACAATATGTTGACAGGATGAATGACCACAGTATGGCCGGCAGTTTTCACGCGTAACTTCCCTTGTTTATGGATGCGCTCGCGCAGTTTTAGGATTACTCGGCTTAGGCGATGAGTGCACGGTCCCATTCAGCGATTAACTTTAAGGCGCCATGCCATCCCTGCACAGTTTAAATGATGCGCCTAATTTCAATTGTACCAAATATAACTGGAGTATTTATTACTTGGCAACAGTTGGTGCTCAGAGCCGTCTTAATCTAAGCTGGGGCCCCTGGGCACACAAGAATTTGGGGCCCTTTTGGAAAGTAAAGAAAGCGTATTATATTAACATTTTTCTACTATGATCATTCGTGATCACGGAATCATGTATGCTGTTAGTTTTTGGTTACAATTACAATCATGGTTTCTTTCAGGTTCTTTGTTAGGTGTTGTTTTCTAATTATTATTACGTGTTCGGGCTCGACTAATTTGAGAATTAAGCCTTCTGACGTGTTCAAGAGACTTTATAAATACATAATAGTTCGTAATGACGGCCGAGGTCGCTCTGTCAATCACTTACATCACTCAGATATTTTTTCGTAACACTGCCATTTTGCTCATTCAGAGTATCGCTATTGCTACCACGATATTTATTCAGGCGGTCGATATACACTACTTTGTACGGATCTTCCCACTTAATCTGTAGTATAGGGGCCAGTCTTATGGGGCTTTCGTTACTGCTCGCGATATAGACTGTGATTAGTTTCCATCCAGTTCTAAAGTTGAGGGTTTTCATGGTTTCGCACCTGTGGAACTTTTTACAACAGTACAAGTAGTACATTTACGGTACCACTACGGCACTAATCTCGTACATCTTGCCAACACTTCTTGACACTAGGATGGCCTCCTGATGCTTTAGTGTAAACTTCACGTAGAACGTTCGACACCTTAGCTGTTGGCACAATTATCTCCAGGTGGAACTCTCTGCCGTTGGACTTCTCCCATTTTCAGTTCAGTGTTCCGTTTTGTAGAACTAAACTATCCCATAGCGCCCAATAAACTTTAGTAATAGCGCTTGCAGATGGGACAATACTCCAAGCAGGGTTATATCACCCTTCCCATTATTATCATGCTTCCCATGTGATAAGTTTCTTTAGGTCAACGTCATCCCCCTGTGCTATCTTCATTGTTTCATCTTCACATGGTCCCAAAAGGTAAGCCTATTGATTTCAAGTTTAGAGTCGGAGTACATTTTTATCAGCGTGAAATATTTTTTGCATTGTCTTATGACGTCACCTTTTATCTTCCTGTCATGATTTCCCGAATTTCATGCCTTGGAACTTGTGTCTTGTGTGCATCTTCTTTTTGCAACGTTTTCTCATTAGCTCCTAAGGCAGTCCTTAATTTTTTTAACCCGACATCTGCGAATTCTTTAGCGGGCAACTTAGCTGCAGATGACCTCTCTTAACATTCTGCACATGATCCCAGAACCCCTCTTAAAAGACGACTTGACTTCTTTGATTTCCTCTGAGACTTAGCTTGTGGGTCGACCGGATATCCTGTTAAACCAGTTCGGCCTCCAGTGCATGTGCCAGTGCTTCCCTTAGTGCTGCATGGTGGCCAAGCTTCACTGCAGCTCTAACCTACAAGTCCTTGATACCGTTTATGAGAACCTGCACGATGGTTGCTTTTATCGTCTTCCGTCAGTGGAAAGGTTCGCTTTCCGTACGAGGTTCTCAATTTTCAACGTGCATTGCTGCAGGCTCAGGGCCTTAGGCTCTATCGCGTTGCTGCGAGCGGAAATCGTGTTTCAGATGGCGTTTCCCATATCTCGACTCTAGCGGTCTAACGATTCTTTATATACGCTACCTGAACCAGGTAGTGCTTCTAGGACTGACAACGGTTGCTCCCTAAGCGCAACAGTAAGGGCAGTCATGCACTCTTCACCACTCCACCCGCAATTTTTCCATGCGGCCATCATCTCACGACTTCCCGCGACCTTCGCCAGGTCGTCGGACCACCTTGCGAGGGACCTACCAAGTGGGAACTTTGTGGCCCCATCGGCTTTCGTTTTTGCGAGCAATGTGCCTCGCCCACTAACACTAAAGTTAGTTATTTTCTTACACAATTTATACTTATAATAAAAAAAACATTAGCGATAGAGCATAATTGTATCTACATCAAGCACATAATCTCAACGATGAATATGAAAATTAGAAAGATTATTCGACTGTAAATCGGGACTTAATCGCGATAATATCTACAAGGTACAATACCTTTTTTGATTTCCCGACGTTTCGACCGAATTGCACCGATCGTGGTCACGGGTAGACTGGTGAGAGCTCAGCGACACCTCCGTGAAATGCGAGTTTCACCAACTATCCGCACTTGGTCTTCTTTATATTGATTTTCTTTCGCACTGTCGGTACATCGACATTTAATTATTTATATACAAACATGTGCTATCCTCAAAGGCTCTCAGCCCAATATGATGACGTAGTTACATAGATTAATACTAATCACTTACATACAACAATGAAAAACAAACATGTCACTAAAATACTATCAAATAAAAAAAGTCATAATAAAATCTTATGTTTTCTAAAGGACAAATAGACCAATTCGAAACGTTTTTGAATTCACTTAGTGAACATGTGAACAGATCAGTATGGTCTGCCATTGTGTTGAGCGTATTTAGAGCACTTGTCATTGGCGCGTGGTGCAAAAGATTAGTGCGTGCGAGCGGCATACCACACTTACGACGTCTGTTGAGTCTTGTCGAGTAACATGTATTCGCTGACGATTGCATTTGCTGATGACAGGATTCCAAGATGTTGACAAGCGGTACCCAGCTTCTCTGTTGAAATTTTTTTTTTTTTGATTTCGACTGCTTCCCGTACTATTCTGGAGTAATAGTGACGGTCAGTGGAGAGGACCTGCGGTTGGTGTAGTTCTATCCAATGGTTTGGACTTGACTCCAACAAATGCTCGCTGATCTCTGACTTGTTTATTTGACGGTTTTTCACAGCCGTGATATGTTCTTTTACCCGTTCTGCGATTGTGCGTTTGGTCTGACCGATGTAGGAACTACCATAGCTGTAATCCACCTTATACACTCCTGGCATCTGCAGAGGAACGACATCTTTCGGTGTTCTTAGGCACTTTACTATCTTAAGAGTGCGGACTATATACAGTCTTAATGGAGTACTTCTTCAATACTGTTCCAACTTTGTCCGTCACTCCTTTAACATATGAAAGATATGCTGGACATCTGTCTACATGTACTCGTTTTATGTTACTCTTTGGACGAGTCAGCCTGTCTCGGTATCCGTTGCGTTTTAGTAGCTCCTGAACATGAGCTAACTTATTCTCTAAGTGTTCAGGGTCTCATAAGTCGTAGGCTCGGTTCGCTAAAGAAGCCACAACGGATTACAGATGACTTGGGTGATGGTGCGAGTGGGCGTGCAAGTACCGGTCTGTGTGTCTTTCGGCTTTCGGTAAACAGCGTGTCCGAGGGTACCATTTTGTCTCACCGTTAATTTAACATCGAGAAATGGCAACGATCTGTCCACCTCCATTTGAAAAGTGAACTTAATGTTTTGGTGGATGGAGTTTAAGTAGCTTGCAAATTGTTCACGGAAGCGTCGCTGAGCTCTCACCAGTCTACCCGTGACCACGGTCGGTGTAATTCGGTCGAAACGTCGGGAAACCAAAACAGGTATTGTACCTTGTAGATATAATCGCGATTAAGTCCCGATTTGCAGTCGAATAATATGTATAGTCGCGAAAGTTTGAAAACAAATATTAAGATTTTAAAGATTTTTCAACTACTAATCTTAGGACAGATAAAATATTGAATTTAAGATTTAACGATCGTAAAGAAGGTGAAAGAGTCACAACTCTATTAAACGCTTTCATTTTTTAGCCATAAAAATATGAAAATTGAAAGCCTACGTAGTAATTATTTCTATTATTTCATATTTTAATGTACCTACTATAATTTTGTGAGAAAAAAGTGAACGAAAATTTATAACGAGAAGCTATGTCCGAGATAAAATTCTCGGTGCCTCGGGGCCCCCTTGAGAATGGGGGCCCTGGGCACTGGCCCCGTGTGCCCTTATGGTAAAGACGGCACTGTTGGTGCTACTAACACGTATGTATGCAGCTTGTGTGTATGTGTGTGTTCAGAACAATTTAGCGGCAATTAAAATTCTTCGTGTGCGATTTCAGATGCAAAATGATAGTATATTCACATACACACACATATGTATAATATATACAACAGATATGAAACAATAATATACTTAAGTATGTCATTAACATAGCTAATCTATTTTATACCACTTACATTTTTTTTACATTTTTTGTAGACTATACGTATATATAAACGATCAACATACAATAGGGATGATGACACCTTAGTCAAATTAGGTACTGTTTATCATCTGTCAAAACTATAACTTTGTATGGAAAATGTACTAAATACAAACTTGTGACGTCACTGTTTTAGGCTCAATTGAGCAATATATTTCAATGTTTATTTGATAAAAAATTGTAATAGAAATGAAAAGCTGTTATATTTTCTGATTTTTTTTGTAATATTCGTTTTAATGAAGGAGACATCGGTATTTATTTACTATACAGTCATCTACCCTATTAATGACAATGTCTGATTCCGTATATCTGTAAGTTATCACCGTCAAACACAACATAATTATGTTTTACTTCTTTTATTTCTAGTTGGGACAAAGGAGGGCAGCTGCGCCGTGTACGGTAGACCTGAGGGAGAAGGCGATGATAGACTCGCACACGCGATTCTCAATGAAGCCTCGCATCTCATGAAAACCTCTTCAAGCCACCCTAACAACGACGACTCCAGGAGCAACGAAGACTCCAGCTCACCACGGACACAATGCCAGTCTCCGTTTTCCAATAAGGTAGGTATAATAATGTAATGATTTCAATAATTACCCAATTATAATATGCTACGAAGCATTTATCTAATACTAAAAAAATATTTCAGGAATCCAGTCAGAATAGAAGACTTAAGAAGTATGAGAATGATGACATTCCCCAGGAAAAGGTGGCGCGAATCTATCAGGATGAACTGACTAAAATTATGACCCGGAGAGTAGAAGACATACGGCGTGAAGGTTTTCCCGGGTATGCATTTTTTTTAATAAGAACCATATTAATATTTACATCTAATACAAATAATAACTTAAATGAGAACAGCACATCTCAAACTAATATATAGCATGTTTCCTCCATTTTTCAGCGGCGGAATGCCACCACACATGGAACGTCCTCCGGAAGACATCCGAATGGCATTAGAAGCTTATCACAGAGAACTTGCCAAAATCCAGCCTGCGGGAAATATTCCCAACTTGCACAACTTGCCAGGAATGCCACCGTTCCCCAACCTCCTTGCGCTTCAGCAACAGGCTATGCAACAAGCTCAAAATCAACAAATAAATGGCTCCGGAGCTGTCCAAGATCTCTCTCTGCCTAAAGATAAAACCGCCAAAATGAATGGAATGACTGATAGTGATAAGGATAGGTCAATTGACGCCGAAGAGGCTATTAGACACGCGGGGAGCGCGTTTTCACTAGTAAGGCCCAAACTTGAGCCTGGACAGCAATCAACTGGATCATCTGCATCCAGTCCACTTGGCAACGCAATATTACCGCCAGCGATTACCCCCAATGAAGATTTCAATAGTTCAGCGGCAGCAAGCCCACTGCAGAGGATGGCATCAATCACGAATAGTCTAATCTCCCAGCCTTCAAACCCTCCCCATCACACACCTCAGCAACGGTCGATGAAAGCAGTCCTTCCGCCGATCACACAGCAACAGTTTGATCTCTTTAATAATTTAAATACTGAGGACATTGTGAGGAGAGTCAAGGAGGCCTTAAGCCAGTATTCTATCAGCCAAAGACTATTCGGTGAATCTGTCCTCGGACTATCCCAAGGATCTGTCAGTGATTTATTAGCTAGGCCCAAGCCGTGGCACATGCTTACCCAAAAAGGAAGGGAGCCATTTATCCGAATGAAAATGTTTCTAGAAGATGATAATGCTGTTCATAAACTAGTCGCATCACAGTACAAAATTGCGCCTGAAAAATTGATGAGAACTGGAAACTACAGCGGAGTGCCTCGTAAGTATATTTTCTCACTAAAGTTTTTCCATATATCTAATCTTACAAACGAGTACTTAGTGTAGTACTAGAGAACAGTAGAATTTCAGAAAAACAAAATATTCTTAGTTCGTTTGTTAATCTTCGTATACCAAGTGATAAATTCCTAATATCTTTTTTTTTTTTCAGCCTGTCCGCCTAACATGAACAAACCCATGCCTCCAACGCAGAAAATGATTTCAGACGCCACTTCGTTACTAAGCAAAATGCAACATGAGCAGCTCTTGGGACCAGGTCACCTTGGCCATTTGGGTCAATCCACGCCGCTGTTACTGACGCCACCCGGTTTTCCCCCACATCATGCGGTGACGCTACCGCCACAGCATCACGACAACAACAATAAGGAAAGGAAACCACCACCGCCTCCTCCTCAACCCCACCACGCGCCCCCGATTATGCGAAGCCTCCACCAACACATATCACCTAGTGTTTATGAAATGGCTGCTCTTACACAAGACTTAGATACACAAACTATTACCACAAAAATCAAGGAAGCGTTATTAGCAAACAATATTGGACAGAAAATTTTCGGCGAAGCTGTCTTAGGCCTATCGCAGGGTTCCGTCAGCGAATTACTATCGAAACCCAAACCCTGGCACATGCTTAGCATCAAGGGCAGAGAACCCTTTATTCGTATGCAACTATGGTTAAGTGATGCTCACAATATTGACCGTTTACAAGCTTTGAAAAATGAGAGACGTGAAGCTAGCAAAAGAAGGAGGTCTAGCGGTCCTGGACAAGACAACTCTTCTGACACTTCTTCAAACGATACGTCTGAGTTCTACCACTCGAGTTCACCGGGCCCCACGACTGGAGCGCCCTGCGCCAAAAAACAACGAGTATTATTCTCAGAAGAGCAGAAGGAAGCTCTCAGATTAGCTTTTGCTCTCGACCCATACCCTAACATGCCGACGATCGAGTTTCTCGCCGCCGAACTGGGTCTCTCATCTAGAACAATCACCAACTGGTTTCACAATCATCGCATGCGCCTAAAACAGCAAGCACCTCATGGGTTGCCGGCCGAGCCTCCACCGCGAGACCAGTCGTCGGCTCCTTTCGACCCTGTACAGTTCCGTCTACTTCTCAACCAAAGGCTGCTGGAACTTCAAAAGGAAAGAATGGGTTTAGCGGGTGTGCCGCTGCCGTATCCGCCGTATTTTGCGAACTCGAACCTAGCGGCTCTGATCGGTCGCGGACTGATGCCACCCGAGGAACGGGTGAAGGACCAGTCCGGCGGTCTCGATCTGTCGATGCCGCTCAAGCGAGAACCCGACGGTGACGATTTCGAGGACGAGGATGTAGAGAGCAACCTCGGCTCCGAGGACTCGATGGACGAGGAATCAAAGACTGAGCCGAAGGCGGCGTCCACACCGGCCGGACGATCCAGCCGACGGAAGCCCGCCGCTCCGCAATGGGTGAACCCCGACTGGCAGGACGAGAAGGCGCGCAACCCTGACGAAGTGATAATCAACGGCGTGTGCGTGATGAGAAGCGACGACTTCAGACGGGAAGCGGAGGAGACGGTGCGCGTGGAGCCGTCGCCCGTGCCGCGCGAGGGCTCGCCCGCCGCCTCCCCCGCGCCGCGCCCCCCGCGCACCCCGCTCACCCCGCACACGCCGCACACGCCGCACACGCCGCACACCCCGCACACCCCGCACACCCCGCTCACGCCGCAGACCCCGCACACGCCGCGCCCCCCGCACACGCCCGACGACGTCATCCCCGAGGACAAGATCAAGGCGGAGACCGACGACGGCTGGGAGTACTGAGCCGTGCGAGTGCCGCAATGTGCCGAGTAGACTGTTAGCGTATCGCGTTCGGACGATGTTATTTATTATGTGGCGAGTGTCCGTCGGTTCGGTGCGAACGGTACTGTGTATGTAGCTAGTGTTCGTTGTAATTCGATTGTAAGGCCAAAGACTGTACATAATACCCTCGTAGCTTCACGTGAGACGCCAGGCGAGTCCCGCACCGGGACGAGGTAAACCTACGATACAAAAAGATGCATTTTTGCTTTAATTTTAAATGTACCCTGGTTAGGTACAAATATCTGAATATGTTTAAGTTATACGGCTTTCTAATTCGATTGTAAATAAATATACCAAATATATGTGGAACGTTGCCTGTGAACCAGACCTGTACATACGTAGGCTAGGACGTTCGTGTAAGATAGACCCAGTTGATACTGTTAGCGTTAGGGAACGATCATTAATTGTTAATGAAAATTATAAAGTGCAATCAGATGTAAATTTAAGCTATGTTTTAACGAGCCCCAGTTGAAAAGTATTATTATGTTTATTAAAACCGGCGAGGTTTAAAATATTATAATCGGGTTATATAAGTTTAACAATTAAATTATTAATGTTTATTTTATAATTATTATATGTTTTCTATTGCATTATTTTATGAGGCCGCCGCGGGACCGCTCAACGATGTGATGTTACTAGACGTATTGTAGTAACTGTCAGCTGTCACATACCTACTGTCACCTCTGATTCCCTACAGTCACTATAATGTTTGTTTATTATCATTTTTATATATTTTTTTAGAAAATGTACAAATCAAGACAAAATAATATGATTAAGCAAATAATGTATTGCTTATGGTTCATAGTTTTATTTTATTTTAGCAATAAATTTGCTTTTAATATTATTTCCTTTTTTTATTTTTTTCCTTATTTTCCTTTTTTTCTTAGGAGATATTTAAGTAAGTAAAAGAATGTAAATTTTAAAGGAACCATACTCCTTGCATCATGATGTACATATTTATATTCAGTTTAATGTAAATATCTAATCGAAATGCCACGTTAGCATAATATATAAATAAGTAGAAAAATAGTATAACCCAAAAAAATAAGTAAAAGGGTAAAATCATGGATAATCGAAATTATTATCATTTAAAAGTGTATCGAAAATTGTAACGAAAATATGTCATAATAGATTTAGGCATCCAGATTTTCAAATTCATATAAAATCAATGTTCTCGACGAAAATTCCAAATTTACATGGACAAGTATTAAATAACTACTATAATACTAAATACATACAATTTTAGAAATACCAACATACATATCGATGTTATATATACGCAGTAAGTAAGTTAAGTAATAGCATGTAATAGTCAATATTAAAGAAATACTTAGGCTGTTTAACAGTTTTAATGGTTATTTTAACTCTCAAATCTGTTGTAAGTAATGAATGAAATTTTTTAACGTAATCAAATTGATTTCTAGAGTCATTTCATAGCTTTTTGCTTTTAAAAAGATTAATATACTTATATATTATGAATATTATTGTTACTTAATATTGGTGTTTCTAATATTTCAAGGTACTGATACTGCCGAACAAGATTTTTTTAGAGTTGCCATTTTTTTCGACCTATAGGTATTTGGTTCTTATAAGATAAAATAAAAATAATAGTTTTGCGTGGACAGTACATAGCTAACCAAGAAATACGTACATCATCAATCGTAAAAGAGAAACGTGTACCGTTATGTATGGATTCCTATTTCGTTTCGATTATTCATAACTAGCTTTTGCCCACGGCACCGCCCGCGTGTATGTCGGTTATCGCGGTAAAGGTAAAAAAAGCCTATGACCTTCCTCAAGAATCAAAGTATCTCCATAACAAATTTCATTAAAATCGGTGTAACGGTTTAGCCGTGAGAGCATGACAGAAAGACATACAGACTTTTGAATTTATGATATTAGTATGGATTAATCATTGAAAATCCTTAGAGATTAAAACTGTAATGGTCCGTACTCACATACGGTATTACTCGATAGTTGTTCTCCAAAACGAGTAAAAATTAACGTGTGGACCGCAAAACTCACAACTCGAAGGCTGGCATCGAGCCGGCTCGATGGCTTGATCTCCTTTTACGTTTCTCCTTTTCATATTCTTTAATTCTTTTATAATTCAGACTTGCTAGACTTGCTAAATGTAGCCACCGTCTCCTTTGTTGAACAGACATCATTTGGCTTTATTTGGCTATACATATACTTTTGCAAAAGAGAGGCGGCAATACCTTGGTAATATTGGTAGTGTAAACACGTACTCTGAGACTGAGACTCAGATATAGAGCTGATAGCATCAGTCTAGAGGTCTTTTAATCTGGGTATTTGTAGACTTTAGTAGAGAAGAAACAGATTTGGATCTACAAAGCAGGCAATTAAACGCTTAATCTCATTCTCTACGCTATTTATTGATATAAGAAATAGTTTTATAACCGATTTGAATACAACAAACTCCACAAAAATCTAAAAATTTGCAAACTAAAAACTTTGGAAAAAAAATATCTACATTATGTCCTTCTTCTAATAGCCTTTCCGGTGTCAAGTCAGGACTGACATAGAAGTAGGTACTTGAAGTTAACCTCTGTTACAATTACGTGCTGTTTTCCCACTCATATCTGCAGTATTCCTTACTTACCTATAGTTCCTTCGCTACATTAATTTCCTGATCGCCATTGACCTTTAAAAAGAAACCCGCCTTGTAAATTGACATAAAAATAAACTTATTCTGGTAATAGATATATTTCTTGATATTTTTTAAAGACATTACCTAAAATAAGATTCGAGCAAATATGATTTCGCAAAAACCATACTAGATATAGTTTGTATTTTACTAAATAGTTAAGTAGGTACATACTGGATTACAAATTGATTAATTACAGTTCCATTAATTGAAGAATGAACAGGAATAAGTTTCTTTTCAATACGAAAAACAATACAAAATGGCAGACATGTAGGTAGGTAGTTTGTAACTTTCCGAATATACACACATCAAAAGTGTCTAGGGATCAACATATGTGTCTAGGGATCAACATATATTTTTGCAATAACTTTTCTCCTGATTGATATTAATTAAAATTTTCTTTAAGGATTCATCAAATAAAGTGTTTTCGTTTGTCACAGTAACGATAAACCAAGTCACCTTTGCATTAATAAAGAAATTTGCCATTTTCCTAATAAAAGGATTTTGACATTTGAACCACTAACATTAAAGTTCGAAAAAAAGACTGAAATAACAGTTTTCTTTAAAATTTTATTAGGTAACTTAAACAATTAATAATCCGTGTTTCTACCGCGAACACTAACACAAGAACATCGGTTTGGCATACTCAAAATGAGTTCATCCAAATCACGCTGTGGAATGGCCGCCCATGTTCGTTGCAACAACAAAAAAAGGTCTTCTTGCGACTGGATACCCTCCATATTCGGCAGAGCTCTTCTCTGTAGCATATCCCATGCATGCTCAATCGGGTTCAAGTCTGGCGACTGAGCAGGCCAGGGCCAAAGCCACATCTCAATCTCAAGAAATCCGCATAAAAATGCTTGATCCCTAGACACTTTTGATGTGTGTATATAGCGTATGCGACTGCTGTGCTTGAGATCTCGGGTTCGATTCCCGGGTCGGACCAAATGTTTGTATGATCTGCAAATATTTGTTTCGGAGTTTGGGTGTTTTCTATGTATAATATGTATGTATTTAGAAAAAAAAAAGTATTTATGTATTTATATCAGTTGTCTAGTACCCATAACACAAGCTCTGCTTAGCTTGGGACTAGATGGCGTTGTATTTATATACATTATATACATGTATAATTCATAATCATTTCGTTATACCAACAATGTAGATATAAGAAATATTATGATGAATTTTGGCCATATTTAGTAAGTACTTGAAATATTAGACGCCCCTGTTATATAATATTGCCACCTTGTATTTGATTGTTACGTTGTGTGTTGGCGGTTAGACTGTAAATATTATCCAGGTAGCAAATAGATTATTATGCGTTATATCCATTATTAATAATGAATAGTATTAAAAATTATAGCGATAATTATTATTGTTCATATCATAATAATAATATTAATTAATAATGATGCTGAAAACCATTGTCTTCTTTCCGAACAATTTCTAAAATTATTAAAATTAAAAATAAAGAAATTGCTAATCACTTTTTGTTTTATTGCATCTCTCAATATCTTAAAAGGAATTCACGAAAGTGTGTTCTTAAAATGGAATCAACAATTTTATAAAAAGTAGGTAAGTATGAGATGAATAAAAAAAATCAAAAATTCTCTCGGGACTCAACTGAAGTTCTCATCTAAACAAATGCAGCTCTCAATTTGGACAAATTATGTAAAAGGTAAGGTAAGACAACGGACAACTACGACGTAGTCGTTAACTACTTACTCATACCGTTACATCTCCATGAAGTAGGTTCACCACAACTGGCGGCTTCGTGACGAAGATTCATTGTATTGAGAGTGTAGGAGGCTAATCTTTAAATAGGTTTGGTCTCTTCGATCAGTACAGACATGTACCTATGTGTAATACCTACCCCTACACTATGGTTCGAAGTAACTGCTGAAACGCTGGAATAAACCGATCTTAAAATTAATTTAATGCAAAAAAATGTACAATCAATTTAAATCAGATTGGTCACTTAATTAAGACCAGCCACTAAGCCTCAAAGACACTTTAATAGGTACCTACATAATGATTTTGCATTAAACTATTACTACGTGTTTACAAGAAAACCGTAAAGATCATGCCCTGCGTGCCCGGACACCTGCACGAGGGAGGACCTGATAGCGGACACCGACAATGCAGTCCAAGTGGCCGCGTTCTGGTCTACTAAAATGTAATTAAGTACACCGACACAAAATGTTTGCCGTCGAAGCGCTAAGAAGTCCGTAAAGATAACTCTCTTAGTACAAATATTTCATGTCGAATCATTCATATGGAGTGTTCCTACTGAAAATCAAAATATTTATTACACTTTCAGAGAATAGTGGATTGATGATGAAATCATAAACATAATTATTTATTTATTTATTTAGAAACTTTTACAATATTATAACAGGATAAATTCCCAAGGCAATATGCAAGCTTATAACTAATTATACAATATAAAAACAACAAAAATTTTAAATACAATTAATATTATAATAAAACGAATTAGAATTAATAAAAGTAATGAATAAGTAGGTATAACTACCTTAACTTTATATTTCAGAAATAATGCAACTTTGCGCTATTTCAGTGAATTTCGGCAAGCTACAATTATAGACGTCTATTTTTGTATCAATTACGTTAATAATTCGTATGGCACGGGACAAAGGGGCAAATTTAAGTAGGTTAGTCCTCGCCATCGGGACCATAGATAAGAATATGTACTTACATATAGATAGCCAACTCTTCGTTTTGCATCAATACGCCATCTAGTTTCCAGTACCCGAACTAAAATGTAGTGTCACTGGTATATATACGTATACGTAGGTACATATATATATGTATACCTAGGTACATATACATATCTATACCTAGGTACATATACATATCTATACCTAGGTACATATACATTTGTATACGTATACCTCGGTACGTATATATATATACGCCCTATATACTTTGAAAACCCGCTAAGGTGCAGAAACGCATTTTAAAGTAAAGATGTCTAATGTTTTCACTATTGATAAAAAATAGTGAAACCATAAAAAACATTGACTTATTTACTTTAAAATACGTTCCTGCAACTTAACGGATTTATTGTATTAACTTTACTTGTCATTTTTGTTTTTAAGATCAAAAACAAAAATAGAATGCTAATAATCACTATGTGAGAAGGAAAATTAAACAAATAAATTTACTTATTCTTTTTATTTTTGAAATTATATTCACTGGCTAATTTCTATATACAATCACTGTTGTCGATAATAACTACTTTTGCCACACAACAAAATTAACGTTGCACAATACAACAGATTTTTTGAGGCATGTTATAGAGTCTATTTTCTCATAGGTATTATTATAAATCCACTAAAACTAGATCACAGGAAGTCCTATCTCAACACTTTTTATCACAGTCAGGCAGTATTTCGTGAACATTGCGTCGCGAAGCCGGAGAAGTAGATACACTCAACTCGACATACTTAGCGGAAAATCCCACGAAAATAAATGCACATATAAGAAGGTGGATAAAAAGCAAAAATGCAAATTAAATGATCGTGCACAAAGTAACATTCGAACATCGAAAAACAGTTGTTGTTGACTGACATGCTGACGACATGACATTGTAATTTTTTTCTACTAGGTTTTACGGCTCTGGGTTCTAGCCCTTTTAGACGAACAGACGGTCACTATTTCGTGATGTTGCCATACTGCACAGAAATCCTTTTACTTCACTATGGTGTAGGAGAGTAGTACTATATATAATAAATTAATTAGTATTAGTAGCGTATCTTAGTATACTTTTTGTTAATAAATAAATGAATATTTTACTTCCCCGGTTGAACTGGGCTATTCATACTGAAATCAGCAGCTTTAATGCCTACAATAGGATCAGCGCACTACATAAATATACCGTGCAATTATTAACAGAAGTTTGTGGAATAAATTACCAATCTGCTTCTTATAACTGGGTGCAGCTACTTAACTTTCACTTTATTTTACTACGAGAATGCGTTTGCACCTTAGAGCATATAATAAATACAGGGAGCTCTGAACAAGCGAAAAGCGTGATCGGAGAAGAGAGAGAGACTGTGTTTAGGTAGAGTCTATCTCTCTCACGCAAGCATCTGATTGGTTGGTGTATTTCCCACCAAATCACACCAACCAATCAAGGAGACTGTGTGAGAGATAGACTCTCAATGCCCCCTCCATATATTGTATGCTCTAAGGTTTAACCTTACTTTAAATTGAAATCTTGAAATATCTTTAATTAGAGACTTCTAAGACTAATACTGTCTAAGACGAATTTGTTCAGGGATTTCATCTGCATATTTCTGTATTTTTTTCATTGCTAGACGCCAAAAAAATACTTCAACAAAATTTTGTTTTTTTGGGATTTCGCCATTGTTCTTAACAACATAACTTATCAGTATATGATGTCGAACTTTGTTTCCCAAAAATATGAAATGAATATTATGTATAATAAATAGGTAATAAAAAAAATATATTTTCTATATTATTTATCACCAAGTTTAAGTGAGTTATGCGTTTCGTAATTTTGTGCAATTTTGCACGAAACACGAAACTTTTTAAGCATTATGCAACACTGAAAGACTTTTACACTGAGTGCGTTCGTTTAAAATTATTTCAAGTGTTATAATAATTTTCATTATTTAGAGTTATATTTTTTACATTAATATCATTTATTAAATAATATTTTATTTTATGTTGTTTAAATCTTCAAATTTAACTGTTTTTATATTTCTTTATTGTTACGTGAACGCATTTTAATTCTAAAATAGTACGGGGACTAGTGGATAGAGTGCGTTATTCATAAAAAAATGTAATTCCATACAAGATAAACCACCATGATCGGGACGCCTCGTGCGGCTGGGCGACGACGAGCGCCCACGCGTCCGCTAGGGGCACATAGCTGCAAGCGCTCCAGCACGGCCGGGTGCTGCAGCGCCACACGTAACACGCCAGCGCGACGTCGCGCCTCACCATCAACCGCACGTACCACACCACGCCGAGTACAAATAAACTAGGGTACATCAGTGGGCGTGGGGCGAGCCGAGGCGTGATCTCGTGGCGGCCATCGGAGTGGGGCTCCTCTCGCTCGGTAACATGATTGCGGCCATGTTACGGAGCGAGAGCGCGTGGAACTCTGCCGTCTCTTTCTGCGAGCAAGTTATGCTTGCGAAGGAGATGGCGGAGCGGGACCGGGAGAGGTTTAGAACTCTCCCTGTCCGCCAGGCCCGGGAACGGGCCAGGTACCGCAGACGACTCGGGCGTCGGAGATCGCTAAACGATCTCCGTCCTCCATAAGCGCAAGCCTGAGGGTGACAGGTGAGGCCACCAGCCACCCTAGCAGAAGCAGGCCGGGGCGGCGGCGCGAGCTCTATAACGTGCTCGCGCCTTATTCCAAATAGAAGGGTTAGGGTTCCTACACAGGCAGCGACTGATCAAGAGTTCTGACCGCCCTAGGCTAATTGTAAGGACGCGCCCCCGCCGGGTGTGTTACGGTCGGCCTAAAAAGTAGTATATTAGTGTTGACTTTGTTTACTAGTGTGAAAAATGTAGCAACATGTTTATGCTAACTATAAAAGTTTTCAGATCGATTCGCTAGCGAAACTAACGTTGTCCTTTAATCTGCACGAGAGGCATACAAGTGAAACATTTTTGGAACTGATTAATGATTTATTTGAAAATTATAGTAATTACAAATTATTACTGGCTTATATAAAAGTCCTTTTTCGTGCTTTAGCGTTTGCAAATCTTTCCACAATTTTTTCAAATTGAATAGTTTGTAAAAAATCACTTTCTATGTACATTAGTGAGAGCGCTGCAAGTTTTTGCTGGCGGAGTGTGGAGCGCAAGTAATTTTTTACTCTTTTAAGTGCTGAAAAAGATCTTTCACCGCTGCAGTTGGTAACACTCATTGTCAAAAAAATTCTTAATATTATCTCCACATTCGGGAACATGCATGAAATATTAAAACTTTTAATTAACTGCAACAAACCCTTTGGGGTTGTGGCAGAAATAGAATGCTCGGCCTCGGTGTCAGATTTTAAAAACTGCGACAAATGGACGCATTCTTCTGCAAAGGTTTCTTCTAAATCAGTGGCATAAAGTTGTTTTAACTCTTTTGCTTTGCTTCTAATGAATTCACTGTCTTCTAGTTCATGCAGTTTCCATAAGAAACCAAACTTTATGTTTACTGTATTATAAATAATTTGTCGGTTTTTTAAGTGCACTTTAAGACAATCAATAGCTGCATAATAATTATCAACGATGAAAGATCGTCTCCCTTCTAACTCAGTGTGCCCCGTTTTGACTTCATCAAAATGAAATTTTGGTTTCTTTCTTCTTCTTTCATCTTTTTTGTATGTCGTCACTTCGCATCTCTTGATTGCCTCTGATTCAAAATTTTCGAACTCTTTTTCGTCAAGCAACGTATCAAGATAGGCATATAAGGTCTCATAAAGAGTAACAACATTCGATAAATCAACAGAACTTGCTTGTAGTTGTGCACTAACGATTTGAAACTTTACGAGCACAGAGTTCCAAAAGCACAACATTATTGTAATTTCTAGAATTTTAATTTTATCTAATAGGACTTTTGCTTCTATTTTGGTCTCTTTACTTTGATTTTCATCTTCGCAAATAGAGTTTAATGCTTCCAGAACTTGTTTGTATGAACTGTATAAAGCTTTGCTTGCATCTGCTCGCGCACTCCATCGAGTTTTTGATAGATTTTTTAGTACCGTCGACACTTCATCTAATTTGGATAACAAAATTTGCCATCTGCTTGTAGATCCAGAAAAAAAATTGTATAGTTGTTGTTCCAGTGTAAAAAAAGCAGCTGACTCGTCACTACTTTCTGCGGCAGCCGATCCCACGAGTTGGAGAGAATGCGCTGCACAGGGAACAAAAGTAGCCAGAGGATTTACAGCTTTTATTCTTGACTGAAGACCTTTGTATTGACCAGACATATTGCTAGCATTATCATAACTTTGGCCACGGCAGTCTTTAATATCAAGTTCCAAAGTTTTATCAATTGTCGAAAGAACAGCCTTCTCCATGTCTTCACCTTTATGACCGCAATTGGGTAAAAATGTGACAAAGTGTTCGACAGGTTCTCCGTCAGGCAAAATATAACGAATTATAAATGTCAACTGATCGGTATGTGAAATATCTGGAGTAGAATCAATGCTAATCGAATAATATTTTGCTTTTTTTATTTCTCCTATAATCGAAAGTCGAACTTCGTCAGCGAGAAGTAAAATAAATTCATCGATTATAGAGGATGACAAGTACGATGGAGAACCTCTGCCTTTTTGTCCAAATCTCACCAAATGCTCAGCCATGAAAGGATCAAATTTAGAAATAAGCTCAATACAGCCAAGAAAATTTCCGTTTAGTGCAGATCCAATAATTTCATTTTGACCGTGAAATGGAAGCCCACGGGAAGCTAAAAACTTAATTGTTTCTATTACACGTACTAATACATTTCGCCAATAAGTTATTTCTTCATTGTATTGTTTGACTATTTGGGTATCCAATCGTTGTAAAAGTTTTCCTCTACATACAAATTGTCCCAAACATTTACGATGATCCGGAGAATTGTCATGATCAGTTATTAAGTTGGAATTTTTCCAATCATTAAATCCACTTTTGGCAAATACGGATGTTCCTCCATATAATTTGCAAGGACCACAAAACACGTGACCTGTGGATTCTGAGTATACTAACCAGCTTCTCTTCACAATTTCGCCATTAACAAGCTTTATCTCAAACATATTTTTGGAAAAATCTAATTCGTTTTGTTGGAGTCCTTTTTTAACTATATAATCTCGAAATTCATCATTTACTTGCCACAGTGCAGGGTCACTTGACGGAATAGACTTCTTTTCTTCTACTAAAATTTCGTCTTCATTGTAGATCGTCGGCCTCGACGCTACTATAGGGCTAATGTTGGACGGAGAAACGTAAGAACAGTCCGCGGTAGAGGGACCAGGGCGAGAAATCGCTGGCGATAGTGATAGTGCAGCATTCGTCACCGTTTCGTTCCTTTCTGCAGAACTCGTAAAAAATGTTTCTAGTTTACGAGTATGTTTTAAAATGTTTTCTATCTTCTTCTCCTTTTCTTTTGCTTTTTTTCTGTATTCTGCTCCACTTGGCTTTTTTACTATCGAACTACTCTCATTACCACTCATAGTCTTAAAAAAACACGTAAACACTAAAGAAAGGACAATAAATATCAATCACCAAAAACGAATATACGCGAGCGCGTGATATGACTGACGAACGACGGTTAACGAAGAGATCCAATTCGTGATTTCATTTAGTCGGTTAATAGAAGCTAGCGAATACTCGTAAACGCGTTGTCAAAGCGTATCCGTACGAAGTGTTAATATTATTACCAAAATGCCGAGCTGAGTTCGAGTTATTCAGTGTTACTAAAGACACGGTAAAAAAGGATAGAGAATATGATTGTAACTGCTGTGCGACAAAGACAAACAACGGGCGCCTTGCATGCGTCATAGATTAATCTTACAGAAGGGATATCGTAGGCACAATACATAGCGTCCGCTCCTCCTGTACCGTTTCATTGAATCTTAGTATTTTTTAATTCCATAGATAAGCTCATTTTACTATTATGTTCACTGTTTAGTAGTCTTTGTTTTTCTGTTAATATGATGATTATATTAATTAGCAATAATAGTGTTAAAATGCATGTTCGTAAAACAGCGTACTTGTATTGTTTTATATTTTCCAGATTTCCAACTTGGAAATCTGGAAACTTGGAAATTCCAAGTGGTAGTCATGATCTTCTGAGACTGAAATGCGTTAGTATGGAATTCCACTGCGGGTAAATGCTACCTATTGACCTTTAAACTATCTTCCTTCCCGCAAGATAAATGCGTAGTTCCAGATTTTTGCTTTTTTAAATAATTAAAAGTTTAAAAAAAGCTAAAAAACACACTTTTGTAACAAGCTGAACTTTTTTTTTCCTAGCCTTTATTATTCCCAAGGTTTGGGGTCGGCTACTAGTTCAACCGGTTTTACCTGAATATCAGTTTTTACACGAAGCGCCTGGCATCAGACCTCCGCAACCGCAGACCTTTGAACTGAACTCAAAGGTTGAAGTTGTCAGTATGTAACGTGCTCTCCGAGGCACGTGCAGGAAACAACGCCATCTTCCATACTCCGGGCTGCTATTAAGAATTTTCTTGTAAGAAAAACCCAACAGCAGTCCGACCCAGGAATCGAACCAGAGACCTCTTGATCTGCAGGCGCTTAAGCTAACCACTAGATCAACGAGATAACAAGCCGAACTAAAAGAAGAAAATAATTTTCGATGGGTTAAAAAAACTTAATTTAATAATAAATTAAATTAAAAAGAATAAAAACATTTTATTGTAAAAACGTGAGGTGCTGGATGTCAATTGTAAATATTTTATTTATATATATTGGTAAAGGTAAAGTCATTATAATTAATAATTAATTAATGTATTGAAATCGGTCTTTGATAACTGATAAGTGTGCAAAGTGTGATTTGAATAACTATATAACCTTCTTTATCTGTACAAATTTACTGTTTTTTGAAACACATATATACTGTTATTGAAAATAAATCGATAATAATTTTCTTCGTTGTTTTATTTTTACTACATACATTTTTTACGGAACACTCATTACAGTCATTACCAATCAGTAGCTATTAGCAAACATGCAAATGGCGATATTCAATGTCATATCTGTAACAATTCTAACTAGTCTATAATTTACTATGTACTTCAAGTGCAACATTATCTTTCGCATTCGTAATCGTAAGTACGTCATGCCATACCGCAACAATAACCAGACGCTGTTCAGTATGAAAATAACCTATCTTTCTTTAAATATATTGAAGAGTCAAATGAATGAAGCGCGGCAAAGTACCCACTCACGCGTCGTTGATGTGTTTGTTTATCAATCGCGCGCGAGCTCACTCACTCGCTCGACCACCGACAGACCGATTCGAGTGACAAGTCATTGTACGTTTTACGCGCGCTTTTTTAAATTTCAAAATTTATTGTTAAAATCATTTAGGGAATTTTTCAGTTCCCAGCGCAATTAGCTTTAGTGTTTTGTCTCGGTCTAGTTGGAATATGCCAGATGCGGTCTAGGTAGATGCAATGATGCTAGATTCATAGTGGAAGACATGATTTCAGCGCGCCCCCCTGATCCTCGCGCCCTAGGCTGCAGCCTAATTAGCCTAAGGGTTAATCAGGCCCTGTACACAGGAGGGGGCCACCTACAAATAGTGGGTGGTCCGAGGTACGTCGGGATTCCAGGGATTTTCCTTTCGAGGGTGCACCTGGTTCCCCGGCTTCTAGTACCCGAGATGGTGTGCGGTTTTTAGTCGGTTCGAGTCCGACATAACCACCAGCCGGTGGTATCCGAGGGGATTTCCGCACAAAAAAAAAAAAAAAAAAAAAAAAAAAAAAAAAAAAAAAAAAAAAAGGGTACATCAGTGGGTATAAAGGGTAAACTCCATATTCTTTGAGATATAAAAATCGTTAATGAAACGCGCTTTCATATTTTATGTCTTTATTCTTTTAAAACTCCAAGAACAATGTACATACTGAATATGCTGATAACAACAATAAAATCTGAAATAAAATGAAACAGTACAAATCCTAATCGACTTCTTCAATGACGGGACCGTCACCTTCTGAACTTTTAGAATTAGAGCCAGAGCTACCACCACGACCCTTCTTCATCAAAGGAGCGCACTCTCGTGAAACCTCTCGAAGACGGTCTTCATATTCCCCTTTCTCGGCGAGAGAATTTCTCTCCAACCAAGACAATGTCTCGTCACATTTGCGTCGAATTTTAGAACTTTCACTCTCTCCTACAGAACTCCCAGCTTCATCAAGAGCCTGCTTCACAGCAAACACATAACTTTCGAGTTTATTTCTCGCTCCAATTCGTTCACGTTGTCTATTATCCTCAGCCTTATATTTATCAGCATCAGATAGCATTTTATCTATCTCAGCTTGAGAAAGTCTACCTTTATCATTTTTTATGATAATATTTTTAGTTTTACCAGTGCTATTTTCCTTAGCCGAAACATTAAGAATGCCATTTGCATCTAAATCAAATGATACATCAATTTGCGGAACACCGCGGGGCGCAAGTGGTATTCCAGTCAAATCAAAATTTCCAAGCAAATTGTTGTCCTTAGTCATAGCTCTTTCTCCCTCGTAAACTTGTATGCTTACAGCCGTCTGATTATCTGAATATGTAGTAAATGTCTGAGAATGTTTGCAAGGTATTTTAGCATTGCGTTCCACAATGGTCGTCATAACACCTCCAGCTGTTTCAATTCCTAACGACAATGGAGCTACATCTACTAATAACACATCTTTTATCTTTTTATGTCGATCGCCACTAAGTATTCCTGCTTGTACAGCAGCTCCAAAAGCCACAGCTTCATCGGGATTGATTGACAAGTTTAATTTCTTACCGTTGAAGAAACTATGCAACATACTTTGTATTTTGGGTATACGCGTAGAACCGCCAACAAGAACAATGTCTTGAATACTGTGCTTGTCCAACTTAGCGTCATTAAGAGCTTTTTCGACTGGTTGCAAAGTTGTCCGGAATAAATCAGCATTTAATTCTTCAAAACGTGCTCTAGACACACGAGAAAAGAAATCGATTCCCTCAAACAGCGCATCAATTTCAATGCTAGCCTCCGTGCTAGATGATAAAGTTCGTTTTGCCCTTTCAGCTGCAGTCCGAAGCCGTCTTAGAGATTTAAAATTCGATTTTAAATCCTTCTTATGCTTCCGCTTGAATTCATCTGCTAAAAAGTTAACAAGTCTACTGTCAAAATCTTCACCTCCTAGATGTGTGTCACCGGCAGTAGCTTTGACTTCGAATAGTGACCCTTCATCTATAGTTAATATCGATACATCGAATGTTCCTCCCCCTAAATCGAAGATCAAAACGTTTCGCTCTCCTTTTAAATCCTTATCTAATCCATAAGCTAAAGCTGCTGCTGTTGGTTCATTGATAATACGTAGAACGTTTAGCCCAGCGATAGTTCCAGCATCTTTAGTAGCTTGCCTCTGAGAGTCATTGAAATAAGCAGGCACGGTTATTACAGCTTTTGACACAGGTCTCCCCAAATAAGCTTCAGCTATTTCCTTCATTTTAATAAGTACCATACTACTAATTTCTTCCGGTGCAAAGCGTATAGTTTTTCCTTTGTATTCAACTTGTATTTTTGGTTTACCTTCATCATTAAATACTATAAAAGGCCAATGTTTCAGATCTTGTTGGATCTTTGGATCATCAAACTTACGTCCAATCAAACGTTTTGCGTCAAATATAGTGTTTCTAGGATTCAGAGCTACCTGATTTTTCGCGGCGTCTCCGATAAGACGTTCTGTATCAGTAAAAGCAACGTACGATGGTGTGGTACGATTGCCCTGTTCGTTAGCTATTATATCCACATTACCGTGCTGCCAGACACCCACGCACGAATACGTTGTTCCTAGATCAATACCCACAGCAGTCATATTATCGTTTTGCTCTCACTCTATTAGTTACTCAATTCACTAATTTATTCAACTTTTCATCACACTGAATTTATTGTATTTTATATTTTGACATTATTTTAAACCTGGAACAAATAAATTCAATAAAGGTTTTGTTTTAAATAGTAAACCAGTAAATTGTCTATAGTCTATATAGTAGATTTGTTTGTATTTCCAAATATTTTGTAATTAAAACATTATAGATCATTAAATAATAAATGGTCTACTGAATTAAGCACCAAAGTAAATAAACTAAAAAGTTATAAGTTTTTTTAATATGTTGTATTTGCGACTTATTCAGGACAAAATTATTTAAAAGGTCCCGATAGATTTTATTTCCCTGTGTATACAGATAGGGAAATAGAAAATTAATAAGTCACGGAAGTCCAGAAACAATTCATTTAACTTTAATGAGCTATATTGAAGCTACATTAAATTGCATTTATAATTAACTAGCGACCCGCCCCGGCTTCGCACGGGTGGAGTATAGATGCCCCCGCCGCGTCGACGACACGATTCGTGCATTTTAAATCTGTAATATCTTCGAATATATTCATTTAAATTAGATACAGTAAAGGGCCATTTTGATCTATATTAAATACACAATATATTTAATTTACCTAATTGTATAAGGATTCATTCTGTATTGCTTAATATCGCTTCGTAAATAAGCCATTATTTCGCGTAAAAAGAAAGGAATAAAAAATGTTTATTGTGGGTTATCCCTAAGAGATTGACATATACCGTCGCGGACTTTTTTGTAGACCTTTTTAAGGTATACAATACTGTAGTACATTATTTTGATCTATCTCGTAGGGTGCAACCAGCGTTTGCAATGTAAGCGTAAAAGAATGGGTTTATTTACGACATCACATTAGAAACCTCGAAAATTAACAGTGTTTCCATACTATATATTGGAGTAGAGAGCATCCGTGAGAGAGACAGACACTACCCAAACTAAGTCTCTCTCTCTCTCTACCCTGATCACGCTTTCCGCCCGTTCAGATGCCACTCTAGATATATATGCTCTAAGGCTGAAATTTATAAAGCGTGCTTAGACTTTGCTCAGACTTTGCCTACGCTATACTTACTTAAGTTCCTGCTCAGTGTAATCTTAGCGTTCGAATTTATAGTCCTTTGGGCTAAGTATTTACTGAGTGTGTGCTAAGCAAGAACTCAGGAAAAAATGTTTAACGTTTCAATTTGCTTACCATATTTATTTAAATTATATAGGTATATCAAACACATATTATTTTTAAAATAGCTGTATTAAACTTAAATATTACTAATTTTATAATCTTTATCGTAAAATTGTAGATCAATCAATTTAAACCGTTATTTTTTATTGATTTTAAGTGAAAAAGGGCCAAAATAACACATGTACTTTGATTATTTATATGTCTAGATAGAGCATCGCGATACAAAATAACAAAATTAAATGACAAAACTTTTCGATATTTGTGTGCGTGACAGGTACGTCTTACACTCGCCTCATGTCATTCTAAATTTCCTAGTGTGAGTGCGTAAATGATACCAGTTGTTGAGTTTTTTTTGTGAAAATGGGGAAACAATTATAATAGTGTTGAATAACTTTTCTATCTAGAAAAATATGCTAGGAAAACAAAATGTGATACAACCTAATAACATGTCTCGTGTTTTTTTTATAATTTATTATCATTAGCAGTGGACTTTTAAAGGCTGTTGGTGATGATTAAAAATATGTCGTACTAGATATTAATTTTGGTCTGGTATTGTAAAAGCAGTACTTAACGATTTTTTAACCTTTTAAAATATGTAAGATATATAATTAGCCCATCTAATTGTCTTTTTGACCAACATTAAAAAAGAAGAAAGGTAAGAAAAAAAATGTTTACATTACTTTTTAATGGACCGGTTTAATTTATTTTTTAACCGACTTCAAAAAAAAGGAGGAGGTTCTCAATTCGACTGTATTTTTTTTATTTTTTTTATGTTTGTTACCTCATAACTTTCGACTGGGTGAACTGATTTTGATGATTCTTTTTTATTTGAAAGCTGAAATTTGGTCCTGTTCTATCAAGTCATCCATGAGAAACCCATATAAGTCTTCAATTTGCATTAAGTATGTGCGCGACAAATTAACGAATAACTCAATATTCTCCTATTGGCCCATTTCAATTTGGTCGTTCTTGAAGTCGGTTGTTTTTTAGTTAAAATTTGTGATTATTTTGTGTTACATTTAGGACATCTTCAAGATAACTCAGTATTAATTAATATTATGGGGATTAGACCTTGGGCTTTCAATTTGTTTTATTAGATTTACAATTAGCTATTTTTTTTTTACTGAATGAGATCTGACGAGTAGTTTTAAGTTAAATTTTTCAATTCTTATCTGTTGATAAGAACATTCGAAGATATACTTGTTTTGAAATAATAAAAACTGGACTTGAAAAATGCATGACTGCACGGTTGGTCTAGTATTTTAAGTTGTCGCCACGCCGCTTTCAATTGCTCCAGGTGTTGTGGGTTCAAATCCTAAATAGGACAACACTTTGTGTGATCCACAAATTGTAGTTCTGAGTCTGGGTGTTTTTTGTGATGTATATTTGTAATGTGGGAGTTGTTTTTTTAAAACAGAGAGGAGCTCATATCTGGTAAGTATACCTAAAAACCCTTAAACGATGCCCATAGTGACATTTTACAAAAACGGTGCGGCGGCCATTTTTGATTCAAAAAATGACATGAAATTAATACTCAGCATATCTAAAAACACCTTACATGATACCCATAGTGACATTTTACAAAAACGGTGCGGCGGCCATATTTGATTCAAAAAATGACATGAAATTAATACTCAGCATACCTAAAAACACCTTACACGATACCCATAGTGTCATTTTACAAAAATGATGCGGCGGCCATATTGAATTACATAAATGAATTGAAATTCTTAGCGTATCTATTATCTACCATGAAGTATTTTATACAACACAACTCCGCCTGCCACATTTTATGAGGGAGTTTTGACTTCATAAACTAGCAACACCCAAAATGGCGACTACAATAATTATTTATTTTAGAAATTATTTAATGGCTTTGTTTGCTGTAATACATACATATCAATGATACTTAACGATAATAGGTGACTTTCTTTGTTAATTTAGATCGTACTCTGTAATTTCTACACACTTATATCGCACAATTCGCCATTTTTATCAACACAAAAATGACAGCAACATGTGTGTATCCACTGACAGTGCATTTGGTACTAAACGCAGAAAAACATTTAGGCGTTAGTGTTAGAGCCTATTTTTTCGTGTGTTTTTACAGCTTTGACAGTCCATCTAGACATATCAATAATCTAAGCACATGTACAAGTAAAATAGAATGTATCTTTGACTTGTCATCAAAAAAAAAAACCGGATTGACACCGTGGGAGAGCAACGCTTCGGCATAAATGGGCCGGCTCGACCGGAGTGATACCACGGCCTCACAGAAAACCGGCGTAAAATAGTGCTTGCGCTGTGTTTCACCGAGTGAGTGAGGATACCGAAGGCCCATCCCCCAACCCCGTCCTCTCCCACCCTAAAGGTCGGCAACGCACTTGTGACGCCTCTGGTGTTGCAGGTGTCCATGGGCGGCGGTAATCGCTTACCATCAGGCGATACGTCTGCTTGTATGCCCGCCTATTCCATAAAAAAAAATTGTCAATAATTATTTAGATTGTCTCGATTTCAATTACATATAATTAATTATCAATTTCTAGAAAGAACTTTTTACTTTGACCCTGGCATGCCCTTACGGACTTCTGTTATAAAGTTGTCAAACTAGATTACGGTTTTTTTACCTGCTCAATCGAACCATCTTTACGAGCGCGTAAGTATTCGCTAAGTCAAGGATTTCGGTGACTTAGGCTGAAATTTATAAAGCGTGCATAGACTTTGCTCAGACTTTGCTTACGCTATACTTACTTAAGTTCCTGCTCAGTGTAATCTTAGCGTTCGAATTTATAGTCCTTTGGGCTAAGTATTTACTGAGTGTATGCTAAGCAAGAGCTCAGGAAAAAATGTTTAACGTTTCAATTTGCATAGCATATTTATTTAAATTAAATAGGTATTTCAAACACATATAATTTTTGAAATAGCTGTATTAAACTTAAATATTAGTAATTTTATAATCTTTATCGTATAATTGTAGATCAATCAATTTAAACCGTTATTTTTTATTGATTTAAAGTGAAAAAGGGCCAAAATAACACATGTACAAGTAAAATAGAATGTATCTTTGACTTGTCATAAAAAAAAACCGGATTGACTCCGTGGGAGAGCAACGCTTCGGCATAAATGGGCCGGCTCGACCGGAGTGATACCACGGCCTCACAGAAAACCGGCGTGAAATAGTGCTTGCGCTGTGTTTCACCGAGTGAGTGAGGATACCGGAGGCCCATCCCCAACCCCCTCCCCTCCCACCCTAAAGGTCGGCAACGCACTTGTGACGCCTCTGGTGTTGCAGGTGTCCATGGGCGGCGGTAATCGCTTACCATCAGGCGATACGAATGCTCGTATGCCCGCCTATTCCATAAAAAGAAATTGTCAACAATTATTTAGATTGTCTCGATTTCAATTACATATAATTAATTATCAATTTCTAGAAAGAACTTTTTACTTTGACCCTGGCATGCCCTTACGGACTTCTGTTATAAAGTTTTCAAACTAGATTACGGTTTTTTTACCTGCTCAATCGAACCATCTTTACGAGCGCGTAAGTATTCGCAAAGTCAAGGATTTCGGTGACTTAGACTATGCTAAGCATTTGCTCAGCTTGAGATAAGCATAATGACTATAAATTTCAATGCACACTTAACTCGTGAGGTAAGTCTAAGCAAAGCCTAAGCACGCTTTATAAATTTCAGCCTTAGGCTAGCCTTAGCCTTAGGCATGCCAGGGTCAAAGTAAAAAGTTATTTCTAGAAATTGATCATTAATTATATGTAATTGAAATCGAGACAATCTAAATAATTGTTGACAATTTTTTTTATGGAATAGGCGGGCATACAAGCAGATGTATCCCCGAATGGTAAGCGATTACCGCCGCCCATGGACACCTGCAACACCAGAGGCGTCACAAGTGCGTTGCCGACATTTAGGGTGGGAGGGGAGGGGGTTGGGGGATGGGCCTCCGGTATCCTCACTCACTCGGTGAAACAGCGCAAGCACTATTTCACGCCGGTTTTCTATGAGGCCGTGGTATCACTCCGGTCGAGCCGGCCCATTCATGCCGAAGCGTTGCTCTCCCACGGTCAGTGCCGTCTTTACCATAAGGGCACACGGGGCCAGTGCCCAGGGCCCCCATCATCAGGGGGGCCCCGAGGAACCGACAATTTTGTCTCAGACATATGTTCTCGTTATAATTTGCATACACATTACACTTTTTTTTCACTACAAAATATAGTACACTAGCTGTTGCTCGCGGGGTGTTGATTATATGTATATAATTAAAACTGTAAGTATGTATGAATAATTTATGCAAGTTTTTAAACGTTTTATTTACGAAGCAGCGACCCGCCACAGCTTCGCGCGTGTGGATTTTAGATGCACCCACCGACGACACGATTCATACATTTAAAATCTGTAATATGTTCGAATATATTCTTTTAAATGACATACTGTAAAAGGTCATATTGATCTATATTAAATGCACAATGTATTAAAGGTACTTCATTGAGTAAAGATCAGTGCTGTATTGCATAAAATCGCTTCGTAAATAACCCATTTTTTCTCGTAAAAAGAAAGGAATAAAATGGTTATTGTGGGTTATCCCGTATCCCTGAGAGATACACATCTACCATCGCAGACTTTATTGTAGCCCTTTTTAGGTGTACAATACTGTAGCACATTATTTTCATCTATCTCGTAGGTTTCAGCCAGCGTTTGCAATATAAAAGTTTTTATTTACGACATCACATTGGAAATCTTTAAATTATCAGTGTTTCTGGACTATATTTTACATATAAACCTTCCTCTTGAATCACTCTATATACATTAAAGAAAACCGCTTCAAAATCCGTTGCCTAGTTTTAAAGATCGAAGTGTTTATAGGGACAGACAGACAGGAGAAGCGACTTTGTTTTATACTATGTAGTGATTTTTAATCAAGAGCCCATTAATAAGGATTTTCATACAAATTTTCGAAGGCCGATGGGGCCATAAAGTGGTGAAGATCACGGGACGTCATGAGATGTCAGCCATATTGAAAAATTGCGGGTGGAGTAATGAACCGTGCCTGACTGCCCTAACTGTTTCACTTAGGAGGCAAGCTTTGTCACTCCTAGAAGCACTACCTGGTTCAAGTAGCAGATATAAAGAATTTTAAGAAGCGCTCGAGTCGAGAACGCCATCTGAAACACGTTTTCCACTCCCAGATACGCGATAGTGCCCAATACGAGAGAAGACCTGCAGAATGTACGTTGGAAATTGAGAAACTCGTACGGAAAGCGTAGATGATATAAGCAAACAACGTGCAGATTTTCATAAACAGCATCAAGGACTTGGAAATAAGAGCTTCAGTGGTGGCCAAGCCACCACGCTTCAATAAGTGAAGCACTGGCACACGCCCTGGAAGTCGAAGCGGTTCGACAGGATATCCGATCGACCCACAAGCGAAGTCTCAGTGGAAATAAGAGATTAAGTCTTCTTTTAAGATGGGTTCTGGGATCATGTGCTACAGATATAGTGAAAGAGGTCATCTGAAGCTAAGTAACCCGCTAAAGAGTTCGTAGATGTCCAGGTTGAAAAAAAATTTTGAGCTGCCTGGAGGAGCTGTCGATAAAACGTTGCGCAAAAAAGTTTGTTGATCTAAGACGCACGTTCCAAGGTACCAATCTTGGAAAACATGATAAACTACATATAAAAGGTGGCTTCATGAGACAATCCAAAGAATATGTCTTGATGAGAAAATGTACTCCGACTCGAAACTCGAAATCTTGCTTCGAACTAGAAGCTTGACTTTTCGGACCCTGTGAAGATGAAACTATGAACAGTGTGCACTCTACGTGATCACGACCGCTCTGCCAAGAGTGAAGCGAGTTAGAAGAAGAAGAAGAAGATGAAACAATGAAGTTAGCACAGGGGGAAGACGTTGACCTAAAGAAACTTATCACATAGTAAGCACAGTGACATAAACCTGCTTGGAGTCATGTATCATCTGCAAGCGCTATTACTAAAGTTTACTGGGCACAATGGGATAATTTGGTTCTTCAGAACGGGATGCTTTACCGGAAAGATACAAGCAACTGTTTAACGGACTGGAAACTAATTGCAGTTGACATCGCGAGCGGGAACGAGAAAACCTGATACGGCTGGCGCTCAAACGGTTTTGATAAAGGTGCACTGGTTTGGCTGAATAAATCGACACGTATGCATAGAAAAGCCCCAAAACTACAGACCAAGTGGGAGGATCCGTATAAGGTTAACCGGATTAACGACGTGACCCACAGGATTCAGCGACAATCGAGTTCAAAGTAGTGCATATACACCACCTGGCTAAATATAACAGTGGCTAAATATTGCAGCAATATGGCGTGGTAGCAATAGCGATGTAATGTTACGAAAAATGAACATTCCAGAAAAAGACTCGTCAATCGATTTAGCCGAGAAAGTTCTAGTCGGATTCTTGAGGCACAGAATAATAAAACTTAAGTGAATATACATAGCGCTGAACAGGCTGATTGTCGTGTAGTTGCTTGTTTATATTCCACAGCGTTTTTTTGGAACCGGGCGTTTCGAGTGGCTGTTGAACTTTTCCAAATAATCTAGTAATAATGGCATCTAGAATAAAAAGGCAGTTTAGTTTGAGCTACAGTATGACAAACATCTGAGTGATATAAGTGATTAACAGAGCGACCTCGGCGGTCATTAAGGAATATTATTCTGAGTTATTCTGTGGTCTTAAGAGTGTTTCTAATAAAGCCTCTGTTACACTTCAGAAGGCTTAATTCTCAAATTTGTTGAACCCGAACACATACTAATAAATAGAAGGTTTTACTTAAAACAAAACCTGAAAGAAACTATTATGGTTATTTTAACAAAAAAACTAACTGTATACACGATTAATCATAATACATGTTCATAGTAGAAAAATGTTAGCATAATACACTTTATTTACTTTCCAAAAGGGCCCCTAATTCTTATGTGCCCAGGGGCCCCCGCTTACGTTAAGACGGCCCTGCCCACGGTGTCAATCCGGTTTTTTTTTTGACTGACAAGTCAAAGATACATTCTATTTTACTTGTACATGTGTTATTTAGGCCCTTTTCACTTAAAATCAATAAAAAATAACGGTATAAATTGATTGATATACAATTATACGATAAAGATTATAAGATTACTAATATTTAAGTTTAATACAGCTATTTTAAAAATAATATGTGTTTGAAATACCTATATAATTTAAATAAATATGCTATGCAAATTGAAACGTTAAACATTTTTTCCTGAGCTCTTGCTTAGCATACACTCAGTAAATACTTAGCCCAAAGGACTATAAATTCGAACGCTAAGATTACACTGAGCAGGAACTTAAGTAAGTATAGCGTAAGCAAAGTCTGAGCAAAGTCTAAGCACGCTTTATAAATTTCAGCCTTAGACTATGCTAAGCATTTGCTCAGCTTTAGCTAAGCATAATGACTATACATTTCAATGCACACTTAACTCGTGAGGTAAGTCTAAGCAAAGCCTAAGCACGCTTTATAAATTTCAGCCTAAGATCGGAGCGCTGATAACATCACACGATAACAAAACGCTTCATTTTATGACTTTGATTGTTGACTTTTGACAGAAGACGTCAAACAAACCAAAACAACAACTCTCGCGGTAAATAGAAGTTGTGTAATGTTAATGTTTCTGTTGTTATAATTTACCATTACAATATATTAAAATTAACGAACTCGTCTGTTTCATGTCACCGTTTCTTAACTTAACATTAAAAAAAACTTAGTTTTGCCGCAGAGGATAGCGAAACAGATTGGATTATTATAAGAAAAATTATACAATAATGAATAAATATTAAATTTTGTGTTCTTTAAAAAAAGTTGTTAACGTAAATAAGTGCGTCTATTAAAAATATTGAAACTGCGAAACAGTTCCATGTTTTAAATTTATGTACAAAGTGCAGTATAACCTAAAAAAATCAATATAATAAAACTTAAAAGATGCGTTACGCACAACTAGTTGTCGGTCCTGCTGGGAGTGGAAAGGTATATGTATTAGTATATGAGTGTATTAGTTTATGAGTAAATCAAGATTTGCTTTCAAGTTTCTTTTGTAAACTTATCAAAAAACATTACTAATGTATAAACTGCAAAAACTTAAAGCCAAATTCTTAACTTCATGTCTTCTAACACAACACAGAACGCTCCCTAATCCATCATTACAAACAATACTTTTTAAGTAATTTTAAGAAGAACCTAAAAGAACTAGTCTCAGAAAAATGTTATTACAATATTAAAGATTTTTCAGATGATAGCCTTTAACTTTAGACAACTTGGATTTGTTATTTTAAAATTTGTACACCACTTGTGGCAGAATATGGTACAAAGGAATATGCTGTGATTCCAAATGTATGTTTGACGAACTTTGTACAATATTCATGCAAATAAAGATATTGTATTGTATTGGTACCTGGCAAAACGAGCAGACGTATTGCCTGATGGTAAACGATTACCGCCACCCATGGACACCTGCAACACCAGAGGTGTTACAAGTGAGTTGCCGGCCTTTGGGGGATGTAGGGAGGGGTTGAGGTATCACTCACTCGGTAAAACACAGCGCAAGCACTATTTCACACCAGTTTTCTTTGAGGCCGTGGTATCACTCCGGTCAAGGTCGACTTTTAAATTACTTACTCCTAATCTTTAGTTCTTTTTTTTTAAAAAAAGACAACTCCCGCACTAGAAATAAATCCTGTGTCGCGGGGGACTTTACAAACATACATGAAACGGACACAAACAACACCCAGACTCAGAACAAAAATTTGTGGATCACAGAAAGTGTTGTCCTATGTGGGATTTGAACCCACGACACTTGGTGAAGTAGGACACGGCGGGCGTGGTTAACTGTAATAAGATTTTTACTTTCAGTCCACATACTGCTCAACAATTGTGAAACACGCAAGTGATGCAAAACGTGTAATAGATGTAGTTAACTTAGATCCCGCAGCTGAACACTTTGACTATGAGCCCCTGGTAGATATACGAGAACTGATACATTTGGATGATGCTATGGAGGATGAGGAACTCCAGTTTGGACCTAATGGGGGACTTGTATTTTGTATAGAGTAAGTTGTTTAACTAACAATGCTTTTTTAGGGTTCTGTAGCCAAATGGCAAAAAATGGAACCCTTATAGATTCGTCGTGTCTGTCTGGCTGTCTGTCCATATGTCCCAGCCACTTCTTTCCGAAACTATAAGAACTATACTGTTGAAACTTGGTAAGTAGCTGTATTCTGTGAACAGCATTAAGATTTTCACACAAAAATAGAAAAAAAAACAATAAATTTTGGGGGCTCCCCAAACTTAGAACTGATAGATTTTCATCAAACCCATACATGTCATCTATGGATAGGTATTCAAAAATGATATTGAGGTTTATAATATCATTTTTTCTAAACTGAATAGTTTGCGCGAGAGACACTTCCAAAGTGGTAAAATGTAACTTCTAAAATAAGAGAATATTAAAACTAAAAAAAAATATATGATGTACATTACCATGCAAACTTTCATCGAAAATTGGTTTGAACGAGATCTAGTAAGTAGTTTTTTTTTTTGATACGTCGTAAATCGTTAACCACAAAAAAATACACTATTATTAAAACATCGATCAAAGTTACAATGAACTACAAGAACTTTTATATCATGTTACTTGCTGCTTCGGAGCTCTTCATGGGCGAGTCATGTTATGAACTAGTAGACATAAGATAAAATATAGGTTAATGCTCTCTTCATCAACAAATATTTAGTCTTACAAGTTATTTTTGCATTGAACCTGATTTTTGAGGCCCCCTTCTCAGAACTTATTTATTTATTTTATAAATCATGCACATTTGGTGTATTGGCGGACTTAATGCCTAAGGCATTTCTACCAGTCTACCATTGGGTACTTAATATTAACTTGTAGAATTTGAAAACATAAATAAATATTACATTATATTACAGAATAAGATAATTGCCGTTATAATAGTAACATTATAGGTTGTATATACATATGTATACAGGTAGGTAGGATATTATATGACTCACACATACTGAGGCAAATCCAACCAAACGGAATTATATTTCTACCAAAAATCAAGTCAATATACTCCCTACCAGAAATCTCATTTCCAACATTTATAGTAAAAATATATTAACTCTGGTTCTTGATTGAATGAACATACCAAATTGTATACTAAATAACAATCGCCTGTCAATTTATTAATATTTGCTCATTTCAGAACATTGTTAGAAAACGGTGACTGGCTTGAAGAACAACTTGGGGATGTAGATGATGATTACATACTGTTTGACTGCCCCGGCCAGATTGAGCTGTACACACACCTACCGGTGATGAGGAAGCTGGTGGACCTGCTGCAGAAGTGGAACTTCAGAATATGTGTTGTGTTCCTGGTCGATTCACAGTTTATGATTGATGGTGCTAAATTTTTATCTGGTACGTAATTTTAATTTATTTGTATAATGCAGCAAAACAAGTCACTTTTTTTTTATAATATGTATGAGCCTGCCAAAGCAACTCTGCTCCATCTAATGGAAAACATGAGCAGAATCCAAGAGTGGTGGTCACCATACTCATTGCGAATGAAGACAATACAACAATGCAGCATTGTGAACCACACTATGGTGGCTTATTGAGATGCTTCTGCATAATTGGCATATAAAATAAGATACTGTTGTATTGCGATCTTTTAATGTTTGTCGCCCGCATCATTTCTGTCGATTTGGAATTTTATGTTGCCATTAAATTTCCCTATTCTAATTTAAAAGAAAAAACCACTACTAAGGGTGATAACTGTGATAAGGAATGGAGAATACAGTTCAGTACAATCCAATGTGATGATGCATTAAAGGTGATGTGAATTCCAGGCACAATGGCAGCACTAAGTGTAATGGTGAACCTAGAACTGCCACATGTAAATATTCTAACAAAGATGGACCTGCTCAGTAAAACTGCAAGGAAACAAATAGATGAGTGAGTTTTTTTAAATATTTTGATTCTAGAACTTTTTGTGCAATAAAGGCAGACACCTCACCTTACCTTAGGCACTTGCAACTCTAGCCACAAGGGCGATCCTCTGAGTCCCTACCTTAAGAATTAGAGGGAAAGGAGATTTAGAACTCCAGTATTACTCCTGTATCGCGATATAGAAATTCTCGCACCAATTAACATTATATACAACTAGCTGTTGCCCGCGGCTCCGCCCGCGTGTATGTCGGTTATCGTGGCAAATAGTAGCCTATGTGTTAATCTGATGTATCTATATATATATACACACATCAAAAGTGTCTAGGGATCAACATATGTGTCTAGGGATCAACATATATTTTTGCAATAACTTTTCTCCTGATTGATATTAATTAAAATTTTCTTTAAGGATTCATCAAATAAAGTGTTTTCGTTTGTCACAGTAACGATAAACCAAGTCACCTTTGCATTAATAAAGAAATTTGCCATTTTCCTAATAAAGGGATTTTTGACATTTGAACCACTAACATTAAAGTTCGAAAAAAAGACTGAAATAACAGTTTTCTTTAAAATTTTATTAGGTAACTTAAACAATTAATAATCCGTGTTTCTACCGCGAACACTAACAACACAAGAATCGGTTTGGCATACTCAAAATGAGTTCATCCAACTCACGCTGTGGAATGGCCGCCCATGTTCGTTGCAACAACAAAAAAAGGTCTTCTTGCGACTGGATACCCTCCATATTCGGCAGAGCTCTTCTCTGTAGCATATCCCATGCATGCTCAATCGGGTTCAAGTCTGGCGACTGAGCAGGCCAGGTCCAAAGCCACATCTCAATCTCAAGAAATCCGCATAAAAATGCTTGATCCCTAGACACTTTTGATGTGTGTATAAAAGCGAAATAACACTCACTTATTAATCACGAAATCTCAGAAACTATAACACCTACAAACTTGAAATTTGGCAGATAGGTACCTTATAGGGTGTAGACATCCGCTAAGAACGGATTTTACTAAACTCCACCCCTAATGGGGTAAATCAGGGGATGAAAGTCTGCGTGAGCGAAGCTGCGTGCAAAAGCTAGTAAGCTATATTACTGTAAAGTTTCATTCAAATCCGTCCAGTAGTTTTTGCGTGAAGAAGTAACAAACATACACACAAACTTTCGCCTTTATATATTAGTGTGATGATATTAGTGTGATTTCCCAACATAAATCATTGGGCCGCGACCCGGCGTGATCACTTCGGCTGGTCGGATGATCCTCCCTTTGTGTTGGAGGTACATGACACCCGTTCCTCTGACTCTGTCTATTTAGTTTGGGATTAAAAGACCCTGTGTAAATTGTTATAATTACTATAATAAAAAGGGGCTTCATCATTTCGTATTTTTTCTTCTGCAAAATTTTCGCCCGCGAAGCATTTTTTTACCGTGAGAAATAAAAAAAACTCGCGTTGAGCTAAATCTGGGCTGTACGGAGGGAGTGTGGGGTAACATTTTTACCCACAAAATTGTCAAATAGTCAATACTTCTAGCAGCTGTGTGAGCGGGCGCGTTATCTTGGTGATAAAGAATGCCACGGACGCCGCTCCTTGGGCCGCCCGCTGTCCAACTCCCCGAAAGCTCGAGGCAGACAAACTTCGCTATACCATTTACTAGTAACTATTCTACGATCTTCAAGCGGAAATACTGCTACTGGTCTACTGCGTCGAAAAAAAACCGCTATCATTTTTTTATTAACGCTCCGACCGCGAACAACTTTTGTGGGGAAATGGTCCTCTTCAAACATCCATTAAATACCTGGATTGCTGCTTCGTGAGAGGATCGTCGCTATATATCCATGATTCGTCATTTGTAAGAATGTAGGATACGTTTTGCGAAGTTCCTCCTTCGAACTTTTCTAACATAAATTTGTACGAATCAACACGACGGCATTTTTGCTCATCGCTGAGAGAATGAGGTATCCATCGCGAAGCAAGCTTCCTAACTTTGAGGTGTTCATGCAAGATGGTGGAAACTGTCTGTGATCCAATGTTTAGTTCAGCCTGTATCTCTCGACTTTTTAACTGTAGCGTCAATTTGACGTTCATAAATGTCACTTAGTGTCGTAATTGAATAAATGATTTTGAATTTGAATTTATTCTCTCGCAATAGCCACTCTAGCCTGATGACGTTATCATGAGTTACTGCAGTTGGTGGTCGGCTGGGTCTGGGGTCATTGTTTAAGTTCTCTCGACCACGTTTAAATTCACGAAACCAATAAGTAATTGTTGCTAACGCAGGAGCAGACTCCCCAAAAGCAGCTTGTAAATTTTCTTGAGATTCCTTGAAGTTTAACCCTCATTTATAATCATAGAAAATCATAGCACGAAAAGCTTCCCGCGAGACGTCCATTGTTGCAAAGAAAAGAAGAGTGACAGATAATCTGTAAACATATTTAAAAAAATTGAGTCATAAGGACTAACGATAGAAGTGAAAAGTTATGACTTAGAATGTTATTTGTAAAATTAATGTGTAAAATCAGAAATTTCATAATGTTTAAATCAAAATTATCAACATAAGACATTCCCCTAACAAAAAGTGCTCAAAGCGGCCAAAGAAGTTTTGTGACGTCAGCATGTTGGTGACGCGAACTCATAAGATTTCCTCATACCTAAAAGTGCTCAACGCGGCTCAAGAAGTTTGCACTTTAAAAAAACTACACATAGGTAGCCAATGATTTTCACAAAGGAGGTTTGTGTTGAAATTAGCCGTCAATCCAAAATAGTTTCATGAAAGAAGAGATTGTATATTCTGTGGCTATAAATTTTCAGAACAACTTAGGTATCTCTTTATTGTACACAATAGGTAGTTTTACCAACATAGGTAGTAGGTGTCTAGTACACAATAGGTAGTTTTACCAACATATGTAGTTTTTATTTCTGCTGCCATATATTTGACATTATAATATTTTCAGTTACCTGGAACCTGATCCACATGTGCTCTTATCAGATATGCGAAACTCCAATTCAAAATGGCACGAGAAGTACGCCAAACTAACGGAGGCTATCGGTGAAGTTATCGAGAATTTCAGCCTAGTGCGGTTCACCCCTTTGAACATAAAAAATGAAGAGAGCGTAGAAAATATCTTACTGACTATAGATAATATCATCCAATATGGAGAGGATGCCGATGTGAAGATCAGAGACTTTGATGAACCGGACCCTGAAGATGGCAATGATAACTTTGATTAAATGTTGATTTTGCATTTTATTGTTTCTTTTTATTTGTTCTTGAAAACTAGAATAAGTTTCCCAAAATACGTAGTTTAAAAGGCGTTTGGTAACGCTCGCAAAAGCCGAGCAAACTACGAGGAACAACAGTACTGGAAAGAGAAGTAAAATTTGATACAAACCCTATAGTTTATACCAACCCGTCCTGCCAGCTAGGTAACTATAGTTTTTTTATGGTATACGGGGCAAACGAGCAGACGTATCACCTGATGGTAAGCGATTACCGCCGCCCGTGGATACCCGCAACACCAGAGGCGTCACAAGTGCGTTGTCGACCTTTGGGGGATGTAGGGAGGGAGGGGTATGGGCCTCCGGTATCCTCACGCAAGCGCTATTTCACACCGGTTTTCTATGAGGCCCTGGTATCACTCCGGTTGAGCCGGCCCATGCAAGCTGAAGCGTGGCTCTCCCACTGCTTAGACTAGACCAAATCCTCTTTTCTAAGGAGATGTCAGCAGTGGACTTAAAAGGCTGTTGATGATTCATCATCGTCAACAACCCATAATGTCCCACTGCTGGGCTCGGGTTTACTCTCAGGAGAGGGTTAAGGCCATACGATCCCACGCTGGCCGAGTGCGGGTTGGCGACTGGCAAGACAACGTTGTTGCTACGTCATTTACAGAAGATCAACGAAAATGACAGCATTCGCGCTGTCGTGTTTCGTTGGTGAGTGCGAGACCGGAGGCCTAATGATGCAGAAGCATCACTAGGCCGCCATGGTGTGGGTCGCCATGCTGCATTGTCTGCATTCACAATGAGAATGGTGACCACCACTCTTGGATTCTGCTTATGCTTTCCATCAGGCAGAGTAGAGTCATTATGGCGGGCCATACATAAAAAAAAACAAAACCTGCCGTTGGATGTTTCTAAGCCGCGTAAAGGCCTCCAACTAATTGATGAGGTTAAAAACTGTATTATATATATTTTTTTTAATGTATCACTGCATGACTATTGAGTTGCAGATGTTCATAGGCAGAGGTAGTCACCCATCTACATATTCGTAAACAATAACCCGACTACGTAAAAATAATTAAAAAATTGATATAGCCTACGTCACTCGGGTCATTATTACGAATCTATCGACACCTACGATGAAACGTACATACATAGGCTGCCTAAAGTATTACCCTTCCTTTTGGCTTCGCCGTGGTCGGTCAAAAAAAAACATTTTTCAGTCATAAGTATTTATTTACAGGCGATTAGCGACAAATGACAATCATTAACATTTATATATGTACAATGAAAATAGTGGGTTACTTATAACAAATGCTAGTTGCAAAACTGCAAACTTATGAAATAAAATATCTAACACATTATTAATATTACATTAAACCCTTGACGCCAATATCACTTCATCCTTTTGACAGGGAATATATTTACATGACGTTTTGCAGGGCATTGCACTTCCAAAATTAGCAACACCTTAGCTTAAACGTAATTTAATAATAAGGATTGTAAAAAGCAATTTTAGCGCCCTCTAGTAGTAACATTTGGAACTACGTAGCAACTAGTAATCCTGCATCACGCAATAAAGGTAATAACAGGGCAAGGTTTATCAAGCGAGATATTCTGGCTTGATCGGGGAAGCCCTCGTGGTGAAAGGCACATCGACAGACCTAGAGATACCTCTGAACGTACTCTCAAACATATAAATGGCTTGGTGCCCCTAATTCTAACCAAGAAATAGAAGGGATTTCTTGTTGGATATTTCTCAGTAATGGCACTTTTATTAGACAACTGTGAAAGACAGTTTATAACATATAATATAAACTGTCTTGTATGGCATATTTTGAATACGAAAAACTACTTTTCTATCTAAACCGTACTACACGTGTCCGAATGATACAAAAAACATTTTTTTTTACAAATAATACCGACTTCAAGAACTAGACCAAATTTAAATGGGCCTACACAGAAAGCACCAGCTTTCAAATAAAAAAAAGAATTATCAAAATCGGTTCACCCAGTCGAAAGTTCTGACACTTAAACATAAAAAATCAACGGGTTGCACTCCGGGAGTGCCGGCAGAAGTGAAAACTTGAACATTAACGTTGTGCATTTTTTTTTATTTTTTTTTAATTTCCTAAATTTATTAAACAATAAACGATGCTATACGAATCTATGCCTTGCTTTGCCTTTAATATTCCTTGAGAACCGATAACTATGGAAATGCTTATTGTGATGTTAAAAATATAGGTTAATGCTATACAGTATTGTTTATTACCCGAGCGAAGCCGGGTTTACACACACGCACACTCGCGCAAGCGCTCTGCGTCGCTTAAATGAAACAGCAGGAGTAGGCATACATTTTCGCCGCGCGGTAGAAAGAGAGGGGGATATTACTTCCTGTCCTACGCCACGCCTCCCTCTTACGAATATTCGATTAGGTCACGTGTCCTGACGCGAGATAACATTTTTTTCCCATCCCAAAAAAGTGCACAACGCCGCTAAAGAAGTTTTCACTTCAAAAAAACAACAGTCGAATTGAGAACCTCCTCCTTTTTTGATGTCGGTTAAAAATGAATTATTCTGAAATTAAACAAAACACACACAGAAGTACAATGCCCGCTTATTGCCTAAATATTTACATCTACATGCAAAAACCTACTCTCCTGTGTAACAAATTAAGTTTAAACTTATCTATCTAACGTACAGCACTACTTCGATATCGATATTTGGTGACAAATTTCGACTTATTAGACCGGTTAGATGTTGGTAAAGAGAGCACTGAATATTACAAACTGAAGGTCGGTTAATGTATCGTCAGGACCGAGTGTACATCTAGCAGTCTAGCACTGAAACCGGCCTTGGTGACAATTCCTTGTGTTACATAATTCAAATCCATGATATTGGCTAACCCAATAAAAGTAATACTTTTTCGACAACAATTTTAGAATTTGGACATTTTTTTGTAACATCTGTATAACAGATCGTAATACGCATAAAATGTTGACCAATCAGAAATAAAAAAAAGAGGCAGTAAGGCAAGATTGGCACCAACTAAATTTTATTTTTATATCTTATAAACATAAAATCAATTGCTGTTCGTTGGTCTCGCTAAAACTCGAGAACGGCTGGGCCGATTTAGCTGATTTTGGTTTTGAAATGTTTGTCGCAGTCCAGGGAAGGTTTAAACCGTAAAAAATTACTTGAAAATACGAATGTCACGTGTACGAAGTAGTGGGCACAGCTAGTTTACAATAAATCAACAATAGCGAATGCGGTTAAACAATATATAACCCCTAATACTATTTGTTTTTATTGATAAAACAAATATAAGCCTTATTAGCGATAGCTGTAGAATTTATTTAACTTCGATGAATTCAGTTATTACAATACACAATTATTATTATTTATTTTATAAGGTTATTAACTTATATTCAATGGCGGCAAATACTTTAGTGCCACCATAGTGGTGTAAAAGGTCCAACAATACGTGGCTACTTAACATTACATTTATTATAATACACAAATTATTATAAAACCTACTTACATAAACAATTCAAATGGAACATTAATTGTATATTTTGTTTATTCATTTGAACTAAACAGTTATAATGTATATTTAGTCTATATAAATAATACATAGCCGTAATAACATAACCATATGTCTAATGTGTGTTATGGTCCGTACTCACATACGGTATTACTCGATAATTTTACTCCAAAACGAGTAAAAATTAACGTGTGGACCGCAAAACTCACAACTCGAAGGCTCGCATCGAGCCGGCTCGATGGCTCGATCTCCTTTTACGTTTCTCCTTTTCATTTTCTTTAAATTCTTTTATAATTAAGAATTGATAGACTTGCTAAATGTAGCCACCGTCTCCTTTGTTGAACCGACATCATTTGGCTCGAACGGTTCAGTGAAAACTGAACGGCGAGCCAAAAGATGAGTCACTCGATCGATCAATGCTGAATGTGTGGACGAAAGCATGGGCTGTGGTTTTTACTCGACATGTTTGCTCGATCGAGTAAAACTATATGTGAGTACTTACTTAGCTTTAGGCCAGCATTGAACCTCAGAAACTACTGACTTTTATAATAAAATAGAATAGCATTAGAAACTATTTATCTAGGTATACATTAAAACAGCTCAGTAACACAGCACGGAACTGCCCTGAATTAAAAGCAGGTCCGAGCTGTTTCAACGTCCGCGTGCTATAAAGTTAAGCGTCAGTTCATTTAAATTCAACCAAAAGTTCTTCAGAATACAATTACATTTGATGCAACGAAATAAAATGGCGGCAAGGGACGGTTGATTTCTTGGGCGCCACTCCTGACCCTAAGTCGCCACTGGCCAGTGCTGAGGAGCCCTTCCGCGTGATTTTTTCCCATCTATCTGTGCCTTAGAACCATTTTTTCAGGGTTTTCTGGACACTCAGGTTAATATTTGGTTCATTTTAGTAAGCGTCTAAGGAATTGTCTACATTTGGCACCTATCAGCCATTTCAAAAGCGTGTATATTCTTCATTTTTAACACAATATGCATGTCGGAAAATCGATCCATGAATAGCCGTAATGGAAAACCAAATGTCATGCACCATTCGTGATGTTTCTATGCAACATAATTTTTTTTCTTAAGTTTATAAATTTCGTTATGTCCACAGTCCATCCACCAATTTTGTGTTATTTGAAAATGTAGGGTAGTCGCCTTAAATATAAATGCAAAAAAAGGAGTTCCGGATATTGGAATGGAGATATCAACTTATGACGTCATGTTACACAATAGTGTTACATATTTCTCCAGTAGGACCCAGAGCCTGGGGCCACATTAGAACGGTAGTTCAGTACAAGTCAAATCAGCTGGCCTCTCCTGGCCTGGCTGACGACTCTTAATCGCGATTATACTCAAACTTAGGTTAACTTAAATTTCACTAACTTTTGACGCCGCAGTCAAAGGTTAGTGTAATTTAAGTTAACCTAAGTTTCAAGATTTGGTGGCAATTCAAAGTAAAGGGTTTAGTAGGGAATTATATAATAATAATATGCATTAGGCACTTCACATGGTAAATACACAATAATAAAACAAATATAAATTACAAAAAAAATATATCAATTTTAATTATTGTTTTAAATTTCAGACAAGTCTCGATCCATTGAAATATTATGAATATACCTTAGCATTTCTAGTTTGTTTATGTTTTCTGGTGATTTAAAAATAACAAGATTTTTCTTAAATTTGTGTGTATTGTATGATCTTAAAAAACTACACTTTTTAACCGACTTCAAAAAAGGAGCAGATTCTCGATTCGACTGTTTTTTTTATGTTTGTTACCTCTGAACTTCCGACTAGGTGAATCGATTTTGATGATAATTTTTTTATTTGAAAGCTGGTGCTTTCCGTGTGAACGAGTGGGACGTTAGGATGTCGCGTCCCTACTATTTAGTAAGTTTACTGTAACATCATTAGAGGGTGTCATGAAGGCACTTCCGAAACATGGCAGGCAGATCGATTTTGGACTGCGAAGCGACTACAACTGTGTTAACTTATGAACTGTAATAAATCAATTAATCCTGAAGACGTCTTTCAATCAAGCCTCGGAACATAATAGTCCCATTTGAATGAGGTCCAGTTCTCGAAGTCGGTGCGTTTATATAAGACGGATACCGGTCGTGGTAATGAGGATGGTGCGCGGTGATCATCAGTTAGAGGGCGGAGGTGGCGGTGGTGGCGGTGGTGGCGGTGGTGGCGCTGGTGTCGGCGGGAAAGTCCCGCAGCGGGTCGAGCGCGTGGGTGACGCTGAACACGAACATCTGGCAGCCGAACTGCAGCAGCGCGCCGTGCGGGACCAGCGCCGAGCCCTCCCACGCGCCCGCCCGGGCCAGCGCCGAGCCCTCCCACGCGCCCGCCCGGGCCAGCGCCGAGCCCTCCCACGCGCCCGCCCGGGCCAGCGCCGAGCGAGGACAGCGGCACCACCGGGAGCCCGACACAGGAGCCGTCAGGTTGCCGCTTATCCTGATACACGACAAATTCATTGTTTAATCAAATACTGACTCTCTTTGAAACCGTGGTAGAGCCACGCTTCGGTATGAATGGGCCGACTCGACCGGAGTGATACCTCGGCCTCACAGAAAACCAGTGTGAAATAGTGCTTGCGCTGTGTTTCATCGAGTAAATGAGGATAACGGAGGCCCATGCCCTCCCCCCTCCCCCTATCACCCCCCCCCCCCCCATCCCTCAAAAGCCGGCAACGCACTTGTGACGCTCCTGGTGTTGCAGATGTCCATCGGCGGCGGTAATCGCTTAACATCAGGCGACACGTCTACTCGTTTGCCGTTTTAATCCATAAAAAAAACTAATTCTATTGTGAAAACGATTCCTTGCGAGCAAATTATGCTACAAAACGCATGTACCCTTTTTACTGTGCAGGAACAGCGGAGTTCCTGCACAAGAGGTGGCCATCTGCAAACTGTAGGTGGCCCGAGGTACGTCGGGGTTCCAGGGAGTTCCTTTCGAGGATGCACCTGGTTCCCCGACTCCTAGTACCTCAGACGACGTGCGGTTTATGTCGGTTCGAGTCCGACATTGCCACCAGTCGGTGGTATCAAAGGGGATTTCCGCACAAAAAAGGGGTTACCTGAAGGGCTTGGTGTCGCGGTGTCTGACGACCTCCCTCAGGGCCGCTCCCACACCCTCTTCTTCAGGAGGTTCATCACGCCGCAGCTCGCACGCGAACAGCACGCCGTTCACGCAGCTGCCGAACTCCGAGTAGTTGATCAGCTCGAAGTGACGACTCACCTAAGCAAACGGAACATCCATTACACTTGCTCTCTGACTTTTATTAAATTCAGTCGAATTGAGAACCTCCTCCTTTTTTGAAGTCGGTTAAAAAAGAACATTGTCACGCATGCGTATTTCACTACCACAGCGACGTATTTAAAAAAAGAACTGTTATTCGAATTCACGTCCGATCCCGCCATTGTTGTTCGCCATTTAGCTAACTGTTTCAGAACTTGTATAGAGAATTTATATCATGGGTGTAGATAAAATATTGTATGCAACTGTACGTAGTTAGGTATTATAAATAATAATAAATATTTCGGACATTTATCACACAACGCCATCTAGACCCAAAAGCTAAGCAGAGCTTGTGTTATGGGTACTAGACAACTGATATAAATACACATATACGCATTTTTTTTGTAAATACATACATATTATACATAGAAAACACCCAAACTCCGAAACAAATATTTGTAGATCATACAAATATTTGGTCCGACTCGGAATTCGAACCCCGAGACCTCAAGCACAGCAGTCGCATACGCTACCACTGCGCCACAGAGGCAGTCTATTAAAACACTCATGTGATACTATTATCACACTCGGCTTCGCCTCGTGTGATAAACCCACATTCGTGTTTTAATGCCCCTTATTATGCAACAGTTGCATAAATAACTATTATTAATCTCAGCAAACATAGTGTATGACGCCGTGAGATACCTCAGATCAAAAGATCACGTAATAATGATTTGCGGAAGGAAGATGGTTGGCAGGAGTTAAATGAGATATCGCGTCATGAGGTAGATGACTGTATCGTACTGTAACGTGGTAGGTATATATTAGACGGTATCATTTATTAATAATCGATTGTACGCGTACGTTTGAGTAGTCGAGTTGGTAGGTACACCACTATTTGCGTGTACCTTATTTAATTGCTGTCGGTATATGGAGATTTTGTCATTTCGTGCTACAAACTTAAACCACAAACTGCTTTAAACTACCGAACTGCCGTCGTTGTGCTGATCTTGGTGCAACTGTTAATTGTGAAATTGTTAATTGTTTACCTAGACGTTTATTGCGGATTCAATAATTGTAATTGCTTTGCCGTTGGTACTTTTTTGTGTATCTATTATTTCCTTAATCTGTGTAATTGTGAAGTGAACGTGCAGCGAATGCCTGAACGGGTGTTCGTTGCGCGTTTCGACGCTGTGTGTGGTACCCTACTGAGGCCGCCTACCTTCTCCGCTTCAGAACCCTACGGGTTCGCATCCACCCTACGGGTTCACGTCTACCTTACGGGTTACAAGTTCACCCCACGGGTACAAAGCCACCTTACGGCCAGCGGCCAGTCTGCGGCCAGAGCGTCGGGTGACTCCACTGCGCCGCGTCACCGACGAAGGGGCCACCACAGGCACGTGATAAACAGTGTGCGACCCCGATTCAATAAAACCCTGAGACGAAATACCCGCGACCCTGACTTTAAGCTACCGGAGCATTTCTTTCTTTTGTATAAATATACTACACACATCAAAAGTGTCTAGGGATAAAGCATTTTTATGCGGATTTCTTGAGATTGAGATGTGGCTTTGGACCTGGCCTGCTCAGTCGCCAGACTTGAACCCGATTGAGCATGCATGGGATATGCTACAGAGAAGAGCTCTGCCGAATATGGAGGGTATCCAGTCGCAAGAAGACCTTTTTTTGTTGTTGCAACGAACATGACATTTAACATGGGCGGCCATTCCACAGCGTGATTTGGATGAACTCATTTTGAGTATGCCAAACCGATTCTTGTGTTGTTAGTGTTCGCGGTAGAAACACGGATTATTAATTGTTTAAGTTACCTAATAAAATTTTAAAGAAAACTGTTATTTCAGTCTTTTTTTCGAACTTTAATGTTAGTGGTTCAAATGTCAAAAATTTCTTTATTAATGCAAAGGTGACTTGGTTTATCGTTACTGTGACAAACGAAAACACTTTATTTGATGAATCCTTAAAGAAAATTTTAATTAATATCAATCAGGAGAAAAGTTATTGCAAAAATATATGTTGATCCCTAGACACATATGTTGTTCCCTAGACACTTTTGATGTGTGTAAGTGTTACCATAATTATCTTTCATTTATTTATCCCACGTCTAAAGGTTACAGTACATAAATACCGACGTCTTCATTAAAAGGAATATTACAAAACATCTCGGAAAAAATAATTACTACAGCTTTTCATTTGTATTACAAAATTTTATCAACTATTTGTTTGTATTTAGTACATTTTCTATACAAAGTTATCATTTTGCCAGATGATAAAACGAAACCAATTGGACTTCTAAATCTACTGAATTTAAATCTACCATATTAGAGAAGCCTATGTCCAGGAGTGGACTCCTATACGAGATAGACCTAGACGATGATAGAATGCGAAGAACAGCTGGTACACTTACATCATCCATGAATATGACAGCATGGTTCCTGGAGACACGTCGGCAGGCAGCAGGGTCCAGCCGCACGTCACAGCCGCTGTCCGTGCCGATGGTAAGCGACGATAGTCGCATTGGGATGGGTCTGCCGAGACCATCACCTACTGTGTTCCTGTACAATGTATAGATGAGGTTAATAGATGTGTGCCTGCCTGCCAAAGTGATTCTACTCTGCCTGATGGAAAACATGAGCAGTATTTTTTTATGGAACAGGGTCAAACGAGCAGACTTATCGCCTGATGGTAAGCGATTACCGCCACCCATGGACACCTGCAATATCAGAGGCGTCACAAGTGCCGTTGCCGTCCTTTGGGGGATGGGGAGGGGTTGGGGTATGGGGCTCCGAGAATTCTAGAGTAGTGGTCACCATGTCCCTTGCGAGTCCAGACAACACAACAATACAGTATGGTGACCCACACTGTGGCGGGTTATTGAGGTGCTTCTGGGCCTCTGTATATGTCTGTTATCGCGGTAAATAGTAGCCTATGTGTTATTCTGATGTATAAGCTATATTACTGTAAAGTTTCATCCAAATCCGTTCAATGGTTTTTGCGTGAAAGAGTAACAAACATCCATCCATACATCTATCCATCCATCCATACTTACAAACTTTCACGTTTATAATATTAGTATAAATTAATATTAATTCGTACAGCCGAGTCGGTGTCAGCACTCGGGGACTGCCGCGGTAAAGCTATTGCATAGCATTTTTATCAACTGATGCAATTATATTTATTATTTATGCAGTAATTTTTTTTCTTTGAACATATATACTTACGGGGCGCACATGCGCCTATATACTTTCTCACAAACAGCTGCTTGCGTATTCGTCCGATTTCGGAGCAGCTCGTCTCGATCCGTGAGAGCTTCGGGTGTTAGGTTTTATTTTCGTTACGGATTTTCTTGATACGGACGCCGCGCTCAAAGCTAGCGATAAAAGCTATGCAATAGCTTAAAATTATAATATAAATAGATTCGGTGTGAGTGTGATGGTACATAGCATGGCAACCGACCGGTACGTACGGCAAGTGCATTTAATAATTGTTTTGGGATGAGATAAAGGTATTCACGCGGGAGTTAGGAAATATATATGTGGAATGCATGTATATGATAGACTCACGCGTCAGGCGGCGAGATAGCACAGAGCGTGGCGCGTACAGCGGCTGCACTGAGCGAGTGTCCGGGCGAGTGTGGGGCGGGCGGCTCAGGCGGAGGGGCGGCGCCCCACACGACGGTGGCGATGCGCGCGCGGTCGGCGCGGGACAGCAGCTCGGAGGGCAGAGCCCGACGTAATACGCCCAAGCGCTGCAGGCGAGCGCGGTCCACGCCGCGGGTCACCAGGGAGGCGGCGCGGGAGTCCAGCGCCGAGTGCCGCCACGAGCCGCACGCCTGCTCGCCGCTCAGCACCTGCACACACACACGCACACACACCATCAGCGACTACCGACAACAGCACACTACTGGACATATAAGTAAGCCTTTCCTTACAAAATGAACTCTAGCCTACTATACTATACTATATATATATATATATATATATATATATATATATATATATATATATATATATATATATTTGTACTATTATAATTTAGTAAATGTTAAGGTTGTTCGGTGTGAGGGCATAGCTTCAAATATCTAAGATGTATTTGTAATCTATAAGCTATTGTAACGGTGATAAATTATCACTGATAATGATAATGGTGATAATGGTGCAATTCGTTTTTAAGAATAGTGTCACTAATTGTCAGTTAAGTAGCCTTAGGTACACTGTCACTCGGGCCCGATTGAAAACCAGCGTCAGGTTTTTTGCCTGACACAATGCTGAAATGAGTCCATTTTTGGTACAGTTTTTTGTTACGTGTATTCCTATTTTTGTTTTTTTGTAAACAAATATTGTATAGTGTGTGCCAAAATAAATATTTTTCATTTCATCTCATACCACACTGACTAGAGTTTATCTCAAATTTTACTTCTCTTTGCAATAACATTAACTCACATAGTTCGCTTCCTATTATGATTTTACGACACCCACAAATGAACAGGAGTGGTGACACTTCGTATTCTTAATCTATTGGCACACAAAAAATATTTAAGCGAGCACTTAAAAACTACACGTAAACTTTACCTATCCACACCAGTACTCAGTAACATAACTATATAATAATGTCCACCAGTGCTGGGCCCTTGGAGTGGAGGGAACCTTGTGAATAACCTTATCCGGCCCATAGAGACAAGCTAAACACTCACAGACCGATCACCGGTGAACAGGTCAAACTAGAGGCTGTAACACCCTATTAAAAATTATATATTAATCGCAAAGTGAATACACTAGTGTCCGTGATGTTTCTAAGACCTCCACGTATATTATGTATTGTCGTGACGGTTTCCAAATCTTCTCTGTCGGAGATGGGACCCCATTCGAAGACTTCGCCATACCGTACACATCACACGGTTTACATACAAGTAAAGTAAAGGCTTTCCTTCCACAAACGCCGAGGAAGATTCCTAATCTTTACTCAACACCCGGTACGACATTTCGATCCGACAAGGTCGTTCTGATCGATTATCACACACGTCCGAAGCGGATGATTTATCACTAAAACTTATCACACTTTGCAATTAAAACAGCCCGGCCACCATTAAAGAGTTCCCTGAACAAAATTATACAATAGCCGTTTCAACGGCTTCGAACAGTTTACATAGCCCGTCAAACCTCGATGGCCATTCTAATCCTACATCGAGAGCTAAATACAATGATTTTCAACAATTAAAACATGGCACCAACTGTCATTTTTCTCAAAAACCGAGTTCGAAACTGAATGACATTTTAACCTTGACATAACCAAAGACAATCACACAGTGTTGCCCTAGCAATCTGCGTTTGGTTTCGAACAATAACACTTCAATTATAAAAACTTAAACAAATTTTACTTTACCAATTCATATAATTTATTTCGTTACATCAAATACAGTTGTATTCAAAAGAAATGTAACTTGAATTTAAATTGTTATTGAATTAGTCTCTTCGTCACCACTCCGTCCGTTAGCGCTGACCCGAAACCAGAAACCGTGGTTTCAGAACAAGTATTATGTGATAAGCATGGTTGTTCTGTGTCTAGGTTCATTTTTTCTAAAACACTAGACTTACTTTATTAATATACTTAATTTACTTGAGAAAATTATATTTTACGAGTCTGGTTATCATAGTACAGGATCAACCTAGTTTGGGACCAGACGCCCGCGTGTGAGATAACTGAAGATTTTAAACAAAAAGATGTGGAAAACAGACAATGGAATTGAACCAACATACCTGTTGTAGCCTCTGCCACGCCAACAACTTAACTAATCTCTCATCCAATTTCTTCAACTGCTCATCCACCACGGCTAGCATCTCCTCTACATTTTCCTCCGGCTTGAACTCCAGCCGTTCACTCTTCGCTCTCTTGCTTGGGCTCTTGTCTTCACTGTGTGAAACCTTGCGTCTCTTCACAGATTCTGTTAGGTATTCGAAGTCTGAGTCTGACAATTCGCTTGAGGAGTCTGTGTGCCGCTCCCCCTGTAGATGTTCAGATATTATTAATATAAAACAAACTATCGTTACTATACAATTTCGTGACGTAACATTTACTCGAGCATAGTTTAGGATGCTCGAGTAATCTCAATATATTTTAACCAACTTTAAAAAAGGAGGTTCGGAACTCTGGACTGGGTGATGGTCTAAGATAACGTGAAAGGGTTTATTATTATTCCATACTCGCTGCACCCAGCATGTGTTTGTTGTATCTTTACAAAACAATCGTCAGTAACATAGTTAACAGGTTTTTGAAAAATAATGAACGATGATACGATTCATAATAATAATAATAATTTAATATACACAAGCTCTGCTTAGCTTGGGACTAGATGGCGTTGTATGTTAGATGTAAATAATATTATTATAATATTATATATATTATAATACTATTATTCGAAATATTTATTATTATTATTAAAAGCAACACAAATTTTAACAAAAAAAAACCGACCAAATTGAAATGGGACCACACGGGAAGCACCATCACATCACAGGGTGACGTCACTATCCAGTTACCACTTTATAGCAACATAACACGAAATGAACCAACCAGTTGGTACTGGTTGGTTCATTTCGTGTTAGCGGCGATAGCGGTAATGACATAAGGCTCATAAGGCAATGAATGCTTTACCTGGCGAAGTATATTGTTATACCATGGACTGGGTGAACCGATTTTAATGATTCTTGTTTTAATTGAAAGCTGGTGCTTCCCGTGTGGTCCCAATTCAATTGATCCAGTTCTTGAAATCGTTTTGTTTTTGTTAAAAATGTTACAATGAGTATACTTATTAAATACCATTTTAATGTTAGGTTCAGAGCTGATGGCGTGCAGGTCATCTGCAGCATCCTCTTCCGTCGCCGGCTGCAACTTGTCACCCTCAGGCTTATCAGCCTTATAATGTGGACACTCGGCATGCTGGCCTTCTGTATTATACTGTGGACAGTCCAGGTTCAAGCAGATCTTGTGTTTTTGTTGAGGCTCTTCATCCGACGAGGAGTCGTAGCATCCTGTCTGTTTTAGATTTCTTTGAACTGAAAGAGAATATAATTAAGATTTAGAATTATAATTAAGAATTAAGATATTAACTATTAGAGACTGGCACGTAACTTGACCAGCCCCCCTAGCCAAGTTGCAAGCATTTTTCTTTCTGCAATCGTTAACGCTTAAATTCTCGTGTGTCATTGGCTAATACTTTGTCTAAGATTAGCTAATGACACACGAGAATTGAGGCGTAGAAAGACGAACGCTTGCAACTTGGCTAGGGGGGCAGATTCGTTAGCGCAGTAGTTGAGGTCCCTTTGGTTGTTAGCGGGACGCGGGGATTGTGGTAGCACCAATACGAGCAAGCGATTGGTGCGTCACCCGACTACACTTCGATTACACTTGAGAGTACTGAAAACAACTCAGTGCTCATAGTTGTTGTTATTGTTCTAAATTTTTTTTTAGACGTAATTGTTATTATTATATATTATAACATTAAATATTATCTATACTTATAATAAAAATGTAACAGGTCCAATTCTGAACATTAAAAATAATTTTGTAATTTTTTTTTGGAGGGGTCTCTATATTCGATACTGAAGCCAAAACTGTATTTTTTTTTCATTTTTGTCTGTCTGTCTGTCCGTCAGTCTGTCTGTCTGTCTGTCTGTATCTTGGCCGCGCATCACGCCGAAACTACTGAATGGATTCAAATGAAACTTGGCATGATTTGAGTTTATACAACGAGGTAGGACATAGGATACTTTTTATCTCGAAATTCAGCACGGTTTCCTGGAGAGAGGGGATGAAAATCAAAATACACACATCAAAAGTGTCTAGGGAACAACATATGTGTCTAGGGATCAACATATATTTTTGCAATAACTTTTCTCCTGATTGATATTAATTAAAATTTTCTTTAAGGATTCATCAAATAAAGTGTTTTCGTTTGTCACAGTAACGATAAACCAAGTCACCTTTGCATTAATAAAGAAATTTGCCATTTTCCTAATAAAGGGATTTTTGACATTTGAACCACTAACATTAAAGTTCGAAAAAAAGACTGAAATAACAGTTTTCTTTAAAATTTTATTAGGTAACTTAAACAATTAATAATCCGTGTTTCTACCGCGAACACTAACAACACAAGAACATCGGTTTGGCATACTCAAAATGAGTTCATCCAAATCACGCTGTGGAATGGCCGCCCATGTTCGTTGCAACAACAAAAAAAGGTCTTCTTGCGACTGGATACCCTCCATATTCGGCAGAGCTCTTCTCTGTAGCATATCCCATGCATGCTCAATCGGGTTCAAGTCTGGCGACTGAGCAGGCCAGGGCCAAAGCCACATCTCAATCTCAAGAAATCCGCATAAAAATGCTTGATCCCTAGACACTTTTGATGTGTGTATGTACTTAGATGTAATTCAATAACACATAGTCCGATTTCATTCATTCTTTTTTTACTAGAAAGAAAAAAAATAAGATAACAGGAAAAGTCTTTTGTTTGTCCACGACTGTACACTGCCTGTGGGAAGCTGAGATAGATGTGTAAATATGGCGGTACGAAGTTCGCCGGGTCAGCTAGTATATAATATAAATGATGGTGAGTGATACTTCTTCTTATATCGACATCGTAAATCCTAGGAATTTCATAATGAAACATTGAATTTCTTAGCATCCTATAAATAGTATGAAATGAAAAGCATTTTCGGAGACTACATACTGGTGAATGACATGTTCTGTCGGAACTCTTAGCATGTGAGTAGCTACTGACCTCTGGCACATCGCACGTACTCCCTGCGGCTGGGCAGGAGCGGGGCCGGGCGCCGGTAGTGCTGGCGGACCATCTCCGGCACCTGCACGCGACCTCGCACACTCACCGGCACTTTCATACTAGAGAACAACAGTTATAACAAGATAAGCCTTAGTTATACTTATTCGACGTGAGTTTAGAGAAACTTCAGAAGATGTCATGCCATGTAATAGTCCCAAACTAATCGGAACTTGTACTATGGGCACTAGACAAGTGATATAAATACATTATTTTTTTTTTTGCTAATACTTATTATACACAGAAAACACCCAAACTCCGAAACATATATTTGTAGTCTTAGAGCTCCATCATCGCAATAGATTAGAGTCTGCACAGACAAGACACTGGCGCACAAAATGTCCACACTATGCTTTTATAAGCAGTGATGAGATTACACGTTCTCCGAGCAATGCATCACGTCGTCGCCTGACGCTATATGCAACAACAACTTATTCTTACTTCTACTACAACCTCGTAGTAAAAGCAGTTGTAGTAAAAGAATAAGAGAACGCCATGGACATTAGTGTCCCTCGTCTGCACATGCTCAAAGACATGAAAAGGATAGTTTATTGATCAGATACTTGGGACTTTTTTTCTCCCGTACTAGTAATATCTCTTGACAATCATTTACGAAATGGATACAAAAACACATGGACTCAGAACAACAACTTGTGGATCACGGCGCAGGAAGTCCAGCTTGATGGCGTGCTGGTCCACGGGGCCCGAGACACAAAGCTAGAGAGAGATAGGAGAGAGGAAGAGAGAGTGTTCGGGTGGTGACTGACCGGAAGGCGGGGCGGGCGGTGGTGGCGCGGTGCAGGAAGTCCAGCTTGATGGCGTGCTGGTCCACGGGGCCCGAGACACAAAGCTAGAGAGAGAAAGGAGAGAGGAAGAGAGAGAGTTCGGGTGGTGACTGACCGGAAGGCGGGGCGGGCGGTGGTGGCGCGGCGCAGGAAGTCCAGCTTGATGGCGTGCTGGTCCATGGGGCCCGAGACACAAAGCTAGAGAGAGAAAGGAGAGAGGAAGAGAGAGAGTGTTCGGGTGGTGACTGACCGGAAGGCGGGGCGGGCAGTGGTGGCGTGGCGCAGGAAGTCCAACTTGATGGCGTGCTGGTCCACGGGGCCCGAGACACAAAGCTAGAGAGAGATAGGAGAGAGGAAGAGAGAGAGTTCGGGTGGTGATTGACCGGAAGGCGGGGCGGGCGGTGGTGGCGCGGCTCAGGAAGTCCAGCTTGATGGCGTGCTGGTCCACGGGGCCTGAGACACAAAGCTAGAGAGAGATAGGAGAGAGGAAGAGAGAGTGTTCGGGTGGTGACTGACCGGAAGGCGGGGCGGGCGGTGGTGGCGCGGCGCAGGAAGTCCAGCTTGATGGCGTGCTGGTCCACGGGGCCTGAGACACAAAGCTAGAGAGAGATAGGAGACAGGAAGAGAGAGTGTTCGGGTGGTGACTGACCGGAAGGCGGGGCGGGCGGTAGTGGCGCGGCGCAGGAAGTCCAGCTTGATGGCGTGCTGGTCCACGGGGCCCGAGACACAAAGCTAGAGAGAGATAGGAGAGAGGAAGAGAGAGAGTTCGGGTGGTGACTGACCGGAAGGCGGGGCGGGCGGTGGTGGCGCAGCGCAGGAAGTCCAGCTTGATGGCGTGCTGGTCCACGGGGCCCGAGACACAAAGCTAGAGAGAGATAGGAGAGAGGAAGAGAGAGAGTTCGGGTGGTGAATGACCGGAAGGCGGGGCGGGCGGTGGTGGCGCAGCGCAGGAAGTCCAGCTTGATGGCGTGCTGGTCCACGGGGCCCGAGACACAAAGCTAGAGAGAGATAGGAGAGAGGAAGAGAGAGAGTTCGGGTGGTGACTGACCGGAAGGCGGGGCCGGCGGTGGTGGCGCGGCGCAGGAAGTCCAGCTTGATGGCGTGCTGGTCCACGGGGCCCGAGACACAAAGCTAGAGAGAGATAGGAGAGAGGAAGAGAGAGTGTTCGGGTGGTGACTGACCGGAAGGCGGGGCGGGCGGTGGTGGCGCGGTGCAGGAAGTCCAGCTTGATGGCGTGCTGGTCCACGGGGCCCGAGACACAAAGCTAGAGAGAGAAAGGAGAGAGGAAGAGAGAGAGTTCGGGTGGTGACTGACCGGAAGGCGGGGCGGGCGGTGGTGGCGCGGCGCAGGAAGTCCAGCTTGATGGCGTGCTGGTCCATGGGGCCCGAGACACAAAGCTAGAGAGAGATAGGAGAGAGGAAGAGAGAGAGTGTTCGGGTGGTGACTGACCGGAAGGCGGGGCGGGCGGTGGTGGCGTGGCGCAGGAAGTCCAGCTTGATGGCGTGCTGGTCCACGGGGCCCGAGACACAAAGCTAGAGAGAGATAGGAGAGAGGAAGAGAGAGAGTTCGGTGGTGATTGACCGGAAGGCGGGGCGGGCGGTGGTGGCGCGGCGCAGGAAGTCCAGCTTGATGGCGTGCTGGTCCACGGGGCCTGAGACACAAAGCTAGAGAGAGATAGGAGAGAGGAAGAGAGAGTGTTCGGGTGGTGACTGACCGGAAGGCGGGGCGGGCGGTGGTGGCGCGGCGCAGGAAGTCCAGCTTGATGGCGTGCTGGTCCACGGGGCCTGAGACACAAAGCTAGAGAGAGATAGGAGAGAGGAAGAGAGAGTGTTCGGGTGGTGACTGACCGGAAGGCGGGGCGGGCGGTGGTGGCGCGGCGCAGGAAGTCCAGCTTGATGGCGTGCTGGTCCACGGGGCCTGAGACACAAAGCTAGAGAGAGATAGGAGAGAGGAAGAGAGAGTGTTCGGGTGGTGACTGACCGGAAGGCGGGGCGGGCGGTGGTGGCGCGGCGCAGGAAGTCCAGCTTGATGGCGTGCTGGTCCACGGGGCCTGAGACACAAAGCTAGAGAGAGATAGGAGAGAGGAAGAAAGAGTGTTCGGGTGGTGACTGACCGGAAGGCGGGGCGGGCGGTGGTGGCGCGGCGCAGGAAGTCCAGCTTGATGGCGTGCTGGTCCACGGGGCCTGAGACACAAAGCTAGAGAGAGATAGGAGAGAGGAAGAAAGAGTGTTCGGGTGGTGACTGACCGGAAGGCGGGGCGGGCGGTGGTGGCGCGGCGCAGGAAGTCCAGCTTGATGGCGTGCTGGTCCACAGGGCCCGAGAACCGGTCCCACAGCGCCACACGCTCCGTCGCGGAGATCGAGTTCACCAGCTTCCAGTCCTGCACACAATACAACATACTCTACTCTCTACTCCAATAACGTCCAGTACGGTTTCTCTTAAACCTTTCAATAACTTAAATTGACAATACTTATCTAGTTAAATTTCATTCACGCTGGTGACTGACTTACTTTACGAACTTTTAAAATTATCACTTGTCATTCGTGTCTTTAACTTTATCCCATCAAAAACATTCTGTAAAAAACTAGCCAAGTGTCGATGGAGCTGCTTGTTTATCTCTAAAAAGTAGTGAAATCTAGACAAAGTCGTGCCAAGTCCAAGGTTCCTTACTACGATTTCTTTATTATAGTTTATAGTTTTCCCTTTATGTGGCCATTAAACCCTAACTCTGTACCAAATTTCAGCTCTCTGAGTTTATGGGAAGTAGTAGTTCTATTCTGATGATCATGAGTGAGTGAGTGCTCGAAACTTGAAACTTGACACGTGAAACTTGACAGCAAAGTTTCGCATAAAATCACGAAAAGCATCAGCGCAACTTTGCTTTCGCTTAACTTCGGAAATAAATGACCTACAGACTTGAATTTTTTTATTTTAAGTGTGATTTTATAGCTTACTGGATGACGAAAATTTTGTAAGCTTTGTAAGTACACTAAAGTGTTAACTGATCAGGGTGTATGCTTTGTTTCTTGAAATTATATTCATGTCATCCACATTTTACAAAGCAAACTGACGTCATTACCACAGAGCAATATGGTGTCCACTGCGTCCAGCCTTTTTGACAAATAACGCGCGAAATTTGAAAATGTAAAATTTTAATGAATTTTTATGGCATTTATCGATTGAATAAAAAATTTGTTTTTTTCTCTGGTTTAATGCACTATAGAATCTAATTAAGACACTTTTCAAAAATAGATGTAATACCCTATTGCGAAACGTCTGCTGCGACAACTGTGCTTTTAAAGAAAACTTTAACAAATGTGTTATTTTTTGTACTTCTTGCCAATTACAGGAACGTTTACAGACTATGTTACAAACTGTGTTTAAGTACAGTTTAGTGGATATATGGTTTACGCAGTAGTTAATATTTAATACTTCACAGCATGCGAGTTGATGAATTAGATTCTGTCAAAGATGTGTGTCATTCAGAAAGAATCTTCCCCAGTCTATGTTAGAACTGTAATGATTTTTGTATTTTTTTTTTCTGATATTGATTATCATTAACTATATAACACCTACTATTCAACTTTAGACATTTCAAACTATAGTGTACTTACAATGTATTGCTCAACGTGATTCGGACACATCCAACGTCCAGTGGGTAATGCAGTGAGTGGGGGATCCAGGCAATCCTAAAACATTAAATTATTACATTTTCAATTGCACTCCGCAATAGTTAGTTAGACAATGACAGCAAATAAATGTAGGTAACTGTTTTGGCTGCGATGATGATGAATGGCATAATGATGTGGTACCTGATGGAACAGCAGCGGGCAGTAGTCGCACTGCAGCAGCGGCGCCAGCTTGCACGTGGCCTGGCACACGAAGCACGCCTTGGCCGGCAGCGGCACGCAGCCCCACGCGTCCACCGTCACCAGGGAACCGTTGCCATTTTTGCTAGGCTCTGGAAATTAATAAAACACTATAACTCGACTACCTAAAAACATTGGAGGGGACATACACTCACTCAGTGAAACACAGCGCAAGCACTATTTCTCACCGGTTTCTTCTGAGGTCGTGGTATCACTCCTGTCGAGCCAGCTCATTCATGCCGAAGCGTGACTCTCCCACGGTGGGCTCAAGAAAATCTGTCACAAATGTCTCTTTTTTTTGAGGATTTTTAATTTCAAAACCTCCTTTCTAAAGAGCTCTTTTGACCAGCAGTGGACTCTTAAAAGATGTTAGTTGAAAATTTCTCTGATTGTAAAAAATCATCCCCCTTTTGATAGTGAAAAAATTTTTACAGCAGTGGAATCTCGGTAGAAAAACTCTTACCTTTATCAGTGCCAGGAAAGGGACACGGTATCCGCATTTCCCTTGGTAACTCAAACTGCTTGGGATTCATAATCTTAGCTGCCTTCACCAGGATCTCCATGGGGCTGAGTTCTTTTTCTTTCTCGCTCTCCTCAGGCTCGTTCTTGATGTCATCTTCCTCATCTCTGCTTCTCTTTTTGGTAGAATTGGAACAGTTGTGACGGAGTGATCTGTATTGTTAAAGTATTGATATCAAAAAATACTTACGGACATCTGGACACAACGTCATCTAGTCCCAAATTAAGCAGAGCTTGTATTATGAGTACTACATAACTGATACATATTTGCACACAATCACATATTTGCATACAAACATTTGGTCCAACCCGGGAATCGAACCCAAGACCTCTGTATTTGGTAGTGGCAAACGTTAACCGCTAAACCAATAAGGCAATAATTTAAACTATGAAAACTTTGTTTATCCATTTACCCTTTCGTTCAATCATCCACTGATTAGCATAATTGTTAGAATATTGTAATACACATTAGTTTCGTATTACCTAGATTTTTTCTCAGTGTCAGACTTGCTGTCTGCAGGTGACTGAGCCCGGCTGCTGCGTGAACTTGATGGTTTGTTCTCATCCGATCCCAAACACTCCTTGCACAACCACAAGCCAGCTGGTATGTCATTCTCATCCAGAGGTGGGTCACTGAAAATATTGTAATTCTTTCTTGATAGCCTAGTAGTAGATAGTGTAATCATGTTATAAAAAAAATTACTTCAACATCTGGAAGAAATTGAAATAGGAAACCAAGCACCAGCTTTCAAATAAAAAAGAATCATAAAAAGAGGTTCACCCAGTCGAAAGTTATGAGGTAACAAAAATAAAAAAGCGGCCAAGTGCGAGTCGGACTCGCCCATGAAGGGTTCCGCAGCAGCAAGTAACATTTTTTTTAAATATTTGTTTTGATTGAATCAAAGGTAAATTGCAGTTTACGATTTATGACGTATTAAAAAAAACTACTTACTAGATTTCGTCATACCAATTTTAAGTGGAAGTTTGCATGTACATCATATATTTTTTTTAGATTTATCATGCTCTTATTTTAGAAGTTACAGGGGGGGGGGGACACATTTTTCCTTCCTTTGGCACGGAACCCTAAAAAGCAATGAATTGATAACCACCTCCTATTTTGAAGTCGATTAAAAGTGGTTAATAGGTAGGTCACCTTTATCATCACCACTGCTGGACAAACCCCTCTCATTAGAAAAGCAATCTTGGCCTAATAATCACTCTGGGCAGACGAGTTAGTATAGGGTTTGTTTCAAGTTTCCCTTTCTTTTAAACTGACTTGAAAATAATCACAAATTTTAACAAAAAAAACCGACTTCAATCTGGACCACACGGGAAGCGCCAACTTTCAAATAAAAAAAAAATCATCAAAATCGGTTCACCCAGTCGAAAGTTATGAGGTAACAAACATAAAAAAGAACCTCCTCCTATTTTGTCTTTTCTCAATTCGACTATCTTTTTAACCGACTTAAAAAAAAGGAGGAGGTTTTCAATTCAACTGTATTTTTTTTTTATGTTTGTTACCTCATAACTTTCGACTGGGTGAACCGATTTTGATGATTGTTTTTTTTATTTGAAAGCTGGTGCTTCCCATGTGGTTCCATTTTATTTGGTCCAGTTCTGTCATGTCGTCCATGAGAAAACCATATAAGTCTTCAATTTGCATTAAGTATGTGCGCGACAAATTAACGAATAACTCAATATTCTCGTATGGGCCCATTTCAATTTGGTTGTTCTTGAATTCGGTTGTTTTTTTGTTAAAATTTTGTATTATTTTTATTTGAAAGGTGAGGCTTTTCGTTTGGTCCGTTTTCTTGAATCCTTTATGGGCTGAACAGGGACAGTTACACTCTGGCGCCGCTGAGCCAGTCAGCCTGTGTCCACGGTCAGTGCAACCTGGTCGAAACGTCAGGCAAATCAGAGGTATGTAATACCTTAAATAAGTATTCGCGTTAATTCCCGTAAAATAATCATTATAGGGAACGTGCAGGAACTATAGGTGGCAGCACTAAATTGACAAAAGCGACACTATGCGGACAGTAAAGGAACTTATCAGACCTGTCATCGTGCTTTCAAATAAGTAAACAAAATTTTCTCCTAAATTTTAATATTTTTATATGATGAAAGTTATAGCATGCGTCCCGGTCTATCAATAATGATGGTCAGCGTGGAGAAAATATGTCAATTCTTATCAGTATTTATTTCTACAGACTTAATTAGCTCATTGCATTCAACGTTGGTGTCTTTTAAATCTTTGAAATTTTTTAACCAATTTTTATAATATTTTTTTACCAGTGAAAATTGTAGGAACGTATGGCGGATGTAAAGGATTTTTTTTTATTTTTGTTGCCAATGACGTGAGTATTTCATAATACATTATAATTATTATTATCCCTCACACAGGATATAATGTAACTTAGGAGATCAGAACTGCACCCATAATTATTATTGTAACATGTTAGTTACTTTAAATGTAGCATCTATTATACATATTTGTAAACTGTCAATAAAGTTTTTATTATTAATATGATATTGTTGTATTTATAGATGGAAGCCAATCATTCGGATGTTTGCTGAAGACAGATTGAAAGATTAACTGTATAATACAGTCTGTATTAATAACAAAACTTTGTAATTTTCACTACAAATATTATTATTTCTAAATGCTCCAAACTCGTGCTTATGTATACTTCTTTACGGCGTTTATAATTTTTTTGTGTTTTTCACATAACCATGGGATGAGAGTATTTACTATTCTTTGGAAAGTAATAAAATTTGATGCTATTTGATTTATTTTTAGTTTTTTGGGATGTATTGGTACATCCAAAATGCAACAAGGCATTATAATTAGCTAGAATAATAATTTTCACTAATAAAATTAATTCTGTTTATTTCTTATAAATGTCTATGTCAAGTATTAATAGAGTACAAGATTCCGATTCGCGACACCTGTTGGCAGCACCTTCGTTGTGCACGTTCCCTCCTATATCATGGAACGCGAAAGTTTAAAAGTTTGAATATATTTTCAGACATCTAACACACAATTGGTCTAGTCCCAAAGTAAGCTGAGCTTATACTATGTTGTATACTAGACAACTGATATTAATATATACAATGTGTCCCAAAATTCAACGATAAGCGGGCGCCAAAAGGTAGACCTGCTCATGAGTACATAAGGAAAAATAATAAAAAAAAATATACCTAGTTTTTTTTTAGTTACACCCTTCATGATATTTTGAACGACCATGATGACAATTTTTGTGTAACGCTTTTTGTGTAAAAACTGCGGGCAATTTGGTGTTTTTAAGAGTTGTGGTGAATAGTAGCACTATTTAGGTACAAGATAAAAAAAAATCTTAAGCATATTTGAGAAATTGTCATCGGGGTCGTTCAAAATATCATGAAAGGTATAAATTTTCAAAGAAATTCAAAATTTTTCTTGTAACTAAAAAAAAAACTAGGTATATTTTTTTTATTATTTTATCTTATGTACTCATTAGCAGGTCTACCATTAGGCGCCCGCTTATCGTTGATTTTGGGATACCCTGTATATACTTTTTTGTAAACACATATATTATACATAGAAAACACAAACTCCAGTTGAAGTTTATACAAAGACTAGCGACCCGCCCCGGCTTCGCACGGGTGGATTTCAGATGCCCACGCCGACGACACGATTCGTGCATTTTAAATCTGTAATATCTTCGAATATGTTCATTTAAATTAGATACTGTAAAGGACCATTTTGGTCTATATTAAATGCACAATGTATTTAATTTACTTAATTAATTAATAATTATTTAATTTAATTGTATAAGGATTCATTCTGTATTGCTTAAAATCACTTCGTAAATAAGCCACTATTTCTCGTAAAAAGAAAGGAATAAAAAATGGTTGTTGTGGGTTATCCCTAAGAGATAGACATATACCGTCGCGGACTTTTTTGTAGTACTTTTTAAGGTGTACAATACTGTAGTACATTATTTTGATCTATCTCGTAGGGTGCAACCAGCGTTTGCAATGTAAGCGCAAAAAAATATGTTTATTTGCTACATCACATTAGAAATCTCGAAAATTAACAGTGTTCCCATACTATATTATGCATTTATTATACATAAAAACCTTCCTCTTGAATCACTCCATCTATTAAAGAAACCCGCATCAAAATCCGTTGCGTAGTTTTAAAGATTTAAGCAAACAAAGGGACATAGGGACAGAGAAAGCGACTTTGTTTTATACTATGTAGTGATTTGATCCAACCCGGGAAACATACGCTACCACTGCGAGGCAGTCAAAGCATGTTATTAACTTCCGATTTAATAAATGATTATAGTAATGTATCATCAACATCGCAGTCCTCTGCTGAACATGAGCTACTCCCACGGCACTCTGTGTAGATTTATTTTTGGCTTCTCAAGGTATAGTAAAGATATGTTACTTTCCAGTATTTATTAATATATTTTAAAACTTTTGAAACAAACCTTAATAAGTAAATATTAACATCATATTTAGGTATTAGTTGTTTGGTTCCTCCATATTGAGTGTTAAGATGTGAATTCACGAAGAATTAAGTCTTAATGGCATTCTAACCTAAATGTAGCCAATGCTTGTTAACGTTAACGCAGATGTAGCAGTAGCATAAGAGAAACCTAACAATCCAGGAAACTAACCCAAGGCTGGCTTTCATCGGCAGTTGCATATTGGTAGACCTACAAGGCAGTTCTTCTATAGTAACTTAACTTCTAGGTAATAGTTTTTATAACAGTGGTGAAATAAAGTTTTAAGATATTAATGTGAAAGATGACTTAAACAGCTTTTAAAAGGGTGTCTCCTATTAAACCATTCCAAGATTACTGCTACATTTTACCCTTCTTTATCTTTTAAATCATTTAGAAAGATTAAGTAATTGCACAATTATAACTTACTAGCATCCAAGATGGAAACTAGCAGGACAACGGTCACAGCATATTAAATCACCGCCTTCCCCACACGCATCGCAAGAATCATGATTGTGACCTTTGCCAGGCCTTTTGTAATAGGGGTGCTGAGGCTTCTTCGGCTTCTGAGAGTTCCCTTCCTCGTCTGGAGGCTTTATCAGCGCGTGTATTAGCTAAAATGCATCAAAATAACATCATCAGTAAAGCCAATTCAGCATCAAGGCTACTTCTTAAGAACTGAACTAGCTAAAATGGCGCCATGTACCAAGATGAAGTGGAATTCATGCATGCTGTAAAACATTAGGAAAGTAACAAACCGGCATAAGACCGCCTGATGTATCGAGGTCATACCCGATGTTAGACATTATTACAACTCAAAATATCTTCCAATGTTAATTAGATCAACAAGGTATTTTTTATGGAATTGACCATCGACTTTAACAATAGTTTTATGTCTTGATAAAACACACAATGACCAGTATAAGGATTGCAATCAAGAAACAATTATATGGACTTCATAAAAGAAATATAATCAACGGCTTATTGAAGTAAAATTTAGCTTTAATCAACAAAAGTACAATTTACAGAACAGAAACACCGACAACTACTATTTATACAAATATGGCCGCTACTTTTGTTTCAAATCGTACTGGTTGGATATATTTAGCATAAACTTCAAATTTAGCACCGGAATTTACGGTGTAGAGTAAGAGATAGAGTTAAATTTCAGGATCTCAATCACCGATTTTATACACTGGAACGCGGCCAACCAAAGCGTGCGTTTTGATTTTGACACACACATCACGATTTGACAAATGACACTAGCGAATTAGTGGACATAGAATAGAGCTATTATAGATAGAGCAGGGGGGCCAGCCCTCCAGCCGCCCTTCGGTTAGAAAGAGAGAGACGATTGCGGTACCTATCTGTCTCTCTTTACTCGCGTATGCTCCTTATAAAATAATAAAAGCTTTATTCATTCCATACAAAAATTGTTGCATAATTACATATCTGTATAAATCTATACTAATATTATAAAGCTATAATAATAATAATAAATAATAATAATAAATTGTTTATTGATAATCCATCTTTGATACAATAGAAAAATATGTTAATGGCTGCAATAGTTAAAACTGTGACGCAGCCATTAGCGCTCACATCCGTGGTTATAGTCAATAGAAAATCAAGTAACTCAACTCTCAAAAAACCATGAAACAAAGAAAACCAAGCATGCAGTGATTTCAGTGTCAATACTAAGCGCACGTGTGTTTAAGAGAGTGAGGAAATTTAAGTTAGATTGAGTGTGTATGTGTATGAGTGTGGGTGTGTGTGTGTGTGAGTATGTATGTGTGTGTGTGTGTGTGCATGGTCAGTATTGTGTTAGTTTTAGATTAACGATGGCATAGTGTGTAATAATAGATATATAGTTAAACAGGAGGTCTCACCAAACATTCTATACATTGAGTGTAGGACGGGGAGCTCAAGTGTGTCTGCATAATTATACGTATGTTCATGTAATATAAATACACACAAGAAAGACAATACTATCTCACCATAAGTTCTTCAGTTTGAGTATAGGACAAAGAGAGAAGCCAGTCTGTAACTCTAACTTTGCATTTACGCAATGTCAAGGAATATATATCGAGCTCTTTGTTTATTCTGTTATACAACTTCGGACCCGAGAAATAGTACTGGTGGCTGGCTATAGCCGTATTGTGTTTAAAAATTTTACAGACTCGGTCCGACCTGCGTGTGTTGAGTACAAAATTAGTGTCATATGGGGTTTCCACATGTTTACGGAGAATTACTTGAAGTATGTACACCTGTCGGACTGTAAGGACTTCACACAGGTTATACAGGTCCGAAGTAGGGAATCTATACGGCTTACAGGACATAACTTTAAGAATACATCTTTGAGCTCTTTCCAATCGTAATAAGCTAGTTTTATAAGTACCACCCCAAGCACCGATGCAGTACCCTATAATTGACTGAACAAAAGCGTAATATACTATTTTTAAGGTGGAAAGGTCAGCAATGTAACGAAGATTTTTGAAGACATATATAAGCTTCCTTAAGCGCGAGGTGAGCATATTAATTTGAAAATTCCAGGTTAGATTTACATCTATAATGATGCCTAAATATTTGATTTTATCAGAAGGAATTAAACTATGACAGCCACAGTTATTTATTGTGGAGCGACTGCAAGAATGGGCCCTGACAACGAATGGTGAGGATGGTTGAGACTTTTTACTAGAGGAGAAGGTCAACATTTTAGTTTTATTCAAATTCAGTGTTAGAAGGTTGAAGTTCAACCAGGCCATTACAGTTTGGATTGCGGTTTCAGCCTTTGTCCTTACAAGATCCCAAGTAAAGCCCTTTATTAGGAGAACAGTATCATCAGCGTAAGAGACAATTTTACAGTCCTGCAATTTAAGGGAGCAAAGATCGTTAATGTAAAGGAGAAATAGCGTGGGACCGAGAACACTCCCCTGCGGCACACCGTATGAGAGAGTAGTCTCCTCGCTAGTGACATTATTAATAACAACAGATTGTGTGCGGTGTTGCAAGTAAGCAGAAAAAATCTCAAGTGGTAAGCCGCGAATTCCTAAATGCTCCATCTTCTTCAGAAGAAGTGGGACAGAGACAGTATCAAAGGCCTTGGTTAGGTCCAGGAATATACCAATCGTTTTTACCTTATCATCAACATTTGCTATAATCTCATTTGTGACATCAAGGACAGCATCTTCCGTAGATTTTTTACGCCTAAATCCGTATTGCCTATCAGATAACAAACTATTTTTATTTATGTATTCTATAAGTTTATTGTTCAAAATTTTTTCAAGTATTTTCGAAAAAGTTGATAGCACAGAGATAGGCCTGTAGTTGTTGACACTGTCTCTGTCACCACCCTTGTAAATAGGATGGACTAATGCCTTTTTAAACAGTTTTGGAAAGGTACCTGTGTTTATACAAAGGTTAATTATATGCTTTAAGATAGGTATAAGAATGTGTCTAGTTGACTTTACTAAAGAAGTGGGTATCCTATCCCAGCCCACAGCAGTCCCATCCCTAAGACCAAGTATTGTTCGCTCTAATTCAATCTCATCAATCTCAGTCAATGCCATAGAGGTGAGGACGCTGCGACAACGGTAGTCCCCACCAACCTGATCAAGGAGAGAGTTGTTTAAGCTACTAGGATTCGATGTGATCTCACTCGCAAGTTGAGCTCCGATATTAGCAAAATGGTTATTTATCAAATTAGCCGAAGCCAGGCAATCTGGTTCCAGATTGAGAAGTTCATTGGCTGATGTTCTATCTACAGGTATATTTGATATTTTTTTTAATAACTTCCAAGTTGCCTTTGGATCACCCCTGGTCTGCTGCAATTCCAGTTTATAATAGGTACGCTTAACTTTTTTGAGGAGATTATTGCAGTAGTTCTTATAACGGTGGTAAATTATTACAGAAGTTTGATTTAAGGGTTCTTTTTTCGTTTTACGATATAATTTGTCTCTATTGCGTATACAACGCAAGAGGCCAGGGGTGATCCAAGGTTTGATGATTCTACGTTTGTGAGGGACTGAACGTGTGACAGTATGACTATCCATCACTCGTGTCAAGGTGTCGATAAGGAGCACAGAGGCCCTCTCCGCACTATCAGTCAAAAGCACAGGAGAAAAGTCAGTTACTTCCAGCTCCTGTGCCACCAACATGAAATCAGTGAACTCAACCAACTTCCTTTTCAGGCGGTTTGTAGGTCTGCGTTCACATGTAAAAAATATAGGGGCGTGATCTGTAATATAGGAATCTAAGACAAATGTCATTGCTTTGTTATTGGTTTTGACGATCACGTGATCCAAACAATTTTCGTTACGTGTTGGCAGAACATGTGCGGGAAGCATGCCATGGGACGAGACCATGTTGAGGTACCGATCAGTTCTGGAGTCACTGTGGTGCGAGGAAATATTAATATTAATATCACCAATAATACACAAAGTCCTATATGCGTTTAGGGATCCCAAGATAATGTCAAGGGAATCTATAAAGTTATCAATATTACTATAAGAGGGGGAACGATAAATAGAAACTATAGCCAAATCTGTTTTGTGTGTAAAAACCAAACAATTAGAATCAATAACATCAGGCTCAGTAACGATATGATCAATATATTCATTAACATAAATAATAACACCTTCATTTTGATTATTAAATTTAGAACAGTGGGCAATAAAACCGGTTAAAGGCGGAATATTTGTGATCCTACTAAGCCAACATTCTGAGAGTATAATAATTTGAGGTAAATTACCAAGTCTCTCAAGCAGCACAGTAAGTTCATCAAAGTTAGCAGAAATGCTTCTTATATTTACATGCAATATTTTCCACAGGTCATGCGATCTACTTATGTCACGAATTGATTCTTCTGGGGAACAAATGAACGATTCTGAAACAGAGATGTTATCTAATGCATTTCCTATCATGTCTGTATCATCCATTTATAAGTATAAAAAAATACATAAAAGTGTAGCCATTGAGAAGAATATGCAAAACAAGTACACCTAACCAATAAGATATTGTGGTAATATAAAAGATTGAGATAGTTATTGTTTGTGTGGTTCGTATTATATTGCTAAGATTGGCGTGGTGAAATAGTGTGCATGAGAAACATTTAAGCATAATTCCCACGACACAGGGAATCCTAGTGTGGGATCTAGGGATCAAACCATGTATTTGTTTAATTTTGATACAATAAAGAAAAGAAATAATGGATGTCATGTGTAATGAATGAGAGTGAAAGAATGTCAGTGAGTGTATCCTTATGAAAGTGCGGCGCATTGTGTTTATTATACTTTCATTATTAAGCCAAAAAAAAATGGTATATTTATTAGGCTTATATAATATTATACTGAGCAGGTGATATAGTGTGTGTGAGAAACATTTAATAATAATAGATATTATGTGTATTGAATGAGAGTGAAAGAATGTCAGTGAGTGTATCCTTATGATAGTGCGGCGCCCCGTGTTTATTATACTTTCATTATTAGGACCAAAAAAATTGGTAGATTTATTAGGATTATATAATATTATGTAAAAGGGAATACATGTGCGGAACGTGTACTTAAAGTAATTCAATTGATAATAATTTATGTAAAGCGTGTACACACAAAACACGTTGAGTTTAAAAATATGAGATGCTATTAATACATATACATAATCAACACCGAGAAAAGCATCACTGAAAAAGATAAACAGGCTCTGCATACCACACAGAAAAATAATAACTGATAATAAACATGTTACAAAGTAGATGAGGTAAAATTTAGTTTGTCATTTATTCCCCCCTATGTCATCGAATGACTTTTCTGATTTAATTAAGATGTGTTTAGCTCCCACCTCCTTTCTCAGGTAAACATTACCATGTTTGGTCCAGCAAAACATGTAATTATTGAGCTTAGAGTATTCTCTAGCCCTATAGAAAAGTTGTCTCACGCTCGTCGGAAGATGGTCAGCAACGTATAGTGGTTTAGGATCTCCTTGGATGCCTAGAGTACGAGTATTTAGGCATTGATCCTTAGGCCGGCTCCTATTGTAGTTGCGCGCAGATGTTAAAAATTCTGTTTTAGTACGGACACTACCGAACTCGGTAACTATAGGTCTAGTAGTACCCGGCTTACCGGGGAGTCGATAGATATCCCGTATATGTGAATCTGTTATAGTTACGTTAAGAACCGCTCCTATCTTGGTGACAATTGAGGTTAAGTCGGAGGGTGACTCACTGTCACTAATGGGGATATTTCGCAGTTCGATGCTTGACATACGCGATGCATGTTGAAGGTCTAGTATTTTTGCTTCCAAGTTGCTTATAGCACTCCTGTATATTACTTTCTCATTATTCAATACTTCTATCTGCTTCCGCATTTCTTCAAATTGACCGTTAATAAACACCATAGATTTCTCTATTTCCGCGTTAGATTGTTGCAAGGAGGTCGCCTGGCGCTTAAGGTCCGCTATTTCCGAGACCAGCTTATTTAGCACAATTGTTTGCTGTTCGCATAATTGAGTGAAATGGGCATCCTGTTCAACCTTCCAAGACAGCAGCATCTGCTTAATCTCTTCCTTGATCTCATGTACCTCTTTTGAGGGTGACGATGGAGGGCACCGGCGCTTTTGGCGTGGTAAGTTGTTTTTATTATCACAATCAACAGATAAAGCGCCGGGGATATCCGAATCAGTCAGTACCTGCACTATGCCTGTGTTTGAAGTAGTTAAATCGGGTTGATTACGTAGCCGAGGCATATTTTGGTGTAGCAGTGATGACGTAGAATGGTAGCAGTGTATGTAGTTATGCCTACGCCAGTTCGTAGCAGATAATAACTTTGAGTCAACCGTGTGTTGGTGCGGAACAATAACAATATGACACAAGTTACTTCAACGCGGGGGTGCGGGTAGCGGTGAGACGAGCGGTGCACAGGTGACGGTGTGCAGGCGCAGTAATGAGTGAGATGACGATAACGTAGACAGTCTCTTTCCCTCGGAGGACAGTAGCGGTGAGAGACGCGGGCAGCACGCTGAAGCGAGAGGGAAATTATAACAAACCTCACTCTCTCGCGGAGGTGAAGTCGTACGCGGGGTACGATGGCCACAGCACAAGTTTGCAGCAAAATTTGAACACTGACACTATTCACTTAAGGGCAAATTTACTTTCCTCAGGAATATTTAAGATACTAACAATTACGGAAATTTTTAACACGCGTCCACCCTCAATCACGGTCACGGACGAAGAGGAAAAGCAAAGCAAAAGGCAAAGCTGCAGAGTTTGTTTGTTTGTTTGAACGCGCTAATCTCAGGAACTACTGGTCCGATTTGAAAAATTCTTTCAGTGTTGGATAGTCCATTTATCGGGGAAGGCTATAAGCTATATTTTATTTTCAAAAAAATTAGGGATCCTTAAGAAAATTGCTATTTTGATATTTCACACCCAAGGTGTGAAATCGAAAACTTATTTTTGCAGGCGCTGCAATAACTATTGACAATAGAACAAAATAATGTATTACGGGTTTGTAGGTTTCAGTAAGATCTACAAAAAAGTCCGGGAGAGCATATATCTAACTATCATGGTTTAGTTACAATAACCGACTTTGTGTTCAAAAAATTTATTAAATCGTCTGAAGAAAGAAACTACGTTAAATGTGTATCGTGATATTAATCCTTATCCAAATTAAGCATTATGTTATCAAGGGTATTTATGTAGAAGTAAAATACTTTTTGTTTCATCCCAATCGGACATTTCGTTTAGAAGTTATCACGAGTATACGACGCTAAGAGTTGGTACCTAATAATGAGTTATTTGCCAAAGAGTTTTTATCAACACAATACCTAATATTATATACAATAGGGCGGGAGGAGCGCAAGACCATCCTTGCTCCCTAGATCGGCCCTGCCACTCTGCTACGTCGCCGCGTGTGTAGCGCGATTGGGGCAATTTCTCAAGTAGTTTGTTGGTAACTGCAGTGTAGAGTTCTCGGGTTCGATTCCCGGGTCGGACCAAATGTTTGTGTGATCTGCACATATTTGTTGCGGAGTTTGGGTATTTTCTATGAATAATATGTATGTTGTATGTATTTCCACATGTATGTATATATGTATTCATATCGGTCGTATATTACCCATATACTTCGATCAAATATATCATAGATGCACTGTTGCCGCTTAAAAAGTGGCACCGGCAAAACAAGGCATAAAACAACAATATGCCTTGTTTCGCTCTCATTCACTTCGTGGCCGCGCTCGTGTTTACACAATTAGCAATGCCGAAGTGCGTGGTAAAAACTTGTAAAAATTACACTCTAAAAGTGCAAAAGAAGGATGGAATATCATATTTTCAGTAAGCCTATCTTTGATCTAACATATTGGTGTATTTTCGTTATGCTTAAGGCTAATTTTATGAAAATTTTGATATAATTTGTGATTTACAACGGCTGCTAATGTACGAATCTATCCCTTTCACACTCACGGGCCGATGCTCATAAGAGAAAACAAGACAAGCCTAGTGCTAGCGAACAAAGTCAGTAGGATAATGATGGAGTCATCTTCACAATTTTTTTTTTAGGATAATTGAAGATTTGTTTTTGTTTTCCAAAATTTATATAAACCAAATGCATCTAGTGTGGTGTGTTCCAACCATTTTTGTGAAGATGATATGTACACAACAGAAAAAGAATTCAGGAGAAGACAGCCTAACCAACTTTACAGGTAGGTATTATAATCTACTAAGAATATTTAACCGACTTTAAAAAAGGAGGTTATTAATTCGATCTGCATGTAGGTATGTATTTTTGTCAAAATTGCAAACAGTTTATAAATGTTGGTCTACACCAGATTCTAAAGGTGATTACCAAAATTTAAAATTATATGTATGTCCGTTCGCAAATATCTGAAAAACATTTAAGTTGGAATATAAAATATATTTGATGATTACAGTTTAGATATAGTCATTATGGAACAGTGCAATATAATATGTATAAATACAGGCACGTAGGTATAGAAAGTCTAATATCTGAGTGAAATATTAAATATTAAATGAATACTTATCATAATTTATAATAAAATTCTATTCAAACTTTTAGCTATCAGAATCAAAGGAAGAAATAAAAATTGTGTGAAGAATTAATTATTTGTTGGTCCATCCAACTACCGTATTTTTTTTTAAATCGAAAAGCAACTCCATTTTTTCCATGTTCCAAATAGAAGCGATAAGACGCGAACACATCAACAACAATTTCTAAAATTCTAGAAGTAATTAATTCAGATTAAGATAGTTTATTCGTTTGTTTAAATGGTATATCAATGATGAAAGTTATAGTATTTTTTTTTAGATTAAATTAAATACCATAAAAAATTTTCGTCTCCAGCTGACACATCCTACCTCGCTTACCTGGGTACGGACTTGAACACTCTTTCATCTCTAACGCCGGAAAGAGACGTGCGTGTACCTCAGAGACAGTGGCGTAGCGTGCCTTGGCGGGGCCCCGTATAAAAATTTGTTTGGGGGCCTATACGAAGGGTAAAGACTTTTCAAAAAAGAAAAAAATAATAATAAATTTAAAAGAAATATTTATTCATCAAAATCATCTGTCTGTCACTTTTTCCAATTTTTTTACAAAGAAATCAAATTAATTACCTATACTCTCCTTGCCTTTTTTCGGCAAACTGATTTAATAAATCATTTAGTTAAATCTGACAGGTGTTCATGTCCTTAAGCCGAGGCCGCACTACGGCTAAACCGCCGCGGTTTTTAACAGCCTGATTTTGTGACAAAAGGAAATGTATGGAAGCGGCCACACTGGCGGTTTTTTACCGCGACTGATTTTAAAACCGCGACAACCGCGGGCGGTTCTATACAGTGTTGCCAGAAGATTACTTTTGTAACGTTTCAGGTGATTTTTCATCTCTAGGTTACTTTTACGTTACACAAATAACATTTCATTTTAATGCACTCCCCTATCTGCCTCTGCCAAAATTGGAATACTTGGTGTCGACATATCGAGCGAAGTCCAGTTCAGATAATTGCATTCTTGCAGATTCCTCCGTAGAGACGTTACTGAACTGAGGGACCTATACTCGTATTATGCCGCCATAAATATATAATGTCGTATTCTAAAGTTTTAGGTTTTTCATAAAACTTTTAAGAAATTCTTAAATAAATTCTTATATAATAAGCATTGACCTAGAGATAGGGCCATCTCAAAAATTTTGAAACCAGGACAACAAGCGTAAAATCCCCGGATATTTGCGGTCATAATCCGAACACTTTTATATTTTTTTATTTTATTTAGTCGAAATAAAAAGAATACATAGTTCAATTAGTCGAAATAGTTCTTTTATTTATTTTCATAGGTATTCAGTTTAATTAAATTTAGTTATTTTTCATCGAAATCAGTGATAGAAAAGTAAAATCTCACAGTTGTGAAAATGCTTTTCAAACAGTAGTATATTTTTCACAACCTTTTTTTTAAACCAGACTAATTTGACAAAAATATCTTTAAGTTGAAACTCAAAAGATATCATTCCAGTATTCCAACTCTAAGTTTTTTAGTCTTATCTTCTTCTTCTTATTATATAAAAATCAATTGCTGTTCGTTTGTCTCGCTAAAACTCGAGAACGGCGGGGCTGATTTAGCTGTTTTTGGTTTTAAAATGTTTGTCGTAGTCCAGGAAAGGTTTAAACTGTAAAAATTTTATAATAAAAAAATATCTGCTTAAAGTTTTCATCAGCAGTCTTATTAAGTTTTTTTTGTGTTTTCATCTTCTTTATTTAGAATATGTACTCGGAACATTCAATGGCAAGAAACTTTCTCTATTTCGATCATCCAAGCTTTTTGAAATAGTTGCCAGTAGGTTTTAAATACTGAATTATATTTTTTTTCTAATGCTTTTATTTTTGAGTAAATGATGTGCATAATTGAATGCATGGGGAAAACAGGTATGCCTCCGATTTAAAAAAAATCAGATCAGGGGGCTTTTTTAAGCTTTTGAAATAATCCACATTCAGGACTCACTCGATAGCTGGAAACAGATTTCGCCAACGTGTCTTTGAATGATAGAGAAGCTGTTTATACTCAACCTCGGCTGTGTCAGAGAGTTCTTTAAGAACTTTTTAGACTGTAGCCTTTATTATTCCCAATTTTATTTGGGGTCGGCTTGTTTAAGTGGCAAAAACTTTTTTTTTTGATGTTGTTGAATCAACATATACTGGCAAACAATCACATGCGTGGTGCAGTGCGTTATTGAAAATGTGCGCAGAGCATCCCACACCAACTATTTTCGAATTCAGATTTTGTTTTAACTTATGGAATTATAAAACATTGTTGGTTCCATGGCGCTCTATTCCACCGAAGTTCGTATTACAATTATCTCCAGAAAATGCAACACATTTAGTTAAAAGATCATGCTGTTGAAGTTGCTTTCTTATAAGCTCAGTAATTATCTCAGATCTGTCATTTCATTTCGATTTGGTTTTCTGGTGGTTTTAAAACTTCAATCTAAAGGAGAGCTAGTTTATCTGTTGGCAACACTGTTCGCGGTTTTACCGTAGTGTGTGCGCTTCGGGCGGTTTTGCGGTTTGGTGGTTTGGCGGTTTAACCGCTGGCTGGAAAAAACCGTAGTGCGGCCTCAGCCTTAGAGCTATTAGTATGTCTACTCTAGTATGTCCCATCGAAGTGTAATTTTTTATCAGTTTTAATTTTGAGAAACTTCTTTCAGCAGTTGCGGTTGTAACTAGAAGGGTCAAGAATAAAAAGCATGCTGTTATTACCTCCGGAAAACTGGATGCAAGACTATTGAATTTTATCAGCAATAATTCAATGTATTCCTGAACGGAATGAATTTTTTTTAACTTATGATTTTGAGCAATGATCTACTATATAAAAGTAAGTCGGGTTTTCCTTCCTGACGCTATAACTCCAGAACGCACGAACCGATTTCCACGGTTTTGCATTCGTTGGAAAGGTCTTGGGCTCCGTGAGGTTTATAGCAAAGAAAATTCAGGAAAATTTTCAACAGAAAAGCGGGAAAGTGTTACATAAAACGAAGCCATCTGGTGGCGAAACGGAGTTCGCCGGGTTTGCTAGTATTATATAAATTGATTTTGAGCATGTTTTCAGTGCCTTTATTTGGTCATAAAGATTAAATGAAATGTCTTTACTGTATTTAGCCGACTGTTTTCCGAAAGCGTTTATCTCTTCGTTTGAAAAAGACAGAAGTTGTACCTAATATTTCTCCGGTTGTAATATTTCGAACATACTACTGAGGTCGCAAAGGCTCTGAAATCTTTGTTTAGTTTGAGAAATTAAATCCAAACAGCAATAGTAGGTATACATTGACTTTGACTGAAGAAATGTTGAGCACTTTTTATGACCTTCTCCATTTTCTGTTTACTTTTTCTTTTCGTAGCTCCGCTGGGATAATCCATTTTCCTTCCACTCATTGTTTTTTACAAATCGCTACTAATACTACTAAACCAGAAGAACAATAATTGTTTGTATTGTATTACAATTTAATGCACAATTAAATGAAACTCGTCAATAAGCACTGCTCTTCGTGGTTTATTATCGTATGTACATTGATTATTGTGGGATTCCCCCGTTGAAGTAAATGACTTAAACGGGGAAATCCCGCAGCCCGCGATAACCGATGTAGGGTGTTGCCAACTTTTGAACGCATGCTTTACGCGGGAAAAAACATAATCGCTTTTTTTGACCTTTGTTAAATCTTAAAAAAAAAATTGGGAAGTTTTTAAAATTTTTGCTTACGTACGTCGGGGGCCGTGCCGTATAATTGATACGGCAGATACGGCGGTAGCTACGCCCCTGCTAGGTAGGGACCTCTCCATCTTATGGCTTCGTGCAGCAGCATATTCCCTCCACAGAGATCGTCGTACTTGGCGAGTTTAACGCCCACCACTCCGACTGGATCAATTCCAGTGAAATGGATCATGCGGAGATATCTGTTCACGACTTCGCCCTGGCATAAGGCCTGACTGGTTACCACGCCCACGCGAGTCCCAGATGTGGAGGGCCAGAAACCTTCACTATTGGACCTTCTGTTGACTTTTCATCAGGAAGGTTACCACGTATAAGTTGACGCCCCACCTGGCGTTAACGTTAACGTAATGGGTCCTCAGACCATTGCCTTGTCCGGAGTACAGTGCCTATCACACGCTCGCCGCGATCGCGAGTTGCACGGATAATCCCAACACCGCTACTGATTCTGTTGCTGATGTTGTGCTGCAGGGTATGGAACTTTTCATCCCATTCACTGTGGTCCCCATCGGTGGCAAGTGTCGGCCGTGATTTGGTCCATCTTCCAGACAAGTTTCTCGCATGAAGCAGGAAGCTTACCAAGCCTGGGCTGACGTGGTGGCGGTACGGGATCAAAATACCAACGCTCTGAAAAAGGAGTACAACTTTGCCTCCAGGTCCCTCAAAAAAGACATTGCAAGGGCGAAGTCGGAGCACATCGCTAGGATTGGTGATAGGCTTAAGCGTCTTCCTTTGGGAACTCGGGTATTCTGGTCTCTTGCCAAGGCTATCGAAGGAAATTTTTGTAAGCCATCCTTTACACCTCTGCACATAGGAAATAATCCGTTGACCTATGATGCAAAGGTTAAAGCCGATCTTTTGGCAAAACACTTTGCGTCCAACTCCCCCCCACCCCCAAAGGCCGGCAACGCACTTGTGACGCCTTTGGTGTTGCAGGTGTCCATGGTAATCGCTTACTATCAGGCGATACGTCCGCTCGTTTGCCCGCCTATTCCATAAAAAAAAAAAAAAAAAAAGGGAATAGGAGCCGTATGCTGGATATTTAGTTCCACCAACGCTCAGTACGCTTAGCACTTTTATCCCTTGATATCCATAAGTCGAGTGGCCCGGGTGGAATCCCTCCTATTGTGTTGAAGATGTGCGCTCCAGAGTTGGCACCGGTCTTAACGCGTCTTTTTCGGCTCTCTCACTCTTCTGGCGTAGTCCTGACATCATGGAAGACAGCATTGGTCCGCCTGATCCCTAAAAAAGGCGATTGCTCAAATCCGTCCAACAACAGGCCGATAGCCATATCTTCCCTCTTTTCGAAAATAACGGCGTCCATCATTAACCATCAACTCCTGCGGTACCTAGAGGTTCATCATCTGCTTAGCGACCAGCAGTAGGTACGGTTTCCGTAAGGGAATCGACCCTTACGGAAACTGGTGATCTTCTGGTATACCTGACACATCGCTGGGCACAGGCGATTGCGACTAAGGCCTTGGCAGTTAAGTTGGAAATGCGTTAAGTTGCGAAGGCCTTCGATCGGGTCTGGCACAAAGCGCTTCTTTCGAAGCTTCCTTCCTATGGGCTTCCTGAGAAATTATGCGGATGGCTCACCAGCTTTTTAGCAGGTAGAAGCATAAAGGTCGTAGTCTATGGTGAATGCTTTGACCTGTGAATGCTGGTGTCCCGCAAGGCGTTGTGCTATTGCCTACTCTATTCCTCCTCCATATCGATGATATGCTGCAAACTAGCGACAGTTTTTTTAGCGGATGACAGTACGGGTGATGCTCTCTACACTGGCCGCGCCAGTATTTCCCGGGACAACGTCAATGAGAGTCGAAAAAACTTGTGTCTGGAATTGAGACTTCTTTAGAAAAGGTTTCAGATTGGGGTAGACTCCATTTAGTCCATTTTAACCCCACAAAGACCGTGGGTCGTATGTCCTTGGTTTGAAGACACTCTCTTATCTGCCTCAACTAACATTGGAATTCTTGGTGTCGACATATCGAGTGAAGTCCAGTTCCGTGGCCATTTGGATTTTGGAGGGTAAGGCCAAATCGGCCTCGAAGAAGCTTGGCGTGCTCAACAGATCGAGACAGTATTTCATATAAAAGGCGCAGGGTCGGCCTCGTATGGAATACAGTATTTCATATAAGGCGCAGGGTCAGCCTCATATTATGGAATACTGTCCTCATCTTTGGGCAGGGGCACCCCAGTACCTGCTCCTCCCTCTGGACCGCATTCAACGGAGAGGGACTCGATACGTCGACTGCCAGGAATTTTCAATTCGGCTGGACTCTTTAGCGCTGCGTAGAGATGTAGCTTCGCTATGCATCTTCTACCGCATTTACTATAGGGAGTGCTCCGAGGAATTATTCGGACTGATTCCTGCCACCTCTTTCCGCCATCGTCCTACGCGACAGCAGTTTCATCCCCTTCATTTAGATGGTTGGCAGTCCACAACTGTGTGGTTTTCAAGGAATTTCCTGCCTCGCACACCATAACTGTGAAATGAACTGTCGCCTGCGGTATTACCGGACCAATACGACCTTCAAACCTTCAAGAAAAGAGCGTACTCCTTCTTAAAAGGCCGGCAACGCACCTGTGACGCCTCTGGTATTGCGGGTGTCCATGGGTGGCGGTAATCGCTTACCATCAGGCGATACATCTGCTCGTTTGCCCCTAAATCAATATTTAAGAAAAAGTATTCTTCCACTACTCATTTGTATTTTTTTTACTACCATGAGTATCAGATAAATCGAGAGGCCAGGCATGTGATATTGAAGCATGTTTGGTAAGATAAATTTATTAGGTAGATCTTGGGGGCGAAATAAAAGGGGCCTCGCTGATGTGACTTCGCCCACGTCTATGTAAGTCCGCGCTACGCCACTGGTCAGCTAGTATAATATATTTCGTTTCTTTATCTACATCTTCACCCAGTCTCCTTTTTTTTGCGGTAGCATCGTAAAAAAGCAAGAGCTGCACCGATCTTTTGATGTGAAAATAATACTGGTGCCATTCTCCAGACGTGTGTTTTGCGCGACGTACAATCTCATACTGAACGGCAGGCAAGTGTGTAGAGATAATCCCTTAATCGCCCCGACCACCCAGCACCCTAGATCGCCCCTGCGGCAGGCGTGTGAGTAGCCCGCCATAGTCTACACTTTCCGTTTAGCAGTCTACGAATTCAACTAGTCGATCAAAGAACGATGAACAGTTGAAGCGTTGATTGTACGTGGACGGTTGATTTAACTACTTCGTTACTTCAACGCACATCCGACATCCCTAATTGATGTAAGGTAGTTTCAGTTATATCATTTATAAAGTTGATTCATTGTAATATTTTATTTTAGTTTATACGCTAACCAAACTCAGTCTCTCTCTACTCTGATCACGCTTTCCGCCCGTTTAGATACCCCTTTAGTTATATATGCTCTTAAGAATTTCCCAAATCACGGGCTGTCACTGTCACATTTGGAAACTACCACGATTACATTGATTTCAGAAGAAATTTAAATAGTCAAAAGAACAAGAAAATACTTCATACTATGAAGAGAAAACAACTTCTTTTCACCAACCACTTTCATTCATATTCAAAATAACAATCAACTTAATGGTCAATATTCATATTGGTCAAAAATACCGGTTTTATATATATTTAAATCTTAACTATTATAAATATTATTACTTCAATAAACTGAACATTTTGTGTATGGATCGGCTTCGTACCAACAAAATGATATTTTTTAGTTTGTACTGTTACAATCGGTTTAAAAAACTTTTATTAGAAGTAAATTTCTTTATACATATGGCAATAACTAATCAACGGAAGTTGCCATTTCTATGACGTCATGGGCGGAGTTTAGTTGAAGATCGAATTTGGATTCGGTTGGCGGGCGCGGCCATTTTGGTGAATTAGTGACCTGGCGATTCGGTTTTAGTTAGTGAAAAATCATTTGTCATCCATAATGTCGGAAAGGGAAGATAATGTGTACAAAGCTAAGTTAGCCGAGCAGGCTGAGCGCTATGATGGTGAGTACTTATTTTTGTTCTATGTTCTTTAATAAGAGGAATATTCTGTCGTATTTTCGCCGACAGTTGAAAGACGATTTGGTGATAGTTGAAAAAAATTACAAGATTCAATCGCTTCATAAGCCTTTGTTATCTAGATTTTCGCGGAGAAATTGCTATAATGCATTCATCTAATCTCCTTTAACACCGTAGTAACAAATCAATGGCATTCGTTAGGCTTGGTCAGCGATCGATGCGTCATCCGCCGGTGGGATGTCCTTAGGATTTTTACAATGATAAAAACTCATAAATGCTCTCTAAGATCTCAGGAAACCTTCAAGGAGAAAGTACAATTCATTTTTCCAAGTCGAAGAGTATTTTCACCCATTAAATCAATCAATACTTGTAGATTTTCGAGAAAAAGATGGTCCTATTTTCCCTGTCCCGGAGAAGTAAAATGCGATCGATGATAGTGGATTCGGTCATGCATATCGTATCTTGGCTAAATGTTTCAATCAGACGTAGTGGAATGTTCTGTGCTTATAAGACGAAGTAATGTCGCCTCCGATTTCACCTATTGTTCACGATTTTTTTACACGGGAACCTACCTGTGCGCTCTTTAATTTCATTTCAAACTACTTTTTTAATCAACGGGGTCATTATGAACGTTATCAATGTTCGTTTCATTTACCCTTAATGCTTTAATTTACGTCGAAGGAGTACAGTTCAATGACCTTTATTAGAATTATCATTGAAAAACTGCTTTTGATATCTTATCCGTAGAGGCCACTGATTTCTGTAGGGTTATGTGACCTACTTTGTACCTGATATGCTACTGGACAATGGGAAAGGGTATTTGATTCCCATAAATCCTTAATGTCACTTTGAAAGTGACTATTATAAGTGACATGGGCTGTCATGATCATGTGCAAGTCATTGGTGCTTCAAATTGTGGAATTTGTACATAAAATTATATATTAACACTTAAGTACGACTTATTTAACTTAATCTTAAAGGTTAGAAGGCCACACCCTTTTAAGTTATAGCATGAATAACTTTTTAATGAATGGGAATTCCAATGAGACCTGTGTTAAGTACTCTTGGCTTTACTATTTCAAGAAGAGTATTTTATCTTAAGCTAACAAATATATTCAAACCTACACACAGAACTAATTTATGCATGTAAAATACTTTTTTGGTTTAGATAGGCTTTAATTTTAACTATTTTTCTTGGATTCTCTCTGTAATATCAAATTAATGCACAATTGTAATATGAACTGATTTGGAAATTTTAAATTTGAGTTCATTTTTCAAATTCATCAATTAAATCATTTAGAATGCCTTATAGAGTTACTACTATCTTAAACAGTACTATAATTTTATCATTTATTTTACAATAAATATACACTTATTAAAAAAATAAATTTATTACATCATTCAGCTTAAATAATTAAAAAGCCTATATTTTAAAACTAATTAGTGGCAGAGACTGCTTTATGAGTTAACTGCACCATGGATATATGCAGATACATACACACTATAGTTAAAACAATTAACAGTAATCATATGCACTAAAAATAACAGATCCAATTACACCAACAATTTCACAGAGTTTTTATATAGTTGTACCAACACACTTGGTTTAATTACTACTTTCTAATACAGAAATGGCTCTGTTTTTAATTAATAAGCTCTCAGTACTGTTATAATAAATGTATTATTTCTCTTACTACTTCTATGCATGAGTTATTTGGTTTAATGTTACAACTATTTTAAAAACTAGGTTGACTTGCCCATATATGGTAAAAGTTTTATGTTTTGATAGATCTGTAGTTTATCATTCAACTAAAATTTATAACTTAGTTTAGGTCTCAGATCAAATTAAAAAAAAGGTATATAACACACTGCCTTGTTCATGTTGAAGCAAAAATAATTACAAATTTTAACAAAAAAAGAACCCACTTCAAAAACGGAACCAAATTTAAATGGGACCACAAGAGAAGCACCAGGTTTCAAATAAAAAAAGAATAGTCAAAATCGGTTCACCCAGTCGAAAGTTATGAGGTAACAAACATTAAAAAAAAACAGTTGAATTGATGACCTCCTTTTTGAAGTCGATTTAAAAGTAGCGTAGTTCCAAGTAAACACACGCGTTACGCACTAACTATGCTATAAACTACGCTACTTTTCGTGAGTATCGTACAAGTATCGACAACTTGTTTTACTTTTTTTTTGCTTCAACAAGAACAAGGCGGTGCCATATCTAGCTTTTTTTATTTGATCTGAGGTTTAGGTAATCAAAATAATCTCAATGTAACAATACCTTCTGATAAAATTATCACTACACGTAATAAAAAAATCGCAATTTCTCCCCTGTTGCAAAAAAGGCAATATTTGTATAATAAAGGAATTAAATCAGTAGGTATGAGGAGAAAAGTTGATCATCCTGAATAGGGGTGCGTAAGTAACGGACGGGGCGCATCTGGCGCTCGTAGTTCCTAAGATGGCGTCTATCCAACCTCAAACATATCCCTAAATAATTTCATATCCTGAGACCGCCTTTTTGTTTTACGATCACTCAGTGACGCACGAATTATTCAGTGGGACCTAGTGCCTACATATTTTAGTACTTTTTGCGTGTCTGGACCAAAGTAAAGATGCTATATAATTTTGTTACGGAATCCTGTGTTCCATTTTTTATTTCGGCGCCGGCTCGCCGCGACTTTGCTAGTTGCCTACCTGTTACTTCAGCTATCTATGTCAAGACAATATCTTAATCGCACTAGTAGGTAATGTTGAGCATATCGTCGTTGTGATATACTTATGAAAGTAACTCTTACCTAAAACAGAATAAGGTTAAATGTTCAATGAATATTAATGTTCAGATACTCCCATTCTCTTAACCGTAGTACAACAGTAGTAGATATAAAAACTTTCAATGGGGTTTAAAGTAATTTCATTTCCTTTTGCACTTTAACTGTTGCAATTGCATTCGTCATAATTACACCCGCAACAATTGAATTCCGGGGTGAACATTTAAATTACAAGTATTTATGTACACGATTAAACATTACTTTGGCTCGCAAGTGCGTCTGTGCGACGCCCACTGCTTCCCCCTCGCCCCCCTACTAGCGCGGACTAAGTTCTCATCGATAAAAGAGTAATTTTATCTAACTTGTTCAAGTACATTCCAAGATAGCGAAAAGTTTTCATATAGAACGCTCAAGTTTCAAGGTTAACCGTTGTCAGGCCCTTGTCATCAGCTTTTCTAATAACTTGAAACTTGGTGTGAAATACTTCTTATAGCCTCACTCATTCTTTAATCGATCCTCGTATGACTAACCTTTGCCAACTTTAACTGATCTTTCCACTTAATGAGGACGGGTTGAAACGCTGTATAATGACTTGACCTTTTGCAATATTGCCTTGTTTATACAGCTTATAGTGAAACGTTATGTATGTACCATATAACGATTGGTTTCTAAAAGCCTTTGGCTATAAAACCTAATGAAACAAACATGAAAATCCGAATACTTTTATCGTAACAGCGACGACTAATTCAATACATTAATTTCGTACCTACATATTGCTCATTCTATTTCCAAAAATGATATGAATTTCATATTTCTAATCACTTACGATAGGTACTTAATAAAATAAATATTGGTTTTTGTCTATTGTCTGTATATGACTAATGTCTCACTCAATGGATTACGTAAATTGAATCACACTTTTCATGAATAAGAATACGTATGAATATCTAATGAAGGTCGTGTCGCCCTTTGCATACAGGGACAATGGCGAGATTGAGACCAATCGATAATAATTATATGGGCTTATAGCTCAGTTGCACTCGGTGATTAAAAACAATTACCGAGGGTAAGAAACTACGGCGCGGTCAGTACCTACATGGGTGACCGCTGGTGGCATGTTATCATGAGCGTCTCCGTGATTCGGAGGTCACGTTAAGCAGTTGGTCCCGGTTGTTATCATAGGATAAACAGTCGTGAAGCTTAGTTGGGAGGCCTTTGGACGGCTTAAAAACATCTAACGGCAAGATTACGTAACCACAGCGTTGTCTTGCCAGTCCCCAACCCGCACTTGGCCAGCGCGGGGACGTATAGCCTTAACCCTCTCCTGAGAGGAGACCCGAGCCCAGCAGTCTGACGTTATGGGTTGTTGATGATAATAATTATATCCGCGTGGTGGCGGATTAAAAAAAACGGAGTATCGCCACTTCTATTTATCCTGTGAGTGTCGTACGATCCAACTCTAAATCGATCTGTATGTCTAGCGCCATCAAGACCTCCTTTCTATAGAGAGGCTACGTACCGAAGTGGACTGTTAAAGACTGTTGATGTTGGAAGTTGTTGTTTACATGTTCACATCATATAATTACAGAGATGGTGGAGGCGATGAAGAACGTAGCCTCACGCAACGTATCCGACAATGAACTGACAGTCGAGGAGAGGAATCTTCTGTCCGTTGCCTACAAAAATGTGATAGGCGCCCGCCGTGCCTCGTGGCGGATCATATCCTCCATCGAACAGAAGGAAGAAACAAAAGTAAGTGATGTTTTTATGTACTTCGTAATGAACTTATTACGAAAGATGAACTATCATGTTTTATGCGTATTTTTATTACTGTTTTGCTTTTATTGTAATAGATTCTACAGTTCTGCATAAATTATAATTTGATTTATACTTGCAAACCGCCCCGGCTTTGCATGGGCTCTTTACGGAAAATATAGCCTAATGTTACCCGAGAAGATGAGCGGCTTAATTTTTTCCGACGTCTTCAATATTTTAAGCAATATACTCTATTTGTCAAATTAAATACAAAAACCTTCCTAACAATAATTCCATCTATTGGTAAGAACCGCATCAAAATCCGTGCAGTCGCTTTTGCGTTTATCTATAATTTATATCAGAAATGTAAAGTATCTCTTGAGGCGTTTTGTATAATTTTTACTTCGCTCTGAGAGAGGTGATGTTTTCTAAATTGTCTGTGAGCATGACCGCAGCTTTTATAATATAAAATCTTTTCAATACATTTTATAGTGGTTCTTTTCTCACATTTATGTCAATAAACGGTCATTTTCTAGCAGCCGTTTGCTTATAACGGATGGCTCAAATGCGGTAACAACGGTAATCATATTTTTACTGCAAAAAGTAATTATAAAAAATTATCAAAATAAATCACTGAAATGGTCTTGGCCAATGAGAAGTCTGAAGTGAGAACAATTGAAATGATAGAAGTATCTAACATACTAGTTGTTGCCCGCAGCTCCGCCCGCGTGTATGTCGGTTATCGCGACAAATAGTAGCCTATGTGTTATTCTGATGTATAAGCTATATTACTGTAAAGTTTCATCCACATCAGTTCAGTAGTCTTAGTGTGAAAGAGTAACAAACATCCATCCATACTTACAAACTCGCGTTTATAATATTAGTAGGATATTATTAAACCGTGTGCTTGCTTTATTTTAGAAAATAATAAGATTAATACAGTACATTATAACCGCAATCACGGTTTTTTTTTTATGGTAAACAAGCAAACAGGTCCATTATCCACAGGCAAGTGACCACCGCCACGCCCTTTTGAATTCCTCCCGTCTTAATCGGGGAGAAGGGTGAAAAGCTATGAAAAAACTACTGAAAAACGGTTTTTAAGAGACTGCTCACTGATCAAGCCGTCTGTGTGCCAAAACATTGCTCTCACATGGCTAAAATCAATATCGGCCTTAGCTATTCAACAAAAGTTAGCAGAAAGCTATTTGCAAAATCACGTCACCTAGTTCCTGTTTTAATAAATGCTTTCACATACGAAGGAATCTTCGATGACGTAATTTACGACCGACTTAGTCATGTATTTAAAGAGGTTCAATGACCATGATAATGCTTTTAGTGTAGTAGTCGTATTTGAGTTAAACTAAATTATCCTGCACCACGGTAACAAGATAATATGACTGCAGACATAATAGGGTTGTGACTTGTCTTGTAAAGGCGCGTCTCCACCGAAATTTGACCACACAAAAAAAGGTTGACAACACAAAAATTGGCAATTTTTGTTCGGTGGAGACTCGGTTTTACAGAAACTTTTCTTGATAACACAAAAATTGACAACTTTTCTTCGGTGGAGACCCGGCTTAAGGTTTTAATTCAGAAACAGTTGTTTCTAAAGTTATTTGTTGAATTTACTTGCAACAAGAAACGTTTCTTACTGACGTGTATCGAATAAAGTCACGGGCAGCGGCTTTTGATAAATAGTTAACTAAGGCGCCGGCATTGATTGCTTTAGAAACCAGTCCAAGGTTGAAACTACGTAGAACTCGCAAAAAAGGTTACAGATTAATGGCCTTGTCCCAACAGTGGATCAGACAACCCTGGCTGTATATTCGTCATTTTCCTTGTTGTAACAAGGCATATTTCCTCGTCACCTCACTTCCTGTAGTTTCATGAGTTCGATGCCATTCATTTTTGGACAGTACATTTGAATATCAAGAAAGCGTTTTGATAAACAGCTTTTTGACCTTAATCTTTTAATGGTTCCCATAATCATGAAATTAGTAATAATACGAGTAGTTATAATTTTTGCACTAAATGAATGTACAAATGACTACGAAAGAAGGTTAAGATCAGTGCAATTGCATTCTGTGCAGCAGACGACCTGAACTATAGATTATAATTGAGTTTATGAGATGTATAATGATTGCAGCCAAAAGGTCGACAGACTAACACGACGAGACATCGCTATGAACACGCTACATGAACAGCTGTGTGATAAATTAAGTCAATACCGTAAATGTAATGCAAATTAGTCATTATATTTAAATTAAAGCACTAAGAAATATTCTTGCTAAAATATTACTTCTCATCGCTACACTTAGCTTAATGAATATCTGTGAATTATTTTTTCTTGGAATATGACACGAAAATTATAATATTTTTAACAAAGAAACACAATGCTAAACAAAACATCGTGCATCGTGCCCAACGATTAGCATGTGCCCCGTTGGCTTGTATGCTAGTCTTTTTTTATTACCAATAAAGTAATTATTTTAGAACGAATGACACGAAAACAGTCGCATAAGAGTCTGTTCACACGGACCGGCTCGGAGAGTATCGACTCGCATTTTTCTTTTCACACAGTATACGCTTGGAATTAGCCGGAGCGGAGGCTGTGGAAAAGAATCAGAGCCGATCGGCAGCGCGAGCGAGAAAGGGCACGCTATCGGAGCCCTTAAGGCTTCTCTTATTATTTCACACTAAGTGCGTTCAAGCATTCTTGATGACAAAAGAAGTGCACATGCAAAAATAAACTTTACTACAATTACTCAAACCTCTGTTTCCAATGTGATAAAAATCTGCTCTCCTCTCCGAGCCGGTCTGTGTGAATGGACCCTAATGTGTGTTGTGGAACATGAATTGAATACAGTCATAAGTTTTAAAGGATTATGACACTAACCTACTACATCCTTCAACTTATTAGCCAGAACTTCTCGAAATTAAACCTTACTTTATTTGCCGTAAACTGGTCAGCGCGTTCAATTAAATAATTTAGTTTTCTTTGTTTTGTAACATAATCAATATCTTCGCGCCCCAATTAGGTTTTTATCGATAAGAACTTCTTAAATGCTATGTAAATTAAGACGGTGCATTTCCATTAATTACTGAAGCGGGTATAGGTAGAAGTGTCAGTCGTTAATTCGTTTCTAACGAATACGGTTAATCTATTCAAGCGCCAGGTGTGCACAAAGATGGGTGTCGTGGGGTTTATTTTTAGAAATATAACCCACTCACTCACCTGTTAGTGGCTGTTAGACCGTTAAAAAGTAGCCTCAGGTGTAATCTATATATATAAAAATGAATGTTTGTCTGTATGTCCTTTATAGAATCGTAAACTATGCATTTGATCATGTCATGATCTTCAGCACAAGTGTTGTGCATGAGCCCACAAAGGTTTCTGAGTTGGTACGACCAACATTTGACAGATGGCCGACATACACGCGGGCGAAGCCGCGGGCAACAGCTAGTCTATAGTCTAGATATATAAAAATGAATTCCCGAAATGTGTATGTACGCGCATAACTTCCGATCGCCTGCACCAAATTGGATAATTGTTTTTTCTATATGTTCGTTTTTATTAGGACAAGTTTTGTATTGTATTGAAGAAAATCAAAGATTAACGGGAAATAAAAATGTGGCGGTACGAAGTTCGTCGGGTCAGCTAGTATCGTATACAGATGTTTAATGAATGCAATGGATACGTAAATGTAACGTACCTTTACGAATACATCTTTAATGATCAGGAACATTGAGGCAGATTACATGGAGGCAGTTTCTGGAAGCATATCACATCTTAACGTCTTTTATTACATTGACTCCCGATTGTTACGTCACTTTGTTAGGTAGGGTACATTGTTTTACAACCTTGATAAAACTAATTGCGTTAATTTTTCATTCAGTATTGTAGGTTTTACTTGTATTCTTATCTACGGCCAAGCCAAAAGGAGTGGTAATAGTTTTGGCATTCTATGCATGTTTGTATGTTCCACTATAGCGTCTAAACTACTAAACCAATTTTAATGAAAGAGGTATCAATAGAATCCTAATAGCCGGTATGACTTAGTTTTTTTCCGATTTGAGTTTAGTTTATTGAACTTTTTCTTGTTTTCAATAATCTTCATCAAGCTACTGTTTATTTATAAGTAGATAAAACTACATAAAAGACACGCCAAACTGGGCGTGGTCCACCGAATAGGTACTTATTGATCATTTTCTATTGTATTACGGACGCAAAACGCAACTAGCAGCTCGATATGAACATTCGAATGTTTATTATATAAAATCAATTGATACTTGCAACAATTTACATTGAGTTGTCATATTCTTCTTGATTTAAATGTGTTTTATGCAGTTTTAAATTGATACTTTACATGCCCGCTACTTCGTACACGTGACATTTGGATTTTCAAGTTATAATTGATTTTTATAAGAAGATTAAAACAATAGTGATAAAAAACAAATGACTATAATATTTAGGCACCAGTCAAGAACCATATTATGTAAATCAAATAAAAAAATCATAATGCAATCGGTTTGGTTTCCTTTCATTTCAAAGTTAGCATGATAGTCTTGATACTGTTTCGAAGTACATAAGTAAAGGAAATGTCGTTTTTTGATACTTAAATTCAAATTAAAAAAAAATTATTCAAATAGGCACTTATGAATAGTCAATATTTAATATTAAAAAATCGAGTGATTCTAGTCGCCAATTCCAAGTGCAGCCTACCCTTCATGGAGAAGAATCTGGCAAGAAACTCCATGGTTGGCAACACCCTTATGCAACAATCACTGAGTGACTATATAGATTTATTTTACACAGTGAACGTTGAATGTAGCACTCATCACATTCACCGCCGTGTCGATACAAATATGTAATTTTTTTTTCACTAAATGCATATGAAAGCATTATACGGTACCTGCTTAAATAAAAAATCAATTTTTTAAATTTTTGTCAGACTGTTCCGGCTAATCTATGAAAGGGCTGGACCAATTTTGACGGGATAATTACTGGCAGATAGCTGATGTTCTAAGAAGTAACTGGAGTAAATTACTTTTGTTTAAAAAAAAAAGGTTTACGCGAAAAGACTAAACCAATGAAACAGTAGAACAATATTAATACGACTCGATTTCTCTTGGATGCCATCATCAGATTTAAATATCCTTATCATGGTACCACCGTTGGGATATCATCTCCTTTCCTTTAAAAAAGAATCATCAAAATCGGTTCATAAACGACGAAGTTATCCACGAAAACATTAAAAAATATATAATTAAACAGTCGAATTGAGAATCTCCTCCTTTTTGAAGTCGTTTAAAAAAGGGTTAAATTAGGTTTTAGTTTGAACTTTCAAAAAGTGTCATTTAACATGAGTACTTCATTGTGCATCTTAATGGAAAGAAATTAAATTCCCGAAGAGGGCTGCCGTCAGGCAGGGCCGAGAGAAAAGGGCACGCAGAGTCTAAGAGAAGAACGAAATTTGATAAACTAGATGAGACAATGATATAAATTATGATGCTGATGATCCTCGAGTTATTTATCGTTCGTTCGTTAAAACTTGCTCCGATTGAGCTCGGTAGCCGTAAATAAGCGTTATAACTACCTTGATTGTGGGCTTTTAACATAATCCTTCAAATATTTAAAATATGACGTTTATGTCGTGGAGCTCGTGACGCACTTTTAATATTTACAGTACAATTATGTCACCAAGGTGACAAACAACCTTCTAAGTATCTGAAAAATCAAAGGATTTTATACCTTAGTAAATTCTTACAATAATTGTCGATCTTCATGAAAATTAAGCGTTTTTTAAGCATCGTTGTACATGGTAATAGGGATACCTAACACAGACAGCAGAGATAATAATAATAATTTGAAAATATAAATATTTTAATGAAAAGTTATTTGTTTTCATTTACTTGTAACCACACTTGATATTACACCACAATGATATTACACCATAATTATTTATTACCATGTTGTTATATCATTAGGTGATTGAGGAATGGGAAGATCTTATTGCCTTAGGTCTTACAAGGTGCCTTAAAATATGTGGCGTGCTTATATATATATATATATAAAACCAATGTGTATAATCATTATTTAGCTTAACATTAGTGTCGTAATTGCTCCAGGGCGCCGAGGACAAACTCAGCATGATCAGGGCGTACCGCAGCCAGGTTGAAAAAGAGCTTCGCGACATTTGCTCAGATATCCTGGGCGTGCTCGATAAACACCTCATCCCCAGCTCACAAACCGGCGAATCTAAAGTCTTCTATTATAAAATGAAGGTAAGCAATTAGTCATACTGCGTACATAGTGGGAGAGCCACACTTCGGCATGAATGGGCCGGCTCGACCGGAGTGATACCACGGCCTCACAGAAAACCGGTTTGAAATAGTGCTTGCGCTGTTTCACCGAATGAGTGAAGATACCAGAGGCCCATACCCCAACTCCCCTCCCCCTATCCTCCTAAGGCCGGCAACGCACTTGTGACTCCTCTGGTGTTGCAGGTGTCCATGGGCGGCGGTAATCGCTTACCATCAGGCGATACGTCTGCTCGTTTGCCCGTCTATTCCATAAAAAAAAACAAATCTAGTTATTTTTTTCTGTATAACGACGAGTAGAACGACATCGTTCTCATGCTTGCGTCATGAGAACACAATTTACGGATTATCTCTACTACCTTATCAAGAGTCAATATGACTACTTCACTTAAGCTGAGTGCTACATACAGGACTAATGCCTTCACACACGTTAGAGCAAAATAGTTCCTAACTGTAATGAAATTGAATATTATTTTAAGAATCAACAGACACATGAGGCCCTTTACAAGGGCTGTTCCTCAGCGATGGTAAGTAATGTGTGTTTTGTGTTCGTAGGGCGATTATCACCGATACCTGGCCGAGTTCGCGACGGGCAACGACCGCAAGGAGGCGGCCGAGAACTCGCTCGTCGCGTACAAGGCCGCCTCCGACATCGCCATGACGGAACTGCCCCCCACACACCCCATACGCCTCGGCCTCGCTCTTAACTTCTCAGTAAGTAGCTAAACCCTTCAAACTTTGCTTCCCCCCACCCCCCCCACCCCCCTGTCCCCACTGTCAGTGTGATCTTGACCTCTAGGTGACTGCCAAGTAAGGGTAAGGAAAAGAAGATAAAACAGAATCATTCCCGGGGTCGAAGTCTCAGAATCGAATCATTACGTATTACATACTCGTTACGTTCATTTATATATGCGAGTGGTAATGTCACTTTTACAACGCAATAGTCTGTGAGAAAAGAGGAGATAAGTTAAATTCCCTAGATACGATAAGTGTCCAGATAAGACCAAAATAATAACAAACATTTAACTAAAGTCCTCAAATAATGAAGAGAAGTTGGTTTTTCTTGGTTTGGAATATTACTTTTTTCTATGTAGAGGTTAGACTAGACTATTGATCACTATTGCGGCACAGGTCAACAAAATGTTTAGAAATAGGTCGTAACGTTTTCTTTGTAAATGTTATCTGTTACGTCACGATTCCGATGCTTTTGTACAACAAATTGTTGCGATACAGTGCGATTACGAAACAAATGTGCTAGCTAGTGACCGACTGATTACGTTCTTAGTGTCGCTATTAAAAGATGTTCTGATAACACTTTCATTTTATAATATTTCCGTTGATATGTAGAACTCATTAATAGAACTAATAATGATAATATATAACTCCTGCTCTAAAGTCAATTTTATTCTAGAAAATCATATCTGACTCAGATAACCTTGGCCAGTCTCAACTAATTCACCTAAAAAATTTCAAGGTAGAGATTTAACTGAAGGAATAATCAAACACTTCTACGCTACACATTATCAACGTAACAACTTTAGTACTAATAAAATCTTCGTAGTTTCAATTTATTTCATTTTACAGACGTATAAGTAGTTATAAAATAAAGTTATGCTCGAAAACTTTGTAGATTGACTTTAAACTTGACCTTACTTTAAATGTGAGCCAGTAACAGTCCAAACGGTCAATTATCTACAGTCAATACATATCGGGAGCACTCCGGCCTCTGACCAAATCGATATTTCGTATCACGTCAAGACGCATGGATAATTTGACATTGTCCTGAGGTAACGCGCGTGTGAGCACAGTGGACATGTTTGTTAGGTGTTAATCACGCCTGTCCGCCGCGTCACCGCGTGATGTCATCGGCACAGAATAAGTGGTGTAGGGCTGTGACACAATATTTAGTACATTTCTTGTAGGTTGCACGTGACTCATGCATAGTCACTGTCTTTACATCATCATACATTTTGCAACAAAAATATTGAAAGGAAAGTTATTACTGACCTAGATTCTTTTAGAATGAAATCATCCGTTGCATCGATCTGCATTGGCCTCGTCTAGCTCTTGTTAATAACTAACCTGACACTGAGTTAGAGGTGAACAATTTTATACGAGTTGCTTTATGTCAAACGTAACTCTTAACTTAGGAATAGTCATATAGTTATCTGCAGTTTTCGACTACGGAATTGCACTATAAAATAAATATGGTCTTAATATAAGACCATTTCTAAAGTAATGCAATGTGTTCATCAAAATAACTTTTTTCCGCGCTCCGCCCGCGTGTATTAAGTTTGGTATCGCGGTAAAAAAGTAGTCTTCATGCTGTAGCTATATTATTATTACCATAAAGTTTCATAAGAATTAGTAGTTTTTTTGCGTGAAAAGAGTAATAGACATAGGATTACTACTGCTTTTCCAAGTGACTATTGAATGTTCAGCGTTATATTTACAGACTTGATTATGAACAATATCGGCTAAACTTAAGACCATGGACTAAGTAGGGATTTCGGCCGTCCATGGTTTAAAGTTGGGCCGATATTGTTCATAATCAGATCTTTTGTCCATTTTTCATTTTATTCCATGAAATCTAAGGTACAGTTTACATTGACCAAATTTTTACATTAATATACCATATGGAAATGTTGGCGGGACTGAATTAATAAGGATACGCATATATTCACGACCTTCGTAAAGATAATGTATGTACGTGTTTATGTACCGTTTTCTCATAAGTCTGAAAGCTTTAAGCTGTTGTATAAAACAGGGATTTATTTCATTTACATACGGGTTGACACAAAAACCAATAATGTTTATTTATCACTCTCTAACTTGTTTTTGAAAAACATGTACAACTAATTGCTCGTTTCCAACGTGCTCTTATTCCTATGGTACTGAGCTGGTGAACAGCAGCTTTTTACTTTTATTTAATACAAAAAACCACCGTCTATACATAGATGATTATATTGTGCCATACTCAACTTATAAAACAGATGGGATATTTTCAACAGAATTATCATTGCAATTAGCATGTCTCGTTGTCAGTACTACAAATAGTAGTATTGGAAAAATTTGTAGAAGACGTGGCTCCAGTATCAATAATCTGGCCGTTGGATTGCGTCATGCGATAGCGTGTTTTGTGTTATCCATTCAAACTAGTCGAGTTCAAGGTCGCCTACACACTCTTAATTTTACGAGTGCGTAATTATTTTTTAACTTCACAGACAATAGCCGGAATGTGCGCGTAATAAAACGTCGTTTCTCTGAATTAACATATAGCACATGTTTAATATTATTGACAATTGATTGACATTCAGCACACTGTTTCAACTGAAGCCCGTATATTCCTAAGCTCTGTGGATCACAAACCTTAACAGTAAATTTTCCCCCTGCAGGTATTCTATTACGAAATCCTAAACAGCCCGGACCGCGCGTGTCGGCTGGCCAAGGCCGCCTTCGACGACGCCATCGCGGAGCTCGACACGCTGTCGGAGGAGAGCTACAAGGACTCCACGCTCATCATGCAGCTGCTGCGGGACAACCTCACGCTCTGGACCTCGGACATGCAGGGCGACGGCGAGTCCGCCGACCAGGAGCAGAAGGAGACGGCGCAGGACGTCGAGGATCAGGACGTCTCGTAATACCTCCGACTTCTATTTAAATATAATAAAAAAATAACTATAGTATCACGTAAGACCCAGCCCCCAATGACAACCGGTTGTATGGTTCTCCTCCACAACTCTCGCTCCCTCCCCGACGGACAGTCAGCGGCGCTCTGGGCGTCAGAGCGGGCTTCTCCTCGTACACTAACGTTTCGTTCATGTCTCGTGTCAAATTGTCTACGCGTCCTATACATTCGTATGTACTTCTTTTGATATATTTGTTTTCAATTACGAAAAGTAATAATGTTAAGAAAAAGTACTTTGGTATTGCATTTTAACTGTATGTTGTATGATGTATTTTCATAACTGTAAGCACTCGATTGATCTCTAGCGATGTCGCCTAGCTTGTACCGCCCTCAGCCCTCAGCCCTCCGCCCTCCGCACCGACACCGACCGCCGAGCGGCTTTTCTACGTGGGAATTGTACATTTTCTAACTATTTTATACTGTGTGTAACGTTAATGTATTTTAAAAACTCTGTTCATACTTGAAACAAGCACCGTAGCGTCGAGGATGTTTAATGGGATATACAAACAATATGATAACGATAGTCGGATACATTAGCGAGTTGCGTATCGTCACCTACGTCGATATAGTGTTTACTTTGTAATCGCATCTTCGTGTTGATTCAGTCTGCACAAATAGTAGTTTTATACAATGGACGTTTAATCTCGTGGCTAGGTTGTTGTTTTGAGACTGTTGCTAGTTCGTATTAGTGGCTCCGTGCGGGGCGCCTGCCGGCGGCGGTCCGGGCCGGCCCGCCGGACCACGCGGACCGACCGGACCACCCGGGCCGGCCCGGACCGCCCGCGAGCGAGTCTTCCGCGCGCCCTCGCTACGTTTGTATACATTGGAATCATTTATTGATATATTTTAAAGGATGATCGTAACATTATTAGGGTGGTATGATGTAGTTACTTGCAATATTTAGCTGAGCGATAGCGGCGTCACCCTGTTGGTCTTTGTGTATCTATCTACTGTGTATCGTACGTGTATGTATTTATTGCAAAGATAAGTTAGTGGCTACTGTGTAGTACACGCGCTGACGGACAAGGACGGACGACGGACCCTCGCACACACGTCGTACGGAGACTCGACGGGATGCCGTGGCTGAGCTTAAATAGATTTAAAGACATGTCGATGTACCCGCGCTTCGTTCGTATTACAACATTTGGAGTATTCACATTTGAATTGCTTTAATTACTTACGAGTATTGTGATAGAGATTTTGTATATTTTAATTTATTTTTTTTAATTTCGCAAGTTCTCGAAAATTGCTGTAGCGCTACATCTCTTACGATTTTGCAGGACAAACGGTAGTAAAAGTTGTGCTAGGTTAAGGTAATGCACTTGGAAATAATTTATTTGATGTGCGTCACGTGTTGGCGCGTCCGACAGATATGCCTACTCGAAGACATTCCATCTTCACGATACCTGTCACTGAATATCTGGCCCGTGTTCGTCTGAACTCCAAATTGTAGTGTGGCATAGCGGCGTGGAGCAAGTGCGTGCCAGAGTAAGATATTAGCGTTATTTTATTTGAATTTGTAATATTGCATATGATTTGTTAATTTATCCACAAAAATACTAATGCAATTAGCCTTAGTGTTATGCAATATTGATTATGTCCTACCAACTACATGGAAATTTATTGTAAATGACAGTGTATAAATCTAATAATAAAAATTCAAAAGTCCAATGTTTTGTTTTATTGATATCTACAGAAACATTTCCCTTGATTCGCCAATAGCAGTTGTTAGTCTTGTAAGGCAGTAAAAACACGCTCCTACCAGCTACATACTTATCTGGCAAGGGGCTGAAACTATCAAAATTGTCTGGCTAATGAGGAAACACCATTTACTTATTACTCAAGTACTATTATTAAATCAGCTTTTATACTATAAACGTAAGTAAAATTATAATTTCAGGAACATTAAGGGTGTCTGGCAAGGGGTTAACCATTGGCGGACGGTAATTCTGTAATGGACATCCATCATGCTGATACTACGTCATGTCTCCAAAGGTACGACTTCTCCAAACATCTCTTCCCTCAAAAAGTTCTCGTAACTTTGGGCGTTCTAACTCTTAAAATTGAACCTAACTCTGACCTAACTTAACTCGAGTTAGGTTAAGTCAGAGAAGTATCGTAGTATCAGCAGGATGGATGTCCATTACAGAATTACCGTCCGCCAATGGTTAAATAATAATTTTCCTGACAGTTGGATTGGTAGGGGAGGACCTTCCCCATGACCAACAAGGTGTCCCGATCTTACTCTGATGGATTATTTATTACGTATGTGTGAGCCTGGTCTATGTTGTCTCGCCTGTACAAAAGGTGTAAGGATCCGCATAGTTAACGCCACAGGTGAAATCAAAAACTCGTCTAGTGGTGTTGTAAAAACTCAATTAAGGACAAGAATGCGTGCTTGCTTTAGAAATAGGGGGCTCACATTTTGAAAATCGACTGTAAATTTAAGTTTAGACCGCAAAATAACTGAATTTTAAAAATACGATTTTTCACTTACTACCGATTAAGTTCATTTTCTCAGCCATTGCCCATTAGTCAACGTATTTAATTTTTTTATATCTCGTTGGATAGCTAATAAAACATACTTGTATTTAAACTATTACGCCGATAAAATTGTAAGGTGATTTTTTGTAATAAAATTGCATTTAGTCATAAGAAACAGTAAAAAGTGTGTAAATTTTTAGATTCCCTGAATCGTCATTCACAAACGGTACTACATTTTTGTTCTTTTTTGTGTTAGAAAACTAAAAACACCAAAAATAAGCATTAAATACGCAAGTGTTTGTTTTAAGAACACTTTGAAGTAGCGTGATCCACTTTTCTTGAAAAAAATAGTTTTTTTATTTTATTTCCAAAACGGTACATTTTTGACTCATTTACCCGAGGAAAATTTGATAGCTAATGATCTCTACTATCACCCCTTAAAGGGATTGCTACATGTTACCAGTAACCCTGTATAGTATAAATGTCAGACACCATGAATATCATGTCAGACACTTTCCATAGACCAAAACTTTTGTCAGACGCTTCAAAATAAAAATAAATTCAAGCGCCTGCCTAATTATTAAATGGCAGCGTCTCCTGGTGTGGTACTCATGACCATTGCTCTTGTGCTCCTTCCTTCGTCTGAATAATTGTATGTTACCTGATACATGCCCAGGAGTCACTAGGGACAGTTCCAAAAGCAGGCAGGTATTCGAAAGAACATGAGACGCTACTGGATCGCTCTGGGATCTTGGACATTAGTCCTGGATATTAATCCTAACCTATAGGAAAATAAATAAAAACCCAAACTGTACATTATCATTTATTTCCCAACATCAATTTATTTTATCTAATCATGCAATTACATTTGCGTTTCGTTTTAAGTACAATATTAGGAATAGCAAGCAAGGTACATACTTTTTCTTATCACTATGACAGCGTACAGTCTACAATTCATTATATTTATTATCTAGAAGTTCCATTAAACATGTCATAATACAAATTTTAAATCGTAAAATATACGACATTTTATTGCTTATTTTTAAATGCTAGGTACTATTTGTGTTCCTTAATTATATGATTATTGCATTTTCATTTTACTGCATTACACAATATGGTGCTAGTTCCTAGTTTTCAGATTACTTATAATTATAAAATCGTGTTTTTTACGGACTTAATTTGGTGTATTAGAAATATCCTTATTCATTGAAGACCAATATTCTTTTTACAATTCATTTGTTTACACAATTGATGATAGGTTCAATTGTATGTCTAAAAATTTTGGTGACTATCTAGTCAAAATATAAGTAGTAATGCTTTCAAAAAAATTTCTACATAATATTTCGAAATATCTACTTTTAATTGTGCCTACACACCTAATCAGTTACTTGGCATCATATCATTGTCATTGGACAGTCTGTGGATTATAACGACACTGCACAAGTCGGTTCAAAGGTTAGTATATTATTAAATAAATAATTAATAACTCTCCTATCAATAATCTTATGTCTACAGCTAATGTGGCTAATTTCCTCACTAATTATTTCTTTCATTATCGTCACTATTTGCTGAGGCCGTATTGGACAAGTTCCTCCTTTGAACTTCCGAATTCACTCTAACACCATTTAACCAACTGTTGAGAACACCGGCATGACAGGAGTGGTCATCATCTATAAATAGGTCCCTACAACAATCATTGACTTCTTCATGCCTTTACCTTTAAAAGCCATAAACTTTTTTTTTTTTAATTGCTATACGAATAATGCTATGGGGGACCCACAATTGATGAATTGATCAACAGTCTTTATCAATACATATAATAAAATCGTAATCTATACCAACATTATAAAGCTGAAGAGTTTGTTTGAACGCGCTAATCTCATGAACTACTGGTCCGATTTGAAAAATTATTTCAGTGTTAGCTAGCCCATTTATCGGGCTATATATCATCACGCTAAGACCAATAGGAGCGGCGCATCAATGAAGAATGTTACAAAAACGGGAGAATAATATTACGCTACGGAGACGTAAACGTGCGTGGGTCACCTAGTATCAAATAAACGTAGAGCGCAAAAAGTTCCAACCATTTTTCTACATGTCCTAATACGTAATTATACCAATATTTCTTATACACATAAAGAGATTAATATAAAAATAGGTACGGAAAGGCAGTTACACAGTTACGTTGCATACATTGTTTCGACACATCCATTGCAATATATTTACAGACTAGCATATAAAAAAAACAATATAACAATATGTAGCTCACAGAAGTAAATATTGCACTTATATAAATTTGACTTCAACTAAACACTAGCACAAGAGGCCGATTTTCGTAAAACGTCCTTTAAAATTCTTCGGAACTTTATTGGTAAAGCCTGGTGAATAAATTCTGACAGAACTTTAAAAAAAATGTCAGGTGATCTCAGTTCAATTTGGTTCAATTCTTGAAGTAGGTGTTATTTTGTTAAAATTTGTATTGCAATACAGCGGAGGATAATACCCAGAAAAAACAGTCTAAGTTGTAGCCTAATTTTAGTATAAATTGGTTTTCATTAAAATGTTTTATTGTAAAAATATTAGATTTAGTGTAAAAACAATTTTATGAAAATAGGAAAAGCCGTTTACGAAAAATCAACACGTAGGACAACACTTTGTGTGATCCACAAATTGTTGTTCTGAGTCTGGGTGTTCTTTGTGTCCGTTTCATGTATGTTTGTAAAGTCCCCCGCGACACAGGATTTATTCCTAGTGCGGGAGTTGTCTTTTAAAAAAAAAATATCAACGTTTTATGCTGGATTTTCGGTTCGAGTCGATTAAACCGTCCGCGAGTGTAGACGACCCTTAAAGTTGACGGGGTTTATAGGAATTATTGCTAAACCTTATTGCTATTTAAGTATAAAAATTCTACATTTCTATCCCGTCGTCAATTCACAAGAAGCAGCTCTAAACTTAAAGCCCTTGTCTTTGCACCATACAAGTGTTAGGTGTCTTATAATTAATAGACAACTATCCGAAAAGTGAGCGAATGTATTCAGGGATCACTTGTGTGTGTGTGGGTAGTCGTATAGCTCGTTTTTTTAATATATCATAGTATCTAAACGAGGCATATAAAACCTATATCATAACAAAAAAATTGATCAAAATTTAAATATTGTATGATTTAACTGTGAAATTGACTATCCGGATTTTCGATTATACGAAATACCCCTGGTTGTAATCGATTCGGATAATCGGAATTCTACTGTACCGTACATACTTTTATATGCACTTAGTAAAAAACTGTTTATTTGAAATTGCAAACCGACACTTCAATTTTATTTAAGTCATCATGAATTACAACGATGACCGCGCTAACCGTGGTCTGTGATGATGGAGAGGATGTGAAAAACTTGCACATTTCGGATATACACACACACACACTCAAGTGTTTATCGCTGAAGGTTGTATTCATTTTATATTTTTAACCGACTTCAAAAAAGGAGGAGGTTCTATGTTCTTTTTGTACCATGACCATTCTGCATGCCTTATAAAACTTAGATGGATTATTCGTTTCAATAAGAAAATATCTTTCCTCTAGCATTCTGACAATTGAAATGTATATGAAAAATGCTAATACTACAAACATTATACAATTAATAAAGGCGAATAATATCCCATATCAATCCACGAATTTTAGAACATTCTTATTTATAAGGTGTCGTATTTTACATAATTCCATATTAATTTCTACAATAAAGTTTGATTTCAAAACTCAAAACGCATTCATTCATTCACTCACTCGTTGTACTGTTTGTGAATGTATGAGAAGGAAGCATTATGTCATCTCTAGGCATGTGCGGTCGCACACAGTTCAGTCAACTGTGAGCGGGCACATTGCGTCTCAGAGCCGACAATATATGCAGTATATGGATATACTACAATATAAAACATATGTTATGTATATGATGTTAAGCTAATATGATCCTCATAAACTGCTGCTTTTGGTATAATATCGAAAAAAAGTAGAAGCTTACAATATAGTTAACTTGGCCGCCGACTTAAACATTTATTAAAAATATTCAATTCCTTAGATTATCATTAGCTTTTATCACTTGATTAACATGTGCTGCAACCAGTAAATTCATGAAATTGGTCTAATTGTATAACTTAATACTATGTATATATGATCAGAAGTAAAGCTTCGTCGAATAATCTACGTGTACCTACTCCTACGCCAAAAAAAATTATAACGCAGCATTAACTTTTTTTTCTTCTTTTAAATTTTTTTATAACACTTCTGAATATTTAAGAATAGTTTTTGATCGCTGAGTAAAGTTTGGTATTACAAGATACGACAAAATCATTCTATGTATATTACCAATAAGTTCACTCTTGTGAATAAAAACGTCTAACAAACAAATATTTTATTAGATAAAGTATTGCAGTGTTTAGTATAGCTCGTCCCATACCGACACGCCTTTAAAGCATATCTTATTAACCATTTCAATGTCCTATATCTTAGTTTTAATGTGGAACTTTGAAATTCGACGTGTGGTAATATTTATCTAATTCTAGTTTAATAATCTTATAACAGGGCGATAGGATAAACCAGGCAATAACTGCCTGCACTGCCTCGTTGGTCTCGCGGTTGGCGTGTACGACTGCTGATCATGAGGTCTCGGGTTCGATTCCTGGGTCGGACCAAATGTTTGTATGATCTACAAATATTTGTTTCGGAGTTTGGGTGTTTTCTATCTATAATATGTATGTATTTACAAAAAAATAAGTATATATGTATTTGTATCAGTTGTCTAGTACCCATAACACAAGCTCTGCTTAGCTTGGGACTAGATGGCGTTGTGTGTTAAAATGTCCGAAATATTTATTATTATTATTATAATAAAGTGTTTACAAGGCAAAAATTAAAGTTCGTTTTATCATCTACCCGTTAGTACAAGCGAAGTGATGACTAGTTAGAGTTGCCACACGTTAAAACAAGAGGTATTTATTGCAACTGTATAAAATAATTGTCTAAAATGAGCTAATATATACAAGGCGCGTCTCCACCAAAATTGTTGACAATTTCAACTGTTTGCAACACTTCAAAAAATCGCCAACTTTTGTTTCCATTGTGTCTACACCGAGTCGCCAACAATTTGAAAAAAAAGCATTCGAACTAAGCTTTTCCAAAGAGCCAATAAAAAACTGCAACAAGCGTATTCTTTTGATGTTTACCGCCAAAAACAGAAACACGGTTGCCAACATTTGTTGACAATTTTTGTTGCCAACACAAGGAAATTATAGAAACTTTTGTCACCAACACGTGTTGACAACACAAAAATTGACAACTTTTGTTCGGTGGAGACCCGGCTTAAGTAATCATAGATCGACGTTATTGAGGTTAGATCCGGAGTGCGTCGGCAGATCATCCTTGACTAACAGCGTACCTATGGGGACGACAGCTTCGTCGCGCTCCCGCAGCTTCCTCATCTCATGTCGCAGCTTGTCCAGCACGGCGTAGTTGGGTTCGTTGTGACGCGCTTTGTCTTGGAGCAGAGTGATCTGCTGCTCTTCTAGTTTCTTCTCCTTGCAGCTCTTGACTGACTTCGAGCCGTAGAGGCGGAGGAGACTGCCCCAGGAGCGGACGTGAGGATGCAAGGCCTGCGGTGATGGAAGACATACATGTACCAAATTAAGATTACTGTACACATAGGTATTGTTGGATTTCGAACGTCATTGTACTGGCAACATTTTGATTGTCTCTGGTTCGTGTTTGACGTGGGAGGTTAGATTGCGAAAGAACTCGTGTACCAATGGCGGGCAGTGAATAATTTGATGGTTAATTATGTAGCACTCGTATAGTTTCCGCGTGAGATTGATAACACCGTGAGCTTTGTTGAGCTAGGGTACTTGTGGGCTCGCCGCCCATCGTGAGACGAGATTAATATCGAAAATTGTTGAGAAGGTTTGATCGGCCAGGCTAGACTTGGGAACAGTTAAGTTAATTGTGATTAGACTCGCGAGAATTGTAATACGTGATAGGCGCGTCCCGGAGAACTAAAACGAGTGTATTTTAATTCGAATATCTGTGAAAAGTTGATTATTGAGATTAGAGAAACAGTACAAGGCGTACCTTTGCGTGTTCGTCTGTTTATCCACCAAGGCAGTGCATCTCGAGCTCGTTGCTGACCATACGACTGAAGCCTTTATAGCGTGCTTGGACAGATTCGTTTCCCGAAGGGGACTGCCAGCACTGATTCGTTCCGATAACGGAACCAACTTCGTAGGTGCAGAACGATACTTACGAGACGTATTTAGGTTTTTAAATGAAAACAAAGTGGATATTGGAACAGCCCTCTCCCGTCGGGGTATACAATGGACCTTCAGTCCACCAGGTTGCCCCCACTGGGGCGGGATTTTTGAAGCCGTAGTCAAGTCAGCTAAGACGCATTTAGGGCGTATTGTAGGTCAGACCGCGCTGACATTTGAGGAACTCGTGACGTTGTTTTGAAAGGTAGAAGCCGTTCTCAACTCGCGACCGTTGTGTCCGTTCAGCTCGAATCCAAATGACCTGGAGGCGTTGACTCCAGGCCATTTCTTAATTGGTCAGCCACTTAACGCGCTGCCCGAACACCCGTTCCAAGATGTGAAATTGTTTCGGTTATCTCGGTATCAGATTTTGCAGCAGTTTTCCCAGAATTTTTGGAAACAATGGTCTCTAGAATATCTGCACATTCTGCAACAGCGCCTTAAGTGGACTGACAAAACTAGTCCCCCTAATGTTGGTGACCTCGTGCTGGTTAAGGATGCTAACCTACCGCCACTGCGTTGGCGCCGGGGGCGCATTGTTAACTTGTTCCATGGTAAGGATGGGACCCCCCCGTCCGCCGAGGTTCTTGTTGGGGACTCAGTTATCAAACGAGCGGTAGCAACGTTATCTCGCCTGCCTGTAGATTAGGGAACAGGTACGTACCTGTTCGAGCGGGTGACTGTTGGATTTCGAACGTCATTGTACTGGCAACATTTTGATTGTCTCTGGTTCGTATTTGACGTTTTGACGTGGGAGGTTATATTGCGAAAGAACTCGTGTACCAATGGCGGGCAGTGAATAATTTGATGGTTAATTTTGTAGTACTCGTATAGTTTCCGCGTGAGATTGATAACATCGTGAGGTTTGTTGAGCTAGGGTACTTGTGGGCTCGCCGCCCAGCGTGAGACGAGATTAATATCGAAAATTGTTGAGAAGGTTTGATCGGCCAGGCTAGGCTTGGGAACAGTTAAGTTAATTGTGATTAGACTCGCGAGAATTGTAATACGTGATAGGCGCGTCCCGCGAGAACTAAAACGAGTGTATTGTAATTCGAATATCTGTGAAAAGTTGATTATTGAGATTAATTCGGATACCTTGAGAAATAACCAGCACCTGGAAGCAATGTTTGTGTGAAGACGCAGAGCAGAGAAGATTCTACCCAAGAGCTCTTGGACGCCGAGAACATAGAAGACACACACTCCAGTAAGTGCTTTAGATGAATTTAATTTAGATTAAGAACACGGTGACACAGGCCGTGGGTCATTCTTCTTGCCAGTGGTATTAGTAGTGATTGTATATCCATCTATGGGCCCATGGGTATTATAAACTTCACAAGGTGATCACTGCCTTGGCAAGAGGACTGAACAGGTATGACAGTAAGCCATAGAGGATATTGAAACATCTTTATGAAAGTCTGTGGCGACTTCCACATACAGCGGCAACAAAAACATACTACAGCGCCATCTACCGAAGATACGTCAAACTACGGAGTAACGAAGGAAACTAAGAAACGACCAATCCTGAATCGCGCAATAGAAGTTCACGCGCCGATTATCATATATGCAAAATCCCAACATCAACCGTTGGGCAGTGGCCCGCCAGGCATAATCACCTCGCCTGGTCGGAGGATTCTCCCTTTGTGTTGCGGGGACATAGAACCCGTTCCTCCACAAAGTCTATTGCCAAATTACCCTCCAAAGGGCTTTTTATTTGATTCGCCCCATTCAAATCAGATTTCTTTTTTCTTCAGTTTTAATCAGGTTGTAAATAAATGTGAATTTTGGTACCTACTCAATTGTATTTTTTTAATATTTAAACCGATGATTTTGAGATATCATTTGTACCATCAGTATAATATATTCATTTGTTATATCAAAGACATCTCATCTCTCTTTCATCTACATTTTTGAATTAAATCACTTGTACTTATTCCACTATTTTATTTTTGTTTACACCTGACCGGTTTCGCCTTATGGCATCATCAAAGGTTACTGATTATACAAAATAAAATATTCACATCTAAAACCCACCAACTGCGGGTACATGTAAATATCAGTGTGTCCGTGTAAGGAATTTTCCCCGAAATCAGGGAAATTGTATTTGTCTCCACCTACGCTATTTGTGAAATTAGTAACTTACAGCTATACAAAGTCCCAGTTATGATATGAAATACTAATTACAAATAATATATTAATTTTAATAATTAAAATTATTAAAATCGACATTAATGCTGAAAAATTTTGAAATAAAATGATTATGTCATGTCCTCTTTATATTTAATGTCCAAAATTGTGTCATACTATATGTCTATTAAATTATATGTCAAAAATTCTCTTTCATCTGGTCAGTGATTTAATACCAAGGTATATGAATAACACTGACCTGCAGTATAGCCTGTGAGGCGCGTTGCTTAGCCGTCTTCTTGTTCTTACAGATCACGGAGGCTGAGTGCTTGCCTACCTTCATCGTCAACTCGATCTTTTGAAACTCCAGTTTCTTCATCTGTAAAGATATATAAACTGATAATAATTTATTCCTAAATATTTCATCATTTTAAATATATGTTGGCGAAAGATTTGACTACGAGGTACAGTGCGTAGTTCTTGCTCGCATCGTTGGCGCTGGTAGCGTGGTCACGTGGTCACCAAATGTCATCTGATGCGGCGTTTGGCGATCGGTAAGCAAGGCAAAGAACGGACACCAATCCATTTGACAGATCGTCTGCCTCATTATTTATGATTTCATAAGTTTTCCTATTAAAGATGCGGACTTTGATGTGACGTGGTCGTTTGAATTACTAGCCCGTAGTACTGTACCTAGTAAACTATGTCTGGGTCGCAAGAAAATGTGAAAGGTTTTAATCCGACATATAAAATGGTTTAATACAAAAAAGTTAGAGCATGACAAACTAAGAAACAAAACGATAAATTGCTCTATTTTCATTGGATAGTACCTAGTCCTATTTATATCTTCTACACTCTCCGAAAAATGTACGACGACACACTATGACTGGCAACGCCAATTGTGATAGTTTTTAATTAGTTATAATTTTCATTATTATTTTACACTCTCAACAACACTCTCAAACGCATCCTCTTATTTTTATGTGTATCACACCTGGCAACACACTTCCCTACATCCGCTCCCTCCCGCATACCTTCAGAACGAAAAAGTAGAAAACGAACGCTACGCACGCGCGCACGTAAAACTGTGCCAACAGTTAATAAAACTCAAAACCCGCATTAAAGGAGTTCCCCTAGGACTCCAGTGATGTATTCAAATACATCCAACGTGGGTCGAGAGCAAGCAGAGGCGAGTGGTCGGTAGGAGTGTAGGACAGACCTCGGTGTGTATGTGTCGGTCCTCGCGCCAGAGGTCCCGTGTGTCCTCTGTATGCGACTAGAGTGGGTCGAGAGCAAGCAGAGGCGAGTGGTCGGTAGGAGTGTAGGACAGACCTCGGTGTGTATGTGTCGGTCATCGCGCCAGAGGTCCCGTGTGTCCTCTGTATGCGACTAGAGTGGGTCGAGAGCAAGCACAGGCGAGTGGTCGGTAGGAGTGTAGGACAGACCTCGGTGTGTATGTGTCGGTCCTCGCGCCAGAGGTCCCGTGTGTCCTCTGTATGCGACTAGAGTGGGTCGAGAGCAAGCACAGGCGAGTGGTCGGTAGGAGTGTAGGACAGACCTCGGTGTGTATGTGTCGGTCCTCGCGCCAGAGGTCCCGTGTGTCCTCTGTATGCGACTAGAGTGGGTCGAGAGCAAGCACAGGCGAGTGGTCGGTAGGAGTGTAGGACAGACCTCGGTGTGTATGTGTCGGTCCTCGCGCCAGAGGTCCCGTGTGTCCTCTGTATGCGACTAGAGTGGGTCGAGAGCAAGCAGAGGCGAGTGGTCGGTAGGAGTGTAGGACAGACCTCGGTGTGTATGTGTCGGTCCTCGCGCCAGAGGTCCCGTGTGTCCTCTGTATGCGACTAGAGTGGGTCGAGAGCAAGCAGAGGCGAGTGGTCGGTAGGAGTGTAGACAGACCTCGGTGTGTATGTGTCGGTCCTCGCGCCAGAGGTCCCGTGTGTCCTCTGTATGCGACTAGAGTGGGTCGGGAGCAAGCAGAGGCGAGTGGTCGGTAGGAGTGTAGGACAGACCTCGGTGTGTATGTGTCGGTCCTCGCGCCAGAGGTCCCGTGTGTCCTCTGTATGCGACTAGAGTGGGTCGAGAGCAAGCAGAGGCGAGTGGTCGGTAGGAGTGTAGGACAGACCTCGGTGTGTATGTGTCGGTCCTCGCGCCAGAGGTCCCGTGTGTCCTCTGTATGCGACTAGAGTGGGTCGAGAGCAAGCAGAGGCGAGTGGTCGGTAGGAGTGTAGGACAGACCTCGGTGTGTATGTGTCGGTCCTCGCGCCAGAGGTCCCGTGTGTCCTCTGTATGCGACTAGAGTGGGTCGAGAGCAAGCACAGGCGAGTGGTCGGTAGGAGTGTAGGACAGACCTCGGTGTGTATGTGTCGGTCATCGCGCCAGAGGTCCCGTGTGTCCTCTGTATGCGACTAGAGTGGGTCGAGAGCAAGCAGAGGCGAGTGGTCGGTAGGAGTGTAGGACAGACCTCGGTGTGTATGTGTCGGTCCTCGCGCCAGAGGTCCCGTGTGTCCTCTGTATGCGACTAGAGTGGGTCGAGAGCAAGCAGAGGCGAGTGGTCGGTAGGAGTGTAGGACAGACCTCGGTGTGTATGTGTCGGTCATCGCGCCAGAGGTCCCGTGTGTCCTCTGTATGCGACTAGAGTGGGTCGAGAGCAAGCACAGGCGAGTGGTCGGTAGGAGTGTAGGACAGACCTCGGTGTGTATGTGTCGGTCCTCGCGCCAGAGGTCCCGTGTGTCCTCTGTATGCGACTAGAGTGGGTCGAGAGCAAGCACAGGCGAGTGGTCGGTAGGAGTGTAGGACAGACCTCGGTGTGTATGTGTCGGTCCTCGCGCCAGAGGTCCCGTGTGTCCTCTGTATGCGACTAGAGTGGGTCGAGAGCAAGCAGAGGCGAGTGGTCGGTAGGAGTGTAGGACAGACCTCGGTGTGTATGTGTCGGTCCTCGCGCCAGAGGTCCCGTGTGTCCTCTGTATGCGACTAGAGTGGGTCGAGAGCAAGCAGAGGCGAGTGGTCGGTAGGAGTGTAGGACAGACCTCGGTGTGTATGTGTCGGTCCTCGCGCCAGAGGTCCCGTGTGTCCTCTGTATGCGACTAGAGTGGGTCGAGAGCAAGCACAGGCGAGTGGTCGGTAGGAGTGTAGGACAGACCTCGGTGTGTATGTGTCGGTCATCGCGCCAGAGGTCCCGTGTGTCCTCTGTATGCGACTAGAGTGGGTCGAGAGCAAGCAGAGGCGAGTGGTCGGTAGGAGTGTAGGACAGACCTCGGTGTGTATGTGTCGGTCCTCGCGCCAGAGGTCCCGTGTGTCCTCTGTATGCGACTAGAGTGGGTCGAGAGCAAGCAGAGGCGAGTGGTCGGTAGGAGTGTAGGACAGACCTCGGTGTGTATGTGTCGGTCATCGCGCCAGAGGTCCCGTGTGTCCTCTGTATGCGACTAGAGTGGGTCGAGAGCAAGCACAGGCGAGTGGTCGGTAGGAGTGTAGGACAGACCTCGGTGTGTATGTGTCGGTCCTCGCGCCAGAGGTCCCGTGTGTCCTCTGTATGCGACTAGAGTGGGTCGAGAGCAAGCACAGGCGAGTGGTCGGTAGGAGTGTAGGACAGACCTCGGTGTGTATGTGTCGGTCCTCGCGCCAGAGGTCCCGTGTGTCCTCTGTATGCGACTAGAGTGGGTCGAGAGCAAGCACAGGCGAGTGGTCGGTAGGAGTGTAGGACAGACCTCGGTGTGTATGTGTCGGTCCTCGCGCCAGAGGTCCCGTGTGTCCTCTGTATGCGACTAGAGTGGGTCGAGAGCAAGCAGAGGCGAGTGGTCGGTAGGAGTGTAGGACAGACCTCGGTGTGTATGTGTCGGTCCTCGCGCCAGAGGTCCCGTGTGTCCTCTGTATGCGACTAGAGTGGGTCGAGAGCAAGCAGAGGCGAGTGGTCGGTAGGAGTGTAGACAGACCTCGGTGTGTATGTGTCGGTCCTCGCGCCAGAGGTCCCGTGTGTCCTCTGTATGCGACTAGAGTGGGTCGGGAGCAAGCAGAGGCGAGTGGTCGGTAGGAGTGTAGGACAGACCTCGGTGTGTATGTGTCGGTCCTCGCGCCAGAGGTCCCGTGTGTCCTCTGTATGCGACTAGAGTGGGTCGAGAGCAAGCAGAGGCGAGTGGTCGGTAGGAGTGTAGGACAGACCTCGGTGTGTATGTGTCGGTCCTCGCGCCAGAGGTCCCGTGTGTCCTCTGTATGCGACTAGAGTGGGTCGAGAGCAAGCAGAGGCGAGTGGTCGGTAGGAGTGTAGGACAGACCTCGGTGTGTATGTGTCGGTCCTCGCGCCAGAGGTCCCGTGTGTCCTCTGTATGCGACTAGAGTGGGTCGAGAGCAAGCACAGGCGAGTGGTCGGTAGGAGTGTAGGACAGACCTCGGTGTGTATGTGTCGGTCATCGCGCCAGAGGTCCCGTGTGTCCTCTGTATGCGACTAGAGTGGGTCGAGAGCAAGCACAGGCGAGTGGTCGGTAGGAGTGTAGGACAGACCTCGGTGTGTATGTGTCGGTCATCGCGCCAGAGGTCCCGTGTGTCCTCTGTATGCGACTAGAGTGGGTCGAGAGCAAGCACAGGCGAGTGGTCGGTAGGAGTGTAGGACAGACCTCGGTGTGTATGTGTCGGTCCTCGCGCCAGAGGTCCCGTGTGTCCTCTGTATGCGACTAGAGTGGGTCGAGAGCAAGCACAGGCGAGTGGTCGGTAGGAGTGTAGGACAGACCTCGGTGTGTATGTGTCGGTCCTCGCGCCAGAGGTCCCGTGTGTCCTCTGTATGCGACTAGAGTGGGTCGAGAGCAAGCACAGGCGAGTGGTCGGTAGGAGTGTAGGACAGACCTCGGTGTGTATGTGTCGGTCCTCGCGCCAGAGGTCCCGTGTGTCCTCTGTATGCGACTAGAGTGGGTCGAGAGCAAGCAGAGGCGAGTGGTCGGTAGGAGTGTAGGACAGACCTCGGTGTGTATGTGTCGGTCCTCGCGCCAGAGGTCCCGTGTGTCCTCTGTATGCGACTAGAGTGGGTCGAGAGCAAGCAGAGGCGAGTGGTCGGTAGGAGTGTAGGACAGACCTCGGTGTGTATGTGTCGGTCCTCGCGCCAGAGGTCCCGTGTGTCCTCTGTATGCGACTAGAGTGGGTCGAGAGCAAGCAGAGGCGAGTGGTCGGTAGGAGTGTAGGACAGACCTCGGTGTGTATGTGTCGGTCCTCGCGCCAGAGGTCCCGTGTGTCCTCTGTATGCGACTAGAGTGGGTCGAGAGCAAGCAGAGGCGAGTGGTCGGTAGGAGTGTAGGACAGACCTCGGTGTGTATGTGTCGGTCCTCGCGCCAGAGGTCCCGTGTGTCCTCTGTATGCGACTAGAGTGGGTCGAGAGCAAGCAGAGGCGAGTGGTCGGTAGGAGTGTAGGACAGACCTCGGTGTGTATGTGTCGGTCCTCGCGCCAGAGGTCCCGTGTGTCCTCTGTATGCGACTAGAGTGGGTCGAGAGCAAGCAGAGGCGAGTGGTCGGTAGGAGTGTAGGACAGACCTCGGTGTGTATGTGTCGGTCCCCGGCGCCGAAGTTCCTGAGCAGGCACGTGCGTAGGATGGCGTGAGGCGAGGGCTCGCACGTGGCGGCGCAGAATTCCGTGATGCGCGGGTCCTCGATGCCCACCAAGTCGAAGAAGTCCTACATATGGGAACTAAGCATTAAAAAAAGAAATAAATTCAATTAAAAAGCTTTTTAAAAACAAGCTTTTACTGGAATGCCTTGAGACGAATCAAACAAGTCCAAACTCGATGGATGTTGCAACGTTTCTTTACAGAGTTCCTATGGCCACCTTCCAGCTTCAGCATTAGATCAGCTCCATGTCATTATGATATTGTATTGTCACGCTGTATACTTATGGTTGCAAAATTTCAGCAAAATCGGTTGAAGATATCTACTTCAAAATTGAGTTACAAGTTTACTCCTAAACATACATACATACATTGCAAGTTTTACCGTGGGAGAGCCACGCTTTGGCATGAATGGGCCGGCTCGACCGAAGTGATACCACGGCCTCACAGAAAACCGGTGTGAAATAGTGCTTGCTCTGTGTTTCACCAAGTGAGTGAGGATACCGGAGGCCCATACCCCATTTCCCCTACCTCCCCCCATCCCCAAAAGGCCGGCAACGCACTTGTGACGCTTCTGGTGTTACCATCTGGCTATCCGTATGCTCGTTTGCTCCCTGTCCTATAAAAAAGGACAATAGCAAGACCAGCGGTAAATTTTAGAAGCTAAATTACACCAAGATTCAGGAACTCACATGAAAATCAGGCTGCGTCTTATCGGTATTCTGTGGGCCCGCGGCGTCTAATTCATCCTTCATCTCCGGAATGAGGATATGGATGGAAGCCCTGGCGGCCGCAGACTTGGCCTGTCTCTTGCTGGACCCGTAGCCCACGCCGTACTGCATACCGCCGATGTACACTATCGCTTGGTATGGCTGCGCCGCGTTCTCTGTATCACCATCAGATTGATGCTTGACAATAGTACATTGTTCACCGAGGGAGGAAAGGGACCGATTACTAGCGAGGGAGCAGTTTGTAACCCAAAGGCACAGCCTAGGGCCACAATACTCCCGAGGTAGGAATTGGACTTTCACCCGAGTGCTACACAGTGCTTTATACTACACCTGTGAGGAACATTTAAAGACTTGTATTGTAGAAAGTATTTAATAATATGAAATAAAAAATTATTACAAAGAACATGACTAACCTAATTAAAAGTTATGTTTTCACTGCTAGAAGTCGACATTTTACTTTATTTTTAAAATAAAATCAAAACATAAGACACCATGTAAGACACAATTTAGCTTAGAATTTGACCGATATTTCGCACTTCTTTTGTTTTTTTTTATTCTTCACAAAAGGATGTCAGTGGCACGGAGATTCCATATTTAAATTATATGAAAACTCCTTGGGCAGGCGCGCCATAGATAAGATAACACATGAGAAATGAAAGTTCTAGTTCTAGACTATATATAGATATATATATGTCGGAATGAGGGTATCCGAATAATAAAAGTGTTACAAACATTTGCCACTATCGAACGGTTCCATGAGTCGGTATCTCTGTGTTTTATATCGTGTGTACGAGGCTATATTTACCAGTGGGGGAATTAATAGCTTAGGTGGCGAATTCCACAGGGCACCGCGGTGGAGTGAGCGTTGTCCTAACCCCCTCTTGGGGGTTGCTGATGGTGTTTAGGTTGATTCGTATCCGTTTAGTAGTGATTAGTGTTTGGCTTTGGTCCAGATTGGCTGTATCTGTCATTCATGTTCTCGTTTATTCTTGTGTCTCCGACATATAGATATATACACAATATAACAATACAATGTCACAATATAACAATGTAAAAATCTTGCAGCTATCAGTAAGAACGGCGTATGATTGGTTAGCTCATGGCTGTGCAGCAATGACTCCAAACCTTTTATTTTGTTTTCTTTGGTCGACTTCGTTCTCATTCAAGTCTCTTAGTGAAAAAAAATATTGTAAACCGTATTATTATTTTTTAAAAGGAGCAACAATGGAGTTTCTTGCCAGATTCTTCTCCATGAAGGGTAGGCTGCACTTGGAACTGGCGACTAGAAACACGTTTTTTTTTTTTTTTTTTTTTTTATGTTTTGCCCGCCAAAATGACTACTCTGCCTGATGGAAAGCATAAGCAGAATCCAAGAGTAGTGGTCACCATGCTCACTGCGAATGCAGACAATGCAGCATGGCGACCCACACCATGGCGGCCTAGTGATGCTTCTGCATCTTTTAGTCTAGTCAACAAGTATGGAACTTGTTGACTAGACTAATTGGGCCTCCGGTCTCGCACTCACCAACGAAACACGACAGCACGCATCTTTTATTTTCGGTAGTTTCGGTGTGATGCGCGGCCAAGATACAGACAGACAGAGAGGCGGACAGACAGACAGACAAAAATGAAAAAAAAAATAGTTTTGGCTTCAGTATCGATTATTAAGAGCCCTCCAAAATTTTTTTTCAAAATATCTTTAATGTACAGAATTGAACCTGTTACATTTTTATTATAAGTATAGAAGTATAGATTATCGTTAGGCGGGAAACTTTTTAGACCACCAAGGTAAACTAATGTTCTGCTACAACATAACTGTCATAAAATGACGGTCGATATTTTCTAGAGAAAACGGCATCTAAAGACGTACTTTATTTGCCTACTATTATAACTCCTGTACACCAGGATCAACAGCAGTGACCCACGGACACACCGGTTTATGACATTCGGAAAGTTTCAGGAAAAATTAAACTGTCTTGAAACCCGCAACGAAATTAATCAGAAGAAAACCGGAGGAGTTGGAAATGTAATCAATCGACTTTCCTTATCAGTAAATCAGAAGACAAAATGAAATAAAAATAGGCGTACTCTACTGAGACGATAATAATTTATCTGTTTATTACTATTATTATCTTCGTTGTTGTTGTTGCACGAGTTGCACGACCATTCGACTTTTCGTGGGTGGATGCAACAGTGAGTCACAATTGTCCAGGGATGTGGTGGTGGGCAGCCTCGTTTTGAGAATGCCATTATATTTTAAGTTAAGGATATTTAGTGTCAAGACATTTTTGTCAAGCCAACCTGTGACACAGTTGAGGCCAGTTTGGGCATGAGCAAAGACCTCCCCCAACGTCGGAGCACTAAACACTAACGCAGTATCATCTGCAAAGGTGACGATGACACCATTTTTGAGTTGCAAATTGCAGAGCTGATTGATGTACAATAAAAAGAGAGTAGGACCCAAAACGCTACCCTGCGGGACACCATAATAATATCATACAATTAGTGGTCCACTCACGCTGTTACCAATTTTGACACTTTGGGTTCTATTGCCCAGATAGTCATTGAACAAACTCCAAGTGAGTTCCTCTCACACCAGCACATTCAAGCTTACCCAGAAGTATTTCGATAGAGACCGTGTCAAAAGCCTTAGCTAGATCCAGGAATATTGCTATGCATTTCATGGCCCCATCCAGATTTATAAAAACGTAATCGGTAAGGGCATGGACGGCATCCACAGTGGATTTTCCAGACCAAAAACCGTACTAGGAAGGGGACAGCATTTTGTTTTCCTCTAGGTACTTCATATGCCTGTTAATTATTATCTTTTCCAAAACCTTAGACATGGCAGTTAAAATATATATTGGGCGGTAACTACTTACACGGTCTCTAGGGAGGTCTCCGTTGTGTACTGGGATTAGAGCCCTTAATAGATTAGCGATTAAATTTTAATATATATTAAAATTTTAGCTCTAATAACATTGCGGCTACACTACACCATAGTATTTAAAAAAAGACTGGTTTCTTACAAAGTTTAGTAGGCTGTGTAAATGTTTACATATTTAAAGAGTGTTTCCACACTTACCGAGTTGTCTGAAGTGGTAGACGGGCTGTTTTTGCAGCGCCCTGCGCACGTACTCGTGAAACACGGACAAGTAGCTGCGGTCGTTCATGTTCATCACCCAGTCGCGTTTAGTTGATTTGCCACCTAATAACAACATGCATTCAAATATACAGGACTTCCAGGGCTGCTGGAATCTAAGCCCATATCTGACGGATAATTCTTACTTAATAATTAAGAAAAAAAGAGCCCCAGGGAAATCGTAGTCTTTCGACTTAATTCCTATCAGTATTTTTTATTTTATTTGTTATTTAGGTCTCCTGATGACCAGTTCATGACCGCTGTCCATGGACACTTGACCACGCTCAGAAGAAAATGAGCGTTACTGCCCTTTGGTAAAAGAGTTAAGACGTAGGTCTCTGGAAAATATTGAATTTTCGAGACCAGAACCAGTAAAGCGCACGAAGGCACCGTAGCAAGGTTCTTCCATGGTTAAAATACTTGAAGAACTACGATGATACTAATGGCATATTGTTTTTGGAGTAGGACAAACGAAAGTAAATTTAAGTTAGTCGTACCATTTTCCTGTCCAGGTGCAGCAGGTTGTGCAGGAATGGTGATGAGCTTGGTGCCCTCGGGCAGTGTGGGGTACTGCAGGGTCTTGCGCGCCTTCGTGTACTTGCGCCTGTCCGCCCAGCGCCTGCGGACACACACATACATCCTATACTCTACCTGACCTGCTTACACTTAATACCTTTCATGACTGATATTCTTGTGCTGTGCAGGTAGTGTTTCATGAGTAGTTCCCATAAATTCGAAGTTCGGTAATAGACAGATAAATAGGTATTATACTGTTTTTTTATACAGATGACCGTGTACTTCAAGTGAAATTGGAATTCTTTAGTTAAGCTCTTTGTTATGTTGTAATTTCAGATTTAAAAATAGCAACCAAAATTACAATCTAAATAAATTCATTAATGAAATCAAAATACTTACTTAAAATGCATAATGTTAACAGTTTTAAACTTAAACAGTTTCTTGCAATAATCGTTAATCTGTTCTGCAGTTAGGTGCTGGGTCTTCCAACTGGTATTGATTGTCTCCACCCTGGGAGGCGGCATCACGATACCGCCTGGAAGTATTACGGGTTGCCTGTTTAAGGGAATTGGTTCATTTGCTGTTGAATTCGAATTACTCTCGTTCTCTTCTTCCATGGATGGTGTGTCGTTATTAACTTGGCAATTTTGTCGGGACATATCTTGGAGAATCTCTTCCTTTACTCTGTGCGTCTCTCTTAGTAAATCTTCACTCAAATTGAGTTTTGGACATGATGATTCTGTCAGTTTTTTATCAGGCATATCTGGAATTTTCTGGTCTGAGGGCTCGGGCATTTCTTGGTAGCCAAGATCTAATGTTTCTTGAGATTTAGTCTCACCAGTTTGTAAGTAGGCAGACGCTGAGCTTTCTGTGTCTGAAGATATCAAATTCCACTTACATTTGCCCTTGGATTGCGACATTGAGATAGTTTCAGATTGTTGGATATTGTGGATTCCATTCTCCATCTCCTGTCCCTTTATAGACTCGAGTATTTTTTGACTTTTTGCCTCAAACGTCTCTTGAGTTTCCGACTTCGATGCTTCTTGGCGCGTAGACGGTTCGAAATTTTGATAGGGACATGTAGTCCCGTTTGCAGTCCCAGGCTTGTCAGTGCTATTACTAGAAATACTCTTTGATTGCGTCCCAGGACATATGGTATTCTCTTGACTCTCATAATTGCAAGGCCATGTACCATTTCGTATTTGTTCTTCTATTCTTCTATCGATCTCTTTTTGCTTTTCCTCTTCTTCTAAAGCTCTTCTATACGCGAAGCAGGGTATTGCACTAATAGGAATATCGTGACGCTGTAAATAGAAATCGTGAATATCTACATTTACCTTTTTCAAAAGTATAAAAAAATAAACAATAATAGTTATTTATATTTATCGTAACGTATTTTTTTTTCATTACATAGAACGTATTATTAACCAGAAAAAAAGTATGCTTTCTAAACGTAAATCACTTCAGAGAAGCATTGCCAAAGATCTTGATTCGACTCTTCATTTGTGCGTAACTTCTTTTAAAATTCAAAGTTTAAACGACTGTCGTATGTACAGCAAATACTTTATAAACTAGGTAGGTAGGTCCAGTAATGAAACATCGAATACATAGCCATTTTCTTAAATAGTAAACTGCTTTTATCAGAAGTAAAATATGATGTTCTCAAGACTTCTCAACTTACCCTAGTATTATTTTTGCCGAGAAAATAAGGTTTGGAGAGCGTACAGACACGCGTAGAGCGCTGCATGTAGATGGGCATGCCGCTCATGTGCCTTACCATGATCCAGTCCAGGGGTAGCACTTCAAAGTGATTTATGCCTTTTTCTGGAATGAACATTATATTGTACGCGTAAAAGAATAAAATAAACACTTTTAAGTAGTTACATCCACTTCAATACGCTCACATAATGATGAATTGTAGTTAACTGAATTCTACAATTGCAAAAGACGATGTAAACTTTTAGAAAATGTTAAATCGAGTTACATACAATTACAAGCAAATAATTTCATTGCTACAAGTTAACAAATTTATACATAAAATTGTTAACTATATCCTATACCTTCTAGAAGTATTTTCTGTCTTGTTATGAAGGGTTTTTCTCTCGTCTTGGGGGCTCCTTTAATTGAATCTGGAAGGTCAGCCTCCAACATCATCTCGATCTCTTCATTGGGAAGCTCAACTGATTTACCTAAAAATTATGCCGTAATGTTTATGGAGAAGATGGCGTCGAGACGTTCATGTACACCGTCGAACTTTATTAAAACCCTTAAAAGCTTTAGATTGCTACCATGCAGTTCGCACATAATTCAGATTAAGAATAGCAGATTTTTTCTAATTTACATTAAAATATTACATGTAGGTCTGGGCAGAGCATGCTGGAAAACACCTGTAAAACCAGAATCTCATAATGTTAGTATATATTTAATAAGAATATACTTAAATATGAAGAACATAATTAATGCAATGGAAATTATTGGTCTGTTCCGCTCAGTGGAATTAGTTTATTTAAGTAAAATAATAGTTTTAGTAATGGTGACCAATCTTACTTACACAAAAAAATAACCAATAAAACAGAAATAGACTATCATTGACATGAAACACAGAAATAAACAATTTTTTTGAATAATCGCAACTTCCAACAGCAACATTATGATACATGCAAGTTAGCAGAAATACTCTACAGTGCGAAATGTAAAGACACAAATACCGTCAGAATCGTCGGAGTTTTCATCGTTGCTATCTTCGTCATTGGACTTGACTTCGTCTAAAACATGAAAGCGTCTCAACTGCTCAAGTTCTTCAGGTGTGACTATGTTACGTAACTTGTCTTGCGAAACAGATGTAGATTCCTCTGACTCTTTTTCGTACTCCAAAGTCTCATTTTGATCTCTCCCACTATCAGGCGAAATATCTGATCGCATTGGTCTTTGTGTCGCATCATCAAGCTTTCTTTTTTTAGTAGGCTGTTCAACAAATGATTCTTCTTCACTCATATTGTTATCTCTAAAAATATTAATTAATTGAGTAAGAGATTGCGAATGGGTACTACTAGAATTTTCGTGATAATTAAAGAAATTCTTTTTTTAGTATCACCTTCCAAATTGACACTGACCAAACCTGCTGCACTTGGGTTTGGTCGAGAGACAAGGAAGCAAATTACTTTCTCTTAAGCCTCTACCCTGCTCTTGTTTTGATATACACTCAACAAAGATTTGCATACTCTTTTAATGGTCTAGCAGCACAAAGCTCCCCGATACTGACGCAAAATGTCGTTTTGCCACTCGATAAAAGGTTTCTCTAAAGCCGAGTCTACACCGAACAAAAGTTTGCAACTTTTGTGTTGTCAACACGTGTTGGTGACAAAAGTTTCTGTAAAGCCGAGTCTCCACCGAACAAAAGTTGGCAACTTTTGTGTTGTCAAATTTCGGTGGAGACTCGCCTTAACTTGTCAGACATTTCCATTATTCACCTAAGTAAAACTGGATAGCTTTTTATTCTAAGTAAGAAAGAAACCAGTTTGACAATAAATAAACTTAGGATTTAGAGTGAGTTTAATTGACTGAAATCTTCATCAATCGCAACGCCAAACAGGCGAGAGCGAGCTAGTCCTTTGAATTCCATTTGAAGTTTAGGTCCAGACGAAAAGTTAGTGCTCTTCTGGGTAAGCCCACACAAAACATACAGGAAATGTGGTTTGATGCATCTCAAAATCAGTGCAAATTTGAATATCATTTTGACATATGCTACTTAAAGTAGAATTACTGATACTTGCCTGCTTGAAGTCAGCTATTGTAAGGATTAAGCAAAATCACAGTATCCTAAACTAACAAGTAGCCTACCAGTGTGAACCTACTCCTAACCTAAACTACAATTTGACCAGTGTAGCTAAGCAGTAGCTCAGTGAAGTTTAAATAAAATGTTCTATTGATAGGCTTGTGAAGTTTACCACATTTTTTTTTTAATTTCATTGATTAGGCGGCTTGTAAAGTTAAATATTAACAACTCTAGGTTGTGGAGTAAATTACTTTAACTTTTTTCATAGAAGTAAATAAAAATAAAGATATCTGTTTGAAAGTATGGATGGATGGATGGATATTTGTTACTCTTTCACGCAAAAACTACTGAACGGATTTGGATGAAACTTTACAGTAATATAGCTTATACATCAAAATAACACATAGGCTACTATTTGCTGCGATAACCGACATATACGCGGGCGGAGCCGCGGGCAACCACTAGTAATTAATATATGTTAAAACTAACAACTCTATTAAAATAATTTTGAAGCAGAATGGAAATGGGGATCCCATATATGGGGACAGAAAAATTAAAGGTGGATCCTCCGAACAACAAAACAGCCAGCGGGGAAAAAAAAATGAAGGCAAAGAAAAGAAGAATATCACAACAATATTAATAAATTAGAAAAAACAAATAGAGAAAAAAATTGCTGCAGAAGAGGGTAGATATTGAAAACGATTGGCTTTAAGGATCACTAATGTGGCAATAAGTATAATAATAAAAACACATATATAACGTAACATTTCCAGAACTCTGAGCAGATGTAATACTGCATTACATCTCTCATCTCAGAGTTACTATTTAGCTCTACCAGGATTACGGTACTCACTGTCACACTTTATTATACCTACCAGCTAGCATACTAGTAAAAAAAGGAATTCCAATTGAATGTGTGAGTGAATTATCAAACAGAAATGAGTTTTGTGACAATCATATAACTTTTTGAGCAACCGTGTAGTTGGAGCTTGGAACCGGATTCCAGATCAAGTTATTTCTGCCCAAAATGTAAACCAATTTAAGAAGAATAAGTGATTGGAACCTAACAGGATGCAGGCTTATATCAGTTGTTTCGACTGACTGCCTGTCTATATATAATAATAATATAATAATATTATAAATGTGAATGTAAGTTTGTTTGTTACGCTTTCACACGAAAACTACTTAAGTGATCATCATGAATCTTTATACACATATTCTTTGAGGTATTAGAAGTAATTTAGGATACTTCATATTAAATGCTAGAGAAGCCGCAGGTAAAAGCTAGTAAAATAATGCAGTAAATAGAAACAAAACACACACGCACATATACAACACAAACACACATACACACACACACTTCACATACACACACATACAGTTCAAAGATTATTATTATTACTTCGCATACACGCACATACACTATGCATACACACACATACACAATAACTGACTGACTATGATGAATTAATAAAATATTGTTATATGTAAGCGCGTTAATGTGCTAGGAAGATGAGCTGAAACTTACTGCGGGACCCAAATGGAGGAGAGTTGCTCAAGACAGGTAGCAATGCAAACTACTGGAGGAGGCCTTTGCCAAAAGGCACACTGAGTTGAGAGACATCCTATAGCCAAACAAATCAAGCAATAGTCATAAAGATTAATCTCACCCAGTTTAAAGGCCTAAATAAACTATGTAAGCAACTTCAATCCTAAGGAGGGCCTGGTAATCTGTGTGACAGGGACACCTAGTGCGGACCACGGACACCACAAAGAAGTTAACAAAGAAAAATTCTTATAAGTATTAATGTTAAAGAACCTTTGTGGAAGAAATATAAATATTTATTATTATTACTTTATAATTGTGTTTCCAATATCCATCTAATCTAATACCTTTAAACTAGCAATTCTGGTATATATATGATGTGAATCATGAAAGCAGCTCCAACGAATCTGATGAAATTTAGCATGCAGGTTTCAGGGGCAATAAGTTGATCTAGCTAGGATTGGTTTTAAGAATATTTACAAAAATAAACAAAGCTTGTTCATCCAGGTACTTACTCAGATCAAATAAAAAAAGGTAGATTACGCACAGCCTTTGTTCTTATTGAAGCAAACAAAACTCAGCTACTTCAGCAAGTAAACACATGCGTTAAAGCATACACATGCCAAGAAACTAGGTTCACTACTTTTCATCAGTATCATACAAGTATCGACAACTTGTACGATACTGACGAAAAGTAGAGTAGTTTTTTGCTTCAACAAGTAAAAGGGATTGCGTTATCTACCTTTTTCTTTTGATCTGAGGGTACTTGGATCCGGAGAAGCGCCCGCAATGGCCGACGAAAGTGCCGTGTCCCATTGTCAGCTTTCTGAATGGTTGCGCAGTGGTGCGAACAATTAATATTTCATTATATTGTTTACTAATGATTTTAAAAGACATGATTAGAAGCATAGTGCTATTTGCTCATATTAAATTTAGGAATTTATTCCCTTAATATTGTTTTGTTTTTAAACCTACAAATTCTATACTAAAATACATTTCATGAAAATCAGAACTTTAAAAGCTGTCAAACTATGAAATTGGTGAAGATGCGTTGTATGAATTACTTCTTATTCAGAACCTGATGTACACTGATTACTAAGCTTAAGAAATATGTATATATATTACTTCCATATTTGAACTTTCTTCTAGTTTTTTTTTAGTATGTTAAAGACTAATGTATGTTCTAATATAAGCTTCTTTAGATCCTCGTTTGAATTTCAACATAATATCTACTTTTAATACATCTATGAACACTACACTAGAATATTATAACCAGAGAGGAGCGTTACCTAATACTTTAAAAGGTATTTCAAGTTTAGTATCATCAACATAGACTAGGTAGTTACTCTTCAACTATAGAAAAACTTCTCTATGAGTTTATAATGGTTAATAGAATTAACATGGTCATGCTTTGGTGTCTTTTCTGTTGCATTAACATTTGAAGCAGTAGGTCTGTGACCACAACCAATGCAACTTAATCAAAACATTAGGCCAAAATGCCTAACAAAAAACTACATTTTTAAGTCATAAAATCAGTATATGTGTATTACCAAGGAACACATTAGCTTCAAAGTTAAAAACAAGTTTATCTTACAAATATAAGTATGTGTTTTATCTGTAAACAATGTGATGATGATTGTAATGCTGAACAAGTACTCAAGCAAACCAGGTACAAATAACTGGTGAATCTATGAAAGCACCTCATTTGCACTATATTAAATACTATAAATGAAGTTAACATACAGTGTTGCTCAATGAAATAGGTACAATAATAATTACATAAACACTATCATTACATGTTTACAGATTTCCATTATCCCAAGGCATTTTTACCTTTGAAATTATTTTAAAACACAAAGGATCTGTCGAAAGATAGTCCACAAACAGCGATGGCACTAAAAATCCAATGTGTATTAACAGTTGGATTTTATCCATCGCTCCATGTAAACTTTCGTTAATCTGTGACCGCGTGTATGGCGTGCAATACATCCGCGATGAAATGCAGAATTGCTAAGGACTAGGTGCTCTGACCATTGTTACAGAGGCTCTAGTCGATGGCAAAACCGCGAGTAAAGAACTGCATATGATACCACCTCAACAGCGCTGCAATTTATCCTGTGTAGTCTGCAAAATAATTCAATATTTTAACTTGCAAAATGGTCTAAACAAATGATTCATGAATTAACTTGCACTTGATATAGAACATTTTAAATTAACGCTGACCTTTTAAGTCTGACCGTTTTGCAAGTTTCTAACAAACATTTTTACTTACGTGACAAGAAGCGCTCAAATTACTATTAAATATATGTGAGTGTGGGTTGCTTATTTACTACTGTTTACATAGCTAACTGCAAAAAAAATGATATTTTACGTGTTCTTAAGTCAAATATATTGGCTATGAAAATAGTAAAAAAATCATTTAAGATTACACAAATGCACAATTGGAACCATCGCGCGGACGACGGATGACCGTACTTCACTTCACTCACTCACTCAATTGTCAATTTTCTGTCGTCTCCGTTCCGTTCCGCATAACAACAATTCACAAATATTAGATTATAGTGGTGTATTGTTGAAATAATGAAGGATGATGTATTGTCTAATCAAGTCTAATGTATTGATAAAGGAAATTATAATTCGTACCTGTCATTCGTTTTTTTATTCTTCGTATTTTATGATTAACTTAATTGCAAGTAGGGCTTTTAACCACGAGACAACGTAAAACGGAATGAAATATTTAAAACCTGTGCTGCCAACCCTTATTTCCGAATTAAATAGTAGTAGATTTAATTTTTAAAAAAAGGATTTGAAAAAGGGTGTTTAATTAGATTCTCCCAGCTTCATTTTATTTTTAAAACACCATTAAAATTATTTCAACACAATTGGATTTTTAGATGACTTTACCATGAGGGAAGTTCTCATGGTAAAGTCATCTAAAAATCACACTAATCTATAGGTACTATCGTATCACACTAATACAATGATATCATTGCACTAATATATAAAAGCGAAAGTTTGTGAGTGTGTATGTATGTTACTTCTTCATGCAAAAACTACTGAACGGATTTGGATGAAACTTTACAGTAATGTAGCTTATACATCTGAATAACACATGCTACTATTTGCCGCGATAACCGACATATACGCGGGCAACAACTAGTATAACATCATTTCATTTCAATTTTAACATGTAAAATCGTTCCATTCGATTTCCCCATTAAGGCTCGAGCTCGATCATTTTAAATTACTGTTAATAGGATTCTTTTCTTCAAATGAATAAAGTCACTTGTGTCATCCTGCTCATAAAAACTTAGTTTTTAAATAAATTATTAACTATTTTATTTAGAAAAGTCCCATAATAAAAGTTTATCTTGTATAGTGGTTGTCTTGATATACATAATTATGGCTTAATCCAAACGAATGGTATAACCAAGGTTTAACTAACTTAATGTTTTACCATTAAAATAAGTTTTGTTGTTAGGTATATAAATAAATATTTTCGGATATTTTACACACGACGCCATCTAGTTCCCAACTAATCAGAGCTTGTATTATGGGTACTAGACAACTGATATGAATAGTGAATACACAGTGGCGGATTTACATATTTGCCGCCAGTAGGCTATTAACTTTTGCCGCCCTTCTGCAATGCAATACCCATATTTGACCCATATTTCAAGCAATCATTCTACAGGGATTTGCGTGTAGTGTGTCGAAATCGAACCGAGTAAAGCTATACGGTGTTTGGGGGGAGGAGGGGGGATTGTGTTTCAATTGTGGCTCAGTCACCGTTATCGCCCTAATTGCACGGATTTAAAATTATCGTCGTCTGCGCCATCAGGCCCTTATTTCAGAGACTCTTCAGCCAAGCTAGGAAGCTGGGCTAAAGAGTTCGCCTTCAATCAGTTTCTGCGGGGGCTGAAAGTGGTTTAAGGCGTTGCCGTACAACACAGGTGGAACACACGTCCCCGTTTATGACCTTCTTGGCCGGAACCGATGAGAAGAACTTGGATGATGTTCCAACCGTCACGGATGCGGCGATAGAAGATAGGGCTACGGATCCGTTGCAAGACGACTGCCCCCAGATACAAAAGGCCTGTGTGTTGGTCCTAGGTTTCAACCAAGCCCGCCAATAGTTGTTTCAGCGCCCACGTGCAATGCCAACAAAGCTGATCTTTTTCTACGACAATGGACGACCGGTGATGTGGTTATGTCATACTGAGACCGATTAAAACCACACGCTCTCTAGCGTACTAATAGCCGAGGAACTAGATGCAACCCAGATAGGAAACTTCTGGTACTCTGATAGATATCGAGCCATATACGGGTTACAGATTTATTATTATTTATTGAGCCACGTGCAGACCCTGCCCTGTTCCCGGACGTTACTGACCAAGACTAAATCTTTCCCAGTCCCACTACGCCCTCTCCTTCACGAGTTCCACCTGAGTGTGAAAATTCCTACTAATAGCCGTCCCGATGATTCGCCTCTACTTGTCGCGTATTTTCTCCCGAGCAAAGGGTAAAAAATAGTTTAATTACCACGGAGTTTCAGAGTGCCTGACGCGACTATTGACATACTATTTAGAGGAACGTACCATCACGTATGGAGGCGTCGATCTATGTGGTGCAGTATTCCACAGGGTGCTGTTTTCAGCATCCTACTGTGGAACATAGAGTACTGCTGCCCCGCAGGAGACTTCCCACCCGGGCTGGGCGTAATCTGCTATGCCATTGACAGAGGTTACAGCCCGAGTGGCGACCTTTAAAGAGGCGGCCACCAGGGATTCCTCTCTAGTGATCGGGCCATGGACTTAATAGTGGCCCTGTACAAAAACGTAAGTCTCTTCATTTCATAAGTCCCGTCGTGATCCACCTTAAGTTGCCTCAATTGTATTCAATTCGGTCTTCGTACCGGATTAATCCCAAACAATGGAACTTGGTCTGTTTGACGAATACTTCTGACAGCTTGCTCAAAGGCTGGTGAGCACAGTGTCTAACTTTCGGCGAATTTTGCCCAATTTGTGTAAATCGAGCGTGGCAAGAAGGTTGTAAGCTGAATTCTCCGGTCGATAACACTATACGCTACCCCGGTGTGGACGGTAGCTCTGACCACCAGAGTATGGCACGCCTCTGGCTCCCTTAGTGTATTGTATGTATTAGAGCCATGCAGTTATCACATCGTGTCTACAGATGCAGCGTGCGCGTTGACCGGAATATCCATGTCGGATTCGTTCCGGGTAACGCAAGTTTTTTCCGGGCACGGTTGCTTCGGAAATTACCCGCACGCGGTTATTAGGAGTGAATTGAATTCCACATGTCCGGTGTACCGAGCCTATTTGCAGTGCCAGTGCTTGGGCATCGCAGTATTGGATATTCATTAAAGTTATCGGAGAGCATCTCACGTGGCTAACCGTGTTACGCACCATAGTCAGTAGCGGCAGATGTTTTACCTCCTTCAGCAAAGATGATATCGCGCAGAAAGAGGCGGCGGAAAGGACCAGGCATGAAAATTTCTACTCGAACCAAATTCGCCGCCGCCCGGTGAAAAGGGTGCCGCGGCGCATTCTAAAAACCTCATGCCACCCTCAGTGGTGATTAAAAAATGTTAGTCAAAATTACTAATTTAAATCGTAATTTTAAACTGCTATTGAGATGTTTAAAAACCCATATTTACTAAGATATATTTTACCAAGCGTTAAGAAAATTTTCTAATAGTATTAAAGTTAAGAGTATTAAATTCGGTGCATAATACATTGTTTCTTTTTTGTTAAACTGACAAGACTTCTTTTCTCCGTTTATTTGATAAAAATGTTTTTTTATTTCTGTATGTAAAAAAAATCGTCGAAATTTGCCGCCCCCTAAAATTCGCCGCCCTAGGCTCCAGCCTACTCAGCCTAGTGGTAAATCCACCGCTGTGAATACATATATACTTTTATTTTTTAAATACCATAGGTACCTACATATTATAGAGAGAAAACACCCAAACTCCAAAACAAATATTTTCAGATCATACAAACATTTGGTCCAACCCGGGAATCGAACCCGAGACCTCAAGCACAGCAGTCACATACATTACAACTGCGCCACTGAGGCAGTAAATAAACATGAAATATAGTAGGTAGAAAGAAGTAAATATTCACTAAAAGAGGCGTGGTAGTGAACACCTACACAAATGTAATCCTTCCTACATACACCTGTACATAAACTTATTTTATAAACTTCTGGTGTTACTGCTAACCTAGAGGTCCTAGGACAAATGATCGTTGTTCTGTTTCTAGGTGTATCTACAGTATGTGTGTTTTTAGTAATATTTAGGTATGTCTATCAGCACTTTGATTTACTCCTGGTACTACTGCCTCGGTCTAGGGGTAGACGTATGCGACTGCCGATCAAGAGGTCTCGGGTTCGAATCCCGGGTCGGGCTAGTGTTATTGAGTTTTTCTGATTATAGAAAACTTAATAACAGCTCGGAGTTTGGAAGTTGGGGTTCGAACCCCCGTGCCTCGGAGAGCACGTAAAGCTGTCGGTCCTGCGCCTGATTTCTCCCCGATCGTGTCGGTTACCGACCCATCGGATTATGAGAGAGAAGGAACAGAGAGTGCACCTGTGTTTGCGCACATACTTGTGCACTATAATATCTCCTGCGTAGTTGGCTGGTCTCCGTTGTGACTGGCCGCCGTGGCCGTTATGGGCTAAAAGGACATTCTATTCTTCTTTACTAATCAGTTTGGAATCAGACAGGTCATTTGATACATAAATAATCTATAAAAAAAACCATCCGTTTAAAATTACCTTTATTTTTCATATTAATATAGTTTTTTTTTATTAACTACACACAAAAAACTACTTACATATATTTTCTTACAATCTATTAACATTATCACAGTAATTTGCAGCTTCAAAACAATAATTTAAAAATGTACATACTGCATATGCTTTTATACTGTAAAATTGAGACAAAACCCTCTCTTTGAACTATACTACGCATTTCTCACGCTTATGAATCCAGCAATTACAAAATAATTTTTCAATATTGGAAGAGCCACGGCGTCACAGAAAACCGGTGTGAAATAGCGTTTGCGCTGTGTTCCACCGAGTGAGTGAGGATACCGGAGGCCCATACCCCAACCCCTCCCCATTCCCCAAAGGCCAGCAACGCACTTGTGGTGGTGTTGCGGGTGTCCATGGGTGTCGGTAATTGCTTACCATCAGGCGATACGTCTGCTCGTTTGTCGTGCCTGTTCCATAAAAAAAAAAAAACTTGATATAATGGTTCGTTGGTCGAGTTTTAATTCCATATCCTGCTTGAAAAGTTTTGCAAGCAAATTTTTTTTAAAGTTACAGGTTACAGACTGTTGGTATATAAAAGATTCAATTTTGTACTTCGCTAATAATTTACATTGATTTTAACAGTAGTATTCGTGAGTAAATTTATTGTTCAATAGACAGTTTTCACAACGAATTGGCGCCACAAGTTGACTGCGATATATAGTGTCTATCGTCTACAGTTGTACTGTGTTTTTAACCGACTTCCAAAACGAGGAGGTTCTCAAGTTGTTTGTTTTTTTTATGTATGTACACTGATTAGTCCGTCAATTGTGTACCGATTTTGTTTTTTTTTTTTTTTAGAAATGAGCTTCTAAGCGCCTGTTAGTATGAGGAATGGGTTATGTGTTACAAGTGGCACGCCTATCATCTGTAATAGGGTAGTTGACTGTATCGTAAATAAATACCGATGTCTCCTTAATTAATTATAATACTTACACTAGGTTAAGTCATTCTGTAACTAACAAAATACGGATGTATCAATAAGTACGAAATAAATAATTTGAATTGAATTGAAAAATTAAAACGATTATTACAAAACATCTCGGAAAATATAATGATTACAGCTTTTCATTTAAAACATTGAAATATATTGCTCAATCGAGTAGCCTAAAACAGTGAAGTCACAAGTTAGTCTTTTGTACATTTTTTTTATTTTATTTTTTTCTCCCCATATGGCAGGAGAACTTGGCTCGCACTTCTGTGCATTTGCCAGAGTCAAGTTTTATTTAGTTGGTATTTGAACGGTACGCTTTCATACAAAGTTATGGTTTTGACAGATGATAAAAAGTAACTGATTTGACTAAGGTGTGAACTACCCTATTACAATTTGTCTATGGGTGTATCCAAACAGTGGGTCCAGGTGCCCAAAGCTGCAATAAGAAGGAGGTGGTGTGCAGCTGGTGGACAGCGCGGCCTAGCGCCTGCGCCGGGGCTTGGGCGGCGGCGCCACAGAGACGCGCGCGTCCCGCAGCTCGGCGGAGAGCGCGTCGCTGGCCAGCTGGTGGACAGCGCGGGGCCTAGCGCCTGCGCCGGGGCTTGGGCGGCGGCGCCACAGAGACGCGCGCGTCCCGCAGCTCGGCGGAGAGCGCGTCGCTGGCCAGCTGGTGGACAGCGCGGGGCCTAGCGCCTGCGCCGGGGCTTGGGCGGCGGCGCCACAGAGACGCGCGCGTCCCGCAGCTCGGCGGAGAGCGCGTCGCTGGCCAGCTGGTGGACAGCGCGGGGCCTAGCGCCTGCGCCGGGGCTTGGGCGGCGGCGCCACAGAGACGCGCGCGTCCCGCAGCTCGGCGGAGAGCGCGTCGCTGGCCAGCTGGTGGACAGCGCGGGGCCTAGCGCCTGCGCCGGGGCTTGGGCGGCGGCGCCACAGAGACGCGCGCGTCCCGCAGCTCGGCGGAGAGCGCGTCGCTGGCCAGCTGGTGGACAGCGCGGGGCCTAGCGCCTGCGCCGGGGCTTGGGCGGCGGCGCCACAGAGACGCGCGCGTCCCGCAGCTCGGCGGAGAGCGCGTCGCTGGCCAGCTGGTGGACAGCGCGGGGCCTAGCGCCTGCGCCGGGGCTTGGGCGGCGGCGCCACAGAGACGCGCGCGTCCCGCAGCTCGGCGGAGAGCGCGTCGCTGGCCAGCTGGTGGACAGCGCGGGGCCTAGCGCCTGCGCCGGGGCTTGGGCGGCGGCGCCACAGAGACGCGCGCGTCCCGCAGCTCGGCGGAGAGCGCGTCGCTGGCCGCGCCCGCCTGCTGCAGCTGCCCGCGAGCCTCCACGAAGAACATCACGTCCCGCAGTTGCTCTTTCAGATCCGCCACCTGGTACCGACCAAGGTACTAGAGCCACGCTCATTTCAGCATCAACGGGCCGGCTCGGACAGAAAATGACAATTCGTGCTGTCGTGTTTCGTTAGTGAGTGCGAGACCGGAGGCCCAATGGCTATATTGTCTGCATTCGCAGAGAATATGGTGACCACCGTTCTTGGATTCTGCTTATGCTTTCCATCAGGCAGAGTAATCATTATGGCAAGGCCAAACATATAAAAAAAAAGATGACGATTTGACCTGCTAAGTGACTCTACTCTACCTGTTAAAAAGCAAGAGCAGAATCCAAGAGTGGTTGTCACCATATTCTTTGCGAATGTAAACAATGCACCATGGTGATCTATTATTTACTATTAATCCAGTCAACTTTACATGTTGCTTTATAATTTCTAACTTTCGGTTAAAAGACAGTCAGACTCTTTCTACCTACAAGTAAAATATTTTCTACTGTATTGATATCTCTAAAAAATATTCAGGGGGAATAAATTAAAGAATTTGAATAATAAAAAACCGGTGTTTTTCATTATTCAAATTCTTTAATACAATCAAAGAGTATCAATTTATTTAATTGTATCATAATTTTCAGAACATTTATGAAAAAAGTTCCAAAATACGAGTTATAAGGAATTTGAGATCAATCAAAAGCTTTAGATTATGTCGACCATAAAATATTAAGTGACATGAAATCTTCTCTAAGTTATGTTACTGTAAGGTTTCTACAGGGATTCATACTTGGTCCTTATCAATTTCTTGGCGTATTTATTAGCGATTCGCCATCGTATACTGAAATTTATCTGTTGAATAAACATTATTAAATTATATTATAAATTGAACATTCTATTACTACAGTTGAAATTATAGTTAGAAAAAAAATCCACGTATCATATCATATTTTGTAAGTAACCAAATAGCGTTGCAATTGGAGGAATCTACGTCAAACAGTGGACTGCGACAAGCTGGTGATGAAATATGAAAAATAGATTTACCTCCTTGACAAAATTTTCTTCCCGTAACTTAGCTCTCGCTTGCCATTCCGCTTGACTATTCGCTAAAGCGGCTGCAAGTCCCTTTTCTTCCGACAATTCGTTTTGTAACGTCGATAACCTAAAATTAAAAGAATGTAGTCTTATGTAGAACACACAGAAGCGATTAAGCCATCTAAAGGCTATATTACACAACTCGTTTATATCGTAACTAGCCGACCCACGCAACCTCGTTTGCGTCTCCTATTGCCCGTAGCGTGATCATTTTCCCCCGTTTTTGAAACATTTTTCATTGGTGCTCCGCTCCTATAGTTCGTAGCCCGATGATATATGGCCTACTAGTGCCTAATAGTAGCCTATGTGTTATTCTGATGTAAAGGCTATATTACTGTAAAGTTTCATCCAAATCCGTTCAGTAGTTTTTTCGTGAAAGAGTAACAAACATCCATCCATACTTACAAACTTTCACGTTTATAATATTAGTATATATAGCCTTCCTTGATAAAATCCAACACTAAAAGAATTTTTCAAATCGTACCAGCGGTTCCTGAGATTAACGCGTTCAAACAAACAAACTCTTGAGCTTTATAATATTAGTATAGATTCGTTTTTACATAAGAGAAGAAGTATGTAGAGGCAGGTACTGACTTGGTGGTGACCTGCTGCAGCTTCTTCTCCAGGTGCGCGTTGTCGCGGGTGAGCGTGGCGACGCGCGCGCTGAGCGTGGCGACGCTGGCCTCGGCGCTCTCAGCTCGCGCGCGCAGCCCCGAGCTCTCCGCGCGCTGCTCCTCCTCCAGCCTGCAGCACCACACCCACAGTTACTACTGACTCCTTCACGCGTCCTTTAACTACGTCATCTGGTTTCCTTGCGACACGCTTAACCCCGAGTCTGAACTTAGAACTTGGCGTAACCCCCTTCATTTACATTACGGTTGTTAAAAAAGAAAATAGAATTGTTTGGATACCTAACACTTTTCTAAATTCACTTCTACAAAAAAGAAGATAGAAGCATTTAACTTCTTCTAACTTAAGCTGTAGCTAAGCTGAGATAAAAAAACTTGTATTACAATATTTTCGAACATCAAATCTGATAACATTATATTCGACCCCTACCTAATTTTAAATAGAAAAAACATCCAACGAAAACTCTGCCAAAAAAACACTTAAAAGCGTAAAATAAACTGGTTCTTCATAAATTGCCTATACCTAATTCTACCTAAGTGACTATCGCTTAGACTTTTGTAATTGTTAGTTTGTATTCTTTTTGGCTTAGCACCGACTTCAAACAGATTTTAGGTACCTAGCACCCATTATAATACTACTATTTAAATGAATAAAGAATTAGGTATAGGCGATTTATGAAGAACCAGTTTATTTTACGCTTTTAAGTGTTTTTTTGGCAGAGAGTTTTCGTTGGATGTTTTTTGGAAGTCGGTTTTTTTTTATAAAAAGTTTTTATTTTTCAGTCTTTAGTGCAAACAATCGTAGGTAAGTAGCAAGTTGAACTATTTCATCAAATTTCATCATCAAGAATACAAATTAAGGTCTATACGTACGTTTAATATAAAAATCATCCTCTAATCCCTAACTGTGGAAGAGTTTAACCTTCTGTCATCAGCTCACCTAAATAACTTGAAAGTATACGACTGAAGGTTTTTAGATACGTATGTAATTGAAAGAATTATTCTCCAACTCCTAACCGTTGAGGAGTTGTACCTTCCACCTTCCATCATCAGCTTACCTAAATAATTTGAAAGAATACGACTAAAGGTAACATATATACATATGATATTTATAGATTTATCCTCCAGCTCCTAACCGTTAAGGGGTTGTGCCTTACATCATCAGCTTATCATCATAAAATGATGACTACCAGACGCAAATACCGGTGTAACTTCAGAAAATATACGAAAAACATAGTATGTGCCTATAAAAATTGAGGGTTTCTCTCGATTTCCCTGGGATCCCATCATCAGATCCTGATATGGTGGCAATGGGACCACCCCGGGAGTATACCCTTTCGAATCCAAAAAAAAATTCAAAATCGGTCCACAACTGACGGAGTAATCGGTGAACATACATAAAAAAAAAAAAAACATACAGTGGAACATAGAACCTCCTCCTTTTTGGAAGTCGGTTAAAAATCACTTCAAGAGGAAGGTTTTGTACTTCTGGAAGCAATTGGTTTACATATTAAGGCACGTCTCCACCAAAATTGTTGGCAATTTCAGTGTTTCTAACTGTTTGCAACATTTAAAAAAATCACCAACTTTTGTTTCCATTGTGTCTACACCGAGTTGCCAACATTTTGAAAAACATTCGAACTAAGCGTCACCACAGAGCCAATAAATATTTGTAACAAGCCTATTCTTTTGACGTTTACCGCCAAAAACGGAAACACTGTTCTCAACATTTGTTAACAATTTTTGTTGCCAACACAAGGAAATTACAGAAACTTTTGTCACCAACACGTGTTGACAGCACAAAAATTTACAACTTTTGTTCGGTGGAGACCCGGCTTTACCGGCAGACACTAACTTGCTCATCCTCTGCTCGTAAAACATGCGCTGGCTGTCAAGTTGCTGTGTCAGGATGTAAGTGAACTCCAGCTGCGCCGAGTCCAGCTTCTCCCCCCCACACGCCTCCTCGGACGCGAGCCCTCCCTCGGCAGCGACCAGTTTACCGTCCGCCTTGTTTTGGACCAAGCGATGGACGAAATTGTCACCTGAATAAATAAAAAAATTTACAAAAATAAAACCGACTTCAAGGTTCGACTCGATTTCTCTTGGATGCCATCATCAGATCTTAGGGTCCTTATCATGGTACCACTGTTGGAATATCTCCTTTCCCAATAAACACAGAATCATCTAAATCGGTTCACAAAGGACGAAGTTATCCGCGAACACACATTAAAAAAAAACATATATACGGTCGAATTGAGAACCTCTTCCTTTTTTAAGTCGGTTAAAAACAGAATTTACCACTTTCTCCAGTTTATTCCTATGCATTCTTTGCCAGCCTTCTTTTTCTAATCCTCAGACGACTGGATTTTTGTAGAATTTTTTTTTTTTTTTTTTTTTATGGAATAGACCGGCAAACGAGCAGACGTATCGCCTGATGGTAAGCGATTACCGCCGCCCATGGACACCCGCAACACCAGTGGCGTCACAAGTGCGTTACCGGCCTTTGGGGGATGGGGGGGGGGAGATAGGGGGAGGGGTTGGGATATGGGCCTCCGGTATTCTCACTCACTCGGTGAAACACAGCGCAAGCACTATTTCACACCGGTTTTCTGTGAGGCCGTGGTATCACTCCGGTCGAGCCGGCCCATTCATGCCGAAGCGTGGCTCTCCCACTTTGAAACTAAAGTAATAGAAAGTATAGTAGGTATTAATTGCACACACTCACCGGCGTAGTCCCATACGCGGTTGGATCCAAGCTGCAGGGCATACGTGTGGTTTGAAGCCAAGAAATGTTTCGCTGCGTGTCCACCCTCATACCTAAAACCGTATAGCTTATGTACAAAACAGTTATTTAAATGTTTATGTTGCTACTGCAATCCTAGTGGATTCTCTAAAAATTTTGAACGAACCTTAAAACCTGCAGTTTCTACACAAACTTATTTCAGTTCTGATAAAATCTCCATGGATTTTTTTTTTGTGTGGCCTACCGAAATGACTCTACTCTGCCTGATGGAAAGCACAAGCAGAATCCAAGAGTGGCGGTCACCATACTCACTGCGAATGCAGACAATGCAGCATGGCGACCCACACCATGGTGGCCTAGTGATGCTGCTGCATCTTTTAGTCCAGTCAACAAGTATGGAGCTTGTTGACTAGACTATTTGGACCTCTGGTCTCGCACTCACCAACGAAACACGACAGCACGATCGCTGTCATTTTACGTTGATTTTCTGTGCGAGGGTAGTATCGCCCCGGTCGAGCCGGCCTGTTCGTGCTGAAATCAGGGTGGCTCTACTACCTACTATATGGACTTACTACCATAATCTTTTACGAAAAAATAAGGGCTATTTGTAGGGCAATGTCTTATTATTAAATCGACTAAAAGCATAACTTTTGCCATATTGCTCAAAAATTTCAATAAGACCCGTGAACGGTTGTCGTTAATACATGTGGCAGTTCCTCAGAAAAACGCAGCCAAAACCTTGGGAATATATAAGACATTTATCAGACCCATATTGGAGTATGCATTCCAAATCTGGAGCCCATACTTTGTTAAGGACATTGAGATTGAGAGGGTACAACGCAGTTTCACTAAGATACCGCGATCACTGAAAGAACTACCATATGAAGAACGTTTGAAGATCCTCAAATTTACAACTCTAAAACAAAGTGTGGACAGGGCGGCAGTATAAGACAAATTGCAGGAGGAATTGCGCCTGTAACAATTTGCGTGCTTTCCATCATGCCACCCTGAGCGTGGTCATAGAACGGGTTTCACTGTCCATCCGCCACGAAGGTCTACCGTGAGAAAGTGATGTAAGTGTGGACCGGACATCGCCTCAATAAGAGTTTATTTATGGTGTCCTTGCTTTTGAAAAGTAGGCGCTAGGAGTAGTCTAGCTGGAGCTGTCATCTACACAAGTAGTTCCGCAAGGGTCAGTGTTAATACTCCTACACACTATGTCGGTTGCCTGACCGTCGGATATGTCGTGAACAACCCTGGTGGCAAAACTGGCATCTAATTGAATTGTTTGCCGTGCTAAGTAGCTACAGACCGAAAAATGATGTGACGGCGTCGGCGGCCTTATTAGGTATGCTAAAACGTTTACGGGAAATCGTTTATAGGATTCGTTTCAGCCCTTTAAGGCCGTTCCTGTGTAGAATATCGGCTATGACTGAGTGTGTAAGTAAGTGCCTTTTTTGATGGTGTCGCCGTCTCGAGCTATGCTCGAGACTGCGACACCATCAAATGTAAGACATGGTCATGACAACGTGGGGAAAGGTGCACTGTGAGACAACTCTGAGGGCCATGACCATAATTGGAGGCCATGACCGGAGGCCCAAATAGTCTAGTCAACAAGTTCCATACTTGTTGACTAGACTAAAAGATGCAGAAGCATCACTAGGCCGCCATGGTGTGGGTCGCCATACTGCATTGTCTGCATTCGCAGTGAGTATGGTGACCACCACTCTTGGATTCTGCTTATGCTTTCCATCAGGCAGAGTAGAGTCATTATGGCGGACCATACATAAAAAAAAAAAAAAAAAAAAAAAAAAAAAAAAAAAAAATTGTAATGTTCTAGGATGGCTCCAGTATCAAGGTCGTGTGGTGGCTTTGCAGAAAGCGAAGGGAGCCATCTGAAGCTAGTATTGTCTCGGAATTCTGCGACTCGAGAAATCGACGACCCGAAATCTCAACTCATGTGGTCCTGGTTGAGGAGCAAAAGGAAAATTTAGGCAAAGAAATCACAAGTAGGCGACGATAAGATCCGTTATGGTAGATTTGGTCAGGATCATACACAGAACTCTCTCATACCGGCTGACGCAGGTTTTCATCGAGAAAGGATGCTTCGGAGTCAGCTGTGTCTGATCTGCATGGAGCCAATGCCTGGGTGCCAACTATACTGGTGCAATAGACGAAACCATCAATTGCACCAAAAAAGAACGGCCTGGATGTTTTACTAAAGCTGCACTGTTCTATATCTGGGAAAGTTTACGCACTATGCGGCTAAAGTCGGCTCCATTCCGATACACCGCAAACCCCGGTGTAATAACAGCTCAAGAAGATTTCACATGGAAAAAAATATAGTAAAGATATGCCAACTGGAATTATGGGCGAGGGGGGCGCCGATGGGATGGTTGCCTAGGGCGCTCTTGATACTTAATCCGCCTCTGCTCTAAAGGATCGCAGAGATCGCGGTGACTTAATCGAAACATTTAAAATCTTAAAAGGACATTATGACCTTCAAGAATTGGACAGAATGTTCATACGAAGTGACAATACTCATCTGAGAGGCCACAAACTTAAACTTTGTACCAGCTTCTCGAACAACAATCCTCACTAACGATTTTTGAGCAACCGTGTAGTCGGAACTTGGAACCGGCTACCAGATGAAGTTATTTCTGCCCAAAAATGTAAACCAACTTAAGAATCGACTTGACGCATATTTGCATAAATCTAAGAGGAATAACTGATTGGAACCTCTCAAGATGCAGGCTTATATCAGTTGTTTCGACTGACTGACTGGTCGTCATCCATTAACGGCTGCCTGGTGGAGCATACTGTATACAGTCATCCTGTCGTTACGGCAAAGTTGATAATGGGTTGACATAATGCTAATGATCAAGTTGGATATGTGCTTAAAATAGTAAACTGACCTGCCACACCCAACATGTCCACATATCAAACATATCCACAGAGTACCAGCCTCCATGCCGTCGACAAGACCTTCCACAACGCCACTGATGTTATCTCTGGTCTCATCACCGTCTTCTTCTGTAAAAAGTAAAAAAAAAAACAAGTGTTTCAAGTAATGATACTTTCTATTCTCCCTTCATTACAAGTGCAATTAAAAAACTAGTTAATTCAATGTCTCTACCCTTGCTTACTATACTCTTTTACATATTGAGTTAATTGACAAACCTGCAACTGCAGCCCGTTCACACTGGAAACAAGTGTTACCACCCCTCGGCTCCGGAGTCTGCGCACACCTGCACACAGGGCATCTCGCATCCCTCCACCTCACAAGGCACTCGGAGTGGAAGGCATGAGCGCACTGAACGCTCAGCACTCCGGCTACGCTCTCATCCATGCGCTCCAAACAGACGGGGCATGTCGGTAGCTCGGTGTGTGAAGGAGGAGGTGTTCCGTCTCGAGCCCATTCTACGCGGGATACCCAAGCCATGTGGCACAGGGCGTTGGGCTCTAAACTACTATAGGGAACTCCATCAAAAGTTTCGTGGAACTCACGCGCTGCTTGATATGTGCGGAATCTATAAACCAGGAGAGAGTCTACATGATTACTAAAACCACTTCTTGTCTCATAGTGCGTAAATAAAAGACTTGAATTTTTGGTCCACTACTTATTACTGCCTATACATGTTAATAAACAGACTTACGTGAACAGAGCCATATAGTGATCTGGGGAGCCATCCCGCAGCACCCTGACATGAGCAATGTCTTGTTGACATGCAGCTGCAAACGCCAGTAGATCTGTGGCTCCCAGAGCACCAGGAACTGACAGTAGGCATAAGGTCTTGGCATCTGCACTTTCCTTCATTTCACTAAAATATAATAGAAGAATATTTAAAAAGACAGTGTATTTGGCTCGGAGTAAGAGGTGTTTTACGTTTTTGTCTCAGCGAGCACGTTAAGTCGTCGGTCTCGGCTGTCATAAACATCTGTGGGAATCGTTATAGGAAAGTCAGTGCCCAGAAAATTCAACTCGGTTCAGTTTCATTCAGTTAGTTGTCAGGGTTGATACCAGTCTCTCCATGGGAAAACTGACTTTCAGGTAAAACTAGTAGCTGACCCCTAAGTAGAACTTGGGATTCATAAAGACTAGCAAGAAAACAAACTCCCAATTTATCCCAATTAAAATTGTAGCACTACTTTTATTTCTAACTTGTTGTAAGATTAATATAATAAATATATTTATGACGGAAATTGCTTTCCTAAGTTTCTTTTTACTTACTTCTCTTTGTAAAGATGAATAACACCTTTTGTAACCTCTACAAGAGGATTTCCACAAAAGAAGCTTATGGTGTCATCATCTTCAGAAATACTGGTACTTTCAGGAGGGGAGCGCCGGGAGCTGGTGGGCAGAATACCGGAATCAGTGTTGGGACCTGTGAGGACACTGGCATACGTTTCTACTGTGATTGTTTTAGATTCACGAGCTCCTCTGTCCTTCTTCTTTTGTTCTTTGGCCGCTTCTGTGGAAAAAAATGTAGAATAGTTTTAAAAACAGAAAACAATTATGTGCGAGAGTGAACTTAAATAATGCTTATGAATTTATATGTCTTCTATAAAGGAGAATGAAAGATCCTGTACCGCTAGCAATATGTTATAAATGGTTATGAGATTTATACCGTTTATTAAGTGAATCATCCTAATTATTTCCTAATTATTATGTATAATATGTATGTATTTACCAAAAAAAAGTATATGTGTATTTATATCAGTTGTCTAGTACCAATAACACAAGCTCTGCTTAGCTTATTTTCATGTATCATCACTACATAGTATAAAATAAAGTCGCTTTCTCTGTCCCTATGTCCCTTTGTGTGCTTAAATCTTTTAAACTACGCTACAGATTTTGATGTGGGTTTCTTTAATAGATAGAGTGATTCAAGAGGAAGGTTTTTATGTATAATAAATGCATTATATACTATGGAAACACTGTTAATTTTCGAGGTTTTTTAATGTGATATAGCAAATAAACACATTTTTTGCGCTTACATTGCAAACGCTGGTTGCACCCTACGAGATAGATCAGCATAATGTACAACAGTATTGTACACCTTAAAAAGATCTACAAAGAAGTCCGCGACGGTATATGTCTATCTCTTAGGGATAACCCACAACAACCATTTTTGATTCCTTTCATTTTACGAGAAATAATGGCTTATTTACGACGCGATTATAAGCAATACAGAATGAATCCTTATACAATTAAGTAAATTAAATACATTGTGCATTTAATATGGATCAAAATGGTCCTTTACAGTATCTAAGTTAAATGAATATATTCGAAGATATTACAGATTTAAAATGCACGAATCGTGTCGTCGGTGGGGGCATCTGATCCACCCGTGCGAAGCCGGGGCGGGTCGTTTAGTTTATTATATTTTTAGAACTGTGCTAAAAGAATTTTAATTCTGCTCATAAAGTTGTTACAACTACATTCCTGTGTGTTCTAAACATGCCATGCTTAAAGTCTACTTAGTCTGAAAACTAGATGGCGTTGTGGGTCAGATTGCCAAAAAAGAAATGGGTCAAGAAAATTATATGCGAATGATTTTGATTTAAAAAATATTATATTACACTATCTTGTTTGCAATAATGACAACTCATTTGTGATCCATGTATTTTATTGAAATGTAAAAACTGGGAATTTAAAATGTTGCTGTTGGTGATGTTAGTAGCCAAATAAATACAAAAACAATCCCTACTATAAGATATGCCAGGCAGTACAAAAGTTCCATACAAACCTGCATTGTCCTTGTCTAAATATTTGCCAACTAATGTTTTACACCTACATCTAATTTATCATGCATGTATTGTACAACAACCTATTAATGAATTAATTAATTTCATTTGTCTAATTGATAAAATCTTACAATTAAATAAAATTGGAGTGTAATATTAAAATAACCTAATATAATAAATAAATTTGTAATATTAAAATAACCGCTTTTTACTAAATGCATATGTATACACGATACATATACCAAAATAACATTTTTTACAATTTTTGTCTCTGTTTTTTCTGGCTAATCTCTCACTCCATTGGACCAATTTTAACAGGACTGTCACTGGCAGCTAATGATATAAGGAGTCACTCAGGCAACTTAATTATGAACTAGCTTTGTTCCACTGTTATATACCCGGTAAATTTTATTTTCATTGTATTTATAGTATTTCATTACAATACCCATAGAATGAATATACATATATATCTCTCCTTGTTTTCTAGATTAGTTTTTGTTCCATTTAAAGCATAAAAGGATTACAGCTGGCCAAATTGTAGAAACTACAACCTATCTCCATAGGTTCTCTCCATGTATAAGTATTTATTACATTAGCATTTTTTTTATATCTATATTAGATTTGGAACTCTTATACTAATGAATCTAAAATTTATTTATTGATAATTTTGATTATTAAATGGCTGATTATATTCGTCTATGTTATCGATTGGTTTTATCCAGATATTCGTTCGATTTGCTTTGTCATTTTACTCAGGAAGTTACAACGAAAACGGACGATTACTTTTAATGGTAATAGATTAAATATTCTTACCCACTTCAGCGGAATTGTCGCCCATTTCGGGTAGATCTTCGTCGATTTCTACACGCAAAACGCACAAAGAGACGGACATTTACAATCAAATAATTAGTTCAAAATAAAGAGGAACAATTTGTTGATTTAGTCTTTACATAACTTTGCTCGAACTTTATATCATTTTTAATAAAACGCAGTGAACAAATCTACAAACTCTGGAATTTTAACACACACAGCACAATTGGATGCAAATCAGATGCTATTGGTAACAGATAAATAAAAATATTATGGAGTCAGGAATGGATAGAAAACTGAGATAACAAATGCGAAGAATCTATTGCCAAAGAGAGATGCAACAAAAACTCCAATGAAGTCCAATCCAATGGCTGCGATGACATTGACACAACAGAAAAGAAAATGTCTAGTCAGCTTTTCTTTTTTTAACTACTCCTATGTGTGGATCCTAATTCTTCTAAACAATTTCATCAATCATGTTCGATCAATATGTTTACACCTGTTTTAATTTAAATAGTGTAAATAACAAACAAAAAATGTATTGCGATTATTGCGAATGCTTCGGAGATCACTTGTTTCTGATCCGAAAGAAGCCAACACCTGAATGCCTCCACTGCAACGGCCAGACCCTAGAGTCCCTAGACAAACGGCGTTCTCCACAAGCTGCCAAAGTACCTGGCGTACGTGAAGCAGAGACGTAACCTCTCGTTGCGGCCATCAAAGTGGGAATTCTTTCTTCACTAGCATGATTGCGACCATGTTATAGAGCGAAGCGCGAGGTCAACTCCGCCGTCTCGCTCGTTCGCCTTCTGTTTACGAGCAAATTATGATTGCAAAAGAGACAGCAGAATATGAGAGAGAGTGGCTAAGAACCCTTTTAGGCTTAAGAATGGAAATGAAAGTAACTGAGCAATACAATGAAGTCATGAAAATTGTATAACAAAAGTCCAAAATAGGATCAACAGTTGAATGCATAATTTTAGCAGTTGTTGAATTTTAAAAAACCAAATCAACATGTCAGAATTAAACATATTTTAATCAAGATTTATGAAATAGCATTAAAGATGAAGAAGAAAAGTAAAAGAAGAGTTTCAGTTTGTCATCAATCAAACGCACACGGTTCTTCAGGTACCTACCCAAAAGTCAAAGTTAACCCCTTTCTTCATTGTATTTCTGACATTTGTGAAGTGAAGACGTGTTGTGTGATTGTGTGTTGTATCCGAACTACTGTACTGTCCGGTAGTAAAACAAATGGGATTATGTCGAACCATGTCGAACTGTCAGTGTACATTGCGTATTTGTTACACAGAAACTTAGTGTACCGTAATTGAAATACGCAATTGGAAATAAGATTAATCAAAAGTATTTCTAATTAGATCGGAAATATAAGTTAAAGAAAAAATATTCAATATGGCTACAGATCATACGACGTGAGCTGTCAGCTGTAGTAACTTTTGTTTCTTTGTGTTTATTACGCCTCTAAAAATGTTATGATTATCACTTACTCGCGAATATGGGTGCGAAAGACTCGAAACCATCTTTTATATCATATGAGGATGCAGTGAAACGAGGTACGCGTGGTGTTCATAGTCGATATAAGTGCGTTGTAGGAATGTGATGAATATCGGTTTATTTTATTTGCAGTGTCTGATAGTGAATTGAGACGTATACGGGAAGCATTCAAGAGATGTGCCGGTGCAAACAGTACAGCCTTGAGTTTGGAGGCGTTTGTCCACGAAGTGCTGTGTGATGGAGTTCCGTACGAGGTAGCGGAGTGGCTGTACCAGGCCTGCGGCGGGACGAAGAGAGGCATAGCCTTTAGGGAGCTGTTGTGCGGCATCGTAGTGCTCACGAAGGGTAACATCGAAGAAAAAATAAAGTGAGTAAAATGTCATAACTGTCCATTGTTAGTTGTAAACAATTACATCACTATAAATAATGTACGACAATTTACCACCGCGAATTTTCTACTCACAGTCACTTTACGACGGATATAAACATTATCTAGTGAATCAGAATATTAAGTAGGTTTGAATAATTACTGTCGCAATTTTTAAATTGAATGCAGTAGGTAGGAGAATTGAGACTCATTATCTTATTAGGAGTATTATCAAGTTAAATTATAGGTTTATAGTATACATGTACATATAGTCTTGTTAGATTGCTTCTGTTATTTTCCTTTCATGAAGAATGTTTATATTTTCTTGTCAGTTTTGTTGTTTGGCCAGTTCTCTACATCTAAAGATATTGTAGTTAGTCTGTTTTGAGTACAATTTGATTCTATACTAGCTGTTGCCTGCGGCTCCGCCCGCGTGTATGACATTTATTGCTGCAAATAGTAGCCTATGTGTGATTCTGATGTATAACCTATATTACTGTAAAGTTTCATCCAAATTCATTCAGTAGTTTTTGTATGAAAGAGTAACAAACATCCATCCATACAATCTATCTGTGGTCTTGTGGTTTCCTTCTCTTCACAATATTTTTTCGAGGAACCCTAATTCTTTTCCGAGATAAAGTACCCTAAATGACTTATATATTACAACAGTAACTATAATCTGTTATCTGCTAATGTACCTAATAACAGTTAATGTTTTATAGAAATCGACCCACCCATTCTAGATTATCCGGAACAATTAGACAGATAAAAATCTTTGAATTTGATTTGCATGTTTAGTATGTTTAGATGCATCCTTTAAAAAGCTGTTATTATACTTGCAGATTTTATTTATTCATAATTGGTATATTCATTAAAAAAACTAAAACTATTATTTTAATTCCACAATCTTTACAAATTTGCTAATCAAACTAGGTATAAAGAATGTCCTTCAATGATAAAATATGAGTTTTTTATTAGGTCTTAGTAAATGTTCATCATTCTAGGTATATCTATATATATAAAAGCAAAATACCACTCACTTATTAATCACGAAATCTCAGAAACTATAACATCTACAAACTTGAAAATTGGCAGATAGGTACCTTATAGGGTGTAGACATCCGCTAAGAACGGATTTTACTAAACTCCACCCCTAAGGGGGTAAATCAGGGGATGAAAGTCTGCGTGAGCGAAGCTGCTTGCAAAAGCTAGTTTACTATAGAAATGAGGTATCATTTGGTGCTTTTAAGAGTAAATTTAAAATAATGATAAAATAATTTAACACTGAGTCTAAATAAATATAACCAATCAAGGTTACTGCTGTGTTTTTTTATGACTTCTATCAAAACACTACATATTTACTAATGAAAGTACTTAAACTTCAATATAATATAGCATTGAGTTGAGCAAAATGTAGTAAAGAAAGTTTTAAAAATGGAAGTTGAGGGACATAAGAGTTGAGGACGACAAAAAAATGGATGGAATCTTTGTACTTACCCCTTTTTACAAAGATTATGCGAATGAAGGAGGAAAAAATTTGGTACTTTTAAAGTTTATATGGAAGAGGAGTGCAGAAATCTAAAAAAGTTTATGAACTTTTCATAATTCATGAATTATGCTTTAATTTCGACCCTTGGGTGACCACTAGTAAAATGTAAATTCGGCAAACATCTCTTCTAATATTATAAATGCGAAACGTTGTAAGGATATGTGTGTGTTTGTTACTCTTTCACGCAAAAACTACTGAACGGATTTGAATTAAACCATACAGTAATATAGCTTAAACATCAGAATAACACATAGGCTACAGTTATCGCGATAATCGACATAAACGCGGGTGGAGCTGCAGGCAACAGCTAGTATAATGATATTAGTAAGGCTTATTATTTTCCAAATATTGATAGCAAAATTTATTTTTGTTTTATTAGTAGAGTTAGTTTCAATCTAAATAGGGATGTTAGTTCTGTTAGTCCTAACTACTTTATTTAGACACCTCTGTGTGTGTAGTCCTCATCCAACATATTCCATATCTTCTTGTCCCTCCCTGCCTGTAGCCAGCTTCTTCGGATTAGCTTTTATTTAATCCTATGATATACTTATATGCTGACATATAAAATGGCAATGAAACAAATATGTTAAGTGGATCACTGCCCCACTTAATATCTGTACACAATGAGATTGCAGTTTTTACAAAAAGTGTTTTGATCTAAGATTCTAAATTTGTAAACTAAGCAATAAAACATGCACGCTTGTACAGCATTAGCATTTTTAATTAGAATACTAATCACCTGCGTTTCTCATTACTAGTGGGTATTAAATATACATAATGAGCATAATAGAAACAATTTATTGAAACGCGGGTTAAATATAAAGTTTTAGTATTTTTAACCGACTTCAAAATAGTTATCAATCTGACTGTATTTTTTTCTTTTTTTTATGTTTGTTACCTCATAACTTTCGACTGAGTGAACCGATTTTGATGATTGTTTTTTTATTTGAAAGCTGGTGCTTCCAATGTGGCCCTATTTCAATTTGGTCCTCTTCTTGCAGTTGGTTTTTTTGTTAAAATTTGTGATTATTACTAAGTAATACAAATCAAATTGAATCATCGTCAGCCTATCACAGTCCACTGCTGGACATAGGCCTCTCCTATTCCACTCGGTTCAATCCTAAAATTGAAGTGTCTGTTTGTAATATTAAATTAACAGCTTTTCATTAAATGCATATGAAATTATACATTATGTGGTACTTACATCAATAAAAAATTACCTAATTATTAAAAAAAAAATCTGTGAAATTTGTGTCAAAGAGTAACAAACATCCTTATATATCCTAGGAGACTTAATTTTTCATTTTAGTAGTTTATATTGATGATTATTTTTCTAGACAGCGTGTCCAGAATACCAACATAAAATAATATAACAAAATGAGGGTTTCCCTCGATTACCCTGGGATCCCCTCATCAGATGGGATACCCTTTCGAATACAAAAAAAAATTTTCAAAATCGGTCCACAATTGACGGAGTAATTGGTGAACATACATAAAAAAAAAACATACAGTGGAACATAGAACCTCCTCCTTTTTGGAAGTCGGTTAAAAACTATATAAAATAACAGATAACTACCATTGAGCAGGGGCAGTAACTAAACAATGGCTACATTATTATAAAACAAAGTCCTCCGCCAGATGTGTCTGTCTGTTCGCGATGAACTCAAAAGCTACTTACTGCACGGATTCTTAGGCGGTTTTTACCAACAGATAGAATGATTTTTGAGGACGGTTTTCGTAAAAGTATAATTACTAAAATTTTTAAGTAAGTAAGTAATATAACGATATTTGTTGAATGTTGGCTATATATTATTATATTTACCGTAAACAATCCGTGCGAAGCGGGAGCGGTTTGCTAGTTTATTTAAGTAATAAACATGTTTTACATTGTTTTGTTTCGAGTCAGAGTTAGCTTCTTTAAAGAACTAAGTAATGGAGTTCAATAATCTAATTAACGAAGTTCACAAAGATTTAGATATTTTTTCGTGTCCATTGAGTGTACTCGCAAAATGTCTTGTAAATTTAATTTGTTACAAGACATAAAAGTTGCAATACTTTGTTTTATATTTTTAATTTTAAGATAGATTGTTATTTTTTTGAGTTTATATTTCGTTACTGTATATATGTTTCTTTATTCATTTGTAAAGAAATAGACATAATATTAGAAATGTAAGTTAACCTCTCTATCGCATTAGGGCAACCTGTAATGATAGTGAAGGTGATATTGTAATAAATAAATAAATAAATAAAAATAAAAAATTGCATAGTAACATGCCTAATAGATATTATGTTGACAAAACTTAAATTGCGTTCTCTTGCATGATCATCAGTTTGTGGTATATGTTTGTGCAGCAAATCGTGATGTTTTTGAATCGATTGATATAGAATTTCATGACATTTGAAATTCATCATCACACATTCTGCGAGGCCTTATTCCGAAGGCAGAGGTGTTAAATGCTTTCGCGATATTTTTTATGGTCAACATCGAACATCGGATTACTCGCAGATCGTAAAAAGTGCATTAAGTCAAATCGGAATACAGGCAAACATAATGCAGTTGGTCCATTAGACGAAATTCAAATCAACTATAATTTGGTAGGTAGTATGAATTGTAGAGAATTTGTGTAGATTGTGTACAAATATACTTATTTAACGAAACTTCACGCAACTACCACAATGTAATAATTAAAAAAATAAGTAAATAGAAACTTGTTATGAAATAAAACGTTTCCAATTTGTGTATACTGTATACAACGTATCTATACTTAATATTATCAAGCTGTAGAGTTTGTTTGTTTGTTTGAACGCTCTAATCTCAGGAACCGCGTGCCTGATTTGTAAAATTCTTTTAGTGTTAGATAGCCCATTTATCGAGGAAGGCTATAGGCTACATATCATCACGCTAAGACCAATAGGAGCGGAGCACCAATGAAGAATGTTACAAAAACGGGGGAAAATTATTACGCTACGGGCAAACGAGGTTGCGTGGCTCAGCTAGAATTAAATACAATTCCTGTCTTGCAAGCTTTTCAGCAGGAAATCAGCGACATAATATAAGATAAAATTTTGTGCGAAGCTGATTTGTAACTAATTAGTTGATCTGCGCTCAAATAGTTTTCGGGAAAAGTGTAAAAACTGTCGGTTTGGTATATGGGGGAGCTAGGTTCAAGTTACGGCAAACAAATCTTCAAGAAAAGAGCTTGGTCCAACCTTAAAGGCTGGCAAACCTAACTTTTGAACGCGGTTCATAGGCGGCGGTAAGCTTTCTTGTTTGCCCGACATAAAAATACGTTCTAGCTATTTCATTATTAAATTCTTATTGATATGTTTCTAGAACTGCTCAGTTGCAATTGACCGGATTGTATATTTATATTTTGTTGTTTCGCCGCTATCTTTACGTGACGCAAGTAGCATAATTTTGTTTTGCACTGTGTTACAACTACAATATCAAGTGTCATTTTTATTTGACTTTGTTTCCGCCCTACGTTGATAAAACTCGAATTCTCGAATAATAGAAAAAGAAAATTAAAATCAATGTTATTTGTTTATAGCGATACTAAACATATTAAATAGAACAGGTTTTTTAACTTTAGTACCCTTTTATCTAGATTTCCATAAAAAAACATGTTTCCTCGGATTAGAAAAAATACTTGTACGCAGGCGAAGCCGTATAACGTCTATGCAGTGTCATCAACCACAAATGTAAATAAATACCACAGTATGGCTTCACTCAGCAAGTGATATCTAAATCTTCTTGTTTTGTAGTACCTAGGCAGTTTACGTTTTCATTACGTACGTTTTTTTAGTTTTTTACAAGGGAGTATAGCAACGCTGATTTCAGCACGAACGGGTCGGCTCGTACTACCCTCGCACAGAAGACCAACGTAAAATGACAGCGTTCGTGTTGTCATGTTTCGTTGGTGAGTGCGAGACCGGAGGCTCAATCATGCAGAAGTATTACTAGGCTGCCATGGTGTGGGTCACCATGCTGCATTGTTGCATTGTCTGCATTCGCAATGCGTATAGTGACCACCACTCTTGAATTCAGCTTCCATTAGGCAGAGTAGAGTCATTTTGGCAGGGCCATACAAAAAAAAAATACCGTCATGTTTAGTCGTAATGGTCAACAGTCTTTAACAGTCCACGGTTTGACATTGGGTCTCCGTAGAAAGGAGACTTTAGCCGACCACACTGGCCAGTCGGGTTGTGGTATAGGGTTTGGTTCAGTTGTTATTCACTTTGCAGTGAAGTAGTATTACGTAGTTTTCTCCCTTAGTTATCTTTCACGGCAACCATGGGATGAATAGGGGTGGTATCACTCTGTATTCTTAATCCGTCATAAAGTCATCAGGCAGAGAGATTGTCATGTTTAGATAATGTTCACTCTGAAATATACATTCAAATAATGCGTCTGAATATGCGTTAAGGAGAATTCATAATAAGAACAGAACTAAGAATCATCATCAACAGCTTTTCAAAGTCCACTGCTGGAGTTAGCTCTCCTTAGAAAGACTTAAATTAAAATGTGGTGTGTGAGATAGCCATACATTATTTAACTGCCTCGTTGGTCTTGCGGTTGACTTATGCGACTGCCGATTAAGAGGTCTCGAGTTCAAACCCGGGTCGGGCCTAAAGTGTTAATGAGTTTTTCTGATTATAGAAATACTTAATAACAGCTCGGAGTTTGGAAGTTGGGGTCTGAACCCCCGTGCCTCGGAGAGCACGTAAAGCTGTCGGTCCTGCGCCTGATCTCTCCCCGATCGTGTCGGTTAACCGTCCGATCGGATTATGAGAGAGAGGGAACAGAGAGTGCACATGAGTTTGCGCACACACTTGTGTACTATAATATCTCCTGCGTAGTTGGCTGGTCTCCATTGAGACTGGCCGCCGCACTATGGGGCGGTAGGGTCATTTTCATGTCAAAAATCTATAACTTCGCTGCCTTAAAAGCTGAACGCCTGATTTTTTTATGTGTTAAGTTAGATAACTAGGCTTTTAAATAAAATTCACTTCATAATGTTATACTTACATGTTGTTTATATGATAAAAAAAATGAAAATACAAACTTTGCTTAATTTTACTTTTAACATCAAATTTTTCTCTTATTAAAACCTAAATTAAGATTATGTTTAAAAAAAATATTAAGTATTATTTTACATAATAAATTTCCTCTATAACTTCTAATACTTCATCAAAAAGTTTGAGGGATTTCCTCTAATATGGTTTTCTGAAACTCGTTATATATGGATCCAAAGTATACAAAAGAGCACTTTCTAGCATTATGAAGACTATATCTCTTATAGACTTTATTCCGTGATTCTCGAGCATCCTCCGATAACTGCCCAAAAGGCATCTTCTGACTGTATTACCGTCATTCGTGTTGCCACTAGACAAGCTAGGTGTATTAATATTTAAACCCAATTCTTCTCTGAATCGTTTTTGCACGTAAGTTTTCTTTTCTTTTTTATTATCTTTGTGTTCTTATGTCTTGGCAGACCATTTGACAAATCTTAAATTGTAGGAAATATGCAACACTAATTCCATAAATCTGATCCAAAATGTAATGTTGATTGACCAAATTGATACCTAAGCACTTTTATTAGCAGGCTTAGATGTTACTTTTTCCAAATTGTTTATTTCCGTTGGTTTTGCACCACAAATATTACACACAGAACTTGAAGAGGTATCTGTAATAACTTGAGTTATCTGTTCGTCAATCGTTGTTAAAATCATTCATGCATTATTTGGACGTCTTCATTATTTTTATTCAAAAAAGTAAGCGTTAGAGTGATAATTATATTACTAATATTATCAACTGTACTTTAATTTTTCTCGGGAGTTTCTTAAGAGAAACAAATAAAATAGGTCGACAAAATTTTATCGATGAAGACGAATTTTGCAACAAGGTTTCATTACTGTCTACATCAATAAGCTTCAGAGGCACAAAAGAACATATAAAGAAATTGGAGTCAGAAATCTATTTAATTTCTTCCAATAATATTTGCTTATATTCACTCTGACCACTATATCCGTCACACCCCCATTTAGAATATAATTCAAGATGCATGGAACCGGTTTTAAAGACACCGTAAATTTTTTAAATCCGGGCTACAGTATGATCCAAGATGTCTACTTAATGTATTTTAGCATTGATATGTAAAATTTCGATGATTGATTTTTGCTGTATTAGCATCAGCATGTCGTGAAAATTGTATCGAATGTAATCACTAATATTATTATATCATAATTTTCACTGTTGATCAGAACAAGACATGTTACGTCTGGTACAAACGAACTCTGCCGTGATACCACGATTAAGACTTGTATTAAAAATGAAATAATCCAATAATCACTGTGCATATTGACATGAAAACATACTACATATTTATAGTCAATTGATGATGGGGGACGTGTGTAAATGAAAACCGTAAAAACCAATAAACTCTCTCTCTCAAGGAACTCTCATGAGATTTTAGTTATCAACCCTATTCTTATCAAAAACGTAAATGGGAAACAATACATTTTTTAAATCACACCCGCAATTAATAATACATACAATACATACATCTTGTGCAGATTAAACAGTTTAATTGTAAGATTTTGCGTCATGTCGAATTTTGTCAAAAAAAACTCACGCAACGAAACTGCAAAATAATTTTTGTTTGCCGTTAAAGAATATAAAATTACCTATTAAATAAAATAAATTGTAGACTGGCGGCAAATAGCGCTAACATTCATACCTCCAACTGAAAGTAAGATAATGTCGAATTTTGTCAAAAAAAACTCACGCAACGAAACTGCAAATAATTTTTGTTTGCCGTTAAAGAATATAAAATTACCTATTAAATAAAATAAATTGTAGACTGGCGGCAAATAGCGCTAACATTCATACCTCCAACTGAAAGTAAGATAATGTCGTATTTTGTGAAGAAAAACTCACGCAACGAAACTGCAAATAATTTTTGTTTGCCGTTAAAGAATATAAAATTACCTAATAAATAAAATAAATTGTAGACTGGCGGCAAATAGCGCTAACATTCATACCTCCTAAGATAATGTCGAATTTTGTCAATAAAAACTCACGCAACGAAACTGCAAATAATTTTTGTTTGCCGTTAATGAATATAAAATTACCTATTAAATAAAATAAATTGTAGACTGGCGGCAAATAGCTTTTTGTAACAAAAATTGTATGCAAACTTATAAATTATACATTAATTATTAAAGATCCATTCTTAAGCTACAATATAAGATATCTTAGACTTTCCCTATTAAACTTTTGCAAAAACTATTTTTGACATGCTTCTCTTAGGCGCCACGCCGCCCCATAGTGCGCCGTGGCCGTGATCGGCTAGGAGAACATTATTAGTACTAAAAACTATAGGTAAGTACTAAGATATTATGTAGGTACAGTCCAATACCAACACGTTTAATTGGATTTTGTTTTTTTATGTTGACTTTGAGGACGTAATCATTTTGGAAAAGGAACTAAAAGGAGAACAAGCGCTAAATCGCAATATCTAGATGATCATTCAACATACGAGGTCTATCGTCCTTAATTCCTGCGTCAATTAGATTTTGTTTATGGGCACAAACCCCAGATCCGGCGCGAAATTCGCTATGTACTTGTGTACGATGTTCAATTGACTGTTCCGGGTTTTGCAGCACCGCTCTTTTTAACATAGCTTGCGTACGGATGTATGCTGATTAATTTTACGTCCTTTCCTTGGTCAAAATTCGTGTCCAGTGGTTACTTGGCCATCATATTACTCCAATCGGCAGAACGGTTGACAATAAGATAATCACGTAATGTGCACCATAGGTCGAATAAAGTACGGAGTAAGATGTTTTTTTATCAATATCAGTACATATTGATGAATGCTATCTTCCATGGTGATTTGTCAAAAAATCAATTCAAAAACGTTATATTAGTTTTATAAAATGAAATAAAAGACTGCATTAATATATCAGTTTGATACAAAGCAGTTTAAACCACAAGTTCACTTGAATTATTGCAAATAACTAGCTGTTGCCCGCGGCTTCGCCCGCGTGTATGTCGGTTATCGCTGCAAATAGTAGCTTATGTGTTTGATGTATAAGCTATATTACTGTAAAGTTTTATCCAAATCCGTTCAGTAGTTTTTGCGTGAAAAAGTAACAAACATCCATCCATCCATACTAACAAACTTTCGCGTTATTAATATAGGTAGGATTTTTATCGATATAAAATCATGATACAAACTGTATTGGTACCTGAATAGTTTTATTTTCTTTACCTCACATAGAACTTTTATATATTTTTATAAATCAGTTTAAATAAAATAAAGGGGTTAAGACAATTATGTGAAAACTAAAAATTTAGTGTAGCGCCATCTGTAATGATTTATTTATTTCGTGAACGAAAAATGTAGTCTAGCGCCATTTTACAAATAATACACACACGTTTTACTATTAAAAACTTATTTAAGTATTTATATATGTACATAAAATATAAAGTGTTTATATGAGCTTATTTCGACATTTGACATCGACCGGGTCTGGCACCGCTCGCTTCTTTCCAAGCTCTCGGCACTCGGTCCGCCTCCTAGACCCTGTCACTGGATTGACGCTTTTCTTCATCAGCGCCGCATTATGGGCCTTTGCGACGGCACGGCCTCTGATGTTCTGGATGTAAACGCTGGCGTACCTCATGGTTCAGTCCTGTCGCCCACACTATTTCTTCTGCATATCAATGACATGTTAGCTCTTGGCAACATACATTGCTATGCAGACGATAGCACAGTTCATGGGCGATATTTTTGACACCGTTCAGCCAAGCTGGCAGACGTTGAGGAAAATCGACAGAAGCTTGTCGCTGAGCTCGACCGGGTTTTGAACCGCATTTTACAATGGGATGATAAGAATCTGGTCGAGTTCAACGCTACGAAAACACAGTTGTGCGCATTCTCTACCAAAAAGTCTCCATTCCTTTCCCTCCCCACTTTTCAGAGCACTCAACTGCCACTACGGGGTAAGCTCGGTGTCCTGGGCATGGATATTTGCCGGGATCTCGAGTACTGTTCTCATCTTTGTGATGGATTCGCGCAGTATTTGCTTGATGCTTTCGATCGGTTGCAATGGCAAACAGTCCGCTTTACCAACAGTCCCGAAGCCACCGCGTTCCTTGAACCTCTGCAGCTGCGTAGAGATATCGCCTCTATAGCAGTCCACTACCATCTGTATCATTGGAAGTATTCTGAGGAGCTCTTCCAACTGGTCCCCCTTCTCCCTTCCTCTGCAGAATAACATGTTCACTCTCAAACCAAACGGTTTGGTTCATCCTTCCTGTGCTGAGCAGCTAAAAACTGGAACTCACTACCAGCGCACGTGTTTCTCTCCCACTATGATCCCGGGGCCTGTAAGTGGGGCGTGAAAAAGCATCTCACTAAGCCGTCATAGTGTAGGACGCAATACTGCATTGTCTGCTTTCCCAGTGAGTATGGTTGCCCCCACTGTTGGATTCTGCTTGAGTTTTCCATCAGGCTGACCATAGTCACTTTGGCAACTTCAAATAAAAAAAGTAAAATTTTAATAACTACGTTTTTTCTTTGCCATATTTTGCCAAAATATGGAGATTTTGCGTATTTGATATACGTGAGTATGCTGCCCATGAGAAAAAAAAACTGTATCTTTAAGCATCTGTCCTTGGGTTTTGATAATATTGTTATTAGAAATACTGTTTTCAGCGGAAACTGCATTCTTTTAAATTAAAATGTCAAATAAGTTGGAATTATTGGAATACGGGGAATTAAAACATTATCTTCTTTTGCCATTCCATGCGTCATGATTGTAGCTTTTACAATGTTGTACCCCAGTTGTGTAATATTTAGCCATGTACTATTACATTGCTTTGGCGCTCAAGATACCTCATTTAATAGTACTGGAACATTAACTTGCAGCCTCAACTTATGGGTAGGCACTCCTGATATTTCTAAAGACTTTAAGTATTCGACAACATGTCCCTCCACGCCTGACATGATCCGTTCGTTTAATTGATAACTATCTCATTAGTCAGCTGATCAGGATCGATATTATTTACATTTTTATTCATATCTAACCAACAGCTAGCTTATAATGACGATACTTCTGTAGAGAATTTTAAAGTTAAGAAACGCTGTTAATTAATTATATTAATTTGGCTTATTTATTTCTATTAATATAATGAACATACAAATCAGATTAACGAATATACACTTAATATCTTAATATTTAATTTTTATATATATAATATCATCGCTATCATTGTTAAGTCTTCTTTGAAAAAGTGAAATATTTTTTATGATTGTGACAGCCTTGTTTATTCATTATCAAAACGCCCGACGTAGGTAACGCGCAGGCGTGTGGCGAGTGAACTCCCAGAACAACCTTTCATCCCCCTTTTAAACCCCTTACAACCCCTTTTTCGCATTAAAAAGTAGCCTATGTCCTTTCTCAGGCTCTAGACAATCTGTGTACCAAATTTCATTCAAATCGGTGCAGCGGTTTGGCCGTGAAAGCAAGACAGTCAGACAGACAGACAGAGTAACTTTCGCATTTATAATGTTTTTCAATGTAATTTTTTTTCAAATTGGACCAGTAGTTCCTGAGATTAGCGCGTTCAAACAAACAAACAAACTCTTCAGCTTTATATATTAGTATAGCTGACCCACGCAACGTCGTTTGCGTCTCCTATTGCCGTAGCGTGATAATTTTCCCCCGTTTTTGAAACATTCTTCATTGGTGCTCCGCTCCTATTGGTCTTAGCGTGATGATATATAACCTATAGCCTTCCTCGATAAATGGGCTATCTAACATTGAAAGAATTTTTCAAATTGGACCAGTAGTTCCTGAGATTAGCGCGATTAGCTGACCCACGCAACGTCGTTTGCGTCTCCTATTGCCCGTAGCGTAATAATTTCCCCCCGTTTTTGAAACATTCTTCATTGGTACTCAGCTCCTATTGGTCATAGCGTGATGAAATATATATATATATCATCACGCCTATAACCTTTCTCGATAAACGGGCTATCTAACACTGAAAGAACTTTTTTAAATTGGACCAGTAGTTCCTGAGATTAGCGCGTTCAAACAAACAAAAACTCTTCAGCTTTATATATTAGTATAGATGCAGTTATTATACTCTTCTAAGATCTAATACTCATAATCAACAACACATTTATTTGGATAAAGACTAATATTAGGTATTATGTTGATAAAAACTCTTTGACAAATAACTCAATAATAGGTACCAACTCTTAGCGTCTTATACTCGTGATAACTTCTAAACGAAATGTCCGAATGGGGTGAAACAAAAAGTATTTTACTTCTACATAAATACCCTTGATAACATAATGCTTTATTTGGATAAGGATTAATATTACGATACACATTTAACGTAGTTTCTTTCTTCAGACGATTTAATAATTTTTTTGAGCACAAAAGCGGTTATTGTGACTAAACCATGATAGTTAGATATATGCTCTCGCGGACTTTTTTGTAGATCTTAATGGGACCTACAAACCCGTAATACATGATTTTGTTCTATTGTCAATACTTTTTGCAGCGAACGCAAAAATAGGTTTTGGAGTTCCCACCTTGGGTTACAAAATAGCAATTTTCTTACGGATCTCATTTTTTTTTGAAAATAAAATATAGCCTATAGCCTTCCTCGATAAATGCACTATCCAACACTGAAAGAATTTTTCAAATCGGACCAGTAGATCCTGAGATTAGCGCGTTCAAACAAACAAACAAACAAACAAACAAACTCTGCAGCTTTATAATATTAGTATAGATTTAACGAGTTTATTTAGGGAAGGTTTTAGATTAAATCGATATATAATATTGACTCTTGGTGGATGAAATGTAAATGTGTACATCTACATTACATTTCATCCACCAATAGAGTTATATAATTAACTAGCTTTTTCACGCAGCTTCGCTCACGCAGAATTTAATTCCCTGATTTACCCCCTTAGGGGTGGAGTTTAGTAAAATCCGTTCTTAGCGGATGTCTACACCCAATAAGGAACCTACCTGCCAAATTTCAAGTTTGTAGGTGTTATAGTTTCTGAGATTTCGTGATTAATAAGTGAGTGGTATTTCGCTTTTATATAATAGGTCTTTACCTATGAAATTGCCGTTTTGTATGCAATACGTGAAAGTACTTATTTTTTCAAACTTTGTTATTTCTGTTATTCGAAGTAATCACCCATGCAATCGACGCATCTTTGCCAACGCATTGGCAGTTTATTGATGCCCTTCTTGTAAAAATCAGCTGGACGGGAGGCAACAAACTCTTCAAAGGCATTTTGTACTGCCTATCGGGAATTGAATTTTTTACCCACTAAAAAGTTGTCTAAATTTTGGAAAAAGTAATAGTCGGTAGGTGCAAGGTCTGGTGAGTATGGCGGATGAGGGAGAGCTTCCAACCCCAGCTCTTGCAGCTTGGAGACTGTCTGTTGCGCACTATGGGGTCGCGCGTTGTCGTGAAGCATAAATGAATAAAGAATTAGGTATACGCAATTTATGAAGAACCAGTTTATTTTACGCTTTTAAGTGTTTTTTTGGCAGAGAGTTTTCGTTGGATGTTTTTTGGAAGTCGTTTTTTTTTTTTTTTTAAAGTTTTTATTATGATTAATTTTAATATTTACCTAAATGTACATCAAGCGGCAGCCCCGTGCTCTTGTAGTAAATCGAGCGGTGTCTAACGGAATATGAACGCTCGAGTCACACGACAAGATTCAAATTCGCGTGCAAGGTGACAAAGTTGAATACCTTTTATGCCTAAACTTGACTTTTGTGCGACAGTGACACTTCTGTACGACACTACTATTAATTATTCTGTGCTATAAGGCCTTGAGTCCACGAAATATGCTCTGTGCCGGCCGAGAGCCTCGGTCTCCCAAGATAAATTGATTTGAAATAATGCCCATAGTGATCTGTTTCTATTGAAAAATCAGGTTGACAACATTTGATGTCTCCTATTCATAAATATTCTAATTTCTGACGAATAACTCTCTGACGTCTACATACTTCATAATACTCTGATCTTTGAAATGCATCGCTTCTTATGTTTGTAAATAAATCGATGATTGTAATTTAAACTTGACATTTGTAAGGAACTTTATGCTTTAAAACTTGACATTTAATGTAAAACTTGACTATAAAATTATTGAGTCATTAATTTAAATGAACTATATTTAAGAACTTACTATTATTATTTTTTTAACAAAAACCGACTTCAAGGTTCGACTCGATTTCTCTTGGATGCCATCATCAGATCTCAGTGTCCATATCATGGTAGTAGCGTTGGGATATCTCCTATCCAGTAAAAAAAAACATCAAAATCGGTTCATAAACGACGAAGTTATCCTCGTACACACATAAAAACAAAAACATATACGGTCGAATTGAGAACCTCCTCCTTTTTTGAAGTCGGTTAAAAGTAGGTTACATGTGCAGAATGTTACCAAGATGGCTATTCTAGTTTAAGTCGTGTAAAGTTCTTTTTATCGTTACTAGTAGTAAAATATTTACCAGAGTACATGAAAATATATACTTGAAATTTGTGGCTCACTTTTTTTTAATAATTTTGATTTACACGCATTGTAGCCCTCTCACAATTCAGCGCTTAAATCAACAGTCAGGAATGCTGTAGATACAGCATTCCAATGAAATATACATAGGTACATACACTTGGAAAACATAACCCACCTTCTGGTGCAGTCTGTTAAAAAAATCTCATTGTTTGCAATTGCGTCTTTTTGTGTAGAACTGTAGAAATTTCGTTCACCTGAGTAGTAGATAGTTTTGTTTAACGCCCTGACTGACGCCATACAAATCATTTACAGCCATCTCTCCCCATGTAATCGATATCCGTCCCACAAACTGTAGGCTGGCTGTGTCCTCTGAATATAAATTAGATCAGCTGCGAGTGCTGCGATCAATAAAATAAACATATATTCAGACGCTCTTCTAGAGCATTATTCACGAATTAATGTGTATTACGGTCAAGATTATTGCAAATTATTATAAGTGAAGACGCGAACTAGCAAAAGAATTAAGTACAATTGGACGAAACTTTTTGTTACGCCGCGCCGGTTGCTGTAGCGGCCCTATGTTTGACTGCACGGTTGGCGTAGTAAGCGGTCGCCACGCCGCTTCCTACTGCGCCAAGTGTTGTGGATTCAAATCCCACATGGGACAACACTTTATGTGATCCACAAATCGTTGTTCTGAGTCTACCCAGACTCAGAACAACAATTTGTGTTCTTTGTGTCCGTTTCATGTATGTTTGTAAAAATCCCCCGCGACACAGGACTTATATTCCTAATGCGGAAGTTGTCTTTTAAAAAAAAATAAAAGATGCTTCGCAGTGGCCGTCTTGCGGGTAATACGACAATGATGACTTCTATTGTGTTCACTGTATTTTAATGATTCGAAAGGGCAAGCAGAGGCATAATAAGCACACTTATATTCTGTCTATATAAAAACGTTAGACGGTTAGTGTAAGCTTAAAAATAGCTTCAAAGATTGTTTTTTTTTACGTGAGTTTTTTTTCTCGTTACTTCTTGTACAATGCGGCGAGTAAATGCCACTGCATGTACGAAACTATAGATGGAATGTAAATATTATACCTCGTTTTTAATATCGTTGCGAGCTCTATAAAGTGCTCACGCCCTATTCTGAATACAAGTGTTAGGGTTCCTACACATGAGGGGGCCACCTACAAATAGTGAGTGACCCGAGGTACGTCGGGGTTCCAGGGATTTCCTTTGGGTGCACCTGGTGCCCCGGCTTCTAGTACCCGAGACGGTGTGCGGTTTTTAGTAGGTTCGAGTCCGACATAACCATCAGTCGGTGGTATCCAAGGGGATTTCCGTAGAAGAAAAAGAAAGAGGTCCCTGTCTCTTGCTATAGGTAATTCTGGCTACCTTATGGTCGTTTTCAGACGCTACAGTATTTTTGAGATAACAGTTACTTTTCTAATTTTCTCATCGTATCTCTAAAGTACACGGTTGAAGACAAGAAGCCATCCACCTAATAACGGAATGAGAATTGTAGTTGGTAAAAGGTGGAATATTTACTACGTCTCTGCAAACCTCTTTAGAGATACAAGCGTGAGTGTTCTATAGGTTTTTACGCCTAATTACAAGATTTCAATTGTTTTAATATACATCTATACTATCGATATTAATATTATAAACGCGAAAGTTTGTAAGTGTGGATGGATGGGTGGATGTATGTTACTCTTTCACTCAAAAACTACTGAACGGATTCGGATGAAACTTTACAGCAATATAGCTTGTACATCAGAATAACACATAGGCTACTATTTGCATCGATAACCGACATATACGCGGGCGGAGCCGCGGGCAAGAGCTAGTATATCATATACCTATCACCTCGTAAACAATCGTGTGGGTTTATACCTTTTCAACACATAATTTACTGGATATATGTAGATTGTATAGACTATTATATATAACTGTTTTCTGGCCCAAATAAATAAAATACATAAATACAAGCTAAAATTCAAAATTTTAAAAACCCCCTACTCAAGCACTTAATCGAGAAATCATACGCTAATGATATTTTTGCAGACATTCTGTTATTCTTCCCCACTTTCACCCCCATAACTTTTAAACGACTCAACCGATTTTTATGAAACATGTCTAAGAACACTCGCACGTAACTCACCTTTCATACAAAAAAAAAACTAAATTGAAATCGCTTCATCCGTTCGCGAGCTACGGTGCCACAGACAGACAGACACGTCAAACTTATAACACCCCTCTTTTTGCGTCAGGGATTAAAAACCGGAGAATAGAGGGCAAGGACGGTTGGTACACATAACTTCGGTGTGGGTCATTGTCCTGTCCTTATAAGCTCACATATTAAAGTGTGTTATGTCGTTAACATAATCGCTTGTACTCGGCGAGTATCTACAGTTTGCATACATAATATGTCTGTTATTTACGTTTATTTGTATGTTATTGGCGATTCGATGCAGTATTACTTGAAACTATCGATAAATAACTCTTAGAATAGATACGATTGTGATAATGATCACGATTGAGTCGATTTCGATTAAGGCACAAGCTATATAGTTTTTGAGAAGTGTTTTTTGTGCATTCAATGGTTTATTTTTGGATGTAAAATGTCTTCAAGCACTAGAACTGGATATGTAGGATCGTTTGTTCAACTTATGAACGTCCCGTTTCAATGTAATTTTGTCAAATACAAATTAATTGTTAAGACACTTACAAAAAAAAATCTGTAAGTTACCTGTTACAAATTTCATGTAATCAATTCAATCGCTATTCGAAACGTTTTTTATTTGTATACAATATAACTAAACTGACAAGGAAGTATGTACACGTTAGACAGCTGGTGCTTATGTGCAAACCCCCCTAGACTTACGAGAAAGGAATCTTTGAAGTCCAACAGCATGTAGTACTAGTATGAACTATGATCTTATCTAAGTAAGCTCTTCCACGGCCGGACTGATTGAATACAAACAAAATTCTCCTATACCTCTATCATTCTATGTTCACTTAAAATATACTAAGTACATATTACTGTTCTAGGTTCCTCTGGACCCTCTACGTGAACAACCAAGGTGACAATGGCACATTTATCTACAAACGTGATTTTGCGCGAACTCTTCACCTGGAACATACGTCTTTGCCGGCGACAGCCAGCCACAGAGCGAGTGAGGTCCTCCTCAGCCTCTTTGGCGCTGGCGAGAAGGTCACTTTCGACCAGTTCAGGTCATGGCTCCTGATCCACAAAGATGCTACGGTGCTGTCGAAATGGCTGCTGTCCGAAGTGAATATTGCTCAAGACTTGGAGACGCCTACGTTTTACCAGAGTTTGGCTGGCGTCACTCATTTAGAGGAGAGGGTGAGTGATATCTGTTCATTATTAGAAAACAAGCAGATATTATACGCTAAGTTAGAGACCGATCCATTCTTATGATGTCGAATGACTTAAACAATTAATCTAAGAAAGGGATCTGATTAAGTTTCAACATTGGTAATGACAGATTTTAACTGATTCCTATTATGTGGCTGTCAGACGTAGATTCAATTTGGAAGTGTTATGTTGTTATTCGGGACAAACCAAGAAGTTAAGTGAGCATTAATATATTTATGATAGAGAAAACGCAAGTCTGAATGGGGAAACGGTACTTAACTTACTAAGACTACAGTAGCTCGAGAATACCTTTTGTTCTTTCTGTGATCAAAATCGACAGGTATATTCGATTTGTCTACTTGATTGAACCTTAATACCATGAAAAAAGGTATCTCAATTGACACCCCATCCATGACAACAAGCTTTACAGACTTTGTCAAATATTACGTAGTATAGCGATGTCGATAAGGTATTTTATTATTGTTTTAACTTACATTAAATGGATAAACTAATATGTAACTGTAATCAACAGTCTATTAATAGCTAGTAATGTCATCAAACAGGTTTCTGATACTGTATTCTATAGTCTCCGTTCTGTCTCACTTTAAGGATTTAGTACTTCGCAAAAATGTATAAGAATCAGTTGTTGGTACTAAGTACATAAAAACCAGGTGGCGGCACGTGAAGTATAACTTACTATATACGGATTTTGTTTACTTGTACTGCGAAGACAGAAAACAGTAACATACCGACAGTGCTTACGTTCATAACGGCTTATCCAAAGGTACGGTAGATAGAAGAGCGTTTGAACTCTTTTTGCTCATGCTCCCATCAGGTAGTCCCTTTGGCAGGCTGATACATAAAAAAAAACACAAATAATAATTGAGAGCATTTCCTAGGACTAGGAGGCCCTAAAGGCGTTTTAAGACAATTACTACACAAGGTATCAGTGTGGCATGTGGCCATGACTTGTAGTACTCACTGCCCCTTACATATGTCGTAACTACTCAAGTGCACTATAAACTTTATCGCATTTTTGCTAAACAAAGTATGTACTGATACTGGAAAAATCTAGAACATCATAAAGAGCACTGTTATTATCATGTATCAACAACATTCTGAAAGAAACAAATTTGCGCGTTCACCACTAAAAAACTTCCGTGGGTCGTATGTCCTCGTTTCGAAGGCACTCCACTATCTGCCTCAGCCAATATTGGAATTCTTGGTGTCGACATGTCGAGCGAAGTCCAGTTTCGTGGCCACCTGGAGGGTAAGGCCAAATTGGCCTCGAAAAAGCTTGGTGTGCTCAACAGATCGAGACAGTATTTCACTCCGGCCCACCGCCTTTTATTTTATAAGGCCCAGGTTCGGCCTCACATGGAATACTGTCCCAATCTTTGGGCGGGGGCACCCCAATACCAGCTCCTCCCTTTGGACCGCATTCAACGGAGAGCGACTCGAGTCGTCGATTGCCAAGAACTTTCAATTCGGCTAGACTCTTTGGCGCTGCTTAGAGATGTAGCTTCGCTGTGCATCTTCTACCGCATTTATCATGGGGAGTGCTCCGAGGAATTGTTCGGACTGATTCCTGCCGCCTCTTTCCGCCATCGTCCTACGCGACAGAAGTTTCATCCCCATCATCTAGATGGTTGGCAGTCCTCAACTGTGCGCTTTTCCAGGAACTTTCTGCCTCGCACACAAAAATTGTGGAATGAACTGTCGCCTGCGGTATTCCCGGACCAATACGACCTTCAAACCTTCAAGAAAAGAGCGTACTCCTTCTTAAAAGGCCGGCAACGCACTTGTGATGCCTCTGGTGTTGCGGGTGTCCATGGGCGGCGGTAATCGCTTACCATCAGGCGATACGTCTGCTCGTTTGCCCCCTATACCATAAAAAAAAGAAAAAAAAAAAGAAACAGTGTAAAAGAAACGTGTTGCCAAATTTTAAATCACTTTTTAAATTAGTAGTCATAATTCAATTGTTTTTTTTAATGTTCGTTATCTCAGAATTCCATCATACTTATATAAAACGGATTAGATTTTTTTAAAGAAATTTTAAGAAAAAATAGAAACTCTAAAACTGAAAAATTATCAATTAAATATACAGTCTACTAAAAATTCTACTAAAACATTGAAGTCGGTAATACTTTTTCAAATTCTAATGATTCGGAAGTCGATAGTAATGTTCAAAGTTATCTGCCATTGCTTCCCCTTCTCACTCTTGCCTTTTCTTTCAATGTCCCCCGATGTGACGAGTTATAATAAGTCACAATATGGTATGCCGGTATGGTCTGATCAGAACCAGGCCAGCTTTTAGCGATTTTAACATATGAACAGGTAAACGCATGGCTGCTTGGTGATATGGTCTAACATTAGTCATCACATCGTAAAATGCTTACCTTATCTACAGAGGCGCCGATATCTTAAAATCGTTTCTGTTATGGATCATGGCTGGTGACAAATTATTTTGTTTGAAGGAAAAAGTTCATAAATAGAAGACAAAGGTTCATCAGCCTATAACAGTCCACTGCTGGAAATAGGCTCTCTTTACAAAGAGGTCACGATAATTTTAAAATACATAATGTTAGTTTTATATATGGAGACATAAACTGACATATCATAAAACTGAAATAAATACGGTCATTATAGGATACCCGGTTTATTTCAAGATTAGGTAGCCAAATATACGGTGGCGCAGTAGCAGCGTATGCGACTGCTGGGCTTGAGGTCTCGGGTCCAATCCCGGGTCGGACCAAATGTTTGAATGATCTACAAATATTTGTTTCGGCATTTTCTATGTATGTATTTACAAAAAAAGGTATACATGTATTTATATCAGTTGTCTGGTACCCATAACACAAGCTCTGCTTAGCTTGGGACAAGATGGCGTTGTGTGTTAGATGTCCGAATTATTTATTTATTATTTATTTATTTAATTTAGTAGAATTAGTTTTTTACATTGAGACGAAAACCGTGTTCAGAAAGGACTTCGGCCGTCTGACATTAATCATGATGTCAGCTATCTCTTCGCGTTGATATCCGATTGATAACAATATATCGTGTATCAAGAATATTACAACATTGCATTTTTCCTCTACATGATTTAGATTACATGTTAATCATTCCAAGTATTAACTGTCTTTAAGTTCTTGAAGTTTCTATTTTCTGGTAATCGGAAGGAACGATTGTTGAGTTAATCTTACACTCAGCCATGGGAGGTTTGTGGGTGAGTGGTAACCGAGCAGGTTATTACATTGCAAAGTAAAGCAATCTAGTCATGCCAGCTTATAGTTGGGTGACCATTCTTAACACAATGAGACTTCTCCATGTTTCGGAAAGCACGTTAACCCTTTAATGGCGGTTACCATTTAAAAATCTTTGTCTTTCTACAAAACTTCGATATCGCATGGTACTTTTGTTGATGTGGTCTGATGAAAGTCGCTTGCAGTAGTAGACTTAAAGCTGATCCTAACCTAGTTCCGGAAATATGTTCGGAGGAACAATTTTATTGTTGGGTTACAGTCCGTCAGTGGTAAAACCCCCAGATCATTTCTAAACATATTTTACTGATTTTTGCTGCTGTCCCATGTGGGATTTGAACCCACAACACTTGGCGCAGTAGGGAGCCGCGTAGCGACCGCTTAAAGCACTAGGCCAACCGTGCAGTCAATAACGCGTCATTGCTCAGTATCTATAGTTTGAGGCCACAGACAAAATAACTGAAAAGTTGTTTTTTTTTCTGCAGTGCACACTGATACGTTTTATTCATTGATTTGGGATTCTGTAGTTGTTTATAATACCCCCATGGTGAATCCATTCTTAGTATTACGATAAGAACAAACATTAACATTATACTGCTTATCTCAGGTATGACAAAAAAGGTCATTAAAAAGGCCATAGTGTGTCAGGCCATGTTAGGTAGTTTATTTACGTTTTTGTATTTAATATCATTACAAATTTTGTTAACCTTTTTACACCATCAACTGCCACTATTGCTTCGAATCATTTTAGTTCATCTGAAGGGACTACCTTTTGGCAATGAAGCTGTCACACAAACATACTCTATGTTCATAGACAAATTGAAGAGGCGTCCTGAACTCCCACATTCTGTGGACTATAATTTTTTAATCATATAATTAATTATGTAATTGGGGCCAAGCCTGTGGCCGTAAACCGCGCACTTAAGGAAGGTAAATGGTAAAATTGTTGCGTTCGAATACTCTAACTTTATCACTATACAATCTGTTTGACATAATTATGTAAATGTATCTCTTTCTAATTTTCTATGTTTTGTAGTATTATCTTTGAAAGAAGATTGTTGTCCAGTGTTTTTGCTTTTGATTGCTTGCTACGATTTTGACGACAATATTATCTCTTACGTCAATGAAGCGTCTATTTGTTTCCGAGTGAAAATATTTGTATGCATGTATGATGATTATTGTCTTCATATCTTTTTGTATTGTTCTGAGTCTGAGTACTTTCATTTATTCACTATTTTAAGTTCTCAATTTTATCACAACTTACTATGTTGTTAATTTGATGACTCATCATTAATAAGATCTTGTTACACATTCCGATCGAAAGTGAGTCTGTATGTAATCTTAAGTGCCTTGAACACTTACGTATCTATAAACACGACTGTTACTTTGTAATTTTATTCGATTTCTAGTTCTCTGCGAATTCTCCAGTCTCGTAATATTACAAACTAGCTGACCCGGCGAACTTCGTACCGCCATATTTACATATCTGTCTCAGCTTCCCACAGGCAGTGTACAGTCGCCATGTCCTACCTCGTAGTATGAACTCAAATCATGCCAAGTTTCATTTGAATCCATTGAGTAGTTTCAGCGTGATGCGCGGCAAAGATACAGACAGACAAAAATGAAAAAAAAATACAGTTTTGACTTTAGTATCGATAATAGAGAGCCCTACAAAATATTTTTTCAAAATATCTTTAATGTACAGAATTGGACCTGTTACATTTTTATTATAAGTAAGATGCTGTGTATTAGTACTGTCGCGATACAGGACAATGACCTCTTACAATGAATGGGCGAAGTCCAATACTCGGCCTATATGCGCATTGTGTATGCATATGTATGAAATTTTTGGAGTAATCTCAGATGAATTGATGGTTTTATTTATTACACTGGAATACACGGCACAAAATAAATAATGTATGCAAAAATATATTTTATTACAATAACTTAGCATGCCATTTCGGGTGCTAAGTTAAATTATTTTTTCTTTAAAAAGGATAAGGTGAGTTGGACTCGTATGTCGGTGTATTCTGGGAATCGACAGTTACATTTATATAACATAGCAACCTACAAATTACCTATAAGTTGAGTAAGCACTGCGAATTACTTTTGCAGAAAAGGTTTTGTCCCATGCGTCAACTGGAAAGATTGTGATCAAAGAAATACGTGAATCTACGAATAAAAAATTTAATATCCTGAAAAGGTCTTTATACAATAAAGACCTTTTCAGGAGTGACCTAACACGAGATAGGTGGGTAAAGCGAAACCATAGGCCTTTGTTAAAAATATAACTAACATTAAAATAGTACATTGTTCACCGAGGGAGGAAAGGGACCGATTTCTAGGGCCACAATGCTCCCGAGGTAGGAATGGGACTTTCACCCGAGTGCTACACAGCGCTTTATACTACACCTGTGAGGAACATTTAAATACTTGTATTGTAGAAAGTATTTAAATCAAAACGTAAGACACCATGTAAGACACAATTTAGCTTAGAATTTGACCGATATTTCGCGCTTCTTTTGTTTTTTTTTTATTCTTCACAAAAGGATGTCAGTGGCACGGAGATTCCATATTTAAATTATATGAAAACTCCTTGGGCAGGCGCGCGCCATAGATAACACATGAGAAATGAAAATTCATACAACTTTCTCTCCCGCTAAAACACGTTAGAAATGGATTTTCATAGATTTTTTCCTCCCGCTTATTCAGGTCAAGGAAAAGACTAACGTTCTCTTTTCATTTTCAGGGAATAATGACTACTGTTCCGATCAGGTGTACATAATAGGTCTTTACCTGTGAAATTGCCGTTTTGTATGCAATAAGTGAAAGTACTTATTTTTTTAAACTTTTTTATTTCTGTTATTTGAAGTAATCACCCATGCAATCGACGCATCTTTGCCAACACATTGGCATTTTTTTGATGCCCTTCTTGTAAAAATCAGCTGTACGGGAGGCAACAAACTCTTCAAAGGCATTTTGTACTGCTTCTCGGGAATTGAATTTTTTACCCACTAAAAAGTTGTCTAAGTTTTGGAAAAAGTAATAGTCGGTATGTACAAGGTCTGGTGAGTATGGCGGATGAGGGAGAGCTTCCAAACCCAGCTCTTGCAGCTTGGAGACTGTCTGTTGCGCAGTATGGAGTTCGCGCGATGTCGTGAAGGAGCAGTGGGGACGACCGATTGACCAAAGCTGGTTGCAGATGTGCAAGCTTCTCCATCATTCTCTACAGTTCTTCACAGTACACATCTGCATTAATGCTCATGCCGTTTTGTAAAAAGCTGTGGTGAATCATACCCGCACTAGGCCACCAAACAGTGACCATCACTTTTTAGGGGTCATTTTTGGTTTAGGGCATTGCTTTGGTGCTGAACCAGGGTCTAACCAACTTGCTGAGCGCTTTCGATTGTCGAAAAGACCTATTTCTTAGCGTTCCATGGATTCACCGTGCGGGTGCCGGGTCCATCGCGTGATAGATGGGGGCAACACATGCGACTTCGACAGTGCCTGGGAATTGCGACCCAGGTTTAGGTTTAAGGAGCACTCCTTACGACGCGTCAACGCTCACCTCCACTGTCCGCCGTGTTACCCCCTCTACCTAACCATATTTGAAGTGAGCCTAGCAATGCCGCTTTGGATATTCGTTCAAGAAAAGAGCTTACTGAAGCTCTTGGCAATCCAAGGTCTTTAAGCAGGTTATAGAGGGATTTAGCTGGTATACCCCTCGCACCCACTTCCACGGCATACAGCGCAACGACATAACCATTTTTAGTTATTTTGTTGGTTAAGTCAAAGTACTTGTTTCTTTTTAAAGCGTGGTCTTTAGGGATGTTCGTTTCCCACGGCACCGTGAGTTCTACTAGTCCATAGAATCCATATTTCGTCGCACGTAAGAATTCGTTTCAAAATTCCTTCATTTCTTTGCCTGTTGAGCAGCGTAAGGCAAGTCTCGACGCGTATGTTGCGCTGGCTATCGTTAAGGTCGTGGGGCACCCATCTATCAAGCTTTTTTACCTTGCCAATTTGTCGCAAATGGATCAATATTGTTTTGATGCTTACATTAAAAGCTGCTGCTAGCTCAGCTGTAGATTGAGTTTCGTTAGCTTCCACAATCGCCTTTAATTCATTATTGTTAACCAAAGTCTCCGGACGACCACGAGCTTCATTTTTCAAGTCAAAATTTCCAGAACGGAACCGGGAAAACCAATAACGGGTTGTGCGTTCGTTTGTACAGTTCTCTCCGTAAACGTTTTTGATGTTACGTGCCGTTTGTGTCGCGTTGGTGCCACAACGGAACTCATGTTCCATAATTACACGAATTTTCAAAGTATCCATTATGACGAAAAATGTTCAAATGTAATGAAAATACAACGCTAATCAGAAAACAAAAGACTGAGTTTGTAAATAGAATGTCATGGTTTTAAAACAAAATTAATTTGAATTTAGAATACAGAGCAAAAAAAATTATTTGAAATGACCAGTACTGAAGAACGGCAATTTCATAGGTAAAGACCTAATATGTACGTCATATAGTGCCCAATGAGACTTTACATAAAGTCGCACTATGCGCTTTTGAAAGATCTAACCTACTACCTAGTCGATTCGATTTTAGACTCTCATTATCTATCTATACTTTCTGTCTATCTATACTTATAATAAAAATGTAACAGGTCAAATTCTGTACATTGAAGATATTTAGATTTTTTTTTTGGATGCACTCTGTTATCGATAGTGATGCCAAAACTATTTTTTTTTTCATTTTTGTCTGTTTGTCTGTCTGTCTGTATCTTGGCCGCGCATCACGCCGAAACTACTGAATGGATTCAAATGAAACTTGGCACGATTTGAGTTCATACTACGAGGTAAGGACATAGGATACTTTTTATCCCGGAATTCAGCACGGTCTCCTGGAGAGAGGGGATGAAAGTCAAAATATGTACTTAGTTGTAATTCAATAAGACATAGTCCGATTTCATTTATTCTTTTTTTACTAGAAAAGAAAAAAAGATAATGGGAAAAGTCTTCTTTTCCTGTCCACGACTGAACACTGCCTGTGGGAAGCTGAGACAGATATGTAAATATGGCGGTACGAAGTTCGCCGGGTCAGCTAGTGTTATCATAACAGTATTTATTGATTAAACCTTACATCATGTCTGCAGCCTTGAATTCTTGAGTTGAATAAAGCATTAGGCCTAGGTGTTAGTCTTTCACCGTGCAGCAGTCAAGGACATAGCTATTAAGTAATTGTTGGTATTTTTTGTGCTGTCATCGCTTGGACGATCAATATGAATGAATGTCACCACATTATTCATGTAACCTTGATTGACTGACCATCACTCTCTGTCACTGTCTAGGGTAAAAACATTAACCCCATTTGATATTATTGTTAATCGACTCATAAATTCTATTGCATTATTTATCAGAACGTTACCTGTCATTTCTGAACCGTTCTAGGGTATTGTGTTTGTTTATTACCCGACTACAGCAAAGCCAAAGGAGGGTTATGATTTTGACAGGCTATGTATGTATGTATGTTCATTTGTTCCCTCATAGCTCCTTAACTACTAATTAGAACTGGACAAACGAGGTATCGTTAGAAGCGTCTTGATCGTCTGCTGGTTATAGGCTATATGACGTGTCACTGAATCTAATGTGGCGCCCTCTAGCCGACATAAAGTACTGTATTAAAAAATAAATTTGAGATTAATATGCCGTGTTTGGTATCATTGGAAAGGGCGTTACTTTTACATTTCAAATATATATATATTATAACGCACCAAAACATTTTAAATAAAAAAAAGTCAAAACTAAAACCCAACTACGACAAAAAACGACGCTGAAAAAGTATAAAACAAGTTTTAAAAGCCGTAGTCACACGTTGTTAAAGTGTTAATCTATTTTACATGCTAAAATATTATGTATCAGACATTCAGTTAGACATTTGCAATAACAGAATATTCAATATTGAACATTCCCTAAACCTATTTTTGCGACGGTACGCACGGTTTCGTCCCATAGTGCGGCGGTTCTCGAGTTTTAGCGAGACAAACGAACAGCAATTCATTTTTATATATTTGAAATATATTGCTCAATTAAGTAGTCTAAAATAGGTGACGTCACAAGTTGGTATTTAGTACATTTTTCATATAAAGTTATCGTTCTGACAGATGATAAAAAGTAACAAATTTGACGAATGTGTCAACTACCCTATTGTAGTAAAGATTTTCGAAAGATAACTATCCCACCAAAAACATTTTCATGTAAAATGTTGCCAAGACGACTGCATATGGCTTACCCTGTGAAAAAGATATCAGATCTCATGTAGAGCCAAGCCATACATTTTTACCGAGATGTAGAGTTTTCCGAACTTCCGAGACTTTCGAAAAAGTCCAAAAATAAAACCTCTAGCACAAACATTTGTGAAAGTCTCATACAAACTTCCACCCCCCAACTTTAGGGGTTGGGGGGAAAAAGTAATAAGTTTATGAATTTTTCTGTTGTTTGTATACTAAACTTAGTTTACATACCAAATTTCAGCTTTCTAGCACTTCAGGAAGTACCCTAACAGTTTTGATGATCATCAGTGTGTCAGTGACGAAATCGGTGTTTTTTAGGTATCAATAAAATCTAAAGTATCAGAGCTATGCAATTGAAACTTTATGTTTCATTAGTCTATTGGTAACCTCATATCCTGAGAATTTGAACGATCTGGTATATAGGGAACCAAAGTTATGAGGGTTCAAAAAAACGACGAAACACTTCGAGAAAAGGTAGGTAGTGCCCTTGCGTTTCGCTTGGATCGTCTTGGCGGGGACACGCCCGTGCCCCCAGATTCGCAACATAGTGGTGCGTTGCATATATATAATATACAAATGTATCACATGAGTGATTTTAAGTATATACAGTATTCACCTTAATTTAAATATTAATTGAGGTTATTATCATACTTGCGTGTGAGTGTGACTGTAGTAAAAAAGTGAAAATTACAAATATTACATAAACATTACTATTTATTTCTTAATACTTCAAGTCCGTATTGTACAAAGGCGAAATTAATGCTTAAGGAATTCTTGGCCACCTAACCGAAGGATGATGGTATTTTTTTTAACTGCTTGTTTCGTATTGTCAGTGCTACGTCATAAACTTAGCCCACATAGCCGTCTGACCCCAAACTAGGCTGTACTATTTTTATTTAATTAGGTAATAGAGCCACGCTGATTTTAGCACGAACGGGCCGGCTCGACTGGGGCGGTAATACCCTCGCACAGAAAATCAACGTAAAATGACAGCGATCGTGCTGTCGTGTTTCGTTGGTGAGTGCGAGACCAGAGGGAGGCCCAAATAGTGTAGTCAACAAGTTCCATACTTGTTGAATAGACTAAAAGATTCAGAAGCATCACTAGGCCGCCATGGTGTGGGTCGCCATGCTGCATAGTCTGCATTCGCAATGAGTATGGTGACCACCACTCTTGGATTCTGCTTATGCTTTCCATCTGGCAGAGTGGAGTCATTTTGGCGGGCTATATATAAAAAAAAATGTATATTTTTACACTGAGTTTGCCTATTCGTGGTCTCCACTCTAACACTTGTTGGCTCCAGCGGCCATCAGTCCGCATGGAGACATGACCGGCCTGCTGCAACTGCGTGCGATATCGGTTACTCCAGTTCTCTTTCGGACAGTCTCGTTACGAATTTCATCTAGTATAGAGACAGCCAGCATCGCACGCTCCATTGCACGCTGAGCGTAAACATCTATACAAATAAAAAAAATTGGAGTGTCTGTTTGTAATATTAAAATTACCGCTTTTTATTAAATGCCATTTTTTTTGTCTGTCTGTCCGTCTGTTTGCTCCGGCTAATCTCTGGATTGACTGGACCGATTTTGACGAGACTCATTGGCCGATAGCTGATGGTATAAGCTTTGGCTTAGGCTTTGCCCCGCGACTTTGCCCGTGGTTGCGGTACAACAACAAACGCGGGTACCGCGGGGCTCAGCTAGTTAAAAGTAAAGTTAAATGTGTGTATGCCTCAGGTGTTTATTTTTCTTTATATTTTACCTGTTGTAACAAATAAAACAATAGCTATATCAGCAGTTCCTAAGAATCACACATCGAATGAAACTATACACGATTTACGAGTATAGTCGATGATATTAATTATTGTTTATGCGATTATGTGTTACGATAAGGAGATTTGTTCGTCATTAATTGATGTAAGTGCATTAACATGAAGATTATTGCATTCCCATGTCAATGTAGATTAAATATTTGCATGCCAAAACAAGGCAGAATATGGTATGATCAACCTATGGTATGAATAACCTATGTTCCATGCAAATAAATTTCATTTCATAAAGTCTGTGGGACTTGTGGATATAACCGCCCCTACACATCACATGGGTGTAGGGGAACAGGATCTCCCAACAGTTTAAGCACTTAATATGGATCAAGTGCTTAAACTATTGGGAGATCTTGTGTATATTTATTTCATTAGGCCGATGGTAACATATTTAATTTACACTCTGTCAAATTTTGAATAATAATTTTGACATCTGAAAATAAAGATGATATTAGTCTTTGTTCAATCTATTCGTTATTTGATAATTAAAATAGAATTTGATAATAGGTTTATCAGAACAGATCATGCTGTATAATCATTTATTAAGAGAAGTAAAAATTGGTATTATTGACTCATTAACCGACTTCCAATCACCACGCCGTTCCTACTTCGCCAAGTGTCGTGGGTTCAAATCCCACGTAGGACAACACTTTGTGTGATCCACAAATTGTTGTTCTGAGTCTGGATGTTCTTTGTCCGTTTCATGTATGTTTGTAAAGTCCCCCGCGACACAGGATTTATTCCTAGTGCGGGAGTTGTAAAAAAAAAAACCCTATAATTTTTTTTTTATGATAGGGGGCAAACGAGCAGACGTATCGCCTGATGGTAAGCGATTATAACATTAGTGTGATGGACACATTCTACTTTCTGTGCTGACTTACATTATTCTTATCAACTGTGTTTAAAATTATGTTTTAAAATTGCTTTACAAGCAATAATCTAAATTTTTTGTTAAAAGATATTTTGATCCAAGCCTTGTCAGGTTCTCGTCAAGGAAACTGAGTAGATTGCTGTTGGAAAATCCCCAAGTAGACACTTGTTGAAACTAGATTTATGTGTGTCGCAACAGATCACAGTATACGTGACACGGTTTCCTGCACTTGCATAATAATAGTCTAGCATTCACATAAATGCAATGATACATGCATATTTGAGTTGACTCTTAAACATTTCACCTTTTTGTGTGAAGTACTTAGGCATTATAGTTTTTGATCATCACATCATCATCGACAACCGTTATTGCCACTGCTGGACATAGGATTCTACTTAGCGCGGAGGTTTTGGGCTACCATACCATGCTGGCCAGACGGGCTTGTTTTTTTTTTATTGTATAGGCGGCAAACGAGAAGATATATCGCCTGATGGTGAGTGATTACCCCCGCCCATGGACACCCGCAACACCAGAGGCGTCACAATTGCGTTGCCGGCCTTTTAAGGAGGAGTACGCTCTTTTCTTGAAGGTTTGAAGGTCGTATTGGTCCGGGAATACCGAAGGCAACAGTTCATTCCACAGTTTTGTTGTGCGAGGCAGAAAATTTCTAGAAAACCGCACAGTTGTGGACTGCCACCATCTAAATGATGGGGATGAAACTGCTGTCGCATGATAATGATGATGATGTCATATTTACTTTAAACATTTCAAGAATTTGACAGTTGTGACAGTCGTCCCAAGAACACAAAAAAGTATTTTTAACCGACTTCAAAAAAAGGAGGAGATTTCTCAATTCGATCGTATGTATTTCTTTTTATGTGTGTTCGCGAATAACTTTGTCGTTTATGAACCGATTTTGATGATTCTTTTTTTAATGGAAAGGAAATATCCCAACGGTGGTACCATGATAAGGACATTAAGATCTGATGATGGCATCCAAGAGAAATCGAGTCGAACCTTGATGTCGGTTTTTATTTTATTAATATTTTTATTACCATGTCTGTGTTTACTTCGTTTGTTATCAGTGCGCATCTTATCACATTCGACATGTATATACGAGTATGTACCTACTTGCAATACTAACAACATTTGTTTGATATCATGCTAATTTACAGCTATGCTATATAGATGTATATAAATTACATATTTGATCAATGCATAGGTTTAATGTCACAGAACACAAAACTATCACATTTAAAGCAGCAAAAGTTTTGACTATTGAAATTTCTACTAACACTTTAAACTTCAATGACGATAGGTACCCACTATAAGTATTTTTTTCAGAAATCTTGAAAATTTTAGCAGTCTATGTTTTGTAGGTCTCCCCGCCGCGCCGTAGCGCCTAAACAATATCAGCCTAATCAATAGATTCGTAATAATGACCCGGGTGACACAGGATTTAACTTACTAGATCTCTACACCCACAAACATCGGCTGGTAGAGAATGCCGAGGGCATTAAGTCCGCCGATATACACAAGTGCATGAAGTTGTTGTAAATAAATATAAAAAAAAATATCAAAAGATTTCTTTTTTTTTATAAAATGACAACTCCCACACTAGGATTAAATCCTGTGTCGCGGGGGACTTTACAAACATACATGAAACGGACACAAAGAACACCCAGACTCAGAACAATAATTTGTGGATCACACAAAGTGTTGTCCTACGTGGGATTTGAACCCACGACACTTGGTGATACTTCGTGGTGTGACCGCTAAACCACTGTGCAAAACGTTTTACGTGGTCGGATTATAGACTTTTAAATTTTATTGTATGAAAATATTTCAAGTATACCTATTTCATAACTTGGGGAACAATTACTCCTTAATTAACAGGGCTAAATAGCAGTAGTAATTATATTTTATTCTTTAAATCTAGCAGGTATAAATTATCATCATTTCTCCCAGATTCTTAAAGTCAACAGTTTTATTTGAAGGGGGAACCTGGAAACTTATGTCCAGCAGTAGAATGTGTACCGATAGCGTCGACTCTTAAAAGTAGGTTATTTGCAGCCTACTAGGATATAATTACCCGTAGAGTTACAGAAAATTGAAATAAATGTACCGGTTTCCTTAGCGATATAAATGAGATAATAACTATAAATTCTCAAAATTAAAAAAAAACTCCGACACAATAACCTGAGTTCCCTTTAAAAAGTAAAAAACACGTTATGCGCTTTCATTTGAGACCCCACTAGATGATATTTTTACAGACATTCGGTTATTCTTCCCCACTTTCACCCTCATAACTTTTAAACGACTCAACCGATTTTCATGAAACATGTCTAAGAACACTCGCACGTAACTCACCTTTCATACAAAAAAAAACTAAATTGAAATAGCTTCATCCGCTCGCGAGCTACGGTGCCACAGACAGACAGACACGTCAAACTTATAACACCCCTATTTTTGGGTCGGGGGTTAAAAACACGACATAAACTTCAAGATAATGATTTATAATTTTATAACGACACAGATTGAAATCCCAGACGCAACAGTTTGTATTTACCTTGTTTGTTTTCTTTTATGATACATCATTCACGCAGATATGAGATAACATCTTTCCTCGCACTTTCCTGCATTATGTGAGAGTGACTTTGTGTATAGGGATAAAATTATATAACAGGAGGGCGCTTTGTAATCCATTGCCAAACTGCCTCGGTCGCGTAAGTGGTGGCGTAAGGAACTGCTGTGCTTGAGGTCTCGGGTTCGATTCCCGGATCGGACCAAATGTTTGTAAGATCTGCAAATGTTTGTTTCGGAGTTTGGGTGTTTTCTATGTATAATATGTATGTATTTAGAAAAAGAAACGTATATATATATTTATATCAGTTACCCATAAAGGCTTATTACACAGTTTTGGATTATTAAGATGACAAATTTGCTTGGGACTGACGATGCTTACTTCAGTATTTACCTACTTATCTTGTGTGAAAGTGATAGATATTTATATTTTTATTGTATGTTGTTTTTATACCAAGTGAATTCCTTTTGTGTATGTAAATGTGAGTATAGTCTAGGCTTCTAATATAAGTTCATATTTAATATCTTACCTGGTGGTTTTGAGTGTTTCCCCGGCCTACCCAAATGTCCTGCTGGCGGTAGTGTCGCGCTTCGGGTCGTAACACGATGGCTGGGGCTCGTATGCTGTCTGTATGGACAGGCTGACTCAAAACTATGGTCCTTTCTTCAAAAGGCCAACCCAGATCCTATACTGTACTCGCATAGATTTTTTTGTTTTGTAATCAATGTTCTCGGACTAAAAAAAAAGGACATCTCTGTGGTTTATTTCGGCATTTCTTTCCAGAGTGAGTCGTAGGAAATGCCGGTCTCTTCTAGCTGCAAAGTCCGACGTGTAAAAATATCTGAAAAACAAAAAGATTTACTTACAAATAAATATCATTTCATTTCATAACACAAGCTCTGCTTAGCTTAGGTCTAGATGGCGTTGTGTGTTAGATGTCCGAAAATATTTATTTATTTTTATTATTCATAATATGAAATACTTGCCTACATTGACGGTTTCAGTAACGCTATTATGTTGCAAGTAAGAATAAATTTTAGGGAATATCACCCATAATGGGAAGTCACCCAAAAATCAGTTGAATGACAGTTCGTCACTTTCAAAGTTATAGTTAACGCGGTATACCTACAGTAACAAGGCAACATACTGAACAATTAGTAATCTAATAAGATTCAGATAATAAGGGATATAAAGTATATTGGTTATGGGTACTGATGGCCAGGGTTTTGAATCTATAACTCAAACTGGCTATTATGTGAACTGCCCCCCTAGCCAAGTTGCAAGCGTTCTTCTTTCTGCAATCGTATACGCCTAAATTCTCGTGTGTCATTGGCTAATTCTAGACAAAGTAATCTAAGACAAAGTTTTAGCCAATGAAACACGAGAATTTAGGCGTCAACGATTGCAGAAAGAAGAACGCTTGCAACTTGGCTAGGGGGGCTGGTCTTATAGTATACAACGTCAAGAGAATCCTAGCAAGCGAATTATCCAGTTAACCTTTCTTAAGCGTCAGCCATATATTTGAACCCAATACATAGGTTTTGCTTAAATTATAATAGTTTTAAGTATCCAACTTAACAAAGAATCTTCCTTGGCTTACAATAATCCGATCGTTGGCGAATACAATAAAAACAATGAACTCAATATTTTAGCCATTAATTCACGCGATTACCCGCATCGATATAGAATTGATAATTATGTAACTGTTATCTATACTTCTATACTAATATTATGAACGCGAAAGTTTGTCAGTATGGATGGATGGATGTTTGTTACTCTTTCACGCAAAAACTAGCTAGCTATAGCTTATACATCAGAATAACACATAGCCTACTATTTGCCGCGATAACCGACATATACGCGGGGGGAGCCGCGGGCAACCACTAGTTATATTATAATATCATTGCCAATATCACAATCACTTGTAGGTACACAAGATTACGTAAAAGGTATTTCCGGACCAATCATAACGTTCTCTTATTAAATACTCAGATCCATTACGTTCCTTATCGATCTTCGATTATTTTTTCGCACACATAATCATAACGATTTCCAATGGTCTATATTGAGCATTGAACTCATTCCCGCATCTACTAAAGTGATCATTATTGGTTATTGACGTTGACTGTCGATCGAGAGACACGATATTTTATCATTACCGGCCCCCGCTTCCCAATGATTACCGACCAATCGAAGCACATACTGTAATTGTCACTAATTATGCGTTTGTGATGTAATCAATCTATATATATATATATATATATATATAAAAGAGTAAGGTGACTGACTGACTGACATACCCAGAGATCAACGCACAGCCCAAACCGCTGAAGCTAAAATCCTGACATTTTGCATGTAGGTTCTTCATGTAACGTAAGTGAGCACTAAGAAAGGAATTTTTAAAATTCCACCCCTAAGGGGGTAAATCAGGGTATGAAAGTCTGCGTGAGCGAAGCCGCGTGTAAAAGCTAGTCTATCTATATATATAAAAGAGTAAGGTGACTGACTGACTGACTGAGATACCCAGAGATCAACGCACAGCCCAAACCGCTGAAGCTAGAATCCTGAAATTTTGCATGTAGGTTCTTTATATAACGTAAGTGAGCACTAAGAAAATATTTTTTGAAAAACCACCCCTAAGGGGGTAAATCAGAGGATGAAAGTCTGCGTGAGCGAAGCCGCGTGTAAAATCTAGTTCGTTATATATGTTACACAATTATACTTCGTCGTGCAACTTCAACTGTGTGTCGTAAAGTTCATTGTACATTTGTTGGGTCACGGTCACCTGTTTCATTTAATGGTAGGGAGATAAGCTTGTTACTCGTGTAAGTATTTCGGACATTTAACACACAATGCCATCTAGCCCCAAGCTAAGCTGAGCTTGTGTTATAGGTACTAGACAATTGATATAAATACTTATATACTTTTTTGTAAATACATACATATTATACATAGCAAACACCCAAACTCCGAAACAAATACTTGTAGATCATACAAACATTTGGTCCGACCCGGGAATCGAACCCGAGACCTCAAGCACAGCAGTCGTATTCGCTACCACTGCGCCACGGAGGCAGTCATCAAAATTAAATGTACGATTAAACAGCATTGAGAGTTATTAATATAACGCTCTTTACGTTATAGGTAATTAGGTCTATAAGTAAAATGCAGTAACAATCGCATTTATAATAGGAGAGTTTTGTTGGCACAGGCAACTCGTTATCTAAACAAATGAGGTAAACGAAATATTTTTTATCATAGCCTGTCAGTTACAATATTATCTGGGCCGTGTTAGATTTATGACAGATGAGTCTTTCATATTTTGATAAGATTTAAATCAAAACAATATATGTCTGATGCTGAACAAAGCATTCTCTCGGCTTGTTATAACTTTTGAATGGGTCACTGACTCACCTGTCACCTGACCACGTCTGATGCTGAACAAAGCTTTCTAAGCAACAATCTGGTTTAACATAAAAATGTTTCGTGGCAATCATATTGACTATTACACAAGTGTTTTGGTGTAAAATAATTTCAATATGCTTCATAATCCAAATATAGTATGAACAGGATTTTAAATTAAAGTTTAAGTCTATTACTCTTAATGATATAAATGTGGTTAGCAGTTCATAAAAGAAGTAAATTTTGTTACTATTCCATTAAATACTCTTTACAGCTCCATTAATTAACATTTTGTTCATGAACCACGTCAGTCACCAATGTTACGTGGTTTGTGAAACTTTTTACGTATGGCATAACGATAAGACAAGTTACTTGATAGTATTCGATATTATACTTGATTGATGGTGATTACTGCCATCCATGGACATCTGCAAATCAAGATTGACTCGTGCGTTGCTGCTATTCAAGTGCCTCTTTCGATAGTCAGAGGGAGGATTTGTACTCTAGTAATCTCAGAAACCAGCTTTTTTAAAGTAGTAGGGCCATGCTGATTCCAGCACGAACAGCCCGGCTCGACCAGGGGGGGGGGGGACCAAGCTAAAATGTCAGATTCGTGCTGTTGTGTATTGTTGGTTAGTGTGAGACCAGAGGCCCAATGATGCAAAAGCATCTCCATAGGCCGCCATACTGTTGGTAAAACATACTGCATTGTCTGCATTCGCAATGAGTGTGGTGACCACCACTCCTGGATTCTGCTCGTGTTTTTCATCAGGAAGAGTAGAGTCACTTTGGCAGTCTTGTATATACACAAACTGCCTCGTTGATCTGGCGGTTAGCGTATGCTACCGATCAAAAGTTTTCGGGTTCGATTCCTAGGTCAGGCTAAACGTGTTATCGAGTTTTTCTGATAATAGAAATACTAAATAACAGGCCGGAGTTTGAAAGGGGTCTAAACCCCCGTACTTCGAAGAGCCCATAGCTGTCGGTCCTGCGTCTGATCTCTCTCCGGTCGTGTCGAATAACCGTCCGTGTGAGAGGGAAGGAACAGAGAGTGCACCTGTGTTTGCGTACACACTTGTGCACTATAATATCTCCTTCGTAGTTGGCATGTCACCGTTAAGACTGGCCGCCGTGGCTGAAATCGGCTATGAGTACATACATCATCATCATCTATATATATACAGGATGTCCCAAAATTCAACTATAAGCGGGCGCCTAAAGGTAGACCTGCTAATGAGTACATAAGGAAAAAAAATAAAAAAAATGTACCTAGTTTTTTTTTAAGTTACAAGAAAAATTTAGAATTTCTTTGAAAATTTATACCTTTCATGATATTTTGAACGACCACGATGACAATTTCTCAAATATGCTTAAGATTTTTTTTTTTATCTTGTACCTAAATAGTGCTACTATTCACCACAACTCTTAAAAACACCAAATTGCCCGCAGTTTTTACACTTGTCATCGTGGTCGCTCAAAATATCATGAAGGGTGTAAATTTTCTAAGAAATTCTAAATTTTTCTTGTAACTAAAAAAAAAACTAGGTATATTTTTTTTATTTTTTTTCCTTATGTACTCATGAGCAGGTCTACCTTTTGGCGCCCGCTTATGGTTGAATTTTGGGACACATGGTATATAAATCAAGGCCACTTTTCGTTGTAATTTTATAACTCAAGAACGGGCTCACCTATCCAAACCAAATGTTTAGGCTTTATTCGGACTATTTAGTAGATGGTTTATGTGAAGTTTGCACAAAATAGCTCGAGCGGTTCTTCATTTATCGACATACACACGCGGAGCCGCGGGCAACAGCTAGTATATTATAAAAACCTTACCCACCCACTATACTCTTTGCGCTGTAGCATGGTGCGGGTGACAGTTTCAGTAACATTTCGTTTCACTCTTGAAAGTTGTCGCGATTTACAAATTATGACTTAGTATTTCAGCTGTACCACATTCGCAATATATTAAATCATTAATAACTGTAGTAAATTAAATTAAACCAACCAGAATGTTCTAGTCTACAAATAAAATCAAAGCACATCCCGCACCATGCTACAGCGCAAAGAGTATAGGTAAAATGCAAGGAAATAGTTCCATAATACCAGTTTTCTTCACTCTGGTCAAGTGGCCGACTCATAGCTATATATATGTGCTAAAGAATAGCTCTCACACCGTTTTTAATGGCAACAATAGAGGACATATGTATTATATTATCTATTTGAACGGCAGCCATGAAGTGTTGATGACTGATAAAGAAACAGCCACTTAAATGTGACGCTGGTAATTATTTCTGCTCAATTTCGTGTTACACAATCCGATAGCATATCTTCAGTTTGTTTAGTGTAAAACTCATGTAATTAAGAATGTAGAATGTCTGTGGTCAAAGGCTGTAAAATCTAGTAAAAACTTCAAACATTTCAAGGTAAAATACTCCTTCGAACAATGATGATAAATACGGGTTAGCTGGTGTAATGGTCGATAATCCTGACGGTTGAGTGACAGGTTGTGAACACAGGACAAATGAATGTGTGATACCACGATCTGTTTTACATTTACTTATAATTTGTATGTATTTAGGAATTTACAAGTATGTTTATAAGGATTCTCGTTGCCATAGTACATGTTAAGATAGGAACTCTCTAGTTCTTATTATTATTACTAACTCATACCTACTTTTAAGGAAAGCGTTTCCAGAACTTGATGATTTTTTATAGTAATTAACCGACTTCAAAAAAGGTGGAGGTTCTCAATTCGACCGTATATATGTTTTTTTATATGTGTCCGCGGATAACTTCGTCGTTTATAAACCAATTTTGATGATTATTTTTTTAATGGAAAGGAGATATCCCAACGGTGGGACCATGATAAGGACACTAAGATCTGATGATGGCATCCAAGAGAAATCGAGTCGTACCTTGAAGTCGGTTTTTGTTTTTGTTAAAATTTTACTTGTTTCTTTATTTTCAGGATATTTAAAAAAGAAGTATACATTTCTTTGTTAATAGGTGCTAAATAGAAAATGTTATACATGAACATGTATCATATTTTCTATCATTAAGTAGTTAAAATTTATTTATCGAAACAGAGCAACGATAGGTATACGGTAAAGAACCTGAAAATCTTTACCTATTATCGAACCCGAAAATCATTACCGAACATTTCTTATTAGGTAAATTGAGTCGACTAGACGAATACCCAAACTATTCAAATTAATTACGTCGTAGAACTGTTTGCGTGTCATTGAATAGTCAACGTTTTAGTGACTCTTATCGTTACATCAAATACCAACTTATTTCATAGTTAAATTATAATATTCCACGCGTTTTATTATACAATAGAATAAGGAAAGAATAGTCGAAATTCATTTAATTTGACGTTGGAAGGTTGGCCGTAAATTTGCATTTATAAACGTAACATTTCCTTCGGCTGTTAGCTTCGGCTATAAAAGATTATTCGGTTAACTTGGTGACATTTGTATTGAGGTGAATGGCCGCCTTTTGTGTTTTTTTTTGTCTACCAAATGACAGTTAGCTGAATGAACTTTGTAATGTATATGTTCAGGTTTATTTTTGTATAATGTAGACTTCTGGTGTTTCCCTAGGAGTCTCGGAAAACACCGAATTAGCAATTGGGTACTTTGTTTATATTTTCCCAATGAACTCTCAACCTTTGTCCCGTCTAATGCCTGCTGCCTTCCTAAAGACTCCAATAACTCTTAGCAAGATAAAATACAATTGGCCAAGTTCAAATATAATTAAAATGATGATGATTTTTATACAACTTCTTTATAAAGATCCAATAAAATTTCGAGACGTTTGCATATTAATTGCTTAAAATTATAATTAAATTTATAAACGTAGTATGATTAATTAACATGTCGATTCAGCTGCTCTGCTCCCATAGCAGCTATACTATAACCGTATTACCGTGGGAGAGCCACGCTTCGGCATGAATGGGCCGGCTCGACCGGAGTGATACCACGGCCTCACAGAAAACCGGTGTGAAATAGTGCTTGCGCTGTGTTTCACCGAGTGAGTGAGGATACCGGAGGCCCATACCCCAACCCCTCCCCCTATCTCCCCCCTCCCCCTATCTCCCCCCTCCCCCTATCTCCCCCCTCCCCCTATCTCCCCCCCCCATCCCCCAAAGGCCGGTAACGCACTTGTGACGCCTCTGGTGTTGCGGGTGTCCATGGGCGGCGGTAATCGCTTACCATCAGGCGATACGTCTTCTCGTTTGCCGGTCTATTCCATAAAAAAAAAAAAAAAAAAACCTCAAACAGGACAATGTCATCAACATGATTCTTCCTTGCAGGACATAATCGAACTAGAGAAGTGCTTCTGGAGTCTTCGGAATGCAGCTCCGACGGGACAGTTGGACGCCGAGAGCCTGTCTCCGCTGCTGTCGCCTCCTCTTCCAGCTGCTGCTATCGCAGGTGCATTCCTCGCCTTCGATGAGAACAGAGATGGACATGTGGATTTCAAGGAGCTATGTTGCGGGCTGAGCGCTGCTTGTAGGGGACCCAGAACTGAACGCTTGAAATGTGAGTTTTTATTTACTACTTATTTACCCCGTTAGCCCAACGACCCAAAATGTTTCTTGACCTCCGACACCACTCTATTCGATCTTGGGCTGCCTGTCGCCAATTGTTAGCTTGAAGCGCCGTAAGGGATGCTCCTACTGTATCGCTCGTTTGATAATATGGGGTTGGTTTTTGTTTAAATCTCTTCTTTTGGAACAATTAATCTACTGTTTGGTGATTCTGACCGCTAACCCTGAAGACGACCCCTATCTAGGTCAAATATTTGTGTGATCAGTACAATCATATTGTTCTGTTTCTAGGTGTAACTTATTTATGATATGTTTTACGAGGTATTAGGTATTTTATATATTTTTTTATACTTACTTGTGGGCGTACACCGCAAGCGGCTCCTTTGTATTCGTGTCGGCTTCGCTTTGACAAGAACGGGCGGCGACGGCACGATCAATCTGACACTATCTAAACGAATTGACTATACCTATATCAGTCGTCTGGACACCATAGAACAGACTGCCTAGTTTGGGATCACACGGTCGTGTGTGAGAGAGAGACGTTATTATTTATCTCTGCGGCTAAATGTTGTTAACCAAGTCTTCAATAGGTATTATAATATTGATAATTGTGAACACGTGAGCGTTTGGGTATTTTTTACTTGTTTTACCCCATATGTTGTGGTTTTATTTTTACTTAAAAATGTAACGTGTTAAGGAAATAAATTTGAACAACTATTGTAGGTTACACGTGTAGTATATTACACGTTGCGATCATTTATTTACCTCAATTGTTCTACAACTAAAAAAATTAACAAACTATTCACGTAGTGGGTAAATAAATACTAATAATAGTTGTAACTTGTGCGTAAGATTAATTGATAATGAACATAGGCCATATCAACCAGATTTTTGTAGCATTCTATGCATCAATATTTTCTAAATTTAGTGAATAGAATACGGAATGTCATCACCTCTATTCATCCCTTATGTGTCATATTTAAAGCCGAGTCTCCACAGAACAAAAGTTGACAACTTTTGTGTTGTCAACCTTTTTTTGTGTTGTCAAATTTCGGTGAAGACGCGCCTTAACACCCGACCTAGGGAGCAATCTACAAATATGGTTGATACACCAAAGAGAAGCAAAACTTAACACATACTCTACACCATCCTAACTGCCTGGGAGGCGCAGTGACAGCGTATGCGACTGCTGTGCTTGAGGTCTCGGGTTCGATTCCTGGGCCGGACCAAATGTTTGTATGATCTGCAAATATTTTTTCGAAGTTTGGGTATTTTCTATGTATGATATGTATGTATTTCAAAAAAAGTATATATGTATTTATATCTGATGTCTAGTACCTATAACACAAGCTCTGCTTAGCTTGGGACTAGATAGCGTTGTGTGATAAATGTCCGAAATATTTATTATTATTATTCACTAGCTGACCCGGGGAACTTCGTACCGCCATATTTACATATCTGTCTCAGCTTCCCACTGGCAGTGTACAGTCGCGGACAAAAAAAAACACTTTTCCCGTTATCTTTTATTTTTTTTCTTTCTAGCAAAAAAAGTAGTTTGAATGAAATCGGACTATGTGTTACTGAATTACAACTAAGTACATATTTTGACTTTCATCCCCTCTCTCCAGGAATCCGTGCTGAAATTCGGGATAAAAGTATCCTATGTCCTACCTCGTAGTATGAACTCAAATCGTGCCAAGTTTCATTTGAATCCGTTCAGTAGTTTCGACGTGATGCGCGGCCAAGATACAGACAGACAGACAGACGGACAAACAAACAGACAGACAGACAAAAATGAAAAAAAAAAAACAGTTTTGGCTTCAGTATCGATTATAGAGAGCCCTCCAAAAGAAATTTTCAAAATATCTTTAATGTACAGAATTGGACCTGTTACATTTTTATTATAAGTATAGATTATAAATCCTGTCTGGTCTGGTCTGGCAAGTTTTCATTCTCTTTGCAGTAGTGGACACAAATAAAACTTGACACAAACTCCATAACCAACCCTGGTCTGGTCAGCGTGGTATGGTAGGCCAAACCTGCAATTCTAAGGAGAGGTCTGTGTCCAGCACTGGACTTTTATTAGGCTCGTGATGATAATTTGTTGAGTTAAATGAGTTAGTGTGTAGAACTAGTGAGAATATTGCAAACCAATAAAAATTCACGTTTACACTTTTACAACCGACTACATTACGAATTATCTGAAGAAAAGTCCTTCACTAATATGTATCGATAACTCTTGTAAGTATTGCCAATAGTATCACCATATTTGAGTAGTTTTTGTAAGTATTTAGTACTTATTCTCTTCAATGCCAGTTATATCGTTGAATTGTCACTAAAATTTAATAAGAAATCAAGTTTTTTACTTTAAGAGCCAACAAAACGAAAAAAAATGACGTGGCAATTTTCATCTATTTTTGTCGTTAACATGATTGATAATATATTTATTTTGTGGATTAATTTGGGAATGAATGTCGACTGCATTTCTCGAACCTAAAACAAAAACATCTTTCACTGGAGAACCAAATAAAAAAATGAAAGGAACACTACTTTTTTTCTTTTTTATCAGCTCAAATAGTCTAGTCAACAAGTTCCATACTTGTTGACTAGACTAAAAGATGCAGCAGCATCACTAGGCCGCCATAGTGTGGGTCGCCATACTGCATTGTCTGCATTCGCAGTGAGTATGGTAGCCACCACTCTTGGGTTCTGCATATGCTTTCCATCAGGCAGAGTAGAATAATTTTGGCGGGCCGTACATAAAAAAAAAAGATCTTAACACAAGCTATTGAACTCAAAAGAAACCAAGTGAAAACACACCTTACGCCCTCATAGTTCCATAGAGCATAGGATATTTTTTCTAATGAAAAAGGGATAATTGATGATTTAATTGGTTCATGGGGTCCGAGTGCTCGCGCTATATAAACAACTAGCTAAGCAACTGCTCGTGACCAGAAGGCCAGCCTTTTTCTAGCACAGAGAATTAGCATTGCCATTCAACGTGGCAATGCTGCCAGCCTTTTGGGAACGCTACCAGTAGGCGATGATGCGGAGGAATTTTTTGACGCCTGGTATGTAAATATTGTTTTTTCCTTTTTTTAAATTTTGGAACAAAGTTCCTTATCGCGCGTTGCGAAAGTGGGCTAGACGGAAAAAATTAAGACCAAAATTTGTAACGAAACTTTTAACATTGAGTTGACGTCATAGTGCTGGATACTCAACGTTAAATATAACAAACTGATTGCCAACGTCCATACCATGTTGAATACACCGGTTCTCGTCCGATCACCGAAGTTAAGCAACATCGGGCGTGGTTAGTACTTGGATGGGTGACCGCCTGGGAATACCATGTGATGTTGGCTTTTTGCATTTATTTACAGAAAATATATTGTTTTATACTATATTTTGTACAGCCTGATTATTTCTAAAATAATTTGAGTATTTTATGCGCATTTTTATTAGTAGTAGCATCTCAAATATACACATATATAAACTTCGTTCCATCCGGGTGTCCCTTGACACCTCTCAAGTTTTTTATTTCCTAGTATTTTAACTTAATTTTAAGGTAATATATTATAGTGTAAATTGTATGTAGTATAATAATGTATGAAAATAAATCATGTTTATATTAAAAAGGGGAATATAAATTAACTGTATCAACCATAGAGTACCTTCCAAAAATCTATTCAATATGTCTCCAATAAATAGTTTTGCATATAGATTTTATTCCAACAGTAAGTGTAAAGTAAATTTGACGTGTTGATTTAACCGACGAACAATATCATAAATAAACATCTACTGCGGAATAATTTTATCTTATCTCTAAAAGGTAATTGTATTAATCTGTGTCAAGAGTATTGCATCAATTAATGTATATTTAGGTCGTTAAATTAACCAACTATAAATCCCAAACTCTCTTGTGAAATTAATCTTTTTAATCGACTTCAAAAATGGAACACAATTTGGTTGTTTTTCTTTTAAGTTTTGTTATATCAGAATCCCGTTATTGATAAAGACAAAAAAATACAGTTGAACTTAGAACCTCCTTTTTGAAGTCGGTTAAAGATGCTTTTTTTTATTTAAAATGGTATACTTTCTTTTATAATTCGTTTGAAACTAAAATTCAATTTCTAAAAGTGAAATATAAAATAGGTCATGTCTTTGAAAAACTTAATTATTTGTGTTCTAAGTAGCTATTCTCTCGACAAGATAAATAGTTTTGTTTATTTAAAGAATTTAATTTTTAAAGAATTTTATTTATTTTAAGAAATACAGACGGCATTGAGACATTTGTATGAAAGATAAATTTTCCTTTGTTAAAGTTGCTATTGTCTGTCTGTCGCTAATACGATAATTTGTTTTTGTTATTAAAAATACCAATTGCTTTGTGGATATGCCATGACTTCCTTAGTCTTTGTGGTTGAAAAAGTGATGATACTGTAACCACAGAGTAACTAATAGCTTTAACCAATCAGTTATTATCATAACACAGTGAAATGAATGGATGCGGTCAATAGTAATGCCCATACTGCCGTGCGCGTGGTAATCGAGAGGGCAGTAAGTCAAAGGCGAACATGTGTTATTGCTTATTTGTGATTTACCTACGTGAAACGAGCTTCTTTCTACCTATCTAGGTTGCAAAGGGGTACGTAAATAGTAGTGCATTTTCTTTCTAGATAAAGAACAGTAAATACAGAAAAAAAACTTGACTTATCTTTTTTCAAAACCCTGTTTCCTACCTAACTTACTGCCCTATCGATTACCATGTCATCATTAAAAAAGCGGCCAAGTGCGAGTCGGACTCGCCCATGAAGGGTTCCGCGGCAGCAAGTAACATAATATAATTTTTATTTTATTTTGATATTTGTGTTGATTGAATGAAAGGGAAATTGCAGTTTACGATTTATGACGTATTAAAAAAAAACTACTTACTAGATTTCGTTCAAACCAATTTTCTTTGGAAGTTTACATGGTAATGTACATCATATATTTTTTTTAGATTTATCATTCTCTTATTTTAGAAGTTAAAGGGGGGGAGGGACACTCATTTTACCACTTTGGAAGTGTCTCTCGCGCAACCTATTCAGTTAAGAAAAAAATGATATTAGAAACTTCAATATCATTTTCGAAGACCTATCCATAGATACGTATTGGCTTGATGAAAAAAAATTTTTTGAGTTTCAGTTCTAAGTATGGGGACCCCCAAAATTTATTGTTTTTTTTTAATTTTTGTGTAAAAATCTTAAAGCGGTTCACAGAATACATCTACTTACCAAGTTTCAACATTATAGGTCTAATAGTTTCGGAAAAAAGTGGCTGTGACATACAGACGGACAGACAGACAGACAGACAGACATGACGAATCTATAAGGGTTCCGTTTTTTGCCTTTGGCACGGAACCCTAAAAATACTTTAATACCATCTATGAAGACAAACGGAGTAACTAATAATCCTGCATTGCGATATAGGTGTATAATGTGCATCTACCTAATATTGATAGGCATTTGCAGAAGATCCTACTCCTACTAATATTAAAAACGCGAAAGTTTGTAAGTATGGATGGATGAATGATGATACTCTTTCACGCAAAAACTACTGAACGGATTTGGATGAAACTTTACAGTAATATAGCTTATACATCAGAATAACACATAGGCTACTATTTGCTGCGATAACCGACATACACGCGGGCGGAGCCGCGGGTAACAACTAGTAATAAAATATAGAAATGTTTTCCACACTTAAATACAAATTAAATTGTAAAAAAAACTTTCATCCAGACTATAATTATGACATTAATTATCTCATATCGCGAAAGTTTGGCCAAAAAGATAAGCGGGTGACAAAGTAAATACAGTGATATAATAACTACAATAAAATATTGTGTTCAAGGTTGCAAAGTCATGCGTCACGTGATACCTATTATATTCGTGAAGATAACTTCGAAGCGTGGCTCTACCACGGTTTCCACGGTTCCCTTTTTATTGCCATCTGATAATATAATTTGAGCTGTGCATTCCTTAAACTGGGTACCCTTTCGTATCAGTCTTCTATATAATTGTGTATCAGCAATGCTAGTTCCGGCAGCTGTTATATTCGTAAAGATAACTTAGGTTATAAAGTCATATAAGGAGAATCATTTTAGGAAAATTGCCTGACGAAAGTCAAATAGTAAGGGCAGCGTTTAGCGTTTCTTAAACTTAGACGTGGCAATACTGAATGCGTATGCTGCGACGTCAGCTGTTTTAAAACTAACAGTTTATACTGTATTTGTCAAGCAATCGTTCCTTTAATTAACTCTATTACGGAACAGGCAATGTATTCCTTTGAACTGCCTCTCTTAGTAATGCACAGCCGCTGACGTCGAATCAGTGATGTAAAAGTTTCTACATCTACTAGCATATTTTCGATATTATTTAAATCGAAAATTGTTAATTGTTATTTATCGACAATTGTTACTGCTACTTCATGAATACGATCGCATGTTCTTCTTAAAGCGATAGGTTTTTGTGATTCTATGGTATCACTCCGATAGCGTCTGGCCCCTTTGTGCAGAAGCATGGCTCTCAGCTCGCTCGCAATTACTAGATGGCGAGCAGCACAGTGTAGTGTTAAATATATATTACTAGCTTTTAGTAAATTAGCTAGCTAGCTTTAGTAAAATCCGTTCTTAGCGGATGTCTACACCCTATAAGAAACCTACCTGCCAAATTTCAAGTTTGTAGGTGTTATAATTTCTGAGATTTCGTGATTAATAAGTGAGTGATATTTCGCTTTTATACATATAGATTCCAATTGTATACTTAGTTTCCAAATTAACCACAAGTCTTCAAAATACTCGTTTCTGGGAAAAAACGTGTTCATGAAATATCTAAATCCATTTTTAATGATTCATCTCTTTACAATTGCGCGCATGGCTGAAGCTTCTAATTGAGTTTTTATTTACCAAAACGTTGTTGTGTAATGATATGGTTTAAACTTGAAATTAGGTACCGATGTTCTATATATAGCTATGAATAATATAACACAATGAAGGGAAATTCTTGTAAAGTATCTGAAACAAAAGCCCGTGATAATGGCCCTTGTGTTACATAAATATGGGACAGGCATAACACAATGAGTTACCTGCTTCAGGTCGTTTTGTCTAATAAATTATTTAGAATACGCAATAAGGTTAAAGTTGAATTATTGGAAGTAAAATGTTTTAAAATGTTTTTATAGGCCAGAAATAAAGGTACGTATATGCACGGTTGACGCAATAAACTTGCCCCTGTTGCGTGAATGTGACTTAATATTTTTTTTTAGACTATTTTACACACAACGCTATCTAGTCCCAAGCTAAACAGAGTTTGTGTTATGGGTACTAGACAACTGATATAAATACAATATACTTTTTTTTTGTAAATACATACATATTATATGTACATAGAAAACACCCAAACCCCTAAACAAATATTTGCAGATCATACAAACATTTGGTCCGACCCGGGAATCGAACCCGAGACCTCAAGCACAGCAAGCACACTGCGCAACAGAAGCAGTCAAATTTGCAGTCAATATTGAGATGAATGTGTCCATAGGCGACAGTATTCAGTTACCATCGGGGCTTTGTAAATAGTTTTTTTCATGATGAACTTTTCCTTACATATGAATAGTGTTTTACAGCGGTTTTGTAATCATTGGCCTATCAGCAAGTAGTAGGTGGCTTTTATTATGAACGTGTCATCAACTGCTAAACAATACATCTCATATCGATCTATTTCCTCTTAGTCACATAATGAGAGGTAAAAACGTGGAACCCGTCATCGGATTTTCCATGTGTCCTTATAAGTATTCGTGTGACTATTACTTCTTGGCGAACCCTATGTTAAGTTCCTAGTCAAACCACAATCTAGCTTCGAAATATCCGTTTTCCTTACCATACTTATTTTCTGCCCTGGTCCTGTCCGTAAACGATAACATTTCAAGGAGTTTCTATTACAGTTTTCTTTATCAAAACATACATGTAACGATGCAATAACAGCACTCTCACCTCGATATAAATCCTCTCATTTAAATAGGTGTGTCTTTGTGTGTACAGTGGCATTCATACTAAGGGTCACTTCACACTGCAGTGAAATGTACTACCTCCAAGGTTGCAGCTGTGACGCGAATTCTCGAGCTGGTCGTGGGACTAATTGTGTTTTAAATAGATGTGCACAATACGTAAATGATTGTATGAAGACAGTGGAAGCCTTCACTCGTTAATATACTTCCGACTCATTGTGTTTTAATTCGTAGTTCTTAGAATTATATCCATTAAGAATTATTACGCTTGATATTTCTTTGATTGTGTAATTATTTTTATCTGATTGTAAACGTGTGGGTATCAGTGTCTTGACAGTTGTTGTAATGTGGGAGAGCCAAGTTCCGGCATGAATGGGCTGGCTCGACCGGAGTGATACCACGGCCTCACAGAAAACCGGTGTGAAATAGCGCTTGCGCTGTGTTTCACCGAGTGAGTGAGGGTACCGGAATTCATACCCAACCCAACCCCTCCCCAAATCCCCCAAAGGCCGGCAACGCGCTTGTGATGCTTCTGGTGTTGCGGGTGTCCATGGGCGGCGGTAATCGCTTACGATCAGGTGATACGTCTGCTCGTTTGCCCCATATTCCATAAGAAAAATGTGGTGATGGATTAAGAATACGGAAAGTTCACCCTATTAATTCTGTGGGACTCGTAAAAACCGATTAAGGGAGCGAACTAATCCTCCCCCTAGCCAACTTGCAAGCGTTTTTCTTTCTGCAATACTTTGCTTAAGATTACCTTGTCTAAGATTAGCCAATGACAAACGAGTATTTAGGCGTTAACGATTGCTGAAAGAAAAAAGCAAAGGGTTGGAAAATAAAAAAAACCTAGTAGTCTAGGTAGTAGAGCCACGCTGATTTCAGCACGGTTGGGCCGGCTCGACCGGGGCGGTACTACCCTCGCACTGAAGATCAACGTAAAGTGACAGCGTTCGTGCTGTCGTGTTTCGTTGGTGAGTGCGAGACCGGAGGCCCAAATAGTCTGGTCATCAAGTTCCATACTTGTTGATTAGACTAAAAGATGCAGAAGCATCACTAGCCCGCCATGGTGTGGGTCACCATGCTGCATTGTCTGCATTCGCAGTGAGTATGTTGACCACCACTCTTGGATTCTGCTTATGCTTTCCATCAGGCAGTGTAGAGTCATTTTGGCAGGGTCAAACAAAAAAAAACCTTAACATTCCAGGTTAACTCTGCCGGCGCGTGTATACGTGACGAAATCCTCTATTCCAAGGAGAGGCATCTATCAAGTTGTAGGCTGTTGATGAAAATAATGTGTCATTATTTTTATCTGTACGGTTGTACTGAACTGCTTAGATGTAAACACCACTGCGCATTAAATTTCTAACTGAATGTTATGCATGTATGGATCTGCATTTGTATTGATTGATAGCGTTTATTCACTAGTATCGCTTTTATCAACTTCTTTGCTGATATTGTAAATGCAATGCAAATAAATTTTGTAAAATCACATGTGAGTACACAGAGCCGTATTAGATGTCCGAATTGTACTGACAATTACTGCAATTTTTATAAAATACTAGCCGACCCACACAACCTCGTTTGCGTCTCCTTTTGCCCGTAGAGTGATAGAATTTTCCCCCGTTTTTGAAACATTCTTCATTGGTGCTCCGCTCCTTTTGGTCTTAGCGAGATGATATATATCCTTCCTCGATAAATGGGCTATCCAACACTTACAGAATTTTTCAAATCGGAGTTCCAGAGATTAGCGCGTTCAAACAAACAAACAAACTCTTCAGCTTTATAATATTAATATAGATAGTAGGCTATATTAAAGAATAAATTTTCTATGTAAAATGCATCCTTTCAAGTCACTTTTTGCTAATAGGGACGGAAGGTCGCTCCATAAACAAAATACAACACAGTAAAAAACTGTTAGTTTTTTTACTCCATGTGGCTGTGGCAACAAAAGTCAACATAAAATTAAGATAATGTTTATATTAGATACTTGCTTAGACGGTCCTGTCTAGTCGTTAAAGATCCTGGCTGTTAAACCAGAGGTCGGGCGTTCGATTCTCATTCCAGGCAGCAAAAGTAAGCGTTTAATTCTGTGTCTCTGTTTACACTTGTTGACCTAAAAGATGTGAGTGTGTATGAGTATATGTCTAATTGTCAATGACAACATTTGATCAAAATGTTATGTGACTATATCGTTTATATGTAGTTATAAATAAAATAAATGAATAATCAGAAACAGTTACTGTTCACTATATCTTCCTAGCCTTTATTATTCCCAAGATTTGGGGTCGGCTACTAGTTCAACCGGTTTTACCTGAATATCAGTTTTTCCACGGAGCGACTGGCATCGAACCTCCGCAACCCTGAGGATGAACTGAATTCGAAAATGAGTTAATGTTCACCATACTCAAATGATATTGTAAATTCTTCTTCTTCTTCTTCCTAGCCTTTATTATTCCCAAGATTTGGGGTCGGCTACTAGTTCAACCGGTTTTACCTGAATATCAGTTTTTACACGGAGCGACTGGCATCGGACCTCCGCAACCCTGAGGGCGAACTAAATTCGATGATTGAACTAGTTGTCAGTATATTTGAGGGCGCTGACTTCCCAATAACGATTGCCATAGATGTTCATGACAACCGGGACCGACGGCTTAACGTGCTCTCCGAGGCACGGGCGGGAAACACCGCCATATTCCATACTCCGGGCTGCTATTTAGAATTTCTTGTAAGAAAAACCCAACAGCAGTCCGACCCGGGAATCGAACCCGAGACCTCTTGATCTGCAGTCGCTTACGCTAACCACTAGACCAACGAGGCAGTCACTCAAATGATATTGTAAATGTTATTTGTTAATTGCAAATAAGGAAACCGAATGAATACCATCATACTTTTTACGCTCTCATAGTCATTATAACAAATGGCAATGATTTAAATAGCGTCCCATAATAGTCTATTGGGTAATTTAAAATAATATTATACAACCTTAGATAATAATTAATATTCTCATCATTAGCCGTCGAGGAATAAATTATGAATATATTATACTAAGATAAACGTTAAAAATAATTTATTTTAACGTATTTCTGTCGTTACGGTGATAAATACGTATATGAATGGATCTTGCAGACACTATCTGGGAAAGGGGAATCACCCATTTTTTGGTCCTAATGTGCAAAATTACTAGCCATTGTTGCATTACCGGTTCCAAATTAATCACTGATCATTATGTGGTGAACCAGAAACTGACACACTGGGAGATAATTTGTAGCTTTTCCATAAGTAGCTTATAAGTACTGCAACTTTATGGGTCGTATATATCTGTCTAATACAGTCTGTAATATGTAATGTCTGTAAATACAATCTGGATCTCGGAAACGGCTCCAACAATTTTCAAGAAATTTGGTTTGCAGGTGGTTTCGGGCGATAATTTGATCTAGCTAGGATTCATTTTTAGAAAATTTACCAGAAAAAGAATACCCAGTAAAGCTCGGTCATTCAGGCACTATTTGTAATGTAAGATTGCTATTGGAGTTAACATTCTCTTTTGAAAAAATCGACCTTATGGATTAAAACAATAACCTATGATATATATAATCAAATTAATAATGTTTAAAAATCAAATTAAATTAATAATAATAATCAAATATTTTACATTTCAGTCTCATAAATTTTTTTATATAACACGGTGTGCAATGCTTGCTATTAACATAAGCTAAACGCGATTTGTGTATAAGTGAACAACGAAGACATAACAAAAATATATTTATCATTTATCAATATGTATAAAAATCAATGCCACTTTTCGTTGTAATTTTATAACTCAAGAACGGGCTCACCTATCCAAACCAAATGTTTAGGCTTTGTTCGGACTATTTAGTAGATGGTTTATGTGAAGTTTGCACAAAATCGGTAGAGCGATTCTTCATTTATCACATTTCCAACGAAGTGGGCACGGGCCAGCTATTATTCCATAATAATGAGTATACATCAATTTATTCCGGTATTTATTTGAATTTCTCATTGTAGCTTATTTCTAAATTTACATATACATAAGAAAAAAAAAACTTTACTTTTAACGACCTTTTACCCCAAATGTCCGATGAAAGAAAGCTCGTTTGTGTTAAATTAAAAGTATGTAATTTATTTATATGGAACTAGCCGACCCGTGCCCACTTCGTTAGGCGTTGATAACCCGCTTTTCTTCGACTTGATTTACAAATACTATTATTTGTAACTGATTTTTTTGTTCAAACATAATAAAATATGGCCTGTGTCACTCCTGAATTACCACCTAAAACCATATAAACAATGTTAGAAACTTTACCTCTTCATAATAATAGCAGAATAGTAGAAATGACATTTTGAAACCGCGCAACTAGAGTCATTATGCAACGTTTCGAAAGTGTCTGGAAAGGACTACTTGGGAGAGCCACGCTGCGGCATGGATGGGCCGGCTCGACCGGAGTGATACCACTGGCTCACAGAAAACCGGTGTGAAATAGTGCTTGCGCTGTGTTTCACCGAGTGAGTGAGGATACCGGAGGCCCATACCCCAATCCCCTACCCCTACCTCCCCCCCATCTCCAAAAGGCCGGCAACGAACTTTTGACGCTTCTGGTGTTGCAGGTGTCCATGGGCGGCGGTAATCGCTTACCATCAGGCGATACGTCTGATCGTTTGCCCGCCTATTCCATAAAAAAAAGCTTTTTGATTTTGAGTCAAAACAGATTCTAACAAAATTAATCTGAATCTGCCTGATTTAGTTGGTTACCGGTGCCCACGAACATTCACAACTCCATTCATATTAGTTACTCCACCTACGAGCGGGCACTAAAAACATCACAGCGCCAGGAGTGTTGGCAAACGACTGTCTTCTACAACGACGAATTACCTTGAAACTTCCGTCTTATATGCAAAGCATTCTATCTATACTAATATATAAAGCTGAAGAGTTTGTTTGTTCGAACACGCTAACGCTCAGGAACCACCTATGTCCGATTTGAAAAATTCTTTCAATATTAGATAGCCCATTCATCGAGGAAGGCTATAGGTATATCATCACGCTAAGACCAATAGGAGCAGAGCACCAATGAAGAATGTTTAAAAAACGGGGGAAAATTGATACGCTACGGGCAATAGGAGACGCAAACGAGGTTGCGTGGGTCAGCTAGTTTGTAATAAAATTCCGCCTTGTTCTGCTGATGAGACAAAATGACATCTCTAACTATAAATAAGAAATAAAATATGCAATACAAGGGACATTTATTCACATTATCTTTATTTAAATAAGTGAACATCAAAATCATGGTACAAGGAAAGAGAATTATCAGATATCGAGCGATCGTTTTTATTGCCACATTAAATAAGTGCTATTTTACCACGAAGCAAATACAAAGAGGAGATGCCCTAATGAAATTTTTGTAAGAAACAATGCGTGACAATTTGCGGGGGTGAGGGGGGGTTACTTTGCCCTTTGCCATCTACCAATCAATAGCAAAACTACTTGCATCGTTACATGTTGATGTTGCTATGTAGTTTAGCTATTTGACACTAAGCGTACGATGTAAGGGACATACAGGGACGTACTCAGAATTTTCTTATCAGGTAGTTATTTTTTTAAAGTCAATTTTGTAAATCATTTTGATGCATGTATCGCAAAAATACACACATCAAAAGTGTCTAGGGATCAACATATGTGTCTAGGGATCAACATATATTTTTGCAATAACTTTTCTCCTGATTGATATTAATTAAAATGTTCTTTAAGGATTCATCAAATAAAGTGTTTTCGTTTGTCACAGTAACGATAAACCAAGTCATCTTTGCATTTATAAAGAAATTTGCCATTTTCCTAATAAAAGGATTTTTGACATTTGAACCACTAACATTAAAGTTCGAAAAAAAGACTGAAATAACAGTTTTCTTTAAAATTTTATTAGGTAACTTAAACAATTAATAATCCGTGTTTCTACCGCGAACACTAACACAAGAACATCGGTTTGGCATACTCAAAATGAGTTCATCCAAATCACGCTGTGGAATGGCCGCCCATGTTCGTTGCAACAACAAAAAAAGGTCTTCTTGCGACTGGATACCCTCCATATTCGGCAGAGCTCTTCTCTGTAGCATATCCCATGCATGCTCAATCGGGTTCAAGTCTGGCGACTGAGCAGGCCAGGGCCAAAGCCACATCTCAATCTCAAGAAATCCGCATAAAAATGCTTGATCCCTAGACACTTTTGATATGTGTATTATTAGTAAGAAACATCGTACATAACATCTATACTAATATATTCTATACTAATATATGCAGCGTAAGAGTTTGTTTGTTTGAACGCGCTAATCTCACTCTCGCTAATCGTCAGGAACTACTGGTCCGATTTGAAAAAAAAATGTGATTTTTTTTATTATTTTAGTAGGCCGATCAATGCCCATAGAGATAGTTTAGGTTATTACTTCTTTGATTAATCACAAATCTTTTTTTCTGCCACAGCAACTTTATATCACTAATCCTAAAGCTGTGAGGTATTTTCAACATGAAATCAATTTACAATCACAGAAATACTTTACATTTGGCATCAAAGACAAATTAACAAACAAATATGGCGGCGCGGGGACATATGCTGTTCAACCAATCAGCGCGCGACTTGCGATTCGTAGATACCATTTTACAATCTCGCGAGATAGATTACAATCAAACGGTTTTGACAATCTGACGGTAATATATATATATTAAAGAGAGAGAACAAAAACAAAGAAATATAGTACAACAACAAACACATACAATAAAGAGAACAATAACATACAAGTAGGAGTATAATACAAAAAAAAAATGTTTCTACAAATTAGTTTTTCATTTATTATATTTTCAAATTCTTCAGTTTTCGTTTGATTAATTTCGTTGTGGGTTCCGAGAAAGTATAATTTTCCTGGGATTCCTGGGATAGAATTTTAGTTAGTTAGAAAACCTATCAAATAATCAGTATAAGTAAAATTTGTTTCATTTTCAAGTACTTTAAATTCTAGATTAATATTTTTTTATTTTTTATTTGTTTATGTTTGGCCCGCCAAAATGACTCTGCTCTGCCTGATGGAAAACATAAGCAGAATCCAAGAGTGGTGGTCACCATATTCATAGATATAATTTGAATATAGATAAAAAAAATAATTCTAATTACGACCCTGTCTCTTTGTTCTGTTGATGTTTGTTTTCCTAGTTGACGATAGACGTCAGTGTTCACAAAATGATTACAAAAAATACAAAAAATAATACTTTTTCGATTAAAATTTCTTCAGGCAAGAATGCAGAACATATTTCAATATTTTTTTATGATTTACTTTATAACTACTCAGCTCTACGAACCATTGTATTTTTATTTCCCATCACACAAAGTTTTTCCATCTAGTGGCGAATAGATTTAACTATATTTCAACAAGACACTGAGAGATTTTTCTAGAACTATTTTAAGAAATTAAGTATAAAATTACTTACAAATGAAATATTATGCCATTCATGGCACCAGAACGTCTATCCAAGTTATTTGTACAAGATAAAACACAACACTTCATCTTTTATAAGGAATAATCCGAGAATATTCAAGGATTGCGATTTTTCGATAAAGTTCTAGAACATTGACGTTGACAGTCTAATTTGTAAGTCGCGATAACTGCGATGACGTCGGGACCTGTATTTTGTCACGGGACCTATGCGCTTATGCCATCTCCTCTTTGTATTTGCTTCGTGTATTTTACGACTTGATATTTGTATGTATAAGTCGATAAAAGCAAAAAGCATTTATACACTCTTATCACATCTAGTAATTATAATTAAAACGTATTGTGATTATTCAAAGTTTTATTCATGGTCTTACACAATATATTGTTAAACTCATAGTGATTTTTTCCTAGTCGATTTTGGTTACGGCGCGGGTGGCCAAACAAACTACGCAGGATATATCTAATACTACTTAAGTATTATAGTGCACAAGTTCGCAAACATAGTACACTCTCTTTTGGTTCGCTAATAGTTTGATAAGACTTCATGACTTATTAAAAAAGTAGTTGGACTTACTCAAACACTAGTATGATGTTTGAAACCCTTATTGACCGTTGACTTTGCCTTAAAAATATACCATAAGAGGGTTATGCATATTCAAGCTATGTAAACCATGCAAGAATTATAAGCCCCATGTTAATAACAAAGATCAAAGAAAATACAGCAGGTAGTAGAGCCACGCTGATTTCAGCACGAACGGGCCGGCTCGACCGGGGCGTTACTACCCTCGCTCAGAAAATCAACGTAAAATGACAGCGTTCGTGCTGTCATGTTTCGTTGGTGAGTGCGAGACCGGAGGCCTAAATAGTCTAGTCAACAAGTTCCATACTTGTTGAATAGACTAAAAGATGCAGAAGCATCACTAGGCCGCCATGGTGTGGGTCGCCATACTGCATTGTCTGTATTCGCAGTGAGTATGGTGACCACCACTCTTGGATTCTGCTTATGCTTTCCATCAGGCAGATTAGAGTCATTTTGGCGAGTTTATGTATAAAGAGACCAGACCAGAAATATTGTCCGTGTTACCATGTTACTTCCGCCTCGCCGCAACGATACAAGGTGATGATAAACAGCATTTCTTTAACTTGCGTTATTTGTTACAGTTTGCTTCAAAATATTCGATCTGGACAGTGACGGAGTTCTCAACAAGAAGGAGCTGATCGACATGGTAGGGATCCTCTGCACTGTCGCCAATGAAAACTTGAAGAACCAAAACTCTAGGGCGTCCACACCCTCTGATGGTAATGACTCCGAAAGCACGGACAAGGGTTTCGATCCTGAAGTGATTCTGATGAATATTAGGGAGAAGTTGGTGACTGTACCTAAGAATGGTAGGAAACCAATATTTCATCTCGGGCCTAATGGAGACAGCAATGACAAGGAAAAAGAGATTGCTGTTACGAAAGAAGTAAGTACATTTGTTTTTTTTTTAATCTGGATAGCAGTGACAGTTTTGTATAACGGTAACCTCAAGGGCATATCAGTTAACTAGACATAATAGAGGTTAAACTAGCTTAAATACCTCCAAGCTTTACGGAAGTTAGACTGACGAGCACCCATTAAAAAAGATATTTGGAAATTTCACACCAAAGTAGTAATATAACGGAATAAATGATACGGAAGCATCTCAATAGGCCGCCATAGTGTGGTTATTCACAGTGCTGCAATGTCTGCATTCGCACTGAAGATGGTGACCACCACTCTTGGATTTTGCTCATGTTTTCCATCAAGCAGAGTATAGTCACTTTGGCAAGCTCATATATAAAAAAATGGACAAGTAATTGTATGGAAGTTTGTCATTTTCAAAGTTAGACACGAAATAACACAGTATTTTATAGTTAGCCCTCGGCTTTGCTCATATAATACCTTTTAAGTAGCTAGGGCGCTACTTGTATACAACTCCATACTAATAGTATTGTTTATGTTTTAACGCCTCATATTAATTTGCAGCCGGACGCAGAATCCGAGGCACTAATAGCCAACGACATGGCTCTCACACTGGAAGACTTTCTGATCTGGAGCGTGGAGACCGCGGAGAAACTGGTGACCCCGTTCTTGGACCTGGTGTTCGAGGTGTGCCACATCGTCTTGGGACTGAGGCCTCAGTGCAAACATCAGGAGAGGGATATAGGTAAGTAACTAGAAGATAGAGCATAGTCCTAAGCGGATTGATTACTAGTACTGTATTTACAATCTTGGATTAAAACGGAAAACCTTATCATTAATAATAAAATACTTAAATATTAAAATACTTAAAAAAGTTTGAGTTTAATGGGTCTACCTAAATCATAAGTTATTGCAAAAAAGTTATACTTTTAGGGTGATGTTTATTTCAAAGTAGTTGTTGTCCGCGGCTGCTCCCGCGTGTATATCGGTTATCGCGGCAAATAGTAGCACATGTGTTACTCTGATGTATAAGCTATATTACTGTAAAGTTTCATCCAAATCCGTTCCTACTGACTTGCGTGAAAGAGTAACAAACATACACACTCACAAACTTTCGCCTTTATATATTAGTGTGACGATGTGATGTGATAGGATTAAAATGAGACAAAGGTATTGGCCCATATCTGAAGGAGTTTTGAGATAACTAGCATAATTATATCGTAAACATACCTACAAGTAGTAAATAGACGCTTATTTAGAATACGAATTATTTTTACATAAACAACCATAAATGCGTCATCTTATGTAGGTTGCTGATGTCAGCTCCTTCATCATTTCACCTCATTTCCAGAATTGAAACTAATATTTATGACCCTGTACTTATAAATAGGCAGTTATCTGATAATTGTTGATAAATTTAATAAACATATAGCGCCATAAATATTAGTTTCAGTTCTGGCAATCAAATCAAATCATCCCAGCCTTCCTAGCTTTTATTATTCCCAAAATTAATATTAAAGTAAAAACGGTGGAACTAGTAGCCGACTAGTTTTTTTTTTTTTTTTTTTTTTTTTTTTTTTTTTTATGGTATAGGTGGCAAACGAGCAGACGTATCACCTGATGGTAAGCGATTACCGCCGCCCATAGACACTTGCAACACCAGACGCATCACAAGTGCGTTGCCGACCTTTGGGGGATGGGGGTAAGGGATGTGGGGAGGGGTTGGGGTATGGGCCTCCGGTATCCTCACTCACTCAGTGAAACACAGCGCAAGCGCTATTTCACACCGGTTTTCTGTGAGGCCGTGGTATCACTCCGGTCGAGCCGGCCCATTCATGCTGAAGCGTGGCTCTCCCACGGTACCACCGTTTTTACTTTAATATTAATTTTTCCACGGAGCGACTGGCATCGGACCTCCGCAGCCCTGAGGGCGAACTGAATTGGTTGAACTAATTGTCAGTATATATGAGGGCACTGACTTCCCAATAACAATTGCCATAGATGCTCATGACATTCTTTTTATATTACCTTATAATTCTAATCGTGGGACAGTTATGCTTCGACACAAATAGAGATAGTTAGCCGAACCCTAACTTCCCTTCCCCGATTTTGGGCACTAGAAAGGCAGCAACGCACTTCAGGGGTTCTAGGCGTCAAGGCGATCCGCTTGTTCGTTGACCACTTTCAAGATGAAAAATCCCGAAAAAAGCCGGATCTATCAAACAACCTATCAGCAGCAGTATATAAATACAACAAGTTAAATATTTATATTTAAAAAAATCGTAGACAAAATATCGCAAAGAGAGAAACTGATAACGTACCAAGATATGAAATGATATTGCGAGTGTCCCTCAGCGATCCGTGTCAAGTGTACAACGTTGATATACATAGATAAGGCGGGTTTATTCTTGTTTGTTTTGTTCCTACTAGCACGCAATGTAGTGCTAATTATAGCTACGTTACACTTCATTCAACGATATTATGTAATGTTAATTGTAACATACTTTGGTATTTAATTGCGTATCTGACATGTAATGAGATTTATGAGTTTTTTTGTTACAACATCAAGTTAGCGCCGTTTAAGTTGTCGATAGCGACTCTGATTGTTTTGTATGGAATTACTTCAGTTACTGCAAGGCTGCTTTAATACATGTAAAACATAGAATATTTTAATCATAAACAATACAGATGTGTGCTCGGCAATCAAGCAGTTTCTTTCGTTGCTCTTCACCAAGTGAGTGAAGCTACCACTCTTTTACCTACTTCTAGGAATGGGGGGAGGGGCGGGGAGTACAGGCTTCCCATCAGCTGTACCTATCTATGCGTTTAATGATGGATGCATTAGAATACAGAACGTCACCACACCTGCACCCCTAGCCAAGTTGCAAGCGTTTGTCTTTCTGCAATCGTTAACGCCTAAATTGTAGTGTGTCATTGTAGCCAATTAGACAAAGTAGGTAATGTAACACAAAGTATTAGCCAAAGACACACGAGAATTTAGACGTTAACGATTGCAGAAAGACAAACGCTTACAACTTGGCTAGGGGGGCTGTTTATCCCATGGGTGTCGTAACACTTGACTATACCAACATACCTAGTAGCCTTAACTTGGTATCTAAAGAGAGGCCTAGGTCAATCAGTGGACTATTAAAGAATGATGATGACCCGTCTGCTGGTGGCTTTTCCTCTGCTGGTGGGTTTTCCTCTGCTGGTGGGTTTTCCTCTGCTGGTGGGTTTTCCTCTGCTGGTGGGTTTTCCTCTGCTGGTGGGTTTCCCTCTGCTGGTGGGTTTTCCTCTGCTGGTGGGTTTTCCTCTGCTGGTGGGTTTTCCTCTGCTGGTGGGTTTTCCTCTTTGTGGGTTTGGGCTGTGCGTTGATCTCTGGGTATGTCAGTCAGTCACTTTCCTCTTTTATATATATACTAGCTTTTACACGCGGCTTCGCTCACGCAGACTTTCATCCCCTGATTTACCCCCTTAGGGGTGGAATTTAAAAAAATCCTTTCTTAGTGCTCACTTACGTTATACAAAGAACCTACATGCAAAATTTCAGGATTCTAGCTTCAGCGGTTTGGGCTGTGCGTTGATCTCTGGGTATGTCAGTCAGTCACCTTACTCTTTTATATATATAAATATAGATTACAAATGTTATACAAAAGGAACCGTTTTGACGATTGCCATTTATTCCTACGTCATAATAGGGTACTTGCCTGTAGTACTAAAAAATACGATGTTTTGCATAGAGCTAGTTTAGATGCCAGGAAATTTTAATATAATTTTTATTTCTAAAAATAATTACATATTTTCAATATTTTCATAAATTCAAAATCATGATTTTTTATCTATATGTCACGTGACCGCAAATGCCAATCATTAAGTGTGACGTCAGTTTTCTCAAACTTATCGACTTGTCAATAACCTAAAAAAAATTTTATGCTGAAATAAGTTATTAACTATATTATTTCGGCATAAATATTATAAAAGGCGAAGGTCTAACAATGCAGAAAAAATTCACGTAAGCTAATAGTTTAAATTTGCTAAGTATAGACACGATTATGGTGGCAAGATATTTCGCCGATAATCCCGAACAATTTCGTAGGTGTTCTTTTTGTGGTATTTTCACAAAAAGGCACTATGCAATACTGGTAATATAATTTTAAACTCATATTGAAATGAAAGAAGGACGACAGAAATTCTAACCTACACTAATGTCTGAGAAAAATGACGTCATACGACCACTTGAAGGCGATTGTGTTTTAGGCGGGTAAATATTTAATATGAATTATGTTTTTAAGTTTTACCATTGTTAGCCGTATTTTTTAGGCAAATATTTTTTTTTGTAGCATAAAATTGATCATTAAAAAAATTTAAACACTTTTTGGAAAATAGGCAAATACCCTATTGTATTGTTAAATTAATAGAAATAATACATAGATAAGCCTGACCAGCAGATGTCAGCATATATTAGCGATCACGTAGATTAAGACAGTCTTTATCTCGTCGAGAATGAGACTTGAGTATATGCATTGTAACGATAGATTTTAGTATATAAAATATAGCTGTAAGTTGGTGTAGGCACTCACTCGAACCACACGATATCATGTAACACCAAGAGTAACCAGGAGCCCTTGGCTCCTCCACAATAAATATTACTACCATCGCACCAAATCGCCGTGGCATTAATCTTTATAAAAGTTCGCTATACCATTATTAAAAAGAGAAACTGACCTGATCTGCAATTTACTACCGTAGGAATTTACCTAGTTTTCCATATTTAAAAAAATTTTTTTTTCCAGTTCTAGGATGGCTACGGCGGGAAGTCCAACGTGGTTACTCGGTTGGACAGTTTTGGTACCTTATCGCCTCGGAGTGGTGGAGCAGTTGGCTCGGCTACACGGCCGGGGGTAACACCGACTCTTGTTGTCGGGCACCACAACGGAACATCGATGAGGCTATCGTCTGCGATGAGAGTTTTACTACTAATTCAACAGGTTTGTGAAACCTATGTTATCTTTACATGGTATAAATGAAATCACTTTTGGTGATCACGCCTTTTTTTTTTTAACTAGGTACTCAACGCGTTATATGTAATGTAGTAATAATGTAGTTTTGAACAATAGATAGAGTGAGTCAAGAGGAAGGTTTATATGTGAAATATATGCATTTTATAGTAGAGGAAATCTGAAACTTTCTAAGACTTCCGTGTGAAGCCGGGCCGGATCGCTAGTTACTTATAAATACAGTCCGGCCAACGAGAAGCGATACTAAATGTAAACAAAACCAATGATAGGTCATTAGGAACAGCAGGGGTACGTAACTTTTTGATGGTTGTATTACATATTTTAGTAGTAGTTAAAGTTAAATTAAAATGATATAGTTTATTTACATGCATCTTTAATAAATTTAGAAAAGCTTTATTATTTCAGTTGTTGTATTTTGAATAATTTTAGGAAGTTATCCTAAAATTTAAAGTACACTCTGAACCAAGAAGTTTTAATTAATCTACTAAACAACATTTATAAAGAAGTCAAATCTGATGCTTTATCACTCGACGTACTTGGCTCCATCATTAACCACTCTTAATAAAAAAAATGATCAATATTTTTTATTATTTTTTATTTTTTATTTATTAGGTACAGAAACAGACTGCTATAAATTGCAGTTTACAATATGTAGGTCTGAAGTCCAATTACAACCGTACACACCACTCAATGTTGTAATGCTTCATTGGAAAAGATACCACACATCAGACTATATATTCTATTCTTCAGATGTTTTCCTTAATTATTAAGGTTTTAAATTAGCTAAATGAGTTGAAAAAAATATCAACCTTGGAGCATATTTGGTTGTAACTAGTGCACATTCTTGAGATTGAACTGTTCCGAGACACATTATTGTTAGAGTTAGGTATGGTGAAGAGTTGTGGGATACGCACAGATCGAGACGGTATCTTAAGCTTTATTTTCTCAACAAGTTCACAGTCCAAAGAACCGTTGATAATTTTGTGTAGATTGCACAAGTCGCTTATCCACCTCCTCTTCTCCAAGCTCGTTACTTTAAATTCTCGTAGTCGGTCACTATACTCTGTCAATGTACGTCTTAAGCCGGTTTTTACACACAAAGCCCTGACAAATCGTCTCTGTATAGCCTCTATTCGATCGGTGTGATTTCCATATATTGGTGCCCACACAGGTGAACAGTACTCGAGTATGTTTCTTACTAGACAGTAGTATAATATCAGTAGAGTACTGGGTTGTGTAAATGGTTTTCCGTTTCGAAGAATAAATGACAGCATACGATGGGCTTTGTTACAAATATAATCATAATGAGGTCGGACGGAACGACATGACACTACCAAATATCACCCCCAGATCACGAACCACTGTGACTCTGTTTATTGCAGTCCCTTGAATATGATATTTATAGTCGATTACTTTTTGTTTTTTTAACATTTATTATTACACAAAAAAATTATTTTTGATTAAAATAAGATTCAAAAAACAATAGTATGACTTAGTGAAACTTGTTAAAATACATTCTAAAATAAAACTCTCATGTACTTATTCCACTATTTTAATTCACTTCAATCCTGACCGGTTTCGCCATATTGTATAATGCCATATTGCCTCGCACAACAAAACTGTGGAATGAATTGTCGCCTGCGGTATTCCCGGACCAATACGACTTTCAAACCTTCAAGAAAAGAGCGTACTCCTTCTTAAAAGGCCGGTAACGCACTTGTGACGCCTGTGGTCTTGCGGGTGTCCATGGGCGGCGGTAATCGCTTACCATCAGGCGATACGTTTGTTCGTTTATCCTCTAATCAAAAAAAATAATTGTGAAACCGGTCAGGATTGACCGATCAAATGGGGTAGATGACGGTATTTATTTACGATACAGTCATCTACCCTATCGTATGATGTGTGGTAGTACACAAATGTGGTTCGTGTGCAGAGTCGATGGGGTCGCTGCTGTGGCGCGCGGACAGCGCGTCGTTGGGCAGCGCGGGCAGCAGCAGCGGCGTCAGCTCCGCGCCCGCACCCCGCCCCGCGCGCGCTCCCCGCGCCCCCGGGCCCATCGACAACAAGCGCCTGCTCGCGCCCGACCACCTCAAGGTACCCACCCCCACTACCCACACACCACATACACATGCTGTAGATATATGGGCAGCAGCAGCGGCGTCAGCTCCGCGCCCGCACCCCGCCCCGCGCGCGCTCCCCGCGCCCCCGGGCCCATCGACAACAAGCGCCTGCTCGCGCCCGACCACCTCAAGGTACCCACCCCCACTACCCACACACCACATACACATGCTGTAGATATATGGGCAGCAGCAGCGGCGTCAGCTCCGCGCCCGCACCCCGCCCCGCGCGCGCTCCCCGCGCCCCCGGGCCCATCGACAACAAGCGCCTGCTCGCGCCCGACCACCTCAAGGTACCCACCCCCACTACCCACACACCACATACACATGCTGTAGATATATGGGCAGCAGCAGCGGCGTCAGCTCCGCGCCCGCACCCCGCCCCGCGCGCGCTCCCCGCGCCCCCGGGCCCATCGACAACAAGCGCCTGCTCGCGCCCGACCACCTCAAGGTACCCACCCCCACTACCCACACACCACATACACATGCTGTAGATATATGGGCAGCAGCAGCGGCGTCAGCTCCGCGCCCGCACCCCGCCCCGCGCGCGCTCCCCGCGCCCCCGGGCCCATCGACAACAAGCGCCTGCTCGCGCCCGACCACCTCAAGGTACCCACCCCCACTACCCACACACCACATACACATGCTGTAGATATATGGGCAGCAGCAGCGGCGTCAGCTCCGCGCCCGCACCCCGCCCCGCGCGCGCTCCCCGCGCCCCCGGGCCCATCGACAACAAGCGCCTGCTCGCGCCCGACCACCTCAAGGTACCCACCCCCACTACCCACACACCACATACACATGCTGTAGATATATGGGCAGCAGCAGCGGCGTCAGCTCCGCGCCCGCACCCCGCCCCGCGCGCGCTCCCCGCGCCCCCGGGCCCATCGACAACAAGCGCCTGCTCGCGCCCGACCACCTCAAGGTACCCACCCCCACTACCCACACACCACATACACATGCTGTAGATATATGGGCAGCAGCAGCGGCGTCAGCTCCGCGCCCGCACCCCGCCCCGCGCGCGCTCCCCGCGCCCCCGGGCCCATCGACAACAAGCGCCTGCTCGCGCCCGACCACCTCAAGGTACCCACCCCCACTACCCACACACCACATACACATGCTGTAGATATATGGGCAGCAGCAGCGGCGTCAGCTCCGCGCCCGCACCCCGCCCCGCGCGCGCTCCCCGCGCCCCCGGGCCCATCGACAACAAGCGCCTGCTCGCGCCCGACCACCTCAAGGTACCCACCCCCACTACCCACACACCACATACACATGCTGTAGATATATGGGCAGCAGCAGCGGCGTCAGCTCCGCGCCCGCACCCCGCCCCGCGCGCGCTCCCCGCGCCCCCGGGCCCATCGACAACAAGCGCCTGCTCGCGCCCGACCACCTCAAGGTACCCACCCCCACTACCCACACACCACATACACATGCTGTAGATATATGGGCAGCAGCAGCGGCGTCAGCTCCGCGCCCGCACCCCGCCCCGCGCGCGCTCCCCGCGCCCCCGGGCCCATCGACAACAAGCGCCTGCTCGCGCCCGACCACCTCAAGGTACCCACCCCCACTACCCACACACCACATACACATGCTGTAGATATATGGGCAGCAGCAGCGGCGTCAGCTCCGCGCCCGCACCCCGCCCCGCGCGCGCTCCCCGCGCCCCCGGGCCCATCGACAACAAGCGCCTGCTCGCGCCCGACCACCTCAAGGTACCCACCCCCACTACCCACACACCACATACACATGCTGTAGATATATGGGCAGCAGCAGCGGCGTCAGCTCCGCGCCCGCACCCCGCCCCGCGCGCGCTCCCCGCGCCCCCGGGCCCATCGACAACAAGCGCCTGCTCGCGCCCGACCACCTCAAGGTACCCACCCCCACTACCCACACACCACATACACATGCTGTAGATATATGGGCAGCAGCAGCGGCGTCAGCTCCGCGCCCGCACCCCGCCCCGCGCGCGCTCCCCGCGCCCCCGGGCCCATCGACAACAAGCGCCTGCTCGCGCCCGACCACCTCAAGGTACCCACCCCCACTACCCACACACCACATACACATGCTGTAGATATATGGGCAGCAGCAGCGGCGTCAGCTCCGCGCCCGCACCCCGCCCCGCGCGCGCTCCCCGCGCCCCCGGGCCCATCGACAACAAGCGCCTGCTCGCGCCCGACCACCTCAAGGTACCCACCCCCACTACCCACACACCACATACACATGCTGTAGATATATGGGCAGCAGCAGCGGCGTCAGCTCCGCGCCCGCACCCCGCCCCGCGCGCGCTCCCCGCGCCCCCGGGCCCATCGACAACAAGCGCCTGCTCGCGCCCGACCACCTCAAGGTACCCACCCCCACTACCCACACACCACATACACATGCTGTAGATATATGGGCAGCAGCAGCGGCGTCAGCTCCGCGCCCGCACCCCGCCCCGCGCGCGCTCCCCGCGCCCCCGGGCCCATCGACAACAAGCGCCTGCTCGCGCCCGACCACCTCAAGGTACCCACCCCCACTACCCACACACCACATACACATGCTGTAGATATATGGGCAGCAGCAGCGGCGTCAGCTCCGCGCCCGCACCCCGCCCCGCGCGCGCTCCCCGCGCCCCCGGGCCCATCGACAACAAGCGCCTGCTCGCGCCCGACCACCTCAAGGTACCCACCCCCACTACCCACACACCACATACACATGCTGTAGATATATGGGCAGCAGCAGCGGCGTCAGCTCCGCGCCCGCACCCCGCCCCGCGCGCGCTCCCCGCGCCCCCGGGCCCATCGACAACAAGCGCCTGCTCGCGCCCGACCACCTCAAGGTACCCACCCCCACTACCCACACACCACATACACATGCTGTAGATATATGGGCAGCAGCAGCGGCGTCAGCTCCGCGCCCGCACCCCGCCCCGCGCGCGCTCCCCGCGCCCCCGGGCCCATCGACAACAAGCGCCTGCTCGCGCCCGACCACCTCAAGGTACCCACCCCCACTACCCACACACCACATACACATGCTGTAGATATATGGGCAGCAGCAGCGGCGTCAGCTCCGCGCCCGCACCCCGCCCCGCGCGCGCTCCCCGCGCCCCCGGGCCCATCGACAACAAGCGCCTGCTCGCGCCCGACCACCTCAAGGTACCCACCCCCACTACCCACACACCACATACACATGCTGTAGATATATGGGCAGCAGCAGCGGCGTCAGCTCCGCGCCCGCACCCCGCCCCGCGCGCGCTCCCCGCGCCCCCGGGCCCATCGACAACAAGCGCCTGCTCGCGCCCGACCACCTCAAGGTACCCACCCCCACTACCCACCCCCACTACCCACACACCACATACACATGCTGTAGATATATGGGCAGCAGCAGCGGCGTCAGCTCCGCGCCCGCACCCCGCCCCGCGCGCGCTCCCCGCGCCCCCGGGCCCATCGACAACAAGCGCCTGCTCGCGCCCGACCACCTCAAGGTACCCACCCCCACTACCCACACACCACATACACATGCTGTAGATATATGGGCAGCAGCAGCGGCGTCAGCTCCGCGCCCGCACCCCGCCCCGCGCGCGCTCCCCGCGCCCCCGGGCCCATCGACAACAAGCGCCTGCTCGCGCCCGACCACCTCAAGGTACCCACCCCCACTACCCACACACCACATACACATGCTGTAGATATATGGGCAGCAGCAGCGGCGTCAGCTCCGCGCCCGCACCCCGCCCCGCGCGCGCTCCCCGCGCCCCCGGGCCCATCGACAACAAGCGCCTGCTCGCGCCCGACCACCTCAAGGTACCCACCCCCACTACCCACACACCACATACACATGCTGTAGATATATGGGCAGCAGCAGCGGCGTCAGCTCCGCGCCCGCACCCCGCCCCGCGCGCGCTCCCCGCGCCCCCGGGCCCATCGACAACAAGCGCCTGCTCGCGCCCGACCACCTCAAGGTACCCACCCCCACTACCCACACACCACATACACATGCTGTAGATATATGGGCAGCAGCAGCGGCGTCAGCTCCGCGCCCGCACCCCGCCCCGCGCGCGCTCCCCGCGCCCCCGGGCCCATCGACAACAAGCGCCTGCTCGCGCCCGACCACCTCAAGGTACCCACCCCCACTACCCACACACCACATACACATGCTGTAGATATATGGGCAGCAGCAGCGGCGTCAGCTCCGCGCCCGCACCCCGCCCCGCGCGCGCTCCCCGCGCCCCCGGGCCCATCGACAACAAGCGCCTGCTCGCGCCCGACCACCTCAAGGTACCCACCCCCACTACCCACACACCACATACACATGCTGTAGATATATGGGCAGCAGCAGCGGCGTCAGCTCCGCGCCCGCACCCCGCCCCGCGCGCGCTCCCCGCGCCCCCGGGCCCATCGACAACAAGCGCCTGCTCGCGCCCGACCACCTCAAGGTACCCACCCCCACTACCCACCCCCACTACCCACACACCACATACACATGCTGTAGATATATGGGCAGCAGCAGCGGCGTCAGCTCCGCGCCCGCACCCCGCCCCGCGCGCGCTCCCCGCGCCCCCGGGCCCATCGACAACAAGCGCCTGCTCGCGCCCGACCACCTCAAGGTACCCACCCCCACTACCCACACACCACATACACATGCTGTAGATATATGGGCAGCAGCAGCGGCGTCAGCTCCGCGCCCGCACCCCGCCCCGCGCGCGCTCCCCGCGCCCCCGGGCCCATCGACAACAAGCGCCTGCTCGCGCCCGACCACCTCAAGGTACCCACCCCCACTACCCACACACCACATACACATGCTGTAGATATATGGGCAGCAGCAGCGGCGTCAGCTCCGCGCCCGCACCCCGCCCCGCGCGCGCTCCCCGCGCCCCCGGGCCCATCGACAACAAGCGCCTGCTCGCGCCCGACCACCTCAAGGTACCCACCCCCACTACCCACACACCACATACACATGCTGTAGATATATGGGCAGCAGCAGCGGCGTCAGCTCCGCGCCCGCACCCCGCCCCGCGCGCGCTCCCCGCGCCCCCGGGCCCATCGACAACAAGCGCCTGCTCGCGCCCGACCACCTCAAGGTACCCACCCCCACTACCCACACACCACATACACATGCTGTAGATATATGGGCAGCAGCAGCGGCGTCAGCTCCGCGCCCGCACCCCGCCCCGCGCGCGCTCCCCGCGCCCCCGGGCCCATCGACAACAAGCGCCTGCTCGCGCCCGACCACCTCAAGGTACCCACCCCCACTACCCACACACCACATACACATGCTGTAGATATATGGGCAGCAGCAGCGGCGTCAGCCCCGCGTTTTAGTTTAACAGTAAGCTTACTAACCGCCTGACAAACAAGCCGAATCATAATTAACAGCTCTTAATAGACCATTGCTGGACATAGGCCTTTCCGTAGCAAGGAGATTTTGGCGTACTATACCACACTGCCCAGACGGGTTGATACAAGGTTTATAACAAATTTGCCATCTCTTTACAGCATTGTTGTCGTACATACTTTGCTCCCTTAAGCGATTTGCACACTGTACCACATCAAAAAGCGTTGCGCGAGAATGCGTGTTGCATATCACGCGCCATTGAGGCAGCAGAGAAACACTCGGCTCTTATTACACCCACGGGATGAACAGAAGTGGTGACAGTCTATATCGCTCAGCTTTCTGAATTCCGTTATGTCGTGTAGGTGCGGACGCTGACGGGCGAGGGCGGGCACCTGCGGCGCGACGTGACGCTGGCGCAGCACCGCGACTTCGAGCTCGTGCCTGACGCGCTGTGGCGTGCGCTCGCCGCATGGTACGGCGCGCCCGCTCCACTACCCAGACAGGTACTCCCACCCCTCCCACCCTTACCGACTGATTCGAACTACCTCATCAATCATCAACAACCCATAATGTCCCACTGCTGGGCTCGGGTCTCCACTCAGGATCACCAAATACCGATTTATACAATTGCCGATCCGACGGCTTTTAACAGTTTATTCAGCAAAACAGTCCTGACTGTGTATTCACGAGGCGATCTGCGCCATTCCATTCGTAATACTCAAATATTTCGACTGTCCTAGACCGAATTCTAATCAACAGTGACATGACATTTCAAAGACAATAACCTCTAAAATGTCACCATAAATTACATTTACCTTAGAGCATATATATACGGACGGTTTGTGCCGGAGTGGCCCAATAGTCGATTTGGGATCGAACAGTGAGGGTAATTAAAATTTGACTATAACAATTAATATTTACAGGTTATAAGGCCGCCAAATTCAGATGTGGAGTTAGAATTATATCCGCTTCAGTTAAAGATATTGCGGCATGTCCCGAGTACTCAAAGTGAGTATGTGTGGCAACACTTTGGTTTTGACTTTTATATCGAACTATGATTTTTAAAATAGACGACCATACGATGTTGGGTAACTTTGCATTGTCATTAAGTAATGATTAACTACCTATAATGTATTCTCACACAACTCTGGGTCATTTGTTCTATTATTAATTTTAGGCCCTAGAATACTTCCCTGATGAACTCCAAATAGGTTTTTCTTTCTAATCGTTGTTGAGAGTAACATGAGTTCTTATGTAGTTGTGTGTGTTTTTCTAGAAAACATTCAAAGTATTTAGAATGCCCTTTTTTACCATTAATTCAAATTTATACAATAAAATACATATGTAGACTGTGTCAAAAGCTTTGCTTAAGTCCAAGATTCTTATCGTTTCGTATCTTTTAATGACATTGGATTTTGAAAATCAATATTAGATCACACATATTATAATTAATATCTCGACATTTGTTCAAGTATATATTTAGTTGCTAATTTGATGAGTGTATGTATGTGTGGTGTACAGGAGCGGCGTCACTGGGCGGCGCGGGACCGTCGCTGTACAGCAGCGTGCCGCTGCAGCCCGCCCCGCCCGAGCGACAGCTGGCCTATAGCGCAGCCTTCTCACGTCTCGCCACCGTCAAACAGGTGCGTACTTCTCGCGTGTGGTCACGGATTTATAATACGAAGTGTCACTACTATTCATCCCATGGGTTGGGACTAATCCTTCCCACCACTTTATCTTCTGTACACCACGAACACACTGAGCTACGACACTCGGGAAGTTCAGGCAAAATTTAATTGTCTTGGAACCCGCAAAGAAATTATTCAGAAGAAAACTTGAGGAGTTTGAAATATATGAAGTCTACAGTCTCTTCATGACCACCTTTCTCACCAAGATCCAATCGTAAAAAGGAAGTGCCTCAATTTTTTCACAATATGTCATCCCGCTTCTCTTATTCAATGGAACATTCCAAATCAATGACCTACTACCACAGACAACACACAACTCTCTCGTGTATTATAAGAAAATAATATCAATCTACTTCCAAATGCTGGCTTACTACAATAATATATATATAATAATAAAGATGATTGTACTGGTGACGGTGCGCAGGTGTGCGAGTTCCTGTGCGGCGCGCTGGGGCTGGCGCGCGAGGACGTGCGCCTGTGGTCGGTGGGCGCTACGGCCGTGCTGCTGGACGACGAGCGCCCCACGCTGCACGAGCTGCGCCTGGACGAGCGCCCGCGCCTGCTGCTGGAGCTGCGCAACCCCGACCTCACCTGGCCCGAGGAGATCGGCGCGCTCGGGTACCTACCGCACTCTACTTTCATCCATACTCACATGTTCTATATCAATCTATGAACCTACACAAGTGACTACTCTGCCTGATGGAAAGCATGAGTAGAATCCAAGAGTGATAGTCACTATTGCGAATTTTTGGGACACTTTTGTATCCATTGGGCAATATTATTAATTCAAAAGCAACGTGTGTCTGTCATGTTTTCGCCACTAAATCATTGCATCGATTTGAATGAAATGTGATTGATATTGCACTTTATATATGATAAAACTGGCACGCAAATGATGAAAGTGGTGTCGCAGCATATGTAGCGGCAGTCGCGCGACCGAGCGCCGGGAGACGCTGGTGGCGCCCAACCTGCCCGGCGCCACCGGCCTGCACAACCTCGGCAACACGTGCTTCATGAACGCCGCCCTACAGTCTGTGAGTACAGACACTCTTTCTTATTTACACACTTTTAATATTTTCAAACATCTCAACGCATCTCAATTGCTACACGAATTCCTGATCAATATAATCGATCAATATAACGTAATAAACAATAGGCCGTTTGATTATTTATATGTGTTATGTGATTTTATCGGTTATCTAAGTAAACTAACACTCCTAATAAATATAAAGTCATGCCACATTAAGCTTCACAAATCTGTAACATTTTCTAATTAAATAGATGTCACACAACCTTTCGTGCGACAAAGTTCCAGCCAATTAGCAATTTGCGAGGATTATAATTATATATGCATATAGCCAATGTCGTGTTTTGTTTTAGAAATATAGGTATGTACCTTAAAATTGTTTTTTTTTTGTATTATTTCAGGTGTGGAATACGGGTCCTTTGACGCGGTATTTCAATTCGGGCATGCATATGTATGAAGTGAACACAACCAATCCGCTTGGCACTAAAGGAGTATTAGCTTTAAGATATGGAGAACTCTGTAAAGAGGTAAGTTTTATTGTAGCACTTATTACATCAGTGCCTAATTGAATTTTTTTATTTTTATTTTACTGTACAAACTTTATATTTGAGCCTATTATCATAAGAGAACGTACACAAACTATAAGACTCAAATTTTTACAACTACATAGTTCTCTGTGCTTCTTCCCTCGTTTTTGATTTCTTAATTCCTTCCGTAGTAATTTCCATTTGATTTTAAATTAATTTTTGCTAATAGAAAGTTTCTACTACTTGTATTGAATATACAACAAACATTTCAGTTCACTCTCAGTCCTGTGACTAAGTGTAGTGTCCTGAAGACCCTTTTTTGGTAGGAACTCTAGTATAAGTATAGTTAAAAAATGTGTATAGTTGATACTTCTGTGGTGCATGGATAGCGTAGTGGTCGTAGTCACTTCGTCTTTTTCTACTCAGTTAGTGTGTGACTTCAAAACATATATATGGCATATCACTTAGTGTGACTCACAAATTTTTGTTCTTTGTGTCCATTTCTGTATGTTTCTAAAGACCACCGTGACACAGAATGTAATTCTAGTGTGGGAGTTGTCTATTTAAAGAAAAAAAAATAAGATTTTAAAATACGGTTAGCCCTTTCGGTGACGTGTGCATATATGTATGTGTGTGGCGCGTGTGAGGCTATGGGAGGGGGGCGGTATAGTGAAGTGTGTCCGTGTGTGTGCGGCAGGTGTGGTCGTGCAGCGCGCGCTCGGTGGCGCCGCTGCGCGTGCGCTGGTGCGTGTCGCGCTGGGCGCGCGCGCTGGCGGGCGGCGGCCAGCACGACGCGCAGGAGCTGCTGGCGTGGCTGCTGGACGCGCTGCACGAGGACCTCAACCGCGTGCGCACCGTGCCGCGGGCGCCCACCGCCCACCACGACTCCGACGGACGCCCCGACCAGGTACGCACGCGGCAGGTAGGCAGCCTTCTTCCTGTCTCACTCTAACCCGCTACGCTAGCCGTAAATACTCCAACTCAAGCCGGATCTCCACCGAAGAAAAGTTGACAATTTTTGTGTTGTCATGACAACGGTCATCAAAATAAAGCACGCAGTTAAAAAGCAACTTTGCCCTCTTGTGTAACAAATAACTATTATTGTCGAGGAGTGTGTAATCAGGTGCCGAATTCCTCAGCCTGACCTGGATCTTTGGTGGCATCGTGGCTTTTAGGAAAAATATCTTGTTACTCAGACTAAGGTTGAGGAGACACCATCACAGCCAGATGTTGTATAGAGAGACCTAAGGTATATAAATGTATGTGGGCTGTAGGTGGTGGCAGCAGAGGCGTGGGAGCAGCACACGGCCCGCAACAGCTCGATAATGACGGACCTGTTCTACGGCCAGCTCAAGTCCAAGGTGCAGTGCGACACGTGCGGGAGGGAGTCCGTGCGCTTCGACGCATTCAACATGCTCAGTTTACCGCTACCCATGGAGTCTTACGTCTCTTTTGAAATTAAAGGTATAGTTACAAAACCTACACACGTATAAAAGTGGATTCAACAACAAAATTAATTATATCCGAAAATATTTCGATTTCAATATTAGTCTTGGTGGTATACTGTATCACTTTCTATATTGGTCCTTCGAGCCGACGAAGCCTTCCTTTGTTGATTCTAGAAATGTAAAATAAAAAAGTCAAGCAATTATCACTGTAATTATTTATTAAATATAAAAGTAACGGTTAATATTTACAGTGATGTTGCTCGACGGATCGGTGCCTATCAAGTACGGAGTGAGAGTCAACTCCGAGGGCACGTACCTGGATCTCAAGAAGAAGCTGTCAGAGCTGTGTGGTCTGCCGCCAGAGTCGTAAGTTATTATAACAACATAAAAAAAATGGTTTCATTGTTTATATAACAAAACTTGTTGAAGAAAAAAATGTTTAATATAACAAAAATTGTTATATTAAACAATAATATTTTTGTTTAATTATAGTAGGTAAAGGTCCTGAAGAAAAGACTATCTGGAAGTTTTAATTCCGTAGCCATTTTTAGTTGATTTACTTAAAATTAACTAGCCTATGAGTACATTGACTAACAAATTATTAGACAAAGTTATTATAATGATAATTTTCTAGTCTTTAATTCACTGGTCTTGTTTCTATCCGTCTATTTCAAAGACGACAAAACCTTTTTTTTAGATTGATTTTCATAAACGATTGAGTTCAATCGGGATGAAATCTTTCTAACTCATATCTGAAGCATAATACAAAACATTTTTCGACTAGATTTTAAATCAAAGAGTGTTTTATAAGTGCTTGTAATTTGTTCATAGTATTATAAGTTAAACCTGTCTGACCAGCGTGGTATAGTAGACAGAAGGCTGTGTAAGAAGCGGCCAGTGGATGTATGTGTGACAATGTGGTGAATGTGTCAGGCTGCTGATAGTGGAGGTGTGCGGCGCGACGATCGGGCGCGTGTTCCCCGAGGGCGCGAAGATCTCGGGCGTGGCGGCGCTGGAGCTGCTCGCCTACGAGCTGCCGCACGCCGACGCAGACTCCGACGCCAGCGACTGCGACGACACCGCCCCCGACACCAACGGTAAACACACACGCACCCACCTACTTCTACTAGTCTCCTACTACTCGTGTTCCCCGAGGGCGCGAAGATCTCGGGCGTGGCGGCGCTGGAGCTGCTCGCCTACGAGCTGCCGCACGCCGACGCAGACTCCGACGCCAGCGACTGCGACGACACCGCCCCCGACACCAACGGTAAACACACACGCACCCACCTACTTCTACTAGTCTCCTACTACTCGTGTTCCCCGAGGGCGCGAAGATCTCGGGCGTGGCGGCGCTGGAGCTGCTCGCCTACGAGCTGCCGCACGCCGACGCAGACTCCGACGCCAGCGACTGCGACGACACCGCCCCCGACACCAACGGTAAACACACACGCACCCACCTACTTCTACTAGTCTCCTACTACTCGTGTTCCCCGAGGGCGCGAAGATCTCGGGCGTGGCGGCGCTGGAGCTGCTCGCCTACGAGCTGCCGCACGCCGACGCAGACTCCGACGCCAGCGACTGCGACGACACCGCCCCCGACACCAACGGTAAACACACACGCACCCACCTACTTCTACTAGTCTCCTACTACTCGTGTTCCCCGAGGGCGCGAAGATCTCGGGCGTGGCGGCGCTGGAGCTGCTCGCCTACGAGCTGCCGCACGCCGACGCAGACTCCGACGCCAGCGACTGCGACGACACCGCCCCCGACACCAACGGTAAACACACACGCACCCACCTACTTCTACTAGTCTCCTACTACTCGTGTTCCCCGAGGGCGCGAAGATCTCGGGCGTGGCGGCGCTGGAGCTGCTCGCCTACGAGCTGCCGCACGCCGACGCAGACTCCGACGCCAGCGACTGCGACGACACCGCCCCCGACACCAACGGTAAACACACACGCACCCACCTACTTCTACTAGTCTCCTACTACTCGTGTTCCCCGAGGGCGCGAAGATCTCGGGCGTGGCGGCGCTGGAGCTGCTCGCCTACGAGCTGCCGCACGCCGACGCAGACTCCGACGCCAGCGACTGCGACGACACCGCCCCCGACACCAACGGTAAACACACACGCACCCACCTACTTCTACTAGTCTCCTACTACTCGTGTTCCCCGAGGGCGCGAAGATCTCGGGCGTGGCGGCGCTGGAGCTGCTCGCCTACGAGCTGCCGCACGCCGACGCAGACTCCGACGCCAGCGACTGCGACGACACCGCCCCCGACACCAACGGTAAACACACACGCACCCACCTACTTCTACTAGTCTCCTACTACTCGTGTTCCCCGAGGGCGCGAAGATCTCGGGCGTGGCGGCGCTGGAGCTGCTCGCCTACGAGCTGCCGCACGCCGACGCAGACTCCGACGCCAGCGACTGCGACGACACCGCCCCCGACACCAACGGTAAACACACACGCACCCACCTACTTCTACTAGTCTCCTACTACTCGTGTTCCCCGAGGGCGCGAAGATCTCGGGCGTGGCGGCGCTGGAGCTGCTCGCCTACGAGCTGCCGCACGCCGACGCAGACTCCGACGCCAGCGACTGCGACGACACCGCCCCCGACACCAACGGTAAACACACACGCACCCACCTACTTCTACTAGTCTCCTACTACTCGTGTTCCCCGAGGGCGCGAAGATCTCGGGCGTGGCGGCGCTGGAGCTGCTCGCCTACGAGCTGCCGCACGCCGACGCAGACTCCGACGCCAGCGACTGCGACGACACCGCCCCCGACACCAACGGTAAACACACACGCACCCACCTACTTCTACTAGTCTCCTACTACTCGTGTTCCCCGAGGGCGCGAAGATCTCGGGCGTGGCGGCGCTGGAGCTGCTCGCCTACGAGCTGCCGCACGCCGACGCAGACTCCGACGCCAGCGACTGCGACGACACCGCCCCCGACACCAACGGTAAACACACACGCACCCACCTACTTCTACTAGTCTCCTACTACTCGTGTTCCCCGAGGGCGCGAAGATCTCGGGCGTGGCGGCGCTGGAGCTGCTCGCCTACGAGCTGCCGCACGCCGACGCAGACTCCGACGCCAGCGACTGCGACGACACCGCCCCCGACACCAACGGTAAACACACACGCACCCACCTACTTCTACTAGTCTCCTACTACTCGTGTTCCCCGAGGGCGCGAAGATCTCGGGCGTGGCGGCGCTGGAGCTGCTCGCCTACGAGCTGCCGCACGCCGACGCAGACTCCGACGCCAGCGACTGCGACGACACCGCCCCCGACACCAACGGTAAACACACACGCACCCACCTACTTCTACTAGTCTCCTACTACTCGTGTTCCCCGAGGGCGCGAAGATCTCGGGCGTGGCGGCGCTGGAGCTGCTCGCCTACGAGCTGCCGCACGCCGACGCAGACTCCGACGCCAGCGACTGCGACGACACCGCCCCCGACACCAACGGTAAACACACACGCACCCACCTACTTCTACTAGTCTCCTACTACTCGTGTTCCCCGAGGGCGCGAAGATCTCGGGCGTGGCGGCGCTGGAGCTGCTCGCCTACGAGCTGCCGCACGCCGACGCAGACTCCGACGCCAGCGACTGCGACGACACCGCCCCCGACACCAACGGTAAACACACACGCACCCACCTACTTCTACTAGTCTCCTACTACTCGTGTTCCCCGAGGGCGCGAAGATCTCGGGCGTGGCGGCGCTGGAGCTGCTCGCCTACGAGCTGCCGCACGCCGACGCAGACTCCGACGCCAGCGACTGCGACGACACCGCCCCCGACACCAACGGTATACACACCTACCCCCCCTTCTACATCTACCCCCCCCCTACATCGGGATCACAGAAAGTGTTGTCCACCACACTCAATATAGTTTTACGTCCCGCTATCTACGCAGTGAAGTTTGAGTGGCAGTGGTGTAGTGTAAAGGCGCGTCTCCACCGAGATTTGACAACACAAAAAAAGGTTGACAACAAAAGATGCAACTTTTGTTCGGTGGAGACTCGGTTTTACAGAAACTTTGATCACCAACACGTGTTGACAACAGAAAAGTTGTCAAATTTTGTTCGGTGGAGACTCGGCTTAACGTGTGGTGTTGTCTACAGGCTGGTGCTCGGAGGCGGTGCAGTGGGCGGAGGTGAGTGTGGGGCGCGGCGCCAATACTTCCTCACTCTGCATGCCAGCACTCTTCTGCTTCAAGGTTAGCGTAGCGCACACCCACGCACACCACACACGCACACACACCACACGCACACACCACACACGCACACACACCACACACGCACACACACCACACACGCACACATCAACACATTGCAACTTTCTGATATACCAAATTAATGTAGCTGCCTTGTTTATAAACCTCTAGCTTTCGCCTGCGGCTTCTGTCGCATTTAATAAGAAGTGTCCTATGTTACTTCTAATACCTCCAAGAATATGTGTACATAGTTTCATGATGATCTTTTAAGTAGCTTTCGCGTGAAAGCGTAACAAACAAACTTACATTATCACGTTTATAATTATTAAGGATACTCAACTACAAACACACTGCCATTTATCCGTGTATTCACTTACTTCTAACGTGCATAAAGAATTTCATGATAATGGGTTGAGTATTCACAGCTTTAAAACGTAATTTCTTCTTGGGACTTAAAAAATTCACAACTTTTTCGTAATAGTTTTTTACGTTTAGTAAAATACGTAAAGTATTAACGATATATTATCACACTTTACTAGCAAAAAAACTGTATTTTGACCACAGCTCTCATACTCGGTCTTTATTATTTCTTGATGATACATAGATCTACGCATACAAGACATTTTACAAAGATTTAGTAAATTGAAAATATTCAACACTGCAAACACGAACGGGCTTAACGGGAACCTATCTAACCACAATACTAACACAACACAATAAGGTCCAATATCCTATATCAGAAAGTTGCAAGCATACAATAACACTACGCAGGCCATAGCATTGATGTATATTGTACGTCTGTATATGTTTTAAACGAAAAACGTTTTTATGAGCATTGTAAATAAACAGTTTAATAAATTTCAATATCTCTTTGTTAGCTTTGAAAACGTTTTTTTTTATTCACGGTGATGGCATGTAAGTGTTAGACGAAGTAATATGTACAGTACCGACATACTAAAGCCATAGTTATAAGGTAAAATAACATTGTTGAAAGACTCGAAAGTTGGCATAAATTAAATGAGTTATACCAGTTAAATTAAAAATATGTTTAAACCAGTCTACAAATGACAAAAATTTTGTGTTACTCAAAAAACAGTCAAAAGTTTAGCAAAAATCGCAGAGTTTGTTGATTGAGATTTTGAACGGAGGCTCCAGTACTGTATAGGTCTCCTGAAGAAATAAGAATTAAAATCAAGTCAGCAAACTGTTAATGTATACTTACGCTTACAGTAGTTACGAACTGATTAGTTACCAACTGATTTAGTTACCAACTGATTAGTTATCAACTGATTAGTTACCAACTGATTAGTTACAAACTGATTAGTTATCAACTGATTTAGTTACCAACTGATTAGTTAGGTAGTGTTGTGGGTTCGAACCCTACATGGAGAAAATATTGGTCACGAATAAACCAATAGCTCCAAGGACACATACTAGGTTGTAAATAAACTAATTCAGGATAAAGAAAATCGACAAAAACTCAAATAAAAATTTAAAAATTATAAAACATTGATAGGAATATCGTTGTAAATAACTAACAATGTGGGTGTAAATATTTATGTTTGTGTTCGTGACGTCGCAGAACAATCTACACTTTACACACGAAAGGTAAAGTTCCCAGAACACACTAGAACGCACCACACCGCCATTTTGTGTTGTCACACTATTGATGTAGACAGATGTTATGTTTTTGTTAGTCATAGACAATTTCGTTCAATGAGGATTTATTGAGCATTTTAAGGGTATTAAACTAAATATGTAACATGAGTACGTAAATACTATTTAAACATACTGGTCTAATTTGAAAACCATTTACCTTAAATTGTTTTTCTAAAACGATCACAACAACGAGTATTTTATTTTTAATAAAATAAAATTAAATATAATTACCGGTATGAAAAATAGAAAATGTTGTTTGTAAGTCGATTATTTCGGTGTCTCGGCGACAGATAGAAATTTTTTTTTCATCATTAAACATATTTACTTCTACCTCCATCCTCCATGGTGTCGATTTATCATATATCATACAAACTTTTATAATTTGTTAAAAAGAGACTCGGATCCTTCTTGGTGTACTTTTTTTTAAATTTGCTGTGCCCGCGCCATTTTCTTTTTTGCATTTAGTCATTTCCTCGCTGAAGTGGGGTGAAAAATTACGTGTTGCACACGAGTGCAAAGATTTTTCACCTCGTGCTCTTTTGATTCACTCGCTCACGCTCAGGATTCTAATTTTAGAAACCTTCGCTTGCTCGGTGAGCACGCGGTTAAAAAGCAACTTTGCACTCTTGTATAACAAATAACTATTAAATCTCTTTGGTTTTCTAGAAAGAAACTTGCTTACATAACTATATAGGGCTTATCTAAATACACATAATGCTTATAGTAGTTGGATATGAGCAAATCAGGCAAAACGGATTTTTTTTCTATGAATTTAAAGGGAATTTAATAAAGTTTCTACAATAACAGATATATAGATAGAGTTACAGAGATAGATAAATTATTAATTCCAAAAGAAAACAATTACGTACTTCAAATAAATCCTCTATTGAACGGAACGTTTTGTTTTACATTTTTATTAGTTGCATAGGTGAGTGTGGTTTATTTCACATAGTGTATCACACCATCTTTTGTTTCGATCATCGATGTGTTGTCGTAGTTCGTCGTTCAAGTTCTATTGTGTTCACAATTGCGTTTTGCTATATATCGCTAGACGCGCGTGTGCATAAACATGTTTGGTTCATGGTAGTAGCCTATAATATATGTATAGAAAGAGAGTGCTTCATTATTTCCTATTTCTTTATTTGTAAATATAATGTGAAGTCTAAAACTCCCTGCCATTTATCAGCCTTTTTAAATAATTCAACGCTAATATTATAGACATTTTTTATTTCAGACAGCAATCCGGTTAAATCGACTCTAAATTACATTTACAAATTTATTATTCATTAAAAATAAAATGTATGAAATGATGTAAGTACCTCATATTTCAAAATGAAATAATCTATCGAAATATAGAACCTCGAATCTGTCGGTCGTTCAAACGATATCTTAAAGTGAAACTAAGACTCGGTCACATCGTCAAACACACTACATAACCAAACAACGATTTCAGCGGTCGAGATCGGAAATTCTTATGTCCCAGAGTCCACCGAACACATTCTACGATCACGCGAAGTACACGGAGCACAGCTACAGGAGCAGCACTCTGCCCAAAGAGCTGAAGAAGGAAGTGAACGGGAGCAGCTCGCCGACCCTGAGCGTCAAGTCGCTGAACACGAAGCCGTCGAGCCCGCGCCTGCCGCGGGTGAAGTTCGGCTCGTCGCCCTCCAACATGTGCAAGATGGACTCCGCGCCCAGTGTCGTGCCGCCCACTGGCAAGCTGCAGTATTTGGTCGCGGTTCACAGGTTAGTTCCGTTGTTGATAACAACGGCTAAAGCACGCGATTTGGATATCGTTGAACAACTTGAAGAGGTTAAAAATTGCAGGATTTTGGAAGTTTTACTAATAGTTTTACAGAAAAATTGAAGTGAAATATTTAATGAGAAAAGAAAGAATATGCGTTTCTTGTTAATAATCTTAGCGGATTATGTTTTTTATTAAGAGTTTGCTTTCTAGTTAACTTTGCATTCCGAGGCTGGTTCCTTTAAAATTGAAAATGATCATGTCAATTACGATGACATTCATTTCGATATGTTTTTATGTTTACGAGCGTACGCTTCGAACGCCAGACAAAGGACGCGAGCACGCAAATCGCAATAGTAATTCGCTTTTGTATAAAAAAATAATGGAGTGGTTTAAACGATAACTTTGACTACTTAATGCTAGTTCATTGAGCGAACTTGAATTACATAAGTATTTGTCTTTGTTGCAAATCAAAATCTGGAGTTATTGATGACATACATGCTTGATGATTTGAGTGTTCGCTTTGTCTCGAGTATGTCAATAATATGTTTGATAGTTCTCCTTTGTCGGATGATGAATCTTGCAAGTAGTTGATTTTTTTAGAAGATTCCTGATAATGGCCTTAGAGCACATGGAGGGAGCGTTGAACGAGGGAAAGCGTGATCGGAGTTGAGAGAGAGACCGAGTCTAGGCAGAGTCTATCTCTCTCATGCAAGCTTCCCTAGGTAACCCGATCATTTTACTCAGCGCATGCGCAATGCACCAACCAATCACGGAGACTGTATGAGAGAGATAGACTCGGTCTCTCTCTCTACTCAGATCACGCTTTCCGCTCGTTCAGCGCACCCTCCATATATGTATGCTCTAAGATAATGAGTATGAGTGTGTGGTGGTTTAGGAAGCAGTGTCGGTCGGACGCGTACTTCCTGCCGTGGCAGCGCTGCCGCTCGTCGCTGTTCGGCGTGCCCGTGCTGGTGGGCGTGCGGGGCGAGGGGGAGGGGGAGGGGGAGGGGGAGGGGGCGGTGCTGACGGGCAGGCAGCTGTACGCGCGCGTGTGGGCGCAGGTGGCGCGCCTGCTCAGCGCGCGCCCGCCGCACCACGACCAGCACAACCACGCCACCGACTGGTCAGTACACTACACCACTTACCTTCATTATCATATCTATATTTCTGACCTTATCTTTATTACAATAAACTTCATTGTTCTGTACCACAATTAGGGTTTGGGAGCACAAAAAAAAAGTCCACGGACCCAAACCTTAATGTTTTCTTATTAGAACTTAATCTATAATCGTCCGGTTCAACCGGCTGTCGTTTTCTTTCTCGAATTTGCGTCATCATCAGCCTATCGCAGTCCACTGCTGGACATGGTCCTCTCCAATTGCACGCCACTTAGTTCGATCCTGGGCTTCTCACATCCAGCTCCTGCTAGCCGCCTTGCGCAGATCATCACTCCACCTGGCCTTTGGACGTCCTACACTACGTTTGAATGAATTTGAATTTGCGTGTCATTTCGTAACAATAGAAACATTAGATTGTGATGTATAGGTATGTGTTTGTGTGTTGCAGCGATGACAGCTTGGGCTACGAGTTCCCATTCCGTGTGCGAGTGGTTCGAGCAGGAGGCGCGTGGTGTGCGCGCTGCGCCTGGCCGCGCCTGTGCCGCGGCTGCACGCTGCCCTCCGACGACACGCCCGTCTGCTTCGACCCGCCCGGTCAGTGCCACCCCCACCACGCACCGCTCACACGCACCACACACACACACCACACACACACACCACACACACACACCACACACACCACACACACCACACACTACACACCGTGCAGTCTCGCCGCCTGCCTGTGCTGCGGCCTCTGCCCTCCGACGACATGCCCTTCTGCTTCGACCCACCACCCACCACCCCTACCCTTGTGCTAACACATCTAGGGATAGAGGCTTTCATTAGGGTGTTGATCATGAACCTAGAGGAGAGAATACCTAATTCCAATCACCTAAAACGAAGAGTGTTTCCTGCATCGCTTATTTTTGAAGTGAAAACTTCTTTTGGCGCACAGCACACATTTTTTCTGAGGTAGTAAGTTAGGCTGATCCGTCACGCTCTGAAGTGAAAGGCTCGTGAACTCGAGGCCGCCGAGAGTACCCGAGCGAGAAAGAAACAGTCAGCTGCTCTTCGATGTTGTATCGCTGTGTTTAGTATATTCAATTAATACGTTATAATTGTCAATTTTACTTTAATAGTTATTATTATCAATTAATTTTTATGTGGCTTGATACACTCACTTCATTAGGTTTTGACGGTTGCAGGCAAGCGGCGCCGTGGCCGCAAGCGCTCGAGCGTGGCGCCGGCCGCGGTAGAGAGCGACGTGCCCGACTCCAACTCGCCCATCGCCAAGGCCAAGCTCAACAGGCTGGCTGCGGCCAGGCTCTCCACCGATATCGTAGAAGTAAGTACATTAATCACTTGTGCAATAAATCTGTATCTCCCTATCTAATAATTGTTATGTGTATGTACATTATCATTCATGTCTGTTGTTTAGTCCGTCCAGCCGTGCTGCTTTCTTCTCGAGGTCAAGAACCTGGTGAAATCGCCTTAGGGCCCATAAGTAAAGCTAAATACACCTCCCAGGCCATTCACTGCTGGACAGATGTCAACTTAGAGGCGATTCACCCCTTTTTCCTAACTAACAATTATATGAAAAAACTACTTACGGTTGATTCTATGGTGATCTGTTTGTTGCGCAGTGACGAGAGGTACCTCTTTTGGTGCCACGCAGATCTTGTCACACACCACACAACTGAATCACGTCGAATATCGCGATAAGTCTTAATCCTGCCGCCTGACGGCTTTTAACAATTTATTTAATTTATTAACGATATATCTACATCGAGCTAAATACCACAAATTGAACCACGACACTAATCGACTTTTCTACAAAAACAACTCTGTCTATTTACGAGGCAATACGCGCTATATCATTCGTAATAATAATATTCCAAATATTCTCAATACTTTTCCTAAAAGTTCTAGTCCATTGTATTCAACAGTAATAATGACATGACATTTCAACTTTTATATCACCAAAAATTACTTCTACCATAGAGCATACAATTTCCTTAGAGCAATATATCTGAAGGGGCAGCCTGAACGGGCGACAAGCGTGCTTGGGATCAAACATGTGTGTTAAACGTCGCGTCCATATGTGTACGTATACGTACATACACTTGCATAATATAATTAAATTATGTGCTAATATTTCAAAAATGAAACAATGTTTAAAAATTAAAGTTAATGTTAAAGTATAAGTTACCATTTAACAAAGTATCATAGCTATAACCAAACACTTGTATTCCAGAGCGAGAGCGAGTGCTGCACGGTGGATGGCATGGAACTGGGCGCGCTGCTGGCGGCCGCGCGGCGAGGCTCCGTGCTGCTGGCCATCGACTGGGACCCCACCGCCTTGCATCTGAGATACCAGTCCACCAGAGAAAAGGTAGGCCTACTATTCATCGTGGACATAAGTCTAGGTGGACTTACCTCACGGCTACACTCAGAATATCTCGTAATACAAACCATCCTAGAGTTAATTTTCAGTGCCAATTTAGGGCTGTTTAAAAGAAGAATATTTTTTCCGATTTGTATTAAATTGTTAATATCTGTCGACAGGAGCTGGTAGAACACTGGTCAGTTCGAGCGGCCCGCGCAGAGGCGGCCCGCGCCGTGGACCTGGCGTCGTGCCTGCGCGCCTTCACGTCCAGCGAGCGCCTGGAGCAGCCCTACCACTGCGACGGGTGCCGCTCCGCGCAGCCCGCCACCAAGAAGCTGCAGATCTGGAGGCTGCCGCCCATCATGGTGAGTCTGTGTACACCGCTCACGTCCAGCGAGCGCCTGGAGCAGCCCTACCACTGCGACGGGTGCCGCTCCGCGCAGCCCGCCACCAAGAAGCTGCAGATCTGGAGGCTGCCGCCCATCATGGTGAGTCTGTGTACACCGCTCACGTCCAGCGAGCGCCTGGAGCAGCCCTACCACTGCGACGGGTGCCGCTCCGCGCAGCCCGCCACCAAGAAGCTGCAGATCTGGAGGCTGCCGCCCATCATGGTGAGTCTGTGTACACCGCTCACGTCCAGCGAGCGCCTGGAGCAGCCCTACCACTGCGACGGGTGCCGCTCCGCGCAGCCCGCCACCAAGAAGCTGCAGATCTGGAGGCTGCCGCCCATCATGGTGAGTCTGTGTACACCGCTCACGTCCAGCGAGCGCCTGGAGCAGCCCTACCACTGCGACGGGTGCCGCTCCGCGCAGCCCGCCACCAAGAAGCTGCAGATCTGGAGGCTGCCGCCCATCATGGTGAGTCTGTGTACACCGCTCACGTCCAGCGAGCGCCTGGAGCAGCCCTACCACTGCGACGGGTGCCGCTCCGCGCAGCCCGCCACCAAGAAGCTGCAGATCTGGAGGCTGCCGCCCATCATGGTGAGTCTGTGTACACCGCTCACGTCCAGCGAGCGCCTGGAGCAGCCCTACCACTGCGACGGGTGCCGCTCCGCGCAGCCCGCCACCAAGAAGCTGCAGATCTGGAGGCTGCCGCCCATCATGGTGAGTCTGTGTACACCGCTCACGTCCAGCGAGCGCCTGGAGCAGCCCTACCACTGCGACGGGTGCCGCTCCGCGCAGCCCGCCACCAAGAAGCTGCAGATCTGGAGGCTGCCGCCCATCATGGTGAGTCTGTGTACACCGCTCACGTCCAGCGAGCGCCTGGAGCAGCCCTACCACTGCGACGGGTGCCGCTCCGCGCAGCCCGCCACCAAGAAGCTGCAGATCTGGAGGCTGCCGCCCATCATGGTGAGTCTGTGTACACCGCTCACGTCCAGCGAGCGCCTGGAGCAGCCCTACCACTGCGACGGGTGCCGCTCCGCGCAGCCCGCCACCAAGAAGCTGCAGATCTGGAGGCTGCCGCCCATCATGGTGAGTCTGTGTACACCGCTCACGTCCAGCGAGCGCCTGGAGCAGCCCTACCACTGCGACGGGTGCCGCTCCGCGCAGCCCGCCACCAAGAAGCTGCAGATCTGGAGGCTGCCGCCCATCATGGTGAGTCTGTGTACACCGCTCACGTCCAGCGAGCGCCTGGAGCAGCCCTACCACTGCGACGGGTGCCGCTCCGCGCAGCCCGCCACCAAGAAGCTGCAGATCTGGAGGCTGCCGCCCATCATGGTGAGTCTGTGTACACCGCTCACGTCCAGCGAGCGCCTGGAGCAGCCCTACCACTGCGACGGGTGCCGCTCCGCGCAGCCCGCCACCAAGAAGCTGCAGATCTGGAGGCTGCCGCCCATCATGGTGAGTCTGTGTACACCGCTCACGTCCAGCGAGCGCCTGGAGCAGCCCTACCACTGCGACGGGTGCCGCTCCGCGCAGCCCGCCACCAAGAAGCTGCAGATCTGGAGGCTGCCGCCCATCATGGTGAGTCTGTGTACACCGCTCACGTCCAGCGAGCGCCTGGAGCAGCCCTATCACTGCCAGTAAACCGGTATTTTAAGGAGGAATAACATCAGACCTGTCTTGTGCCTATTAAGTGTACTTTTTATGCATTTTGTTCAGTTTTATAGGTTTTTAAGTCACGTACTACTAAAAAGTGTTGGGTCTCATTTGAGTCATGATTTCAGAGTTAATTATAAAAAATCCTTCTTTGCAGATAGTTCATCTAAAACGCTTCCAGTACGTAAACAACAAATGGATCAAATCCCAAAAGGTGGTGAACTTCCCGTTCCAAGACTTCGATCCGACGGAGTACCTGGCATCTGTCCCGCAGGAGACCATCCTCCGGCACATGGACATCAGCAGCTTCAAGCCTCGCTCCTCGGTGTTCGTCGACGACACCATCTCCGAGTCGGACACGGACGATGACGAAGATGACGTTCATTACAGTTCCGCGCCTAAGGAGAAGGTAGTCTAAACTAAACCATTCTCATACTAACATATAAAATACAATTCATAAAATCATCCCAAATATGCAGGATAACATCTTAATGCATTTAAAATATGAGTCAACGTCATCTATTGAAAATAAGTCGAACTTACACTCTTTGCGCTGTAGCATGGTGCGTGACAGTTTCAGTAACATTTCGTTTCACTCTTGAAAGTTGCCGCGATTTACAAATTATTACTTAGTATTTCAGCTGTACCACATTCGCAATATATTAAATCATAAATAACTGTAATAAATTAAATTAAACCAACCAGAATGTTCTAGTCTATAAATAAATGCCGCACCATGCTACAGCGCAAAGAGTATAAGTTTTATCTCCTGATCCTAATTCGTGCAATAAAAGTTTCTGAGTTTATAGACATTTAAATTTGTATTGCCGCTTACTATAAATGATTAATTGTAAGTATAGGTAACTGACGTTATACGCTGATAATTGACAATTGTATTTTGACCAGGTGAAACCCAAAGAGAAAGTAGGAAATAAACGCAAGAGCTCAGTGGAAGTGCGAGGGAGACAGCGGCTAGAGTCCTCCAGCCTCGTGACGACTCCTGTGACGGACGACAACCTGATTGACTACCATCAGCATCACTTGCTCAACGACCAGGACCCCTTCCACCTCAAGTACAGATTGTATGCTGTTGTTGTAAGTACACCAATGATTTTTCTTGGTTTCAATTAAAATTGGTAAATTGTGATACATACTGTTATAAAGTACAAAATATTTAATTTGCAATATTAGTACAAGATCCCAGTCAGCCCAGACTTACGTCATTTTAGGAAAGATGAAATTTTTAGGGTCGGTAGTCTAACATATACTCAGAAAGGAATGGATACTCACTAAGCTGAAAGTGGGGCCGTTTTACAGTTAGCAGGTATCGAATATGGAAAAAAAACCATGTTAACTTACGTCATTTACAGGAGCCTGAATTTTATATAATATCAATAATCATTAAGTATAATATTTTAAAATATTTTCCAATCAGCCAGACACAGTCTGAGGGCCGTCTGACCCCCCCAGACTCGTTTAAAGCTTATAGGAACATAGTGCCTGTGCTAGCGTCGTAAATTATTAGCAGGCTTAAGGTCTGTTTCACCGTGAAACAGACCTTAAGCCTGCTAATAATTTACTACTACTTCCGGTCACAGGATCGTTTATGAGCTGTCGACACGTTTGCGTGTGACCGGGTCGTTGTGTTAACATGTGATGTAGAGGTTGTGTGTGTGGGCAGTCGCACTCGGGGCAGCTGAGCGGCGGGCACTACGTGGCGTACTGCCGCAACCCGTCGGGCGCCTGGCTGTGCTACAACGACAGCTCCTGCCGCGAGCTCGCGCCTGCACCCGCGCCGCCCATCGACCCCGCCGCCGCCTACCTGCTCTTCTACGAGCGCCAGGGGCTCAGGTACGTGCACCCACCACCCACTCTCCCACTCACTCTCCTACTCACTCTCCCACGAGCTCGCGCCCGCGCCAAGCCGCCCTAAGACCCCGCCGCCGCCTACCTGCTCTTCTACGAGCGCCAGGGGCTCAGGTACGTGCACCCACCACCCACTCTCCCACTCACTCTCCTACTCACTCTCCCACGAGCTCGCGCCCGCGCCAAGCCGCCCTAAGACCCCGCCGCCGCCTACCTGCTCTTCTACGAGCGCCAGGGGCTCAGGTACGTGCACCCACCACCCACTCTCCCACTCACTCTCCTACTCACTCTCCCACGAGCTCGCGCCCGCGCCAAGCCGCCCTAAGACCCCGCCGCCGCCTACCTGCTCTTCTACGAGCGCCAGGGGCTCAGGTACGTGCACCCACCACCCACTCTCCCACTCACTCTCCTACTCACTCTCCCACGAGCTCGCGCCCGCGCCAAGCCGCCCTAAGACCCCGCCGCCGCCTACCTGCTCTTCTACGAGCGCCAGGGGCTCAGGTACGTGCACCCACCACCCACTCTCCCACTCACTCTCCTACTCACTCTCCCACGAGCTCGCGCCCGCGCCAAGCCGCCCTAAGACCCCGCCGCCGCCTACCTGCTCTTCTACGAGCGCCAGGGGCTCAGGTACGTGCACCCACCACCCACTCTCCCACTCACTCTCCTACTCACTCTCCCACGAGCTCGCGCCCGCGCCAAGCCGCCCTAAGACCCCGCCGCCGCCTACCTGCTCTTCTACGAGCGCCAGGGGCTCAGGTACGTGCACCCACCACCCACTCTCCCACTCACTCTCCTACTCACTCTCCCACGAGCTCGCGCCCGCGCCAAGCCGCCCTAAGACCCCGCCGCCGCCTACCTGCTCTTCTACGAGCGCCAGGGGCTCAGGTACGTGCACCCACCACCCACTCTCCCACTCACTCTCCTACTCACTCTCCCACGAGCTCGCGCCCGCGCCAAGCCGCCCTAAGACCCCGCCGCCGCCTACCTGCTCTTCTACGAGCGCCAGGGGCTCAGGTACGTGCACCCACCACCCACTCTCCCACTCACTCTCCTACTCACTCTCCCACGAGCTCGCGCCCGCGCCAAGCCGCCCTAAGACCCCGCCGCCGCCTACCTGCTCTTCTACGAGCGCCAGGGGCTCAGGTACGTGCACCCACCACCCACTCTCCCACTCACTCTCCTACTCACTCTCCCACGAGCTCGCGCCCGCGCCAAGCCGCCCTAAGACCCCGCCGCCGCCTACCTGCTCTTCTACGAGCGCCAGGGGCTCAGGTACGTGCACCCACCACCCACTCTCCCACTCACTCTCCTACTCACTCTCCCACGAGCTCGCGCCCGCGCCAAGCCGCCCTAAGACCCCGCCGCCGCCTACCTGCTCTTCTACGAGCGCCAGGGGCTCAGGTACGTGCACCCACCACCCACTCTCCCACTCACTCTCCTACTCACTCTCCCACGAGCTCGCGCCCGCGCCAAGCCGCCCTAAGACCCCGCCGCCGCCTACCTGCTCTTCTACGAGCGCCAGGGGCTCAGGTACGTGCACCCACCACCCACTCTCCCACTCACTCTCCTACTCACTCTCCCACGAGCTCGCGCCCGCGCCAAGCCGCCCTAAGACCCCGCCGCCGCCTACCTGCTCTTCTACGAGCGCCAGGGGCTCAGGTACGTGCACCCACCACCCACTCTCCCACTCACTCTCCTACTCACTCTCCCACGAGCTCGCGCCCGCGCCAAGCCGCCCATCGACCCCGCCGCCGCCTACCTGCTCTTCTACGAGCGCCAGGGGCTCAGGTACGTGCACCCACCACCCACTCTCCCACTCACTCTCCTACTCACTCTCCCACGAGCTCGCGCCCGCGCCAAGCCGCCCTAAGACCCCGCCGCCGCCTACCTGCTCTTCTACGAGCGCCAGGGGCTCAGGTACGTGCACCCACCACCCACTCTCCCACTCACTCTCCTACTCACTCTCCCACGAGCTCGCGCCCGCGCCAAGCCGCCCTAAGACCCCGCCGCCGCCTACCTGCTCTTCTACGAGCGCCAGGGGCTCAGGTACGTGCACCCACCACCCACTCTCCCACTCACTCTCCTACTCACTCTCCCACGAGCTCGCGCCCGCGCCAAGCCGCCCTAAGACCCCGCCGCCGCCTACCTGCTCTTCTACGAGCGCCAGGGGCTCAGGTACGTGCACCCACCACCCACTCTCCCACTCACTCTCCTACTCACTCTCCCACGAGCTCGCGCCCGCGCCAAGCCGCCCTAAGACCCCGCCGCCGCCTACCTGCTCTTCTACGAGCGCCAGGGGCTCAGGTACGTGCACCCACCACCCACTCTCCCACTCACTCTCCTACTCACTCTCCCACGAGCTCGCGCCCGCGCCAAGCCGCCCATCGACCCCGCCGCCGCCTACCTGCTCTTCTACGAGCGCCAGGGGCTCAGGTACGTGCACCCACCACCCACTCTCCCACTCACTCTCCTACTCACTCTCCCACGAGCTCGCGCCCGCGCCAAGCCGCCCTAAGACCCCGCCGCCGCCTACCTGCTCTTCTACGAGCGCCAGGGGCTCAGGTACGTGCACCCACCACCCACTCTCCCACTCACTCTCCTACTCACTCTCCCACGAGCTCGCGCCCGCGCCAAGCCGCCCATCGACCCCGCCGCCGCCTACCTGCTCTTCTACGAGCGCCAGGGGCTCAGGTACGTGCACCCACCACCCACTCTCCCACTCACTCTCCTACTCACTCTCCCACGAGCTCGCGCCCGCGCCAAGCCGCCCTAAGACCCCGCCGCCGCCTACCTGCTCTTCTACGAGCGCCAGGGGCTCAGGTACGTGCACCCACCACCCACTCTCCCACTCACTCTCCTACTCACTCTCCCACGAGCTCGCGCCCGCGCCAAGCCGCCCTAAGACCCCGCCGCCGCCTACCTGCTCTTCTACGAGCGCCAGGGGCTCAGGTACGTGCACCCACCACCCACTCTCCCACTCACTCTCCTACTCACTCTCCCACGAGCTCGCGCCCGCGCCAAGCCGCCCTAAGACCCCGCCGCCGCCTACCTGCTCTTCTACGAGCGCCAGGGGCTCAGGTACGTGCACCCACCACCCACTCTCCCACTCACTCTCCTACTCACTCTCCCACGAGCTCGCGCCCGCGCCAAGCCGCCCTAAGACCCCGCCGCCGCCTACCTGCTCTTCTACGAGCGCCAGGGGCTCAGGTACGTGCACCCACCACCCACTCTCCCACTCACTCTCCTACTCACTCTCCCACGAGCTCGCGCCCGCGCCAAGCCGCCCATCGACCCCGCCGCCGCCTACCTGCTCTTCTACGAGCGCCAGGGGCTCAGGTACGTGCACCCACCACCCACTCTCCCACTCACTCTCCTACTCACTCTCCCACGAGCTCGCGCCCGCGCCAAGCCGCCCTAAGACCCCGCCGCCGCCTACCTGCTCTTCTACGAGCGCCAGGGGCTCAGGTACGTGCACCCACCACCCACTCTCCCACTCACTCTCCTACTCACTCTCCCACGAGCTCGCGCCCGCGCCAAGCCGCCCTAAGACCCCGCCGCCGCCTACCTGCTCTTCTACGAGCGCCAGGGGCTCAGGTACGTGCACCCACCACCCACTCTCCCACTCACTCTCCTACTCACTCTCCCACGAGCTCGCGCCCGCGCCAAGCCGCCCTAAGACCCCGCCGCCGCCTACCTGCTCTTCTACGAGCGCCAGGGGCTCAGGTACGTGCACCCACCACCCACTCTCCCACTCACTCTCCTACTCACTCTCCCACGAGCTCGCGCCCGCGCCAAGCCGCCCATCGACCCCGCCGCCGCCTACCTGCTCTTCTACGAGCACCAGGGGCTCAGGTACGTGCACCCACCACCCACTCTCCCACTCACTCTCCTACTCACTCTCCCACGAGCTCGCGCCCGCGCCAAGCCGCCCAAGACCCCGCCGCCGCCTACCTGCTCTTCTACGAGCGCCAGGGACTCAGGTACGTGCACCCACCACCCACTCTTCTACTCAGTATGCTACTCAATTCTCCTACTCAGTATCCTACTCAATTCTCCTACTCAACTCTCCCACTCACTCAACTCTTCTATTGTCCTATTCACTACGATGTTGATTGTGATTTTTCCTTATTGAGTTTTATTTTCCAGGTATGACGCGTACCTACCCGACATAGAGGGAAAAGAGCCCACAGTCAAAGATCCGGACATCCTCGATCCAGACGACACAGATTTAAAGAAAATGTGCTCTATTGTTTAGAAAATAAGTACCAGTGGAAAGAGCTACATTTGTGATTTGTAAATTAAAAATATATCTACTGATAAAATACTTTGCAACTAAACAATGAGATATGTATCTATCGTCGTTGGTCTACGAAAATTGTATTGCTATATTTTTTATTTTTTGTAACGTCACTAAATATTTTTGCATACGTGAAATGGAACGTGGTAGTGGGTTTTGTACGTGACGTTGGGTCAAGTCTGAAGTGAAGTTATCGGTGTAAGTGTGGTGGTTCCCGGGTATTCGAAAGGACTGTTCGAGTTGTACGTCGGTATACGTTGCGTCGGGACCACGGGAAAGACAAACGCTCAAATTTACTATCGGGGATACGAAAATGTACTGTGTTTGTTATTATATGGTTATTTTGCTAAATCGATTGTGCTGTGAATATAACAAAAATCATGTAATATCTAAAATACTTTTGGTATAAAAGGTGAAATTATATTATGTACGTAACGGTGTACGCATGTGTACGTATATACGTACGTATGTTTATCCGTTCGCCGATAGCGTTTACGAGAAAAACTCACTATAAAATTGTGTTATATTTATAATTTGATGTTAATTATTATTTATAGTTGTGGTGTTGTTATATTATCGCGCGGTTCACGGAAGGGACTGTGTTGTTTGTTATCCGTGTGTATGCATTCCTATTGTTGGTTTTGTTAAGCTTCGTGGCGCTGTGTAGGGCGAGCTTTATTACAAGTTATATTTGTTTATAAGAAGACCTTGTTAGAAAACGATTGGCGGTCCGTTCTAGTGAATATAATGTACGATATTTAATCTTTTTTTTTTTAACTTCGTTGGTGTGATCTGCGCTCTATTTACCCTTGGCAAATATAAAACAGTGTTTCTTATTTTTTTTAAAGTGTGGTATTTTTACCATACGCATTGATCACCAATTTATTGATAGTTGTTTTTGAGCCAGTGTTTGCTATAGAGAAGGGATGTAGCCAATCGGAGGTCAGCCTAATCTTGCGTATGTTTTTCTAAATTATTGTACTAAAGCTATTCTTGTAGGGCTGTATATCATAAACGTAATTATAAATATGATATTTTTATGAATACCTAATTATGTAATTACTTGTATGATAACCTATAGTTTTTATATATTTATCGTAATTCGTTCAGTTGGATCTCCAATCTCCAACTAGTTTTTGACGCGTTGTCGACGGTAAATGTACCATCTCTTAAGTATTTAAGGGTTGGGTAGGGTTGGTTCCGTCAGCAGTACACTTGGGTGTATGAACAAACATACAAGAGCGCCGCCCGGCGTCGCTTAGCGTTTTTATATAATTGAGACTGACGTGGTGTTATTGTAATAAACGTGATGTGCTATATTTTACTCATTGGAATATGTTATATTTATACATATAATACATAGCGGTCGGGCGATTTCAAATGTTTCCTATCAGTGCTTAGTGTATCATCATCATCAACAACCCATAACGTCCCACTGCTGGGCTCGGGTCTCCTCTCAGGAGAGGGTTAAGGCCATACGTCCCCGCGCTGGCCAAGTGCGGGTTGGGGACTGGCAAGACAACGCTGTGGTTACGTAATCTTGCCGTTGGATGTTTTTAACCCGCCCAAAGGCCTCTCAACTAAGCTTCACGACTGTTTATCCTATGATAACAACCGGGACCAACTGCTTAACGTGACCTCCGAATCACGGAGACGCTCATGGTATCATACCACCAGCGGTCACCCATCCAGGTTCTGACCGCGCCTTCGTTATGTGCTTTCATTAAACGAAATAAATATTTATAAGTGACAAATTTTTCAAAAAAACTATTTTATAAGGCTTGCCTTTTACAAAATTTACTTAAAGTCAAAGCAGAGTCTTCTTTTCCGCTGTCATAACTTCACGGCTTATAAATTTTCTATCCTAGCCCATTTTACATAAGTTATTTCGACTATTTCTTTAGTCACTCCCCTTTTGTATCTTTCGACGTACATACATTAGGGTGTCCCACGACATAAGGGAAAAAAAAATTTTCGCAAAATCGAATACGCATACCCTCTATTTTTATTTGGATTGACCTCATTGACTCAAATAATAAATATTAATGTGATTGGACAACGATAACCCGTGCCGACTTGATGCCAAACTTTTGACATGAAAATTTGTACTGACTTACTGTAGGGGATGGTTTTAGGAGATCGGATTTTATATTTTATCTCGATATCTGGACCTGGAAATATTACAGAAAGCTCTATTAACTCTCGATAATCATCTCTGACTATTTCTTTTATCAGTTAAGTTCGGTAAAACTCTAGCAAGTTGTCAATTTCGAGGTCAGTCAGGTGCTGTGTAAGTTTTCCTCTATAGTTCTGTATTTTATCAGCATTAATACTTTTCCAGTTTTCCCGAAACTTTTTAAAGAGCCGAATATCAGGGTTTGTAGTTACTTGACTGATTTTTGCTTCAAGTACAAGGGGTATTTGAGAACAATTCATACACGTGATGTTCGACAAGCAAAATAAGCATTTCTCTGTTCAGTTTTTGTTTAAGAAGCACACAGGCACCGTTTATACGTATATTATATAAAGTATTGTGTTATTTTTATTCTCTCACTTGTACCCACAGATCAATCTTTGTGACGAGGGCTCTCAAATCTCGCACAGAATGATTTTAACACCCCATATAGAGCACCCTGTTTCAAATGGCGTTTACAATACACGTCAAAAATTCCAGTCTACAATCGCGTTATAAACTGCCTGTGCTTGTTCAAGTCCTGTAGAACTTTCTAGTCTTGGTACAGCAATAAGTTGTTTATTGTTTTCATAAGAAATAACTATAGGAAGACGTTCTTTTTTTATTGCCGAGCATTTAAAGCAAGCAAAAGCTTGCCGTCCCAATGATCAATCACAATTTCCGGTATCTTATTTTGGAAATATTTTTTTATGGCTTCAGCGCGTTCTTTCCATTTTCCTGTGCGAATTCTTTGGATGGAAGACTTATTTGTCGGAAATTCATCAATATTACATCCAAGTGCTTCAATAGTTGCTTCAAGAATGAGCACAGAATCTCTCATACTCAATTGACACCTATCTAGCGCTGCTACTAATTTTGGAGTAATAAAATCTCTCCGCAGAGCTGTTTTGCTAGGTTGCGTGTTTCTCGACTAGCTTTGGTACGTCCTCTTGTATCTCTAAGTTTTCATTAGATTCAGATGATATGTCGTCTTGTAACGGTATATAAGATGATGTCGAACGAGTCGGCTCAGACAAATACTTCATCAACAACCCATAATGTCCCACTACTGGGCTCGAGTCTCCCCTCAGGAGAGGGTTAAGGCCATACGTCCCCACGCTGGACAAGTGCGGGTTGACGACTGGCAAGATAACGTTGTGGCTACGTATGACTGTTGGATGTTTTTAAGCCGACAAATACTTAGCACGTCGTTTTTCTTCTTCGATAGTTCTGAGGCGCGCTCTTTCCTCTCTATCAGTCAATTTTTCATGCAGTTCTACTAATGACCAGGTCGGCCTAGTTCTCTTTGACGCTATAACAAGATTCTATCCTCATTTATTTTTATTAATTGAAGCGCATTGGCGTGTGCTATGTCAAACAAATTTTCTAAATTGTTGACAGCGCTGCTTAAATACGTCAGTGTTAGATAGCCCACTTCGAGAAAGGCTATATGCTATATATCATCACGCTAAGACCAATAGGAGCGGCGCATCAATGAAGAATGTTACAAAAACGGGGGAAATTATTACGCTTCGGGCAATAGGAGACGTAAACGACGTTGCGTGGGTCAACTAGTCTTGATATAAGTTTACAAGTTTTTTACACAGTTAGGCAAAGATTTAGTAGGAATACGCGCCTTTTCCCAATAGATAATGCACTTGCGAATAGTGGGATTCGCGTATTCATTGACAGTTAAATTCACTTCATGGATATTGTGAAATTAACCTGCTAGAATTTGTCCATTAGACAGATGTTTTGAACCCGTTATTTGATGTTTTACGTCACCTATTAAAAATATACCCATTTTAGAATTGCGTAATTGTACTGACATGTTGATTGATTGAAAACAATGCGAGTTCTATAACTAAATAACGGATAATCAGAAGTACATCGACACCTTAGGTTGCGTCAGCCTTAGAGAGCAAGTACTGACATGTATTGATGTAAGTCGGCACGGGTTACCGAGGTCCTACCTTCTTAAAATTTTATTTATAATTGTTTTGACCTAAAAGTAAAAAAATAAGAGGGTATGCGTTAAAAAAAAACTACTTTGATTTTTTTGGGACACCCTAACATACATACAATTTTTTCTTTTTCCCCAGTAACTTGAAGTATAAATGTCACAGATACGAAACATTTGAAATTCGTCCCGTTAAATAATAAGATAATATTGTTTTAGCGCTGAGACTATTTAGTGTTACTATTGTGTTATTGGCTATAATAGTTGAGTTAGTAGCGGCTTGGCACAGAGCTCGCACATTATTACTTTTTATATTATTGTACTAAGGCTTAGGGCACAATGTCGTAATGCTTAATAAATTCTAGTGAGATATGAGATATAAGTATTAGACACATACATGTTTAAGTAATATATTATTATTGATATTATGCGCCGGTGTACACGGTTCTAATATATTATTTTATTAGCGAAATAGTAGCTTTTACACGCAAATAATTGTAGCTAGCGAGGAAAGTACCTATTATCGTGTTTTCTACTACTTAAGACGGAATTATGCTGAGAAATTGTTAGGATCGCACGAACGTGGATCACAGAGTAGCTACTTTGATTTATATACTTACTATTGAAAACCAACCAGTGTCTACAAGTTATTACTATAACTTTAAACAATAACCTATATTATTTATTTTATCATTCACTTATCTCAACAAACAATTTATTAAACGCAATGGACGATGCTATTTAAAAAAAAATATTAATTTTTTTATGGTTGGGAGGGTCAGACGTTCATTAAATGTGAATATGTCTTTAATATTGTTAATATATAAAATGTATTACGCAAAAGCGTAACCTTAAATTTATACGATTTATCACAGGTACAGCACGGCTTGCATTCATTCTTAAAATTCAATAATCGTTCCTATTGTTGTATGAAAATATTCATATAAGTAACAAATACTTTTTATTTATACGATCGTGTGCACCAATCTTTAGTTTTTTCACGTGGGGAGTCGCCCAGGGAAAGTTACTTTAAGGCATGTGTATATTGTAATAAAGTATAAAATTAATTATTTTCGTATAATGTGTCGTCGTGCCATGGATCCATTTCCTTTACTTCTCTGTACCAAAGCTCTTTGCGAAACAGGTTTGTGTACAACGCGGATATGACGACGACTGTTGAGTTTAGACCATCGCTGTATAGAATGATATAATGATGTTTTACGTCAAAAAATTTAAACTTATATGCCCATAACATATTTTGTTATCTAACCAGTCAATTAACCGAGTTTCTAGGAATTCGTATGTAAATCGATTTCGCTGATTATTTTTCAAACTTTTTTACTTTACTGACTCTTATATTTTTCTCTTTCTCTGGATCTCGCGATTTTTCTAGTCTGTACGAAATTTATCATCTATAGATTTTGACTACATAGGTATTCATTATTCACTCCAAAGTGTAGGCAGAGGTATATTATAGGCCTATATTGTAATAATAATACTGATAATATTTGTAGTTCCACGTAATCGAGGGACACAAGGAATTATAAGAAATAATGTTTGATATAAAAGAATACGGATTGATTCGGAAGTGTAAACAATAGCCCTAACAGATCTTCTCGAACAGATTTTTACTATAGTTGTAAATATTTTACAGTTCCGGACTAAACCAAGATATAACCAGACGTCGTCATCATATCCCGTTGTACACTCAGCCTAAAACAACGATTAAAACATTATCCTGTGTTGATACAAAGTCGCTGTTTGTGTTGATATATTGTTAATGGCGATGTATAGAAGCATTAGTTTAGTTATGCCAAGCGATTATGTTTTGTGTATATCAAATTGTTATTCGGTTAAGTATTTTGAATATCCCTGTGCAATAAAGAATTTCTTTTATATCTAACGTATTTGTTTTATTTCTAGATCTAGGTAGACTGCTGATCGAAATATAGTGGATTGGATTCCTTTTCAAGGTCTTCGGTCTTGTAGAACAGGCTTGTCTAAGGGTCCGTTCACACAGACCGGCTCGGAGAGCATCGGCTCGTATTTTTCTTTTCACACTCTTGGAATTAGCCGGAGCGGAGGCTGTGGAAGAGAATCAGAGCCGATCGGCAGCGCGAGCGAGAAAGGGCACGCTATCGGAGCCGCTCGGCTTCTCTTATTATTTCACACTAAGCGCGTTCAAGCATTCTTGATGACAAAAGAAGTGCCAAGCAAAAATATACCTTACTACAATTACTCAAACCTCTGTTTCCAATGTGATAAAAATCTGCTCTACTCTCCGAGCCGGTCTGTGTGAACGGACCCTAAGGAGGGATCAGACGATCTTACGTTGCATGTTTATTATTTGAATACGATAAATTTATCCCGTATTTCGCCTCTCATAGGAGTCATTTTTCGAATCGCCAATATTCTAATATTCCTGGAGACAAGCTTTATACGTTTATCTAAAGTTATATAAAGAAAAACAGTTAGTATTAACATTTAGTCATTTATTACAAAAGTAACTTTCCAACTCGGAAGTTTAAATTATATACTCGGAAAATATTTGCACAACAAAAGGTTCTTAAAACCTTTCTCCATGCAGTGCAATTATTTTATACTTAGTGTTAGACTTATTAATAGAAATATTAAAATACAAATAAATACTAATTTGTACAGCAATGTAGAACTTTTACGAAAATAATAACTTTTATTAAAAAGTCCTTTGCATTTTCATGAAGTTAGGGAAACTTACAATTTATTGACGAAGCGAATAAGATTTTTTTTTTGAAATTGACCGAGGACGAACATGTTCTAAGAAAATCATACATTTTCTTATGTTGCTGTGTAAACAGGACTTGGAAATTTTAATTTTAATTACCAATTGGGATAACTATTGACAGTAGTTCTATTTTGTGTATTTTAAATGTGGTCAACAAACATTTCATTACCCATGTCGCTGTTTCTCAGCTAACATAAATTTTACTAGTCAATTTCAGTATTAATAGTAAAATTATAATTTATTGCCAAAATATGTTCTTTCACTATTGCAAGTGCCAGTCATACACATTAACTATTATTGTCCTGAAAAATCTTATACAAAGTATTATTTACAGTACTATCAAACTAAGGGCAGTGCTAGGCATGTTGTGCTGGCGGTAAGGGTTCATCAAACCCATCGCCACGAAGGGGGCTGCTGTGTGTCGCTCGCTTGTAGCACGTTTGATAGACCGCCGTGAGTTAGAGGCTGTAAGTTCTGCAAATATAATAAAATAAAGTTAATTATAGATATGTGGATTACAAATTAATGGATAATAGTGTAATAAATAATATCTGTTATCTAGTTTGAAGTTCCACCGAAATTTCTGTTCAATAGGTCATTCTGAATACAACGTTTAATGTCGAAACAAATAGTATGCTATACCGGGCTAGTTGAGAGCCATCGCTGTTTGATGAAGTCAGCGGCTCGCTCGCCGATCATGATGGTGGGCGCGTTGGTGTTTCCGGACGGAACTGACGGCATCACGCTCGCGTCAGCCACTCGCAGGCGGTCTATGCCTTGTACCTGGAAAAAATATTACGAGACCGTTTATTTACTTTATTCGAGATGGCTTGATTAGTTTTCTATTGAGTATATAAGTTATTCATCCAAAGATAAATCCTCCAAATTGAAAACTTATAATTGCTTCAGATACTAAGTATCTACGTGAGCATATTATACGCACCTGTAGCAAATTGTCCACAACAGCGGTTGGGTCTCCTCTCGGTCCCATCTTGCATGAGCCTGCTTGATGGTTCTCTGGTGCGGTATGAACCCTCACTGCACACTCCCAGTACGCATCACATCCGAACTTGATCTTTTCACAGCCGTGAACTGGAGTCTTGTCTAATTTGACGCCGAAACGTCGCAGAGCTTTGGTTTCTGAGAGCTTGATTGCGAACTTGATACCCTCGATTAAAGTTTTTACGTCGTCTGCGTGTGTGAGGTAGCTAGAATTATGGAGGTCATACTAGATCGAATAATATATCCTTTAAATTAAGTACAAAAGCATATCCAATTAGTATCCAACAGAAAATATATCTTAGGTCATAAGGTAAGGTCACGTTTATTAACATTTAGAAAACTTCTTGGATTTAGTTACATATAATACCAAAACCTGCTATTAAAGTCCTTGGTTAATAAATAAAAATTGACATTATTTTCTTTTTACAAAGATCTAAACAAAAGTCGTTAGAATTTGTTGTTTTATTCCGCCACAAACATTTCAATAATACATTATATATTTGTTACGTACCAAATAACCTTTTAAATATAATAATAATAATAATAATAATAATAAACTTTATTTGAAAAACACAGCACACAACCAAAATACAAATGTTTTAACACTGTAAAAAAATATAAAAAATAAGATTGTTACAAATAGTACTTTTCTTTTTTGAGGCTTGTAACATTTCAAATGTCAATCACATTGAATCAAATCCAAATTACGTGGCATTGATGACGTGTAATAATGTGCACTAACGCAAGCATTTTTGGATTTTTTGGATTTTTTATGACATGTTCAGACGACGAACAAGAATTCATCCACATAACTTGTAAGTAACAAATCAAGCCTCCTAAACTGGCTAATCAGTCATGACAAGAGGTTGTACGCCGTGTCTCACAAAAAGGCGGACTCTCAGCGCACACTGCGATGGGCAGAGCCCATTCCAGTACTGATTTTCAGTGCCCGCCTTAGCCGTCGATTTGACGCCGATAGGCGCTGTTACCATCAGAGGTTCTATCTGTCTCCACTCATACCTAGAGATTAAGTTCAATAATCAACATTTGTCAAAAAAGGTTAGTATGATCTTTGTCATTTTTTTCGTTTTATAAACACCTATACAGTTGACCATTTATAACAATTATACTTAAAGCCTCTAACAATTACTTTCAGGGATAATTAATAAATAATTAAAATTAAACCAAAACCGTAAACAAGATTCAATGAAACAGAAACAAAAAATACACTAAACTAATTACAAACTGTCCTCATACCGGAACACATCAGGCTGGGAAGCCAATGCATATGGACACAAAATCATGTGATAGCAGCTTGCTGTTCATGGGTCATAATCCTAAAGGTAAGGAACAATGGTCAAACCTTGTTCTTTTTGCTGGTCAAGAAGGTATTTCTTAAATTTTAATTTAAAAGAGAATATCGATTTTAGATCCCTAATTGGCGGTGGTATGGAGTTCCAGCATCGTGTCGCTGCATATTTAAAGCTACCACGGAATGCAGCAGTTCTGTGTCCCGGTATGCTGAGAGCTCTAGCTGATGGTCTGATGGAATATGAGAAGTGGTTACTCCTCCAGTCCATCTTCTCACGCAAATAGGTAGGACTGCCTTTTTTGATTACACCAAAGAGCAATGTGGCTAAATGCAGCTTTCTTCTGGCTTCCATCTTTATGATGCTATTTTCATTAATAAATGGTGTTACGTGATGACGTCTGGGGATATTAAAACAATACCGAGTGCAGGCATTCTGGACCCTTTGTATTAAATTTTTTGTTCTGGCTAGTAAGCAGGGACCATATACCACATCACAGTAATTAAATTTGGATAATACTAGGCTGTCTACCAATTGTTTCCTTAAAGGTATACTGAGGTAGTCACGGATGTTATATAAAATTTTGAGTCTATAAAAACAATTTCTGGCAGTGTTATCTATATGAGCTTCAAACCTCAGCTCAGGGTCCATTAGCAGTCCTAAGTTATTGGCTTCATGTACTCTTGAAATTCTTTGTCCATTTATGATAATTTTAGGGTCATTCTGTAGCATAGACTGGATCTGTCCCCTACTACCCAACATCATAAATTTGGACTTTCTTGGATTTAAAACCAATGAATGTTCTACAGACCATCTAACCACCCTTTCCAAGTCTTCGTTTATCCTATCCACTGCAGACCCCATTTCATTGGCTTTAAAAGACAGAAACAGTTGGGTATCATCTGCATACATGTGGTACCCACAATTTTGAAAACAATCAGTTATGTCAGCTGTATACAATATAAATAAGAGAGGCCCCAGTATAGAGCCTTGTGGGACGCCTCTGCTTACCTCCAAGGGGGGGGAAGACACAACTGATCCATCCTCTCTGTGTATTTCTACTTGTTGTGACCTTTTTGAGAGGTAGCTGTGAAACCACTGTATCGAGTCAGGGGCAAAACCATAATACGCCAACTTGGACAATAGCAAAGATGTATTGATAGCATCGAATGCACGGGAGTAGTCTAGGAGGGTGAGTATAGTTCCCTTTCCATGATCCCTAGCTTCCAATATGGTACCTATGACATCACACAGGGCTGTTGCAGTTCCACGACCTTTCCTAAAACCAGACTGTTTCTCTGGAAAGATATTATTGTCCTCAAGGTATTTCCTGACCTGTGTATATACCACTCTTTCCAACACTTTGGACAGACAGGGTAATATGCTGACAGGTCGTAGATCCTTTGTAGTGCATGGCATGCTTGTTTTAGGTATAGGGCGGACAACAGAGTGTTTCCACATACTGGGGAATGTATGAGTGGCAATGGAAGTGTTAACAATGTTCGTGATAATGTCTAATGTGTTGGGCAGTGTGAGTGTTATCATGTCTATGTTTATTTTGTCTATACCCGTTGCACTTGACTTAATGCTATTTAAAATAGTGAGTATAGTGCTTTGGTCTACTGGCTTCAGCTCAAAATGTAAGTTTGTGTTGTGTCTGTGAAACTCATAGTATGTTAATCGGGACATGGCCACCCCACCCTCATCCGGAAAATTTAAAAAGTCTTTGTTAATAATATCTGGATCATTAAAATGATCTGGCAATAATTTAGGTTTATGTGATGGAAGCACATTGTTTTTTAAATTGTTCCACAAAACCTTTGGATTCTTTATATTATTATTAATATTCATTGAGAAGTATGCAGTTTTTTCGTTAAATAATGCTATTTTAGCTTGATGTTTAAGATCCAGATAGTATTTCTTTTTTGATGGTAATTTTGTTTGCTGATATGTAGTCCTAGCCCTGTCCCTCAAGCTGAATATTAGTTTAATGTTGTCTGTTATCCATGGGGTGCACTCTCCCTTAAATAATGTGTGCTTTATAGGAGCATGGTGATCAAACAGCTGTACAATATATTTTGACAATCCTTCCACCATGTTGTCCACCCCATTCCCAAATGACAATGATTGCCATGGAATATGCTCGAGATCTATGTTAAAAGGCACCTGCAAAATACTCTTAAACGGTCTGTATGTAACCAATTTGGGTTTGACTTTCTCCTTCCTAAACACCGACTCACACGTTACAATGGAATGTTGACCTAAGTCGGGGACATAACTCACTGCAACATTTCTTACACTAACATCTGTGCATATCACATCTATTAAGGTGCTACTATTTGTTGTGAAATGTGTTGGAGTGTTAACCACTTGATGCATATTGGTGTAGTGTAAGAAGTGCTGTAGTTTCCCAGTGTTTGTGCTGCACCCATCCAGCATATTAATATTAAAATCACCCAGAAGAATAATATAATCATAAGGGGCCAGCGCACTAATACTGTCAGTTAAACTGTCTAAGAACTTGTCAATGAACAACCAGGGGGGTCTGTAGGCTGTACCCACTAAAAGCTTTTTTCCAGCTATGAATAATGATAGCCAATATTGTTCAACCTCTCTATGTGCAGGGTGGCTTCTAGTTTGCACTTTGATGCCATTTTTTATGTAATATCCTACACCCCCACCGCGACCATCTCTGATAGAATTAGGTCTTGGAATGTGCCTCAGCCTATAACCCGGCACCGTTGGTGCCTTACCCTCCTCTCCTGGCCTCAACCAAGTCTCATTTATGGCCATGATGTCTACTGAGTGTAGACTCATAGCTACCAAAAACTCATCATGCCTAGTACCCAGGGAGCCTGCATTAAAAAAACCAAACTTTAAAAACTTGCTACGGGTCATTGTGACGTAACATAATTTTACATAGTATTATATTTGATATATTTAGTGTTTGTTTGTCATTATATGCCTTTGTTTGCCCTATGCAGGTAGTCATCACGTAAACCATAATAGCATCAGACCCTATATGAAACTTGGCATGTATTGCAATCAAAACCAAGCCTATGCTAATGTTTGTAATTTCCATTATAAGCATAACCCTTATAGAAAAATTGTTATAATAATTTAAGAATTTATAGAATATTATAAACATTTCATTCAGCTTCCGTTTTTTAAGGTGTACAAAGTCTCTAAGACATTTTCTGCCACTCACAATATTATGATCATATTTTTTTCTAACCATTATTACTTGTATATAAATCTTTAAATTAAATTTGTACAAATTTACATAAAAAAAAGTCCCGTAAGCCATCTTAGTTAAATATGTTCTGTAAATAGTTTTATTCAATTCTAAGCAAATAATTATTTGTAAAAGTGTGTTTAGTTTTATAATAATTCTAGTTATGGCATAAATAAATATCAGCAACATCAACACAAGGGTGGCCCAATTCAGGAAATATTCATATGATTTGCAGTGTATACTCAATATACTTTCTGCTTCATATATATAATATAATTGAAACAGTATAATACATACATACAAAATTCCAGGTACGGATACACAGAGATACTCAGACATAATTGTGCTAATTTTTGTCAGTAGTGGCTGCTTCCTTGCCAAAAACCTGTTCGAGATCACTCTCCGAACGAATTACATACATGCGTTTGCCATCGGCTTCCCTTGTCAGTACTCTACCGCGATTCGTCCACGTGAACCTCCATCCCAGAGCAGTAGCCGCCCGTCGGGCGCGGTAGAAAAGGTCTTTGTTTGTTCTTGTGAGTCTCTCGTTCACATAGAAGCGGCGCGCCGGTGCATCGATGCCGAGGTCGGCTGAAGTGGCCCCGCGTCTCACACGCGCGCTCCGCAGCATCTCGTCCCGCAGCCCACGCCGCGCCAGCCGCACCACGATGCGGCGGCACCGCACTGAGCCCGCCGACGCGCCCGACTCACGCGACCGCTCCACACGGGGGCCCACGCGCTCCGCAAACACTATGTCCCGTGTCTCCAAGGTTACTCCTAACTTCTTAGCCACCATTTCCACAGTGTGCATCACGTTCTCACCAGGGCTCTCAGGAAGGTTCGATACCTCAATATCAGAGAGCAGCAGTTCCTGCTCTCGTTCGTTGAGCTCCGTTTGCAGCTGCCTCACCGTGTTCTCCAACTGGTCCACCACAACTCCGGGCGAGGCAGCCTGCTTTCTCTCCATGTCTTCCAGCCGACTCTCCAGGCTGTCGACCTTTTTCCTGGAGGCAGCCATTGCCTGACGCAGGTCACTCACCTCGAGACGAATCTCCCGCAACTCTGTTTTCACGTCTTCCCTCATCTCCCTAACCTCCGCTCTCATTAGCCTTAGCTCGCGGACAATGTCAACAGATTGCTGTTTTTCTTTATCCGCCGAGCCAGTGGCAGACTGGGAAGAGTCATATGAGCTACCAGGAGTACTCTTACTCTCGTCTTCACAAATAGGTTGGTCGCGGTCCTTGTCAAGATTCCCCCTGCAGTCCTGGCATTGCCATTCCCTATTCGCCCTTGCCATGTTAACACACGATAGATGATGCTTTTTCGTACACCTGCAACATACAGCGACAGCCTTGGAAGACACGAATTTGCCACAGGCCGCACAGTTTGCCATTCTGCTCGTCGATGACTCTGGATTCTTCACGGGAACAATGAGATGGTCGGTTCGTATCAAGGTATTTTTCAGTTTAAGTCTATTCGACAACAGATGGCGCTGCTGTCAACTTATATTTAATGCTTTGCTTCAGGTTCGCTGTAAGGGGTTTTCACTTGGCTATTAAATAACACTGTCACTGCAGATCCAGGCACACAAGATTAAGGTTCAAAGGATAACAAACTTTGCTTAAATTAATTTAGATTTTTTATTTTTTATTAAAGGGTAGATTTTTTTCCTGATCTGATATGTATTTCTATTATTGAGTCTATTTAAGATTATAGAATATTGTACGTCTTGTAAACACTGTATAATTATTAACAGAACACACTAAACCTTGTAAACAAATAAATTATAGAAACAAATAGAGTGTATTATTTTTGAAAAGAAATATAAACAGAGCACGCAACCGCTACTACCGACGTCAAACGTCAACTCAAATATAGAATATTACTTACTTGGCATATATTTATATAACTCAAATATAGAATATTACTTACTTGGCATATATTTTTGGATAGTCAAATGGATCAGCAGATCTGATTTCCAATCGTCCCCTGCTTTTTGGATGCAGCACAGTGGGTATAATCTGAATGGTCCTGGAACCATTATCCAGTCTTTCCCCGACCATACCTGTCTTGGCGCAGTCGGCTAGGAAACCTCCGAAGAACAACTGAAGATCAGGGTTGTCTTCAGCAGGATTCGCGTATTTAGAGTTTATGAAAGCTGTTACTTCAGATATGCCTGAAAATTTAAGTCAAAATCAAGAATACAGTACATGGATTAAATATTGACAACTTTGAATTAAACATTTTCTAACCAGTTCCAGACATAAGGCCATCCCTGAATAGCAGATACTCCATGGCAGTGGCCCAGTTGAGAGGCGTGGTGTTGTTGTCGCTGACGGTGAAACTCAAAAAGTGAGCCACGTGGTTGTGCAGATTGCGGCCTACTCCTGGCAGATTATGGACGGGTTTGACTCCTACGCGAGTGAGAACGTCTGGGTCACCGACGCCGCTTAGTTGCAGGATCTGGGGAGATCCTACTGCTCCGGCACTGTGGAGTTTTTGGTAATAGAAATTTAGAACAGATTTGTCCCCCAATTTGCCACAATTCACAGCTATTTATAATACTACATTTACTACAAAAAACTAGTAGTTTACCTCAAAATAATCTCATTGTTGGCAAATATAGTTTCTGTTCCGCCATAACTATTCCTGACTTCAACTGCATATGCTTGTCTGGTGGTCTGGTTGATCAGCACTCTTGTCACAGTGGCGTTCAGCATCACGTGAAGGTTTGACCGATTCTTAGCCGGCCGGAGGAACGCTCGCGCCACTGAGAGACGAGATCCGTTGCGGTTGGTTGTTTGGGCAATGGCGAAGCCGGTATGCGAAGCACCATTGAGGTCACGTTGAGTGTAACCTGCCGAATTTGTAAATGAAAAGAGTTTTCATTTAGAGCATTGATACTTTAGTTAAAGTGTACCTGTTAGAAATCGAACGTCATTATAATGGCAACATTTTGATTGTCATGTTTTTGGTTTGACGTTTGAAGTTAAAAGATAGAACTCACGAGAGGCTTTGTGTTAACGGTGGACCAGGGTGGTTCTTGAGTGCCGTTGAATTGAAATTTAGCTGATTGTCCATCAGACTCGGTTTTTTTCGTTGTTTACCGTTATGGTTGGTCTGGTTTGGACACGCGAGATTAGTAGTCGCGTCAATTAGGCGCGATCCGCGACAGTTAAAACGGGTGTATTATAAATTAGAATACTTTGGAACCTGTACTACCACTAGGAGTGGTGAATGTGTGACGGAGCAGAGGGTGCACCAGAGGGGCCCCTCAGAACGCCGATATCAAGGAATTCACATATCTCCAGTAAGTGCTTGATATTACATTAGCTTAGAATAAGAACAGGGTGAATCGCCCTGAGGTTAAATGCTTTTGCCAATGAAATAGCTTAGCGATTGAATTCCTGTACATATGGGCCCTATAGACATTACAAACTTCACACGGTGAACGCTACATTGGCGAAAGGATTGAACAGTACCTATAATATTTAAAAAATGTGAAATGAATGTACAAAAGAGAGCTTTAAAAAAATATCATAGTGGAATAACGTCTACCTAATTCTTCTCCAGCCTTTACGATACCAAAGCTCAATGGTGGATGATACGGGAACTGAGCAACGGTCAGCGGTCCTCCAGTTGCATGATAACCCTCGTCCATCTCTTTCACTTGCTTGTTATCCTCAGATTTCAAGAAGTAGGGCAACACATCATCATAAGACCAGCCCTCGATGCCGGCTGCAGCCCAATCGTCGTAGTCTTTCCTGCAACCTCGGATGTACATCATACCGTTCATAACTGAAGTACCGCCTAACACCTGGAAGTAACAAATAAATTAATATTTTCGAACATTTAACACACAACGCCATCTAGTCCCAAACTAAACAGAACTTGGACTATGGGTATTAGACAACTGATATAAATACATTTATACTTTTTTATGTAAATAGGTACATACATATGTATCACACATAGAAAACACCCGAACTCCAAAACAAATATGTGCAAATCATTCAAACATTTGGTCCGACCCGGCAATCGAACCCGAGACCTCAAGTACAGCAGTCGCAGATGTTATTTAGGTGTTAGCCTAGAACTATCATCAGACTTCATCCTATTAAGACAAAAGTAGCGGAAAAGGAAAAACGATTTGATTCATCAGGTTTAAAGGCTTTTGGAAGTTAAATACGCTATTTCTTTATTTCTGGGACCCTACGCTGTACCTTTCCTCTAGGCCAGTAGCATTTTCTCTCCTTCTCTCCGAGACAAGCCGCTGGTTCTGGCTCCGTCTGGTATCCCCAGTCGATACTAGACCCGATGAAGTTGAGGAACATCGAAGGCACTTGAGCTCCAGTCGGCTCGTCGAAACCTGGAAGATTAGATAATCCTTAGAATGTAGAATCCTGTTTTTATTGCCTATCTGAGTGAATGAAAAGTCAATATTATTAATATATTTAGGAAAGAACAATTGTAAAAGTTACTTAGTAGACTACTTAAAGAATCCGAATGGACATCCATGTACCTGCTTCCAATAACAATACTCTCCACTCTGGCACTTCTGAGAGTCTGGCTGCTACTACAGAACCAGCTGAGCCTCCTCCGACCACGATGAAGTCGTACACGGCATCCATGTTTCTCCGGAACTGAGGAGATGAAGACATGCTTTGTTTTCATAAACATTGTATTATGCTCTTACTGGATTGGGAAAAAGGGAGGTATATAGAGAAGAAAAAGACAATGCAATCGAAAAAAAATTAGTAATTATACGTGCCTTCGAAGTCCGCGTATTCTAGATTATTTCATGAGATAGAGTATGGAAACGCCAGGTTAAATAGAAACTATTACATATCCGTACTAATCATCTAGTAATACATATTCCGTGCCGATTTAAGAGTCATTCTACTATAAAAAGTGGCAATTATCAAGGTTACATTACTACTAAAACATTCTACAAAGTATTTCATTAAAAACGAGCACAAATTTCATAACTGCGTATCATTTACAATCCGTCAGTAATCTTATTATCGAATTGACATCAACAGTTGTAACAAATTGTCCACCGGCTTACGTAACGCAGTTGCGGCCGATGCCGAAACTGACCGCAAAGCGTCTGGTAATTGTGGCAGAACTGACGCGGAACTTGGGTCATTACAGGACGGGCTGCGGTCATGATGTGCTCTGAGGCAGGTAGTGGAAAATAGGACTGATTAGGTTTTAAAAGCACCGAGATGAAATATGTAAGGGAAGAAGATGTACGATGGTCCAATGTATATTATGTAAAAGTCGTTATTTTATCAAGGCGTGATATAAAAAATCTCAATAAAAATTTCATTAATGCCACTTTTTCTTAAATTATTATTAGAATGATAGGTATGTGATTGAATAACTTAAGCTGTGATTCTGTACTTGCATAAAAACACAATTAGACTGCACGGCGTAGTGGTTGAAGCGGTCGGTCGCCTAAAAAATTTTTTTAGGCAACCGCCCGCTTCAACCACTACGCGCTTCAACTGTTGTTCTGAGTCTGTGAACCTACTGTTTGTGTTTTTAGTTGCCTATTCATGTATGTTTGTATAATTGCCCGAGACACAGGATATACCTATTCCATTTTTAATGCGGGAGTTGTCTTTAAAAAAAATACAAACACCGTGTATGTGGATAAAATTCAACAAAAGACTCAATATTTTATTGGGTTTCTCTCTCAATCAAGCATTAGAGTATTATAATTATGTATCCTTTGAAAACAATACTTCTTTGGTTAGTAATTTTCTACATATATAAAAAAAGGTATCAAATGAGTAGTTTGTATACGTATCAAACAATAAAATGACTAAACAAAATCATTTCCCCATTTATAACTCTAGCTAGGACTGTAAGCAGTATAAAGGTTAAATGAATTTTGAAAGCAGGAACTTAAAAGGGGCCCAATAGCGCTAGATCAGTTAAATTAGTCTGTTATGATTGTGGCGTTTCAATGTCATGTATTAACTGTGCAAAATTGAATAGCTACATAAGGAATAAGACAATCTGCTTTCCATTAAAGCCTCTTCCCGGTTAGAGAAACTAGATATTGTTCGTACGAATTTCAACTGTTTTGATTTATTTCAAGGACCACTTTTACTGTCTGAATATCTACGGAAATCGTTATTGGGAAGTCAGTACCCGCAAAAATACAGATAACTTGCTTCACTGGATCTCTGGGTATGTCATTCCCCTTCTTCTTTTATATGTATAGAAGACTATAGCTTTTGCACGCGGCTTCGCTCACGCAGACTTTCATCCCCTGATTTACCCCCTTAGAGGTGGAATTTCAAAAATTCCTTCCTTAGTGCTCACTTACGTTATATAAAGAACCTACATGCAAAATTTCAGGATTGTAGCTTCAGCGGTTTGGGCTGTGCGTTGATCTCTGGGTATGTCAGTCAGTCAGTCACCTTACTCTTTTATATATATAGATAGATTAGTATAGAAATTATCTTAAAGTTTTGACAATTTTAAATGCATCTCTTCTGTGTGCATATTTATTTAAAAAGGGATGCAAATAATATTCTCTACGTGTGATATTTAGAGGCATTGGTCTTATTTGCAACAAAATGTTATCGCCGTCAAATTTTAATTGTAAAGCTACATCATTAGAATATCTGTTGTATAATAGGTTAGAGAGCGCTGTATAAAGACGCGTTTAAATGAAAGTTTCATCTTTATAATTGCAGTTAATTATACCATTCGAATTTATGTTACAAATATGTTCGTTATTTCCTTCCACTTTCCATACAGCGCTGTCTGTAACACACAATTTTTTGACAATATAACAGGATTATATAATTGCGATAGTTAGAAATATCTTTAAAAAAGATCAATGTTTTGCTTCAGTAGCGAAAGAAAATATTTACTGTGAGTAATTTTGTATACTACTACAGAAACTATTTTTTTTTTGTGTGTATGTCAGTTACAGTGGGGCTATAGCAAACGAGTAGACGTATCGCCTGATGGTCTTTTTTTCTTCTTTTTTTATGGACTATGGGGCAAACGAGTAGATTACCGCCACCCACGGACACCCGCAACACCAGAGGCGTCACAAGTGCGTTGCCGGCCTTTGGGGGATGGGGAAGGGGATGGGAGGAGGGGCTGGGGTATCGGCTTCCGGTAGCCTCACTCACTCAGTGAAACACAGCGCAAGCGCTGTTTCACACCAGTTTTCTTTGAGGCTGTGGTATCACTCCGGTCGAGCCGGCCCATTCATGCCGAAGCGCGGCTCTCCCACGGTAAGGTAAGGTAAGGTAAATTTCTATACATATACGTTTATTCTCCAAGGAGGCTTCAAGATTTATTATTGTTCAACGTTTTAGCGTCAAAACGCAACAGACAGTGTTAATCCCGTATTTATAACATTAGTAGAGATAGTTCCATGCTATGAAAACAATACCGCACTACTCTTTAACAGAAAATTCATGCAGTTTTTCATCTAGTAATAGAAAAATCACAGTCATTACATTATTAAATCGTAACTAAACCATTCTACATCAATCAGAGTATCACAGATAGCCAAGTCTGGTAGAAAGCGCTCGTGACAACTCGTCGTGACTCGATAACGATATCTAATCACTGGCACACTACGGGAAAATCGTACTCGTAGGACGAGAAAATCTATAAATATAACTTTACCACGTTTCTGTGTCATATTAAGTTGTGTAGTCAAGTATCATTTTCTGTGAAGTTACTGGTATACTTTGGGTTTTATAAGAGCTCGGACTCATTTTAACTTTTAAGAGACACAGAATATAATCTAGACTAGATTTTTATGGTAAATAGGGCAAAAGATCACACGGGCTGCCAAATGATAAGTGAATACCACCGCGCATGAATACCTGCATGTCAATAGTCACAGAAGTTGCTGTCGCCTTTTGAGTAGTCTACGGAAAAGATGTAATTGTTGCCATTCCGTTAATATGACTAAACTAGCTGACCCACGCAACGTTGTTTACGTCTTCTATTGCCCGTAGCTTAAATTTTTTCCCCCGTTTTTGTAACATTCTTCATTGGTGCTCCGCTCCTATTGGTCTTAGCGTGATGATATATAGCCTATAGCCTTCCTCGATAAATGTACTATCCGACACTGAAATAATTTTTCAAATAGGACAAGCGGTTCCTGAGATTAGCGCGTTCTAACAAACAAACTCTTCAGCTTTATATATTAGTATAGATAAAGCTGAAGAGTTTGTTTGTTTGCAAAAACGGGGGAAAATTTATCACGTTACGGGCGATAGGAGAAGCAAACGAGGATGCGTGGGTAAGCTAGTAATATTATATATATATAGTATAGATTAGTTGCGCCTCGTGGTATTATTTTCCCCGGTTTTTGTCGCTTTCGAATCGGATATTGTTAATCGGTTAATTTTACTTTTAACTTTAACTTTGTTTTCGAGTAACCCTATTTTTTTTCTAAAATAAAAGTAAGTAATCTAAAAATTAAGCCTTATAACATCAGCTATCTACCAGTGAAGGTCCCTCAGCCAGTGAAAGTGCCGTCGAAATCGGTTAAGCTGATTCGCTGTTCCAGAGATTAGCTGGGACAGACAGACAGCCAAAAATGGAAAAAATAATGATTTTTTGATGTAGGTACCGTTTATGTTTCCATATATTATATGCATTTAGTGAAAGTCTTAATTTGAAATTACAAATAGACACTTATGTTTAATTTGTTTGTATAGATTTCAAAACAAATACCTGTGTTCTTCCACAGGGATCTTCCAAATCACACTGGCTTCTCAGGAACACTTCCAGCAGGCCCATGAACAGCATAAAAGCGCCCCCTCCGCAAGTGGAAGCTAAAGTCGGACCCGGCTGTACCATGGGACAGTCGCAGGTTAGCGCCATCTGTGACAAACACAAACGTTATTAAAACATACGGTGCCACATATCATGATGGAAGGGTCAAAATGCGATTTAAGGTCATTACTAAGATGCTCAATAGCGATATCTTATTTCATTCAAGATTGCAAACCCAAGTCTTTTGTAATACCTAAGACAATCATTAACGATTCCGATTGTCGCAATGGCTATCTTTAACCGACTTCAAAAAAGGAGGTGTTTACCAATTCGACTGTTTTTTTTTGTTACCCCATAACTTTCGACAGGGTGAACTGATTTTGATGATTATTTTTTATTTGAAAGCTTCCCGTGTGGTCCCATTTCAATTTGGTCCAGTATTTTAAGTGGTTTTTTTTTGTTGAAATTTGTGATTATTATTATGGTATAGGGATGCAAACGAGCAGACATTTTACCTATGCAGCTATGGTTTATGACTAAGAATCTTTATTCACCTAGCTCTTTAGCAAACGGGTAACTATCGTATTTAGACTAAAAGCCGACTTCAAGGCTTTAACTCTAGTAGGCTAGTGCGATACGGATATATTAAAGTTATATAAAATAAATAATAAAATAATATTTCGGACATCTAATACACAACGCCATCTAGTCCTAAACTAACCAAAGTTGTATTAAGAATAATAAACAACTGATATAAATACATATATATATTTTTATGTAAATACATACATAATTTACATAGAAAACACCCAAACTCCGAAACAAATATTTGCAGATCATACAAGCATTTGGTCCGAACCGGGAATCCAACCCGAGACCTCAAGTACAGCAGTCGCATACGCTACCACTGCGCCACCGAGGCAGTTAAATTCTATTGAAAAGTTCTATAGCATGCTTTTTGCCGTACTTTTTAGGACTCCAAATCTGTAACGATTACTTAAGAAGTTCGTATAGCAACCGGGACCTAGAGCTTTACATGCTTTCCAAGCCACGTAGAATATGTAAAGCCGTAATAATCTTATTTTCAACTAACTGAACCCCGCGGTGTTACCCGCGGTACGATAATAACCGAGGGCAACGCCGCGGGGCGTAGCTAGTCTAAAAAAAGTAACCTAAGTTACTCCTTATATCATCAGCTACCTATCAGTGAAAGTCCTGTCAAAATCGGTCCTGCCGTTCCAGAGATTAGCCGGAACAAACCGACAGACAGACAGACAAATTGTAAAAAAAAAAAAATTGGTATATGTACCGTGTATACATACATATGCATTTAGTAAAAACCGGTTATTTTAATATTACAAACAGGCACTTCAATTTTATTTGTTTGTATAGAACGAGAACAAATTATTAAAAATAAAAAACCCGACTGTTATATATATATTCGTAATCACCGTAAAAAATCTTTATTTAGATACCACATTCGATGTATTTTGAAATCATATTTTTTTATATTGCTTTTTGGCGCCAAAAATCCTTAGTTTTTTTTTGATGTACCCAGTGTCACTCTCACGACTAAGACGAATCTATTGCCACCACTCACATAAAAATTCGACAAGCTGTTTAGGCTCTAGGGGATGCTACAGAAATATACTTACATACATACACTCGAAAAACATAACCCTCCTTTCCCAGTCGGTTAAAAACTAATAAGCAACAAAACCAAAGTTAAAAGTCATAGATAGTATAAAATTGGTAAACCATTCCACAATAATATCGGTAGTAGTAAAATTATTTCTAGAACAAATTAAGAGCAATGCGTTTTGCTATGTAATCGTTTCATTCAATACCGGTTACGCAGTGAGGCAACATTGTTATTGCTGTTATAGTCACTTTTTATTAAGATTCTGAAGTCATTGCCATCGATACAATGTCAATGAAATATTAAATTGAGAATTGCTTGAAACCGTGAAGATTTTAGAGATGGGTAGTTGATAGTAAAATGGTTAAATAAATAATGTTTTGGGATTTGTATTTGTGTACGTTAAAAGTTGAGTTTAGAAATATTAAAAGGAATTATAAAGCAAGCCACTGGTCATCGAGTGAGTGAAGTAAGGTATTTTGTTTCTTATTTAAAGACAACTCCCGCGTTAGGAATAATAGGTACATCTGGTACATGTCGTCATGTCACGGAGAACTTTACAAACATACATGAAACGGACGCAAAGAACACCCAGACTCAGAACATGTGGGATTTGAACCCACAGCACTTTTAAATTGTAATCTTTAGATATTATACGCTGTTGCTCACGGCTTCGCCCGCGTTTATGTCGGTTATCGCGGCAAATACTAGCCTATGGGTTATTCTGATGTTTAAGCTATATTACTGTAAAGTTTCATTCAAATCCGTTCAGTCGTTTGCGCGTGTGAAGTAACTAACATACACACTCACAATCTTTCCTCTTTATAATATTAGTGTAATTAGTAATTATTAGTTGAAGGATAGTAGGAAGGATAGGATAATAAAACAATAACTTTACACATTATTATTATTATTATCTGCTGCCCGACTCCAAGCTAGGCACACTCTGCCATATGGTAACCAGACCTGCTAAAGAACGTACTTATACATTTCTAAAAACATAAATATTATAGATACATCACACGATTATTTGTCCCAGTTGGGAATCGAACCCCTGAGCTCTGGCTCAGCTGTGAAGGTCACTAGTTGGTCTAGCCAACTAGAGGTTGCCACTCACAAAACAGATTGCATCTTTTTTTTTACACAAATAAAGCTTTCAAATTTCGCAACGATCCAATTAACGGCTAAAATAATTGATCTCTCTCATTAAATATTGCGCGTGCGCCGGTCAAAGCTCACGAATTAACCCGAACTCTAACGAGAATCTCCGAAGGCCGGCCGCTATCAGGCAATCGATGAATGTCAGGTATTATGTTATATAGTTTTAATTAGTGTCAAATGTTCTTAGATTGTGTTGTTGTATGTTATTTACTGAAGCATGTAGGTTGCAAGTGATATTGTGTGATACCAAAGCGTAAAGTTTTTTTGTAACTGAATAATATAATGTTGCAATTCAAATATTTGTTAGTGTGAAAGTTCGTGCGTTTTTGTTTATGAGTTGATTGTGCTAATATATTATCGACCTATTTAGTGCAGCCTATTAAATACTAATTATTTTAAACATTTACACATTTTAGTTTAAAAACAGTAGTGTTAAACAGAGCAAGTTGCAAAAACCTCGCATCCCGCATCATGTTCAGTTAGCATCATATTGATTTGTGCTCTCAGGGTGCTCAACATGGCACTAATATTGTGGTACGCATTCACCGCGTTCATTCGCGTTTATTGTACCGGTCTCATCACTCGCATTGTCATCGTTTTTTTAACCAATATAAGCACCAATAACCAATATATTTATTTCAGATGGTGATCTAGTTTTTGGCCCAATTCATGTAGAGTCTTCCCGAAGTTTCCGCAAAATATTAGTAAGTGAGTGAGATGCAAGGAGTGCGGATAGTATGGATATGAGTTTCAAGGAAAAAAACATTATCTTGTATATAAAATGGAGTGATCACAAAAACACAGAATAAGTCTCAAAGCTATAAATGTTCTTTTCACAGTAGCATATTAATTGACCGTTGGAGGTTTTGCATTGTGTCAAAGTGACGAATAGACAATTGTGTGTCCGTGTGATTGATAAGATACCATCTGCCACACTCCACTGCATTAGTGGGTTAGCTCGGAGGCATCCGGCAGAGCCTAGAATTATTTATCACCTTTCTTGCACGGCAATTAACTGACTTCTGAGAAATTGTATGTCTGAAGTAGTCATTATAAGATTATATAGTAGTCTTTCGAGTGCCACTCCCACAGAGAGGGAGAGGTTGAGAATTAAGCTGCCCAGCAACCTTTGATGATAATTAACGGCAGAATTACTTAACACTTATATTTCATGAGGCCGTCTTATCACCTCTCTATAGCTGGCCCATACTTGTTCAATCTGATGACTAATGACTGCCTCTGTGCCTCAGTGGTAGTGTTTGCGACTGCTGTGCTTGAGGTCTCGGGTTCGATTCCCGGGTCGGACCAAATGTTTGTATGCTCTGCAAATATTTGTTTCGGAGTTTGGGTGTTTTCTATGTATACTATGTATGTATTTTAAAAAAAAAGTATATATATCTCTTTATATTAGTTGTCTAGTACCCATAACACAAGCTCTGCTTAGCTTGGGACTAGATGACGTAGTGTGTTAGATGTCAAAAAAAAAGATCTTCCACCATTAAATTATTACTTGAAGCGTTTGCCCGCGGCTCCGCTTGCGTTTAAATTGGTTATCGTAGTCTAGATGTCATAGATTCTGTAATATGTTAGGTAATATCGATTATTTTAGCTGTGATTATGATAACTTGTCATTTGAGACACTACAAATACGGCTCTCTGATCTCGGCTAGACCAAGCCTGTATTATAGTTCCCAGACCCCTAATGAATAAATAGTTTTTTAAAGTTAAAATTGATATAGATTTGGTGATTGATTATTGGGTTCGGGAGTTAAAACAGTAAATCGAAATGTCAGGCTTGCAAGTCTGTCATGGTTCATGTCAGAAAGTCCAGATTTTTTAAGGTTTTAAAAACGAGAAGCTACTTAATTTTATTTGTCAGGGAGCTTTTGCGTGTCGTAGTAGGTATATTTTTATTTTTTTATGGAATAGGCGGGCAAACGAGCAGACGTATCGCCTGATGGTAAGCGATTAACGCCGCCCATGGACACCTGCAACACCAGAAGCGTCACAAGTGCGTTGCCGGCCTTTGGGGGATGGGGGAGATAGGCGAAGGGGTCGGGGTATGGGCCTCCGTTATCCTCACTCACTCGGTGAAACACAGCGCAAGCACTATTTCACACCGGTTTTCTGTGAGGCTGTGGTATCACTCCGGTCCAGCCGGCCCATTCATGCCGAAGCGTGGCTCTCCAAAGGTAAATATTGGGCTAATTCGACCACATGAAAACTAATCATATCATCAACACAGATTTTAATAGTCCACTGCTACAAATAGACCTTTCGTTAGAAAGGACAATCATATAAAATGGATTCAACACTAATTCAATTAATATCACAAGACTTCATTTCATGTCCAGACAAAAATATGTGTTAGGAACTAAAACAAGTATTATAAATGCATGAAGATATGTAATACACGTTAGAACTTACATAACTAAATATATTGAGAATGGCCGCGCACATGACCGTGGCAAATCAGCGGACTGGCGGAATGGACTGTTGTCAAACATCGATCTACTTTAAATCAAAACCATAACTGATAATGTGACGTAATACGTCTCGTAAAACATCTTAATGAATGAGATTAATGATGTCCGTGAGTCGATGGCTTATGAATACGGAGTTTCACCACCCCTATTCATCCCATGGGTGTCGTAAGAGACAGCTAAGGGAGCTTTTCCTCTTCTTCTTCCTAGCCTGAATTATTCCCAAGATTTGGGGTCGGCTACTAGTTCAACCGGTTTTACCTGAATATCAATTTTTACACGGAGCGACTGGCATCGGACCTCCGCAACCCTGAGGGTGAACTGAATTCGAAGGTTGAACTAGTTGTCAGCATATTTGTGGGCACTGACTTCCCAATAACGATTGCTATAGATGTTCATGACAACCGGGACCGACGGCTTAACGTGCTCTCCGAGGCACGGGAGCAAAGTACTCAGGATAATTTCACAGAAATGAAGCTTGAAAGAAACCTTTTACCAACCCGTCTGGCTATCGTGTTGTAGGCCAAACCTACTTCTAAGGAGAGGCCCATGTCCAGCAGTGGACTGATAAAGGCTTAGGATGATTAATGATTAACCGATAAGTGTCATAGCTTCATATTAAATAGTATACAAACCTATTCAAGAATAATAATAATATAATAATAATAATAAAACTTTATTTGCGAAACACAGCACACAACCAAATTACAATTATTCAAACACAGTAAACAAATATAAAAATTAAGATTATAATAAATTGTCTTTTTTTGAGGCTTGCATCATTATAAGTGTCAAAGTTAAATCACGTTACGTGGCATTGGTGAGTTTGATTGATGACGTGTAAATAATGTGCAATATTACACGTCATACGCACAATAAAATAACAAAACAAAAACAAACATAACAAAACACAAATCAAACCTCCTAAACAGAATTATCAATTGTGACAACGAGGGTTGTATGCCGTGACCCACAAAAAGGCGGACTCTCAGCGTACACTGCGATGAGCTAGCTGAACCCCGCGGTGTTACCCGCAGTTATTGTAGTGCCGCGGGGCAAAGCTAGTCTAAAAAAAGTAGCCTAAATAACTCCTTATATAATTAGCTACCTTTCAGTAAAAGTCCCGTCAAAATCGGTCCAGCCGTTCCAGAGATTACCCGGAACAAACAGACAGATAGACAAAAATTGGAAGAAATGTTATTTTGGTATATGTACCGTGTATAAAGACCATGTGTCTTTATACACGGTACATATACCATTTAGTAAAAAGCTATTATTTTAATATTACAAACAGATTTATTTATTTGTATGTATAGATTGATTGGTCGACTGCATTTATAAACGTATGTTACTATCTCACAGATGGATGCGGTAGAAAGGACTCAGTTGTAATATCAGCGCGGCAACTAAACACCTCATATTCTGAGTGTGTTCGCTAGTAATCAGCTCAGACTTCCTCTCCATCAACCATAGCGTCCAACCCGTAGACCGGGTTCAGCCTGGATGTATGTATTTAACTTGTGCCAGAATAAACGTCTTCCTTGTTTTCTTTAACAGCCTTTTCTTGCTCTCAACTTTAGATGGACGACAAGGCAAACCTTGTCTTTTTGATCAATTTGAGTTCTAAACCTAGATTTATCGATTAAATTCGGTAGTGGTGGTGTCTTGTAAGGGTACATGCAAAAAGGCGGCTAGATTCATGACATTATTGTACCTACTCTCGACTCGACAGATAGCCGCTTGAGTAATAATTTGTCATCTTAATTAATTTCAAGTCCCAGTCCCACAGAATAATACAAACGTAATCATATTTTTTATCATTCATAATAATACACATTTTACACAATAACTACACAACACGTCATTTGTTTGATAAATAGTTTTTACGATGGTCACAATAATACTCGTCTTATCGTTATATGTATAACGAATTAAAAGGAAACCTATCACAGCTTAGGGACCTTTATTAGTTCACGAGAAATAGTCGAACAAACTATTTTATGTTACATTATTCACTCTACATTTACTTTTGAAACATTACATTGTTTTATGTACGTTTGGCCTATTTAAGCGGTCGCCACGCCACTTTCTACTGCCCCAAGTATTGCGGGTTCAAAACTCATATGGGATAATACTTTGTGTCCACAAATTGTTGTTCCGAGTCTGAGTGTCCTTTGTGTCCGTTTCATGTATGTTTGTAAAGTCCCCCGTGATATAGGATGTATATATTCCTAATGCAGCAGTTGTCTTTTTTTAAATTAAATAAGTAACAATAATAAATAATTCGTTGTTATCGTGATAAGAATAATGTCGCATGCTATTTATTTCGATAATGTAAACACTGTGTGTTTAAAATACTCTCGTTAATTGGGTGATGGCAACACTGTGATATATTATTATGACCATAATAAATAATCCAGTACAAATAACATCGTGATAATGTCATTAACTTGTTAATATTATCTTCACAGTCTTTTGTACCCTAACAAGCCTACAGTGGTACAAAAGATTTGAAAGTTAGATAAACGAACAGATTAGTATCAACTGTGTACATACACTAAGAGGTTGATCGAGCATTGTTGAAGGTAATCTTGAAGTTTTTGTCTTGTGACCTCTGGAGTGAACTTTAGCCAATAATACGTAATATTGGCGCTTTGACAATGATTTATAGTCCAGCTTGTTAAATAACAATCGATTTGTAACATTCTTTGTTGAAGAGTAACATCTTTCCCATCGCATGCTGAAATTGCGGCTTGAAGAGACAGAAATGTGTAACAGGAAACTGGAGAATTAGATGACAATAGTGTTTTTTTTTTAATAAGTAGTTGTATTGTATCGTCATTTAATCGGTTAATGATGCGTGCCTACAGAAGAGTGTAAAGAGTGTCCACTAAAGTTGAAGCATTTCCAAATAAAAATCAATCAATTTTTTGGAAAAAACAGTTTGGTAAAATGAAAAGCTACTTGTATTTACTTTGCCTACAAAATCTAGTTAACAAATCAGATGAATTGTCGCATGTTACATTAATAACGTTTTTCTTTTCTCACTGTTTTGCTTACTTTTGTAAGTTTTACGTGTATAAACATTGAATAATGAATATTTTTAATTAACAGATAACTGCAATGCTACTTAGTCTTAAAGTATGTGACGTAAAATTTAATTTTGTTCTGAGTCTAAATGTAATTTATCTACAACACGTATGTATTTAGAAATACTTTAGTTGTTTATCAGCAGTCTCTACCTAACTTGGGTTCAGACAGCCATGTATGAAATATGTGAAGTTATTTATTACTAGCTGTCTCACTGTTCTTCATTGGTGCTCAGCCCCTATGGGTCTTAGCGTAATGATATATAGCCTATAGCCTTCCTCGATAAATGTACTATTCAACACTAAAATATTTTTTCAAATCGGACCAGCGGTTCCGGAGATTAGCGCGTTCAAACAAACAAACTCTTCAGCTTTATAATATTAGTTAAGATTATCTCTAACCTAATAAACCTCTAACCTAATAACCTAATAAACCTCTAACCTAATAAACCTACCTATTTAATAAATAGGCTTTTGTGTTTCGATAACATTCTAGTTTATAGTCAGTTATAGCTGTTTAGTATCGCATTGGTAAATTTGTTTACATGTTTAGACATTAAGATCCTCCACAAAATGAGCATGTAATGTCGCAAGGAGTTACTCTCATCAACCGATTGCTGCAAGCACTTAGTGTCAATTAACTCAGGTGTCGCAATCAGGGAAATTCGCCAGAAGGTACGTGTGTGTTGGACAGTTACGGAGAAATATTGCTACATAAACACAACTGGGTGGCTTAGCCAGTATTTAGTAAGACTAGCCTGTCCCTAATATGTAGGGTTTATATTATAGATAACAAGAGTTGCGTAGTTCTGTTAAATTTCATATCGATTGTGTTAAGATGATAAGTGGGTAGCAACATGTTCAGGATGCGATGGAACTAACTACGCTGTGCGTAAAAGTTACAAAAAAAAGAAAAAAAAAAGGTTTGCGTACAGAACAAAACGTTAATTTTGATAATTTTAATAACTTACTTATCACAATAAATAAAATTATAGATTTCAAACGTGATTAAATCTACAAAATTAAGGTTTTTAAAAAAATTGGAAAATGATTATCATTGTCCCAAAAATTTGCCATGGCTAGATTCTTGAAAGAATGTGTTACTCCGACTAGTATTGTATTTTTTTTTTAACTTTTCCACAATTTTATGACGTAGCTATGATAACTTATATTCTCTACCATAAACTCGAATGAAGAACAATACTAAAACCGCAGTACTCAAAAAGACCAGTATCGAGAACCCGTATGATCTTTCTTTCTAGCCTTATCATTCTCAGGAATATTTGGGGTCGGCTACTAGTTCAACCAGTTTTACCTGAATATCAGTTTTTCCACGGAGCGACTGGCATCGGGGCGAACTGAATCCGAATGTTGAACTAGTCGCCAGATTTTTTGAGGGCACTGACTTCCCAGTAACGATTGCCATGGATATTCATGACAACCGGGACCGACGGCTTAACGTGCCAACCGAGGCACGGGCGTGAAACATCACCAAACTTCCATACTCCGGGTTGTTATTAAGAATTTCTTATAACAAAAATCCAATATCATTTGGCACGACCCAGGAATCGAACCTGAGACCTATTAATTGGCAGTCGCATACGCTAACCGCCAGACCAACGAGGCAATCGAGAACCCTTATGATCATCCGGTTATTATTATTAGATGATAACGCTAAGAAGGCCCATAATATGGACAAACATTTTGCGTTGAAAATTTAAAATCAAACCTCGGGTCAAATATAGATAAATAAAACGAGTACGCCTCACACGACCCCCCTGACATTCATTATTCCAATTGAGTTTATTGTATTACATAACCAAAATATTTTATTACTGTTATTTTACACTATCGTAAATTGTGTTGCAAGTCTATTAATTTGAAATATCTATAAATGGCAATTTATTTAATTGTTATGTCATTTATGTCATTATTATGGCAACATTTGTACATCAATGGAGGCAACTCGAGGGATTACTACATCTAACATCAATAACTTATGTTTAGCAAGCAAATAATTTCATTGGGTTGCAAAAAATATATTTAGTTAAATGTTGATTATTATCTGGATTTCAATAAATTTTTTAATTTTTCGGTTTGCTTGAACTTACGAAAAAGTCATTAAATAAATGTTTAATATTGAAAGATTCTCTTCATAACTTTGAGTGAAGAATTCATCAGTTTAAAGATCTCAGTCCGCTCGGTTATCACATACAGCCTAAATATGTACGGCATGAATGTGCCGACTCGACCGGAGTGATACCACGGCCTTATAGAAAACCGGTGTGAAACAGTGCTTGCGCTGTGTTTCACAGAGTGAGTGAGGATATCGGAGGCCCATACCCCAACAACTCCCCTCAGCCCCCTTCCCAACCCCCAAAGGCCGGCAACGCACTTGTGACGCCTTTGGTGTTGCGGGTGTCCATGGGCGGCGGTAATCGCTTACCATCAGGCGATACGTCAGCTCGTTTCCCCACTTTTTCCATAACATTATATTGCTTTTATTTTTATAATAGCTATCGAAGCCAAGAAGCTTACCTCCTCGATTATAAACTGTAATCTCTTCCTCTTACTAGTCATTATTATTCCCAAGGTTAATTGGTTTCGGCTACTAGTTGAACTCAAAGCCTCTTGATCGGCAGTCGCTTACGCTAACCGCTAAACCGAGGCAGTCTGTATCATAAACTGAAATGTAGTTGATAAAACGTGGCCACATAATACACTTTAATTTCGGATATATTTACTCCGGATATATCTGCCTTAGTGGCGCAGTGGTAAGTGTGGTAACACATGCGACTGCTGTGAATCAGGTCTGAGGGATCGATACCCGGGTCGGACCAAATGTTAGTACCTATGATCTGCAAATATTTGTTTTCGGAGTTGGATGTTTTCCATGTTTAAGCCATACCTATTTCATAAATGCGATAGTAATTCTGTCTGTCTGTCTGTCCTGCTATCACGGACAAACCGCTGCACCGATTTCAATGACATTTGGCATGGAGGTACTTTGATTCTTGAAGAAGGACATAGGCTACTCTTTGCTGCGATAACCTACAATAACGCGGGCGGAGCCTCGTGCAAAAGCTAGTATGTATATATAGTACTCATAGTGCAAGTCTGTATAGTTTGTGACTAGTTGGCTTTGTTGAAAAAAAAAATATTGGGCGTATCAAAAGCAAAGTATACATAAAAATGCTATAAAATATGCTCTATCATTTAGCTAATACCTTTAAACGAGGTATTCTTGTTTATATAAAATCTTGTATAAATATATAATTTGAAACTAGGACACGGCTCCAATGATTTTCTTGAAATTTAGAATACAGGGAGCGATAAATCGATCTAGCTCTCATTTTTAGAAAATTTACCGAAACAAAAATACCAAGCAGGGCTCGGTGATCCAGGTACTTAAACCTTAAGTGTCTATGCCCAGCAGTGGACTGCTAAAGGCTGTTGGCGTGATGATGTCATGTGAAGTGTCTATAAATGTCGTGAACACGAAAACCGGTAGCGTCAAAACGCAGTGCTACTGTACTGTAATTAGAACGGTTTTTATTCAGGAAAAGCAGTCTAGGAAATGACTAGCTGAGACTTTTTTATCAATCTATCAATCAAACTGTTTTATTTTTATAAAAATCTAGTTATCATTATACTACGTGTTGCCTTGATAACAGAATGTAGATATTGTTTACTGTGGTTGGGTTTTAAGGAAATAAATTTATCTTAACTAACTAACTTGTATATTTGCAAGTGATTTAGTTTGTTGGTCACACTTTCATGCTTCAAGGAATGAACTGATCATAATGAGATTTTATCTTTATTATACATCAAAGTATTTCGCCACAATACAAAAAAAAACTTTTATAATTTTTTTTTTTTATATTTTTTTTTTTGTTATTGAACAGAGTCATCTTCATTTCCGATATTAGTAGGCTAAGGTAGTTTTTTGTGACAATTCTGAGATTAGATAAGATTAAAAACTTACCTTATGTCTCGGGGAGCCTTACAAATATACATGAACTGGACACAAAGACTCAGAACAACAATTTATGGATCACACAAAGTGTTGTCAAATGTAGGGTTTGAACCCACTACACTCAGGGCAGTAGAAGGTGGCGTGGCAACCGCTTAAAATACTAGACCAATCTTGCAGGTGCAGCTAGTTACAATAACGTACATGCTATTTGTAAGCATTTATGATTTTCGGTTGAGCAAATAGAGAGTTCGTTCGTTATCATTCGGTTGGTTAACCTTTCCTTGCAAATTAATGAGCCTCGGTCATTCTCAGCCATTGCTTGACTGAGGTGCCTGAGTACAAAACATCTATAATATTTAAATATTAAGAAATGTATATGTACTTATGTTTATCAGCACACTAGTTACCATGGCATGGGCTCTGCTTAGTCCGAGTTCCGATTGCCATATATGAGATGTATAAAATTATTATTTGTATTTATGCAACTATGTGTATAACTGCAATCAACCATAATGAACTGAGCATAGAAGTTTTTCTAAGCATCTTTCTTAAGAGCCATAAAGTAGGTCGGCAAATTACTAATGTGTTTTTTGTCATTATGCATTTCAGTTTATTACATTCTGACATGCAGAATACCACACATATGTTGAAAGCTTCATTAAATAGTTGATGTTCTTCGTTTTATTTCTACCTCTCAGTACCCGCTACATATAATATTTATTTCCTAGATAATATAATTTATTTATATGTCCAACTAGCTGAGTCCCGCGGTGTTACCCGCGGTTATTTTCGTGCCGCGGGTGAAGCCGCGGGGCAAAGCTAGTCTAAAAAAAATGCCTAAGTAACTCTTTATATCATCAGCTACCTATCAGTGTCAAAATCGGTTCAGCCGTTCCAGAGATTAGTCGGAACAGACAGATAGACAAAAATTCGAAAGAATGTAATTTTGGCATATGTAAGTACCGTGTATACATACAAAGCGATTATTTTAATATTACAAACAGACACTCCAATTTTTTTATATTGTATACGAGTCTTTATGCACCTAATGTTTTTGAAATTGGATTGGATAGTTCTTAAACTAAAAGTTTTGTTAAGTTAAACGTAAAAAAACACCTTTTAAATGTTTTCATGAGAAACAACAGTGTACCTGTTAATTGGGACTGTCATAATCCTAACGAGGATATTCAAGACTACTCCTTGACTACTGTAACTTTTGGTACAGCCTCCGCTCCCTATTTAGCTGTAGTATCACTCCATCAGATCGCAGTAGATGAAGGATGGCAATAACTAAAAGCAGCTGAAAGGGTTCCAAATAGTTATTATATTTTTTAACAAAAAATATTTTGCTCTTAAAGCTTATGTCCCATTATCAATAGTGTAAACGTGAATGAAAGGAAGGCTTTAAGAAGAACAGTAAAGTAAAAGTATAATCTTTTGAGTGACTAAGAAAAAGGAAAGCTTCCCACGATCCTTATACGTAACAAGTTATCCTTAAACGTTTGCAAAGAGTGTGATAAAATCAAAAAGTTGAGATACCAAGATGAACGTCACGTAGTTATGTGCGCTAACTTTGGGTGCTTTCGACTTTTATCGGAATATTTTGAAAGGAACACGAAATTTATTAATTTCTAGAATAAAAGAAAATCCAAATCGTTGCATGCTTGCCTGCTTATTTTGCAGTAATGATAACGGAGGTGAGGAAGTGTTCTATTATTCACTGAGTGTTATGACAAATATCGATGAATAAAGTATTAGGTAAATGCAGTCCTCAAAATGATCGCAGGCTAGTTCTCTTTTTCTAGTGGTCTTTCCGATCATGATATTAGGGTACTAGACACCTGGTTTTGAGCTGCTGCAGTTTCAAGCATCTTTTCTCAATTTTTTATGTTTAGCCCTGCCAAAATGACTCTACTCTGCCTGATGGAAAGCATAAGCAGAATCCAAGAGTGGTGGTCGCCATACTCACTGCGAACGCAGACAATGCAAAAATGTAGCATGGTAACCCACACCATGGCGGGCTAATGATGCTTTTGCATCATTGGGCTTCCGGACTCGCACTCACCAACGAAACACGACAGCACGAACGCTGTCATTTTACGTTGGTTTTCTGTGCGAGGGTAGTAACGCCCCGGTCGAGCCGGCGCGTGAAATCAGCGTGGCTCTACTACCTGCTCGATGCTTATTCGACGTTTGCAGTATCCCGTAACTCAGTTCTTTGTCTCTAACTAAATATAACTGAAACTTTAGTAGGCAAGATACGTTTGTGAAAGCTATGATGTGTGTGTGAAATGTTCATGAAAAATGTAATTTTAAATTCGATGCTTTGTTTGTGACAACCTTAGGGTTGATAAAGTATCAACCCTAAACTACTCGCGTTATACGACGTTTGTTGTCAACAGCCATTAATTGAAGTGTTCTACCATTTTACGTAATGATTTAGTGCATTAAAAGTCAATGCAATTGACTAAATGATACAAATTAATGATTCCTTCACTGTTTTTTTGGCAAAAGTAAGTTTTAGTACAGTCTTCAATCATGACCGTGCTGTGACGTAATCATTATGTGTTTAACCACCTTGAAAAATGGCAGTTCTGTGTAAACAATAGTTGTGTGTTATCTCACACCTCGTGAGAATAATGTCGCGGGAATCGAATCCACTATTATGTTCCGTTTGCTGATAAATTCATATCGTATTTGACTGTGCAAGAGTTAATAAAATTATTTTAATTAATTTAGGCAAATGTCCACCAACATCTTTTGTAAATTTTGTAACCCTGAGATGTTATCTCATATTTGACTTTATATTTTAAGAAAATACATACAATAAACATGTCTTGAGAACTCAGGAGTTTTAAGCAATTATTTGTAAATCATACATATGAGACCGTAGGCCCATTGATGAAGAAGCAACGCAATAGTGTGGGTCATCATGCTGCATTCTCCGCATTCGCAATGAGTATGGTGACCACCGCTCTTGGATTCTCCTTATGCTTTCCATCAGGCAGAGTAGAGGCATTCTGACAGGATCATTCATAAAAACCTCAAGACCTTACGCTTCTCTTTTGAAGGTATTTCTGTAGTTGTAGAATGTAATCATAGCAGGAAGTGTTTGTTTATAAGTTTTAATGAACAATGAACAAAAAAATTATTAAGTGAAAGCTCAGACAGTAAGAGAACTGATGCCTATCGCAATGAACATCTTGAGAACGCTGCATAACTGTCATTATGCATATCTCGATAGAGCAAACTTCAGCACAAAAAAAAACTTCGTTTAAAAAACCGACTTCAAAAACTAAAAAGTATAAAATAATTAAATTTTTATGTTCTACCTATTCATAGGATTGAAGTCGGTGCCAAGCCAAATGTAATAGTAGGTACCACACTCGCTATATTTCGAGGATCTTATGATTCTTCTTTGACCGCGTTGAGCACTTTTAGGTAGGGGAAAATCTTATGAGTTCGCGTCACCGTGTCACCGACATGATGATTTAATTTAAACATTATAAAATTTCTAATTTTACACATTAATTTTATTCTTTTTTTTTCTATGTTATAATTTATGAGTTTTGACTTCTATCGGCAGTCTTTATGACTGCCAATACTTTTTTTCTTTAAATTTAATCAGAATCAACAATATCATCAGGATCAAACATTCAGTCGCAGGCGGACCCGCGGGCGATCTTATTTAAAAACATGAAATAAAAACAAAAACATAATCCTTCCTTGGTAGTTGAGTATAACTCCAAAATACCGGTACTGAAACCGAATTGAAAACCTGCTTTTTTGTAAATCAGTTAAAAACAATAAGTTCAAAATTGCAGTAACTGAAAGTTCGGAATCCAGTACGGCCAAGTTCCTTGACATTATAGAAGATGGTTTCCTGGCACGGTTCCGCTCACTCGCTCTTGAACGCGAAAGGGAAGGTCTGATCGCTTCTGATAGCACAAGGACATTGTCATAACGATTGTACTAATTATTACAATACCTTATCATTTTTAAAAGTATTAAGACAGTGGAGCATACTAACTACTAAAGTTTCGCGTTCCATGATATAATAATAATTATTTTTACGGGAATTAACACGATCACTTATTAAAAGGTATTAACATACCTCTGATTTGCCTGACGTTTCAACCAGGTTGCACCGGCCGCGGTCACAGGCTGACTCAATAAGTGATCGCGTTAATTTCCATAAAAATAGTAATTATTATACAGTGGAGCATAGTTGGTTTAAATATACAGAAGAGCCTTCCAAAAAGCCCTACGTAGAACTAAAGGCAGTGCTTTTACTATAGAAGTGTGTTCTCAGGTTAATGAGTCAGCAGGTTTCTTGTAAGAAAATGGAGTGGGGATTGACATACACTCTACAGGAGTCTATTTGAAAAACTGCTCTTGCAAATTTTTGTGAGCAATCCATACTAGTACATACTAATATTATAAATGCAAATATAACTGTGTGTCTGTTGTCACGGCAAAATCACTGCACCGATTTCAATGCAATTTCTCTCGGAGAGAGAAGTCTAGTTAGTCTTCTTCAAGACTTTGAGTCTTGAAGAAGGACATAAAGCACTCTTCACCACGATAACCGACATACACGCGGGCAGAACTGCAGGCAAAAAATAGTGCAACATAAAGAAAAAAGAACGAACTTGTGTATTTGTACATAAAACTGACACTTCTTAAGTGTCGTGCCATGTGTCGTCGATCGTTCCGATGACATATAAAAGTCGTAAAAGTTTAAAAACAATGATTAAAAAGTGATCTTGTGGTGTTAAGTGTAAATTATGCTCAATTATTATGAGATAACCAGTTGCTCAGTTTAATGACTTATTTATTTAATAATATGTATGTATATCTGTGTCACGCCGTAGGCGATGGTCACCCGTCATGCCGTGCAATTATATTCGCTTATTAGCACTACGCTGTCACAGAGTAAGTAAGTGACCAGCGCTGTAATGATACGGTGTTGTGTTGAAATTGAGCCTATATTCTTAGATTGATAAGTTGGAGGCGGACTGTGTTTCCAAAGGTCAGGGAAGATTGTAGTGTGTGATATCTTCGCCATTTGTAAAGCGATTTCAGTATTTATGTTTTTTAGGTTATATTCCCGTGATAAAATATTATATATTATATAAAAATATTATAGATAAACTAGCTGAACCCCGCGGTGTTAGCGCCGGGGGTCGGAGCTTGTCTAAAAAAAGTAGCCTAAGTTACTCCTTATATCATCAGCTACCTATCAGTGAAAGTCCCGTCAAAGTCAGTCCAGCCGTTCCAGAGATTAGCCTGAACAAACAGACATACAATTTTTTTTATAAATGTTATTTTGGTATATGCACCGTGTATACATACACAATGTATTTAGTAAAAAGCGGTTATTTTAATATTACAAACAGACACTCCAATTTTATTTATTTGTATAGATATTTTATTAATAGAGTAATAAATTTGTTTATCACAGTCATCCTTCTGTTCTTGTTTCATTTTTATTTGAGAATGGTACAATGTGTTGCATTGCATTGATTTTGGGTAGTTTCTGTTATGGCTGAACATTTGCCTCATGCCAATTTTCTTTAAGAATGTAATCGTTTTCAGATCGAGTAAAATGAAAAAATTGGAGTTATATATCACCTATAAAGTAAAACAGTTAGTTTGGGGCAACAGGACTAAAAATTGTCGCAAATTTGTAACCAAGAAGGTCAATATAAGGCACTAACTGACCTTCGAAATTTTTTTCGCGGCTCTCATAAAGTACAAATGTTCATCGTTTTTTGCAACATCTTCCAGATTCCGCTCCCAATAGTCGTAGCACGAAGTTAAATAGTCGTCCTTTATAAAGGAGCTATTCAACACTATACCCTTATAACTAGAAGTTCCTGAGATTAGCACGTTAAACCAAAAGAAGAAGTCTTCGGCTTTATAAACTAGTAAAGAGTTATTGTCTCAGTAAAGCTTCTCTAAGCGGATCTTCGCGGCAAATGTCATGGTTTATATTGCACATTCCATTGTTGCCACATTTAATAATACGCCATGAATATCTTCATTATTATGGTGTTTTTGGACAGAGAATTATTCTTTCGTTAGCTGTTGTAATGTAAACGAACATTGTTTTTCCAATATGACTTAATAATTACAAATGTAAAATGAATTGAACAATTTCTGTAAAAGTGCAGATACCAGTTCATTTACCAAATATCTCCCAAGGTTCAGTTCCTTTTGTAAACAGCAGTGTTATCAGTAAAATAATAATTATTCCAAAGGTATAAAATTTAAGAGCATAATATGCACGACATACAAAAATTAGTCGTAATCGTGTTAAATTTCTAAACTGGAGATACTGTGGTATTCAGTAGAGTAATTAATTGATTATTATTGTTACATTGATCAAGTCAATATCAGGCGTAAATTATATTTTGAATTCTTTCTTGAACGAGACTTAATATTTCTTAATTTGGGCTGATTTATAATAGACTCAATGAAAAAATATGAAATCATAAACGTTTTTTTTATATTTGTATACATAAGATTTAAGATAACATTACATATTAATTTCAACAGTCAAGCCTTTATACCGACTCTTTTGATTCATTTGAACATAATTTATCTTAAATTATCTAACCCAGTTCTTTAACAAGGTGTCATATCCTCAGTACGCAACGTTTAATTACATCTCTATTATATCGACAATAAATCATCGATATCGATGGTTGAATTACCACATCACTCACTATCTATGAGGCTGATGTCAGGAGTCTCTACACTACTGTGTTGTTACAGTGATGTGTTGAGCCTTCGCAGTTTAAGTTGGTAATACGATAATAGTTATACTATGTCCATTCGTTTATTTTCTTTTTGACAGTTCAAGAAATTTCGAAATTCTGCTGTCAAAAAGAAAATAAACGAATGGACAAAGTATAGTAACATATTTTTGTTAAAAGTGGAAACAAGTCCTACAGATTATACACATTTATATAGACTCGTTGCATTAGTAATAGTTAACACAATGACTAATTCTTAACTATTTACTAATAAACAAGTTGACATATGACCTTTATATAATTGTTCGTGTAATTAGACAATTCTCGTAACACTAAACAATGATTATGACCGGCTAATGTGCAAACTGTCTTGTAAACGAAATCTGACCCAACCTTGACCGGTCAAGGAGAATAAAGGTGACTCATTGGGGATGAGAGGATGAAATTTATATTATTATTTAGTAAAATTGTGATGTATTGAGACTTCGTAGTTTTGATTAATAATGTGATTAAAGGTGTATTCGGCTTTTAAGTAAGGGGTAGTTAAGAACTACATCAACTTCTGGATAAGGTAAGAGCTTTTTTTACCCGACTGCGAAAGGAGGGTTATGTTTTCGAGTGTATATATGTATATTTCCTTGGCACGCCCTAGAGCCTACTCGGCTTGTCGTATTTTTATGTGAGTGGTGTCAATAGATTCGTCTTAGTTGTGAGAGTGACACTGGGTACATCAAAATAAAAAAAAAATAAGGATTTTTGGCGCCAAAAGGTAATATAAATAAAAATATGTTTTCAAAATACATCGAGTGTGGTATCAAAATAAAGATTTTTTTACGGTGATTACGAATATATATAAAACTTATATGTTTTTATTGTTAAATATTGACGCAGTCGGGTTTTTATTTTTAACAATTTTTTTATGGAATAGGGGACAAACGAGCAGACGTATCGCCTAATGGTAAGCGATTAGCGTCGTCCATGGACACCCGCAACACCGGAGGCGTCACAAGTGCGTTGCCGGCCTTTAGGTAATGGGGAGTGGGGTGGCGGAAAGGGTTGGAGTATGGGCCTCCGGTCTCCTCACTCACTCGGTGAAACACAGCGCAGGCGCTGTTTGACACCGGTTTTCTATGAGGCCGTGGTATCACTCCGGTCGAGCTGGCCTATGCATGCCAAAGCGTGAGTCTCCCAGGGTTGAGTTGTACTAATTATATTACTTTTACTTATTATATACATATAGCATAAACTACGCTTATCTTATCTAAGGCTTTTCTCCTAATGAAAATTAAACGTTTGTAAATTTAGGAAAATATTTTTTCTAAGGACATTATAGCGATTGGAGAATAAAATATTAATAAATAATAATAATAAATATTTCGGACATCTAACACACAACGCCATCGAGTCCCAAGCTAAGCAGAGCTAGTGTTATGGATACTAAACAACTGATACAAATACATATATACTTTTTTTTGTAAATACATACATATTATACATAGAAAACACCCAAACTCCAAAATAAATATTTGTAGAACACACAAACATTTGGTCCGACCCAGGATTTGAACCCGAGACCTCAAGCACAGCAGTCGCATTCACTACCACTGCGCCACCGAGGCAGTCTATATGTAGTTATCGAAAAAGAAAATATTGGAGGCTATGTAATTAAATATCGTACTATGGATTTAGTCAAAAAAATCTCATTGGCAAAGATAGATCATGATTTATTTATTTAGTATACATGATGTAGAACTCAAATAGTTGTTAAATGATTCAAAGTAATTTTGTAATCGGAAACTGCTGATTACACCTGTTTACGACTGTGCCATTAATTATAAATAATATCTGTAATCAAGTTGAAGTTGTTAAGTGAACATATGGTTATAGAATTAATGCCTTAGTAACATTTACATTTGATCAAGACATATATGACTTAAATAGATTTTTTTTTACAAAACTTATGCGAGTGGATATGTTCGACTTAAAATAACTTGAAAAAACCTTATTGGAACTTAGGAATATAAGTGGAAAAAAAAAGTATTTAAAAGTACTTTTGTCTCAGTTCTTACTATTTTAATACATAGGATACAATAATTTAAGTTATGCAAAACTTCACACCCAGCGCGTTGATGTCTTTTACTAGAACGCAATATTGTTGTCGTTTTACGAGTGTATCTATTAAGTTTATGTGCCATGTAATAGTTCACACTTACTACGATTTAATCTTAGGCAGGTTAGATTTAGGGAAATACCAAATTGTATTGTGAAGAAAAGTTTATCTATACCTATCCCTCCAAGGCCATGGAACATATAACCAAAGAAGTCGTGTACACACTTTTCGGTACGAAAACTTTAATAGCGTGATGCAGGATTTCGTGTATAATCACTCCCCTTCTTCAGATCTTAGTATAGGTGTCTTCATGAGCACGTAAAATTCACATTATACTTTAGCCCAAGGTTCCCATATGGTTTCTATGAGGTCTCCAAATTCCAGGATTCCAGCAAAATGGGTGTTCAACTCCTCTAAATCCTCTTCAAATTATGAATTAGCATCAATAATCAAGTGTCAAGTGATAGCTTTAACCCTACGAAGTCCAGTCCTCGAGTCAGGTCCAGTTCACAATTATTTCTGCTTCCTTCCTAATACCTAACGTTCACGTACGTGAGTGACAGCACTTGTCCAACTTGTCGAACTTGTCCTGAACCCTAATTACTTGACTTCATTGTGACGTAACTTATCCAGACGATGCCGTAATCATGGTTAATAACCGGTTGAAAGGTGTTATTAATGTCAATATTTTCTTTTTAATTTTTATTATAATTGACGTGTTGGTTTATCAGTTGGTGATCTTGACTGAATCCAGAGATTTTTTCATAAACACTATAATTTTGTTCTGTGTCTCTTAGCAGCGGACGGCGATGGATTTGATCTGTTGTCTGTGATGGCTAATGACAATAGAGTTAGACCCATTTTCATCGGGTTTTCCCTATCTGACACTTTTTAAAGTACTTTAATTATGAGTAAAGGGATAATATTTTGTGCGAAAAAGTTATTTTCACGTACACTTACTAAAAGGAGCAAGCATATTGTTCTGTGTCTCGGTATAATTCATCTATAAAATGAATTTAAAATATATAAGTACTAGCTTTTGCGCGCGACTCCACCCGCGTGTTTGTAGGTTATCACAGCATAGAGTACCCTATGTCCTTCCTAAATAATCAAAGTATCTCCATTACAATTTTTTTTGAAATCGGCGCAGCGGTTTGGCGGCGAAAGCGGTACAGACAGACAGACAGAGTTACTTTCGCTTATATTTAAGTTATACATATGTAATTATATAAATACATTTAAGTTTAAACAATTTTCTTCAAACATTCTTTTATTATATAGCCTTGGTATTATATACATACATATGTGTTCGTTCACCATAGTAGTTACATGAAATAGGCTCTTTGTATTTGTTTCCTACAGCTTGTCTGAGCATACAATGTGGGGCTTTAGCTCTGCTTTATTATATTGTTCGACAGTTAACATAAATAGATCTTTTTGATGTACTTCTCGTTCTTTTCACGTAGCACTTACTAAAACGAGCAAGCATATTGCCGTCAATCGAGTGAGTAATATGTTTGCAAAATTCGCTATAAACACAGAAAAAATAATTCATAAACCCAGTGACATTCACGAATGTCCAATTAGATAAGTAGTGTATCTGTTTAGTTTTCGCACATTTTGTTCTAACTCGTGATATGTTTTTGTATGTTGAAAATTCATCGCAATCTTGGGGCGTATTTGTCAAATATACGAGTCGTTTCTCTGCATCGTCCTCTATTTTCACTAGACTTTATGATCATTATGGGGAAGGAAAATTACCATAACAAATAAGTTGGGTATTGTATTGTTGTAGTCAATCTTGGTTAAATTTTGCACGACTTTCTTTGGGAAAGTTACGACATTTATGTAAGCTGGAAATAGCCTGGTGGATGAATTTCGAATATAATTTTTAAGTTTATGAATTAAATTAAGTAAGGTCTGTGAAAAAAATAACAAAACAACTGATCGCAACCAACAGACCGGAAACAAAACCGTTGATAAAGATACTACACCAATATATCCATATTTTAAACACATTACAGGAAAAATATGTATAACATAGAAGAAAATTTCACACCCATTACGATATTTCCCCTTTTAAAGTAGGCTTTATCGACCCCTGATATAGTACTAACTTTAAACTGTAGCAATCTGTCAGGCCTTGATACTGTCAGTGTAACCTGCCCGAAACGTTACCTACCAGGACATATCTTGAGTGCGTTATACACAAGTTTAATATACTCTGATATACTAGCCAGGGTAGCTAATACTAGAACAACAGGCCTGTCAAAAATGACATTCAGCCAGCTATATCAAACAAGTAATCATATGAACACATAATCTAAAGCACTTATATCATTGCTATTTGTACATTTGAGCGCGCTGATCTTAACACCTGACGGTCCGGTTTTAATTCCTTTTTTTCGCATTCGTTTATCGTGGGTGTGCAACAAATTCAATTTCACGAGACTCTAAATCATGTATCGGCTAGTTTAGTTATGAAATAAGGATAAAATGCAAGTGGTTTTAGTCGAGCATGTAAGTCGCACCGGTTGGTTTTTGTCACCCGCGCCCGTGTGAATGCAGCCTTTCGTAATAGATTGCCATCGCGTAGGTTTATATGTTACGGAGTGGATATGTTTGGTAACGAACACATAGCTAGACGTATTACCTAAATATTTGTGTCTTCTATGAATTGTGGCGATGCGTGAATATGGGGCTCTCTAATACCTAACCTATACTCGACACGTGTTTCGCCCCTTTACGGTACGAAAGTACGAACGAGTATAGGTTTGGTTGCATGGCATGCTAATTATTTCTCACTTGTTTTGTATGTGTACATATGCATGATACCCATATGTGCATGTGAGTATGCATGACGGTGGGATTTGTGCCCTGCTTTCAGACCTGGATATTTGTCTCGCGGAATTAAAGCTAAATATATTTCATAGCATTTAATGTCATGGATTTCCGCAAAGTAACGCCTGATTCCATAACTTAAAATATGTATGTATTTACAAAAAAAGTATATATTATATCAGTTGTCTCGTACCCATAATACAAGCTCTGCTTTGTTAAGACTTAGTTCGGACTAGATAGCGTTGTGTGTTAAAAAAAAACTAAAAACTAAAAAACATTTAAAGTACCTCCATATATCTTGCAGCTAACAATATTAAAAAAATCAATGCCACTTTTCGTTGTAATTTTATAACTCAAGAACGGGCTCACCTATCCAAACCAAATGTTTAGGCTTTGTTCGGACTATTTAGTAATGGTTTATGTGAAGTTTGCACAAAATCGGTAGAGCGGTTCTTCATTTATCGACATACACGCGGGCGGAGCCGCGGACAACAGCTAGTATTCAATATTTCTCACGAAAAATTAACTCATACATTGGCATTGGCCCCCTTTTGTTACTGAATATCACCTGATATAATTATTTAGTTAATTTATTTTGCAAGTATTGTCAACTTAATTATCCATTCATTAAGTCATAACATAATGCAAGTCTATTAGTAAAAATAACTTACGATCTCACGCATATTTTGTTTAGTTTCGTCACAATTATGTTGGCGAACTATTTAGAGAATTAGGGTTAGTTAAAGAGTAATTCTAATTGGCCATAGGGACAATGGATCACACGGGTGTGGGACCCGGTCTGATGTATACAGGTTTGCACAATAAGTATTGATAACATCGCTTAAATATATAATTGTGAATATACAAATTATGTTTAATTACTGAAGTGATTTTATTTTGTTGTAATAGGACTTTTGGTTCAGAGTAAGAAACGTTTTGTTTACTGTTTGTTTGTTACGAAAATGACCCCCTGAGAATGGATCGAATGACCACTGAACCATGGCGATAGTAATAGACGGTTCTACACATCTCAAGATTATGTTTTCCGACGGTTATTAGATTCGTTTTTAAATGCGTACGCTGAGGGATATAAAATACGGATTGCCACAACCTCTATTCAACCCGTGGGTGTAGTAACAGGAGAACAGCATTGCCAAGAGAAATAAATCTTCAACAAACCATAAACCAACACGTCTGGGCATCGTGGTAAAATATGTCCAGCAATAGACACACAATGACCTTTATTTGAGAGTATTTTATTACCTTCGACTTTAGATCACCACCACGAGAGTAAAGAAAAGTATATTTCTAAGTATATTTATACCAATATAAATCTTCAATACCACACAAAATGCTTTATTGTGATCACGAAGTGCTTATCGCATGTAATGTGGAGTGCTCGCAATTTAGGCTTTTATATTTATGAGTCTATTGTTCGGTGACCACATGAGATACTCACAACCTGCCAATCAACATAAACATCTATCTATTGGTGGGAAGTGCTGTGGTACAACGCAATTAAATTTAAGTTAGATTTTAAATTACACAGAATACTTCGCTGTGGCACGTTATGGTTTGACTGCCTGTCTGTCCTGTCTCTCAAAGGTCACGTCATCAGTTCATCTGATAGTAGAGGTCACAGGAGTATGCTAGAGAGAGATAGAGAGAAGAGGAGTCAAGACAGCCTATTTATGCTCTAATCTAAGAGGGGGTCTTGTATCTATATTGCCGTCTTGTAAATGGAGAGGCTCCTAGATGAAGGCTCATTAATGGGCCTTGAGCTGGCCGTGTATTGTTCCATCAATACAATGTTAACATTGACGGTTTCATAGGATTATCGATTTAATGCGGTACTAAGTTAGCCTTGCGAAGAAAATTTTGAACAAGATGTTTTATTTCATAGAAAATTATGTCCAGTAGTTATATATTTATTAGCTGTAATTTTGGTTGCTTTCATAAATATAGTGTCACGTATAAAGGGTAAAACAGAAAAGTGTGGTTGTACTTAACATGATGGATGTATAGATAATAATAATAAAAAATAAATATTTTTCGGACATCTAACACACAACGCCATCTAGTCCAAAGCTAAGCAGAGCTTGTGTTATGGGTACTAAACAACTGATATGAATATATATATATATTTTGTAAACAAATACATATTATACATAGTAAATACCCAAACTCCGAAACAAATATTTGCAGATCATACAAACATTTGGTCCGATCCGGGAATCGAACCCGAGACCTCAGGCGCAGCAGTCGCATACGCGCTACCGAGGCAGATGAAAAGTTTTTTACGTAATATAAGTGGCACACGAGCATTCATCTGGAAGTAAGTGCTAACGATGCCCGACATAGACATTTACATAGACACTTACATTCGAAAGTCAGAAGTGCATTCCTTTTGAGTACCCTCTATTGTTTTCATTTTGGGGAGGACTTCAAAATGAAAAAGTTTTAAGATTAAACGTAACTAACCTTTATACGTTGAATAAACATTAAAAAATAATGACCAGGTGGAGTCAATCAGGTCGGTACAAGTGGTACAACACGATTAGTTAATTAAAAAAAATGCTGTTATTTCGACTCCGTTTCACTGGCAATTAAGTCGCAGTATGACTCACTGATACTTCGAGACGACGCAATATCCGTAACAGAGGAAACTTAGATGATAAGATTCATAGAATTACAGTTTAAATCTTCAACTCTGTTATTAGATATGCTAAACTAACATTACATTTCTCCAAATGTGCATTTAGATCGCAATAATTCTTAAACATTAATTTCTAATTGTGAATTTTTAGATGTCACTATAATTTAGTGAAAGTGGTTAATAGTGATGGCTTTGTTAATTGCTGTAAGATGGTATGGTAATCCTACAATGTACATACGTAATATAAAATCGATTTACAATTCGATACATAGATCAATTCGATACCTATTACTAGATAATATTATCGGATACGGAACGGATTTACATCGGTTCTTTGTGGATGTCTACACCCTATAAGGAACCTACCTGTTAAATTTCAAGTTTGTAGGTGTTATAGTTTCTGAGATTTCGAGATTAATAAGTGAGTGGTATTTCACTTTTATATATATATAGATTATTAGACTGCACGGTTGGCGTAGTGGTTTAAGTGGTCGCCACGCCGCGGTGCTGCTTTCTACTGCGTGGAGTGTTGTGGGTTCAAACCCCACATGGGACTACACTTTGTGTGATCCGCAAAATTGTTGTTCTAGGTCTGGTTGTTCTTTGTGACCGTTTCATGTATGTTTGTAAAGTCCGCCATGACACAGGATGTATATTCATAATGCGGGAATGTAAAAAAAAAATGTTTCTTGATACGTGTGCAAATTTCCAAGTTGTTGTTGATGTTGTATCAAGACTTCTCTAAATTAGAGAAAACTACTTTAAATCAATCATTTAGTAACATTTATGTTAGATAGTATAGATACTGGTTTCAAGACCTTAAAACGAGAAAATTTGCATAATTAACAGTGATTCAATTATACTATACTCTTTGCGCTGTAGCATGGTGTGGGTGACAGTTGCCTGTACGATGATTCTGGTTGGTTTAATTTAATTTACTACAGTTATTAATGATTTAATATATTGTGAATGTGGTACAGCTGAAATACTAAGTCATAATTTGTAAATCGCGGCAACTTTCAAGAGTGAAACGAACGAAACGACGAAAGTGACCCGCATCATGCTACAGCGCAAAGAGTATAAACTATTAGATTTTACTGAATTTACTTATGATGATATCTGATGGAAGTCGCTCTACGTAAGACTCGAAAGTGAGATATATAATAGTAGACTTAAAACCGACGACAACTTAAAGACGACGAAAAAAAGGTTCGGAATGATTTAACTAATAATTTTATAAATTTTTATTTATTTAATAACTTAATATGCACATGGCCGCCATGGTGTGGGTCGCCATACTGCATTGTCTGCATTCGCAGTGAGTATGGTGACCACCACTCTTGGATTCTGCTTATGCTTTCCATCAGGCAGAGTAGAGTCATTATGGCGGGCCATACATAAAAAAAAAAAAAAATGAAGTACAAAGGCGGACTATAATACCATTAGGCATTGTCTACCAGTCAACCTTCAGGTGTTATATTATGATGATGTACATATATTGTGTTATATATGGTATGGTTGTGTTATGTATTATATATTATGATGTATCATACAGATTTTTAATGAATCTGCAGTCTGAGTTGAGAAAAATCCGATTTTTGTTAAAAACACAACAATGAACGGATTAAAAGCCCTCAAAAGGGACCATTGAACACAATTACCTAATTTTGAAGGTTACAGACAAGATTTACTCATGATGATATCCGTCTATAGCCCGCTATTGTCTACAAATAGTATGCGGTGAGTTATATATGCAATGAAACGCGAACAATGAACGGATTTGATGCATCTTATTTTTGCTAAATTGTTTAGTAGATAAGAAAGATTGTATGTCTGTGCTATAAAATTAAATTGTAAGTAGACTAACTTTTGCTTGCATCAATTTTTAGGGTTCCGTAGCTTAAATAGCAGAAATTGGGCCTTTACAGATTTACTATGTCCGTCTGTCTATCCACACTGTATCTCACAGAATAATTTCGCAAAACTGTAAAATTATGGAACCATACATTACGTATAGTTCTACACGCACTTGTCTGTTTATTTCAAGCTACAACGTGGACATCCAACGTACAATTTTTAAGATCCTAATAATATTTATTACATTATGTCATGATAATCGGTCAAGCAGTTCATGCGTGAAAGCATTATCACATTCACATTTATTATTTTGATAGAAATTTAAGATGAAGGCAAGGTTTACTGTAAATATTGATTGAATTAAAGTTTATACCCAAAAAGACTTCAGCTTACATGGAAATAGAAGCCAGCAAATCAATACGGGGTTGCTGGTACTATTTTTTTTAAATCACTTACTAAAAGCTAAGGTTCAAGATTTTAAAATTGTTAAATTCAATCACGTCTCGCTCCAAAAAAGCGAAAGGAAATGTAAGGTCAAACAGTGCTCTTCTCATTTGTACATTATTATAATGAACTAGCTTTTACATGCAGTTTTGTTTGCTATATTTTTTATCTCTTGGGAACTATAGTCTTTTCTAGATGATCAGAGAGTAATAAAGTGGTGAACAAAAGAATTTGCTTTAGTATTTCAATATAAGTAATTATTTTTTTATTATTTCCTAGTATCTTAATTTAATTTCAATTTGTTTAGTATTCTTTTTTATACATGGGCCTGCCAAAATGACTCTACTCTGCCTGATGGAAAGCATAAGCAGAATCCAAGAGTGGTGGTCACCATACTCATTGCGAATGCAACAACGCAGCATGGTGTGCTACACTATGGCGGCCTAGTGATGCTTCTGCATCATTGGGCCTCCTTTTAATGGCCTTTTAATTTTATTAGAGGTTAGTAAATGAGAGAACAGTATTTTTTTCAATAATGTCTTACGTCTTTTTCTGTACTCCTTACAATGTGTCATCATCATCATATCAGCCGTAGGAAGTCCACTGCTGAACGTAGGCCTCCCCCATTGATTTCCACTTCGACCGGTCGGTAGCAGCCTGCATACAACGAGTCCCCGCGATCTTAACCAGGTCGTCCGTCCACCTTGCGGGAGGCCTTCCTACGCTGCGCTTGCCGTCACGTGGACTCCATTCAAGAACCTTTCTGCCCCATCAGCCATCGGTTCTCCGAGCTATGTGCCCTGCCCACTGCCACTTCAGCTTGCTGACTCACTCTGCTATGTCGGTAACTTTAGTTCGTCTACGGATCTCCTCATTTCTGATTCGATCTCGTAGAGAGACCCCAAGCATAGCCCTTCGCATAGCTCGCTGCGTGACCCCGAGCTTCCTTATGAGGCCCATAGTAAGAGACCACGTCTCGGCACCGTAAGTCATTACTGGTAACACGTACTATTTAAAGACCTTTGTCTTTAAGGACTGTGGTATTTTGGACGGGAAGACGCTTCGTAATTTCCCGAACGCTGCCCAGCCGAGTTCGATTCGTCGATTGACCTTACAATGTGTACCTATATTAAATTTCAAGCAGATTGATTCAGTAACTAAGGCGTTACGGAGTAACAGACAAACTCAATTCAGTACGAATAATATTAGTAATTATATTTTGTTGCTGCATTTATTATATTTAAAGTGCTTTTCATTAAAACTAATGAGGCGTGATCCGTGTTGGTAATAGACCATTTGTGATGAAACTAACAGTCATAATGGACATAATAATACTGACTTCTCAGTTTGATATCTTATTTTAAATAACAAATTAGGGCACTTATTGGTCAAACGAATAGTGATCCTAACTACTGAGCCAGATATTGTAGGATCGATTGCCATTCCACTCTGGGTAAACATTTTTCGGACACTTAACGCACAACGCGGAATTACAGGCGTGAATAGATACATCAGTAAGTTAGGGTAGGTAAGCAATTTAAATTTATAGTCTTAATTTCAGGCAAGAACCCGAAGGAAGAACTCTGATGTAGTGAAGAAACGGAGGTGGGTATATTTATTTTTAAAGATGGAATTACTAAGTAGAAGACTTGGACATAGCATAGAAGTGTTGGAGCTATTGCTGTATGCAAGAAGCCCACAAAATGCAGTGGCGTGCAGAGGCCCACGTCCAGTAGTGGACTGCTATAGGCTGATGGTGATAACAAGTAAATAAAATAACTAGCTAACCCGGCGAACTTCGTACCGTCATATTTACATATCTGTCTCAGCTCCCACAGGCAGTATAAGTCCCAAAAAAATAACTTTTCATGATATCTTTTACTTTTTCTTGTACACACACCTTGTCCTAACAATAACGAACACATAAAAAAAAAACTATTTGGAGCAGCCGATCGGAAGTTATGGGCGTACATAATATGTCCATTTCGGCGATTCATTTTTATAATATAGAAGATTAATAATGCATTTTTTATTGATTTATTTTTTATTAATTGTAATTTTTAGTTTGTACCAAATATTAGTTTAAGCGCTTCAGCCTTGCGTGCGCCCTACATATTTATATTCTATTAGCGAAACCACAAATGTCTATAAAAAAAATTAAAGATAGTTTAAGTTACTTGTTAAATTATATTATTAGGTATCTGGCAGTGAAAACACCCTGCAAATCGGTTCACCCATTCCAGAGATTGTTTCGAGCAGCTGTGCAGTCATACAAATATTTTTGTTTTTTTAAATACAAGCATTTGCTATGAAGCCGATAATGTACTGATTAAAATATATTAAATTTCATTTATTATAAACTTCGCAACCTTTTTTCATTTTTATAAATAAATAAAAAATAAAAACATATTAACATAATTTCGTAAAATAAATAAAATACAACGTGTATTTCATGGTAATTTCACAGTAAAAAACATTCAAAGAATCTATATGGATTCTATTTAAAACAAAACACTTATAATTAAAATTAAATTTTATCTCACCTTGGCAGTTCTCCCAGCGCACTTCGTAATCACACACCCAAAATTAAAATTTAAACAAAATAATTATCGCGTGAAATATTAGCAACGGAACACAGATTCGCGTATCCCCGCGTGTCTCGGTCGCCGCTTCCTATTGCTGACTGCGCGAATAGTAATCTCGCGGACGACGCCTGCACGCATGTGAAGAGCCCAAAGATTCTTCAGCCAAGGTATTGGGCACTCTCAAATAAAAGTAGTATTAAATAAGAGATAAGCATTAAGCTTCCTGACAGTTTATCTTATTTCTTGTCACGTCAAGGTATTGAAAAGTTCGAGTTGATAAGAAATAATTTACTCAGGCTCTGTGATTAAGACAGTTGAGTGGCTTTGACAGTGATTGATGACGTAAAGAATGTTTATACTGGATAGATCCTAGCCGCTAATTACCATTTTAGAAAAGACATACATCTAACAGTAGGTTGCTCCCCTTTCCCTTAATAGGAGTACAAACCTTAAGCCTGTTTAAAAAAAAATAGTAATTTAAAATGGTTCTTATTAATCAACCTATTTCTTCTAGATGTAATAAAAAAAAAACGACTTCAATCTGGACCAAATCTAAATGGGACCATTCGGGAAGCACCAGCTTTCAAATAAAAAAAGAATCATCAAAAGCGGTCCACCCAGTTGAATGAGGTAACAAACATAAAAAAAAACAGTCGAATTGAGAAACTCCTCCTTTTTTTGAAGTCGGTTAAAAAGAGGCCACCGAATCACCCTGAAAATATACATAGCTTAGGGACGACATTTATAATTTTGGTAAGTTCGCGAAACTTGAAAATTGGTTTTCTCAATAGTACTCAGCTATGTACAGGGGTTACTGGTAAAGACGATATTTTTAAGATGGGTTTGTAGTAGCCTTTATTTCCAATTCATTCCATTATGAAATACTATTTTGGTAATGGTATTATAAAACAATCTATCAAAGATAAACCAACAATAAAAAATTAGGCAACAATTTTTTACAAAAATTGTAAAAGACAACATTTTTAAATTTTTTATTAGTAATCTAAGAAGTTCAACACTTATCTCAAAAGTAGTTAGATTTGGGTATGGATATTTCATAATGAAATCTATAAGCAATAATGTCTACTGTAACTCCTTATAGGACTCATACGACTTAGTTTAACTTTACTAGTAAGTCAGTAACCAAGTACAACGCTTCTAATATGTGACCAAGCCCCTTGTGCTCTGATATATCGATTTCTATATACGTAATCGACAAAGATTTTGTGTAACATAACGTAAGTACAATGCTACGTTTGCGTGTTTATTGCGAGTAACAGTTTTACTTTACTAAAGTGTGTTATTGGTTAGATGTGCGTGTATTGTAGACCGCGATATATTAGTCTTTTAGAGTTTTATCTTTTTTTTATGTATGGGCCTGCCAAAGCGACTTTCCCCTGCATGAAGAAAAGAATCAATCCAAGAGTTGTAATTATCATACTCATTACGTATGCAGAAATGGAACAATGTATCATGGTGACCCACACTATGACCGCCTATTGTGATGCTAATGCGAATAAATAATACTAATACGAATCTATTGGCATCTCATTCGTTAAAATCAGTTCAGTAATTTAGGCGCTACGGTTGAACATATAAACATGCAAACATAAACTGCCAAAATTATTATTCTTCCTTATAGTCGGGTAAAGAACTGAAATTCTATGCAGCTTCACAGAAAACCAGAGGCCGTGGTAATACTCCGGTCGAGCCAGCCCATATTAAAACCATAAAGGCTATTATTACTGAATCATGGTCTCGAAAATCATCAGAGTGGCGTGTAACGGGAAGGCCTTTGTCCAGCAATGAACTACAATAAGCTGATGATGCTGTCGAATCTACAAGAACAACTTCGACTTAATCTTTCGTGCAGAAGATTTAAGAGAGATAAATTTTAATCTAAGATGATCTTAGTTATTAAAGTATATATTCAATCGATGCCTATAGCCTTTATGGGTTCAATGTAAGTTTTTTTTTTTAATTATGTTATAAATCGGTGTAATAATAACAGAGTATGAATCAACACTGATTTATTATATTTTTTTGTAATTACTTACTGTTATTGAAATTAATTGAATGTTATTGTGTGTTAATTTCGTATTGGAACATAATTTATATTCATTCTTTAGGTTTGCTATGTGTATAGATTAAAATTTATCTCTCTTAAATCTTGCTGGAGTATATGGAGTGATCAAATTCAAAGTCAATTTGTGGAGTGATCCACAAATTGTTGTTCTGAGTCCGGGTGTTCCTTGTGTCCGTTTCATGTATGTTTGTAAAGTCCCCCGCGACACAGGATTTATTCCTAGTGCGGGAGTTGTCTTTTTCAAAAAAAAAAAAAAGTATATATTATTAAATTTATTTTTAGAATAGAGAATATAAACTTAATGAATATTTTTAATGCTATTTCCAATAAGTATATAAAAATTAATAAACCGGCCAAGTGCGAGTCGGATTCGCGCACCGAGGCCGCGAGGGTTCGGTACAAACCTGTAGGTATATTATATGATGTAACTAAAAATTTATGCTTTTCGCAATTTTTCCATAATCGGTGCTATAAGACCTTGCTTCGTACCAAATTTTAAGATTCTGAGTTTACGGGAAGTACCCTGTAGGTTTTGATTCCCTTGCGAGTATCGAAAATTTGCAGTATAAACGGCTGTATCTTTTGATTGCGTTGGCTTAGAAGTTTGATTTTTTACAGCTGTAAAGGACAGTAGACCTGAATATTTGATATGAATTTCAGCTTGATAACTCCACGCGTTCCTGAGAAAAAGGGTCTTGACAGACAGACGTACAACAAAGTGATCCTATAAGGGTTCCGTTTTTTCCTTTTGAGGTACGGAACCTTAAAAGTGATCTGTTTGTGCAATAATGAAAAAATACAAGGTGATTTTAATTTTTTACCAACTTTTTTAGGGTTCCGTGCCAAAGGCAAAAAACGGAACCCTTATAGATTCGTCATGGCTGTCTGTCTGTCTGTCCGCCTGTCGGTCCGTCCGTATGTTACAGCCACTTTTTTCCGAAACTATAAGACCTATAATGTTGAAACTTGGTAAGTAGATGTATTCTATGAACCGCATTAAGATTTTTACACAAAAATAGAAAAATACAATAAATTTTGGGGGTTTTAAACATAAAACTGAAACTCAAAATTTTTTTTTCCTTCAAACCCATACGTGTGGGGTCCATCTATGGATAGGTCTTCGAAAATTATATTGAGGTTTCTACTATCATTTTTTTCTAAACTGAATAGTTTGCGCGAGAGACACTTCCAAAGTGGTAAAATGTGTCCCCCCCCCTGTAACTTCTAAAATAAGAGAATGATAAATCTAAAAAAAATATTTGATGTACATTACCATGCAAACTTCCACCGAAAATTGGTTTGAATGAAATCTAGTAAGTAGTTTTTTTTAATACGTCATAAATCGTAAACTGCAATTTACCTTTAATTCAATCAAAACAAATATAAAAAATATAAAATATGAATTATATTATGTTACTTGCTGCTGCGGAACCCTTCATGGGCGAGTCCGACTCGCACTTGGCCGCTTTTAAAAAAATATCTTCAGATGGGATGCAAGGGCTTGAGAATCTTGTAAAAAAATGATACACTCGAATAGTTCTTCTTTAGCTGGTACTTTTCAAGGCGAAGGTTGAACGGAAACCTTCACAACCCATTAACTGTTACTCTATGGTTTTATTATTTACATTAAACTAAATGACTGCGATGTTAAGTAATGTACGCATTATATAGAGTCTCTATATAATGCGTACTTAGTGGCGTAACGTAAAGTTGGGCCCCAACCAAATATGTAGTGTGGGAGAAATTTTCACTACTTCAATTTATAGTTTGCAAGTTAGAGTCCGAGGGGCCCTATGAACTTGGGGGCCCTTGGCACTGCCCCGTCTAGCCCCCCGTTAGCTACGCCACTATTTAGAGACTGGTTCACTGCCAAGTGTGGGTCTATTTCTGTTATTAAAAGGAAAACAATCACCAACAATACATTACTAATGGAATTATATTCGTCTCTCATAATAGTCATAATCCCCAGTATGACATTTTTGCTCAAACCGACCATCACGATAACATTTATACTTATACTTTTTCAGCACTTTAAGTACGCGAGTGTGGGTTGTTCTAATTAATTCGGCAGCATCTCTGCTTGAAGCCTTTTCCTTTTATTTAATTTATCAAGTTTGTTAGAGAGATTTTATCCTTATAATTGACCCTAACGACCGATGCAATAAAAGTACAGGATGTAATTTTTACAGATTTTAGTCAGTTCGATTCTCGGGTGTGGCAAGCGGGCAGTTTTCTTTCTTTTCAAAAATAAAGTGAGATAAGAAGATATTAATAAAGTGAGAAATAAAGTAGATAGAAAATTAGAGTACTTTCCCGGGCATTACAAAATTCCATCCTGTATATTACAACGCTAATAGGAAGGAAAATTTATTAGAAAGTTCCATTATTTTTTTTTACTTATTAATTGACATGTTATTTAATTAAGGTGTTATGCACACTGCGATGATTGTTACTTTGTTAAGTTATAGGAGGGCCGTGTTACGTATTACTAAAATTGTTGTGATGAGAGATTTTTCTTCTCGGCTTTTCTCACCCATTGTCATAATTTTACAATCAAATCTGATACAAAAATTATCTTTATTCCGGTTTTAAATTGGGTAAGTACATGTATAATATTCTACAATGAATTTTCTTTGAATTTAACACAATGCGACAAGAGAGATACCTATCCCTTGTTTTTTTTAACCGACTTAAAAAAAAGGAGGAGGTTCTCAATTAGACTGTATTTTTTTATGTTTGTTACCTTATAACTTTCGACTGGGTGAACCGATTTTGATGATTCTTTTTTATTTGAAAGCTGGTTCTCGTGTGGTAGTCCCATTTAAATTTGATCCAGATTGAAGTGGTTTTTTTTTGTTAAAATTTGTGTTTTTTTTTTTTTTTTTTTATGTTTGGCCCGCCAAAATGACTCTGCTCTGCCTGATTATTTTTACGGAAATCTATACTAAAATTATAAAGCTGAAGAGTTTGTTTGGTTGAACGTGCTAATCACATACATTTCTGGTCCAATTTAAAAAAAAAACAGCTATAGATAAGAGGAACGCTATAGGCTATAAATCATCACGTCATGACCAATAGCAGCGGAGTAGGTTAGTTAGAGTTAGCTCAGTTAGGTTAGGGTCAGCTAGTTGTAATATATAATTCATCCCTAGCAAGTAGATCTGTGAAGATTTTGCCAATATATTCTCTTTAAAGGTAGGAGAGCCACGCCGCGCTGATTTCAGCATGAAGGAGCCGGCTCGACCTGGGCGGTATTACTTCGCACAGAACATCATCGTAAAATGACAGCGTTCGTGCAATTGTGTTTTGTTGATGAGTGCGAGACCGGAAACCCAATGATGCAGAAGCATCACTAGGCCGCCATAGTGTTGGTCACCATGCTGCATTGTCTGAGTATGGTGACCACCACTCTTGGATTCTGCTTATAAATGCTTGCCAGGCCCATACATAAAAAAACTACTTCGGCCACAAAAATTAAGTACCGAATTCTACATTTAATGAGATATCGTTTAGTGCCATCCAAACGAAAATACACTCAATTTACTAGGTATCGGGTAACTTATAAGCTTGCATGGCGCTTTCAAACTAGGCATAGCCACTACTAGCGAGACTATTGATAAACATACTTATGTATTTCTAGGGTTCCGTGCACTAGGATAAATCCCCCATCGGTTTCAGCAGGGGATCCAAATGAACGTTGTATTTATAAGACTTCTAAATAAATCCCCTGGGGGATCAAAATAGAATCCAAAAAGATCCCCTAGGGGATCAGTGTGGACGAAAATTCCCCAAATGATTTCCCCAATGGACCAAAGTATCCTAGTGGATGGAGCCATTTCTAAATACATATATGCTATAGATAAATTACACCCAGACAGAACAAATAATGTTGCTAACAAAACAATTATCTGTCCTGGGTGGGAGTCGAACCCAAGACCTGTGCCTCAGCAGTCAGGATTGCTAATTACTAGGCCAGTGAAAATTATTTATTTATTTTAAAACTTCAAGCAGACATGTACATCGACGGGCTTAATTCTCAAGGCATTCTTCACCAGCCAATCTTTGGGTGATGTAGAAATTTTGTAATGTAGGTGCATAGGAAATTCTAAGTTATATTAATTCTACTGGCCTAATATACTACCCTGATTAATGGTATATTATAGTGCAGTCGGCTTATAAGGCGCAGGCGCAGGTGTGATACGAGTAAGGCGTGGTCACTTTCCACATTGCGTCACATGCGACCTGAGTGTAGGGTACACGCATGTTTAAATGTAGTTTTAATTAGGTCTAGCTTATGTAGAAATGATGTTAGGAGTAGTATAGACTATACCTAGTAACATAGTTACGACTAAATTATGTAAGTGAACTATAATCCAATAGAAAACTTGAAACTGATAATCTGTTTTAAAAAAGTCGTTTTTGCCCGCCGCTCCGCCCGCGTGTTTGTCGGTTTCCGCGATTTTTTTAAACGTGAAAGCGTTTGGTTACACACAGAGTTACTTTCGAATTTATATAGTATGAATAGTTAATTGATAGCAATAAACACGCTTTTCAAAAGTCAGTTACACATAAACAAACAAAACACAGTTACATAGTTTAAATACAGTACAGTTGAAGCTAACAAAACTGTGATAACTGAAACAAATTTTATGCAGAATAATAGTATGACTGCACGGATGGTTGCTTCGAAGCTCTCTACTGCGCTGTGTTGTGAGTTCAAACCCCACATGGGACAATACTTTGTGTTTAACTTTGACCATAAATTGTTGTGAGTCTGGGTGTTCAGTGTGTTCGTTTCTTGTGTATTTGTAAGATCTTGAAAGAAAATAGTATAGTCTGCAGACAAACGATGGGATCGTTTCCACGGCCCATGGGAGAGGGCAAAATACGTACAGTCAGAGATCAATCTTGAAGAAGCAAGTAACTTTTGTATCCATGAAAGTAGCTAATGCACTACACACTAAGACAGTAAAACTAACTGTAGACATATTAGGTATTTGCCTGTAATACATTCTAGAATTAAAATCACTTGTACTTAATGTATTATAACAAGTTCCATTAAGCGCCGACAATCAAGAGTATAAATTACACATTTGCCTGTAGGTATCAACAACAGTCTTTTAAGATTCAACTGCTGGTTATACTTCCCTTAGAAAGGAGGTTTAGGCCTTGTATGCCACGTTGACCAGAGAATGTGTTTGGGGTATGTTTCAACTTTCCTAATCGTTGCAGTGGCGTAAATTTGTTCTACGTAGCTTGCCCCCTTAGTCGGCTCTTACGATACCCACTTTTCAATTCAATTCAAAATCATTTATTCAATTAAGACACTAAGTGACATTTATGAATGTTAAATTGAAGCTACAGTTAAATATCATAGATCAACACATAATGTACTGTATTGTCAAGGTGAATTCGGTGAAAACACCAAAATCCTCTACCTGCCTGTGTTGATCCATTACTTCCAGTTTCCAAAATGCGTAGAGCCTTATGAGAAGAACACTGGCAAAGAAACTCATGGCCACTCTTTTTGAAAGTCAGATCTTCAGGTAGGTACAATAGTATTAGTATTACATGAAAGGTTAACAGTATGCAAACTGTTGCCTGTTGTTGAATTTCATTATATTGAAATGTTCCAAAAGATAGCGTACCAACAAAAAAAGTGTGGCATTCGGTGACTGACGCGGTAAAGCTTTTGCATAGTATTTTTATCAACTTATGCAATTTTAATTATTTTTTTATTTTTTATTTATGCAGTATTTTTTTTCTTTGAACGTGCATACTTACGGGGCGCAGATGCGGTGAGTGTGGCATTATAAAGATATGATAGATACCTATACACCTATATACTTTCTCACAAACAGCTGCTTACGTATTCTTCCGATTTCGGAGCAGCTCGTCTCGATACGTGTGAGCTTCGGGTGTTAGGTTTTATTGTCGTTACGGAATTACTTGATTCGGTCGCCGCGCTCAAAGCCCGCGATAAAAGCTATGCAATAGCTTAAAAAAACACTCAGTGATACCATTGAAGGTTTGGATGAATAGGTGTGGGTTCACAACGTATTCTTAATCCGCCACCACACAGAACAGCCCTGTAGGTATCATTAATGACCTCAATAACAAAGCTCCTTCGACAGCCAGCCATACCGTGACAGTCACAGAACATAAAGAATAGGTAGAAATGTTATGTGTCTTAATTTACAACGGAACGACTGTCGCCAAACTCAGACAAATGAAAGCACTATTTTATTACTGCACACTAATAACGAATTGTTTTGATTTGATGTTTTTATTTGCTCAAAACTAGCCTACAATACATAAAGTCACACGTTTGATAATATATCTTATCGCGTAATGTTAACAGTTATTTTGCCATAGCGTAAGAAGAACTTACAACGCTTCTTAATCTTGAAAGTAAGAATACTTCATTGCAAGCTATTCAAAAACAGATGGCGTTATTCTAAATGCACGCAATTATAACATTAATCACCATAAGAATAAATTCGATATTTGTGTCATTCTTCGATATTTACCGCTACTCGCTTAGTGTTGTGGCACATATTACAATATTATCAATAATATCGATACCTAACTTTTGTTGTAATAGGACGGAGCAGATTAAAAAAACATGAATTGAAGGATATCTGAGGAGGTAACATTATAAAGGTAAAGAAGCTAAAAAATAAGTACTTGCATAATAATGTTTATTATTCATATTTAGTTTTATAGGAAATACACATGGTATCAATAATCATAAATTTTATTGACTGCAATGAACAAAAATGCAATACGTCTAATTGTCGACCCGTTGGTATAGTGTTTAGCGATCCTGACTGCTGAGTCAGAGTTCGGAACAGACAGAGAGACATAATAATAATTATTTTTACGGGAATTAACGCGATCACTATTTCAAGGTACTACATACCTCTGTTTTGCCTGACGTTTCGACCAGGTTGCACTGGCCGTGGTCACAGGCTGACTGGCTCAGCGGCGCACGCCGTCCGTCGTCGAATCCGTGAAGTCGAAGGTTCTTCATCCACCCGCACATTTTCGATATTATTGATAAAAAAACCACGGCCAGTGCAACCTGGTCGAAACGTCAGGCAAAACAGAGGTATGTAGTACCTTGAAATAGTGATCGCGTTAATTCCCGTAAAAATAATTATTATTATATCATGGAACGCGAAAGTTTAAAAGTTAGACAGAGAGACAGACAAATTTTAAAAAAAATGTTATTTTGGTATACGTCCCGGCCCGTGCCTACAAATTTCGCAGAGAAAAGAATCACGCTTCGACATAAATGGGCCGGCTCGACCGGAGTGATACCACGGCCTCACAGAAAACCAGTGTGAAATGGCGCTTGCACTGTGTTTCACTGAGTGAGTGAGGATACCGGAGGCCCATATCCCAACTCCTCCCCCTCCCCACCCCCCAAAGGTCGGCAACGTGCTTGTGACGCCTCTGGTGTTGCGGGTGTCCATGGACAGTGGTAATCGCTTACCATCAGGTAATACGTCTACTCGTTTGCCACCTGTTCCGTAAAAAAAATATTGTACCGTGTACCTACACATGCAGATGCATTTAGCAAAAAGCGGATATAAATATTTAATATTACAAACAGACACTCTTATTATATATATATATATTCTTACTATATACTTATTTGTATAGATATTCAATGGTTAAAACAAGTGTTTTTCTTTCAAGGCCACGTAAACAAACAAGCAAAATTTAATATTTATAATTATTATAGTAAGTAAATATAACACGTTTAAAAGTATGCAAATCGATAAAGCTAACATCCTACCTGGCTACATTACTAATCGAGTAGAATAGAAAATACGAGAATAACTTTGAAAACTGATAAGACCCGATCATACCAGATTGAGATTTATGTGAATGGGATAAGGAAGAGTTTAGCTTAAATCTCTAGTCAATTATCAGTTAAATAAAATTTTAAGATTTTATTGATAAAACTTATAAAATTGTACCTACAGATGGTAAGAAACATCTCAATTATCAATCTTTTTCCTTCTGCTATCATTTTTACACTGTAAAACAGAACAGTACTGCATTGTGGCGTAAAAAAGAACTTTCATTGGACGACCTATTCAACGCAGCGTTGTAACACGACTATGATACAAAATACCTACAACTCATAAAGGTATGCGTTGCAACGCCTATCAGTGGCAAGCGCGCCACGCCTACTAGTCATTTCTACTTATATCTTTTTGTTTTGTGGTGACAGTGCACATTAAATCTAAATCACTGACTAAATCATTTAGTGGATGTGCGCTGAAGAAACCGCTCCGCTTGTAACAGACTGGTGTATGACCCTGTTCCCACGGCGCATCACTTTCGGTTTCTGCCAGACGGTACCATCACGAGTATCACGACCTTAGGGACGTGCAATTATCGATATATTTTATTGTTTTAATTTAATATTACATTGTATGTTCAATATTTTTAAATTAATGGTACACCTAATAGAGAAATATAGTATTATGTTATACATAAGTAAAAATATAGTGATGTAAGTATGTCCGTGTGCTGAAGAATATGGAATGTCAACGCAATATTCATATCGTGGGTGACGTTAGAGCCGACTGAGGGAGGGTACATACCAATTTTTCTCAGGTTAAGGTCGGTATGTGACTTTACTAATTGCCTAGGTATTTTTTAATGTATGGCCTGCCAAAATGACTCTACTCTGCCTGATAGAAAGCATAAGCAGAATCTAAGAGTGGCGGTCACCCTACTCATTGCGAATGCAAATATGCTGGTATGCTGATTTTTATAAATATTAAAGAAAAAATACAGAAATCTGTATTTTTTTTAAAAGAGGCTACTTCCGTATTAGGAATATCTTGTGTCACGGGGACAGTCATGGGGGACTTTACAAATATAAATGAAATGGACACAAAGAACACCCAGACTCAGAACAACAATTTGTGGTTCACACAAAGTGTTTTCCATGGATTTGAACCCTCAACACCAGTAGAGAGTGGTGTAATGACCGCTTAAACCATTACACCATTAGTTATTTCATTAGTCTAGGGTAATTTAGTAATAGATAATATTTTATTAGCTTACTTCTATTAATTATTTATCTAAAATTTTGTGCACATTAAGTTATACGCCAACCATTATTAAAAAAGAGGGCAAGACCATCGATATAATGATTATCGATACTTATGTACACAACTATGGGTTGTTGTGACATTATTGATAGTTAAGCGAGTTGAAAATATTCTTTGTTGCAATGGACCCTCCTCAGCAATCATACTTACTCTTCAGTGATCTGTAACACTGTTCAGTGGTCAGTCTGTTACGTAACACTTTAAGCGCAGTTTGACTTCCAACCTTCGTACAACTGAGCTAGCTCACAAATACCTATACTATACCTATGGTCTGCCTCTATTGTTGTTTTTACCCGACTGCGAAAGGAGTGTTATGTTTTTCGAGTGTATGTATGTATGTATTTATATTTCTTTGGCACGCCCTAGAGCCTAAACGGTTTGTCCTATTTTTATGTGAGTGTTGTCAATCGTGAGAGTGACACTGGGTACATCAAAATTAAAAAACTTAAATAAGGATTTTTGGCGCCAAAAAGTAATATAATAAAAAAAAATGTTTTCAAAATACATCGAGTGTGGTATCAAAATAAAGATTTTTTACGGTGATTACGAATATATATAAAACTTATATGTTTTTATTGTTAAATATTGACGCAGTCGAGTTTTTTTATTTTTAATAATTTGTACTTGTTTCTTGACAGTCGCTAGATGTAGTAAAGTTAAATTTAAAAGCACTTTTAGAATAATATTTATATGTATGTCGGTTATCAGGGCAAAGAGTAGCCTATGTATGACTGCTTCGTTGGTCTCGCGGTTGGCGTCTGCGACTGCTGATCATGAGGTCTCGGGTTCGATTCCCGGGTCGGCCTAAATATTTGTATTATCTACAAATATTTGTTTCAGAGTTTGGGTGTTTTCTCTGTATAATATGTATGTATTTACAAAAAAAAGGTATATATGTATTTGTATCAGTTGTCTAATACCCATAACACGAGCTCTGCTTAGCTTGGGACTAGATGGCGTTGTGTGTTAGATGTCCAAAATATTTATTTATGTCCTTCGTCCAGAATCAAAGTAGGTATCTCCATGATAAATTTCATAGAATTCGGTGCAGCGGTTTAACCGTGAAAGTGTAACAAACAAACAGATTTATTTTCAAATTTATATTATAAGTATGGATTAACAATATTTTATTGTAAATTAAACAAATATGAAAACATAGTTTAGTTTTTAACTTAGTTATTGCAGATAAACTCAAAATAAATTACTGCCTTATGGACACTTCCATCCCGTTTCGATCCAAATTTGCGATTCCAGTCACCCAAACGTCGTTTAAGAATTCCCTACTATATTATAAACTAGCTGACCCGGCGAACTTCGTACCGCCATATTTACATATCTGTCTCAGCTTCCCACAGGCAGTGTACAGTCGCGGACAAAAATAAGGCATTTCCCGTTATCTTTTATTTTTTCTTTCTAGCAAAAAAAGAATGAAAGAAATCGGAATATGTGTTATTGAATTACAACTAAGTACATATTTTGACTTTCATACCCTCTCTCCAAGAAACCGTGCTGAGTTTCGGGATAAAAAGTATCCTATATCCTACGTCGTAGTATGAACTCAAATCATGCCAAGTTTCATTTGAATCCATTTAGTAGTTTCAGCGTGATGCGCGGCCAAGATACAGACAGACAGACAAAAATGAAAAAAAATACAGTTTTGGCTTCAGTATCGATTATAGAGAGCCCTCCAAAAAAAATTTCATAAATATCTTTAATGTACAGAATTGGACCTGTTACATTTTTATTATAAGTATAGATTTGAATGTAAGTTTTTTTTGTTACGATTTCAACTAACTACTTAACCGATCATCATGAAACTTTGTACACTTATTCTTGGAGGTATTATAAGTAACATAGGAATTACTAAGCGCGAGCGAAGCCGCGGGTAAAAGCTAGTATTAATATAAATGTAAAAGTAGTTATTTGTTTGGCTATAACGCCTTGACTGCTGATTTAATCATCAATGCATACACACCTTAAGAGGGACAGAAAACTACACAGATCACTTTTTTCATCCAAAAAAAGGACGTATTCCTGAGGTTACATTAATTAATTAAAAAAATAAGTTTATAATAAGTATGAGAAAAAAAACTTCGTTTAAAAAAGCCGACTTCAAAAAGTATAAAATAACTTAATTTGTATAAGCTACCTATTCACAGGTTTGAAGTCGTTGCCAAGCCAAATGTAATAGTAGGTACTGTCTATGCAGACACAATCCATTGAATAATAAAACTTCTTGTAACAGTAATTTCGTTGATTTATTAGATATAAGACCAACTACAACTTTCACGTACAAAGTATCCAATCGAAATTTCTTGTCGGTATATTTACATTAATTTTTATAAACTAGAAGCCACCGTCACGATGATGCGCCTGATGCATTCATCGCGTTTAAGTGGGCACGGTATGATTGCCAGCTGTAGTGTGTTAGGCGTGGCCTGAACATCCTCCCCCCGTTGAAGAGTTTCAACCCTGCATGTCTTCAGCTGTTGGTAAGGGGCACAGCCTGACGAGAGCTCGACGAAGCACCCCTCTTGTGGTCATGACGTCAGCAACTCTTGAAATATTATCCGCTCCCGGAAACAGGCGATTAACGCGTCCAAGACGCCAGCATAACGGAGGTACATGGTCCTCTTGAATTAGTACCAGATCACCAACATTTGTTGATCTAGTGCAACCTTTCCACTTTGTCCGTTGTTGCAACTCGTGGATATATTCACGTTGCCATCGTGACCAGAAGTGTTGGAATATCTGCTGCAGACGATTGTACCGCTGCAGGTTGCCCTCCTTCATAGCCTCTAAATTAGGGGCAGGTACTGACCTCAGGGGTCTTCCAATTAAAAAATGCCCTGGGGTTAATGGAAGGTAATCGTCAGGGGATGAGGATAGGGGACATAAAGGACGACTATTTAAAACCGATTCCACCTGTGCAAAAAGTGTGGTAATTTCCTCAAATGTGAGGTGCGAGTTCCCCATTACCCTTCTAATATGATACTTAGCGGACTTAATTCCTGCTTCAAAAATAGAACCAAAATGAGGAGAGAACGGAGGTGAGAATATAAATTTAATACCTTCCTGAGTTCCAAAGTCAGTCAAACCCACGCAGTTTGACTTCAAGAATACTCCTATCTCTTTAGCTGCAGCCACGAAATAACCCCCGTTGTCACAAAATATTTCATTTGGTTTACCGCGTCGCGAGGCAAATCTGCGTAAGGTCATTATGAATGCGTCCTTAGTAAGGTCACTCACGGCCTCTAAGTGCACGCATTTGTATCGTAAACAAACAAATAAACAAAGATAGCATTTGACAATCCTGGCACCCCTACCTTTACGGTTTATTATAGAAAAGGGTCCAGCAAAGTCCACTCCCACTGAACAAAATGGAAAATCTGGCGTCACACGTTGAGGAGGCAGATTACCCATCTTAGGACAAAGGGTTTTACCTCGGAGACGACAACAACGTACACAGTTATAAATAGTGCGCCGAGCTAACCTTCTGCCGTTTACCGGCCACACGACTTCTCTTATCATTGATAACAATAGCTGTGGACCGGCGTGCATGTGACGTAAATGTTCTCTTTCGAACAAAAGTTTAGTCAAATGGTGAGTAGAATCTAACAATATCGGGTGTTTTTTGTCGAAACTATAAGGTGAAGAGCTTAGCCTCCCCCCTACTCTAATTAAGTTACTATTTTTATCATAAAAAGGTGATAAACTCAATATCTTTGACTTATTACTTAACGGTGTATTATTAACAATCGCCTTGTATTCAGTTGGATAGCATTCATGTTGAGCTATACGACATAAATAATGGAATGAGTCATCTAACTCGCTAGTGGTTAAAGATAAAACCCGTTTGATTTTAGGATTGCGAATGTTATAACAAAATCTTTTAACATATGCGACGATTCTGATTAATTTGCTAAGCCTACTATACTTCTCAATGTTTATAACTGGAAGCGGTACATTTGTGTTAAGGTAAGTATATATTTTATTTTGAGATGTTTTATTTAAGTCGTTTGTAAATAATGTGTATTGTTTTTTGTGTATTTCTATTTCAGATGCGGGCGATGCCGTGCCGGCACTCTGCTGTGAATGCGATGAATTTATAGCAAGTGAGGTACTTTGATTGGTATTATGTAAGCACTTAATATTTTTGTGAATTTTTTATGTATTTTTTGTTTCAGGTAAGTTATTCACTTCTCTAGACCTTAAGATCGGCCAATTATCCTCATGCGTTGTTAAATAAGTAGGACCCGACCACCAAAGACTATTTGCTAGCAATTGATTAGCATTGACTCCCCGAGATATGAGGTCGGCTGGGTTCATATCTGTGGGAACATATCGCCAAGACTGCGAATCGGTGAGTTCACTTATTTCAACCACTCGATTAGCAACGAAGGTTTTCAGCTTGGTGGGGTCATTTTTAAGCCACGCTAATACAACACTTGAGTCACACCAGTGTACCACTCGTGATGGTTTGTACCGAATAGACTCAAGAACACTGCTGCACAGTTTTGCTGCCAATAATGCAGCACAGAGCTCCAAGCGAGGGATAGTCATAGGGGTTATCCGTGCAACTTTAGATTTTGCACATAGTAGATTAACCTTGAAGTCACAGCCATTTGCAGTGCTTCTCATGTATATACAGGCGCCGTAAGCCCTTTGTGAAGCATCACTAAATGAGTGCATTTCTATAAATTTAGGTGAATCACACAACACTCTCCTAGGTATCTGTAGAATTGATAAAGAGTTCAAAGTATTTAGAAATGCTAACCTATTATCTCTTATTTCTTGTGGGACATTTTGGTCCCAGTCTACCTTTTGCTGCCATAGACCCTGCAACATAATTTTAGCTTGTATAATACAGGGACTTAGAAGTCCGAGGGGATCGAATATTTTGAATGTATTAGACAGTATTCGTCTTTTTGTTATTTCTCGGCTATCGAAGTTAATTTGAATAGGGAAATTAAAATTATCGGATTTAGGATCCCAGCCTAAGCCCAGTGTGCTTGACGCTTCACTTAAAGTTAAATTGTCATGTGAATTTGTTTCTAAATTTTGAAAAAGACCTGTTGAGTTAGTCTTGTATTTACGCAAGTTGAAGCATGCTGAGTTTAATGCTGAAGATATAGCACTTTGAATATGACGTAATTGGTGGGGATGATCACACCCTGTTATCAAATCATCGACGTAGAAGTCATGCTGTATGATTGTTTTGATAGTTTCGTCCCCACACTCCTCGCCAACCTGCCAAAGTGCTTAAATAGCTCGCACTTGTGGTACCATAAGTAAGGCTATTCAATTGCATTGTTTTGATGGGCAAGGACTCATCTTCTCTCCATAAAATTAGCTGTAAATTTCTAGAAGATTCATCTACTGATACCTGTCTATACATTTTTTCAATATCTCCAATTAACAGATATTTATATTGTCTAGCCCTTATCAGTATGGAGAAAAGAGAATCCTGTATGTTTGGGCCCACCATAAGTATGTCGTTAACAGATAGACCAGAGGATGTGGGGACGGATCCATCGAAAACAACACGTATCTTTGTGGACTCGCTACTGTCCTTAAATACGGCATGGTGGCATAGGAAATATGAGGGATAAGGTTTAGCATTGGATGCTAATGACATGTGTCCTAACCTTTCATATTCCTTCATAAATTAAGTAATCTTTTTTTGGCAACGTTGTAGGATTCACCCAAATTATTTGGAGAGCAATTAAGAGGTAATTTTACGAGGAATCGTCCATTGTTTAAACGGACAGTATTTTGCAAGAAATGTGTATCACAAATCCTTTCATCCTCACTCAGGATTGGTTTGTGCGGAAGCTCTTCAACCTCCCAGAATTTTGTGAGTAAGTTTTCAATATGAGACTCATTATGAGCCTTGTGAGTATTATTAATTGTGATGTTATGGCAATGTATGCTATTTAAATGTTTTGTATTTATAGGACCAGCTATTAACCAGCCAAATTTAGAGTTTTGTAACTTCAGGTGACTGGGGCCAAGTGAAAGTTTCTCACTCCCTAAAACATCCCAAAAGAGGTCAGCGCCAATTAAAATATCAACCCTGGAAGGTTTATAGAACCTTGGATCAGCTAGTTTTATATGTTTGGGTAATTCTAATTTAATGTCAATCGGTTCTTTAGGCAAATAACCCGTTAACTCGTTCATAACAAGCAAATTAAGTGTAACATTAAATTGATCATTTATAGATTTCAGTCGAGCGATACAGCTTTCTTCCACATTATCCGAAGAATAGTTACCAATGCCGATAACATTAATACTCGTAATAGGTATTGACTTAAGTGACAATCTGTCCTTTAGAGATTTTGTTATGAAGCTAGTTTGGCTACCACAATCTAACAGGGCACGCACTGTTTCATGCCGGTTATTGTTAGGGTTGTGTACTTCAATTAAGGCGGTGGACAAGAGCACTCGACTGTACTGATTTTTTGTAGAAGTAACATTAATTGTGTTACAATTTGTGTCTGTGTGGACATGATTACTACTTGTCACTGACTTTGGTTTATGCAAAAGACGATTATGTTTCTTCTTGCACTCAGGACATGGACCAATACCACATGCACTAGAAGGGTGTCCTTGTCTAAGACAATTGGAACAGAGCTTATATTTTGACACCTCTGCCCACCGTTCTTCTAGTGATTTATTTTTAAATATAGGACAGTCATAAATTCTATGACTTTGATCACATATTATACATAAAAATGATTTTGAATTTTCCTTATTTGTGTTGGTAAATGATTTAATGTATTTTTCGCCTTTACTGTTTTGATTATTTGTGTGTGTATTTGAATTGAAACGAACCTGATTGCACTTTTGAATGTTGTTCTCATTTTTACCCCTATTTAAAGCTTCGAGGACGTCGGCACGGTCCACTAAAAATTTTTTGAAATTTTCTAATGTTGGAATATTTTCAAAACTATTTCTGTATTCTTCCCATTTTATTAGTGTACGATTGTCTAATTTAGATGTTAAATTAAATATTATGAGAGTGTCCCAATGTTCAGTGGGTTGTCCCAAGCTCGACAATGCCCTTAAATTCTTTGTGACGTGATCTACCAAAAATCTAAGCGATCGTTCCGATTCCTTACCAAATTGTTGAAAACGAAATAATGAATCTAAGTGGTGATTAATTAATAACCTCTTGTTATCATATCGGTCACACAATAATTTCCAAGCCTCCTTATAATTATCAGAGGATACCTCCAGGTTTGAAATTATTCGCGCGGCTTCTCCTTCAAGGTATGAAATTAGGTAGTGAAATTTGTGAACAGGGGTAATCTGCGCGTTGCCGTCAACCAAGCCCAAAAATGTATCCCTGAATTCAAGCCACCTAAAATATGCGCCGTCAAATCTCGCAATTTCTATGCGAGGCAACCTGACACCAGAATCTTGACGTTCAGGTTTAAAATCATGGCTGCATTGCTGCTTGCAACGGTTACCTATTAAATCCTTCGCAATGGCCAGCGCACTCACTATTTCGCCATCAATTTTTTCCCGCTCGTCAAGTTCAAATGCCAGATTGTCGCTATTCATCACCTCGATCCGACTTTGTAACTCATCGAATCTAATTGACAATTGTTCAAATTTACCAAGCTTAACAGTTAACTCTGCAATCTCCACATTAGATAAGGAACTTGATAATAATATTTTGTCTAAATAAGTTTTAAACTTGGTAATTTGACCCTTAATCGAGCTACGCCGAATGGTTAATTCACGTAATTCCTTGGCAATCTGAGCCTTATCTTCTGACATCTTGGCACTCTGCGCCTTGTTGGCGTAAAATATTCTATTATTGTATTAAAGCAAACAAAATATTTGCTGAACACTAAACGGAATAGCTCAATATTATAAATTCGATTTCAAAACATAAAGATTAATATTCAATTTAAACCCTTTAACAATAAAATTATCCAATTAGGTAACCAAAATGAACAAAACAATCTCACGCTCGCTCCTCACTGCGGCATTCCTAGTCTATCAGCTGATAAGAAACCGGTTTGAAGTAGATTCCAACCGCACGCTCTGTCTGAGCGTACCTACGCAGTACCGCAAAAACAATCTGGAACTATAAGTTAATTACTTAAAAACGGTTTATTGATGTGGTTATTATGTTTATAAGTCAACAATTAAAAAATATTATCACGCTCGGATGATTATCTATAAGGTGTAGGCAAAGGCCTATCAATACCTAATTGTCGCTAACTGCAACTTTAAACCTAGATTAAAGAAAAAACAAAAGGGTCTACACACCCTACGAAAAAATGTCGGTAGGTATGTGTGTGAGGTATCAATAAAAGTAATAACTTCGCAATCCACAGCAAAATAACGTTATATCACTATTATATAGAACGAGACGCGTATTAATTAAGATTTACCTATCTATTCACTCAAGCACACTTTAAAACCTCCTAAGGTTAAAAAAGGATTTTTTATTTACCTTTGACCCACACTTTTTACACCATAAATTTGGATAAGTACATATAAAACTTTCTACACAATTGGAATGCAATTTTAAAATTTTATTAAGTTCGATGAGATTTGATGAACAGATAAAGGGATTGGGAGATGGAATTTAGAATGAATGGGGACACTTATCTTTAGAAAGTGATCCGAGATGGCCAGTACCCGGTGATGCCTTGTTCGTTGCTGGTCTTCAGTAATTATAGTCCTGGGTTAATACTTTAGCTGTATCAATGCACCAGTTATCTCCAAATTGTAAATAGTAGCCGCCGCTCAATCTTCACGACGAATTCGGTCCTTATGTGGTCCGAATGAATCGCAGTGATTTTGCTCGACGATTAATTTTGTTAACCTTTTGTTGTCCTGTCACGGTCGCCAAATTTATGTCTATGCAGACACAATCCATTGAATAATAAAACTTCTTGTAACAGTAATTTCGTTGATTTATTAGATATAAGACCAACTACAACTTTCACGTACAAAGTATCCAATCGAAATTTCTTGTCGGTATATTTACATTAATTTTTATAAACTAGAAGCCACCGTCACGATGATGCGCCTGATGCATTCATCGCGTTTAAGTGGGCACGGTATGATTGCCAGCTGTAGTGTGTTAGGCGTGGCCTGAACAGGTACCACACTCGCTATATTTCGAGACGAACGTCAACGACGTCACCGACGCACGCTTCGGTTGTTTTGTTCAAAATCGGTCCACAATTGACGGAGTAATCAGTGTACATACATAAGAAAAAAAATACCGATGAAATTGAGAACCTCCTCCTTTTGGAAGTCGGTTAAAAAAACTGCAGTCAACAGCTAATATGTATAAAGTGTTGTTGAAACAGTAAAAGTGTATGTACATTATAGTTGTGTATAACACGCATCAGGCGAAAGGCTCCAAATGTCATGGCGAACATTAAACATTATCATCGCTCCAGATTTAGGTTAATTCCATCAAGGCATCAACAGAAATATAAAAGTCAATCTGAGATTGAATTATGTAGATTATTTGACTCGCAGAGGGTACAAAAAGGTACAGTAATATGCCTATGAAATTTTTTTTTAGTCGGTTCGTTTCCGACACATCGCTCCACCGCAAGTCTCCGTTTCCAAACGTAATATAAGGAAATAAAAAAGTTGTAGCAGACAAGAGATTTGTCTGTTATCAACCAATCGCAATCGCCGTCCACTGCCGAACGGAAGTCTCCCCCAAGGAGCACCAACTATCCCGGTCTTGGGCAGTCCGCAACCATCCGCTGTCAGCCGCTTTCTTCAAATCGTCTGTCCATCGTGCCGCAGGAACAAATACCAACCTAACATTTCGAGGAATCACTGACACATATTTAGGCACCAAGTAGTAGGTACATTTATATAAATACACTAGTTGTTGCCCGCGGCTCCGCCCGCGCGTATGTCGGTTTTACGCGGCAAATAGTAGATTAAGTGTTATTCTGATGTATAAGCTATATTACTGTAAAGTTTCATCCAAAACCGTTCAGTAGGTTTTGCGTGAAAGAGTAACAAACACACACACATGCTTATAAACTTTCGCATTTATAATATTAGTAGGATAGAATTAGCAGGATATTACCAAATTCGTTTTGTAACCTTTATTACTGAGAATTGGGACTGCTGATGATCATAATTATATATTTTTAAATGCATATATATGTTATAGACTAGCTGAGTCCCGTGGTGTTACCCGCGGTACAATTTAAAAAAAAGTAACCTAAGTTACTCCTACTCCTTACGTTCACTGGCAGATAACTAATCATTAGTTATCTGCCAGTGAAAAGACACAGGATCCCATCAAAATCGGACCAACCGTTCCGGAAATTGACCGGAATAAACAAACAGATACACAAAAATTTTAAAATTTGATGTTTGGATGGGAGTACCGTATATTTTCACATGCGTTTAGTGAAAAGCTGTTAATTTGTAGCTATAAACAGATATTTCAATTTGTTTTGTTTGTATAGACAAGCTACACCCAGACGGAACAAGTAATGGTGTTAATCACACAATATTTGTCACGGATGGGAATTGCACTCATGACCTGCGGCTTCAGTAGGCAGAATCATTCGCCCCTATGCCAATGGGCCTTTCAAATATTTAGTTCGTAAGTGTCCTAATTGCAGTATTTAAAGAAAGATTCTGTATAGCATCTCAATACTGCTTACTCTCTAACACATGTTTCTAGGTATTTCGAACTGGCCTGCAACAAGACATTATGAGAAGTTAAATCTGAAGACTTATACTTTGTTGATGATTAAAGCAATACAACCTTTATTGCACAAGAAATAAGATTCATTTTTGCTATGTAAGGATATGCAAAAAAAATGTTAAACTTTTTTTTTCAATTATTTACTAGCTTTTAACTGCGGCTCCGCAATATCAGTTATCGCGGTGATTATTTAAACTGATATGGCATTTTATTTGTCAACCGACTGATATAAAACAAACACTAAATGTTAAGTGAAACTTACCACAATACATAAGAGAAAACCGCATCCAAAACGGTTAAGTGACTTCTGAGATTAACGCGCACAAACATACACAGACAGATACTCTAAAAACTGTTGTTTTAAGTTCTATGGCTTTTTTTTTGCACCTTTGACTGCACGGTTGGCCTAGTGGTTTAGGCGGTCGCCACGCCGCTTGCCAATTCGCCAAGTGTTGTGGGTTCAAATCCTACACGGGACAACACTTTGTGTGATCCACAAATGGTTGTTCTGAGTTTGGGTGTTAATTGTGTCCGTGTCGTCCGTCCGTCCCCCGCGACACAGGATGTTTATGCCTAATGCGGGAGTTGTCTTTTTAAAGATTAAAAATAATGGTTTTTATTCCATATATTTAATGTACAGACATCCACCTCTTACAATTTTATTGCAGGCATAGATTTTCTTTATGAAAGACAATTCCCGCAGTAGGAACCTTACAAACATACTTTCAACGGACACAAAGAACATCCAGACTCGGAACAGCAATTTAAAAAAATATGGGGTTCGAACTTACTAGGTACACTCAGCGCAGTAGCAGCGCTATCTCGGGCAACTTATGCAGTTAGGTAGACACAACTTCGAGAAGGAAGCCAATAGAAGGATTCAGTTGGGCTGGGCAGCATTTAGGAAGTTAAATCACATATTTACGTCAGATATACCACAGAGCCTGAAGACGAAAGTCTTCAACCAGTGCGTCCTCCCTGTAATGACGTATGGTGCCGAGACGTGGACACTGACTGTGGGGCTAAGGCCATAAGCTTAGAGTCGCTCAACGTGCTATGGAGAGAGCTATGCTTGGAGTCTCTCTGAAGGACAAAATTCGCAACGAAGAAATTCGTCAGAGAACCAAGGTGACCGACATAGCTCTGAAAGTGAGTAGGTTGAAGTGGCAATGGGCTGGTCACATATGTCGCAGAACTGACAACCGCTGGAGTAAGCGCGTTCTGGAGTGGAGACCGCGTCTTGGCAAACGTAGTGTGGGACGCCCTCTGGCCAGATGGCGGGACGACTTGCATAGGAGGGCTGGCAGCCACTGGATGCAAAAAGCAACAGACCGTGCTCTGTGGTTTTCCTTGGGAGAGGCCTATGTCCAGCAGTGGACTGCAACGGGCTGATGATGATTGTAGTTCTACAAAGCGTAGGTGGCCCGAGGTACGTCGGGGACCAGGGATTTCCTTTCGAGGGTGCACCTGGTGGTTACCTGGCTCCTAGTACCCGAGACGGCGAGGAGTTTTTAGTCGGTTCGAATCAGACATAACCAACAATCGGTGGCATCCGGAGGGATTTCCCCACAAAAAAAAGGGTTTAAATAAATTAAGAAAAACAAATTCAATTACATGTTTGTAATAGCAATTTAATACGTGTTTCTAAGCTTGTTTCAAATTGTAATTTTTACATCTAATGAATGTGTTACTAAAAAAACAATTATTTTTTTGTGCTTTTAAAATGTAATCTAATATATAAAACTAGCATTTCCGGCAAACGTTGTTTTGCCATAAAAAAATGGGGTATAAAAAATAGATGTTGCTCGATTCTCAGACCTACCCGATATGCACACCAAATTTCATAAAAATCGGTCCAGCCGTTTCAGAGGAGTATGGTAACTAACATTGTGACACGAGAATTTTATATATAAGATTATCGTGTATTTGTTACCAACAACTCTTTCGAAATGGCTGGTCCGATTTTTATGAAAATGTTGTGTGCATCTCGGGTAGGTTTGAGAATCGGCCAACATCTATTTTTTATACCCCTAAATGATGAGGGTGACTCGCACCTAATTTTTTTTTATTATTATGGCAAAACATCGTTTGCCAAGTCAGCTAGTAGAACTTATAAAATTATAACCGAAGTGAATTCGAACATCTGACCTCTGTAGTACATTAATAACAACGGTAATGTTTTAGCATATCGATAGATGGCGTCTTAACAATCGGTCTTAAACATATTTTCATTTTTGTAATTACAAATTAGTTAAAATTCTACCTTGCTCACGTTGTTTTAGCCTGTTTAGGATAGTTAAATATATTATTATATATAACATGCTCCTATTTATAATAATTTGCTGGGTTACGGTCTACTTTCTTGTCACGTAGTTTTGGTAATTAATATTTTACAGTTTTTCTTTATAATTCTAGTAAAAAAACTATTGATTTCGTTTTAATTCTTAAAATTAAATATTTTTTAAACTTTACTTGCATTAGTAGTACATAAGCTAAAATTTCAATCTATTTAAACAAGTTTCCGTAGTGTAGCGGTTATCACGTGTGCTTCACACGCACAAGGCCCCCGGTTCGATCCCGGGCGGAAACAGTTTCTCTTTTTGCAGTTTATCATAATTTTTAGCATGTTCTTGTAGATTTACGTTTAATTCATGAGTTTGTTGTGTTTAAATTTTTATTAGTAAAATTCAGAGTAATGAAATTATTATTTATTATTTTCAAAATAAGTACCTACTCAAATTTTATATGTAAATGTCCATAGTCTCCAATACGTACTATATAGTTAAAAATGTATATGGTTAAGTTAAAAGATCAATAGTGGGTATATTATTACCTGTCATGGCCCAAAGGGCAAAGAAATAAAACAGGACGCTCAAGCCTTTCCTTCGAAAGGAAGTTTTATCATACTATGTATGTATATATGTATACAGGGTTTAACTGAAGAAAATACCTTTCAACGGCAGATATTCGATAGCCAGGGAACTCAGCATTTTTTACTCGTTGTGTGGTACGATATTTTAGAACAGTTTAGTAACTATTGAACAACAACACAAATTGTTATTTTCACAGGCGCTTTTTGAAGCAAAAGTTTTGCTAATCTGATTTGAAGGTAACTCTGTCAGTCTGTCTGACACGCAGACACGCTTTAACAACTCAACTGCTGCACATATTTGCCATGCAGATATTTTAACTATTGTGGAAAGACATAGGCTAATCCTCACTATGATAGTTGACATACACGTGGGCAAAGTCGAGGGCATAAGCCAATAGTGTTATAAATACGAAAGTTTGTAAAGATAAATGTTTGTTTTATTTCACGCAAAACGGCTGAACCGATTTGAATGAAATTTTGCAGAGTTCTTTTTTTTTATGTATGGCCCGTCAAAATGACTCTACTCTGCCTGATGGAAAGCATAAGCAGAATCCAAGAGTATTGGTCACCATACTCACTGCGAATGCAGACAATGCAGTATGGCGACCCACACCATGGCGGCCTAGTGATGCTGCTGCATCTTTTAGTCTAGTCAACAAGTATGGTACTTCTCAACTAGACTATTTGGGCCTCCGGTCTCGCACTCACCAACGAAACACGACAGCACGAACGCTGTCATTTTTTGTTGATTTTCTGTGCGAGGGTAGTACCGCCCCGGTCGAGCCGGCCCATTCGTGCTAAAATCAGCGTGGCTCTACTACCTTTCAAATATATATAGATAGATTATAGTCTGGAATAGCACTAGTTAACTACTAGTAGACTACTTTTTATTGTTAAAAATGTAGGGTTTCTGTAGGATGAGTAAAGAACACACACACACGCAGCACAGCAAGTAAAATAATAAATAAATTATCTCATGATTTGTCCTAGTATTACCTACTGTTATAAATTCCCAAGTTTGGATGTTTGTCAAGTCGGATGTTTCTATTCTTTTCCTCTTGCCAATTAAATTAAATTCATTAACTCCTTCGATCAATAATAGTACAATTTATTGATCGAAGATTAACTCACATTATTAAATTTTTACATTCTTTATCAACATCTATAGATCTCCTAACAAGAAGCGATAATAATTCAACGTATGTATTATTTATTAGCTTTTCAGGCTCTTCAGCTATAATTAGTAAATTGTTGGTAATTAGATGTCACCAGATTATTCTCACGTTTTCGTAAAGATTTGGTATCATCGTATCAGTTTAAAGAACAAAAAATAAAACAATTGAAATGACAATATCTGACGGTACGCTAAACAAAAGAATGCTGACAAAACAAAAAAGACAATACACTCATATACAAAAGTCTTAAAGAGTGTCTGTCTGTAAACTTAAATTTTATAGCAGCCTTGTGTACTGTTTTAATGTCTTTTTTATTACGTAAATGCATAATCGGACAGCGGAATAATTGGCATCTGAACCGAAAAACGACAAACATCCGTTATTATCTTAGAATTATCCCAAGTTTTAATTTACAAAGTTTAAGTTTGCGAGGTAGTACTCTAAGTGGCAATACGTCCATTTCTAATAGGTGCTTTTTGTTAACGTGGTGAAAAAATCTTTCGAATGATTTTGGCAAATACTAAAATTGAGCGATAGGTCGGTGATTGTTCATGTTTTGCTCGCTATTCTTCTTGTGCAGCAGTTTTCACTATCACAGTTAACTATAAATACAATACACAACACCATACTTAACTTTAATGTTTTCCACTTCTTCTGTAGAGAAAAAGTGTAGATAATTTAAGTATTCAAATCAAACAATGTACTATAATACAGTTAAAAACCGTGTAAAATGGCTACGGAAATCAATATAGTTTTTTTTTTACTGTCATGGCACAAAAGTATGATATACTTGCCATGACAGTTAATGTTACAAGAAATTAAAAACGAAAGATCTTTAACCGCCAATTACGCGTTTATATAGACATTAATACACTATATATTGGATACTTCATATTACTATCCTGAATATGTATTTAATAACAACTAATAAAAAAAAAAAAGCTGTAGTGACAAAAACACAATTCCTTCACCTGTCTTGTCAATACAAGTCATATTTACGTTAATCCGCGACGCGTATTGTCCGTCTCGTCTTCAGTTGAAATAAACGTGATTTGTCTTCAAATGTGTAGTTGCTGTGCTGTTGAACGTTGACCCGGTAAACTATTGATAATATCTTTCGTAAAATAATATAGCGGTGACGTAGCTTATATAATTTTCTTATATATGACTGTACAGTGACGGATGAAGAATACCAAGTGTAAGCGAGCAAACTACGAAAGAACAAAGAAAGGAAAACTCATGCAAATCATAGCGTTTGTATTGATTTTCCATCTCTTAACGTTCGCCAAACGGGTTAGTATAGAAGACCAGTAACTGTCTGGTCAGTGCGCTATAGTATACCAAATCCCCTTTTCCTATGCTGGGGCCACACTACCGGGAAACGTCAATGATGATCATCGCGACAATTAACGGCGTTTCTCGTTAGTGTAGCCCCAGCGAGAGAGAAGGAAGGAAAAGGAAAGAAGGAAGGAACGAAAACGACACATTTACATATCTGTATGAGTTTCTTTTTGTATTTCCAAAATGACTCTCCTCTGCCTTTTGGAAAGCATAAGCAGAATCCAAGAGTGGTGGTCACCATACTCATTGCGAATGCAGACAAGGCAACAATGCAGCATGGTAACCCACACCTAGGTCCTGTGATGCTTCTGCATCATTGGGCCCCCGGTCTCGTACTCACCAACGGAACATGACAGCACGAACGCTGTCATTTAAGGATGGTCTTTTATGCGAGGGTAGTACCGCCCCGATCGAGCCGGCCCGTTCGTGCTGAAATCAGCGTGGCTCTACTACCTTGGATGTAGGTATGTAGATGTACGAATTTGCTCACGTGTATTAAGAGCTCGAATAACACTCTGTTATACACGTCCTAAGATAATTATTATTATCATGAATGCGTTAAAAAAATAATTTCCCATCGTTGGTACTCGTCATTGTTAAAGGAATTATAATGAACAGTCACTATAGGCTGATTCAATCATTTCATTGTTTTTTCTCGTACATATAAATATTTATGAGGTGACAACTGCTGTACGTAATTAAAACAAAAGCAGCTGGACGATAAATGAAAAGTGAATGAAATATTTATCTAAGTTTTAAATGTCGACTGCACGGATGGCGGAGTGGTTGAAACGGTCACCCCGCTACTTTCTTCTGCTCTGTGTGCTGTGGGTTCAAACCATACACGACACGGCACAATACTTTGTGCGATGCACAAATTGTTGTTCTGAGTCTGGCTTCTTTTGTTTAGTTATCCTAAACCTTATTTCTAATGAGAGGCATATGTCCCACCACATTATTTGCATTCTCGTCAAAGTCAAGTCCCCGTCCCGTTGCAGTTTTTCCTACTACGTTCCCTTTTAATCTGCTTTACTTTCAATATACTCCTAATTTTCCAACTGATTCTTAAAGTGGCTGATTGTCATCAATACTAGTCAGGTGTCTTATTAGTGAGTATAATAACACAATAATATTTTTACATATACGAAATGCAGTCTAATTCCAAACTAGTACGAGCCCTTAATAATTAGAGCACTGATAAACATTCTAACGTAACATATTAAAAAAAAAAAAAAGGTTTTTAAAAACAAGCTTTTACTGGAATGCCTCGAGACGAATCAAACGAGTCCAAACTCGATGATGTTACGACGTTTCTTTACAGAGTTCCTATGGCCACCTTCCAGCTCCAGCATCAGATCAGCTCCATGTCATTATAATATTGTATTGTCACGCTGTATACATATGCTTGCAAAATTTCAGCAAAATCGGTTGAAGATATCTGCTTCAAAATTGAGTTGCAAGATTCCACCCGAACATACAAGCATACATACATACATTGCAAGTTAATAAAAAGCTTGTAAAATGGTTACCTATTCGCCGAGCACTTACTATTCCTACCTATTTTCATTTTTCAACTCACCATCCTTACCTACCTACTTTGCTAAGTATTTCATAAACCTGTGCTCTAATCACGATAGAAATCTTCGCTCAGTTAATAATCTGCTTCTCCCATGACTCTCTCCTAACTCCGACTTCGAGAACTGTTCGTTCTTTGTTCAAGCAGTACCTACTACTATAGAATGTGCTCCTGCTCTAAGATCGAACCGATTTACATTCAAAAAGAAAGTACACGATCTCCTTTCTCAATGAATTGGCAGAACTATCTAATCCATAGCATACCTCACGGTTCTATCATTCATAGTGTATAAATATAATATTTATGTATACGTCAATCTGTAATCACATCACATCACACTTCACGCTTATATATAAAGGCGAAAGTTTGTGTGTATGTTTTTTTTTTTTTTTTTTTTTTTTTTTATAGTTAGGTGCCAAAATGACTCTGCCCTGCCTGATGGTAAGCATGAACAGAATCCAGGAGTGGCGGTCACCATCCTCATTGCGAATAAGGACAATGCAGCATGGTGACCGACACTATGGCGGCCTGGTGAGATGCTTTTTCACGCCCCGCTTAAAAGACCCGGGATCATAGTGGGAAGGAAACACGTATGCTGGTAGTGAGTTCCAGGTTTTCACCGCTTGGCACAGGAAGGAAGAACCGAAGCGATGAGTACGAGAACGTATGTCTACTACTCTGAAGCGGTGACAAGGCCGGCACGTGTTGTCCTGTAGAGGAAGGGAGAGGGAGGGATCAGTTGGAAGAGCTCTTCAGAACACTCTCCATGATAATAGCGATAGAGGACTGCCATGGAGGCGATATCTCTACGCAACTGCAGAGGCTCAAGGGACTCGGTGGCTTTGGGACTGTTGACAATGCGGATTGCTCGCCGCTGCAACCGGTCGAGAGCGTCAAACAGGTACTGTGCGGCACCATCGCAAAGATGAGAACAGTACTCCACGCACGAGCGAACCTGGGTCTTGTAAAGAAGACACAGATGCCCGGGCGAGAAGAACCGTCTCACCTTGTTTAAAACACCTAGCTTACGCGAGGCCGCTTTAGTGACACTCTCAACGTATTCACGTGGGTTGAGATCTCGGCAGATATCCATGCCTAGGATATCGAGCCTACCTTGTAATGCCATTTGAGTGTTCTGAAAAGTGGGAAGGGGAAGGAATGGAGACTTTTTGGCAGAGAACGCGCACACCTGTGTTTTTTTGGCGTTGAACTCGACCAGATTCTCACAGCCCCATTGAGAAATGCGGCCCAGAACATGGTCGAGTTGAACGACAAGCTCGTGTCGTTTTTCCTCAATATCTGCTAGCTTGGCTGTAGTGTGTCCAAAATATCGCCCATGAACTGTGCTGTCGTCTGCATAGCAATGAATGTTGCCAAGGGCTAACATGTCATTGATATGCAGAAGAAACAGTGTGGGCGACAGGACGGAGCCCTGCGGTACTCCGGCGTTAATCGATTGAAAATCGGAGGCCGCACCGTCGCAAAGGACTCTGATGCGGCGCTGGTGCAGGAATGTTTGGGGGGCAAGCCGAAAGCCGGTAGCTTGGAGAGAAACGAGCGGTGCCAAACCCTATCGAAGGCCTTGGACATGTCGAGGCTGATGGCCAAGGATTCCCCATGCCTGTCAATAGCCTCACCCCAAAGGTGAGTGACGTACGCTAGAAGATCACCCGTAGATCGGTTCGGTCTAAAACCATACTGACGATCATTTAGTAGGGAGTGATCTTCCAGGTAGTGGACCAGTTGTTTGTTTATTATCCGCTCAAACACTTTGCAGATAATGGAGGTGACGGCTATCGGACGGTAGTTGGCCGGGTCGGAGCGGTCGCCTTTTTTGGGGATCGGTTGAACATTTGCCTCTCTCCAAGCCTCCGGAACATCTCCCGAGGAATATGACAGGCGATACAGGCGCGTCAATACCGGAGACAACTCTGGTGCACAGTTCTTGAGAACCACCGCTGGAATACCGTCGGGTCCACTGGCTTTCCGGACGTCGAGTGACCGAAGCTCCGCACGGACATCACTCAGCCGGATACGAATATCTCGCATTGTAGTGTCACAGGTCGGAATGGTAGGCGGGTGCTTGCCGCGGTCATCGATTCGGGAGTTAGCCGCAAAAAGATCAACAAGCAGTTTCGCTTTCTCCTGCGGCTGATGGGCCAGTGATCCATCTGGATATTTCAGCGGTGGTAGCGAGGACTGGCAGAAGTTGGACTGCACGGCTTTGGCCAATCGCCAGAACTTTCGGCTACCCGTAGGGTATGCGACGAGTTCTTGACCAAGCCGCGCGATGCGCTGGGCATCCGCTCTGATGTAAGCCTTCTTGCATTCCCTAGTGGCTTTGTTAAACGCTGCTTTTAGTCGATCAACGTCAGCAGAGCCCTGAGCGCGGGCCCTGATCCATGCGCGGTAGGCCGATTGCTTCTGTGAGACAGCATGGGCGCACTCGCGATTGAACCAGGGACGGGTTGTTGCGCTGGCGACCTCACTGTGGGGAATATAGTATTCCATTCCTACAGTGATCTCGCCAGCCACGGCAGCCGCACTTTGCGACAGATCTTTATCTTTGAAGCAGCGTTGAGCCCACGGGATGGATGCAAAATAATCCCGCATTCCATCCCAGTCTGCCGACGAGTAGTGCCATAAACGTCTTTTTGCTGCCACTCGTCGTGGAGGGGCAGCAAGAGGCACCGTGGTGGATACCAGGCAGTGATCGGAGGATCCCAGGGGGGCGAGCACCGATACACTGTACTGCACTGGGTTACTCGTCAGCAGTAGGTCCAGCAAAGAAGGCGCTTGACTAGGTATGTCTGGTATCCTGGTGGGCTGGAGTACCAGCTGGGTGAGGTCATGCGTGAGAGCGAATGCGTGGACAGTCCGACCCGCGTGGTCAGTTCTGGAAGATCCCAACCAGGACTCATGGTGGGCGTTAAAGTCTCCCAGAAACACCAGTTCGGCGGTCGGAAACTGGTCCTGCGCTTTGTCCGCTGCCTGGCTGAGATGTTCAAATAGTCGAGTTGTTTCAGAGTCTCCAGAGTGGGATCGGTATAGGCAGACGTAGATACGGCTCATAGAGCCAATATCCACGTGGAGCCATAGGATGGAGAAGGATGGGTCCTCAAGGCAGCGTAATCGGCGATAACAAACATCCGCCCTGACGAAAAGACATACCCCAGCCTTCGCCAGGAAGCACTCCTCAAGCACATAGCCAGGGTAGTGAAGATATGTCATGTCGGCATGGCGGCGTATTTGTGTCTCCGTTAGGAATAGCATGGCCGGCCTTGCCGTCTCAAGATGCTGGTGGACGGCGTTGAGGTTTGCATGGAGTCCACGGATGTTAGTGAACTCCACCTCAAAAAGTGGGTTGGTGGGAGAATGAAGTGCCGCTGTAAAACGTTTTTGCTTTTTCCTTGCTGCCATGATAAAAAAGGGGGGGAGGGAAATGGGAGCGTAAAAGGCGTGACAGTCATCGTGGCAGTGTAATACTGAGACTTGGAATGCTGTGGTGTCATACAACGGTGAGGCATGACGGTGACCGAGCCGTCGGACGGAAGGGCCCCCGTACCCTCCCGGAAGTGGTCGCCTGGTCCCACCGTCCGGTCACCAACCGGCACGACGAGCCACTCCGTGGATTATGCGCGACCTGACGGGGCAGCCTCCCAGGGTGGTTAGCCGCGGTTGGGCCCCTCTCTATGCCGCGGGCGGCCAGCGGCACCACCGTTTCTACGGGTCTCCCTGGCCGACGGCTCGATCCACGTCACCCTCTACAAGACTCCACGAGCATTCCACTGCTCACACACTTACCCCGATAACTGTCACCCCTGCATCACTGGGCCTCCGGTCTCGCACTCACCAACGAAATACGACAGCACCAAGACTGTCATTTTAGGTTGGTCTTCTGTACGAGGGTAGTACCTCCCCGGTCGAGCCGGCCCGTTCGTGCTGAAATCAGCGTGGCTCTACTACCTACAAATATGTTTGTAACTTCTTCACGCAAAAACTATTGATTTGGATGAAACTTTACAGTAATATAGCTTATACATCAGAATAACACATAGTAGCACATAAGCTATATTACTGTAAAGTTTTATCCAAATCCGTTCAGTAGTTTTTGCGTGAAAGAGTAATAAACATCCATCCATACTTACAAACTTTCGCGTTTATAATATTAGTAGGATGTTTATGTATGATTGTTGTTATTGATAGGTGCATGTATAAGTTTGAATGTATTGTGAACTTTGTACATTTTAACTGACTTCATAAGTATGTAACCTCTGCACACCTGCCTTATTACATTTCTACACCACCCGAAGGTTGACTGGAAGAGAATGCCCTGGGCATTAAGTCCGCCGAAGTACATACTTAGTGCAGTGCAAGTTTATCCTTCCTTATATTATAAATGTGAATGTAAGTTTGTTTGTTACGCTTTCACGCGAAAACTACTTAACGGATCATCATAAAACTTTGTACTCATATTCTTGGAGGTATTAGAAGTAACATAGGATAATTTTATTAAATGAGAGTGAAGCCGCGGGCAAAAGCTAGTAAAAAATAAATCTATACCTATAATAAAAACGTAACAGGTCCAATTCTGTACATTAAACATATTTTGAAGCTGTAATTTTTTTCATTTTTGTCTGTCTGTATCTTGGCCGCGCATCACGCTGAAACTACAGAATGGATTCAAATGAAACTTAACATGATTTGAGTTCATACGAGGAAGGACATGGGATACTTTTTATCCCGAAATTCAGCACGGTTTCTTGGAGAGAGGGGATGAAAGTCAAAATGTGTACTTAGTTGTAATTCCATAACACATAGTCCGATTTCTTTCATTCTTTTTTTGCTAGAAAAAAAAAGATAACGGGAAAAGTTTTTTTTGTCCACGATTGTACACTGCCTGTGGGAAGCTGAGACAGATATGTAAATATGGCGGTACGAAGTTTGCCGGGTCAGCTAGTTACAGATAAATTACACTGAGACTCAGAACAAGTGATCATGTTAATCACACAATTATTTGTTCTAGGTGGGAAGCGAGTCCACGCCCTTCAGTTTAGGAGTGATAGCCATTAAACACAAAAGGCCTGTCAGATAAAATGAGACTAAAAGTTGTTTATATAACCTCTGCTTACTTATGTACGTACTTATGTATTACTGCTTACGCATGTAAAGGTTGATATTTTGTATTTAATTGTGATGAGAACGACGAATTTTTTGTTCTATTTGACAATTAAGATGTAATAAGATATCAGTCTCCACAACCGTAGTACGTCATTATGAAACGTACCTTAATCGCCGGCAAGGCTTCATTCAAACGTGTGCGGTTAGTCGCGCTTGACTGCGGTAAACGCGAGCTGAAAATACCCGCGACGAAAATCTATAATTAGAAAAATAAATAAAAGTGCTTTCTTTTTGTTTGAATTATTTTCGGTTTTATAATTTCGTGTGCAACTATTAGTTTGGTAAGTAGACTTTATTATTCTTTATATGGAACGAATTGCATATTATAATCTAGGATTAAATTAAAACTTAATTCATGCTATACAGTGTGAATTATATTAATTTACGCAAATATAAATAAATACCATGTACAAATAAATATTCCTATTTTTTTTTAAGACAACTCCCGCACTAATAATAAATCCTGTGTCGCGGGGGACTTTACAAACATACTTGAAACGACACAAATAATACCCAGACTCAGAACAACAATTTGTCAACACACAAAGTGTTGTCCTACGTGGGATTTGAACCCACTTGGCGAAGTAGGAAACAGCGTGGTGACCGTTAAACCACTAGGCCAAATTGCCAAATATGCATTTTAAATGTGATTTTTAATAGCTATTAACAATGTTTGATCAAAATATTATAAAACATCTTATTATGAAATACATCTGAATGGTTACAAAATAAACTAAAAAACAATTTTGAATTTGTTTCTTTAACTAGTTCTACTTGTCTTTTATTCTGAAAAATGAATAAGAGTTCCGAGTCAAAAGCAATTGAAATTTTCGGATTTCCTCTACTGAAGGGACTGAGAAATTTACTAAACTCAGTATCTATACATTGTTTTTTCGTATGGAATGCACTGGGTCATTGCTTAATGAGATCCCAGGGGAGAGTTACCACTCTCCCCTGCAGACTCGAAGTTACTAAAACCATACCGTAGTACTCCATATCGTAACTTGACTGTAAATAACTAAACTATCGAAAAAAACACTGCTAATAAAATATGTAAAAAGCGGCTGACTGTGATGATAGTTTCAAAGTAACTCTACTTGATAGAAATCCAATAGTAGTGATCACCATACTGATTGTGAATGAAGACAACGCAGCATGGTGACCCACAATATGGCGGCCTATTGAGATACTTCTGCATTATTAGACATCTGGTCTTGCATTTACCAAAGAAACACGACAGCAAGAATGTTGTCATTTTAGGTTGGTTTTCTGTGAGATGGTGGTATCGCCAAGGTCGAGCCGGGCATTTCGGGCTGAAATTACCGTGGCTCTATTACCTTATATGTAGTACCTGCGTGAATCATTTTTTAAATAATTTTATCATTAGACAAAGCAACCCATTGTTGCGATGACTTTGTGCGAGTTGATATATGTATATTTACATATGTATATTTTAATTAACTTAACTATTTTATAAATTTATTTTAACATAAACCTTTTTGTAAAAAAATCATGAATTTTTACAAAACCTGGTTTTAGGCAATCCATAATTCGTGTCATTTCACTGAGTTGGTTAACCAGAGGTACAAACAGTGAGGAGGGAGAGGTCATTCAAAGGGAGACAATGCACTTGTGTTTGATCAGTTAAAGGTGTTCTGTTGTTCATGGTCGCTGGTAATCACTTGTCTTATTGTGAACCGTTTAAGATTTTTTAAAGACTTGAAGCGCTAATGAAGTGCGGTTTATCTTCTATACAAATAAATAAAATTGGAGTGTCTGTTTGTAATATTAAAATAATTACAAGAATTTTGAAGTCCTCCTTTTTGAAGTCGGTTGATAACCGCTTTTTAACCGACTTCAAAAAAGGAGGAGGTTTCTCAATTCGACCGTTTTTTTTTTATGTGTGTTCGGGGATAACGTCGTCGTTTATGAACCGATTTTGATGATTCTTTTTTTAATGGAAAGAAGATATCCCAACGGTGGTACCATGATAAGGACACTAAGATCTGATGATGTCATCCAAAAGAAATTGAGTCGAACCTTGAAGTCGGTTTTTATTTTGTTAAAATTTTACTTGTTACTAAATAAATATCATTTTTAAGCTATTGCATAGCTTTTATCGCGGGCTTTGAGGCCTTTGAGCGCGGCGACCGAATCAAGAAATTCCGTAACGAAAAAACCTAACACCCGAAGCTCGCACGGATCGAGACGAGCTGCTCCGAACGACGAATCTGTGTGACAGACAGACAGACAAATCAGTCTGGGTTTCAGAAAGTATATAGGTATCTATGATATATTTATAAAGCCACACTCACCGCATGTGCGCCCTCTAAGTATACATGTTGAAAGAAAAAAAAATACTGTGAATAAAACAACCCGTTCAATGACGAACGAAGACGTTTATAAGGAATAGTTTAAACCTTTTATAGTATGCTGTGTAACGAAACCATATAGCTACTTACAAAAAGTGATCAACGCCATCTAGTGACGATGTTGGTACTAATTTAATAGTTTAGTATTTTTCATTCACAATATTATACAGCTATACTAATATTATAAACGCGAAAGTTTGGAAGTATGGATGGACGGATTAATGGATGAATGGATGTTTGTTACTCTTTCACGCAAAAAGTACTGAACGGATCTGGATGAAACTTTATAGTAATATAGCTTATACCGCCGCTTATACCGCTTTATTGCCGCGATAACTGTCATATACGCGGGCGGAGCCGCGGGCAACCACTAGTACTGCTTAAATAAATAAATAATTATAAACTCTTTTGCAAAAAAAAAACGGGCACTTAAGCAAAGAACTATTTTATTTATAGTTACTATTAGTTTGTTTGACAATTTTAGGTATTGTTATCCTCTGAATTTTATAAATTATTTAGGAAGGAATAGTTTTCATCAGATTTATCATAACATTTTGATTAAATTATTGAGAAATAATGTTTAAGCTCAAAACACTATTATTGTACCTGCTCGCTAAATAAAAATGAAACGCGTTAATTTCTTCGTTTTTCTTGAATACGTTAAAAGCAGATAAAAGTTTAGTATTGAGTGTGACCCCCTCTTGCTGAAAACATGGCTTGCATTCGTCTGGGCATGCTAGCGAGTATATCTTTTATGGTTTCTTGGGGAATACGTTCCCACTCCGCGGTAATCACATTCTTTAGCTCTCTGATGGTCTGCGGAGCCGGCTGCACTGATATCACTCGTCGCTTCAGAACGTCCCAGACATGCTCTATGGGATTGAGGTCCGGACTTCTAGCTGGCCAGTCCAAACGACGAATTCCGACTTCTAGCATATACGCTTCCACATCGCCAGACCGGTGGGCGAGAGCGTTGTCGTTCATAAAAATTGAGTTTTCGCCAAGAGCGGTTAAAGCGGGTTGTGCATAAGGAATTAGAACTTCCGTCATGTATTGGTGTCCAGTCAGTGTACCGTTTTCGATGAAGACTAACTCCGTATCTACCATTTTCGAGATTGCTAAACAGCAATAACAATACTTTTAAATGTCAAGGACATCAGATAATTTAATAAAAATTTACATAAAGTTAATTAGAGTCGATATTAACTATAGGGAATTCGCGCCACAAAATGTAGTTAAAAGTTGTTTTCTTTGAAAACTAGGCTCAGTCAAAAAATTTAATTTGGAATGTACTCTTATAAACATTATGGCACTTTTATAACTGGCCAGTAACATGTTCAAATGATGAAACCTTTTTGGTATTTTATTTTTTTCAGCCAGGAAGAAAATCGAAACCGCACGTTTTTTTTGCAAATGAGTGTAATTGCATAAGTTGATAAAAAATGCTATGCAAAAGCTTTACCGCGGCAGTCCCCTAGTGCCACACGTCTTTTTATAATTTTTGACAATGTCTGTCTGTTCATTCGGTTAATCTCTGGAACGGCTGGACCGATTTTGACGGGACTTTCACTATTAGATAGCTGATGGTATAAGGAGTAACTAAGTACTTTTAAGACTAGCTTTGCCCCGCGGCGTAATCCGCGGTAGTTGTTGTGCCGCGGGTAATACCGCGGTGCTCAGCTAGTTTACAATTTAATGTATTATGTAACATTGTAAATAAACAGCGCTTCATTAGCGTTTTGATTCATATCTCGTAAACGTTATTGCATCATGTTTGTACAGTACTCGAGTTGTGAGTATTCATGTCTAACAAGTGGTCGGTACATATCCAATTATGTGAACCGTGATCACTTATGTATTGTTGACCTTTTATACATTATAGGTACATAATATAAAAATATTAAACGCTTCTTTTTACTTTTTATATAAAAGTCTGTGTAAATAGGAATAAACCTTGACTGTTATATTGTCATATTCTTTTATTTTACTTAAACAACTTAATGGGTTCATGTAAATCGGTAGAACGAACTCCCAGAACATTCTCTACTAGAAAAACTTTGGATTAATTTAAACACCTCGTCTACATTCGTCTAAACCGAAACTAGGTCTTGTACAACAGTCAGCAAGCTCTAAATAACGCCCTTTTTTCACCGTGGGAGAGCCACGCTTCTGCATGAATGGGCCGGCTCGACCGGAGTGATACAACGGCCTCACAGAAAACCGGTGTGAAAAGTTGTGTTTCAGTGAGTGAGTGGGGATACCGGAGGACCATACCCTTCCTCCATCCCCTTCCCAATCCGCCAAAGGCTGGTAACGCACTTGTAGCGCCTCTGGTGTTGCGGATGTCCATGCGCAGCTGTAATCAGGCGAAAAGTTGAATAAGTGCTCGTTTGCCACTTATTCAATAAAATATTGCCTGGCGGTGTTTCCCGCCCGTGCCTCGGAGAGCATGTTAAGCCGTCGGTCCCGGTTGTCATGAACATGGTAATTGTTATTGGGAAGTGACTACCCACAAATATACTGACAACTAGTTCAAGCTTCGAATTACGTTCACCCTCAGCTTTGCGGAGGTCCGATGCCAGTCGCTCCGTGTAAAAACTGATATTCAGGTAAAACCGGTTGAACTAGTAGCCGACCCCAAATCTTGGGAATAATAAAGGCGAGGGAGAAGGGGAAGCTCAGGTCCATAAAGCACTTTGTTTAGTATCGCATTTCACTCGATTAATTTTATTGTGTTTTAATAGTGAGAAGCATCAAGCAAAATAGCGTTGTTTACCTTACAATAATATATAATTAGATTTTGTAATTAATGAATGCTGTTCTCTTTACTTAGTTTCTGCACGTGCGTTGGTTTCTTCTACTGTACCTGAGCAGAATATTTACAAGTAAATGCAGATTGTAAGATTTGTTACGTGGGTAAACTACTATTGCATATATCTATGTACGGTTTAGTTTTTCGTGAAACTTATCTTTTTTTGGAAATAAAATATTGATGGAGTGAATGGAGCCGACGTAGGGATTACGTAGTACGTTTCATATAATTCTATCGGAACCAAACAGCGATGATGCGAAAGCTCGGTTTGAATTCATGAAGATTTTGTTAAGATGATAAGTATGTAGCGACATGTTCAGGACAGTACCTATCCTGAAGAAAGAAAAAAGATTGGACCGAACAGTAGGGTAGATAACTGTATGATAAATAAATACCGATGTCTCCTTCATTAATACGAATATTACAAAACATCACGGAAAATATAATTGTTACGTTACAGTTTTCATTTCTTTTACAAATCTTAATTAATTAAACTCTAAATCTATTGCTCAATCAAGTAAAAAACAGTGACGTCACTAGTTTGTGTTTAGTACATTTTTAACCGACTTCAAAAAAGGAGGAGGTTCTCAATTCGACCGTATGTTTTTTTTAATGTGTGTTCGCGTATAACTTCGTCGTTTATGAACCGATTTTGATGATTCTTTTTTTAATGGAAAGGAGATATCCCAACGCTGCTACCATGATATGGACACTAAGATCTGATGATGGCATCCAAGAGAAATGGAGTCGAACCTTGAAGTCGGTTTTTGTTAATAATTTTCATACAAAGTTATCGTTTTGAGAGCTGATTACTTTTTTAACCAATTGGCTAAGGTGTATTCAAACAGATATACACACATCAAAAGTGTCTAGGGATCAACATATATTTTTGCAATAACTTTTCTCCTGATTGATATTAATTAAAATTTTCTTTAAGGATTCTTCAAATAAAGTGTTTTCGTTTGTCACAGTAACGATAAACCAAGTCACCTTTGCATTAATAAAGAAATTTGCCATTTTCCTAATAAAGGGATTTTTGACATTTGAACCACTAACATTAAAGTTCGAAAAAAAGACTGAAATAACAGTTTTCTTTAAAATTTTATTAGGTAACTTAAACAATTAATAATCCGTGTTTCTACCGCGAACACTAACAACACAAGAACATCGGTTTGGCATACTCAAAATGAGTTCATCCAAATCACGCTATGGAATGGCCGCCCATGTTCGTTGCAACAACAAAAAAAGGTCTTCTTGCGACTGGATACCCTCCATATTCGGCAGAGCTCTTCTCTGTAGCATATCCCATGCATGCTCAATCGGGTTCAAGTCTGGCGACTGAGCAGGCCAGGGCAGGACATTGATGTTAGCTGCGGCGAGAGTCTGTCTTACAACTCTTGCGGTGTGCGGTCGTGCATTATCATGCATTAACTGAAATAAGGGACCGATTTGCACTTGTAGAGGAACGATGACGTCTGATACAATCGTCTCAGCATAAATTTGAGCGTTGAGGTTGCCTCTGATCCAAATCAACTCAGTTCTTCCGCCGATCCAAATACCCGCCCATACCATGATGGTTCCACCACTATAAGGATGGACTTCCTGGCAGGATTTTAATCGCTGTTGGCGTCCAGGGGTTCTCCAGTGTCGTATACGTCTTGTATCCGGTCTCATACCAAAACGAGACTCATCAGAAAAGCACACGAAACGCCATTGTTCTTCTGCCCAATTTCTGTGTTCAAGAGCCCATTGATATCGAATCCTACGATTGTGCATTGCTATAGGTGGTACCCGTAGCGGTCTTCGGGAATGAAGGTTCACTTCATGCAAGCGGTTTCTGACTGTTTGGTCGCTAATTAAGTTCCCTGAAGAGTGATGAAGCCTCACGGCTAATATCATGGCGGTTATTGTTGGAGCTCTTCGAGTTAAGATTTGAATGTATCGGTCTTGTCTCCATGTGGTGCAGCGATACCGTCCTCCATGGCGCTCAGCCACGGTACCAGTGCTTCGGTAACGTGTCCAAAGTCGACTGATAACACTCTGACTTGTATTCAGAGCTAAAGCCACAGTACGTTGCCGGGAACCAGCTTCTATCATTCCCACGGCTCTGAGCATTTCTTCCCTGCTTAAATGACGTCGCCGCTCCATAATAACGTTGGTTTTAATCAGTAGTAGGGAAACAGTAGCACTAATAATGTCTTCAATGCGTTGTATGTTTTTATAGGGAAAATATTGACAGCTGATTTTCATCTTTTACTCGAATTTGATTGACAGTTCCTGATTCAAATTATGAAATGCACCAAAAAGGATCCATATAAATTTATAAAATCATAAATTTATTACAAAGCCACATCTCAATCTCAAGAAATCCGCATAAAAATGCTTGATCCCTAGACACTTTTGATGTGAACTACCGTGGAAACATATACCTCCTTTTATTTGTAAAGATTAAATGATATTAAAAACTGAAGTGGAGAGTATTTAATTGCAACGTCTGAGGTTGATTATACAAATTAGAAGTAGATTTCAATTTATTAGTAAGCTAAAAGTGGAACCAATCAAAGCTTATTAAATTGTATTAATTTATTCTTATATAATTTCAGATACAATGACGGGTGTGGTAAAGCCAATAACTATAGAGAAAGAGTATGAGAAGAATCCTGACATATCCCCGGATGATATAAAGAAGCTGAGAGAATGGCTGAAGACGCAACCTCACCTGCCGGGGGAACATTTAACAGGTAACCGTTCTTATTAAAGTACTTCCTTAAATTTCTTGACCTACGATTGGCTGTTCAGCTGTTATTTTTTCCATTTTATATTTTTCTACTATTTTCTATATAGTGTGTGAGTTCAGTGAATGAATCTGTTAGAAAGGAGATTTACGGATCCGTTTGCGAAATTAAACTTTTCAAGTTGTAATGAAAAAGGTATTATGTATGTAAATATAACGAATTTTGAGGAACGCAATGTAAAAAACAAAAATTCAGATGAAATCGGTCGTTGTTATAAACGAGTAATAATTAAAATAAAACTAGGGAATCCTACACTGCATGTGACTCCATACAGACTTGACCAGATTTTATTTATTTTATATAGTTTTATATTTAAGACCAATAATAATAATTTTTTACCCTCTCGTCTATAATTCCTAGAGCATAGAGGGACTATACATAGCACATATAATAGCGTAATCAAACATTTTAGGAGGTCAAGAGTTCAAAGTTATTTTTTCCAGGTACACTTATGCATTATTACATTTCAACTGTAGAGAAATTATTACGAATCATTGCAATAATCAAAATGATACATGCAATTTAGTATAATTTTGTCATATATTATGAATTACACAGGAACTAGAAATTTTTCTAAACATAAAATGATGACAATTTTCATAATTATTATTGAAGGTTGCCGTACAAATTATTTTATTAATTTGTTTGTGATACATACCATGAAATTAAGGATAACTATTTTATATAACACTAGTGGTTGCCCTCGGCTCCGCCCGCGTATAGTGTTATTCTGATGTATAAGCTATATAACTGTAAAGTTTCATCCAAATCCGTTCAGTAGGTTTTGCGTGAAAGAGTAACAAACATCCATCCATCCATCCATTCATACATCCATCCATACGTCCATCTATACATCCACCCATACATCCATTCATCCATTCATACTTACAAACTTTCGCGTTTATAATATTAGTGTATATATAGATTACAATTTTACTTAAAATAGTGCTTGATACAGTATTCCATAAATTTCTCTTATTATGTCTTTGTCGCGTAAACTATGCGTCTTTGGAATACGATACTGAATAAATAAGTAGTATGTTTAAAAAGGCTTTGTAGTTGAATGACAAAATATGCTATAAATAAATAAAAAATAATATTATTGGAATCAAAATCAGGATAACGAATAACAATACAACGGAAGAATATAACAACATCCTTTAAAAATATATTTTCGATATTTTATTACACCTATAATGGCCTCGTTGGTCTAGCGGTTGATGTATGCGACGGCCTATCAAGAGGTTTCGAGTTCGAATCCCTTGTCGGGTCAAAAGTGTTATTGAGTTTTTCTTCAGAAATACTTAATAACAACTCGGAGTTTGGAAGTTAGGGTCTGAACTTCGTTAGGGCTTCGGAGAGCACGTAAAGCTGTCGGTCCTGCGCCTGATCTCTCCTCGATCGTGTCGGTTAACCGTCCCATCGGATTATGAGAGAGAGGGAACAGAGAGTACACCCGTGTTTGCGCCATAGAGTTATTATAGATAGAGTAGGGGAGCCAAGCCTTCAGCCGTCCCTCGGTTAGAAAGAGAGAGACGATCGCGGTACCCATCTGTCTCTCTCTCTACTCGCGCATGCGCATAGCAGAACGCTTCGACGGTTAATTGTTGTGATTGGATTACCATTTTTAGTCCTTTACTGCGCATGCGTCAATAGAGAAAGACAGACGGGGTACTGCGATCCTCTCTCTCTTTCTAACCGTTGGACGTTTCCGCTCACTGTCAGCCGTATGTCTTCCCCACTCTATGTATAATATCTCTATGGTTTGCGCACGCGCTTGTGCACTATAATATATCCTGCTTAGATGGCTGGTATCCGTAAAGACTGGCCGCCTAAGCCAAGCCGGCTGGAGGCCGTAATCGGCTTGGAGAACATCAATGGCTTATGGCCGTAATTGCACTCAACAAGTCTAATTACTGCATTTTTATTGAACAAGTTTTGAAAGATGATCAACCTAAAAATAATTTGATGACAAGTGATCTGTCAAATGTGTATTGAACTACCAAAAGCATGATTAGCAAATGGCACTTTGATTTGATTTTCGTCTCGACACAGTGTGGAAATATTTAGTTTAATAATTAATCATATTCTAGATTGTGTTTCCAAAGAATCATTTATTAACAATCAGTCGTTAGCTAGTAATTGGTTCAATGTCTGTATTTATCCGAAATCCGAATATAATTAAAACGTTAATACGATAATAATTAACAATCGAAGAATAGTAGGTAGTTAAGTGGTTTGACACAGACAGTAGTGTATTCGAATGCCATCCGAGAATTTCGAGTACTGCTTAATGCAAATATGTTTCTATTTGCTTTGGTCTGAGTTTTGAGATGTATTGAAAAAATTAAATTTTAAAACAAGACGAAAGGCTTGAATACCAATATATTCTGGGTTAACTTACATTCTCTTTCTCTGTCACGCAAACCTTTTATCACAAAAAAAAACCGACTTCCAAAAACATTCAACGAAAACTCCCTGTCAAAAAACACTAAAAAGCGTAAAATAAACTGGCTCTTTATAAATTTCTATCCTATCCTTGTCTATACCTAAGTCTTTATTCATTTAAATAGTAGTATTATAATGTGTGCTAGGTACCTAGAATCTGTTTGAAGTTGGTGCCTACCGACTATCGCTTGAATTTTTGTAATTGTTCGTTCGTATTCTTTTTGTCTTGGCACCGGCTGTTGCCCGCGGCTCCGCTCGCGTATGTTGGTTATCGCGACAAATAGTAGCCTTTGTGTTATTCTGATGTATAAGCTATATTACTGTAAAGTTTCATCCAAATCCGTTGAGTAGTTTTTGCGTGAAAGAGTAACAAACATCCATCCATCCATACTTACATACTTTCGCGTTTATAATATTAGTAGGATAAGTTATGGTAAGAACATCCCCTCAATTTATTACAATTAACTGTTTAAATGTTACAAGTCAGAACTTTTTACTGTCCTTGTTCTAGCGCTTCTTCTTAAGATCCCGACTTCTTCAAACTTTTACAGCCTATAGTCTTAGAATTAGAATCAAACAGCCGGCTTTAAAAGGAAGCAGCCTAAATTCTTCATTCAAAATATAATGCATTATGTTGTATTTATTAGTTAGTAAATTATAAATCCCGGTCTCTTAATACAACTTTAATTTTAGTACATACAAAGGTCGGTTTAACCTGTTTTATATATGAAATCTTTGACGTCATTTGACACTAACAGTGTTGCCACACTTTGTATAAAAGTTGTTTTGACATGGGGTACAAAAATGTTGATATGTTTTGAATGTTTCAGATGTAGATTTGGTGACAGTGTATCACTGTTGCGACAAGAGCCAGGAGGTGTCCAAACAAGTGCTGGACCTACACTTCACGCTCAGGACGATGTTCACACAGTTCTTCAAAGACAGATTGTTTGACAAGAGAGCCGAATTTACTCTTAATACAGTGTAAGCACTATTATATATATATACACTAGTTGTTGCTCCGCCCGCGTATATGTCGGTTATCGCGACAAATAGTAGCCTATATGTTATTCTGATGTATAAGCTATATAAAGTTTCATCCAAATCCGTTCATTAGTTTTTGCGTGAAAGAGTAACAAACATCCATCCATCCATCCACACTTACAAACTTTCGCGTTTATAATATTAGTATAGATATTAGCATATCCTTTCATATTTGTAAAAGATTAACCGTTTGATGTGTGTTTATTGTGGGGATGGGTAACTCCACTGGGCGAAGCTAGTCTCAAAAATGGAGCCTATGTTACTCCTTATGTCATCAGTAAAAGTTATTTCAAAGTCGGTCCAGGCGTTCCACAGATTAGTGGGAGTAACCAAACAGACAGAAAAAAACTTTTTTTTTCTTGTGATGTAAGTACCGTCCTTTCAAATGCATTTAGTGAAAATCCGTTAATTTGAAATTGCAAACTGACACTTCTATTTAATTTCATCACTCTGCCAACTTAAAACTTAAGCTGTATCATTTTTAAACTAAATAAGCAATACAACTATTCCAGTTTATGCGCTCCCCTTCCAACACCGACGTTGCAAGGAAACAGAGCCGTATACTTCAGACTCTTGGATCCTGATCCACGGAACTTCAACCTCATGGAGGTGGCAAGAGCAACCATGATGGTTCTCGACCTGTTGCAGTACGAGGAGGGGACCTTCCCTGGGTTTGTACCAAAACTAGTTTTTCACTTGATTCGTGTGGCGACGGATAAAGGCTACAGAAAGTCACCACAACTATTCATCAAGTGAGTCTTGTAAGAACTGACTAAGTGGGAACAAACTACGCAAGACAACACCACTGCAAAGAGAAGGTTGACACAAACCGTCTACTAACCATAGAGATATTATAGATAGAGCAGGGGAGCCCGGCCTCCAGCCGTCCCTCGGTTAGAAAGAGACAGACGATTGCGGTCCTATCTGTCTCTCTCTACTCGGGAATGCGCAGTTAGCGCGGGAAACCAACATAGCAGAATGATTCGACGATTAATTGTTGTGATTGGATTACCATTATTAGTCCTTTACTGCACATACGCTTACAGGCAGCCATATGTCTGTCCCACTCTATCTATAATAGCTCTATGCTACCAACCCGTCTTGACAGCATGGTGTTGCCAGCACTGCACATTGTTTTCTTTTGAAAAACCATTTCTCGCGTTAGAGCGTTTCACACTATCCGATTCGATATTGGTGTCCGGCGGCTATACAATATCCGAGGGAGTAACATGTATGTACTCGTATGTGTCGGCTCCGATTTCCGATATCGGGCCGGACAATATGAAAGACAGATACATTTTACTTCCTCCGATATCGTATCGGCGTCCGACACCGATATCGGATTAGATAATGTGAAAGCGCTCTTAGGTACCTATAAACTTTCTGTGTACGCGGGGGACTTTACAAACACACGAAAAGGAAACAAGACTCATAATAACAATTTGTGGATCACACAAAATGTTGTTTCATGTAAGGTTTGAACCCAAAACACCACCGCCACCGCTTAATAATAGTAATTATTAGGCCAACCGTGCAGTCAGTACTAAAGTCGGTGAAAAGTCATTAATAGGTTCATGATAATTAAGTGTTTATTTCGTAAAATTAAATAGACCATGTTGTTTACAGACTCGTAATCATCATAGACATGGATCAGTCAGTGCTGAGCCACGTCACCAGATTGGACCTCATGATTGTAAAGAAAATTCTGTACTTTTTACAGGTTAGTGTTTAGTTATGTCTGTGGTAAAACTATGAACTAGTAATGCAATAACTCAATTACCATCTATACTAATATTATAAACGCGAAAGTTTGTAAGTATGGATGGGTGGATGCTTGTTACTCTCTCACGCAAAAACTACTGAACGGATTTGGATGAAACTTTAGAGCAATATAGCTTATACATCAGAATAACACATAGGCTACTATTTACCGCAACAACCGACATATACACGGGCGGAGCCACGGGTAACCACTAGTAACCAATATTATTAATCAGATTGGTACACTTTTAAAAAAATTCTTTCACCAAAGGAAAGCTACATTATCAGCGAGTAAAGTAGGTTACTTTTTAGGTGATTACTAACATACACAGAGTTGCAGGCTCAAGCTAGTATAACTTTACATTCGATTGTACGTTTCGCTTTTCGTTTTACTTATTAATTCATTGTATCGCAGGAATAAATTATGTTTACTCAGTTTACTCCGAATTCCTCCAGACTTGTGTCATAGAAAGTACTAGAATATTTGTAAACTTTCTCAAAGAATAGAATAATGTACAGTGTGTGTGAAAAGAACGTGACCGGCATATTTTAAATTTCGGAATGCAATTTATAAAAATAAATATTAGACTGAATAGAACAATCCTTTGCCTAAAATGCATTGTAAAAAACATAAGTTTTTCTTCCAGTTTTCCTTGTTAAAAATATTATTTTTTACAATGAGTGCCGCGTACGCTTCCCGGTTTGAAGCTGTGTTTCTCTGCACTCATCCGAATGGCCCCAAAATATCCTGCGACTAGGCCGCCCATTATATGAAAAAGTCCAAGGCCTTCGTGAGCAAGTGGGTAATGAGATATTCACAAACAAAAACCGTCGATGACTTACCAGATCGTCTGGTCGATCACTTCGCTCTGGGCAAGAAAAGTTGAAGAAAAAAAAAAACCGACTTCAAAAACTAAAAAGTATAAAATAACTTAATTTGTTTGTGCTACCTATTCATAGGTTTGAAGTCAGTGCCAAGCCAAATGTAACAGTAGGTACCACACTCGCTATATTTCGAGACGAACGTCAACGACGTCACCGACGCTTCGGTTGTTTTGTTCAACGCGAAGAGCAGCTATCCCGCTCAAGGCCACGCGCGGCGAGTGCGGTACCTACTATTACATTTTGGCTTGGCACCGACTTCAAACCTATGAAGGTTTGCACATACATAGGTAGCACTTACAAATTAAGTTATTTTATACTTTTTAGTTTTTGAAGTCGGTTTTTTTAAACGAAGTTTTTTTTTTATTTTTCGCTTTTTAGTCTTTCCCAAGTCTCTCATCATCATTTCATTTAAAATTTAATGATGTCTACAGAATATGAAGGCTTGCTGACAATTGCAGGCGCTCACATAAATTTGAGGGTTTCCTTCGATTTCCTTAGGATCCCATCATCAGTGCTGATATGGTGGCCATAGGACCACATGGGGAGCATACCCTTTCGAATACAAAAATAATTTTCAAAATCGGTCCACAACTGACGGAGTAATCGATGTACATACATAAAAAAAAACCGATGAAATTGAGAACCTCCTCCTTTTGGAAGTCGGTTAAAAAGGGTTTAATCATATCATTTGACATCATCAAAAGGCGTTTCGTTGTAAAGGGCGTGAAATATCCAAGCAATGTAAAGAGAACTCTCCTTTCTGAAACGCATATTGAATAAAGGCTGCATTGGGCGTGCGAAAACAAAGACCATGATTGGGACAAGATATTTTTTTCTGATGAAGTTTCATTTTGGGTAACCGGTTACTCGACTCGAGCTTGGACTACGGCTGACAATAGACTGACGGTACGAATCGTGAAACACCCTTTAAACGTGCATGTTTGGGGATGCTTCTCAAAAAAGGGTTTCGAAAATTTGCACTTGTTTACCGGTACTTTGGATGCAGAGAAGATGACGAAAATTTACAAAAAAGCATTATTGCCGTCGGCTAAGTAGATGTTTCCACACCAAAATGATTTCTGGATTCTGCAAGAGGATAATGATCCTAAACACAGAAGTCGGCTCTGCACCACTTGGAACGCGGAACATGGTATTAACGTATTGGATTGGCCCTCACAGTCCCCTGATGCCAATCCAATTGAAAATGTTTGGGCGTTGATGAAGCTTAAACTAACGGCAAAAGATGTAGTGACCGTCGCTGACCTTACTCGTGAACTGAAGTCCGCGTGGAAGTCTTTACCTCGCAGATATGCCAGCCATTCCACACAATTCGCTGATAAGTCATTCTCGGTGCAAGCTGTTAGACTATGGAACAACTTGCCTGAGGCAGTTAGACAAGCTAAATCTCTGCAAGTTTTCAAGAAGCAAGTCACAGATTACTACTTGACAATGTAAGGGCTTCTGGGGGATTATTGATCATTGATGGTATGTGGTACGCAATATGTGTATTTATGACATTTATGTGTATATTTATATATGTATGTATTTAACCATGTTTGTATGTATATATTGTATTCATATGTATTGGTGTGTTTGCTGTAGATACATGTATTAAGTTTATATATATTAATTATTACTTAGATTATTTTAAACTTAGATACACCTTAGACTACCCAAAATCAAATTACACAATATCCGTACAAAGGTTGTCTGGAAGAGATCGCCGTGAGCCATAAGACCGCCTATTGTTATACCAAATGTAGCTTTTCATGTATCTGTAAATTTTTATACTTTTGTGGTGTTCAATAAAGTTGTATAAATAAATAAATAAAAAAATTGGCGGAAAGTATGCCGCGAAGATGCCAAGCGATTATGGACAATAATGGAGATTGGACGCCTTATTAATATAAAGCATCAAACAGCAATAAAAGACTTAATTGACTACAATTTATCGTTTAATATTTCTAAGATTTTCAATAAATTTTGCCGGTCACACTCTTTTCACACATAGTGTACATCTAACTCCTAGAAAATTGTTTCTGGAAAATTTCAGGAATGTTCAAAGTTTCGTTTAGTTACACACAGTACAACATATTTCAAATTAAGGCGACTGTGAGAAAAAAAACTCATAAAGCATAGTAACTATTTTTACCGCCTCCAGTGTGTATTACTGGAATAAAAAGTGTACAATCAAGATCAATAAACAATTTGGCGTCAATGGGCCGGCTCGACCGGAGTGATACCACGGCCTCACAGAAAACCGATGTGAAAGTAGTGCTTGCGCTGTGTTTCGCCGAGTGAGTGAGGATACCGGAGGCCCATACCAAAATCCCTCCCTCTATCCCCCCACCCATCACCCAAAGGCCGGCAACGCACTTGTGACGCCTCTAGTGTTGCAGGTGTCCATGGGCGGCGGTAATCACTTACCATCAGGCGACACGTCAGCTCGTTTGTCCGCCTATTACATAAAAAAATTAAAATATTTGTCATAAATACGATCAGTGTAACGTGGTAGATATATATTAGACGGTATCATTTATAAATAATCGATTGTACGCAAGTTGATTAGTCGAGTTGGTAGGTACACCACTATTTGCGTGTACCTTATTTAATTGCTGTCGGTATATGGAGATTTGGTCGTTTTCGTGCTACAAACTTAAACCACAAACTGCTTTAAAAACTACCGAACTGCCGTCGTTGTGCTGAGCTTGGTGCAACTGTTAATTGTGAAATTGTTAATAGTTTACCTATACGTGACCCGAATATATTTCGGATCCACCCTACGGGTTAGCATCCACCCTACGGGTTAGCATCCACCCTACGGGTTAGCATCCACCCTACGGGTTCGCATCCAACCCTACGGGTTCACGTCCACGTTACGGGTTCAAGTCCCCTACGGATTCGAAACCATCCACGGGTTACCAGTTCACCCCACGGGTACGAAGCCACCTTACGGCCAGCGGCCAGTCTGCGGCCAGAGCGTCGGGTGACTCCACTGTGCCGCGTCACCGACGAAGGGGCTACCACAGGCACGTCCTAAACCGTGTGCGACCCCGATTCATCAAAACCCTGAGACGAAATACCCGCGACCCTGACTTTAAGCTACCGGAGCATTTCTTTCTTTCATTAAAATATATTAAGTGTTACAATCATTATCTTTTATTTACAAACCCCACGTAGAAAGGTTACATCAGATAACATTCAAAGGAAAAAACCGATTCTAAAAACGTTTAGTTTATATTTTATGGTGATTTAGAAGAACTAAACCTCTCTTCCATGTCTGTATACATCTTCTTTAATCTTCCAGGAGTGCATGTTAACAAAGATCGCTGGCATCCACTTCATGAATGCACCAAACTTCGTGGAAAAATTGATGATGCTGCTGAAACCATTTTTGACGAAGAATCTTTTTGAAATGTTCTATATCCATCAAACGGGATCAACTACACTCTACGACACAATACCCCGGGAGGCCCTCCCGAAAGAAGAGGGCGGAAAATATAAAGACCACATCACTTTAAGAGGTAAGATAATAATATAAGAAATGAATATTGATTGGACAAGACACTATTATTGTATCATTCATTACATTATATATGTAGAAAGACACAACACACAAATTTTAACAAAAAAAAAACGACTTTAATCCGGACCAAATTAAAATGGGAGCACACAGGAAGCACTAGCTTCCAAAAAAAAAAGAATTATTAAAATCGGTTCACCCAGTCGAAGATTAACAGGTAACAAACATAAAAAAAAAACAGTCGAAATGAGAATCTCCTTCTCCTCCTTTTTTTGAAGTTGGTTAAAAATTACAACCATCACCAAGAAAGCAACAATTCATTGAATAAATTTAATAACCCCAATGATACAGAAGCATCTCAATAGGCCGTCATAGTGTGGGCCGCAATGCTAAATAGTGGTGGACTATTTACACACTAGCTACTTTCAAAATGATAATGCCAGCATAGCTGATGTACCTACATCAGCTATGCTGCAGGGCTTGATATTAAGTTAGATATAATAGGAAATGATTTAATTTATTCGCACTGGATTTCACCTAAAATAAATTTGTTGGAACCAATTCCAGCAGAACTAAGTATTTGAAAATCGTAAACAGAATCATTATCGATGCTGTCCACATAAAATGAAAATTTTAAATTCTTATTTTAATGTATTATTGCCCTTTCTAACCTTTTAAGTGTTCTCTGATAAAGATTGAAAATATTGTAAAAATGTAAGAGATAGACGGAGTAATTAGGAAAAGGGCAACACGACAATGACGACATATCAATGAAACTAATATTACACACTTCTAACAGACGAGATCATCCAACGCCTTCGGGCCAATGCGGCATTCATCCAGTCAGACAACAAGCGCCGTGTCAACGAGTCTCTTCGGCCAGGACCTTGCCCTGTGGCGGAAGAGTTTGGGATGCAGGGGAGCTTCAAGAAGCTTGATATTGACTAAGAGCTAGTATAAGAGGTGTTGGATTAATAACAGGGAATAAATATACTATTTATAAAATCCCACGTTTTTTTTATTTTTAACATCTGATTTGAAACAGACTTGTATAACGAATAGATAGATAGAGATTTTTAAACGATTTCAAAAAAGGAGGAGGTTCTCAATTCGACTATTTTTTTTCTGAATTGGTTTAATCAATGCCCGATATTAGTGTTGATCTCAGAACAGAGGAAAATACATTAGAAGTGCGATCGAATGTAAATCCGAAGGAATCGTTTGACGCCAAGACGCGCACATTCACGATTAATAATCTATTCTAATTCGTCCAACGAGTTTAATAAATATAAATTTTAAAAACTCCTAGGTTATATACCTATATACAAATACTAAATATATCTTTTGTATGAGGTAGCGTTTCACTTGCATATTTGTGTTCTGCAAGAGGCTCTTCAAGAAACCTTAGTGTCTGTACAGTGGCATGGATCGCTGACATCCTATTTCTAAATCGCTAATATAATGTTACAGGATATGTATATGTAGCATATGTAGCATTACAAACGTAAATATTACGTAAAATTTTTGACTTTAGTGATAACCGTAATTTTCGTATGGATATACTAGTACAAGAGCCGGTATAGCTGGAGTTACACCCAAACTCAAACTCAAAAATACTTTATTCATATAGGCACTTATTTTACAGGCACTTATGAATAGTCAATATTTAATATTAAACAATCGAGTGATTCTAGTCGCCAGTTCCAAGTGCAGCCTACCCTTCATGGAGAAGAATCTGGCAAGAAACTCCATTGTTGCTCCTTTTAAAAAATAATAATACGGTTTACAATATTTTTTTCACTAAGAGACTTGAATGAGAACGAAGTCGACCAAAGAAAACAAAATAAAAGGTTTGGAGTCATTGCTGCACAGCCATGAGCTAACCAATCATGCGCCGTTCTTACTGATAGCTGCAAGATTTAAACATTGTTATATTGTGACATTGTATTGTTATATTGTGAGGTCCACTTATGGAAAATAAAATCCAAATAGCACTTTCAATCACAGTCAAATTTAAAAAGATTGTTATAAGTAACGATTCCAACCTCGTATAAATGCCTCATTTGTTTAAATCTTAATAATTACTAGGCATACAATAAAATATATTATAAACTTATAATTCAATTGGTGATTTTATAAACAAGTAAATAGTTGATTCATATTAATATCTTGGCGCCTTCCGCTTGTCAGCTTCCGGCGCGACTTATATTTCATATCAAATCTTTAATGTTACACAATCCTGTATTATCAAATAATAATTGTATGCTAATAATCATTAAAATATTTATGGTAAACAATATTTGATATTATCTACTAAATATGTGAATTTAGTATTGAATTGGGTCAAGCCTGTCAAATACTATAAAAATACCTTGTTCGAGTAATTTCACGCATTCATATCCCGAACGTTCTACTTGGTGCTAATCGACCGTTACAAGATATAATATGTCCAAATATAAAATAATCAATAAATGTCACAAATGTAAAATAGAGTAAGACGCATGGATCAGGCATCGACCTATTCAACCATAGTTGAGCTGCGTACTCAGGCCGCACGGCAAATCATCAGGTCAATATCAAAGAAATTAATAATCAATAATAATCATAGTCGACAAGGTGCTCATACAATAACAAGTGCGTATTTAATAAATGGGGAAACATTGTTAGATAAGTACCAAAGTACCATCATGTATTCATTTACATTATACAAGTATGTGTGTATGTTTTCATTTATAAGTTGCAACTAAAACAATCAACAATTTGTATTTAAGAAAAAAAAGAAAGATGAAAATTAAGTAGAATTGATACAAGAAACAGATAAAATAAGGGAAAATTTAAACAAGAACAAACTAATTAAGAGAAAAAGGAAATTATTAAAGAGAATTATACAGAAAATAGTCACAAACAAAATCTTAACTTACACCCATCTGATAACCAAATCAAACTTTATTTAAGCTAATGCATAGCTTTTAACGCGGGCTAGCCGGACGGATCGAGATAAGCTGCTCCAAACGACGAATCAACGAATCTGTCGCGCGGCGAATTAAAGCTATGCATTAGCTTAAAAAAAGTTTGATCTGGTTATCAGATGGGCGTAAATCGACTTCACCGGCTCTTAGACTATATAACATTTATTAGCATAGAAATAGATCAGAACTGGTTTAGTTCTCTAATTTTTGGTGAAATGAAGAAATTCCTGAAGTTTTAAATTTTATACATACGAGTAGAAGGTAATGCTACGGCTATGGATTAATTTGCAAGATATATACCAAAAGAAAGATGAATTTTTTCATTTTCACGTTCTAAACATATATTATCTATACAAATAAATAAAATTTTAGTGTTTGTTTGAAATATTAAAATAACCGCTTTTTACTAAATTCATATGAATGTTTACACGGTACATTTACCAAAATATTTTTTTACAATTTTTGTCTGTCTGTCTGTCTATCGGTTTGTCTGTCTGTCTGTTTGTTCCGGCTAATATCTTTAACGGCAGGATCGATTTTGACGGGAATTTAACTGGTAGATAGCTGATGTACTAAAGAGTAACTTAGGCTACTTTTTTAGACAAGCTTTGTCCCGCGGCGCTACCCGCGGTTGTAAAGGTACAACAATAACCGCGGATAGCACCGCGGGACTCAGCCAGTGTTTAATATACACACATCAAAAGTGTCTAGGGATCAAGCATTTTTATGCGGATTTCTTGAGATTGAGATGTGGCTTTGTAATAAATTTATGATTTTATAAATTTATATGGATCCTTTTTGGTGCATTTCATAATTTGAATCAGGAACTGTCAATCAAATTCGAGTAAAAGATGAAAATCAGCTGTCAATATTTTCCCTATAAAAACATACAACGCATTGAAGACATTATTAGTGCTACTGTTTCCCTACTACTGATTAAAACCAACGTTATTATGGAGCGGCGACGTCATTTAAGCAGGGAAGAAATGCTCAGAGCCGTGGGAATGATAGAAGCTGGTTCCCGGCAACGTACTGTGGCTTTAGCTCTGAATACAAGTCAGAGTGTTATCAGTCGACTTTGGACACGTTACCGAAGCACTGGTACCGTGGCTGAGCGCCATGGAGGACGGTATCGGTGCACCACACGGAGACAAGACCGATACATTCAAATCTTAACTCGAAGAGCTCCAACAATAACCGCCATGATGTTAGCCGTGAGGCTTCGTCACTCTTCAGGGAACTTAATTAGCGACCAAACAGTCAGAAACCGCTTGCATGAAGTGAACCTTCATTCCCGAAGACCGCTATGGGTACCACCTATAGCAATGCACAATCGTAGGATTCGATATCAATGGGCTCTTGAACACAGAAATTGGGCAGAAGAACAATGGCGTTTCGTGTGCTTTTCTGATGAGTCTCGTTTTGGTATGAGACCGGATACAAGACGTATACGACACTGGAGAACCCCTGGACGCCAACAGCGATTAAAATCCTGCCAGGAAGTCCATCCTTATAGTGGTGGAACCATCATGGTATGGGCGGGTATTTCGATCGGCGGAAGAACTGAGTTGATTTGGATCAGAGGCAACCTCAACGCTCAAATTTATGCTGAGACGATTGTATCAGACGTCATCGTTCCTCTACAAGTGCAAATCGGTCCCTTATTTCAGTTAATGCATGATAATGCACGACCGCACACCGCAAGAGTTGTAAGACAGACTCTCGCCGCAGCTAACATCAATGTCCTGCCCTGGCCTGCTCAGTCGCCAGACTTGAACCCGATTGAGCATGCATGGGATATGCTACAGAGAAGAGCTCTGCTGAATATGGAGGGTATCCAGTCGCAAGAAGACCTTTTTTTGTTGTTGCAACGAACATGGGCGGCCATTCCACAGCGTGATTTGGATGAACTCATTTTGAGTATGCCAAACCGATGTTCTTGTGTTGTTAGTGTTCGCGGTAGAAACACGGATTATTAATTGTTAAGTTACCTAATAAAATTTTAAAGAAAACTGTTATTTCAGTCTTTTTTTCGAACTTTAATGTTAGTGGTTCAAATGTCAAAAATCCCTTTATTAGGAAAATGGCAAATTTCTTTATTAATGCAAAGGTGACTTGGTTTATCGTTACTGTGACAAACGAAAACACTTTATTTGATGAATCCTTAAAGAAAATTTTAATTAATATCAATCAGGAGAAAAGTTATTGCAAAAATATATGTTGATCCCTAGACACTTTTGATGTGTGTATTTTTTCAAACAAACGTTCTCGATAGCAATCGTGTTAACTTTAATAAACTTAATTATAAATGTCAGGAAGATTAAATGTTGCATCGGTGCATTCAATATAAAGAGGAAAGAAAACCATCTTCTCAGCAACTTACCTACACATATGCCTGTTTAGAACTTACCATCATTTTGCTCGCATAGGAAATCACTAGATACTAAATACCTAGATAACAATATTGATAAACTATATTTTTATACTTTTCAATAGAGAACAGTTGTCTCGGACTTGTCCTTAAGTCCAAAATAACGACAATGTACTGAATAAAAAACATTTTTAGCGAAAATTGTACACTTTTATTGACGTGAAATTGTGGTATGAACAAATTGCGTCTATTTTTCCAAACAATTGAAATCCTGGGATGTTTTAAAGTAGAATAAACAGAAGTCTCTTTGATAGGCATGTTTAGGTTATATTCAAGCAATTGTTGTACATCTACTTAAGTGCTTATTATATGAACATTATGCACATTTTTCTGATTCAACATTCATTTACTTTTCGTCCATATTATTTAGCTTCATACTTAGCCACAATTACACATCATCATGGTTTACGCGACAGTGAATTTGAATAAAAAATATGATTGTTATACATAACAATAGTTATTAAATTCTATAGCGGATGTTAAAATTATCACCTTTCAATGGATAATTTTCTTGTTTATTTAGTATATAACGCGAGGTGACAGAATCGTTGTCATATTAGCTCTACGCTAGCTTTGAACAAACATGAAAGCATTTGGTGTTATTTTGTTCGTAATGGCCATGATCGCTTCTGCTATGGTAAGTGGTTCTTGATTTGTTTATTTATTGACTAAAACATGACAACAAACTTCTTAATATTAAATTCCTGAACCTTAACTGGGTTTTACGATTCGATCGTTTTACTACATGTTGACATAGAAAACACTAACTACTAACAAAACCATTTATTATTGTAATTCAAGTGTTAAAATCTTTATATATATAACTAGCTGACCCGGCGAACTTCGTACCGCCATACATATCTGTCTCAGCTTCCCACAGGCAGTGTACAGTCGCGGACAAAAAAAAACACCTTTCCCGTTATCTTTTATTTTTTTTCTTTCTAGCAAAAAAAGAATGAATGAAATCGGACTACTCGTTAATGAATTACAATTAATTACACATTTTGACTTTCATCTTCAATCACAAGGAAACCGTCCGGAATTTCGGAATAAAAAGTATCCTATGTCCTACCTCGGAGTATGAACTCAAATCATGCCAAGTTTCTTTTGAATCCATTCAGTAGTTTCGGCGTGATGCGCGGCCAAGATACAGACAGACAGACAGACAGACAAAAATGAAAAAAAAAAATAGTTTTCGTTTCAGTATCGATAACAGAGTGCCCTCCAAAAAAATTTTCAAAATATCTTCAATGTACAGAATTTGACCTGTTACATTTTTATTATAAGTATAGATAGATTCTTGTGTGAGTGTGTATGTCACTGAACTTCTTCTTTGTTTAACGATATCGCCACTAAAATGATGTAATGAGTGTCATACAGGGTGGAAGACGCTGGCTGCTGTAACACAGTTAACACTAGAATAGCAGTGAACGACAACCTCTTTTTCCTTATATTTATCAAAAAAAATACACTAAAATATGTATAGCTCGCTATTTTCTAACTTGAATTAAAATAACACAATTAGACCAGAAATTTAATACTTTGAGATAATGAGTCTTAAATAGATTAATACTAAATATTAGCGGTGCAGAGTTGTCACTGCCGTTTGCCACGTGATCAACCAGAATACTTCAATTTCTTTAACTTAGTTTTTATCAAGTCTTCCATCAATTTTCTAAATTCTTTGCTTAAAAAAAACATATTCTGATTATATTTTTTATCACGAAATCAAAGGCCTTTGTAAAATCCAAACGTTAATTTTTATTTTACGTGAATTACTTGATGTAATTGATGATTTCAGAGCGGTTTGAGTCCTGGACCGCAGCTGGCCGGGTGTCGTGGTGGTGGTGGTGGTGGACCTCCACCACCACCACCTCCTGCTGATACCACTACTACTGCTGCTAGTAAGTGATTATATACCTTCAGACATAAACATTTATTTATTTTATATATGCCAAGGTGACTCTACTCTGCCTGATGGAAAGCATAAGCAGAAGCCAAGAGTAGTGGTCACCATACTCATTGCGAATGCAGATAATACAACAATGTAATCATTGGGCCTCCGGTCTCGCACTCACCAATGAAAAACAATAGCACGAATGCTGTTATTTGTAGGCTGTCACCACACGCATAACAATATAATATACATAATAATTATGAAAAACTTTGATTATAATTAATTCTTTTGTTTCAGCCACAGCTGCCGGGTAGATGACGGGCACAGGAAACTTATCAGGCAACCACAATGGAACCTTGAAATAACAATAAATTTGCATCAAAAATATATTTTATCATTTTTTTCCTCAGTCCAAACTTCAGACACACTTTTTATTATTATTTATTTATTATTATTATTTATTATTAAATAAAATAAATTATATTTATTCCATACGCAATGTACAAGATTTGTGTGCGTTTCTTATGTAAACTTAACACGTACTTGATTATACTTTCAAGGAAGTTGTATAATTTATAATAATATATTACTATCAAATTACAATTCAAAAACTCATTGTTAAGTAAGATCAACATTCAAATTAGTGATCAGCCTGATCTAGATAAGACCTGTGTTTGGCTTTTTAAAAACAATATTTTACTGGGATGCCTCGACACGAATCAAACGAGTCCAAACTCGATGATGTTGCGACGTTTCTTTACAGAGTTCCTATGGCCACCTTCCAGCTCCAGCATCAGATCAGCTCGATGGCATTATAATATTGTATTGTCACGCTGTATACATATGCTTGCAAAATTTCAGCAAAATCGGTTGAGGATATCTGCTTCAAGTTGAGTTGCAAGATTCCACCCGAACATACAAGCATACATACATACATTGCAAGTTAATAAAAAGCTTGTAAAAAAGTTAACACATTTTTTGTACAAGCTTCATGAACTAGCTTTGGAGCCGCTACACTTCAAACTGAGGGGTGTTTTTAGCAAAATAATATTTGAAGAAAAATGATTATTTACGAGAGAGAGGGAGTTGTTCCTCCAAATAAACAGAGTCGTTTAAAATGTCAGATCAATCATAACATACAGTGAGTTTGACGCCCGACTTAACCTGCGATTTATGTCGATCCACAACTAAAGGATAATTATTTCCTTGTACGTGCCGAGATTAAAAATGAGATTACTGTTCTTAACATCTTTTTGTAAATGATTATTCAAAGACTTGACATGACTGATAGTTTTTTTTAATATGGCGAGATAATAGTTTCCTTACCTAAGTACTTTGATAAAATGGTGGAACTACTTACAATTACTGAATTGTAAGTAGTGGAAGAGCACTTCCAAGAACAATTTTGTCTATTTGAATTCGTTTTCAACACAAGGTTGATGTGGTCTCGGGTTCGATTCCCGGTTCGGATCGAATTTTCGTATGATTTGCCAATGTTTGTTTGGAGTTTGTATATTTTCTTTGTTATAGTAATATGTATGTTTAAAAAAATATTTTATCTATCAATCTAGCTTTCATAGTTTAAGTTCTGCTTAGTGTGAATCTAGATGTATTTGCGTGTCAGTTATCTGAAATATTTATTTTTATACTAGCTTTTTTACTTCTGATACCTCCAAGAATATGTCTACCTACTAAGTTTCATGATGATCGGTTTTCGAGTGAAAGCGTAACAAACAAACTTACTTTCACCTTTATAATAGTAGTGTGATAGTGTGACTTATTTACAAGCATTTAACGTTACCTCTTTACCGTTACCTAAAAACATACAAAAAGATCTAATGAATAACAGTAAAACTCGATGTAATGATTTTAACGGTAATTTATCATTTAAACTCGAATTCAAAATAATTTTTATAGGCCAGTTTCACCAGTTCCAGATAGTTTTCCACCATATAATACTAATTAACAGATAAAGGTTGCCGATATACGAGTAGGTATGTATCTATATATACTTATAATAAAAATGTAACAGGTCCAATTCTGTACATTAAATAATAGGTCTTTACCTATGAAATTGCCGTTTTGTATGCAATAAGTGAAAGTACTTATTTTTTCAAACTTTTTTATTTCTGTTATTCGAAGTAATCACCCATGCAATCGACGCATCTTTGCCAACGCATTGGCAGTTTATTGTGCCCTTCTTGTAAAAATCAGCTGGACGGGAGGCAACAAACTCTTCAAAGGCATTTTGTACTGTCTCTCGGGAATTGAATTTTTTACCCACTAAAATGTTGTCTAAATTTTGGAAAAAGTAATAGTCGGTAGGTGCAAGGTCTGGTGAGTATGGCGGATGAGGGAGAGCTTCCAACCCCAGCTCTTGCAGCTGCTTCACGACAACGCGCGACCCCATACTGCGCAACAGACAGTCTCCAAACTGAAATGTTGTCTAAATTTTGGAAAAAGTAAGAGTCGGAAGTTGCAAGGTCTGGTGAGTATGGCGGATGAGGGAGAGCTTCCAACCCCAGCTCTTGCAGCTGCTTCACGACAACGCGCGACCCCGTACTGCGCAACAGACAGTCTCCAAACTGAAATGTTGTCTAAATTTTGGAAAAAGTAAGAGTCGGAAGTTGCAAGGTCTGGTGAGTATGGCGGATGAGGGAGAGCTTCCAACCCCAGCTCTTGCAGCTGCTTCACGACAACGCGCGACCACATACTGCGCAACAGACAGTCTCCAAACTGCAAGAGCTGGGGTTGGAAGCTCTCCCTCATCCGCCATACTCACCAGACCTTGCACCTACCGACTATTACTTTTTCCAAAATTTAGACAACTTTATAGTGGGTAAAAAATTCAATTCCCGAGAGGCAGTATAAAATGCCTTTGAAGAGTTTGTTGCCTCCCGTCCAGCTGATTTTTACAAGAAGGGCATCAATAAACTGCCAATTCGTTGGCAAAGATGCGTCGATTGCATGGGTGATTACTTCGAATAACAGAAATAAAAAAGTTTGAAGAAATAAGTGCTTTCACTTATTGCATACAAAACGGCAATTTCATAGGTAAAGACCTATTATATTTTGAATTTTTTTTGGAGGGGTCTCTATGATCGATACTGAAGCCAAAACTGTAATTTTTTTCATTTATGTCTGGCTGTCTGTGGCATGATTTGAGGTTATACTACGAGGTATGACATGGGATACTTTTTATCCCGAAATTCAGCACCGTTTCCTGAAGAGAGGGGATGAAAGTCAAAATATGTACGTAGTTGTAATTCAACAACACATAGTCCGGTTTCTTTCATTCTTTTTTTGCTAGAAAGAAAAAAAAAGATAACGGGAAAAGTGTTTTTATTGTCGGCGACTGTACACTGCCTGTGGGAAGCTGAGACAGATATGTAAATATGGCGGTACGAAATTCGCCGGGTCAGCTAGTATGACATAAAATGTTTATTCAAGACTTATGAAACTGAAATCTGTTTAAGTTCAGATTAGTCTGTCAGGGTCTTTATCAGCAAGTGATGTGAGTGAAAGAGAAAAATAAAGAAGAAAAATAATTGATTCGGACATTCATAGGACAACACATGGTTACCATACAATATAAAAGAGTGGGCTCCAAGCACTTATAATGCCCTGTGCAATGCGTGAAAAAATGCCTATCTTAGCACCTAGGGACTGCAGCGCTGATACTAGTAAATCAAACGATCTTTTCTATTAGTTTCATAAATGTTTAGGCAATAATTATTAAGCTATTGCATAGCTTTTATCGCGGACTTTGAGGCCTTTGAGCGCGGCGACCGAATCAGGAAATTCCGTAACGTAATGAAAATAAAACCTGACACCCGAAGCTCGCACGGATCGAGACGAGCTGCTCCGAAATCTCCGAAACAGTCTGGGTTTGCGCAAGTATACTTGAACGTGTATGTCCGGCTTAAGCAACTGTTTGTGAGAAAGTATATAGGTGTATAGGTATCTATCATAACTTTATAATGCCACACTCACCGCATGTGCGCCCCGTAAGTATACATGCTCAAAGAAAAAAAATACTGTGAATAAAACAACTCATTCAATGACGAAGACATTTATTAGGCATAGTTTAAACCTTTTATAATAATGCTGTGTAACGAAACCATATCGCCACTTAAAAAAGTGATCAACGCCATCTAGTGACGATGTTGGTACTATTTTAATAGTTTAATATTTTTCATTTACAATATTATACGAGTACATACTGCATAAATAAAAAATAAATAAATAATTATAATTGCATAAGTTGATGAAAAATAGCTTTACCGCGGCAGTCCTCGAGTGCCACACGTCTTTTGTTTTTTAAATTATATTCTTAAATAAGGTCTCCATGGCATTGAACAATGCTGGACTCGGTAACGTAACCTAACATTTGATACCTCGTATTATTTATTCCTTACTATTGGGAATTTGAACTTAATTGATGGTAAATTTTTACTTCGAAATCTGAGGTTCCTATACTCTGGAACGTTCTCTAGAGAAATCTTCAACACAATTGAAATAAACTCACGCGCTTATTATATCTACATTTTTATTTACAAACACTGAATGAACTATTTTTAAACATTCATACAGGTGTGACCAGATCAGAGCGGAGCGGATTTTAGAAGATTTCAACTTTATAATCCAGTTTGCGAGTAAAGGCACTTTGACCTGAGAAAATGATATTGCATGATAGTTAATGATAAGCGTTAAAAAGGAAATTATTATTACTGAAATTCTACACATGCTACTTAGATTTCGAGAGAGATTTGGAGAAAAACTGCATCTTATAGAAGACCTTATTAAGACAGAACTTTTTTTTTTTAATATTTTTTCGGACATCTGACACACAACGCCGTCTAGTCCCAAGCTAAGCAGAGCTTGTGTTATGGCTAGACAACTGATATAAATACATAAATACTTTTTTTTTGTAAATATATACATATTATACATAGAAAACACCCAAACTCCGACACAAACATTTGCAAATCATACAAATATTTGGTCCGACCCGGGAATGGAACCCGAGACCTCAAGCGCAGCAGTCGCTTACGCTACCACTTGCGCCACCGAGGCAGTCTGTTACCGAAGTTCTTTTTTTGCTATCAGACAGAACCATCAGAGTTCTAATCAGAGAGGAGCTGAGTTGTATGACACCTGGCAACTGATACTAGCAGTTTTATAATGATCAACTTACTCTAAAGTTATTGTTCAAATTAAGTTTTAAAATAGCTGATAAAAATAAAAAAAATGAAAGGATTATACACTTCGTTCTGCCTGTTTTTTTGGTGCAATGTAATGTCGTTTTAGATGAAACCCGTGTTAAAATAATAGTGCAAGTTTGCGATGTATAAACAGGATTGACACTACAGTAACTCAAATATCAATCCTGTGTTTTAAAACTAATATTTTGTATTGTTACAAAAACAGTATTAACTAGCGATCTATGAAGTGCTTAAACACCATTAAAAATATGTTTTGTTTTCTTATATGTTTTCGCCCCGCACTAATATAATCTTGCCTTTATAAATACTATCCAATGGTTCCCATATCATATACAGTTCTCATGAGTGAAAGATTATAATTATTTTAACGCCTAAAATTTCTTACAGAAGTAAAAGAAACAGTGCTAGGCGTTTGGAATTTGTAAAATGAAGATTTACATAATTCGAGTACTGTTAGTCTTTCTAATTGATATTAGTATCGCGGTTGGTATTTTAAGTATTCAAGAGTGACATAGTAGTTATAATAAAGTGTGGAAGTGTTAATTATAGTGTTATACATTTAGGCTGAGTGTAATAGGGCAAATGAGCTGACATGTCACCCGATAGCAAACTTAATATCCATTTATTACAGAGATCAAGCTAAATTCTGAAACTAACTCCAGTTTCATGGTATCTTAATCTGCTATTAAAAGTAAATTACACGATATCAAGTTTTGGGTGTTATAAGAAACTAATGGCGATACTATCTCTTTCCAGAAAAGCAGAGGAATACGATTGGATGTCAGGACGAGTCCTTTCCCTCCTCTCAATGACCCGTGCCCCTTCGGTGCAGGTCGAATGCGAGTAATAATTTGATGATGTTTGTTTGTGTTAAGCTTTTTTCAATGCAACACGCACACCATGGCGGCCTAGTGATGCTTCTGCGTCATTGGGCATCCGGTCTCGCACTCACCAACGAAAAACAAGCTGTTTGTGTTTTTGATTCTTCAACAGTATCGAACATCCCTCTCCATAGGACACTTGGACCCACGCTGGCCAGACAGTTGGTATGTTTTTTTTTTTTTTTTTTTTTATGTTTGGCCCGCCAAAATGACTCTACTCTGCCTGATGGAAAACATAAGCAGAATCCAAGAGTGGTGGTCACCATACTCATTGCGAATGCAGACAATGCAGTATGGCGACCCACACTATGGCGGCCTAGTGATGCTGCTGCATCTTTTAGTCTAGTCAACAAGTATGGAACTTGTTGACTAGACTAATTGGGCCTCCGGTTTCGCACTCACCAACGAAACACGACAGCACTGCTGCTGTCATTTTACGTTGATTTTCTGTGCGAGGGTAGTACCGCCCCGGTCGAGCCGGCCCGTTCGTGCTGAAATCAGCGTGGCTCTACTACCTACCTGTTTTAAGTTTTCTTTCTCTTTGCACCGATTTTTTCCTATCACCACACGGAAAGACGATACAAAGTTGACTGTAAAAGGCCTACTTTGTGAAAACTATCGAATAGTTTTCACAAAGTAGGCCTTTTAGAACGATAACTTTTTATTAACGATTTCTAGATTTGGTTTTTGCTGAACGCAGTAATCACAATTGTCTCTTATATGGGCGTAGCCAGCCATGGGCTCAGGGTGGGGCAGAGGTATAAAACAATATGAACTTGCAAACTACTTAGTCTTGTCATAAATATTGTTATAAAGAAAAACAACTTTTTTTATTGTACGTAACATTTATTACTACATATTACGGTGTGTGAGTTTAATACATTAATATAAAACCATAAAAAATATATAAAGCTTATTAGAAGTGGTCTCCATTGGCTGTAATACAGTCCTTTAAACGTTGAAGCCGGTTATCAATGCAGTGCAGCACGCACTCTTTCTATGGGAAAATTCTTCACTGCCAATCGTATGGATTGTTTTAGGGATACCAAATTGTCATGGCGTTTAGAGCAAGCCTTATTATCAAAAAAATCTAAATCCAGTGGATTAAGACCAGGACTAAATGACGGCCAGTCTTAAGCTCTGATGATCAAGATTGGCCGGCCCGGCACCGAGTCTTGCTGAAAGGACCATTATTGGCTATTGAACATGGTGTTGTTAAAGGGCTTTTCTACCTTCTCAAGAATGGTACCTTGATGCACTGGTGCCGATGTTTTGATACCGTTTTCACAAAAATATAGCTCAGTCTTTCCTTCATAGCTAAGCTAGTACTCTGTTGACTAATTGGGTAGCTAATTTAGAGCTTTCAGCATAAATACGATCATTTTGTTTGTTGAAATATTGCTCAATTGCAAAAAAAAAATCTCATCCGCAAACAAAATTTTTATGTGACCTCCCTTTGCGTACCGGTTAAGTAGTTCTTTTGATTTTACCACCCTCATCTTTTTTAAATTATCAGTTAAGAAATGACCAGTGCGTCTCTTATAGGCTGCAAGCCCAGGGTCTTCTTTTAAAATACGTGACATGGTTATAAGTGCTATCTTCATCTCTCGAGATAAAGTCTTTTGCTTTTGGACAGGATTCCTTCGAATTCTTTCCCTTACTGCTTTGGTCGCCTTTTTCGTACGAACACTATATGGACGGCTAGATCGTTTTCTGACACAAACAGAGGATGTTTCATTGTACCTATCAATAGCCCGGTACACAAAAATTTGACTAATATCAAGCGTATGGAGGATTTTAAAAATTGTATTTGGCTCCATACCTACTTTATGTAATGCAATCACAGCGATTCGGTTCTCTTTATCACCTCACTCCATTTTAATATCAAAAAATATTTTTCAATAAATTGACGCGAAAATAAGAAAACACAATGAACAATCGTATAAAAATGACAGATCCCAAAAGAGAACAATTCAAAAGTAATATAATGTTTATTCTTAATTGTAACAGTATTTATGGCCAGACTAAGTATACCCGCGGTGTTACCCCTGCCGATACGGTTGCGGCCTATAGGCCCATCGTGTTGCTGGACGAGGCGGGAAAATTGTTTGAGAAGAGAAGAGCATTCGTATTGCCAACGCATTCAATAGTCTGCCATTTAGCTGCATCAGGGAAGCACTCCACTACCAGGGCGTGCCAAAGTACCTGAGGTGGCTAGTGGCAGACTATTTAGAGGAGCGTATCGTCATTTACGAGGACCGACATGGCGACCCATGATGGTCACGGCCCGGGGGGCAAACTTCCAAGAGGCGGCGCGCCTGGCCACCAGGGGATGGTGGTTAGGCGCATTGAGGCGCTCAGCTTACGGATGGCCCTGGATAGGACGGAGGCCCTATTGTTCCATGGTCCGTCCCCCGGCACCTACATCGTGGACAACTCGGTCCTCGTACTGGTTAGGGTCCAGATGAAGCCTGATCCTCGAAGGTAGGCGGTGGCTCTTCGACGAGCACTTTAGACAGCTTGCTCTGAAGCTGGTCGACGCTGTCTTTGCCCTTGGGCGACTTTTGCCCAATTTCGGTGAAGCCAGCGTCGCGACAAGACGGCTCTACACGGAGGTTGTCCTGTCGATGGCGCTGTATGGTGCACCGCTGACCGCCCAGAAAAGGGCGTGCCTCTGGTGTTGCCAGAAGATATTGGCGGTCAGAGGCATATGTATCGACCGAGGCGGTGTGCACCTTGGCCGGAACTTCCCCGTGGGATTTGAAGGCAGAAGTGTTTGTTTGAGTTTATCGCCGGACGACTGACATCCCGGCGAAGAACGGCTTTCGCCCTTCACCCGAAGAGATACGCGAGAGGCCTGAAGCCGGTCGTCGAGCCACCATGGTCGTCCCAGCTGTAGACTCCACGCACTGACTTTCCGCCGTGGAGGCTCTCCAGCCGGTCATCCTCGAGTTGGCAGAGCGCTAGCACGGGACCCTTTTTTTCCGACTGACGCAGGTCCTTTCCGGGCACAGTTGCTTCGGGAAGTACCTACACTCAGTCGCTACAAGGGAATTGAGTCCCGCCTGTCACCACTGCGATTGCAGTGAGGACTCGGCTCAGCACACGCTGGCGGTTTGCCCCGCCTGGGCCTCACTGCAGTCTTCAGTGGAGATCTCTCGCTACCGGCCGTCATACGCTCCATGGCCGGTAGCGACAGCTGTTTTACCGCGGTCACAACCTTCTGCGAAGACGTATTCTCGCAGAAGGTGGCGGTATGCGTGTACCGTACGCCACCTAATTAGAGAGTCAATCTGCAGACGGTGCCCGCGTCAGTGTGGGCAGGCGCTGGGAGGTGTTCGGATGTGTTTATAACAGCAGTTCTCGGATCACTCCCTTCTCAGGCGCAGAGTGGCACACCATGTGGTTTTAGTTGGTCCGATTCTGACACATAACCCGCCGCAAACCCCGGTGGGGTGACGGCCCGTGGGAATTTCCACACGTAAAAAAGATAGATACCTTACAGGTCAGAGCCCTGCCCCACCGTGGCTACGCCCATGGTCTCTTAGTATTTTTATCCATAACAACTTCAGATCTAAGTAGACAATGTGCTCCTAAAATATGTGCCTATCGTTGATAATCCTTAATCATTGTCGTGGCTAATAATGCATTTCTGAATTTCTTTATTTCAGATACCTTCGGCACTCGGGTGTAAACTACGTGTATTTCTAGCACATGCATTCTTGCGACTGATTTTATGAGACCAATAAAAAAAAAAACTTCTTTACTAAATGCTACCTTTTTTTTTTTATGTATGGCCCGCCAAAATGACTCTACTCTGCCTGATGGAAAGCATAAGCAGAATCCAAGAGTATTGGTCGCCATACTCACTGCGAATGCAGACAATGCAGTATGGCGACCCACACCATGGCGGCCTAGTGATGCTGCTGCATCTTTTAGTCTAGTCAACAAGTATGGAACTTGTTGACTAGACTATTTGGGCCTCCGGTCTCGCACTCACCAACGAAACACGACACCACGAACGTGGTCATTTTACGTTGATTTTCTGTGCGAGGGTAGTACCGCCCCGGTCGAGCCGGCCCATTCGTGCTGAAATCAGCGTGGCTCTACTACCTCTAAAAACCTTACCTAAAAAAACGATATCCTGGAGTTTTTCATAATGTTTTAAACTTTACCAGTGTTAGCGAGGTTCAGAATAAACTATTTGAACATGATGATGATGTTCTCCGAGCCGATTACGGCAACGGCGGCTAGTCTCAACGGAAACCAGCCAACTATGCATGCAGGAGATATTATAGTGCGAAATTGTGTGCGCAAACACAGGTGCACTCTCTGTTCCCTCACTCTCATAGTCAGGCGCAAGACCGACAGCTTTACGTGCTCTCCGAGGGACGGGGGTTCAGACCCCAACTTCCAAACTCCGAGCTGTTATTAAGTATTTCTATAATCAAAATACTCAATAACACTTTTGGCTTGACTCGGGATTCGAACTCAAGACCTCTTGATCGACAGTCGCATACGTCAACCGCTAGACCAATGAGGCACTTGCACATAAATACACAGACTCGCGCGTATAACATTTAGTCAATTTTTTAGTCTCTTTAATGTAATGGCATGGCGTAATATTACCAGCTCTTCATTCCTGTGCCGATCGGTCAAAACCTGGAACTCACTACCAGCGCGTGTTTCTCTCCTGGGTGGGGGAAGTGCGGCGGGGCGGTGTGTCGGACTCGAACCGACTAATACCACACGGTGTGCCACTCTGCGCCTGAGATGATCCGGGAACTGCTGTTATTAACACATCCGGACCCCTCCCAGTAGTATATCTATATCCTATCCTACCTAAATTATAAATGCGAAAGTTTGTAAGCTACTGAACGGATTTTCATGAGAGTTTGCAGTAATATAGCTTAGACATCGGAATAACATAATAAGTTAAAATTTATAGAGATTTTTAAAATGTATATACCGCATAAACGCGGGTTGGGCCGTGGGCAAAAGCTAGTTAATAGTAGGAAAATAAGAAAAAACTAAATTTGTTTAATTTGTCTACACGCCTCCGCTATATTAAATGACATAACCTTAAAATATATCAGTACAATTAGTACAATTTCTATAAATAATTTAGTTCTGTCGTTTATTTACTTAAATTGATTCAAGGTTAGAAATATTACCTTTAGCTTTAATAATAATTAACTGATGTTCGGTTGAGTGCCGGATGTGGTCGATTTCACTATGGAAATATGTTCGTATATAAGGTAGACGGATCAGCAAGGGAGGCATCAGCTATCTGAGTTGTGACAATGAAGATATTTGGAGCTCTGTTCGCCGTTGTGGCTATCGTCTTCGCTGCTGTGGTGAGCGTTTTTTTATGAACTTAAATTTTATATCGTGATCAATAGCCTTTATCAGTCCACTGCTGGACATAGGCCTCTCCTTAGAAAGGAGATTTTTGGTTTTAGCCACAATTTTATACTCGCATAGTAAGTTTTCGTTTTATTTATTTCGTTTTTTTATGAAAGTAAAATTGTCGAATGTTTAATGCTTTTTTATTGGTATGGATGCAAACCTAATGGTAAGCGATTAGTGCATTGCCGACCTTTGGGGATGGAGAAAGGGATGTGTGGAGGGGTTGGGGTATAGGCCTCCAGTATCCTCACTCACTCGGTGAAACACAGCGCAAGCGCTATTTCACACCGGTTTTCTGTGAGGCCGTGGTATCACTCCGGTCGAGCCGACCCATTCATGCTGAAACGTGGCTCTCCCACGGTATAAATGTGTGCGATATGTTGCGGGGTAGTTTACCTATATTTACGAAATTCATTTAAGGAAGTTACATTTGTTTAAATCAAATTACTAGTAAATTGGCGGGATTTAGGTGTGAAATGACTTTTATCATTGCACTGTTTGTGAGTCAAGATTTTATGTTGCTTTTTATTCTTAGTTATAACTCACGTTACAAACACGAGACATAAGTGTCTTTCGTCAGATATTTTGTCACAGATGCAAAAAAGACAATAAATCATTGTAGCAGTTCAAAAGCACCAAATAAAAAATCACTCAACTTTATGGACTCATCTATTGTAAAACATAACTTAGTGTTCTGCAGTTGGAAACTTTTATATGTTCGATAGACTATCTAGACATATTGATAAAATCTGAAAACCTTTAGGTAACAGAAAATTACACTACTGTTACTTAAATACAGGTTAATTCATTGACAAAATCTAAAATTAAAATATTTTTTTAAATAAATATTTCGGACATCTAACACACAACGCCATATAGTCCCAAGCTAAGCAGAGACTGTGTTATGGGTACTAAGACAACTGATACAAATACATATATACTTTTTTTTGTAAATACATACATATTATACATAGAAAACACCCAAACTCCGAAACAAATATTTGTAGATCATACAAACATGTGGTCCGACCCGGAAATCGAACCCGAGACCTCATTATCAGCAGTCCCACACGTCAACCGCGAGACCAACGAGGCAGTAATTAATTAATCTAATGACATGGTATTATTGAAGTTTACCTAAACCGAAGCGTGTATGTTGCACAACTGTGCAGGTTTCCAAACCTATTCAGGCAAAAGAAAATATATGAATTTCGGTATTTAACTGTACAGGCAAAACAGAGAGTGTGTGGGGCCGTCCCTCTGTCATCTGTGGCCGTCAGTTGCACAGTGATTGCGAGAGCGTTTAAACTGGGTGACGCCATGGCTTTAACTGAGAGTGTGTACAAGTTTACAGACACGTGTATGTCCTCTAGACAGCTTACCTGATGGGTGTAACTGTGCAAGTACAACCTACCGTGTATGGCTCCTTTAAGGTATATTAAGGCGTGTTATTTTATTATTTCAGAGCGGCATGAATATAACTCCCAAGCCTGCCGGGTGCAACGGTTCACCGCCACCCCCTGCCCTGCCAGCTAGTAAGTATTACGTATGGATGTATAGAAATTCAATCCAATTAAAGAATATAGAAGTGTAGGAACTTTTAATTAATCTTTTCCTTTTCCAGATGCCACTGGCTAAACTGACGGATCTTCTCATCAACTCAACAACAATAACTGATATGCTCTAATGGAATAAATGATCACATATTGAAATTTAAAAAATGTTTTTTTCTGATTTACCGTACCAATTAAATTTATAAAGCATTCTATATATTTCCGTATTGGATTATAATCTTATTTGTATGTTTGTAACACTGTTGTCCAAAAATATCATAGTTAACTGTATATTTACAAAGACTGTTAAAAGATAAGATAAGTTTATTTGCATAAAACATGTGTTAACAAGATGTCATAGTATAAAATATAGTTCAGTACTTAAAAACATGTTTTGCCATAGCTGGCGTACAATTTTTTTTTTAATAATAAAAATGTCATGTCGTAATACATCACTGACAAATATTAAATAAAAAACAGTAATTAAAAAATTAAAGTAAATTAAAAGTCACAAAATTTGAACACATACACAAGGCTTAATTTATAGTATCTGTCAAAAATTCCCCAACACTATAATAGGCTTTCTGCATCAATATTTCCTTAAGTTATAAAACTGTTTGCATACGAGAAAGTAATCGTAACAACAAAACCTGGATTACTGAAAACTTAAAATCTATGATACATAAAAGAGATATACTATTTAATATATGGTGTAATGATCCTAAAAATATAATAAAGCGCCTTGACTATACCAGATACAGAAATAAATGTACAAAAGCCATATCTAACAGTAAAAACAAATATGATAAACAAAGTATATTAGAATGTAATGGAAATATTAAGAAAATATGGGATAAAATTAATAGTTTATTAGGTAAACGAAAAACATCTTTAGACAATATAATAATGAATAATATGACAACAGAGGGTACTACTAAAGAAATATGTAACAAGTTCGCGTCAACTTTTTCTAACGATATTGATCTCATTAAACATAACTGCCATGATAAATGGTTGGATAGGGGGAGCTATATAAAAGAATCAGACGTATGTATGAGGTGGCAACCGGTAGATAGCGAAATTGTCAGAAATGTCATTAAAAATATGAGCGCTAAGAAGTCACCGGGTGCGGATCACGTACGTATGTCTGATCTTAAACTAGTAGCAGACAAAGTGAGTCCAGTACTTGCTAATCTGGTCAACTTATCTGTAAGTAAGCATAAATTTCCTACGCTCCTAAAAAGGGCTATAATCCGTCCTATTTATAAAAACCATAATCGTAAACTATTCTCTAACTATAGACCTATAGCTATTTTATCCAGCGTAGACAAAATTATAGAAAAATGTATAGTAAACCTACTCTCATCTTATCTACACAAAAACGAGATATTAAATAGTTGCCAACATGGATTCCAAAGAAACAGAACTACTAACACCTTGCTATCGAATTTCACCGACGAAATAAATACCTATTTGGAAGAAAAAAGTTTGTTATCGCCATATTCTACGATTTTAAAAAAGCCTTTGATACATTAGAAACAGATACACTATTAAAGCTATGGGGGAGTGTGGGGTAGGCGAACCTCTAAACAAATGGTTCCAGGACTACCTCACTGCGCGATCCTACAGTGTGAAAGTGGGCGAGACCCTTAGCGAGGAGAGGACGGTCAGGTGCGGCGTGGCGCAGGGGTCGGGATGCGCTCCAGTCTGTTATCTTATGCACGTTAATGGCCTATGTGGTGTATTACGTCACTGCTCCGCACATATGTTAGCTGACGACCTCTGCACACTGCGCGCCGGTACCGACCTGGCGGAGACCTTAGTACAGCAAGATGTAGACGCAATAGTCCAATGGTCATATGACAATGAAATAGTACTTAATTCGGACAAAACAAAATTTATGGTAATACACTCGCCTTAATTGCGCCCCTCAGGTGTAACACCCCCCATCATAGCTCATAGCTTCTCATGTCATCATAATCACCTATATCTGAGGTATCTAATGCATGGGTGTGATGAGTACAGTGTTGCGTACACGCATATTGTATAAAGAGACTCAACTGAGTCCACAGACAAACTGTTTAAAACAGTTTTGTGGACCTATGTTTAGAATAAGGTTTTATTATTGTGAACAATAAATTTTAAATAAATAAAAATAAAATAAAAAATACCTTAAATTGTACGCGGCAACGTACAGTTTGGGGAGCAGGATACATGTACAAAGAACATTAAGACACTATAAGTAAGGGTCTTCTCGTCGGAACTCTGTCATAGTAATCCCAACCCGTCTTTCGGTATCTGAAAATTAGCGCTGCACAGACACAATGTAGCATTTATTAGCTGGGATGGCGACCCGTTCTGACCCACATTCTTATATATCCTTTCTGATATAACCTTTTGTGTTTAATGTATTATAATATTGTATATTTTGTTCTATTCTGTGTTTTGTATTGTATACTCTGGGCTATGAATAAATGATTTGCATTGATTCATTCACTCACGAACCTCACTCACTTGGGTGAAAAGCAATAATGGAATTGCTTAACTACTGTGTCCTGTAACGTCGTGGTATCACTCTGGGCCAGACGACCCATTTTTACCAAAGCATAGCTCTACCGCTGTTTATTTATTTTTCTATTTGTTTCAATTAATTTCAATGTATATCTAAAAGTACAAGGAAACCTTGAAACATTAAAACAACATATTTTTACTATTTATATTCTTTACTAGCTGTTGCCCGCGGCTCCGCCCGCGTGAATGTCGAATTTCGCAGCCAATAGTATCCTGTATAAGATATATTACTGTAAAGTTTCATCCAAATCCGTTCAGTAGTTTTAGCGTGAAAGAGTAACAAACACAAATTTTATTTATTTATTTATTTATGTTTGTTTATATTAAAAATTATAACTCCTAATTCAAGTATTTCAAACTTAAAATTGATATTTTACATTTTTATTATACGATAAAAAGTAATCATCACGTACCTATTGTAAAGTATCTTTTAGAAACTGTTTAAGAACTACCAGATGTGGATGTTGTGTTAGTTACATTGAGATGATAATTTTAGGAACTGGTCACACACACTTTTTTGGAAATATAAATACAATGTAGATTATTTATATATTATTTATTAACTTTATGCACTAAGAATGTACATCGGCGGACTTAATGCCCAGAGCATTCTCTTCCAGTCGACCTTCGGGTGGTGGAGAAATCTTATAAGGCAGGTGTGTGAAATCTCATATACATAAGAAGTCCGTTAAAATTTACAATAATCACATCATATTCAACGTTATACATACAAACATACATATATAAGTAGATATACATATTACGTATACATAAATACAACATTTATACACTAAATAATGGAAAAAAAACCTCGTTTAAAAAACCGACTTAAAAACTAAAAAGTATCAAATAACTTGTATATGCTACCTATTCATAGGTTTGAAGTCGGTGCCAAGCCAAATGTAATAGTAGGTACCACACTCGCTATATTTCGAGACGAACGTCAACGACGTCACCGACGCTTCGGTTGTTTTGTTCTACGCGAAGAGCAGCTATCCCGCTCAAGGTCACGCCATATCAGGAGATATGGTGGCCATGGGACCACATGAGGAGCATACCCTTTCGAATACAAAAATAATTTTCAAAATCGGTCCACAAATTGACGGAGGAGTAATCCGTGTACGTACATACATTGTGACGATGAACGATGAAATTGAGAACCTCCTCCTTTTGGAAGTCGTTTAAAAAGGACGGTAAGCTATAGATTAGATAATTCTGCCAGTTCATTGAGAAAGAGCTCATGTACTTTATTTTTGAATGTATATCGGTTAGTGGACATCCTGATTTCGAGCGGGAGCGCATTCCAGAGTAGTACTGCTTGAACAAAGAAGGAACAGTTCACGAAGTCGGAGTAATGAGACGGACATGAGAGAAGCAGAGACCGTGGGAGAGCCACGCTTCGGCATGAATGGGCCGGCTCGACCGGAGTGATACCACGGCCTCACAGAAAACCGGTGTGAAATAGTGCTTGCGCTGTGTTTCACCTAGTGAGTGAGGATACCGGAGGCCCATACCCCAACCCCTCCCCCTATCTCCCCCCCCCATCCCCCAAAGGCCGGTAACGCACTTGTGACGCCTCTGGTGTTGCGGGTGTCCATGGGCGGCGGTAATCGCTTACCATCAGGCGATACGTCTGCTCGTTTGCCGGTCTATTCCATAAAAAAAAAGCAGATTATTAACTGAGCGAAGATTTATATCGTGATTAGAGCACAGGTATCGGAAATACGGAGCAAGGTAGGTAGGTAAGGATGGCGAGTTGAGAAATGAAAATAGGAAGGTAAGAGCTCGCTGATTGCACTGTAGGCGAATAGGATTGCATTTTAACTGGGAACGCAAAGCAGACACATGGTCATACTTTCGAATATCGAAAATAAATCGAATGCAGTTATTAAGAAGACGGTCAAGCTTGTTAAGGAAGTCTGCATTCAGGTCTAAGTAACACACATCACCATAGTACATTCAGTGTTCCGCAAACTTTTTGGGTTCAGGGTACATCTAGGAAGATTAAAAATTTTGGAGGTACACCATAATTTAAAAATATTTTTAAGTAATAAAAAACAATGTTTCTTATTAGTCACAAAACTATATTTTTATTTTACACTTTAAATGAGCATAGGCGGTCTCATCTCTCGTCCATCGTCTTGAGGCGTTCCCTTTTTTGTTTTTTACTGTGGTAAGAGTTAAAAATCCTAATTCACATAACTTAAAATTTTTCTTATCTAGTTTTATGGTTAGGTAGATTTAGACAAAATAAAAAGATCTCAGAAATTACAGAATAAAAAATAAAAAGTCCTCAGAAATCAGAACAGACTTGTCTGTAAGTAAATTCTGAAAGCTGCAGCACTTTGAATAGGAAGGGAAGAATAGAAACAGGGCGAAAATTTTCAGGAAGGAAAGAATAGAAATAAAGCGAAAATATTCAGGAAGGGTAGAATAGAATTAGGGCGAAAATGTTCAGGAAGGGAAGAATAGGAATACGGTGAAAATGTTCAGGAAGAGAAGAATAGAAATCGAGCGAAAATATTCAGGAAGGGTAGAATAAAAATAAACTTCGTACCGCCATATTTACATATCTGTCTCAGCTTCCTACAGGCAGTGTACAGTCGCGGACAAAGAAAAATACTTTTCCCGTTATTAAAAAAAAAACAATTAAAAGAAATTTAAAAAAAATCTATGTCCTACCTCGTAGTATGAACTCAAATCGTGCCAAGTTTCATTTGAATCCATTCAGTAGTTTCAGCGTGATGCGCGGCCAAGATACAGACAGACGTCGCGGACAAAAAAAAAAGACTTTGCCCGCTATCTTTTAATTTTTCTTATACACAACCCTTAATTTCATTCGTGTAATAATATATGATGCCTATTTAAAACCCTTAATTTAATAAGTGCTTCAATTTGACAGTCAAAAGTTTGACAGGAAAGTTGGTAGAACAGTTTATATGGGCAAAAGGAAATTGTTGTTTTTATTATCTTCCCCGCAATTTTTCCATATTTTCTCACCGTTTAAACCTTCCCTGAACCACGGCAAACATTTCAAAACCTAAATCAGCTAAATCGGCCCGGCGGTTCTCGAGTTTTAGCGAAACAAACGAACAGCAATTCATTTTTAGGGTTCCGTGCGAAAGGCAAAAAACGGAACCCTTATAGATTCGTCATGTCTGTCTGTCTGTCTGTCTGTCCGTCTGTCCGTCCGTCTGTCTGTCCGTCTGTCTGTCCGTCCGTATGTCACAGCCACTTTTTTCCGAAACTATAAAACCTATAATGTTGAAACTTGGTAAGTAGATGTATTCTGTGAACCGCATTAAGATTTTCACACAGAAATAGAAAAAAAAACAATAAATTATGGGGGTCCCCATACTTAAAACTGAAACTCAAAAAAATTTTTTTCATCAAACCCATACGTGTATGGATAGTTCTTCGAAAATGATATTGAGGTTTCTAATATCATACTTTTCTAAACTGATTAGTTTGCGCGAGAGACACTTCCAAAGTGGTAAAATGTGTGAAGTTACAGGGGGGAGGGGGGGGGGAGCCGGCCTGTAATTTCTGAAATAAGAGAATGATAAATCTAAAAAAAATATATGATGTACATTACCATGCAAACTTCCAACGAAAATTGGTTTGAACGAAATCTAGTAAGTAGTTTTTTTTTTAATACGTCATAAATCGTAAACTGCAATTTACCTTTTATTCAATCAACACAAATATAAAAATAAAATAAAAATTGTATTATGCCACTTGCTGCTGCGGAACCCTTCATGGGCGAGTCCGACTCGCACTTGGCCGCTTTTTATAGGATATAAAAGAAGAAGAAGATATACAAATTGTTTTGTCAACTTTGCAAGTTTTTTCTAGTAATCTATTACTGTAAAACCAGCAAATTAAATACAGTCTACTGAAAAGACGTCTTCCTTCATACATTTGGACCTTGCTCCTTTACAATGTAACGTTATTATGGTATTTTAGTTTTTGGTTCAGAATCGATTAGAGCGTCCTCCCAAAAAAATTCTCTAATGTACAGAATTATTATAATTATAATATAATTATATTAATCTGTTTTTTTTTTATTATACCTACTTTAAAAATTAATCATATATAGATTACTCGTATATAGGATAGGTATATCCTACTGTGAAGTTAGTGTTACTTAATTCCAATAAATGTCGCTGTTAAGTTCAGAAACATATTTCAAGAAAATTTCATTGCTTCAGTAACGATTAGAGAGCCCTCCCGATAAAACATCTAAATTTCTTTAATGTACAGAATTGATCTGTTACATCACATTTTTATCATACGATCAAAAGAAAATCATATTACGTACCTATTGTAAAGTTAGTTACTTGATTCCAAGAGATGTCGCTGTTTTAAGCAAAGAAACTGACAAACTCAACGTCTACAGATTTATTATACGTGATATATTTATAAATAGATCACGGAACAACATTTAAAGTACTTGCTGTCTAGCAAAAAAAGAATGAATGAAATCACGTGTTATTGAATTACAACCAAGTACATATTTTGACTTTCATCCCCTGTCTCCAGGAAACCGTGCTGAATTTATGGATAGAGAGGTTGCGATTAATCAAATACTTAATGCTACACCGAATTATACGTAATACGTTGTACGATTATTCCACGATAAATTAATCAAAGTGTTATTAATTACGCATGGCTGGCAATAGATGTCACTACATGTTGTTTTTCGTAATGATAAATTCTTTATAATTTTTTTTTCCAATAGATAGAGAGATTGTGATAAATTAAATACTTTATGCTACAATCTTCAGAGTATCTCCTTTCTAACAAAGAAAGAATTATTGCAATCGGACTACTCGTTAATGAATTACAATTAATTACACATTTTGACTTTCATCTCCCCTCCCAAGGAAACCGTCCGGAATTTCGGAATAAAAAGTATCCTATGTCCTACCTCGGAGTATGAACTCAAATCATGCCAAGTTTCATTTGAATCCATTCAGTAGTTTCGGCGTGATGCGCGGCCAAGATACAGACAGACAGACAGACAGATAGACAAAAATGAAAAAAAAATTAGTTTTCGTTTCAGTATCGATAACAGAGTGCCCTCCAAAAAAATTTTCAAAATATCTTCAATGTACAGAATTTGACCTGTTACATTTTTATTATAAGTATATAAGTATAGATAGATGTATGCATAAAATAAAAACGTAACAATAGGTGAGTTACAAAGTCGTAGATAAAACAATAAAACCTATCGCTCACGGCGATTTCTTCCAGATAACCTTAAAATGGATATTGCGTGTTCATGATTTTTAAGGCAGTTTATACACCAGTAACACACCATCAGGTGAATATTCAAACGAAATAAATATGTATACGTACACCTACACTACACAATATCTAATACATATAATGAAACCAAAATTATTAATGATATCAGATATTAATTCATTACCAGGTTTTTAAAACTAGACAAGGTTTTAGCTTTTCGGATACCTCACAAGCACAACAGTCAGTCAGTTAGTCAAGAGTGTAAATGTTCGCATTACATATTAACCCAGTCTTTTATAAATGTGAAGATTATTTACATTCTTAAAAAGTGACCTTGAATGCATTTGTTTAGATTATTTTGCTTAAAACATAAGTAGCGTTAAAAGTTGACACCAGTTAAATAGTCATTTGTCAAACGAGGCAATAATCACCCAACTCATGTTTAAGCGGTTAAAGATTGACGCAGACCAAATGCAAAGGAATCACTAAGTTCTACTAAAAACGTTAGATACTTTCATAGATGCTTCATCATCAACATCCTTTTAATAGTCTTCTGTTGGACATAAGTCTCTTCTTGAAAAGGAGATAATATTTCGGACATCTTACACACAACGCTATCTAGTCCCAAGCTAAGCAGAGCTTGTGTTATGGGTACTAGAGAACTGATATAAATACATATATACTTTTTTTTGTAAATACATACATATTATACATAGAAAACACCCAAACTCCGAAACAAATATTTGCAGATCATACAAATATTTGGTCCGACCCGGGAATCGAACCCGAGACTTTAAGCACAGCAGTCGCATACGCTACCGAGGCAGTTGATTTGGTCCTAGTATACCACGCTGGCCAGACGGGTTGGTATAAACTATAAGGTTTATTTTAAGTGTTCCTCTTGCAGTACTGTTATCCTGCGTAGTTTTTTTTTTTTTTTATGGAATAGGCGGGCAAACGAGCAGACGTATCGGCTGATGGTGAGCGATTACCGCCGCCCATGACACATGCAACACCAGAAGCGTCACAAGTGCGTTGCCGGCCTTTTGGGGATGGGAGGGGGAGAGGTAGGGGTAGGGGATTGGGGTATGGGCCTCCGGTATCCTCACTCACTCGGTGAAACACAGCGCAAGCACTATTTCACACCAGTTTTCTGTGAGGCCGTGGTATCACTCCGGTCGAGCCGGCCTATTCATGCCGAAGCGTGGCTCTCCCACGGTTTTTTTTTTATGGAATATAGAACAAACGAGCAGACATATCGCCTGATAGTAAGCGATTACCGCCGTCCATGGACAACGCTAACACCGCAACACCAGAGGCGTCACAAGTGCGTTGCCGGCCTACGAGGATGGGAAGAGGGACCAGGGAGGGGGAGGGGGATAGGGGATGGGTTGGGGTATGGGCCTCTGGTATGCTCACTCACTCGGTGAAACACAGCGCAAGCGCTGTTTCACACCGGTTTTCTGTGAGGCCGTGGTATCACTCCGGTCGAGCCGGCCCATGCATAGCGTGGCTCTCCCACGGTGACGGTCTTATTCGGATCTTAGAACACTAACGGAATGAATATCGGTGATGACGTCTTAAGAGCCTGAATCAGCGAAAATGCTTGGGTTGTTAAAAAATTAGACAAATGAGATAGTTCCAACACAGTTCAAAAATCGACATCATAAAATCGATATAATCGATTAAAAGCTGTATGTGAATTCGTATGCGACGATCAACGATACATATACATGGTGATTAAGGTAGGAATACTACTTTTGCATTAGTATAAAAAAATATTCAATTCTTCACAGAACCATGCAGTTATCTCCGATTTAATGAAGCATTATTTTACATATATTTTTAGATTTTTATACCTAATAGCTAACATTATCTGGCACCGGATGAAGTAAATCACAGTTATATAGTTATAATTGCATGTCTTTTACAGTTTTATATATAAACAAAAGGGATGTGGATGATAGACAGTTGTCAACAAACTTGTGAAGATGAAGATATTCGGAGTTATCATCGCTATTGCATACATTGCATTCGCTGCTGTGGTTAGTCGCAATTACACATTATTTTTGATTTTATTACAATAACATAATGTCTTGTAAATCATAGAATATATGCACTTTCTTAAACATAACTTTCCTTATGTTAACACAATCCCTCATAAAAAGAAGTTAGGTTTCCTCGATAGTGAACTGATGTCAGTCATTAAATACACACATCAAAAGTGTCTAGGGATCAACATATGTGTCTAGGGATCAACATATATTTTTGCAATAACTTTTCTCCTGATTGATATTAATAAAAATTTTCTTTAAGGATTCATCAAATAAAGTGTTTTCGTTTGTCACAGTAACGATAAACCAAGTCACCTTTGCATTAATAAAGAAATTTGCCATTTTCCTAATAAAAGGATTTTTGACATTTGAACCACTAACATTAAAGTTCGAAAAAAAGACTGAAATAACAGTTTTCTTTAAAATTTTATTAGGTCACTTAAACAATTAATAATCCGTGTTTCTACCGCGAACACTAACAACACAAGAACATCGGTTTGGCATACTCAAAATGAGTTCATCCAAACACGCTGTGGAATGGCCGCCCATGTTCGTTGCAACAACAAAAAAAGGTCTTCTTGCGACTGGATACCCTCCATATTCGGCAGAGCTCTTCTCTGTAGTATATCCCATGCATGCTCAATCGGGTTCAAGTCTGGCGACTGAGCAGGCCAGGGCCAAAGCCACATCTTAATCTCAAGAAATCCGCATAAAAATGCTTGATCCCTAGACACTTTTGATGTGTGTATATCAGTGACTAGTTGTTGCCCGTGGCTCCGCCCGCCTATATGTCGGTTATCGCGGCAAATTGTAGCCTTTGTGTTATTCTGATGTATAAGCTATATTACTGTAAAGTTTCATCCAAATCCGTTCAGTAGTTTTGGCGTGAAAGAGTAACAAACATCCATCCATCCATACTCACAAACTTTCGCGTTTATAATATTAGTATAGATATGCTAAACAGTGATTCGATATGAAATATGAATAGCAGAAGATATGTGTTCAAATGAGAAACCTCCTCCTTTTTTTGAAGTCGGTTAAAAAGAGAGGTATACCTCTATTTTATTAGTGCAGTACGTAATGTCTGTGGCAATTCAGCCCACAAGCGCTTTTAGCAGGTAGGTTTCAATATTTGCAGTTTTAACGTAAATGCACTTAAAGATCACAGGATCAGAACACAAACTGGTCGCACCTTTTTCTCTTCCCTTACACGACAACACGTACAGTTCTTGGAAGTCACAATTTGCGAGTTGCTTCTTGTGCCAATCAATTAAAATCTGGAATTAACTATCTGGGCTCGTATTTCCCACCTACTAAGATTCAAGGTCCTTTAAGCGAGGCGTGAAAAGCATATCACTTGGTCACCATAGTGTGGGTCACCATACTGCATTGTTGGCGGCAATTTTTTATTTTTTATTACTTATCCAATAGTATTCGAACAGTAATTCACGAAGTATCAGTGTAGTATCTATTACTGAATACAGTACAAAAATATGTGTAAATACGATCATGAATAATAACTCAATTTTAAACTTTCGCGTTCCATGATATAATAATTACCTATTTTACGGGAATTAACGAGAACTGTGCCTAGTCAGCCTGTGACCACGGTCAGTGCAACCTGGTCTAAACGTCAGGCAAATCAGAGGTATGTAATACCTTAAATAAGTGTTCGCGTTAATTCCCGTAAAATAATTATTATATTATGAATAATTACATTTACATTATGTTTTAGAGTGGTATGAGCATCGTACCTAGTGTTGCCAGATTCGATGGACAACAGAACATGGATCCACCTCCGCCACCCCCTGGTGGACCACCGCCACAAGGTCAGTATTACATCATCATCATCGCCTATCGCAGTCCACTGTTGGACATAGGCCTCTCCAATACAATAATTTGTATTACCTACATACAATGATTCTTCTTCTCAATTGTCGCCAAACACTCTAGGCCGTCACCCTATCCACTACTGCAACCGGTAATTTTCCGCCAGAGGTCCCCTTTTTCTAGCGATGGTATTGGAGGGGTTTAGAACCTACAATTTCTTGAGTAATATTGACAATATTTTTCTTTTCAGGACAATAAAAGTGGAGCACCTACGACAGCGAACGACAATTCCATTGTGTCTTTAAAAATAAAATTAAAGCTTTGTTGTTAATTTATGGGTATACCGAAAATAAATTATCTATGGCATATTTGTTTTGTTTTGATTTTTATCATAATTACCAGTATAACAGTCTCTCAAAGTAATTTGTATATATACGAGTATAGTTGGCAATAGTGTTGTGTGTTAGAAATGAGTTTACTAATAACAATCTTGTTTCATAATAAAAATTGACAAATGATTACCTTACATTTTTTTTTGCATAGTTTCATTTGCCATATTACTACCTAACAAACAACAATGATTTTCTAAGCTTTTGTAGATATTTTGTCGGTCTATACTATACAAATCATAATCAAAATGTGAAATTAAAAGTCATTGTGAAAGGAGAAATATATTTATTTAATTCATTCACAAGAAAATTTTCCCAAAACTAATAAACTTTGTTCGCGTTGGTCATGTTGGTCTACCAGTTCTGTTATCTTGACGAATCTGAAAAATAAGTAGATAAGTTTTTGTTACAATTTTGTGACATGACATGAATATAATTGACTATGATAAAGATTGATGTAGAATTGTAGATAATGTAACATCCAACGAGGCCTGCCTCGTTGGTTTATTGGTTAGCGTAAGCGACTGCCGATCAAGAGGTCTCGGGTTCGATTCCTAAGTTGGATTGAAGTTGGGTTTTTCTTACAAGAAATTCTTAATAGCAGCTCGAAGTATGAGTGATGGCGGTGTTTACCGCACGTTAAGTCGTCGGTGCCGGTTGTAATAAACGTCTAATGGTATTCATTATGGGGAAGTCAGTGCCCTCAAATATACTGACAACTAGTTCAATCTTCGAATTCAGTTCACCATTAGAGTTGCGGAGGTCCGAAGCCAGGCGCTCCGTGGAAAAACTGATACTCAGGTAAAACCGGTTGAACTAGTAGCCGACATCAAAGAATCTTGGGAATAATAAAGAGGATGAATGTAACCATTCCTCACCTCCTAGTGACGGTCAAACTCAAAAATGAAAAATAGTACCTATAGCCATAAATATTATAACCTACCTTCATAACTTAATAGAGATGCCGTTGTCCAGCACTGGACTAATAAATGCTGTAGATTATGATGATGACAAACCTTTTTCTTAAAACAGTGACTACAGTGTAGCCCTATGTTAGTTAGAAGGCAGAAAATTCTTCAGATAGAAAACATAAATACCTTCTGGTGGAGGGCCTGGCGGCTCACCGTCTGGTGGTGGACCTGGAGGCATGCCGTCTAGTGGTTGGCCTGATGGCATACCATCGACTCCAGCGGAAATAGGAACCACACTCATGCCACACTAAAAATAATATAAAATCAGATGTAATGAAAACGTAAAATGACAGGGTTCGTGTTGTCGTGTTTCGTTGGTGAGTGCCAGACCGCAGCCACAATGATGCAGAAGCATCACCTGCCACCATCTGCCATAGCACGAACAATGAGTATGGTGACAACCACTCTTGGAATCTGCTTATGCTTTCCATCAGGCAGAGTAGAGTCATTTTGGCAGGGCCATACATAAAAAAAACGCATTGTATTGAAAAACTACATTTATAGGTAGGTATATTATAGGTAGGATGACACTTTATGTGATCCACAAATTGTTGTTCTGAGTCTGGGTGTTCTTTGTGTCCGTTTTATGTATGTTTGTAAAGTCCCTGGCGATACAGGATTTACTCCTAATGCGGGAGTTGTCTTTTTTAAAAAGAAAAAGAAAAAAGAAGTATATTGTGATTATCTAGCTACGCCCCGCGATGTTAGTCAACAGTTATTGTTGCGACTTTACATCAACAACCGCGAGGAACACGGCGGAGCACAGCTAGTCTAAAATCAGCTATCTGTTAGTGAAAGTCCCGTCAAAATCGGTACAACCAATCCAGAGATTCGGAACAACAGACGGACAGACAAACAGAGAAAAGATGTTTTTGTTCAGTTTTTTCACACAATGCCAAAGTATTGAGTGAAAAACTGTTTATTTGAAATTAAAACAGACACTTAAACTTTATTTATTTGTATAGGTATACATAGATATGTATATTACTCACGACCAAGACAGTGACTGCTGCGAAGATAAAAAGAGCCACGAACAGCTTCATCTTGACGAGGTTACACCGAACTGATCATCGTCTCAACCCACATACCTTATATGTTGAACAACACGCACATTGAAGTTGTTACGGAATATTATTCATCCGGTGTAACATTAGCAATAATATTCAGAATACGGTCGTACGCGGAAATACTCGTAGTACCACACAATTGATAATTGCACTGTTTGTCAAATTTGAAGGTGTTTGTAATTTAAATAAAAAATACTGTATTTATGTCTAATTATAACGTAAATGGGATAACATTTTCATTACAAAATTTTACGAGGATCAATAGGTACATATTATAAAATCGTGGCCGCCTCAGCCTCAGGGCGGCCTCAGAGGGTATTGGCGATCAGAGCCATACGCGGATACCGCACGGTGTCGACCGAGGCGGCGAGCACCCTGGCCGGAACACCCCCGTGGGATTTGGAGGCGGAAGTGCTCGCCGAAGTTTATCGACGGGTGGCTGAATAACGGGCGGAGAGTGGCATTCGCCCTCCGCCCGAAGAGGTACGCGAGTGGCGTGAAGCCGCCCGTCGAGCCACGATGGCTAGATGGTCGTTCCGGCTGGACCCTTTCCTTCCGACTGACGCAGGTCCTTTCCGGGCACGGTTGCTTCGGAAAGTACCTGCACTCGGTCGCCAGGAGGGAATTGAGTCCCGCCAGCCACCACTGAGACTGCAGTGAGGACTCAGCCCAGCACACGCTGGCGGTTTGCCCCGCTTGGGCGCCGCAGCGTCGGGCCCTCACTGCAGTCATCGGAGGAGATCTCTCGCTACCGGCCGTCATACGCTCCATGGCCGGTAGCGACAGCAGTTTTACCGCGGTCGTAACCTTCTGCGAATATGTAATCTCGCAAAAGGAGGTAGCGGAGAAGGCCCAGGAGGATGATATCCACTCGGACCCAATCCTCCGCCGGCGAACTGGCCGGCGGAGACGCTACTATCAGCGCCTCATGCTGCCTTGAGTGTGGCCGTGGATGGTCGGGACGGGTTTTCCCCTCCATCCGCTTTAGTGGCCACCCGCGAGGGGGCGTCGTACGCGTGTGTCGTACGTCGCCTAAATTGAGAGTTAATAGCAGACGGTGCCCGCTTTTATGCGATGGGAGGGATCTCGATGTGTTAATAACATCAGTTTCCGGGTCCCTCCCGTCTCAGGCGCAGAGTGGCACACCGTGTGGTTTTAGTCGGTTCGAGTCCGACACACCGCCCCACCGCAAACCCCGGTGGGGTGACGGTCCGAGGGGATTTCCACAGGTATAAAAAAAAGAGCTAGTGTGTTACATATTTTTGAAACGTGTCCAGGAACAACTACATCTTCAGCACATTTTAGGTTTGTAGGACATATATTTGGAGCTTATCTATACTAATATTATAAAGCTGCAGAGTTTGTTTGTTTGTTTGAACGCGCTAATCTCAAGAACTACTAGTCCGATTTGAAAAATTCTTTCAGTGTTGGATAGTCCATTTATCGAGGAAGGCTATAGGCTATATTTTATTTTCAAAAAAATTAGGGATCCGTAAGAAAATTGCTATTTCGTAACCCAAGGTGTGAACTCGAAAACCTATTTTTGCGTGCGCTGCAATAACTATTTACAATAGAACAAAATAATGTATTACGGGTTTGTAGGTCTCATTAAGATCTACAAAAAAGTCTGCGAGAGCATATATCTAACTATCATGGTTTAGTTACAATAACCGCTTTTGTATTCAAAAAAAATATTAAATCGTCTGACGAAAGAAACTACGTTAAATGTGTATCGTAATATTAATCCTTATCCAAATTAAGCATTTTGTTATCAAGGGTATTTATGTAGAAGTAAAATACTTTTTGTTTCATTCCAATCGTTCATTTCGTTTAGAAGTTATCACGAGTATAAGACGCTGAGAGTTGGTACCTAATAATAAGTTATTTGCCAAAGAGTTTTTATCAACATAATACCTAATATTAATCTTTATCCAAATAAATGTGTTGTTGAGTATGAGTATTAGATCTTAGAAGAGCATAATAAATACATCTATACTAATATATAAAGCTGAAGAGTTTGTTTGTTTCAACGCGCTTATCTCAGGAACTACTGGTCCAATTTGAAAATTTCTTCCAGTCTTAGATAGCCCATTTATCGAGGAAGGCTATAGGCTATATATCATCACGCTTAGACCAATAGGAGCGGAGCACCAATGAAGAATGGGGGAAAATTATTACGCTACGGGCAATAGAAGACGCAAACGACATTGCGTGGGTCAGCCATACATACTTTTATATTATAAATGCAAAAGTAACTCTGTCTGTCTTGCTTTCACGGCCAAACCGCTGCATCGATTACAATGAAATTTGGTATACAGATAGTCTAGAGCCTGAGAAAGGACATAGGCTACTTTTTAATGCGAAAAAAGGGCAATACCCTTTCAACCGAAAGGGGGGATGAAAGATTGTATAGAAGAGTGGTGGTTCACTCGCCACACGCCTGCGCATTACCTACGCCGGGCGTCTTGGCAACGACCAAACACGGCTGTTACATTCATTAAAAATATTTCACTTTTTCAACGAAGACTTAAATTAATACATACATTCATGAATCCGATTTGTATGTATGTTCATGATATAAGTAAAAATAAATAAGCCATATTACTAAACAGTATTTATAAAATGCAAAAACTCTCTACAGAACTATCGTCATTTTAAGCGAAAATATTAAAATTTGTTTTTTAGGCTGTTGATTAGATATAAATAAAAATGTGATTTAAATTTTGTAAAAAAATTAACATCAAGGGGGTTAAATAGCAATAGGGGATGAAAGTTTGTGTGGCAATATGCAAAGTTTGTGAAAATCTATACATGCTTCATAAGTTTGCGACAGGAGACAAAATATTAGAGCTATTCTGATGTAACATTTACTGAGTTATCACAATATGCCTAAGTGTGCTTGCCCGAACGGGCAGACACGTGAGGGCAGACGACTGTGCCGCATGCGGATGTTGAATTTTGCCACTACAAATTCGTTATTATTCACTGCGATTAGATTAGTTTACATGATTTATTGTTTATTCAGTTAATGTTCTTCGTGAAAAAATCCGACAGAAAAGGATCCGGGGGGACTTATGCACAAAAAAAAAGGAAAAGGGGTACGTCGCAAGATGAAATAAATGCCTGTATGAAACATATGTACTATGGGTACATGTTAAAAAGTTTTGTCTTATTACAATTATGCGAGTACAACTTCACAATTATTTATGAGCAGTGTCAATATGCAAATGCTCTTCTAAAAATCGGAGAAGATTGTATGCCAACTGACAGTAACGACATGATTACACTGAGACGTGAGTTCTGGTATATGAGTGCACAGATGGACTTTTTGGTAGAGAAGGGGCACACCTATGTTTTCTTAACGTTGAACTCGACCAAAATCTCATCACCCTATTGTGAAATGCGGTTCAAAACCCGGTCGAGCTCAGCGACGAGCTCCTGTCGATTTTCCTCAACGTCTACCAGCTTGGCTGCAGGGTATCCATAATATCGCCCAAGCACTGTGCTATCGTCTGCATAGCAATGTATATTGCCGAGGGCTAATATGTCATTGACATGCAGAAGAAACATCTTGGGCGACAGGACTGAACCCTGAGGTACGCTAGCGTTTACCTCCAGAAAAACAGAGGCCGCGCCGTCGCAAAGAACCCTAATGCGAAGGCGCTGATGAAGAAAAGCGTCAATCCAGTGACATAGTCTAGGAGGCAGACCGAATGCCGAGAGCTTGGAGAGAAGCGAGCGGTGCCAGACCCGGTCGAAGGCCTTGGCCATGTCAAATGTCGAAATAAGCTCATATAAACACTTTATACTTTATGTACATATATAAATACTTAAATAAGTTTTTAATAGTAAAACGTGTGTGTCTTATTTGTAAAAAAAATCGAGTGGTGTCGTGGGACATCAGATAGGAATGAGTTCCATATCAAAAATATAGATGGCTCTATACTAAATTTTTCGTTCTCGAAATAAATAAATCATTACAGATGGCGCTATACTAAATTTTTTAGTTTTCACAAAATTGTCTTAACCCCTTTATTTTATTTAAACTGATTTATAAAAATATTTAAAAGTTCTATGCGAGGTAAAGAAAATAAAACTATTCAGGTACCGATACATTTTGTATTATGATTTTATATCGATAAAAATCCTACCTATATTAATAACGCGAAAGTTTGTTATGGATGGATGGATGTTTGTTACTCTTTCACACAAAAACTACTGAACGGATTTGGATAAAACTTTACAGTAATATAGCTTATACATCAGAATAACACATAAGCTACTATTTGCAGTGATAACCGACATACACGCGGGTGAAGCCGCGGGCAACAGCTAGTCTACATATATAAAAGAAAGTCGTGTTAGTTACACTATTTATAACTCAAGAACGGCTGAACCGATTTGGCTGAAAATTGGTGGGGAGGTAGCTTAGAACCAGGAGACGGACATAGCATACTTTTTACAAAGTTTTTTTTTAACTTTTCTCCACGGCGTTAGTCGCAGTTGTTTTTGTACCGCGGGTAATACCGCGGGGCTCAGCTTACAGCTAGTACCCAATATTAATCTTTATCCAAATAGTTGTGTTGTTGATTATGAGTATTAGATCTTAGAAGAGTATAATAAATACATCTATACCAATATGATAGATAGATAGATAATACTTTACTTTGTAACCCCTGAACTTGTCAGGTGGAAACTCACCGGTTTCGACTCAGGATAAATATGAGACCTCAGGGCGCCGTAAGAATTTTGATAAATTTAAAGTGAGGGTGCAGAGGGTCCACGGGAAGCTTCAGAGAAACAACTTACGACACATACAAACTTTTATTTTGTTCAAGAAATTATATTTAGATTACAATTGTTAAATAAAATTATAAAGATACATACAAGGTAGGTTGAAAATAAAAATAAAAATTATACAGTTTTTTTCTTTTAAACAATAAGCCTGTAGACTGGACAGCACAGGATAGCCACCATCTGGTCACCTTGCTGACTCGAGGTAGTCAGCCGTAGACTCTCTCCAGCTCAAGGTAGCTTGAGGAGACGTCCACCAGTGATCCACTTGTAGGTGCTAAGTAAAAGTATTAATTAATTTAAATTTAAAGTTATGTGAACTTCCCTCAAGGTAGGGCAGAAATCTTGAGGAGTGAGCTGTGAGCTGCCAATAGTCAATCCTCCTCAGCAACAAATCACGAACCACAAGACGGGTACAATGTAGGTAGACTTTCAGCTGTGATCTATCGACCCTATAAACAAAATTAAATAACCTGAGGACATATTCTACATACATAAAGATAATAAGGAAAAACCTTTTTGAGGTTAACTTACCACAGACAGTGGGACTTGAACACTCACAAACACTACCAACAAAGATATAAATATTCACAGTAAGCAAAGCTTCCTCAGAGTTCAAAAGAGAAGATTAAGAAATGAAGAATCATCTGCCACACACCCATCTTTATAGACTTAAAATCGAATCTTCTCGATGAAACCCCTTCCCCATTTCTGGATGTGCGAACAAGACGTACAACTTCTATACTCCTTGTTTATTTGCGATCAATTTAAAATGTAATGAGAATCGTATGATACACATATGATAATGTCTCACTGTTTCTAAGTGTCCTAATGTCAACAAAAAAAATCCTTCAAAACATACGCCACCTAGTGCAACCTAGGTGCACCAAACAGCCCGGCATTTCGATCGCGCTCCACACCCAATTGTAGTTCGAACTACAGTGAACGAGAGGGCGCTGAAAACAAAAATTGTTAAACAATGAAAGTCAAAAAAACGATGTTACAACTTGTACAGCAGAGTTTACTAACAATATACAATCAAAATTAACAGAAAATTTGATGTACAAAGGGCGGCCTTATTGCTCATAGCAATTTCTTCCAGGCAACCTTTGGATGGACAAGTTTCATTCTAAGTTGGTGCGGGGTATTTAAGTACGTGAAAAAATGTTTTTACGTGCATAACAAAAATATTACAAATTTAATAAAAAATAAATTAAAAAAATAGTATACATACATAGTCATATGAATATACATAATATATATAAATTTTAACCTACTTACATACATCCGTTAGTTTCAAACTATGAGAGACAGATAATGCTCACATAACATAGTTTTGAAAGTGTTAACAGATTGGGCACGTCTGATAGAGTTCGGCAATGCATTCCATAAACGTACAGCCTCGACGGAAAATGAGTTAGTATAAAAATTGGTAGAATGTTTTGGTACTTTCAATCGCAGGTTTCCAGAAGACCTCAGGCATTTCGAATGTGTGTCATGAAGGAACTTAAAGCGTTCTTTGAGATAAATAGGGGTTGATGGATTAAACATCGAGTGAGTGAGGATACCGGAGGCCCATACCTCAACCCCCTCCCACTATCTCCCCCCTTCCCCTATCTCCCCCCCTTCCCCTATCTCCTCCTCTTTCCCTATCCCCCCTTCCCCTATCTCTCCCCCCCCCTTCCCCTATCTCCCCCCCTTCCCCCCAAAGGCCGGCAACGCACTTGTGACGCCTCTGGTGTTGCAGGTGTCCATGGGCGGCGGTAATTGCTTACCATCAGGCGATACGTCTGCTCGTTTGCCCACCTATTCCTTAAAAAAAAAAAAAAACAAAATGTTATACAGAAGGGTAAGGATATGAGTATTCCGGCGAAATCGGATTGGAAGCCACTTGAGCTTTTTACGGAACTGGGAAACGTGATCATATTTGAGAAGTCTAAATATAAATCTTATACAAAAATTTTGAAGACGCTCAAGTTTATCGAGTTGTGCTTCAGTGAGGTCAAGATAGCTGATGTCGGCATAGTCAATAATGAGAAGAAGGAGCGTCTGTGCAAGTGCAGTCTTAGTAGATGTCGGTAAAAAGTTTCGCAACCTTCGCAAAGATCCCGCTGCAGCGTACACTTTGCGGCTGACCTCTTGAATCTGAGGTCCCCAAGATAAGGTGCTGTCAATTAGGATACCCAAATTTTTTACTTGACTGCTAATCGGAATAATTGTAATATTAAATAGAACCGGAGGTATACCTCATGATCAGCAGTCGCACACGCCAACCGCGAGACCAACTAGGAAGTTATAGGTTATATCTAATATCAAACTTTTTTTATGAGCCTACTTTGTCCCACTGCTGGGCAAAGGCCTCCCCTGCAACAAGCCACTTCCCTCTATCCAAGGTCAGTTCCGGCCAGTCTCTGCGATAGGCGTCAAGATCGTCGCGCCATCTTTTACGGGGTCTGCCTCGTCGGCGGCGTCCACCCTGAGGCACCCAGCGTTCGACGACGACCTTGGCCCACCGGACACCCGACATCGTGTCCGTTATATATAATAATATAAAATATTACAGCTACTATTTACGATTTTATTAGATTTAAAACTCAGTATTGAAAATGTTTGGCCCATTTAAGTTATACTTAGACATAAATACAGTTTTTTATTTAAATTACAATCGCCTTCAAATTTGACAAACAGTGTTATTATCAATTGTGTGGTATTATTTCCGCGTACGACCATATTCTGAATATTATTGCTATTGTTACACTGGATGAATAATATTCCGTAACAACTTTAATGTGCGTGTTGTTCAACATATAAGGTATGTGGGTTGAGACGATGATCAGTTCGGTGTAACCTCGTCAAGATGAAGCTGTTCGTGGCTCTTTTTATCTTCGCAGCAGTCACTGTCTTGGTCGTGAGTAATAATAAAATAATAAATAAATAAATATTGCGGACATTTAACACACAACGCCATCTAGTCCCAAGCTAAGCAGAGCTTGTGTTATGGGTACTAGACAACTGATACAAATACATATATACATTTTTTTTTTGTAAATACATACATATTATACATAGAAAACACCCAAACTCCGAAACAAATATTTGTAGATCATACTAACATTTGGTCCGACCCGGGAATCGAACCCGAGACCTCTTGATCAGCAGTCGCACACGCCAACCGCTAGACCAACGAGGCAGTCAATAAACGTATCTACGTAAATACAAATAAATAAAATTGAAGCGTCTGTTTTAATTTCAAATAAACATTTTTCACTAAATGCGTAAGAATTTATACAATATACAAAACTTACACCTCTACCTCGAAAAAGTATGTTTTTAAAATTTTGTCTGTTAGTCTGTCCGTCTGTCTATTTGTTCCGGTTAATCTCGTGAATGGCTGGGCCGATTTTGGCGAGATTTCGCTGATGATAAAATGAAGAATTTAGCTTTAATTTTAGGCTAACTATGCGTCGTGGCGTTACTCGCGGTTGTTGATGTATGTGATGCAATACACTATTGGCCGTTTTCCACTTGCTGAAGTGATTTAATTACATCTGATTTTATCTAATTTTTAGAGCGGCATGAGTGTAGTTCCTATGTCCGCTGGAGTCGATGGTATGCCGTCAGGCCCACCACCAGACGGCGCGCCTCCAGGCCCGCCACCAGACGGTGAGCCGCCGGGCCCTCCACCAGAAGGTATTTATGTTTTCTATCAGAAGAATTTTCTGCCTTCCAACAGAGGGCTACACTGTAGTCCCTACTTTAAGAAAAAGGGGTTTTCATCATCCTCAAGAACAGTATTTAATAGTCCAATGCTGAACATCGGCATCTCTATTAAGTTACTAAAGTATATACAAATATGTATATATAGCTGTAGGTACTGTTTTTCATTTTTGATTCTGGTCAAGCTCGGCTCTCACTATGAGGTAATGAATTGGTTACATTCATCTTCCTAGCCTTTATTATACCCAAGATTATTTGAGGTCGGCTACTAGATCAACCAATTTTACCTGATCATCAGTTTTTCCACGGCGCGAGTGGCTTCGGACCTCCGTTGCCCTAAGGGTAAACTAAATTTGAAGATTGAATTGGATGTTCCATTATTTACCTCAATCTTCATCATAGTCAATTGTCAATTATATCATGACACAAAATTGTAACAAAAACTTGCAAATTTTTCAGATTCGTCAAGATAACTAAACTGGTAGACCAACATGATCAACGTGAACAAAGTTTGCTGTGAATGAATTAAATATATATATATTTCCTTTCACAATGACTTTTAATTTTATACTTTGATTATGACTTGATTTGTATAGTATAGACAGACAAAATATCTACAATAGCTGAGAAACTCATTTGTTGTTTCATACTTTGTAACACTACTTAAGTTCATAATATATTTTATAATATAAAATAAAGTACTCAATATTATATAGGGGAACACACAAAACCAACCCACGGGAATGGCTCCTGCTGAGGTAGACCACAAAACACTATTTACAATGATCCTGATTACATTACTTCTTTCACCAGCCCTTTATGGCAGTACAAAACCAATTTGTACATATTATTTGTGATGATGATACTTGGCTCGACCGGGGTGATACCACGGCCTCACAGAAAACCGGAGTGAAACAGCGCTTGCGCTGTGTTTCACCGAGTGAGTGAGGATACCGGAGGCCCATACCCCAACCCCATCCCCGTCCCCATTCCCCAAAGGCCGGTAACGCCCTTGTGACGCCTCTGGTGTTGCGGTTGTCCATAGGCGGCGGTAATCGCTTACCATCAGGCGATACGTCTGCTCGTTTGCCACCTATTACATGAAGAAAAAAACTTAAGTAAATATAACGAAAACTTAACACGAACCCCATACCGATCATCTGGCCAGTATGACTTATAAAGAGAACATTAGAGACTTTGATAGTGTGTTATAAAATTCAAAATTCAAATTAAACAACGTGTCTATTAAATATTTTTTTAATAATGAGATGTTTTCATTTAGAAACATTAGGTAAAAAATAATACAAAATTAATTTTAATACATACTAAAAATAATATCAAATTGGTATGAATATGGCAATCGAGAGTATTGTTAAAATGCTTATATTTAATGGTTATATACACTCCTACGTACAATTGGTATTATTCACAATATTAGGTAAAGATACAAAAAAAAACTTCTCTGAAAAGTAAGAAAATAATTTTTACCCTCACGTAATGAAAAAAATCGAAATAAGTTCATTAATGACTATATTACAGCATATAAGTATTAAAATTTTAACAAAAAAATGAACGACTCCTAAAACTGGACCTAATTGAAATGGGATTCTCTGAAAAGTAAGAAAATAATTTTTACCCTCACGTAATGAAAAAAATCGAAATAAGTTCATTAATGACAATATTACAGCATATAAGTATTAAAATTTTAACAAAAAAATGAACGACTCCTAAAACTGGACCTAATTGAAATGGGACCACACGAGAAGCACCAGCTTTCAAATAAAAAAAAATCCTCAAAATCGGTTCACCCAGTCGAAAGTTCTGAGGTAACAAACATAAAAAAAACCGTCGAATGACAACCTCCTTTTTTGAAGTCGGTGAATGAACAAAAAAATTAAAGGGTCGTTAGAAACCAAATGTTTGTCATTGTGAAAACAATATCACTACTGGACAAATAACTAAGTAAAACACAATTATTTTAATATTGTGAAGAAAACACAGTCGTTTTGAGCTTTGTTCATCAAATATGGATAGCAGATGTAGGGTTCCCCCTACTTTCGTTTATGTGTTTTAATACATTTTACAAATTACACTAAACATTAACACTTAAATTATATATATTTATTTATTATTGTAAATAAATAATAATAGGTATAAAATTTAAGTTTTAATGTTTAATGTGTGAAATGTAGTTAAACACATATATGAAAGTAGGGGGATTCCTACACAGATTAGTACATGAAAGTTTCTTGTCAGAAAAAGAAATTTGGAAATATTTTCTCATCAGCCTTAGTACTTTTGAGGATATTAATTGTGTCAAAGGAGTCAAGTACCTACATTGCAAAATCCTTAAAAGTTCCCACTAAACAGAACAATGTAGGTATAAAAAATTGCATGAAGATACTAAGATTAAAAAAAATACTATCATAATATTTAAAAGTGTGAGATATATATGCCTACCAAATGGATTTTTAAGTTCAAAATCGTTTTATACTCACTATATCACTCATAATTTGACACACGTCTCGTTGCTGATTAAAAAAATTAGGGAAAATTTATTTCCCTATTTTTTAAGGTCAAAAGTAGTGGCATGTTACCTACAAAGTAATCGTGCTAACATATTTTAAGGATTCATGTCCATCAATTTTATTAAAGCTTAATCATCCCTGCGTATCCATATTTGATCATCAACATCTCTAAAAGTCTATTGTCCCAGTTCTTGTAAATGTTGCTTCTCTTCTTCTTCTAGGAGAAGCGCTTCCCTCTCCGCTGCTATCCTCGCGTGTTGTTCAGCTATTACTTTAAATAATTGTGCGTGTTTTGCTCTTGCTACAGCAACGGCTTCGGTTTCACGAGGTGAAGGGGCTTCTGAAAATTAAAATATAGTATTACAATCAAAAGGTTTATTAAAAATTTACTCCATTTGCCCTAGATTAGCATCAAAGACTAGTGTGCAAGATCAATTACGATCTGAACATGCTCATGGTTGATTTATTTCTTAGCTTGGAATTAAACCTGTTTCCACCTTTTCGCCTGAGGGATATAAATTTTGTGGCTAGTGTATACAACACTGTCAAAGGTCAAAACCTTATTTCTAAGGAGAGACCTATGGACAATAGTGGCCTGTTAAAGGCTATTGATGTGATGTAAAATTTACGATCAAAATCATCATGAGACTATGTAAAACTATTGTCTGTAAAATAGTGTTATGAGCCGGGTATTAAGTAAATAAAAGTAGTCGGTTGAGAACCAAGAATATAACACAATATTTATTGACAACACTTTTACAACAATAATAGTAATAATAGTCGCACTAGAAAATCGCTTCGATGTTTATCTGCTGTATCGTGAAACAATACTGCCCGTACGGCTAACACGCTCCGCTTTTATATGGCTATCGAAATATCTAGAACAGTCCCTAATATTCGCTAGAACATTCTGGACCAAATCAAATTCCTTAGAAGCAGTAATCTAGCGCCATCTAGCGTTGAAAATCGGAGTTATTCATCATAACCTCCACAGTCGAGCGCCACTTGTCCCTAGTTGGCGCCACTGTCCTCGGAATTATCTATTTTATTCTCTATCTTATTGTTAGACCAATTTAACTCTATGGCGCAACAAATAGTATTTAAGTCTTACCATCGGGATGGGCGTGCTGCTCGGCAATCTTAGCGTAAAGTTGGAAATGCCTATCCTTGGCCCTTGCAACTGATTCGGAGTCTGTTGGATGTTCAGGTGGGACCTCGCTTAGTTGGGGATGGAAGCCCTGCTTGTCTGCAACGTAATCCACTGTGCGGACTTTCTGTCGGGGATCCACGTATGAGAATGACCCTGGAAACATGACAGAGGTTTTGATTAGATTTAGGGTTGGGTTGGTGTTTCTATTTTTGTTGTATATAACGTCGCTGTAGAAATAATTTATAACATTTTCATATTATGAAAAATAAAGTTACTTCATTGAATAAGAACTTAAATATCCAACTGGCTGACGTATCCTCAAGCGATCTGCTGGATCTAAAAATCAGTTGATTCCTTTCTGAACTTATCTTGAAAGCAATATCTCAATTACAAATATTTTACATTTTCAGCTCAACAACATTTTTCAACGGGATCAATATGTCAAGGTATATTTTTTAATCAAATAGAGTGAAGGGGCTCATTTACTTCATAATCAGTGTGTTTATGACCATAATACTCGTAAATCATGTCAATATTAAGTAGTCCTAAAAGTATTTTGTAATTACATACATATTTGTCATTAACTTTAATGGCAAGAGGAAATTTTGCAATATCGTGTCGGCCCGATAATTAAGAAAGGATGTGGATTAATTTAATTATAGCTTCTTAAATTGACCTCTAGTTAATGGGTGTTGTAAAAATAACTTGGCTGAGTATTAAAGGCTTTATTCAAAATTTAAGATTAAATTAAGACACAAAAAGTGGTTCTTCCTACTTTAATAGACGTTCGAATCATAGGATGGTCACATATGTAATTCAATTCAGTGATTTAGAGTTACTACTCGTTAGAGTCGTATTTCCCATTCGAGTTAATATCTCTCTCATTTTCCCTCGCCCTATCTATTTTCCTTCTTCTCAATTTATCTTAGTTCTTTGGCTTATCTGCAAAAAGTAAGCAAATCCCTGAGAGTAAAATCTAAATAAGACTGAATCACTGCTCATCACCGAAATTAAGATGAAATACATAGATGGATAGAAGTCACAAATAAACACTGATGATCTGAATTCAATTTATTCCTAAATATACTTTAGCTCGATGACGATGCTGTCGATGCGGAGACGATGAAGAAGAATTCTATTGAGGAATAAAATGTAATGCTGACTGACAACAACGACCATGAACTATAAATAGACGGTAAATTATTATCTTTTGATCTACGCTTTAAAATTAAAGACGCAAAATAATTCACTGAATATTCATAATAATGTCACATAGTTTTTTATGACAGTCAAGAAGTACCTCCATATATTGCTTTTAGAATACAAAATTTAACAAGTGCGTATTAAAACCTATAGCTAATACCTGTATAGAATATTGCCTAACTTAATTGGCCTCTTGTTCTCAAATTGACTATATTTCAACTGCAACAAGCGTGCTCGGAATACGTGTTGTGTGGGCAGAGATTATAAAGTAATGCTTAGTTCAGATTTCTCTTCCTAATGGGCGACCTGATCAGATTAAATATGTGGAGCAAGCCGTTTACGCAAATTCCTGGTTTATTAGAAGTAAAATCAGAAAGTCTTATATTACATAGTTCTGAGTTCTGTTTAGACTCAAATTAGGCATAGCTTGTGAGTTCTACAATACAGATAAATATATTAAGATTAATTTGTGTTTGTCCAATAATCACTACATAGTATAAAACAAAGTCGCTTTCTCTGTCCCTATATCCCTATGTATGCTTAAATCTTTAAAACTACGCAACGGATTTTGATGCAGGTTTCTTTAATAGATAGAGTGATTTAAGAGGAAGGTTTTTATGTATAATAAATACATAATAAAGTATGGAAACACTGTTAATTTTCGAGGTTTCTAATGTGATTGAAACGCCGGTTGCACCCTACGAGATAGATCAAAATAATGTACTACAATATTGAACACCTTAAAAAGGACTACAAAAAAGTCCGCGACGGTATATGTTTATGTCCTAGGGATAACCTACAACAACCATTTTTTATTCCTTTCTTTTTACGAGAAATTGATTTTACGAGAAAAGAGAGATTGAGAGAGAGATGGCGCTAGTTGCCATGATAACATCGACTCTGAGTTAAAAAAATATATTTAAATACTTAGTAAATGTGATATAGTGCCTGAATATTATAAAACTGTGTCTCAACATCTGATAATCACCATCTATTGTTAGTGAGCTTCTACAACTAGTGCAAAAACATTTAAAAGTGAAAACTAAATTGTCATCAAAAAACAATAATTTTCAAACAAATAGCGCTTTCTAGACCTGAAAGCATTAATAAAATAGTGAAAAAGTGATATTTTGGTAAACCAAAATAAGTTTTCACAGTGAAAATAGTGAATAAATTGGCCAAAAAGAATCAACAAGTAAGTGTGAAAAAAATAGTTCGTTAATCCATTTGAATTTTGCCACAACAATCAAAGCAGTTCATGTAAATAGTGAATAGCGTCATCTATGTCATAAACACGGAACTCGCTTCACTTCGTCCTTGACAAGTCATCCATGAATACAATTGAGTATATAATACAAATTCCCGCCACTAGAGGACACTACTAATTCCTAATATCGATCAACACAACCGAATACAAGATTTCCTTCCAATATGCCTCAATGCGAAGGATGTATGAATAATACTGATAATTCTGAATGTTTAAAATGCGCTCACTGCAACAAATATTACGATCTGTTATGTGCAAACATTCCCCAATACCACTTTTTTAACACTATGTCAAAAGAGCAGAAAAATGTGTGGAGATGCCAAGCTTGTATATGTAATATGCCAAAGGGAGACAACTCTAACACCCCATTAAAACCATACATGCAACAAAACATTTGCGATGATTCTGTAAATGTTACAATGAGACGAAGACCCACACAGACCACACAAAATCACATTAATGAAAATGATCAAACTTTAGATGACATAATTGGGAATACAATGAACCAAACCTCGGACAGTATAATATTAGCTCCATTTGCCCCAGCAACCCTAAAAGCAGAAGATCAAATGCTAGAAAAATTCAGCAAACTTTTGGATTCTAAATTGGAAAAAATGAAAGTATCTCTTCTCGAAGATGTTAAGCTTGCAATACAGACAGAAATGGACACTGCCTTATTAAAACTTCGAAGCCAGGTTGAACATACCACGAAAACCTTAACATTAGAACAAGACAAAATAAAAGAAAATATTTGCTCAATTGATAAAAACATTGAACAAATTGAGCACCAACTACACATTCTAAAAAATTCAAAAAAAATTGTACTCTATGGTCTTTCTGAAACACACCATGATACTGAATATGCTCTTATAGACCGTATCTCTAGGGTATTTCATGAAGTTATGGATGTAAACATTGAACCATACATTGAAGAGGTCAGGCGTATCGGAAAACGAGGAGATCGTAGACCTCTAGCTATTGAATTAACAAACAAGAGAATAACGAGACATGTGTTACAAAACTCTAGCGTCTTTTACAACTCAGGATTGGCTGTTGGCATGTTCATGGATGAAAAATCGTTAAAAGATCGTAACGAACTCCGACAAAATCTGAGAATAGCTAGACAAAACGGGAACCATGCTATAATAAAGAATAACAAACTATATATAAACGGCAAAGAGTACGCAAATAACTCCCCACAAACCTCGAAAACGTCCCAGTCTCAGATCTCAGATACAGAAAACAGCAACACCAAATCGAACTTAGATAGCAGCAACACCACGGCCAACAAAGAAATAACACCAACACAGTCACAACCAGCAACGTCGATCCCAATGAAAAGGAAACCCACTCGTAACTATACATTTCGATACTAAACTCAATGTTGTATTTCAGAATATACAAAGTATAGGCAATAAGCTTCATCTAGTCGAGCATTTCCTATTAGATTTAAATATAGATATATTATTACTGTCAGAGCTATGGAAAAATGAGAACTACTGTGATATGATTTCATTGTCAGGTTATAGAATGGTCTCTACCTTCTGCCGTAAAACGCATGAAGGGGGAGGTGTTTGTGCAATTGTTAAAGATAGTTTAGAGTGTATTGAGAGGCAAGATATAAACGACTATAGTATGGAATTTATAATAGAAATTAGTGCTATAGAAATACCAAAACTAAATTGTATTTTCATTGGTTTGTATAGAGCAGATCGGCACATTAACATATTTTTTGAACAGCTAGAAAAACTATTATATAAATTGAACACCAAACATAAAAATAAGTATATAGTAATAGGAGGTGACTTCAATATAAATTTATTAAACAAAAATAAACAGACAGAGGATCTTATCAACTTAATGTTTTCAAACAATCTCAAACAGATTATCAATGAACCAACACGAGTGTCAAAGAGCTCCTCCACCTGCATTGATCTACTCTTTACTAACTACATGCCTCTTATCAGTGAAGCCAGCGTCCAAGACTACGGTCTCTCTGATCATAAGGGGATTTCATTAAAAATAAATTCGAAACACTTTAATCCCAATAATAGCAAAACATGGTACATACAAAAAAGATTATTCACAAATAGAAACATCACAAACTTTAACACTTCACTAAATGACATACAGTGGCATGAAATAATTAACACACACAATAATTTAAGCATCAATTACGATTTATTTATTAGTATATTGACAACATTACTTAACAAACATATACCGATACAAAAAATAAAAATAAAGAATAAGCCAAAAAAAGGATGGCTTACCACAGGTCTAAAAAAATCATGTGCACACAAAAGAAAATTAAGAACCTTGTTAAATGTAACTGATAATGATATAATACGTAAATTTTATAAAAAATATAGCCAAACTTTAAAACGTACTGTGCAAATATCAAAAAAACTTGAATTTAGCAAAGAAATGGAAAACTCTGATAATAAAACAAAAACAATGTGGAATATCATAAACCAAAAAACAGGTAAGCCAAAAAGAAAACTACCTCCACCAAATATTTCACTAAAAATCAACAATCATATAGTAAAATGTCCAAAAACTATTTGTAGTACTTTTGGCGAGTATTTTGCTACCGTCGGTACGGACACGAACGATACCAACAAAAACAACGCGCGAGGCCGACCCGTTGTTAACTCACAAATGTGCTCCATGTACTTGCGTCCTGTGAACCGAAAAGAGATAGTCAACATAATCCGCTCAATAAAAAATACACACAGTTGTGGCGTAGATGAAATCCCTCCAATTCTACTAAAAAATTGTGCAGAAAAACTATCAATACCGCTCACATTTTTAGTCGATCAAAGTCTTCAAGATGGTCAATTTCCAGATCCCCTAAAAATATCATTGATCAAACCGATACATAAAAAGGGCGACACCTACACTCCTAGTCATTATAGACCTATAGCTTTATTGCCCACATTTTCGAAAGTGTTTGAAAAAGCAATGTGTAACCGATTATACGATTTCTTAGAAAAATATAACATCCTTGATGACAGTCAAAACGGCTTCAGAAAAACAAGATCAACTACATTAGCAGTATATAAATATATCCAAACCGCACTTAAACATATAGATGACAAGAAACTTGTGCTGGGAGTGTTGCTTGACATGACGAAAGCATATGATAAAGTACAGTACGACATTCTTTTAAACAAACTACATGGTTCTGGCGTTCGTGGCCCTGCTTACACATGGTTCAAATCATATTTAGAGAACAGATCACAAATAGTTCAGATTGACCATTATGACTCTGATACAAATGAAGTTAGAATGGTGCGATCTGAAAGAAGAAGCATTACCTGCTCAATTCCACAGGGTAGCGTGTTGGGTTGTGTGCTGTTTTTGATATACATCAACGACTTACCGAAAGTACTTAATAAGGAACAAACATTGCCCGTCTTATTCGCCGATGATATATCAATATTGATTGCGTATGATAAGTCAGTAAATCCCACACCAATACTTCGAAAAACTCTTAATACAGTAAATCAATGGCTTAATGACCATAACTTGGAAATAAACTACAATAAAACAAAAACCATTCAATTTAGATCATATAAAAACACCCCTATAAACATTGACACAACATACAATAACACACAATTAGAAACCGTAGACACATTCAAATTACTTGGCATAACAATAGACACACATATTAACTGGAAAGCACACATTGATCTTATTAAAAATAAATTATCTCGATTCACATACGCCTTATTCCAGCTTAAATGCAGCACAAATGAAAAAACCGCACTATCCGCTTACTACGCTTACGCATACTCCTGGTTAAGATATGGGATTATGTTGTGGGGGAATAGTGTATACTTTCAGGATTTATTTATACTTCAAAAGAAATGTATCAGAATTATCGCCCAAATTGGAAATCGTGACAGCTGTAGGCCTTATTTTTCTAAATATAACATCCTCACACTACCATCATTATATATATTTGATATTTGTATATTTGTTTATAAAAACATAAATCACTTCACTAAAGTAAAAGACACCCACAATTTAAATACACGCCACAGAGACAGACTATACTTACCACAATCCAGAATTAAAATGCTGAACCAGAGCCCTTACTACATGGCAGTTAAAATTTACAACAATTTACCAATTCACATTATAAGTGAAACCAAACTTACAATATTCACTAAAAAACTGAAAACATTTTTAATCAAAAAATGCTTTTACTCAGTAGAAGAATACATGGAAACAAAACACAAATAATACATAATAGAAAATATACCACAAACAAAACACACACACACACACAGCCACACACAAATGAACACACACCAACAAATCCTACACGTAAACAATAAATCACAATAATGGCTAGGTAGATAAATGATAAAGATATAATATATATGCAAAATGATTAGTTTTAGGCTTATGTAATTTAAAGCAGTTGTTCGATGTAAAATGTCATTATATCAATGATCTTTTTATTTTATTTTTTTAAGGATTTTAAAATGGTTCACTTTATTACTTAATTTTTAGTTATAGTTATTAATTTGTTTATCTTTATATAATTCTAAAATTCTATAACCTAATACCTATGTAATGTGTGTAACATCGTCATCTTCTCTCAAATTTGCAATGCCTGTAAAAGGCTACTAAGTTGAGACAAGTTATATTATAAGATCACAAATGTACCTACACTTAGTTAGCAATAAAGATTTTGATTTGATTTGATTTGATTTGAAATAATGGCTTATTTACGAAGTGATTTTAAGCAATACAGAAATACAATCCTTATATAATTCAGTAAATTAAATACATTGTGCATTTAATATAGATCAAAATGGCCCTTTACAGTATCTAATTTAAATGAATTTATTCGAAGATATTACAGATTTAAAATGCACGAATCGTGTCGTCGGCGGGGGCATCTGAAATCCACCCGTGCGAAGCCGGGACGGGTCGCTAGTAATATAATAAAATACAAAGAAAACCTATGCCTATCCGTCTTGACAGCGTAGTATGGCAGGCCAAAAGGCCCTTCTAAGAAGATGCCTATATTCAACAGTGCACTGGTAGAGACCTATTTCTTAGCGTTCCATGGATTCACCGTGCGGGTGCCGGGTCCATCGCGTGATAGATGGGGGCAACACATGCGACTTCGACAGTGCCTGGGACTTGCGACCCAGGTTTAGGTTTAAGGAGCACTCCTTACGACGCGTCAACGCTCACCTCCACTGTCCGCCGTGTTACCCCCTCTACCTAACCATATTTGAAATGAGCCTAGCAATGCCGCTTTGGATATTCGTTCAAGAAAAGAGCTTACTGAAGCTCTTGGCAATCCAAAGTCTTTAAGCAGGTTATAGAGGGATTTAGCTGGTATACCCCTCGCACCCACTTCCACGGCATACAGCGCAACGACATAACCATTTTTAGTTATTTCGTTGGTTAAGTCAAAGTACTTGTTTCTTTTTAAAGCGTGGTCTTTAGGGATGTTCGTTTCCCACGGCACCGTGAGTTCTACTAGTACTACACGCTTAATTGACATTGCATAAAGAAATATGTCCGGTCTGGACGCCGAGGCACAGATATTCTCCGGTATTCTGTAGTGATTTTCATACGTGTCCACTAATAATGTCCAGTCACTGGCGGTATTTATAACTGAGTACGGCTTTTGTGTGAGTGAAGTCTTTTTTGTTGAGCCTTCCTTTACAAACGCGATGTTAGTTTTTATGTTTGTTGTTATTCGCTTTTTCGCTCTATTGATGATTTGTTTATGTAAATACATGCATGTTTGAATACAAACCTAAACCAATACATGTAAATAATTTCTTATTGATGTGGATTGGATTTGGAGACGTAAATACTGTGGAGACACAGGTATGCCTTTATTAATTGAGGAAGATATTGCGTAGATATATCATTAAACTAATTTAAAGTATTTATGTATTATTTTTTTCCAGTTCATTCATAGATTACTCGTGTTTTAGTGAAAAACGTTAAATCGTATGTGTAAATGACACCAGTTATTGATGCCACTTATAAAACAGGTCTACCACACTATCCGCTAAAGGTCAAGGAACAATAAAATTAAAAAAACACATAATGGCAACATAAAAAAATATTGCTAATGATTTGGAATGGCATAGAGATACATAACATTTTTGGGCTCAGACAAATTGAAGACAAATAAAAAAAGGCTTCCTCGACAGACTTCGTCCTGTCAAAAAATACTGTCATAATTTATTTTTTCTTTGATGACACGCGAACCCTTATTTACAAGCTTTTTTTGAGAAGACAAGGATTAAAATCCATACAACCTATTGAAAGTTAAAAGACAATACTAACGCTCATTATGGAGCTTAAGGATTTAACAGTTATGAAAAAAGAAGTCTTACTACTTCTTCACAATTTGTTGTTTTTTCTACAATAACCTTATTTCTTAAGGACAATATAAAAAAACGAATCTGTCAAGCAAATTTTGTATTCATCAATAAATTTGGTGCTTCATTTTTATAATCAATCCAAAAATCCCCCTATCTCCCCCCCCCCATCCCCCAAAGGCCGGTAACGCACTTGTGACGCCCCTGGTGTTGCGGGTGTCCTTGGGCGGCGGTAATAGCTTACCATTCAGGCGATACGTCTGCTCGTTTGCCGGTCTATTCCATACAAAAGAGATATTTAGAGGCTAGGACTTTCCAGCAACAAGCTTTTTCCTCAATTAATCCTAATAAGCATTATCCGTTGCAAAAATGTACTTGTTTTCTGGGGTTTTTTTTTACCTCTAACTACTCCACTGCCATCGCTGACTTCAGTATGCTGTCTGTCAGTATGTCCAGGATACCTTCCCGCTGTGTAGGAGAACACGTAGGGCCTCGGCGGCGGCTGCTCTGAGGTCGTGGTCTCGTAGGGCAGGTGCTGTTCTTGCAGCAAGTGAGACACGTCGCAACTGGCGAACGCCAGGAACGCTAAGAGTAGCGTAGGGCACAGCATCTGGAAAATAAAAGCAAGATTGTAAGGAAAAACATTGATACTTTCTTATTGTTTTGAAGTCATTATGACCTATAAGATCTAAACTCAGCAAACCTCGTACTATGTGTGTTCTCGTAGGCTGTGTGCCAGAACATTGATTCTATTTTTGTGAATATTTATACAACTTAACATGAGAAGCAATCGAAGATGATATACCCACCGCCGAATCACTAAGACCAAATTTAATAGCAAGCTGTAATCCAGATAAGAGTTTTCTGGAGTATTTATGATACAAGCATCTTTACGTCTATAAAACAGTGTATGGAGTATTGTTAGAGACATGACGCTTGGTGCCTTTTCTTTTATCATAAATTAGCCAGGAGAAGTATCCGATTAAGCACCTGTCTCTTGTTTACCAACTTACGGTTCTGTAATTCAATACTAAAAATTTTAGCAAAAAAAAACGAATTCAAGAACTGGAGATCAAATTAAAATGGGGCCCCACGGGCAATAAAAAAATAATCATCAAAATCGGTTCACCTAGTCGAAAGTTATGAGGTAACAACCATTAAAAAAATACAGTCGAATTGATAACCTCCTCCTTTTTTGAAGTTGGTTAAAAAGTAAAAAAGATCACTAAACTGCCTGCTGCGTTAAGATATTCTGTTCAATTTTATTAAATAAATGTGTTATCTCATAACGATTATTTTGGAATTCGGAGTTTTTGATTTCTTGGAAAAGGTTAATACTGCAACCAAATCGTTTTTTTTATAAAACAAATGTATCCATATATTGTCATCGATATATCCTTACCGGTTTGTTTTAGATGAAAAGGTCAGAGACCCCCATTAAGTTTAATGGGTCGCAATGCTTTTATTTTTAACTCGTAACATTGACTAAATGTGGACCTTAATCATTACATTGAAATTCGATCCGGATCCGGGAAATAAATATTTTTCCCCTTGTTTATAATTTGGATTTCAATATTATACGTCAATTACATTGGATCTGATCCCGTAATCTGATTGATATATTACATTGGATCTGATCTCGTAATCTGATCACGAGGTGGGTAGAAGAACCCTTCAGAATGTGGAAGAATGTGATCCCAATTTAGGATTGGTATAAAGATTGCCGGGATTAATTTTGTTAAGTTCAACCGGTTTGGCTTCGTCGTAATGGACCAAATCCGGATAGGAGTTTATTTTTTAAATTTTAAATGCGATTTATTAAAGTGTTCTTCAACTTTAAAGAAAAATAAGCCCTGGTCATCATAACACTTGCAATTCCTTCAATTTTCTTAAAATTTAATCTATTGATATTGTTGATATTGTGGTTACACACAATACATGTAGAAATTAAATGACTGTACCAGACAATCCTAACTTAAAAGAACAATGAAATAAATAATATGTACTCACTGTTATGAACAAAGCAAATTTTTCTATAATAAATAAGTTATTTTATAAACCACAGACCAATCTCGTTGACTGTTCAAAGACGACTGGAGAACTTGACTTAGGGCATGATCTAAAAATCCTTACGAATCGTGACGTCACTGAGGTCCGGCGTCCTTCTTAGAACCGTGATAATCAGTTTATATTTTACAATCAGAATAATGAATATACGACTATTAAATAGTTATAAACAACTTCAATTATACAACAAAAAATATTATCATTAATGCGGAGAATTTAATTATGTGTGTTTCTATTTGACACATAAATGTAAATAAAATTTGAATATTAAGTATTTTATAATAATTTCATGTAGTCATCCGTAGTTTTCATCATATATACAACATCCCAACATCAACATTGGGCCGCCGCCCCCCAGGCATGATCACCTCGTCTGGTCGGAGAATTCTCCTTTGTGTTGGAGGGACATGACACCCGTTCCACCACAAATGTATGAAAACACACATGTTTCATTATTTTTGTAAAGGTTTCTGACTGCCTTTTATGGATGATTCCATTATTCCTCCATCGCGCTAACTTCCCTTTAGAACTCATTTTTTATAGATGGTACAGTTTATTAGTACATATTTTCTTTCAAATTGTCAATTTCGAACAATTGTAGATCATCGCATAAAATAAAAAAATCTGAATTCATCATCGTCCTAGCCTTTATTATTCCCAAGATTAATTGGGGTCGGCTCCTAGTTCAACCGGTTTTACCTGAATATCAGTTTTTCCACGGAGCGACTGGCTTCGGACCTCCACAACCCTGAGGCAACTGAATTCGATAGTTGAACTAGTTGTCAGCATATTTGAGGACACTGACTTCCCAATAACGATTGTCATAGGTGTTCATGACAACCATGACCGAAGGCTTAACATGCTCTCCGAGGCACAAGCGGGAAACACCGCCATTTCTAATACTCTGGACTGATATTTAAGAATTACTTGTAAGAAAATTCCCAACAGCAATCCTACCCGGGAATCGAACCCGAGACATCTTGATCGGCAGTCGCTCACGCTAACCGCTAGACCAACGAGATTTTTTTTAACCTACTTCCAAAAAGGTGGAGGTTCTGTGTTCCACTGTATGTATTTTCTTTATGTATGTTCATCGATTACTCCGTCAATTGTGGATCGATTTAGAAAATTCTTTTTATATTCGATAGGGTATGCTCCCGAGGTGGTCCCATTGTCACCATATCAGGATCTGATGATGGGATCCCAGGGAAATCGAGGGAAACACTCATTTTTTGTAGACACATACTATGTTTTTCGTATATTTCCTGAAGTTACACCGGAATTTGCGTCTGATAGTCAACATTTTATGATGATGAGCTGATGATGTGAGGTACAACTCCTTAACGGTTAGGGGTTGGAGGATAAATCTTTAAATATCATAAGTATGTACGTTACCTTTAGTCGTATTCTTTCAAATTATTTAGATAAGCTGATGATGGAAGGTGGAAGGTACAACTCCTCAACGGTTAGGAGTTGGAGGATAATTCTTTCAATTTCATACGTATCTAAACACCTTTAGTCGTATACTTTCAAGTTATTTAAGTGAACTGATGATAGAAGGTTAAACTCTTCAACAGTTAGGGATTAGAGGATGATTTTAATATTACACGTACGTATAGACCTTAATTTGTATTCTTTAATTATTCATATGGATCGTTTTATTGAGTAGACACCCACTAAAGAAGGAATTTTGGAATTTCTACCCCTAAGGGGGTGAAAAAGGGGTTGAAAGTTTGTTCGGAAGTTTGTATTTTATTAAGTTAGAAACGTCAAACTTTATTTTTGGGCTACTGATAAAAATGAGTATTAAATTATTACGTAGCGTTTCTGGATTTTCTATACCTAAGGCGTGAAATAGGGGTTGACATTTAAACTAACTAAAGTTATTTGCATCAAGCATTTTATTATGAAATAGTTAAACTTACTACTTACCTACGATTGTTTGCACTAAAAACTGAAAAATAAAAACTTTTTATAAAAAAAAACCGACTTCCAAAAAACATCCAACGAAAACTCTCTGCCAAAAGCGTAAAATAAACTGGCTCTTCATAAATTGCTATGTGCCAATTCTTGTCTATATCTAATTCTTTATTCATTTAAATAGTAGTATTATAATGTGTGCTAGGTACCTAAAATCTGTTTGAAGTCGGTGCCAAGCCAAAAAGAATACCAACGAATAATTACAAAAATCTAATTGACAGTCGCTTGGCACCGACTTCAATCAGACTTTAGGTACCTAGCACATAGCAATTTATGAAGAGCCAGTTTATTTTACGCTTTTTAGTGTTTTTTGGCCGTGAGTTTTCGTTGGATGTTTTTTGGAAGTCGGTTTTTTTTTTTATAAAACGTTTTTATACATAAACCATTTATAAAAAATTGTTCCCCTTTACAGTTCAATAATTTTTTACCATAGCAGAGCCACGCTTCGGAATTCATGGGCTGGCTCGACCGGAGTGATACCACGGCATCACAGAAAACCGGTGTGAAACAGGGCTTGCGCTGTGTTTCACCCAGTGAGGATACTGGAGGCTCACACTCCAACCCCTCCCCTCATCCCCATCCCTCAAAGGCCGGCAACGCACTTGTGACGCCTCTGGTGTCCATGGGCGGCGGTAATCGCTCACCATACGTCTGCTCGTTTGCCCCCTATTTCATAAAAAACTAACTATTATAACTATATTATAATTTTTTGGTAAATAATTTGTTTACGCGCACTGTTATAACATCCCGTTACGTGCAATAGGAAACGCAGAGGAGTTTGCGTTGCCTATATAGGTACTACAAGAGACGTAACAAATATAGAGTCGCAGTATCTAAGATCCGTATAATAAACATAAACAACATTTGAAGAATCTTGTGTTAGCCGCGCTGGTGAACGAAGTAACCTGTTCACATGACCTTTGCGGTTGTGATGCGCCGGCGCAGGGGCCACGAAACGTGCGGGCAAAATTGCTTATAATGACATTAATGTTTCTAATTAAGTGGATTTATAAATGGATCTATCGGTTAACATATTTACACATGGTACTTTAAACTGCATTAGGTCACAGTTATTAATTATATTCCTTAATATTGAAGAATTACCTGTTTTAGTAGTTCAAAATTATAGATACTTATTTATGATTAGGATTATTGACTTAAAAGTTAAGCGGGAACCATCTATACTAATAGTATAAGTTCAAAAGTAACTCTGTCTGTCTGTTATGCTTTAACGCCTAAATCACTGAACCGATTTCAATGAAATTCGGCATAACCATAATTTGATTTTTGAGGAAGGACATAGGTTACTATTTACAATGATAACCGATATAAACACGTAAAGAACCTCTGTACAAAAGTACAGTTCAGTAAAATTATCAGTAAAGATCATTAATTAAATTCCTGATGAAAATACTCAGTGTACTAGTCAATCAGTTGAATTCAATAACTTATGTTAATGTTCTTTATTAAACTCTATAGAAAGTCTTCTTCCTCTTTAAATATATCTAAGACTAGCGAAGGCTAACAGTCAACAATAGAAGTGAGAATTCACCTGAAGAAAAGAAAAGAAAAGTTCAGTGATAAAGCTTCTAAGTTTTTTTTTTAATATTAATTCAAAGGTATACATAATTACATTATTTCAATTCTACACTAAATTTTACATTAGTGTTATGATTTCTCTTTAATGAAACGATTTAAATGTTTAAATATACCCTCTTAGGACATTGGCTATTAATGATTGTGGAAATCGAACTTAAACTTAAAGGTTAAGTTCGATTTCCACAGAGTAAAGCTGATATGTATTGAAAATTACACTCGCTTATAATTCTACGTCGACAATAAAAACAAAAATATGTCAGAGAAACGCTATTTTCATGGCTCCTAAACACGGCTCAAGCGGTAGCATAGCACCAAGTGTGTGATTATTGGCGCCTCGCGGATGGAATCATTACTTTACAAATTAGGCAACACTAGAGGAGTCATCGTGACTTCAGTTAATTTTATAAGTGCTAGCTTTGATTGTAGTTTCGATCGCATCAAAATCGTCTTTCGCTTCAAATATTATAATTAGACTAGATTTTCATTGTTACGCACATGATTACTGGATGGGTATGGCTTGGTAATGAATAAATTACGAACAATTTTTTTAAATAAAAAATAGCTAATGTCTATTTAGAAAGAATTAGACAACGGTTGTCAAGAGTTTTCACTTTTTAACCGACTTCAAAAAAGGAGGAGGTTCGACCGTATATATGTTTTTTTTTTAATGTGTGTTCGCGGATAACTTCGTCGTTTATAAACCGATTTTGATGATTCTTTTTTTAATGCAATGGAGATATCCCAACGGTGGTACCATGATAAGGACACTAAGATCTGATGATGGCATCCAAGATAAATCGAGTCGAACCTTGAAGTCGGTTTTTGTTTTTGTTAAAAATTTTGTCAATACCATTAATTTATTATATATATTTTTTATGTATGAGCCCGCCAAAATGACTCTACTCAGCCTGATGGAAAGCATAAGCAGAATCCAAGAGTGGTGGTCACCATACTCATTGCGAATGCAGACAATGCAACAATACAGCATAGTGACCCACACTATGGCGGCCTTTTGAGTTGCTTCTGCCTCATTGGGTCTACGGTCTCGCATTCACCAACAAAACACGACTGTATTGTTGCTGTTATTTTTAATAGAATGTAAGACTTATAATGTGAATGTCCTTTTTTGTAGTGATGTCAAATGATAGGATTCCAATAACGAAAATAACTTCATACCTTTCAGACATTGTGCGAATGTATTAACGTTTGTCATTCTTTCACGCAAAAAAACGGATTTATATGAAACTTTACGATAGTTCATACAACAGAATAACACCTGAACTTTTTACAGCGATAAAAAGGTGGGTTTAGACTAAACGAACAATGAGCTACAGCGAAAAGAAGAGCGTTATTTCTTAATCTTTTAGTGTAAATGAACTAGAATTCTCACTACACGCTCTTATGCCGTGTACATCGAGAGAGCAAGCATTCTGAGAATCAATATTTAATTATATAAAAAACTTCGTTTAAAAAAACCGACTTCAAAAACTAAAAAGTATAAAATAACTTAATTTGTATGTGCTACCTATTCATAGGTTTGAAGTCGGTACCAAGCCAAATGTAATAGTAGGTACCACACTCGCTACATTTCGAGACTAACGCACCGACGTCGTCATCGACGCTTCGGTTGTTTTGTTCTACGCGAAGAGCAGCTATCCCGCTCAAAGTCACGCGTGGCGAGTGCGGTAGGTACCTACTATTACATTTTGGCTTGGTACCGACTTCAAACCTATGAATAGGTAGCACATACAAATTAAGTTATTTTATACTTTTTGGTTTTTGAAGTCGGTTTTTTTAAACGAAGTTTTTTTTTTCGCTTTTTAGTCTTTCTCAAGTCTCTCATCATCATTTCACGTAAATAACTTGAAAGAATACGACTAAAGGTAACATACATACTGTATAGAATCGAAAGGCTTCAGGTAATTTTTTGTAATAAAATCTCAAATGGACTGTTCTCTAAGGTTACTATAATTCAAGTGATTTGAGGTAAACTTACAATATCGTTACGACCCCTTATATTTTATGAAATTAAATGATGTTGTCGCGTAGTGGCTTTAGGAGCCCTTGAGGTGGTGGTGAGGCCACGATGTTCTGAAGATGGTGAAATCAGACGCTTCACAACAACAATTTAAACGTTATTTATTTACTGAAGTATAACACAAACAGATAGATGTACAGACAGGGTGTGGATTTAAGAGATTCGACCAGTCAGTGCCTCCAGACAAGGAGCACTTAACTGTCCGTTCGCAGCGATGAGAAAAGGGCTCTGTGACGCCGCGCGCTTCCTTAAATATCCTCTGAGGCTTGAGGTGCGGGGTGTTCTCGGCAGTGGACGGTCCTCGTAGGCGCGCGGGGGGTGAGGCTTGGAGGGCGTGGAGGTGTGCATGTGAGTGCCGCGTGACAATGTCTACAGAATATGAAGGCATGCAGACAATTGCTCTAACTTCATTGCAGGCGCTCACGTAAATTTGAGGGTAGCCTTCGATTTCCTTGGGATTCCATCATCAGATCCTGATATGGTGGCCATGGGACCACATGGGGAACTATCACCACGGACCACGGAGTAATCTAGGTGCATACATAAAAAAAAATACCGATGAAATTGAGAACCTCCTCCTTTTGGAAGTCGGTTAAAAATCAATGCTACTTTTCGTTGTAATTTTATAACTCAAGAACGGGCTCACCTATCGAAACCAAATGTTTCGGCTTTGTTCGGACTATTTATTTATTTATTCAAACTTCCTGCAAACATATTGCACAAGGCGGACTTAATGCCACAGGCATTTTCTTCTAGTTAAACCTTTGGGTGTTGCAAAACTTTGTGTGGCAGGCGTATTTTAAAAAGAAGTATTACGATAGATTAAATTAAAATATATTACAAAACTAACTATTCTACAGATATATACCTACACACACACACATATACACATACCTACACATATACAATTTACATACACATACATTATACATACATACACACACATATACGAGCATATGCACATCCAAAAATACAAGTCATAATACATACTTTGAAAGTGTTATTCTAATGACTCCGTCAACAAGTCTCTATAGAACTTCCGTACTCTAAACTTAAAAGTGGATCGGCTAGTCGACATCCTGGTTTCTAGTGGGAGTGTGTTCCAAAGAGTGACAGCTTGAACTAGGAAGGAGGAATGGACCATACTGGAACTATGGGAAGGACAACGAAGGAGAAGATTGTTGGCGCAGATATATTCTAGTTGGGATTTTAAGTAGGTAGGTGAGTTTGGTGAGTAGAGAAGGGAGTACAACAAAGTAAGAGCCCTCGAACTGCGGCGCTGTCTTATAGGTAACCAGGACAGTTGTGTACGATAAGCGGATATATGATCATACTTTCGAAGGTTGAATATGAATCGAATGCAATTGTTGAGAAGTCGGTCTAATTTATTGAGCAGATCTGCATTCAGGTCGAGATAACACACATCACCATAGTCGAAAAGTGGAAAAATTAAAGTCTGCACGATTCTGCACTGCAGAAAAATTTTGTGGATGGTTTATGTAAAGTTTGCACAAAATCGATCAAGCGGTTCTTATTATTTGCAGCGATAACCGACATACACGCGGGCGGAGCCGCGGGCAACAGCCTAGTATTATATAGAATCTTTTAGAACGCAGACGGAACAACGAACGAATGGTAATGAGCATTTGCTCGTCTGATTTAAATCGGCCTTACGACATACACGCGGGCGGAGCCAAGCAAAAGCTATTGATGAATGTAAAGGCAATAACACTGTCAACTATTTTACGTATCAATTAGATGAGAATCATTAATGATTAAAATAAAGATAATGAATTGATACTGTCATTATTTATCAGTTTTAAAGCTCAATTAAGTTATAATCATAAACTTTATATTATTTATGCGTATGAGGTCATCATAGTGAGTATATTTTCCTTATGGTTTTTCTTTATAGCCCTAGGTGTAGTAAATAAGCGGTTTTATTATTATTTATGCATAAAACAATGGGATAATGATAATATACACACATCAAAAGTGTCTAGGGATCAAGCATTTTTATGCGGATTTCTTGAGATTGAGATGTGGCTTTGGCCCTGGCCTGCTCAGTCGCCAGACTTGAACCCGATTGAGCATGCATGGGATATGCTACAGAGAAGAGCTCTGCCGAATATGGAGGGTATCCAGTCGCAAGAAGACCTTTTTTTCTTGTTGCAACGAATATGGGCGGCCATTCCACAGCGTGATTTGGATGAACTCATTTTGAGTATGCCAAACCGATTCTTGTGTTGTTAGTGTTCGCGGTAGAAACACGGATTATTAATTGTTTAAGTTACCTAATAAAATTTTAAAGAAAACTGTTATTTCAGTCTTTTTTTCGAACTTTAATGTTAGTGGTTCAAATGTGAAAAATCCCTTTATTAGGAAAATGGCAAATTTCTTTATTAATGCAAAGGTGACTTGGTTTATCGTTACTGTGACAAACGAAAACACTTTATTTGATGAATCCTTAAAGAAAATTTTAATTAATATCAATCAGGAGAAAAGTTATTGCAAAAATATATGTTGATCCCTAGACACATATGTTGATCCCTAGACACTTTTGATGTGTGTAGTTTGCATTGTATGTTCAATGTCAAAGTTTTTAATTACAAATGCAGATAACAGGTTACAATTTTGTCTCAGCGGTTTTTGTATAGTACGAGTATATTATTATACTGATCTTTACTGTAGTACCTATGAAATAAATCCACTACCGCCATCTGTTCGCTTAGATCTTTTAAACTACTTAACGGATTTTAATACAGTTTTCAGTAATAGATAGAATCACTCAAGATGAAGGTTTAAATACGTAAAACAAGCATGTTATGCTAAAGGAAATCCGAAAATTTCAAAGACTTCCTTGCGAAGCCAGGCAGGGTTGCGAATATAATATGAAACAAACTTAGTACACAACCATAAACTGTTATTAAATTTTATATATTATTTTAGATATAATTTATATAAAACAGCTGAAAGAATATTTCAAAAATACAACTTTATACTTTTTTGAATTCAGAAATATATTTCTGTTTTCTTGCCAGTGACCTTCTTACAGACGGATTTCCTACGTTGTCGAGAACAAAATTAATAAAATGCATTTAACTTAGTTCAAAGGTCTTTTGATGTTTGAGGAAAATTTAATGTAGAAGATACCTACACTAAATTGGCAAAGTTACAGAAGATTGGTAACACTTAAAATGCGAATGTGCATTTTAATGAGATATATTTGTATTTCGAAGAAGCGTCAATGTAGTGTTACAGTCTTTTTCCTCAAAGTGCCGCCAAATCACACTTATTGTTTATAATCGAAAACATTAAAATATATCTCATTATCATCAGCCAGTTGCAGTCCACTGCTGGACATAGGCCTCCCAAGGCACACCGCAGAGCCTGGTTAGCTGCTTTTTACATCCAGTTTCTTACACAAGTCGTCCTGCCATCTGGTTATCCTACACTACTTTTGCGAAGACGCAATCTACACGCAAGAACACACTTATTTCAACGGTTCTGTGACATATGTCATCAACAACCCATAACGTCCCTCTGCTGGGCTCGTGTCTCCTCTCAGGAAAGGGTTAAAGCCATACGTCCCCACGCTGGCCGAGTGCGGGTTGGGGACTGGCAATACAACGCTGTGGTTACGTAATCTTGCCGTGGGATGTTTTTAAGTCGCCCAAAGGCCTCCAACTAAGCTTCACGACTGTTATCCTATGATAACAACCGGGACCAACTACTAAACGTGACCTCTGAATCAAGGAGACGCTAATGGAAACGTGCCACTAGCGGTCACCCATCCAGGTACTGACAGTGCCGTCGTTGCTTACCCTCGGTGATGGCTATGAGCACCGCAAAATATATATCCAGCCCATTTCCACTTGAACTAAGTTTCAGAGCTATGTCGATCAAATTTAACTAAATGAAACAAAAAGTACCTTGTACCTTGTTAGTACCTTGATGCACGGTAAATCTCCAATGAGATTGTGATTGCATCAATTGTAAGCACATTCTTTTAATAAATGAATAAATAAACAAAATAAAAATATACAATTAAAAATCAATAATACACCGTAGTTAATTTTAAAGACTAATGTCTAGTAAAATATGTGCATCTGCCAAATCAAACCAAGATAAATTACGTTTGAAATCAGGTTTAATTTATTGTGTCCCTTGTTGTATTATATCCAAGAATATTATTAAAGTCATTAATTACATGCAGACCAATGAACTGTTAACATTCAGACATATTAAATTCTTAAATATCCACACCGCAAACAACCTTTTTTTTGTGCGGCAATCCCCTCAGATACCACCAACTGGTGGTTATATCATATCGGTCTCGAACTGACTAAAATCGCACACCGTTTCGGGTACTAGAAGCCGGGGAACCAGGTGCACCCTGGGAAGGAAATCCCCGGAAAGGACTTACCTCGGGCCACCTACGGTTTATAGATGGATACGGATGAATAGAAAAGGAGCATCAGGGTTCTTACACAGGAACAGGAGTAGGAACCGTGATGCTCTGCTATTTCTAAGATGACCTAGTGTGATTTTATTTCACATTAACTCGTTCCCGGCAGCGAGTGTGTTTAGCGTTGCAATTGGCCCGCGCTAAAACCTCCGCCAATCACAACGCTGATCACGGACACCGTGAGAATCGAGTGTGATAAAGTCTCACTAGCCCACCACTAGCCCCTGTTCTCATTGAGTTGTCAGAGACCATCTCTTTGGCGCTAATTTGACGCGTGTTGATATTGGGAGTAGTCGGTCGCGGCCTTGACCGGCTCCGCACTGCAGCACTCACTTTAGCACAGACGGCCGTAATGGCCGCTATACAACTTTTGAAATCGAATACATAAAAATTGCAACCTTTTTTCTTGTGTATAGATTTGTTGAACTATTTGTGCAAGTTTTTGGTATAGGTACGTTTTACGTCTAAAAAAATTCTAATATTTAAAATGTAAGATATATAACGGCTGTATCTATTAAGAGGTAGGTAGAGGCGTATAAAACATTTTTGTTTGAATGTATCTCGGGTGCTTTAGAAATGAATATGAAAAAAATTGAAAGAAAAGGGTGGTCAATAAGGGAGCAGGATGTTATTCGCTGATACCTATACTTACTATTTTTAACCGACTTCAAAAAAGGAGGAGGTTCTCAATTCGACTGTTTTTCTTTTGATTTTTTTATGTTTGTTACCTCATAACTTTCGAGTGGGTGAACCGATTTTGATGACTCTTTTTTAATTTGAAAGCTGGTGCTTCTCATGAGGTCCCATTTTAATTTGGTCTAGTTCTGACATGTCGTCCATGAGAAAACCATATAAGTCTTCAATTTGCATTAAGTATGTGTGCGACATATTGACGAATAACTCAATATCACGCCAACGTATTTCGATGATTCTTTTTTTATTTGAAAGCTGGTGGGGCCCATTTCAATTTGGTCGTTCTTGAAGTCGGTAAGTTTTTGTTAAAATTTTGTATTATTCTACTTATAGAAGTAGAAGGGACAGCGTAAGCAATCACTTTAGAAATTTACTGAAGTAACTAGGCTTCTGACAAGTATACGTATATATTTTCAAATACGTGTTACCAATCTGGGGGCACGGTCGTGCCCCCGCCAAGACGAGCCAAGCGAAGCGCAAGGGCACTGCCTACCTTTTCTCGAAGTGTTTCGTCGTTTTTTTGAACCCTTATAACTTTGGTTCCCGATATACCAGATCGATCAAATTCTCAAAATATGATGTTACCCGTAGACTAATCAAACATACAAAGTTTTAATTGCATAGCTCTGATACTTTAGATTTTATTGATACCTAAAAAACACCGATTTCGTCACTGTCACACTGATGATCATCAAAACTGTTAGGGTACTTCCTAGATGAGGGGGCCCGATGACTCCTGCAGGAGACTCTACGCGGGGGTTGTGCGGTCCATGGCCCTTTATGGGGCCCCAGTATGGGCAGAGATCCTGAAGGCCAGCAATATCGCGCTATTGCGACGACCGCAACGAGTGCTGGCCATCAGGATCATAAGGGGGTACCGCACGATCTCCTTTGAGGCGGCGAGTCTCCTAGCCGGAACTTCACCATGGGACCTGGAGGCGAGAGCCCTTGCGGCTCTTTACCAGTGGCGCAAGGAGGCGCGGAAGTTGGGTAGAAGTCCTGAGACTCGAGAAATCGACGATCAGAAATCCCAACTCCGCCAGGTCCTCGTGGAGGAATGGGAGGAACGACTTAGGCAACCGAGCGCTGGGCCACCGTTATTACGGCGGTAAGACCTGTTATGGAGGATTGGCTCGAGAGGCGTTATGGGACCCTCTCATACCGGCTGACGCAGGTGATCACTGGAAAGGGATGTTTCGGAGATCACCTGTGTCTAATCCGCAAGGAGCCAACGCCTGAGTGCCACCACTGCGATGGCCAGACCGTGGACACGGCACTCCACACGCTGGCAGAATGTCCGGCGTGGAGGGAGCCGAGGCGTGATCTCGTGGCGGCCATCGGGGTGGTGGTTATCTCGCTCGGTAACATGATTGCGGCCATGTTGCGGAGCGAGAGCGCGTGGAACTCCGCCGTCTCTTTCTGCGAGCAAGTAATGCTTGCCAAAGAGACGGCGGAGCGGGACCGGGAGAGGTTTAGAACTCTCCCGGCCCGCCAGGCCCGGAAACGGGCCAGGTTCCGCAGGCGACTCTGGCGCCGGAGATCAGAGAATGATCTCTGTCCTCCATAAGCGCAAACCTGAGGGTGATAGATGAGGCCATCTGTCACCCTAGCAGAAGCAGGCTCGGGTGGCAGCGCGGACGCTGCGGAGCGTGCGCGCCCTGGGGGACAGTAACGGGAACATTGGGGTTCCCACACAGGAAGGGGCCATCTATAAACCATAGGTGGCCCGAGGTACGTCGGGGTTCCAGGGCTTTCCTTTCTAGGGCGCACCTGGTTCCCCGGCAACTAGTAACCGAGACGGCGCGCGGTTTTTAGTCGGTTCGTGGGTTCGGTGGTATCCGAGGGGATTTCCGCACGGAGGTAAAAAAAAAAAAGTGTACTTCCTGAAGTGCTAGAAAGCTGAAATTTGGTATGTAAACTAAGTTTAGTATACAAACAACAAAAAAATTCATAAACCTATAACTTTTGCCCCCCCAACCCCCAAATTAGGGGGGTGGAAGTTTGTATGAGACTTTCACAAAAAATGTTTATGCTAGAGGTTTTATTTTTGGTACAAGCCATACATTTTTACTGAGATGTAGAGTTTGTGAAGTTAGGGTTGGTAGAGTTAGTGCGTGTGGATTCAGAACCTTGGCTCTACATGAGGTCTGATATTTTTTTTACAGTTTAAGCCATATGCAGTCGTCTTGGCAACATTTTACATGAAAATGTTTTTGGTGGGACAAATATTAATCACACGCACGTGAAACAAAATACATGATAGTGCTCATCACATCATTATTTGTTCTGATTTAAATCGAACTCACCTCCTAATTTGACAATCACTATCACTTACAACTATACCTAAAGACCTGTCATATCCATTCAATATCCATATCATTTTCCATTCAATATTTTTTTTATCATTGCTCATGATAATTGAAAGTTTTTTTATAAGGTTGGCGCCAACATTGGAATGTGGAATGTGCTGTGCAAGGACAAATATTTGTGACGTTGTGTTCTAGAAACACGGATGTAATAATTTTTGTGATATGACTGCAGTTAGTTCAGAAGATATATCATCATCACCTTAACCTTGGCCTAATTGCACGCGACTGCACGTTTGGCCTAGTGGTTTAACGGTCACCACGCCGTTTCCTACTTCGCCAAGTGTCGTGGGTTCATATCCCACATAGTACAACACTTTGTGTGATCCACAAATTGATGTTCTGAGTCTGGGTGTTCTTTGTGTCCGTTTCATGTATGTTTGTAAAGTCCCCCGCAACACAGGATTTATTCCTAGTGCGGGAGTTGTCTATTAAAATAAAACTTTTACTTTTTACTTTTTTTTGTAGTGTTGTGTTGTATGAATTGGGTAGTGTTGTGTGTTTTTTGTTATTTTTTTTCTGTAGTGTTTATTGTGTTGTTTGTATATAATTTTTTTAAGTATGGCCCTGCCAAAACGACTCTACTCTGCCTTATGGAAAGCATAAGCAGAATCCAGGAATATTGGTCACCATACTTAGCGCTCATTGTGAATGCAGACAATATAACATGGTGACCCGTTCATCATTGGGCCTCCTGTCTCGCACTCACCAACGAAACACGACAGCACGAACGCTGTCACTTTACGTTGATTTTCTATGCGGGGGTAGTATCGCTCCGATCGAGCCGTTTTCGTTCCCTAGATGGAGCTGTTACAAAACTTAGATCGCGCTATCGTTATGTTACAAGTTGTAGTATCTAAGATCTACAAACATTTTGTATGATAGAACAACACTAGTGTTTAGTTCAAGGTGACTGCCAATAAAACCGTGGAGTCTCACGAATCAACACCTGTTAGTGTCACACACCCAGTCCAACGATAACACGCTTGGTTTCAAACAATAAGTCTGTAGCCACCCCTCCGGGGATAAAGGTGTGAGTATATGTATAGATTTTCTATTACTTCACTACTGTTTAGCGCCAATGATACACCAATACCGCCACATTACGTAATGGCTACATGGCCCAATGTTACAAAATATTTATCTGTAAAATCTGAAGTGCCGCAAACAACGGTATCTAGTGCAAGCCTTTCTACTCAAGTGGTTCAAACCAAACACGATTCTATATTGGGTAGGTCATTATATGCTAACTAATTAAGAAATGCATTGTCCTTCCGGTCTCTAGTATTGGAATTGGATGGGTTACCATTAATACTAGTAAAATTTAACAGACGGTCTTGCGTCTTTTCGCAAAGTACATAATGGAAAAAAAAACACCGATGAAATTGAGAACCTCCTCCTTTTGGAAGTCGGTTAAAAATAAATAATAGTTTTTTTAAGACAACAACACAAGAATTTATAGACTTTACAAACATACCTACATGAAACGGACACAAAGAACAACCAGACTCAGAACCGCAATTTGTGGATCACACATTTTGTTGTCCTATGTGGGATTTGAACCCACACCATTTGGCGCGTGGTGACCGCTTAAACCACTAGGCCAACCGTCATAGATATAACTAGAGATTCCCTGATGATCAAATGTTTTTATGACTATTTGTATTGCGTTACGCCCTAAATGATATTACTCAACACTTATATTTATTTTTATTTATAAAATTAATAAGCTTATGGTTTGCTTCAACGTTAATTTGAAAATATATTCATTATATGAATATATTTTAATCTTAGATATATTATTATATGAATTTAGTACATTAACGTTTTATTACGTTTTAAAAAAAAATATTTACATAATATTTATTTCTATTTATTTTATTTTTTATTTACTTTAAAATTATAACGATGAACTTAGAAACAATATAAAAATAATATTTGATTTGTTTTTATTTGTATTTTCATGAGAATATTTCAAACAAAGACTAATTAAGGTTTTTGTTTTGTTTTTTACTGAAAATAAATTACGAGTTCATTCAAAAAAATAGGCAAATAAATACGAGTACATAAAACAAATAATAATAAATCTTTATTGTAACAAGAAATGGATTACAAATCTCTGTGTAGCCCTGACTCTCAAAGTAGCGTTAGCTGTGTGTTGGGAGTCAGTTCCTAATCACAGGCAAAAATAACAAACCAATAGTTACAAAAGCAGACTCTTAACTAAGTATAAGTTTATTTAGATTATATAATTCAATATGTTTGTGTGTGGCTGTGATCATTCAGTGTGGGGATGAGAATGTGTATGAATTTGCTGTGTATTTGAGGCTATGACATATGATATGTGTGTTGTGGTGCGTGTGTGACATTTTTCAAGTTTTCATCATTATACTATTTTAGTATACGCACAATAGTGTGGGCAATGCTTTATTTTTGTTCATAAAAAATCATATATATTGATTAGTTGAAACGTATATTGCATTGATTTAGATGCTTCCGACGATTTAATGTTATTTATGACTAATAATGAGAAGTTTGTCGAGTTAGGACCGACCAAGTGTTCTCAGACACATTTTTACTTGCACTCAAGTGCTATCTTTCTCCTCACCTGTCTAGGAAATATGCTAGCTTGCACCGCCGGTCATTGTTCCTACTTTCTTTTAATCGCTCAGACAAACATATTTATGAATTACAAATTTACAGAATAAAATTTATTTACATTGATGATGTAATTGAAGAAATGTGTGTCTTTCTGTTCACCTGGCAGATATTAGTGCTCATCGGAATCGCCTGTCATTTTGTTTTTGAACTTCTTAATGAATGAACTAAATCCTATAAAAAATTCAGCATTACAGGAACAAGTTTTTTTGTGTCATTTTTTTTACACTTTCAAAACCATGAAAGATGATGATGTGCAGGGCTGAGGCCTGCCAGGCGATGGTTACGTACTTAGCACGTTATGACTCATCACTACAAGAGTTTTTAGCCTTACAGACACACCGTTGGTCGAAAGGTTCAGTAGCTCTCTTACTATTAATGGAGGCCAAATGGGTCATCTCATGGTAAGTATCGAGTATCACAAGCGTGGTGTCTCAGTCCCCCTCCTCACAAATCAAGGTGTTAGGGCTTCGGTACCCTCACTTACTCGATGTTGGCATGAGGCTATTGTTTTTATTCCTTGTTTAATTTTTTTTTTATTAGAAAGGCTTTCGGCGACGCTGTTCAGTCAACGTGTTATAAACTATTGCCGAAGCATTTCAATACCAAACGCGTGTATCTCGGCCCAGTTTCGCAACCAACTATTCCGGATTGAACCAACTGCGCTGTGATAATGCGGTGCACCTGTTATTTTATCCTTTGCGTACAGTTCATTTTTAGTTCACATTTCGCTTTCTTATAAACAGCTGCTTACATATTCCTCCGATTTCGGAGCAGCTCGTCTCGAGCCGTGCGAGCCTCGGGTGTTAGGTTTTATTTTTGTTATGGAATTTCTTGATTAGGTCGCCGCGCTTAAAGCCCGCGATAAAAGCTATACAATAGCTTAACAGCTAAAGTTATGAAGAAAATGTCTATAAAAACCGCAGGTCCACTAACACGTAAGAGTACCTTCCTAACCTGCACGAAACAAAAAGTGATTTCCAAAGCAATTATCTTCAATCAGCTGTCATAGTTATTAAGTCGTTAAATCTACTGGCATTTAGGCAACGTAGTTAACTACAGTTTTTGCAGTAAAGCATATAATTGGTGAACTATCGTCGCTATCGAACCGTTTATGTTTACGTGACTGCAGTTTAATAACCGCTGTTATTATGTTTCCTCGTTAACTTCGAGAAGATTGTCTGGTTGAATTGATTTGCAATATCCTATCCGTATCTATTTTGTATTGTCACCACTCCTATTCACCCCGTGGATGTGCTAGAGCTAACTAAGGGAACAAACTAGGCAGTACAACATCACTTCAAAGACAGAAAAACAACAAATAAACTTTATACAAACCTGTTTGGCCAGCGTGGTTTATGTCTAAACCTCATTTCTAACAAGTGGCCTATATTTAGCAGTTGATGTGATAATGATGAGTATCACTACTCCTATGGAATCCGTAGGTGTCGTAAGAGCTAACGAAGTGAGAAAACTAGCAGGACAACAGCACGGCACTGTATGTATATTAGTACACTCCTTCTCCTTTCTAAGTATAGGCATATAGTCAGTACTGGAAATGTTTATATACAATGCAAGCTTTTGTTTGCGGCTACGCCCGCCACTAAATTTTAAGTATACATAGTTTCTTTTCTAAATATGCAACATATTGCATTCATAAAGCCCCCCTAAATAATAGTTTTTCTTATATCTTCCATGTACAGACAGCAACCACTTACGATTATATTTTAATAATTCCAATAAGATTGGACTTTCATACAAACTACCATACCCTGTTTTAACCCCAAAAGGGGGTTGATTTCTAAAGATACATACATTATTAGTACACCTCCACACCGTCTATAGAACATACATTTTAAATTTCAGGCCTCTTACTTCAAAAACATAGGACTTTCATACAAAATTCCAACCCCCGTTTTAACCCCTCAGGGGTAGCGTTACGAAAAATCCGTTCTTAGTGGATGTCTACACCCTATTAGGAACCTACCTGCTAGATTTCAAGTTTGTAGGTGTTATAGTTTCTGAGATTTCGTGATTAATAAGCGAGTGGTATTTCGCTTTTATATATATAGATGACTTTAACTCACATTCGTACCTAGAAACTTTTCTTTTTTAGGATTCCGTACCTCAAAAGGAAAAAAATGGAACCCTTATAGGATCACTTTGTTGTCCGTCTGTCTGTCAAGTCCTTTTTTCTCAGGAACGCGTGGAGGTATCAAGCTAAAATTCATTTCAAATATTCAAGTCTACTGTACTCTGTACCTGTGAAAAAATTAAACTTCTAAGCCAACGCCATCAAAAGATACAGCAAACGGGTATCTTTTGATGCCGCAAACTTTCGAGACTCGCAAGGGAATCACAACCTACAGGGTACTACAGGGTCCCGTGAACTCAGAATATTGAAATTTGGTACGAAGCAACTTATTATAGCACAGATAAAGGCAAAATTGCGAAAATCGCATTTTTTTAGTTACATCATATAATATACCTTCAGGTTTGTACGGCACCCTCAGTGCGCGAGTCCGATTCGCAGTTGGGCGATTTTTTTTTTATATTGCATTTCCAAGTTTCTCCATTTAAATCTTAAAGATCACGACAATAGCCTAAATCCCTATTACATTGGTGAGTAAATATTTGCTTTCATTACATTTCTGATTTCTTCTTACAAAATAGGTGTTAATATATGTGTCTTCTTTCATGCAATATCCGTTTTAGAATTCGTAGGAAATTAGTGTCTATCTGACTAAATCCGTTTCGTTGTAATGAGTCAGACTTGTATTATGTATTTATTATCAATATCAGGTTTTTTTTCTATCACAGATTTAGTAAGTAACACAGTTAAAAACATTGGCGTAAAAGTTAAAAAAAATAGATTTACAAGATTACGATTCGATCTAAATCTTGTAAGGACATAAATGTCTAACAACTTACATATTTGGAAGAATTTGAGAATGTTAAACTATAGTATATTTCATTTAATTTGACTTCAAGTAGTTTTTCTTCTATACTTTCCTAATTATGTTTAAAAGTTAACAGAAAGCATTAAAATTGTTATGATTTTGGTTTCTTTTTATGACCAATTCGCTCTCTCTCCCTGACTGGGGTAAGGGAAACACACAGGACCAGGACAGTGAATTCTCTTCTATAGGAAAACGCAATAGAGTAAAAGGATAAATGTAAAGTAAGTCTTAATTTTTTTTTATGGAATAGGCCGGTAAACAAGCAGACGTATCGCCTGATGGTAAGCGATCACCGCCGCCCATGGACACCCGCAACACCAGAGGCGTCACAAGTGCGTTACCGGCCTTTGGGGGATGGGGGGGGGGGAGATAGGGGGAGGGGGAAGCTTAACTCTATTCCGAAGTATGTGTCCAGTACTGTATGTGTATGACTTATATTCTCAAAAATAATCTACTGATCTAAAATTATACGTGTTAGACATTTATAAAAACAAGTGCTTATTCACATTTTATTCATGAGCGTCTTAATTTATAAATTTAAAATCAATAATTAACTGGTTTCTGCATACATTATTTATTAGGTACTTGAGTATCATTGTCAATAAACAAACGATGAGTAATCAACTCATCCTACTGTTTACATTCGAGTAGGCGCAGCATTTACATTCATCATGTGTCACAAACAAACAGACAGTGGGCGATCTCAAAAATTTGTCACTAATTACATCTGTAGACATATGTTTAAGTAATTTATCATTGCTCATACTTCATAGATAATTATAGATATACATATATTCATAAACATGTAAGTATGTTTTATAGCAGTGTGGTTGGTTGTAGTACAGGCTCTGTCTATTTTGGGATAATTACATTCAGACACACACAAACAGACAGACAGAACAAAGGATCCTATTCATCACAAAAATATTTGTCTTTGGAAGAAATCAAACCCAAGACCTATAGTAAGCAGGCAACACTAATTACCACCACTACACTACTACATTAACAGGCTGAAAAAAGGATATTCAAAGCAGAGTCAAAGTTTTTCTTTTAAATATGAACACACGTAAGGAAGTTTAGGTAATAAAACCACTTCGTGCAAATATATGAATAATAGCAGTAAATATACCGGACACAAACTACAACGTGTACGCTTGAGTGCAATAATACGTACTCAGCCAAATTACTTTAATTATTAACTAGCTGACCCGTGCCCACTTCGTTGGGCGGTGAACATTTTTTTCTCCGACTTACTTAGCAAATTCAGCTGCGACGAAAAATTCTTTCCATTTTTCAGGTTATTATATAGCCTTTGTCACTCCTAAATAACGTAGCCTTCTATTGGTAAAAGAATTTTCAAAATCGGTTCAGTAGATCCAGAGATTACCCCCTACAACGTCACAAACTTTACCTCTTTATATAATAGTGTAGGCTAGCTGAGCTCCGCGGTGCTACCCGCATTTGTTGTTGTACTGCAACCACGGGCAAAATACGTAAATCACAAAAAAAATTACACCATTATTAAAATATCGATCAAAGTTACAACGAACTACAATAACTTTTATATTAAGTTACTTGCTGCTGCGGAACCCTTCATGGGCGAGTCCGACTCGCACTTGGCCGCTTTTTATGTATGGCCCTGCCAAAATGACTTTACTCTGCCTGATAGAAATCATAAGCAGAATCCAAGAGTGGTGGTCACCATACTCATGGCGAATGCAGACAATGCAACAATGCAGCATGGTGACCCACACTATGGCGGGCTGGTGATGCCTCTGTATCATTGGGCCTCCGGTCTCGCACTGACCAACGAAACACGACAGCACGAACGCTGTCATTTTATGGTGATCTTCTGTGCGAGGATAGTAGCACCCCGGTCGAGCTGGCCCATTAATGGTGAAATCAACGTGGCTCTACTAACACCTCCTCTCCTCTCAGATTTTGAACAGTAGGTTAAACCTACACAATTATGTAAAACTTCAAGATATTTATATGTCTAAAATTCTATGACAATTTCATTTAATAGTAATACTTATTATGGATTTCACATACACAAGCTAATGAAAGTAAAACTTGTCAAACCACATGCAGTACATTTACACGCCCAAGTGTGACCCATTTAATTTGCTCGACTTGTATACTTAAGAAGCAACATAACAGTAAATTTACAGTGCAGTGCAAAAAAATGTGTTGAGTGAGTACAATAGTTGCAACATGCGTATTAGATGTTATCGCTCGTTGCTTCACGGCGTTGGGCAACGATCCGCTCCGGCGCAAACCATCATTCACATAGGGCTGGGAGTAACTCGCAAACATATCTTACATTATACCTGTTACTTTAGATATTACTACTTCAAGGTGATATTAGGTATTGAAACAAATAATTGTTCAATCGTCCCTCATGCAACTTGCATTCTAGCGGAAAATTCTAAGATTCCCAATAATGTTGGAACTGGAAATAGAGTGGGGTTGTTTTAGTATGGTATTGTAGAACTCGATATCTGGCGGGATTTTTCACGATGTAAATAAAAAAGTTGTCATCCATTATGTTTTATTACACCAACTTTCTTTTTGCCTTTGTATTTTTTATTATGGGATAGGCGGGCAAACGAGCAGACGTATCGCCTGATGGTAAGCGATTATCGCCGCCCATGGACACCTGCAACACCAGAGGCGTCACAAGTGCGTTGCCGGCCATTGGGGGGATATAGGGGGGCATAGGGGGGCATAGGGGAAGGGGGGTTGGGGTATGGGCCTACGGTATCCTCACTCACTCGGTGAAACACAGCGCAAGCACTACTTCACACCGGTTTTCTGTGAGGCCGTGGTATCACTCTGGTCGACCCGGCCCATTCATGCCGAAGCGTGGCTCCCCCACGGACAGCATTTCTTGCATTCATTTCATTAAAACGAAGGAATATTTATTTGTAATGATTCTTAGTGCCGACACCTAATCATTTCTGGTATAACTAATTTACAAGCCACGCAACGAGATATGGACCAACTTGTACATTGAGTTTTTTAAACGTTTTAACAATTAAATTCCCACGGTTTTTGTTGTTTTTGAATATTGTTTTATATTTCTTTGGATTTTTTTGCGTAATCCTTTTATTTTCTTAAAAGTAGCCTAAATTACTCCAGTGCTAGTGAAAGCCTTGTCCAGCCGTTCTATAGATCAGCCGGAACAGACTGACAGACAGACCGACAAAAAGATTTAAACATTGATTTTATGATATAAGTACTGTCTATACTTTCATATCCATGTGTGGTGAGGCCCTGTAGGTACTCAAGCGTCTTGCCGGCATGATTTAAAACTAAAACGTATTTTCTAAGGAGATGCCTATATCAAGCAGTGGACTCGTAAGGCCAACAGCTTTTAATAATAATAAAGCATCTCCTTAATTACCCGACTGCGAAAGGAGGGTTATGTTTTTCAAGTGTATGTATGTATATTACTTTGGCGCGCCCTAGAGCTTAAACGGCTTGTCGTATTTTTATGTGAGTGGTGCCAATAGATTCGTCTTAGTACTGGGTAGGTACATCAAAGTTAAAAAAAAAAAGGATTTTTGGCGCCAAAAGGTAATATAAAAAATAATGTTTTCAAAATACATCGAGTGTGGTATCAAAATAAAGATTTTTTTAAGGTGATTACGAATATACGTAAAACTTATATGTGTTTATTGTTAAATATTGACGCAGTCGGATTTTTTATTTTTAATAATTTGTACTTGTTTAGTACACTGTTTATAATTGCGTTCTTTTTAACCGACTTCAAAAAAGGAGGAGGTTCTCAATTCGACCGTATATATGTTTTTTTATGTGTGTTCGCGGATAACTACGTCGTTTTTAATGATTTTAATGATTATTTTTTTAATGGAAAGGAGATATCCCAACGGTGGTACCATGATAACACTAAGATCTGATGATGGCATCCAAGAGCAATCGAGTCAAAACTTGAAGTCGATTTATTTTTGTTAAAATTTTACTTGTTTTTTAATTTTACTTGTTGAATTTTATTTATATGTACTAACATTAAGCTTTAATTAAATTAAAAGCATGTTATATTTCAGCAATTATAATTATTTAAATAATTAAGAAAGATAACATTACAACGGGTTTGGGTTAATTAAATAAATACTAAAATTATTCCCAGAGATATTTAAACACTGAAAAAAATAGAATACGCAATAAATACATTTTGCGCAGTAACAATTCAGAGGTACGAACAGAAAATCAGACAATTGTTTCTTACTCTACTGCGTGACTATTCAGGTTCGATACGTGGCACCTCCGCCACTAGCCAACCTCGGGCGATGAATGCATATTGTGTCTACGAGCTTTACTTGAGGTTTACGAGGTACGCACCTCACCCACTACAGTAAAGAGAAACAATAGAGATACTTAGATACGACGGCAGAAATACTAAGTGCGGCTACCTCACAAGATTTCTAAACCTCCCAAAGGCTAACTGGTGGAGAATGCCCTCCAATGAGTGAGTGAGAATGAGATCCAATCCTCGTCTTTCCGCCTAATTTTGGATTAAGTTACACACTAAAGGTGACAACTTATTTGTATCTGTACTATATTTATCTATGTGTATATTGGGCAGCTAAAGTCATATAACATCAAGTGAAAAATCATATCGTCGTATCAAAACTCTGTGCCCTATTCTGTACCCCGACAATTCATTTCATCGAAACGAAAATGACAGTTCGTCGAACTCCCATTCGGCTACATTAATATATGTTCTTTGTTACCACTCCAGCAATAATTCGGCAACATATCACGGCTACATCTATAGGTAATTTATCTAAAATTACAACATTCCTACATGATCACCTGCCTTATAATTACACCACACGTATTGAAGCATGTTCACGGCACTTCGTGCGGCTCGTGACAGCAGCTATCTGTCCTCACCATCACACTATGATGTAATTATTATATACCCACGTGTTTATACTCACAATTGTGTAGATATTTGGTATATACTATACCTACCTACCTACCTTCTATAGAAACAGATGGTAAAGGGCTTATTCTTCCCGATAACAGACAGTTCGAATTATAAGTAATCGACCCCGGCCTGTTACCGTGCTATTCTTAGATAATACTACTGCAACTTTCTTTGTAAATGCACTGTAACAAAACCTACTCAATAACAGATATTTAAGGCAGGGTAGAAAACTATCGCCTACACGACTGTTATATTATTATTTGACAATCATTATAATTTGAAAAGAAAGCCCACAAACTAGGAATATTCCTGTTTCCCTGTCAGAGCAATAATTTGTGGACCACATAAAGTGTTGTTCCACGTGGTGTGTGAACTCACTAAACTCAGCGTAGAAAGTGGTGAGCTTAAACCACTACGCTATCCATCCTAATCCATATTTAAGGGAATCTATAGCCAATAGACCGGAGGGTAAAACAACACAGAAAACTGGTGGTTACACAATTATTTCTTTACTTTTCATCGAATGAAAAACCGGTAACCCGGTGATCGAAGAATAATCTTAGGACCCCAATTCAAAAGGTTTAGAGTTACCACAAATTTGTCTAATAAGGTTCAGTAGGTTTTAGAATATCGTTATTGTATGTAATAAATTTGTATGTATTAAAACATAATCTTCAAGATACTTAAATATATTATTCGACTGTAAATCGGGAATTAATCGCGATAATATCTACAAGGTACAATACTTTTTTTGGTTACCCGACGTTTCAATCGAATTGCACCGATCGTTGTCACGGGTAGATATTATCGCGATTAAGTCCCGATTTACAGTCGAATCATATGTATAGTCGCTAAATTTTAAAAACAATTACTTAAATATACACACATCAAAAGTGTCTAGGGATCAACATATATTTTTGCAATAACTTTTCTCCTGATTGATATTAATTAAAATTTTCTTTAAGGATTCATCAAATAAAGTGTTTTCGTTTGTCACAGTAACGATAAACCAAGTCACCTTTGCATTAATAAAGAAATTTGCCATTTTCCTAATAAAGGGATTTTTGACATTTGAACCACTAACATTAAAGTTCGAAAAAAAGACTGAAATAACAGTTTTCTTTAAAATTTTATTAGGTAACTTAAACAATTAATAATCCGTGTTTCTACCGCGAACACTAACAACACAAGAACATCGGTTTGGCATACTCAAAATGAGTTCATCCAAATCACGCTGTGGAATGGCCGCCCATGTTCGTTGCAACAACAAAAAAAGGTCTTCTTGCGACTGGATACCCTCCATATTCAGCAGAGCTCTTCTCTGTAGCATATCCCATGCATGCTCAATCGGGTTCAAGTCTGGCGACTGAGCAGGCCAGGGCAGGACATTGATGTTAGCTGCGGCGAGAGTCTGTCTTACAACTCTTGCGGTGTGCGGTCGTGCATTATCATGCATTAACTGAAATAAGGGACCGATTTGCACTTGTAGAGGAACGATGACGTCTGATACAATCGTCTCAGCATAAATTTGAGCGTTGAGGTTGCCTCTGATCCAAATCAACTCAGTTCTTCCGCCGATCCAAATACCCGCCCATACCATGATGGTTCCACCACTATAAGGATGGACTTCCTGGCAGGATTTTAATCGCTGTTGGCGTCCAGGGGTTCTCCAGTGTCGTATACGTCTTGTATCCGGTCTCATACCAAAACGAGACTCATCAGAAAAGCACACGAAACGCCATTGTTCTTCTGCCCAATTTCTATGTTCAAGAGCCCATTGATATCGAATCCTACGATTGTGCATTGCTATAGGTGGTACCCGTAGCGATCTTCGGGAATGAAGGTTCACTTCATGCAAGCGGTTTCTGACTGTTTGGTTGCTAATTAAGTTCCCTGAAGAGTGATGAAGCCTCACGGCTAACATCATGGCGGTTATTGTTGGAGCTCTTCGAGTTAAGATTTGAATGTATCGGTCTTGTCTCCGTGTGGTGCAGCGATACCGTCCTCCATGGCGCTCAGCCACGGTACCAGTGCTTCGATAACGTGTCCAAAGTCGACTGATGACACTCTGACTTGTATTCAGAGCTAAAGCCACAGTACGTTGCCGGGAACCAGCTTCTATCATTCCCACGGCTCTGAGCATTTCTTCCCTGCTTAAATGACGTCGCCGCTCCATAATAACGTTGGTTTTAATCAGTAGTAAGGAAACAGTAGCACTAATAATGTCTTCAATGCGTTGTATGTTTTTATAGGGAAAATATTGACAGCTGATTTTCATCTTTTACTCGAATTTGATTGACAGTTCCTGATTCAAATTATGAAATGCACCAAAAAGGGATCCATATAAATTTATAAAATCATAAATTTATTACAAAGCCACATCTCAATCTCAAGAAATCCGCATAAAAATGCTTGATCCCTAGACACTTCTGATGTGTGTACTTTATAACCCCAAATTCATATAAATAAAGTTAATACCAAAATCTAATAGGTAATTACATCTTTGAACCGTTTGGGGGTAGAGACGCTAGGTTCATGGGGTCCGAGTGCTCGCGCTATGTTTAAACAACTAGCTAAGCAACTGATCGTCGCTTCTCGTGACCAGAAGGCCGGTCTTTTTCTAGCACACAGAATTAGCATTGCCATTCAACGTGGTAATGCTGCCAGTCTTTTGGGAACGCTACGAGTAGGCGATGATGCGGAGGAATTTTTAGACGCTTGGTATATAGGTATTATACTATGTAATAAAGATAATTATAGTTATACAATCAATAAAGTTTATATTACCATTATTACGTTTATATTATGTCCGTAATATTCATAAATAAACTAAGACCGTAATTACATGTCACGTCATAATTAAATTACAAAATTGGTTTTTGAAACTCATTTAATAGTGTTAGTTAAAATTTAATCTTCTGAATAGTTCTACAGCTTTACCATCGTTAATTATATTATTATTATATCGTTATTATCTTTCTAATAAAAAAACAACCCTTGAAGTCAAATTGGTATATTTTAGTCAAAGCAACTACAATATCATGTTTACATTTTAAACTTGTTAACGTCATGTGTGTTCCAGAGAAAGCTATCCAAATATTGATCTTCTCATACAATTAGTCACCTTAAAAGAAACTAAAGTCGTTCCAATCATTGACTAGCTGATACAACAGGCAGACATATTCACACAAAGGCACAAGTAAAACTTTAATCCCTCATCCGTAGTAAGTTGTCAGTAAAAAAAAAAAAAACTTAAGTCAAGACAAATTTGAATTTAGAACATGATCAGAAGATCCGATGAGACCGTCCAGAAGTATGATAGAATACTTCTGGACGGTCTTTAGTAATCCACTGCTAGGTACAGATGTCTCCTTAGAAAAGACGTTTTAACCTATGCTGGCCTGACGGGTTGGTTGGTGAAACTCGATACAAACCCTAGGTTTGAGTTTAGGTTTCCTTCTCTTCTGGTGCTTTGTTTCCTTTTTCTTTTTGGGCATTCTTCTTTTGTATTTTGCTGTTTTAAGCAACTCTTACGGCACCCATGGGATGAATAAGCATGGTGACACACACGGATAAACTGTCTTACTATTTTTCATATAATAGCAATACAACTAACTATTATGACTAGCACAAAGAAAATAATTTAAATAAGTCTTGTATGCATTGACAACCCTAAGTCGAAGCGAAAATGATGGCTCGCTATTCTTCATGAGTAATAGAGCAAATTGCCAGTTCGTTACTGTATAATTTCATTTGAGTGAACATATCTCACAACAAAATGCTTCCCACGGTCCGCCATTTTGTTTTGGTTTTCTTTGGTAAATATATTTGTGTTGCTCAATTGCTATGGGTATATTTTATAAGGCATGTGGGGGATTTTTTTTATGTATGGCTCGGTAAAATGACTCTACTCTGCCTGATGGAAAGCATAAGCAGAATCCAAGAGTGGTGGTCACCATGCTCATTGCGAATGCAGACAATGCAGCATGGCGACCCACACCATGGCGGCCTAGTGATGCTGCTGCGACTTTAAGTCTAGTCAACAAGTATGGAACTTGTTGACTTGACTAATTGGGCCTCCGGTCTCGCACTCACCAACGAAACACGACAGCACGGTCGCTGTCATTTTACGTTGATGTTCTGTGCGAGGGTCAGAGGGGTGCGGTGCGCGGTAGTACCGTACCAGTCGAGCCGGCCCGTTCGTGCTGAAATCAGCGTGGCTCTACTACCTTGCTTATACTAATGTCGTAGTATCCGTCCAGGTAAGCCAGTTCGTGTGGTGATGTATTAAGGATACGTAGTGTCATCACCCTATTCATTGCGTTGGTGTCGTCAGAGCCGACTTAGGGAGCAAACTATGAAGCATATCATCAATGCAAAGGGAAGGAAAACTTGGAGCAAACCCTATACCAACCCGTCTGGCCAACGTAGTATAGTAGGTCAAAGGCCTTAGGTAGGAGTACCTAAGGAGAGGCCTGTGTCCAGCAGTGGACTGTTAAAGGCTGTGGATGCTGATTTATGAAATTTTAATACTTCACAAGCATATTTAAATAAAACAACAAATAAAAGATATTGTTGTCAACGGAATCGTAGGAATGTGTATAACCGGCTTTACAAGAATTACGAATTCAGACAAGATCAATAAATGACATTGATATCAAATATTCCTTTTAGTTTTTTTAATAACTGGTTATTTGTGTGATATTATAGTTTAAATCGGAATAAATAATTTAGTTTATTATATCAACGGATGACGTGACGTTTGAGTCATTTCGGACGGGAATGAAGTTTAGGAGATTTTGTTTGAAGAATAAAAGCTTTTGAGAGTTATATATTTGATATGTCATCTTAGTGATCCAGTCATAAGACGCAAGTGCTCTTTCAATATATCACAACTAGTTGTTGCCCGCGGCTGCCCCGCGTATTTGTCGGTTATCGCGGCAAATAGTAGCGTATGTGTTATTCTGATGTATAAGCTATATTACTGTAAAGTTTCATCCAAATCCGTTCAGTAGTTTTTGCGTGAAAGAGTAACAAACATCCATCCATCCATTCATACTTACAAACTTTCGCGTTTATAATATTAGTATAGACGTATAGATTACCAATTATGGAGCTGGGTGTCCTAAATCTCCACTCATTCTTTTGTTTTCTATGAGGCCGTGCTATCGTTCCGGTTGTTTCAAGGCATTTTTTTAAAATTATGTATTTATATTGTGGCGACTTCCACATACAGCGCAACAGAAATATACTACAGCGCCATCTACCGAAGTTACACTAAACTACGGAGTAACGAAGGAAACTAAGAAACTACCAATCCTGAATCGCGCAGTGAAAGTTCTCGCGCCGATTATGATATATACAACATCCCAACATCAACCGTTGGGCAGTTGGCCCGCCAGGCATGATCACCTCGCCTGGTCGGAGGATCCTCCCTTTGTGTTGGAGGGACACATACCCGTTCCTCCACAATATGTATTAAAGCTTAAAAACCCGCAGTGTTAATCGCGGTTTCACGGTTAACATTTTTTTCCTAAAATACAAGTAGCCTAAGTTACTCCTTATATCATCAGTTATCTGCCAGTGAAAGTCTTGTCGGTCCAGCTGTTCCAGCGATTTGCCGGAACAAACAGACATACGAAATTTACCAATGCCGTCATTGTGGGACGTCTTGCTCCTTGAAAGAGAGCATCCTTTTTTGTTCTTTTAAAAGACAATTCCTGCACTAAGATAGGTTTCGAAATTAACCAGTCAGCCCCAGAAGACCAATATTTGCACAAATTTTCAAAAATTCAAACCGTGACTAAGCTAGTGTCTAATATTTTAATAATATATACAGAAACATTGCACGAACAACCTGTTTCTATGTAATCACCTTTCTCGATAGGCTCAGAGAACTGGTTATTTTGGAATATCTTCAATCTGGAGCATTGGTCAATGGCTTTATAATTATTTGCTAATTGTTATAACACAGATTTAAATGATGGAAGGTGAATATAACCATCAGTAGTAATTCTTATAGCTCTAGTAGAGCAATTAGTTACCCGACTATGGCAAAGTCAAAGGAGGGTTATGATTTTGACAGGCTATGTATGTATGTATGTATGTATGTTCATCTGTTCCCTCATAGCTCCTTAACTACTCGAACTAGAACTGGCCGAATGAGGTATCGTTAGAAGCGTCTTGATCGTCCACTAGTTATAGGCTATATGATGATTCACTGAATCTATTGTGGCGTCCTCTAGCCGACATAAAAAAGTAAAAACTAAAACCCAACTACGACAAAAAACGACGCTGAAAAGTATGAAACAAGTTTCAAAATCCGTAGTCACGCGTTGTTAATGTGTTATGGTTACATTTCTACGTAACGTGTGACTACGGCTTTTCAAATTTGTTTCATACTTTTTCAGCGTCGTTTTTTGTCGTAGTTGGGTTTTAGAGTTTACTTTTTTTTATTAAAATAATGAAGAATCTCTTTAAATTAAATGCCTGAGGAAATCGCAGGGGATTAATAAACTAGTCAAATAGTTTTGCCAACAACACTAGCCTAGTCACATAAATAATTTTTGAAGTCCCCGAAATAACAACGATTGTCAAACCGTCCGCTAGGAAACCAAACGTGTGTGTTGCGGGGGCAAACGTTCGTCAAAACGGGCGGGATCATCTTGGCTTAAAACAACAATTTGTGCATCACATAAAATGTTGTAACATGTGTGGATCGAACACTTAGCGCAGTAGGAAGTGCCACTAGAACCTCTACAGTTCTATACCATCTGTGCAGTCTTCTAACCATTTAATTGTGTCAGTGTACTAATCTCATCTCGTTTAATCTAGTCTAATCTCATATCTTATCGCATCTCAGACCACATAGTGTCACGAATGATATGATAATTATATTTCCTGCCATTAGACAGTCCGAATGCTTCATTACTATCGTGAAATAAATTTAATACTGATTTAGTTACAATCTACTACAAAACATTATCCTTTACTAAAAATCTTAAAATGAGACTAATGCGACTAAATTAGTCGCATTGATTAATACAGCAACAGTAACAAGTTACTACGGATATTGCTGTAAGCAATTAAGTACTTATATCGCAATATTTTAACTGTTGGTACTGGGAACTTTGCGTTTATATTGTAAACAATCTGTTACACTCTATGCAGAGAAAGGGATTTTATATAAAATTCCACGAAATGTAATAAATAAATAAATATTTAGGACATCTAACACACAACGCCGTCTATTCCCATGCCAAGCAGAGCTTATGTTATGGGTACTAGAACAACTGATATAAATACACATATATTTTTTTTGTAAATACATACATATTATACATAGAAAACACCCAAACTCCGAAACAAATATTTGCAGATCATACAAACATTTGGTCCGACCCGGGAATCGAAGCCGAGACCTCAAGCACAGCAGTCGCATACGCTACCACTCAAGGGCGGATCCAGCTTTGGCGCCAGGGGGGGGTCATATAGTCGTGGTCAAGGCACAAGAAGCTATAATTTAATTTTGATAATAAATAGATACAGATGAAAAGTAGGTATTTTTAATAATGTACGTAAGTGTAATAATGTAAGTACCTAATGTACTTGGTTTTCCCGGGCTGTTGCCGCACTCGCATTCTTGGGGGGCAAAATTGCACTCAATTATGCCCGGGGTACCCTACCACCTGGTCGTGGATCTTTGCAACATTAAGGTATTGTCCATCACCGCCTTGAGACTGCATAAGCCTTGCCCTTCTTGACTGAGACGCAGATATCGTCTCCAGCGGACACTACGTCACTCACCCTGGGTACGAACTAGAACACTCGTTCATGTCAAGGCCGGAGAAGCGTGTACGTTTGAGACGATATCAGTTTTCGTCGCCTCAGCAATCTTGAAGGTAGGGACAATGTTACGGCTCCTTGTAGGCGACCTTGTCAGCGACAACCACCTTCGCGTCTTTGCGTGCCTCTACGAGTATAGATCCCATAGCGGTGATGCCGAAACTGACCGACTAATTGAGCACATTGCATCCAGATGGCTGCAGACTTCGTGCAGCAGCAGATCACGTCCGCAGAGATCGTTTTACTTGGTGTTTTTAATGCCCACCACGCCGACTGGCTTGGTAATAAAACGGATCATGCGGGGAGATCTGTTCACGACTTCGCACTGGTATATGGCCTGACACAACTTGTTACCGACTTGTTACGCCGACGCTAGTCTCAAATGTGGAGGGTCAGAGTTCTTCGTTGTTGAACCTTCTGCTGACTTTCATCCGGACGGTTACAACGTATCCGTACACGCTCCACTTAACTCCTGAGACCATTACCTTGACCGGAGTACAGTGACTCTCATATGCTCGCCGCGATCGTGAGTTGAACGCAGCCGCCGCGTGTAGCACTACAAGTCAGCAGATTGTGTTGCACTACAGTCCTACTTTTGGACACAGGTATGCTCGGCGGATGATCCCAACACCGCTGCTGATTCTGTTGCTGATGTGGTGGTGCAGGGTATGGAGCTTTTTATTCCACCCTCTGTGGTCCCCATTGGTGGCAAGTGTCGGGCTGGTTTGGTCCATCTTCCAGAAAAGCTTCTCGCAAGAAGCAGGAAGCTTACCAAGAATACCAAGCCTGGGCTGACGCGGTGGTGGTACGGGATCAAAATACCAGCGCTTTGAAAAAGGAGTACAACTTTGCCTCCAGGTCCCTCAAAAGAGACATTGCAAGGGTGAAGTCGGAGCACATTGCTAGGATTCGCGAGAGGCTGGAGCGTCTTCCTCCGCGTTCTGGTCTCTTGCCAAGGCTATCGGAGAGAATTTCTGTAAGCCATCCTTTCCACCTCTACACATAGGAAATAATTCGTTGGCCTATGGCAAAGGAGAAAGCCGATCTTCTGGCCAAACTCTTTGCGTCTAACTCGACCTTGGATAGCGGGGAACAGGATCCACCTACCACACCGCGGTGCGAGAGCTGTATGCTGGATATCCAGTTCTACCAACGCTCAGTGCGTTTAGCACTTCTATCCCTAGATATACATTTTTCTCCTCTTTTTCAGCTATCCTACTCTTCTGACGTAGTCTCATTGTACATTGCGTAGGCCTTTAATCGGGCCTGGCACAAAGCGCTTCTTTTGAAGGTCCCTTCCTATGGGCTTCTTGTGAAATTACGCGAATGGGTTACTAGCTTTTTACCAGATAGAAGCATAAAGGTCGTAGTCAACGGTGAATGCGGCTGTGTACTATCGCCTGCTTTGTTCCTCCTCCATATCAATGACATGTTGCAAATTAGCGGCATTCATTGTTATGCGGATGACAACACAGGCGATGCTCTCTATAGCGGCCGCAATAATATTTCTCGAGAAAACCTCATTGAGAGTCGAATAAAACTTGTGTCTAAAATTGAGACTCTTTGGAAAAGATCTCAAATTGGGGTAGACTTAATTTTAATTTAGTACAATTTCACCGCTAAAAATTTGCCATTGGTCGTATGTCCTCGTTTGAAGACACTTCCTTATCTGCCTCAGACAATATTGGAATACTTGGTGTCGACATATCGAATAAAGTCCAGTTTCGTGGCCATTTGGAGGGTAAGGCCAAATTGGCCTCGAAGAAGCTTGGCGCCATCAATAGATCAAGACTGTTTTTCACTCAGGCGCACCGCCTTCTGCTTTATAAGGCGCAGGTTCGGCCTCATATGGAGTACTGTTCTCATCTTTGGGTAGAGGAACCCCTAGTACCAGCTCCTCCCTCTGGACCGCATCTAACGGAGAGCGACTCGAATCGTCGACTGCCTGCGACAAATCGGTTGCGTCCAGCCGATTTGAAACATCTTGGCAGTCGACGGCGTCTCTTTCCGCCATCGTCCTACGCGACACCAGTTTCATCCCCATCGTTTAGACGGTTGGCAGTCCACAACTGTGCGCTTTTATAGAAACTTTCTGCCACCCGCAACAAAACTGTAGAATAAACTGTCGCCTGCGGTATTCCCGGACTAATACAACCTTCAAACTTTGAAGAAAAAAACGTAGGTACTCCCTTTTAAAAGGCCGGCGACGCACTTGTGACGCCTCTGGTGTTGCGGGTGTCCATGGGTGGCGATAATCGCTTACCATCAGGCGATCCGTATGCTCGTTTATCACATAAAAAAAACTTAGCCTCTTGATTGGGCCATTGTACATGGGCTTAGAAGTACTATACTTAAAAATACCTATATTTAAATAAGAAAATCAGTTTTTCTTTACGTTTTGTCCCAAAACGCGGTGTTACTTCTATTGCTACTTCAAAGGGTACGTTTTTATGAATGTGGAGAAGGGTCAGTCCGGTTAGACGTTCTTCAACCATTGCAATAGCCACGATTATATTCTATATTGTGTACGATTAAAATCTATATTGTGACAAAAAATATAAAGAACATTATGTTTAACAATTTAATTTAGGTCATGACAACAGCCCAGGGTGGGGTCATGACCCCCATGACCCCCCCCCCTGGATCCGCCCTTGCTACCACTGCGCCAACGAGGCAGTCAAATAATAAATATAATATTAAAGATAATAAAGAATGAAATAACATACGGTTCATTCAATTATTTGAGACTCGCTTATCTTTGTCCGAGTCTCAAAAACCGGATAAATTTTCTCTGTTTTGCAATAAGGCTGTCCAAAAAAATGTGATCTTTTAACCAGTTGTGTTTGAGAATAGAACGTTTAACTAAACAAAATTTCAGTTTTCAAAATCAAAAAAGTTTCATTGGCACAGCAAAAATTACATTTTAGAGGTAGTAGAGCCACGCTGATTTCAGCACGAATGGGCCGGCTCGACCCGGGCGGTATACTACCCTCGCACAGAAAATCAACGTAAAATGACCACGTTCGTGCTGTCGTGTTTCGTTGGTGAGTGCGAGACCGGAGGCCCAAATAGTCTAGTCAACAAGTTCCATACTTGTTGACTAGACTAAAAGATGCAGCAGCATCACTAGGCCGCCATAGTGTGGGTCGCCATACTGCATTGTCTGCATTCGCAGTGTGTATGGCGACCAATACTCTTGGATTCTGGTTATGCTTTCCATCAGGCAGAGTAGAGTCATTTTGGCGGGCCATATATTAAAAAAAAAAACATATTCGTGTCTCTTGGCCTCCAAACTAAGTAAAAACTTGTAATATGGAAGCCAAGATGATGATTCCCTCTCGTAATTACGAGTACACATACAGAAAAAATAGCAACTGTATTGCCATAAAAACAATTAAAAAGAAAAAAAGGAGAAACAACAACACTATACAAAATTACTGATAACAAGAAAATAATTTAGTCTAAGTTTAGAGTTTATTAATGAGACAAAGGTATAAGTAAGTGTGATTTGTATATGTGTATGTGTGTGTGTTTTTGTGTGTGCTTATATGTGAGTGGGTGTGAGTAATCGCGTGCGTGCTTGTTAGCGTATTAGGGACTCTTAAGCATATTCTCAATCTCATCATAGCTGAGACCCATAAGCCATTTTGTGGTATTAATTCTACATTTTTGTTTCGTTTGCGCATATATATTTTGTTGTTTGTTACATGCGTTGTATAAGTGCGTTCTGATTACATTATAGTGCCCTTTTGCCAATGTGGTTTTGTGTCTATAAATTTTGAACATATTGGTGGTTTTGCGTTTGCTGGCGATCAACCTGGTGTTTTGGTTATCAGATGTGTGCTTCCTTAGTATAGTATGGAGTACAAAAAGTTTCCTTACGGAGAGCACCTTAGTGTCAGCATATAGTTTATAAGTTGGGTATCTAATTGGATTTGAGGTCATAATCTTAAGTACCATTCTTTGAGCTCTTTCTGTGTTTATCAATAAGGTCTTCGGACATCTTCCCCAAACACAAATACAGTAACTTATTATAGATTGGCATAAGGAAAAGTAAACCAGTTTCAATGTATCAAAATTTGGACTGTTTCTGAGTTTCTTGAAAAGGTACACCAATTTACGTACACGAGAAGTTAGATTAGTTAAGTGTGGTGCCCAGTTTAAGGTTTCATTAATTTTGACTCCAAGATATTTGGCGTTGCTTTGTCTTTGTAAAGGAACACATGAACAATCGACTATAAGAGATGGACAAGAGCGGGCTCTTATAGTGAAATCGTCAGCTGGGAGAAGATTCATTTTCATCGCAAATGGTACAAAAAACGTTTTTTTCGTATTTAGAGTTAGCTTATTGGAACGCAACCAGCCCATTACTGACTTCACGGCACTTTCTGCATTCTCTTTCACGTCCAACCAGGTGACACCATTTATTATCAGAGCAGTATCGTCCGCATATGTGTAGATGCTGCATTTTGGAATACTCAGGTTACAGAGTTCATTTATATACACCTGGAACAGCGTCGGACCCAAGATTGAGCCTTGTGGGACTCTGAAAGTTAGCCGTTCCAGGTCACTGACAAGAGAACCTATTTTTACACATTGCGTGCGATCAGACAAATAGCTCCTGAAGATCTCTAGCACTGGGCCCCGCACATCAATCCGCTGGAGCTTGTCCAATAGTATCGGGACAGAGACAGTGTCAAAGGCCTTTGAGAGATCCAAGAAAATGCCCACACATTTAATTTTGTTATCTAGGTGAGAGACAATTTCGTTAGTTAGGGCCAGCTTTATTAAGGACTTATCATTTAATAAGCTTTAGAAAAGAAGTGGCAACCAAATAAAAAGAATAACAATAGTAAATTATAAAATACTTGTAGCCATACGTCATACGACAACAAACTTGATATAATATCGAGATGACTTTGTAGTCTATCGCATTACGTAGCATGATGACGTAGAGATGAACTACATTTGAGACTAGCCATTTCTTCTGTCACTAATAATACATGTTGTATAGTTTACTGATAGTTGCATAAATAAATATCAACTCTAAAACCTCGTAATAGAGTAGTAATATAATATTAATATAATAATAAATGACTGCCTCGGTGGCGCAGTGGTAGCGTAAGCGACTGCTGTTCTTGAGGTCTTGGGTTCGATTCCCGGGTCGGACCAAATGTTTGTATGATCTGCAAATATTTGTTTCGGAGTTTGGGTGTTTTCTATGTATAATATGTATGTATTTACAAAAAAAAGTATATATGTAATTATATCAGTTGTCTAGTACCCATAATACAAGCTCTGTTTAGTTTGGGACTAGATGGCGTTGTGTGTTCGATGTCCGAAATATTTTTTTTTTTATTAATATAACAGCACACAGAGGAATTTGTATCAAAATTATGTATGCGTCAAGAATGCAAACGTTGTAAGAGTGTAATATTTGATAAATTACCACCAAGCACATCTTCAATTTTTTTTTTGTGGACTAGGTGGGCAAACGAGCAGACATATCGCCTGATGGTAAGCGTATAGTGATTGCATTCAATTTAATCCAAACAATCATCATTGTCATTGCTATTATTTGCTACTCATGCAGTATTTCCATTCGTGTGGTAATGGATTAAGAATCCGAAGTGTCACCATCCCTATTCATCCTATGAGTGTCTAAAGTCGCGTCTCCACCAAAATTTTTGGCAATTTTAGTGTTTACAACTGTTGACAACTCTTCAGAAAATCGCCATCTTTTCTTTTCATTGTGTCTACACCGAGTCGTCAACAATTTGAAAACACTCGAACTAAACGTCTCCACAGAGCCAATAAAAAACTGCAACAAGCGTATTCTTTTGACGTTTACCGATAAAAACAGAAACACGGTTCCCAACATTTGTTGACAATTTTTGTTGCCAGCACAAGGAAATTACAGAAATTTTTGTCACCAACACGTGTTTACAGCACAGAAGTTGGCAACTTTTGTTCGGTGGAGACTCGGCTTAAAGCAGCGATTATGGGAACTAATTGCACTGAAGAACAGCGTTGCAAAGGAGAGATTGCAAGAGGAAATTGAAATAAGCCCTATACCAACTCGTCGGTTCTGTCAATCCTTTTTTTTTATGATATAGGGGGCAAACGAGCAGGAGTATCACCTGATGGAAAGCGATTACCGCCGCCCATGGACACTCGCAACACCAGAGGCGTCACAAGTGCGTTACCGACCTTTGGGGGATGGGGAGGGGTGGGGGGTATGGGCCTCCGGTATCCTCACTCATTCGGTGAAACATAGCGCAAGCGCTATTTTACACTGGTTTTCTGTGAGGCCGTGGTATCACTCCGGTCGAGCCCATTCATGCCGAAGCGTGGCTCTCCCACGGCTGAAATCCTTTCTAAAGCCTATGTCCATCAGTAGGATTTTAAAGGCAATTAACGCTGCAGAATTTGTTGCAAAGAGTTCATTACAAAAATAATGCCTAGAGTTTCTAAAACTAAAATCTGAGTAATATTATTTATACGGAGAAGTCGATATATTGTTTGTTAGTCAAGGTCACAAACGTCTCGTTTACGTAAAGGTGAGCCACGCGTCCGGTTCGTTCTGTTAGAACGAGCAAGTCTAACACATTACCGTGGGTCAGCCACGACGGACAGTGTCGGCGAAGAGACTACAATTCAGTGACAATTTAACAAATTCAACTGTATTTGATACAACATAATTCAAAATTTTAACAAAAAAAAAACGACTTCAAGAACAACCAAATTGAAATGGGCCCACACGGGAAGCACCAGCTTTCAAATAAAAAATATCATCGAAATCGGTTGACGTGATTTTGAGTTATTCGTCAATTTGTCGCACAAATACTTAATGCAAATTAAAGATTTATATGGTTTTCTCATGGATGACATGTCAGAACTAAACCGAATCGGACCAGAAATGGGATTACATGGGAAGCACCAGCTTTCAAATGAAAAAAAGAATCATCAAAATCGGTTCGCCCAGTCGAAAGTTATGAGGTAACAAACATAAAAAAAAATACAGTCGAACTGAGAACCTCCTCCTTTTTTGAAGTCGGTTAAAATTTTCAAAAAGAAACTGTCATTGTTAAGCTGGGACAAGCGAATTTAGATTTTCTGTAGCGATTCATTAGCATTGTACTTTTTGGAACTTTTGCGTTTGTATGTATTATTTGATCTCGTCTTTTAATTAGTTTCCCTTTTTTTTTAATTAAGGGATGCCTTTTGCTCTTAACTATCTGTTAGGTAAATATTTTTGCTTTCTGTGGCAACCTGTAATTAAGGCAGCACCAATGCTTGTATACTACTGTTTTTGTGCCTCTTGGCTTAAATGGTGTATATTCTTGTTGATTTCGGACATCTAATAACACATAACGCCATCTAGTCCCAAGCTAAGCAGAGCTTGTGTTATGGGTACTAGACAACTGATATAAATACATATATACTTTTTTTTTGTAAATACACACATATTATCCATAGAAAACACCCAAACTCCGAAACAAATATTTGTAGATCATACAAACATTCCCGGGAACCGAACCCAAGACCTCATGATCAGCAGTCGCACACGCCAACCGCGAGACCAACGAGACAGTCAAACAAAAAAAAACATACAGTGGAACATCGAACCTCCTCCTTTTTTGAAGTCGGTTAAAAAAACGCGACGGTTGCTTTCATTAGTTGCATCTAAAATTATAAATTTAAAGTAACTCTGTCTATCAGTTACACTTTTACTGTTGAACCACTAGACCGAATTCAATGAAATTTGGCATAGAGATACTTTGATTCTTGAGGATGGGCATAGGCTGCTCTTTACCGCGATAACAGACATGCAAGCGGGCGGAGGCGCTCGCAAAAGATAGTATGTTTATAGCTATTGTGGTCCTAATTGTGTAATGAGTTGTTTATATTTTTAACCTATGTAGTATTTATGTTTTTTGTATATGTGTTCGCGGATAACTTCGTCGTTTATGAACCGATTTCAATGATTCTTTTTTTAATGGAAAGGAGATATCCCAAAGGTGGTATCATGATAAGGACACTAAGATCTGATGATGACATCCAAGAGAAATCGTGTCGAACTTTGAAGTCGGTTTTTATTTTGTTAAAATTTTATGTTTGAGTAATTAAGTTTTAGTATGTATTCATAAATAAATAAGTATAGTTAGTGGCAGTCTGATTAGGTACTACAGTACGACTCTGTTTAGTTTTCAACAAACAAGTTAAATTGAATGCTATGAAATATATTTAGCTTTAATTCCGCGAGACAAATATCCAGGTCTGAAAGCAAGGCACAAATCCCACCGTCATGCATACTCACATTCACATGCACATATGGGTATCATGCATATGCACACATACAAAACAAGTGAGAAATAATTAGCATGCCATGCAACCAAACTTATACTCGACACGTGTTTCGCCCCTCCACGGGGCATCCTCAGGAGATGTTGACTCGTCGAGCGTTTGAGCCGAATCGATATTTGTCTCGCGGAATTAAAGCTAAATATATTTCATAGCATTTAATGTCATGGATTTCCGCAAAGTAACGCCTGATTCCATAACTTAAACAAGTTAAAAGTAGAGCCCATTTGAGTATAATTAAGTTGTCACCAAAATAAACTTCTAACTGAACCAAAAATATTGTTAACACTCATAGTACATATTTGTAATACCTAATTTTTACTAATATTATAAAACTGAAGAGTTTGTTTGGTTGAACAGGAATTACTGGTCTTATTTGAAAATAATTTTAGTATTAGATAGTTCAGTAATCGGAGAAAGCTATAGAAATATACATAAATTATCACGTTACAACCAAAGGAAGGGGGCTTTACATGAAAAATGTTACATAAAAAACAGGGGAAAATTATTCCTTTTGAGAGCTTTCATTATGTGCGCAACCTAAGCTATTAAAGTTTCGCAAAAGTAATGTATGAAAGAAAAGTCCCTTTTAAAATAAAAAGTCCGCAACAGCGTATGCCTAACTTTTGATACTGGCTCACGATAACCTTTTTTAACCGACTTCAAAAAAAGGAGAAGGTTCGCAATTCAACTGTATTTCTTTTTTTATCTTTGTTACCTCATAACTTTCGACTGGGTGAACCGATTTTAATGATTCTTATTTTATTTGAAAGCTGGTGTTTCCCGTGTCGTCCCATTTAAATTTGGTCCAGATTAAAGTCGGTTTTTTTTGTCAAAATTTGTGATTATTATAATAAACAAAATTGTACACGCTGTATGTCATCATGGTACGGGTAACGCCGACGAGATTGCGGGGGTCAGATTTTATACAATAAGTGCCTATACGTAGGAGATAGTGGCTTAATGATATTTTCTCGATAAATGTATTGAATATCCTTGAGATCGTGTATCGCGTAAGGCTGTACTTGGCAAATGTCCAATGTAAGTAGAGCACAAGGCTTGGTATTAATTTATGTAAAATCGATTTCTAAAATAACCTTTCTAAGGTTTAAATTAGCTTTTCACAGAATAGGTCGTAAATAAGGCATTGATAGGCAATACGTTCTGAATGATAAAGTTTACTATATGCTTTCTTCCTGTTCCATAAGTTTTCGTTAATATTCAAATGAGGTTCTAAGTTCGATTCCCGAGTCTGCAAAATTATTACGAAATTTTAGGTTTGATTGGGAGAGATCAAATATAATTGTAAACTCTATGTGAGATTTTTTAAGTAGTTGGTTTAAAGTTTGACGCAACTAAATTTGTCAAACTAAAGTTGAAGCTCACTTCAGTAACAACTCAGAAGACTAAACTTCTTACGCGTCTTCCATTTCACAAACTAAAATTAGATCTTATGACCTAATTTAGTGTGACAGTGGTAAATTTGGTAAATTTCTTAGTAATAAGTTACTTATGTGACTAATTTCAGTAACACGACTAAATGACTTATTAAACGAAAGTCACAATGACATTGTTCATGCATAGAAAACATTTTTAACAGAATTTGAGAATATTTGAAAACAGACAAATATATTTAATTTAATGTCAAAATAACAACTTTGGGTCAAATAACAATAGGTCTCATTTGTCCGATTTGTCCATCCAAAGGTTATTTGGAAGATTTTGCTTTTAGCAATAAGGCTGCCCATAATACATACAGTACTTAGTTGACCGGTATTTTTTTTACACGGACTTTTTTGTTAGAAACAAGAAAAAAAGCAACTTACAAATAGAAATGAAATCCCACCAAAAACATTTTCATGTAAAATGTTGCCAAGACAACTGCATATGGCTTACCCTGTGCAAAAGATATCAGATCTCATGTAGAGCCTAGCTTCTGAATCTACACAGCCTAACTCTACCAACTTCAGAAATTCTACATCTCGCATCTCTAAATATTCGCATAACACATTACTTCAGAAACTAGACATTTGCAAACACATAAGACGTTCGTTTCGCCTTCGTGACGGTAGCGAAACGGCGGAGCCATACATTTTTACTGAGATGTAGAGTTTGTGAAGTTAGGGTTGGTAAAGTTAGGACGTGTAGGTTTTTTTTTTTTTTTAATGGAATAGGCGGGCAAACTAGCAAACGCATCGCCTGATGGTAAGCGATTACCGCCGCCCATGGACACCTGCAACACCAGAGGCGTCACAAAGTGCGTTGCCAGCCTTTGGGGGATGGGGGGATGGAGGCGGGGAATAGGGGAAGATAGGGGAAGGGGTTGGGGTATAGGCCTCCGGTATCCTCACTCACTCGGTGAAACACAGCGCAGGCACTGTTTCACACCGGTTTTCTGCGAGGCCGTGGTATCACTCTGTAGATTCAGAAGCTTGGCTCTACATGAGATCTGATATCTTTTTCACATGGTAAGCTATATGCAGTCGTCTTGGCAACATTTTACATGAAAATGATTTTGGTGGGATATCTTATAAAATCAAATTACGAAAAGGTGAGCACTTTAACTTTGATGACCTCACCTCATTAAACCTAAATATACCAAGAAATGTTAATTTCAAAGTTCACTGGGAATCCCATCATAAGCTTGAACTTTATTACTTAAGAACTTCACTTAAGTATAGCCGATAGGTACTAATTCATTGTAGTCGTTGTCGTGCTTTTACAACGGAAACCGCGGGCAGCGCCGCTGGCCAAAGTTAGTCTAAAAAAACTTAGTTACTCCTTATATCATCAGCCATCTGCCAATGAAAGTCTCGTCAAAATCGGTAAATCCGGTTCAAAGATTAGCCGGAACAGATAGACAAAAAAAATGTTTTTTTTTATGTAAGTACTGTATATATGCTTTCATATGGATTTATTGAAAAGCTGATTAAAGTTGCAAACGGAAACTTCAATTTTATATATTTGTAGGTATTAGCTAACCCTCGCAACTTCGTCTGTGCCACTCAAAAGTAATCAATTTTCCTGGATGTTGTAAAAAAATTCAGTGAAGCACGACTCCTAAATCTATACTATACTACTTGTTTGATTGAACACAATCTCAGGATCTGCTGGTTAGAATTGAAAAAATCTGTCAGTTTTGGATAGCCCTTAGTAAAGAAAGGCTATAGGCTGTAAATCATCACGCTACAACCATTAGGACTGTAAATATTCATTTTGAGCGACTCAAACGAGTCAGACAGTTTTTCAAGTTTGTTTGCACCTAGCTGTGTAAGATTGAAATAAACACTTAAATTGAACTTAATTCAGATGTGACCTTGGCTATTGATATCGTGGAAAATATCGTTTAAGTGACTGAACATTTAGTTAACTAACATAAATCACAAACTATAATAAAACTACATTATGATAAATCTACGGACTTATTCAACATTTTAAATCAGCTGTTGGTCAAGTTTGACGAAACGATAGTTATTAAAACACTCAGCCTATTACTTAAGTAAATTGCAGTCACAGATTTCAAATACAAATTATATTTACTAATTATAAATAGAATAGACGATTTCGTAAAAAGTCGCAAATCCTCGCTCGCCGACTTCGACTTTGATTATGAAGTAACCGCATATAGGGCAAAATATAAAATAAAATCAACTTGACAACACAATACTTTCTATTTCAATTTAAATATGGCAACTAAATTAATGAATTGAGCAAGGCCATAAATAAATGACATTTTGACATTAGGCACAAACTAAAAACATAGTATTGTCAAAAAATACACAATTTCAAAACATCGCAAAAAATGCTGGTGATATAGAAAAAACAAAAATATTGGCAATAATTTTACAGTCTAACTTTGAAATTAGAATTCATTTGTAAATAAAATGGAACACTCACTTTTTTTAAACTCTGTGACCGTAAACCACACAGGTCCGTTTGCGTGAACTCGCGGTACTGAATGATCGAGAGACCGAAGTGAATGTACGAAAGAACAGACTGTTGCTCGAGAACTTTGTTGCAATGACCATGGTTTGTAATGCTGTTGAATTAAATGATTTTGGAACTTATACCAAAGTAACAAAAATGTCGAAAATTGACACCTTAGATTGGTATTATGTAGCCCTTACTATTGTTGTAAACAGAATATTAGATGACGAGAATTATTCTCACTTAAATCGAGATTCATTTAATGTTAAGTTAACGGTGCATTTTAAAGGACAAAGTATTCAAAAAAGTATTTTTTTAACTCAGAAAAAACTTTTAGGTATTTTTCCAACTGGCGCCAATTTGGTTTACTTATTTATAAACTAATATATGCGAGATTATATTAATGAAATAATACGGTATTTAAAAATATAATTATGGTAATTAAACTATTTATTTATTGATTATAATAATAAAAATAATTCAGAGTAGTCTATGTTTCCGACATTATTTGGTACTAGTAGTTTACAAATATTACTTAGTATAAAAAAATTATGCCACTGTGAAAAATTGCAATTTAGTGTCGTGTCGTTCGTCGTGATATTTGAAGTCACGTAAATTAAATAGCAACCTAAGAAAATGTAATGAATTATACTCTGTCCATTTCTTTATTTTCTTTTTGACAGTTCAAGAAATTTTGAAATTAGTGACGCCTTCACCCATTACCGATTCGATTTGAAACGAAATATGATAATTTATAGGCGTGAGCTGTCAAAAAGAAAATAAACGAATAGACAAAGTATAGTGACAAACTCAAATAATGAGAGAGCCATGCTTGCCGTGGGAGAGCCATGCTTCTGCATGAATGGGCTGGCTCGACCGGAGTGATACCACGGCTTTACAGAAAACTGTTGTGTGGGCGGTGGTAATAGCTTACCATCAGGTGATATGTCTGCTCGTTTGCCTCCTATTCCATAAAAAAAATATATGACATGCTAGCTAGATAGTAGTATTAGTGGATGTAGTCCACACTAATACTACCCTTAAGGCTTAAGGGAAGCACTTAACAATTATTTCCATGATTTCTATTTAAAACTGCACTAAAATCTAAAAAAGAAAGGTTGAAAACTTTTTTGATGATTTGTTTGTAAATATAGAAGGACTCGCCCGGAGCAATACTACATATTTACTTGAAATTCCTATTAAGCAATTCCTTCGATGTATTTCATTAAGCGAATCATGTGATCGGAGGTTTAACTCTCACCCCTAACTATGAGAGCCATTCAAAGAACACTCTTAACTCTAGAGTTGCAAGTTTTCATGGCTCACAATCAGGTGAACTGTCTTTTCCTTTTTTTTTAAACTGAATCAAAACTAATTAAAAAAAAAACTACAAACTCAAATCAACATCTACTCTCATTACTACATCACCTAAGCGAGTATTCAGTGACTTTTACAATTAGTACTGGATATCTAACGTCAGAGTGACGTATGGACATCTGTCATGTACTAACACACGACCTTGAGTACGGCCGCTCCATCGGCCATTATGTTCTCACAACACTGTTGCATCACTTCATAATCGTAGATGCGTCGATGGTGACTTTGAAACGGCTTCCTGTAAAAATGACACAAAGTTCAGGGTTTTTAGGAATTATAAAATATTTGATCTCCGGTAATATTAAATATGAATTTATTAAATATGAATTTATATAGTTATCACATTCTATACGTTGTGAAATGTCTTCTCGATGGCAACATTCCCGAGTCCCCTGCAAAATACTTCATCGTTTCACCCTCGGGTCTGGTGAGATGGAGGAGGAATTCGTACAACGTTGTTACAGTTATTTTTAGGTAATGTAATTCTTGCTATACACATACATATCTATACTTTTTTTTTATGCCTCTGCCTGATGGAAAGCATAAGCAAAATCCAAGAGTGGTGGTCAACATACTCATTGCGAATGCAGACAATGCAGCATGGCGACCCACACCATGACGGCCTAGTGATGCATCTTTTAGTCCAGTCAACAACAAGATTCAGTACGAGGGTAGTACCGCCCCGGTTGAGCCAGCCCAACCGTGCTGAAATCAGCGTGGCTCTACTATCTATGAAGCAGAAGAGCGCTAGTCTCGGGTAAATTCAAACAAGAGTATCAGATTTAAAAAAAATTGTTTCGGATAACCCATTTATTGAGATAGGATAACACGATTACACTACAATCCATTAGAACCGGGTATCAATGAAAAATGTTGTGCAACCGAACAAAAATTATTCCTTTCAAGAGATGCAGATGAAATTGTGTAGGTTAACTCGTATATGTGTATTTAATCATTTTTAGATAGTTATATAACTAAATAATTAGAAACTCTTCCTAACATATTAAAGAGTATTATTCTATTTAGAAATATGTCAAGAAACAGTATTATGGACGGTCTTATCGCAGGCTGCGATCTCTTCTAGACAATCATAATGGACTGTATAGTTAGGTAAGTTATGGTGCAACAACTAGAAAATAATGAACAAAGATGTATGTATCAAGACAAGTAAAACTAAATTGTTCAGTTATCTATACACTAACTTTGTCCACGGCTCCGCACGCGTATATCTAAACTAATATTATAAAGCTGAAGAGTTTGTTTGTTTGTTTGAACGCGCTAATCTCAGGAACCGCTGATCCGATTTGAAAAATTCTTTGGATAGTAAATTTATCGAGAAAGGCTATATATCATCACGCTAAGACCAATAGGAGTGGAGCAGCAATGAAGAACGTTACAAAAACGGGGGAATTTTACGCTACGGGCAATAGGAGACGTAAACGACGTTGTGTGGGTCAGCCAATGGGGTCAGCTAGTGTCTGATACCGCGGTAATCATTATAATATGGTTATCTATCTATCATTAGGTATATATTATCGGGTTATAATATAGCCTATGACAACACACAAATAATCTGTTTTTCTATTGGTAAAAGAATTTTCAAATCGCTTCAGTAGATACAAAGATTACTCCCTGTAAAGTTTTTATAATCTTCAACTCTACATAATATTATTACAGACTAGCTGTTGCCCGCGGCTCCGCCCGCGTGTAAGTTGATTATCGCGGCAAATAATAGACTATGTGTTATTCTGATGTATAAGCTATATTACTGTAAAGTTTCATCCAAATTGGTCCAGTCGGCGCGTGAAGAAAATGAATATGAATGAATAAATATGAATAAATGAATATGAACGAACATTTCGGACATCTAAATATGTGAAGAGGCCTCTTTGTATTCCTTGAGATAATTCTAGCCACGGAAGAATATGAAGTTTAGATAAAGAATGACGCAAAGCTCAGAGAAAGCTAAAGTTACCAAAAAATGAGTTACAAATTTAAAAAAATATGTGAAAATGGGTACAAAAAGATATACTGGCCCGATGAATGATTTGCCATGGTATGGAAACAGAAATTCAAATAATGCTGGGAATAAAAAGCACGACTTACTTTATACATATATTAAATAACTCGCGCAGGAAGGGTTCCGTACCATTATCTACACAATTCAAGCGTCTATCTATTGCCGTTATCAATATCGAGCAAAAACGATCAAAAAAATTACGTTTGGTGAATGGGAGCCCCTTTAAATATTTATTTTATTCTATTTTTTAGTATTTATTGTTATAGCGGCAACAGAAATACATCTTCTTTGAAAATTTCAACTGTGTCATGGTGATGAGATACAGCCTGGTGACAGACGGACGGACACAAAGGCGGGCAGCGAAGTCTTAGTGATGGGGTCCCGTATTACGCTTTGGGTAGGGAACCCTCACTTTGAACCCTTTTGAAGATTCTGAAACTTTAGTGCGGGAGCTAGTGTTCTGTATGTAAGAATTAAAATATAATAGCTATCAGGAAGGTGTATGATGGCCAACTGTTAATCAATTATAAATATGTTTTTGTATAAATTTTTGATAAATGCCTTGATGTAGAAGCGGAAATGATACACACGAACGGAAATGGTGATGAGTCACTGTTTATTGATGTATGTATCTATGTGGTTTAAAGATTTGAAGATTTTTCGTAAATCTGTCAAACTGTCTGTTATTCAATACTTCTCTTAATGAAATTAGGCTCAACGTTCAAAGTAAAAATATTTTTGCTAAAAAAGTGGTCAAAATAGTGGGCGGAGAATATAGCATTTTCTTGGTCTATGAGGCGCGGGCGTGAAACACCGCCAACTCAACAACAACTCCGGGCTGTCATTAGAAATTTCTTGTAAGAAAAAGTCAACAACACTTGGCCCGACCTCTTAATTTGCAGTCGCATACCCTAACCACTAGAAATATTTAATTTATCAAACTCAAAGTATATTACTTAGGTTTTTTCAAAGTTTTTCTCCTTAAAAAGGCAACTCCCGCACTAGGAATAAATCCTGTGTCGCGGGGGACTTTACGAACATACATGAAACGGACACAAATAACACCCAGACTCAGAACAATAATTTGTGGATCACACAAAGTGTTGTCCTACGTGGGATTTGAACCCACGACACTTGGCGAAGTAGGAAACGGCATGTTGACCGTTAAACCACTAGGCCAAACGTGCAGTTACTTTTTCCTAACTAGCAGTAAAGTGATACGTTGAGAATCGCAATGATGCTGCGTTATCAGTGATCCAAAAGCACCCGAGATACCCAAACAAGTGTGCATTAGAAAGCCTAACGATCTTCGGGAGGTACTAGAATGTATTTACATTCTAGTAACTCCAGCAAAGTAATAGCATGTTTTTATCCAGAGCACACATTTTTCAATCTCTTTCTAAATCTGAACGACTAGACTGTTCTTCCTTTTTTTTTAAACGAAAAGACCGCATGAGAAACGAATCCTATGTCGTGGTGGTTACAAACATACATGAAAAGGACACAAGGAATACCCAGACATAGAACAATAATTTGTGGATCACACAAAGTGCCGTCCCATTATGGGTTTGAACCCGTAACACTAGTACGTAGAAAACGGTGAGTCGACTGCTTAAACCACTGCACCATTCGTACAGTCAATCCGCTCAAGCATAACTCTTAAATAATATCTAAAAAAAAAGAATATTGTTCAGTTCAGTATAGTTTTGCACGTGACAACGTCTTATAATTCGATGGAGCCGGCTGCACGCACGAGAAAACATGACTTATGCGGCGTTATCTCGCTCTGAGGCGTTCCATTTAAGGCTTGCACTTCAAGCCTTAAATGGAAGCAAGAGATAGATGCATCTATCTCCTATCTTTCATCATTTCATCAATGTTTCGTTATGACGTTGTCACGTTAAACTATCGTCCGTAAACAGACTTTACAGACAACCATTTTTTCAAGTTGTGTTTATTATCGAGAGATGGCGTTGTAAGTTACATTTTTTTTTTTTATTAAGTCGGTTCGGGTCCAACATAGCCACCAGCAGGTGGTAACCAGAGGGATTTCAACACAGAAAAAAAAATGTATTTTACTTTTGATATTAGGCTTAATATCGTGGTATTGTGGACCATTGCTACTCTCAGTGTATAAATATAGAGCATGGTTAGCCGCTCTGTCGATTCGAGGAGAACTTTGAAATAACATGAGTATCCCGCCCAGAGTAGAGCACCAAAGGCCGACACTCTCCGTCGGCTGGTATAACGTAGTAGCTACTGCATCATCACAATGGAGATCTGAGGATTTTTTTAACTTCATCCACAATTAAAAAAACAATAATTTGGTGAATGGTAATGGTAAAACACAAAAAACACAAGTGACAATTTATCTTATATTCATCTCTTGTTTTTGTGATTTACTTGAACTAAATGCTATAGCTAATTGCTATCAAAGTTTGTTTTTAAACATAAGATAAAATGTTAATTAAATTAAGTACGTAGTACTAGTAGGTAGATATTAAATTAAAGCACATGTGTTTGTTTATGGAATAGAAGGCAAACGAGCAGACGTATCACCTGATGGTAAGCGACTACCGCCGCCCATGGACACCCGCAACACCAGAGGAATCATAAGCGCCTTGCCGGCCTTTTAAGAAGGAGTACGCTCTTTTCTTAAAGGTTTGAAGGTCGCATTGGTAAGGGAATACCGCAAGCGACAGTTCATTCCACAGTTTTGTTGTGCCAGGCAGATAGTTTCTAGAAAAGCGCACAGTTACATCAATAACATATTCGCATATAATCACTCTTGGCGCCTGTGAGCCAAATTATTACCTCCTTACTGCGCTTCTTTGCTACTGTAATCTTTAAAGGCAATCTGTGTCTACCCAGAAAAAATTAAAAGGCACGATCACTTGTTTTGTATTTAAGTGTAATCTTTAGAAAAAGGTTTTTTTTAATACATGAATATATTCTGTATATTTATCAGCAGACCGTGTAACCTAGTGGTTATATACCTATACTATACATACATAGATACTTATATGTTGCTTGCAGCACTGTTTTTCCTAGTTTTGGAATAAGGAGGCCCATGGTGTGATTAAGTTATTGTTATGTAAACGCCCGTTGTAAAATTTTCTACAAAATTATATTTATGAGTGGAGGTTGGGTTTTGGTTTCGGTCAGTTTGTACGAAAACATATTTCGGCCATAGTTTTCGATTTCGTTCAAAAGTTAGACACACTTTTATAAACGTCGTTTCTTATAGATCTCTTACACTTTACTTTAAACTTTTAACATACTTCTTATGTAAGTTATTTTACAATATATTTTAAGGTATAATAATGGGAAACTGTCAGGTAGTCTTTGCATCAAGAAAAAAAAGCAAAAAAATAGCTTTGTATTGTACCTAGTAAGAAATTATAAAGCTACAAACATAATTTTTGCTCATTGTAACATCTATACTAATATTATAAACGCGAAAGTTTGTAAGAATGGATGGATATATGTATGAATGGATGGATGGATGTTTGTTACTCTTTCACGCAAAAACTACTGAACGGATTTGGATGAAACTTTACAGTAATATAGCTTATATACACCAGAATAACACATAGGCTACTTTTTGCCGCGATAACCGACATATACGCGGGCAGAGCCGCGGGCAACAACTAGTAATTAGAATAAAGTTATAACTTATCTAAATACATAAATATGTATATATAAATATAAGTATATATGGATGTAGTTAATTAAATATATTATCCCACCAAAAACATTTTCATGTAAAATGTTGCCAAGACGATTGCATATGGCTTACCCTGTGAAAAAGATATCAGACCTCATGTAGAGCCAAGGTTCTGAATCTACACGCCCTAACTCTACCAACCCTAACTTCCTAAACTCTACATCTCAGTGAAAATGTATGGCTTCGCCGTTTCGCTACAATACCGTCACAAAGGGGAAACGAATGCCTTTTGTGTTTGCAAATATCTAGTTTCTGAAGTAATGTATTATGCGAATATTCAGTTTCTGAAGTAACGAAACAGCCAAGCCATACATTTTCACTGAGATGTAGAGTTTATGAAGTTAGGGTTGGTAGAGTTAGGGCGTGTAGATTCAGAACCTTGGCTCTACATGAGGTCTGATATCTTTTTCACTGGGTAAGCCATATGCAATCGTCTTGGCAACATTTTACATGAAAATGTTTTTGGTGGGATTTCATTTCTTTTTGTAAGTTGCTTAAGGCAGTTTTTTTTCTTTTTTTGGGATGTATTTCTCGTACATTTGATGATCATCAGTGTGTCAGTGACGAAATCGGTGTTTTTTATCAATAAAATCTAAAGTATTAGAGCTATGCAATTAAAACTTTGTATGTTTCATTAGTCTATTGGTAACATCATATCCTGAGAAGTTGAACGATCTGGTATATCGGGAACCTAAGTAAGAAGGTTTTAAAAAAACGACGAAACACTTCGAGAAAAGGTAGGTAGTGGCCTTGCGCTTCGCTTGGCTCGTCTTGGCGGGGGCACGATAGTGCACCCCGGTAACCCACATATTATTATAAGTTTTATGTTTATTATATAGTGTTATGTGTATCGCATGTACCTATGTAAATATGCATTTGTGACTGTGCATGTGCATGTATCATGTATCTAATGCATGGGTGTGTTGTGTGCAGTGTTGCGTACAAGCATATTGCATATAGAGGCTCAACTGAGTCCACAGACAAACTGTTTAAAACAGTTTTGTGGACCTATGTTTAGAATAAGGTTTTATTAATGCAAACAGTAAATTTTAAATAAATAAAATAATAAAAAAAATTAGTTTTTCTGGTGGATAACAAACTCATTGCGAAATAATTGCGGTTTTATTAATACCGTGGGAGACCTATGTTTCGGCACATAATATGGACCCACTGGAATGTCGCAACGGCCTCTCAGAAAATAATTGTTAAGCTTTTCTGACGTCGATTTTCCCCCCATCCTTTTTCCCTTAACTCTAACAGAATTATAAGAACGGCAACACACGTGTCTCATGAGAAGTAGGTATCTACAGACGACAGATATCTACTTAACATTGTGTGTAATGAGAATGTACAGAGATTTATATAAATTATTACAAGAACCACACGTATTACCTACTGTTATGTTTAATACTTAACTGTGCTTTAAGTTAAGGTCTCAATCACAGAAAAGAGACCAAGGTAAGAAAAGTATATTCCTTTGTTCTGTAGTCTCAATACTGTATTATGTGCCGATTCCCGAAATATTGAGTTGAGTTGCAACGTCGTAAAAATTTTTTTTTTCTTTCATTCATTAGGTGACATGTAATTTTTCCTTACGCCTAACTCAAACTCAAACTCAAAAAGATTTTATTCATATAGGCACTTATTTTACAGGCACTTATGAATAGTCAATATTTAATATTAAAAAATCGAGTGATTCTAGTCGCCAGTTCCAAGTGCAGCCTACCCTTCATGGAGAAGAATCTGGCAAGAAACTCCATTGTTGCTCTGCTATAAAAAGCCTTCGATTTTAGTGGTCGATTACGACTTTAATAATAACTAATAAACATCATCAGTAAAGCAAATAACCATATAAGTATATACAATGTAAATATATATAAATGTAAAAAATGATAAAAATCTATATCAAATCGCGTCCTTTTGATCACTACTTACAGAGGAATAATTACATATTTCAAGCTTATCTGATATTAAATCGCATGTGTTTTAGGGTTCTGGAGGCCTGAAAAACCCAAAGCCAATTAGTCAAAACCTAGAACCCACTACCAGGGCACGTGTTTCCCTCCCACTATACTTTCCATCAGGCAGAGTAGATTCACTTTGTCAGGCTCCAAAATCTATAGAAATAAATAAAATCGATGTGTTATAGGACGATGGTGGCCACCATGCTTTTCATCATCAAAATAACTCTAGATACTTTTATTTTAGCAGCTATAAATATAGGAAAAAATATGTATGTGGGCCGTAGAATATAAACTTAGAAGTTTTTTTCGTAAATATGTAATATGTACAAACAAACTGGTACAAAACGGGGGTACTTACTGTTGAAAGCCGGTTTAAGAGATTTTAATCAGATATGTTTATAAAGGACGAGACACATTGTGTCATTTGTATTTGATTGACCGGAGAAGTAGCAAAAGAAAAGAGCGTACTCCTTCTTAAAAGGCCGGCAACGCACTTGTGACGCCTCTCTGGTGTTGCGGGTGACTATGGGCGGCGGCAATCACTTATCATCAGGTGATCCGTCTGCTCGATTGTCCCTTATCTCATAGAAAAGAATGCATAATAACCAAGGCATGTACACAACTTCGTAACCTTAATCGAAAATCCTGCGCTCCGAGACACTACTGTGAAAAATTGTCAACTTACATACTACGAACTGCTATTAAGAATTTCTTCTGAGAAAAATTCAATAACACTTATAGCCCCACCTGGGAATCAAACACGCTAAACTAATCTTAATCGATGTTTAATTTTATTTATTAATTATTTCACAAAGTGACATTTATGAACGTTAAACTGAAGCCACAGTTAAAAATCATAGATCGCCACAAACAGACGCCACAACATCAACAACATGTACTGGACTGTCAAGGTAAATTACCTGAATGAAAACACCATAATCTATTGCCTGTTTGTGTCGATCTGGATGTTAACAAGACGACAAGTCAGCAAAAATCCTCAAAAAACGTTATACGAAATCGTCCGCCATTTACTATAGGTTGCGGGAAATCACAGCAGTGTGTGTTTACCTTAATTTGTATGAAGCGGTACTTACAATGACTGTTCTGTTCTGTTCTGTAGATCAGATCTGTATCGCTCTAGTAAGGCACAGTGAGTCAGACGTGTGCAACACTTTATTTAAAAAACAAAGTTCAGTGTGCGAGTGTACTTAGAAAATATTTTGTAAGTAAATAAATTTACTGTTTTTTTCATCATCAACTTATTTTCAAAGTCATAATTACAAATTTAAAAAAAAACGAAAAAAATTAACAAAAAAAACCGACTTCAGTCTGCACCAAATTTGACTTGATTAAATGAGACCATTCGGGAAGTACCAGCTTTCAAATAAAAAAAGAGTCATCAAAATCGGTTCACCCAGTCAAAAGTTATGAGGTAACAAACATAAAAAAAAAACAGACTAATTGAAAACCTCCCCCTTTTTTTTAAGTCGGTTAAAAGGAGAAAGTGGGGCAAATTTAAATATAAAAATTTAATATTACCTTAGAAGTTTTTTTTTACCATGTTATTGAAATTTACAAGGCGTTTAAGAAGCTTTTTTAGTTACACAATTTCAGATAAAATTCGAGTATACATTCTGTAAATTCAGATATACAATTTACAGAATATATACTCTACAGAATGTAGTGGGTACTACAGTATTATCTTATATATAAAATTCTCGTGTCACAATGTTAGTTACCATACTCCTCTGAAACGGCTGGACCGATTTTTATGAAATTTGGTGTGCATATAGGGTAGGTCTGAGAATCGACCAACATCTATTTTTTATACCCCATTTTTATGGCAAAACAACGTTTGCCGGATCAGCTAGTCAATATATATAAAAATCAAGGCCACTTTTCGTTGCAATTTTATAACTCAAAACGTGCTCACCTATCCAAACCAAATGTTTAGGCTTTGTTCGGACTATTTAGTATATGGTTTATGTGAAGTTTGCACAAAATCGGTCGAGCGGTTCTTCATTTATAACATTTTTTACACGCGGGCGGAGCCGCGGACAACAACTAGTTCAGAATAAATTTATTATTGTTTGTTTTAGGATTTAATTTCTATATACATATGTATTGTATTTTTCGCTGATTATGTAACCCTGTGCACCCTCTACAAGATTTATACACCACCCTGAGGTTGACTGGAAGAGGATGCCATGGGCATTAAGTCCGCCGATGTACAAAGTGCATAAACTTTAAAAATATATAATGTATAGTTTCAGTTCATTAAACGACAATAATTTGAACTGACAAGGTTTCTGCATTGTAACCGTACAAAAAACGTAACACTCAACATATTGTTAGATGAATCGGCTTGAGAGATAAATACATGCGAGTACAATAATTGCACGCTATTAGTAATGATAGAGTATTAAACAATTTGCTATAACAAGGCAGTTATACAACGGCGAAGGCATAAAGATGGATAATAGATTTGGTAGCCGATGTATGTTTGTATCTTGCACCGTAGCGCCCAAACTACTTAACGTATTTTAATGAATAAGGTAGCAACAGTTACGTAATAATGACCCGGGTGAAATAGGTTATATGAATTTTATCAAAAGTGTGATGTAGTTGAGTTATAGTTTTTAAACTTTTTTATTTCTGTATGGTATAAGCGGTAAGCGAGGAGGATCACCTTGATAGTAAGTAACGACAGTCGCTTGCAGTATTTCCTGAGCGATACGACCTTCAAACCTTCAGGAAAAGAACATACCTACTCCTTTCTCAAAGGCCAACAACGTGCTCGACTCCTGCTTCTTAGCCAAGATGCAAATGTTTTGCGTCGATTCTAAGGTACTACCCTCGCACAGAAAATCAACGTAAAATGACAGCCGTAACGCTCGGATGTCGTGTTTCGTTGGTGAGTGCGAGACCGGAGGCCCAATGATGCAGAAGCATTACTAGCCCGCCATGACACCATGCTGCATTGTCTGCATTGCCAGTGAGTACGGTGACCACCACTCTTGGATTCTGCTTATGCTTTCCATCAGGCAGAGTAGAGTCATTTTGGCAGAGTCAAACATAAAAAAAAAGAAAAAAAAGACTCCTTTCTGAAAGTCGACAACGTGCCTGACTCTTGCTTCTTAGCCAAGATGCAAGTGTTTCGTGTCGATTCTCATTCTTCGACGGCTAATGCCCTATTCTCTTGTATTATTGGCAAATATTGAGTTTTGACCACGTAACTACGCGTTGAGATCTCGTCATTCTCATATATTTGTTTGTTTTCTACTATCGTTTACGATTGTAGAATGTCACTTTCAATCAGATGTCTTGTTAGCTTATTTGTTACTCACTCTGTCATTAAAAACCTGCAACTCGCTTTACAGGGTTGAAAAGCAGGGGGAGGACTAACATGGATGGCCACAAAATTATGTTAATTTGTGATTTTGAAGTTTTAAACAGCAGTTTCATTAATTTACAAAACTATATAAATAAGTTACATTTAATTTAAAATAATAATAGGTCAGTATACACGTCAATTATTATTTTATGTTTAATGAACAACTGACAGCTGTCATAATCATGAGCTTAGGTTTCGGAACAATTTGACAGCTGTCATACATTTTGTTAATTTTTAACATATTGATTTATTTATCATAATATTTTTATTAATACGATTCTATGAAGAACTGTGAGCTCATTAGTTTAGGACGTAATCAAACATGATGGGAGTGTAACCTAGAAATATAAAAAAATACTTTAGTTTTTTTATTTTTATGGTCCAAGAGCTGGTAGACATTTTGGAGCAGGTGTTTGAGCCATACTGAAATTCTTTCAGATACCTCTTCCATGAACTCCATTACGAAATTTTTATAAAATTGTTGTTGTTAGCCAAAGAACGAAGAATGTACAGAAGTATTACATCTGTAAAAAAAAAACAGATCTTATTACCCCTTCAACATGATTATTCCGCGAGCTATGAGGAAAATTTGGTTCTTTCTCGAATATCCCTGCTACGAATCATATTCAAAACTACCCTTACAGCTAACAGCCCACCTATGGCGCCCTGGTATGTGAATATCTGGACTATGTGATTACAGGTCTTCCACTATGTCACTAGGTAGAATACTTCCTCACAACCCTGGCACATGCGTTTAGGCACTTTAGGCCGCTATCCCGTATCGGTCGTAACTAAGGCGCTGCGCAAACGTGTTGCCCGTAGCTACTTCTGGTCACTGGTAACCGTAGTTGCTGTGTCCGGTGGCGGCAACCGTAAACAGTCACCGGTTGCTACTACTGGCCCCACTTCGTCGCTTGTTTACCGTCAGTCTCACGATGTTGTGAGGAAATTTGTTAATGTTGCTTGTGTCTTCAACAGGTTTCCAGTTACCGACACCGAACACATTAAGTGGAAGCACATAGACACAAAAAATGTTTACGTATGCGCAGCGAGTGGATGATTTCATACTGGTTCTATAGAAATCAAATAATCATCGGTGGCTTGTATCCGCCACTAGACACAAAAGTGTCCACGTTTGCGTTCTCCCTTATCTGCCATTAGAGTTCCCCACTCTCTAAGAATACTACACGTAAAACATTTGGGCTATTGAAGTATCCTGATCCATTAATTGTTAACACTTTCCTACACCCATTCGCAAGTCTGATAAAGGTACGCCAAGAACAGATTTGTGTAACTTTTTTAACCGACTTCAAAAAAGGAGGATGTTCGCAATTTGACTGTATTTTTTTTATGATTGTTACCTCATAACTTTCGACTGGGTGAACCGATTTTGATGATTCTTTTTTATTTGAAAGCTGGTGCTTCTGATGTAGTCCTATTTCAAATAAGTCCTGTTCTGACATGTCATCCATGAGAAAACCAAGTCTTGAATTGCATTAAGCATGTGTGCGACAAATTGACGAATAACTCAATATCACGCCAACCGATTTCAATGATTCTTATTTTATTTGAAAGCTGATGCTTTCCGAGTGGACCCCATTTCAATTTGGTCGTTCTTGAAGTCGGTTTTTTTGTATTTTTTTTATAAATTATCATACCAGACGTAGTTCTGCTTAAATGTATTCACAACTCATTGAGCCCCGCGGTGTTACCCGCGGTACGACATCAACCGCAGGCAACGCCGCGAGGCAAAGCTAATCTAAGAAAAGTAGCCTAAGTAAATTCTTATATCATCAGCTATCTATCAGTAAAAGTCCCGTCGAAATCGGTACAGCCGTTCCAGAGATTGACTGACTGCACGTTTGGCCTAGTGGTTTAACGGTCACCACGCCGTTTCCTACTTCGCCAAGTGTCGTGGGTTCAAATCCCACGTAGGACATCACTTTGTGTGATCCACAAATTGTTGTTCTGAGTCTGGGTGTTCTTTGTGTCCGTTACATGTATGTTTGTAAAGTCCCCCGCGACACAGGATTTATTCCTAGTGCGGGAGTTGTCTTTTAAAAAAAGAAGAAAAAAAAAAGAAAAGAAGAGATTAGACGAACAAACAGACAGACATACATTTTTTTTTAATATAAGTAAAGGTGTTAATTTAAAATTACAAATATACACTTCTATTTTCTTTATTTGCATAGATAATATTAGAACTGACGGGGTACTGACAGAATGATGAAAATTACATTTTTAAAGGATTTCAATTTATTCGCTTTCAAACTAACTTAATATAATAAATAGCTAATCTTTTCACTTTTGTTTTTATTTGCTTTCGATTCAAATGATCACGCTCAACATGTAATTATTTATACTAGGTGGGTATCGAACCTATGTCCTCCGGCTTAGCAGTTCCAGTTTCGGTTCAGACCAACAGATCAGTTCAGTATATAATATGTATTTCCTTAAAATAACTTCAAAATGATTACTCATGTAATATTATTCTTTATTAGTACCAACACTGAAATAAAAACTGTTACAAGAAATGTAAACATGAGAGTTCCGTGTTTGTAACATGTAAAAAGATAAAATAAAAAAATTGACGGTTTAAAGACAGAATGACGGAACAGTATGACAATATAATTAGTGTGATTACTGTGAATATGATATTTAATTAAACAAAAACATTTTTGCTAACTAACAAGATAGGTAAAATATTTAGCACTTGGGGTTTGTTCTTACGTAAAATCAGTCAGGTGACGCAACGGTACCGACTTCAACGAAAATGGTTATGAAAAACACGAAATAGGTAATTAGTGTTTTTATATTTAAAAACATCCAGCCAACAAGACTCTACTTTGCCTGATGGAAAGCAAGAATAGAATCCAAGAATGAGTATAGTGCACCATACTTATTGTGAATGCACTCACACTATGGCGGCCTAGTGAGATCCTTTTTCACTACCCGTTTCCGATCCCAGGGTCTATCCCCAGGATCGTGTTGGGAGGGAAACACGTGCGCTGCGCTGGTAGTGAGTCGCAGGTTTTGATCGTACAGCACATGATACAGTAATAGGCGGTACACACTACAACGATTTATCGTAGCGATTTAACTGTGCAGTTCGTTTGTGCAGTTTTATCGATAGTGTGGATGGAAATTGGCGCTGATATTTCTCAAAAAATCTAAAAAATCGCATACGCTACCACTGCGCTAATGAGTCAATAATATAAAAAAAAACTAGTTAACCTTCCTGAGAAAATGTGCCTGTGTTGTGCAGAATAACGATGAATCCAGTGCCGTTCCCTCTAGAGGAAGAATATAAAAAGAAGACGGGAGTTACACCAGAAGATATAAGAAAACTACGGCAATGGATGGAGACTCAGCCACATTTACCCAGAGAATACATAACAGGTATGTACATATTACGTTATTTATATAATTTTGATTGCGTAGGAACTTCAAAGTAGGCTGCTTTTTGGGTAATTTGACTGTAAATTTTTTTTGTTCATCCCACCATCTCGGAAAGAGTATTTTTGCCCCTCGATATCTGAGTGCAAAAGCCGTTTTTATCCACTTGAGGATAAAGTAAAATTGAATTTAGAACATCGTGTGCATTAAGCTTGTAAAATCAAAACGTCATTAAACCTATTTACTTCTACCTCCATGGTGCCGAATTTATCATACTTTTTTAATTTGTTAAAAACTCAGACTCGGAACCTTCTTGGTGCAAGTACTTTTTTTTATTTGCTTTGCCAGCGCCATTTTCTTTTCACGTCATTTAGTAATTTCCTTGCTGAGGTGGGATGAAAAGTTACGTGTTGCACTCGAGTGCAATTTTTTTTACCTCATGCTCTTTTGATTCCCTCGCTAACGTTCAGGATTCAAATTTTTTATTACTAAATTTTAGTATCCTTCGCTTGCTCGGTCATCAAAATTGAGCACGCGGTTAAAAACCAATTTTGCACTCTTGTATAAAAAATAATTATTACTATCTTTTGATTAGTCTAGTCTAGTCAACAAGTTCCATACTTGTTGACTAGACTAAAAGATGCAGCAGCATCACTAGGCCGCCATGGTGTGGGTCGCCATGCTGCATTGTCTGCATTCGCAGTGAGCATGGTGACCACCACTCTTGGATTCTGCTTATGCTTTCCATCAGGCAGAGTAGAGTCATTTTGGAGGGCCAAACATAAAAAAAAAAAAAATGCAGAAAGAGTAGCTTTAAGGCCACGCGAAGTGAAGGATTTCAAAGTTTATTAGGAGTATTATATTTGTTGTTGATGTTAAATTACTTTATATACCTGTTCGTTCGTTTCGCTTAAACTCTAGGACGGCTGGGCCGATTTAGCTGATTTTGGTTTTGAAATGTTTGTCGTAGTCCAGAGAAGGTTTAAACGGTGAAAAATTAAGTGAAAATCCAAATGTCACGTGTACGAAGTAGCGGGCACAGCTAGTTTACATATACATATGTATATTTTAATTAAAGGTTTTAATACAATTCTTTTATATAACTCTTGAGGACCGTATTCACTTTGCATAGTGCGGGTGATCGCTGATTGGTGGAAAGTACGCGTGGACCGCGAATTCGCCATCCACGCGTATTTTCTACCAATCATTGATCACCTCACTTCACACCTGCACTCGCACTATACAAAGTGAATACCTTTACATTGGATCATTTAATAAGTACCTACCAGTAGTAAAAAGTATGGGCCCCCTTCCCACATTCCTTTCCCCATCCCCCAAAATCGGCAACGCACTTGTGACGCCTCTGGTGTTGCAAGTGTCCATGGGCGGCGGTAATCGCTTACCATCAGGTGATACGTCTGCTCCTTTGCCATCTATACCATAAAATCTCGTAATAAAACCTCGTAAACATTAAAGGTTTTCGGTGAAACATGTAATAGTTACCTTAATTATCCAAATAACATTAGGTACTAGTTGTACAAAGGCAATCAAGTTATTACGTTAAGTACTGCGTCTATCACAAACGTGCTGATTCAAATTATTTTATACAAAAAACATTAAACCATCATTATTACATGCATACACTCGCACTTGTACATACACATTTATACTTACATACTCTAAATGCCTATGTATATTCCTTTTCGTATATATGTACAGTGGTCACCTTATACATTGCGAATGAAGACAACGCAGCATGGTGATCTACACTATGGCGGCCTAGTGAAATACTCCTTCGTATTCCTTCTTAAAAGGACGCCATGTGACGCCTCTGGTGTTGCGGGTGTCCATGGGCAGACGTAATCGCTTACCATCAGGATATCTGCTCGTTTGCCCCCTATTTCATAAAAAAATATGGGATGAACCGTATGGAAAATCTTAGTTTTTCAAATTTTTTTTTAAAGAACTCCCGCATTAAGAATATTCCTGAGTCACAGGGGACTTTAAAAACATACACGAATCGGACATAAAAACACCTAGACTCAGAACAATAGTTTTTGGATCACACATAGTGTTGTCCCATTAACCACTAAGCAATCCATGCAGTCATCAGTTAGAAATATAAAATAGTTAGGCGAGCGGAGTTATGGACAATAGCTAGATGAATTACATGTTGTCTGGATGTCAATTGAGCGTATCATTATACCACACGTAATGTGTATTAGTGGATGTCACAAGGTTAACTAGAAATCTAGTTCGTAGATATACTATACGAGTATATATTTTTAACCGACTTCCAAAAAGGAGGAGGTTCTATGTTCCACTGTGTGTATTTTTATTTATTTTAATGTATGTTCACCGATTACTCCGTCAGTTGTGGACCGATTTTGAAAATTTTTTTTGGATTCGAAAGGGTATGCTCCCGAGGTGGTCCCATTGCCACCATATCAGGATCTGATTATGGGATCCCAGGGAAATCGAGAGAAACCCTCAATTTTTATAGGTACATACTATGTTTTTCGTATATTTTCTGAAGTTACACCGGTATTTGCGTCTGTAGTCATCATTTTATGATGATGAGCTGATGATGTAAGGCACAACTCCTTAACGGTTAGGAGTTGGAGGATAAATCTTTAAATATCATATGTACATAAGTTACCTTTAGTCGTATTCTTTCAATTTATTTAGGTAAGCTGATGATGGAAGGTACAACTCCTCAACGGTTAGGAGTTGGAGGATAATTCTTTCAATTCCATACGTATCTAATGACCTTCAGTCGTATACTTTCAAGTTATTTAGGTGAGCTGATGACAAAAGGTTAAACTCTTCCACAGCTAGGGATTAGAGGATGATTTTTATATTAAACGTACGTATAGACCTTAATTTGTATTCTTGATGATGAAATTTGATGAAATAGTTCAACTTGCTACTTACCTACGATTGTTTGCACTAAAAACTGAAAAATAAAAACTTTTTATGAAAAAAAAAAACCGACTTCCAAAAAACATCCAACGAAAACTCTCTGCCAAAAAAACACTTAAGGGGCGCGTCCCTAAAAACGCGCGAAAAGGCACTTGCAGTTTTGCAAAACACAAACAACTCAATTCATATTTGACACTAAAAAAAAAATCTCAGTAGTTTAATAAATCAGTCTTCCAATCTACCGAGTGACATTTATAAAATAATTCTTTATTTTTGTGAAAAAAAGCCTTAACAAAGATCAAAATCATCGAAATTGACCTTTTTAATTAGCACACTCTGTCCTATTTCGTCCTCTATTTTAAATGTTTTTTTCTTATTTCGCGAGAAAAAAGTATGGAGAAAAGATTTACCGTTTTAGTTTTTTATTAATTCTCACCAGAAAGCCATAATCTAAGGCTAAACATCATTCATTTTTAGCGACAAAAGTTCCATACATTTTAGTACGTAGATATCGTCTCTCGTAAATTGCAATAAATAAGTTTTATCGCGCTCAAAAAATTCAGTGCCCGCCGAATATTCAAGGTGATACCACGTCCGTTTGTAGTTCGCACTGAGCTCCATAACACGTAAATGACAAGTTTTAGGGTGGGTTGCCAGTGAGTGTCGAATTGTAACTGTTAATTTGTATTCTTGAATTTAATTTAATTTTTTTAAAGAATAATTTCAAAGAAAAATATTAGTACTTTTTATTAGCACAGAACTTATTTTTATGTTTTTTTTTTAAAATTGTTATGTATGTAGGTATATATCTAACTATATTTCTTAAGACGGAATCTTGCAACTCAATTTTGCAGATATCTTCAACTGATTGTGTTGAATTTTTGTAGGCATATGTATATAGCGCGACAATGCTATATTATGATGACATGGAGCTGATCTGATGTTGAAGCTGGAAGGTGGTCATAGGAACTTTGTAACGACGGAACCTATCGAGTTTGGAGTCGTTTGATTTGTCTTGACAAGTACTTTGAATACACTTTGACAGACCGAGACACTTTGAGAAATTGTTTTTATAAAAGTAAAAAAAAAATGTTTTAATGATTTCTGTTAGAATTGGATAACTACTACTGAAATAATGAAAGACCTTAAAATTACAGTTTTATTTTTGACTGCATGGTTGGTCTAGTGGTTTAAGCGGTTGCCTCGCCGCTTCCTAGTGTATCAGGTGTTGTGCGTTCAAATCCCACATGGGACAACACTGTGTGATCCACGAATTGTTGTTCTGAGTCTGGGTGTCCATTGTGTCCGTTTCATGTATGTTTGTAAAGTCCCCCGCGACACAGGATTTGTATATATACGGAAGTTGTCTTTTTTGAAAAAAAAAAACTATCTGAGCCCCACGGTCTTACCCGCGATACTACACCAACCGCGGTTACTCCTTATATCATCAGCTACCTATCAGTAAAAATCCCATCAAAATCGCTCCAGCCGTTCCAGATATTAGCCGGCACAAACAAACAGACAGACAGACAAAAATTGTAAAAAAGGGTCCCATCTACACTTTACGTCATTTCCATTATTATTCATGCCTTAAGTTCAAATTTAATCAATTGGTGAATTGTAAAACAATAGATGCCCTATCCCTTACATTATCTGATATCTGTAATCTATATAAATAAAAGAGGAAGGTGACTGACTGACTGACTGACATACCCAGAGATCAACGCACAGCCCAAACCGCTGAAGTTAGAATCCTGAAATTTTGCATGTAGGTTCTTTATATAACGTAAGTGAGCACTAAGAAAGGAATTTTTGAAATTCCACCCCTAAGGGGGTAAATCAGGGGATGAAAATCTGTGTGGGCGAAGCCCCGTGTAAAAGCTAGTATTACATATTTAAGGAAGTTTCCATTTCAAAGTTTTACACTCTTAATATTAATTTTAAGACGAATAGTTTGTTTTTTAACCGTCTTAAAAAAATAAGGAGTTTATAAATTAACTGTATTTTTTATTTTTTTACCCGACCACGGCAAAGCTTTGGCTTTGCCGTGGTCGGGTAAAAAAATAAAAAGGAGGGTTATGATTTTGACAGGCTATGTATGTATGTTCATCTGTACCCTAATAGCTCCTTAACTACTAATTAGAACTGGATAAATGAGGTATCGTTAGAAGTGTCTTGATCGTCCTCTGCTTATAGGCTATATGACGTGTCACTCAATTTAATGTGGCGCCCTCTAGCCGACATAAAGTACTGTATCAAAAAATGAATTTGACATAAATATGCCGTGTTTGGTATTACCGGAAAGGGTGTTACTTGTACATTTCAAATATATATATATAGGTATTATTAGCATTTGCTGGCGACTTTGTTCGTATTTATTCATTTTTTTTTTATATTTCTATGTTAGGTATTTAAAATATACTTTGCATATAAATTATTATTATCACTACACCAAAACATTTTAAATAAAAAAAGTAAAAACTTAAATTAAAATAGAAACGTACCATAACTCTTAAAAATACGTGACTACGGCTTTTCAAAACTTGTTTCATACTTTTTCAGCGTCGTTTTTTGTCAAAAAGTGAAAAAAGTACGTAAGTAAGTAAGATCTATGTAGTAAAATTTAGTCAATATGAGCAATAAAAGCGATCAAAAATTATATTTTTTAAAAACATTATGTTCCATTAATATAACATATATCATACAAATAACATTTTTCATTCCATAACATAGCATTAAAATCCGTTGATTACTGTAAAAGATCTAAGCTGACAGATAGCGCGAGCGACTTAATTTTATACTGTGTAAAAATATATTATTTGTCCATGAAATGAATTAAAAATGAATAGGTACACTTGAACCCCATTCTCGGCCGTTGTATTCTCGCTCGAGTTACTTAAAGCCCGCGGGCTTTCCGATATGACTAACATACATTGCGTGCTTTGTAGGACATTCTAAACATTCTTCAAATGCGAACAGTTAATGAATATGTAACTAGAAGAAAAAACCGAAAGTAAATTTATTAGTTGCCAGGGTTAGTATGCAACAGTGCCCGATGCGTTTGTGTGCATGTAAAATATGAATGTGGGTGTTCAATCACAAATTCCCACGCTCAAGGACTACAGTCTTAAAAGCGTAAAATAAACTGGTTCTTCATAAATCGCTTATACCTAATTCTTTATTCATTTAAATAGTAGTATTAAAATGTGTGCTAGGTACCTAGTATCTGTTTGAAGTCGGTGCTAAGTGACTATCGCTTAGATTTTTGTAATTGTTCGTTTGTATCCTTCTTGGCTTAGCACCGACTTCAAACAGATTCTTCAGCGTACAGCCGATACATAAAAACCTTCCTCTTGAATCACTCTATCTATTAAAAAAACCGCATCAAAATCCGTTGCGAAGTTTTAAAGATTTAAGTAAACATAGGGATATAGGGACAGAGAAAGCGACTTTGTTTTATACTATGTAGTGATAAGGGAAATGAAAATGCTATAAATCAATTCACATATTTTAGAGATAACTACTCAACTCATACTTTCCATTAGGCAGAGTGGAATCACTTTGGCAAGCTCTATTGAAATTAAAAATAATAATCACAAATAACAAAATAAAACCGACTTCAATCTGTACCAAATTTAAATGGGACCACACGGGAAGCGCCAGCTTTCAAATAAAAAATTATCAAAATCGGTTCACCCAGTCGAAAGTTATGAGGCAACAAATATATAAAAAATAAAATAAAAAACAATCGAATTGAGAATCTCCTCCTTTTTTTGAAGTCGGCTAAAAAAATACTTCTGCATCAATAGGTCAGTTCAAGCAAAGTGAAACCACAGTCCCTTAGGAAACCTTTGTTATTGACTGGTGTCCACCATTTGAGGCATTGTCATTTGGGTTTTATGCTCCCAATAATTACAATAGAATAATCACAAATTGTAACAAAAAAAAAAACTTCAAGAACTGGACCAAATTGAAATGAGAATTATCAAAATCGGCACACCCAGTCAGTCCAGATAGTTATGAAGTAACAAACATGAAAAAAGAAAAAAAAATACAGCCGAATTGATAACCCCCTCCTTTTTTCGAAGTCGGTAAAAAATTTGTTATCATAACAATGTATGTGTCTTTTTCAGATATGGACCTCATCCTGACATACCACTGCTGTAACCGAAGCGCTGAGGTTGCAAAACAGGTTCTGGACCTGCACTTCACGCTCAAGACGCTGTTCACTAGCTTCTTCAAGGACAGATTCGTGGATGCCAAGATATTAAAAACACTTAGTTATTAGTAAGTTGTATATTTTTAATATTTCAAAGGTAGTAGAGCCACGCTGCTTTCAGCACGAACGTGTCGGCTCGACCGGGCGGTACTACCCTCGCTCAGAAAATCAACGTAAAATGACAGCGTTCGTGCTGTCGTGTTTCGTTGGTGAGTGCGAGACCGGGAGGCCCAATGATGCAGAAGCATCACTAGGCCAAAATGGTTTGGGTCGTCATGCTGCAATAACTCTTGTGTAGTTCACGCACGCACACACACGCCACGCACACAAGCAACTACGGCGCGGTCAGTACCTGAGGGTGACCGCTAGTGGCATGTTACCATGAGCGTCTCCGTGATTCGGAGGTCACGTTAAGCAGTCGGTCTTGGTTGTTACCATAGGATAACAGACGTGAAGATTAGTTGGAGGCCTTTGGGCGGCTTGAAAAACATCCAAAAGTAAGATTACGTAGCCACAACGTTGTCTTGCCAGTCCCCAACCCGCACTCGGCCAGCGCGGGGACGTATGGCCTTAACCCTCTCCTGAGAGGAGACTCGAGCCCAGCAGTGTGACATAATGGGTTGTTGATGTTACATTACCGCAGTTTATCACTTCACACACATCATAAACAGTTTTTAACCACTGTTGGAACCCTCTCTTCAGAAAGGAGGTTTTTGACTACGATACCACGCTAGCCAGACGAGTTAGTAAAGGATTCGTTTCAAGATTTCCTTCTCTTGCAGTTGCAGTGATGTCCTGCATAACTTGTTTCCATGGTCGGCTCTTACGACATAGTTATTGGTTGGTTTGGTTGGTTTGTATGGTTGGTATGGTTTCCACCAGTATCCTCACTCACTCGGTGCAATATTCGTTCTGTTTGTCTATTGAATAAATAATTTTGGGTTTCAGCGTACTCGCACCACTGGACATAAAGGCTTATGATGATTCAGCCGTGATCTACTGCCGGCTGGTGGACTATGATGTCAAAAATTTCGTTTTCGCAGACGCCATCAGGTAGGTAACTACAGAGATTTTCCCCACTATTAATAATAAAAAAAATGACAGTAACTTTGAGTATTATCAAAAATTCATGTAACTCAGTAATACAACAATTGTAAAAAACTTCAAAACGAACTTCCACTTCCCATGAAGTTTTATTATGTACCTACTAGCTGACCCGTGCCAACTTCGTTGGGCGATAAACATTTTTTTCTCCGACTTACTTTGCAAATCCGGCTACCACGAATTAGGTTTTCCACTTTTCGGGTTATTGTATATCCTATGTCACTCACAAATAACGTAGCCTTTTATTGGTAAAAGAAGTTTCAAAATCGGTTCAGTAGATCCAGAGATTACCCCCTACAACGTCACAACGTCACAAACTCACAAACTTTACCTCTTTATATAATAGTGTAGATAATAAATAATAAAAATAAAAGTATATAGTAATATACTATAGATAGTATAGTTTCACCGTAATCGGGAAAAAAGGGCTGCAAAACTGTAAGCTTTAAGTTCCTGAGGAGGAGTTACCGGTCTCTGTATTCTATGTGCTCTCTTTCGTGTTAATTTGTGGAAATATACTTCTATGAATAAGCGTAATTAACAATGCTTTTGGCCAAGAACACACCCCGCCCCTGTCAGTATATATTAATTAATTTACATATCAAGTTTTTTTTAGATCTGACACACAACGCCATATAGTCTCAAATTAAGCAGAGCTTGTATTACGGGTACTAGAAAACTGAAATAATTACATATATGCTTTTTCTGTAAATACATAGATACATGTTATACTTAGAAAGTTATACTTTTATCCGTGGGAGAGCCACACTTCGGCATGAATGAGTCGACTCGACCGGAGTGATACCACTCACAGAAAACCAGTGTGAAATAGTGCTTGCGCTGTGTTTCACCGAGTGAGTGAGGATACCGGAGGCCCATACTCCAATCCCCCTACCCCTACCTACCCCCCCATCCCACTACCCCTACCACCCCACTTCCCTTATCCCCAAAAAGGCCGGCAACGCATCTGTGACGCTTCTGGTATTGCAGGTGTCCATGGGCGGCGATAATCGCTTACCATCAGGCGATACGTCTGCTCGTTTGCCCGCCTAAACTTACATAAAAAAAAAACATACTCCGGAACAAATGTTTGTAGATCATACAAACATTTGGTCCGACCCGGGAATCGAAACCAAGACCTCGAGGTCAGCATTAGCATACGCTACCATTGATGCAGTTGCTAGTTGTAGTTAGGTCTAAATACCCCAGAATTTCTTTTTCTTAAGTTTTTTTAGCACTTGTTTGGTTTAACTCAAGGCTCATTCGTCTAGACAAATTTTACGATGTATTTTATAAATCAAGTATGCATATACATTTGGGTGTAAATATTTTAATTATATTATATATATATATATTATATAAGTAATGTGTGACGAGCACACGTTACTTATACTTCTAAAACAGTATCATTAACATGTTGGAACAATGCGACGTGTAATAAATTAAGTGATCAAAATGAAAAAATATTAAATAATTAATTGTACTTGTCATTACTTGTGTATGCAATTTTATTTTAAGTATTCTTTGTGCTTATAATGTTTTTTTTTTTAAAGACAACTCCTGCATACTTTAATTAAAACAAATTTCAAGTTTTTATTTTATTTATACTTCCTACATTACACTTGCACGAGGCGGACTTAATGCCACATGGCATTATGATTTCTTCTTCGATCTTCTTGAACTTCGAGTTGGTTCAGTAAGGAACAAGGCGGATGCATGTAAGAAAGAAGCGAAAAAATCTTTAATTTATGGGTTTTAAAGTAATAATAATGTTACGTGTTAAGGTTCTATGGATTTGAGAAATAAACCTTCTGACCTTAGAATAATAACGCATAGAAGGCGAGTCCGCGCGTCCGTTTTGAAGCACTAAAATGGAGCCGCAGCTCCAAACGCGGGGCCGCTTTCAAGGTCAAAGTACGCCGAACGTGTTTCGCTGTGAATGTTTTGTTTTATTTTACAGTATTTAGTAAATAATTAGGTCAAAATAGAAATGATTTTTTTCAATATTCCGTTTGCATGTGTGCGTATCGCCACGCGTACCTACGTAATCGTCACACCTATGTGAATCGGTTCAGTGCTTCATTTTTGACAGGGTGCTTTGTATGAAGCTATCTTTCTATGCGTTATTATTCTAAGCTTCTGACGTATAAAAGAGACTTTAGAAACAACACTCTTGGAATCACAATATTACTGGGAATAACAGTCTTTAATTGTCACCGTGGTCTCTAGGTTAATCACTGATATCACTTCAATATTTCCCGCACAGTAGCTCAAGACAGAACTGCCCTGCTGTCGACGGAACGCCTTTTTATATTCAAGCCATAGCAACTAGTAATTTCTAATCGATTCTGACACGATGTAACACCGGCAGGAACATCTTCGACATGACATGACATGACATTTCCGCGCCATATGTACAAGCCAAATTCACGTCAATGAAGTCAAACGTCAATCCATATTCGATTTTATGCATATTGTTGTAAGGTTCATCATTCTGTGCCTCAAGAAATCAATAAGAACTTTCTGACGTCTGGTTTCGCCTCAGCAATTGTGCTAGAATGTTCTTTCCTCGTTACAATAATAATAATGCTATTTAAAATAACTTAACTATATGGCGTTGTGTGTAAGATCTAAAAAAAAACTTGATATGTAAATGAATTAATTAACGTATTATGCTATTTAAATTAATTAATTTATTTTCTTTATGCTATTTAAAATACATACGTTCATAAAAAAATATAAATTGTTTTAAATTCCAGAGCCGTCTTGATGATAGTAGACCTTATTCAGTATGAGCAGGGAACGTGGCCAGGGTTCATGATCGTCATAGACCTCGACAAGGTCACGTTGTCACACATCAGCAAACTCGACGTGCAATCTGTGCAGCAGTTCTTGTATTTCCTACAGGTATGGAGTCACCTTTCAAGATAACGTAATGTTTGTCTAGCTAGTTTATTTAACATTAGAAATGTCTGATGTCTGTCCAGTATTTTAGAAATTAATTCTACTTACTGCCCAGCAATTTGGTCAATTTGGTAGATCTCGTTTAAACCAATTTTCGGTGGAAGTTTGCATGGTAATGTACATCACATTTTTTTTTTAGTTTTATCATTCTCTTATTTTAGAAGTTACAGGGGGACACGCATTTTACCACTTTGGAAGTGTCTCTCGCGCAAACTATTCAGTTTAGAAAAAAATGATACACGTGTGGGTTTCATGAAAAATTTTTTTTTGAGTTTCAGTTCTAAGTTTTTTTTTTTTTATGATATAGGGGGCAAACGAGCAGACGTATCGCCTGATGGTAAGCGATTACCGCCGCCCATGGACACCCGCAACACCAGAGGCATCACAAGTGCGTTGCCGGCCTTTTAAGAAGGAGTACGCTCTTTTCTTGAAGGTTTGAAGGTCGTATTGGTCCGGGAATACCGCAGGCGACAGGGCCTTATAAAGTAAAAGGCGGTGGGCCGGAGTGAAATACTGTCTCGATCTGTTGAGCACACCAAGCTTTTTCGAGGCCAATTTGGCCTTACCCTCCAGGTGGCCACGAAACTGGACTTCGCTCGACACCAAGAATTCCAAAATTGGCTGAGGTAGATAGTGGAGTGCCTTCGAAACGAGGACATACGACCCACGGAAGTTTTTTAGTGGTGAACGCGCAAATTTGTGTCTTTGTGGGGTTAAATTGGACTAAATTAAGTCTACCCCAATCTGAGACCTTCTCCAAAGAAGTCTCGACTTCAGACACAAGTTTGTTTCGACTCTCAATGACGTTTTCCCGAGAAATATTGGCGCGGCCGGTGTAAAAAGCATCGCCGGTGCTGTCATCCTCATAACAATGAATGCCGCAATTTTGCAGCATGTCATTGATATGGAGGAGGAACAAAGTAGGCGACAGCACACAGCCTTGCGGGACACCAGCATTCACAGATATGGAATCAGAGCATTCACCGTCGACTACGACCTTAATGCTTCTATCTGCTAGAAAGCTAGTGACCCAATCGCATAATTTCTCGGGAAGCCCATAGGAAGGGAGCTTCGAAAGAAGCGCTTTGTGCCTGACCCGGTCGAAGGCCTTCGCGATGTCCAAACTAACTGCCAAGGCTTCCCCCTTAGTCTCAATCGCCTGTGCCCAGCGATGTGTCAGGTATACCAGAAGATCACCAGCCGATCGACCCTTACGGAAGCCGGACTGCTGGTCGCTAAGCAGATGATGATCTTCTAGATACCGTAGGAGTTGATAGTTGATGATGGACTCCATTATTTTCGAGAAGAGGGAAGTAATGGCTATCGACCTGTAGTTGGACGGATTAGAGCGATCGCCTTTTTTTGGGATCGGGTGGACTAATGCTGCCTTCCATGTTGTCGGGACTACGCCAGAAGAGTAGGAGAGCCGTAAAAGACGCGTTAAGACCGGTGCCAACTCTGGAGCGCACATCTTCAACACTATAGGGGGGATTCCATCCGGGCCACTCGACTTATGGATATCCAGGGATAAAAGTGCTATACGCACTGAGCGTTGGTGAAACTGGATATCCAGCATACGGCTCTCGCACCGCGGTATGGTAGGCGGCTCCTGTTCCCCGTCATCCAAGGTCAAGCTGGACGCAAAGTGTTTTGCCAGGAGATCGGCTTTCTCCTTTGCGTCATAGGCCAACGGATTATTTCCCAAGTGCAAAGGTGGAAGGGATGGCTTACAGAAATTCCCTTCGATAGCCTTGGCAAGAGACCAGAATGCTCGAGTCCCCGAAGGAAGACGCTCAAGCCTCTCGCCAATCCCAGCAATGTGCACCGACTTCGCCCTAGCTATGTCTCTTTTGAAGGACCTGGAGGCAAAGTTGTACTCCTTTTTTTAGAGCGCTGGTGTTTTGATCCCGTACCGCCGCTGCGTCAGCCCAGGCTTGATAAGCTTCCTGCTTCCTGCGAGAAGCTTTTTTGGACCCCTAAAATTTATTGTTTTTTTTTTCTTTTTGTGTGAAAATCTTAATGCCGTTCACAGAATACATCTACTTACCAAGTTTCTACAGTATAGTTCTTATAGTTTCGGAATAAAGTGGCTGTGACATACGGACGGACAGACAGACAGACGGACAGACAGACAGACGGACGGACAGACAGACAGACAGACATGACGAATCTATAAGGGATCCGTTTTTTGCCTTTGGCACGGAACCCTTACTAGTAAAGCAAATCTCTTCCCAATGGTGTTAATTGTGTTAATAATGTAGTTATAGAAAGTTATGGATATTCCGGCAATGACCAATGACGAGTTACAGCTTTATACTCCCCAATCTATCCGCATAAAATATAACTTTATATACTTTTTACAACAGTAGACTTAATGCCGAGGGCATTCTCTACCAGTCAAACTTTGGGTTTTGTAGAAATCTTGTGAAGTAGGTTCACATAGGTTACAGTTAATTAAAATATAGACAATACAACATTACATAAATAGTTTTATATACAAATATATTATGTAAATTAAATTACAACTAATAAACTTACTTTGATAACTTTAGGACAGGTTAAAACTGAGGTGTTGTCGAGTTGGAAAAACGCCCGTGGAACAAAAGAGTGTTCAAGAAATCGCTCATAAGATCCTTATAATTCCAGGAAGCACTGTTGGTAAAAATCAAAGGCCTACACTTCATGAGCGCGCCATCTTTTATTGACGTGTTGTTGATGATCATCCGGCCGTTTATGAAGAAAGAACTCATGGACATGCTGGTCATACATCAAATAGGGTCCAAAACGATTGATAAATATGTACCCATAGAAGCATTACCCAAAGAAGCCGGAGGAAATTTCATGACTTTTGACCAGGCAAGAGGTAAGTGAAAGAGCATCCCTATCTTAAGTATATACCTACGCGTATGAGAGGAATAATACACGAGTGGATACATATATACTCACACCTTTTATCACCGAACTAGTAGATAGAGGATTATTAATTGCTCTCCTGAATGAATGAATATTATTTGGGGTTGGCTATTAGTTCAACCAATTTTACCTGAAGTTTTCCCACGGAATGACAGGTATCGGATCACTGCTAACATGTGGCCGAACTGTGTTCACCGACTTTCCAATAATAATTACCATAGGCATAGATGTTCATGACAATCGGGATCTACGCCTTAACATGCTCTCCGAGGCAAGGACGTGAAGCATTGCCAACTTACTTCGGGTTGTTATTAGGGATTTCTTTTAAGAAAAACCCAATAACACTTTTTGGCCTGACACCTCTTGATCAACAGTATTACGCTAGCCGCAAGACTACTGAGGCAGTCCTATTTTGCTGACTATAGTCCCGTTTATACCTAACCTGGCCAGACATGCCCCCTCTACCCAAATTGACATTCTACAAATGTAAACGTTAATAGAAAACTAACAACTGTATGGTAATAGTGTTTCTCAGCAAGAATTCAAGTCGTCAAAACAAATTATTAGGTAATAACCTACGAGAATCGATGAGAAACACTTCCATCTTGGATAAAGGGGCTGGAAGTCTAGCGGTAATTGAAAGTAACAACACACTCAGAGATCATGCTTTCGATTTCCGCTCAGGACAAGTAACAACTCTGTGAACAATTTATTACTTGCTTATATTAAAATCAAGAATTTTAATAAAAAAAAACCGACTTCAATCTGGACTAAATCTATACTAATATTATAAATGCGAAAGTTACTAGAATAACACAGAGGCTACTATTTGCCGCGATAACCGCCATATACGCGGTCGGAGCCGCGGGCAACAACTAGTTTATTATAAATGGGACCACACGGGAAGCACCAGCTTTCAAATAAAAAAGAATCATCAAAATCGGTTCACCTAGTCGAAAGTTATGAGGTAACAAACAAAAAAAAACAGTCGAATTGAGAACCTCCTTCTTTTTTTGAAGTCGGTTAAAAATATAAACATAATATTCCTACTTCTTGTCCTTTCTCTTTTCTTACAGATCATTTGATAGAGAAAGTGAAGAATGCAAAAGAGTTCTTCCAAGAAGAAAACAAGAAACGCGTGGTGGAGTCCTTGCGGCCCGGTAAACCGAAAACCATCACCGATATATTCGGATCTGTAGAAGGATCTTTCAAGAAACTTGATATTGATTGACACAAAGACCTCAGTAAAATGGAATTTGTTTTTGCTTGTGTATAATAAAATTTTGGGTGAAACAGAAAGTGTTTTCAGACGCATTCCTTTTTACACCACTGCGGCAAAGCCTGACGAACAACATTATTTATTTATTTTACAACTTCATGCACTTGTGTACATAGGCGGACTTAGTGCCCAGGGCATTCTCTACTCTCCCTACAGATAACCTTCGAGGGGTGTAGAGATCTAGTAGGGCAGGTGCCAGGTGCAATGAGCCTTATAAGTTTGATTTTTATAACCTTTATATGCGATATTGATGTTCTGTATATAGACAGTTGTCGGACTTACTAACTTACGAACTTTTACTGATAACTGCCATAGAAAGAAAGAAATACGTATATTAGTCACACACACACAAAATAAACATAAATAAAAGAGAAAAATGGAAATGTTTAATAAGACTAAATAACAAACAAACATAATACATACCGTGGGAGAGCCACGTTTCGGCATGAATGGGCCGGCTCGACCGGAGTGATAATACGGCCTCACAGAAAACCGGTGTGGAATAGCGCTTGCGCTGTGTTTCATCGAGTGAGTGAGGATACCGGAGGCCAATCCCCCCAAAGGCTGGCAACGCACTTGTGACGCCTCTGGTGTTGCGGGTGTCCATGAGCGGCGAAAGTCGCTTACCATCAGGTGATACATTGCTCGTTTGCATAAAAAATAATGCATATTCCATAAAAAAAGGTCACTGCTAAACTTATGTTACGGTCCTGAAGGTGACCACTGCGTTGAATTTCAGCTGAATACTTCACATAGCAACCGTGTCGACTGTACGAATGGCATTGTGTATTTAGTATCTAGCGATCACTTCACCGCTTTGAATAACATCACCATCATCAACAACAGCCTTTAACAGCCCACTACTGAACACAGGCCTCGCCTCTCCTTAGAAAGGAGGTGGTGGCCTGATAGTCTAGTCAACAAGTTCAAAAACGTGTTAAATAGCAATAAAGATCCTAAAAATATGTGCGATAGCTCATTCGATTCGGAATGACGTCTAGAAAAAGGGTTTATTAGCACATAAAAAATTGCGATTGTTATTAACAAAATAAGAAAAAAAAACAAGGGATTTAGTGTTTATGGTTAAAGACATTTATTTCTCAAAAGATTACAATAATCACTTACAGAGAAAAATATAGTTATAAACAAAATCATATTACCTCATTAGCGTGGTTAGTAAGGTAGTTGTGTTTTTTTTTTGTTTAGGTGGGTAGTAGGTACAAATATCTTTTATAAAATTGTAGCTTGCAAATGTTTGAGGAGAAATAATTTATTTACTAAGGCCTATGAGTTATGACTTAGTGACATATCGATTGATATTAAAAATTTTGTTTGCTAGTAAAAAACAGTGTAAGAGGTTTAATTTGTAGTTAGTATATTAAATATTTACTAAATAAGCGGAGTTTAGTGTCATTATAGTTATGTTGTGTTTTGTATAAAATATTTTTGTTTTGTAATTAAAATTTATATTTATCTTAGCAAGTACATAAAACAAAAATATGTGTAGGTATAGAAATTATTATTACTATTATTTTTTTATGAGAAATGTTTCCTAGTTATGTATGTATGTAGTTTAGTGTTCAATCCTCCCAGTGGAGCGATCACCTTGTGAAGTTTGCAATACCTATAGGACCCATGAGTATAGGCATTCAATCGCTAACTATGTCAACTGGAAAGAGCAATGAACCACGGCGATTCACCGTCTTCTTAATCTAAACTAATGCATCAAGCACTTACTGGAGTTGCGTGATGTCCTTGATCTCGTCGGCCGTTGATTGGGGTACCCCATTGCCGCGTCACACATACATGCTCCAGAATGCTGTACAATCTTCAAGGAATTCGAATTACAATACACTCTTATTAGCTATCGCGGATCGCGCCCCTTTGAACGTGACTACTAACACTCGCGAGTCCAAACCAGACCAATCATAACGGTAACCGACGAAACACCGAGTTGTTGGAAAATTATCTAAAATTACAATTCAATTAACTTAAACCGGCAGTCAATTGCGAAAAAACCGTGTTCGACCGGCAAGCGTCTCAACAATACTTAACCTCAAACGTCAAAACGTCAAACAAGAAAAATAACAATCAAAAATGTTGCCATTACAATGACGTTCGAAATCCAACATTTAGTATGTATGGTTTTTAGACGAATTTTATATTATGTTATAAACTTGCTTGATCCTACACTTTTTACTGTTGCACATAGTTTTTGATTGTTGTTTAATTATTTTCGGTATACCTTTTTGATATTTTATAATTAAGTCCTTTTCGCCTGTTTCTGTTCGTTGTAGCTCTTCTCGCAATTTTAACATAGTATGCTGCTGGTTCGGGGTCTGATCAGAATAGATCCGAATAGTTTTATCATTCACTTTAGATTTCCCTTTTAACACTTTAAGTGCCGTGTCCTGACATTCGAAACAAACTTTAATGTCGCGCGTTTTATTCTTGTCGTATTTGCATAAGCGTATAATTTTTATCAAGTTTGGACAGGTTTGATAAATGGCTGATATCACATTTAATACTCCTTTTTTATCTTCCTCTCTTCTTTGTTCGGCGCGGTCAAAGCACGATTCAGCAATACCTGTAATTATTATATTTTTGCTACGTTCAGTGCGCTCTTGCACTTCTGCTATTATTTTCTCATAAGTAGTTAATGATTCCAAGTTTTCCATTGAGGCCGAAAATTTTCCATTTGATTGTAGGGTATGGAGGTCACTCTCCAGGGACTTAAGTTTTTCCTTTGTTTCGTTAACAGCACCTGTGAGACTTGCTATTTTTGCATCGAACATGATATTATCAGCAGTCAGTCTTTCCGTTGTAATTTTGATATCATTCAATTGTTCCTTTACAGAAGATATGTCTTGCCTAAAAACTATCTATCTGGAACGTTTTAAACTCCTTAAACATTTCAAGAATTTCATTTCTTAATTCAGTAAATTAATTCAGTAAAAGAAAAAAAAACAAGGTATTTAGTTTTTCGTTAATAACTTCTAAAATACTGATATTTAAGGAATTTTGAAAAAAGATCCCGAAAGAGGAGGAAATTTCCAATAAAAAAGTAAACTCCCGAAACATAATCTCTATTGTTTATAACTGTTTTTAACGCTGAAAATTGGGCTCCGCGAAGTCGTTACGGAATAGGCGCGCCGCCTGAAAAACTGGTATATCACCTAAAATATTTTTTTTATAGTATCAGATAACTATTTAAAATTTTTAATAAATTATGACACTTGAACGAAAAAAACTGCAGCCGACTTACTAACTTACGAACTTTTACTGATAACTGCCATAGAAAGAACGTATCTAATATACGTTACACACACACAAAATGAACATAAATAAAAGAGAAAAATGGAAATGTTTAATAAGACTAAATAACAAACAAACATAATACATACCGTGGGAGAGCCACGTTTCGGCATGAATGGGCCGGCTCGACCGGAGTGATACCACGGCCTCACAGAAAACCGGTGTGCAATAGCGCTTGCGCTGTGTTTCACCGAGTGAGTGAGGATACCGGAGGCCCATACACCAACCCCTCCCACATCCCTTTCCCTATTCCCCAATGGTCGGCAACGCACTTGTGACGCCTCCGGTGTCGGTGTCCATGGGAGGCGGTAATCGCTTACCGTCAGGTGATACGTCTGCTCGTCTACCATCTATACCATAAAAATGAGGAATTTTTTTAAGCTACGGGCAATAGGAGACGTAAACGACGTTGCGTGGGACAGCTAGTCTATAAATATAAAAGCGAAATACCACTCACTTATTAATCACGAAATCTCAGAAACTATAACACCTACAAACTTGAAATTTAACAGGTAGGCTCCTTATAGGGTGTAGACATGCTTCGTGGGTGTAGACATCCGCTAAGAACGGATTTTACGAAACTCCACCCCTAAGGGGGTAAAACGGGGGTTGGACGTTTGTATGAAAGTCCTATGTTTTTGAACTAAGAGACTTGAAATTTAAAATGTATAATCTATAGACAGTTTGGAGGTGCACTAATAATTTATCTTTAGAAATAAACCCCCTTTTGGGGTTAAAACGGGGGACGCAAACGAGGTTGCTTGGGTCAGCTAGTATATAATAAAATCGAAACTGCCTGAATAAAACATATTCTCGACATTCTCGTGCTTTTAGATTATAATAATTATATGTTAGTCGAGGCAGCAGTGTCACGCGTTGAGGACGTGTTGCCGAAACGAATTCAAAATCAACCGTACGTTATACGGTTTGTATAACTTTATTTGTGTATTTTGTGCAAGTGTTACAGTTTTGTATTTATATTAGTGTCCTGCATTTTTAAAAAACGGTAAGTAAAATAATCTATAGAAAAATATTTATAATACTAGCGGACCCACGCAACCTCTTCCCAAAACCCAACCAACCAAACCAAAAAGCCAAAGAATTTTTCAAATCGATAATATTATAAAGCTGAAGAGTTTGTTTGTTTCTTTTTTGAGCGCGCTAATCTCTAAATTCTTTCAGTGTTGGATAGTACATTTATCGAGGAAGGCTATATATCATTACGCTAACACCAATAGCAGCGGAGCACCAATGAAGAATGTTTCAGAAATGGGGGAAAATTGTCACGCTACGGGTAATAGGAGACGCAAACGAGGTTGCGTGGGACAGTTAGAACTAGATAATTTTATTAACCGACTTCCAAAAGGAGGAGGTTCTCAATTTCATCGGTTTTTTTTTTATGTATGTACATTGATTACTCCGTCAATTGTGGACCGATTTTGAAAATTATTTTTGTATTCGAAAGGGTATGCTCCCCATGTGGTCCCATGGCCACCATATCAGGATCTGATGATGGGATCCCAAGGAAATTGAAGGAAACCCTCAAATTTACGTGAGCGCCTGCAATAAAGTTAAGGCAATTGTCTGCATGCTTTCATATTCTGTAAACATCATGTCCGAAATATTTATTTATTATTCTATACAGTATCTTGTATGTTACCTTAAGTCGTATTATTTCAAGTTATTTAGGTGAAATGATGATGAGAGACTTGAGAAAGACTAAAAAGCGAAAAATAAAAAAAACTTCGTTTAAAAAAACCGACTTCAAAAACTGAAAAGTATAAAATAACTTAATTTGTATGTGCTACCTATTCATAGGTTTGAAGTCGGTGCCGAGCCAAAATGTAATAGTAGGACTCGCCGCGCGTGACCTTGAGCGGGATAGCTGCTCTTCGCGTAGGACAAAACAACCGAAGCGTCGGTGACGTCGTTGACGTTCGTCTCGAAATATAGCGAGTGTGGTACCTACTATTACATTTGGCTTGGCGCCGAATTCAAACCTATGAATAGGTAGCACATACAAATTAAGTCACATCTCTCATCATCATTTCACCTAAATAACTTGAAAGAATACGACTCGCCCGTGCTTTATAAATCACGAAGGGATCCTAATATGTAAAATTATGGTCACCCAACGTAGGCTGATCTATATCTGGATAGGATTCCTTCACTTTGCAGTGTGTTGACATACTCGATTACCACTTAGTCAAGAGTTCGAAATATGAAATAATCGTACAAGAACATGTCTAATCACACAACAACAATTGTTTCATTAATCATCGACAACCTATAATGGGCTCTGGGTCTCCCCTCAGTAGAGGGTTAAGGCCATACGTCCCCACGCTGGAGGGCGGGTTAGGGACGGGCAAGACATCGTTGTGGCTACGTAATCTTGCCGTTGGATGTTTTCAAGCAGAAGGCCTCCAACTAAGCCTCACGGTTGTTATTCTTTGATAACAACCGTGACCGACTGCTCAACGTGACCTCTGAATCACGGAGACGCTCATGGTATGATGCCACCACCAGACCAGAGGTCGCCAATCCATGTACTGACCGCACCGTCGTTGCTTAGCCTCGGTTATTGTTTCTAATCACCGAGTGAAACTGGGCTATGAGCGCCTCTCATGACGCAGAGTTGTTTGGTTAAGCCTAATTATTTGTCTTCTTTAAGTACTTTTTTATTGAAGTGACCTTGACCTTGACTCTCTGAACAAAGGGAAGGTCAAGTTTTAAATTTTATAGACTCATCAACAGTCTTAGCACGCTTCTCCTAAAAAATATACCTACTTTTGACATTTTCTTCATATTACATATATACTTTATAAGTTACGTATTTATTTTATTGTATATACCACTTCCAAACATACATGAGATAGTCACTAAGCACCTACAGAACAACTCAGACTCAGAACAACAATTTGTAGCTCACACAAACTTACCGCCCCTTCCTAGAGACGATAGTCGTATAAAATGAAAATGGCTGTATTAACAATTGGAATCCTTGATTATATGGACGTATATTTAATAATAATAAGTTTCATTGTTTAATTGGTCAAGTCTCAGTGTATGAGCCGAGGACAAATCAATATTCATCATCACCACGCAAACTTCTGCTGTAGAGAACACAACTCGAACGATCACCTACACGTGGCTTCATTTAAAGTTTAATTACTGAATCAAATTAGGAATGTTAGTCATTTGTCTAATGCCAAAATAAAATATGTAAAAATCGCATATAACCATGTAAAACAAAATCTTTTTATATACACACTAGCAGACCCACGCAACGTCGTTTGCGTGTCCTATAGCCCGTAGCGTGATAATTTTCCCCCGTTTTTGAAACATTCTTCATTGGTGCTCCGCTCCTATTGGTCTCAGCGTGATGATATGTAGTCTATAGCCTTCCTCGGTAAATGGGCTATCTATCACTGAAAGAATTTTTTAAATTGGACCAGTAGTTCCTGAGATTATCGCGTTCAAACAAACAAACAAACTCTTCAGATTTATATATTAGTATAGATGTATTTATTAGACTCTTCTAAGATCTAATACTCATAATCAACAACACATTTATTTGGATAAAGATTAACATTAGGTATTATGTTGATAAAAACTCTTTGGTAAAAACTCAATATTAGGTACCAACTCTTAGCGTCTTATACTCGTGATCACTTCTAAATGAAATGTCCGATTGGGATGAAACAAAAAGTATTTTACATCTACATAAATACCCTTCATAACACAATGCTTAATGTCGATAAGGATTAATATTACGATACACATTTAAAGTAGTTTCTCTCTTCAGACGATTTAATAAGTTTTTTGAACACAAAAGCGGTTATTGTGACTAAACCATGATAGTTAGATATATGCTCTCGCGGACTTTTTATAGATCTTAATGGGACCTAGAAACCCGTAATACAATAGTTTGTTCTGTTGTCAATAGTTTTTGCAGCGCACGCAAAAATAGGTTTTCGATTTCACACCTTGGGTTACGAAATAGCAATTTTCTTACGGATCCCTAATTTTTTTGAAAATAAAATATAGCCTATAGCCTTCCTCGATAAATGGATTATCCAACACTGCAAGATTTTTTCAAATCGGACCAGTAGTTCCTGAGATTAGCGCGTTCAAACAAACAAACTCTGCAGCTTTCTGGGGGCACGGTCGTGCCCCCGCCAAGACGAGCCAAGCGAAGCGCGAGGGCACTACCTACCATTTCTCGAAGTGTTTCGCCGTTTTTTTGAACCCTCATAACTTTGGTTCCCGATGTACCAGGTCGTTCAAATTCTCAGGATATGATGTTACCAATAGACATGAAATAAACAAAGTTTTAATTGCATAGCTCTAATACTTTAGATTTTATTGATACCTAAAAAACACCGATTTCGTCACTGACACACTGATGATCATCAAACTGTTAGGGTATTTCCTGAAGTGCTAGATAGCTGAAATTTGGTATGTAAACTAAGTTTGGTATACAAACAACAAAAAAATTCATAAACCTATTACTTTTGCCCCCCAACCCTCAAATTTGGGGGGTGAAAGTTTGTATGAGACTTACACAAATTTATATGCTAGAGGTTTTTTTTTGTACACGGACTTTTTCGAGAGAAGAAAAAAGATGTACAAGAAATACACCCCAAAAAAAGAAAAGAACTGCCATAAGCAACTTACAAAAAGAAATGAAATCCCACCAAAATATTTTTATGTAAAATGTTGCCTAGACGACTGCATATGGCTTACCTTGTGAAAGAGATATCAGATCTCATGTAGAGCCAAGGTTCTGAATCTACACGCCCTAACTATACCAACCCTAACTTCATAAACTCTACATCTCAGTGAAAATGTATGGCTTGGCTGTTTCGTTACTTCAGAAACTAAATATTCGTTTAACACATTACTTCAGAAACTAGATATTTGCAAACACAAAAGGCATTCGTTTCCCCTTCGTGACGGTATGGTAGCGAAACGATGAAGCCATACATTTTTACTGAGATGTAAAGTTTATGAAGTTAGGGTTGGTAGAGTTAGGGCGTGTAGATTCAGTACCTTGGCTCTACATGAGATCTGATATCTTTTTCACAAGGTAAGCCATATGCGGTCGTCTTGGCAACATTTTACATAAAAATGTTTTGGTGGGATATAATATTAAGTATAGATAATGTTATATTTATGTTCATGGGAAGATAACAGACGTTGATACATGTATTTATACATATGTATTATGTGTGGCTCGTGGTTCAGTAGTAGTCACGTATTGTCAAACAGTCAGTCAGGTCATACTATGATGGGTGACCTTTCGTAACATATAGAGACCCCTGCGACCTAGGAGCACGTAAAGCTGTTGTTCCCGGATGCTATACAAACACCATTTCTTTATTTATTTTATTTTAAAACTTCATGCACACAATGTACATCGGCGGGATTAATGTCCAAGGCATTCTCTACCAGCCAAACTTTGGGTGATGTAGATATTTTGTAAGGTAGGTGCACTGTGGTGTAAGTCAGAGGTCAGAGGTTATAACTTTCATCAATAACTATATAGAACTGACAAAATTACATAATACAACTACACATGTACATAAAGATATCTTATAATTATATAAAAATCAATTGTTGTTCGTTTGTCCGCTAAAACTCGAAAAAAAATAAAAATTACTTGACAACTCAAATGTCACGTGTACGAAGTAACGGGCACAGAAAAACAAGTGTTATATATATTGTTATATTATATTTGTATCAGTTGTCTAGTACCCATAACACAAGCTCTGCTTAGCTTGGGCCTAGATGGCGTTGTTTGTTAGAAGTTATTTATTTATTTATTATATTTATTAATGATGATGTACCTACAGGATGTACACGTACGCTGCTTGATAAATAATTATAGGAAAAATGAATATTTTTCTCTATTAGGATGTATTTTTACCCGACTATGGCAAAGTCAAAGGAAGGGTAGTGGTTTTGGTAGCTCCTCGGTAAACTACTAAACTGATTTTCATGAATGAGGTGTCAATAGACTCATACCTAATATATTATACCGCTTCCCACTGCGCCAAGTATCGTGGGTTCAAATCCTTCATGGGACAACACTTTGTGTGATCCACAATGTATAGTATTCCTAAACAAAAATGGCCCGTGTGACATAGGTTGCATTAATTTGATAGTTTAAGTTTTTTATATTATTTTCGTAGAACAGATTAAAACCTGTTCTACGAAAGCAATAAATATATATAAAATATATAATCAACAAAGCAATAAATGCTTTGTTGATTAAACTAGTATTCAAGGTCATTTAACAAATTGTTTAAGTTTGCTATTCATAAATATTGTTAAATATTTTTTTTGTGACTAATGAGCAGTTAATCTAATGTAACTTTAGTAATCGACGGTTTAATATGCGTTAATGATTTTAAAAATCATATTTAAAACTTCCGTGTCTGTGCTAATATTACAACGTTGAAGAGTCTGTGGTTCTGTTCCTTTGTTTGGTAAGAGGCACTTATCACAGAAACTGCTGGTTCGAATTTAAGAACTCTTTTAGTGTTCGATAACCTATTTATCGAAGAATGCTCTATAACATCAAGCTACGACCAATAGGGGCTAAGCATCCAGAAAATAATATTGCTATTGAGAGACTAGTTAGATTGCAGAGGTATTTTTTATATATGAACTTTACCTGATGGAAAGCGTGAGCAGAATCCAAGAGTGGTGGTGCAGCATGGTGGCTTATTGAAATGCTTCTTCTGGGGTCCGATCTCGCACTCACCAACGAAACATGACAGCTAAACGAATGCTGTAACACCGCTAAAATCGATCCGGCTCGTTCGTGCTGAAAATACCTTAAAAAAAAATATTTCGGACACCGAACACACAACGCCATCTAGTCCCAAGCTATGCAGATCTTGGGTTATGGGTACAAGACAACTGATATAAATACATATATACTTTTTTTAGTAGTAACATACATATTATACATAGAAAACACCCAAACTCCGAAACAAATATTTGTAGGTCATACAAAGATGTGGTCCGACCCGGGAATCGAACCCGAGACCCGAGAGCACAGCAGTCGCATACGCTACCACTGCGCCACCGAGGCAGTCAATGGCTACCTTGGCTCTACTACATTGAAAATCAAATGGTGGTTGAGGTTATATCGCGTTTAGCTAGAACCTATTTATAAAAAAGATTACCAACCAACTACAAAAAGAGCAAATCAAAAGATGATGTATGTAAAAACTTTGTTTTAATCCTTGCAATTTTCTGTTTCTGTTGATATAAAAGCAAAAACAACTCGCGTGAAAACAAAAACAAAAAAACAACTTGTCATTTTTATTTTAAAAACTCAGTGCACTTATACAAGGCTATCTTGTACATTAGACTGTTGGGACGCGTGTGGGGATTCCAAAATCTCTCAAATATACCTACGTTCTGATATTTTTACGTTCTGGAATTTAGGGAAATTCTAACGGTATTGCACGTGGTTGTTCAAACAGCAGGCGGGCTTGTCACTGCAATTAACTGACAGTCAGCAGAATTCAGGCAGACGAGATTAATCGTACTTACCGCTGTGAATCAAAGTTATCACTGTACGATTTTGCAATTGGATAAACCTACCTATTAAACAAAGCAAGGAAAATAAATCTATTTAATTGTTCTAGAACGATGGCTGTAAAGCAGATTTCTTTAGAAGAAGAATATAAGAAGACTGGAATCAAGCCAGAGGATATAAGGAAACTAAGAGATTGGGTCAATACACAACCACATCTGCCGAAGGACCATATCACAGGTATGTATTTGATTCAATATTCTAGCTTATCCGTACAATGTCCGTACTAATATTATAAATTCGAAAGTAACTCTGTCCTTCTGTCTGTCTGTTTCGCTTTCAGGGCATTGAACCGATTATTATTAATTTATTGAGATGAATTGAACTTGGAGAAGGCAATAGGCTTCTTTTTGTTGTGATAAACGATATATACGCAGCCGAAGCCGTGGGTAAAATCTGGTAGTGAGCATAAATACCAATGGAAGTTGATTTGTTAGTTATATTCTTACCCATTAACTTCTTAAATCATCAGGAGTCTGGATTAAAGAAAAGAAAATAATAAAATATTTGCACATCATAGAAACATGTGGTCCGAGCCGGAAATGTAATTTCACGGACTCAAATTTGAATCTGTTAAAAACTGTAGAAACAATACTATACACAGTTTGCATTAATATAAAACTTTACATTTAAATATTATTTCCTATAGTTATGTGAATAAATAATATGTATTTCATGTTTTTGTTTTAAGCTCTGAGAATTTTTGAGTATTTTAAATTTCAAATAGGTACAATCTTAAACCCGCCGCTTTGATAATGTTGTCGTGGCAGTCTATTTAACATATAAAAAAAATATTTAAATAAAAAAATAAACTGACGCCAAAAAACAAGAAACAAAAACTTCCTGCCTGGCAACACTAAATAATGTAAAATAAACTGGCTTTAATTTGGCTGCCTTAAATTACTTTGTCTATTCCTTATCACCGATTAATTTAAATAAACTATTATTATGTCTTAGGTATTTAAGATATGTTTCCCCGACATGGTGATGGGTGAAGTGACAACTCAATGAAAAAATAAAATAAAACGTCGAAAATATCGCTGAACATACATAAAAAAATATCGACGAATTGAAAATTTCCTCCTTATTTTAAGTCACTAGTCGGTGAAAATGTAGCTTAAATGCTAAGTGACTGACTGAAAACTACTATCAGGAATTCCATTTATCATAATACAAGTCTACCTAGTTTGTTGACTTATAATATTGCTCACACTACTTGTAGATTGTTTGGGAATGTAAGTAAAAACTCGAGGATGCAAAGTTCTTGCGGCGTAAAAAAGAGCTTTTAGATAAGTATCATTACGATATACAAAGGAAGTTACTTTATCATGCTGCACAGTTTAAATAGTGTGTTCCTTCATCTTCCTAGCCTATATTATTCCCAAAAATAATTGGGGTCGGCTACTAGTTCAACCAGTTTTACCTGAATATCAGTTTTTCCACGGAGCGTCTGGCATCGGACCTCCGCAACCCTGAGGGTGAACTGAAGTCTGAAGTTGAATTAGTTGTCAGGGTATTTAAGGGCACTGACTTCCCAATAACGATTGCCGACAAACGACAACCGGGACCGACGGCTTAACGTGCTCTCCGAGGCACGGGCGGGAAACACCGCCATATTCCATACTCCGGGCTGCTGTTAAGAATTTCTTGTAAGAACACAAGAAAAAACAATTATTAACAATTATTTTAACAATAGTAGTAGTATGAAGTACTAGTTTTTGCTCGCGGCTCCGCCTAAGTACATGTTGGTTGTCACGGTAAATAGTAACTTATGTGTTATTCTGATGCGTGAGCTTTATTACTGTAAAGTTTCATATAAATCCGTTCAGACTGAGGTATGTAGAACCTTTTAATAAGTGATCGCGTTAATTCCCGTAAAAATATTTATCACTACTTAACACTACATAGTATAAAACAAAGTCGCTTTCTCTGTCCCTGTGTCCCTTTGTTTGCTTAAATCTTTAAAACTACGCAATGGATTTTGATGCGGGTTTCTTTAATAGATGGAGTGATTCAAGAGGAAGGTTTTTATGTATAATAAATGCATAATATAGTATGGGAACACTGTTAATTTTCGAGATTTCTAATGTGATGTAGCAAATAAACACATTTTTTTGCGCTTACATTGCAAACGCTGGTTGCACCCTACGAGATAGATCAAAATAATGTACTACAGTATTGTACACCTTAAAAAGTACTACAAAAAAGTCCGCGACGGTATATGTCTATCTCTTAGGGATAACCCACAACAACATCGAGATATTACGTACTACGTACTAGAGGAGCCACTCAAAACCAATTATATGTTCCGTTTATATTTGAATTAAAACTAAAAAGCGCTGCAGCGCAGCCAAACAATAATTAGTAGTCTAATCCAACAGTATTAACAAGCAGCGCTCTATCGCATTCGAGCTGTAGTTTCCTCGCGAGCGAAATGTCATAAGCGCCGTGATTTTCATGGCGCTTACGCGTTTTGGCCAACGAACTGTTGCAAAGATTCGCTTTTATAGAGTAAGCGCCAAACAAGAAAGCAGAACGGATAAATAGCTTTATACCTACGAAGCTTTATTAGGAAATTCACTTTGAGTAAATAGTACTTCAATAGCTTTACCAGTTTCAGTTTTTTTGTAGAATTCATCGAGGTATAAAATAAAAAAGCCGAATATTCAATTTTTAAATTATACTTTAATGATAATTTAAATATAATTATTGCAAAAAAAATGTTATGGGTTATTTACGAAGCTATTTTTAACAACATATTATTTTTCCTTATCCAATTAAATACGTTAAATACGTTGTGCATTTAACGTCAGTTAATTCTACCTAAATATCACTTCTGTATGTTTTACTCTAAGTACTCTATGTCGAATGAGGCAATAATGGCGTCTTAAAATATTTTGTTCGTATTTAATTTTAAAACAATTATATCTAGTTAATTACTGGTGAAAAGTTATTCCTTTGTTTTTCTCCGTATTCCTTGTATTATTAGTGCAATATCTCAAGACACAAAATGGCATAATTCACGAGTTTTAGAACGTTTTTAAATGTAAACAATCACACGCTTAAGCCACCGCTTCATCAGAGTGTAGCTAGCAAGGGACTGAAGGAAGTGCGGCGCATGCGCCGCAATTGCATGGAACACCGCACTAATGAGTGGCGTCTTCTCTATACATTATATCTCGATGCACAACAACCATTTTTTATTCCTTTCTTTTTACGAGAAATAATGGCTTATTTACGAAGTGATTTTAAGCAATACAGAATGAATCCTTATACAATTAAGTAAATTAAATACATTGTGCATTTTATTTAGATCAAAATGGCCCTTTACAGTATCTAATTTAAATGAATATATTCGAAGATATTACAGATTTAAAATGCACGAATCGTGTCGTCGGCGGGGCCATCTGAAATGCACCCGTGCGAAGCCGGGGCGGGTCGCTAGTTGGTCTATAATTGGTCAAATGTTTAGTGACCAAGGGCGGATCCAGGGGGGGGGGTCATGGGGGTCATGACCCCCCCTGGGCTGGGTCCAGGAACTTAGAGTTAATAGTACTAGAGGAACATAGACATAGGGCAGCCTGTAAGTGGAAACGTCCAACGGTTAGAAAGAGAGAGGAGACCCGCGGTACCAGGCGGTACCAACATCTGTCTCTCTCAACTGACGCCTGCGTAGTAAAGGATTGCTTGTTACTATAACAACCTCTAATAATAAAATTAAATACCTTAAAAAGTCCTGCGTCTTGCGAGTGTAATCGCCAGGAATAGGCTGCTTTTTACAAATAACACACTTTTTTGTTATTTTGTAAAAGCATTACCTACAGAAATCCGATCATCACAACAATTAAACGTCTAATCGTTCTGCTCATGTAATAACGATATACTTCGCCAGGTTATAGCGTTCCGAGACATTGTGATCACGTGAGTGACACGAGCCTTATGTCATTACCGCTATCGCTGGTTCATTCATTTCGTGATAAGTTGCTATAAAGTGGTTACCGGATAGTGACGTCACACTGTGTCGCTCTCGGAATGCGAGGCCTTGGTTTCTGATACCACGGTTCTGCATTTCCGCGCAAACGCGAGTAGAGCGAGACAGTGTTAGGTACCCGTAGACTATTCTCTGTCTACGTATAGGTACCGCGGTGCGGTGTCTCTCTCTTTCTAACCGAGGGACAGCTGGAGGCCTGGCTTACCCCCTCTTATGTCTCTTAGTCCAGGACCCAGTCGGACCACCAATTAAAATTGCTAATAAACAATGTTTTTATATATTTTTTATCATAGTAAGTATAGATTTTATGTGACCTTCAATATTATTGATATAGTAGTCATTTGGTGCTCAAAAAGGGGTTTACCTGGAAAGTTTTCCGGGAGTTTTGAAAATTAGTGATTTTATAGATTTCAACAAGCTTTTTTCGAATTTTTATCTTTGCCACCTCGTAACTTTGCCGCTCGGGCCGCCATATTGGAAAAAATGGCGCTCAAAAGCAGTTTTTTGAGAACAACTCCGTTCCGACTTATTTTACGATAAAAATATATCGTAACAAATTAAACTAGAGAAAATTTCCTACGGTTTACGTTCTAACTTTTTCATTGTAAAACCGATAGTTAGTCAAATATGGCTGCGCAAGCAGCAAAGATACGAGGCGGCAAAGATGAAAATTCGAAAAGAGCTTGTTAAACTCTATAAAATCACTAATTTTCAAAACTCCCGAAAAACTTTCCAGGTAAAACTACCAAATGACTGGACTTTAAGTGAGCTACAAAATAAAAGGGAAAACGGGGACGTTATTTACCGACTGCTTTTTGGAGAGGCTAAAGAAGTAGCTGAGCAGCTAGATGTAGAAATTAAATGTCACAGAATAGTGTCAAGACATAGGGCCGTTAACCATATCTGCTGAAGAGTATTTTCGTAGACTAATATACATCCCTCCACCCCGGTCGAGCTCTACTATCTACACACATCTTACAATTAAGCCACTCTTGAGAAGCTTGAACGCTCCTTTTTTTTTCAAAATTTGCTGGTACCTCTATGCAAAGTTTGTAACCTAGGTTCTGATCTTTAAATTACAACCAATCATGTCTCTAGCAAAATTAGTGTTACCGAAACATCAATGTAGTCATGTTCTTAATCACTTTGGGGGCACTGCGCCCCCACAAAAGAAGCCCTGGATGTACCTATCGTTTTTTATGCGGGGTATGCTTTTCGCACCATACCCTCCGTAGGGGAGACGAAGAAGGTGTGTGGGACTCCCGGAAAAGTGGCCTACCCACTAAACCCCGTGGTGGCCTACCTCGGCAGTCGGGAGAAGCTCCAGGAACGCATCAGCATTCTAGAGTCCTCCTGTCTCACCGCATAAACTGAAGTACATCCCGAGATGACCACGGTCACCTCAGGGGCAGGCCACTACTGTACCTCTCACCGTTCTACACAGTAAGAGGCGGCACAGCCCTAGATGACATCCCCCGGGCCGCACCGGATTGTGTCCCATGTCTCCGGTTGTTTGCAACGATTAGGGAGCTAGCGACCTCTGCCGCGTCCTCTTCGCTGCCTCCTTCGGGCGGGATAGTCTCTTTCCCCTTCCGATCTGCGGACTCCTTCTGAAGCATAACCTCCACACAGAAGGAGATCAATGCTGGCAGTGACAGGTTTTGTTCGATCTGTCGACCAGGATTCTACGCTGAGACTTCCACGCGGCGTCGTTCGTTTGAAACCGCAGTGTTGCCACGACCATATCTCGGTTCAGACGCTTAAGGGACCATCGTCACGGAGGTTCTCTGTCTTGGCGTGGGCGGCCAGAGCGGCGGAGAGACACGCCGAATACGATGTGCTGGTGATCGGAGAGGCTAACCACTTCCTCCATCACTCGCCATCCTGACACCATGTTCACTACTGAGGGAGTCGCCCACGACAATTGACTGCTGAGCCATCAACAGCCCCGAACCAACGTGGATGGTCCGGGATTGTGTAAAACTCTGCGATGACTGCCAGGGCAACCGTCTGCCCTGCAAGCGTCCGAATCAATAGATCATGCGCTGCGCGGCAGCGGTTGCCCTGGAGAACTCTTCTGTGTGGAGGACCTCTCCCGTTGAGTTACAGTTACTCGAAAAAGGCTGCCCAGACTGAACGAAGGCAGGTTGAGCTGAACCTCTCCGTTCTTCTTCTTTTTAGGTGGGCAGCAGATTTTGTTGCCCAGCTGATGATTAGCTGGCCGGCCGTGGTCTCAGGACATTTGGTGTATTCACTGCACAAGCTCGAGCCTTGTGACCCAATTCCCCGCAGCGAAAGCAGCTTTCATTTCGGTCAGCGTGGCCCGTGCATTTTACCCTTACGTGCCCTATTTCGAACCTATTAAAACCTACTTTTTACCTGTGTCTAATAATCTCAAAATTAAATTAAAACTTCTTGTGACTTGACCATGACTATGTGACCCCCCCCCTGGCGCCAAAGCTCGATCCGCCCTTGTTAATGACCCTCTGACTATGAAGCCAGAACTTGTGAGTTCCACTTCAGGGAGTCAAGGTAACCATGGAAGCTAAGCTGTCCTAAAGCTAGAAAAGTAAATGATTAATAATACCGTTTTAAAGTTAATCTTGAATACTAGATTTGGATAAAATTTGGCATAGAGGTAAGTATAGTTTGGAATAATTCAAAGAATACCTTTAACACAGTAACAGATTAATGATAAAATCGACTGAAACGATCATATCCGCTGCTAAAAGACACATAAAAACAGTCAATAATGACTAGTTCTTTATGTAATATTCTGGATGAATACAATAGTACTAAATTTGATTTAATAAAAAACACCGTGTCCATAACACAAACTATACTAATTCACCGTTTAGGATGCGGCGGCGTATGCCACATCACATACATAAATAGCTATCAGAATTAGTATTCACGACAGAGTAAGATATAGGTAGTTTAAGTTTGTTAAGTGCCTAGTTGCCAAGTGGTCGTCAATTTAAGTTCTTATCGCCAGCAAATCTGAGTAAATGTTACCTATCATGTTATTTACAAGATGTCGTGTTCCAGTACGTAAATGGCATATTAGTTAGGTACAGGTTGTATTTACCTGGAATAATTTTCTTGGAATCTTAAATGTATTAAAAATTGCTATTAAATATTAAACTCGAAAATCGAGAAAAACAAAAGGAGTAAAAACTGACAAATCTCGCTTTTCGAGTCTTGCTTGCTAGTCACTTAATTAAAAACGTTTTTTTCGTAAATGTCATTTTAGAGAAATAACATAAAAATCTAATAAAAATAATCCTATTTCTGAAGAATACTGGACTAGAAAAATTTTAATTAGAATATTAACCCCTGTGTGGGTTTACGCGCCGTTATTTCCAGGAGAAAATTTTTTGAGTAAAATGCGACAGGGAATTTGTTTATAGATGATTTCAAAATCAATCATAGGTATATTTATCATATAATGGAAAAATAAATGAACAACTGATTTAATTTCACTAGCTATTGGCAAACAATACTCTTCATTCATCCCTTTCAATTAAGATTGTAATGAATATTTAATTAATTCTGCAGAGCTGGACCTGATCGTCACGTACCACTGCTGCGACAGAAGCAACGCAGTCACGAAGCAGGTTTTGGACTTGCACTACACGCTCAAAACTCTTTTCACAAACTTCTTCAAAGACAGAGTTGTTGACAAATCGACTGAGAACAATTTACACACTGTGTAAGTATCTAATAATAATAACAACGAATACTAAATTAAGACATTTCACACAGGGCATTTCACTGGTTATCTTAGTACCTATGCCAGGCCTCCGTCACTCCATGTACTTGCGCGCTATAAGTGCCTACCGCGCAGCCGAGCGGTCTCGGTCCGCCGGCGGATCAAATTCAGTGCGGTTTTCGCAAGCGAAGCGCGCGCACGCCGTTCAATTTTAATAGTGCTGTTCGTTCGTACGCGTATTACAATGCCGTGTGGTGCCTTATGTGCTGTAGATGGGTGTAAATCAAGCAAAAGACGGGATAAACACCTAACATTTTTCCATTTACCTGTCAATGAATAAATGAAGAAAGGTTTAATAATTTCTTCTTTGATGTCGGTGCTTTTTCGATTCGTAATTACCAGCTGTTAGCACTAACATAAAAAAAAACAAATTATTTCTTACGGCTTAGTGCTTTATTTGAAGTCGGTTCTCTTTTTTAAGGCTTTTTTTTCATTTCTAGTGAACATCTCCGAAGATCATCATCAAACTAAGAAGTATTATACTTATTTTAAAACGTTCTCCTAACAAATCCTTTTCTGAAAACCGCATCGATATCGGTTTAGCCAAACGCGAGATTATCGCGCACAAACATACATACCTAAAAAACCATACAAGTCAAACATCTCAGTTTGGCCTGTATGTCTGATCACCTCCTTTTTTTTAAGTTGGTTAAATATTTTATAAACGATAAAATTTTTAACTGCCACATAAAAGTCAGAACATATTCACAGTTCTCAATAACATAGATAAAAAGTTATGTTAATTTAATTTTATCGAAGGGCAGCCCTGCGATTACTGTGGAATCGCGCGGTGCGAAACAATGGCGGACAACAAACATTATGGCGGACCATACATAAAAAAAAAAAAAAAAAAAAAAAAAAAAAATTGACTGCTGTACGCTTGAGGATTTAGGCGCATTTTAGCATACAGTGGTTGTTGACGCGAGGGAGTAGGCAATTATCGTAATAGGTATTGGAAAATTTCTACTGAGTGAAGTATCTGTTACGTAGTAACTATTCAGTAATCTGTGCCTATGCGTCGTGCAAAGCTATACAACCTCGTCGTCGAAATGTGCGACTGGCAGATGAAATCTCCTGTTTCAAGCGAATGTTCGGAAATTGTTTTATATAATTTGAAACTTTCATTTTTTTGAATGCTGAAGAAGATAGACTGCAGGGGTCGTCAAGACCTACTAGCAGTGAAATATAAATATGTAATTGTATTCTGATATTGTAAATTCTTCTCTTGCAGTAAAAACGTATAATACGTTTAGTCGTGTTGTTATTTTCCAAATTTCAGGTAGGTACATTAGTCCACTGACTACACATAACCCCCAGGGCTCGTACTTGAGGAAGTGCGGGTACCGCAGTATGTAGAGGGTTTCGGGGGTGACGTCGCATATTTCTCATATTCTTTCTCGTAGCCTAGATACGTAGTCAGTAACGGCTTACACACTGTGTAATTATCGATCTAGCTAGGATTCATTTTTAACCGACTTCCAAAAGGAGGAGGTTCTCAATTTCATCGGTTTTTTTTTTTAGATTTACCAACAATAAAAAAAAGTAAAAGCTAAAACCCAACTACTGTTTAAAATATTTTGGTGCCGATATAATATTAATTTACTTCCAAAATATATCTATACTAATATTATAAACGCGAAAGTTTGTAAGTATGGATGGATGGATGGATGTTTGTTACTCTTTCACGCAAAAATTACTGAACGTATTTGGATGAAACTTTACAGTTAAGATAGTTTATACATCAGAATAACACATAGGCTACTATTTGCAGCGATAATCGACACCGCACCGATAACCGACGGCGGAGCCGCGGGCAACCACTAGTTTTAAATACCATAGAAATATCACATTTATCATATAAACACGAACAAAGTCACGAGCAAATATTAACAATATAATATATATGTTTAAAATGTACAAGTCACGCCCTTTCCAATGATACCAAACACAGCATATTTATCTTAAATATTTTTTTTAACACCGTACTTGTTGACCGCTAGGGGGCGCCACATTAGATTCAGTGACACGACATATAGCCTTTAACCAGCGGACGATCGAGACGCTTCTAACGATATCTGTTCTAATAAGTAGTTGAGGAGCTATGAGGGCACAGATGAACTATACATATTTACATCTACATAACCTGTCAAAATCATAACACTCCTTTGGCTTTACCGTAGTCCACTGGTGGTTATAGGTCCCAAGGTTCTCCACAACAGCCGGTCCGGTGCTAAAGGTCGATGGTCTCTAAACGAGTGGTTATTAAAATGATCATGGATAAGACGAAAATTATGTCGAATGCCCATGTGGCCATGTCGTCAGTCGTACTCACTCAAGTGAAAATTGGAGTCTACGCTCGAATTTGGTGAGCACTTCGTGTACCTGAGACAAACTATCCAGTTAGGTAGGTGCAATTTCGAAAAAGAGGTTAACGCGCTTTTATTCCCTCACCCTGATTCTGAGAGTTGACACACTCTCACACTTTGTAAAACAAACACTAAACTGATAAATACAGACTCTCCCAAGTCCCATGACTTCGCTTTGGTGTACAAAATAATAATATAATGTGTGTATGTGTGACGTGAATGTGTGTATTAGTGTGAGTAATAGACACAACTAAACTAAAGCCACCGCACACGTGTTCTTTTGTTTTTGAACTAATTTCAAAAAGGTTTAAAATTGCGTACCTACAGGTTACTGCAGCCTCTGCCGACACGATCAAGGAACGGTGAGGCGGTGTTGTACTGCCGATTGATAGATTATGATCCGAAGAATTTCGAATTCGCAAGGTCAATTCGGTAGGTACGCAGAAAATAAACGTTTATCTATACCTACTAATATTATAAAACTGAAGAGTTTGTTTGTTTGGTTGAACGCGCTAATCTATACCTATAAAAGAGGAAGGTGACTGACTGACTGACTGACTGCCATACCCAGAGATCGACGCACAGCCCAAACCGCTGAAGCTATAATCCTGAAATTTTGCATGTAGGTTCTTTATATAGGTACCTAACGTAAGTGAGCACTATGAAAGGATTTTTTGAAATTCCACCCCTAAAGGGGTAAATCAGGGGATGAAAGTCTGCGTGAGCGAAGCCGCGTGTAAAAGCTAGTCTTAAATTACAACATACAAACAATTTTTTTGCGAAAATGGGGGAAAATTAGTTCGGGGTTTCGCAAAAAAAAAAAAAAAAAAATTGAAGAAGTTCTCAAAAAAGTACGCGACAGCATATGTTTGGCTTAATGTTTGGCTCTATATCTTTAATGTTTGGCTCAGTCAGTATAACCTTTTTTAAGGAAAAAAATCAAACGTCATGCTACGGGCAATAGGAGGCTCAGACGAGGTTGTGCGGGTCAGCTAGTTCGTCAATATAGGGAACAAATTGCTACTACATGCACGTAGAAAGCCTATCACTAAGAGATTTCTACTTTCAGATCTGTAATGATGATTTTGGACCTATGGCAATACGAGGAGGGTACTTGGCCAGGTTTCTTGCTGATCTTCGACCTGGACAGAATAAAGGTCGGCCATCTCACCAAACTAGATGTTCAGAGCGTACAGCAATTTTTATACTTTTTACAGGTACCTTTTTATTACTATTTACCCGACTGCGAAAGGAGGGTTATGTTTTTCGAGTGTATGTATGATGTTTGTATGTATGTATGTATATTTCTTTGGCACCCCTAGAGCCTAAACGGCTTGAAGTATTTTTATGTAAGTGGTGTCAATAGATTCGTCTTAGTCGTGAGAGTTACACTGGGTATATCAAAATTTAAAAAAAATAAGGATTTTAGGTGCCAAAAAAATAATGTTTTCAAAATACATCGACTGTGGTATCAAAATAAAGATTTGTTTACGGTGATTACGAATATATATAAAACTTGTATGTTTTTATTGTTAAATATTGACGCAGTCGGGTTTTTTATTTTTAATAGTTTGAACTTGTTTACTACTTAAGTCTTCATGCGGTGTCAATTTTCATATACTTCACACAACAATAAATCCAAGTGAAAATATATCAACTTTTTGAAATTATTTAAAATCGTCTCTTAATAATTAAACTTTGTAGTAATAGACTAGCATACACAATAGCAACAACCTGTTTTGTAAACTTAGTTAAATAATTATTGAAAATCTTTACATGCTTGCACATTTCCCTACACACTCACACACAATCGCATACACATACGTACACACACACATTTACCTACACACTCAAACACGATCACACACGCATACATACACGTACACATTACATATTTCCACACACACACACTCTTTGCTGTATTTTTTTAATTGTATAGATGATTTAACATAATGGGTGATTACACTGTCTCCTGTAACAGGTTGTAACCTACCACAGGAAGCAGGGTTCCAATGTATTTCAAAACTGTCTATAACAATAAAAAATATTATTATTATTATGCATGTGCCGATTTAGGTTACCTACTGATGACTACAGGTTTAACCTTTTGGAAGAATTTTTAGAATCTCAGTAACTAAAGATTGTTACCTACCTATAGGTACCTACAAATACGGACATACCCTCATGGCCATATAATGTACCGACCATATAAATCGTAATAATGATTTCTATGATTTAGACAGAAGTATGTCCGACACATCACTTGACAAATCATCAACAGCCTTTCCCTAGATAGAAAGGAAGGTTTTGACCTACAATACCACATTGGCTAGACGTGGTAAACGGTTAAGTTTTCCTTCTGTTTGCTCTGTTGCTGTCCTGCAGAAGTGCAGTTGCTCTCTTAGTCGGCTCTTACGAGTTGACACTCCATATTCCTAATCTGACTGACAAAAGTTTCTACTATTTTCCAGGAAGCCATGTTAGTGAAAATTAAAGGATTACACTTCTTAAATGCGCCCTCGTTCATGGACCGGCTCATGATGATTCTGAAGCCGTTTATGAAAAAGGAATTACTTAACGCATTGAAAATACACCAGATTGGAGATCGGACCTTTGACGATTACCTGCCTCTGACAGCCCTACCTAAAGGAGCTGGTGGAGAATACAAGTCTTTAGATCAACTTAGAGGTAAATGATATGACCATTTAGCCAACATATTGGCTGTAGAATAGTAAGTAATATTTGGATACAAATAGACGAGCTCGTCCAAAACGATGAATCCCATCTTCTTCGATGTCATTACTACCAGAGCAACCTAATTTTCCAAGTTAGAAGGGTTGCGCGTCGATTCTCTTTCAAGAACCTAACTCGTCTATTCTCTTGTTATTGGCTAATATTTTGTTTTAGGAATAAACCAAATGGCGTGCAATTGGAGTGGCCAGCAGTGGACTGCGATAGACTGATGATGATGGTTTTGTTTTGACCACGTGACTTAGCGTTGAGAGACGTCATTCAAATACATTTGTTACTTTTCTATTGACGTTTGTGGAATGCAACTTGGCTGGGGTGATAAGTCTTATTTACATTAAATAACTTTTTGAAAAGAACCAGGAAAAATCCTGAGGTCGTAGTACTCTTAGTCCAAAGCGCTGAACAGACTGATCAAACTGTTGAGCTCTTTCACCCAAGGAGGCCGCCGCGTACCTACTTTCAGCATCATACCTAAAGTACGCAGTAAACGTGGCCTAATTAAACCTAAATCTTTCGTGACTGATATTCTGGATACCCTACGAAAGTTTCACTTTTCCGATCCGATATCGGTGTCGGACGCCGATACGATATCGGAGGTAGTAAAATGTATGTCTATGTCGGCGATATCCGATATCAGGCCAGACAACGTGAACTGTGTGCGACTGCGGGCGCGGTATACGTTGTGTGCTCGTGTTCACATTAGCCGCCAGGCGTTTGCGCGATTGTGACGTGTTGTTAACTTTGCCAAATCGGAGTTCTTGCCTAATCAGCACTAAAAAATTCTTCTGTATTGAAAGACATGATAAATAGGTGCTATCACTTCGAGCGATAAGTTCAAACTGGTTGAACTTACCTGACGTCGCGAGTGAATCGCGCGCTCCGCCGCTAGTTTAACGTGAACACACACAAACGTCTCTCGCGTTTGATATTGCCGCGAGCAATCGCTACTTTGCTCGCTACTTAGACCGCACGTGCGTTTCGTACGTGAACACTTGGGATATCTCATATGGGTCATATGTTTGATATTTCGTGACCGCGCACGCCACCGCGCCCGCGAGTCAACGTGAACAAGCACAAAAACAGATACATATTTCATACATTTTACTTCCTTCGATATCGTATCGGCGCGGCCCGATACAGTTGTCGGATCGGATAATGTGAAAACGCTCTACCTTAGAGCGTTTTCACGTGTCGGGCACCAATACGATATCGGAGGAAGTAAAATATATATGTACCTATATGTCGGCTCCGATATCCGATATCGGACTGGGCAATATGAAAGACAGATACATATTTCATACATTTTACTTCCTCCGAATTCGTATCGGTGCCCGACACCGATATCGGATCGGATAATGTGAAAACGCTCTTAAACAGTACTCACTCATCCTCTAACCAAAAATGTTCAACTTACAGATGAAATGATAGCAAAATTAAATGCGAATAAAGATTTCTTCGTCGAAGAAAACAAGAAACGCGTGGTGGAATCCTTGCGGCCTGGCAAACCAAAGACCATATCGGATATATTTGGCTCCGTCGAAGGATCGTTCAAGAAATTGGAAATCGATTGAATTACAATATTACTTATTAAGTCAGTAATACTTGATATATTCCAGGGTTATACCCCTATTTATGATCTATTCATGTTATTATAGAACCGATTCTCTCTGGTCTAAAATTCCATTATAACAAAACAGAAAAAATAAAAGGATAGAAGACATTTTTTATTGATGTTTTATTATATTTTATTGTACGACTAACGCCATCTGTATGTAATAATTCAAAAACCGTTAAGACATGTCACGCTATTTATCAATTGAACTTTCAAGGAAAATGTAATAATTACTATCGACAAAATAAACAGCACATACTTTTTTAGTAATAATAAACTACTAATTAACAGTGTGTGCGTGTGAACTGAGGGACCATAGTGATATTTTTGTTTGAAATTTTTATAAGATTTAGTAGTAGGCTCAAAACAATTGTAGAACAAATATGAGAATTTGTAAAAAGATATGTTAAAAACTACAGCCCTTTAAGTGTGGTCCCTCAATCCTCACATACCATCAGCCAGATCTCGGCAAGTATGTAAAAAAATAAGGTATTGTGACTGCAGACATTTAGAAGAGAATTTGTAAAGATATATACTAAATAACTGAGCACAAATCATCAACGATTAAAAAAATACAACGACTACACTGTGGTCCCTCAGTCCACACACGAAAGATTTTGTTATACTGAATATTATCACATCAACGGAATAAAATCTTTATTTTCTTACATAATGTTTTAGAACAAGTCTTATAGCAATTTGTAAAAAATAAATTAAAAAAAAATACCGACGCACTTTGAAGATATTTATAATTAAAGCTGGTCCCTCAATCCTCACGTTCTCAAACATACTTGCATGTCTAGCTGCTAGACGACTAAAGTATCACAAAGTGTAGTGTATTAAACTTTTTGTAAAAAGTTTCTACAAAATAATAGGTATGTTTAATTGTGTGTATCTTACCTCTAAAATGAGATTATAGCATTTCAGTGATCCTATGAACAGATATACGAGTAGTGTGACCAGACTACCAATATAATTTTTTTGTAATATTCGAAACCCAAGGTTGTACGGTAGATTTAGTGTTATGTTACATTACGTATCTTTACAAAGCATGAAATAAAGTAGCTTTTAGACACTTATAACCATTTAGGCTATGTTTCAAGGAAGCTTTATGTACTTATAATATCTCAGTATTTTACAAACCATTATGGTAACGTAGTGGTATTATTTATACAGCTGTTTTATACGTTTTATTAACACATAAAATTGAACATTTAAAAACACAGGATTTTGTAAAATATTTACAAAAAGTCCGCGATAGTACCTATCGCGATCTATATTAATATTATAAATTTGAAAGTGGCTTAGTCTGTTTCTCTATTACGCTTTCACGGCTAAACCAATAACAGTGCCTGCACTTGGTAAGGCATATAACTTATTGTAATACTTTTGTTTGCCAACAGTCTAAAAGCAAAACCTATTAAACATATTTTTTTGGAATCTGGCCATTCTTTTAGGGAAGTAGATTTCTATGCACTCCAGCATAGAATCAGCCCAAAAACACGCAAACATATACTCAATTTCAGAGTGGTTAAACATTTTTCGTAGGGCCCGTTCATCACGTCAATACAAGGAAAAGAATAAGGGGCAAACTAAAAAACCCTATCACGTAAAAGAAATGAAATTCACGGACTTCAAAGATCTTAAGATGCTAGCCAAAAGTTTGATGATTTATAAATGACAAACAAGTGATAGTCGGCGTGTTAAGTGGCTAAAAATAAAAATCATGAGGTATGTAAAAGGCGAATCAAGAATATATTTTAATTATGACATGTCTGAAAACTTTTTTATATAGATCTCGGCATGAAACAGCCCTTTTTGGAATCAAATTTAAAAATACAAGACCAAAATCCCCCAAAAGATTGTCATCGTTACGGTACGCGACTTCAGTCTAAGCAAGTCTAGGAAGTTGTCATTGAACCTACACCACAATCCACAAATGACCCATGTTTCCCAGAGGCGTTGAATCCATTATATACAGAACCATTATGCATTTCAACCGCGAAAAAAAACGATCTCATGAAACTCTGTGAAAAAGGAGTCATTCCTGAAGAACATCACTGGTGGTTCCAAAATTTAAGACAAAATGACAATGATTGAATTTGATGATGATAAATTTACCTGAACTTACAGTTTCTGAGAATCAGCAGACCCTGATGACGATTAATTTATTTTTAATTCATTTTTATTATGATTGATTTTATTAAGATTGATTGTACTGTACTGTTGTAATTAGGAAACTTTTTGTTCAATACAAAGTAATAAATTGAAAATGCTACTTCTTATTGCATGTGACTTTTATTTTCTTAGTGTTTTCAACTGGTTAGGATGCTATACACAGTGTAATAAATCCCTAACCCACTAATATTATAAATGAAATAGTTTGTGTATCTGTGATTGTTACCTCTTCACGCCTAAACGGCTAAATTAATTTGGAATGAAATTTTGGTACACAGGTAGAGTATATTCCTGGATTAACACATAGGATACTTTTTATTTCCGTGAAAACAGGACCGGAAAAAAGAAATCCCACCAAAAACAAATGTTTTTGTATGGGGACCCCCCTTATTAACTTTTTTTTATTTTAAGATTTTTTCCTACGCTTACACACAATTGCCCAGCTGGATTCCAAATTTCATACTTCTAGGTCATCTGGAAGTAGGTTAGATTTAGGTACTATGTCAGTCAGTCAGTGCTAAAATTTACGACTTCTTGACCTTCATATCTTTATAACCGTTTGAGCTAGCTTCATGAAATTTGGGCTTCTAGATGTCCTTATGGATATAATTAAACACACGTAGTTTTATGTATTTACATTATAGAGGTTTTGTGGTAGCCAGTTCCTTTGCTTGAACTTGGCTTGACACGCTACCGCGTGTCTAGATCAGCGGGTGAAACTGCAGGGCACAGCTATTTTATTAGTATCGTTAAAGTTAACACAGATTTGCATTCGATATTCAAAGACAATTATCATAAAATAGAAAAGCAATACCAACTAAATTTTTGGATTTTTAAAATTGTGACAAAATTAAACTGCCAAAAACCATTATAAATACATTTTCAAAACTATGCTTAAACTCACAAAACAAAAAGATATAAGTAGAAATGACTAGTAGGCGTGGCGCGCTTGCCACTGATAAGCGTTGCAACGCATACCTTTATGAATTGTAGGTATTTTGTATCATAGTCGTGTTACAACGCTACGTTGAATAGGTCGTCCAATGAAAGTTCTTTTTTACGCCACAATGCAGTACTGTTCTGTTTTACAGTGTAAAAATGATAGCAGAAGGAAAAAGATTGATAATGGAGGTGTTTTTTACCATCTGTAGGTACAATTTTATATGTTTTATCAATAAAATCTTAAAATTTTATTTAACTGATAATTGACTAGAGATTTAAGCTAAACTCTTCCTTATCCCATTCACATAAATCTCAATCTTGTATGATCGGGTCTTATCAGATTTCAACGTTATTCTCGTATTTTCTATTCTACTCGATTAGTGATGTAGCCAGGTAGGATGTTAGCTTTATCGATTTGCATACTTTTAAACGTGTTATATTTACTTACTATAATAATTATAAATATAAAATTTTGCTTGTTTGTTTACGTGGCCTTGAAAGAAAAACACTTGTTTTAACCATTGAATATCTATACAAATAAGTATATAGTAAGAATATATATATGTAATAAGAGTGCCTATTTGTAATATTAAATATTTATATCCGCTTTTTAATAAATGCATCTGCATGTGTAGGTACACGGTACAATTTTTTTTTACGGAATAGGTGGCAAACGAGCAGACGTATCACCTGATGGTAAGCGATTACCACTATCCATGGACACACGCAACACCAGAGGCGTCACAAGCGCGTTGCCGACCTTTGGGGGGTGGGGAGGGGGAGGAGTTGGGATATGGGCCTCCGGTATCCTCACTCACTCAGTGAAACACAGTGCAAGCGCCATTTCACACTGGTTTTCTGTGAGGCCGTGGTATCAATCCAGTCGAGCCGGCCCATTTATGTAGAAGCGTGATTCTTTTCTCTGCGAAATTTGCAGGCACGGGCCGTATACCAAAATAACATTTTTTTTAAATTTTGTCTGTCTCTCTGTCTGTTCCGAACTCTGACTTAGCAGTCAGGATCGCTAAACACTATACCAACGGGTCGACAATTAGACGTATTGCATTTTTGTTCATTGCAGTCAATAAAATTTATGATTATTGATACCATGTGTATTTCCTATAAAACTAAATATGAATACATACTGTGCCAAATATTAATTATGTAACCACTGTTTTGAAATTTGTTAAGTGGCTAAACAGTCTTTATTAAATATAATATGATTATAATACAGATTCTTAAAATTAATAAACATTATTATGCAAGTACTTATTTTTTAGCTTCTTCACCTTTATAATGTTACCTCCTCAGATATCCTTCAATTCATGTTTTTTATTCTGCTCCGTCCTATTACAACAAAAGTTAGGTATCGATATTATTGATAATATTGTAATATGTGCCACAACACTAAGCGAGTAGCGGTAAAGAAGAATGACACAAATATCGAATTTATTCTTATAGTGATTAATGTTATAATTGCGTGCATTTAGAATAACGCCATCTGTTTTTGAATAGCTTGCAATGAAGTATTCTTACTTTCAAGATTACGAAACGTTGTAAGTTCATCTTACGCTATGGCAAAATAACTGTTAATAACCTGCGATAAGATATATTATTAAACGTGTGACTTTATGTATTGTAGGCTAGTTTTGAGCAAATAAAAATATCAAATCAAAACAATTCGTTAGTAGTGTGCAGTAATAAAATAGTGCTTTCATTTGTCTGAGTTTGGCGACAGTCGTTCCGTTGTAAATTAAGACACATAACATTTCTACCTATTCTTTATGTTCTGTGCTTAAACTCACGTAAATACGTAATCTAGGAGAAGCAAGGGCAATTACTTTTTTAGATATTCATGCATTTGTACTAAAGAGGCAGAATCAAATAAATGACAGAGGTAAAATTTAATTTAGAAGTTTTTTGAACAATAGAAGTTAGTGTTTGTATTTAGCATGTAACTATTTGAATCTTTGATAGTCATAGAACACGCTGTTATACATGCGACTGCCATTGTATTAATTCTAATGAGTTCATTTTTCATCTATAGTTTTCCAAGCCGCTAATTCAAAATTTTTGATTGGCTTTTTTAGGCCAAATAGTTGAGGTTTTGCCTTTAACCCGGCGATATTTTGTAGGGTCAGAAAACCGAATTATGGTTGCCATTTCATCAAAAGAAGAAGAACCGATAAACAGTACATACACCGAGAATACTGATTTTATATTTTTTGCATGTTCATAAACTCAGAATTTCAGAAATAGAAATACCTCCATATATATTACTAGCTTTTGCGCGCGGCTCCGCCCGCGTGTGTGTCGGTTATCGCAGAGTACCTAGCCTATGTCCCTTCTCAAGAATCAAAGTGTCTACATGTCAAATTCCATTGAAATCAGTGCAACGGTTTGGGCATTAAAGCGCGGCAGACAGACTTTCGCATTTATAATATAGGTATGGAAGTTTGAATGTATTGAGTGCATTGAGGCTAGGTGGTACCTGTCTAGTTTAGCACATAATATAGTTAAGCAATCCTAGTCAGGGTATGCTATGGATGGGTGATCATTCTTAACTTTTATAAGACTCCAGTGCCTCGGAGAACGCATCAAGCCATACGAACATCTGTAGCAAATATGACGAGTACCTAAGACCTGGGCCACTACTGAAGTCATGATAAAGAAATAAAAACCAAAGCATATTTGTTAGCAATATATTTCATAGAAACATATGCATTATGTTATTCTTACACCAATAAATGGAATAACGACCAGCGCCGCGTACACTGTGAACAAAGAAAACATATGTTAGAAAAAAGTTTTATCTACAAGAAAATTTATAAAAAATTATATCCCAATCTCCAAAAGTAATCACACATTGTCTGTGTTGTGTCAGATTAAGAATATGAAGTGTCAGCACCCCTACTTATACTTTGGGTATCATAAAAGGGATTATGAAGACTCAGATTGCATATCATGATTAGACAAAAACAAGTTTAAAAAACTAAACCGACCGAGAAAAAACTTTTGAAAAAAATTAAATAGCCACTCAGGCCGGAGTGGAAGGTGGAACATACAGGGACTGCCAAAACTAATACCCTTCCAAGTGGCTTTGCCTTAATCAGATAAAAATAGGTAAATTATAGTCCATTCGTTTAGATAGTGTCGGTGCAACCGCACGCAAAGTGTCGGTGCAACCGCACGCAATTGTGGTTATTTTTCTGAAATTCGAATTAATATTCATATAACAGCATACACTGACAAAGCATACTTGCTTGTGGGTGTACGCCGCAGATGAGTCTTTTAATTTTGTGGCGGCTTTCCGCACGTGTCACTGCGGCGATGAAGTGAATGTTGTGGTCTTAGCCTCGCTGAGTGCTTGCCGATTTTCTCCACGAAAGTAACTCAGTACTTCAATGAACTCACCTTAAAAATGCCTTTAGTCAAACAGTCCGAAGCCCATGTCTTCATCGTCAGACTCTGATTCCTCTTTCTTAGCCTCCTCCTCTGCAAATAGAAGAATTCATTATTAATAAACAATATACCAAAAGGTTTAAATACTTTACAAGTAAAGTTCGTCAGTTAATATGGTTTGCAGCAAAAACTTTCAGTCGAAAGATGGTGTTGATTTGAAATCATCATTATAACCTACAAATTTGAATATAGGATCCTAATCTTTTTACACATCTAGCAGTGAAAACATGCTTAAAATCCTTTTACAAAATAAACCTACTCAAACTTAAGATTTTTTTCCCTAAACATTTGTGTACAATTTTAAAATAGTCAATTCCCAGAGTGATATCCAATCCCAGTAATTGTAACTGTTATACATTTACAGCAGGACTCAAACTATTACATTATTTAAGTCAAATGTGCAATTTTGTTTATAGCTAACTAGATACCCGGCCTATGCACGGAAATATTTCTCATTCTCGCATAACCTCTATTACAATATGCATGTATAAATACTTAAAAACCTTGCTTTTGAATCCGTTGGTAGAACAGACAGCAGTAGTGTCTTTATTTTACTATGTACAGATAAGTCAGTTTTATGAGTATACACAAAATCTTTACCATATTAATATGTATGTACATTACATTAAATTATTAAGAATTTGGTCCAACCCAAGACCTCATGCATCCTCAGAGATATTGAAGACATGATTTCCTTTTCTACATAACCTATCTACCTTGTACCTCAGGTTTATTTATCCACCTAACCTACACTGCTGGCAACAATTATAATCAAGAAATAAACAATGAGACTAACCCTTCTTGGACTCGGTGGCAGCGGCAGCCGCAGGAGCAGCTCCGGCCGCAGCAGCTGGGGCTGCTCCTCCCACCGGCATCGACGACAGCTTCTCACGACCTGCACACACATACATACACTCAGTAGGCCGCAACAGCAACAATTTACACTGTGTGCTGAACCAATGAGTCAGTTAAGGTTGTTTGCAGCAAAGACTTTCAGTCGAAAGATGGTGTTGTTTTGAGATCATCATAGTAAGTTCATTTATGATCATGAACGAGGTTCATTTATGATCATGAACGAGAACCTAATTTGAAAATAAAAAGGATAATATGGCAAGGAAGTTAAATCGCATGTAAGTGAAATTACAAATCTTTGTAGAGTTGTATTTGTTGGCATTAAGGTAACTCAAAAGAATATTAGATGTTATATCAACTATTGAGAATATGCAAATTTCACACATTATTTTATATCATGACTAGTTAGGTATAATATGGGTTCCTCATTCTAAAAACCTTAATAAATATACAAATAAATTATATCATGTAAACTCATACCTTGTTCGATGAGCTCTTCAACGCTCTTGCCGCTGAGTTCAGAAATGACTTTCTTCAACTTCTCACCATCAGCCTCGATACCCACAGAGCTGAGGATCTTCTCAACGTCTGACGCGGCTGGGGCCGCCTTGCCTCCGAGCACAGCGAGTAAATACGCGGCCACGTAACGCATTCTGAAACATTCACAAATTGATTTTAAATTGAAGCACCATAGGTCTTGAGCTTATTGGACTGCAGCCGATAGTCTGCCTACAGAGAGATGGCGGGAAATTTTACGAGGGGCTTTGTCCACCTTTATCAAAAATTTAGACAACTCTACGTGACCACGAGCGCTCTGCCAAGAGCGACACGAGTGCGATGTCTTGAGCAATCTAGACTCGTAGATGTATTTATCGTGTCTAAGATCTTAGTTTAAAACTTCATTATAGTTGAGTACATTGCATAATTATAGTTGAGAATAGTTGTTTACTCATTAGATGCTGAAAATAAGTCAAGTCTATCTTTTGAAGGTTATGAAAACATTGGCGCTTAATTAAAGATTTTCATTTACACACGTTTAAATAACGTACTATAGATAATAAATAACTACTCAATACGTAGATAGCATCGCTAGAAATAACCAAACTATGAAGGAAGACAAGACTATCAACACATGGATTTAAGTTTCTCGTAGCAAAAATGCTTACTACAATTTTATTCATCAGCGTAAGATCTATTAAACAAAGACCTGATACGTAATAAAGAAAATAGCTTAAATGAGAAGAATCAAATTCACTTTGTACTAAATCTGTTTTACCGCACTCCTTATAGTCCTCATGACAAAACTTTAATCCAATTCAATCTCGCACAAAACACAATAACATAGAGATATATATATATCCACACAATATTTACACACAGATTTTTCTAATCACATCAATATTTTAAATAAATTCCACTTACTTTTAAGTCGTTTGACACGAAACGTGTAATGCCGAAAATAAAATGTGCGTTCGCCTTGAACAAAGTGTCAAGTAGAAAGACCGGATCGCGATTTTCAAAACTACTTTGACTTTGACATAGACAGTGTTGCCATTGTAAAATCAAATTTTACTTACGATAATTTTGTCTAAATAAAGTTTGATTAAATCAATGACACAATATACTAAATAGACCGACCCTCCCCTGGCCCAAACTGTACACCGATAAAAGCTAGAAAAATTCACTTAAATCTAGATGGCGCGCAAAAATAAGGTACTAGAAATAGTTTAACAAACTCTATCACCATTTTATTGATATGCTTCAATTATAGTAATTATTTTATTATTTTTCGAATATAAATCTTACTTTCTAATGCTTGTTTAAAAAAAATATTTTTCAATTGCGTAACTATAAGTTATCACCTATTTTTAGGAGATGTCGTTGCAATCGATTTAAATAAACTTGAATATAATGACCTATTTACTACGCTAGATGTCACATTTATAAGTTATTGATATGACATATAGAATATTATATGCTGGATGCGCGATGATAGCGCCACCAAGTGGCTACAATTACGTCGGACTTTGATTTGTCAAATGGTTAGTTGTCTTACGAAGAGTAAGTAAACAAACAAATTATTTCAACGATATATCGTAAAGGGGCGTCCATTAATTACGTGAGGCATTTTTTAGAATTTTTCGACCTCCCCTCCCGCCTTGGTGAGATATCGTAAGATTTTCATCAACTCCCTCCCGCGTCCCCAAATCTCACGCGAGATTCTTCAAATTTATGTTTTGGCTGTAAACGTGTTGGATTATTGAACTGGTTCTATTACTTCGATTGAAGACTAGCAAAGCAAAATCGAATGCTACTTCGCTGCTCTGCGGAGTTCGGACGAATACGACAAACACTATTGTGTCAGATTTGGCCATATTTTATTCGGAAATAATTTTTCACGCAATTTTACACAAGAATTACGTGATATTTGCCAAGACCCCCCTAAGTGAGATTTGAAAAGATTTAGCTCAATCCCCTCCCCCCTAAAACACCTTACGTAATTAATGGAAGCCCCCTAATTTAAATATATTCTATTCAATCATGTAAATCTATGGTGTAGATAATAATGTTGAGCGATTTTATTTCCTGTCTGATATGGCATAATCAATAAATTTTAGGTCATTATATGTCATTTTAATATAAAATAAATGATTGAACTGCAAAGTATAATCTTTATTTTGGAACGAAGTTCCTTATCACGAGTTGCGAAAGGGGGCTAGACGGAAAAAAATGTAACGACACTTTTCGTGCCAAAAATTGTAACCACACTTTTAACATTGAATTGACGTCATAGTGCTGGATACTCACCGTTAAATATAACAAACTGATTGCCAACGTCCATACCATTTTGAATACACCGGTTCTCGTCCGATCATCGACGTTAAGCAACATCGGGCGTGGTTAGTACTTGGATAGGTGACCGCCTTGGAACACCACGTGATGTTGGGTTTTTGCATTTATTTACATAAAATATATTGTTTTATAGTATATTTTGTAAAGCTTGATTATTACTAAAATAATTTGAGTATTTTATGCGCATTTTTATTAGTAGGAGCATATCAAATATAATATATATATAAACTTCGTTCCATCCGGGTGTTCTTTGACACCTCTCAAGTTTTTATTATACATATTTTAATTTGTACAACAAGTAATATTAAAATCACATTAAATCAGTCAGGAGATTAACAAATAAATATTATTTCATAGACTTACACTTTAAACAGTTTTCTAACAATTTTTTTATCCTATTATTTAAATTACGGCAAAATCCAAAATCTGATGACAGCATTTTAAAATCTAAAGAGTTCAGAAGAGGTTTCTAGAGAATTGACATTGATGCAGCTACGAAAATAAAGGATATGAATTGGACAGAAGACGAAAATAAATTCAGCTTGTCATTATTTTACAAATCTAAAGTGTATTTTTTTTAAGGCGGCAAGGTGTAGTACTTGCCGCTCCAACCACAATCCGAAACTCCGAAAGTGGCTAGCAAAATCCGATTGTTTTGCCCTGATCTATTTAAAAAAAGAATAACAGAAATTTGAAATGCATTAATTAAAGATAAAGCTTGTGTGATCACTTTCCATGAAATCGCAATAATGTGTAACTTATAATATTCCATCAGCAGTAAAAGCAGAATTGTTACAACTCTTTTAAAAGCTACTATAAATAAACTATTTGATAATAAGTGGGCTTCTGCTAAAAGCTGTTTTTTGCGGTCGGGCTACGAAAAACCAAAATACATGCAAGAAATCAGGGATATCTAGTAACTTTCCCTTTTTCTTTTGCAACGTTTTGTAAAATTATTTGCGTTTTTTGATGTACCACATTTAATTAAAAGTATTCAAAATCATTTTTTAAACAATAACTATGTTAACGGCAATGAGCAAATTTCGTTTCAAGATGTTACCAAACCATACGAAATAGACAAAACTTAAAACTTGAATCGATCACTTACAAAATTGACAGATAGGCCCATTGACCAGTAATAAAAAAATATGAGATGCCATAGAAACACGCATTGTTTAAAAAAAGTAACACATGCATTAAATGCGATAAAGACGGGCAAAAATTATTTGAAAAATTACACAATTAACTAAAACAAAAACCAACTTCAATGTTCGACTTGATTTATCTTGGATGCCATTATCAGATCGTAAGGTCCTTATCATGATATCACCGTTGGGACATATCCTTTCCATTAAAAAAAGAATCATCAAAATCGGTTCATAAACGACGAAGTTATCCGCGAACACACATAAAAAAAACATATATACTGTCGAATTGAGAAACCTCCTCCTTTTTTTGAAGTCGGTTAAAAATTGAATCAGGATGTAATAGAAAATTTGTTTGCGCAATTTCGGCAAAAGCAACAAAAATCCAACAGCAAAGTTGCTAAGGACCATATTTAGGAGTAATTTAGTTAATTTCTTAAAGAGTCCCCATAACAAAAAACTGTGAGGATGAAGATGGTGATTTTATCCAGTTAGCCGTTGGAGAAAGCAAATAATTTTCTCCAAAACCATCATTATCACCAAAACACGCAGTAAACAACGAGAAACAATGCACTCATGAACGGCAACTTATTTATTTATTATTTACCGCTGCCCATGAATACCCGCAACACCAGAGGTGTCACAAGGCTTTTAAGGAGAAGTATGCTCTTTTCTTGAAGATTGATTGAAGGTCGTATTGGTCCCGGAATACCGCAGTCGACAGTTCATTCCACAGTTTTGTTGTGTAGGGCAGAAATTTTCTCGAAAAGCGCACAGTTGACACCTAAATGATGATGATGATGAAAGCGTAGGATGATGGCAAAAAAGGAGGCAGGGATCAATTCAATCAATTGCTCGGAGTACTCCCCATTGTAAATACGATAGCAGATGCGTAACGGAGCCACGTCTCCACACAGCGCGTGCAGCGTCAGAGGTTCCAGCCGAATTGAAACTTCTTGACAATTGACGATTCGATTCGATTGTATATTAGTATTTCAATCATAGTGAATTGAATTTTGCGTGAAATAAGAAATAGGTACATTTTGTATACTCAGAACAATAAAATTACTTGAGGAACTTGTAAGAGTTGGTTTGCAGATGTTTATATTTGTGCAAAAAAAAGCTGGCAGGTGGCTTAGAAACTTCAGTGAACACATGTAAACAATGAAGGCCTTGCAAATACTAAGTAAATTATTAAAATATTCAAGGAGCTTTTACAAATGCGTGTGAACTTTCAACACCTACCCACGAAAAAAAAAATTAACTTAATAAAGATTAAGTTATACTTAAATATTTAAAAAGTGAAGATTATGAGCTGTTACATTATTTTTCTTTCAGTAATCGACATAGATATCATTATTGTGACATAATAAAATATACGTGTCGTTCCAAGATGAATATCTGAGGCCACTTTAAGACGCCTCAATCGTGTTCAATTCAGTTCTCATACTGTATTAATCCCAAATAATGTATCTAGGCCTGTTGGTGTTGTGGGTTCAAATCCTACACGGGACAACACTTTGTGTGATCCACAAATTGTTGTTCTGAGTTTGGGTGTTTATTGTGTCCGTTTCATGTATGTCTGTAAAGTCCCCCGCGACACTGGATGTTTATTCCTAATGCGGGAGTTGTCTTTAAAAAAAAAAAAAAAAAAAAAAAAACACACACTTTCAATAGTTTGCTCGAAAGCTTTTGCCGAATTTAGGTAAACTGAGTGTTGCGACAAGATGTACCGCAGAATTCTCCGCTTAATAACACTTTACGGTACCCGGTGTAGACGGTAGCACTGACCGCCTAGAGTAGGGTGCGCCACAGGAGAGTAGAGAGTAGACAGTAGAGAGTGTTGTTGGTTTGAGCCACACGCGTTTATTACATAATGTCTACGGAGGCAGAATGCGCGTTGTCAGGAATATCCATGTGAGATTTGTTCCGCGTAACGCAGGTTCTTTCCGGTCACAGTTGCTTCGGAAATACCTGCACGCGGTTACTAGAAGTGAGTTGAATCCTGCCTGTCCAGTGTATTGTGCCGATTCACTGTGCCATTACTTGAGCATCGCAGCGTTGGATATAGAATGCAGTTATGGGAGAATATCTCTCGCTGCCAACCATGTTATGCTCCATAGTGGATAGCAACAGAGTTTTATCTTCTGCGAAGATGACATTGCACAGAAAGAGGTGGCGGAAAGGACCAAGGATGAAAATTTCTACTTGGACCTAATTTGCCGCCAGCCGCTGAAACGGACGCAGCAGTGCATTCTAGCAACTCATGCCACCTTCAGTGGTAATTAAGAAAATGTTTAGTTAAAATTACTAATTTAAATTGTAAAATTTAACTGCTATTGAGATGTCTTATAAACAGATATTTACAAAGATGTATTTTAACAAGCATATAGAATTTCTCAAACAACATTTTTCTTAAACATTAATACATTATTTCTTCTTGTTAAACTGCCAAGACTTAATTTCTCCATTTCTATTACAGAAATGTAGTTTTTTTAAATCATTTAATTTGCCGCCCCCTAAACGAAGCCGCCCTAGGCTTCAGCCTACTGAGCTTTCATCACTGAATAATATAACCTAATATAACATATATAATATATGGATTTTTTCAACAAATTTTGATTATTATAACACAATTAAGTAGCTAGACCTACATACAGAGTTTTATGTGAAAATTTAAAAAGTTTCATACAAAAATTAATAAAAAAATATATATTCATGTACCGTATTTACTGAGAAGCATTTATGAAGAAGCTGTTTATTTGAAATTATAAACAGACATTTCAATTTTATTTATTTGTGTGCTCTTGGACGATTTAATAAAATATCACATAAATTACTAATGTAATTATGTGGAAAACGACATCTAGTGGGACATTTTCACTAATACAAAAACAAATAAACTTGACAGTTTACTCTCGGATTCGTAGAGGTAGGAGTAGAAGCTCAGAAAATATCTTTCAAATTTACGATTTGATACACTTAGTGACATCTAGTGAACATTATGCTTATTATATATCCGCGTACAACTCTAAGTTCATGCGGTGTAAGTCTAAGTATATATTTCGTCAGTGATTAAATAAAGCATTAAAGTTTTTTGCAGTAAAATAATTAGACATAAATTACAAAATGAATAAAACTTAGACTTGATTGGTCTGTCAAACATTTAATACAAATGTAACGCTATCTAAGGGTACGAAATTAATTACACGACTCCAAAGTTTAAAAATATTAATTCTAAATTAAATAATAAAAATATATTTAGGAGAACATTCGAGGAATCTCGTAAGCAAAATAGCCTACTCCTAATTATATATAGCGAATTTTAGCATCTTCATGATCTTGTGTAATATAAATTAAAAAATCTTGTAGTTTAACCAAGTTGCTTTACATGATTAGAAAGTAGGTATAAAGATCGTATAAAACTATAAAATATTTTACACTACTACTAAAAATACACCCATTCCCGTTTTGTACAAATTTTAAATCAGTATTAATCAGTTACTAAAACTTCAAATAAATAGGTACTAACTTTATTGTAAATTAACTTTTGAAATTAAAATTTAAAAATGAAACTATTACAGTTACCTACAGTTAAATTAACAACTCTGAAATAAATTTAGTTATAGGATATTAATATCCATTAAATAAAAAAATACTCAGAATTTTATTAGTAATCTATTATCAGTTAGTTGATTTTTACTCTAAGAGGACAATTTATTATTAAGTAAATATTTTTTTATTATTTAGGCAAACCTTAAATCTATTCTATTGAGTATAAATATCACTAAACATAGTTACATACATATTTTTTAACACAAAGTTCACTCACAAAAGGCAGTGTGACGAGAATTGAGTAGAATGAAAAACATTATGTTTCTCTTGTTAATAAAGAGGGCAAGGAAAATAAGTTGACCAAAAACTAAAATTAGGTTTTAAATTTTATACTCTTAGAAGTCATTAAATTCAAAAGTCACTAAATCATTTTTGAAACCTATTTTTGTAGTCAGACTTCAACAAAATTCTTTAACAAAAAAATCACCAAGCTGGCAACACTTTTTAGCAAACCACTCATAGCGCCATCTCTCCTTCGTTTTCAAAAACTGCTGTTGTAAGACTTGTAATCTTGCAAAAGTTTGTGTTAGTTTACAACTTTTATAATAGATGACACTTTTGAGTGAAACGTAGTTTTAGGTTTAAAGGATCGTGCGTGATTTGAAGTGAATTTAATAGGTAACTTATAGATAATTATGTAGTCCAAAATAAAAGTCCACACAAAAGTTGATAGTTAAGAGTTATAATGAAGCACAGAAGTTACACAGTTCACATAAGAAATACACAAACACGAACATTATATAGAAATAGTATAGAAGGCGAGAAAATACTAGAAATTAGGAAAATATAAAAGAAGTAAGAATTAACAATTTAAATAAAGGCGGTAGCAGTGTTTATCTATCGAGCGCAATTCTCAGTCCGTAGAAAACATTTTCATGAACTGTTTCTAAGTCAATGGTCATTTCTTAAAGTTCCGTGCCAAAGGCAAAAAACGGAACCCTTATAGATTCGTCATGTCTGTTTGTCTGTCCGTCCGTATGTCACAGCCACTTTTTTCCGAAAGTATAAGACCTATAATGTTGAAACTTGGTAAGTAGATGTATTCTGTGAACTGCATTAAGATTTTCACACAAAAATAAAAAAAAAAACAATAAATTTTGGGGGTCCCCATACTTAGAACTGAAACTCAATTTTTTTTTTTCATTAAACCCGTACGTGTCTATCTATGGATAGGTCTTCGAAAATGATATTGAGGTTTCTAATATCATTTTTTTCTAAACTGAATAGCTTGCGCGAGAGACACTTCCAAAGTGGTAAAATGTGTGTCCCCCCCTCCCCCCCTGTAACTTCTAAAATAATAGCATGATAAATCAAAAAAAAATATATGATTGTACATTACCATGCAAACTTCCACCGAAAATTGGTTTGAACGAAATCTAATACTTTTTTAATACGTCATAAATCGTAAACTGCAATTTACCTTTTATTCAATCAACACAAATATAAAAATAAAATATATTATGTTACTTGCTGCTGCGGAACCCTTCATGAGCGAGTCCGACTCGCACTTGGCCGCTTTTTTTTTACAATAGCCGACCCCAAGATTCTTAGAAATAACAAAGGCTAGGAAGAAGAAGAGGTAGTTTTAAAGATCTTTCAGAAATCTATAGCAAAAAAATAATGAGCTATTTCACACTTGTACTCTTTTTCTTCACTGTCATCTCAAATAAATAAAATTGAATTGTCTGTTAGTGATATTAAAATAACCACTTTTTACTTAATACATAGGTACATATACCAAAATAACATTTTCATCCCACCAGCTCGTAAAGAGTATTTTTGCCCTTCTATATCTGAGTGCAAAAGCCGTTTTTATTCGCTAGAGGATAAAGTAAAATTGAAAGAACATCATGTGCACTAAGCTCATAGAGGTATTATAGATAGAGCATGGGAGCCAGGCCTTCAGTCCTCCCTCGGTTAGAAAGAGAGAGACGATTGCGGTACCTGTCTGTCTCTCTACTCGCGCATGTGCAGTTAGCGCGGAAAAGCAGCATAGCGGAATGATTCGACGGTTAATTGTTGAGATTACCATTATTATTCCTTTACTGCGCATGCGATATTAGAAAAAGACAGATGGGTACCGCGATCTTCTCTCTCTTTCTAACCGTTGAACGTTTCCGCTTAAAGGCAGCCATATGTCTGCCCCACTCTATCTATAATAGCTCTATGACTAAGCTTGTGAAGTCAAAACATCATTATACCTATTTCTTCTTCTACCCCCATGGTATCGAATTTATCTTTTTTTTTATTTGTTGAAAGCTCAGACTCGGATTCTTCTTGGTGTACTTTTTTTGATTTGCTTTGCCGGCGCCATTTTCTTTTCACGTCATTTAGTCATTTCCTCGCTGAGGTGGGATGAAAAGTTACGTGTTGCACTCGAGTGCAATTTCTTTTTACCTAGTGCTCTTTTGATTCCCTCGCTAACGCTCAGGATTCTAATTTTACAATCCTTCGCTTGCTCGTTCATCAAAATTGTTTGCAATTAAAAGAAAATTACAAATAAATAAAATTGTTTGCAATTTCCAACTAACAGCTTTTCAATAAATGCATGTAAAAGTATAAATATATACTTAGGTTTTATATATTTACAAAAATCAATTTTTAATTTTTTTCTTTGGCTATCTGTTTGTTCCGGCTAATCCCTCGAAAGGGACGACTGATTTTGACGGCACTTTAAGTGACAAACAGCTGATGATATAAGGAGTAACTTAGGCTATTCTTTTAGACTAGCTTCGCCCCACGGCGTTGCCTGCAGTTCTTGTCTGTCAACAATTGCGAGTATCACCGCGGAGCTTAGTGAATTCATAATATAATATGTCTTTAGAAATATGTATATTGCATTCTCGTTTACGCCCTATACCACGAAGAAAAAAGAAATAGATGAGTCTGGATATTCTTACGACAAATGTACCTCCCCGCAGCTGATAGAAGCGGCACTATAGTGGCACCCTTGTAGAGTGCAGACATTACTCAGTCCAATTTGATATATCATATAAAATGAAGGTTCACGATTGAGTTCCGACGAAAATGGTGAGAATTCCATTTGCTGGGACAATCGATGACGTAAAACAAACAGCCGACTGGGTATCCCACTTCGTATTTGTCATTGTAAAGGTCTCCGCTCATTATAGTGTAACGTATTGTGTGTGTGACTGCACGCGACACCACTTAAAAGACAACTGATATAAGCACAAAAGGCTCGACTCAGCCGGGGCGGTAGTACCTTCTTATTCGCAACTAGCTGCCCCGTGCCCACTTCGTTGGGCGGTAAACATTTTTTTCTCCGACTTACTTTGCAAATTCATCTACCACGAAAAAGTCTTTCCACTTTTCGGGTTATTTTATCTCCTAGGTCACTTGCAAATAACGTAGCCTTCTATTGGTAAAATAATTTTCAAAATCGGTTCAGTAGATCCAGACATTACCAATACAACGTCACAAACTCACAAACGCACAAACTTTACCTCTTTATATAATAGTGTAGATATATTCGCAATAAGTATGGTGACCATAACTCTTGGATTCTGCTTATGCTTTTCATCAGGTAGAGTAGAGTTAATTTGGCAGGCCTATACTTAGAAAAACCTAATAATGAAAATATGTTTAGGCGTTCATGCATATTCGCTGTTGTCTCAACAGTTTCGAAGTTTTCTTACAAACCGGCACGGTAAATCTATGAAATACTGCAGCATTACAAAAAAGCGGCCAAGTGCGAGTTGGACTCGCCCATGAAGGGTTCCGCAGCAGCAAGTAGCATAATATAATTTTTATTTTATTTTTATATTTGTATTGATTGAATGAAAGGTAAATTGCAGTTTACGATTTATGACGTATTAAAAAAAAAACTACTTACTAGATTTCGTTCAAACCAATTTTCGTTGGAAGTTTGCATGGTAATGTACATCATATATTTCTTTTAGATTTATCATTCTCTTATTTTAGAAGTTACAGGGGGGGGGGGAAACACATTTTATCACTTTGGAAGTGTCTCTCGCGCACACTAATCAGTTTAGAAAAATATTATATTAGAAACCTCAATATCATTTTCAAAGACCTATCCATAGATACCCCACACGTATGGGTTTGATGAAAAAAAAATTTTGAGTTTCAGTTCTAAGTATGGGGACCCCCAAAATTTATTGTTTTTTTCTATTTTTGTGTGAATATCTTAATGCGGTTCACAGAATACATCTACTTACCAAGTTTCAACATTATAGGTCTTATAGTTTCGGAATAAAGTGGCTGTGACATACGGACGGACGGACAGACAGACAGACAGACAGACAGACATGACGAATCTATAAGGGTTTCGTTTTTTGCCTTTGGCACGGAACCCTAAAAACCAGTGCGAAGCAATTTTTTCGTTGATTTTCATAGAGTTTTTTTTTTAAGTTTAATAATAATATATAATAAATATTTCTGACATTTAACACACAACGCCATCTAGTTCCGAGCTAAGCAGAGCTTGTGTTATGGGTACTAGATAGCTGATACAAATACATATATACTTTGTTTTTTTGTAAAGACATACATATTATACATAGAAAACACCCAAACTCCGAAAAAAATATTTGTAGATCATACAAACATTTGGTCCGACCCGGGAATCGAACCCGAGACCTCATGATCAGCAGTCGCACACGCCAACCGCTAGACCAACGAGGCAGTCAGTTTATTTTGCCATTTTTACAAATTTTAAATCGCAAATCAGGTATACTAGATAAGAGCTACACCAGAAACCAACGTGGCAGGATCCTTCAAATCACGTTTTGAAAAAGATCCCCATCGAACCTTGTTGATCAAATCTGAAATACACAATCAAGAAATATTGTATATCTATTTATATTTATATAAGAGGAAGGTGACTGACATAACTAGAGATCAACGCACAGCCCAAACCACTAAACCTAAAATCCTAAAATTTTGCATGTAGGTTCTTTATATAACGTAAGTGAGCACTAAGAAAGGATTTTTTGAAATTTATTTTTATTTTATTTTATTTAAAAATACATCATGCACATTTGGTGCATTGGCGGACTTAATGCCTACGGCATTTTCTACCAGTCAACCATTGGGTGTTGCAGAGAAAACAGGAAGTAGGTGCGTTTTGGTTAAAAGTGTATAAGAGCAAAAACTAAACAATATATTGAACAGATATATACATATACATATCACATACATAAACCTACTCATATTATATACATAACCAAATAAATATACTTACTTATATAAATACATACATACACATATAGGTACCGATAATAACAGTAGAAGATAGTCATGAGGGAGCTGATTCTGCCAATTGTTTTATAAGGTATTGCTTTACTTTCGCCTTGAAAGTAAAGGTATTTGGGGCCATCCTGATTTCGAGAGGGAGCTCATTCCATAGAAGAATGGACTGTACTAAAAAGGAGGAGCCAACAAACTCAGACGTATGAGATGGACAGCGAAGAAGAAGGTTATTAGATGAAATTCCACCCCTAAGGGGGTAAATCAGGGGATTAAAGTCTGCGTGAGCGAAGCCGCGTGCAAAAGCTAGTCTTCAATAAAAAACACAAAACACTGAACTATAAGTATCTTTATAGCTTATGGAAGAAAGATCAAATGTAAATTTCTGTATCAGTAACAACATGAATGCTGAAAACAATGATTGATTACGTAGGTTAGACCCACTTTTCTATTTATAAGTATAGTTCAATATAGGTAACAGTGAGTCAAGAACTTTATCTATTCACTTTTATTTTCGAGTGTACCTTGGCGATGGTAAAAATACATGCGTCGCGCGGCGGGTTGAGCAGCTGAATTGTGTTTACTCTTTATTGTGGTCTTGGTTTTATTTCGACGAATATCGAGACTCAGAGTGAACTAACGTGGGCCGGCTTGGGACTCGCTATTGTTCGTGGGGTTTTGAAAAACTAGAACATTGTTGGTTTAATTAGTATGTGTATGCTCGAATGTACCATTTTGCGATACCAAAATGGTTGACAATCGATTCCAATTGATTCCGTACCATGAAAATTTTATCCGGAAGATTTAATAGGTACTTTTAATTATGATCGTGTTTCTTTTTTATATTACAATTCTTCCAAGTTGGTTTTAAAAACTATATATTATATAAATAACAAAGTCTGTCGGGGCAACTAGGCCCTAATTTTTAGGTGTTTTCTCTCAATAAAAACCTTCCTTGTGCCTTAACAAGAATAACAAAAAGAAAATAAAAAAAAATTAAAAACCAATGTACCATAGTCCATAACACTTTAACAATGCGTGACTACGGCTTTTGAAACTTGTTTCATACTTTTTCAGCGTCGTTTTTTGTCGTAGTTGGGTTTTAGTTTTTACTTTTTATTATTTACAATGTTTTGGTGCCTCACATGCATGCATGCCTAATATAAATTTCTTTGCAAAGTATATTTTAAATAGGTACCATATAAATATCACAATTATCGAATAAATACGGACAAAGTCACTAGAAAATGCTAATAATATATATATTTTTGAAATGTACAAGTAGGTAACACCCTTTCGAATGATACCAAACACGGCATATTTATCTCAAACATTTTTTTTAATACAGTACTTTATGTCGGCTAGAGGGCGCCACATTAGATGCAGTGACACCTCATATAGCCTATAACCAGCGGACGATCAAGACTCTCCTAACGATACCTTATTTGTCTTATTCTAACTAGTAGTTTAGAAAGAATGAGGGAACAGACAATACCATAGAAATATCACAGTTATCGAATAAATACGGACAAAGTCACGAGCAAACACTAATAATATATATATATTTTGGAAATGTACAAGTAATGCCCTTTCCAATGATACCAAACACGGCATATTTATCTCAATTTTTTTTTTAATACAGTACTTAATGCCGGCTAGAAGGCGCCACATTAGATTCAGTGACACGTCATATAGCTTATAACCAACGGACGATCAAGACGCTTCTAACGATACTTCATTTGTCCAGTTCTAATAAGTAGTTAAGGAGCTATGAGGGAACAGATGAACATACATACATACATAGCCTGTCAAAATCATAACCCTTCTTTGGCTTTGCTGTAGTCGGGTAAAAATAGAATTGCTCGAGTGGTTCTCGAGCTTTGCGCTTAGCAACACATATGGCTATTCATTTTTATTTTTATATAGATGAAAAAGCGCTTGCGTTGTGTTTCACCGAGTGAGTGAGGATACTGAAGGCCCATACCCCAATCCCTCCCCCTATCCCCCTCCCCATCACCCAAAGGCCGCCATTACCCACTTGTGAAGCCTCTGGTGTTGCGGGTGTCCATGGGCGGCGCTAATCGCTTACCATCAGGCGATACGTCGTTTGCACCCTAAAATTCCATTAAAAAAAATTACTAAACTTCGTCGGCGTCTCCATCAATAATGCTCGGCTCCTACTGGTCTACGCGTGATGTTAACTATCCTATCTTAGACACGCCAGCAAACCACTCATTTAAAAAAGAAACGTGAAAATTGGTTAGATAGTTTCAGAGTTCATCTTGAGCAACTACGTGATACAAGAGTTATATTTATTAGATATTACTTTTTTACTAAAAAATAAAAAATGTATGGAATAAATAAATTTATGTGGAATAATTAATATTATGCGGAAAAACATTTATTCAGGACCCAAAAATTAATAAATAACTATGTCCTAACTAACGACATGCGAGTGCAAATTTGTCTGTTACGTTTTCAGGTGTTAATTTGTCATTCAATTATCATTAAGTTTAGCAAGAAATTTTACAATGAACAGATAGCCTTGTTGTACCTGAAGGTTACAAAAATACATTTAAAATGGTCAACAAAAGCTCAATTTGACGTAGCGTCGTAGCCAGTCGTAGGACGCGTATGTTCGACTCCCACCCAAAACAAATATTTGCGAAATGCATAGGTACGACCACAAATTTTGTTCCGTTTGGGGGTAATTTTAAGTACATTAGTATGTTTTTCAGCAGACGTAGTCCCTACTATAGTATAGGCTCTGCCTAGCTCGAGATCAGACAGCCGTGTGTAATGTTACGAACGAAAAAAATCTTACATACACAAACTTAATAATACATAAAACACAATCTTATAAATAGTTGATAATTCCCCGGCTAAAAGTGCACAAAAATCACTCCTAAAATCCTTCAAAGTTCATTGACATGGATATCAATCATTCATCTTAATTACGAGTAATACAGCGAAAGAGCTAGCATACCATCACTTTCAAAGCTTGTTGATCGTAAATTGTACAACTATCATAACAATTAGAGCCATTAAGCCATAAATCTAATCTCCATGACATCGCAATCGGTATCGATAACTAAGCTCCGGTCGCCCGTAAAGCGGAGTATTCCTGAAATACACCGGACGGCGGCGCGCGGCTCAGCGTACAATAAAAACTAAAACTGATACGCAACGACCGACCGTCGCACGCGCATCTAATATTAGACTAGACTGGACAAAGATCAACTAAATATACAGACTAGACAATCTTTTAAACATAATTAACTGCCTCGTTGGTCTCGCGGTTGGCGTGTGCGACTGCTGATCATGAGGTCTCGGGTTCGATTCCCGGGTCGGACCAAGTGTTTGTATGATCTACAAATATTTGTTTCGGAGTTTGGGTGTTTTCTATGTATAATATGTATGTATTTACAAAAAAAAAGTATATATGTATATGTATCAGTTGTCTAGTACCCATAACACAAGCTCTGCTTAGCTTGGGACTAGATGGCGTTGTGTTAGATGTCCGAAATATTTATTATTATTATTATTTATTATTATATATGTAAGTAGGAGCACGTATAACTTATTGAAGTGAAAACTTCTTTAGCCGCTTTGAGTAGTTTTTGGTAGGGGAAAATCTTATGAGTTTGCGTCACCGTCACCGTCAAGTTAATGAATTGAAAACTTCTTTAGCTGCGTTGAGCACTTTTTGGTAGGGGAAAATCTTATGAGTTCGCGTCACCGCGTCACCGTCACCGTGAAGTTATTGAAGTGAAAACTTCTTTAGCCGCGTTGAGCACTTTTTGGTAGGGGAAAATCTTATGAGTTCGCGTCACCGCGTCACCGTCACCGTGAAGTTATTGAAGTGAAAACTTCTTCAGCCGCGTTGAGCACTTTTTGGTAGGGGAAAATCTTATGAGTTCGCGTCATCACATCACCGTCACTGTCAAGTTATAAGTTTTCACTTCTATCGGCAGTCCTTATGACTGCTAATTGTTTTTCTTTCTTTTTATGGAATGGGGCAAACGATCTGGCGTATTACCTGATGGTAAGCGATTACCGCCGCCCATGGACACCCGCAACACCAGAGGCGTCACGAGTGCGTTGGGATGGATTTTGACTGCACGTTTGACCTAGTGGTTTAACGGTCACCACGCCGTTTCCTACTTCGCCAAGTGTCGTGGGTTCAAATCCCACGTAGGACAACACTTTGTGTGATCCACAAATTGTTGTTCTGAGTCTGGGTGTAATTTGTGTCCGTTTCATGTATGTTTGTAAAGTCCCCCGCGACACAGGATTTATTCCTAGTGCGGGAGTTGTCTTTTAAAAAAAAAAAAAAAAAGATGGGCAGGGGGATGGGAGGAGGGGTTGGGGTATGGACCTCCGGTATCCTCATTCACGCGGTGAAACACAGCGCAAGCGTTTCTGTTTCACACCGGTTTTCTGTGAGGCCATGGTATCACTCCGGTCGAGCCGGCCAATTCATGCGGAAGCATGGCTCTCCCACGGTAAAGAACTCTACTCTCTACTCTACCATTCCATTGCTAGACACAGCCTTCTCCTTAGGAGGAGTTTTTGGTCTACCATACCACGCTGGCCACGCAGGTTGGCTAGTTGATATGCCAACCTGCGTGGCATATCAATGCCAATAATATTATCAATTATCAATAATATTATCCTGTGTAGTTTGTCCCCCCCATTTAGTCACCTCTTATGACACCCTTGGAATTGATAGGAGTGGTGGCACTCTGCACTTTAAATCTGTTACCACACCGAAGCGAACGTAAAAAGTAAACGTCTTTTGCGGGCGTACATAAGGTACTGAGATACCAGTTTTACGACACATTTTCAACTAGCTTTCTTTCGCGGCTCCACCAATTTGTATGTCGGACAACGCGGTAGAAAGTAGCCTATGTCCTTCCTCAAGACTCAAAGTACCTCCAAGCCAAATTTCATTGAAATCGGCGCAGCAGCGTAACAGGGAGATAGAGTTACTTTCGAATTGATAATATTAGTATAGATGGCAAATGTTAGCATTATTATTCAGTAAAATAAAATCATGTAAATGTAAAAAAAAATATAAATGTCTATACGTCATAAATAAATGAACAACGTAGGTATTCTCTATATTATAATATTCTTAGGTAAATCAATAAACTATAAATATTGAATATCCTGTCATATCTTTTTTATGATCTGTGCCCGAACATAAACTAACCAAGATACAGTCGGTTTATTGGTTAGTCGGCGTGTGAGCTACATATCAATAGAACATTCCTCGCGTTTAACCTGCACCAAATATCGTAAAACACACCAAGTGAACAAATAATTCAATAAATTAAAATACTAATAAATCTCAAAAGTGTAATAATAAATCTTCTATAAAATATTAACGAAAATGTTTTTAAATAAACAATATTCTGACAATCGATTTTAACGATCTGAAATGATAAAGTGTGTTGTGAAATCGACTAAAGTTTTAGTGGTGTTAAAATATAAACTATAGTTTGTATTTAGAACGTAATAGATATTATAAAAGTAAAATTTATTTTTGATCTGTGATGGAAGTTTGTGCCGTGGATCGGAAAATAATAGCAAATAAAATAACAATAAAGGAATGAAGCAGGTGAGTTTGTGTAAATATATTGTTTATGCCTTCTATTATTAAAGTGAGGTGTTCTATTTCGTTTTTATTTTATTTTTATGGAGAGACTTTATTATAACTGTTGTATATTTATGTTAACAAATGAAATAAAATAAAAATAACAGATGCTGATTTTGTTGTGATTTGATAATACGTTACATAAATATTGTATGCCTAGGTACCTATTATACTCCTCTTGTAACTGTCCTAAATAAAAAAAATACATTCTTACTCTAAAGACACTGCCTAATTGACGTATAATTTAAATTTTAATTACATAGAATACGCACTTTCAGATTTTTCTTTTTTTTCTCTTAGCAAAACTTGATAAGAATATTTTATTCTATCCTAGTTTATTCCCGAGAAGGTATTGTGCCGACTGACTAACGTTTAACTTCATTCTTTACTGGTTTGTTAAGTAGTAAATATGTTTAATATTCGTTTCCCAAATATCTTATATCGTAAAATAAATTATTTTGACAGCGATTAGTTAGTGCTAATTGCTACGATAAACATTTCGAGGGGATATACTTTTATTGCTAAACCATTTGTTTTATTTATTTTGGAAATGATTTAAAGCAGACGTTTCTTTAGTCGATTCCGTTGGCAACCGGCTGGCGGATTGTTCGTTTCAGTTTCTATTCTTTAGTCGATTTAACTATAAAATTATGAGTTTTTTTTATGCTCCGGCTGTTTGTGAATTGTAAGTAACATTTTATTACTATATTAATTTATAGCGAAGTTATTCATTTAATTTTAAGATGAATTGAATGTAATATATATTTCGTGATATGTGTTGCAATAATTATTTTCCATTTTTAAGAAAGGGGTCCCTTATATCCAGGGACCATGGTCTACAGCCCAAAAAGCTTATTCGCTTCACTCATATCTATCTAAGAATGAATGTCCAAAACCATAATTTTACATCCTCACACTGTTGTATATCATCATTGTGACTTTACCGTGAGAGAGCTACGCTGCACCATGAATGTGCTGGCTTGACCGGAGTGATACCACGGCATCACAGAAAACCGGACAGGCTGTTATATTTCGTTGCTTTCCACCGAGTACGTAGGGTTACCGAAGCCTACTTACTACTTGGTAGTGTACTTCTGCACTTAAAAACGGCAATGCACTTGACTGTTGCAAGTTGCAGTTGTCTATAAGATCATGTGACTCGTCTGTCGTTTTATGGTTTCTGCAAAAAAGCAAGCAGGTAGTAGAGAGTCGAGGTAGTAGAGCCACGCTGATTTGAGCCCGAACTGGCCGATTCGACCGGGGCAGTACTATCCCCGCACTGAAAATCAACGTAAAATGATATCCTTCGGGCTGTCGTGTTTCGTTGGTGAGTGCGAGACCGGAGGCCCAATGGAGGCCCAGAAGCATCACTAGGCCGCCCTGGTGTGGGTCACCATGCTGCATTATTGCATTGTCTATATTCGCAATGAGTATAGTAACCACCACGCTTGGATTCTGCATATTATTATGCTTTCTATCAGGCAGAGTAGAGTCATTTTGGCAGGGCCATACAGAAAAAAAGCGGCCAAATGCGAGTCGGACACGCCCATGAAGGGTTCCGAAGCAGCAAGTAACATAATATAAACGTTCTTGTAGTTGGTTGTAACTTTGATCGATGTTTAATAGTGTTTTTTTCTTTTTGCGGTTTACTACTTACTTGATTGATGATTGATCAAACCAATTTTCGGTGGAAGTTTGCATGGTAATGTACATCATATATTTTTTTTAGTTTTATCATTCTCCTATTTTAGAAGTTACAGTGGGGGTTGGGGGGTGTAACACATTTTACCACTTTGGATGTGTCTCTTGCGCAAACTATTCAGTTTAGAAAAAAATGATATTAGAAACCTCAATATCATTTTTGAAGACCCATCCATAGACCCCACACGTATGGGTTTGATGATTTTTTTTTGAGTTTGATTCTAAGTATGGGGACCCCCAAAATTTATTGTTTTTTTATATTTTTGTGTAAAAATCTTAATGCGGTTTACAGAATACATCTACTTACCAAGTTTCAACAGTATAGTTCTTATAGTTTCGGAATAAAGTGGCTGTGACATACGGACTATAAACAGATTTTAGGTACCTAGCACCCATTATAATACTACTATTTAAATGAATAAAGAATTAGGTATAGGCAATTTATGAAGAACCAGTTTATTTTACGCTTTTAAGTGTTTTTTGACAGAGAGTTTTCGTTGGATGTTTTTGGAAGTCTGTTTTTTTTTATTTTTATAAAAAGTTTTTATTTTACAGTTTTTAGTGCAAACAATCGTAGGTAAGTAGTAAGTTGAATTATTTTATCAAATTTCATCATCAAGAATACAAATTAAGGTACGTGTAATATTAAAATCATCCTCTAATCCCTAACTGTTGAAGAGTTTAATCTTCTATCATCAGCTCACCTAAATAGCTTGAAAGTATACGACTGAAGGTCTTTAAATACGTATGAAATTGAAAGAATTATTCTCCAACTCCTAACCGTTGAGGAGTTGTACCTTCCACCTTCCATCATCAGCTTACCTAAATAATTTGTAAGAATACGACTAAAGGTAACTTATATACATAGGATATTTAAAGATTTATCCTCCAACTCCTAACCGTTAAGGAGTGGTACCTTACATCATCAGCTCATCATCATAAAATGATGACTACCAGACGCAAATACCGGTGTAACTTCAGAAAATATACGAAAAACATAGTATGTGCCAATAAAAAATGAGGGTTTCCCTCGATTTCCCTGGGATCCCATCATCAGATCCTGATATGCTGGCAATGGGACCACCACGGAAGCATACCCTGTCGAATACAAAAAAAAAATTCAAAATCGGTCCACAACTGACGGAGTAATCAGGTAACATACATAAAAAAAAAAAAAAAAAAAACATACAGTGGAACATAGAACCTCCTCCTTTTTGGAAGTCGGTTAAAAAGGGACCGCGTCACTTATTTTAAAAGGCTATTGTTACTGATCTGCGGACTAAATTAACAGCGACAAGGACATTTTTGGCTGCCATTAGCCTCATTCTTAGTCACGTCCGTCAGGCTGTGTCAGCATCACACGCTTTTATCATTTTACTGATATCTATGCTACCCTGGTGGCAGAAGCAGTTGACATTAGGTCAATGAACTGGCAGACCACAGAAATAGATCTATTTCTGTGTGGCAGAACTTTCTAATCCATAGCAAACCTCTTGTTCCTGATATTCATGGTGTAACTATGATATTTAAGTGTATGTTAATCTCCGGTGATTCTTTAAACCGATATAACTTTTTTATTTATGAACCGATTGAAATGAAACAAAAACTAAATATTAGGTGGAGTAACCCATGTGGCGACTTCCAAATACAGCGCAACAGTAATATACTACAGCGCCATCTACCGAAGTTACACTGAACTACGGAGTAACGAAGGAAACTAAGAAAATACCAATCCTGAATCGCACAGTGAAAGTTCGCGCGCCAATTGAGATACATACAACATCCCAACATCAACCGTTGGGCAGTTGGCCCGCCAGGCATGATCACCTCGCCTGGTCGGAGGATCCTCCCTTTGTGTTGGAGGGACATGACACACCCGTTCCTCCACAGTGGTGACCCCGACGTGATTGTGAGGCAGCCTTCGAAGCAGCATCAGCACGCCACCATCATGTTCACTCCCACAGCAGGTCTCACAGCCAGCCAGCAACCTCGTCCTCAACAGGGATATACCACACGCAGGAAGCGACCGCTCCAGCCTGGTTACCCCTACGGCCTCATCAGCGTCTAGGCACAGCACACTGCACCTTCGGTCCATGTAAGCAGAGCATATCTCTCCCGTCTACGCAGCAGCCAGCCACTACGCAGCAACCGCCCCGACTCACTGGGGACCTCACCGCAGCACCGCGCACCGCACTCAATCCCGCCTCACTGGGATTAGCGGACTTCAGCCCCGACTCACTGGGACTAGCGGCATTCAGTTCCGATTCACTGGAACTTGCGGCACTCAGTTTCGACTCACTGGAACTACTCCTCCTGGCACTGGCAAGCTCCACAACAGAGCACAGACAACTGACTCAACATATATCAACCTCCGGTCTTGGAGGGGAGTGATGTGGCGACTTCCACATACAGCGCAACAGTAATATACTACAGCGCCATCTACCGAAGTTACACTGAACTACGGAGTAACGGAGGAAACTAAGAAACTACCAATCCTGAATCGCGCAGTGAAAGTTCGCGCGCCAACTAAGATACCTACAACATCCCAACATCAACCGTTGGGCAGTTGGCCCGCCAGGCATGATCACCTCGCCTGGTCGGAGGATCCTCCCTTTGTGTTGGAGGGACATGACACACCCGTTCCTCCACACCCACAACGCATTAGTGAAAACCGAATTGAAATCAATTCTGAGATTAAGATGCACAAACGTACAGACAGACATTCTAAAAATCATTGTATTGGGTGCAATTGCATACACAGAGCTCCCCTATAATAGTTTTTCTTATTACACCTTCCATGCACAGACAGCGACTATATGTATTGATAGTATACTTAGGTACTTAGTGAGTTGATTAATTTAGGTGATTCCGTCATTTGTATGGCTAAATGGACTAACCATTGTAGGCCAAGCCATCTCAGACACAAAGTCGTTAATGGACTACTTTTAACAAAAGGCGAGGTCTCCGCCATATATTATAAGTAATCATACTATTCATTTTCAAGCGGTATGGAGCATAAAGTATTGTTTAATTTAATCAAGTTCCGTTCGTTCCTGGTGCAAATGTTGGCCATACAACGCATATTGCATGTGTAGTGGGCACTTTTTCACGACGACCAGTGCTGGGTTAATATAGCTGTAACTGTGTACCTACCATTAAGTTGACTTCTTATTTGTATTAAAAAATAAAAATTTCGGGCATCTAACACACAACGCCATCTAGTCCCTAGCTAAGCAGAGCTTGTATTATGGGTACTACACAACTGATATAAATACATACATATATACGTTTTTTGTATTATTTTAACTAGCTGACCCGGCGAACTTCGTATCGCCATATTTACATATCTGTTTCAGTGTACAGTCGCGAACAAAAAAAAGTACTTTTCCCGTTAACTTTTAATTTTTCTTATACACAAACCTTGTCCTTACAATAACCAAACATAAAAAAAAAAAAAAAATTGGTTCAGCCGATCGGAAGTTATGCGTGTTCGGTAATTCATTTTTATATTTATAGAATTAAAAATAAATATTGTATGCAGTTAATCAAATGAAATCTAAATATCTTAAAAAGCCCTGTTCAGTGGCTTTATAAACTTTAACAAGAAGTTATTTATTTTAAATATTTTTTGATAAATACTGTATGATTAATATTTGTCGCCTACGCTGAAAGTTTCAGAACACGTCAATGTTTCAACTAAATCAAATGGTTATGACAAGATTGAGGAAACTGGCAGTTCGGCGCCCGCGCATTATAATAACATTTTCTAACTGAGAAAATTGATGTTTCCTATTTTTTAGATGATTTTTTATTTTGAATATTAGTTTCTTTTTTACCTACTCGCAGTCAACAATATCTATTTGTTAACCGACTTCAAAAAAGGAGGAGTTTATCAATTCGACTTTTTTTTTTAAATGTTTGTTACCTCATAACTTTGGACTGGATGAACCGATTTTGATGATTCTTTTTTATTTGAAAGCTGGTGCTTCCCGTGTGGTCCCATTTCAATTTTGTCCAGTTCTCGAATTCGATTCTTTTTTGTTAAAATTTATGATTATTATTTGTTAAATATACCTATTGAAATCAGGCCCTGCTATTTTATACATTCTAAAAAATTTTGTCATTATTGTGAATATCTTTACTATGTATTCAGAAGCCTTTTTAGAACTAAACTCTAAACTTTTAAAACTATTTACTTTAGAATCTTTTCTTTCTTATTGCTGAAACGAGTTATACGTGACGGCAAAATTGAATAACTTCCACACTCACCTTACTCGCCCGACTTGGCACACTGTTACTTCGTTTTATTACCTATCACCCAATATGAAAACCTTTCTAGGAGAAAAAAGCTTGACAGAAATATGGTATCATGTAAACAGAAGCCTATTTTACAGAGTTAAATAAAAAAAAAGTAAAAACTAAAACCCAACTACGACAAAAAACGACGTTGAAAAAGTATGAAACAAGTTTCAAAAGCCGTAGTCACACGTTGTTAGTGTTATGGTGCGTTTCTATGTAACGTGTGACTACGGCTTTTGAAACTTGTTTCATACTTTTTCAGCGTCGTTTTTTGTCGTAGTTGGGTTTTAGTTTTTACTTTTTTTTTTATTTAAAATGTTTTGGTGCCATTATTAATATATAATATATATATATATTTGAAATGTACGAGTAACGCCCTTTCCAATGATACCAAACACGGCATATTTATCTCAAATTATTTTTTTAATTCATTACTTTATGTCGGCTAGAGGGCGCCAAATTAGATTCAGCGACACGTCATATGGCCTATAACCAGCAGACGATCAAGACGCTTCTAACGATACCTCATTTGTCCAGTTCTAATAAGTAGTTAAGGAGCTATTAGGGAACAAATGAACATACATACATACATTTATTTATTTATACAATCAGCTGCTCACTGCACTTACAGTTTGCCCAACACGTACAGTGAGCCAGTACAATAATTTTTATATAATAATGTTAACAATAGCATAATTGATGCTTATCAATACTAATATTAAAGCCTAAGGAAAAGTACACAGAATTTAAAAAATGTACTTAATTTGGTATGGAATAAGTCGATATCCGGGTATTGAGCAATTAGAGCGTTGAGCAGACTAACTGCCTGGCGTCCCTGTGGCGCAGTTAAGAGACGGCAAGATCGTAGCCGTGTATACTGGTTTGGTACCCAGAGCATGCAACGAGACAGCGTATTTGGATTTTCTATTTTATTGTTTAGTAACAAATAATAGTGTACCATTAGAGCACACTTACGACGCATTGTAAGTGTATCCAGACCTACCATGCCGAGAACGAAGAGCGATGGGTATAAATATGGGTAGAACCCATATAGCTTTTGGTATAAAAATCGCGCGAATTTTCGTTGGACGCGTTCTAGCATCGTATTGTACCTCGCCTCGTGCGGGTAGCCTGTCAAAATCAAAACCCTCCTTTGGCTTTGCCGTAGTCGGGTAAAAAAGATTTGAAGGGGTTAAAGAAGGGGGAGAAACGTTGGGAAAAGTGTATATGCTTAAACAGAGACTACGTTGAAAAGTAAATAAAGAATATTTGGACTCCATTTCTAATACGGGTAATTGCTTGACCGGGGTACACGATAAACGCAGGGTAAACAATTTTGTATGGTACAGGGGGTAAACGAATAGACGGGTGATCTGGTGGTAAGTGGCTACCAGTTTTGATAAGGCTTTCACTGACAGATAGCTGATGATATATGGAGTAACTAGTTGTTGCCCGAGGCTCCGCTCGCATATATGTCGGTTATCGCGACAAATAGGAGCCTATGTGTTATTCTGATGTATAGGCTATATTACTATAAAGTTTCATCCAAATCCGTTCAGTAGTTTTTACGTGAAAGAGTAACATCCATCCGTCCATCCATCCATACTCGACTCGACCATACGACTGCCTCGTTGGTCTCGCGGTTGGCGTGTGCGACTGCTGATCATGAGGTCTCGGGTTCGATTCCCGGGTCGGACCAAATATTTGTAGATCATACAATATTTGTTTCGGAGTTTGGGTGTTTTCTATGTATAATATGTATGTATTTACAACAAAAAAAGTATTTATGTATTTGTATCAGTTGTCTAGTACCCATAACACAAGCTCTGCTTAGCTTGGAACTAGATGGCGTTGTGTGTTAATGTCCGAAATATTTATGTATTTATTTATTCTTACAAACTTTCGCGTTTATAATATTAGTATAGATTTAGGCTACTGTAGTTGTTGTTGTACCGTGGGTAACACTGCGGGGCTCAGCTAGTAAGGTAATCAAATATGTCGAGATTCTAATAGCACAACTATTTTTTATTGACATCAGTAGGGTTGTCACAACTTCAACGGGCAACAGCAAATTCTAAGTATTTAAAACATCAAAGTTAAGTTCGGGTTTTGTTTGATTTATTTGCAATCCTGCTTAATTAACCTTGTCCATTCCAAAAACTCTTATTTTAACGTTAGAGAACAAAATACGTGAACAACAGAACGTTCTTTATCATTCAACAAATAAATCAGTTGCTCAACTAAAACACTTTTAATAAAATTGCTAACAATTGCCTATATTTATATTGGCCGTGGCAATAAAAAGCCGTTGCCATACGGTCTGGCCTCAGAGTGCTTCTGTAATAAATAAACTGCAAAGAACTTCGGTCTCATTATGTCTAGTATTACAGAGAGCCATATAGGCACACGTCATATTTATATATTCTTTCAGGTTTGAGCCATGAATTATCGAACTATTTTTACACATATATTACGACTAGCTGACCCACGCAACGTCGTTTACGTCTCCTATTGCCCGTAGCGTATAAAAAATCCCCCGTTTTTGTAACATTCTTCATTGGTGCTCCGCTTCTATTGGTCTTAGCATGATGATATATAGCCTATAGCCCTCCTCGATATATGCACTATCCAACACTGTAAGAATTTTTCAAATTGGACCAGCGGTTCCTGAGATTAGCGCGTTTAAACAAACAAACAAACTCTTTAGCTTTCTGTCTTCAGCTTTATATATTATATTAGTAGTATAGATTAAACGGGTAGGCGGCAGTAAATTACGGCGTTAGAAAGTGTGTGATGGATATCTTGATGATCTTGGATGCAATGGCTTGGTCGTGGATTCGTGTCTTTTTAGGGCATACAATAATGTGTTTTTTTCCCTCCTTATAAAGAAGGTTTTGGTCTACCATTTACGCTGTTCGGACGGGTCATTAAAGGATTTGTTTTAAGTTTCCTTTCTGTTTTGCAGGGTTTGTCTGTGTAGGTTGCTCCTTAAGTTACGGCACCTTTGACCCGTGGGGTGATGGTGGTGCGTCACTACACTAGTGTGTCTAGGTAAAAGTTATTAATAAAAAGTTGATGACTTATTAAAGCAAATAATAAGTACACACAATTGAACATATAGGCCACATCGCATCATAATTATGTTAAACTAGCCGACCCGGCGAACTTCGTGCCGCTAAATTTACATATCTGTTTCAGCTCTGCACAGGCAGTGTACAGTCGCGTACAAAAAAATTGACTATTCCCGTTATCTTTTATTTTTCTTGCACACAAACTTTATCCTAACAAAATTTTAATAAAAACAAAAACCGACTTCAAGGTTCGACTCGATTTCTCTTGGATGCCATCATCAAATCTTAGTGTCCATATCATGGTACTACCGTTGGGATATCTCCTTTCCATTAAAAAAAGAATCATCAAAATCGTTTCATAAACGACGAAGTTATTCGCGAACACACAAAAAAACATACACGGTCGAATTGAGAACCTCCTCCTTTTTTGAAGTCGGTTTAAAAATGAACATATATAAAAAAAAAAAAATTGGTGCAGCCGATCAGAAGTTATGCGCGTACATACATTTCGGCGATTAATTTATATATATAGACTAGCTGACCGCCGCAACCTGGACTATCTAACATTGAAAGATTTTTCTCATCGGACCAGTACTTCTTGACATTAGAGCATTCAACAAATCAAACAAACTCTTCAGCTACTACAACTATTGGTATAGTGTGGCTACGCATGCAATAGCGAACCACAGCCACGTCATACATCTCTGCGATCAATTTGCGTAAAAGACGATTTCAACTTGTATTAAAAAATATTTGATATTTAAAGTAAACCCCGAAAATAACTTCACAGATTTCTTAAAAGTTTACCGCGTTTGAAATATGTTTGCCTCAAAAAATCTACTAATTAATTCTTTTCGATTTCGCCAAGAGGCCGAAAGCTCTTTGATGAGTGAGTCAGTCGTAGTTTCTAAAACGTGGTGAACTCAAATGTACCATTGTACTCATGATCCACGTGAATAAACTTGCAGGCAAATGCTTTAAGCAACAATATCATTAAATTTAATTGGTATTGTAAATAAAATTTGTTTGCCAGATAATGTAGACATAAAATATAGCATTGTGTTGTAGTAATATAACTTTGTAATTACTAAAACTGCTACTGTTACCACACAAAATATCAATGTAATATTTGTAAAACCATGACCTTGTAATGAAATAACTTATAATAGCAACTTTAAATTATAATCTGAAGGAATACTCTTCTGCCTGTCGCATATGATCATCATCATCATCAACAACCCATAATGTCCCACTGCTGGGCTCGTGTTTCCTCTCAGGAGCGGGTTAAGGCCATACGTCCCCACGCTGCCCAAGTGCTGGTTGGGGACAGGCAAGACAACGTTGTGGCTACATAATCTTGCTGTTGGATGTTTTTAAGCCGCCCAAGGACCTGCCCTCCAACTAAGCTTCACGACTGTTATCCTATGATAAGAACCGGGACCGACTGCTTAACGTGACCTCCGAATCACGGAGACGCTTATGGTATTATGCCACCAGCGGTCAACCATCCAGGTACTAACCGCGCCGTCATTGCTTACCCTCGGTGATTGTCTCGAATCACCGAGTGCAACTGGGCTATGAGCGCCTTCTCGTCTGATGCCGAACTAGGAAGCGAGTGTATTGTGGACACACCCAAGTCTTAATCCTGAATCGCCATATAGAAATTGTCTCACCGATTAGCCTATTTACAACTATTTAGAACCAGAAGACGGACATAGGATACTTTTTAAATAGGTTTTTTTTTATTTTGCCCCGTGCGTTAACCGCGCGGTTGTTGTTGCACCGCGCGGGTACCACCGCGGGGCTCAGCTAGTTAAAAATATATTACACCCAAAACAAATAATCGTTTTTCTTACACAATATTTGGAGACCCATCGAACCAACGACCTCTGGATAACCAACAAGTTTATTTCTGATAAATAAATACAGATATAAACACAGGAAAATAACCTGAATTGATAAGTGCAGACGATTTTGTCTATAGCCCTGGTTGAAAGACGACCACGTATAGTTTCACAATATTAACTGCTCTGATGCGTGGGCGCATTGTGACGTTACATCAAAGCTCGATGATTTAATTTTACTAAACGCGCTGAACTATAGTTCCCCGACTATCACTAGCTAAAGCTTTGTTCTCTCTTGATAGTTATTAAGTCTTTTACTGATGTATGGTCAGCAGTGTATGGCTGGCTAAATGAATTTGATCTGTCTTCGATTTACAGGCATAGTTGTCTTTAAATAACATCAAGAACTGATAAGATATTTTATCGCCGTAATGTATATATATAAAACTGACTGACTGACTGACATACTCAGAGATCAACGCACAGCCCAAACTGTGGATAACGGTGCTGGTTGCGTGATTAATTTAAGAGAACATTTTAGAAATAAGGCATATTTTGTAAGATATTATCGCGCAATTGTTTGTTGTCCTGAATAAAAATAAATAAAAAAACTGCTGAAGCTAGAATCCTGAAATTTTGCATGTAGGTTCTTTATGTAACGTAAGTGAGCACTAAGAAAGGAATTTTTGAAATTCCACCCCTAAAGGGGTAAATCAGGGGATGAAAGTCTGCGTGAGCGAAGCCGCGTGTAAAAGCTAGTCTATCTATATATATAAAAGAGTAATGTGACTGACTGACATACCCAGAGATCAACGCACAGCCCAAACCGCTGAAGCTAGAATCCTGAAAATTTGCATGTAGGTTCTTTATATAACGTAAGAGAGCACTAAGAAAGGAATTTTGGAAATTCCACTCCTAAAGGGGTATATCAGGGGATAAAATTCTGCGTGAGCGAAGCCGCGTGTAAAAGCTAGTCATGAATAAAATTCAAATCAATTTGAACACAATTTAAGGGTAGACCTGCCGATCGCTATTGGTATCAATTGTCCCATGACTACTGGGTCGAAAAAGTGTCAACTGGGACAACACCATGAGACGAGAGTATTTTTTTTCAAGAAATACTACTAGAAAACTATAAATTTAATACTACTTAACAAAGTGTTTCAAATAATAAGTTATATACATGTAAAATTTTCAGTATATAACTAGGTTTTGGAATACCTCAAAGTATAAATAAATACAATTGACAAAATAAGTTTATTTTACAAAAACCTTTTTACTCATTTAATACTTGACAAATAAAATACTTACACACTCAGTGTCTAATGTAAACTCATATTACATAAGATGAGAATGCAATTAATTATTTAAATTAAGTAGATCATCTTTTCTCCTGATTGATATTAATTAAAATTTTCTTTAAGGATTCATCAAATAAAGTGTTTTCGTTTGTCACAGTAACGATAAACCAAGTCACCTTTGCATTAATAAAGAAATTAGCCATTTTCCTAATAAAGGGATTTTTGACATTTGAATCACTAACATTAAAGTTCGAAAAAAAGACTGAAATAACAGTTTTCTTTAAAATTTTATTAGGTAACTTAAACAATTAATAATCCGTGTTTCTACCGCGAACACTAACAACACAAGAATCGGTTTGGCATACTCAAAATGAGTTCATCCAAATCACGCTGTGGAATGGCCGCCCATGTTCGTTGCAACAACCAAAAAAGGTCTTCTTGCGACTGGATACCCTCCATATTCGGCAGAGCTCTTCTCTGTAGCATATTCCATGCATGCTCAATCGGGTTCAAGTCTGGCGACTGAGCAGGCAAGGCCCAAGCCACATCTCAATCTCAAGAAATCCGCATAAAAATGCTTGATCCCTAGACACTTTTGATGTGTGTATATATCTTACTTGTTATAATATGTATCATTAATTAATCTCTCAAACAAAATTACTCTGTCACTTATCTAATCTAAGATCTAATCTCTAGATCATCTAGACACACAAATAATTCAAGATGAACTCCATCAATGTCTGTAATACAATTCTGTCAATATAAATTATAGCTTCAACCAAAACTAATTTGATATTTTAATCTAGGCTTCATACAAGAAAATACCTTTGCCTGATAAATGTCAAAAATTTTCAAACGACATTTTTCGACAGTTCCCACTTTGATTTATTATCTGTGGACAATAGCTGTGACGTCGGTTTACTGACAGTGATTAACGAAAGAGGTCTCATTAAAAATTATGATTAATTATACTTCTACTTTTTAAATTAGGGCCATTGTTGACGGCACGAAAATATATTTCAGTGAGCATCAGAATACAATACTTTGCACTCCATTACGCTATTAGAGTATGTAGATCATAATAACTTTTTAAATCACACTCTGCCGAACAGTTCCGTATTTAAGACCACCCAGTATACTTTCAACATACTGATTTGCGCAGATTTTATAAACGTCAGCAAATCGTTGCAGATTTTTGTCATATGTAAACACGATTGATAAATCTGCGCAAATCAGTTTGCACAGATTAATCGCTTCAATATACGAGTGTACCGTTACGTGTGTAGCAAGCATTAGAAAACAGCAGGAAACCCACACGAAAACTCAATTTCTCAAACTTGAACGTAGACATAAATGAAGTTGTACGTTTAATTTCTCTTTCGTACAGGAAACAAATAAAATGTATCGTTTAATTTTAACGTTGTTACTGTTTAACCTCTGTGCGGTATACAATTGCATTATGTTTCGTATTTCGCACACACACGAATTGAACTGGTTTTGCTCAATTAAAGTTTACTGTTGGCTACATTGTTTTTGTTATATTAATTTTGTGCCAGACTTGCTAATTATTCCATGACTACTGGGTCGAAAAAGTGTCAACTGGGACAACACCATGAGACGAGAGTATTTTTTTTCAAGAAATACTACTAGAAAACTATAAATTTAATACTACTTAACAAAGTGTTTCAAATAATAAGTTATATACATGTAAAATTTTCAGTATATAACTAGGTTTTGGAATACCTCAAAGTATAAATAAATACAATTGACAAAATAAGTTTATTTTACAAAAACCTTTTTACTCATTTAATACTTGACAAATAAAATACTTACACACTCAGTGTCTAATGTAAACTCATATTACATAAGATGAGAATGCAATTAATTATTTAAATTAAGTAGATCATCTTTTCTCCTGATTGATATTAATTAAAATTTTCTTTAAGGATTCATCAAATAAAGTGTTTTCGTTTGTCACAGTAACGATAAACCAAGTCACCTTTGCATTAATAAAGAAATTAGCCATTTTCCTAATAAAGGGATTTTTGACATTTGAATCACTAACATTAAAGTTCGAAAAAAAGACTGAAATAACAGTTTTCTTTAAAATTTTATTAGGTAACTTAAACAATTAATAATCCGTGTTTCTACCGCGAACACTAACAACACAAGAATCGGTTTGGCATACTCAAAATGAGTTCATCCAAATCACGCTGTGGAATGGCCGCCCATGTTCGTTGCAACAACCAAAAAAGGTCTTCTTGCGACTGGATACCCTCCATATTCGGCAGAGCTCTTCTCTGTAGCATATTCCATGCATGCTCAATCGGGTTCAAGTCTGGCGACTGAGCAGGCAAGGCCCAAGCCACATCTCAATCTCAAGAAATCCGCATAAAAATGCTTGATCCCTAGACACTTTTGATGTGTGTATATATCTTACTTGTTATAATATGTATCATTAATTAATCTCTCAAACAAAATTACTCTGTCACTTATCTAATCTAAGATCTAATCTCTAGATCATCTAGACACACAAATAATTCAAGATGAACTCCATCAATGTCTGTAATACAATTCTGTCAATATAAATTATAGCTTCAACCAAAACTAATTTGATATTTTAATCTAGGCTTCATACAAGAAAATACCTTTGCCTGATAAATGTCAAAAATTTTCAAACGACATTTTTCGACAGTTCCCACTTTGATTTATTATCTGTGGACAATAGCTGTGACGTCGGTTTACTGACAGTGATTAACGAAAGAGGTCTCATTAAAAATTATGATTAATTATACTTCTACTTTTTAAATTAGGGCCATTGTTGACGGCACGAAAATATATTTCAGTGAGCATCAGAATACAATACTTTGCACTCCATTACGCTATTAGAGTATGTAGATCATAATAACTTTTTAAATCACACTCTGCCGAACAGTTCCGTATTTAAGACCACCCAGTATACTTTCAACATACTGATTTGCGCAGATTTTATAAACGTCAGCAAATCGTTGCAGATTTTTGTCATATGTAAACACGATTGATAAATCTGCGCAAATCAGTTTGCACAGATTAATCGCTTCAATATACGAGTGTACCGTTACGTGTGTAGCAAGCATTAGAAAACAGCAGGAAACCCACACGAAAACTCAATTTCTCAAACTTGAACGTAGACATAAATGAAGTTGTACGTTTAATTTCTCTTTCGTACAGGAAACAAATAAAATGTATCGTTTAATTTTAACGTTGTTACTGTTTAACCTCTGTGCGGTATACAATTGCATTATGTTTCGTATTTCGCACACACACGAATTGAACTGGTTTTGCTCAATTAAAGTTTACTGTTGGCTACATTGTTTTTGTTATATTAATTTTGTGCCAGACTTGCTAATTATTTGCTCTGAGTACGCAACGAACACTGCTTACAAGAGTAATTTGTTGAATATTATTTGGAACTAGTTGCGGCCCGAGATTGTACCCACGATTGTTTTTCTCTCCATGAATCATTCATTGACATGATTTTTATTACTGGGTTCCTGTGAACTTATATTAATCCCTGTGCGATTAGACCCATAATTATTTATTAACTGGAGCTAAATTAAAAATTTTAGGCAAGAAAATCATAAAAATTGGGTTTACCAATTCGTTATAAGAATGGTTTTAAAAGTTAATCTCATACAACGCTCAGAGGATTATGACTACGACAAAAACACTGTGCTTAGAAAATTGGATTATAATAAGAGCGAATCGTTACATTACACTATGCAGAATCAGTTAAACAGTAAGTGTATATGAAAATTATAAAAAAAAGTCTTATCGTAGCATATTAATCTTCCTAACAGAGTTAAATTTGATGCATGCTCTCTGAAAAGCGTCCCTGTAGCTCCATTTAGCGGCGAACATTCGTAATTATTATAATTTATGTGACAATGTAAAGTTGAATCAACGTTTATGGGCCACCAGTTGCGTCCTAATGATACATGTTACATTCTCTGAAATTGTCGTTCGTTTCTTTGAAACACTTTGCTAATAGCGCTTCAGGTGCTTATGTGCGATAAAAGTAAGACGTCTTTGGAGACTTAAGAACCGTAAAAAGAATGTTTAAAGAAGAGTGATTTTTTCAGTAGGAAATTAAAAAAAAAGCGGCCAAGTGCGAGTCGGACTCGCCCATGAAGGGTTCCGAAGCAGAAAGTAACATAATATAAAAGTTCTTGTAGTTCGTTGTAACTTTAATCGATGTTTTAATAATAGTGTATTTTTTTGCAATTTACCATTTATTAAAAAAAATCTACTTACTAGATCTCGTTCAAACCAATGTTACAGGGGGGGGGGGGGGACACATTTTACCACTTTGGAAGTGTCTCTCGCGCAAACTATTCAGTTTATAAAAAGCGGCCAAGTGCGAGTCGGACTCGCCCATGAAGGGTTCCGCGGCAGCAAGTAACATAATATAATTTTTATTTAATTTTTATATTTGTGTTGATTGAATGAAAGGTAAATTGCAGTTTACGATTTATGACGTATTAAAAAAAAAGTACTTACTAGATTTCGTTCAAACCAATTTTCGTTGGAAGTTTACATGGTGATGTACATCATATATTTTTTTTAGATTTATCAGTCTCTTATTTTAGAAGTTAAAGGGGGGGGGACACTCATTTTACCACTTTGGAAGTGTCTCTCGCGCAACCTATCCAGTTTAGAAAAAAATGATATTAGAAACCTCAATGTCATTTTCGAAGACCTATCCATAGATAGACCTATCCACACGTATTGGTTTGAAGAAAAAATTTTTTTTGAGTTTCAGGTCTAAGTATGGCGACCCCAAAAATTTATTGTTTTTTTTTTATTTTTGTATGAAAATCTTAATGCGGTTCACAGAATACATCTACTTACCAAGTTTCAACAGTATAGTTCTTATAGTTTCGGAATAAAGTGGCTGTGACATACGGACGGACAGACAGACAAATAAACAGACATGACGAATCTATAAGGGTTCCATTTTTTGCCTTTGTATGGCCCACCAAAATGACTCTACTCTGCCTGATGGAAAGCATAAGCAAAATCCAAGAGTGGTGGTCACCATACTCATTGCGAATGCAGACAAATGCAACATGGCGACCCAAACCATGACTAGACTATTTGAGATCGGGGGATCTCGCACTCACCAACTAAACACGACAGCAAGATCGCTGTCATTTTACGTAGATTTTCTGTGCGAGGGTAGTACCGCCCCGGTCGAGCCGGCCCTACCGTGCTGAAATCAGCGTGACTCTACTACCTTGTTCACCAAAACACGTGTTTAACTGCCTCGGTGGCGCAGTGGTAGCGTATGCGACTGCTGTGCTTGAGGTCTCGGGTTCGATTCCTGGGTCGGACCAAATGTTTGTATGATCTGCAAATATTTGTTTCGGAGTTTGGGTGTTTTCTATGTATATATTATGTATGTATTTACAAAAAAAAAAGTATATATGTATTTATATCAGTTGTTTACTACCCATAACACAAGCTCTGCTTTAGCTTGGGACTAGATGGCGTTGTGTAAAAAAAAAAAACTATTTAGAGACTACAGTTTGGGGATTTACATGTATTTAATAACTAACTGGCTTTTACCCATTGCTTCGGTTACATTCACAGGTTCAGAGCCTCAACATTATTCATAACAATTCTCGGAATCTTTTTCCAAATTACACACATCAAAAGTGTCTAGGGATCAAGCATTTTGATGCGGATTTCTTGAGATTGAGATGTGGCTTTGGCCCTGGCCTGCTCAGTCGCCAGACTTGAACCCGATTGAGCATGCATGGGATATGCTACAGAGAAGAGCTCTGCCGAATATGGAGGGTATCCAGTCGCAAGAAGACCTTTTTTTTGTTGTTGCAACGAACATGGGCGGCCATTCCACAGCGTGATTTGGATGAACTCATTTTGAGTATGCCAAACCGATGTTCTTGTGTTAGTGTTCGCGGTAGAAACACGGATTATTAATTGTTTAAGTTACCTAATAAAATTTTAAAGAAAACTGTTATTTCAGTCTTTTTTTCGAACTTTAATGTTAGTGGTTCAAATGTCAAAAATCCTTTTATTAGGAAAATGGCAAATTTCTTTATTAATGCAAAGGTGACTTGGTTTATAGTTACTGTGACAAACGAAAACACTTTATTTGATGAATCCTTAAAGAAAATTTTAATTAATATCAATCAGGAAAAAAGTTATTGCAAAAATATATGTTGATCCCTAGACACATATGTTGATCCCTAGACACTTTTGATGTGTGTAGGTTGGAGCCACTCTCTGTCTTGAACACGGCTGAATTTCGATTTTAGCCATGCAATGCCCATCAGAAGTTTATAACTCAACTCTCGAGTAATAGATACTAGCACTGACGAAATATAACTACTAGCAAAGATTGAAAAAATAACCACTGAGGAGAATACTTCGCTCTGAGCCCTTCAAATAAGTTAGTTCTTAATGCACCTATTTTCAGTCAACACGATTATCATTTCAATAACTTTGTCGCACACTCCCACTGGGATAACAAACTATATTTAGAACTTAGATGATAGCGCCTTATAAATTCTAGCTGATATACATAATGGTGGTGCTAATTCTGTTGTGATTTCACTGAACTAAAATATTTCTAAATTGTTTTCATCATCATCATCAACTGCCTTTAATAGTCCACTGCTGGACGTAGGTGTTTCCTTAAAAAGGAGAATTTCACCTACTCAAGTTTTTATCCACTTTTATCTATCTATCTATCACTCACACACAACTTTTAACGTTTGAAACCGACTTTTTGAAAAGTGATTTTTGGTTTTTAAACTACGTTTTTTATTTAACTCAGTTTAGTATAGCAATTTCCTCCTGTCATTGTATGTATACTCGTATATTTAAATAACGTCTATTTTTAATGTGACATATTATTATTTAATTTTAATCAATGTTTGACGTTTAGAACGTCGTTATACAGGAAAAAACTTTTGTTTAGTTATTTTAGAAAGATTTTGACCGACAGAATTAGCACCGATGTCTAACTTTTCAAAACAGCATAATGGACTTTGGTCATCGTGTCTCTCTAAATTTTATATAAAATTGGGTAAATGAGATGATAGAGAGGCCTTATTATAGGCACTAATGGGGTTATAGGCTATGCATACCTAAAAAATATTTCAGTTCACATTTGGGGGTTTTATACGATAAATTAGTCTTATTGAAACTTTTAGTGCTATAAATTCAGTTACGTATTGACGTTATGTTACGTACGGAATGTCAATTTACGTCAAAAGGATGTAATCACAACATTTTATCTGAAATACAAAATATTTAATGTCTACAAACTTTATAGAACGAATGAGCTTGGAAAATATATAGGGCAATTGGAATGCCTTTGAGATTTTAGAGGAGTTATAAAATATTTGTTTATTTCGGCACTTATTTTGTACATTAAACACCACTTACAGTTATTTGAGTTTGTCTGTTTCTTGCAAATATTTGTGATAAACTATTGTAGTAGTATAGTTAGTATTACTAATCTTAGACAGAGAAAAAAAACAATATTTTTTTATTTACTTCTAAAAAAATTAATATGAATACACAAGTATAAGCATCTTATACCTTTGAACGAGCAAATTTTGTACATATATAATCTGAATATCGGAAACGGCTCATATGATTTTCATGAAAGATAGATCGATTTAGCTAGAATTCGTTTTTAGATTATTGATATTTTTTAACCGACTTCCAAAAAGGAGGAGGTTCTATGTTCCACTGTATGTTTTTTTTTTTTTTTTTTTTATGTATGTTCACCGATTACTCCGTCAGTTGTGGACCGATTTTGAAATTTTTTTTTGTGTTCGAAAGGGTATGCTTCCGAGGTGGTCCCATTGCCAGCATATCAGGATCTGATGATGGGATCCCGGGGAAATCGAGGGAAACCCTAATTTTTTATAGGCACATACTATGTTTTTCGTATATTTTCTGAAGTTACACCGGTATTTGCGTATGGTAGTCATCATTTTATGATGATGAGCTGATGCTGTAAGGAACAACTCCTTAACGGTTAGGAGTTAGAGGATAAATCTTTCAATATCATATGTATATATGTTACCTTTAGTCGTATTCTTTCAAATTATTTAGGTAAGCTGATGATGGAAGGTGGAAGGTACAACTCCTCAACGGTTAGGAGTTAGAGGATAATTCTTTCAATTTCATACGTATCTAAAGACCTTCAGTCGTATACTTTCAAGTTATTTAGGTGAGCTGACGATAGAGGGTTAAACTCTACAACAGTTAGGGATTAGAGGATGATTTTAATATTACATGTAAGTATAGATCTTAATTTGTATTCTTGATGATGAAATTTGATGAAATAGTTCAACTTACTACAGAAACAGATTTTAGGTACCTAGCACACATTATAATACTACTATTTAAATGAATAAAGAATTAGGTATAGGCAATTTATGAAGAACCAGTTTATTTTACGCTTTTAAGTGTTTTTTTGGCAGAGTTTTCGTTGGATGATTTTTGGAAGTCGGTTTTTTTTTTTTTAATAAAAAGTTTTTATTTTTTTATGTATGGCCCGCCAAAATGACTCTACCCTGCCTGTCTTATTATTTATTTATTATCTTAATATATATATTTCTTGTGTGCGTGTGTATGTGACTGAACTCCTCCTAAACGACTGGACCAATTTTGATGAAATTTTTTGTGTGTGTTCAAGGGGATCTGGGAATGGTTTAGATTCACAAAAAAGACTGGACCGATTTTGATGAAATTTTTTGAAATTTTTTGTGTGTGTTCAAGGGGATCTGGGAATGGTTTAGATTCACAAAAACGTAAACGATGTTACGTGGGTCATAAATATGGCGGTACGAAGTTCGCCGGATCAGCTAGTTTATTATATATTTACAGATTATAAAGAGTTTAACTTTGTGAGTTTGTTTAAAATACCTCATTTACCATAATCACTACATAGTATAAAACAAAGTCGCTTTTTCTGTCCCTATGTCCCTTTGTGTGCTTAAATGTTTAAAACCACACAACGGATTTTGATGCGGGTTTCTTTAATAGATAGAGTGATTCAAGAGGAAGGTTTTTATGTATAATAAATGCATAATATAGTATGGAAACACTGTTAATTTTCGAGGTTTCTAATGTGATGTAGCAAATAAAAACATTTTTTTGCGCTTACGTTGCAAACGCTGGTTGCACCCTACGAGATAGATCAAAATAATGTACTACAGTATTGTACACCTTAAAAAGTACTACAAAAAAGTCCGCGACGGTATATGTCTATCTCTTTGGGATAACCTTTGGATCAGGTAGTAGAGCCACGCTGATTTCAGCACGAATGGGCCGGCTCGACCGGGGCGGTACTACCCTCGCACAGAAAATCAACGTAAAATGACAGCGTTCGTGCTGTCGTATTTCGTTGGTGAGTGCGAGACCGGAGGCCCAAGTAGTCTAGTCAACAAGTTCCATACTTGTTGACTAGACTAAAAGGTGCAGCAGCATCACTAGGCCGCCATGGTGTGGGTCGCCATACTGCATTGCCTGCATTCGCAGTGAGTATGGTGACCGCCACTCTTGGATTCTGCTTGTGCTTTCCATCAGGCAGAGTAGAATCATTTTGGCGGGCATACATAAAAAAAAAAAAATAAAAAAAAAATAATAAAAAAAAAAAAAATAACCCACAACAACCATTTTTTATTCCTATCTTTTTACGAGAAATAATGGCTTATTTACGAAGTGATTTTAAGCAATACAAAATGAATCCTTATACAATTAAGTAAATTAAATGCATTGTGCATTTAATGTAGATCAAAATGGCCCTTTACAGTATCTAATTTAAATGAATATATTCGAAGATATTACAGATTTAAAATGCACGAATCGTGTCGTCGGCGGGGGCATCTGAAATCCACCCGTGCAAAGCCGGGGCGGGTCGCTAGTAATAATAATAAATCTCTTTCTTTTCTCTCACAAAACTTCTTAATGTACGTTACAAAATACCACGTATTCAAGCAACTTCGTGAGAGTCTGGTGCCTGAAATAGGTGTATAAAACCTGTAGTTACAGGTCACCAGAGTGTAGACAGCAGAAGAAATCTAACAACAAATAATAGTAATCTTAAGATTCAAATTTGAGAATTCTTTTATTGTTAGAAATTATGTACGTAGAAAGAAGAATCTATGATAAATTATTACAAAACATCAAAAATATACTACACCAGTTTGGGCCGCGGCTCCGCCCGCGTGTATATCAAATATAGCGGTAATCATTTTTCAAATCAAACAATCAACGTAATAATTTTATTAACAAACCGGTTCCCGAGATTATAAAGTCCTTACCCATGTGCTGTATTTCGTGGCTCTGCAAAAGTGTCAAAATGTAAAACATCTTAATCAAAGTTTTAGAACGAGGTCGCTGCACGGTCGTATAATCATTTTCAGCCTGTGACGTATACCCCCAGCCTACTACGACACCAACAATAGTTAGTATTCAACGCACTTTTCGTAATACATCGCTCGCTGTGTTCTATAAATACAATTGCTCGACCCTGCAGATGCTACAATGGGTTGTGTGACGCTTGAAATGTGACTACTGAGTTTATTTTAGAACGGTTTAGTTCTGATGGTGGTCGTTTTACTGTTTGAGTCTCACCTGGATGTTGTCGATGTGCCAAAATGTTCTATACCTTCATTATTAGATGTAGGTATACATGTACGGCCGTATTCGTCACAGATACGCCACGGCAATGTAAACACAGCCATGTAACAGGAAATGTACACCTTTGATGGTTTTATTGCAGGTGTAAATCAGAATTTACTGCATACAAGCTAATGACGAAAGTGGGACTTAGTTGTTCCGGTCTATAAAATAACAATTCAGAAATTCTGTGATGTTTGGGCATAATTGCAGTTGCTTGAAACTGCACGAACGGCGTAACGCCACGGCCTTATATCAAACCAGTACTAAACAATTATTTCATTGCTGTCATATTGAGAGAATACATACCATATTCAGGAGAGGTTTGAAGTTCCATTAACCATAACTTATCCACTCTGGGATTCCTTAACCTGGGTTTTCTGTATTCTTGATTTGAAGGTATCAACAAGCAACAATAATCACTTACCATCAAGAATTTTGAAAACTCATAATTCTTTGTTTCCGAGGTAATTTAATAATTTTACTCTATACATAAAACCCTATTGATTGATTTTAATACAGAATTACCAACACAAAACACAGTGACGGTAGAATGAGAAATGTGTCACACGTCTACTTCAGATCTCAATAATTAGTAACACTGTCACGTCCAGACAAAAGAGCTTCGATTACCCCGACTATTCCACTCATGAAATCACGAAACGATTTGGTATCATTTAGCAAGTATTTTGTCAATCTACTAGGTTTATATTTTTCGAAGTTTCTCGATGAAGTTACTTCACCGTCAAAACGTTATGGTGCGGCACAAACGGGCTATCTTGACAGGAAGAATAATTTGACACCGAATATCCAAACATCATTTTCCTAGCCTTTATTGTTCCCAAGATTATTATAGGTCAGCTACTAGTTCAACTTATTTTATCTGAATATTAGTTTCTCCATGGTGCGACTGGGATTGGACCTCCACAACCCTGAAGGCGAACTGTATTCGAAGGTTAAACTAGTTTCCAGTATATAGATGTTCACGACAACCGGGCCCGACGGCTTAACGTGTTCTCCGAGGTACGGGCGTAAACCAAACCGATTATCCGAACAGGTATTAATATAATTATTTTCTTAAATATAAAAAATCGATCCACCAAACTGCTAGAGGGCTTTATAAAATATCTGAGTATCAATAAATGTACGTATGTCTAATAACACATTTTACGAAAGGAGAAATTTGAAATTTGATATTAGTTAAAGATTATACGTTGAAAAAAAATAAGCGTTTAAAATTTAAAAGCGGCAAAGTGCGAGTCGGACTCGCCCATGAAGGGTTCCGCAGCAGCAAGTAACATGATATAATTTTTAGTTTTATTTTTATATTTGTGTTGATTGAATAAAAGGTAAAATGCAGTCTACGATTTATGACGTATTAAAAAAAAACTACTTACTAGATTTCGTTCAAACCAATTTTCGGTGGAAGTTTGCATGGTAATGTACATCATATATTGTTTTTAAATTTATCATTCTCTTATTTTAGAAGTTACAGGGGGGGGGGACACATTTTACCACTTTGGAAGTGTCTCTCGCGCAAAATATTCAGTTTAGAAAAAAATAATGTTAGAAACAAAAATGATATTGAGGTTTCTAACCTCAATATCATTTTTGAAGACCTATCTATATACACGTACGGGTTGGATGAAAAAAAAAATTTTGAGTTTCAGTTCTAAGTATGGGGACCCCCAAAATTAATTGTTTTTTTTCTATTTTTGTGTGAAAATCTTAATGCGGTTCACAGAATACATCTACCTACCGAGTTTCAACATTATAGGTCTTATAGTTTCGGAATAAAGTGGCTGTTACATACGGACGGACAGACAGACGGACAGACAGACAGACAGACATGACGAATCTATAAGGGTTCCGTTTTTTGCTTGGCACGGAACCCTAAAAAGTAAGACGAAGCCTTGCTGAACATGCCATACTATCACAATCCCTTCACCTGGTGGGTCACCAGGTGCTGGCATGTACAAAATTTTCGGGAACCGGCCTCTAAATATGTTTTAACGAAATGCGTTTAAATTAGTGAATTTATAAACAAGAAACTCTATGGAAAGCCTGTGAAAAGATTTGCAGCTGATCGAGCAATCGATCCGTCATCCGATCGATCAAGTTTTGTACGATGATTACAGACAACGATACGTAGTGATACAATTGTGTAATCACCTAGTTGAATACTGTTTAACTGGAAACGTTTAAATTAATGAATTTAAAAACAAAAATTCTGTGAGAAGGTTGTGAATGTATTTGAAGTTGATCGATCAACTATTACTCCAAGTCTTTTAAGATAATTACAGAGAACGATAAATCCTTAGCTACTTACGCTTTAGAAAAATTCAAGATCTTAATTAAGCTCTATCGAGTCTTTAAATGCTATGAACTATATTTAGCTTTAATTCCACGAGACAAATATCCAGGTCTGAAAGCAGGGCACAAATCCCACCGTCATGCATACTCACTCATTCGAGCTCAAACGCTCGACGAGTCAACATCTCCTGAGGATGCCCCGTGGAGGGGCGAAACACGTGTCGAGTATAGGTTTGGTTGCATGGCATGCTAATTATTTCTCACTTGTTTTGTATGTGTGCATATGCATGATACCCATATGTGCATGTGAGTATGCATGACGGTGGGATTTGTGCCCTGCTTTCAGACCTGGATATTTGTCTCGCGGAATTAAAGCTAAATATATTTCATAGCATTTAATGTCATGGATTTCCGCAAAGTAACGCCTGATTCCAGAACTTATCTATCGAGTCTTATTATAAAATTGCCGCGTTAGATCACAAAAGTTTCTTTGCTAATCTACATGCATCTTCTTCTTTTTAGTGTCATTCGCCAACTTGCAACGATTATAATCAGATAAAACAATTCTGTAGCATTAACAACTTCTGTCGATTCCCAGCCCTTTTCCTATACTTTGTTCATCAAGCTGTATTGCCACTATTCGAGGTGTAACTTCTGTCGATTCCCAGCCCTTTTCCTATACTTTGTTCATCAAGCTGTATTGCCACTATTCGAGGTGTTAGAAACCACCATTATTGTTTTGGTAGTAGGTACTAGACAAGTATATACATAGAGCTGTGCATGAAATAAAACTTGAATACAAATTCACAATGGCCTGAACCAATAAATGCCAGAGCTCATTAATTAAGATAGTCACGATTCAAGAATGAATTTCGTTCAGTTCTGTGTAGAGTGACTCCCCCCCAAGCAGACGTGATGAGTCACGAGTGTTCGCACTTATTGGGACTTAACGATTGATTAACGGCGATTAAAAAGATTTAAGGCTGAATAAAATAAATGTTTTAACACAAACTACAGACGATTGCCAGAGACATTCCGGGTTAAACAAATGCCTGATTGTATGTGTTGGTGAAATACAAAGATTTATCTTAGTACGTACTCCGAATAATGAATAGGAAACTCTCTAAACAATAATTGGCAACGATTGTAAGGACTTATCAGTAGTATCATTAAATTACTTTCATTATTGTTCGTTCCCGGGTCGGACCAAATGTTTGTATGATCTACAAATATTTGTTTCGGAGTTTGGGTGTTTTCTATGTATAATATGTATGTATTTACAAAAAAAAAGTATATATGTATTTGTATCAGTTGTCTAATACCCATAACACAAGCTCTGCTTAGCTTGGGACTAGATGGCGTTGTGTGTTAGATGTCCGAAATATTTATTTATTTATTTATTATTATCATCACTCGTTTCATCATTAAAAGTATCGATTTAGATAAAATAAAATTCTACGAATCAATTAATTCTTTTTTTTTCCCCGACTTCGTCAGAAGGATGGTAATTTAATGTTTTTCAAGCGAATGTATGTGTGTTTGTTTGTCCATTTCTTTGGCACACCCTACAGACCAAACGGCTGGTTGGTTATTGACATTACAAGGTGACGTGGAATTGATCCGAATTGTGGTAGTGTCATAGTACTTGTATTTTTCTTTGAAGTTCATTACTTTTAAGTTGTCAGAACCACAAGCATTCGTGCTGTTGTTTCGTTGGTGAGTACGAGACTGGAGGCCCAATGATGCAGAAGCATCACTAGGCTGCCACGATGTGAGTCACTATGCTGCATTGTTGAATTGTCTGCATTCGCAATGACTGTGCTGACCACAACTCTTGGATTTTGTTTATGCTTTCCACCAGGCTTCATTTTGGCAGGCCTATAGCTTCATAAAAAAAGGCGGGATTTCTGTTTTTATCATCATAATTTACTTGCGTTCATGTTGCATATTTTTAATAATCGCCAGTTTGCAAATTTTACAAAGTCGGTATTTTGTTTCCTTTTCAATAATTATATAAATCGCGCAAAAACGCGGATCTGCTCAATGTACACCTTTCAGGGTCTATGTAAACTACAAAATCCAGCAAAAAAGGATGTTGATGTAAAACTGACGTGTTTAAGAAAAATATTGATTGATTATGATTGATTGACTGACGCATAACCGAACATTTGACTGCAATTAATATTCGTAGACAAAATGAATGAAATGTACATAGTCAAAAAGTGCCAGCACTGAGGTATGTTACTGTTGTATTTTCATTTTTCTTAACTTGCACTTCTTTTTCGAAATAGTCACTCAATGAGCGTCGTAAAACTGAGATGGGAGACCGCGACAAGTGTCTCGGTCTCTTCTGTATGTTCTGTATACTCTGTCTCCTGTTTCGGTCTCGCTCACGAACTGTTGCTTATACATTGCCTATAGGCCCGTATTCACTTTGTATAGTGCGAGTGCAGGTGCATAGTGCGGGTGATCGGTGATTGGTGGAAAGTACGTGTGAACCGCGAATTCGCCATCCACGCGTATTTTCTACCAATCATTGATCACCTCACTTCACACTTGCACTCGTACTAATCAAAGTGAATACGGGCCTTATGGTCAAGTGATGGTCGCGGTCTCCGGTCGCGGTCTCCTGTCTCGGTCGCTTGTCTCTGTCGCGGCGCCTTAAGCACCTTAAGAGTCGAATAAGGGATCAAACGACGCAAGGCAACAGCACTGCAAAGAGAAGTAAAACTTGACCAAAACTCTATACCAACCCGTATGACAAGCGTGGTATAATCTTAGAGCATATATACATAGAGGGGCAGCTGAACGGGCAAAAAGCGTGGTCGGGGTAGAGAGATAGACACTGAGTTTGGTTGGAGTCTATCTCTCTTATGTATATATGCTCTAAGGGTATAATAGGTAAAATTCTCAATTTTAACGAGAGGCTTATATTTATAAGGCTTATTATATTGGTTATAACCAACAATGGTCTAATAAGGGACTGACTAATGAGTGGACTGATGATAATAAAGCGTGGGCTGGACCACGCGAAGTGTAAGGTTTATTGTATAAGTGGGAAGAAAAAAATGCTACTTTTTTTGACAAAACATGTATTTTGCTTTATTTGTTTCAACTTGGCTCACTATTAAATTATCACAGCGAGCTTAGGATACTAATATCCAGTCACGATGAGTTTTTTTCGTTGTTGACATCAGACATTTCCATTTCTCTAGATCCAACTCACCCGTAATCCAGCCGTGACCTATATCGCCACAAGTCGATCAAAACGTCGGGATATCATAGGTATTTATATACCCCAGTTACTGGACACGATTGAGATCAAATCTAGCGTATAGCCGCTAACAATATTAACCTTTATTGATGCAAACCAAGTATAGTCGATTCGGATAGATACGGTCACATTGATCGCGCCGCCGCCGCCATATAATCAAAGGGCCAGGCGATTCCTTTGATTTTGTCAGTATACGCCGTTGTGGATGGACTATAATTATTAATTTATGAATACTCGTATTGTCATTCATACTAAGTTTTCCTTAAACCGCCGCCACCTAATCTAGGTATGAACTAAATTATTATGGCCTGTCCTAATAGATTCTGTTGTTAGTGATCGTGGTTGTCGAGCAAGATATTGTAGATTTAATTCGCACCACTATCAACAGCATACACTCGTCCATTGCTAGATAGAGATCTCTCCATAGCAAGAAGGTTTTGGGCTACAACATACCACGATGGCCCAACGGATTGATGTGTTTCAAGTCTTCTTCCTCTTTGCAGTGCTGCTGTTCTGCGTAGTTTTTCCTTGACTCTTACGACACTCACAGGATGATTAGGGGTGGTGACACTGTATTTTTAGTCGTTCCCCACACGGACCATTTTAACCGACTTCAAAAAAGGAGGAGGTTATTAATTCGACTGGTTTTTTTTATGTTTGTTACCTCATAAGTTTCGACTGGGTGAACAGCTGGTGCTTTCCGTGTGGTCCCATTTCTATTTGGTCAAGTTCTTAAACTCTTTAAGATTAGATGCGACGTATTTATCTCTCATCATTTCATCAATGTTTCGTTATGACGTTGTCACGTTAAACTATCGTCCGTAAACAGACTTTACAAACAACCATTTTTTTGTTAAAATTTTGTGATTATAAAATTTTTATTCTCACCAATGTACGATGACCAAGATTATTGTTCTTTAACTGTGTATTTCTGAAGTTCGTTTCAGGTATTTTACAAACTGTTTTATCAGTAAATTCACATATTCCATGGCTTCGTGTCCTTTACGTATCTATTTAAATTTTAGGGCAGTTGTAAACAAATACTTTATGTACACATTTTTTTTCCATATTTTAACTGAACCTCCAAAATTGAACAAAAAACCCTGATTCCCAGCGTGTTTTTTAACATTTAGGCATGTTATGTTTAGAGAATTTCCATATTTTTGTTAGCGAATGATGAAAGGGCCTGTCCTTTGTCCGCCAATTATACAACAAATGGTGTACAGCTCTTTGTTTGGTTTCTCATTTGAACATTTTTGTTTTATGTTTACGTATAATCATTTCTGGGATAATGTTTTATTTATACATGATTACCTTATAGATCTTGGGACCGCTGGAGACCCACGCTTCGGCACAAACGTGTCCGCCCAACCGAAGTAATACCACAGACACACATATATCCGTTCTTCAGCAACTATTTTGTTGCTTTTTAACCAGTTTTTGAGGTTTCCGAAGCCTAAAATGTCTTCTATGTGCTATTCCAGACTATAGACTGTCTTTGTGCCAAACTTTATCCAAAACTTGCTAAAACTTTATTACAAACTTCCATTCAGAAAAACTTTCGCACTTATAATATTAGTAAGAAGTAGTAATAAGAAATGATTATAGTTAGGAGGATATTATTTAGTGAGTTTTGTTGTGTTTTATTATAACCTAAGATGTAACAGGGCATGAGAAAGGGTCATACATAAGTATACCTAAAGTTACAATCATACAGACTACCTTTATACAGCCTATTCAAGTAAAACGTGCTTGCTTTACTGGACACGTAAAACATCACGCTGGGACCCAAAGGAATAGAGCAGTGATCGTTATCTTCGACAACTCTAAGATGATGGTGGATCTTTTTCGAATAAGACGACCCATTTGACCAAACGCCAAGACGCATCGTATGAACCGGTTTACGCAGTTTATCCCCTGTGTATGATCCATGTCTTGCTCTTAACGGTTATAGCGTAATATAAGGTTTAAGGACTATAATATCAAATGCAAAAAGATATTTCAAAATGTTAAAATAGAAATCTTGCTACCATGTACCTTTTTGTTAGTCAGTATCCGATATTTCGGCGCTGTTGCAAGCGCCATGATCATGGAGTAACTCGTGATCATGGCGCTTGCAACATCGCCGAAATATCGGATACTCACTAACAAAAAGGTACATATTAGCAATCCCGCAGATTTCTATTTTAATGTTACTGACCATGAAAGTTTAAAACAATATATTCAAAATGTTAGTTAAATAAGTACCGTTAAATTTCAATTAAAGAAATGCATCAAACTTCGTGTATGTTAACCTTTTACTCCCTTGTTTAATTCTTGTTTCGTGTCTTTGAAAACCCGAGTTAAGTGTTTGAAACACTTAACTCTGGTTTTTAGGGTTAACTTGTTTTTGAAAGTTGACTTTATTTCAAAAGAATAATTTCACAATTTTGAGAATCGTCACTGTTGTCGGATTCTAAACTAGGCAAAGTTTGTGTCATGGTAATCAGAGTGCTGATAAACTTATACATTTCTAAAAATTTTTTTTTTATGGTATAGTCGGCAAACGAGCAGACGTATCGCCTGATGGTAAGCGATTACCGCCGCCCATGGACACCCGCAACCAGAGGCTTCACAAGTGCGTTGCCGGCCTTTGAGGGATGGGATTGGATACTGACTTTTGACTGCCTCAGTGGTGCAAGTGGTAGTGTAAGCAACTGCCGTGCTTGAGGTCTCAGGTTCAATGCCCGGGTCGGATCAAATGTTTGTATGATCTGCAAATATTTGTTTCGGACTTTGGGTGTTCTCTATGTATAATATGTAAGTATTTACAAAAAAAAGTATACAGGGTGCAATTTTGTAATGCCACCCGTTAGGGAAAGTACTCTTAATAGTGTGGATAGTAATTTTACTCAAAGAAAACATTCCTTTATTTTCGAAAATAAAGAAAACTGCATTCAAAGATTTCCGAAAATCCGCTTAGTCATCAATTTAAACATACATGAAACTTTTTACATAGTTTTTGAGGTTTCCGAAGCCTAAAACACCTTCTATGTGCTATTCCAGAATATAGTCTGTTTATGTGCCAAACTTTATCCACATCTGTTCAGCCATTTTTGCGTAAAAGTGTAACAAACTTTTATCCAGAAAAACTTTCGCATTTATAACGTAAATGCGTAGGATAGTATTAAGTGAGTTTTGTTATGCTTTATTATAAATTAAGGTGTAACAGGGCGTGTGAAAGGGTCATACACAAGTATACATAAAGTTACAATCATACAGAATACCTTTATACAGCCTATTCAAGTAAAACGTGCTCGCTTTATTGGACACGTAAAACATCACGCTGGGACCCAAAGGAATAGAGCAGTGATCGTTATCTTCGACAACTCCAAGATCACGGTGGATCTTTTTCGAATAAGACCACCCATTTGACCAAACGCCAAGACGCATCGTATGAACCGGTTTACGCAGTTTATCCCCTGTGTATGATCCATGTCTTGCTCTTACCGGTTATAGCGTAATGTAAGGTTTAAGAACTGTAATATAAAATGCAAAAATATATTTCAAAATGTTAGTTAAATAAGTACCGTTAAATTTCAATTAAAGAAATGCATCAAACTTCGTGTATGTTAACGCTTTCAATGCCCCTATACCATGAAGTATTGCAATACTCAAAACTATACATTGCTTAATTCTCATTCTTATGGGTAGAAATGTTAATGGGACCGATCAGAAACTACCTACACCTATTCAAATAAAAACTAGAATTTTCCAGATAGATTTATGAATACCTCGGTTGTAAAGAAATAAACATAAATAAATATTTAGGTCTGAATTTTGAACCTTTTCCTTTTAACGAAATCGGTTTGAAAATGTAAATCCCTCTGCGTCTTTCTGAATGCGATAAACTCCAAAAGTACCGTGCAGAATTACATACGGGTTTCACCAATGGATAGAGTGATTTATAAGCAAGGTTTAGGTGTATAATTTATTAAGGGTTTGTATAAATTTGCTGAAATATGGCAATGAATGTTGTGGAGGCGGGAAAATTATGTCGACTGCGAGTTTTATGGCGATTGCTAAGTTAACCAAAAGAGTTATATGAGGACGAAATGGAGTTATTTATCTCAACAATGTCAGCATGCAATATGTACTATGCTAATATTAAAAAGCTGAAGAGTGTATTTGTTTGAATTTAATCTTAGAGACGACTAGTGTGAATTGAGAAAATCTTTTATACTACACCTGATCGGAACAGTAGTCAATATTCCCTGAAAATGAAAAGAGAACGTTAGTCTTTTCCTTGACCTGAATAAGCGGGAGGAAAAAATGTATGAAAATCCATGTCTAACGTGTTTTAGCGGGAGAGAAAGTTGTATGAATTTTCATTTCCCATGTGTTATCTTATCCATGGCGCGCGCCTGCCCAAGGAGTTTTCATATAATTTAAATATGGAATCTCCGTGCCACTGACAACCTTTTGTGAAGAATAAAAAAAAAAACAAAAGAAGCGCGAAATATCGGTCAAATTCTAAGCTAAATTGTGTCTTACATGGTGTCTTACGTTTTGATTTTATTTTAAAAATAAAGTAAAATGTCGACTTCTAGCAGTGAAAACATATTAAAGTTGAATTGAAAGCAGTTAATTAGGTTAGTCATGTTCTTTGTAATAAATTTTTATTTCATATTATTAAATACTTTCTACAATACAAGTCTTTAAATGTTTCTCACAGGTGTAGTATAAAGCACTGTGTAGCACTCGGGTGAAAGTCCCATTCCTAGCTCGGGAGTATTGTGGCTCTAGGCTGCGCCTTCGGGCCACAAACTGCTCCCTCGCTAGTAAGCGGTCCCTTTCCTCCCTCGGTGAACAATGTACTATTAGTGTTAGCCCATTCACAAGTAAGGCTATGTGGTGTATAGTATTACGCTACACGCACGATTATTAGGAGCCGAAGTATCGATACAAAACGTTGTTAAAACGGGGAAAATTTATTCTTTTTTGCAAGTGTCAGCTAGTTTATCATAAGTGGAAAGAAATATAGATATACAACTTTGTCTGGGTTTCTCTTTAATCAAGCTCGACTTGTATTGGTCTACGCGTGATGTCAACTATCCTATCTTAGGCACGACAGCAAAACACACATTAAAAAAAACATGAAAATCGGTTCTCTAGATAGCTGTAGCGAAGTTATATATATGATAGATGTTTTCTGCTAAGAGTGCTTTTAAGGTAGTAGAGCCACGCTGATTTCAGCACGAATGGCTCGATCCGGACGGTACCACTCTCTCACAGAAGATGAACCAAAAAAAAACTTCGTTTAAAAAAACCGACTTCAAAAACTAAAAAGTATAAAGTAACTTAATTTGTATGTGCTACCTATTCATAGGTTTGAAGTCAGTGCCAAGCCAAATGTAATAGTAGGTACCAGACTCGCTATATTTCGAGACGAACGTCAACGACGCTTCGGTTATTTTGTTCAACGCGAAGATCAGCTATCCCGCTCAAGGTCACGCGCGGTGAGTGCGGTACCTACTATTACATTTTGGTTTGGCACCGACTTCAAACCTATGAATAGGTAGCACATACAAATTAAGTTATTTTATACTTTTTAGTTTTTGAAGTCGGTTTTTTTAAACGAAGTTTTATTTTTATTTTTCGCTTTTTAGTCTTTCTCAAGTCTCTCATCATCATTTCATTTAAAATTAAATAATGTCTACAGAATATGAAGGCATGCAGACAATTGCTCTTAACTTCATTGCAGGCGCTCAAGTAAATTTGAGGGTTTCTTCAAATTTCCTTGGGATCCCATCATCAGATCCTGATATGGTGGCCATGGAACCACATGGGGAGCATACCCTTTCGAATACAAAAAGAATTTTCAAAATCGGTCCACAATTGACATACATACATAAAAAAAAAACATACCGATGAAATTGAGAACCTCCTCCTTTTGAAAGTCGGTTAAAAATACATTCGTGTTTTCGTATTTCGTTGGTGATATATATTTGCAGGATCGGAGGCTCAATGATGCAGAAGCATCTCAAAAGTCCATGGCATTGTTGAGTTGTATGGTGAACACTATTCTTAGATTCTGCGCATGCTTTCCATCAGGCAGAGTAGAGCCGCTTTAGCATGCTCATATATAAAAAAAAAAGCTAGAATGAATTGTTTGTGTAAATATTAAACTACATTATAAGAAAATAGTTAACGTAATCTGTTACGTAACGTAAACTATGTTAATATTACGTTGCACAGTTCGCCTGGAATATAAATCAACACTTAATATCAATTAAAAAAAAACCGACTTCCAAAAAACATCCAACGAAAACTCTCTGCCAAAAAAACACTTGAAAGCGTAAAATAAACTGGTTCTTCATAAATTGCCTATACCTAATTCTTTATTCATTTAAATAGTAGTATTATCCTAGTAGTAGTATTACCTGTGCTAGGTACCTAGAATCTGTTTGAATACAGTCGAATTGAGAACCTCCTCCTTTTTAGGGTTCCGTGCCAAAGGCAAAAAACGGAACCCTTATAGATTCGTCATGTCTGTCTGTCTGTCCGTCCGTCTGTCCGTCCGTATGTCACATACACTTTTTTCCGAAACTATAAGAACTATAATGTTGAAACTTGGTAAGTAGATGTATTCTGTGAACCGCATTAAAATTTTCATACAAATAAAAAAACACAATAAATTTTGGGGGTAAAAAGAAACATAGCACTGAAACTCAAAAATGTTTTTTTCATCAAACCCGTACGTGTGGTGTATCTATGGATAGGTCTTCAAAATTGATATTGAGGTTTCTAATATCATTTTTTTTAACTGAATAGTTTGCGCGAGAGACACTTCCAAAGTGGTAAAATGTGCCCCCCCCCCCTGTAACTTCTAAAATAAGAAAATGATAAAACTAAAAAAAAAATACGATGTACATTACCAAGTAAACTTCCACCGAAAATTGGTTTGAACGAAATCTAGTAGGTAGTTTTTTTTAATATGTCATAAGTCGTAAACTGCAATTTACCTTTCATTCAATCAACACAAATATGAAAAATATAAAATATGAATTATATTATGTTACTTGCTGCTGCGGAATATTTTTAAGTCGGTTAAAAACTGGCTCTAAAGTCTCTAAGTCTGTTAATTGGAGGACTTACCTTAAACTACAATCCTTTTATATTACAGGAGTTAGTTGCTTTGAAAGAGTTTTTAATTGACGGTCTTATTTTAATCTACAACTCTGCGTTATCCTTAAGAATACAGTTTTACTTAGAAAATCTAACTATTCCCAGTGTACATTAAAAAACTGCTAGCTTTTGGTCGTGGTTTAGCTTACATAAAAGTTAATTGAATATGTCCTTGGTTTGTATGTTTCTCCACAAATCACAACCACAGTTTAGCTTGTACTTCGATTAAATAAACGTTAATAAACTGCATTATAACAGCTTATTCATTTGGTCACCCTACCATTGATCTGAGTGCACGGCTAGCCCAGTGGTTTAGGCGGTCGCCACGCCGCTTGCCAATTCGTCAAGTGTTGTGGGTTCAAATCCTATACGGGACAACACTTTGTGTGATCCACAAATTGTTGTTCTGAGTTTGGGTGTTAATTGTGTACGATTCATGTATGTCTGTAAAGTCCCCCGCGACAAAGGATGTTTATTCCTAATGCGGGAGTTGTCTTTTAAAAAAAACTCCATGTCTATCTGGACTAATCGCGTATCACAAATGATATAACTACTGGTAATATATATATTTATAACTTAAATCTATACTAATATTATAAAGCTGCAGAGTTTGTTTGTTTGTTTGTTTGTTTGTTTGAACGCGCTAATCTCAGGAACTACTGGTCCGATTTGAAAAATTCTTTCAGTGTTGGATAGTCCATTTATCGAGGAAGGCTATAGGCTATATTTTATTTTCAAAAAAATTAGGGATCCGTAAGAAAATTGCTATTTTCTAACCCAAGGTGTGAAATCGAAAACCTATTTTTGCGTGCGCTGCAAAGACTATTGACAATAGAACAAAATAATGTATTACGGGTTTGTAGGGCCCATTAAGATCTACAAAAAAGTCCGCGAGAGCATATATCTAACTATCATGGTTTAGTCACAATAACCGCTTTTGTGTTCGAAAAAATTATTAAATCGTCTGTAGAAAGAAACTACGTTAAATGTGTATCGTAATATTAATCCTTATCCAAATTAAGCATTATGTTATCAAGGGTATTTATGTAGAAGTAAAATACTTTTTGTTTCATCCCAATCCGACATTTCGTTTAGAAGTTATCACGAGTATAAGACGCTAAGAGTTGGTACCTAATAATGAGTTATTTGGTTTTTATCAACATAATGCCTAATATTAATCTTTATCTAAATAATTGTGTTGTTAATTATGAGTATTAGATCTTAGAAGAGTATAATAAATACATCTATACTAATATATAAAGCTGAAGAGTTTGTTTATTTGTTTGAACACGCTATTCTCAGGAACTACTGGTACAATTTGAAAACTTATTTCAGTGTTAGATAGCCCATTTATCGAGGAAGGCTATCCATACTTCCATACTTTATATTATAAATGCGAAAGTAACTGTCTGTCTGTCTTGCTTTCACGGCCAAACCGCTGCACCGATTACAATGAAATTTGGTACACAGATAGTCTAGAGCCTGAGAAAGGACATAGGCTACTTTTTATTGCGAAAAAAAGGCAATAAGGGGTTGAAAGGGGGGATGAAAGATTGTATATAAGAGTGGTGGTTCAATCGCCACACGCCTGCGCGTTACCTTGGTGACACCGGACGTCTTGGCAACGAGTAAATAAGGATGTCAAATTCATTAAAAATATTTCTCCTTTTCAACGAAGACTTAAATTAATATAATAATATAATAAATAACATACATTCATAAATATGATTTGTATATTCATTATATTAATAGAAATAAATAAGACAAATTACAAAACAGTGAATACAGTGTCGTCATTTTAAGCTAAAATCTTAAACTTTATATTTTAGGCTGTTGATTACATATAAATAAAAATGTCATTTAAATTTTGTAAAAAATTTAAGATCAAGGGGGTAAAATAGCAATAGGGGATGAAAGTTTGTATGGAAATATGCAAGGTTTGTGAAGGCAAGGCAAGGCCTATGTCCAGCAGTGGATTGCGATAGGCTGATGATGATGATGCAAGGTTTGCGAAAATGTTTCACGAGTTTGGGACAGGAGACAAAATATTAGAGCTATTCAGATGTAACATTTACTGAGTTATCACAATATGCCTAAGTGTGCTTACCCGAACGGGCAGACATGTGAGGGCAGACGACTGTGCCGCATGAGGATGTTCAATTTTGCTACTACAAATTCGTTATTATTCACTAGGATTCGATTTGTTTACATGATTTTTTGTTTATTCAAATAATTTTCTTCGTAAAAAAATCCGAAGGAAAAGTATCCAGCGGGATTTAAACACAAAAAAAAACAAGAGGGGTACGCCGCAAGATGAAATAAATGCCTGTATGAAACATATGTATATTGGGTACATGTTAAAAAGTTTGGTCTTACTACAATTATGCGAGTACAACTTCACAATGATTTATGAGCAGTGTCAATATGCAAATGCTCTTCTAAACATAAGAGATGATTGTATGCCAAATGACAGTAACGACATGATTACACTGAGACGTGAGTTCTGGTATACTACTACTACTGGCACACATGATCTAAAAATAATATCTTTTCTGATCCGCCGACTAATGAGACAGTTATCAAATAAACGAACGGATCATGTCAGACGTGGAGGAAGATGTTAACGAATACCTCTCAGGAAACAATGCAAGGGAAACTGAACCAGTCATATCATAGCTTATGCATAAAGTTTTTTAAATCTTTAGAATTATCAGGAGCGCCTTCCCATAAGTTAAGAATGAAAGTTAATGTTCCAGTCCTATTAATAAGAAATCTTGAGCGACAAAGATATGTAATGGTACACGGCTACAAAATACACATCTGGGGTACAACATTGTAAAAGAAAATGTTTCAATTCCCCGTATTCCAATAATTCAAACTTATTTGCAATTTCAATTTAAAAGAATGCAGTTTCCGCTGAAAACAACATTTGCACTACCAATTATCAAAGCCCAAAGACAGACGGTTAAAGTTGCAGTTCATTTAAAAAAAAAACATGTTTTTCAAATGGGCAGCACAATCGCGTGTATCAAATCAGCTAAATCACTATATTTTGACAAAGGATGGCAAATCAAAAACGTAGTATTTTAAAATTTTAAAAATTGAGAATTTGCTCAGACAGAGAAAACTCAAGCAGAATCCAACAGTGGAGGCAACCATACTCGCTGTGAAAGCAGACAATGCGGTACCAAACCGTTTGGTTCGAGAGCGTATTTCTAAGACTGAGGCGGTGACTTCCAAGACCAGCACGTGTTGTTCTGTAGAGGAAGGGAGAAGGTGGGATCAGTTTGAAGAACGCTTCAGAACACTCTCCATGGTAAAGCGGTAGAGGACTGCCATAGAGGCGATATCTCTTCGCAACTGCAGAGGCTCAAAGGAATCGGTAGTATTGGGACTGTTGATAATGCGGACTGATTGCCGCTGCAAAAGATCGAGAAAATCAATGCCTAGATCCATCACAAAGATGAGAACAGTACGGACGAGCGTACCTGGGTCTTATAAAGGAGTCACAAATGCTCAGGCGCGAAAACCCGTCTCACCCTGTTCAGGCTGTCATAGTGGTGCCCTCGATATACTCCCGTGGGTTGAGGTCTCGGCAAATATCCATGCCCAGGACACCGAGCTTATCCCGTAGTGGCCGTTGAGTGCTCTGAAAAGTGGGGAGGGGAAGAAACGGAGACTTTTTGGTAGAGAACGGGCACACCTGTGTTTTCTTAACGTTGAACTCGACCAGATTCTCATCACCCCATTGTTAAATGCGTTTCAAAACCCGGTCAAGCTCAGCGACAAGCTCCTATCCATTTTCCTCAACGTCCACTATCTTGGCTGCAGGGTATCCATAATATCGCCCATGCACTGTGCTATCGTCTGCATAGCAATGTATATTGCCAAGGGCTAATATGTCATTGACATGCAGAAGAAACATCTTGGGCGACAGGACCGAATTCTGAGGTACGCTAGCGTTTACCTCCAGAAAAACAGAGGCCGCGCCGTCCGTCGCAAAGAACCCGAATGCGAAGGCGCTGATGAAGAAAAGAGTCAATCTAGAGACGACTCTAGGAGGCAGACCGAATGCTTAGAGCCCGGAGATAAGCGAACGGTGCAAGAACAGGTTGAAAGCCTTGGCCATGTCGAATGTCGAAATAAGCTCATACAAAATACTTTTTATTTTATGTACTTATATAAATACTTAAATATGTTTTTAACAGTGAAAAGTGTGTCTTATTTTTAAAATAATATTAGCCTTAATAATTAAATCTGCTACCCAAAGTCACTGTTCCACGCGGACGAAGTCGCGGGCTCAGCTAGTGATCTAATACGATTCTTGTTTTTCAAAACATGAACCCTTTTTGACGGGACTGCAGCTATGTAAAATTTCATAAATATTATATTAGCTGACCCACGCAACCTCGTTTGCGTCTCCTATTGTCCGTAGTGTAATATTTTTCCCCGTTTTTGAAACATTTTTCGTTGGTGCTCCGCTCCTATTGGTCGTAGCGTGATGATATATAGCCTTCCTCGATAAATGTACTATCCAACACTGAAATAATTTTTCAAATTGTACCAGCGGTTCCTGAGATTAGCGTCTTCAAACAATCAAAAAAATTCAGCCGCATAATATTAGTATAGACTATGAAAATTAGGACGGTGCATAAAATCAGAAATTGTTGGTGAATCTAATAATTAGTTGACTAGTTAAGACTTATGGAAATACTCCTTTCTACTTTCTAAGAAGAGATCTATGTCCAGCAGTGGACTTATAAAGGTGGTAGATGAGGACGATGATGGAACAAACCATCTCAATGTGTTTTTTTTTAAGACAACTCCCGCACTAGGAATAAATCCTGTGTCGCGGGGGACTTTATAAACATACATGAAACGGACACAAAGAACACCCAGACTCAGAACAACAATTTGTGGATCACACAAAGTGTTGTCCTATGTGGGATTTGAACCCACGACACTTGGCGAAGTAGGAAACGGCGTGGTGACCGTTAAACCACTAGGCCAAACGTGCAGTCAAATAGTTACAATGTGACAAATACATGTATCATAATATTTTTTTTATATCAAATGTTTGTTTTATTTCAGATCTCAATCGTAAATGAGTGGTAAGCGCGAGATGAGTGTGGACGCTGCGCTCGCGCAGCCTCGGGATGCGCGGTGAATAATGCCACGACGCAAGCGCAGGCTCGCGTCCCGCATTCGCGACTACGTGCGAGGCCTGCTCGCCTTCCTCTTCAGTAATGTCGGCGTCATCGTGCTTGTACTTGCTTATACCATTGCTGGTAAGTTATCACTATTTGCAAATATAATTGGCTCGTAAATTCTCAAGTAGTCTTGCAATAAAGTGATTCCAAGTTAGAACTTTAGCACGACCATATCTGAAATGAACAGATTTGCATATCATCAACTGGATAAAGAAAAAGAAGTGTAGATTAATAATAAAAATATGTTACCCTCTCTCTTCACATAATCTAGTGCTGTGTCCGAAAGGGTCCACGATGAAATACTTTTTAGTGTTCTTGAAATTGTACAACCAATTCATAATCACATTGAAATATTTATATAGGCTAAAGTAACACTGCATAATGCAAACAGTACATTTTTAATAATATTTATATTTTATTTTGCTCTTTATTAAACGGAGACAAGTTGTAAAAATTAATTTACAATTAAAATAATATTATAAACGCCAAAGTTTGTAAGTATGGATGGATGGATGTTTGCGACTCTTTACGCAAAACTACAGAACGGATTTGGATGAAACTTTACAGTAATATAGTTTAAACATCAGAATAACACATATGCTACTATTTGCCGCGATAACCGACATACACGCGGGCGGAGCCGCGAGCAAAAACTAGTTTAAAATAAAACTCCCTTCAGTGCTTTTGAGGATGTTTAAAAATCAAACAATTGGTCTCCAACCAACATCAAAATGGAGTGATCGAAGTCAGAAATTTAAATATTAGTTTCCTTTTCGTTCCCTAGATGGAGCTATTACAAAACTTAGATCGCGCTATCGTTATGTTACACGTGTAAAATTTTGTATGAGAGAACAAGACTGGTGTTTAGTTCAAGGCGACTGTCAATTAAACCATCTTACGAACCCACAGAACAGTACACAGTGGTTTTATTTAAATCCCTAGAAGTGTCACACACCCAGTCCAATGATACCATGCTTGGTATCAAGCAGATAGAGAGACATAAAAAAAAATACTGATCCAGGTTTCAATTTTCTTAATTGAGACTCCATTCCTTTTTTGTTACATAGTTACATATCTACCATGGTTCGTTTATTTTAACAAATGGATGTACATTAGTGACCATTCATCTAACACAATTTTCCAGTAAATAATCCAGCATCTTAATTTGCAAACAAGTGTTTGCTATTGTAGGCGTTCGGCCTCCTTTGCAATTGTTTCGAACGAGCGACGAGTTCCAATTTAGATCCCAGCTTGTTGGCTTTTACGGTGTGATTAAACTGCAGTTACAAGAAACCAATTATACGGGCCAAGTATTCATAAAATAAATGAATCACTTCTTGTTATATATTTATTGTTATGCTATTTACGGCTAAATAGTTTTAAATTGATATTGAATGTATGTAGCTCTGTGATAAAAGTTACGCTGATATTACAGACCAGGATGGACATACGGTAGTTAGAGAGCTCCGACTTTTCACCGACAGTCTCTTTGATCATGATAATTTGCGAGAATTTCTGCCTACACTAATTCATCCGAGTAAGGGATCTCCCTTTCTTTTCTTTCTATTTTTCTCAACTTGCTCCGAAAGTATCCGACTTATGGCAAAAAGTTACAAACTATTATATAAATGAGAGTATAATTATACGGATATCAACTGAAGATATTGATGAAGTTAAGACCAGTTAAGGACCGTGGGAGAGCCACGCTTCGGCATGAATGGGCCGGCTCGACCGGAGTGATAACACGGCCTCACAGAAAACCGGTGTGAAATAGTGCTTGCGCTGTGTTTCACCGAGTGAGTGAGGATACCGGAGGCCCATACCCCAACCCCTCCCCCTATCTCCCCCCCCCCCCATCCCCCAAAGGCCGGTAACGCACTTGTGACGCCTCTGGTGTTGCGGGTGTCCATGGGCGGCGGTAATCGCTTACCATCAGGCGATACGTCTGCTCGTTTGCCGGTCTATTCCATAAAAAAAAAAAAAGAAAAAGTTGATGTTTGATGGCTGAATACTTCTTGACCGTAATTGTCTTCTACATTAAGTTTAACAATTAAAGAATAGCTCAATTTAAAATTAGTGAGCAAAATATTGCTAGATACACGCTTTTTACCGTTTCATGATACAACAATTAATATAAAGTCATTATAATTTTGCTTACTAAATTAAGTAAACATCTATGTGACCTAAATACATTGAATAATACCAATAATAACATCAATATAAAACAAAAGGCTTCCTTCATAAATTCGAACAAATTTTGCCTACACAAACAATTTTTTAGTGTTCCCAAAGGAAAAGTAAAATATTATGAGCTCTGAACAAATTTTATTGGGCACGAAATTTGTTCAGCACAAACATTGGTCTAGAAGTTAGTCGTGCAAATCGAATTTGAAAACTAATTATGGTGTATCTGTATGTAACAATAAATGCATAATTTGGTAATGTTATTTCAGGAGTATAATTGATTTAGGAATATTAGGTAGGCAAATCTGTAAAATGATTATAGTTATCCTAACAATTGTAGGGATGATTTATTCGATCCTTTTTTTTATTTTTGTATTATTAAGCACCTGTCTACTCATACACCTCATAACATTAAAAATATTTGCCATTATGTTACAGACTTGATATGTAAAATAAATATAAAATATGTTTTTCATTTTTGCAAGCGAATAGATATATCTATACTTATAATAAAAATGTAACAGGTCCAATTCTTTACATTAAATATATATTGAAATTGTTTTTTGGAGGGGTCTTTATAATCGATACTAAAGCGAAAACTGTATTTTTTTTCATTTTTGTCTGTCTGTCTGTCCGTCTGTCTGTCTGTATCTTGGCCACGCATGACGCCGAAACCACTGAATGGATTCAAATGAAACTTGGCATGATTTGAGTTCATACTACGAGATAGGACATGGGATACTTTTTATCCCGAAATTCAGCACGGTTTTTTTTTTTTTATGGAATTGGGCCGCAAACGAGCAGACGTATCGCCTGATGGTAAGCGATTACCGCCGCCCATGGACACCCGCAACACTGAGGCGTCACAAGTGCGTTACCGGCCTTTGGGGGATGGGGGGGGGGAGATAGGGGCAGGGGGGTTGGGCCTCCGGTATCCTCACTCACTCGGTGAAACACAGCGCAAGCACTATTTCACACCGGTTTTCTGTGAGGCCGTGGTATCACTCCGGTCGAGCCGGCCCATTCATGCCGAAGCGTGGCTCTCCCACGCTCTCGTTTCCTGGAGAGATAGGATGAAAGTCAAAATATGTACTTAGTTGTAATTCAATAACACTTATTTCATTATTTTTTTGCTAGAAAGAAAAAGATAACGGGAAAAGTCTTTTTTTTTATCCGCGACTGTACACTACCTGTGGGAAGCTGAGACAGATATGTAAATATGGCGGTACGAAGTTCGCCGGGTCAGCTAGTATAATATAATAATAGTTTAAAAACACGCTTACAAAAGTAAGTCACAAACTAACTTACAGACGAAACTAATGAAAGCGTATTAAAAACGAAGTGTTGACAAGAACATTCAATTGAAATACGCAACTTTTGAGTAACAAAATTAGGGATGATTTAATAATGGGCTTAGGCTAATATGAATGAGAAGACGTTTATAAACTTTAGTGGAAAAGCTATCAAGTTAAGCCTTAGACACTGTCAATGAATATTATATGTGGAGACCGCGTCTTGGTAAACGTGGTGTGGGGCGCACTCTGGCCAAATAGCGGGACCTATTGTGTCAGAGGTCCGGCGGCAGTGACTGAATGCAACAGACTGGGCTCTTTCGTGCCTTGGGAGAATACAGCAGTGGATTGCAACGGGCTCACAAAGATGATGATGAATTATATGCTTATCATCAGGCAGAGTAGTTTGGTTGGCAGGCCCATACATTAAAAAAAAAACATAGAACTTTTAGTTTCATTTTAAACATGTAACTTGAATTTAAACATCAAAAACGATGTTTATAGATGATTTGTAAATAAGTCTATAGACCATATAGTTGAAGACAAGTTCAGGTAAATTTATTTTAGTAATAAATTTGTAAGAAGCTTGTCGTGTTCGAAAAGGGACTTACAAACTTCCTATATCGATATCCCTTAATGGCATCAGTAAGTAGATTAATGTATTTGATGGCATTGCTCTGTTTATTATATTCCTCGTACAAATTTGTGCGAGAAATATCGTACATAGTTATTTCGTTTTATTTCGGTTATGTGGTACGCAGTATTAACTATTGTGGTTCCACACGCAATTTTACTTCATACTAATCTAATTTAATCTAATAAATAACAAACTAATCAAATAATAATTTGCGTCTATTTATTTAAATTTCTACTTCAATTTTTTTTTCAATTATTATACAAATAAAGTATGTAGATAGTTTCCCTTGTCTTTTTTGCGTGGAACATTTTTTCTCTTTTTGCTGAATCAAAAAGGAGAAAGTTCTCAATTTGACTGTTTTTTTTTTGTACTATGGGTTATCTTCAGTATCATTGTCCTTCTATCACTGTCCAAGGCCCTAGATCACGCGGCAGGCCCAAAAAACGCTGGCTGGACGTCGTCAAAGCGGACATGGAAGAGAACGATCTCACACCTGAGGATGCCGAAGATCGGGCAAAGTGGAGAAGCTTATGTAGGAAAGCGGACCCCAGCACTAAGCAGGGAAAACGCTAGGCTGAAGAAGAAGACTGTGGGTTATCTTGCCAATTGATTGATTGTACTTAAAGTTCAGAAAGGTACAATATCAATTTAAATATGATCGTCAATCAGTCAAAACTTTAGGTATAAAGAAACAACTGCTAAAGACAGTGGGGAAGAGTGCAGCAACTAATTGTTGATTTTTGATTGTTGATATGAATTAGACTGATTCGGTAGCCTGTTTTTCTACCTACTAGATGTAACTAATATCGCAATTAAACTCTATGTATAGGGAATTATTAAGTGTCGGTCTTTATAGGCGCACTGGTCCACAATATTGAACCACAAAACGATTATTGCGGAGCGGTAAAATATAACCTATAAATCCGATTTTATTTCATAAAATACCGTTATATTTTTATCTGTTACAATAGATTTTTATGTGTGTCATATTCATATAATATATTTGAATATTATAATGTTTTATTAGGGTTTTATAGATAAATGGTATCATTAGTTATGTATGTAGCTTGAAAGCATTTGACACAAAAAGAGTTAATACGGATTAAATTGTCATTGTTCAGATGAAGAAAAATATGTGGGTAGTATGGAGTACAAAATAGGCTTTGATAATTCTCAAAACAAATGTTTTAAAAATGTACCTGAAAGTTATATTTGAAAAGCTGTCCGCTTCTATGCTCCTCTAAGCTTCAAATGTATTTTGTCAGGACATCTACAGATTTACGTTTACTAAAACTATTTTTATGATCTTTTTATAGGTGAATTTTGTACAAGTTCAAAACGGTCCTCATAATGGTCTTTTTATTCCCAAAAGCTGAAAGCCTCAATAATCTTAGATATTTAATCATAATTTCTATTTACTTCGGCAAGTCTTCTATTCATAGCCGTGAATGGCTAGCGTGAAATGGTGGCTGTTCATGAATAGGTGTTTAATGGGGCCGGATGCCGAGACAAAAGGTTGCGAACGCTCCCACCGAAATTAGTAGCCATTAAAGGTAGAAGCGATGAATTTTAAATTATAATTGTTAAAGCAAAATTATATCGACGGCAGCTAAATGTGTTATATGATAAAGTGTAATTATATACGATAAATTATATTAATTAAAGGTCTAATTTTCAATGATTCAGAAAAGAAATGTTTTAGCGCTGGCGGGCAAAAAAAATATCACAAATATTCCATAATGTAATAAAAACTTTTAGAAGATCTCCCATGGTTTTGGTTTGGCACATGGACAGGCTTTTTATTAAAAAAGGCATATTGACAAGCGTTCGTTCAATTAACTGGCTTCATTCGTATCTCATAAAATCCCAATTTTTTGAAGTCTATCAGCTGTCATCGTATAATTTGCAACTAGACAATATTAACAGAATTTCAGTGCTGTCAAATGCTACTGCAGACCTCTATCCCACTTGTTCCTTGCAGTCAGTCACGCTTCTGTGAATTATATCTTTAGTACCATTTAATATACTGTAACAAACTCATATTATTAAAAAAAATACTTGCAAAGACAATGTATGATTTAGTTTTATCAACTCTATGCAATTTATCTTTACATCAAAGTTAAAAAAGACACTTTTTCAACGACATTAGAATCGACAAAATTTGTAGCCGATTGTAAATTAAGAACGTCTTGCTAGACATTTTTGTGATGGATCGTTTGTTAGTCACCGTTTGGAAGTAGATGAAAGACAGTTCACTGGAATATGCGATATAGAAACATTATGAAGAAATCTCTCTTAAGTGAGCCGTAACAGTTTGTGGTATATTTTATGGGTTCAGTATTGGCACATGAAGAGTTTGTTGTGACGTGTAGTGGGTAAATGCTTATATGTTTTGATGATCAAAGTCTTAGGACGAGAATATCATTATGGGGATTAGTATTAGTCTCCTTTGTCAGTAGATTTATAGGCATGGAGGATATTCAGAAGATTGAATACAAAGTAAAAAATATAAAATAAATATTTTACTAAACAAATATTTTAATTTACTTCTGCCACGAACCTACGAAGCTTTGATGTGATAAAGGGATCTATGAATTGATCTATTCATCTTTTTTAGATTCTATGAAGTAAATAAGCCATTGAAGGAAAATCTTGAAATCTCGATCTTTTTTTTTATCATGCTCTTATCAGTTTGTAATGTTGGATATCAATTTTATCCTACTTCTAATGATCGCGTCTTAGTGGAACTTTCTATGTTTATTTATGTTGTGTAACGCTATATCAATAAGAAAATATATATCCGAAAATTCTAAAATACAACTTGATAGATTCAATTATTATTTAATTTGTAGATCGTGTCAATATTTCAGTCATTCACTCTTTTGATAAACGAAATAACTCTTCCGTCGCAGAACGCAAAAGTTATAATATTTTCTTAAAAAGTTTCTAAATTCTCTTGACCTTCGTTTACATTGCAATACATTTGCAAAATAACTACAAAAAATATTCCAAAATAACAGTGTACAAAACCAGTATTAGATAGTTAACAATAGAACACCGCTCTTACAAACAGCACTAAGTCGGTTCTTGAGGCGGGTATAAAGAATATTTAGTGGTGTTAGCCTCAATTGTGTTCTAAGGCTTTATGAGAGCTTCCCTTTGACCACATTTGCTTATAAGTGAGAACGTAAATAATAAAAGATTAACTATAAAGCTTTTGTTGTCGCCTGAACAATCCGGGCTGTGATAAACTACGGTCCTTTACATCGTTTTAATCCTGAATAAATCAAAGAAATCACACTCTCAAAGATGATGTTCTAATTGGAGTTTTGAAAATAATGGTTTTATTATTAATTACACCTTTTATATTACTAAAACGTCTATTTCACTTTCAACGAAATATAAATTCGGTCATGAGATTTTTTTTGGTTTTGGTCTCATAAAAAAAATCTAATAGCATATAGAGAAATAACGAGACAATATTTTTATATATTACCGTGGGAGAGCCACGCTTTGCCATGAATGGGCCGGCTCGACCGGAGTGATACCACGGCCTCACAGAATATCGATGTAAAATAGTGCTTGCGCTGTGTTTCACCGAGTGAGTCAGGATACCGGAGGCCTATACCCCAATCCCCTACCTCCCCCCATTCCCAAAAGCCCGGCAACGCACTTGTGACGCTTCTGGTGTTGCAGGTGTCCATGGGCGGCGGTAATCGCTTACCATCAGGCGATACGTCAGCTCGCATACGCGCCTATTCCATAAAAAGAAAACAAGATTTATGTTATCATTATAAAATAATGTATCTTACCGCCGTGGTTGTCTTGCTGTCTACTACGATATTCTAAATACGTATGTACATGTTAAACACAAATTTCCCCAAAATGAGAACAAATGCACAGTATTTGCCCTGTTTTTCTTATAGAATTTTTGAATGAAAAACATCTAAAACGACTTATCTTTTAATTAAGTTTTGTTCTGGCAGGTGCTTTCATGTTCCAAGCTATAGAAGGTGGGGGCGAGATGGAGCGAGCTCAGAACATGACGAGGGCAAGAGACAACACTGCCCAGCACCTCTGGGAGAATGTCACGCTAGCGCTCAATTTGTTCAACGAGACTGAGTTGAGGGAAAGGTAAAGAAGATTTTAGCATTATCTTCTGTATTCTTCTTTATATTAATAAGTACGATTGTTGCCATAGTGAGTTTACTAATCCGTTGGTCCAATTTAAAGTTCGTTTCCTTCTAGATGAAAGGTATTATTTGTATTTCTTAGTAGCCCTGACAAGATTAATATGTAAGTAAATTTACATGATGTCCGATTAGTGTGTAGACCATAGACAGATAGACAAACAAACATTATGGATTAAAAATAAACTAAAAAAACTTAATAATACTCTCCCGAACTTGTCACGGTTGTAAAATAAGCATGTATGTACACAAAATATCTAGTGACCTTGATGGTAGTAATACCAGTACTCTGGAAGATTCTGGAAATTCTTTTAAAGTTAAATTATTATAAATTTAGCCGATTTCTATTTTGATGGAGTCATATGTTATAGTTGTTGTTTTTTTTAATATAATATACAGATATCAAGCAAGAAAGGCTGTGCTTTTTCGGTTGGTTCTGGCTTGTACGTACAAATTAAATCTATATATACAAAAATAAATCGCCGAAATGTATGTACGCGCATAACTTCCGATCGCCTACACCAAATTGGATAATTCTTTTTTCTGTAAGTTCGTTATTGTTAGGGCAAGGTTTGTATAGAAGAAATTTCTTCGACTGCTCCAGGGGAAATTGAGGCGGGCATAACTACTTAAAACAATTTTTTCAGAAATTTGAAAATATTTACGAAAAAAAAAATGGCGATACGAAGTTCGTCGGGTCCGCTAGTATTTTTATGTCTTCACTTTTTATAGATGGTGTATTAAATATGATAACATTTAAAATTAGAGTGAATTTCATATCTGTTGTCAGGATAGGTATGGAAATAAAGAAATATCAGAAGATTGTTGTGACTGCGGTTCATGCGGGGTGGGATGGGACCAGGTCATCACGACAGTGGAGCTTCTCATCATCATTTTTATACTCGCTTACGGTCATCACTACTATAGGTAAGATTGCATCTCTTCTATATATCTTTGTTTACGATTACGATACGATTATGTTGGAGTCTGTACGCTAGGAAACTTTGAAAAATTGGCTCCTATTGAATTGAAATTTTGACATGATATTACAACACTTTTCGAATATGGGTTCTATCTAGTTTTTTTACGAGGACAATTCGCTACAGTGAAGCATAGTTAAGTAAAGCATTAGCTTTACTTATTAACTTACTTACTATTATTAAATACATAATCTATTTAATAACTTCATACGAGTAATTCTTGTGTCTTTGAGGAAACAGCTCGAACGATTTTCATGGATTTTAGTATGCAGGGGGTTTCGGGGGCGATATATCGATCTAGCTAGGATTCATTTTTAGAAAATATACCAGAAGAAAAAATACCGAGCAAAGCTGGCATCCAAGTACTTGTATTTATACACTTACTCATATTTCAGGGCAAAAAACACTAAGTTTAGTGATGTGTTTATTGCAGAATTTCACTTTATTGTTAGGACTTGGTTAGTCCTAACAATAAATTTCTTGTTCTGTGAATGTGTGAGTACTGAGTACGTAATTGTATTTCTTGCAGTATGCAAGATCATTACAATTTTACTTCAACTTGGGAATAGTTTTACAGATAAATAATCTTATAAACTGCATCCCACAGTTTAATAATGATTTAAGAAAAAAGAAAACTTGCATAAAAATTAAATGAATGATATTAAAAAAGTTATATTAGAAATATTTTTCGGTAGCTTATTTGTATTCTTAGATATGCAAATCCTTCTTTTTTGGCTCAACTCTGATGTAATATATAATCGTCTTTCTAATCTTAATCAGTTTTGAATCTTAATCTTCTTTTGTCTCTCTCTCTCTCTACATCAGGTTATGGTCATCTGATTCCTCGCACAAACTGGGGGAAGGTGATCACGATTTTCTACGCTCTGCTCGGCATGCCGCTCTTTCTTCTGTACCTCACAAATGTTGGTAAGAGTTTCACATCATTTAGAGTATACCCCGTGTAGTTTTCATTTTATTTAAAGACTAGTAATAGAGCTCTTTTACGTTTCAGTTACGTTACCACATTTATAAGCAATAATTCTTAAGATTTCCTTAGCATAGTAGGTATCTACTATTATTGCGAGAATTAATGCTTTCACCTTTACGGTATTAGGCATGCTTTTGAAGTATTAGGCGTTTTGTTTTCCTAAGATCCAGTTCATCGATCAAAAACCTATTTACTAAATTAAAGTTACTCCAAATAAATACTGGTACATCCAGAACAGTTCCAATGTCTACGGACTGCCTTCGATGATTCGTTTTTACAAGCTTTTTATTAACTTGCAATGTATGTATGTATGCTTGTATGTTCGGGTGGAATCTTGCAACTCAATTTTGAAGCAGATATCTTCAACCGATTATGCTGAAATTTTGCAAGCATATGTATACAGCGTGACAATACATTATTATAATGACATGGAGCTGATCTGATGCTGGAGCTGGAAGGTGGCCATAGGAACTCTGTATAAGAAACGTCGTAACATCATCGAGTTTGGACTCGTTTGATTCGTCTCGAGGCATTCCAGTAAAAGCTTGTTTTTAAAAAGCTTTTTAATTTAATTTATTAATAACATAGATATGCTTAAGACAGTTGCCTACAGGTCGAAATAATTTCACTATTAATTATATTGTTAATGAATTTTGATGTTAAAAAGATACTTTCCAAATTTCGAAAGTCCGCTCCGTCTAAACCGTTTCAAATACCTCATTTGCAGTTTGGCAAACTTGTTTCGAATTGTCCAAACTTTACAATTACCGAGGCACGTTGTATAATTAAAGATCAACATTTTAACTCAGACGATTACTTGAAAATCTTAGTTTAATTAAGTTTATACAAAACAGTTCATTTGTTATTTTTGTCTAAACCGCTTAATTAACTCGTCGCTCGCTTGTTTTGAACAAACATTTGAAATAAATTGGATAAAATCCATTGATTCGAGTAAGTTTATTTAATTGGAGCTAAAGTTTTGTGAAATCTAACAAACTTGTTCCATTTTGATTTCATAGCAAAACACAACTAATGCTCGATGAAAGATTCAGTTCGTAATATAGTATTTCAGAAACTGCATATGCATTCAAACGAAACTACTAAAATGATGTTCAATTGCAGACTTACAATTTCTTTAGACCTCAAAATAAGCTTCGTAAAAATAAGTAAATCTTAAAAAAAATACGCTTCATACTTAAAGGTAGTTTGTTTTATTCTTTACGGATAACTTTTGGATAGCTTATCTGACAGATGTTTGAAACAAATTATATGGATGATACGTCAAATTATCTGTCAGATAAACTATCCGAAACTTATCTGTAATCGATAAAACAGGGCCTAATTGTAGTTAATTTTGCAGGTGAATTATGCATGTTAATCTAGTAGGCAATGGAATAGAATGTCTCTTTCTTCACGTGCGGTTTAGCATATTTAGCTAATGTAGTTATGTTGTAAATGAAAGGTTCTTTATGTAAACCGAATATATTTCGCGTTCCTTATATGGGCTGATACATTAATTACTTGAGCTGAGTGGATACATTAATTACTTGAGCTGAGTGACTGTGATTAACTGATACTAACGTGTGTTAGCTATCGGAGGTGCGGACTGACTAGTCCGACCAAACGTGTGTTACATATTGAAGGTGCGGACTGACTGAAGACTCATGACAGACAACGGAGCCATGTCAAGCCCGAGGTGCGATGTGCTACATTAGCTGATCATGCATTTTATTATTACAATGTATTGCATCATCGCGACCCCACAGTCATCCCTCTCTTACAAAAAAAAAAAATTCTATCAAATAGTTACAATATCATATATCATTACAAAAAATTTTAAACTTACTTAGTGCGCGCGAGGCACACAGGAAAGCGCTGACACTGATTAAGCCTTGGTCACAACAATATGATTCGTAGAATAAGCGCTTGCCCACGCGCGTAACCTGATGCTCTTATGCATGTCGCAGGTATAACAATGTTTATATAAAAATTACTCAATTAAATTATGATTTGAATACAAAGTTACATTATGGTTTCATTTACACTTTAACATTAATTACAGTTTTCATTTAAAATATTATACGCTGTTTCACAATAGTTTACATAACATAGAATAAGTTCAAAAAATACATATTCTGATAAAATACATGATAAAAATGTTTACATATTACACAACATAATAATAATCGATTACATTTTTCAATTTTACACTTGGCCTTGAGCTTGATTGACAAAATTAACCATTTCTTTCCTAAACCAGACTTTGATTTTAATCCGACATGTAGCAAAAATCCATTTAATAATAACGTTATCACAATTGTAAGTATTTCATGAATGCTATGACAAACTAATTCCCTGAATTGTCAGGTACATAGGGTCTAGCGTACTTAGTAGAAACTTCACAATGCATATACTATACTACTTTGTTACCGATGTCGATGTGCTTACAATTCATATTATGTTCCTTGTGTTAACTTAGAGTGATTGTGACCTTTCCTATTAGCGAGATAACACCTCAAACTGCCAATATACTTAATTCGCTAGTAAATTCGCTAAAATAAAGTAACTGACGAGTTCTTCGAATCTGCGCCCAATATTACCTTGACGTCACACGATTAATAGTACACTTAAATGACCTTGCTCAACCCTAAGTTAAATTCTAATGTCCTTAATCTGCACATTTTAATTTCTGTATTATTCACGGCACATAATTTATATTCACTCACTATACTTTCACATAATACACTCACCAGTAAGGCGTTTTCATATTTCTGCAGCCCTCTTTGTACTGATGACGTACTTGCCTTGTTCCAGTTGCACGGTTACTCACATGTTCTTGGCGTTCTTGCCACATTTTTATACACTCACCAGTAAGACGGAGACCTTTCTCCTGCCTTCTTAATGTACTGGTGACGTACCTGTAGTGATATCTCTCTGTTCTTGTTATACTAATCTGTCGGAAGTACTGGTGTCATTTTTTTTAAACGTGATATCCAAAAATACATATAAAATACCAATAACCCATTTCTAAACAATGGGGAGCAGTCCGCAATCTCTCTTGATTCCAATTACATATGATCCACGTCGGTGGCCGCCTCTATAAGTAGGTCTATACCCCCCGACGTGATCTGAAGGTTACATTTTTCTTAATTAGACGCCCATATCGTATCTGATGTACGTTACGTACCTTATCCACGATGCACTATGCAGACCGACTCGTATCGGTGCTGCGGACCGAGTGATTCCTTCTCCACTCCAAGGTTGCATATTCTTCTCGGGCGGGGTCACCAATTTAGCAGATGGTGACTGAGATTAACTGTTGCTAACGGACGGTGCGGACTGACTAGTCCGACCAAACGTGTGTTACATATTGAAGGTGCGGACTGACTGAAGACTCATGACAGACAACGGAGCCATGTCAAGCCCGAGGTGCGATGTGCTACATTAGCTGATCATGCATTTTATTATTACAATGTATTGCATCATCGCGACCCCACATGCGGTTTTTAATAGGAAAACATCTGAATGGGCGTGTCAATTAAATAATACTTATATGAATAATCTATAGGGACCTCTTTTAGAGGTCAGCGGTGTGTCTTTTTGTCCAGGCATGTGAAAGACATACAATATATTATTATATTTTCGTATCTAACTAGCCTAATTCTCTGTGATATGTTTTCTTACGTACTTTTTTGACTGCCTCGTCGTATTAGTCGTTTTGACTACTTCTGTGGCGTAGTGGTAGCGTACGCGACTACTATGCATGAGGTTTTGGGTTCGATTCCCGGGCTGGATCAAATGTTTTTATGAACTGCAAATACTTGTTTCGGAGTTCGGGTGATTTCTATATGAAACATGTATTTCCAAAAAACAAGGAGATTTGTATTAATATCAGTTGTTTAGTACCCATAATACAAGCTCTGCTTAGTTTGGGAGTAGATAGCGTTGTGTGTTAGATGTCCAAAAGTATTTATTATCCTAAAGTATTTATTACACACACGTAAATGTCTTTGAAGGTGAGCTGTTGGCCCGCTGGTTCAAGTGCATCTACGCGCTGATCTGCCTTTGCAGAGGATGTCCAGGATTTACAAGGAGAAGAGTTGCTAGATTACGGCCGCAGGTGAATATTTTAATTACATTATTTTGTTTCTATTATGGAACAAATATATGAATTTGTAAATCTACACTGTACTCTAACGGACAGTTATTGTGATATGATTAAGATATTAATCGTCATCGTATCCTCTTTACCATCTAACACAAGCTGAACGGAAGTATGCATCCAGGTCTCTTCTATCTCTTGGTTCTAATTAATCTACAGTCTATTAAAAACGCTCTCTGAAACATGTTATTTCTTCTATGTTTTTTCCACTTTTGCACAGTCGTTCATATTGGCTGAGGTGAAGGAAAAATCAGTGTCTACATACAACTTAAACTTTATTTTTCAAATCTTTGTACTATTTTTTACTTTGTTTGTACTTTGTTGGATCCTTGTAGTTTCTTGTAACACACAAATTTTTAAGCTAATCAAATGTGTTGATTAAAAAAATATGGCAATAGTGGTATTACCAATGCAAATAATAATAAAACTTATGACTTTATAGTTACCCTGTAATCCTTTATTCGCATGAAGAGTTGACCATAACGCGATTTAGTTACGATAAACGAACGCCATCTATCGAGCATGAGGCACAATTTTTAAAAGGATATATATATTTTAATAGAAATGAATATAATTTGTCCATCAGCACCCGCTAACACATTGACCGAGATATAAGCATCATTCTGTCAGATGCTTACTCGATGTGCGCTCATAATTCCAACAGTGTTTGGCAAGGGATGCCATTCCGTGATAGATGTAAACGTTCTGTAAAACAAACTTGTTGGGAAAAGCCGTTAAAATACATCATATGCATGGTTCGTGACATGTTTATTGGTTGAGTGAAATATTGATAGAAGGGTGAGAATTGTTGTTTGAATCGATATGGATGTAATAAGCTAATGTTTCTTGATGTTTAATTCTGTTTTTTTTTTTTTTTTTTTAATAAATAAATAAATATTTTCGGACATATAACACACAACGCCATCTAGTCCCAAGCTAAGCAGAGCTTGTGTTATGGGTACTAGACAACTGATACAAATACATATTTACTTTTTTTTTTTGTAAATACATACATATTATACATAGAAAACACCCAAACTCCGAAACAAATATTTGTAGATCATACAAACATTTCGTCCGACCCGGGAATCGAACCCAAGACCTCATGATCAACAGTCGCACACGCCAACCGCGAGACCAACGAGGCAGTCAATTGAACGTGGCGTGTTTGATTCATTTGTTAGTGCTATAGTCAATTCAAGTAAAAGATATGTGTGTCTGAATTGCTCCATCTATTACTTTCTTTACGGAATTGACGCCCCCATCAAACCTTCAAGGAAAGTGTATACTATCTCAAAAACGGGCAACGCGCTTGTGACTCCAGAGTGTTAGGTGTTCATGCATGGCAGAAGTCACTTTCCATAATTACTTTCCTGCCACTGTCTTCCATTGTTACAGACTCAACTAGGCTCTCGCAAAAAACTGGTACTAAACGATTCTTTCTTGTTTTGCCCTTTAGTGAGTGAAGTTACCGGGGGAGCAACCCCTCTTCACTCATGTCGGGTTGACACCCAAAGGACAGCGATACACTTATGTCTCTTGAGATGCAGGTATTCATGGGCGGTGCTAGTGGATTGTCTACTCGTTTACTTCACATGCAAAAAAAAAAAGAAAAACTTAAATGCTTACTGGTATAGTAATGCTGAATTTTATTTGCAGTACGACTTAAGTGAAGCTGAGAGCATAGAAAGGCCACCAGGGTGGCGATCGCGATACTCCGAGTCTGACGGAACTCCGGAACTGGAAGGAAGATATCCACGGGAATTCCCCAGGTATATAAATAAACTTAATTGGAAGTGTTTATTTCTTTTAATTAAAAATTGAAATTAAAAGCCCCAAAATAAATTGAACAGTAGCAGATTTAGGAATTTTCGTTCAGTCTCCATGAAGCAGTATTCTTCATTAGTCTTCTGTGATTATATTACTTGGACACTCTTCATAGACATTCATTCATTCATTTGCATCCAGAATTATTATCGTAATGACATTGGCATACTTCAAATACATCTTACAGCACGGCGCGGTCAATGATCTGTGCGGAAATAAATTACACTCTGTAATGACGCAATCTAAAAGTGAGTGTATGTAAAATTAAGAATAGATAAATCTAGTCGTGAAACGAAAATTGAAGTAATTTTATAAATATTTGATGTACTGATATTATTGTAAATTATAGTGAGGTAAAACTGAAGTTGTTTTTTGTTGAATTATAATTTTAAAAAGTCAGGACAGTTTGAAACTGAAATAGTAATTGGGATTTACTACATCATCCTGCGCTGTATAGGAGTGTCGAACTGACCATAGACAGAGAAGAAAGAGAGAAATAGCTACAGTAAAAAAAAAACCGACTTCCAAAAAACCATCCGACGAAAACTCCCTGCCAAAAAACACTAAAAAGCGTAAAATAAACTGGCTCTTCATAAATTGCTATGTGCCAATTCTTGTCTATACCTAATTCTTTATTCATTTAAATAGTAGTATTATTGTGTATGCAAGGTACCTAAAATCTGTTTGAAGTCGGCGCCAAGCCAAATGTAATAGTATTTACCACACTCGCTTTATTTCGAGACGACCATCAACGACGTCGCGTCAGCCCGCGCGTGTTTGCTCGCTTGGGTTGTTTTATGCTAGCTATCCGGCAGCGGCGAGTGCGGCCCCTCCTATTACATTTTGGCTTGGCGCCGACTTCAAACAGATTTTAGGTACCTTGCATACACAATAATACTACTATTTAAATGAATAAAGAATTAGGTATAGACAAGAATTGGCACATAGCAATTTATGAAGAGCCAGTTTATTTTACGCTTTTTAGTGTTTTTTGGCAGGGAGTTTTCGTCGGATGGTTTTTGGGAAGTCGGTTTTTTTTTATAAAAAGTTTTTATTTTTCCATTTTTAGTGCAAACAATCATAAGTTATCAGTAAGTTGAACTATTTCATATTATTTCTGCTGATGCAAATAACTTTAGTGGTTTCAACACGTATTAAAACTGAGATTTTTTTTTTATTATTTATTTAGTAATGAGGTTTTTTAACAATAGTTTCTTAAATACTAGTCTCGCCAAACTTTGACGTTTGATGACGAGATGCGCCATCAAACGTCAAAGTTTGTAGTGTAGTAGACGAGTATGATCAGTTTCCAAAATTATGCTGAGATGCAAGATTTCTGTTACCGAGATCGTGGTCTACGGGGCAATAGGAATCGTGTACAAGCTTAAATGTCGTGATGAAATAGAAGCAGGCGAGTTACTTAAAGCAAAATACATTAAGGGGTTAGTCATCATAGCGCCTGTGACATCAGCTCACCTAAATAACTTAAAAGTATACAACTAAAGGTCTATAGATACGTATGAAATTGAAAGAATTATCCTCCAACTTCTAACCGTTGAGGAGTTGTACCTTCCATCATCAGCTTACCTAAATAACTTGATAGAATACGACTAAAGGTAACATACATACATATGACATTTAAAGATTTATCCTCCAACTCCTAACCGTTAAGGAGTTTTACTTTTCATCATCAGCTCATCATCATCAAATGATGACTACCAGACGCAAATACCGGAGTAGCTTCAGAAAATATACGAAAAACATAGTACGTGCCTGAAAAAAATGAGGGTTACCCTCGATTTTTCTGGGATGCCATCATCAGATCCTAGTTTCCTTATCATGGTACCACCGTCGGGACATCTACTTTCCATTAAAAAAAGAATCATCAAAATCGGTTCATAAATAAAAAAAATAAAAAAATATACGGTCGAATTGAGAAACCTCCTCCTTTTTTTTGAAGTCGGTTAAAAAAGAGTTTGGATATACTTCTGCCATTATCAGTGTACCACTATGATTATCAACAGATTGATAATTGTGGCGCAGAAGTTTCAATTTTCTTTTTTCCGTCAAGGATTTTTAGTACAAATGTCTATTCATCGTAGAGCTGCTGCTCATGTGACAGATGATGCCATATACTATAGCATTGGCATACACATATAATAATAAATAAATGTTCCGGACATTTTAACACACAACGCCATCTAGTCCCAAGCTAAGCAGAACTTGTGTTATGGGTACTAGACAACTGATGCAAATACATATATCAATGACACAATATACTAAATAGACCGACCCTCCCCTGGCCCAAACTGTACACCGATAAAAGCTAGAAAAATTCACCTAAATCTAGATGGCGCGCAAAAATAAGATACTAGAAATAGTTTAACAAACTCTGTCACAATTTTTTTGATATGCTTCAATTATAGTAATTATTTTATTATTTTTCGAATATAAATCTTTCTTGCTAATGCTTGTTTAAAAAAAAAAATTGCGTAACTATAAGTTATCACCTATTTTTAGGAGATGTCGTTGCAATCGATTTAAATAAACTTGAATATAATGACCTATTTACTACGCTAGATGTCACATTTATAAGTTATTGATATGACATATAGAATATGCTGGATGCGCGATGATAGCGCCACCAAGTGGCTACAATTACGTCGGACTTTGATATGTCAAATGGTTAGTTGTCTTAGGTAGAGTAAGTAAACAAACAAATTATTTCAACGAAACATCGTAAAGGGGCGTCCATTAATTACGTGAGGCATTTTTGACAATTTTTCGACCTCCCCTCCCGCCTTGGTGAGATATCGTAAGATTTTCCTCAACTCCCTCCCCCGTCCCCAAATCTCACGCGAGATTCTTCAAATTTATGTTTTGGCTGTAAACGTGTTGGATTATTGAACTTGTTCTATTACTTCTATTGAAGACTAGCAAAGCAAAATCGAATGCTACTTCGCTGCTCTGCGGAGTTCGGACGAATACGACAAACACTATTGTGTCAGATTTGGCCATATTTTACTAGGAAATAATTTTTCACGCAATTTTACACAATAATTACGTGATATTTGCCAAGACCCCCCTAAGTGAGATTTGAAAAGATTTAGTTCAATCCCCTCCCCCCTAAAACACCTTACGTAATTAATGGAAGCCCCCTAATTTAAATATATTCTATTCGATCATGTAAATCTATGGTGTAGATAATAATGTTGAGCGATTTTATTTCCTGTCTGATATGGCATAATCAATCAATTTTAGCTCATTATATGTCATTTTAATATAAAATAAATGATTGAACTGCAAAGTATAATCTTTATTTTGGAACGAAGTTCCTTATCGCGCGTCGCGAAAGGGGGCTAAGCGGAAAAAAACGTAACGACACTTTTCGTGACAAAAGTTGTAACGACACTTTTAACATTGAATTGACGTCATAGTGCTGGATACTCAACGTTAAATATAACAAACTGATTGCCAACGTCCATACCATGTTGAATACACCGGTTCTCGTCCGATCATCGACGTTAAGCAACATCGGGCGTGGTTAGTACTTGGATAGGTGACCGCCTGGGAACACCACGTGATGTTGGGTTTTTGCATTTATTTACATAAAATATATTGTTTTATAGTATATTTTGTAAAGCTTGATTATTACTAAAATAATTTGAGTATTTTATGCGCATTTTTATTAGTAGGAGCATATCAAATATAATATATATATAAACTTCGTTCCATCAGGGTGTTCCTTGACACCTCTCAAGTTTTTATTATACATATTTTCATTTGTACAACAAGTAATATTAAAATCACATTTAATCAGTCAGGAGATTAACAAATAAATATTATTTCATATACATACACTTTAAACAGTTTTCTAATAATTTTTTTATCCTATTATTTAAATTACGGCAAAATCCAAAATCTGATGACAGCATTTTAAAATCTAAAGAGTTCAGAAGAGGTTTCTAGAGAATTGACATTGATGCAGCTACGAAAATAAAGGTTATGAATTGGACAGAAGACGAAAATAAATTCAGCTTGTCATTATTTTACAAATCTAAAGTGTATTTTTTTCTAAGGCGGCAAGGTGTAGTACTTGCCGCTCCAACCACAATCCGAAACTCCGAAAGTGGCTAGCAAAATCCGATTGTTTTGCCCTGATCTATTTAAAAAAAGAATAACAGAAATTCGAAATGCATTAATTAAAGATAAAGCTTGTGTGATCACTTTCGATGAAATCGCAATAATGTGTAACTTATAATATTCCATCAGCAGCAAAAGCAGAATTGTTACAACTCTTTTAAAAGCTACTATAAATAAACTATTTGATAATAAGTGGGCTTCTGCTAAAAGCTGTTTTTTGCGGTCGGGCTACGAAAAACCAAAATACATGCAAGAAATCAGGGATATCTAGTAACTTTCCCTTTTTCTTTTGCAACGTTTTGTAAAATTATTTGCGTTTTTTGATGTACCACATTTAATTAAAAGTATTCAAAATCATTTTTTAAACAATAACTATGTTCACGGCAATGAGCAAATTTCGTTTCAAGATCAAACCATACGAAATAGACAAAACTTAAAACTTGAATCGATCACTTACAAAATTGACAGATAGGCCCATTGAACGGTAATAAAAAAAATATGAGATGCCATAGAAACACGCATTGTTTAAAAAAAGTAACACATGCATTAAATGCGATAAAGACGGGCAAAAATTATTTGAAAAATTACACAATTAACTAAAACAAAAACCAACTTCAATGTTCGACTTGATTTCTCTTGGATGCCATTATCAGATCGTAATGTCCTTATCATGGTATCACCGTTCGGACATCTCCTTTCCATTAAAAAAAGAATCATCAAATCGGTTCATAAACGACGAAGTTATCCGCGAACACACATAAAAAAAAACATATATACGGTCGAATTGAGAAACCTCCTCCTTTTTTTGAAGTCGGTTAAAAATTGAATCAGGATGTAATAGAAAATTTGTTTGCGCAATTTCGGCAAAAGCAACAAAAATCCAACAGCAAAGTTGCTAAGGACATATTTAGGAGTAATTTAGTTAATTTCTTAAAGAGTCCCCATAACAAAAAACTGTGAGGATGAAGATGGTGATTTTATCCAGTTAGCCGTTGGAGAAAGCAAATAATTTTCTCCAAAACCATCATTATCACCAAAACACGCAGTAAACAACGAGAAACAATGCACTCATGAACGGCAACTTATTTATTTATTATTTACCGCTGCCCATGAATACCCGCAACACCAGAGGTGTCACAAGGCTTTTAAGGAGAAGTATGCTCTTTTCTTGAAGATTGATTGAAGGTCCTATTGGTCCGGGAATACCGCAGTCGACAGTTCATTCCACAGTTTTGTTGTGTAGGGCAGAAATTTTCTCGAAAAGCGCACAGTTGACACCTAAATGATGAGGATGAAACTGCAGTCGCGTAGGATGATGGCAAAAAAAGGAGGCAGGGATCAATTCAATCAATTGCTCGGAGTACTCCCCATTGTAAATACGATAGCAGATGCGTAACGGAGCCACGTCTCTACACAGCGCGTGCAGCGCCATAGATTCCAGCCGAATTGAAACTTCTTGACAATTGACGATTCGATTCGATTGTATATTAGTATTTCAATCATAGTGAATTGAATTTTGCGTGAAATAAGAAATAGGTACATTTTGTATACTCAGAACAATAAAATTACTTGAGGAACTTGATGAACTTGTAAGAGTTGGTTTGCAGATGTTTATATTTGTGCAAAAAAAAAGCTGGCAGGTGGCTTAGAAACTTCAGTGAACACATGTAAACAATGAAGGCCTTGCAAATACTAAGTAAATTGTTAAAATATACCCACGAAAAAAAAAATTAACTTAATAAAGATTAAGTTTTACTTAAATATTTAAAAAGTGAAGATTATGAGCTGTTACATTATTTTTCTTTCAGTAATTGACATAGATATCATTATTGTGACATAATAAAATATACGTGTCGTTCCAAGATGAATATCTGAGGCCACTTTAAGGCGCCTCAATCGTGTTCAATTCAGTTCTCGTACTGTATTAATCCCAAATAATGTATCTAGGCCTGTTCCTTAACAGTAGGTTGACGACAGTTTCACACTTTCAATAGTTTGCTCGAAAGCTTTTGCCGAATTTAGGTAAACTGAGTGTTGCGACAAGATGGAACGCAGAATTCTCCGGTTAATAACACTTTACGGTACCCGGTGTAGACGGTAGCACTGACCGCCTAGAGTAGGGTGCGCCACAGGAGAGTAGAGAGTAGACAGTAGAGAGTGTTGTTGGTTTGAGCCACACGCGTTTATCACATAATGTCTACGGAGGCAGAATGCGCGTTGTCAGGAATATCCGTGTAAGATTTGTTCCGCGTAACGCAGGTTCTTTCCGGTCACAGTTGCTTCGGAAATACCTGCACGCGGTTACTAGAAGTGAGTTGAATCCTGCCTGTCCAGTGTATTGAGCCGATTCCCTGTGCCATTACTTGAGCATCGCAGCGTTGGATATAGAATGCAGTTATGGGAGAATATCTCTCGCTGCCAACCATGTTACGCTCCATAGTGGATAGCAACAGAGTTTTATCTTCTGCGAAGATGACATTGCACAGAAAGAGGTGGCGGAAAGGACCAAGGATGAAAATTTCTACTTGGACCTAATTTGCCGCCAGCCGCTGAAATGGACGCAGCAGTGCATTCTAGCAACTCATGCCACCTTCAGTGGTAATTAAGAAAATGTTTAGTTAAAATTACTAATTTAAATTGTAAAATTTAACTGCTATTGAGATGTCTTATAAACAGATATTTACAAAGATGTATTTTAACAAGCATATAGAATTTCTCAAACAGTACTATTAATACATTATTTCTTCTTGTTAAGCTGCCAAGACTTAATTTCTCCATTTCTATTACAGTAATGTAGTTTTTTTAAATCATTTAATTTGCCGCCCCCTAAAAGAAGCCGCCCTAGGCTTCAGCCTACTGAGCTTTCATCACTGAATAATATAACCTAATATAACATATTTAATATATGGATTTTTTCAACAAATTTTGATTATTATAACACAATTAAGTAGCTAGACCTACATACAGAGTTTTATGTGAAAATTTAATAACTTTCATACAAAAATTAATAAAAAATATATATTCATGTACCGTATTTACTGAGAAGCATTTATTAAGAAGCTGTTTATTTGAAATTATAAACAGACATTTCAATTTTATTGATTTGTGTGCTCTTGGACGATTTAATAAAATATCACATAAATTACTAATGTAATTATGTGGAAAACGACATCTAGTGGGAAATTTGCACTAATACAAAAACAAATAAACTTGACAGTTTACTCTCGGATTCGTATCGGAGTCGAAGCTCAGAAAATATCTTTGAAATTTACAATTTGATACACTTAGTGACATCTAGTGAACATTAAGCTTATTATACATCCGCGTACAACTCTAAGTTCATGCGATGTAAGTCTATAGTTATATTTCGTCAGTGCATATATCGTTGGTGCGTAAATACGACTTAAATGATTATGATGTTGGTATGTTTATTAACATCTTAGGAAACCCAACCTCAAATGCTGCACTTGAATTATTTGAAATATTTACGCATCAAAAGCTTTGACCTATTATAAAATAGAATATAACATAGGATAAGGTACGATGGGACTAACATATTATCATGTAATAAAAGTCTCTAAATTAATAAAGATTAAAAAAAAAAAACATATATACTTTTTTTTTGTAAATACATACATTTTATACATAGAAAACACCCAAACTCCGAAACAAATATTTGTAGATCATACAAACATTTATACCGACCCGGGAATCGAACCCGAGACCTCATGATCACCAGTCGCACACGCCAACTGCGAGACCAACGAGGCAGTTTGTGATAAAGTAAATCTTGGTGATAAAGTAAACTATTTGTTAGTTTTCTCCTACTTTTTTTAACCGTGGGAGAGCCACGCTTCGGCATGAATGGGCCGGCTCGACCGGAGTGATACCACGGCCTCACAGAAAACCGGTGTGAAATAGTGCTTGCGCTGTGTTTCACCGAGTGAGTGAGGATATAGGAGGCCCATACCCCAATCCCCTACCCCTACCTCCCCCCCCCATCCCCAAAAGGCCAGCAACGCACTTGTGACGCTTCTGGTGTTGCATGTGTCCATGGGCGGCGGTAATCACTTACCATCAGGCGATACGTCTGCTCGTTTGTCCGCCTATTCCATAAAAAGAAAAAAAGTTCAAAACTGAATGTTATTTACGGATTTCCAGAAGAGCAGAATACATCCGCAGCATATCAATGGGCCGACCGTGCGAGCCCCGCGGCCGTCGCGGGGGGTCGCAGCCGGCGCCGCAGCAGCCGCGGAGCCCCCCCGCCTCAGACTTCAGCTACGTCACCTTCGTCACCTTCGACGCTCAGTCCGTTACTGTCCCCATCAGTGTTTGTGTCGCCATCATGGTTGGGTATGTACTTTTTCACAATATTTACTTACTAACTAAAATGTTGACGTCTTTGCACTGTCCGCCGCTGAGTTTAAGCGTACCATTCTCAATATTTATCTCAATATCTCAAAAGGTAGTAGAGCCACGCTGATTTCAGCACGAACGGGCCGGCTCGACCGGGGCGGTACTACCCTCGCACGGAAAATCAACGTAAAATGACAGCAGCAGTGCTGGCGTGTTTCGTTGGTGAGTGCGAGGCCGGAGGCCCAATGATGCAGAAGCATCTAGTGATGCTTCTGCATCATTGTGTGGTGTGGCCGCCATGGTGTGGGTCACCACGCTGCATTGTCTGCATTCGTAATGAGTATGGTGACCACCACTTTTGGATTCTGCTTATGCTTTCCATCAGGCAGAGCAGAGTCACTTTGGCGTGCTGATACATAAAAAAATGACATAACATTCCTAGGCTGGGTATTAGCCTCTAATTAAAAAAGAGGTGTTGGTATACTACACCACGCTGGCCCCTTGGGCTCATCCAGGGTTTGTTTCATCTTTTCCCCATCTTCAACTTTTTTTTTTTTCTTGTGCGGAAATCCCCTCTGATACCACTGATTGAAAAACCGCACACCGTCTCGGGTACTGGAAGCCGGGGAACCAGTGATGTTGTCCTGAGTAGTTTGCTGCCTCGTTTGCCTCTTACAACATCCAGATGAATATTGACATTCTATATTCTTTCCTTTACCACACAGATACACACATAACACTATAGCATCAGAAAATAGAACTTTTCAAAGAAATAACGTGAAACTTTGAGATTATTACGTAATATTATAAACTAACTACTTTATGTATGGGCCTTTGGTACCTTTCCACCGGAGGCGATCGGGAATGGGTTAAGAGACCCATAAATATTTGTGCTGCTATTTTTGTTTTATTTTTATTTTCGTTGATTTTATGTAGACTTGACATGTATTTTTATTTGAATAAACATAGAGAATTGTTGAAAACTTCTTGCTAACAGTAGAGAACAGACAATCGTTGATGGATATGGGGCTACTTTATGATATATGTAATCACTTTATGTAGAAACTAAATCAATATAATAGATAAAGAAAATAGAATACAATGTAAAAATAAATAACAAGTTAGCTTTAAAGAGTATACAAATATTTCCGTGTGCGGCTGCCAAGTTATTTGTTAAGGAAAGTCAAAACAGCTTAATACCTTTTCCTTCCATTAGATACTTACGAATTTTAGTTTTATTCAGTTCTTCTAACAGTTTTCTATACTAACTTTGAACTATCGTGGACATGATATATTATCATGTTTACCTAATTATTATGGGAATCTAGTACATACCCTTGATATCCCTAACGCTTATGGTTTGATTTCTAAGAGAAAATTTATCTAAGTTATAGCAGGGGGGGTTTCACTTCTCAGTTTAGTTATATTTCGCCAAGCGCCTCCCGGGAAGTAATATATTGCAATAGTTGCCACTCTGCGCTCGGCTCGCACGATAGCCGCGTCGCGCGTAAATAAGTTGAATATTACGTGTAGGTACTTACTGCGAAAAATGACTTCGAAACAAACTAATTATTCGTATAAAAGGTACTGTTCTGTTGACGGGTGTTTCAATAAAAGAAAGAACAATGAATCTGTATTATCATTTTTCAAAATTCCGGAAAATTTATAATTAATTTTAATATTTACCTAAATGTACAGCAAGCGGCAGCCCCACAGAACACGATAGAATGGTGAAAGAGGCGTGGCACGTGTGCCGAAAGCTTGCACTATAGTGCATAGTATTAATAAATGGCCCGCTCATTACGCAGCGAGATTCACGGAACGGCGTTCACAGCGTAACAAAACATCAAAAACTTCATTACGATGCCGTGTTGTGCAATCACTAACTGTTAAATTAAGAGTAGTGAAGTTAGTCTGAAGAAAGGAGGCATTTCCTTTCATCAGTAAGTACTATTTTTTAGTAAAAACAAAGATAAACAAGAATCAAAATGTTCTTTCAACCAGTATTATGTTGTCAACTAGAAGCTATTATTATTATTATCTATTTACTTTTTCATTAAGGTACTGGATCCATTACGTTCAATACACAAGACTCGTACGTACTTATTCCCGTGAAGTGACCGCGCAATGAATATCGAAATAAATAATCGTTCCGAACGATCAATTAAACTGTTTGCACGAAGTACGGAAGCCCGATGCGACTTGCGCTAGAGCTTGATACACTACGTAGGTGAATGTATCGATAAATTGTTATTATGCAGGAAAGAGACTATTTAATTCTGGTAGTGTTATTTTTATATTGTTCAACTATGAACTGTGAATGAGAATGTGAAACTTATTGTCTATTTGAAATAAAAATAAGTTTGGTAGGTATATTAGTCAAAATATTTACATTATAAATATATACATTTTGTAGTTACTAGGATCCTAATAAATAAAAAGGCTTTATTATTTATTATCACATTCCAAAAACATCCATTATATACCTACCTAAATTACGTATATGTTATTATAACCGATAAATATTATAAATTTGGAAAAAAATGCTGTTCTAAAAGTTTATTATATTTTTTATAAATAATCTTTTTAAGTATATGGTTTTTAGTTTTCGAACTTACTTTATATACTTAATTGTCAAATTTTATCTTAAATATTAAGTTGCATTTCAGTTTTCCAATGATTCCATTCTTTATAAATAGACATAAAAGTGTGACACTTCACTAGTCTACGCTCGCGCATTGATCAATCGGGTGCGTTTAGGGGGCGCGGCCAAGTACTTTTGTCACCAATCTATCCTGATCAATATCTGTGGGCAGCCCCGTGCTCTTGTAGTAAATCGAGCGATGTCTAACGTAATATGAACGTTCGAGTTTCAGACAAGATTCAAATTCACGTGCAAGGTGACAAAGTTGAAAACTTTTTATGCCTAAACTTGACTTTTGTTCGAGAGTGACTTCTGTACGACAGTACTATTAATTATTCTGTGGTCATAGTCTAAATGCCATAGAATAAAAGTCCGAACAAATTCTTTATTTTATTTTTTTGTAATATCATATAGCAAAGGCACATTCATGTGAATGCAAGCAGCAGCAATTCGCCACCTTCAATTAAAATACCCATTAGCAAGTGAATGATTCGTGTTTGTTTGTGACATGGCCTGTGTGTTAGTTGACGCGCGTTAATTTGCATTCAACGCTTTTTGTCTGATGGAGGCCTTACGCAATCAGACTGTCTATTACTAAAAGCGTTTTGCTATTGAAATTAATTTTAATTTTGATATTAAATAACAATTATGTTATCGTCTATTCTAGAAATGTCTTGATTCATTCTTCAGATTGCCTAAATTTAAATCTAAATAGTGGATTACTGGAATACAACAGTTTGAAGATGCTTCAGGCTTCATTTTCACATTCCTTTGTCTTTCATGCTTCGTCTTAGAATTAGAATTTATATATACATGTAGAATCCTTATAAATACAATAAAAAATGGCCCATTTTTTGTTCTAACTACGCAACAAAACTTTCTACGCATTACATTTGTAAGGATGCGGGCAAGGTCTTAAAATCAAAGTATAAAGTTATACTTATGACGCTGTTGCTTTCTTCAATTATTGAAAAGAACGCAAAAGTATTTTCGCCTACGGAATTAGGCGTTAGAAAATTCAGTAAATTTAAATATATAAATCAAATATATTTTTTTAAACAAGATTTTACTGCAATGCCTCGAGACGAATTAAACGAGTTTAAACTCGATGATGTTGCGACGTTTCTTTATAGAGTTCATATGGCCACCTTCCAGCTCCAGCATCAGATCAGCTCTATGTCATTATAATATTGTATTGTCACGCTGTAAACATATGCTTGCAAAATTTCAGCAAAATCGGTTGAAGATATTTGCTTCAAAATTAAGTTGCAAAATTCCACCCGAACATACAAGCATACATACATTGCAAGTTAATAAAAAGCTTGTAATAAAAATGTTTTTTGTTTCCAGTTTTCTTTTTGATCGATTACTGTCGTCTGGTCACAATATAAGCAGAGTTTGTGCTCTAGACTGCTCACAAATACATTTCGTCCTCAGTCGAAAGACTTCCACTATGTACTTTACATAGAATGCCACAAGGCTCGCTTCAACAACTAGTAAACATACTGATATATTACAAAATATTTAAAATGTTATAGAAAAGCTATAACTAGACGCAGAACAAATGATTATGCTCGTTTTATACGTAGGTACAATTACTAACCCTGGGAAATAGGAACCACGATCTCTGGGTTGGCAATTAGAATCACTAACCGCTCTATTAACAGGCTTGTGAACTTAAAAATCAATTTAACTAAACCAACTACTCCCCTCATGATCGGTATAATTGGGTATTATCAATATCGATACTACCGAATAGCTGACCCACGCAACGACGTTTGCATCTCCTATTGCCCGTAACGTAAAAAAAATCCCGCGTTTTTGTAACATTCTTCATTGATGCGCCTTTCCTATTGGTCTTAGCGTGATGATATATAGCCTATAGCCTTCCTCGACAAATGGGCAATCTAACACTGAAATAATATTTCAAACCGGGCTAGTAGTTCCTGAGATTAGCGCGTTCAAATAAAAAAAGCTGAAGAGTTTACTTCAGCTTTATACATTAGTAAGTATAGATTAGTACAGATAATATACATATATAACAATATATTTTAGATAAATTTCGATTCGTATTATTCCTATATTTTCAATATTCCAATCTCAGTGTTTTCGGTCTTACTATGGTTTCAACACTATTCATCTTTTGATTTCAATGTGCGGTTACATGTATCTACGTTGATATTTGTAAAAATATACAAAAAAGGTTTCTTGTTGTTATTTCTGTAACTTTTTGTGATGTTTCTATTTTCAGGTATCTATTGTCTGGCTCTTTGATCTTCGGCATGTGGGAGAAATGGGATCTACTCGATGGAGCGTATTTTTGCTTTATATCGCTCAGCAGGTATGCTTAAATTTAAATACATACCTTATCTAATCTAATACCTTTAAACTAGCAATTCTTGTATATATGTATATATACCATGTGTCCCAAAATTCAACGATAAGCGGGCGCCAAAAGGTAGACCTGCTCATGAGTACATAAGGAAAAAAAAAAAATATACCTAGTTTTTTTTTTTAGTTACAAGAAAAATTTAGAATTTCTTTGAAAATTTATACCTTTGAAAATTTATACCTTTCATGATATTTTGAACGACCACGATGACAATTTCTCAAATATGCTTAAGATTTTTTTTTATCTTGTACCTGAATAGTGCTACTATTCACCACAACTCTTAAAAACACCAAATTGCCCGGAGTTTTTACACAAAAAACGTTACACAAAAATTGTCATCGTGGTCGTTCAAAATATCATGAAGGGTGTAAATTTTCAAAGAAATTCTAAATTTTTCTTGTAACTAAAAAAAAACTAGGTATATTTTTTTTTTCCTTATGTACTCATTAGCAGGTCTACCTTTAGGCGCCCGCTTATCGTTGAATTTTGGGACACCCTGTATATATAAATTAATAATCTGAATCTCGGAAACGGCTCCAACTATTTTCATGAAATTTTGTATGCAAAGGTTTTCGGGGGCGATAAATCGATCTAGCTAGAATTCATTTTTAGAAAATGTCGTTTTATTTGTGTTTTTAACAATCAAATATATACAATGAATGTACATCTAGCGCCATCTATCGCAACTCGAGTGAACTACATTAAATTATACTGGAATAAGCTGCAGAATAAACAGTATCAGGGCGTACCAAGAGAGGCCGCCACTAAACTATTGGAAGAAAAATAACAAAAAGGTGGCGTTTGGATAGTCCCAATGTTGCCAAAAAACCCATTTATAAAAAAAAACCGAGCGACGCTCGGTTATCCAGGTACTATTCCTTATATCTAATTAATTACATTCAATCATTTGTTAATCAATAAAAGTGCCGAGAAGCTATGAAAGAGCTATAATGTACGTAGATTGTACGAGTATACAGTAGGTTTATCATCGTACATAAAATGACTGCACAGATGGTGCAGTGGCTTAAGTGCTCGCCTAAACGCTTTCTACTGCGCTAAGTATTGTCGGTTCGATCACAACACTTTGTGTGATTTACTAACTTCGTTCTGTAAAGTTAATCGCGATCCAGGTTATATTCCTGGTGCAAAAAGTTGTATTTATAAGAAAAAGAAAGAAACAAGAAGAATTTTAGATACATCTCACTTTCTGTCTTGCCCTCAGCATCGGTTTCGGAGACTTCGTTCCTGGCGAGCGCGTGTACACGCCCCGCATCGAGACTTCCTTCATCGTCTGCTCCTTATATCTGATGCTGGGAATGGCACTGGTCGCTATGTGCTTTAATTTGATGCAGGTAATTATTTCTCTTATGATGTTATCGTTACCAAAGTGTTTTTATATAATGTATAAAGTTTCTTAAGACATAACCTTGTACTTTTTATGTAATTATATTACAAGTAATTTATATGAATAGGTATTGTTGGCTGTATAATATAGCTGCTTGTTCAGTTATACAGCATTTTGAAGACGTTACCTATATCTGAGATTTTTAACCGACTTCAAAAAAAGGAGGAGGTTCTCAATTCGACTGTATATATATATATATTTTTTTTATGTTTGTTACCTCATAACTTTCGACTGGGTGAACCGATTTCGATGATTCTTTTTTTATTTGAAAGCTGGTGCTTCCCGAACGGTCCCATTTGGTCCAGATTGAAGTCGGTTTTTTTGTTAAAATTTGTAATTTATATTGTACTAGCGACCCGCCCCGGCTTCGCACGGGTGGATTTTAATTTACTTAATTGTATAAGGATTCATTCTGTATTGCTTAAGATCACTTCGTAAATAAGCCATTATTTCTCGTAAAAAGAAAGGAATAAAAATGGTTGTTGTGGGTTATCCCTAAGAGATAGACATATACCGTCGCGGACTTTTTTGTAGTACTTTTTAAGGTGTACAATACTGTAGTACATTATTTTGATCTATCTCGTAGGGTGCAACCAGCGTTTGCAATGTAAGCGCAAAAAAATGTGTTTATTTGCTACATCACATTAGAAACTTCGAAAATTAACAGTGTTCCCATACTATATTATGCATTTATTATACATAAAAACCTTCCTCTTGAATCATTTTATCTATTAAAGAAACCCGCATCAAAATCCGTTGCGTAATTTTAAAGATTTAAGCAAACAAAGGGATATAGGGACAGAGAATGCGACTTTGTTTTATACTATGTAGTGATATATTATCATTTTGAATACAAATACGTTATTTAAAATCGTGTATTTTCATCACAAACCTTACATTGAAATATAAAAGAATATAACAAAAGATGTCACTCAAAAATGACAAGATTTTCGTCTGATTCAATTTTTCTTTTCAGGAGCAAGTACTGCACTACATCGCAAGTTTCAAGCGAGCGTTCAAGCGACTATGCCGGTGTAAGAGATGACGTCACACTGTAGATAATGTATATATTATATTAGTATACGATTTTCTATGTTAAACTTAATAAAGACTTATTCACTACGTTTATTATCGTTTTATTTGTATCTGAGAGCCAAGTGTGAATTTACTTTACATCTAATCAATCATTACGGTGACCGCGTTTGTCGTTACGTTTAGTCGACACTGACATGGTGTGGGTCACCATGCTGCATTGTTGCATTGTCTACATTCCCAATGAGTGTATTGACCACCACTCTTGGATTCTGCCTATGCTTTCCACCAGGCAGAGTAGAGTCACTTTGGCCGACTCATTCATAAAAAAACACTGAATCGCTAGGATCTACACGCTCGTCGTCGAGAGCGTTATAAAGCCTATTTTCTTTCTCAAAAGACTCAAATATTAGTTAAATACAAAATATATAACTGCCCCGGTGGCGCAAGTGGTAGCGTAAGCGACTGCTGAGCTTGAGGTCTCGGGTTCGATTCCCGGGTCGGACCAAATATTTGTGTGATCTGCAAATGTTTGTGTCGGAGTTTGGGTGTTTTCTATGTATAAAATGTATGTATTTACAAAAAAAAAGTATATTCTATTCCAGCCCTTAACATGTTCGTCTTCGAACGTAGGCCTCCTCTCCATCCCTCCACTGGCACCTGTCCCGTGCCACTTGCATCCAATTTATACCGGCTTGTTGCCGGATGTCGTCTGTCCATCTCTTGGGCGGTCTTCCCCGTCCGCGGGTGTTAGCGCGGGGTCTCCATTCCAGAGTTCTCCTTGCCCATCTTCTAGGGTCCATCCTGGCGATGTGACCAGCCCATCTCCATTTACGGGCTTCTATTTCCTGTACCACGTCCCTGACTTGTGTCTTTTCCCTAATCCACTCGTTTCTTTTGCGGTCCAATAAGGATATTCCGAGCATTGATCTCTCCATTGCTCGCTGTGCAACAAGGAGTTTCTGGGCAGACTTCTCTGTCAAGGTCGCGGTCTCCATCCCGTACGAGAAGACCGGCAGAACACACTGGTTAAACAAAAAAAAGTATATAATTGAGTTTATATCAGTTGTTTAGTACCCATAACACAAGCTCTGCTTAGCTTGAGACTAGATGGCGTTGTGTGTTTTAAGTCCGAAAATATAAAAAAAAAGAAAAAAAAAACTTTTATATATTCAACTATCGCACTGGGAATATTCCTGTGACGTGGAGGACCCTAAAACATAAACTAGACAGAATTGACTATCACGTCACAATTGTGACGTGATAGTCAATTCTGTCAGTGAACAGAACACAAAGTGTTGTCTCATGAGGGAACCCACGACCCTCAACGCTGTTGAAAGCAGCTTAAACCACTACACCATCCAAACTGTTATGTCCCAGTACCCAAAGGTAGTAGAGCCACGCTGATTTCAGCACGAATGGGCCGGCTCGACCGGGGCGGTACTACCCTCGCATAGAAAATCAACGTAAAATGACAGCGTTCGTGCTGTCGTGTTTCGTTGGTGAGTGCGAGACCGGAGGCCCAAATAGTCTAGTCAACAAGTTCCATACTTGTTGACTAGACTAAAAGATGCAGAAGCATCACTAGGCCGCCATGGCGTGGGTCGCCATATTGCATTGTCTGCATTCGCAGTGAGTATGGCGACCAATACTCTTGGATTCTGCGTATGCTTTCCATCAGGCAGAGTAGAGTCATTTTGGCGGGCCATATATATAAAAAAAACAAAAAAAAAACAAACCAAACTACCTCGGTGGCGTACTGGTAGCGTATGCGACTGCTGTGCTTGAGGTCTCGGGTTCGAATCCCGGGTCGGAATATATGTTTGTATGATCTGTAAACATTTGTTTCGGTGTTTGGGTGTTTTCTATGTATAATATGTATGTATTTACAAAAAAAAAGTATACATATATTTATATCAGTTGTCTAGCTAGTACCCATAACACAAGCTCTGCTTAGCTTGGGACTAGATGGCGTTGTGTGTTAGATGTCCGAAATATTTATTTATAATAAAATTTCGATCTTACACTACCGCTGCTCCCTGAGTGCCAAGATTGGAGGGAGAGGGTATTATTCGGAAGTAAATAATTCATATTTTCACTACATTAAATAATATTAGAGTGGGTATACTGTAATATGAATCAGTGAGGATGAAGTGCTATCGTGATTGATAACGTAATGGATGGGGTTTGTGACCACAATTCCATCTAATTTATACCAATGACCGTCAGTGTTTATACTCACGATTGATGGAACTATCTTGTAAGATTTCTACACCACCCAATGGTTGCGACTAGAATCACTCGATTTTTTAATATTAAATATTGACTATTCATAAGTGCCTATATGAATAAAATCTTTTTGAGTTTGAGTTTAATAAAATAAAAAAATAATACGCTCTCAACCAACCAATGTAATAAACACCGCACCACACAATATTTATGTACCAAATAAAACCATACAAATCCCTTGTAAATCTACGATTCAACATTCCAAAACAAAAGCTCGTGCACAAAATCCAATTATCTACTTCCATCCATCTAAGCCACTGTAATAACATTTCTAATCTACTTCCAACAACACTTAAAAGTAAGATTTGTTAAGAAATTGCCAGGAAAGCACTAGAGAGGTACATTACGTACTTGTCTTCAGGAAAAGAAATGCCCATTCTTGTCGGTTGGGCACCACTTACCAACATTAGGTGCTTAAAAATGCACTCCATTCATTCTGCAAGTGCTCGACGCTTACAATTCAGTAGGATGAGAGAACTTATGTAAAATTAGGGATCCTTCAAATGAATAAAACCGGGATATTGCGAGAGCAATCGCACATATTATAAAAGATAATATGTAATGGTAAACCTCCTTGAAGTCAGTAGTAATTTTAGACCGTTCAATAGAATAATAAATTTTGTTAATTGTTGTTACACATATCTTTCGTAACATAGCCACAATATTAGCTACAAACAAACTTTCAATTAGGGAATTAAATATCACGGGGTTTTTAAAAAACATCAAATTCCAAAATTGAGTATAACCAAAAATGTTTCTTTTGTTCTAAACCCAGACATTTCTTGTGAATTGCTCAAAAAGAAACTCCTGAAAGATGAAAAAATATCGTAAAATGCCGTTTGATATACTTTACCTGAATTGATCCTCACCTCCCATTTTATACTTTACCGAAGCACTAAAAACTGTACTACAATAGCATGCAACGAAATTCTCATTAGTCTTAAAAGCGCTTGAAAGCAACAGCCAGCTTTACATAACTGGTTGCAAGCGGTTTAGTGACGGAATTTCCCAACACCAAGCAACATGTTCCTACTTTAGTTCACATACGCAACCATTCTGATGCATAGTGCAAAGTTTATGTGGGACACTTTTTGCTTGCGTGAAGTGTACTTGAATGCATTAGTTTTATTTGGGGCCATAAAATATGATATATTTTTATATTATAAAGCTGCAGAGTTTGTTTGTTTGTTTGTTTGAACGCGCTAATCTCAGGAACTACTGGTCCGATTTGAAAAATTATTTCAGTGTTGGATATATATAGCCTATGGCCTTCCTCGATAAATGTACTATCCAACACTGAAAGCTTTTTAATAAAAGGAATTTCAGGTGGCAACAGCTTGCATACTGTTTACCTTACATGTAATACTAACACTATTGTACCTGAAAATCCGATTTTGAAAAAGAGTAGCCATGAGTTTCTTTGCCAGTATTCTTCTCATGAGCTCTACGCATTTTGGAAACTGGAAGTTATGGATCGACACAGGCAGGCAGTAGATTTTTGGTGTTTTCGCCTAACTTACCTCGACACAAACAGACGCCACAGCATGTGCTGTATTGTACTAGTACTAAAAACTAAGTACTTTCACTTATTGCATACAAAACGGCAATTTCATAGGTAAAGACCTATTATAAAGCTAAAGAGTTTTTGTTTGTTTGAACGCGCTAATCTCAGGAATCGCTAGTCCGATTTGAAAAAATCTTTCAGTGTTGGATAGTACATTTATCGAGGAAGGCTATAGGCTATATATCATCAAGCTAAGACTAATAGGAGCGGAGCACCAATGAAGAATGTTACAAAAACGGGGGTAAATTTTTACGCCAAGAGCAATAGGAGACGCAAACGACGTTGCGTGGGTCAGCTAGTATGATATATTATGAGTTGGATAAGGAGTCAGAGATAGGAGTAAAATCAACGGTTCTTAGAATGGTTTTGGGAACAAATGGAGAAAAGTAGTGAGTTTTTGGAGCTTCATAAATGTGACAGATGAATTAAAAGAAGTATGAAAAATAAAAATGGAGAGAAAATCAGATTGTCAGGAAAGGGACATATGAATGATAAATGTAGTGATTGTTTCCAATTAGCGAGTGCAACTGGGCTATCAGCGCCTCATACTAAAACTAAAACTGAAGTATTTTTAAAGACAAAAACGTACATAAAATACAAAAGCATGTTAAATTACTAGTCCGGGATCCCCGGAACTAATTTCGCAAATTAATACTATCAAGCAAATTTTTCGTGAGTGGCTTCATTTTGATGAGACGCGAGAGCTTTTCCAAAAACTTTAAGCGTATGACCGGGATAATGTACCATGCAATTTGTAGGACAATAATGCTGTTAAATTTTATAAATATTAACTAAAACTATTACTTATTGAAAAAATATATTTGTCCTACAAAATGTATGGTTTGGTCCTTCCAACATGTATCGATAACGAGGTCATCAAAAATGATAGTAACTAGCTGATTTTTAACAGTTGCTTTGTTAATCTCTATATATAAAAATGAATCGCCGAAATGTATATACGCGCATAACAAATTAAAAATTTATTTTTTAATGTGTTCGTTTTTGTTAGGCCAAGGTTTGTGTACAAGAAAAATTAAAGATAACGGGATAAGTCAATTTTTTTTTGTTCACGACTGTACACTGCCTGTGGGAAGCTGAGACAGATATGTAAATATGGCGCTACGAAGTTCGCCGGGTCAGCTAGTATTTTTTTAATTTAACAGCCACATTGTCTTACAAATTGCGTGGTACGTTAACCTGGTTCTACGCTCAAAAGTTTTTTGTCCGTGCTGCCCCTGTTATCTACCACAATCGAGAATTTTTGTATGAGAAAAAGTTGTGCGTCTCATCAAAATGAAGCCACTCACGAAAAATTACCAAAAATTACCTTTATAGTAATAATTTGTAAAATTGGTTCCGGGGATCCCGGACTATATTTTTTTTTTTTTTTTTTTTTTAGTCTTTGTTTAATTTGGGGTTTTAATTCAACATGGATATGCCAACCCCACCGTACCTTAATACATAGTTAATACTACATGCTACTTTGCTGAACTATTGTAATCAGGTGACATAATTTTTTAGCTGCTTCTGAACATGGACAACTCATTATGCTTTGTATTAAGCCCACATCGAATGAATTTACTTTCAGTTCTTTAAGTAAAAGCTCGCGTTCATTTCTATTCCTGTCACACTCCATCAGCAAATGTTGCACATCTTCTACTTTATTACATACTAGACAGTTAGGCGAGTCAGTTTTTTTCATTAAATATGCAAATTTTGCTGATGGATAGTGACCAGACCTGATTCTAAGGGCTAGTTTTACATAATGTCTGCTTAATCGAACGCCATCAAACCATGCCACCTGCGGAGGAATCGCCTGAATGCTCTTATACCAGATACCTTTTTCTTTAGATCTATCATTAAAATAGATAACCCACTCATCAAAACAGTGTTTTTTAAATTTGGGTACTAATTCCCAATAATCAGGTAGATAATTAATAATGCTTCCGTTTACAGCTGCTAGTTTAGCTATTCGGTCTGCTCGTTCGTTTCCCTTAAGACCGATATGCGCTGGAACCCATTGCAACCTTACATCTTTACCACTTTTATTTAATGAAATAATAGTTTTTAAGATTTCATAGGCTATCGATGCACCTCTGGAACCAGAAGCGCATCGAGCCATATGTTGCAGTGCACTCTTACTGTCGGAAAAAATAACAATTTTGTTTAAATTTTGATTCACTGCATAAGATAAGGCCTGATATATTGCAATCAGTTCCAGCGTCATTATACCTGCCTCACAATTAACTTTGAATCCGGCCTCACATTGTAAATTTTGATCATAAAAACCAGCTCCCAAACCACATTCACCTTTAGATCCATCCGTAAATATCTTATGCCACTCATTGTAGGTATTGTTTAACTCTGACACTATGTTATTCAATAATACATGGGGTTCATAACTTTGCTTTGAGGATTCAATACATTCAAGGTTTGTTCTAAAATACTTTTTGATTTCTATATCTGTTATCCAAACATCTAAGGTAAACATACCAAGAAGATCGAGTGAATTAATATTGCAATGGCTCACAGCATTAAAAGTTTTAATAAGTAGCGGTTTTCTTTTGTTCGCCCAGTATCTATCATTTGAAAGGTCATTTAAATTTGAAATTATATTAACAATTTGATTCCTATTCCAAGAAATCATTTTCAAACTGTATTTATAAGCCAAGAATTGCCTTCTGAGAAACAGTGGCACTAAATTTAACTCGCTTTCCATTACATGTATTGGTGAACTTTTAATAAAACCTCCTATAATTCTCAAACCCTGATTTTGCAATCTATCCAGTTTCAATAAATGTGTTTTCGCACAACAATCATATATAAACGAACCGTAATCTATTCGACTTCTTATCAAACTAATATATAACCTACGCATATGCTTTGTATGTACTCCCCATGTGCTGCCAGCTAGAACTTTTAAGACATTTAAATATTTGGAGCATTTTTCTACACTTTCATTAATGTGTCTAGCCCATCGTAAACCTCTGTCCAAATACATACCCAAGTATTTGACACAGTCTGTTAAAGCCAAGTCTTGCCCACTTAATTTCAATTTGGGAACTATTCTTTTTCGGCCCCTGCTATAGAGACAGTAATTAGATTTAGTGGGAGATAATTCTAAACCAAGCTCACTCAAATATGTCACTATAGTGTCTAAGTCACTCTGCATGTATCTTTCACATATTTTAATGTCCTTATCTTTAATATACAAAACATAATCGTCCGCATACTGTGACCACATAACGTTTAGATGTATTGTGTTAAACCCATGTGTTATTAAATTAAAAAGTAACGGGGATAGCGGGTCTCCCTGTGCAAGGCCTTTACTAGTCCACCTCTCAATTGAAAGGTCACTACTATTATTTATTTTAATACTTAGTCGTCTTTCACTAAGAATTAACCAAATGTAAGTACATATTTTGGACCCTATATTGAGTTTATCTAATATGTTAGTCGCGGCTTCTATTGATACATTATTATACGCATCTTGAATATCCAAGAAACATGCCAAAGTAGGGCAATTTTCTGTGAAACCTACTTGTATATATGTAACCAGCTTAGTGATTGCATCTAGACAGGAATGTGCTTTCCTAAAGCCAACCGTATTTGGTGAAATAATATTTGTTTTTTCCGCAAACCACTCTAATCTTTTGTGTAACATTAAATGAAAGGTTTTACATACACAAGAAATTAAGGATATAGGTCTAAATTTAAGCTCAGGGGAATTATTGTTGTACTTTGGAATAGGCATTACATTAACCTTTCTCCATTGATGAGGAATAGCACCTGAATTGAAAATATTATTGAATATTTTCAGCAAAAATAATTTAGCTTCATTGGGAAGGTTAAAAATCATGGAGTATGAAATGCTTTCCTCGCCTGGTGCAGTATCTTTTTTTTTCAGGCAATTTTGAAGTTCCTGAAAACTAAAATTTCGTTCAAGCTCATCGTTTCGTGAGACAAAATTAGGCATTAAATTTTGTACATAATCGGGACTGAGTGAATCTAATAATTGTTTTTGTTTATCTACTGGTGGATAGGTTTGGTTACTTCTGAAACCTTTAATCCATCTCATGCGGCGCCACATCTCAGAAGCGGAAGTTTCCTGGTCGATAGAATTGCAAAATGTTTGCCAATTTAAAGATTTTGCTTTGTTTATTAATTTGTGAGCCACTTTCGTTTTTTCGTTAAGTATTTTTAAATTATCTGGGGTAGGGTTGCGACGAAACTTGGATAGTGCCAATCTACGTTGAGCTACCACATTCACCATGTGTCACGTAGTGGCTTTAGGAGCCCTTGAGGTGGTGGTGAGGCCACGAGGTTCTGAAGATGGTGAAATCAGACGCTTCACAACAACAATTTAAACGTTATTTATTTACTGAGGTATAACACAAACAGATAGATGTACAGACAGGGTGTGGATTTAAGAGATTCGACCAGTCAGTGCCTCCAGATAAGGAGCACTTAACTGTCCGTTCGCAGCGATGAGAAAAGGGACGCTGGCGGCAGCGGCGACTGGCGTGGTAGACGCCGGCCGAAAGAGGTGCAGTGCTGGGGCTCCGGCGTAGGCCGGGCAGCCCAGCCACCAGGCGTGGTAGACGCCGGGCGAAAGAGTGCAGTGCTGGGGTCGGCTTTAGAGGCCGACCCCCCGTAGAGGGCAGCGCCAGCTGTCCGGCGTGGTAGCTCCGGGTTCCAGTAAGGTTTTGGCTTAAATTTAGTAGTGGGTTTATTACAATACTTTATATAGGGAATGAATTTATCAGCCGCGGCATTAATATGTTTTAGAAAACTATTGTACATTTCTTGAGAATCATTGTTGTAGTCGGAATTAAATTTATCCACTAACGACTTTCGATATTCAACCCAATTAGCTCTTTTATAATTTCTTTTTTTTGTTGAAGAATAATTATTTGAAATACTAGTCGATATTTTGATAACCATATGGTCACTGCTAAGGTTCTCGTTAAACACTTGCCAATCGAAATGTATTGCAATATCGGACGAAACAAAAGTTATATCCGGTGAAGTCTGTTGCAGATTACCATTAACTAACTTGATTCGGGTGGCTAGTCCATTGTTAAGATATGTGTAAGAATTATCTAGGGCTGAATCCATTATTTGAGTGCCCCTTGTATCGGTTTTGACAGACCAATTAGTGTGGTGACCATTAAAGTCCCCAGCAACGACAGTAGACTTAGCAAACGTTGAAAAAATACTATCCCAATCAGACTGTCGAGTATGAACAGAAGAGGGGCAATAAATACCTATCAGCTGCTCCACACTCATGCAGTTCACTAATTTAACACATATTATTTCTATTCCGGAATTATTACAAGTTACAGGCACTTCATAGGATTGTATCGACCTATGCACTATTATCGCAATCCCCCCATATGAGTCCCTTCTATCACACCTATATATATTATATCCTCTAATAGACAAATGAGTTTCACTGTTCAACCATGTCTCACTTACAATAGCTATATGTATGCTTTCCTGATTCAATAGTTCAGCAAATGATATTAATTTAGGCCGTAAACTTTGAGCGTTCCATTGCAAAATATTAAACATTACATTAGCCATTTATAAAACTGAAAAAATAATTTACATATTCTTTGCAAGAAAACATATTAACTAAAGATTTACTAATCTCATCCCAAATTACTTTAAAACATGATATAATCTTATCTTGTATTTTATCTTCCGATATAAAAATATAGTTTAATTTTAATAGTAATTTCTTAAATTCAAATTTATACCTTAATTGTTCATTCGGTATATTATTACCCTTACCAATGTCTTCACTTTGAGATTTATTACACCTTTCTTGCTCTATCTGCTCCGAAAATATCTGATCAGCTTCTCTTCTCTTTTCCTTTTTGGACCGGGTTCTATCTCGAGATACATGAGTTGATTCATTAGATGTCTCACTTTCATATTCCATCAAATCTGCCTGATTTGAAGCTGGTTCCGAACATACCACTGTGCCAGCCACTACACTACTGTACGTTTCATTATTTCTTACTAACTTTATGCTTGATGGCAGATCTTTCGTAGGTTTGTATCCCTGATTTATTGCTCTTCGTTGGTCAAGGACAATTTGAAGGGCTTTTCAATATGGTACTTGCTTTTCACTCATAATTATTCTTATTTGTCTTTCTTTCAAATAAAAAGGACATTTTTTTATCTAATACTAGGTGTGCTCCCTTACAATTCAGACATTTAAAAAATTTTTCCTCGCAGTTTTCATGATTACCTCCACATTTAGGGCATATTTTCTTTTTAGTGGGACAAAACCTAAAAATATGTCCAAATTTCCAACAGCCTGAGCACTGGGTTACAGGGAAAGTATAAGCGTCAACTCTAAAGCGGCAATCATATGCATATACATGAGATGGTAATGTGTTGCTTTTAAAACAAATTCGAATAGACTCGCTGTCCACCCATTTGCCCTCCGCGTTTAAGCGTTTTAGCCGTTTAATAGAAATAATTTCTATTTCACATTTTATTATTTCTTGTAAGTCCTTATCACACAAATCAATGTCAACACCTTTTACAATGCCGTATGAAAATGACATTTCATTTATTTTTTGACATCTATAGCCCATGTCTGTTAGTTTTTGACATTGTAATAATTTTTTAGCATCTTCTTGACCTTGAAATTGTATCAATACCTTATTAAAACTTTTATACTTAATTCTGGTGATTCCACTAATGTTCTCCGATCGAAGCATCCTAGCCATAGCCATTGGTTTAGGCAAACTATTCATTGATGTGACACACACCTCATATCTATTATTCTCCTCTGATTGTTTACTATTTTTATTTCCATCTACCCTCTCAATATTTATAATTTCTGTGGATTCACTCCGAATAAGCCGCTTTGGTCTTCTTCTCTCAACAGTAGTAAAGTCATCTTCTACATTACAATCATCTTCCCGCTCCTTCCTTTTTTCTGCACTTCCTTTTCCCAATTCTACATTTATTTCCGTTATCGCATTATTATTTAGTGACTGCTCAATTTCGTGTTGGCACTTATTTAGAAATTCAGTGTCACTAGAATCCTCGTCTTCACTACTATTTTCTCCCATTATACACAACAACAGTTATCACCAAAAAATTAAAATAAATAATTAGTAATATGTACTCTGCGCAAGTCAATAACGCGCGCGTACTGTACGCGTTCCACCGGGCGAGTGGACTATATATATATAAAGTACTTTTCGAAAATGTTATTTCAATAATTTCAAAAACATTTACGATTCGAAATAATCTGTTATCCATCAAGCATACCCATTAATATAACTTTGAAAAGAACCTAAAGTGCAGATCAATAAGTAAGGTTTATTTATATAGAGGACGTAAAATTCCACGTGACACGATAAAGACGGATAGGCGTAGGAAGAAAGCATGAGCCTATTGTGATGGAAATAAAATACTATGATGAAATACCATTTTATGAATAAAACGAAAGGGCTTCAAGTAATTTTAGAGAGAAATCAGAATGGCTTCTATTTCTGGTTGCTTAAAAAATAACCACAAAGCCTTACCTCTTTAGATTAATGTACCCTTGTCGGAGCTCTGGCTGAGTTGGATAAAAAAAGAATTTCGATCATAGTAATAATGGATGTCATTACCTACGAGTGTCCTTTACTTTTGAAGTGCCTAAACGAGTGTACTTCCTTCGAATATTGTCCTTTTTCGATCCACATTAAAGGTCAATTACTGTTCGACGTAGTTTAGCAAAGCTTACGTTATAAACATTTATTTTATACCGACAAATTACCTACAACATAATATTTTAAGCGTAGTCTTCTCTGAGTGTTTCATTCTGGTTAAAGTTTTTTATGATTTGTGCCAAGACTAAATTTAGTTACAGCAAGAAAATTCAAAGTAGGTAATTAAATTTCAGAACGTTTTTTTTCAACGATTTTAATACATTCACCAACACGTCATCGTAAAAGCGGTTAGGAAGTCCCATAAACAAGCATGAATTTTACGCAAACAGCAATAAAAAAAGTAATTTAGTGCCTCTGGGGGTATGTGCTATAAAACCTTTACCGCTAAAACCATTCAATTTTGGAAGCAAAGTTTATACCTTTTAAAATCTTCTTCTTTAAAACACGAAAAAGTGCCATAAAAGATAGACCGACATTTGAAAATACAACTGTCTTAGGTACCCGCATAATTCTCGCCGGTTTTATGGCCCAACTGTAAGAGGGTGTGCTATAAACTTCGGTACTCACTAGAATTGCTCGTACAAATTAAAGAGGTTAGTTCAGAACTTAGCGATTACTCTGCTGTGCTCCCATACGTTTTAGTCGGTTAAAAACTTTCATCATTATGAGAATTGTGAACTATTTATTTGACTTGCAGTATAAGATCGAGTACTTCTTTTATTTGTAGAAAATGTAAGTTTCTTTGATATTATGTTCAAAATAATTATGTTTGTTATAAATAGCCACTTTTATTATACATTCGGTTCTCATATAGAACAAAAACAAAGGCAACGTTACTTACACCACCGCCTCTGCCTTCCCCGACGACACTTGAACATACGGTATCATCGTCACATTTACCGTGGGAGAACCACGCTTCGCATGCATGGGCCGGCTCGACCGGAGTGATACCACGGCCTCACAGAAAACCGGTGTGAACCGAGTGAGCGAGGATACAGGAGGCGCATACCCCAACCCCTTCCCACATCTCCTTCCCTATCCCCCAAAGCCCGGCAAAGCACTTGTGACTCCTCTGGTGTTGCCAGAGTGTCGCCGCCCATGGACATCCCATCGCGGCGATAATCGCTTACCATCACCGTTCGCTCGTTTACCCGCCTATTCCATAATCTAAAAAAAAACCACTATCATTTAATGTACTATTGTCGTCGGTAACCGCATACCATCGGGCACCCTGTAAGTTAGTTTATCTGTAGTGTAACTATAAAATCATTGATGTTTATTTTTTTGACAATAACATGAATGAAAAATTAACAAAAACAAAAACCGACTTCAAGGTTCGACTCGATTTCTCTTGGATGCCATCATCAGATCTTAATGTCCTTATCATGGTACCACCGTTGGGATATCTCCTTTCCATTAAAAAAATAATCATTAAAATCGGTTTATAAACGACGAAGTTATCAGTGAACACACATACGGTCGAATTGAGAACCTCCTCCTTTTTTGAAGTCGGTTAATTAGATTTAATTATCCTTAATTTGACGTATATGCGGTTTATGTCGTAGTAGTGCTTCTGTCCTCTTCAAGCTACTGAAGTCTCAATCTCGTTTCCGACCAAACGTGTTATGCTACAAAGTTCTTGACCTATCCGTTTTTACATTTCAAAGAGTTATATCCTATTTATTTTATGTTATCATTTTTCCACTATGATTGTTTCTTTAACCGGCTTTCTTTTATACGGGAAAAAGAAAGAAAAGGTAAATTGGGCTAAGGAAAACGGTTAAGGGGACAAACAGAATCGGGGACAAGGAAAATTATTGCCGTCTTGTGTATGTAAGTCGTATAAAAGGGAGCTGAGGTAGAGTCGTTTGTGTTTACGGCGGGTGTAACATAATGTAGGAACTTTGCAAGTTGGTACTTTGGATATGTGTACCTGTATTATGGTGACAGACACAATTTATGGAATTTAAACATGACTTAAATCATCGTGATCATCCATAGCCCTTAATAATCCACTGCTAGACATAGGCGTTTTTTTTTGGAACGAAGTTCCTTATCGCGCGTTGCGAAAGGGGGCTAGACGGGAAAAAATGTAACGACACTTTTTGCGCCAAAAGTTATAACGACACTTTTAACATTGAGTTGACGTCATAGTGCTGGATAGTCAACGTTAAATATAACAACTGATTGCCAACGTCCATACTAGGTTGAATACACCGGTTCTCGTCCGATCACAGAAGTTAAGAACATCGGGCGTGGTTAGTACTTGGATGGGTGACCGCGATTATCGCCGCCCATGGACGCCTGCAACACCAGAGGTATCACAAGGGCGTTGCCGACCATTGGGGGATGGGGAAAGGGATGTGGGCAGGGGTTGGGGTATGGGCCTCCGGTATCCTCACGCACTCCGGAATAACGGCGTTTTTTTTTTTTACGTATGTTCCCCCAAAATGACTCTACTCTGCCTGATGGAAAGCATAAGCAGAATCCAAGAGTATTGGTCGCCATACTCACTGCGAATGCAGACAATGCAGTGTGGCGACCCACACCATGGCGGCCTAGTGATGCTTCTGCATCTTTTAGTCTAGTCAACAAGTATGGAACTTGTTGACTAGACTATTTGTGCCTCCGGTCTCGCACTCACCAACGAAGCACGACAGCACGATCGCTGTCATTTTACGTTGATTTTCTGTGCGAGGGTAGTACCGCCCCGGTCGAGCCGGCCCATTCATGCTGAAATCAGCGTGGCTCTACTACCTATAAGCATAAGCGCTATTTCACACCGGTTTTCTGTGAGGCCGTGGTATCACTCCGGTCGAGCCAGCCCATTCATTCTTTAGAAAGGAGGTTTAGACCTTCTATACCACGCTAACCAGGTGCATAGGGTTTGTTTAAAGTTTTCCTTCTCCTATCGAAATGACGATCTGGTTATCGAACCTGCAACTTTGGCTTAGCGGGAAGGATCACTATCCTCTGGACAACAGGTCGGTCAATTTACGGCTTAGACAACTTCGTTACCTACATCATAACTATATGATATCATTAGTGATTTTTTTCAGTTTAGTAACTGTGTTTTTCGTATACTCTAAACTAGCTTTTGTCTTGTCACGGTGATTCTTTAAAGTGGTTTAACTTTTTTATTTATCAATCGATAGAAATAAAAATTATTTCGGACATCTAACACACAACGCTATATAGTCCCAAGCTAAGAAGAGCTTGTGTTATGGGTACTAAACAACTGACTTAAATATATATATATACAAAGGGTCGTTCAACAATTGATGCTGGTGCAACTCTTTTGAGACATATATTTAATGCATGGGAGAATTCGCAGGATGCGATAGGTGTATTTTGCGATCTTTCAAAAGCTTTTGACTGCGTAGAACATAGCACGCTTTTTCTTAAACTTAGGCATTATGGCGTTAATGGTATTGCTTTGGAACTAATTGTTTCCTACTTGAAAGATAGAATTCAACACGTAGATGTCAATGGTGCGAGGTCTTCTGGACTACCTGTTACTATGGGCGTTCCGCAGGGCTCTATACTGGGTCCTCTACTTTTTCTCATATATATAAATGATTTACCATATTATTTAAAACATATCTGTGATATAGTTCTATTTGCTGATGATACGTCACTTCTTTTTAAAGTCGATCGTAAGCAAACAGTTTTTGACGATGTGAATAGGGCACTAAATGATGTATTGATTTGGTTTACAACAAATAATCTCCTACTTAACTCAAATAAAACAAAGTGTGTGAGATTTACTATGCCAAATGTAAAACAGCTAGGCACTAATCTAACTCTAAATAGTGAAATCATAAGTATTGTAGACTCAACAGTATTCTTGGGAATTACATTAGACAGCAAACTACAGTGGGGAGCCCAGATAGATAGCCTTGCAGGTAGACTTAGTTCGGCAGCTTATGCAGTATGGAAGATACGTCAGCTCACTGATACGGACACAGCTAGGCTAGTTTATTTTAGCTACTTTCACAGCGTCATGTCCTATGGTATACTACTCTGGGGCAAGGCGGCTGATATTGAAACGATTTTTATTCTACAAAAACGAGCCATCCGCTCAATATACAATTTAGGTGCTAGAGTCTCTCTTCGAGAGTTGTTTAAAGATATAGGTATTTTAACTGTTGCATCACAGTACATATTTGCAAATGTTATGTTTGTTAGGCAAAACATTAATGACTATAAGAAAAACAGTGATGTACACAATATTAATACAAGAAATAAGTCTAAACTCGTTGGTACCTATCATCGTTTACATAAGGTACACAACTCGTTCGAAGGTCTTGGTATACGTCTTTATAATAAAATTCCTACATATGTAATTGACCTTCCTATAGATAAATTCAAGCGTACTGTAAAAAATCACCTTATTAGGAAAGCCTACTATACGATTGGCGATTATCTGAACGACAAAGAGTCATGGGTTTAAGGTGTTATTAATGTTATTATATACACACTAACTTCGTCTTGAAATTGAGATAAAATTTTTTTTTTTTTTGAATAATGTATAAATTTTGACATGTTGGTGTTCCGGTATGAATTGTTTGTATACTTTAACCTAACGACATCTAATTCCGACATTTAATTAAGTTAAGATTTGTTTGTAACTATTTTCTGTATAATTTTCTTTAATAATTTCCTTTTTCTCTTAATTAGTTTGTTCTTGTTTAAATTTTCCTTTATTTTATCTCTTTCTTGTATCAATTCTACTTAATTTTCATCTTTATTTTTTTTTCTTAAATACAAATTGTTGATTGTTTTAGTTGCAACTTATAAATGAAAACATACACACATACTTGTATAATGTAAATGAATACATGATGGTACTTTGGTACTTATCTAACAATGTTTCCCAATTTATTAAATACGCACTTGTTATTGTATGAGCACCTTGTCGACTATGATTATTATTAATTATTAATTTCTTTGATATTGACCTGATGATTTGCCGTGCGGCCTGAGTACGCAGCTCAACTATGGTTGAATAGGTCGATGGCTGATCCATGCGTCTTACTCTATTTTACATTTGTGACATTTATTGATTATTTTATATTTGGACATATTACATCTTTTTAAATTTGACTGTGAGTGAAAGTGCTATTTGGATTTTATTTTCCATAAGTGGACCTCACAATATAAAAATACAATGTCACAATATAACAATGTAAAAATCTTGCAGCTATCAGTAAGAACGGCGCATGATTGGTTAGCTCATGGCTGTGCAGCAATGACTCCAAACCTTTTATATTGTTTTCTTTGGTCGACTTCGTTCTCATTCAAGTCTCTTAGTGAAAAAAATATTGTAAACCGTATTATTATTTTTTAAAAGGAGCAACAATGGAGTTTCTTGCCAGATTCTTCTCCATGAAGGGTAGGCTGCACTTGGAACTGGCGACTAGAATCACTCGATTTTTTAATATTAAATATTGACTATTCATAAGTGCCTGTAAAATAAGTGCCTATATGAATAAAATATTTTTGAGTTTGAGTTTGAGTTTGAGTTTGACTGTTTTTTTGTAAATACATACATATTATATACATAGAAAACACCCAAACTCCGAAACAAATATTTGCAGATCATACAAACATTTGGTCCGACCCAGGAATCGAACCCAAGACATCAAGCACAGCAATCGCATACATACGCTACAACTGCGCCACCGAGGCAGTTGAAATGAAACAAACACTTAAATTCAAATGAAGTTATCCGCAGTACATAGAAGTAAATCGCATCCAAATCAATGAAGCCACTTTTGAGATTAGCGCGCACGAACACATAAATTCTAAAAATCATTGTTTTCAGTTCTGTTACTTTAATAAAGACCTCCTTTATTTTATACCTACATAACATAAAGGGGGGAGGGGAGGGGGCTTAGATTTACTTGGGATGCTCTATCATTTGGCATTAGCGACTCTCAAGTAATCGTCCACTGGCGGTCGGAATAACACCTTCTCTATGGAGTAAAAAAAAACAATTATTTCAACCACCATAACCATCAATCTAAAGCATTGTGTTACCAACTTTAAAAAGTTGTAAGGTATATTGCTAACAAGGGCACGCGTCCTTTTGTGAGCAAACCTTTTTATGATACAACTGATACTTTCAACTACACACATCAAAAGTGTCTAGGGATCAACATATGTGTCTAGGGATCAACATATATTTTTGCAATAACTTTTCTCCTGATTGATATTAATTAAAATTTTCTTTAAGGATTCATCAAATAAAGTGTTTTCGTTTGTCACAGTAACGATAAACCAAGTCACCTTTGCATTAATAAAGAAATTTGCCATTTTCCTAATAAAGGGATTTTTGACATTTGAACCACTAACATTAAAGTTCGAAAAAAAGCCTGAAATAACAGTTTTCTTTAAATTTTTATTAGGTAACTTAAACAATTAATAATCCGTGTTTCTACCGCGAACACTAACAACACAAGAATCGGTTTGGCATACTCAAAATGAGTTCATCCAAATCACGCTGTGGAATGGCCGCCCATGTTCGTTGCAACAACAAAAAAAGGTCTTCTTGCGACTGGATACCCTCCATATTCGGCAGAGCTCTTCTCTGTAGCATATCCCATGCATGCTCAATCGGGTTCAAGTCTGGCGACTGAGCAGGCCAGGGCCAAAGCCACATCTCAATCTCAAGAAATCCGCATAAAAATGCTTGATCCCTAGACACTTTTGATGTGTGTAGTTCTTTCAACTGAAACACATAATGGTGCTAGTTAGTGTCACGGTACAATACAGTTGTATTATCGGAAAGCGCATTAAGGTGATAAATGGTGTCCAATTTTGCATTAACACTGTTTTCAGTGTTTATCCAGAATTATCAATTTATTCACAACTATTAATTTCGATTTTCTATGATAAATTGAACCTTTGCAAAGAAGGGAATGTTTTGTTATCCGCTTTTGAATTTGTATATTTATCTTTTTATTGTATCCATTCTATAAATAAATCGATTGGAAGATCGGAATAACCGAGTGAGTGAGGATACCGGAGGTCCATAACCCAACCCCTGCCCCATCCCCCAAAGGCCAGCTACGCACTTGTGACGCCTCTGGTGTTGCGGGTGTCCGTGGGCGGCGGTAATCACTTACCATCAGGTGATACGCCTGTTCGTTTGCCCTCTTATCCTTATAAAAATATGTTTAAGGTCTGTGTAAGTGAAAGTGTGACTTATTACAACGAAAATAGTTGGGATCATAATAATTGGTTTAGAAGAAAATCAAGTTAATTTCGTTCAAATGTACTATCAATATTAAATGACTGTTTTTAGACGTTCACAACTATTGTACGTAGTTTTTGTTGTTTATCGGGGCTTGCTAGGGATAAAATTATTTATTTAAAAGGTTACGATATCGTAGGGACGTAAGAAAATATGCAGACGTTCTAAGTGTGGCATATAGGAGTACCGACAGGACAAACAACGGCATAGCTGCAGCTAATCTCACGCCAGTCACGTCAGTCAGACAGGACGAAACAATAGCTATATACTACCCTATACTACACTATATATAATAATACATATTCCCGCATATTGAAAAAGAACAAAAAACGAGACAAAACAAAAAATGCTCTAACATAAATGCTGCGGTACTTAAATTATTCAAAAATCACAATCACATTTGAATCCGGAATGTTCGTCATATCTCTGGCGAGCGTATATTTCAAGGCCCAAACAGGGACTCTTTATTGTTAAAAATGTACCCCCTTTACGACCACAATCGGGCAAATGGCTCATAACTGAAGGGACGCAGCCATACAAAATGTATCACTCATACAAAGCGAGTACTTAATAACTTGAAAATTAGGGTCTGGCTACACCTTTACCGAGCACGGAACTCAAAATCCTTGCTTCAGACTATCATATCATCTAGGTATGATATATTTTATGTCATTTCTTTCTCATTTCCATGTCGCCTGTTTTGACATGTACTTTATATGCTATATGTGTAGGATGTTTCCTTTGAAAAGGGTTTTTGTGTCGACCATTACAGTGTCGACTTATCATTTAGTTGGCGAATATTCAGCGAACTCTCTTGATAAAGTTTGGGAGTTTGTTTTTCAATTTTGGTTTATTGTTTGTTTACGTAATGTGAAAGTTTGCGTCAAACGCTGTACACTTGTATCGGGTTAGGGTTTAAGGAGTTTGTTGGTTGTATTTTCGATAAAGGCTGCCTTTATAGTTATTTTCAACAGCTCAGAAGTTTTCCTTTCTCTAGTACTTAGCCTAATGAGTAGAGACAGAAAATATATATTTTTATTTATTCAATTTAATTCATTCTAAAATAATAGGCGTTTTTGATAACATTTCTTATTCATCATCTTGCTCTAGGAGGAATTATTCCCGTTTTTTTTTTTTTTTTTATGTTTGGCCCGCCAAAATGACTCTACTCTGCCTGATGGAAAGCATAAGCGGAATCCACGAGTGATGGCCACCATACTCATTGCGAATACAACAATGCAGTATGGCGACCCACACTATGGCGGCCTAGTGATGCTTGTGCATCTTTTAGTCTAGTCAACAAGTATGGAACTTGTTGACTAGACTAATTGGGCCTCCGGTCTCGCACTCACCAACGAAACACGACAGCACAAACGCTGTCATTTTACGTTGATTTTCTATGCGAGGGTAGTACCGCCCCGGTCGAGCCGGCCCAACCGTGCTGAAATCAGCGTGGCTCTACTACCTACTTAATACTACTACCCCTTAATTATTCCCAAGATTATTTGGGGTCGGCTACTAGTCCAACCGAGTGAGGCGCTCATAACCCAGTTCCAATCGGTGATTAGAAACAATCACCGAGGGTAAGCAGCGACGGCGCGGTCAGTACCTGGATGGGTGACTGCTGGTGGCATGATATCATGAGCGTCTCCGTGGTTCGGAGGTCACGTTAAGCAGTCGGTCGTGAAGCTTAGTTGGAGGCATTTGGGCGGCTTAAAAAAATCCAACAGCAAGATTATCTAGCCACAACGTTGTCTTGCCAGTCCCGTAGTCGGCCAGCGTGGGGACGTATGGCCTTAACCCTCTCCTGAGAGGAGACCCGAGCCCAGCAGTGGGACGTTATGGGTTGTTGATGAAATGACTACAACCGGTTTTACCTAAATATCAGTTTTTCCACGGAACGACTGACATCGAACCTCCGCAATCTTGAGGGCGAGCTATTTCTATGTTATGTTTTTCTATCATCACATTCATCGATCAAAGCACCATATTGAGTTTACTTCCAATTTCTCGCTACAGGAGTATATTTTAAAGCAAAAGTGCACGTAAATCATTCCAACAAAGACGAACATGCATCACTGGACCTTTGTGTTCACACAGGAACAGGTGCAATAGAAGTATTTTAAAGTAGATTCAGTGATTTTATGAACCACTCTTCGTGTATTACTGCGGCGAATGTGCATTTGCTGGAAAGCTTTTTACTCTCGCTCATATCAATTTATGCTATTAACATTTTTGTCGTTTGTCTATTTGTATCGCTTTAAAAGTTTAAAAGTAATGATGTGGCATTAATCTATACTATATAATCTATACTATTATATAAAGCTAAAAAGTTTGTTTGTTTGTTTAAACGCGCTAATCTCAGGAGCCGCAAGTCCGATTTGATTTTGATTTGAAATTCTTTCAGCGTTGGATAGTCCATTTATCGAGGAAGACTATAGGCTATATATCATCACGCTAAGACCAATAGGAGCGGTGCATCAATGAAAATGTTACAAAAACGGGGAAAATTATTACGCTACGGGCAATAGGAGACGTAAACGACGTCGCGTGGGTCAGTTAGTAATGTATAACTGCAGATATGAATAACGATTTATTAGTAGCTAGAGCCACGACTAAGGGTTTGGACGAATGCAATGAAGTGTGACCTTAAAAGGTAAATTATTATTATTTTAGAAATTACGCCTTATCAATATTAAAAAATACTTTGTAAATTTGGAGTTTTTAATGGCAATATAAATATAATTATGTAAAGGATCTTGTAAAATCCGCCTAAATGTTACCACACGTAGTTAATACACATAAAACAACCAAAGGAAACGTATACAAAATATGGAGTGTAATAAAAACTCTAACTTGTATCGAAACTACAATAAAAACTATACTAATAAATAACAGTATAATCTCTCACAAATACAACCTTGTCCACAGTTTCTCATTTCGCTTGTACTATGAGCCAAGTTGTGATTTTATGATAGTTCTATCATATTTACGTTTAAATATTTTAGTGTTTGACTTAACAGGATTTTCTAACTTTTTATTTAATATTATATTAGAGAAACTATGTTTATAAATGTCCTACTAAATGCGAAGAACAACTACATTCAGGCAATAAAGAAAAAGTGAAAACTATTTCACAGTTTTTCAAATTCAACACTTCAGCTGTTTTCCTGCAAAACAATAATTTTATGATACATTCTCATAAAGTTTCACATTCATAATATTAGTAGGATGCTCCAGCTAGCGTGGAATTTCAAGGCCGCAAGTGAAGTCCTACTTTGACTTACTTCACTTAAGGTCCTATGTCCCCTAGATGGGGCAGAGGGCGTCCACAGCAATCCGCCATCGCGTCCTACTTTACATATATTGAAAGTGAACTACAATAGTAAAGCCTCGTGGTAACCTTTGAATTAACTGCTTTAAGTACTTGGTAAAGCAGTGTAGAAATACATTATGTTAGCCTGTAAGGTAATATATTCCTTCATCGACAGTGAATATAGGCCGCTTCCTATTCGGGACCGAATTTATGCTTTCCGCCTGACAACGCATCGTGTGTGGCTCTAAAAACAACTGTTATAAAATTTATATTGTATTTTACACAATTTTTTATTTCTTATAGTCATATAATATAATTGCTACTTCTTATTAGTAACCAATAAAGAAATCTTAATGAAGGTAGAATGTTTATTTTCATATATTTTCATACATATTTTGCTTTGGCTTCTATAATGTTTATTAAGATACTAGCTTATGTTCGCGACTCCGCCCGTGTATATCGGTCGGATATCGTAATCAAAGTATCGGTCGAAATCGGTGCTGTGGTTTAGCCGTGAAAGCGAGACATACAGATAGACAGAGTTACTTTCGCTTTTATTATAATATTAGTATGGATTTATGGCCGTTCATTAATCACGTGAGGCTGGAAAGGGGAAGGAGGGGGTTTGGTAAAAATCACTAAATATTACAAGGGGGGGTGTAGTAAGACGTGTATTTATTTTTTATATTGTTTCGAAAGAAATTCTCTGCGTAGTGTACTATGTACTACTTAGTACAATTTTTGTTTCTCGCATCATTACACCATTCCTTTAATGATGTTTTCATGCAAGTCAAAAACACCCTGCAACCTTTCTGTCTAGACTTTTTATCATGATTCTTAATTTCTAAATAAAATTAGAATATACTTACCTGTACTTAGAGATAATATTCTAAAAAAATGCTAAAATTACACGAGATTTTAGGGGGGGGGGGGTTAATCTTAACGTCACCACTTATCACCAACGGGGAGGGGGGTCAAAAAATGCTAAAAAAACATCACGTGATTAATGGATTAAAAAAAAAACAAAAGATGGATCAGCCTCACTGATAATTGGCTTAATTTATTCTTTTATAGAGCTCCAAACTATCGTGAACAGTTCAGAGTCGTGGTAAAATCTCCAATAATACACATTCAGTCCAAACTAAAATGTACACTATACAGCATACTTTATGGCCCAATGTCGAAAGGAGAAGTGTGGACAAATCTCTTTGTCATATTTTATCAACGAGAAAGTACAGCCTACTTCCCTTAAACAATAGATCACAATCCACACGTACCGACAATACAAGGAGTTATAGCAAAACTTCCCAACAAGTATTTTATTAAGTGTTAGTCGGAGTTCTTCGGTCGTACCCTTGTCAAAGTCGGTGGAGTTAATTGTTAGAAGGCAAGGGAAGTTCTAGAAGGCATAATGAAAATGTCTATATGACTTTTTAAAGTAATTTTAATGGAGATAAATCCTTTGTACTTACTATTTTTAACCGACTTCAAAAAAAGGAGGAGGTTCTCAATTCGACTGTATTTTTTTTAGTATGTCTGTTACCTCATAACTTTCGACTGGGTGAACCGATTTTGATGATTTTTTGTTAAATTTTATTTTTATCTCGTTATTTTTTATGTTACAGCACAACATGTTGTGCTAACGAATGTATCTTATATTGGTAAGTCATAAACCCTGGATACCTGTTCAGAACAGAGACCTCACACAAGAACCATAGCGTTATCGCCCTTTGAATGCCTCCTTCAAAATCAGAGGGATTTGGGCTCTGGTTACCTCACTCGTTCGATGAGAAACAAAGAAAAAAGTAGGTAAGAATAGTCAGAAGCTATATCATTCCTATGGAGCTGGCCACGATACATATATAGGAATCTATCACCATCAACCTATTGCAGTCCACTGCTGGAAACATGCCTCTCCCATTGCATGCCACTCTGATCGTTTTTTTTTATGGAATAGGGGCAAACGAGTAGACGTATCGCCTACTGGTAAGCGATTACCGCCGCCCATGGACACCCGCAACACCAGAGACGTCATAATTGCGTTGCCGGCCTTTGGGAGATGGGGATAGGGGTAGGGGATGGGTTATTGGCCTCCGGTATCCTTACTCACTCGGTGAAACACAGCGCAAGCGTTGTTTCACGCCGTTTTCTGCGAGGCCGTGGTATCACTCAGGTCGAGCCGGCCCATGTATGCCGAAGGGTGGCTCTCCTATGGTAGGATTTCGGGCTTCTCGCATCCAGCTCCTGCCAGCCATATTGTACAAGTCATTACTCCACCTAACTAACTATGAAACTTTGTTTTCAATAGCGAAAGATAACAAAATTTCGTCAAGTTCCTAACACTAAAGTTAGTACCTAATTCAATTTTAAATTTAACTTTAAAAGAAAAGTTCAATTTAGAGCGGCACCAATGTGATGAACCGCACTCTAATTAATTTAATTATTCTGAGCGAGTGGAAATTAATTGACTGATGTTCTATCTCAGGGGAGAGGTTGAAAGCTTAAAAAATGTTGTAATATTTTCATCCACCGATAGAACATCTTAGCGAGCCTTATTTGACGTAATTATTCAATGTTTTAATTGTGTTATATTTTCTTTACGAAGTAAGAACAAAAGTAATTTGAAATTTAATCTATTCTTGAAGTGGATAACATTTGTGTTATTAAGATATCTTTTTGTATACGTATATTTACATTATGAAGTGTAAACTCTTCTGGTCAATTTGTATTAGACAACCTTTGGATGGATAAAAACGGTAGGAAATTAGTAAAAATGTTAGTAGTTTTAGTGTGTTAGGTCCGTTTATTTTTAACTTGCTTTTATATGTCGATTATTGCGTTGATTCTTTATAATTATATAACTTTTCAGTTTCTAATCAATTTAAAAAAATAGACACCAAATGATATAAGTGAAGCTTGTAAAAATAAACAATATTCTATGAAAACAAATTCATTCCAACACATTTCTTAAGTAAGTTCACTTTGATGATTAAATTTATCAAACCGGGCCGTAAGATCACCTTTAATCAAATATAAAAGACATTGATTAAATTAAAGGTAAATATATCAAAGGCAGGATATGATTCACGATCATCGTTTGTGACAATTTATTGGACATATTTGATGTGATTCAATTATTGAACACATTCTGAAAATGATTAAATTAATATTTGTAGGAGGGACACCCGTGACTTTGATTGATTTTACACCTTGATTTTTTTGAGGAGGTAAAGCTCGTTCATTTAGATAGTGTCACAAGGAAAATTTTAACAAAAACAAAAACCGACTTCAAGGTTCGACTCGATTTCTCTTGGATGCCATCATCAGATCTTAGTGACCTTATCATGGTACCACCGTTGGGATATGTCCTTTCCATTAAAAATAATTATCAAAATCGGTTTATAAACGACGAACCGCGGACACAGATAAAGAAAAAACATATATACGGTGGAATTGAGATCCTCCTCCTTTTTTGAAGGTTAAAAAGTGAAGGCCACACGAATCAAAGGAGCCGACGCCCACAAGTATTATAATAGTACATTGTTCACCGAGGGAGGAAAGGGACCGATTACTAGCGAGGGAGCAGTTTGTGGCCCGAAGGCGCAGCCTAGGGCCACAATACTCCCGAGGTAGGAATGGGACTTTCACCCGAGTGCTACACAGTGCTTTATACTACACCTGTGAGGAACATTTAAAGACTTGTATTGTAGAAAGTATTTAAATCAAAACGTAAGACACCATGTAAGACACAATTTAGCTTAGAATTTGACCGATATTTCGCGCTTCTTTTGTTTTTTTTTTATTCTTCACAAAAGGATGTCAGTGGCACGGAGATTCCATATTTAAATTATATGAAAACTCCTTGGGCAGGCGCGCGCCATAGATAAGATAACACATGAGAAATGAAAATTCATACAACTTTCTCTCCCGCTAAAACACGTTAGAAATGGATTTTCATACATTTTTTCCTACCGCTTATTCCGGTCAAGGAAAAGACTAACGTTCTCTTTTCATTTTCAGGGAATAATGGCTACTGTTCCGATCAGGTGTAGTATAAAAAAACTTACTTGTTGTGCACGCACGTCCCTTGATTCGTGTCGTGCCGACAAGACTTTGACAAGAAGCCGCATGGGCCGGCGCGGCGCCGGCACGATCAAAGTGACACTATCTAAATGAACAAGCTATAATTCAGATACTGGCAAATCAAATAAGTATAATTATACCTTTGTGTAGCTTTTGTAGTTTAGATGGTTTAAGTCAGTACAAGGTCACGTGTTAATGACCATACTGATACTTAGCCAGGTTCTGATATACCTACATAAAGACTGAATACCCGTACTGTACAGTTTACGTCATGGAGCCAAATAAAAAGTCGAGTCTCGTGATGACAAATGAGTATTAATGTTCATGGATATCTGCTATTCAAATTATATAAACTACATTTTTAACCAACTTCAAAAAAAGAGGATCTACTCAATTTTTTAGAAACCTTTTCTTTGTTCATCAATATTTTCTTCGTTTCTGCACCGATTTTAAAAATAGTAACAACAAAAATATTACTAAATGTAAATGTACCTATGTTTATATGATTCACAAATTGTTGTTCAGAGTCTGGGTGTTCTTTGTGTCCGTTTCATGTATGTTTGTAAAGTCCCCCGCGACACAGGATTTATTTCTAGTGCGGCAGTTGTCTTTAAAAATAAAATAAAAAAATACTACTTATGAAACACAGATTTAATACGATTAAATACAAGATAATTACTACGTCTTTGCTTTGCATGGTGATAAAATTGTGTAATTACATCTGTTTTAACAGCGAAGTTTAAAAAGGCTTCTATTAACAATGTAGATAACATTTTAGAGTAACTTAAATATAATTTAATTATCCAACAATCTACAAACCTGAACAATCTCGCTAAACAAAAGTAAAACCTTAAAATATCAGACTGAATAAATACACGTAAAGAGTATGTAGACAGATAAAAAGTTGAGCTCATGTCGCGAGGGTGGAGTAATGAGTGTGTTCACTCCTCTCATTCTATGAACAGTTTTACACGTCACGATAGGAATTTATAACGTCTTGAGTTTCCGATCTAACGAATACATCAGACATTTTTTCATATCTTTTTTGTTTACATCGTCTCCTTGAACCATACATACTTCTTCTACCAGCGATATTTGTGTACAATGTTAATGCACAAATACATTTACTAGTTTTATTACCAAGTCGCGTTGATGGATTTCAGATCACCCTAGTATATTAAGAGATGGGCATGTTGGTCTAATGGCTTACTATTATTATTTCTTATACCCCTGATGCTGCTGACGGTATTCATTTTTTATCAGGTAACCTGTGTGTTCGTTTTCCCACACTATTTTCATAAAAAACTTTATAAACATGGGCCTGCCAAAGCGATTCTACTCTACAAGATGGAAAGCATGACAACAATTAAAAAGTAGTGGTCACCACACTCACTAAGACTATAGACAATGCAACAATGCGGCATGGTGATACACACTATGGCGGCCTATTGAGGTGCTTCTGCATCATTGGGTCTCTGGTCTCACACTCACCAATGAAACACGACAGCACAAATGCTGTCATTTTAGGTTGGCCCTCAATAAAAGGGCAGTACTACTCCGGCTGAGCTGCTAAAATCAGCGTGACTCTGCTATCTTGTTGTCGTTGTGTTGAAGTTATTTTGATATTTATTAGAAATGCTCTGCTATTTTTGTTTGCCCCCTTTCTTTCCGTGCGGAAATCTCCTCGGCACCCTAGCAAGGAAAACCTTGATACCTCGACGTACCTCGGGCTACCTACGGTTCGATGGCCTCCTTCTGTGTGGGAACCCCGATGTTCCCGTTACTATCCTCCGGGGCGCGTTTTGTTTGCCCCCTACACGATAAAAAATTATCGTACGTTTCGACGTATCGGTCAGTGTAAATGTCCTTTTAAACCCTTCCATGGAACCACGCGTTGTAATGTGAAAAACTTTTTGTTTCAAATCTTTTATTAAAATATAATTTGGTAGATTTACACAGGGCTGTCCGGACTTTGTTTAATTATACATTTAAAAAGTTAAATGTATGTTTTATAATTTGGAACAATGTATTTGCCGATTCCCTAATGAGTTCATAAATAAGTAAGCAGGAAAGTACTGAACTCTTGTACCCACAATTCACATGTTTCAACAAGCTTTTGTTGAGTAAAGTTAGTCCTAATATTTATTTAGACACAAATACCTATATAGACCTACTCACAACTTTGTTTTGGTAATTATTGATCTTCAATGAAACGACGTATTAAAAGAAGCTTCAAGAGAATCGTAAAAGCACTTACACCAATTTCACCAGTTCTTAGTTTTAGATTGTTAGACCCGGTTGTCAAGAACATCTATGCCCTATGGCATTCGTTATGGAGAAGTCATTGTCCTCAAACATACTGACAACTAGTCAACAATGAAATTCAGTTCACCCTTAGGGTTGCGGAGATCCGATGTCAGTCGCTTCGTGGAAAAACTGATATTCTAGTATAACCAGTTGAACTAGTAGCCGATCCTAAATAATCTTGGGAATGAAATAGAATGATGATAATGAATCTATGTTACGGTTTTCGCATTGTAGACAACCCTTGTCATTTACCCTACGATAATAACAAAAAAGCTAAAAAGAAACGCTTTGAGCGGGTTCGGGGTTCGTGGCACAGATATGCACACACGCATACGAAATGCATGTTTTTTAAAAGGAAATGAAATGGAAAACATTCAAATGAAATATTTATTGTAATAAAATGAAATGTTTTTTTCTGTTAAAGAATTTTTTTTATGTGCCAAACATTGTTATTTCAATTGTAAAGTGTACTTTTAAATTAAAAACTTTCTGTGTATTTGAAACTCGGGAACAGTTTTTTAAAAGGAGTTGTAATAACAAAGCTTTTAATTTAACTTAGGTTTAATGTGGAATAACATTTTTTAACGTTTTTCTTTGTTTTTATAATGTTTTCATTTGTTTACTTTTTTATAGAACTTTATTATATTATAATTATGTATCAAGTAATGAGTAAGCTACATGTTTTTGAGGTACCTGACGTTTCATACACAGGTTTGATGTATATTATAATAATTTTTATACTAACTACTAAAAAGAAAAACAACACTAATATTGTTTTTTGAATTTTTCGTATGCATCACTAGTTGTTGCCTGCGGCTCCGCCCGCGTGTATGTCGGTTATCGCGGCAAATAGTACCCTATGTGTTATTCTGATATATAAGTTATACTACTGTAAAGTTTCATCCAAATCCGTTCAGTAGTTTTCGCGTGAAAGAGTAACAAACATCCATCCATCCACACTTACAAGCTTTCGCGTTTATAATACACACATCAAAAGTGTCTAGGGATCAACATATGTGTCTAGGGATCAACATATACTTTTGCAATAACTTTTCTCCTGATTGATATTAATTAAAATTTTCTTTAAGGATTCATCAAATAAAGTGTTTTCGTTTGTCACAGTAACGATAAACCAAGTCACCTTTGCATTAATAAAGAAATTTGCCATTTTCCTAATAAAGGGATTTTTGACATTTGAACCACTAACATTAAAGTTCGAAAAAAAGACTGAAATAACAGTTTTCTTTAAAATTTTATTAGGTAACTTAAACAATTAATAATCCGTGTTTCTACCGCGAACACTAACAACACAAGAATCGGTTTGGCATACTCAAAATGAGTTCATCCAAATCACGCTGTGGAATGGCCGCCCATGTTCGTTGCAACAACAAAAAAAGGTCTTCTTGCGACTGGATACCCTCCATATTCGGCAGAGCTCTTCTCTGTAGCATATCCCATGCATGCTCAATCGGGTTCAAGTCTGGCGACTGAGCAGGCCAGGGCCAAAGCCACATCTCAATCTCAAGAAATCCGCATAAAAATGCTTGATCCCTAGACACTTTTGATGTGTGTATTAGTATAGATTAAATCCGTATGGAAACGGACTTAAAAATACAGATTGTCAACACTCCTATTCATCCCAAGGGTGTCGTAAAAGGTGACCGTGACATACTACGCAAGACAACATCATTACAAAGAGAGGTAAACCTTGAAACAAACCCGCATGGCAAGCGTAGGTAGGCCAGAACCTTCTTTCTAAGGAGAGATTTCTGTCCAGCAGTGGACTGTTAAATGCTGTTAATGTGATATGAGAATGATTATGATCTCATCTTTCATGATGTATCAGTGACTCCCTGCTTATTTTCCCATCTCGTTTTGTAGAAATATAAAAGGAGGAAATGAAAGTGTAAAGACAGTACGATTCGATAGTTTCGCTACTGCAAACATGAAGTTCTTGTAGTTTAGTGCAGTGTAAACACGCTCCAGGCAGGTTGGACGCAGTTGGGTGGAATTGTTCTCAATAACCCTTTATCCTTTATCCTATGTGCAGAGGTGGAAAGGATGGCTTGCAAAAGTTGCCTTCGATAGCCTTGGCAAGAGACCAGAATGCCCGAGTTCCCGAAGGAAGACGCTCAAGCCTCTCGCCAATCCTGGCAATGTGCTCCGACTTCGCCCTTGCAATGTCTCTTTTGAGGGATCTGGAGGCAAAGTTGTACTCCTTTTTCAGAGCGCTGGTATTTTGATCCCGTAGCGCCACCGCGTCAGCCCAGGCTTGGTAAGCCTCCTGCTTTATGCGAGAAGCTTTTCTGGAAGATGGACCAAACCAGGGCCGACATTTGCCACCAATGGGGACCACAGTGGATGGGATGAAGAGCTCCATACCCTGTAGCACAACATCGGCAACAAAATCAGCAGCGGCGTTGGGATTATCCGGCGAGAAGCACAACTGTCTCCAAGGGTAGGACGCAAAGAAGGACCGCATCCCATCCCAATCTGCTGACCTATAGTGCCACACACAGATTGTCAACACTCCTATTCATCCCAAGGGTGTCGTAAAAGGTGACCGTGACATACTACGCAAGACAACATCATTACAAAGAGAGGTAAACCTTGAAACAAACCCGCATGGCAAGCGTAGGTAGGCCAGAACCTTCTTTCTAAGGAGAGATTTCTGTCCAGCAGTGGACTGTTAAATGCTGTTAATGTGATATGAGAATGATTATGATCTCATCTTTCATGATGTATCAGTGACTCCCTGCTTATTTTCCCATCTCGTTTTGTAGAAATATAAAAGGAGGAAATGAAAGTGTAAAGACAGTACGATTCGATAGTTTCGCTACTGCAAACATGAAGTTCTTGTAGTTTAGTGCAGTGTAAACACGCTCCAGGCAGGTTGGACGCAGTTGGGTGGAATTGTTCTCAATAACCCTTTATAAAGCGTCACGGTTATTTGCTGAACGCAAATAAAATCATCTTTTGTGAAATAATCTCAGCAAGATATTCGAATGAATTTTGATCTACAAAGAATCGTTTATCGAATCGGTTATTTGATCTGCTGTATATCGGTAGGTAGGTTTCATTATATCTCTTGAATTTCTCTTTTTAATATTGAGTTATCTACATTGGAAAAATCAAACTTGCCAACAATATCGGACTTATTGTTGTATTATATGGTTTTTATACTGAGTATTTTCACGACAATTTTATTTTTCCTTTTTAGAGTAGAAGTGTCTCTGCAGGACAGAATTGCGGATATATGGCCCTAGTTTCTTTGAGTTACTGCAGTATCAAGACCATTTAGCATTCGAAATTTGCTCATGGGCTCATTGACTTTCTAAGTATATTGCTTGATCAGTGGCCTGTCTAATAATGTGAAGTGTGTTTTATTTAAGATTCATGTATGTATACTTGACAATTGGACTGGATACTCATAGCAATATACTTTATTAGATATTGTAAATAATACATTAAATTAAAAGGCTTTTTAAAAACAAGATTTTACTGGAATGCCTCGAGACAAATCAAATGAGTCCAAACTCGATGATGTTGCGACGTTTCTTTACAGAGTTCCTATGGAGTATAATTTAATCATTAATTATTTGTTGTTTGTTTACTGACCTGTTACTTGATATTATATTGACATTCCTTCTTTTTTGACATGACATGACATTTATTAGACATTCATATTATTATTTCAACAATTATTACTGTATTATTTGTTATTCTGAATTCAAAGTATGTTTTCATTAGGTATTATTTTTCTTTTTTTTTTATTAATTATTGTATACCATCTTCGAGCCGATGAATTGCCAATGTTATGTACGCCATTATTGTCACATGCATCAGGCCATAAATTAAATAGTATAAGTTATTTTCAATGTTAAATGTTTGTGATGTGGCAGTACTTATTAAATAAATAAAATAAATAAATAAATGGCCACCTTTCGCCTCCAGCATCAGATCAGCTCCATGTCATTATAATATTGTATTGTCATGCTGTATACATATGCTCTGCAAAACTTCAGCAAAATCGATTGATGATATCTGCTTCAAAATTGAGTTGCAAGATTCCACCCGAACATACATACATACATTCAAGTTAATAAAAAGCTTGTAAAAGAACCACATTTGTGGTCCTTCGATCACATTTTCTTTTGTTACATTATTGATTCTGCTTTTTGTTATACGCTAAGTAATATAATACAGTTAGGTAAAATAACGATATTAAATTTAAACGTCTCATACTGTCCGGCCTTATGGCCGTCTGTTTCCGAACTAGCCAATGCCTGTGTGTGTTACGAAAAATAAACAAACCCTACTAATATAACCCTATATGCCGGCAGAGCTGCTTGCAAGAGATAGTACATCTATACTAATATTATAAAGCTGAAGAGTTTGTTTGTTTGAACGCTCTAATCTCAGGAACCGCTGGTTGAAAAATTCTTTCAGTGTTGGATAGTACATTTATTGAGGAAGGCTATAGGCTATATATCATTACACTAAGACCAATAGGAGCGGAGCACCAATTAAGAATTTTTCAAAAACGGGGGAAAATTGTCAGGCTACGGGTAATTGCCTTGTAGGTAGTAGAGCCACGCTGATTCCAGCACGAACGGGCCGGCTCGACCGGGGCGGTACTACCCTCGCACAGAAAATCAACGTAAAATGACAGCGTTCGTGCTGTCGTGTTTCGTTGGTGAGTGCGAGACCGGAGGCCCAATTAGTCTAGACAACAAGTTCCATACTTGTTGACTAGACTAAAAGATGCACAAGCATCACTAGGCCGCCATAGTGTGGGTCGCCATACTGCTTTGTTGTATTCGCAATGAGTATGGTGGCCACCACTCGTGGATTCTGCTTATGCTTTCCATCAGGCAGAGTAGAGTCATTTTGGCAGGCCAAACATAAAAAAAAAAAAAAAAAACAAAAAAAAACAAAAAAAAAATATATATAGGAGACTCAAACGAGGTTGCGTGGGACAGCTAGTATTATACAATCAAACTTCAAATGTATGTTTGAATAAAGTAATTTTATTTAATGCGTGTATAAGGCGTTAATATTCGCACTGTGTAAGTTTATCAATATTCGATAAACGGCTTTCCTGAGAGCTGTTTGATATTCAGATTTCCCTAGAACTCGATTCAAATATAATCGCTTGACAAAACTTTGTTAGACCTTTCAGAACCGAGCCTGTTTATTTTGGTACTTTCTTTTATGCAATAGGCGGGCAAACGAGCAGACGTATCGCCTGATGGTAAGTGATCACCGCCGCCCATGGACACCTGCAACACCAGAAGCGTCACAAGTGCGTTGCCGGCCTTTTGCCGGGGTATGGGCCTCTGGTATCCTCACTCACTCGGTGAAACACAGCGCAAGCACTATTTCACATCAATATTTATTTAAATATAGATTTTGTATAGTTTCGGTTTATTTTATAATGGTGCTAAAGGATCATACAGTCTGCCCGATACTTTCCGTCTAGCTGTAAAATGTATGCAAAATCAATGGTGTATTTCAGTCAACTCTGTATTATTTTTTATCTTAAGTTACAAAAAGAAAGAGTTGGTTTCACGATTTGAACGCTAGCAGAAAGAACTTCCTCAAAGGTTTAAATGGACCGTGAGGAACGGACGCATCCGGCTCCAACGCACGGAGTGAACTTCCTGACGCAGGCGTAAGATGCGATCTTAATGTACGAGTTAGGTGCACTGAAATTTATTATTCTGTCTTGCTTTCCCCCATTGCACGAACTTTAAATTTAATTTGGAAAGGAGTAATGAATTCAAACTATTGGTAATCTTTAATTCAATATAATATAACAGCACGAACGCTGTCATTTTACGTTGATTTTCTGTGCGAGGGTAGTACCGCCCCGGCTCTACTACCTACTTTTACTAGTTTCATAAATTATTGCCGAATTTCGACAACAGACGACCAATAGTAATAATAAATTAACAAATCTCATTCACGACCATCTAACCCCAAACTAGGCAAAGCTAACCTATGGTAACAAGACTACTATATAAATAAACTTAGGTATTGATTTCTAAAAACAAATTTTAAATAAATTATACTCAAACACAGAACAAATAATTATACTCTTATACAATGTTGTACTGAGTAGAAACCAGACACACACCTCTCACTTTGCAGATAGGAGGATAGTTAATCACACAATCAAAAGGTGAAAAGCAATTAAGAACAGTAAATAATAATTATCGTAGTCCGAATCGAGTTTAATAATAGCATTCTTAATTTATTCTTCACAAATTGATCCGTAAAAACAAAGTACAATTAAAACTCCCGAAAACGATATTTTCAAAGTACGTACCTAATAAATAATGTTCTCTTGGAACATTTAGAGGGCTGATCTATTTGTTGTACAAGTGGTTGAGTATTGTAGTCGATACAGCTACAAGTTTCGAACTCGTAATAAGGCTGATGAAACTAGATAGGTATTTGAAGCCGGAGACTACGGTAGAGTTTGTAGAGCAGAGAGAATCGTGAGTGATAATATTGATGGTCGTACTTACTATTTTAAATTTCATTAGTAGTTTCATAATAGAAGTTTGTGTTGCTGGTCTAAACTTTACGTCACCTACATCTTCCCGATGACAGAATTATGTTTTTAATAAGCCATAACTTAAAAATTATAATCTACAATTATGCATGCAGACAATTTTGTTCTACCTAAATACGTTTAATTTGTTAACTGCTGTTCCTATAAATATTACATAGCAGATATACATAAATATAACACAAGTTACATAATTTGTTGAATGTTACGTTCACTCAAAATTTGGGATGTAACCACAGCGGCCGACAACTTTGCTACTTAATGAAACTTGTGAATTTGTCTTTTATATTTACAAAGAGAAAGGTAGGCATGGCAATATTTGGAGCCGTTGCGGTGAAACAGTTTGGTAACAAATCTATACTATTATTTTAAATTCAATAGTAATTTTGTCTGTCTGTTACGATTTCACGGCTTGACCACTGCACCTATTTCTATGAAATTTGACAAGAGAGAGATACTTTAATTCATGAGGAAGGACATAGGCTACTCTTTACCGCGATAATCGACACACAAGGTATATTTCCAAGGTAGTAGAGCCACGCTGATTTCAGCACGAACGGGCCGGCTCGACCGGGGCGGTACTACCCTCGCACAGAAAATCTACATAAAATGATAGCGTTCGTGCTGTCGTCTTTCGTTGGTCAGTGCGAGACAGGAGGCCCAATGATGCAGAAGCTTCACTAGGCCGCCATGGTGTGAGTCACCATGCTGCATTATTGCATTATCTGCATTTGCAGTGCGTATGGTGACCACCACTCTTAGATTCTGGTTATTCTTTCCATCAGTGAGAGTAGAGGCATTTTGGCAATATAAAAAAACACGCGGGTAGAGCCATTGACAAAAGCTACAGTTATTTGTCAAAGAATTGCCAGCCTAACAAAATAGAACTATTTGCATGGATGAACTATGTTTCTACACATGTCAGCCGACTCTGTCAAGCGAATTCGTAGAAATCGGAAATTCAAGTGAGTGATTGACTGCTCGACTGGCTTGGTGGTTTAAATGGTAGCTACGCCTCTGCTTACTACTGCGCTAAGTGTCATGGGTTCTAAATATACTGACAACTAATTCAAACTTCGGATTTAATTGGCAATCAAGGTTGCGGAGGTCTGATGCCAGTCGTTCCGTGAAAAAAGACAATAATCTGGTAAAACCAATTGAACTAATAGCCGACCCAAATAATCTTGAGAATAATAAGGGCTAGGTGATTGTCAGTTAAACAGTTGCACTTAACTTTCTCTGTAATCAAAAGCTATCAAGTCATATAATTTCAATCTTTCAAGATAACTATCCTCATCCAACTTATCTATTTTAGTATCTAGGTACAATTAAACCACAGAAATGTACAACTCAAACCAACTTAATTTGGCTTTAGCAAATCTTGACAAATCCGTTTTAACCTCTAAAAGATTTAGGTACATACTATTTATTACAATGATAGAAAAATAAAAGTGTTCATTAAATATTAACACAATTTAAACTTTAATATATTATCTTAAAATAACTTATCTTATACAACAAAACATAGTTATTTACAAAACCTTTTATGGTTTCATTCATTGTTATATTTCAAAGCACAAACTTAGATATATAATCTTAAGTAATATATTTGTAGCTTATTTAAATACATCATTTATTAATCTTTAAGGCTGTATTCACAATAGGCATATATACGGCGGAATACTTTTTTAGTGTTATTAAATGTTCATCGTGGTTTGTTGCTTCTTGCTGATCAAAAACTTGTACAGTTTAAGTACTTGATGCTACTAAACTGCAACTATAGACTCTGTAGTTTGTTTTGAAGATTTGTTTTTAAAGATACAGCAAAAATACATCACACACACGGAGAGAAACACAAACATTAATGCAACAAAACTGTTTGAGTTTTGATAAGTGGTTGGTTATGAAACGAAGTGTAAAATAAATTAAGTTAACAAAAAAACCGACTTTAATCTGGACCAAATTGAAATGGGACCACTCTGGTAACACCAGCTTTCAAATAAAAAAATCATCAAAATCGGTTCACCCAGTCGAAAGTTATGAGGTAACAATAAAAGAATATATTAAACAGAATTGATAACCACCTCCTTTTTTGAAGTCGGTTAAAAACTAAAACACACGCTTACAAAAATCGGTAAATTACAAGCAAACATATTATTGTACGTGAAGCTAATTTAAGTGTGTTAAAAACTGAGAATCAATTTTCAAATTATCATTTTCGTGATTAGTGATAAATTACGAAAATTACAAACAAGTGTTTCTTTCGGCCTCATGAGAATTCGCCTTTATTTGCGACTGGTTACACATGACCTTGTCACACCGCGTCTTCATATTGTTTTGAGCTTGTAGACGTCATTGCAAAGTCACTTTGAATCGTGAACTTTCTTAATGTGCTAGACGTAGATTTAAAATTGCATACTTAAATTTATAATAAAAATATTAACCTTTATGTAAGCTTTCAATAGCGTAACATAAAAAATACAATGATAAAATAGAATAAGTTATGGAATCAGGCGTTACTTTGCGGAAATCCATGACATTAAATGCTATGAAATATATTTAGCTTTAATTCCGCGAGACAAATATCCAGGTCTGAAAGCAGGGCACAAATCCCACCGTCATGCATATGTACACATACAAAACAAGTGAGAAATAATTAGCATGCCATGCAACCAAACCTATACTCGACACGTGTTTCGCCCCTCCACGGGGCATCCTCAGGAGATGTTGACTCGTCGAGCGTTTGAGCTCGAATGCTCGACGAGTCAACATCTCCTGAGGATGCCCCGTGGAGGGGCGAAACACGTGTCGAGTATAGGTTTGGTTGCATGGCATGCTAATTATTTCTCACTTGTTTTGTATGTGTACATATGCATGACGGTGGGATTTGTGCCCTGCTTTCAGACCTGGATATTTGTCTCGCGGAATTAAAGCTAAATATATTTCATAGCATTTAAGATAAAATAGAAGCCTACTTTTAAATTCATTATTCAGCATATTCGCTTAATGCATCTCAGTATAATAAATAGTAAATATTTCATTCTCTAGTTATTAAAAATCACTCAACTATACTCTTTGCGCTGTAGCATGGTGCGTGGTGATTTAATTTACTTTAATTTACTACAGTTTATGGTTTAATTGAATTACTTAAATTATTAATGCTTTAATATATTGCGAATGTGGTACAGCTGAAATACTAAGTCATAATTTGTAAATCGCGGCAACTTTCAAGAGTGAATCGAAATGTTACTGAAACTGACACCCGCACCATGCTACAGCGCAAAGAGTATAGTTTCGGACTAAAAGAGGTTCTTTCTCTACACTTTGGAATGGAAAAGTTTTATTTATGATGTCTACAAATCTGCATATTCTGCTTATCTTATTCTATATACATTTCTCTTTTCCAATACAAGTATTGATATTGTTTTATCCCTGTGTTGAGATATGAATGATTTTTTTTTTTTTTTCTTTTTTTTTGTTCTGATGGATGTCGATATTTTTTTTTTTCGGACATCAAACACACAACGCCATCTAGTCCCAAGCTAAGCAGAGTTATGGGTAAAATACAACTGATATAAATACATATATACTTCTTTTTATAAATACATACATATTATACATAGAAAATACCCAAACTCCGAAACAAATATTTGTAGATCATACAAACTGGTCCCTGAAATGCAGTTAACACTAGTTCAGGGGGCAGAGAATTCACATTTAATGTATGAATATAGTTTTGTGTCAATAAATAAATTAATTTGGTCCGATCCGGGAATCGAACCCGAGACCTCAAGCACATCAGTCGCATACGCTACCACTACGCCACCGAGGCAGTTAAAATGAATGTTTATGATGTTAAATTTATTAGAGGGAATGGTATGGTAATTAAGAGCACAGTAATGGAATACTTCTTTGCTTTGTGTTGGTAACTGCAGGCGTGCTAATCCTAGTCCGGCCCTTGCGAATTATTAAAAATCTTAAGTGTGTTTGAGCGGCAATAAATATGATCTATGTAATAAAAATGATATATAACTATTATTCGGCACATCGTACATAAGGAGATCTAAATTTAAATTATTTTTTTTATGGAATAGGCGGGCAAACGTATGGTAAGCTATTACCGCCACCCATGGACACCTGCAACACCAGCAGCGTCAGAAGTGCATTGCCGGCCTTTTGGTCATGGGGGGAGGTAGGGTTAGGGGGATTGGGGTATGGGCCTCCAGTATCCTCACTCACTCGGTGAAACACAGCGCAAGCACTTTTTCACGCCGGTTTTCTGTGAGGCGGCCCATTCATGCCGAACCGTGGCTCTCCCACGGTCCCATTTTACTAAATGCCTATAAATCACTTATATATAAAAATCAAGTGCGGTTCGTTTGTCTCGCTAAAACTCGAGAACGGCTGAGCTAATTTAGCTGATTTTGGTTTTGAATTGTTTTTCGTAGTTCAGGAAAGGTTTAAAGGGTGATGAAAATCCAAATGTCACGTGTACGAAGTAGCGGGCACAGCTAATTCTAGATACATTTCACCCAGTCACGAGAAACGCTATTGTGAACATAAGACAATTATTTGCCCAGAGTGTCGAACCCTTGACTTCTAACTTACCAGTCAGGCTTGGTAACCACTAGATAGATCTGACAGGAAAGTCATCAATAAAATGACCATATTTATTCATCCATTGAACCCTCCAATCCTACCAGCATCCAATTAAGATATGTCTCGCTCTGTTATGGACACAGCCGGCGTGTATACTATGGTTTCAGTATTGTACTGAATATTGGCTTTCATGGATATTGTGTACATGCACTAGATAATATAATACAGATAGGAATAATAAAGTATATGAATGTGCGCTTTGAAAAAGTAAGATAATTAAAATGTAATAATTCCTACAGAAGTTAAAACTTTAAATTATAAATAAACAGTTGTTTTTTTCGAATATTCTAATTAATTGTTAGATCCCAATAGTAATAATTAATAAATCAATTGCAATATAATTTTAAATAATGCCATGATTACATTCACAGCTGGCTCGGCTCAATCATATCAATCAAAAATTGGCAGACAAATTCTAAAACAGGGAAGCACCACTGACATAACATATTATGAGTCCTAAATGAGCTATATTTGATTTCTATAATATATTTGTCAATGCAATAAGTTATACTTATAGCTACAGATATGGTGTTAGCGTTAACACGCCTCGTGATCATGTCGATGATGATTTAGATCAATTTACTTCCCCATACAAACCTGCCTATAGCATTTTACACTTCAAAAATCTTCTTCATGAAATGTTAGTTATGATTAGACGTCTGATAATATTTACGAAAAATTTCAAGACAATTAGTTGAGGCATTCTTCCGCTAAAGCGTAACAAATAAATCTACACAAAAAATCGTCTGTGTCTAATAACTCAATGTCAATCATTAGCGCAATCTAAAATACATTTCCGTAACAATTATATTAAAAGATCTTAGAAAATATTCATTAAAACATCAAAGTCTCTTCAACGAATCCAATAGAAAGTACAAAATACTTCTCCCGGCTGAAAAAGACGATGAAAAGAAACTCCTTGTAATAAAGACGTATTTCTTTTTCACAAAAATACTGTCGATTGAAACGTTTCGAATATTAATTGTAGCTCAACAACACCTCGGCCCTTCCTGTTTTGCTGACACGATTTCTATACAAATAAAATGTTTAGTATCGTTTTATCTCATTCAATGAAAATACAAAATGTAGCGATTGTAAAGTCGTAATAACATAATTTTGTTTACGATGTTCTCTTGCTGTTTATTCGAAATTATTCGAAATGATTATTCCAAACCAGATTTATTGTAATAAGGTATTCAAGCTAGAGTACTTTTAGGTTTCGTCGTATTGTGAAAAGACATGCAATGTAAATGAGTCGGATTTATGTTTACTGATGAATTATAAAATCTTCAACAATTACAAAAAATACCACTACTATTCTGAAAGTTCCATTAAATAATCATTGAGAGAATATTTTTGAGGTTCTTTCTATCTACCTGATGGACAAGAATATTAAAAATGAACTCTTTTAATTTGGTTATTAAAAGATAAACCTACGTAAGATATACATTAACTCTATACCATACTCCAGCCTATAGCCAACGTGGGAGAGCCACGCTTCGACATGAATGGGCTGGCTCAACCGGAGTGATACCCTTACAGAAAACCGGTGTTAAACAGCGCCTGCGCTGTGTTTCACCGAGTTAGTGAGGATACTGGAGGCCCGTAGCCCAACCCCTCCCCCCATCTCCCTCCCCATCCCCCAAAGGCCGGCAAGGCACTTGTGACGCCTCTGGTGTTGTTGGTGTCCACGGGCAGTGGTAATCACGTCTACTCGTTTGCCCCCTATTTCATAAAAAAGCCTATTGCCGTCCACGAACGAAGACCTCCGGCGAACGAAGATCAATCATCCCGGTTTTGATCAGTCCGCATCGATCCACCGCCTGCGATTTTTCTCAAATACAGAAATTTATTACTAAATTACTCTTTAGAAACTACTAGGAATATACCTATATATATATATTAGTTTTCTATTATTTGATTGTGATTTATTGTATCTCTGTGTTTTATATCGTGTGTACGAGGCGATATTTACCAGTGGGGGAATTACTAGCCTAGGTGGTGAATTCCACAGGGCACCGCGGAGGAGTGAGCGTTGCCCCAACCCTTCTCGTGGGGGTTGCTGATGGTGTTTAAGTTAATTCGTATCCGTTTAGTAGTGATTAGTGTTTGGCTATAGTCCAGATTGGCAGTATCTGTGATTCATGTTCTCGTTTATTCCTGTGTCTCCGACATCAGAAGTGGGATCTGAATCTCATTTGCCCAGAATGTTTAAGAGTGTAACGGATCGTCGGTCGCGGCGAGCGGTCGAACTACCCTCCGCTCGAAATTCGTATGAGGTGCCATTTGTTAAATTTTTGTAAGCGAGATCGGGCACATAGTGTCAAAGTGTCGGTATAGCCATTCGCGTACGAACGGTTTGTGAGACGTGCGGCCTACAACAGCGGCAGCGTGCGGTAGTAAAAGTAACGCATCGATAACTGGGAAGTAACCGGTATGTACGGACAACTCCAATCTGGTCAGTCGTACTATTTTTATTTTGTGCTGAACGCTCTTCAATAAGACAAGTTTTGTTAGATGAATTTCTAGGCAAACGACAATATTGTGCAGTAACATTATTGAGGGTAGGTAATGCCCGCACTTATTGTAACATCGAAATTCTATGAACAGTTTTAATCCAGATTTATTCATTGCGGTTATTGATTCATGTAGTACACGATTACTGTATTTCAAACGACATAATTATTTAAAGAGAAAAATGAGAATCTGTTTGCATTAAGGTTTTCAGTTGCAGTTTTCGAAATTAATCTTGTTCTTAAAATAATTAGATCGTTTCTATTGGTGACATCGATACAAAGGTAGACGATTTCGGAAGTATAGTGTATTAAAATTGTAGAGTTGCTCGACGGCGATCGTTATACTTTGAAATCTTTAACTGGTAACAGAATCTACAAATGCGCTTGCGTTCGTATACGAGAGTTTCCTTTAAGTGATATACCCGAGGAGGTAGATTTGTCTGGCATTGATAATAGTGAGGAAAATACCCGAAGATCAAGTCCCTATTGATGTTGATGATGATAATCAAGGGTTAATTAATGCTGATGCAATGGAATGAAATTGCGTTGTAATTGTGTGGCGAATAGTCTCAATAATGAGACTATGAAATATCCTAACAGCGTGGTGGTTGTTAAGGTTTAGTTAACTTTTTGAAAGGCGAGGTGGCCACTGAAAGGCGAGGTGGCCACTGAAAGGCGAGGTGGCCATTGAAAAGTGAAATTGGTAAAATAAGAGGCCATCTAGATATTGTTAATAATCCAAAAGTGTGTAACGCGATAAACGGTGAGGTGACTGTTGCGATACTACTTACTGGTTTTATTAATTTAGTATGTAGCGAGAAGTCTATTAGCATTCAGATTTGATAACGAAAAGCTTATTATTTTATGAAAATGTCCTAAATGAAGTTGTTCCACAGAAGATAAAATGTAATAATGTACCCAATGTCCTTGGTCAGGAGTGGCCGAACAATACAAAAATATCTCTTTCTATTCTGCGGATAACGATGATGATGATGCACTGCCTTCAACATCACACGAGGACGTGTAATACGTCAGGACGGCCGTGTCGGAATGAGGGTATCCGAATAATAAAAGTGATACAAACATTTGCCTCTATCGAACACTACTGAAAGTCTATATAAAGCGGCGCTATCGGAAACAGGACACAGTTTCTCTTCAGATCTTGCGACGACCATATCTCTTGATTGTGACGTGGGTGACTCCTGAGTGGTAGTAGTTTTCTATTATTTGATTGTGATTTATTGTATCTCTGTGTTTTATATCGTGTGTACGAGGCGATATTTACCAGTGGGGGAATTACTAGCCTAGGTGGTGAATTCCACAGGGCACCGCGGAGGAGTGAGCTTTGCCCCAACCCTTCTCGTGGGGGTTGCTGATGGTGTTTAAGTTAATTCGTATCCGTTTAGTAGTGATTAGTGTTTGGCTATAGTCCAGATTGGCAGTATCTGTGATTCATGTTCTCGTTTATTCCTGTGTCTCCGACATATATTTTATCTCAACAAATAAAAAGTATTGTGGAGTCTGTAATTTCAATTAAACAGCTCTTCACAAAATACATTTAAACGATATTTACATCAAAAAACTATTCTTAAAATTTGTCTATGTGACAGATATCTGATTACATCAGAAGTAATTTCGGCTACTTTTATATTAGACTAGCTTCACCGCGCGGCATTATCCGCGTTTGCAAATGTACAACAACAACCGTTAGTAACACCGCGGGGCACAGCTAGTTATTTTATAAAAAAAAACAAATACTTACGAATGCTGCCAACGATGGAGGCGTTTGACCTTTCTTTTCTATTTCTCAACATAAAATTGGGTTAAACATACAATAGCAGAAGCCATACTATAGTTATAAGAGCGACAACGCTTGAAAAATATTGTAAGGTCAAAGGTTAGACGCAAACTAATTAAAAGAGAGTTAGGGGTCGTTTCTAAGCCATTAGTAAAGTAAACTGCGCTTATTTAATTAAAATGCTTTAGCGGCGTCTCTTAAAAAATTACCCGACGAATTCTTTGCGTGTTGTTTAAAGGTCGGGTCAGACAGCAAGCGGGAAGAGTTCCGCTATGTCTCTTTTACTTTGACATATGGAAACCCCCTCTGGTCATCACTCCATCGACATTTGCAGTGATATAATGAGTCAGACTCAAACTGACTATACATGTCCGTAGTGGAATATATATCTGTACTAGCTGACCCGGCGAACTTCGTACCGACATATTTAGATATCTGTCTCAGCTTCCCACAGGCAGTGTACAGTCGCGGACAAAAAAAAAGACTTTTCCCGTTATCTTTTATATTTTCTTTCTAGCAAAAAAATAATGAAAGAAATTGGACTATGTGTTATTGAATAACAACTAAGTACATACTTTGACTTTCATCCCCTCTCTCCAGGAAATCGTGGTGAATTTCGGGATAAAAAGTATCCCATGTCCTACCTGATAGTATGAACTCAAATCCTGCCAAGTTTTATTTGAATCCATTCAGTAGTTTCAGCGTGATTAGCGGCCAAGATACAGACAGACAGACAAAAATGAAAAAAATTACAGTTTTGGGTTCAGTATCGATTATAGAGAGCCCACCAAAAAAATTAACAAAATATCTTTAATGTACAGAATTGGACCTGTTACATTTTTATTATAAGTATAAGATAGATATAGGCCACACTTAAAATTGAGCAAAGCAAAAATAGAATTAGTTAGCGCCGGTTTTCAGAGGCCGTAGTCTCACTTCTCTTGAACCAGCTCACGTGTCAACCATGGAAACATGCCTCTTAACTCTCTGCCACTGTTACATACATAGCAAAGAAATAAAATAATTCGCTAAAAGTACTAACCTCATTTCATTTACAAATCTTTTGCCCGCGGCTGCACCCGCATTTATATTGGTCATCGCGGCCAAGGGTAGCCTATGTTCTATACCGAAACTCAACCACATCGGTTCAGTGGTTTAGCTGTGAAATCATAAAAGACAGAGTTACTTTCGAATTTATAATATTAATATGGAAATATGGATATTTGAAACGTTTGTTTTCGTTTCGTTACAAAGTTCTAAACTTTTTATTTTCTGTTATCTTGGCATCATTTTCATGTTGAAATGAAAACATATTTTCTTATCTCTTACGAGTCTACAGAAAAAAAACCATTACAACAATGGCAAACGTGCACCGACAGTAAAAGGTAGGTTATAGGAAAAAAATTTCAACAGTTTTCTTTAGGTATTTATATTTTCTTAGATTTATTTTAATTTTCAATAACGTTTTTAGTTACACGGAGTTTTATATTATATAGCGCTGAAGTTACAGTGTGATATTTTTCATATTTTTTGCTTCTCGGCAAACGTAGCGTAGGATGCTAGAATCCCAAAATCGATCAGAGGGGCGTGCGAGAAGCCTATATCCAGCACTGGACTGCAATAGGCTGATGATGATAAATTTACACGTATTTACTTACATATTTATTACAAGTATTGATTTAACTTTCTTATTGATGTAAGTATGAAGATTCTCGCGAGTATGATAAGTATGCTTTCAAGGCTCAACCGTTGCACCGATTTACTTTTGAATTTATGATATTAGCATATAGATATTTAATATTACTTGTTTATTTGATACGGTTGCCCTAGTAGTTTAAGCTATAGCCACGCCACTTTATACTACGACAACACTTTGTGATCCACAAATTGCTGTTCTGAGTCTGGGTGTCCTTTGTGTCAGTTTCATGCATAACGTGCCCGGCGACACAGGATATAATAAATAAATATTTCGGACATCTAACACACAACGCCATTTAGTCCCAAGCTAAGCAGAGCTTGTGTTATGGTTACTAGACAACTGATACAAATACATATATGTATACTTTTTCTTGTAAATCTATATCTAAAAAAAAAACTTCGTTTAAAAAACCGACTTCAAAAACTGAAAAGTATAAAATAACTTAATTTGTATGTGCTACCTATTCATAGGTTTGAATTCGGCGCCAAGCCAAATGTAATAGTAGGTACTACACTCGCTATATTTCGAGACGAACGTCAACGACCACTGACGCTTCGGTTGTTTTGTCCTACGCGAAGAGCAGCTATCCCGCTCAAGGTCACGCGCGGCGAGTCCTGCTATTACATTTTGGCTCGGCACCGACTTCAAACCTATGAATAGGTACCACATACAAATTAAGTTATTTTATACTTTTCAGTTTTTGAAGACGGTTTTTTTAAACGAAGTTTTTTTTTTTTTCGCTTTTTAGTCTTTCTCAAGTCTCTCATCATCATTTCACCTAAATAACTTGAAAGGATACGACTAAAGGTAACATACAACATACTGTATAGAATAATAAATAAATATTAGGTCTTTACCTATGAAATTGCCGTTCTTCAGTACTGGTCATTTCAAATAAAAAAAAGTTTGTAATGGCTCTGTATTCTAAATTCAAATTAGTTTTGTTTTAAAACCATGACATTCTATTTACAAACTCAGTCTTTTGTTTTTTGATTAGCGTTGTATTTTCATTACATTTGAACATTTTTCGTCATAATGGATACTTTAAAAATTCGTGTAATTATGGAATATGAGTTCCGTCGTGGCACCAACGCGACACAAACGGCACGTAACATCAAAAACGTTCACTGAGAGAACTGTCCAAACGAACGCACAACCCGTTATTAGTTTTCCCGGTTCCGTTCTGGAAATTTTGACTTGAAAAATAAAGCTCGTGATCGTCCGGAGACTTTGTTTAACAATAATGAATTAAAGGCGATTGTGGAAGCTGACGAAACTCAATCTACAGCTGAGCTAGCAGCAACTTTTAATGTAAGCCTCAAAACAATATTGATCCACTTGCGACAAATTGGCAAGGTAAAAAAGCTTGATAGATGGGTGCCCCACGACCTTAACGATCGCCAGCGCAACGTACGCGTCGAGACCTGCCTTGCACTGCTCAACAAGCAAAGAAATGAAGGATTTTTGAAACGAATTGTTACGTGCGACGAAAAATGGATTTTGTTCGACAATCGAAAGCGCTCAGCAAGTTGGTTAGACCCTGGTTCAGCACCAAAGCAATGCCCTAAACCAAAAATGACCCCTAAAAAGGTGATGGTCACTGTTTGGTGGTCTAGTGCGAGTGTGATTCACCACAGCTTTTTACAAAACGGCATGAGCATTAATGCAGATGTGTACTGTGAAGAACTGGAGAGAATGATGGAGAAGCTTGCACATCTGCAACCAGCTTTGGTCAATCGGTCGTCCCCACTGCTCCTTCACGACAACGCGCGACCCCATACTGCGCAACAGACAGTCCCCAAGCTGCAAGAGCTGGGGTTGGAAGCTCTCCCTCATCCGCCATACTCACCAGACCTTGCACCTACCGACTATTACTTTTTACAAAATTTAGACAACTTTTTAGTGGGTAAAAAATTCAATTCCCGAGAGGCAGTACAAAATGCCTTTGAAGAGTTTGTTGCCTCCCGTCCAGCTGATTTTTACAAGAAGGGCATCAATAAACTGCCAATGCGTTGGCAAAGATGAGTCGATTGCATGGGTGATTACTTCGAATAACAGAAATAAAAAAGTTTGAAAAAATAAATACTTTCACTTATTGCATACAAAACGGCAATTTCATAGGTAAAGACCTATTATTTCGGACATGATGTTTACAGAATATGAAAGCATGCAGACAATTGCCTTAACTTTATTGCAGGCGCTCACGTCAATTTGAGGGTTTCCTTCAATTTCCTTGGGATCCCATCATCAGATCCTGATATGGTGGCCATGGGACCACATGGGGAGCATACCCTTTCGAATACAAAAATAATTTTCAAAATCGGTCCACAATTGACGGAGTAATCAATGTACATACATAAAAAAAAAAAATACCGATGAAATTGAGAACCTCCTCCTTTTGGAAGTCGGTTAATAAAAGCGAAATACCACTCACTTATTAATCACGAAATCTCAAAAACTATAACACCAACAAACTTGAAATTTGGCAGGTACGTTCCTTATAGGGTGTAGACATCCGCTAAGAACGGATTTCACGAAACTCCACCCCTAAGGGGGTAAAACGGGGATTGGACGTTTGTATGAAAATCCTATGTTTTTGAAGTAAGTGAAATTTAAAATGTATGCTCTATAGATGGTGTGGAGGTGTACTAATAATGTTTTTAGAAATCAACCCCCTTTTGAGGTTAAAACGGGGGATGGTAGTTTGGACGCAAACGAGGTTGCGTGGGTCAGCTAGTACATATATATATACATAGAAAACACTTAAACTACGAAACAAATATTTGTAGATCTAACAAACATTTGGTCCAACCCGGGAATCGAACCCGAGACCTCATGATTAGCAGTCGCACACGCCAACCGCGAGACCCGAGGCAGTCAGGATATAATATATTCCTAATGCGAGAGTTGTTTAAAAAAAAAATACACAAAAAAATAAATATACAAAATCACACTCTTTATACCAAAAAACAGGTTTATGGTTTGATGGTTTCAAATAAATAAATCCACTGCCGCATCAAAGAAATGGCAAAGATCAATATTCAATAATATCTTATCCATATTAAATAATATACTATTTGTGAATCAATGTTAATGGTAAAATATTTTTTTAAATTTATATAGGTAGTTTTTTTTTATTTTACCTTCAATTTTATAAAATGCTTCGAGCGAGTATGGAGTAAATATAGAAAATGTTGCGGCAGCTGACAAAAAGTTCGATAAAAAGTCGGAAAGGCTAGTCTGGGTCCCGATTACACGACCACTTGAGGTGGGCGGATGAATACAAGCAATCAAGCAACTGACTGTGCTCAAATGGAGCTGGCATATCAACTGTATATATGTATATCATCATCAGCTCAGCATAGATGGTAATAAACTGATATTTTGTTCTTCTATCTTAAATTATACAAGAGATACTCACGTTTTATGAAGGTTATCTTCTTGACCTATGAGTTTCAAATCCTCATAACCGAAACACATTAAATAATTTATACATCTTTACCGATGAGGTAAAATATGTATAAGTAGGGTGTTATCTGGATGTTTTGTGATCTAGGGTATGAAAGCTTAAGTATTTATTTGCATAAATATCCTAATACGTTTTTACAACATAGTATGGAACTTAGATGGACTTGACATATTTTCGTATTCACTGGTAACTTTTTTTGAAACGTTTAAGTTCAACAGCATAATAAACTCATTTAAACATCAAAATGAAAAAAAAACTAGTGAATTTAAAAACAGTGGTTGTAGCTGTTAAATATTTGTTTCTAGAAATGTTATATACAATATGTCATATCCACCCTTATCTAAATCCGAAGCCAGGGCGCGCGGTGAGCAGCGACACTGATCGATGTTTCCTCCGCAATCTCTTCGCTGATGGATCGCTCCGAATACTGCTACGAACTACTACGATGTAGCGCTGTGGCACTGTGCCGTAGCAGTTATAAATCTATTAAATTCTGATCATTTTTGTTACGATAAGGTTACCTTAGTTACTTAGGAATATTAAGAATGACTGGAGGTTTTCAATATGTTTGAATATATTTGGTAGTCTGATTTTTACAGCTTTTTGTCCGAAGTTTTTCAGGCATATCACGGCTTTCCAGGGTATTGAATATATTTTCAGTGTTTTCCCACTAGTAGAAGGGAATCTATATTCACGATTTACAATTAGTGGTACAAGAATACCAGAAATGGGGCTGATATCTTTTTTATTGTATATTAAGACAGTAATAACGGTTTACTATCGAATGTGTATTGTTAGTTGCGTGTATTTTTTTACCCTACAAATCAGAATTTTTGGCAGTCAGGAGTTGTTTTTTGTCAGTACCGGTATAGGTTCTCGTTGTGTAACTACGCATTAGTGCACAGACACAGATGGACTCTCTGTTCCCTCTCTCTCATAATCCGTTGGTTAACCGACACGATCGGGGAGAGATCAGGCGCAGGACAGCTTTACGTGCTCTCCGAGGCGCGGGGGTTCAGACCCCAACTTCCAAACTCCGAGCTGTTATTAAGTATTTCTATAATCAGAAAATCTCAATAACACTTTCTGGCCCGACCCGGGACTCGAACCCGAGACCTCTTGATTGGCAGTCGCATACGTCAACCGCTAAACCAACGAGGCAGTTCTTTAGGTATAAGGTTTTCTTAAACTGCCTACTTTACTCCTAAATATATAACATTACCAATACTTAATTAATTTAAATAAATATTTAGTCTTTTACACACAGAAAATACCATTTTATTGAGTTATGAGTTATAATTACTGTTCATAATGAGTGCAGGTCCAATATTAATGGTTCAGTTAGATTTGTATGCAAATCAAAGTGTAATCAACGTAAATAATCACGTTGTTACTGATACTGTAGTTATTCGATGCGTTCATGTGTTCATTTGCTATGCAAATAATTATGCTAAGTACTCATACGGTTTTACTCGATCGAGCAAACACATCGAGTAAAAACCACAGCACGGGATTTCGTCCACACAATCAGCATTGATCGATCGAGTGTCGCATCTTTTGGCTCGCCGTTCAGTATTCACCGAATCGGTCGAGCCAAAAGATGTCTATTCCACAAAGGAGACGGGGGCTACATTTAGCAAGTCTAGCAATTTTTAATTATAATAGAATTAAAGAAAATGAAATGGAGAAACGTCAAAGGAGATCGAGCCATAGAGCCGGCTTGATGCGAGCCTTTTCGAGTTGTGACTTTTGCGGTCCACCCGTAGTAATTTTTATTCGTTTTGTTTAAAATTATCGAGTAATACTGTATGTGAGTACGGACCATAATAAAACATTATTCCATAATCTGAACAACTTTTTACGCTTATTTACTACTAGCTGACCCGGCGAACTTCGTACCGCCATATTTACATATCTGTCTCTGCTTCCCACGGGTAGTGTACAGTCGCGGACAGAAAAAAAGCCTTTTCCCGTTATCTTTTTTTTTCTTTCTAGCAAAAAATAATGAATGTGTTATTGAATTACAACTATATACATATTTTGATTTTCATCCCCTCCCCCCAGGAAACCTTGCTGAATATCGGGATAAAAGTATCCTATGTCCTACCTCGTATTATAGTATTAACTCAAATCATGCCAAGTTTCATTCGAATCCATTCAGTAGTTTCGGCGTGATGCGCGGCCAAGATATAGACAGACGGACAAAAATGAAAAAAAATACAGTTTTGGCTTCAGTATCGGTATAGAGAACCCTCCAAAAAAAATTTACAAAATATAATTAATGTACAGAATTGGTACATTTTTATTATAAGTATAGATAGATGATCAGTTTTATTTTTATTGCACGGTAGGCCTGGTGGCTTAAGCGGGTCGCCACCGCCGCTTTCTACTGCGCCTGTGTTGTGAGTTCAAATACCACATGGGACAGCACTTTGTGTGATCCACAAATTGTAGTTCTGAGTCTGGGTGTTTTTGTGTCCGTTTCATGTATGTGTATGGACATTGGATCGCGCGAAACAGGATGTATATTCCTAATACTGGAGTTGTCTTTTTAAAGAAAAAAATATACAATCTCAAAATCACTTACCTAAAGGAAGATCTAAATAAAACTCTTAAACATATAATTTCGTATATATTATATTCAATAAAATTTAATCACATAATCACATTATGTTCATGTTAAAAGCTTCAAACAGTATATTAACAGTACTCGTAAAATTTGCGTAATATTAGAACATCAATTATAACAACGCCTACTTAACTTTAATAAAGTTATAACAATATATTTTGAGCATAATTTAGCAATCAAGTTCTGAGGTTTGGGATATATTCCGCGAATACACGAAAGCTCGACACAAGGGAGAAATGGATTATATAAAAACACTAGCTAAGTCCCGCGGTTTTACACGCGGTTACTGTCGTACCGTGGGTAAAGCTGCTGGGCGAAGCTAGTCTAAAAACAGTAGCCTAAGCTACTCCTTATTACATCAGCTACCTATCAGTTAAAGTCCCATTAAAATCGGTCCAGCCGTTACAGAGATTAGCCGGAACAAACAGACAGACAAAAATTGTAAAAATGTTATTTTGGATGTACCGTGTATACATCCCTAGTCCCTAGTAATGAGTATGGTGACCATTACTCTTGCATTCTGTTCATGGTTTCTATCAAGCAGAGCAGAGTCATTTTGGCAGACCAATACATATTAAGAAACCTCTATGTCTTTAAATATCACCGTCCATATATCCTACACATAGCTTCTCTATAAGAATCTACTGAGGTCAATTACGCTCAACATACATAATACTTGCGAGCTAGTTTTTTAATATAAAGTTTTAATTGAATCATTAACTAGCCGTACCTCGCAGTTTCAAGCTCTCTTGCAAGCAAGCTCTTTTAGCCACTGGTCCGCTTGTGAGGGCCATAATGTACTATTTTATGGTGTACTAGCCGACCCACGCAACGTCGTTTACATCTCCTATTGCCCGTAGCGTAAAAAAAATCCCCGTTTTCGTAACATTCTTCATTGGTGCTCCGCTCCTATTGGTCTTAGCGTGATGATATATAGCCTATAGCCTTCCTCGATAAATGTACTATCCAACACTGAAAGAGTTTTTCAAATTGTACCAGCGGTTCCTGAGATTAGCGCGTTCAAACAAACAAACAAACTCTTCAGCTTTATAATATTAGTATAGATGTTAAATATTAACAAAATATCCTTTGTGATCACGTCAATATTACCTGGTGAAGCAACAAACATAGTTTTAATACTGGATTTAGCTACTAATAGAATATTACAAAATAAATAATTTAATTTACACATACAATAACCAGATAAAATGCGCTGTCTCGTTCTTTATGTTTGAAATTTAGTTTTACATATTTATGTTATGATTTTATATGTTTGTATTTGATTTATGCAGGATTTGACCTTTCAAATTTGATACTCCTTGTAGTTCCAATTCCAGGTCTTGTTGACGCTGTTGTCGTCATAATCTGAGTTTATGGGGACTTTCACATCGGACTCGGGCTGTAACAAGATCAGATATGTATGTACAGTTGGACAAAATCAACTTTAGAAATCGTAAGACGAATAGTAAATATAATTTAATGAAATGAAATGAAATGAAATGAAATGAAATGAAATCATTTATTCTGCAATTAGGTTACATGAACACTTTTGCAAGTTAAACTTTTTTTGAGCAGATGAGTTCGGCCTTTCCTAACTGGACTAGCCCTGAGAAGAAAGGACGAAACAAACTCAGGGATCACCGTCTCTTTTAAAGTCCAGACAATATGCAAAAGACATTATTTCAATAAAATAAATGCGATAATTACAATTTGAGTCACAATTACAATAATCAGTAAAGATAATAATTTTAAAAAAAATGACAACAATAGCAATAATTTAAAATGAATTTGTTTCAAACTATAAATTATCGTCACATCAAAATAAATTTAAACATTAAAAATAAACAGCATGTGCAGAATGGGCAGCTCAATCCCAGGCGGTTTTATCATCAAGATATTCTGCTATGGTGTAATACCCCTTTGCGGATAACTTAGATTTTATGGTATTCTTAAATTTCTTTAATGGCAAATTCCTAATATCAATAGGGAGTTTATTGTAAAAGCGTATACATTGACCCATGAACGAGTTGCCTACTCTGTGGAGACGAGTGACGTGAACACTAAGATTATGTTTGTTTCTGGTATTTACCGAATGAACATCACTGATTTTAGTAAACTTTGATATATTTTTTTGAACATAAACTAAATTTTCGTATATATATTGTGAAGATACAGTCAGAATATTTATCTCTTTAAATTTGGAACGAAGAGAAACTCGAGGGCCTAATTTATAAATGGCTCGTACGGCGCGTTTTTGTAAAACAAATATGGCATTAATATCTGCACAGTTACCCCAGAGTAAGATACCGTAACTCATTATGCTATGAAAGTAACTGAAGTAAACTATTCTAGCTGTATCAACATCAGTTAAATGTCGAATCTTTTTTACAGCAAGCCAGAAGGTATGCGTAAGTTATCCTTTAAATCCGTACAATTATCCCAAAGGATGCAACGTACATACATACATAATTGTACGCCTATTTTCTAGACGGGTAGGCAGAGACAATTGATCTCCACTTACTACGGTCCTAACACACCTTTCTTGCGGTGCCGCACGCACGCACTAATCTTTTGCATCACGCGCCAATGACTTGGGCTCTAAATACGCTCAACACAATGGCAGACCATACTGATCTGTTTACTTGTTCACTGAGCGAATTCACAAGTTTCAAATTGGTATATTATGTTACCTTTAGAAAACATAATTAACGTATTTTTAGTTTTGTTAGTTTTATTAGTAATAATTTATGTAACTACGCTATCGTATTGGGCTGAGAGCCTGTGAGGATAGCGCATTTTGTAAATAAATATCTGAGTTCCACCACATTCATGCAAAGCGATTGATGCTCATGAGTTCCTGGTGCTTTCACACGGTCCTTCTTCAAAACATCACCAATTTCGCCTTCAAAACCATAAAAATCACTTCTTTCCTAAGAATGCCTTTTAAAGTACCATTAGCTATGGCAATATTGCTGTTGAATTATGCATTTACAATCTTAGAGATTTATAAACTGCATTTACAATCTTAGAGATTTATAAACTAATTAAGTAAGTGGTTCGAAATTTCAAGTCAATCTAGCTAAGAGCCAATTTAAAATAATCCTTATTGTAAAATACGTTTCGTAATAGGTAATGGCGTTGGTAGTTTAAATTTCAAATTGGCTAAAAGAAGACTAGGTAAGGAGATCGGCATTAACGAAGTCATTAGGGTGACCATGAACTTCATCCAAATAATACAAAATTTTAACAGAAAAAAACCAACTTCAAAAACGACCAAATTGAATTGGGACCACATGGGAAGCACTAGCTTTCAAATAAAAAAGAATCATCAAAATCGGTTATGAGGTAACAAACTTAAAAATAAAATAAAATAAACTATAGTCGAATTGAGAACCTCCACCTTTTTTGAAGTCGGTTAAAAAGCATACTTCTCTTCAGCACATATAGTGTGTTGTCATATTCTTAAACTTATATCAAGGAAATGAAATTAACACTGTTCAAAGGTTAAAATGAAGAATGTTATTTTGTTAATTAATGAAATCTATTCCATTTCTTGCCAATTTCATTACTTTTTAAATAAAATGTGCTTTATATTATCATTTGGGACAGTAGTTTTGGTTATTGGCATGATAAAAGATAAAAAAAATTTTTTCGGGTAGGTGCTAAAAAAGATAACACATACAGTAAAGAGCTCTTAAATTATTTATTTAATTCAATGAAAAAATCTCATTTATTTTTAAAAATAAAAGTTCAGTTAAGTTTAGAGTCAGTTTACTTACTGTAATCACACAGGTTATATGATCTAAAACAGGTCTTTTAATCACCTGCCAGCACAACAAACTATCAATTTGTAAGAAATTTTACAAAATTGTAATTTCAACTTTCACTTAGTTTCACTATCACTATGTCTCAGCTATCTGACATACGAGAAGCCCAGAACAGCTTGGAAGAGAGCTTCTCAAAAAGGATGGCTCAGCTGGAGTCACAGCTGCACTCTGGTGGTAACAGCAAGGAGACAGTGGCAAGAGTGTCAGAGGAGTTTAAAGCCTTCCGTGAGCTGATGTTCTCCATGTTGGGTCTTCTCCGGAAGCAGATAAACGAGTGTGTCAAGATGGTTGATGCTATGGAGACTAGGCATCGCCACAAATCACTTTTATTACTAGGAGTGCCCGAGGCAATCAAGGAGGACTGTGGTGCAACTCTGCTTGAGGTCATAAGTACGAAGATGGGTCTCCAGGACATCACACGGCTCAACATAAGACATTGCTATCGCATTGGAGCACCCTCCAAGGAACATCGTCGGCCAATACTGGTGAGGTTTACTACTGTAGAGGCTAGATGTACAGTCTGGAAGTCCAAAACAGCGTTAAAGGGTTCCGGCTTCTCGGTAAGAGAATTTCTCACTAGAATACGCCAGACAGTTTTCACCGAGGCCCGACAACATTTCGGCATGTCGTCTTGCTGGACACAGGATGGTATTATAGTTATTAAAGGAAGTGACAATAACAGGTACAAAGTAACATCCACTGATGAGCTAAAGCCTTTAATGATTAAGTTCCCAAAGACATCATCCACAGGCAGGATTGATCCCGGTAATACGGGCTCCGGTGTCAACAGTAAGAGTACAAGGAGACGCTAGTTATTTGTTTGTGACAACTTTAGTTTCTTTGCATACAATTTTCGTTTTGTTTATAACGTTATGTTTACATACTGTAATCACTATTGCTAGCTCACTCTTTTGTTTGTACCTTCAAATTTTATTACTGTTGGCCAAAGTTTAAAATGTTTATGATCGTGACATCTGTGACATCTGTCAAATTGACGTTTCGCTGCCCTCAGTGCCCGCGTCAATAGCAGCGGGTACGTTCCGTTTCTCGCCGCTTTTAAGATTGTTGGCCTAAGATACGAATTTAATATTTCGTATTATTTTCTATTATCTACTTTGTTATTGTGATAGTTATTAAATACGGTATATGACCGTATTGACCGACCGTATGAAGTACTATGTTATTAAGGTTTTACTTTTTATATTTTGTAATTTTACTAATTTTATCTGTGTAAGCTGGCGGGTGGTGTAAAAATGGGATAGTACTTTGATCAAGGTAATCACTATTTTAAAATAATTATATTATATGTGTGTATATATATTTATACTATTGTATTTGTTTTTTTTTTAATATACTGTTATATTTATGCGCTTTTTTTTGTTATATATTAGCATAATATGTACACGGATGTGCTATGACAGATGCTACTGAAAATGATGAAGAATATTTTTCTGCTAATGATTCTTCTGACAACGAGAGCTTCAGTTCTCTACCAGACTCCCTGGGGGATCGATTGCGGCACTCATTTACCAATCAACCTCAATCTTTACTAAATGTGTGCCATATAAACGCCCAGAGTTTACCCAGTCACTTTAATGAGTTGACTGAAACTTTCACTGGTAATAACGTGCATGCCATTCTGATTTCGGAAACTTGGCTCAAGCCACACCTACCTTCTACCTCTTATCCACTTACTGACTTCGTTCTTGTTCGCAACGACCGACTAGCGTCGAGAAGGGGTGGTGGGGTGGCCATCTACCTCCGTAGCTGTCTACCCTACAAAATCCTCGCTATTTCCTCTACCGATTCTTCTACTACCGCAGAATTCATATTTCTTGAAGTCTGTGTTAAGGGCTCTAATGTTTTACTAGGGGTGGTTTACTGTCCCCCTGCTGTCAATTACTTCTCCAGTCTGGAAACAGTTCTGGAATCTTTAGGGTCAGAATACTCACACCACATCATTATGGGCGATTTTAACACTGATCTTCTGGCCTTTAACTCCCCCCGTACTCGTAATCTTCTCCACATTATCCAATCTATTGGCCTCCACGTCCTCCCCCTACAAGCAACTCATCACAACACCGAGCACCAGGATACTTGGCTTGACCTAATACTCACCTCTGCTCCAAATCTTATCCACTCCCATGGTCAACATCCTGCTCCTGGATTTTCCCATCATGACTTGATCTTCCTTACTTATATCCTGAAACCCCCTAAATCTCCTCCCAAAATCCTGCACGTTCGTAGCTTTAGACGAATGGACGTCAATAAACTGTGTGCGGAGGCATCTGCATTAGATTGGACACACTTGGGATCAGCTACGGACATGAATGACAAAGTCAGAATCTTCAATGACGAAATCCTTAAATTATACAATATCCATGCACCTGTGAGGAAAGTCAAGTTGAGGCGCCCTCCTGCTCCATGGATGACAGAGGAAATTAGAATTGCCATGAGACGGAGAGATCGTTGCTACAATAAGTACAGGAGGGATCGTTCTGAAGAAAAATGGAATCTTTTTAAGAATGCTAGGAATCGGTGTAACCAGGTGATACGTAACGCCAAACGCCGCCATATAATCCAAAATATAGAATCCTCTTCAATTTCCGGCATGTGGAAGTTCCTTGGAACACTAGGCATCGGTAAACAACAACGCCCTGAGGTTATGACGACAATTGGTTTAGATGACATAAACCGTCATTTCTCAACTACACCTCAGATGGATCATCAAATCAAAAGTCAAACCTTGAGTCACATAGCTAGTCTAGCCCATGCTGACATAGTCCCCTTTAACTTTTCTCCGGTATCTTCTGAGGACATCAAAAAGATTATCCTGTCCATCCGTTCCAATGCTGTGGGATATGACGGCATCAGCCGTCGCATGATTGTCACTATCCTGGATAACGTTATCCCACCAATTTCCCACATTATTAATTTTTCACTCGACTCTGGATCCTTTCCCTCACTCTGGCGTAAGGCCTTCATCATCCCTTTACCCAAAAAAAACTAACCCCTCTCTTCCTGAACTCTTTCGACCAATTTCTATTCTTCCTTTTCTCTCTAAAGTGCTAGAGGCCTGCGTTCACAGGCAGCTCTCACAGTTTGTATTTCAGCGGAATCTTCTCAGTCCCTTACAATCCGGGTTTAGACCCGGTCACAGCACAACCACTGCTCTCCTCAAAGTGACTGGCGATGTTCGGCAGGGTATGGAGGACACCAAAGTCACAGTGCTGGCTTTGATTGACTTCTCGAATGCGTTTAATACCGTTTGTCATGACGTCCTACTGGCCATCCTATCTCATTTTATGGTCTTCTCAGAAGCTCTGGAATGGTTCTCTTCCTATCTTCAGGGACGACAACAGTGTGTTCGCAAAGATGACCTGTCGTCAGGATGGTGTGATCTACGCACTGGCGTCCCTCAAGGCGGTATATTATCTCCCTTATTATTCTCAATATTCATAAATCTCGTTACCCAACACCTTCAGTGTTCGTATCACCTGTACGCTGACGATTTACAAGTGTACACACAGTCTAGGGTTGAGGACATCGCATATGCAATCGACAAAGTCAACAATGACTTGGACTCCATTAAAAGTTGGTCGGCGAGGTTTGGGTTGACGGTAAATCCAACCAAATGTCAAGCGATCGTCGTGGGGAGCAAGCAAATGCTGAGTAGGTTGAATACAGCGGTCATTCCACCAGTAAGGTACAACGGTGTGACTATACCTCTGAGCGCAGTGGTAAGGAACCTGGGACTACTTATTGACTCGACACTTGATTGGCAGGCACAAGTTACACACGTTAGTCAAAGAGTCACCTTATGTCTCCGAGCTTTATATCGTCTCAAGAATTTCCTTCCTGTTAAAACCAAGACCATACTTATGCAATCCTTAGTAATTCCCTTAATCGATTATGGTGATGTGTGTTATTTTGACCTGAATGCAGACCTCCTCAACAAACTAGACCGCCTTCTCAATAACTGCATTCGATTCGTTTTCAATCTTCGCAAGTATGATCATGTGTCTGCTTTACGTTCCCAGCTGCAATGGCTCCCAATTCGTCAGCGCCGCAGTTTGCGGGCTCTGACATCTCTTTTTTCTTTCCTCAACTCTCCATCATTACCTCAGTACCTCGTACCACACTTCCGTTTCTTATGTTCTAATCACGACCGAAGTCTTCGGTCAACAAACAACTTGCTCCTACTATGCCCCTCTCACACCTCCAACTTTATAAATTCTTCCTACTATGTACAGTCAGTTCTATTATGGAATGCACTTCCTGCCGAAATCAGAATGTCCACAAATCGCCTTACCTTTAAGAAAAAAGTGCGTGAACTACTTCAAAGCGAATTAGCAGTACAATCACAACGATAATACCCGTGTGTATATTTTTTGTTACATTGTATAATATTGTATATGTGTATGAATCTTTAAGTATATTTTATATGTATTATTATATATATAGAGGTAAATTTGTATATATTGGCATTATCTGATGTGGGTTCATATCTTAAATTTACCTATTTGTTATGAACTTTTATAGAATTCCCTTTCCTTTTTTTTTTCTTTGCGCCTACCGCATCATATTTTTACCACACCTGAAGGTTGACTGGCAGAGAATGCCTCATGGCATTAAGTCCGCCTTTGTACAACTTGTGCAATAAGTTTAAAAATAAATAAATAAATAAATAAATAAATAAATAAATAAAAGGCAGGATAAAAGGAAATAGATAGTACTTATGCAGATGTAGGGAAGGATTTTTTTTAAAAGAGACAATTCCAGCACGAGTAATAAATCCTGTGTCACGGAGGACTTTACAAACATACATGAAATGGACCCAAAGAACACCCAGACTCAGAACAACAATTTGTGGATCACACAAAGTGTTGTCCTACGTGGGATTTGAACCCACGACACTTGGCGAAGTAGGAAACGGCGTGGCGACCGTTAAACCATTAGGCCAAACGTGCAGCCTGTTGGCCAAATTATTTGAACGAGACCGAAACTGCGGACATAACTAAGTAATTAATCTACGAAATTACAAAAACTGTTATTAAAATTGAACCGGAATTCCTTGCTTCGTCACTGTTTCGTGAATCATGGTCACACTACGGCAAGAGTGTCTGTAAAAGTTGTCAGGATAATGTCTGCCACCCGTCCCCGTAATGGCGCAACTTAGAGCAGCACTATCGGCTAACACTAACTCCTCTATAATAGCTTTATTAATGTTAGCTTCAAGACAAAACTTTGTTTGCGAATGTAAAATTCCGGGCACCGGACATATTCGTGCAGTAACTTTGGAAAAAGTACTAAGTATCAAGGACTTTTTTTATTTTTAGCCTGGTTTAGTGTTTTGTGGCGGCTTACTTGTCAGAACAAGTAAGCCTGAGGTTGTGGGTTCTATTCCTATCCTTGACAAATAATTCATATACGAGAAAGATAATTTGTTATGTGTTTATCTATAACATGTATGTATTTAAAACCTGTTGTTGCCTGCGGCTCCGCCCGCGTGTATGATGTGTTATTCTGATGTATAAGCTAAATTACTGTGAAGTTTCATCCAAATCCATTCTGTAGTTCTTGCGTGAAAGAGTAACAAACATCCATCCATCCATACTTACAAACTTTCGCGTTTATAATATTAGTAGAATAAATACTGCAGGGTGGGCCTAGTGGTTTAAGCGGTCGCCACGCCGCACAGTGGATCCTGTACTAAGGAGAGCTTGGCCAAAAATACTTTTTTGAAAATGTATTTTTGATGTTTATTTTTTCGATTTAACAAATTGAAGGTATATTGCATTAAACTATGGTGAACTAAGTAGAATCAGTCGTCTAGTTTTATTTATATGACACGTCAAAAGTTACCTATTTTCGGTTTTCCTTGTTGTTCATTGTTAACAATGATTATAAAATAACGAAGGTCTGGCTGTCGTGAGCTCTTGGTCTATTACGGTCTGACCGCAGTTTTGAGACAAGGCCGCCCCAGTACCGCTGACCGCATCAATAGGGAATATACATATTTTTTTTATTTGTCCCCAATATTTTTTTCTAGATTCTTTATTGTCTTTACAATATACTTAAAAGGCATTTTTTTTATTTAGTGATTATTTAAACCCAGAAAATATAAAACAAAAAATTAAAATTAAGGGACGGAAATTCAAACTTATAAAACGCGTCACTATTGGTCAAATGGAAATGTGACGCCGATCATTTCATCGAAATTAGCGGCTTCGAAATTAATACTGTGTTAGTAGAGTTTGTATGAAAAAATAACTTCTTTCATAATTTTCATAGCAATTTAAACTATAAAGGCGTGTCTCCTGCGGCTAAAATTAACAAAACAAATTAACAAAACTTATTAACTAAACATGTTAGCGAAAAGTCGCAGGAGACGGACTTTTAAACGAACATCAAACACGGTTACACGAAAAGCAAAAATATTTTATCTACTCGACAAAATGACTTATAGTACACTTACTTACTTACTTTTATAGTATAAATATGAATAATATAAGTATTAATGTTAGTTCAGTTCAGTTTCATTATACGAGAAGTATACGCTGGGATGTTTTCGGTCCGCTTTGGATAACATGTTTTTGTTAAAATTAACAAAACAGTTAGGCCACGCCCATATTTTGATAAATATTTGACGTTTGGTGTTTAAAAACATAAAACAGTGTCGCAGGAGACCCGGCTTAATAAGTATAAAGTAACTGAAACACTGAATAGTAAACAAACACGAAATGACAATGACGTCATTGGCCGTGTCAAAAGCGCGCGCAATATGGCAGCGTTTGAATAGCTAAAATTTAGTCAGTGCTTTAAATTTCACTTTGAAAATTAGTTTGACTATTTTCAAGCGTATTTCTATATTTTTTCTATGTTATAAAGACGTAAATGATTAGATTAAGAAATAAAAAAAAACATGGCTATTCCCTATTACATAGTTAACAGCCAGGCTGGCGTACATGAGATATTACATAAACGAAAAGTAAAGTATATAACTGGGTTACGAAACATTAGTTAATGTTAATACTTATGTATCTATTAATCTCAAAGTAATAACTCGATAATTGAACCTTTACCTCACTTAGACTGTTTGAGATAGAAGACGCAATTAAATTATCATTCCTTGATATCTAGCGAAGTGTAATAAAAGATATTGGAAGATATAAAGACTACAATAAAATATGCTATCGTGTATCTAACGTGTTGTAAGTTTATCTAGAGATGGGTTTTTTTTTCTACGGCTTCACTTGGTTTTGTTATTTATTTCAGGTATTTCGCTGAAACAATATTTCTTCGGGACGACAAGAACCCTATGTCAACTTTAAGTTGCGTTCCTTCTACAATGTGTGTACATGTGTCCATACATCCATCCTCACAAACTTTCGCATTTACAATTACCGTGGGAGAGCCATTTACGCTTTTTTTTTTTTTTTTTTTTATGTTTGGCCCGCCAAAATGACTCTACTCTGCCTGATGGAAAGCATAAGCAGAATCCAAGAGTAGTGGTCACCGTGCTCACTGCGAATGCAGACAATGCAGCATGGTGACCCACACCATGGCGGCCTAGTGATGCTACTGCATCTTTTAGTCTAGTCAACAAGTATGGAACTTGTTGACTAGACTAATTGGGCCTCCGGTCTCGCACTCACCAACGAAACACGACAGCACGCTGTCATTTTACGTTAATTTTCCGTGCGAGGGTAGTACCGCCCCGGTCGAGCCGGCCCGTTCGTGCTGAAATCAGCGTGGCTCTACTACCTGGCTTCGGCATGAATGGGCCGGCTCGACCGGAGTGCACGGCCTCACAGAAAAACGGTGTAAAATAGTGCTTGCGCTGTGTTTCACCGAGTGAGTGAGGATACCGGAGGCCCATACCCCCTACCCCTACCTCCCCCCCCATCCCCAAAAGGCCGGCAACGCACATGTGACACTTCTGGTGTTGCAGGTGTCCATGGGCGGCGGTAATCGCTTACCATTAGGTGATACGTCTGCTCGTTTGCCCGCCTACTCCATAAAAAAAAACTATATTAATAGGAAGTAGGATTGAAACCTGAAATATGGTTGTTAATAGTTTTAACAATAAATATTTATAGAGGTAAATACCTGAGGAAAAGGTACAGGTAACACTCCAGTAGGCATCTTATCTTGCGTCACATGCGGTAGGCTCGGCCGGGGGGACATGGTCTCCAGGTTCAACGGCTCGTACTCATCTGATACTCCACTGTCGGGAGAGTCAGGCTGCAGGTTGTTCACATAACCATTAGCGCTGAGGCGGCTCTTGTGCACGCAGTAGTCTCCTGTGAACGGGTTCTGATATGCTACCACCGTTCTGGAAGTAGATTATAGAGTTTATTTTATGGAGCCACTTGATAGCGAACTTATGGAATCAATATATATTCACATGTTTTTTTTTATTGCTGCTCCACTTCTAAGGGTTAAACAGTGGTATTACATAGCCACCACATTGCTCAAATGGTATACTCTATTTGACATGCAATGGTTTATCGGAACCTGAGCAGCAGCCGAGATTAGAATGTCTAAACATACAAAAAAATATATATATGCAAATTGTCAATATTAAGACATTTATACAAATACCAAAGCTATAATTATGAGGCATTTTAAATATCGTAAGAAAAAAATAAGACTTTAAAAACAACAATCCCAATGTACCTCCTACCCTTAAGTTTCCTTTGCAAGCAATCTGGTGTACAATAGCGATTATTATTCTTATATCTTTTTAAATTCAACTCATAGCCCTTGAAATTAGAGTATTCAATCAATCAAACAAACTTTCGTTTTATAAATTAGTATAAATTTGAAACTCTCTGTATTGAATATAAATCAAAATCAGGTCAGTAATAATAACGAAGACAAATATTTCAAATTATTTTCCTCATTCAAAGTATTCAAAAAGGGATTATCTTATAAAGAATTTCTTGAACCATTGTAACTTGGTTTAGAGATCCTCCGATAGAAAAACTCTTTATCCTTGCACGAAAGACGATAGACGATACTAATATTATAAACGCGAAAGTTTGTAAGTATGGATGGATGGATGGATGTTTGTTACTCTTTCACGCAAAAACTACTAAACGGATTTGGATGAAACTTTACAGTAAAATAGCTTATACACCAGAATAATACATAGGCTACTATTTGTCGCGATAACCGACATACACACGGGCGGAGCCGCGGGCAACCACTAGTAGGTACATCTTAAAATCACAAGTATTTTCTTGTTTTTTTTTTACTATTCATAATTTGTAATATGTGTAATATGTACTATTACAAGTATTTTGGTTGGTGTATATAATAGCCAGTCGTCTGACTGACGCCATATCTTCTTGGAAATACACACATCAAAAGTGTCTAGGGATCAACATATGTGTCTAGGGATCAACATATATTTTTGCAATAACTTTTCTCCTGATTGATATTAATTAAAATTTTCTTTAAGGATTCATCAAATAAAGTGTTTTCGTTTGTCACAGTAACGATAAACCAAGTCACCTTTGCATTAATAAAGAAATTTGCCATTTTCCGAATAAAGGGATTTTTGACATTTGAACCACTAACATTAAAGTTCGAAAAAAAGACTGAAATAACAGTTTTCTTTAAAATTTTATTAGGTAACTTAAACAATTAATAATCCGTGTTTCTACCGCGAACACTAACAACACAAGAATCGGTTTGGCATACTCAAAATGAGTTCATCCAAATCACGCTGTGGAATGGCCGCCCATGTTCGTTGCAACAACAAAAAAAGGTCTTCTTGCGACTGGATATCCTCCATATTCGGCAGAGCTCTTCTCTGTAGCATATCCCATGCATGCTCAATCGGGTTCAAGTCTGGCGACTGAGCTGGCCAGGGCCAAAGCCACATCTCAATCTCAAGAAATCCGCATAAAAATGCTTGATCCCTAGACACTTTTGACGTGTGTAGTAGGGAATAGTCGTTTTCGTCTACGAAAGAGGATAATTTGGCGTATCGAAATGAATAGCACTAGAATGCCAGGGTAGGAGACAGGTGAGGAGACAAGACTGGTTTTGCAGCATCTGGACGAGGCCAAGATCCCGTATTAGAGTGTGTACTGTGATTTATCATTGCACCAGAGACAACAACCGTACCTACATATTGTTGAATTTGAGTTTGTAATTAAATCAAATAGCTTTTATTTCAAGTAGCCCTTTTGGGGAACTTTCGTAACGGTACATTAATGGCTCTAGTTGCTGTAGTATCATCATCATCACCCTACTGCAGCTGTCCCCATCTGGACATAGGACTGTCGTTCGCCACTCTGATCAATTTATGGCTTCTGGCATCCAGCTCCTGTCTGCTACATCTAATCTGTGGGAATCTGTGTGTAATCTACACTACGTTTGCCTAGATAAGATCCTCACTCCAGAACTGGCCATAAAGGCCGCAGAATTGACAATTGAATTGACAGAATTGAGAATTTAATTGTTAATAGTCTTGAATGCATTGTCTGCATTCACAAGGAGTACGGTAACCACCACTCTTTCCAACAGGCAGAGTAGAGTCATTTTGGCAGGGCCATACTTAAAAACAAAACGTAACTACATTCAGATCATGTAGATTCAATTGGTATTAAAATTACCTTAGTTCCTCGGTAGATTCTCCCTCTTTTTTATGCGAAAACACAACTTTTGTAGGCCTGAGTAATATTGCGATCTGAAACCAAACACAAAACGTTAAGTTACGAATTCAGGTTTGCAATATAACTTCCGTAATTAGTTACAACGATACCGACGATGAATTTGAATAATCAACATTCAAATTAATTTTAAATTGGATAACAAATATTTGTATTGTTTGCATAAAGTTTGTTTCTTGTTATACCTCAGTGGATTCCAAATAAAAATAACACTTAAATCATTAACATTCCGAAGTTAAATTTGAAGATATTTTGTAACTTCATGATGAAAATTGTAATAAAATGTATTCTACATCTCTTAATTTACCTACCGCCCTTAAAGTTTGTATTGACGTGACAACGTCTAATAAATTGATGAACGCCGGCTTCATGCAGGAAACATGATGACTCATTCTTTTTTTTTTTTAAACATAACTCCCGCATTAGGAATATACATCCTGTGCCGCGGGGGACTTTACAAACATACATGAAACGGACACAAAGAACACCCAGACTCAGAAAAACAATTTGGTGATCATACAAAGTGCTGTTCCATGTGGGATTTGAACCCACAACACTTGGCGCAGTAGGAAGCGGCGTGGCGACCGCTTAAACCACTTTTTTTTTTTTTTAACGTGTGGAAATCCCATCGGACCGTCACCCCACCGGGGTTTACGGCGGGGCGGTGTGTCGGACTCGAACCGACTAAACCACACGGTGTGCCACTCTGCGCCTGTGAAGGGAGGAATCCGGGAACTGCAGTTATTAACACATCCGGACCCCTCCCAGCGCTTGCCCGCACTGAAGCGGGCACCGTCTGCTGTTAAACTCTCAATTTAGGCGACGTACGGCACACGCGTACGTCGCCCCCTCGCGGGTGGCCACTAGCGGATGGAGGGGAAAACCCGTCCCGACCATCCGCGGCCACACTCAGGGCGGCATGAGGCGCTGATAGGCACGCCTCCACCGCCCGGTTCGCCGGCGGCGGATTGGGTCCGAATGAATGTCATCCTCCCGGGCCTTCTCCGCCACCTCCTTCTACGAGATTACTTCTTCGCAGAAGGTTGCGACCGCGGTAGACCGCTAAACCACTTTTTTTTTTTTTTTTTTTTTTAACGTGTGGAAATCCCCTCGGACCGTCACCCCACCGGGGCTTGCGGCGGGGCGGTGTGTCGGACTCAAACCGACTAAAACCACACGGTGTGCTACTCTGCGCCTATGAAGGGAGGAGTCCGGGAACTGCAGTTATTAACACATCCGGACCCCTCCCAGCGCCTGCCCGCACAGAAGCGGGCACCGTCTGCTGGTATTCTCTCAATTAGGCGACGTACGGCACACGCGTACGTCGCCCCCTCGCGGGAGGCCACTAGAGCGGATGGAGGGGAAAGCCCGTCCCGACCATCCGCGGCCACACTCAGGGCGGCATGAGGCGCTGATAGGCGCGCCTCCGCCGCCCGGTTCGCCGGCGGCGGATTGGGTCCGAGTGGACATCGTCCTCCCGGGCCTTCTCCGCCACCTCCTTCTGCGAGATTACATCTTCGCAGAAGGTTGCGACCGCGGTAAAACTGCTATCGCTACCGGCCATGGAGCGTATGACGGCCGATAGCGAGAGATCCCCTCCGATGACTGCAGTGAGGGCCCGGCGCTGCGACGCCCAAGCGGGGCAAATCGCCAGAGTATGCTGGGCCGAGTCCTCACTGCAGTCGCAGTGGTGGCAGGCGGGACTCAATTCCCTCCTAGCGACCGAGTGCAGGTACTTCCCGAAGCAACCATGCCCGGAAAGGACCTGCGTCAGTCGGAAGGAAAGGGTCCCGTGCTGCCGCCCTGCCCACTCGAGGATGACCGGCTGGAGAGCCTCCACGGCGGCAAAGCCAGCGCGTGGAGTCTCCAGCCGGAACGACCATCTAGACCGCTAAACCACTAGGCCAACCCTGCAGTCAGTCAGAGACTCATTATCCTGTTACGTCCATTGTCCATTGAAATGACGAGAGAGATCTCTCTCATCATTTCATCAATATTTTGTTATGACGTTGTCACGTTAAGCCATCCTCCGTAAACCGACTTTACAGACAATCAATTTTTTTTTTTGCTTGAATGTTGAACCGTTGCTTTTTTTTATTTTGTTCTTTAAAAAGAAAACTCCCAGCTCCCAACGGACACAAAGAACATTAAATCTCAGAACAACAATTTGTCTAGCACACAAAGTATTGTCCAATGTGGAGTGTGAACCTACAGCAGTCAATGTAGTAGAAAGTGGCGTGGCGACCTCTCAAACCACTACGCCAGCCGTGCAGATAATGAGAGGTGCACTATGAAATATTGTATGAAATATAACAAACAAAAGTTTTCTAAATAAGTTTTTGATGCAGTTTTTGTAGAACAAATGAAAAAAATCACGCTAACCTCTACATGTTTCAAGAAATATATTATTTAAAGTTGGCATTAATTAACATTACGATGAGAACTCATATAACTAACTATATTGCGCCGATGTGTTATGGGTCCGATTTCCACATGAGATAACACTTTGTGTGTTTCACAAATTACTGTTCAAGTCTGGGTTTTCTTTGTGTCCATTTCATGTACGTTTGTAAAGTCCCCCGTGACATAAGAATTCTTATTCTTAAGAATATTCGTAGTGGCGCAGTTGTCTTTTGTGAAATAGAAACTCGAGGGTTTTAGAGGAAGAATTAAATAATGAATATTTTGGACATCTAACACACAACGCCATCTAGTTCTTAGCTAAGCAGAGTTTGTATTATGGGTACTAGACAACTGATACAAATACATATATTTTTTTTTTTGTAAATACATACATATTATACATAGAAAACACTCAAACTCCTAAACAAATATTTGCAGAACATACAAACATTTGGTCCGACCCGGGAATCGAACCCAAGACCTCAAACACAGCAGTCGCATAAGTTACCACTGCGCCACCGAGGCAGTCAGAAATAATAATAAAAACAGAATTTAGAACGTTAAATAGAAAAAAAAACATCTTAGCAGTGTACGTCCTACTTTATGTTCGAGTACCTCTCCGTTTTGTCGCAGCCTGTTGACCCGGAAGAAGCAGTATCCGCACATAAACACTATCAAAAATAACTGAAACAAAAATTATCACAGTGTTATAGAGCACAAACAAAACACAATATAGGGAACCGATCTCGTCAACGGCCCCAACAGTCTACTACATAGGTTTTTCCTTTGAAACAACTTTGCAGTTAGGTAGAAACAACTTCGAGGACGAAGTGAAGAAGAATCCAGCTTGGTTGGGCAGTGTTTGGGAAGCTTTGTCGGGTCTTCTCATCATCGATCCCACAGTGCCTTAAGACAAAAGTCTTCAATGCGTGCGTCCTACCCGTAATGACATACGGAGCCGAAACGTGGACACTTACGATACGGCTGGTCCACAAGTTTAAAGTCGCTCAGCGTGCTATGGAGAGGGCTATGCTCGGTGTTTCTCTAAGGGATCGTATTAGAAACGAGGTTATCCGGCAGAGAACCAGGGTCATCGACATGGCCCAAAGGATTAGCAGGCTGAAGTGGCAGTGGGCTGGCCATATTTGCCGTAGAACCGACAACCGTTGGGGTGAACGGGTTCTTGAATGGAGACCGCGTCTCGGCAAACGTAGCGTAGGACGTCCACAGGCCAGGTGGACTGATGATTTGCGCAAGACGGCTGGCAGGAGCTAGATGCGAGTGGCCGAGGATTGAACTAAGTGGCATGCAATTGGAGAGGCCTTTGTCTCGCAGTGGACTGCGATAGACTGATGATGATGAGGATGTGGCCTACTATACCACGCTGGACAGACGAGTTGGTATAGGGATTCAGTACATCAGTGCGGGCTGGCGCTGAGAGGGGTCCGAATGTGTTAATGTCAGCAGTTCCCGGATCCCTCCCTTCTGAGGCGCAGAGTGGCACACCGTGTGGTTTTAGTCGGTTCGATTCCGACACACCGCCCCGCCGGCCCGAGGGAGTTTCCACACGTAACAAAAAAAAAGGGAATCAGCAGTTGTTTTGTTGTTAACCGACTTCAAAAATAATTACAAATTTTAACAAAAAAAAATCCGACTTCAATCTGGACCAAATTCAAATGGGACCATTCGGGAAGCATCAGCTTCTAAATCAAAAAAGAATCGTCAAAATCGGTTCACCCAGTCGAAAGTTATGAGGTAACAAAAATAAAAAAATGCAGTCGAATTGAGAACCTCCTCGTTTTTTTGAAGTTGGTTAAAAAGGGGCTTCTCTGTTCGACTGTATTTTTTTATGTTTGTTACTTTCTACTGGGTGAACCGATTTTGATCATTCTTTTTTCGTTTGAAAGCTGGTGGTTCTCGTGTGGTTCCATTTCAATTTACCCAGTTCTGGAAGTCGGTAATTTTTAACCGACTTCCAAAAAGGAGGAGGTTCTATGTTCCACTGTATGTTTTTTTTTTTTTTTTTTTATGTATGTTACCCGATTACTCCGTCAGTTGTGGACCGATTTAAAAAAAAAAATTGTATTCGAAAGGGTATGCGTCCGAGGTGGTCCCATTGCCAGCATATCGGGATCTGATGATGGGATCCCAGGGAAATCGAGGGAAACTTTCATTTTTTATAGGCACATACTATGTTTTTCGTATATTTTCTGAAGTTACACCCGTATTTGCGTCTGGTAGTCATCATTTTATGATGATGAGCTGATGATGTAAGGTACAAGTCCTTAACGGTTAGGAGTTGGAGGATAAATCTTTAAATATCAGATGTATATATGTTACCTTTAGTCGTATTCTTCCAAATTATTTAGGTAAGCTGATGATGGAAGGTGGAAGGTACAACTCCTCAACGGTTAGGAGTTGGAGGATAATTCTTTCAATTTCAATTTGATGAAATAGTTCAACTTACTACTTACCTACGATTGTTTGCACTAAAAACTGAAAAATAAAAACTTTTTATAAAAAAAAAACCGACTTCCAAAAAACATCCAACGAAAACTCTCTGGCAAAAAAACACTTAAAAGCGTAAAATAAACTGGTTCTTCATAAATTGCCTATACCTAATTCTTTATTCATTTAAATAGTAGTATTAAAATGTGTGCTAGGTACCTAAAATCTGTTTAAAGTCGGTGCTAAGCCAAAAAGAATACAAACGAACAATTACAAAATGTAAGCGATAGTCACTTGGCACCGACTTCAAACAGATTCTAGGTACCTAGCACACATTATAATACTACTATTTAAATGAATAAAGAATTAGGTATAGGCAACTTATGAAGAACCAGTTTATTTTACGCTTTTAAGTGTTTTTTTTGGCAGAGAGTTTTCGTTGGATGTTTTTTGGAAGTCGGTTTTTTTTTTTTTATAAAAAGTTTTTTTTGTCAACATTTATTTTTCACCTGGTGTGGAAGTTACCGGAGATGATTCTAAGTGATAGTATATTACTACGGGTATCCATAGGCACCGCTACTCCTATTCATCAGTTGATCCGTCTGCTGTTTTGCCCTCTTATATCATAAACAAAGAATATTAAATTATTAAAAGAATTGATTATAAACATGTAAAATGAATGTATGAATCACTTCAATGATTATAACAAAAAGTTTTATTTCTCTATTTTAAACTTAGGCGGTTCTTGATATGTGTCACGGCAGTCAGTGACCCAATGAAATTCGAATCAACCGACATAACTTTCTTGTCTGTCTGTCTGTCAAGACACTTTTTCTCAGGAACTCGAGGACCTCCATGTTAAATTTGAAGCTTGATATCTATCAAGCTGAAATTAATATCAAATACTCAGGTCTACTGTCCCTTGGAACTGTAAAAATCAAACTTTTTATGCTGAAAATTTTCGACACTCGCAAGGGAATCGAAACCTACAGCGTACTTCCCGTGAACTCAGAATCTTGAAATTAGGTACGAAGCAACACCTTATAGCACAGATAAAAGTTTTTTTTTTAGTTACATCATATAATATACCTACAGGTTTGTACGGAACCCTCGATGCGCGAGTCCGACTGGCACTTGGCCGGTTTTTTTTTATTTGATTACAGTAACAAAAAAATGTGTTTTAATTTTGAACAAACAAACAGCTTTGTTCAAATGACGTCACCATACTTACCAAAATGATTAACAGCAAAATATCTATATAAATTATGATCATAACTATTCACTGCACTTAACACTTAACACACAATCAGTTCTGCATATTTATATATTAAAAGCAATCCATTTTAGTTCACAAAACACGTTCCACGGTATTTTTATTCCTTTTGAACTTACCATCACATCGTTGAGAGCACAGAAAACTTTCTATAACCATGATTGGTTGAAAAAAATTCGGCTTCGAGCTGATTGGTCTGTACGTGCAGAGAAACTGTAGCTACCAATGGGGAATTTCTTAAATCAGGGGATGAAGTGTCTGCATTGAAAATGGCAAAGATTAAGAAATATCGTTGTGAAGATTAATACCTTCATTACTGTTCTGATTGAATGAAAGAACCAATTGCTAAGTATATTAAGCAATTCAATGATTTAAAATTATGTAGGTTCAACAATTATATGCATTTAAGTACGTTGAATTAGAATTTGATTTTTTGAGATAATAAGTCAAAGATGGATGGTATTCTTTTATTTTACTCTTGCTTGAAAGACATTATACAGATATCTTGATATATTTCAAATACAACTCATCATCATCATCATCATATCAGCCGTAGGAAGTCCACTGCTGAACGTAGGCTCCCCTATTGATTTCCGCAAGGTGGACGGACGACCTAGTTAAGATCGCAGGGACACGTTGAATGCAGGCCGCTAAGGACCGGTCGAAGTGGAAATACAACTCACTCAGTGAAATTTTTTTTCCGTAACCCTTTTACCTACTGTCATGTCTGGCATATATTTACTACTCTCTGGCCACCCCGTGGATTCTGGCGCCAGTCGTGTCGCGACGTCTGTCTCGATTCTAGCCGCGACCTATTTATGTATTTGTACCCCAGCTGACCTTCACAAACTTCACTACTGTTCAACCTTACAATCGCTCCCACTGTTTTTTTTAAATATGCTTTAGGTCACCACCCATTCATGGATTTCCCTAATATTCACCAACCTTCAATACTTTCAAAACGTAGTAGTTTAAAGATATAATATTGTGTGACTTTACATTTAATTTGGAGACGGTGCTTTGTTTCTGTTAATGGGAATGGAAATTCTTTCAGATCTCCTGTTTCTTAGGAACAAGGGCAGCCAGAAATATGTGGTGACTAACAACCTCCTAGACGGGTAGCCTTAGATCTTACTCAGGGAAGAACTCTCTAGCATTTAATTAAAACAAGATAGTCTATACAGCCATAATACGTAAGAAACTTTGTTTCCATATTTTAACAAATATGACAGCATATTAATAGCATATCTTATTTAAAATACCTAATGTTTATGTCTGGAATATCGAACGAAAAACGTCTACTCAGAATAACAATGGTCCAGTATAAACTTCAACCTGTCATCGTTCAAAAGTCTATACAAAAATAGTTCAAGTTATGTTGGACAAGGAACAAAATAAAACATTCAAATCGGTCGACATTTGATGGACAGGTAATCTCTTGTATATAAATAAAACATATTTTAGATAAACAATGTACTAACACTGAGATAATTTATTTAAATAAAATTCAAATACAACATCGACGCGATAGAAAACTATGATATGATTCAGTCGGGAAATTAAAAGGTACAACGCCATTTATCGAGAGGATATGCAAAACTAGTTATAATCTTCTCAAAAGTAGGCAGAGTACCTATTTTTTATTTTTTTTTATTGACGGGGTGGAAAATCCCTTTGAATCTCCGGCTCCTACGGGGCTGAGGTATGTAGTGATTCTGTAGTGTATGTATCTATTGTAAGTCACTTCACTAGTAACGCATTCATTCATTGAATGAATGAGAAGGAAGCATTAGGTCATCTCTAGGCATGTGCGGTCGCACACAGTTCAGTCAACTGTGAGCGACGGAGGTGAGTGGGCACGTGTACCTCTGAGCCGACAATATAGTATATGGATATACCACAGATTCCATTAAAAAACCACCCCAACGCGACGGTCGGTCTCAGCCCTGCTTTGAGGAGGACCCGGACCATGTTATTTCAGGTCCCCACAGGATCGACGCCGCGTCTATCTATAGGTACTCTATCCCGGGGAGGTAGAGTACCAACTAACGATGTGAATATCCGAAATACTTATTTCATTCATTTTCATTGAATATTTCAATTTACGTAAATGATTTGGAAAGCTGAGTTTTTTTACATTGTTTAAGAATTCACTTCTCTTCTTACTGTATTTATATGTTATAACCATGTGATCTACACGTGATTTTAATCTATACTAATATTATAAACGCGAAAGTTTGTAAGTATGGATGGATGGATGCATGGATGTTTGTTACTCTTTCACGCAAAAACTACTTAACGGATTTGGATGAAACTTTACAGTAATATAGCTTACTTTTTTTTTTTTTTTATGTTTGGCCCGCCAAAATGACTCTGCTCTGCCTGATGGAAAACATAAGCAGAATCCAAGAGTGGTGGTCACCATACTCATTGCGAATGCAGACAGTGCAGTATGGCGACCCACACTATGGCGGCCTAGTGATGCTACTGCATCTTTTAGTCCAGTCAACAAGTATGGAACTTGTTGACTAGACTAATTGAGCCTCCGGTCTCCCACTCACCAACGAAACACGACAGCACTGCTGCTGTCATTTTACGTTGATGTTCAGTGCGAGGGTAGTACCGCCCCGGTCGAGCCGGCCCAACCGTGCTGAAATCAGCGTGGCTCTACTACCTCTTTTGTTACTCTTACTAGTGGTTGCCCGCGGCTCCGCCCGCGTATATTTCGATTATCGCGGCAAATAGGAGCTTATGTGTTATTCAGATATATAAGCTATATTACTGTAAAGTTTCATCCAAATTAGTTCAGTAGTTATTGCGTGAAAGAGTAACAAACATTCATCGATCCATCAATCCATCCATACTTACAAACTTTCGCGTTCATTATATTAGTATAGATATATCAGAATAACACATAGGCCACTATTTGCCGCGATAACCGACATACACGCGGGCGGAGCCGCGGGCAACAACAAGTTAGTAATAAATTTCACCTCAACCTGTCACATGCAAAATCTATACACCTAACATTTTGAGTTCTAATGGCCTAAATATGATATTTAAACCCAATTAGGTCCCAAGTTGAGGCGGTAAGGTTCTAAGTTACACAGGATAGGTAACGATAAATTGCGTTGTGGCTTATTGCTCCTATAGCTCTGAGGGACATTCGTTTGCTGGGTCAATTAAAACTTGGTGTACATTCTAACTACAACAATAAATTAAATCTAATTTCCTTTTGTTTCTTCTATAGGTAGTTCATCGTTGAGTTGAAGAGAAACTGGATTCATTATAGGTAACGGTTATTTGTTCAACGATATACTTTAGGTTTGTAATTAATTTTAATGGTATCTATCTCTATATGGTCTTAATTTCGTCGGTAAGTTTTCACTGGAATTAGTTTTGGAATTGCGAGTGTTCAAGATGTTAGGGAAAATTTATCCTAATTATAATGTGTGTGTAAGTTTTTAAATTAGCTTTCAGTAAGTTGTAAAATATATAAGTCAATATGAACATTATGTACTTACTGTATTATAAGCTACCTCCCCTCAGAGTCGTTGATCTACCTTCAAATTTTATATAAAAGGAGGTGTAACGCAATGTGAGGTCGATAATCTAGTAAGCGGTCGAGCTCCTCTTGTCTCCTAGTTCTAATGTATTTATGCAGTGTGTAATTGTGATTAATAACTTACGGTTATTTTGTTGTGAAACTTATTAAGTGTTCTTTAAAGCAATCGTGTATATTTTTAAGATATTTCTACTTGCAAACCTAATAGTATATTATATTCATATTGGCTTAATTTTTGTGTAGGTTGTGAGAACTTTAATACAGACCTAAGAAAATTTAGACTAGAAATCAATCAATCAAAAGGCAATTTAGATATGAATTCGTGGTCTTCGCTTTATTTAGGATACCTAGCAAAACAAATATGTAAAGAAACTTTCTTTCAAAATGTTTAAAATTTTATTATAACAGGTGCTTCTTTTAATAACCTTAAGATACATATTTTTATTGAACGCTACCGACTAACGTTAAAGAGATGTCAATAATAAAACGCCCGTTTTCAAGAGAAAACATTGATATTTTGCTTTACTCAAAATCAACAACAAACAAAAAACATGGCAAACGAGCAGGCGTATTACCTGAAGGCCGGCAACACCACAGGCGTCACGTTGCCGGCCTTTTAGGGGATGGGGGAAGAGTTGAGGTTGTGGGCCTCCGGTATCCTCACTCACTCGGTGGAACACAGCGCAAGCCCTGTATCACAGCGGTTTTCTGTGAGGCCGTGGTATCACTCCGGTCGAGCCGGCCCATTCATGCCGAAGCGTGGCTGTCCCACGTGGGATAGTTGATCGTTTTTTAGAATTGTAGTATGAATTTACTGAAATACATGAGACATCATAATATATTTTACAGCACTACAATTTATTTTTGGTGTTGCCTTTTGAATTTATGAGAACTCCATAGAGAGGAGATGATATAACAAATTACATATTTGTTATATCATCTTGTTATTTCACATAAGACTGATTATGCACGACACCCTTGTTCATACTTCATTGTATAACATAAATCAGCAATCGTTAAGTCTGTACATGTAGGTACTGGTTTGATTCTACAGTCAAATAAGTAGTTTAAAAATGTGGCCCTATAGTTAGAATTACTATCGTCATGCTGTTTATTTTTTCCTCCGATATTGTTTTCAACCAGACTAGCATTAAACTTGCAATTCGATTTATCAGCAGTAATACAAACTTTTAGGGAGCAAAGAAATGGTGTGGGGGCGTCTATGCGAGGAATGATGAAAGTGATAGCATATTTGGCCGCTTCAACCAACGTTATTCATAATTACGCTGACATTTTCGTTATATAACTTAATTTCGTTAGCTGAAGAGATGAAACAGAGTCTGACGTATTAATGTCATAAATCGTAGCTTCAGTTGACGGATATATGACATTTATAATTCACAAACTTGAAAGGATAATATTGCTATTATACTGTGTTATATTTTCTTTTTAACCGACTTCAGAAAGGAGGTACTCAATTCAGATGTTTGTATTTCTTTTATGTATGTTCGGGCATAACTCCGCCATTTATAATTATACTTCATTGAATTTTATTGAAAGGGACAAAGTAGACACTTTGAAAATAAAATACTAAAGTTTTTGTTGTTATGGTATCATTATGATTATTTTAATTCGTCAACATTTTTTGCGGCTTTCTGATGCTTTCTAAAAAAGAAAAAGTCCTAAATAGCTCAGTCAGACTTTTTTGTTTAATGTTGTGTCACAAATTAGTTACAATTGAGATAAGCCACGTAATTTGTTGACTTAAAGGATTAGGAACAATTTATGCCGCTGCTAAGCAGGCTTATCATGTAAAATCGTTAATACTATACTAGTTGTCTTGAAACAATGTATACTTAAAGTTTTTTTTTTAATTAATCATATCTCATGTATGTACGTTACTAGGCAGTGATTTAAACAGTGACCTGTAAATGAGTTACTTATTCTTTTTAAAGACAACATCCGCATTCGGAATATAAATCCTGTGTCACGAGGACTTTACAAACAAGTAACAGGACACAAAGAACACCCAGACTCAGAACAACAATTTGTAAATCACACAAAGTGTTGTCTCATGTACGATTTGAACTCACAACACTTGGCGCATAGAAAGCAGCGTGGCGACCGTTTAAACCATATTATAATAGCACTAGCCGACCCACACAACCTCGTTTGCGTCTCCTATTGCCCGTAGCGTGATAATTTTCCCCCGTTTTTGAAACACATTTCATTGGTGCTCCGCTCCTTTTGGTTGTAGCGTGATGATATATAGCCTATAGCCTTCCTCGATAAATGTACTATCCAACACTGAAAGAATTTTTCAAATCTGACCAGTGGTTCCTGAGATTAGCGCGTTCAAACAAACAAACAAACAAACTCTTCAGCTTTATAATATTAACTATAGATAGTATAGATTAGACCTCACAGTACTATGTTAACCAAACTGCTGATTAACTCATAAAACAATTTCATATTTTTGTATAGATTGCTAAACTTTATATTTCCAACTGACATCAGAATCTTTAACGACCTCGCTCATTATATCCTCGTTATCTGATATTATAATATCAAACATTAAATTACAGCTAATGATGTTGATACACATTTAAATGAATATAATGAAAACTTCCAAAGCGCTGAATCCATCAAACTTTCGCTACGTTTTCGCAGCGAAACTCAAATGGTATGACTTGATAATAATTAACCTCAAAACTTACTTATATAATTTGTTCGCGTAAGTAAACAGAACGGTAACAGACATTCCTCTCACTTTATTAATGTTAAACAATATACTTTGGAGTTCAACAGATAGGAATTTAAATTGATACGGAACACCTGAGACAGGAGTTCTTTTTCATTGTCCAACATTCATCATGGGAGACAATGACTGATGGGAGATATATTTACTTAATTTTTAATTTGTTTTGTTTTATATTATTCTTCTGAACAGTTGCATTAGTTAATAATAGAAAATGATTATTGAATAATCCACACTACATCATACTAATATTATAAACGCGAAAATATGTGTTTGTTTGTTTAACCGTGGGAGAGCCACGCTTCGGCATCCATGGGCCGGCTCGACCGGAGTGATACCACGGCCTCACAGAAAACCGGTGTGAAACAGCGCTAGCGCTGTGGTATACCGAGTTATTGAGGATACCGGAGGCCCATATCCCAATTCCTCCCCCATCCCCTTCCCCATCCCCAAAAGGCCGGCAACACACTTGTGACGCCTCTGGTGTTGCGGGTGTTCATGGGCGGCGGTAATCGCTTACTATCAGGTGATATGTCTGCTGGTTTGCCCCCTATTCTATAAAAAAGCTAATAATACTATACAACTAATATAAATACATATGCTTTTTTTTTGTAAATACATACATATATATATACATAGTATAGATAACACCTAAACTCCGAAACAAATTAAGTCAAACTCGGGAATCGAACCCAAAACCTCAAACATAGCAGTCGCATACGTTACCACTGCGCCACCGAGGCAGTCAAACACTTCATTTCTTAACTGCCTTCTTTTTAAAATGTAGTATTTATATAAGTAGATATACACACGTACATAATTTACAAAGTAGGTAATTGAAGAATTCTGAAGATTTAAACTTTAATCTATCGCAAAAACTTTACCCACCAACTTGTAAATACTTTAGAACTTCGTATACCGATGTCTTAGCGTTCTTTCATTATAGTTAAAAATAACTCGAAAACATTTCTTTTTTTAGTTTAAACTTCGATGTTTTCTTAATATAAACATGTCCGATCCAGAAGGCAATTTATTTTTATGTTGTGACCCTGCGAATAATATTGAAGATTTTAAAAAGAAAACTCAGCCTCTTGAAGTTTTATAGAGAAAATTTTACGCTTTAAGTGATGGCATTTGGAACATAGATTAGTTTTATCTTTTATCAATATGGTAAAGAATTAAATAACTATAGCTGTATATCTGTGGACAGAAGATACAAAAATAAAGCAGTAAAATACATAATTCGATAAAGAAATTTACGAAGATCGGTATGATTTTCTAAGCCACATCATTTTGTAGTAAAAAAAATTGCGATCTCTTGGTTTTATTAATTGTTTTGCCTAACATTGCATGCAATGTAGGTAATGAATATTAAGAGTAGGAATCCTTCTTTTGTCCTGACTAAACACGAGAGACTCAAAACAACAATATTTGTGAGTCACGAAAAGTGTTGTCCCATGTGCGGATGAATCCGCAAGACTCAACGCTCAACGCAGTGGAAAGTGGCGTGGTGACCCTTTAAACCCCTAGGCTATTCTTGCAGTCGAAGATAACACGTCCATATAGTAGAATTGGGTATATGAATACAAACATAATCATATACCAATAAAGTTTCGTGAACTTTTTGCATAACACATTATGGAATATTTGGGCAAATTTGCGAATAACGGTATAAAATACAAACTAAAAGTGGGTAAGTTTGTGTATATCTTCGATAAGGTCACAACTTAAACTTGTTTAAGGTTGTTTGTCGCCCAAAATTTCAGAAACAGCGTTTGTTTTAGTTAACACTTTCGGTCCAATCTTATACTTTGTAAATATTCGGAATTTAGTTACGCAAACTTTATTTTGCCAACGGTTTACGGTCAATATTGCGGTTTTTGATTTTTGTTTTAACCTTTTGTTGAATGTTTTGTAGTTTTTTTGCGTGAATAATACAATGAATTTATGTTTTTTTCTTATCTAATATATTGTTTTAAACTTTCATGGTCAGTCACATTAAAACAGAAATCCACGGGATCGAGCTTGCAACAGCGCCGAAATATCGGATACTCACAAACAAAAAGGTACATGGTAGCGATACCGTGGATTTCTGTTTTTCCTTATCTAATTTTATTTCTCTTTTTACCTTTTTTATGTGTGGGGCTGCCAAAGTGACTCTTGTCAGGCCCACATTCACTACTCTGTCTGATGATCCAAGAAGGTCTCCATACTCATTACAAATCCATACCTATATTATAAATGCGAAATTAACTCTATCTTTCTGTCCTGCTCTTTGTTGCTGTACACTTTGCTGCGATAACCGACAAACACGCGGCCGGAGCCGCGCTAAAGCTAGTACATAATATATATTTATTGTCTATTGGTTCTTTATTTTTGACAAAAGACAACTCTCATATTTAGAATATATTCTGTGTTGCTGGGAATTTTATATAAACATAACAGCAATGTGTTCTCATTTAGAGATCAAACCCACGACAAAAACTACGCGATCTGTACCGTCAAAAAGCATTTGTACAAAATATATCACGCCACGGTCCTTAGAACCCAATAAAATAACACCAATAGAAGTGTGCTTTCGGGATTACCTGTAGCTATAGGTACTTGCCATTTCCAACTGAAGTCTATCGAACCAAAGAACTGTCGTGGGAGAGCCACGCTTCGGCATGAATGGGCCAGCTCGACCGGAGTGATACCGGGGCCTCACAGAAAACCGTTGTGAAACAGCGCTTGCTCTGTGTTTCACCGAATGATTGAGGAACCCATCCCCCTATCCCCCAAATCCCCGCAACGCACTTGTGACGCCTTTGATGTTGCGGGTGTCCATGGGCGGTGGTTATCGCTTACTATCAGACGACACATCTGCTCGTTTGCCCCCTATTCAATGAAAAGAAGAAACAACGTCATAAGTACAACTTGTTTGGATTTTCTCATTACTATTACAAGCTAAAAAAACAACGTAGTTTCTGTCAATAACCTCAAATTACTTTCAAATTTACATTTATGTATCGAACGTGGTTAAACCATTGAACTAAATCAACTAAAGTAAAATACAAAACTTCAAACGAACCGTTCGCCTTTGATACCCTTTCTCTTATTGCAAGTGAAACCTAACAAGACCTCGAATATTTTTACCCGAATCCATTTGGGAAACGATAATTATCATTAATATTACAGAGAGGGAAGTTAGTTGGATTGTTACAGGGTCAGATGGTGGATAGAAGTTTATTATGATATTAGTAAGAGAACATTAGACTTAATAGGTACAACAACATACGGTTATTGAGTTTACTCGAGTCACAGTTCATTATTTAGGAGAAGGTGCTTAAGTTTTACAAGGTACCGTAAAGACGTAGGCATGTTTGCGCTTGTAACGTTAAACGCTTATAATTTAAGGAAACTTCATCACTTTTACGACTGAAATGATTGTTTCATTGGAAACTTTATATTCTGTGTAAGAAAAAAGATTGATTTGGTGGTCATTTTTATAATAGACTTCAGCAGAATATAAGATTTCATAAACCTCTCCTTCGAAATATTAGACTCTCGTATATTCAAGAAGCTTTACTATGCTGAATTCGAGACGTTTCCTATTACACACACTCACGTTTCTAGTAGTTGTAGTATAATATCTTTACTAGTTGTAGTATAATATACTACTTTGCATGCCAGAATGGGCAACTCCCGCATTAGGAATAAACATCATGTGTCACGGGGGACTTTACAGACATACATGAAAAGGACACAAATTAACACCCAAACACAGAACAACAATTTGTAGATCACATAAAGTGTTGTCCCGTGTAGGATTTGAACCCACAACACTTGCCGAATTGGCAAGCGACGTGGCGACCGCCTAAACCACTAGGCCAACCGTGCAGTAAATTTTAAATAAATTAAAAAAAATATTGACACTAACACAGTACTAAAGACCTTATTTATGTAACTACATAAACTACATTAATTACTGGTACGGGACGATGGCAAGAGACCATATGGTATGTCGTTACTGCCATGGAAGATGGGTAAGCCTTTGGTGGACGCAACTTGCGTTGACACCCTCGCGCCATCTCATCTTCCAAGTACAGCTGGTTATGCCGGCGCTGCTGCTGCTTCTGCGGAAAACCTCAAACGGCGTAAGTACCAAAATTTAATAGGTAATTACATTTTTGAACCGTTTGGGGTAGAGACGCTAGGTTCATGGGGTCCGAGTGCTCGCGCTATGTTTAAACAACTAGCTAAGCAACTGATCGACGCTTCTCGTGATCAGAAGGCCGGCCTTTTCTAGCACAGAGAATCAGCATTGCCATTCAACGTGGTAATCCTGCCAGACTTTTGGGAACGCTACCAGTAGGCGAAGATGTGGAGTTTTTTGACGCTTGTATGTAAATATTGGTTTTTTTTATATAAATTACTAGCGACCCGACCCGGCTTCGCACGGGTGGATTTCAGATGCCCCTGCCGACGACACGATTCGTGCATTTTAAATCTCTAATATCTTCGAATACATTCATTTAAATTAGATACTGTAAAGGGCCATTTTGATCTATATTAAATGCACAAAGTATTTAATTTACTGAATTATATAAGGATTCATTCTCTATTGCTTAAAATCACTTCGTAAATAAGCCATTATTTCTCGTAAAAAAAAAGGAATAAAAAATGGTTGTTGTGGGTCATCCCTAAGAGATAGACATATACCGTCGCGGACTTTTTTGTAGTACTTTTTAAGGTGTACAATACTGTAGTACATTATTTTGATCTATCTCGTAGGGTGCAACCAGCGTTTGCAATGTAAGCGCAAAAAAATGTGTTTATTTGCTACATCACATTAGAAACCTCGAAAATTAAGAGTATTTCCATACTATATTATGCATTTATTATCATAAAAACCTTCCTCTTGAATCACTCTATCTATTAAAGAAACCCGCATCAAAATCCGTTGCGTAGTTTTAAAGTTTAAGCAAACAAAGGGACATAGGGACAGAAAAAGCGACTTTGTTTTATACTATGTAGTGATGGTTATGTACATAAGTTTCTATATTATGTAACTAAATACATTTGATGCAAATAAATGATTTCATTGATTGATTGATACAGGGCAAATCCGAGCTAGAATTAAAGCAGTTTGTCTGGAACTAAAATTTTGAGCAATAAAGAAGACAGGAATTAAAAAACGTGATCGCATTCTGATAATACTTTTTCAATTGTTAGCCTTTTGCAACGCACCAATTAAGTACGTCTCCTTGTAGGCTAGAAGACATTATCAAAAACTTGATAATGCGAACCACATTTCGTTTAGCTTACGTACTTTAAAGAATAAAGTTCAAGTCAATGTCTTTAAGGTCAAAAAGTCAAGGTCGTACCTTAGAATTTTACATTTGAACACGTATTTTAAACTCTCACATAAGTTAGTTTAATTTACGTCTCCTCATTAAGTCTCGACGTTATTTATTATGTTCATTTTTCGTCATAATTAGGGTGGGTAGTATTACAAAATTTATAAATTAGGGTAGTAATAAGATAAGTTTAATAAAAATAATGGTCCTGAAACGCAAATGAAGAGTAACTATTCGTAAAGGTAGTATAAAGGCATGGAAGTTGGATGGATGAAGGTAGAAACTGATGAAAACTTACATTCGGATGTCGGTAAACCAACACTACAAAGAAAGCGGTGCTTGCCCTACACAATAGGATAGCCAAGGCCCCTTAGAAGTATATGACCAAAGTGATTATTGTTAGCTCAATAGCAAGCATCGCCACCACTTGACCGATAATCCTGTATTTGCTGTTGTTAGTCAAACATAATAATATTTGGCATTGCAAATCCTCCGCAAATCTGCTATTGTCTACTATAAGTTCTGAAACATTCACAAAACATTCAATAGTTGTTATTTCATGATTTAAATTTATTCTCAAACCTCTAAACCCAAAGAGAACAAAGCTTAATCAACACAATAACAAAACGAAACTAATAATATTAAATTTAATCAAAAACCTTCACACAATTAGTGGTACAAAAGGTAAAATAAATACTACGTACAAACTAACATTTTGGGTCCGTTCGCCCGCCATTTTCAATCAAAATGGTTTATTTATCAAAAGTAAATTAAGCAGACCATTATAATTGTGTACCTGGCGTAGGAGGATTGATTAAAGGCTGTTTTAAATGCTTAGAGCTGGACTTAATTGAAGATCCAGTTACTGATATTCTTAAAGGCTGAGTGAACGATATTTATCTAAGTGTTTTTCAATGTTTTTGAAACGGATTCTGATGTTGACGGTAAACGACTTTTGTAGGAACTTTATCGCCTTAATATTAATTTTACTGTTTTGTAAAAGATTTGGAAAGGATACAGTTTTTTTTATTTGAAAATTAATTTCTACCTAATATCAGCTGTATGAAAAATATCACCGTGAGCGATAAGACCGCAGATTCTTATGTCTGCGTATTTGTAAATCATTCTTTATTATGTATGAATGATACAATATAAATCGGCAACATCATTTGCTTGCTTTTTCTCAATATACAGCTTTTCTTCTTCTATTGCGCGATTCAGGATTGGTAGTCTTAGTTTCCTTCGTTACTCCGCAGTTCGACGTATCTTCAGTAGATGGCGCTGTAGTGTGTTATGTTGTTGTTGCGCTGTATGTGGAGGTCGCCACACTGTGTAACGTTGTTAATGAAGAATTTAGGACAATTAAATCGTAAAGGTAGCTAGGATGGAGATACCGTAAGTCTTTCTGATAGACAGAATGAACTAAAGCTGCAGTAACTACGCGACAGCAGTTTTACCCCCATCATTTCGATGCTCGGCAGTCCACATCTGTATCAGCCTCGCACAACAAAACTGTGGAATAAACTGTCGCCTGCGTTATTTCCGCACTTATACGACCTTCAAACCTTCAAGAAAAGAGCGTACTCCTTCTTAAAAGGCCGGCAACGCACTTGTGACGCCTCCGGTGTTGCGAGGCGATTTATCTACTCGTTTGCCCCGAATCCCATAAAATAATTAAAAAAAAAGCGGCCAAGTGCGAGTCGGACTCGCCCATGAAGGGTTCCGCAGCAGCTAGTAACATGATATAATTTTTATTTTATTTTTATATTTGTGTTGATTGAATAAAAGGTAAAATGCAGTTTACGATTTATGACGTATAAAAAAAAACTACTTACTAGATTTCGTTCAAACCAATTTTCGGTGGAAGTTTGCATGGTAATGTACATCATATATTTTTTTTTTAATTTATCATTCTCTTATTTTAGAAGTTACAGGGGGGGGGGGCACACATTTTACCACTTTGGAAGCATCTCTCGCGCAAAATATTCAGTATAGAAAAAAATGATATTAGAAACCTCAATATCATTTTTGAAGACCTATCCATAGATACCCCACACGTATAGGTTTGATGAAATTTTTTTTATTGAGTTTCAGTTCTATGTATGGGGACCCAAAAAATTTCTTGTTTTTTTTCTATTTTTGTGTGAAAATCTTAATGCGGTTCACAGAATACATCTACTCACCAAGTTTCAACATTATAGTTCTAATAGTTTCGGAAAAAAGTGGCTGTGACATACGGACGGACAGACAGACGGACAGACAGACAGACAGACAGACAGACAGACATGACGAATCTATAAGGGTTCCGTTTTTTGCCTTTGGCACGGAACCCTAAAAACTAGAAGAAGGCAATATCGCGTCCACATATTATTATGTCAGTCTTATGATAGCAGAGGCTTCTCAAACCGAGTTCCCTAAGACAAAAATTCAAACTAATTGTTAGAAAAAAAAAACTGTTTTTTTCCTTTCCATTCCTCGTCTTTTGTGTCTTATATTATCGATGTAAATATACGAATTATAAGTTTTCCTTTCGTATTTTTCATTTTTTTAAAAGATAACTCCTTCATTAGGCATATACATCCTTTACTATAAGGGGGACTTTTCAAACAAACGTGAAAAGGACACAAAGAACACCCAGACTCAGAACAACAATTCATTGATGACACAAAGTGGGATTTGAACCCACAACACTTGGCGCAGTAGAAAGCGGCATGGTGACCGCTTTTGCATAATGCTTTTACAATCTTAAAGATAATTACATTTTTTCTATCAGAGCTTTCTAGCTAATGGCAGTAAGTGGTTCGAAATTTCAAGTCAATCTTTCATGTCTACCAGATACGTGTAGATCATATCATTTATCGTATCGTTTCTTTTATTTAGATATTCTGTACTTTGAACTTTCTTCAATGTGAATCATCACGTTGTATTTGGTGTTGTCATCTAAAATGTATAACTTTCTGCTCTGGGATATAAATAGTTCTAGTAAGTATGAGTTCTGGATGGCTTCAGTAAGAACTTGTTCATCACCTGAAAAACTTTTTTAATATCCACATGACTGAGACATGTGGAATATTATCTGAAGAATAAATTGACAGGGAAAAGCTGTCTGTCGATATCTAATATTGAGAATCAAGATTTAAAAAGTTTGTTGAACTTGGTCCGTGTTAATCGAGATGTTAAAAGATACACGTGGAAATATTAATCTTCTAATTTACGATGAAACCGTCTAAACTCAAAATGCATTTTGAGTTTAGTCCTGCTGTTTTTTACAAGCTTTTTATTAACTTACAATGTATGTATGTACGTATGCTTGTATGTTCGGGTGGAATCTCGCAACTCAATTTTGAAGCATAAATCTTCAACCGATTTTGCTGAAATTTTGCAAGCATATGTATACAGCGTGACAATACAATATTATAATGACATGGAACTGATCTGATGCTGGAACTGGAAGGTGGCCGTAGATAGGAACTCTGTAAAGAAACGTCGCAAAATCATCGAGTTTGAACTCGTTTGATTCGTCTCGAGGCATTCCAGTGAAGCTTGTTTTAAAAAGCTTTTTAATTTAATGTATTTTATATTGGCTTCTTCGTTTAGTTTACTATATTAAACTTAAAACTGCCTGATATTTTGATTCACGTCATTTTTTGCTAATAAATCAAGATGTGTATTTACAAGTAGGTGTTTATAAAATTTTCCAGAAAAATTCGAATAACTGCATCAGGGTTTCCCTTAAACAACTGACACAAACGACCGCAATCGACTATAATTGCACTGCGTATCTGACCGCAAGCGAATAGAGAGTCATTTCTTGCAATAAACAAGATTATAATGAAGAAACTACAAAAATCACATCCATTTGTATTATTTTTTGTAAAATCATATATTTTCACTGTCAAATTTTCACACAGGTTTGTTTGTACATATTATATTATACAAAAATAAATGAAACATATTGTACAATCGCAATAGCCTGTTTCACGCAACTTTATAAATAAAATATAAATAAATATTTTAACTGTAAACTAGTTGTCAGTATATTTGAGGGCATTGACTTCCCAATAACGATTGCCATAGTTGTTCATGACAACCGGGGCCGACGGCTTAACGTGCTCCCCGAGGCACGGGTGGGAAACACTGCCATCTTCCATACTCCGGACTGCTATTAAGAATTTCTTGTAAGAAAAACCCATCAGAAGTCAGACCCGGGAATCGAACCCTCCCTCCTGTCGAAGACCTCTTGATCTGCAGTCACTTACGCTGACCACTAGCCACTAAACACATATTATAAAAAGATTAGGTACTATTCAGATAAACTTTTGCTAATGAATATGAACAATTACTTAATGTACTATTTGCTATTAAGTGTGGAATACAAATTAAATAAATAGATCGTGAAATAAAATTAGTTTGTAGAATGCAATCAAGAATTATCAAAGAAAGTTCTACATCATAAACGGGGTCATTCGTTTCAGAAACGATTTCCCACATTTCGACGTGTACTATGTTGTACATCTTTCACGCCCCAGAATTGAGAGTAAAAAACATTTCTCTCCTCTCAACACACTTAAAAAAACAGAAACTTTTTCCCGACCATGCATTAAAACTTGTCAACAAAATTTTATCCGACCAAATTGAGATGGATCGATTTCGGGGTATCCTGCCTACTTTTATCTTCAGACCGGCGTAAATTTTTCATTTACAAATATAATGGGAGTGTTTAGCAAAATAATTCGCTAAGTCCCTCGCTCGGACCCAAAAGAAATACGATATCCCCACTAACGACTTCCTCCGGGACGGGAGTGAATGTTCGAAACAGGATATTTATTTGAAAAGCAATACTTTTGATAACAGACGGATAACATTTTACTTCGGGAATTAGAAGTGATCCTTGGGATTGTTTTCTTTCGTTCGCTTGTTTTGGACAACGCTGTTTTATCTTTCATTTATGATTCTTTCTTTGTCTTTTTCTATCGGTCTCTGGCAAAAAGAATTATACGTTTTTACTTTATTTTATGCCTACAAATTACTGGCCCTGATTGCTTGATTCATTAATGCACAGCCTTACCGTTAGGGCTACAAACTATAAATGGCGGAACTATAAAGGATTTTTGAATTCCCTAAAGCTATATACGACGGCTGTATGGAACTTCGCCATTTTTAAAGTTTGAAATACGAAGTGACATAAACACGCAAGCGAAGGTGTAGGTAATAGCTAGAAAGTAATAAAATGCTAATCTTTGCAAAAGCTAACCATGCTGAACAATGTTAAATATGTTTTATACTAGCTGTTTCCCGCGGCTCCGCCCGCGTGTATGTCGGTTATCGCAACAAATAGTAGCCTATGTGTTATTCTGATGTATAAGCTATATTACTGTAAAGTTTCATCCATATCCGTTCAGTAGTTTTTGCGTGAAGAAGTAAAAAACATACACACTCACAAACTTTCGCTTTTATAATATTATTGTGATTACTGGTCAGTATTATATATCAGTCAGTATAAGTCAGTGTTATACATAGATGAGATTAAGTAGGTCTATTTAACCTCATCTATGTATAACAATACTCGTTGGTGTAATGGATAGTCAGCTTGACTTGCTGAGACAGATTTCTTGGAGTAATGCACTCGCACACAAATAATTACGTAGTGTGGGATGCCCTCTGGCCAGATGGCGGATAACTTACGTAGGAGGGCTGGCAGCGACTGGATGCAGAAAGCAACAGACCGGGCTCTGTGGTGTTCCTTGGGAGAGGCCTATGTCCAGCAGTGGACTGAAACGGGCTGATGATGATGACACAAATAATTGAGCAATAGAAGTGATTATGATGTCTCTGTTGGGAGGATTTGTTTTTGATTTGTAAATTACCATAACACGTAACATAATATAAGTACATATAAATAGCAGTCTGGATACCAAAAAGACATTTTGTACCTACCTAGTTTAGGATTAGTAGGCCGTGTGTAAATTGTTTTACTATTGATTTTCTATAAACCCGTGGTGAAACCGGTCAATCAACAATGTGTCAAACTTTGTTGATTATATTATAAGATATTTATCTGCGGGCACGGTCGTGCCCTCGCCAAGACCTGCCAAGCGATGCGCAAGGGCACTACCTACCTTTTCTCGAAGTGCTTCGTCGTTTTTTTAATCTTCATAACTTTGGTTTCCGATATACCAGATAGTTCAAATTCTCAAGCTATGATGTCAATAATAGACTAATTAAAAATACTAAGTTTCAATTGCATAGCTCTGATACTTTAGATTTAACTGATATCTAAAATACACCGGTTTCGTCACTGACACACTGATGATCATTAAAATGTTAGGATACTTCCTGAAGAGCTAGAAAGCTGAAATTTGGTATGTAAACTAAGTTTAGTATACAAACAATAAAAAAAATCTTAAACCTATTACTTTTGCCCCTCAACCCCCAAAATTGGGGGTGGAAGTTTGTATGAGACTTTCACAAATTTTTATGCTAGGTGTTACGAGTATTATTTTTGGTATACATTTTTACTGAGATGTAGAATTTGTGAAGTTAGAGTTGGTAGAGTTAGGGCGGGTAGATTCAGAAGCCTGGCTCTACATGAGATCTGATATCTACTAACTTTTAAACTTTCGCGTTCCATGATGTAATAATAATTATTTTTACGGGAATTAACGCGATCACTTATTTCAAGGTATTACATACCTCTGTTTTGCCTGACGTTTCGACCAGGTTGCACTGGCCGTGGTCACAGCCTGTAAAAATAATTATTATTACATCTGATATCTATTTCACATGGTAAGCCATATGCAGTCGTCTTGGCAACATTTTAGGTGAAAATGTTTTTGGTGGGATTTATTTAATGTTTATCATTTTATGTGAATAAAATGTATGGCAAATATTGTACTTTATGATAATACTTATGATAAATGAATGAAAACTTTTCATCCCAGCAAGCGAATCGCCGCTCACATAATCATCAAACTTTTAAAATTACATTTTATCTGTCTTACATTCAGTCCTTCCAAGTTTTACAAAAAAAAATCTTACACAGAAAAGGCACAAAGCTACATCGGAGCAAAGTTATACCCTTAATTATTTCCTCATTTCGGGGAATTCATGTAAAAAGTCACCGGATTTTTTTCTTAAAATATTCTTTCGCAAGTTTATTTAATAAGCGTTCTTTTTGTTGATAACTGAAAGGTAGGCGGAATGGAAATTAATACGCAATTCTGCTAATTTGTTGTGGCTCGATAAATTGGCGTTTCGTAAGAGTTGTATCGGCGAAAGAAGTCGATTACAAGATTAAAATAAGACTTTGGTAAGGAAAGAGGATATTAACAAATTATGATGGATGATTTGTAAATTTCACTTAATATGAATTTTTGTAAACGTATTTTTTATATTCAAAGTAAGGTGGGAAATATTATACAATTACATCCTAATGTTCCTCATAAAAGATTTTTTTTATTTCGTTCATACCTTAATATTACCGGTCTCAAAAGAAAGAGACACAAAATTTCATTGCAACCTTAGAGGTGGTAGAACAGTATAGGTTGACTTAATTAGAATAATTGTGCACTGCAGAACAATACTTGAATATCTAGTTCTTTCCAACGTGATAGAGAGCCAAACTGGTCTTTAGTGTTCCCGACAGTCCTTGGAGGCTCATTCTCATAGTGCCTGTGTTTCTGACTCCTGAGTAAACAATTTATGGCTCAAAGTCATAATATACTTATAAACAGCTTGATTGCAAAGCACCTTTTCACGCCGGAATAAAATTTGCGCTTACATAGAAACTATCTAGTGCCCAGCGACCTTCCCAAACCATCAACCAGGTTTTGGGGGACAAAGATTGTAATTCAGTTTGTTTTCTCTGTGTAATAAATAAACTTTTTCAGTTTGAAATGCCATATTTAATGACCAGAATAATATGAACTTTATTGCCTACACTTTTGTATCTTGACAGATAAAACTATTTATCTGAGGTCTCATACAAGATTTAAACTATTCATCAATCCTTGCGAAAGTGGCCTTCCTAGCCGAGATATGTCACCATCCCTTGTGCCATATTTTGTATCTTTAACTTTTCCATTTACTCCAATCACCGAGTTTTCCCGTTGACCGTACAAGGCCGCAAGGGTGTCTGTTCTGTGGTGTAAATATAAGCCCGACACCGGACACGTCCCTCGGGAGAACCCTTCGGGTCTGAGGGGTTGCATCAACTATGTAATCGGAAAATGTTCTGCTAAATTAAATATCGTTCTCTTTTATTTATATGTAGAAACTTTGAGGTGGGATTATTCGGTGGAGAGACACGGCTAATTTTATTTTAACCAAGTGCCTATTTATTAATTATAACTGAAACTTAATCATGGTGCTTGCAACAGTACCTACCGAAATATCGGAAACCGATTGCCGAAAATAATAAATAAATAAATAAATAATAAACAAATATTTCGGACATTTATCACACAACGCCATCTAGTCCCAAGCTAAACAGAGCTTGTGTTATGGGTACTAGACAACTGATACAAATACATATATAATTTTTTTTTGTAAATACATACTTATTATACATAGAAAACACCCAAACTCCGAAACAAATATTTGTAGATCATACAAACATTTCATCAGCAGTCGCACACGCCAACCGCGAGACCAACGATAGCTTGATAAATATCAAGTGTCTTTATCAAATCTCATTTTATTGAGAAAGGAACTGCTGTTCTTGATAGAAATATAGGTTTTAAGTATATGACTGTTTTTTCACACTGATAAACCTCTAAAAAGGAATCTCTGCAGGCACGTACGGGTACATCAACACATAATTTTCTTTGAAACCACCTCCCAGTCTTGAAGTCTAGAGAACTTTATGCTCACTCTAAGCTCTAGTTAAATTGGGTACATCTTTGAACCTTCTAAGTTTGAACACAAGGAAAATTTCACAACATCCTCTCAAAAGGGTTCCGATCACATAATTGGCTGTCAAGTTGCGAGATCGTGTGACTGAGGGGGGAGATGTTCTATATAGATTAGATGTTAACACAACTTGGAGCCTCACCCCTCATAGCGCTTGTTATTCTGACGCCTGAATAACCGAGTTATGGCTCAAAGTCAGAATATAGTTATAAATAGTTTGATTGGAAAGTACCTTTTAACTCCGAACTCTTTTGTAGAAACTTGCTGTCTCCTGGCGGTCGAACTTCGATCGTTTTAAATGCCATATTTAATCAAAGAATATACCGGATACTGTTTTTCTTCCAGTTGCTTTTAATTATTCTTTCATTAAACAACACATTTTGTTTAAACATTATACCTTTTTGCACTTTTTTAATACACAAAAATTATGTATACCTAGTATGTTATGCTTAGGTAGATACATTTGTATATAACTATAAATTCTCAAATTTAAAAAAAAAATAACCTGAGTTCCATTTAAAAAGTAAAAAGCATGTTATGCGCTTTCATTTGAGACCCCACTCGATAATATATTTTTGCAGACATTCGGTTATTCTTCCCCACTTTCACCCCCATAACTTTTAAACCACTCAACCGATTTTCATGAAACATGTCTAAGAACACTTGCACGTAACTCACCTTTCATACAAAAAAAACTAAATTAAAATCGCTTCATCCGTTTGCGAGCTACGGTGCCACAGACAGACAAACAGACAGACACGTCAAACTTATAACACCCCTCTTTTTGCGTCGGAGGTTAAAAAGAAGTGTATTTCGACATGTATTAGTATAATTTATTTTAAATAGTACATATTTGCTGTTTTGATATTATGTCTTAGTAAATTAAATTAGGCTTACTTCATTCTGCTTATATTATAAACGCGATATTATTACAAAAACTACTGAAAGAATTTATGTATATGAATATACTGTAGTATATGTAGTGAGAACATAAATATGTATAGGTATGTAGTTTAGTAGTGTGAACATAGTTCCGTATATGTCAAAACACGAACAAACAATTGGGAATATTATTACGAGCCGCTACCTTCTAGCCGCTTTTCTACGTTTTGATACAGCTCATACATAGGCTACTTTTTACCGCGATATTGGACATACAAGCAGGCAGAATCGCGGCCAAAAGTTAGTATAACATACCTATTACAAAAATAAATACTTTCTAAATATGATGTTAACCCAGCTAGCTCTCATGGCTACATACCTTGCTTCAAAATTCAGCTCTGTTCGCTGTTAAATATTTTTACTTTAAGTGAACAGTCAATGAATTCTCAGTTATATTGCCATTTAATTTTCAACTGTTTTATAGACTGCCGAATAATTAATCATTTCATACAACGTTAATAAAACTGATGTCCACATCAATAAAGAGGATATTTAATTGACAGACACATGTATTGAATGACGGCCGAATCGGAAATGACGTAAAAACTGACATTCAAAAAAGGACCTTATGTCCATTATAATTTGAACAAACAAGAGTAAATAAATTTGGGAACTGTAACACAGCTTTCGCATTCGGTCCCACGGCAAGATAAAGTGCTCCAAATAAAAATCTTTCACAGTTGTCAAATGGGGACAGTTAGTCACGAGACAGGAACATGGTTCAGTATATGTCAAAACACGAACAAACAATTGGGAATATTATTACGAGCCGCTACTTTCTACAGTCACAATCTGTTTTGTTTGTGATCTTCCTTGCGGCTCGTGTATAGTGTTGTTAAATTAAAGTGGTTTGTGTAATATGTCATCTGTTAGATAATACTTCACTATCTAATTTATATATTTTATCATCGTAGCAGGCTTTGGAATATCGATCGGTTTCAGTCGACTACTATTCTGAGGGTAAACCACCCTCAGGGTAAAACAGCCAAGCCATACATTTTTACTGAGATGTACAGTTTAAGAAGTAAGGGTTGGTAGAGTTAGGGCGTGTAGATTCAGAACCTTGGCTCTACATGAGATCTGATATCCTTTTCACAGGTTAAGCCATATGCAGTCTTCTTGGCAACATTTTACATGAAAATGTTTTTGGTGGGATTTCATTTCTTTTTGTAAGTTGCTTAAGGCAGTTTTTTTTCTTTTTTTGGGCTGTATTTCTTCTACATCTTCTTTCGAAAAAGTCCGTGTACCAAAAATAAAACCTCTAGCATAAACATTTGTGAAAGTCTCATACAAACTCCCACTCCCCAAATTTGGGGGTTGGGGGGCAAAAGTTAAGGTTTATGATTTTTTTGTTATTTGTATACTAAACTTAGTTTGTATACCAAATTTCAGCTTTCTAGCACTTCAGGAAGTACCCTAACAGTTTTGATGATCATCAGTGTGTCAGTGACGAAATCGGTGTTTTTTTTAGGTATCAATAAAATCTAAAATATCAGTGCTATTCAATTGAAATTTTGTATGTTTGATTAGTCTATTGGTAAAATCATAGCCTGAGAATTTGAACGATCTGGTATATCGGGAACCAAAGTTATGAGGGTTCAAAAAAACGACGAAACACTTCGAGAAAAGGTAGGTAGTGCCCTTGCGCTTCGCTTGCCTCGTCTTTGCGGGGGCAAGACATTTAACAAATATCCTCTCTACAATATATGGAAAATAAAACACAGTTTCAAAACCTCACAAACTCTATTTCCAGAAAAGTAAAATTGTCAAACTTTGTACATGCAATAAATCGGTTAAACTGTTAAACCCATGCCACGATGTATCAAAGGGCTCTGATTAAAGGGCAGTCACGGTGACCGCAGACCGTGATGTTGCTGTCATATCTGACACAATAGATTGTGCTCACGTGGATAGGATTTCGAATTTATTTTACATTTATTTGCAAAAGAATCAATAAAAGTTAGAAATAATCTATGGAAGTACAAATATTGATAAACTTTTTTTAACGACACGGCTAGGATCTGCAAGTTAAATTCTTGTTCTTACTAGTTTATATTAAAACTCAAACAAACCTGAGTGCAGATTTGTTTTTTTAATCGGAATTATTTTTTTGCTAATTTAACATTTAATAAAATTTTAACAAAAAGAAAAACCGACTTCAAGGTTTGACTCGATTTCTCTTGGATGCCATTATCAGATCTTAGTGACCTTATCATGGTACCACCGTTGGGATATCTCCTTCCCATTAAAAAAAGAATCATTAAAATCGTAATAAGTTCATAAGCGACGAAGTTATCCGCGAACACACATAAAAAAAACATATACACGGTCGAATTGAGAACCTCCTCCTTTTTTGAAGTCGGTTAAAAAGAGATGCCATAATGGCCACTTTGTGTAACATAAACTGAGATCTTGTATGACAATAGGTGACACACATCGTTTATGGGTTAAATCCCTACGGTGGCGCAATACTTTACCCGATATTTCTTTCCCCCTGACCTGATACTGACGTAAAAAGGGTAAAATATCCTTATCGCGGTGCCCAAGTTGGGATTTAAATCAAGAGATGGGTCAATGTATTATTTACACCTGAAAAAACTCCTAATTATACTTTGTTATCACGATATTACTCATAAAACATTGTGTTAATAGTATCGAGCGAAAATGTGAAGGGGAAAACAAAATACAAAGAACATTAATTGGAGTGTCTTGCTTACGTATTTACATTAAGTGATGATTTATTTCAAACATAACTTACTAGCCAGCGCACCAATAAGTATTTATCTATACATCTGGCTCAAACGAGAGTTAACACGTAAGTTGATCATGTCAATGACGATTTACATTAATTTCCTCCCCATTGAAATCCTTTTTTTAACGCAGGAAATACTTTTAGCACCATAACGCCTCTGGTGTTGCGGGTGTCCATGGGCGGCGGTAATCGCTTACCATCAGGCGATACGTCTGCTCGTTTGCCGGTCTATTCCATAAAAAAAAAAAAAAAAAACCGCGTCGGCAGCGCTGTCTATTTCGAGTTCTCCCTACCATATCTCTCGGCTGTGGTGCATCCCGGGATAACCAAAGTTACCCCTGGGACAGAACGCTGTCGCAGCTTTTATCGTTCTACACAGTAAGATGTGGAATATGACGACAATCTCCGCCCTCACTGGTATATCACCTGTAGAGAGATGATGGACGGTTACAACTAAATTATTAAATATCTGTGGATACTGATAAGTAGAAGCGCAATACGTGTATACTGGTTCAGGTTTCAAATTCCCATTCCAGTCACTGTGAACTCGAAGTCAATGCATCAGAACAATAGCGTGGCAATCAGAGTGGTGGTCGCAGCACTATTTGTGAATTTATTACGTACAACCAAACGCGCCAATATTGTCTCATATGGAACTTAACTTTGATGTTTTCCTACGTTGTTTGCTGCCTTGGTTACTCTTATGACACCCATAGAATGAATTTTTATATCAAAGTTAAGCAAAATTTTATTTCATTTCAGGTAACAATGTGAGCAGTCTTCATCCTACTAATATTATAATTCTACTGATATCATAAACGCGAAAGTTTGTGAGTATGGATGGATGGATGAATGGATGGATGGATGGATGGATGAATGGATGAATGGATGAATGGATGAATGGATGAATGGATGAATGGATGAATGGATGAATGGATGAATGGTAGAATGGATGAATGGATGTATGGATGGATGGATGGATGTTTGTTACTCTTTCACACAAAAACTACTGAACGGATTTGGATGAAACTTTACAATAATATAGCTTATACATCAGAATAACACATAGGCTGCTATTTGTCGCGATAATCGACATACACGCGGGCGGAGCCGCGAGCATAAACTAGTTATACATACATTAAAAAATATTAATTAGTTATAAAATATATACAGCCGTAAAAATCAGCATTATTAAATTATTGTGTTGAAATACTCTCGCATTTATTTTTTGAATGGCAATGCTAATAATTTGTTGTATTTATGTAGCTTCAAGATCTAATACCAATATTTCTAAACACAGCTACAAAACTAGAAAACAAAATGTGACTCCAATAAAACATTGAACACGAAATTGCTAAAGTTTTAAAAAGCAATAAAAACAAACGGACGACATGAATTCTTTTATATACGTGCTAAGGCTACAACGCTACGACAACTTATTTTAGGTATTTTTAATAAAAAATAAGTTAAATACGTGACATAAGTTAACAACGTGGTATTACCCGATAGAGCAAACTTAAATCATGTGACTAATGTAGTACGAAGATCCTGGATTAAATGTTGAAGTCATTTTTCTAATCCGCTAGTGGCAGGTACGCTCGTACGCTTGCTCAAATATTAGCGACGAACTAGCACTAGATCAGATTTGTGCGAATTATTCACGAGTGCACCACCCTTTGTCTTCCGAGACGGGCCCTGAATTCGATAGTACTACTCGCTCTGCACTGCATCGTTAACGTAAGTAGCCACCACACTAGGTACTCGCGAAGTTGAACGAGGTTAGGTGAATACGATAGTGTGGAGAGGCACTACGACTTACTTCGTATAACCACGGCTCGCCTCGGGCAACATCCATTTGTTGCCGATTTTTCAAAGGATTTGAAGTAAGACTAGGGTTTTTTGTCACGGTGAGACGCTCACGTTGACAAAAATCACTACTGCGCGCAGGGCCTAACGCGAATGTGTTCTTCGCGAAGTTGAACGAGTGTGTAGCGACGTACTTTGGATTGCGGTCAACTTTCGCGAGTAACTTCGCGAGTAGTCTGGAGGGGGAGATAAGCGCAAAAAAACCAAATTCATGACAACTCCGCTATGATGCATTCTAAACTCAGGTAAAATCGTTCCCAGACTACGAAAATTATCAGTGTGCTACTGGAGTATTATTATTTATTAGGCTATTTAAAGCCTTTCAAAAATTGCCATAGCGGACGGTATTTCACGTCCACACGGCGGGGTATTGGTAAAGTTTTCAACTAGCAATAATCGCACCTCGGATAAACCTCATAGGTTACGATATTGCCTCTGCGCAAAGTTAGTTTGAGTAATAGCAACCTGACTATTTATGCCACCAATGGTAACGAAACCATAGCGCGATTTATTTTTTCGAGACAACGCCATCTATCGAGCGCTAATGCAACTTTAACCCCGGCATAAGACGATTGTCTAATGGCCCCAGTAGTAGTACACGTCGCTCGTTGGGCTATGACCGCGTGGTCCGATCACTTTGTCCGACTGATCGGACGACGCGGACTTTTTTTTCCTTTTTGTTCGACTGGTCAGAAGAGTCGGACCTTTTTCTTTCCTGTTGGTTCGACTGATCGGTCGACGCGGATTATTTTTCCTGTTAGTTCGATCAATCGGTCGACGCGGACTTTTTTTCCTGTTGGTTCGATTGATCGGACCATATATTTTTGTTATGTTTCATGGACTAATCGGACTTCGCAGATTTATAGTATAGTTTCTATTCATAACGCTACACGAAATATCCAAGTTTTATAGGCCAGATATATTTTCATCGATGGATATATTACTGTTACATTCCATATTAAAATCTATTTTCTACTTGAAATTCTATTTTCTCAAATCATCTTAGGAAAAGGTTAAAGGTCATTAATATCAAGATATCTTTGGTCAAAGCAAGGGGTAAGTGTCATATAAATTTTTCTTCGTTTCATTCATGTCACTGCCGAGATTTTTATAATATATCTCATAATCTACTACATTTTGATTTAAAATGGAACGTAAGAAAGAATTGTGTATTAAAAAAACAAATAAATAATAATAATGTGATTAGAAAAATGTTACAAAAATAAAACAGATACTAAAAAGATAAATACCTAAATTGAAGACATAATTTAGTGTGCATCTGGACCCAGGGCCCATTTGTAAAAAAAATAAATAAATTCAAATGCAAATTAGTTAAAAATAGTAAAAACATAAATCAATTTGTCATTAATTTCTTAAACGTGAATTAAAGCTCGTATGATCAAATAACTTGGGCCTTCAGTTCAGATGCTTGCAAAAAATGATATAGGCTAGATCTCAGAATGTACTGCCTCTAGGTCAATGCTTTTTATTTAAGAATTTAGTTAAGAATTTCTTAAAAGTTTTAAGCAAATTCTGAAACTGTAGAATACAACATTACGGATTTAAGGCGGCAGAATCGAGGGCTTTCAGTTCAGTAAAGACTCAACTTCAAGACAAAAGATTCAAACGACAAAAAAATTGTTTTTGTGGTTTTTTATGTAATCTTTAAAAGTCGTCGTCCGATCACTCGAACCAACAGGAAAAAAAGTTCATGTCGTCCGATCGGTCGGACCACACGGACTCAAAAAAAAATAACAGTCCGGGTCGTCCGATAAGTATGGTCATATTTTTACATCGAACTAACAGGTAAAAAAGTTCGCCTTGTCCGATCAGTCGGACAAAGTGATCGGACCACGCGGTCATAGCCGCTCAACGCGCTCGGCGTGTGCGTTCGGCCTACGTGTACTGGGCCGTTTTGTGTCTAATATGTCGTTTGCAGCCAACATTGGCCAACGACCCGATTGGTGTCGGTTTTTCGTGAACAGATCAAAGTAATTATATAAGAAACAGGCCAACTTGTTAATAGTACCACAAAAATCTGCCGAGCACACTCGCCGAGCTGTGTACTGGGGCTAAAAGGTTGCGGTAGCAAATGTATTAATATTATTTAACATTAAATATAAATTAGAAGTAATTATTATAATCTTTGATCTTGTAGCGGAACAGCTGCCTAGCGGAGGTGTGGCGGCAATCATCGGGTCTATTCAGCGCCGCGGGCGCCGTACTCTCATCCATGGTTTAAGAAAACAAGGTCTTGCATTCCGAGTGCGGCTCGATGTGAGGTCACTATCCAGTTACTACGTGATAGCAACATAACACGAAATGAACCAACCAGAACCAGCGATTGCGATGATTACATCATGTCGATCGTCGGAATGCCATACCTGGCGTAGTATATTGTTATACCATGCTCCCAGCTCCCACCACTCCCACCAGTCAGTCAGTGGCAGTGCATTATCTGCTCGCGCCCGATGCACACTCCGCGCTAGTTCTTTATAGCTCCCGATAATTCCTTTCGCTTACCGCTATAACAATTGTATTCCTTATATTCTTATTTCTATTTCTCTAAAACTGTAATCATTCCACTATACGCTTGCTAGGTATATGTCTGTTGTCTTTTGTGCGTATCTAAACTTATACTCTTAAGTGTAACTACCGTGTTTAAAACTATTTGTAACATGTATGATTAAATACAAACATTTTTTAAACTATTTTACGCGTTTCATTAACTTTAGTGCCCGTGGACTGATACACCTACAATCTTAATTGTTATAGATTTTAGAAACATCACTTGCCTTTCGAATTCCTCTTCTAGATAATTTTCTTATTTAAACAGTAAAATATATACAGCACCTGCAAGACCTAGGTTGTAATAAATAGCAGACCTGTAAGCAATATAAAATGCTTAATTTTAGTTTAAATCATAATTTGTTTGCTGCAGAATTCAACTTTTCAAATTCCGTGACGATAACGAATCCATTGCACGATATTTTTTTTTTTTGGAGAAGCATTGTTTGGTAAGCTCTGTGGTCGCTTAAGGCGTATAGTAGCCTCAATGACCTTGAGCGTCTGGGCGGAGCTAAACGCATAGTATCATATCTGCACCGCACACATTCATATCTCCGTACCTTACGCGTTACTTCAAAACGATGATCAAAGACTAGGGAGCGAGACAGACATGCGCGCTTGTCTGACGTTTTTGCCTTAACTTCAAAACATAATTATAAATGGTTAAAATGTTAACATAAGAAAGGGGTATTTCTAAAAGTTTAGTAAGATTTAAAATTAACACATTTTATCATAGGTAGGTACTAAATACGAAAAAGTATGTTAAATTAGGTAAGAAATCTGATAAAATAAATTAATTCATTTTACCCTTTGTAGAAAAAAGTAAAAATTATCATATTTCTGAAAACTTCTAGCATGTTTAAATAAATTAACAAGTAAAATTTTAACAAAATAAAACCGACTTCAAGGTTCAACTCGATTTATCTTGGATGCCATAATCAGATCTTAGTGTCCTTATCATGGTACCACCGTTGGGATATCTCCTTTCCATTAAAAAAGGAATCATCAAAATCGTAGTTATCCCCGAACACACATAAAAAAATATATATATACGGTCGAATTGAGAAACCTCCTTTTTTTAAGTCGGTTAAAAACAGGTAAATGCGTTACGTGTCAGGTCACCCATAGAATAAGGTTCCGAAGTCACCTGCAATGTCTACAAATTGAAATAAAATCGTGTCGAACAGATAATTATCATGAATTTATTTTTAACTAGCTGAACCCCGCGGTGTTACCCGCGGCTATCGTCTTGCCGCGGGTAACGACCTATCACTGAAAGTCCCGTCAAAATCGGTCCAGCCGTTGCAGAGATTACCCGTAACAAACAGTCAGACAAAAATTGTAAAAAAAAAAAATGGTACATGTATCGTGTATACATACATATGCTTTTATTAAAAGCGGTTTTTTTAATATTACAAACAGACACTCCATTTTTTTTATTTGTAGAGATTTTACATGTACGTTGGTGCAGTGATAGCTTACGCGACTATTGTCCAGGAGGTCTCAGGTTCGTTTGGGTGTTCTCTATGTATGATATATTTGTATTTACAAATAAAAGCATATAATTGTTCTATCAGTCAATCTAGCTTTCATAGTACAAGCTCCACTTAGTTTGAAACTAATAGACGTTGTGTGTCAGATGTCCGAAATATATATTGATTATTATTTTCAAAGCTTTGAATGTGAGTGTGTGTATTTTACAAGTTAGACCTCTATACTCTTGTACCATCTTTAATATTATATCGCGGGTGGGTTGGCTAAAAATCCCTGTCTGAACTATTATAATATGTTTATATATCAAATATTTATATAATTATCATGTTTAAATATTAATATGTATATCCGTGTATGCATTTTATATAGCACTAGCGACCCGCCCCGGCTTCGCTCGGGTGGATTTCAGATGCCCCCGCCGACGACACGATTCGTGCATTTTAAATCTGTAATATCTTCGAATATATTCATTTAAATTAGATACTGTAAAGGGCTATTTTGATCTATATTAAATGCACAATGTATTTAATTTACTTAATTGTATAAGGATTCATTCTGTATTGCTTAAAATCGCTTCGTAAATAAGCCATTATTTCTCGTAAAAAGAAAGGAATAAAAAATGGTTGTTGTGGATTATCCCTAAGAGATAGACATATACCGTCGCGGACTTTTTTGTAGATCTTTTTAAGGTGTTTAATACTGTAGTACATTATTTTGATCTATCTCGTAGGGTGCAACCAGCGTTTGCAATGTAAGCGCAAAAAAATGTGTTTATTTGCTACATCACATTAGAAACCTATAGGGACAGAGAAAGCGACTCTGTTTTATACTATTTAGTGATTAATATTATTATTGTTACTTATAAACCGATAAGTCCGCCTTTATAAGACTTATAGACTTTATGCCACATGGTATTATCTCTCAGTCAACCTTGAGTTGGTTCAGTAAGGGACAAGGCAGGTGCCTATCCTATCATACAATTGTAATAAGAAAAAGAGATAAGGGAAGAAAAACTTTAATTTATCGGTTTATAAGTAACAATAATAATATTAATGGTATGTAAAATGCATACACGGATACACGTATTAATATTTAAATATGATAATAAATAAATTATAATTATATAAATATTAGATATATAAACATATTATAATAGTTCAGACAGGGATTTTTAGCCAACCCACCCGCGATATAATATTAAATATGATATATTAAAATACTTTTCATCTAATAAACAGATGGGTGAAGGGCGTTCCTAATCGTATTCTCTACTAATATATTACTTTTTTGTAAATATGTAAGTAGATACATATTATGCATAGAAAACAGTCAAATACCGAAATAAATATTTTCAAATCATACAAATATTTAATCCGACCCGGGAATCGAACCCGAGACCTCAAGCATAGCCTGCAGTCGCATACGCTACCACGGCGCCATCGAGGCAGTCAAAACACCAAAAATCATCCAAGCGCACGATCACTTTGAGTCCTTTGCAGCGAGTTAGTCTCTAATGCACACTAACTCAGAAAGTACCTAAATACTTACACAAACACAAACGTCTAAGCATAGTTAGTCGTAAGCGTGAGCAGAGCAGCGAGCGACACAGCCTTCCCGTCTGAATGCCAACGCACGACTGCCGCCTGCGCCCGCACAGAGACCCGCTGTACTTTTAATTTTGGGAATCGCAATATTGATCATTTTCTTTACAAAATATTGATTGATTTAAATATGAGTATGCCTAGTTTATAGCTAATTCAACCACCAATATTTCTGTGTAAAAATATTTTTTTGCTTCAAAGCCGTTTAAAAGCTTTAGGCAAAAAAGCGAACAAAATAGAGTGTTGTTAAATTTTTTTTTATGGCAATACTATTTATCGTATGTAAAAAATTAAATCTACATATTCTTGCACATGAATCTGCAGTAAACATATATTTTTTTCGAATCTTTTGATGCAGCTGTTAAGGAGGAGTAGTCTTTAGAATGCAACCATTTTTACGCATCTGAAGGGAGGTAGGCCCTTAAGGTGGCCACAAACAAATGTTTTAATTTGAGACCGGATAGATACTACAGCTGGCAGAACGATACGTGATTCGAAGTTTCGGAGAATGGTTGCATACCACGCATGCACGCAGTCCCGCACAGTCCGCTTCGACTTGTCTGGGCCGTACAAGTGTGATTAATTAACGAGGAAGGCACTAAGTATTAATGCTACCTATGATAACAAAACCATAGCGCAATTTATTTTTTGAGACAACGCCATCTATCGAGCTCTACGAAAGCAGGATACACATCCTGTTCTTGAAGACTTCTTATCTTGAAAAATATTTATTCAATTAGGTATATAAAGGTTTTGAATTAAATAATACAATTCAGAATTTTAGAAATCAAATACTGAACCTCCGACGATGCTAGTCGCTCCTTAAGAAAACTGACTTTCAGGTAAAAGCGTTTGCACTAGTAACCGACCCCAAAACGCTTGGAAGAAGAAGGGTCATAAAAAAAACAAAATATAATTGACCCTTAAATGTTCCTCGGCGAATGTGGTCACTAGTTTTTTGCCCTTAACGTAATAAAAACGATATAATAAAATTACATTAAAGACCTTTAATGATCATTTAGTTTCATACATTCCAAATCATTCTGATTAACTGAAAATCCTGCTGACAATGTGCCATAAACTTATACCATAAACCCGCTAACTGCCACTACTGACAGTTATAAAAACAAGCGCACATTCTTTCATGGCTTGCCGCCAAGTTAAGGGTTTGTTCTCACTAAGCAGAAAGTTATCAAAGAGGCAACGTTCTTTCTTTTCTTCCTTTCTTTTTATAAAAGATAACTCTCGCATTTACGAATAAATCCTGCGTCGCGGGGGACTTTACAAACATACATGAAACCGACACAAAGAACACCCAGACTCAGAACAACAATTTGTGGATCACTCAAAGTGTTGTCCCATGTAAGATTTGAACCCACAACACTTGACGCAGTAGAAAACGGCGTGGCGGCCGCTTCGGTGCAGTAACTGATGATGGAAAGTCGATTTAATGTCAAATAATGTATCAGATGTTGTCTAAACATGCTTCATCATTTTCCACAGCTTGAAAGTGTATGACATGACGATAGTGACTTGCTAAATTTTACTGGTAGTTTATTGCTTTTCATTTGAACAATATTCATTTACTTACACTGTTGGATTTCGAACGTCATTGTAATGGCAACATTTTAGATTGTAATTTATTTGTGTTTGACGTTTTGACGTTTGAGGTTGACAGTAGTACTTTGAGAGGCTTCTTGAAAATCGGTCGAGCAAGAGCTTCGTAATGAACTGCCGGTTTTAAGTTAATTGAATTGATATTTAGCTAATTGTCGACTCGGTTCCTTTAGTGTTTTTCCGTTATAAGTGGTCTAGTTGGGACTCACGAGGTTTGTAGTCACGTAATAGGGCGCGTCCGCGATAGCTGAAACGAGTTTATTGTAATTCGAATACCTTGAAAGATATACAGCATTTGGAGCATGTTTGTGTAAACGTACCAAGACAAAGCAGAGAGGACACTACCCAAGAGATCTCTTGGAACGCCGAGAACAAGGAAGCCACACAACTCCAGTAAGTGCTTGATGATTTTAGTTTAGATTAAGAACACGGTGAATCGCCGTAAAGGTTCATTGCTCTTGCTAGTGAATTGTATAGTGATTGTATGCTTATAACATGGGCCTATAGGTATTTCAAACGTCACAAGGTGATCGCTGCATTGGCGAGAGGAATGAACATACACATTAGTATCTTCTTTTATTGAATGAATAACTTTCAGAAGTCACAGAGAAGTCTATCAACAAACAAGTAAAATTTTAACAAAAACCGACTTCAAGGTTCGTCTCGATTTTTCTTGGATGCCATCATCAGATCTTAATGTCCTCACATGATACTACCGTTGGGATATCTCCTTTGCATTAAAAAAAGAATCATCAAAATCGGTTCCTAAACGACTAAGTTATCCGGGAACACACATAAAAAATAAAAACTTATGTACAGTCGAATTGAGAACCTCCTCCTTTTTTGAAGTCGGTTAAAAACAAAGGTATTAAATAAATATAAATACAGTTTATTTTTAATAAGACTTCTTAGTACCTACTCAAACTTTCCTTTTAAAACTAGTTCGATTATTAAAATACGACCGTGTATTGCCCGTGGTCCACCTCTGCAGTCCACCTGGTTATTATCATCTCATGGTTATTACTACTATACATTTAAGTTTGCATAAATTAAATTAAGTGTTGAACGGTAACAATTGACGGAGTAATCGGTGATCACACCAGCATAAAAAAAAACAGTGGACCACAGAACCTCCTCCCTTTTTCAAGTCGCTTAAAATATAAAATCACGTGTTCTATTTACCCTAGTTACCCAAAAATAATTTTCCGTAGTAGGACACCTCAATTGTCTATGGGCAAACAAAGTTTCCTATGATATACCCAGGGAAAAAAAATCTCGTGGTACACCCGGGTGTACTACGGGAAAAAAAAAATCTCATGGTACACCCAGGTGTACTATGAAAAAAAAACCCATAGTACACTCAGGTGGACTTTGGAGTTATACCACGGGCAATGCACGAATACGACACATCCACTGCCTCTTTGGAGCATTGGATGTGTATTTACAGTCTGGAGAGATTTTATAATGTAATTACCAGATCTGCAAAAAGAATAAAGTCAGATTAAAATTATTGAACTTGTATGAAATATAACGATTACTTAGTCTTATCCGAATTCACCCTAAGAAGAACGAGGAAATATATATTTATTACGAAAAGTATATAGTAATAAAATGGCTAATCATAATGAAGAACGCCAGAATCACATCGGTTATTGAAAGTAAATAAGGAAACTAAATCGTTTCCTGGGAAATAAATACATTTGTATAAACGGTGTATTGTTTGTATAAATGGTACACCATAAATAGCGAATAAATTCTTTATCTTAATTAAAACATTGGTTGAGTTCCATTTACGTCAAGATAAAGTATTGCTGCAGAGATTCTTTGCACAGAGCTAAAGATGCAGAGGCAGAAGAACCATATTGATATTGAACTACATTTTATCTATATACTAATATTATAAACGCGAAAGTTTGTAAGTATGGATGGATGGATGTTTGTTACTCTTTCACGCAAAAACTACTGCACGGTTTTGGATGAAACTTTACAGTAATATAGCTTATACATCAGAATAACACATAGGCTACTATTTGGAACGATAACCGACAAACACGCGAGCGGAGTTTTTTTTTTAAGGCTACTCCTGCACTTGGAATAAATCCTGTGTCGCTGGGGACTTTACAAACATGCATGAAACGTACACAAAGAACACCCATACTCAGAACAACAATTTGTGGATTACACAAAGTGTTGTCCTATGTGGGATTTGATTCACGACACTTGGCGAAGTAGGAAACGGCGTGGTGACCGTTAAACCACTAGGCCAAACGTGCAGTCTAATCGCCTAGCAAGTCGCGGCCAACAGCTAGTATTTCTATTATATAAGGCGAAGGTCGTAGATTTGATTTCCAGTTAGGATAAATAATTGTGTGTTGTGCACGACCATTTATTCTGTAACTAAATATAATTTCTCTCTCCGAGTTTTGCATGAGTCTGAATTCTGATACACACATTACACAGTTTTTAAAGTAACAACATACATAAAAATTAAAAGATAATAAAATTGGCACCTGGTTACGCTTTTATAGTTTACTAGCTTTTACCCGGGGCTTCGCTCGCTTTTTATAAAAAGTATCTAATGTTCCTAATTCCTCCAATAATATGTGTACAAAGTTTTATGATGATCGGTTACGTAGTTTTCGCGTGAAAGCGTAACAAACAAACTTACATTCACATCTATAATATTAAGTACTAGCTTTTGCACGCGGCTTCGCTCACGCAGACTTTCATCACCTGATTTACCCCCTTAGGGGTGGAATTTCCAAAATTCCTTTCTGAATGCTCACTTCTGTTATATAAAGAACCTTCATTAAAAATTTCAGGATTCCAGCTTCAGCAGTTTGGACTGTGCGTTCATCTCTGGGTATGTCAGTCAGTCAGTCTGTCAGTCAGTCAGTCAGTCACCTTCCTCTTTTATGTATATATAGAATAGAATATATGGGAAATAATAAACGGAAAACGGCCGTTTTAATACAACAAAATTTCATGCCACGACTATTTCAATAACATCAATACAAAGACAAGAAATAATTTATTCAAGAATAAGAAAGAACGAAGAAAAGAGAAAGAATAAGAATATAATTACCAAGAAATCTCTTTTCAGATTTATTTTCTCCATAACCGTAGCTAAAATTGTTCAGGAATTGTTACTAGATTTGCCTCTTTTCCAGTACTCAATTTAATAGATTTCGTTCACCACAATTTCAAATGGTAGCTGAATTTCCACAATATCTTTTCACAGACTTTCTGTTTCGTGTGACTGAATGCGCATATTCCTTTTTCCTGTACAGAAAATTGTTAGCTCCTGTTCCTTTAATACGTACAATCCGTCAGGTTGCTAAGAGAGGTACTGTAAAACTACACTGCGGTATAAAAACTAATAATTCGAATGTGCAAATCCGAAAAGAGAATAAAATAAATAATAAAATAAATATTTTGGACATCTAACACAAAATGCCGCAAGCTAAGCAGAGCTTGTGTTATGGGTACTAGACAACTGATATAAATACTACTACTATATACTTTTTTTTTTGTAAATACATACATATTATACATAGGAAACACCCAAACTTCGAAACAAATATTTGTAGATCATACAAACACTTGGTCCGACCTGGGAATCGAACCCGAGACCTCAAGCACAGCAGTCGCATACGCTACCGCACCACGGAGGCAGTCAAATGTATTGGTATTTGTGTTTATTTTTGTTATGTTGGTGTAGAACCCTCGCTCAAGCCGTCACCTCATTGAGATTGTCAACAAAGCGTGTGTAGGAAATAAACCAACTGAACGGTAACACGTCTAAAGTAGAAAGCATCTGGAAACAGATCTTTTAAGATATCCGAATATCCGATATCTCTTTAAGAACACCTTTTGAGAGAACCCTCTCAGTAAGGCGATGCGACCTACGGCAACTACTACGACAGGTGGATGAGAAAACTCTTCTCATACATCCTTGGCTTCTTCTATTGACTATAATGACTACATAAACCAATATTTAAAGGGAGTTGTACTACTTTTAAAAATTTTTTCAAAAGTAGTGTAAATAGCTTACGCTTTAAACGAAATGTTCTGCAACGTTAAAATCATGAAAAACGGTAAAACGGAAAATCAGATCCGGTATTTATGTCGAGCTGTCATGGCACGAAAAGTTTAGTTTAACTTATGCTGGAATAGAATAGCTTGATTCATGTAACGAATATGTAGGTTAGTGAAATAAATCATACATTCAAACTCATATGAATTATTGGTGAACTTCTGCTATAAGCAAATCTCTTATATACCGCAGACTAGAGTGAATAAGTGTATTGTTGTTATCGGGACTCTTCAATTTCTGGACGGACATACATGCAGGCAATTTTGGCCTCTTTAGGTAGAGTAAGGTTAGGAGGTAGTAGAGCCACGCTGATTTCAGCACGAATGGGCCGGCTCGACCGGGGCGGTACTACCCTCGCACAGAAAATCAACGTAAAATGACAGCGTTCATGCTGTCGTGTTTCGTTGGTGAGTGCGAGACCGGAGGCCCAAATAGTCTAGTCAACAAGTTCCATACTTGTTGACTAGACTAAAAGCGGCAGTAGCATCACCAGGCCGCCATGGTGTGGGTCGCCATACTGCATTGTCTGCATTCGCAGTGAGTATGGTGACCACCACTCTTGGATTCTGCTTATGCTTTCCATCAGGCAGAGTAGAGTCATTATGGCGGGCCATACATAAAAAAAAAAAAAGTAACCCTGGTTGTTTTTCATTTTTCGTACTGTTCTTACCTTCTTCCCTTATCTCATCAAAACACAATCGTATTCTCAGGGCTGTGAAAAAATGCAGCTAATTTCTCAACCAGACCCTGAAATGATTATCCGGCCTTACAGAAAACGACTGTTAAGATATGCGTTTTTGTGTAACTTTTAACTTGTAGGTGTCATTGGTTGGCGGTAGTTGTGGCGACTTCCACATACAGCGCAACAAGAAAACACACTACAGCGCCATCTACCGGATATACACCTAACTACGGAGTAACGTACAATACGAAGAAACTACCAATCCTGAATCGCGCAGTAAAAGTTCTCGCGCCGATTATCATATATACAACATCCCAACATCAACCGTTGGGCAGTGGTCCGCCAGGCATGATCACCTCGCCTGGCCGGAGGATCCTCCCTTTGTGTTGGTGGGACATGACCCGTCCCCCACAGCCGTCACTTACCATGAGGTGACCCGTATTCCCCCTCTATCTTCTATACTTATCTATACTAAAATATTATTTATTTTTTTAATATCATAAAGCTGAAGAGTTTGCTTGTTTGTTTGTTTGAACGCGCTAATCTCAGGAACCGCAACAGAAGGAAGGCTATGGGCTATATATTATCAAGCTAAGATCAATAGGAGCGGAGCACCATTATAGAACGTTACAAAAACGGGGGGAAATTATTAGGCTACGGGCAATAGGAGACGTAAACGGGCAATAGGTCATATAAAAACATTACGGTGACCTCAAATAAATTTTTCGTAAACATTGTTTGGGGTTAGCACAATGTTTTTTAAACAACTATGTGATGATAATTATAGTAATTTAATAAATACCATCATACAATAACGTATTTAACAAAAAAATAATGTTCAATATCACTTGTCCAGATCCAGCATAAAAAATTACTGACAATGGAAAACATGACTAATCTTTGCAGCGTTTTGTTGTTTCTGGGTAATAAAATATTGTATAAATCTGGCGTGATGGTAAGCATAAAAACATAATGTTCTGTAATAAAACGAGATTTGCTAGCTTCCCTGCAATGTGCTATAGCTCCGTGGTAACGATTAACTTGTGTAGGTGTGTAAAAGGAAGGAAGTGAAAATTATTCTTTCTCGATATCCTGACATAAATACAAAGCCATAAGGCTCAGTTTATCACCATGCTGATGTGTTTAATAGCGTTTTTCGCTATTTTCGATTTCAATACTTATGTATCATGATAAAGTGTAATTAATGTAAGGTAAATTCTTGATTTCTTCTCTTCATATTGAAATAAGGTTTCCGTTATCAATTCAAAAATGACAATTCTATGAGATCATAAGAATTGACAACCGCACGAGATTTTTAAAGTTTAATTCAATCTCATTAAAACTATTTACAGATGATTTAATCAAACCTAATATTGGTTCATTTTCGTCTCTTATATAGAAATCCAGGGGACGGGAATCGATGAACTCATTAAAGGCGTTTTTCACCGCGTTATCGGATTTGGATTTTATGGTCTGTGAAGAGATGAAAATCAGTCGGAGCAAGGTTCGGTTAATATGGTGGATGGAGAAGTTTATAGGAACTCATACATAAGAATGTATATCAGTAACTAGTAGAATAGAAATCGGTGTGTTTTAGAAAATGAGATTTTCTATCAAGGTTTTATAGCACGCCGTTAAAATAATGGAGTGATGTGTGAACTTTCGTTTTATTCGAAAATTAGTCTTATGGATGTTTTTCAGCTTCAATATTGAAATATCTATTAATTTCCAGCATCACAGAAATAATTCTTAGAATTATTATAAAAGAACTTGTAATATACCTTGGGCGCAGAACAAAAAGTTTTTTTTTATATAATAAAAAGCGGCAAACGAGCAGACGTATCACCTGAGGCGACACAAGTGCGTTGCCGGCCTTTGGCGGATGGGGAGAGGGAAGAGGGAAGGGGGGAGGGGTTGGTGAATGAGCCTCCGGTATCCCCACTCACTCGGTGAAACACAGCGCAGGGGCTGTTTCACACCACTTTTCTGTGAGGCCGTGGTATCATTCCGGTCGAACCGGCCCATGCATGCCGAAGCGTGGCTCTCCCACAGTAAAAACGTGTCTCCGGTTTCTTCAAGTTAATGTACTATTACACTTTTTACCTTTTCTAGGTACAGTACATCTATTATCCAAGTTACCTTGCTTGCACTTGCCAAAATTTAAAGTTTGCTTTTGTCCTATCTAAAAATGATAACTGAGACTTGGCATATAAAAGCAACTAGTCAAACTTTTTTGCATTGCGAGACATTGTGACTCTTCTCCAGATATATTTCTTCTTCAAAAGAATTAGAAGAGTAGCATCAAGCTGACATTAGTAATGATGAAATACTTAGAAGAATTATTTCAGCACCAATAAGTGATGATTGTGGCTTAATAAATGTCTTCACACGTATAAAAGAAAATAAATAAGTATAAAATCTCACTAAATGATTGAACCAGTGCATGTTTTAATTCAAAAATGAACGTTAAAAGTAAATTCAATGAATAATTATGCTCATTCGTAACTTAAATACTGTACCTACGTGCTGTTAATGAAACAGGAATAATAGTGAAATGTTTGCATCGCATTGCGATTTAAGCTGAAATATGAATGTGAACTGGTTAAAATAAAACATATGCACTCAGTGATTTAATATTTTCTGGGGCAATCGTTCCATTTTAATATTAAAGGTTTCGAGTACCTACCTTATACCTGCTTTCGTTATGTTAAGTGATACATTTTATAATACTTCGCATTTAAATAAAAAAAAAGTAATAACTAAAACCCAACTACGACAAAAAACGACGCTGAAAATGTATGAAACAAGTTTCAAAAGCCGTAGTCACACGTTACGTAGAAATGTACCATAACACATTAACAACGCGTGACCATTACTTTTTTTAAATGAAAATGTTTTGGTGCCTCTATAGACTATAATATCAATTTCTTTGCAAAAGTATATTCACAACTGTCCCTCACTTCCCAAAAAAAATGTCGTTGATATTGAATTCAAAATGTTTAAAGCAGTGGATACAATTGTAGTAAAATCTATTGTATCAATAAATTATCATGAACGAACCACGAGACCCGGTCGAACAAAGCCACCCCATAAGTTACAGGGGTGATGCAATTTTTAACTGGAGATTACCCCGAAATATATTGTACATTTTAAATTGCAGTTGAGATATTTACGAGGAGATGTGACAAAGCTGCACACATAACGACACGTGCTTCATATCGCGGCGATTCATCATTGTTTTAGGATGAACAAAGATATCTCATACCGGCTCTAAATATTGATATAAAAGTAATTGTAGTCTTACTTCAAATTTATTATCTACCACTTCTGTCTGTATCAGTAATATTCCACTACTTTGTATGTTTTGGGACGATAAAATTATGCACTTATGTATTTAATTTGCATAATTCTCACAAGCATTTGCGTTTTTAAATAAATGTTGAAAAAAGTATTTTTGCGGTATTTTCTTCTTCTTAAGATCTAGGTGTTGAAAGAGCACCTAGCCCGGAACTAGCTGTGTGTGTGTTTTATTTTTTCAATAAACTGACATTACAAACACCTAAAAAAGGGGCTCTAACGACTTTAAAATAAAGTTGTCCCCTTGAAACTTTTACGGAACGTATTGATCATTGGTTTTTTTCCTATTACCTATAAATGGTAAAACAACGATTCGAAAACAAAATTCTCTAACAAATACCCCTTACAGGATGGGTAATTCTTGACTCAAATAACTGGTCACCGTACTTAAATTTGTTCTTACAAACAACTGCGCCATCTGTACGTCGAAGATGCCTTGTTCTTGACAAAGAAAATAATTCAATTTACAAAACTACTTCCATCACAAACACAATCTCGCGAGAACATTGACGACTGATAGAGATAAAGTCATTAGCCGCTCCCCTTGCTAAACTACTGCCCAACATTTCTCGGAACTATTTGACCGAAGTTTGGGATTATTAGTTGCCAGAATGTTGTGTTGGTTTACTTACTGGGTTTGGTAATAAAACTAATATTTAACAACAACAAGTTCATTCGTCACAATAGGAAAGAGACGTTTATACTGATTCATCAACAATATTATCATCTTTTATAGTTCCGTCTTAGACATATGACTGTCCTTAGAAAGGTGAGTTTATATTATTATTTTTTTAAAAGACAACTCCCGCACTAGAAATAAATTCTGTGTCGCGGGGGACTTTACAAACATACATGAAACGGACACAAAGAACATCCAGACTCAGAACAACAATTTGTGGATCACACAAAGTGTTGTCCTACGTGGGATTTGAACCCACGACACTTGGCAAAGTAGGTAGGCTAGTCTGGAAGGAAGGCTGGAAGTAAGCGACGCGTGGTGACCGTTAAACCACTAGGCCAAACGTGCAGTTGGTTACTTCCGTGTAATGACGTTATATTTTGATTCTAAAACACAAAATAGTTATGTTTTTGACTTTACATCAGACAGATCTGTAAAATTGCTCAACACATTATTTGAGGGATGCTAAGCCGAGTGGAAATGAACGTGTGTCCACCATCACACATAAATGTTCCATAATCTTGTCTAGGAATGTTGGACGAGATTGAAGGACTTCATTATACAGTGAAACTTTAAGGTCAAGTTTGAGGTCTGATTCCCTTATAACGTTTTGAGGCACATTTAGTGCAACCCTTTTGTAAATTACATGATACGAGTTCGGTTTTTGGTAAAGTAATAAAGTTACTTACTGGTTTTATATCTACTTGGAATGAATACTTTTATTGTATCACATACCTACTTGATTATTAATTTTAACTTAATCGGTCTCTAGATCTGGAAGAAAAAAAATCTTTATGAATTAAAAACAAAGTAAAATTTATGTACTAAGGGAAGAGTATAAGGCACTAATTAATATTTACTTATTTTTTTTACACACTGGTTTTCTACAACTGTTATGTTAAAATCGAATATAATCTGAATCTTAATGTAATTTCTTTCTTCTTATATAATCTAAGGTTCAAAATGACAATACTCGTAATTCACTTTTTTATAAACTGGTAGTTCACTTATATATTATTCACTGTCCCTCTCAAAATCTGAGAATTCGAGTCCTCAGCAATCCTGGAAATTGAACAGTGATTAAAAATTCTTCCATCGAAATCACTTTTTCCGCAATCTCTTCAAAAACTTAAATCGATTCACACAGCTCGATTCGCTCTACTTCGATAAAGAGAATAATACAGCGATCAATAGCGGACCAAGGCTTTCTTTATTACTGCTCAAAGAGCAAAGGGTCAGAATTTTCGATTGCAAAATTCGAATAGCACAATTGTATGGTTGAATGCAAGAGATGACGCGACTGGCGTTCAAAATCAACACTAAAAGCTTATTTTAAAGAGTCGGGAACCACTATTATAATGTTTGCTTTAAGTCAACAATAACAAGTGACCGAAACTTTCGTTTCATTTCATTGATATATTTGTGAAATTAGCTAAGGTATTTATTTCTAGTATGATTTAAACTACCGATGGATTGAAATTCCTTAATATGATGGGTCAGCATAAAAAACCTGTGAACAGTCTTTTACAATGCAGATTAGCAAAATTCTTCTATGTACACTTTAATACCTATTTCAGATTCTTGCATTTAATAGTTATCTGACGCATTAATAAATGAAACAAACAATACTATTTAAGGAAATTTAGACAATCAGTGTTTTTGATTACGCTTTTATCAGAATAAATAATCAAATAATATCCATTCATAATATAGTGACTCTGTGCTTGGTCATTATATGCAATAACTTCACAAGTAATGGGTTCTCGCCTTTTCTCGTAAAAACCTTCTGTCCTATTGTTAGACTGAGTTTCTCCATTTGTTTTAGTCTCATTAAGAGAATCGTGAGCGTATAATGTATTGCCTTTTTAACTTTAAACTTCTGGAATCGATAATATAATTTATGGAACAGAAACAAGGTCAAGTGATAAATGTTCAGTATATTAATAGGTATTGCTGTATTTTAGTGTGTCGGAATACGGAGGTCATAATTTATGTAACTGATAAATATCGGGGGCATGCACTGATATATGCTTAACAGTGACCAAGAAAAAAAATCAAGAGGGATGAAATATCTCAATAAATAAATAGATATTTAGAATGTCAAACAATTAACAAACAACGCAATAGTTTTATATTTAGAATTTCAAATAAACAAACAATGCTACTGTTCTACACTTTTTGATGTTTTATTGGCTATAGTTTACCTTATATACGGGTATAGTTTATCTTTTTTAAAACCTGAAATCTGTACGAGAGCCCTGCTTCGGTGTATCTGAGCCAGCTTGACTGGATTGATGACACGGTCTCACCGAAGACTACCGAGTAAGTGAAGTGACCGGAGTTCAACCCCAAGAGGGGGAAAGGGGGTAACTCAAAGAATTTGAACACACTTGTGACTCCTAAGTTCCAAGTATATATGTGCGTCATCCCTAATTCCATAAAAAATCACCGTAAAAAGTGGATGCTACTTTAAACTCAACGATTTTTCCGCTCCCCTCTCGTCGCGTAAGAAGAAAATCATGTTCTGATGCGACTCACTGACTCATGCGACAGATATTTTGTTTGAAGCCACTCTTTGTGGACGCAACATTGAGAAATTCGTTGACATCAGACAACAGATATTTCTTGATTTCCTTTCTTTCCGTCCCACTATTCACCCATCACTCCTATTTAAGATTGTGATTTTATGTGACCGTCATTTATTTGTTATCTATCTGCCAAGTCTTATCATTGTCGTTTAATAATCGCTTCTTGTTTAAGAGTTACTTGGGATATGAGTTTAGTAATGACGTAAATGAATATTAGTGGTCCATGACAAACATAAGATTTTCAAAGTTAGTGAGGGAATTAATTCAAGCTACAGCCTTCAATGCGAGAATATACTTCACCTCAAGTAATGGCCCTACCCTTGTGACTCGATACACAAGTGTCCATCTAATCAAGTGACTCGTGTTCTTGTCTTTCTTATACCATGATAAAGGCTGCCTAAACAAGATTCGTACCAAATTTGACGCAAACTATTTACATAAACATACAAGTATATTGCGTCCACCAAACTTATGTATTCGTGTCCAATATTGCTGACCCAAAAATAATATGGATTCTTTATGCGAGTATAAAAATATTACAGAATAGCTACCTAGTCCTATCTTCCCCCAATGTATCTCGTGAGATATTTAAATCCACCGGAAGGGACATTGGCTGGTAAATAATAAAAGGGTTTCATTCATCGGTACAGTCTACGTCACATTTTTCGGCTGTTCGTATAATAGTTTTAAATAGCTGATATATTTATTCAATTTGTATAACCCCTTTGAAGATCTTTTGTTTTTTTTATTGGGGTGTGGACGTATCAAGTAAACATTCAGTGTGCCTTATACATTTTATAAAGGAATAGCTTGAGTTTTTTGAAGTCTCAAGACAGACGGTCGCCAAAGTGACCCCATAATAAAGGTTCATAAGGGGTTCTTTTATCTTTTTGAGGAACAGAAAGAACCCTGTGTACTCAAGGTGTTAGTTATTTAGTTTATAGTACAGCGATGTAAATGTGAATTGTAGAGTGAACTGCGACACAGGACAATTTCCTAGTGCTTTAGTTATCTTTAAAATACATTTTTTTTAAACGTAATATTGAATTCTGACTGTACCATTATAACCCTATCGGGTAATAATGGTTTAGGGCTGCTCTAGACATATCAGAGTTGTTCCTGGCGGATTATCCGGCCATATGTCGAATGTTAGGGACAGAAAGGACGCATTACTCTCTCTCCAACTAAATTCAAAAAGTTGCTTCACGAATGTCTGGCTCCTAAACTTGACAACTGAGTTTTAAGGACTAACTTAAATATTGATAATTTCATTTGTTTTGTTTTTTTTGTTGTTTTTGTGAAATTTATCATTTTGTAGGACTCAAAATTCTATTTAAAAACAACACTTTAACTTGTTTCAAATTCCGTTAACTTTTTTTTTTTTTAGTTTGGCCCAAAATGTTAAATTAATTTGTGGAAACTGTTCTGGATTATGTGTACATTACTTGTATATTATTGTTATCTATTTTGTATCTGTTTGTTTCCCTAATAAACTAAAATAAAATTAATAAATTACTTCTTTAGGTACAGTATCTGGATGACCGGTATTCTTTTTTGCTTTTTTTAAGGCAACTAACGCATAGGAATAAATATCCTATGTCGCGGGGGACTTTACAAACATACATGGAACGTACACAAATAACAGCCAGACTCAGAACAACAATTTTTGGATCACACAAAGTATTGTCCCATGTGAGATTTGAACCCAGAACACTTGGCGCAGTAGAAAGCGGCGCGCGTGGCGTTGGCGATGCTGGCGTCGGCATACCTGGTAAATGAAGAGTATGGTGACCACCACGCTTGGATTCTGCTTATGCTTTCCATCAGGCAGATTAGAGTAATTTTGGCAGGGTCAAACATAAAAAAAGAAAAATAAGTTTGGACACGTCAATAGACAATATTCAAGTTCTAACAATTTGTTTGAATAACCTTCAAAGAGTCATGGAGAATAAAGGCATTATTCAATTTCCCGTTATTGATAGACTGACCTGTTACATTTTTTTATTGCTAACTTGCTACTGATTTGAATATCGCAGTTCACTGCTAGACACAGGTCTATCCAATTGCACAATCCACATTTATATTATAAATTCGAAAGTAACTCTGTCTGACTGTCACGCTTTCTCGGCTAAACTGTAATACCGATTTTGATGAAATTTGGCATGGAGATACTTTGATTCTTGAGGAAGGACATAGGCGACTTTTTACCCCGATAACCGAAATACATGCGGGCGGAGCTGCGGCAAAGTGCTAGTATTATAACTAATAAAACAATCAAATTACAAATTCAAACAAATCCTACTAATATTATAAACGCGAAAGTTTGCAAGTATGGATGGATGGGTAGATGGATGGATGGATGTTTGTTACTCTTTCACGCAAAAACTACTGAACGGATTTGGATGAAACTCTACAGTAATATAGCTTATACATCAGAATAACACATAGGCTACACATTTGCCACGATAACCGACATACACGCAAGCGGAGCCGCGAGCAAAAACTAGTAAGTAATAATTTAAGGGCCTACCTCCCTTCAGATGCGTAAAAATGGTTGCATTCTAAAGACTACTCCTCCTTAACAGCTGCATCAAAAGATTCGAAAAAAATATATGTTTACTGCAGATTCATGTGCAAGAATATGTAGATTTAATTTTTTACATACGATAAATAGTATTGCCATAAAAAAAAATTTAACAACACTCTATTTTGTTCGCTTTTTTGCCTAAAGCTTTTAAACGGCTTTGAAGCAAAAAAATATTTTTACACAGAAATATTGGTGGTTGAATTAGCTATAAACTAGGCATACTCATATTTAAATCAATCAATATTTTGTAAAGAAAATGATCAATATTGCGATTCCCAAAATTAAAAGTACAGCGGGTCTCTGTGCGGGCGCAGGCGGCAGTCGTGCGTTGGCATTCAGACGGGAAGGCTGTGTCGCTCGCTGCTCTGCTCACGCTTACGACTAACTATGCTTAGACGTTTGTGTTTGTGTAAGTATTTAGGTACTTTCTGAGTTAGTGTGCATTAGAGACTAACTCGCTGCAAAGGACTCAAAGTGATCGTGCGCTTGGATGATTTTTGGTGTTTTGACTGCCTCGATGGCGCAGTGGTAGCGTATGCGACTGCAGGCTATGCTTGAGGTCTCGGGTTCGATTCCCGGGTCGGATTAAATATTTGTATGATTTGAAAATATTTATTTCGGTATTTGACTGTTTTCTATGCATAATATGTATCTACTTACATATTTACAAAAAAGTAATATATTAGTAGAGAATACGATTAGGAACGCCCTTCACCCATCTGTTTATTAGATGAAAAGTATTTTAATATATCATATTTAATATTATATCGCGGGTGGGTTGGCTAAAAATCCCTGTCTGAACTATTATAATATGTTTATATATCTAATATTTATATAATTATCATTTATTTATTATCATATTTAAATATTAATACGTGTATCCGTGTATGCATTTTACATAGCATTAATATTATTATTGTTACTTATAAACCGATAAATTAAAGTTTTTCTTCCCTTATCTCTTTTTCTTATTACAATTGTATGATAGGATAGGCACCTGCCTTGTCCCTTACTGAACCAACTCAAGGTTGACTGAGAGATAATACCATGTGGCATAAAGTCTATAAGTCTTATAAAGGCGGACTTATCGGTTTATAAGTAACAATAATAATATTAATCACTACATAGTATAAAACAGAGTCGCTTTCTCTGTCCCTATAGGTTTCTAATGTGATGTAGCAAATAAACACATTTTTTTGCGCTTACATTGCAAACGCTGGTTGCACCCTACGAGATAGATCAAAATAATGTACTACAGTATTATACACCTTAAAAAGATCTACAAAAAAGTCCGCGACGGTATATGTCTATCTCTTAGGGATAATCCACAACAACCATTTTTTATTCCTTTCTTTTTACGAGAAATAATGGCTTATTTACGAAGCGATTTTAAGCAATACAGAATGAATCCTTATACAATTAAGTAAATTAAATACATTGTGCATTTAATATAGATCAAAATAGCCCTTTACAGTATCTAATTTAAATGAATATATTCGAAGATATTACAGATTTAAAATGCACGAATCGTGTCGTCGGCGGGGGCATCTGAAATCCACCCGAGCGAAGCCGGGGCGGGTCGCTAGTGCTATATAAAATGCATACACGGATATACATATTAATATTTAAACATGATAATTATATAAATATTTGATATATAAACATATTATAATAGTTCAGACAGGGATTTTTAGCCAACCCACCCGCGATATAATATTAAAGATGGTACAAGAGTATAGAGGTCTAACTTGTAAAATACACACACTCACATTCAAAGCTTTGAAAATAATAATCAATATATATTTCGGACATCTGACACACAACGTCTATTAGTTTCAAACTAAGTGGAGCTTGTACTATGAAAGCTAGATTGACTGATAGAACAATTATATGCTTTTATTTGTAAATACAAATATATCATACATAGAGAACACCCAAACGAACCTGAGACCTCATGGACAATAGTCGCGTAAGCTATCACTGCACCAACGTACATGTAAAATCTCTACAAATAAAAAAAATGGAGTGTCTGTTTGTAATATTAAAAAAACCGCTTTTAATAAAAGCATATGTATGTATACACGATACATGTACCATTTTTTTTTTTTACAATTTTTGTCTGACTGTTTGTTACGGGTAATCTCTGCAACGGCTGGACCGATTTTGACGGGACTTTCAGTGATAGGTCGTTACCCGCGGCAAGACGATAGCCGCGGGTAACACCGCGGGATTCAGCTAGTTAAAAATAAATTCATGATAATTATCTGTTCGACACGATTTTATTTCAATTTGTAGACATTGCAGGTGACTTCGGAACCTTATTCTATGGGTGACCTGACACGTAACGCATTTACCTGTTTTTAACCGACTTAAAAAAAGGAGGTTTCTCAATTCGACCGTATATATATATTTTTTTATGTGTGTTCGGGGATAACTACGATTTTGATGATTCCTTTTTTAATGGAAAGGAGATATCCAAACGGTGGTACCATGATAAGGACACTAAGATCTGATTATGGCATCCAAGATAAATCGAGTTGATCCTTGAAGTCGGTTTTATTTTGTTAAAATTTTACTTGTTAATTTATTTAAACATGCTAGAAGTTTTCAGAAATATGATAATTTTTACTTTTTTCTACAAAGGGTAAAATGAATTAATTTATTTTATCAGATTTCTTACCTAATTTAACATACTTTTTCGTATTTAGTACCTACCTATGATAAAATGTGTTAATTTTAAATCTTACTAAACTTTTAGAAATACCCCTTTCTTATGTTAACATTTTAACCATTTATAATTATGTTTTGAAGTTAAGGCAAAAACGTCAGACAAGCGCGCATGTCTGTCTCGCTCCCTACAAGTAGGAGTCTTTGATCATCGTTTTGAAGTAACGCGTAAGGTACGGAGATATGAATGTGTGCGGTGCAGATATGATACTATGCGTTTAGCTCCGCCCAGACGCTCAAGGTCATTGAGGCTACTATACGCCTTAAACACTTTTTAAAATAAAAACAACACCAGGATAAAGTAATACAACGAATGACTGCTAAACAAGTCCTCAAAAACAAAAACAATTACACGTTTCTACGAGCATAGGCTGCTGCTTCTTCTGTAAATAAAATTGAAACAAAATTGACCCAAATTTGCTGTAGAACAAAAAAAGTAAATAAAACATTCCCATCTCTGCCCGTATTTAGCATAACTTTGTTCACTTTAGTACAATTTGTAAGACAAATTACACAAAGGCCATCTCGGGCAGGTGAACTTAGCTTATTTATATAAAGGTCCGGTCGACTACACAATAGCGGCCATTTTTTGTAGCGGTCCGTCGCGCGGTCGCACTAAATTGTATAAATCTCCTCTAATTAATTTTATAATTTTGTTTGTCCAAGGTACCAAGGTTTTTTTTAACAGAAACGATCCACTTTATTGGAAATTCTTGGATTGTAACTGTATTATACTGAATAACGAAAAACTCAAACCACTTTTTCAAACTGTACCGTCAATTTTTTACCCGACTACGGCAAAGCCAAAGGAGGGTTATGATTTTGACAGGCTATGTATGTATATATGTATGTTCATTTGTTCTGTTAGAACTGGATAAATGAGGTATCGTTAGAAGCGTCTTGATCGTCCGCTGGTTATAGGCTATATGACGTGTCACTGAATCTAATGTGGCGCTCTCTATCCGACATAAAGTACTGTATTAAAAAAAATATTTGAGATAAATATGCCGTGTTTGGTATCATTGGAAAGGGCGTTACTTGTACATTTCAAAAATATATATATATTATATATTAATAACTGCACCAAAACATTTTAAATAAAAAAAGTAAAAACTAAAACCCAACTACGACAAAAACGACGCTGAAAAAGCATAAAACAAGTTTGAAAAGCCGTAGTCACACGTTACATAGAAACGCACCATAACACTATAACAACGTGTGACTACGGCTTTTCAAACTTGTTTTATGCTTTTTCAGCGTCGTTTTTTGTCGTAGTTGGGTTTTAGTTTTTACTTTTTTGCACTTAAAAACATTCTCTCACATTTTTCTTTGATTTTGGCGCCTTTAGACATATTATTATGTAAACATGTATTGTAACGCTTAACTGTCTTACTACATAATTTACTTTTATCTTGATGTCTACAGACAGGGAGAGATATTTCCTTAAGGTGATCCGGCAGAGAATCAAGGTCATTGACGTAGCCCAAAGGATTAGCAAGCTAAAGTGGCAGTGGGATGGCCATATTAGCCGCAGAACTGCTTACCGTTGGCGTAAACGGGTTCTTGAGTGGAGACCGCGTCTCGGCAAACGTAGTGCAGGACGTCCACAGGCCAGGTGGGGTAATTATCAGCGCAAGACGGCTGGCAGGAGCACGATGCGAGAAGCCGAGGATCGAACCAAGTGGCGCGCAATTGGAGAGGCCTATGTCCAGCAGTGGATTGCGATAGGCTGATGATGATGATGTTTTGTATTCATCTACTTCTACCATTTGTCTTTAATTTTATGTAAAACCATAGCTAAAAACTAATTTAAAGTTGTGTCTAAAAATACACAGTGGTCATTGATGATAGTTTTTTTTTATATGTTTGGCCCTGCCAAAATGACTATACTCTGCTTGATGGAAAGCATAATCAGAATCTAAGAGTGGTGGTCACCATACTCACTGCGAATGAAGACAATGCAACAATGCAGCATGGTGACCCACACCATGGCCTCCTAGTGATGCTACTGCATCATTGGGCCTCCGGTCTCGCACTCACCAACGAAACACGACAACGAACGCTGTCATTTTACGTTGATTTTCTGTGCGAGGGTAGTACCACCCCGGTCGAGCCGGCCCAACCGTGCTGAAATCAGCGTGGCTCCACTTAGTACTAGTAGTACTTCTAGTCTACTACCTTAGAAATAGTGGATATTTGACATTTTGGATCATCAAACATTCTAACTATTAAAACACAAAAAAAACAGCACTTTGGTTGGTGACGTACTGCCGGCTATGCTAGATCACGCTCCTTTGAAGTGTGCCAAAATAAACTGAAAACATCCCGATTGCGCTCCACGATAGCCAATGTTTACTACTGTCCCATGTACTCCTCATCCTCAGTCGTGATAGAATGGAAATGGAATGTGTTTGTGTATGATGCTGAAGGGATGGCGATCTGAGATCGATTAATCAAAGAATCGATTTTTATGCCCCAAAATATCGATATTTTAAATAGATATACTATAAACAATACTGAGTCGATTCAGTGGATCGATATTTCACCTTTGAAAATCGCCATTCGTTATTTTTTTGTTTTGGTACAAACCATTTTGAATGTATCCGTAATATTACCGATGGGTTGAGTAGTTAAAAATTTACGCGCCTTTTTTAAGTACCTTTGTTTGTGAGCGTCTTTTTTTAGTTGCCGGCAATATCGCAAGTGATGAGCGAACCGCTTGTAACTTGACAGACTATTGTTTTTAAAAACTTTAGATATATTGTAATAAGCATTGGGAACGTTAATCGTTTCATGTACTAAATACATTTTGAAAATAAATGTCTTCTTTTATACCCGATCTGACTTTGATACACAAATAAATAAAATTGAAGTGTATGTTTGTAATTTCAATTTAAATTTAACCCTGAAAAATTTAAATATTGAATTAAAAAAAAAAATTAACACTGGACTAAAAAACCAATTTTACTGATGAGATCGTTATTTATTATGGTATCTTTCTTGTTTTTTATTAAATGGATTTATATTTACATAGTAAATGAAAAATTGAAAAAAAAAAGATTTTTGAAAATCGATCTTTTAAACCTCGTTTATATGTTGGAAGCAATCGCCATCCCCATGTGGAACTTTCATCTAAACCAGTACAGTAGTAACGAATACAATCAACTGTTTTAATTCAAGTTTATTAGGCTATTGAAAGCCTTTCAAAAATTGCCATAGCGGACGGTATTTCACGTCCACACGGCGGGGTATTGGTAAAGTTTTCAACTAGCAATAATCGCACCTCGGATAAACCTCATCGGTTACGATATTGCCTCTGCGCAAAGTTAATAATGATATGGAGATATTGAACATTTATACTGCCAGTGGTAACGAAACCATAGCGTGATTTATTTTTTTGGTACAACGCCATCTATCGAGCGCTAACACAACTTTAACCCTGAAATGGGACGTTTGTCACAAGCCGAGTCAGCATGTGTATTTATTTATATTTGTAGATGTAATAATAAGCAGATTTTATGGGTAACGTCATCGTTGTTGTTACTAAACACAACACTTGCTTTTGTAAATTAATCTTTTTCTCGATAATTTCCACTTAAGAATAGTAAAATTTATGTAGAAATTTCCGTTGTAACAAATAATAAAAATTTTAAAGAAAAAATAGTTATAGAGAAAAATAGTCATGACAAAGTTTCTATTATTTTGTCTGTGGCACATGACACACACATGTTTATCTATAACCACAGATAACCCCCAGGAGGTGATCTGTGTCTATAACACAACACCCAACATAAAATTATTTAAGTACTGAGCTCCGCGGTGTTACCCGCAATATAACTTCATCCACAGGTAACGCCGCGGGTGAAGATAAACTGCGGTTATAATCACAAGTATAATTTATACTCTAGATTCGACAAACATTCCATCAAGTGCCGACGCACTTGATGGAACTTGTTGCAATACCTTGCAATACCCAATAAATGCAAAACTTTGAGAATGCCATAAGGCGAAACCGGTCAGGTGTAAAGATAAATTGAAATAGTGGAATAAGCACAAGTGAGTTTGATTCTAGAATGGATTCTAAAATCACAAGTAGTTTTTTTTTACTGAATTTAGAATCTAAACCATTCTGGAATCCTCAGGAATAGACCGAATAGACACATAAAATTTCATTAAAATCGGTTCTATCGTTTAGGACGAGTTTAATCACATACACACGCTCAGAAGATTTATAATTATTGAGGAGCGAAAAACTCACTTTTTAGGAATATCTAAGAAATAAACTTATGCTCTGCATAAATATTATAATAATAATAAATCTCTTTATCGTACACCAGATTAATTACAAGGTTAACTAAAAAATAGGGAAGTAAATGTAACGGGCTTATCGCTCGGAGGCAATCTCTTACAGGCAACCATAGTAAAACATGGCTAGGTACTGCGAATAATAGAGATAATTAAAAATTTAATATTTCAGAACAAATACTTAGACATTATACATGGATCATACCATTTTGTGTTCCAAACCAGAAGAAGATTTGAAAAAGTCCTGAAAATAGAACAATGGCCAGTAATATCCAGGAGAAGGACTTCAACTGTCAACTTTTAGATGGAGATATATTGAGTTTAACGGATAGTTACTCATTCCAAAAAGGTTTCAATTAATTAATCTTCCTAATTTAGTTCATTAATAAGTTGGCAGTATAGGGGGAAACCAAATCAATCAAAGCGCGAGCGAGGGCGCGTTATAATGGGTATTTTGAATAACGATCAGTGTGAACTAGGCCTTAATAAATGGATCTCACCGTAACTTGCTGATAATGATGAATGGGATGCGGGTGAAGGGAATTTGCTGAAAAGCTTTATCACATCATTGTGTTAGATACTGTCAGGATTTTTCGTGTTGCTGCATTATCAGCTAAGCTTAAGACTATCAACGTAATTACAACTGATATTCAATGAATATCTTTTAAGATAAATAAAGCATTTGTAATATAATTTGTCAAATCTGTTCAGTAGTAAAACCCTACAACCTCACAAACTTTACATCTTTATAATATTAGTATAGATAAAATAAAAGGCAACTTAGTATTACTTACGCCTCTGGACCTGAATACATAAGTAGTATTTCTGTAAATAAGTCCGCTTTAAAACCCAGTTCAAATTACTATAAATGTTAATTAAAACATTAACAAAACAGCATGCTCTTGCTTTCTAAAAGTTTCACTAAGTAACGGAAGCCGTACCCTTAGCAAACTTCATTCTATATAAAATTAACGTTACAGCAATATATTTTGAAGCTTTAGATTTTGATAAATTGAGTCCAAACGGTTCCGGAGGCGAGGGATTAATGCCGATCAACATCACAATTATTTATGTATTGGTTTTATCTTGGAAGATGAGATTTAAAGAGGTGTTTTAAATGGCAAGTGTTTTGATTTGTATACTAGGGAATTCCATAATAAGCTTGACTAGTTAGCAGATTTTTTCATTGCCATTTGCTATTCTGAAATTCATATTTCCTCTTTAATCACGTGTTTTAGGATGACAGTATTTTCAATTTTCTTCTTAGACTAATATTAAATGTGTCTAAAGGTTGAGTGGAAAAAAACGCTTTTAAGTTGCGCTTATTGTATCTTTTATAAAATTCGTAAATGAAAAGTTCGTATTTCCAAATATTCAAAATTATTTCCAAATACAAAAGCATAAAATACGCATATTGGTTCGATTATGCATGCAAACGGTCTGAATCTGCTAGTTCAAAGGAACGGCGTGAGCTTTCGCCTATAATTTCATTATTTCTATTAATTTGACTTTTAATACATCTGCCATAACTGTTATTACTAAGTTGTTTGACTTTTAAAAAAAAAATCAAAGCTATGTAACATAGTAATTGTTGTCTTAATTGTTGGTTAAAGTAATCGCATGTTTTTGGAAAAAGTTGTCAGATATAATCCGCGAGTCTGGAGGAGAGGGTCTGAAACCGACTTATAAACATTTGCTTTATTGCCGAATAACAATCCATCACGAAATTCAACCAAATTTTTTTTCCCAGAATGACACGGATTTTGATTTTCTCGACCATTTTTATGGAGGACACAAATACTAAACTAAGCACCACAACGAACAAAGTAAATAAAGTGCCGAGTTTATGATAGTGAATTCAGATCGAGAGGGTCTAGTTTACAAACTGCTATAGAATCCAACAAAAAATAATAAAAGTCTCCATCTGACTACAAACTCGCTGTAAAGTCAGTCAGGTCTAGCAATATTCCTTTATTTTGTTGTTGCCAACACAATAGTTAAAGCCACTACGTTTATTGCGGAGCGCAAACAATAGCAAGAGATCGGTTAAAATACTCACTTATATAACTTTATCTTAATGTAAAATTGACTGTATTACAGTACATGGAGTCGGTTAAAAATAAAGTCGCTTATGATGTCTGCTCTCTGATATTTTAAACTATTCAACGATTTTATTGTAGTTTACGCCAATAAACAGAGTGATTTAGAAAATAACTTTATATGTGTAATATAAGCGTATAATAGTGAAAAAAATTCAAAGACTACCGTGCAAAGCCGGGCCGGGTCGATAGTACTAAGTAAAATAAAATGAAAAAAGAATGATTATTTTGAATATTTAAAGGTTCCTTTGGTTGCTAGTAGGTTTCATGTAAATATGATAACCGAACACTGACTGCATTGCTACCGCAATGAGTTTTAATTTAATGCATACGCTTTTAATTTGAGCTCGTCCAACCACCATGTAATTTACTCTATCCAGTCCTCATTATTTAATTTATTGTGTGGTGTGCATTTGAGCTGTATTACCGTGTGGATTACCGTGTGGACAGTTCATTTGATATTTTCTCCGAGTCTATGAGCATCGGGTATTTTAATAGTGTTAATTACATTCAGAGTTTTAAATAAATGTTGTAAATTTTATCTCAATATATGCACGCTGAGCACGATGTTATGAACAAAAAATGCACTAATTTACTGAAAAACTTTAAAATTCCAATTTCAGTCTTGTTATATTATATTTTGGCGGTCGACTAAAATGAAAGTCTACTATGTAGAGGGTTTATAATGTACAGATTTTCACACTATTCACACGCCGGAAATATATGAAGGAGAGTGAAAGAAAAGTTTAGGAGATAGCTAAAGAGTTGGAATATTTACAAACGCTCTAGTTAACACAAAGTAATTAAAACGTAAGGGTGGAGCTGAGAATTAAAAAAACGCAATAGTCAAACATGTTATGCGAATTATTCATTTTTCGGCCTGCTGTCATTTAAATGACGTTCCGGATTTGACTTTATGAAAATGAACAATGAAGTGCGTTGCAAGTGAAAAGAGTATGAATGACAATGCGTATGATGATGCAGGCGTACAAAAGATAAATGTCAAGGTGGAGCCTACAATATTATTATATCTTGTTATACTTGGAAATATTGATTTTCTCGAAATTTAGTAATTTGAATGTGTTGGTTAGAATAAGATTTCTGTAGCAAACAAATCACTATTTTCCCTAAAATTGATATATTACATACAGATCAGGGCCGAATCGATGCCTTGTAGGTACTGCCTACGTTTTACTGTTTAAAGGTGGAAATAACCTAAAACTTGAATTTGAAAAGCAATTGATGTTTCTTAAATGTATAACAATAATGTCAAAGCTTATCCAGGAGTTAAAGTTGCATTAGCGCTCGATAGATGGCGCTGGCTCGGAAAAATAAATCGCGCTATGGTTTGATTACCATTGGTAGCATAGATAGTCAGATTGCCCCCAGAAAATTAACTTTGCGCAGAGGCAATATCGTAACCGATGAGGTTTATCCGAGGTGCGATTATTGCTAGTTGAAAACTTTACCAATACCCCGCCGTGTGGACGTGAAATACCGTCCGCTATGGCAATTTTTGAAAGGCTTTAAATAGGCCTAATAACACTCTAGTAGCACTCTTTCTAATATACTTTGTAAACGATCTTGATCTTACCTGAGATCAGAATGCATCATACCGGAGCTGTGTCATAAATTTGGTTATTTTTGCGCTTATCGTATGTTAAAGTGTTGCAGTGCAGAGCTCGTAGTGCTATCGAATTCAGGGCCCGTCTCGGAAGACAAACGGTGGCGCACTCACGAATAATTCACATAAATCTGATCTCGTGCTAGTTCCGCGCTAATATTTGAGCAAGCGTACGAGCGTACCTGCCACTAGCGGATTAGAAAAATTACTTCAACATTTAATCGAGGATCTTCGTACTACATTAGTCATATGATGTTAGTTGGTTACGTGCGCTAGTACCGTTTTACGTTAACCTGTACTATGTAAGTAATTTCCTTATCTTAAAATAGATAAATTTCGTATCCTTAGCACGTATATAAAGGAATTCAAGTACTTCGACTGATTTTATTGCTTTTAAAAACTTTTGCAATTTCTTGTTCAATACTTTATTGGTGTAATGTTTTGTTTTATTGTTTTATAGTTGTTGCAGGATTAGAAATTGATGTTAGATATAACACTACAGGTAAACGTAATGTTGACATTTTAAAAGTAAATCATATGTACAGTTTTTAAAATTTGTGATTGGGGCATCTATCACCATAAAGTTTCATTAGCTATTTGTCGAGCTTTAACTCAATACTATTTAACTTTTTAAAGATCTTCTATTTATATATTTATTAACTGGAATTGTGCCTTTAAGGGAGTAGGTGTCATTGAAGTCCTGTGAGTATTTTCGATATTCATTATTTAAGTATTCAGATGACTGTTAATTTTTATTATGGTTTGGCTGCGTTTCACCGAGTGAGTGAGGATACCGGAGGCCCATACCCCAAATTCAAGAGAATTAGGAACGATGCTATAAATCGTTTAATAATTTTACTTATTCATGAATTACATAAGATTTAGGCAAATCTGCAGATACAATTCCGGTTATACTTATGAGATATGAGATATATGAGTTTTTGCCACCGGCTCCGGCCGCGTTTATCGCGGTAAAGAGTACTTTATGGCTTTTCTCTAAAATCAGAGTATTAAATTGGTGCAGCAATTTAGCCATGCGAACGTAACTGAGTTATTTTCGAAGGTATTATATTAGTAGGATGAATAAAACCAAGTACATATTGATAAAACAGTAGGAACAAGTAATGAAATATTATGTGATTAACATAAAATAATGCTTTAAAGTACGATGACTGAGATATTTAGCTTAAGTTTAAAATAGTTGAATTCATCATTATCTACTGTTTTTCTCTTCATACGTGTTATTGATTTCAATAACAACCATTGATAACTACCGATAAGAAGTATCACTCAAATCATGATCATGGTCAATCATGATCAAGTTGTTATCATGAAAAAGTATTTCGTTTGTACTGAAATTTCTAGCACAACCGTATTCGCAAAGTTCTAGCTGCGGTATTAGTAGGTAATGAACGTAAAATCGTCTTAGGAGTTTAGCAAACAAACTAAAATTATCCGAGTTGAATTGTCGAAAACGACTATGTATTTGTTTTCTGTATATGTTAAAAGTTTAATCATTGGACGATAGCAACCTTTCTTCTCCCAATTTATATTTAAAGGTCGTATTTAAATAAAGTACAAAGAGAAGGTTTGATTTTGGGTCACAATAAAAATGCTAAAGAGATTTACGATGACATTCTTCTACCAAAAGCGAGGCGTCCTCGGTGATTCCTGTAAGAATGTACACAGATAGGCGGAATGTGAAAAAACAAAGAATTGCGAATATATAAAATCCTTTGTTACTTTGTGCAAAATGAGCTACTTTTTAGTAATCCCGCGGTCTATGAACGTTGTTGCTTCAATCTCCCTAAAAAAAAACAGAGCGAACTGAAATATTTTTAACTAGTTGTTGCCCGCGGCTCCGCCCGCGTATATGTCGGTTATCGCGGCAAATAGAAGAATGTATTATTCTGATGTATAAGCTATATTACTGTAAAGTTTCATCCAAATCCGTTCAGTAGTTTTTGCGTGAAAGAGTAACAGACAGCCAGCCATCCTTCGATACTTACAAACTTTCGCGTTTATAATATTAGTATAGATGTTTAACATAACAACACAATTTCTATCTCTTTCCTGTCTTTCCTGCCAACTGTGGAAGTAATTTGGTAGAAAGAGACGTATGTATGTAACATATATATTTTTGAATTGAGGCTAGATCGTTTCTTCAGACTGATTTTATACCGACTATGACTGATCTGGGGGCACGGTCGTGCCCCCGCCAAGACGAGCCAAGCGTAGCGCAAGGGCACTACCTACCTTTTCTCGAAGCGTTTCGTCGTTTTTTTGAACCCCCATAACTTTGGTTCCCGATATACCACATCGTTCAAATTTTCAGGATATGATGTTACCAATAGACTAATGAAACGTTTCAATTGCATAGCTTTGATAGTTTAGATTTTATTGATACCAAAAAAACACCGATTTCGTCACTGACACACTGATGATCATCAAAACTTTTAGGGTATTTCCTGCAGTGCTAGAAAGCTGAAATTTGGTATGTAAACTAAGTTTAGTACACAAACAACAAAAAAATTCATAAACCATATATTACTTTTGCCTCCCAACCCCTAAATATGGGGTGTGAAAGTTTGTATGAGACTTTCACAAATGTTTATGCTAGAGGTTTTATTTTTAGTACACAGACTTTTTCGAAAGAAGAAAGAAGATGTACAAGAAATACAGCTCAAAAAAAGATAAAAAAAGGAAACTTACAAAAAGAAATGAAATCCCACCAAAAACATTTTCATGTAAAATGTTGCCAAGACGACTGCATAAGGCTTACCCTGTGAAAAAGATATCAGATCTCATGTAGAGCCAAGGTTCTGTATCTACACGCCCTAACTCTACCAACCCTAACTTCATAAACTCTACATCTCAGTAAAAATGTATGGCTTGGCTGTTTCGTTACTTCAGAAACTAAATATTCGTTTAACACATTACTTCAGAAACTAGATATTTGCAAACACAAAAGGCGTTCGTTTCCCCTTCGTGACGGTATGGTAGCGAAACGGCGAAGCCATACATTTTTACTGAGATGTAGAGTTTGTGAAGTTAGGGTTGGTAGAGTTAGGGCGTGTAGATACAGAACCTTGGCTCTACATGAGATCTGATATCTTTTTCACAGGGTAAGCCATATGCAGTCGTCTTGGCAACATTTTACATGAAAATGTTTTTGGTGGGATTGTAATATTCAACAAATTGTGTGTTTGGTTTGCTCTTTTACGGTGATTATAATTTTCTACATCAGTGAGTTGATTTTTAATTTTACTTTACAAATTTTGAGGCTAGAGTGCCAAAGTCTGGATTAAAATGAGCGGTCGCCGTTGAGTGGTCCCTTTAAAGGTTTTTCTAAAGTCTTCAAGTGGCAAACGTGCGGCTAAAATACATGCGCTTTTTTTAAAAATAAATTATGACTGTTGTATTAATTTATAACCACGCTCTAGACTATTTTAGGGATATTTTAAACATAATTAACATTAACAAGAAGTTGTCGCTGCTAATAATAGCAATAAATACCGTCACTGTTCTCAATAACAATCTTAGACTCAGCGCCGACGGACGGAGTGGAGGCGAAAATACTAATTCAGTATACCTTCAGCCTACTTCCATCCACTGCTGAACGAAGGTTTCCACCAAAAAGCACCAACCATCCCGGTCTTCTGCAGTCTTTTGCCATTTTCTTCAAGTCGTCGGTCCATCGTGCTGCAGGACGCCCTACACAACGTTTGCCTAATCGCGGTCGGCTCCAGCGACCATCAGTCCGCCTGGAGACATGAACGATCCTCTTCGACTTCAGCGTGCTGATCCTTCGTGCGATATCGATCACTCCAGTTCCCTATCGGATTGTCTCGTTACGAATTTTATCGACTAGAGAAACACCAAGCATCGTACGCTCCATATAAGTGATTGAGTAAATTATTAATAATTTTATGCATCATTAAAATAGAAATCTACGGGATTGCTACCATGTACCTTTTTGTACGGAGTAACTCCGTGATCATGGCGCTTGCAACAGCGCCGAAATATCGGATACTCACAAACAAAAAGGTACATGGTAGCAATCCCGTAGATTTCTATTTTAATGTTACTGACCATGAAAGTTTATGCATCATGCCTAAATAGTGAAATCTATAATTGAAGCACCACATTTCATACAAATTAGTTTAGGTGTTTCTATGAATGTAATACGTAGCACGTTGTTTCGTTGGTCTGAGTTTTTCTGATTATAGAAATATTTAATAACAGCTCGGAGTTTGGTAGTTGGGTTCTGTACGCCGTCCCTCGGAGAGCTCGTTAAGCTGTCGGTACTGCGTCTGATCTCTCCCCGGTCGTGTCGGATAACCGGAGGGAACAGAGAATGCACCTGTATTTGCACACAGACTTGTGCACTATTTTATCTCCTGCATAGTTGGCTGGTCTCCATTGAGACTGGCCGCCGCGCGGGGCCAAAATCGGCTTACAAAGAGTACATCAATAAGTAACACATTTTTATGTGTTACCGTATTCGCAAAGTTCTAGCTGTGGTATTAGTAATGAATGTAAAACTGTCCTACGATTTTAGCAAACTAATTAAAATTATCCGAGTTGAATTGTCGAAAACGACTATGTATTTGTGTTCCGTATATCTTAAAAGTTTAATCATTGAACGAAAACAAACTTTCTTCTGCCAGGTTATATTTATAGGTCGTATTGAAGCAACACATTTTATAAAAATTAGCAAATTAGTTTAGGTGTTTTTATGAATGTAATACGTAACACATTGTTTCGTAATATATGATATTATAAACACTAAACGTATACAATACGGATAGATGTTATCTATTTAATGTTTTAAACGTACCTACTCTTCTTACATGGCTTAAAAATATCAGGAGATGAACATCCCAAACGCTAAATAGCAGACATTTTTCAAGAGAGAATTTATAGCAACTAATATATAGCAATGGCTCAGGTGTCGCTTGTAAAACTTTATTGTTAGCATTTGTTAGCTGCACAGATTGCGAGGATCGAGGGTAGAGGCAGGTAGAGAGGTGCTACTAATGCAGTTTTGAATTTGCAGGATACGTATTTGAAAGATTTTGTCTGTATACTTGAACTGCAAATAGGATATTTATTGATTTTAACTAATTATAATCGTAAAGGTTAATGTTTTAAAACATATAACTGAATACTTCAAAAACATTACATTGATGGTGACTATGATTAATTTTCAGCTAATACACAAAAAGTGAGTACCTTAAATTTCTGCAAAAAATATTCTTAGATATTATTTTACCAACTCTGACCGATATTTGAGGTAAATTAAAATCTGTTTTTCACTTAGTGAATGAGGTCACAAGAGTTAGATATAGCTTCCCTCCATACCCATTGATTTCTTAGATGCCTGTTTCGGTGGCGCAGTGGTAGTGTCGGATCAAATGTTTGTTAGATCTGCAAATATTTGTTTCGGAGTTAGGTGTTTTCTATGTATAATATCTATGTATATTTACAAATAAAAAGAATAGATGTATTTATATCAGTTGTCTAGTACACATAGTACAAGCTCTGCTTAGCGTGACTAGATGGCGTTGTGTTTCAAATGTCCAAATATTATTATTAGATTAAGGGAGCGGAGGCACTCACAAGGTGACAATGCTATTACAGTCTTTCAAGCAGCACTAGCTACTTATCACCAGGTGGCATACCAAAAAAGTTCTTCCGACACTCTTATTGACTCCTTTTTTAAGACATCTAATATATATCTTGCCGCGGGGAATTTCACAAACATATGAAACGGATACAGAGAACACCCAGACTTAGGACAATAATTTGTGGAACTCACAAAGTTTTGTCCCATGTGAGGTTTGAACCCACAAAACTCAGCGCAGTATAAACCACTACACAATCCATGCAGTCTCAATCACAATCCTTAATTTAATGTTTCCATGGAAAGCAGTATCTATCTGTCCGTTGACCCCCTGAAGCTTATAGCATACGTATGAAACAATTTATAAACATGTATTCTAATTCAATGCTACATTGAAATCTGTGACCAATGAAAATAAAGCTGTGTGAAGTGAATACCACAATTCGAATATCATTAGCATGTTCTGAACACATAAAGGTAGGGATTCACTATCACGGCGCGCGACATAAGCCGTCCCCGGAGTCCGTAAGTACTGTTTAATGATAGTTCCAGCCATATTAATTGCCTTTTATATCATTTGTACGGTTTAGCATTTACATTTAGGGTCTTGATTGGTTGGAGATTTTGTATTAGTACGTTTGTTTGAAAATGAGGTAATTTTCAATTATTTGGCAGTTGTTGTAAGACAGGCAAGCGTTTCTGTGAGGTCGAGACAACTCAACTCAACATGTAAATAGGAATCTATACTAATATTATAAACGCGAAAGTTTGTAAGTATGGATGGATGGATGTTTGTTACTCTTTCACGCAAAAACTACTGAACGGATTTGGATGAAACTTTACAGTAATATAGCTTATACATCAGAATAACACATAGGATACTATTTGCCGCGATAACCGACATATACGCAGACGGAGCCGCGGGCAACAACTAGTATAATATAAAGTGACAAATACAAGTAAATAACGATATGTGAACAAATTCTGTTAGTGTTGGAAGTATTTCCGAATCTGTGTCGTTTTTGCTCAACTGTTCAATATTTGTTTGCATTCTGTAAAGGGGTGAAAGAAAAACTGCTGTCCCATATTGTTTTCCTTCTGACACGAATCGTCGATAAGCTGAACTGCGTCTTTTTCTGTTTTGTTTACGTAAAATATGCTTACATATCTCGAGATAGAGATGTAAGGTAAAGCAAGTTGTTGGTTGTATAACCATAACCTTAGTAGAAAGATTTTAATGATATTCGTTCTTTTACTTAAAAACTGCTGACGTCAATCAGTGTATTTATTTTTTGGAATAAGGGCCAAACGAGTAGACAAATCATCTGACGTTAAGTGAGTATCTCCGCCCATGAACTAGATGTTCAACTCAAGAGACACAAGTGGCTTGGAATCCCTCCCCCTCAATCAAGGTGCTGCGTTTTGAGCCCTGGCAACCACTCTAAATATCATTTTCACCACCCCTATTCATACCATGGGTGTCAAAAGAGGCGACTAAGGGTGCAAACAACAACATCACTGCAAAGAGAAAGAATACTTGATACATACCGTATAGCCGTATAACCTATCTGACTAGCGTAGTTGGTTATAACATAACCTCGTTTCAAAGAAGAGACATATGTTCAGCAATGGATTGTTAAAGGCTGTTGATAATGAACTTAACCAGTCGGTGAAAATATACGAAGAAAATGATAATTATTTTTACGGGAATTAACGCGATCACTTATTAAAAGGTATTACATACCTCTGTTTTGCCTGACGTTTCGACCAGGTTGCACCGGCCGTGGTCACAGGGTTAAGTCCCGTAAAAATAATTATTGTTATATCATGGAACGCGAAAGTTTAAAAGTGAGTACGAAGAAAATGCTTAACCCCAATGCTGTAAGGCCATGGTATCATTCGTGCCTACGCATGGCTCTCCCATAGAAGAACTTTTTATTTTTTCATGAAACGGACACAAAGACCACCCAGACTCAGAACAACAATTTGCGGATCACACAAAGTCTTGTCCTATGTGGTATTTGAACCCAACCGCCAACCGTGCAGTCAGAACTCGCCTGATGCTAACTCAACTTTGTTAACATTAACATTATAAAAATGTGATATTGTAAGCAGTACAAATTCTCTGACTGACACCTGCAAAAAAGATATTATATAAGTATAATGGTGGTAATCAAGTTTTCTACGAAAACAGTAGTCAAAAAACCATCCATTCATTCAAACATTCTTCGCATTTATAAGTAGCGAACGTTTCGCCCGCTCGTCTGCAACCCTTAACTTTTTCAACACAAACTCGGGCGCCGAGTTAATTAAGCTATTCGTTATAATAATCGAGCCCCGTGAGCTTTTACATGTTTAAACGCGGGTCTGGTTACTCTTTGTATTTTTTTTTGTAACATTAAAAATATTCCTGTTTTTAATTACATTGTGAATTCACAAAACGTAAAAGTATATATAGGTATTGTTTTTTTTCACGAGAGGCTTCTTTGATGACATTGGCTGTCTGTGTACGGTGTGAGAGCAGTCGTACTTTACATTTTGTTTGAAAGTATAAATGACGTTGGTATTTTCCTTGTCAAAAACCCTGTTGGTTTTCGTCTACAAAAGTTAAGTACAACGAACATCGAAAATAACTGAAATTAGAAAATTGGATATTCGTCAATGACTTTCAATGTTAGTTAACCCTTAGGATCTACTAACAACTAAACTAGCTAATCAATTCTGCTGCTATGAAACATCGTGTTTTTTGAGTCGGTTCATTTCTTCACACAATTTCTTCCCCGAGTACACATTGCTTCATGTGACACTACCTATCATAAGCAAAGTCTATTACAATCTTTGAGCTAAATAGATATACTCTTCCTCTCTATTTAGTACATAATTTCAGCTTTAGCATGTTGGATGATAAATGGTTCATGTCAAAAGTGACGTATCGCATATCGCACTCTGCATACTGACATGAATGAGATAAATGTATTATAACTTAAGTTATATGTATTACTATTATAAGATAGCAAATCTGTTTGTATATCTGTTGATATGCTTTCCAATAGCTTTTAGATATTCTAATAGTACATTATATGTGATTTGAGACAGTCAATCACCTCTTTTTAACCGACTTCAAGAAAAAAGAATTCGACCGAAAAAAAAATCGAATTATTTATGTTTTTTTTTTAATGTATAACTTCATCGTTTATTAACCGATTTTGATGATTCTTTTTTAATGGAAAGGAGATATCCCAACGGTGGTACCATGATAAGGACACTAAGATCTGATGATGGCATCCAAGAGAAATCGAGTCGAATATTGAAGTCGGTTTTTGTTAAAAATTGTATATTACATATTTCTAAAATTATTTTGTGCTTAAGAACATAATAATACTGAAGAAGTTTTTATCTAGATGTTTGTTAAAACGCACAAAACTGGAGATTTCAGTAAGGTTTGAATGATTATTTTCGAATTATGAAGATGGAGATTATACTTCAAAACAAATGGGCAGAGCAGTAACTATCAAGTCAGGTAAAACAGTGGAAAACAATTATTAATTTTGTTATCACAACAATTATGAAAGATTATTGGTACGTTTTAGAGATATTAACTAAGTTAATAATAATTAAACTTGAGTTCCAGATAACGCACTATCTGAGTAGAGTCAACAAAACCGTCTCAATTTCACCGACTTCCGTACCACATAACAACGGACTCGATGCCCCGGCGATAACTGACAAGGCGGGCACAAGTACTCTAACCGGGGTCGAACACTGAGTGCTCTTATCAAGAAGGTTTCCGCTCTCGACAATTATCCAAAATCATTCTGAGGCGAGGTCTTGAGAAATGTTTCTAATTCATTTTGATGAAAGTTCTCTCCATGTGTGGTAGTGGTGAACTGAAGATGTACAAACAGAGATATAGTTGTAGTAAACAAGTTAGAATCGAGTCATTTTGGTATTAAATTTATAGGGTCTTGTTACACTGCACCATTACTAAATGCACCGTTACTTAAATGGCAGTAAAGTAAGGAATTATCCGATTTTATTGGCCTATATATTAATGAAAGTTTTGACTATTAAGTACCATATTTCTACTACGTGACAGTAGCTATGATTGAAGGTAAACCTTCACACTACGTATGCTCAAATTATATCTAGAGTTTAAAACCACCACAAGGTTTAATAATTATGACAGTCATTTCAAATAATGTACATACCTACTATAAATAGGTATGCTTTGTAAACTTTTCAGTGATTCTAAGACGCAGAAAATTAGAACAACTTTGAAGTGAGTATAACATCTACACTATAATAGTATTATACATTATTGCTACGCAGTATACGCTTTCTTCTCTGTCAGTAAGAAATAGCAGACTGAAATCGCAGATCATAATTTCTTTTTGTGTGCAATAAAAAGTATCTATTATTATTTTTCTTCCAATGAAAGAGTATAACAAAAATAAACACATTAGAGGTTAGAACACCGCCTTAGAAAATTATATTATCCGAAAACTTTTACTTAAGGTTTTTTAACAGCCCCTGTGTGAATACTTCTTCTTGGTAGATTACTGTTTCAATGGCTTTTCATTTGAATATCATGAATAACATAATCATTTAGTATCATGTGTTGTGCGTAAGCCCCCATTGTAAGGAGACGTGTATCTCCAATGGACTGTTGACGATTGTACGTACATAGACATTAAAATATGTATATAAAAATACTGATTGCATGGTTGGCCTAGTGGTTTAATCGGTCACCACACCGCTTTCTGATGCACTAAGTGTTGTGTTGTGGGTTCAAATTCCACCTGGGACAATACTTTGTGTGATCCAAAAATTGTTGTTCTGAGTCTGGGTGTTTTCTGTGTCCATTTCATGTATGTTTGTCAAGGGCCCCACGACACAGAATGTGTATTCCTAAAGCGGGTGTTGTGGTATAAAAAGAAAATAAAAAAAAGAATAGATTACTGGTCAGTGGAAAGGAACCCTTATAGTCAAGTAACTGCATTAAATAAGGTCCATTGAATAAGAAAGCCCGTTACCAGCGGCCCATAGGGCGACAATGGTCGATACGTCCCAACCGAACCGAAATAAACTATAAGTGTATTGGGACAAAACAATAGAGTAGGTTTCGTTCTCACTAATACGATTACAGCACTGCGGGGACATTAGTGGGATGAATTCGGACCGACGAGCTATTGTTAGCCTTCATTTAGGGTTGACAACGCACCTTTTTGTATAAGTGAAACAAAAGTTTGATATTTCCTTTAGGATTGTGTACTCAATAAATATCTTCATGATTGGTACTCTTATTAGGTGCTAGTAACCCGCCCGGCTTCGCACGGGTTCATTACGGAAAATATAATATCGCCCATTTTGTCTGAGATGTGCGGCTTAATTTTCCCGACGTCTTCAATAAATATCGTTTTATTTTAGCCAATTTACCCAACATTTTTACAAATTATATACAAGAACCTTCTGCAAGAATCACTCTATCTATTGGTAAAAACCGTATATAAAATCCGTGTAGTAGCTTTTGAGTTTATCGCGAACAGACAGACGCAGCGGTGGACTTTGTTTTAAAATGTGTAGTGATACGGTTTTCATTAAGTGTATGATATAAGAACGAAACTGAATCCCGACTTGTATTGGATCGACAAAGAGGATCTGCTCTTTGCTGTGGCATTCATTTCCCCACATTTGAGTTTATTTATTACTCCGTTTTTTTAGTAAAAAAATCCAGATATACTTCCGTGTAAACCATTAAACTCGTTAACTGGAATTTTCATGTGAAGTCATGTTCACGTGAAATCGTCGGAGAACACGTTCGAGCATCATTACTTTGTTGAAGAATTTAATATTTTGTTGCTGTGTATTACAGGTTATAGGGAAAAATCGTTTTTCTGGTTTCATCCTACATCCGCCTTCCGAAAATCGTGCACGATTAACGACACACGCAATGAATTATGTAATGATTCTGATTATCCATACTTATAAAATTATTATATAAAGAGTTATGTAATCTTCATACACTCGTATTTATTTCTTACTAGTAGTTGCCCGTGGCTCCGCCCGCGTATATGTCGGTTATCACGGCAAATAGTAGCCTATGTGTTATTCTTTTTTTACATTTAATTTGACTGCCTCGTTGGTCTCGCGGTTGGCGTGTGCGACTGCTGATCACGAGGTCTCGGGTTCGATTCCCGGGTCAGAGCAAATGTTGTATTATCTACAAATATTGTGGGTGTTTTCTATGTATAATATGTATGTATTTACAAAAAAAAAGTATATATGAATTTGTATCAGTAATTGTCTAGTACCAATAACAAGCTCTGCTTAGCTTGGGACTAGATGGCGTTGTGTGTTAGATGTCCGAAAACATTCCGAAAATATTTAAAAAACGGACAGCGTAGAAGTACTTATATCTATACAAATATATAAATTACAATTTGGAATTAATAGCTTTTTACTAAACATGTATATTGTAAGTAATATTTTTTTATTTTTTTTATTTTTGTTTGCTGTCTATTTCGGGTAATCTTTGTTTGGGCTAAAGTTGTTTGCTTTTGAGAATCTGTACAGTTCACATATTAAACCAATTTTAGTTTCGCACTCAAGATAGCCTGGTCATTTTGCCTGTTTGTCTTCATGTTTGTGCGCACTTATCCCAGAAGTGGCTTAACCGATTTAGATGCAGTTTTCGGTTCGGTGGTAAAACCTGACTGAAAATGTAGTATTTCTTTTAAAAATAAAAATGATATATTTTGTTTAGCATCACCGCGATTGTATAGAATCACCGCGATTACCAGATTGTATGGACACGGGCGGAGCTGCAGGATAGAGCTAGTATTTAATATTTTTAACCCCCGACCAAAAAGAGGGGTGTTATAAGTTTGACGTGTCTGTCTGTCTGTGGCATCGTAGCTCGCGAACGGATAAAACGATTTCAATTAATTTTTTTTTTATATGAAAGGTGAGTTACGTGCGAGTGTTCTTAGACATGTTTCATGAAAATCGGTTGAGTCGTTTAAAAGTTAGGGGGTGAAAATAGGGAAGAATAACCGAATGTCTGCAAAAATATCATCGAGTGGGGTCTCAAATGAAAGCGCATAACGTGTTTTTTACTTTTTACAGGGAACTCAGGTTATTATGTCGGGGTTTTTTTTTAATTTTGAGAATTTATAGTTATTAATTACGCTTTCACCACGGAACGATAGTTGACAGCGATAGTAACTATGATGTATAGTACCACAACCACAACACAATGTTACAATCGATATCCGCTCGCTAGTTCTGTTGTACTATAAGTACGTTAGTACTATTAATTATTCTGTGCTGTAAGCGCATTTAATAAGTTTAGCTTCAAATACATTTGTTAAACAATAACAGATAAATCACCGATGGATTTATGGGTTATTGTTATCCGAATACAATTAAAGCCTTTCAGTTCACTGGCTGTTAAACAATAGACTATTTGGTTTGTCAGAATTAGTGGGTTTTGGGTTCAAGTAACGATTAGCTTACTAGTTGCAACTGACTGATGTTCGAATTAGTCTTAATCTTTAGATAGTCATCATTGCACAAGCAATAACGGCTACCCTATTACCCCAATGTGAATACCTAGACCTATGAAGATAAGTACAAGATCTATTTCGTTAAAATAATCTATATATGTAAAAGAGTAAGGTGACTGACTGACTGACTGACATACCCAGAGATCAACGCACAGCCCAAACCGCTGAAGCTACAATCCTGAAATTTTGCACGTAGGTTCTTTATATGACGTAAGTGAGCACTAAGAAAGGATTTTTTGAAATTCCACCCCTAAGGGGGTTAAATAGGGGTTGAAAGTTTGTATGGAAGTTCGTCATTTTTAAGTAATAAACATGAAACTTTACTTTTGGGCTACTGATTAAAAAAGAGTAGATACGTATTTAAGCGTTTCTGGATATTCTACCCCTAAGGGGTTAAATAGGGGTTGTTATTTCGTATATAGGTCAGTCTGGAAGTCCGTCATTTTTGAAGTTAGAAACATGAAACTTTATTTTTAGGCTGCTGATTAAAAATGAATTGATACGTTGATACGTGTTTCAGCGTTTCTGAATATTCTGCCCCTAAGGGGGTGAAATAGGGGTTGAAAGTTTGTATGGAAGTTCGTCATTTTTAAGTAATAAACATGAAACTTTATTTTTGGGGTACTTATTTAAAACGAATAGATACATATTTAAACGTTTCTTAGTATTCTACCCCTAAGGGGGTGAAATAGGGGTTGAAAGTTTGTATGGAAGTTCGTCATTTTTTAAGTAAGAAACGTGAAACTTTACTTTTGGGCTACTGATTAAAAAAGAATAGATACGTATTTAAGCGTTTCTGGATATTCTACCCCTAAGAGGTTAAATAGGGGTTGTTAATTCGTATATAGGTCAGTCTGGAGTTCGTATATAGGTCAGTTTGAAGTTGGAAACATGTAACTTTATTTTTTGGCTGCTGATTAAAAATGGATTGTTACGTGTTTAAGAAACATGAAAATTGATGTTTTAGCTGATTAAAAATGAGTAGATACATATTTATGCGTTTCTGCATATTCCACCCCTGAGGGGGTGAAATAGGGGTTGAAATTTCGTATATAGATTATTCTGGAAGTCCTTCATTCTTGAAGTTAGAAATACGCAACTTTATTTATAGCTACTGATTAAAAATGAGTAGATACGTATTTACGAACATGTTCTACCGGAACCGGTTGTGGTTCACGGTGCCGTTCTCGAAGTTGTTCAAAAATATGTGTGTGGTACCTCGGGCAGACTTTGCAGTTAAGTAGAAACAACTTCGAGGACGAGGTGAACAGGAGAATTCAACCGGGTTGGGCAGCATTTGGGAAACTTTGTCGGATCTTTTCATCGTCAATCCCACAGTGCCCAAATACGAAAGTCTTCAATCAATACGTCCTACCTGTCATGACATACGGTGCCGAAACGTGGACACTTACGACACGGCTGGTCCACAAGTTCAAAGTCGCTCAGCGTGCTATGGAGAGGGCTATAATAATAATAATGTTTTATTTTTCTCATCACAAAAGCTCAACGTTTCTCTAAGGGATCGCATCAAGAATGAGGTGATCCAGTAGAGAACCAAGGTCATTGACATAGCCCACAGGATAAGCAAACTTAAGTGACAGTGAACTGGCCATATTAGCCGTAGAACTGATAACCATTGGGGTAAACGGGTTTGTGAGTGGTAACCGCGTCTCTGCAAACGTAGCGTAGAACGTCCACAGGCCAGGTGGAATAATGATCGGACGGCTGGCAGAAGCTGGATGAGAGAAGCTGAGGATCGAACCAAGTGGCGTGCAATTGGAGATGCCTATGTCCAGCAGTGGACTGCGTTGATGATAATGAGATACGTATTTAAGCGTTTCTGGATATTCTATCCCTAGGCTAGACTGGAATTCCGTCATTTTTTCATTTAGTAGCCTGAAACTTTGTCTTCAGGCTTTTGATTACAAATAAATGAATACTTATATCAGCATTTATGGGAATTCAATTCCTAAAGGGGTTAAAATAAGGGTCGAAAATGTGTATGAAAGTCAATTTTAATGGACTATTGATTATAAATAAAAAAGTTTAAAAACATGAACACAGTATTCATAGATACTTACACAGTTTTAATAAATACATATAATCAACTTCCACGCGAGCAAAGCCGCGGGCAACAGCTAGTATAATATAAAAGAGTAAGGTGACTGAATGACTGACTGACTGACATACTCAGAGATCAACGCACAGCCCAAACCGCTGAAGCTAGAATCCTGAAATTTTGCATGTAGGTTCTTTATATAACGTAAGTGAGCACTAAGAAAGGATTTTTTGAAATTCCACCCCTAAGTGGTAAATCAGGGGATGAAAGTCTGCGTGAGCGAAACCGCGTGTAAAAGCTAGTCTATATATATAAAAGAGTAAGGTGACTAACTGACTGACATACCCAGAGACCAACGCACAGCCCAAACCGCTGAAGCTAGTATTCTGAAATTTTGCATGTAGGTTCTTTATATAACGTAAGTGAGCTCTAAGAAAGGAATTTTCGAAATTCCACCCCTAAGGGGGTAAATCAGGGGATGAAAGTCTGCGTGAGCGAAGCTGCGTGTAAAAGCTAGTTAATTATAAAATTTCGTGAAGTTTCTTTTGAAAAAAAAACGTTAAAATGGGCCTTGGAATATAAACAATAAAATTCAATTATAAACGTGGCATTGTTAGCTAAATTAGATCTCGCAGAGTTTATTGACTCATTAAAAGACTGTTCCAAAACCCATTACATTCATTTGACAAAGTACTTCACCGAGGTAATAAAACAGGTAAAAAAACGGAACTCAGTCTCGTCGTCTCATTAGAAGGCACTACCTAAACGCTTTTACCCATTTGTGTAACTTTATAAATCTGCCACCGCAGGGCGCTGAGGCGAGCCACAAGGCGAGGCAATTCGTTGCTTCTGGCATTCCGATTCAAGGAGATTACCATTCCTAGCCTCGCCCCGGGGGACGAATCTTTACGAAGTTGCCACGTAAAGCAATTCCAACTATTTTGCAAGCGGCGGACTTCATTTCCTCGATTCCTTCAATCGTGAGTATTTTTAAAAGGCCACTAAAGATGTTTAGCTGTACGCGGCGAAGGCCCGTAATACTTTGTAATAAAATGAAACCGGCGACCGCCGAGCGGAAAACTCAGCTGAATCCAATTCCTTCGCGTCGCTTTTGAAGGAAATTAGGTTGAAATATCGCAAAGACTTCGTGGTATGGAGGACATTTCCCTTCGTCTGACGGCCACAAGCCAAGAATCAATCTACTAATCTATTTTGTCGATTAAACTCATGAAATATTTTAAACTGGCGTAAAATCGTGTCATTTTCTCTTAATTATCGCACAGGAAATCAGCGTAAAATGACAGCATGCTGTCGTGTTTCGTTGGTGAGTGCGAGACCGGAGGCCCAATTAGTCTAGTCAACAAGTTCCATACTTGTTGACTAGACTAAAAGATGCAGTAGCATCACTAGGCCGCCATGGTGTGGGTCGCCATGCTGCATTGTCTGCATTCGCAGTGAGCATCGTGACCACCACTCTTGGATTCTGCTTATGCTTTCCATCAGGCAGAGTAGAGTCATTTTGGCGGGCCAAACATAAAAAAAAAAAAAAAGAAAAAAAAAAAAAATTAAGGTATTGTGAATTTATTTTAACTGTACATTTCTTTTTGCTACGGTAAGTGCAGGTCTAATTAAAAAAATAATACACGTTGCAAATTTCTTTACTAAACAATTACTGAACGGATTAAATGGCATGAATATTAATACAGATATATTTCAATAATTTTATTTTCAGAGACGTCTTAATAAAATCTATACTAAAATGTCTAAAGAACTTTAGTAATCTACCCCTAATTAATCTTGGAAGTACAAGATAGTGATTAAACCTCAAAATTTTTAATAAATTCAAGCGCTTTATTTTTTTGAATAAATAATACAAAGCTAAGTGTGTAGTGTAGACTGTAGTACATGCGGTTAAATTAATATATTTTAAGGAAATTGTGTTTTTTGTTTTTATTCAATTTTACGAGTCCTCGTTACTTTTTATTTTCTTAAAGATATGAGGTTCAGTATAATATTGTACAAAATTATAATATCTCCCAGAAATATGTCCGTTTCATTTATTTCCAAATATGTTCAAAAGATTTCTTGTAAAAATATGTAAGAAATAAATTAAATTAAAAAGCTTTTTAAAAACAACCTTTTACTTGAATGCCTCGAGACGAATCAAACGAGTCCAAACTCGATGATGTTGCGACGTTTCTTTACAGAGTTCCTATGGCCACCTTCCAGCTCCAGCATCAGCTCAGCTCCATGTCATTATAATATTGTATTGTCACGCTGTATACATATGCTTGCAAAATTTCAGCAAAATCGGTTAAAGATATCTGCAAAATTGAGTTGCAAGATTCCACCCGAACATACAAGCATACATAATATACATACATTGCAAGTTAATGAAAAGCTTGTAATAATTTGAAACATTTTTCAAAATATCAAATTGTGGTCATGGTAACAATATGATCAATAATGAATTAAATGAAAAAAGAAATAATAATGAATTAAAAGAAAAAAGAAATAATTAATGAATTAAAAGAAAAAAGCATAACCCAGAACATGTAACAGATGTTACATGGCATTACATTTAATAGCTTATTTTTGAAAACCCGCCAATAGAAAGTTAGCCTATAAAAGTACAATAATAAAATACAACAACATACAACTAGGAACACGTGTTTACTTGCATACAGAGTAGACAATATCAGAGGGTTTAGTGGGGGTTTTAGTGTTGTTTAGACAATCATATAATCATATTATTGGTACCTATTTATTTTGTTAAATTGTTATCTATCCCATATACTATTGACATGTCAGAATACGAATGCCTACATGCTCTACAGGTCAAACAGGTAAAGAAGACCTCAAACGAAATTCTCCTCTTGCAAAAGACATAATAAAAGGGAAGTTAAGGAGATGTAGATGAATATAAAGAGAAGAATCAATGTTTTTAAAAACAAATTTCAAGTTACAAATTGCTTACGACGATAGATAAAGAACTTGTGTCTTCCTAAGTGTTGATCCGGGCCAATCTGTGTGCAATATCAGACGTCCAATAAGAAATTATCAAAGAGAACCAGCTGTTATGATAACTCAAACAAACACACACTAACCGACAGTCTAATTTGTGATAATCCAATGTTGTTAAAAATAATATCAACGTACAGAACTCTAAAGCTCAAACTTGTGCCCACAAAACTGATATACAAATAGGAAGCAACACCCCTGTGGGTAATAACTCCAGGGCAAACCGGCGTAAGGGACCCGGCACATAAAAAGTTTTATCATCTTTGTTTTAAGCATGGCAGCCATGACATAACCCTTTGAGACGTAGAACTGGTAACTTTTGTCACATTACTCACTCGGAGTTGAAGTGGCGTGCTTGGTATCACGGCTCGAAGCCTCGTCGTACGCCTCGAGGCCTTAAGGTAAGCGAACTATTTGGGTTGATTATGTCGTTGGAATTAATGTAACCCTTTAAGTTTTGTATTGTTTAGTGTAAGAGTAGACTATAATTGTATAGGTATTATATGCCTCATAGTTCTATTTGCTCTGCTGAGTAGGGACAATATAACTATTAATGGTTTGACAAGAGAGTTTGGCAGTGCAACTGTGATGACAACGGTTTATTGCAATGTTTAGACACAAAATTACTTGTTTCAATGAAAATCTTATGCACTAAGTTTCTACTTAAAAGAAAATGATTATTTTCTTTCACCCTTCATTTAAATGTATTTGAAGTTCTCATTTACTTTAATTACGAAATCATCACATATTTTATAATGCATCCATAATCACAACATGCTCAATGTCTTTAAATTAGTTTCTAAATTTATCAACAGAGGGCGACACTTCAATGACGTCACTATCTTAATCGCGGTGTTAAGCGCTTAAAATGCGTTTTTCTACGCTTTTTAAGAGCTGTTGAATTGTGAGCAAATAGCAATTACGAGAAAGATTTTTCGTACATAGACTGAAAAAAAAACAGGTTCTTACCTGAAGTCAATTTGTAACCACTAGACCTATCAGGCGGGTCACTCACCGGCCACTCAGCGGTAGATGTTATCAGCCCAGGGCGCCTTATAAAACCTCAAAAGAGAGAGTAAAAAATAACAGAGAGAGAGAGAGATGTGTGCGTGTGTGTATAGGAGCCCTAAGGAACACTTCAGAGAAACCACCTTTGTCTCAGTAACACATAAATATATTTCAGGTACTTTACAAAAGATATAAAGTTTTACAATAAAACTTAACATAATCAAAAAAGTGGGTTGGTAAATATTTAAAAGTTAAAAAAAAGTTCTTCCGCGGTTGGTGACGCGTTCGGGCAAACCTCCTACCTCATACACTGTCTCCTCAGATTAAAACCAATAAATATTGTAGAAACACGCCATATCGCGCATCAATGGTGAACCAGAAGATAAACCAACTTGACTGCGCGCTGCACTTAGGTACAATTAAAAAAATATAATGATAGATGGCGCTAAAAATAATCCTGCAAGAACAATTAATAACTCATAAAAAAAAGCCGTTACAAATTTAGTCAATATTAAGAATTAAGTATTCATTATTCTTTAAACTATGTACTTCCTCTTCCTTCCTTCGATTCGATATGTTGTCTTTTAATGATTCTGACACTGCTATTTGCGCACCAAATAAACAATGTCTTTGTCTTACAAAAGTAATATATTTCCTGATGAATTTAATCTCCATAAGACCATAACTTATCAGTTATCTTCTTTATAAATACGGTTTCATAACCATCTCATTTGAATTTCACCAAAACGTCCATTTCTCACTTTAACACGAAGAAAATAAAGCTGTATGCCACCAAAGAGCAAAATAACGAGCTTTAGCCTGCGGCTCTCCTGCTTACCATGTCGGTTATTTGTCATTCGATTGAAATAAAACAAATACCAGTTTTTGAGTGAAATTCACGTTAGTACTTGTGACAAACCTACATCCAAATCGGTAAAGCCACTTCTGAAATTAGCTCCCACAAACAAACAGACAAACAGTCAAAAATTCTAAAAACTGTTGTTCTGAGTTTTATTACCTCATTAAAGACCCCTTTAATTAGTTTTTCTTTAATATATTTAATGTACGTAACGGAGAAATCACGTTAAACTCTATTTTAATCCGACTACGCCAGAACAAGGGTAACGGTTTTCGGGTAGACATTTGTATGCATGCACCTAAATTTCTATCGCACGCTCTAAAGTTCAAAAGTATTAATGAAAGATTCGCCTTTATTACAGTAACATTGTGTTTGAAAAAATTAATTAAACTTTATAAACGCCTGATTCTAATGTTTGTTTGCTTTTTTAAATTTGAGATAAAAAAATACATAATAATATTTTGTGAGATCTAACGATAAAATTATTAAACTGGGATAAAATATAAGTACCTAAATCTTTACATAATCTTGAATTTTTCACCAATAAGTTTGTCAATTTAATAAACTAATTATGGAGGATTAACCCATATAAGATTCCAGAAGCGGATAAGTTACCATAAACTTATGTGGTTATCTGTTTGTCTGCAGATATTACGTTGAGAGAGCTATAGCCATACACAATTATGCTCATTTCGAGACCAAACGACTTGCCTGCTGACACCGAAGAGCTTAGTCTAATCTTCTTGTTAACCTGTTTTCGACTAAAGTCGGGATTAATTATTACTAATATTTGATACTCGGTTTTGCTGTAATACCACAGTAATATTCAGGTATTAGTAAAGCTTTGTTCGAAACCAAACGCAAGATTTCTATGGCAACACTGTGTTATTGTCTTTGGTTATGTCAAAGTTAAATGTCATTCAGTTTGGAACTAGGTTTCTCCTGTTCGAAGCTGTTGGAACGGCCATTATATATATTTTTTTTTTGTTTTTAAAAAGACAACTCTCGCACTAAGAATAAATCCTGTGTCGCGGGGGACTTTACAAACATACATGAAACGGACACAAAGAATACCCAGACTCAAAACAACAATTTGTGGATCACACAGTGTTGTCCTACGTGGGATTTGAACCCACGACACTTGGCGAAGTAGGAAACGGCGTGGTGACCGTTAAACCACTAGGCCAAACGTGCAGTCATATAAAGCAAAACAATTCAAGAGGAAGGTTTATATATTTACATGCATATTAGAGATGCATATTGAGAAATTTGAGAATTTCAAAGACTTGAATTGCAAAGCCGGGCTAGGTCGCTAGTTATATATATACATATACATCTCGTATTATATTGTGGCTCACAGTGAACTCCGAAACACGTTTATTTAAAGGTGTCTTTTGCAGTGTGGTATGTAACTGTGTAGTCAACATCACGTGTTACGTTACGTTAGTTTAGAATGATTGGAAAGGGACGCAGATGAAGTTGCGTGGCTCTGCTAGACTGCTAGTATTCTATATGTAGGAAGTATGATATTTAAGATGTGAGCTGTACCTGATGTTTTTTTAGGTATAATTAAATACGTCAGAAGTTTAAAGTTACCGAAGTAGCTCGTAGAATAAGTTTGGTGCCAACAGACTGTCCACAATGGCGGGGAGGCAGATGGCCGTTAGAGCAAAATTGTTCTACTGTTGAGATTATGAATTTTCAGAGGAAAGTTAAAACTACACCCTGAAATAGAAGATGCCGGGTAGCTGATAAAATATTGAACCTAAGTGTATTTTTACCCAACTGCGAAAGAAGGAGGGTTATGTTTTTCGAGTGTATGTATGTATATTTATTTGGCACGCCCTAGAGCCTAAATGACTCGTCGTATTTTTATGTGAGTAGTGCCAATAGATTCGTCTTAGTCGTGTGAGTGACACCGGGTACATCAAAACTAAAAAAAAAACTTTTCAGTTCCTCAATGAATTTAATAAAGATGCCAGAAATTGCGCAGTCGGATTTTTTTAATAATTCGTAACTTTTTTAAAATATTTGTTAAGTTTCCAAAAATTTCTGCAGTTTAGATCTGTTAAAAAAATTGGTTGTCTGTAAAGTCTGTGTACGGACGATAGTTTAACATGACAACGTCATAGCGAAACATTGATGAAATGATGAGAGATAGATGCGGCGCTTGCATTTAATCTTATCTTATCTCTCGCTTCCATTGAAGGCTTAAAGTGCAAGCGATGGGGTATGAGCCTTCGTTATCCTCACTCACTCGGTGAAACACAGCGCAAGCATTACTTCACACCGGTTTTCTGTGAGGCCGTGGTATCACTACGGTCGAGCCGGCCCATTCATGCCGAAGCGTGGCTCTCCCACGTTTGTTTATACTATAAACGAAATAAAAATACACATACAAAAATCAAAAGCAAATTCCTTTACAAAGTTTATTACAGTTAATTGCAATATTGATAAGAAGTTCAAAACATATTATCATAATATATTTAAGTACAAGAGTATTTAATGAAGATGTCAGCCAATTGATATATTAAAACTATAATAATAAAGCATTACATTTAATTCTAGACAGAATTCCGATGAAACATTTAATTCTATTATAAACAAGTGCAATTTATAACAATAACATTAAATGTGTTTAGCTATTTTGTTGCTGACTGTACTAAGTTACAAATTAAGTACTAACTTCTATTTCACTAATCAAAAGACGTGTTGCAGAAAGGTCATAACTTATGTAGAAAGCTTAAAACTGTTATAAATTTTCTTTACATATACATGTAGCAGTAGTGCAGCAGTGTCTCGTTTAGTGAAAAATATTGAAGGAAATAAAATAAAGTCTTTGACATCTATTGTACTGAAAAAAAACACATGTTTTATGATATGAATTCAAAATAATCATCTTTCAACATGTGTGCGTTTAAAAATGTTTACTACTTATTGTACATTCATCTCACAAGATAAAAATTACGAACAAATTATGACTATAATCGTTTAAAAACTAAAACAAATTATTGCGAAAAGAAATGTGTTTTTTGAATGTGTAAAGAAAGCTATTTTGAACGTAACTCAAATAAGTCAACGCTCGTTTAAGAGACAAAGTTAGTTTGAATTTAATATTGAATCAGATTCTGTTATCACATTTAATATTCAGACTGTACTGGCGCAGGCCAAGTTCTCTACAAACTAAGTAAGCGATATTAGTAGGGTTACCATAACAACAGGAGAAATTGGGACAGTGTAATTAGCCAGTTATCCATACTGTTTGCCTGTTACGTTTTTATCGCTAAACCGCAGCACTTTTAATTAAATTTGGTATGGATATACTTAAAATCTTGAGACAAGACATACGCTACATTTTACTGCAATAACCGAAATTCACTTGAGTGAAGCCGAGGGCAAAGTCTAGTATGTTTATATGACTGTAAGTAAGATTTAAGGCTTTAAAGCGCTATAATATAAACCCTTTACTTCAGAAATTAACAATTTCTCTCAGCCAGACAGTTTAAGATAGCTATTGGACAGTTTAGTGATAGTTATTACCGTGGGGAACCTGAAATAATATAGTTCAGGAGGACCTGAACTATATTTTCCCTTGTCTGAGGAGGACCTCAGACTAGGGGCTGATTGATGATTTAATTATTCTCTACCTGTAGAAGTCGCCTTTATTATTTGTTATCGTTATTCTGACGTTTATGGATAAACACGGTATTTTTTTATTTTACAAAAATGTATATTTAATTTATCTTCCTACTTCATTTTATATATTTTTTGTTGATATTAGCTTCGAGAAGTTAGTTGCTAAAAAAACTATAAAATATCTGATTCTTAACCTTAACTTAATGCAATGTTTTATTTGTATTCCGTCCTGTAAATCTCTTGATATGGTAGCCCTACTTAAACTAACATTTCAATTTTATGGCACTAACAAACTAATTTGTATGTTAATTTAATAATTAAGTTGGCATATATAGTCGGTACCCTAAGTTGGTAATGATAACTTGATAAGATTTGATTGTGTTGGAGACAGAACAACACTAGGTGTTGTTGAAGCAACTCCATTTATTAATTACATAATCATACATCCTTGATGAATTTGAGGACATATACATATATATAAAAATATATTAAATTTCCGAATACAAAAGTAGAGACTGGCCAAATAGGTTATGAAAATACTCTTGTTCCAAATAAATTTGGGAAAAGTAATATGATGGTGATGATTATGATGAGATCGGAATACGTGGAATGTTTTCAGTAATTAAACAAAAATTTACCTAGGAATTCACATATTATATTATGTAGCCACTAGATCCAATATGAGCACAGTTAAAACTGCATTGTCACATGAAAATAAGTGTTTTTTTTTTAAAAGCTTCCATTGATTTTTATTATTGAACGATAGATACGATTTTAATTCCTTTTTTATTGCTTAGGTATATAGAATAGTTTCTGAATGAAGTAAGAGAATGAATCATTTCTTTGTTTTGCATATCGGCTCTTGTGAACAATTTCAAAATATTATGGAAATTATCTTTCCAGATATAATAAACTAATTCTTAGGTAATATTTTTAAATAAAATAATATGAAACGTCTTTTATTAATCGTCTGAGTACTGAGAACTGAATTAACTTTATATGTACTAAAACAATATTTAGGTTTTGTGGAGTTTAACATTTACTTTAAAGTAATTCCATGTGTTGTTCGCAAAATACTGCTTTAAATACTTCTTGAACAGATTTCTTACATTAGGAATGCGAATACCAATGCCTTTCTTCATTACTTTACAATTTTATATTACAAAATACAGTAGGTATACATTGTTTCTACCTATATCTAATCCTTGGTTAGCTTAGCTTCCACCAACTTTCTCTAAAACTGGATCTTTCAATGGCGTCATCTCAATGATTTTCGGTGTCAGCGGTGGTATCGTAGAAACTAACAATGGGTTATGGTATTCAACCTTCTTCGTGCCGGCACCCACACGGAACATACCACGCTTGGCTGCCACAATTAGCAGTAACATCATCGATAGAGTGAAGGACAGGATCTGTGAACAAGTTTTGTATGTTGCTAATAATCTTACTTTAAAACAAAAGAAATAAGAACACAGCGTGTCACCACCACTGTTCATACAAAAGAGCAGACTAAGAGCGTTTTCACATATCACACACAATGTGAAAACGCTCTAAGGGAGGAAACTACTACTACCGAACCAAAGTTAGCAACTTTTGTGTTGTCAACAAATGTTTGGAACCTTGGTTTTGGCGGTAAACATTAAAATAATACATTTTTGAATTAAAATCACTTGTACTTATTCCACTATTTTATTTTTGTTTACACCTGACCGGTTTCGCCTTATGGCATCATCAAAGGTTACTGGATGGAGGATGCCATAAGGCGAAACCGGTCAGGTGTAAACAAAAATAAAATAGTGGAATAAGTACAAGTGATTTTAATTCAAAAATGTATTATAACAAGTTCCATCAAGTGCCGACAATCGAGAGTATAAATTAAAATAATACGCTTGTAGCAGATATTTATTGGCTCTGTGGAGACGCTTAGTTGGAATGTTTTTCAAATTGTTGGCGACTCGGTGTATACACAATGGAAACAAAAGTTAGCGATTTTCTAAAGAGTTGCAAACAGTTGGAAACACTGACATTGCCAACAATTTAGGTGGATACGCGCCTTTATGAAGAAAGGAAAACTTGAAACGAACCCTGTACCAATCCGTCTGGTCAGCGTAACCTCCTCTCTAAGGACAAGTTTATGTCCAACAGTGGACTATCAAAGATGTGTTATATGTTGATGTGTATTAAGCGAAATGTTAAGACAAAAGAGTCAGAAGACCAAAGGGTTTCTAAGGTTAAATAATAGCTGTTCCCGGATCCCTCCTAATTCAGACGTGGCAATTTGTGTAGTTCTAGTTTGATTTGATTCCCGCGCACTCTCTGTGTGGTGACGGTTCAAGGGGTTTTTACAAGTTAGAGCCACGTGGGAGAGCCACGCTTCGACATGAATGGGCCGGCTTGACCGGAGTGATACCACAGCCTAACAGAAAACCGATGTGAAATAGTGCTTGCGCTGTGTTTCACCGAGTGAGTGAGGATACCGGAGGCCCACACCCTAACCCCATCCCCACCCCCCAAAGGCCGGCAACGCACTTGTGACGCCTCTGGTGTTACGGGTGCCCATGAACGGCGGTAATCGCTTACCATCAGGCGATACGTCTGCTCGTTTGCCCCACTATTCCATAAAAAAAAGTTGAAACATTACAGCGAGGCAGGACTGCGAAACGAACGCAAAGCAAAGAAATGTAGTTACTATATTCACAGTCGAAATTAGTGTGTAAATAATGTTGAGTAATATATTTCAGAATATAAATTAGTTACTGTACAAAAAATTTTGAAGGCAAATGCAAATATATTTAATGTTCTATAAAATACAAAGAGAGGTCAAGAATTAGTCGAAAACTGTAAACGCCATTCTATATTATAATGAAAATCATCTTTTAAAACGTGATGATAAATGCCCAAAATCGTTACTAGTGCTAAAAAAAAAGAAAATGATTAAAGAACTGATTTTTACCCGTGTTTTCGCTTCCATAAAAGTAATTTTAGCATGCTCTAAACAACTAATGTTTTCTAGATGAAGCCCTAGTTATAGATGGATTTCCATACAGATCTATCTCTGACGGTAATTGTTTGATATGGTTTTACTATTTAACCGACTTCAAAAAAGGAGGGGAGGTTCTCAATTCGACCGTATATATATTTTTTTTTTATGTGTGTTTGCGGATAACTTCGTCGTTTATGAACAGATTTCTGATGATTCTTTTTTTAATGGAAAGGAGATATCCCAACGGTGGTACCATGATAAGGACACTTAGATCTGATGATGGCATCCAAGTGAAATCGAGTCGAACCTTCGAAATTCCTAGGGGTGACTAATGCATTTTGTTAATTTTTTTATTTTATTTGAAGGCTGGTGCTTTCCGTGTGGTCCCATTTCAATTTAGTCGTTCCTGAAGTCGTTTTTTTGTTTTTTTGTTAAAATTGGTTTTGGATTGTAGAAAGAACAGTACATTCCCATCAAAAGTTGATGTTTTCAGACAAGTAGCGTAATAAGAAGCAAATAGAATTCAAGCGAGCCTAAATAATCTGCATAGAGTTCGAAGTTAAGTGAGTTCAAAAATAATTATAGTCCTGTTTAAATATTATGTATCAATGTATAAAATTTGAATTGAATAGATTTTAGACCACGTGAATTATTTATTAATTACATCAAAACATCCAAGTTTAGCATGTGTGAGTAAAGTTTACATATTTAAAATTGTACATGTTGTGTATGTGTGTTTGTTTGTCGTCACATGTATGTACACGGCAGATAATAGCAGGATAATATTACTGCGTCTGTTTTTGTACACGGTGTACAAACAAGAATAATATATTAGCATACATTCATTACTATTGTCATTTTAAAGTGTTTTTGAATGTTAAAACAATTTAATATAACTACATTTTCAGTTTTTGAACAACTCTATCATTTAATGCATCTGTTTTGACGATGTAGAGTTTAAACGAGCAGATAGGTATGATGGTAAGCGACTTCCTTCACATATAGAAGCCTGCGCCCTCCTCTTGGGGCCTCTGGTAGTCCCACTCCCACAAGTGCTTATTATCGTTTCTCATTCCGTTCGAGCCGACCTATACTTGCCAAATCTCGGCTATCCCATGGCTCACAGAATTAATTCGTTCAAAATTGAATCCTTGATCGCAGATCTCTGACAAAATAAACCTTTTTCAGCATCATCAACAGTTTTCAACAGTCCAATGCTGGACATAAGCCTCTCCTCAACAAGGAAATTTTAGCACGGTCTTCGATATTCTCAATCGATTTCCGGCAATAACCGACACAGCCTCAGTTATGCACATTATTTTACAAGCTTTTTATTAACTTGCAATGTATGTAGGTATGCTTGTATGTTCAGGTGGAATCTTGCAACTCAATTTTGAAGCAGATGTCTTTAACCGATTTTGTTGAAATTTTGCAAGCGTATGTATACAGCGTGACAATAAAATATTATAATGACATGGAGCTGATCTGATGCTGGAGCTGGAAGGTGGCCATAGGAACTCTGTAAAGAAACGTCGCAACATCATCGAGTTTGGACTCGTTTGATTCGTGTCGAGGCATTCAAGTAAAAGCTTGTTTTTAAAAAGCTTTTTAATTTAATTTATTTTCTTTCACATTCATCTGATAAGTAATGTAATATGGCAAAAATTATGTGAAACTTTATCAGGAACTAGTGAAACTGGAAGATAAAACACGTGTTTATGCGTCACTTTGCAAATGATTGTTTTAAATTCATTCTAAATGTCTTTTAATTGTCATTTCACAATACGTGCTATTTATTGTGTTTTATGGCAATTAATCTAATTGATATTCTATTGTTTTGAGTTATTACCAAAGGTCATTTGATATTTTACTAATGAGAAATAATAGTTGATTTAGGTATAATTAAAATTCCTGTGTATTATACTATTAGGTAGGTACTTTGTATGTAAATGATGCTACGCTACAAGTTATTTTTTTGTTATTCAACGTTTTAGTGGAAAATAATTTTTGTACTTCGTTACTCTTTTTTTTTTTTTTTTTATGTATGGCCTGCCTGCCAAAATGACTCTACTCTGCCTGATGGAAAGCATAAGCAGAATCCAAGAGTGGCGATCACCATACTCACTGCGAATGCAGACAAGTATGGCGACCCACACCATGGCGGCCTAGTGATGCTGCTGCATCTTTTAGTCTAGTCAAGAAGTATGGAACTTGTTGACCAGACTATTAAGGCCTCCGGTCTCGCACTCACCAACGAAACACGACAGCACGAACGCTGTCATTTTACGTTGATTTCTGTGCAAGGGTAGTACCGCCCCGGTCGAGCCGGCCCGTTCGTGCTGAAATCAGCGTGGCTCTACTACCTACTAAATACTCGACTACAGTGAAGCCGAGAAAAGGGCAATCATTTTGACTGTATGTATTTAGTAAGTTCCACCGTAGCGCCTAAATTACTGAACCGATTTTAATAGGTACCGAGGTATCAATAGATTCGTAATAAAAGCACAGGTGACATAAGGTAGTAGAGCCACGCTGATTTTAGCACGAACGGGCCGGCTCGACCGGGGCGGTACTACCCTCGCACAGAAGATCAACGTAAAATGACAGCATTCGTGTTGTCGCGTTTCGCGTCGCCACTATTAATTATTCCGTGGTTATACTTAAAAAAAAATCTTGTGCTCTATTTAGATCACAAGTGATAGTGTGCAATGATGATTTATAACGATATCGCGTTGAACTACCATCTTTCTAGATTTAACGGAATTCTGTTATCAGTCACGTTGATAGCGACAACAAACATCAACTATCTTAAAGAAATATACTTATCTCCATCCATTTTCAACTATATTTCTTCTAAACATTATTTAATACAACACAGCAAAATATGGGAGGGTACAGCTAGATACAAATAAATAAAATTGAAGAGTATGTTTGTAATTTCAAATGAACAGCTGTTCACTGAATGCTTAAGAAAGTATGTAGGGTACGGTACTTACATCAAAAAAGCTTTTTTTTGTTTGTCTGTTTGTTCCGGCTAATCACTAGAACGGCTGGACTACTTACTACTGGCTACTCATTTTAGACTAGCCCTTCGACGTTACCCACTATTTTTGTTGTACCGCGGGTAACACCACGGAGCTGAGCTAGTAATATACGGAAGGAAAGCAACCAAAACGCAAATTCCTGCCTGTAGCGGTACCTGTTCCATGCATGTGGTTAATTTGCGTACTACTTTGGTTCCATATCGGTGAGACGACCAATACTAACATGCAATGTTGATACTTTCGATAACTGAAGTACCTACCTATAGGTTTTTTTAAATATTACTTTGGAAATTTTATTTATATTACTTTTAATACATAGATACATTAGAATTTTGTGTTCTAAATCGATTAAACAATATATTTTATTACGCATTTATTTACGTACGGTTTAAGTAAAACATTGTTTAAAGTGTTTAATAAATATTATATAATAATGAATGCAGTGTAGTTCATTTTATTAAAGATCTAATGGATAATATAATTAATAATAAATCTATAAAGAGGAAGGTGACTGACATACCCAGAGATCAACGAACAGCATGTAGGTTCTTTCTTTATATAACGTAAGTGAGCACTAAGAAAGGAATGTTTGAAATCCTACCCCTAAGGAGGTAAATCAGGGGATGAAAGTCTGCGTGAGCGAAGCCGCGTGCAAAAGTTAGCATAGTGTAATTACAAACTTAGGCAAGTAGGTACTACAAGGACTATACAATATTGTACCTACATTATAAGTAGCTATCGAGACCTAAAACCTAACTATTATGTCTTTGACTACCAAGATTTATAGAACAAGTTATTAATATTCACAAATTAAGGCCCTTTGTACGTACAACCTCTGCACGAACAAATTAATTATAGTATCGTCACTTACAACCCGGTCACATTATCTAGAGACCTCGCTGGAATGCGAACCTCCCGCCCCGTTCTCCTTTCACCTCCCCGCGCTCGCCACGGCGCGTCAGTACGGTTAGCACTTTCGTTGCCGATACGCGTCGACTTGTTTTCGTGGTATATTTTTAAACATTTCATTGTTACGTTTGGACTTTTATTGTTATTTTGTTATTGCTGTTACGTTAAAATATTGTTTTTGTTGCAACGTTGGACATTTTTGTTAAGTTTAGACATTTTGGTTTAGTTTGGACATGTTTGTTACTATTTCGTTGCTTTGAAGTGGGACAGTGAAAGTATTTTGAAATCCCTAGGCGAAGAGAGTTCGGACAGTGAGATCAGCGATAGCGATAATGAGACAATGACTGGCATCGAGCCAATCATATATTCTGAAGAAGATTTTTAGTCTGTAATTTTGTGCAATAAACACTTCTTGTACCCACTTAACCAAGATTGTTTCATTTATTTCCCATCATTTTAATCATATCATTATAATAATATTAATAAATAAAATAAAAAGCCTTTTATTTCTTGCATTTCATAGTACAATTTAATTTACAGTGTGCTTGTAAAATAGATAAATTAAAATTAATGTGATAATGATAATATTATTATAATAATATTACCTACATTAAATTAATTAAGTAACACAATCTTTGTTTTGTTGGAAGTCTTGTTTATAATAATATCCTACTAGAGGATACTTGTTTTGCGCACCATATCAGAGCGCCGACGCAACGTGACGTCATCGACGCCAGGTCTCTAGATAATGTGACCGGGTTGTACCTACCACCCATTTTCTTTAATGAAATTCATAACTTCAGCCCTCCTCAACTAAGTAGGCATATAAAGTTGTCTATTAAACTTAAACTACGTAATTTACTTGTTATAGTTTAAACTATAGGAAATTGAAAGCCTTTATGATACCTCCATATACATAACCTACAAAATACCACCTGAACCTAACGACAAAGAAGATTTAAGTGCAAAAAAGTTATAACTAACAGATAATAATAAATATTTTACTTACAGCTGATATTCCAAATGTGGTAAACACATCATATGACATAACCATTTTGTTAGATTTTATTCAAAACACAACGAAACTTAATAAAAAATGTAAACAATTATCGCACATGGACTCTACGCGCTAACTGACGAACAGTACCTGGTCGGTTCTACAAACTCACAATGACAATTCATTTACGCACTGTGTTAAACTGCGCAATGTATTGTTTGAGGAATTTAATACAATGTGACTCTGTGATATGTAGTTGGAAAATGACGCTGTCTATCAACACCAACTTCTCAAAATTGAACACAAAACCGATCCGTGCACACGAGTGTTGAGATTTAAAATAACGAATTTGACACAGTGTGGTTCCGTGACGCGTAGTTGGAAAATGGCACGTGGCCGCTGCGCTGCAGTTGCTGTGACAGTTGCACATAGCGGCAACGTTGCGTGCACACGTCACACGGAACAGGTTGTGTGCGCCCGCGCACGCGCGCCACGCGCCTCACCTTGTCCTTTTGTATCTCTGATACAGTTATTATGGCGACTCATGTTGTTTTTGATTCGTTATGGTTTAATCACTGTAGCTAGTTACATTTTTAATACATTTTAGTGTACCTAATTTTGGGTCAATGATAGTATGTAGTTAAAACAGATTAGAAAAGACGTAAGTTATTATTGGTAGATATATTTATTCGCATATTACTAAAACGATCAGTTTTTAGCAGCAATTTGTCTGAACAAAATAAGTTATAACAAAATAAAAATACTAACAATTTTTCGAAAAATATTATCTATGTCTTCATAGAAAGATAGAGACGAGTCACTGATGTAACTGGATGCCTTAATTACAAAGATTATGTGGGTGTTTGACTACAGTATCAGTGGCTTAAAGTGTGACGAAAAACACAATGAAAATCTTAAACATACCATATAAACCTGAAGATTGTCTAGAATGTTCTCGAATGTGGAATTATGTGTGCATGTATGTACGTGTATGTGTGTATGTACTTACGTGTCTGGTGACGAAGAGTACATCATCATTCAATGAGGTTCAACATTGACTCTACATGCTGGTCTTATTCGCCGACCTATCTTGCACTTATCATAAACTAGCTAACTCCAAAAGGGGGTTGATTTCTAACTATACATTATTAGTACACCTCCACACCATCTATAGAGCATACATTTTAAATTTCAAGTCTCTTCCTTCAAAAACATAGGACTTTCATACAAACTTCCAACCCTCGTTTTACCCCCTTAGGGGTGGAGTTTCGTAAAATCCGATTTTAGCGGATGTCTACACCTTATGAGGAACCTACATGCTAAATTTCAAGTTTGTAGGTGTTATAGTTTCTGAGATTTCATGATTAATAAATGAGTGGTATTTCGCTTTTATATATTTAGATTCCTTATTATTTGCATCTAAAACAGTTCTGTTAGTTTAGGCCAGATATTTGTTCAAAAGTTATTTTATTATAGATATCTTCTTTGTGATTTATACGCCTGGTAAACTATTTGCAAAAGTCATATCAGCAGCGTATTATAGTCAACTCTCCTTTAGGAAATGAAATGATATTTATGTGTAAGTAAATCTTTTCAGATATTTTACACGTCGGACTTTACTAGCTAGAAGAGTCCGCATTTCCTACAACTCACTTTGGAAAGAAATGCCGAAACAAACCACAGAGATGTCCTTTTTTGTAAGTCCGAGAACATTGATTTCAAAACAAAAAAATAAAAATCTATGCGAGTACAGTATAGGATCTGGGTTGACCTTTTGAAGAAAGGGCCATAGTTTTGAATCGGCCTATCCATAAAGACGGCATACGAGCCCCAGCCATCGTGTTACGACCCGAAGTGCGACACTACCGCCAGCAGGACATTTGGGTAGCCCGGGGAAACACTCAAAACCACCAGAAAAATACTTTGGCCTACCATACGACGATGGCCAGACGGTTTGGTATGGGCTGTTTCAAGTTTTCTTTCTCTTTGCAGTGCTCTTGTCCTACGCAGTTTGTTCCCTTAGGGTCCGTTCACACAGACCGGCTCGGAGAGGGGAGCAGATTTTTATCACATTGGAAACGGAGGTTTGAGTAATTGTAGTAAATTGTTTTTAAACTTTCGCGACTATACATATACTGTAAATCGGGACTTAATCAAATCAAATCAAAGGCCTCCAACTAAGCGTTACGACTGTTATCATATTATGATAACAACCGGGACCGACTGCTTAACGTGACCTCCGAATCTCGGAGACGCTCATGGTAACATGCCAATAGCGGTCACCCATCCAGGTTCTGACCGCGCCGTCGTTACTTGCCCTCGATGATTGTTTCTAATCACCGAGTGCAATTGGGCTTTGAGCGCCTTTAGTCGTAGGATTAATTAATTAATTAATAATAGTAGGTTATATATATTTACATAATAAATTTGAATTAAGCCCATACACAGAAGTGTTTGAATACACAAAGTGAGTGTGGGTGGGTAATAAACAGACAACCTCTTTTTTAAATAAGGCCATAAGCCAGTGGACGTAACAAATAAATATTAATTTGTAGCATTATTTAGATTTTTAAACGTACACTGACTCAAAGCATTTTTATTCAAATCCGCATTACGTATTAGCAATTCACGTCGGTGACTGTAGGTTTCCTGCTTAATCAGTAGTCTGATACTGTATCATGCTAAATATATTATGTTGTTTGTTCCAATGTTGCTAACCAACACAGTAAACAGAAGTTGGTTATAGATGTCCATGACTTATTTTCATCTATACATCTATATCTATACAAATAAATAAAATTGGAGTGTCTGTTTGTAATATTAAAATAACCGCTTTTTACTATAGGTATGCATATATTATTATGTATGTATATATACACGGGCGAGAGCCACGCTTCGGCATGAATGGGCCGGCTCGATCGGAGTGATACCACGGCCTCACAGAAAACCGGTGTGAAAAAGTGCTTGCGCTGTGTTTCACCGAGTGAGTAGGGATACCGCAAGCCCATACCCCAATCTCCCTACCCCTACCTTCTCCACCCATCCCCAAAAGGCCGGTAACGCAGGTGATACGTCTGCACGTTCGCCACCGACACAATAAAAAAAAAGTTTTGAATATCGTTGTGAAAAAGCCGGATTTTCTTCTATGGTATGCGAATTAACACGCTTAGTCCGGTTGCCACATCTTAGACTTGCTATATCTCTTACCCTTTTATTCTCTACAAAAAATACCTTCTACCTTGTTCATTTACATTCTCTAGAAAGGTTACCTTCAAGTAGGCGGCCGGCAGCAGGAGCTAGAAGATGATGATTAAGAAATTTTAATATATTCGAAAGTGGCATCGCCTTTTTTATTGATAGAGACTTTAGGTTCACGACTCTACAATAAACTAAGATAATAACTGTCTTACTACAAATACATTATAAATGAGATAAACTTTGTCATGAATATCTATAGCAATCGTTATTGGAAAGTCAGTGCGCTCAAATATACTACTTTTTTTTTACGTGTGGAAATTCCCTCGGACCGTCACCCCGCCGGGGCTTGCGGCGGGCGGTGTGTCGGACTCGAACCGACTAAAGCCACACGGTGTGCCACTCTGCGCCTCTGAAGGGAGGAATCCGGGAACTGCTGATATTAACAGGTCCGGACCACTCTCAGCGCCTGCCCGCACAGAAGCGGGCACCCTCTTCCAGGAAAGTCTCAATTTAGGCGACGTACGGCACACGCGTACGTCACCCCCTCGCGGGTGGCCACTATAGGGGATGGAGGAAAAAACCCATCCCGACCATCCGCGGCCACACTCAGGGTGGTATGAGGCGCTGATAGGCGGATTGGGTCCGAGTGGAGGTCGTCCTCCCGGGCCTTCTCAGTCACCTCCTTCTGCGAGATTACATCTTCGCAGAAGGTTGCGACCGCGGTAAAACTGCTGTCGCTACCGGCCATGGAGCGTATGACGGCCGGTAGCGAGAGATCTCCTCCGATGACTGCAGTGAGGGCCCAACACTGCGGCGCCCAAGCGGGGCAAACCGCCAGCGTGTGCTGGGCCGAGTCCTAAATATACTAACATCTAGTTCAACCTTCGAATTCAGTTTACCCTCAGGGGTGCGGAGGTCCGATGCCAGTCGCTCTGTGTAAAAACTGATATTCAGGTAAAACCGATTGAACTAGTAGCCGACCCCAAATCTTGGGAATAATAAAGGCTAGGAAGATGAATAATGAAAATCTGTCCATTACTTTCCATTAATTTGAAGCTAGAACTCTCCACCATTAGGCAAACCTGCTTAATGAAAAGAAACAAATTACCACTGATAGACATATTAAACACAAAATGACAAATAGTAATTCATTTGTTGTATAATAACAGACTAACACGACGTTTATGAACGGCAAATCGAAATGCTCCACTCCATTAACAAAGGTGTCAAACCAGTTGGAGTTTCTAGAACACCGATCACAGAAACAGTAACTAATTTGTGATCAATTTCATTGAACATTTGAATAACATTTAAGGTACGATTTTGTATTAAAACTTAACACTCCCTGTTAACTGATCCGATGATTAAACCAACGTTCTTAATCATGCTATCGGTAACTACATCCATTATTATTCTACCGTTGGACATAAATTAGTTTCACAGGAGTGGTCCGAGAACAGACCCCTACAGAACACCGCACGACATGAGCCGACGTCTCAAGATACATCATCTCGTTCTTCGTACATGACGGTACGCTCCTCTAGATAGTCTGCCACCAGCCTCAGATACTTTGGCACCCCGTGGTAGTGTAGTGCTTCCCTGGTGCAGTTAAATTAAAAACAATTTTATGCGTAACAGCATTCAATAGCAGGGTAGAGTAGCCTACTCCTCTACCCTGCTGGCTGGACGGGTTGGTAAATGGTTTGTTTCTCTTTGTAGTGCTAATGGTCCCTTGGTCAGCTCTTACGACACCTATAATATTGGTGGTAATACTTGGTATCACTTCGACGGATAAAGAAATCAGTAACCAAACGGTAACCTATAACATACTTAATGATTATATAACTCATTTTCGGCAAAATGTTCTTTACGACAAGTGAAATTTCCAGTATTGATATATTTGACATACAATCTATACATCTCTACAAATAAATAAAATTGGAGTGGCTGTTTGTAATATTACAATAACCGCTTTTAACTAAATGCATATGTAGGTACATATACCAAAATAACATTTTTTACAATTTTTGTCTGTCAGTCTGTTTGTTCCGGCTAATCTCTGGCACGGCTGGACCGATTTCGACGGAATTTTCATTGGCAGATAACTGATGATATAAGGAGTAACTTAGGCTAAATTTTTTCGACTAGCTTCGCCCCGTGGCGTTACCAGCGGTACGGTAATGATCGCGGGTAACACCGCGGGGTTCAGCTAGTTGGTAATATTTTACGTTGATCAACATTCCAAATCCTAAAACTTACTTTATTATACACCTTCATTACAAATCACATTTGTTTGCAAAAAAAGATGGGAAGGCCTTCAGAATTTACAATGGAAGATGTCAAGATTATATTAATGCCAGGCTTTTGTTCTCCAAACGAGATATTTAAAAGAGTTTATTTGCGTATTAGGATTTAAATGGTCGTTTTAGAAAAAAAATATTAGGGGACTTGAGAACATCAAAAATAGATTAGTAACCGTTTAAGCTCCGCGACCAATAATGGGCTATTTACACAAATATATTCTTAGAGATAAGCTTTACAACTACACTACTTGGTGGTTACGTTTTTGAAAGTTAATAATGCTAGTATTACTGCAATTTGTTTCATAGATTCGAAGTTATTTTAGTTGCGAAATAAATTAAATTAAAATGCTTTTTAAAAACAAACTTTTACTGGAATGCCTCGAGACAAATCAAACGAGTCCAAACTCAATGATGTTGCAACGTTTCTTTACAGGGTTCCTATGGCCAGCTCCAGCATCAGATCAGCTCAGATTGTCATTATAATATTGTATTGTAATACTGTATACACATGCTTGTAAAATTTCAGAAAAATCGGTTGAAGATATTTGCTTCAAATTTGAGTTGCAAAATTCCGCCCGAATATACATACATACATTGAAAGTAAATAAAAGGCTTGTAAAATAAAAGCTGCCACTGTGCCACTGTCAATTCGTTTATTGTTTAGTCTGTATGACGACATTATGGCGTCATAAGTTTTTTTTAACTAAACATGGTGTTTTTATTTATGTACTTACACATGGAAAATGACATCGTTCTGAAGTTTTTGTGTTTTTGCTATCATTATTTTTCAAGGCGCTTAATCATTAAAATATGTAGGTCATTTAAGTTAAAATGAAATGGAAAATGAGTTTCAAGATGGCAAATAGGCTATTCAGTCAGTATAGTCTTAAAATGCTACTATTTTAGGATTGTAATAGTGACACACAAGGGAAACTTCAGAGCAAGGCTAGTTGATAGTAAATAGTCTTCTTAATTAACGTACTTTAGACTTTTATCGACTAATGTTTACATTAACAATATCCACATCAATAAAAAAACGACTGCACGGTTGGCCTAGTTGCTTAAGCGGTCGCCACGCCGCTCTCAACTGCGCCAAGTGTTGTGGGTTCAAATCCCACATGGGACAACACTTTGTGTGATCCACAAATTGTTGTTCTGAGTCTGGGTGTTCTTTGTGTCCGTTTCATCTATGTTTGTAAAGTCCCCCGCGATTTATATTTATAATGCGGGAGCTGTCCTTAAAAAAAATATATGAAAGTAAATTTAACTGGATAAAGTACTAAGAATTTAACTGAAAACTTATAACTACCTGAGTGTAAAGCTCCAATAGAACTGGGTTATAATGGTCTATTGTTGGTAATGTATATAGAAGCTGTTCGTAGAATATCGTTCATATAAGCTTAGTGGTATTCCATACCTTTTATCTTTTGTGGTTTCTTGGCAATTATTTCACGATTATTTTGATCTCCTATTGATAAATGCTATAAGGATTTCAGAGAAAAGGTGTTAAAACCTAACGTGAGATGAAAGAAAATCAGGCCATACCACTATTTATTGGGACCATTTCACGGTTTCTCACTTCTAGGACAAAAGTACTTAAGATCAAGATATTAACGTCTGCTGTAGGAAGTTTATCATTTTTATTAAAAAAAAAAGTTTTTTTACCATTACTGACCAGAATGTGCAAGGAATTAAAAAATGATAAATTCCAGCAAGCTGTATTCTTCATCATTATCTACTTCTAATGCTAGAATATTCTCTCTTCTTTCAAATGCGTATTAAATTAAAGAATAATTTAGGTATTATTGGAATCAGTTTGAAAATAGCAAGGATACCTTTTTTTTTATTAAAGTCAGTCATTAGACTATTTACTTATATATTATCTATTTTATTACAATTATTCATATTGTTAATGCAATAAATATAATGTAATGTTTATGCATTTCTATTGATTCTTGCCAGATAATAGGCCTTGGAGAGCCTCGCAGATACGGCAATACCCCGCCAGGTTTCCATGTTAATCTGATCGACGTATTCTCTTGGAACAAGGAATCCATAACCGTATCCAGGCAGCTCAAGAGTGTATGAGAACGGGACACCAACTAGCTGCAAAATGTTAATATTTGTGTTAAATTTAAACGATTTAAATAAAATTAAAATAGAGACGGATTTAATTGCGAAACAAAAAGTAAATGGAAATTTTCACTATCCACCTTCTCGTGTTCATCAACATTTATCTTCATGTCGAAATACTTTTTGTTTCGTCGAAAGATAAGGCAACAAGCATTAGTTTTTTTTTTAAAGACAACTCCCGCACTAGGAATAAATCCTGTATCGCGGAGGACTTTACAAACATACATGAAATGGACACAAAGAACACCCAGACCCAGAAAAACAATTTGCGGATCACACAAAGTGTTGTGCCACGTGGGATATGAACCCACGACACTTGGCGAAGTAGGAAACGGCGTGGTGACCGTTAAACCACTAGGCCAAACGTGCAGTTTTGTATACAGTGTCTGAAACACTAAGTAAAAATCACGTTTGCTTGTTGAATATATTAACATGCCAAACTCAAATAACTACAGTAAATATTGTTCCATCATCATTAACAGCATTAAACGGTCCATTGCTTGACTGCGGGATAAACATAGATGTCTCCTTAATTAGGAGATTTTGGCTTACACGCTATCATGACGAGTTAGTATCGACTTAAAGATATTTATTTTTCAATGAGACAAAGTCACTTATATGAGAACAAAAACATTTAACACAAACTAATATACTATAATAATGGGTTTTGTTTTTTGCTATCATTGATCATATCATTTCGTGATGAATTCTTCCAATTCTTTGAAATCATTGTGTGTTTTATCAGATAGGTATACTTTAGTGTATATTTTTTTATATTTAATTGTTTAGAATAAAGTATTTTTTCGAAGGTGGTTGTACATGTTTAATTTCGACGTAAAAGCTTTTGTTATCTGACATGGAAGAGTCGATAAGTGCATTACAAGTTTTAACAAAAAAAAACCGACTTCAATCTGGACCAAATTTAAATGGGACCATTCGAGAACCACCAGCTTTCAAATAAAAAAATAATCATCAAAATCGGTTCACCCAGTCCAAAGTTATGAGGTAACAAACATTAAAAAAAAAACAGTCGAATTGAGAACCTCCTCCTTTTTGAAGTCGGTTGAAAATGGAAACTAGCTTCAATATAAAGTACAAGTATAATCTACTTCTGGAATGCTGTTGTCCTACAAAGTGTACATCCTTACGTCTCTCGTTACATCCAAACGATGCATAGGGATGAGACTATGTATTCTTCATTTGTCACTAGACGGCTTATACTATACGATTTGTAAGAATTTACCTGGCCATAATCTTGTGCGCTTCCAGAAGAACCATACAGCAGCATAGCACTGTTACCAACTTTGTAAAAATCAGCTTGAGGAAGTTTGACAGCGTCGATCGCTGCACCCGTTGCTGTAGCGACCTGATGAATTTGAGCCGCATTGGGTGGCAGTGTATGGTCACCATACGCGAAGAGGAGCCAGTTGCCGTGACTGAAAATAACATATTAATCAGGGATCGTTTTAACAAAATAGGGTCATCCGAGAACGGTCATCTGGTTGAAAGTGATCAGCGCCACATTTAGACACACAAGTGGATTGTCGGATTATGAGAATGTCTTCCTTGACTTAAAAGGTTCTAGTTACAGTGGATGGACCTATGGTAATCTCACTCACTAGGTGAGGAGCAACAAAAGAATTGATCAACACTAATTTCTTATGAGTCCGTACCATCACACCAGTCACGTCAACATATATATGTCCACCATATCATATCATCAAATCATAATAAGTCATGTCCATGCCCATGTCATAGCAAGCTTGACCTTGGGATGCAACATCATTCAACACTTAAATTCTCAATACTTTATTCATAGTAGTAAAGATGTCACAGCTTTTACAGATGTTTTATAAAATGTGACATAACAGAAATATTTTTATTTTAATATGTAGTTGTTGAAGTCAATGATACAAGCAAATCATCTTCATCAACATCCCATGATGTCCCTCTGATGGGCTTGGGTCTCCTCTCAGAAGAGGGTTAAGGCCATACATCCCCGCGCTGGCCAAGTGCGGGTTGGGGACTGGCAAGACAACGTTGTGGCTACGTAATCTTGCCGTTGGATGTTTTTAAGCCGCCCAAAGGCCTCCAACTAGGTTTCACGACTGTTATCCTGTGATAACAACCGGGACCGACTACTTTACGTGACCTACGATTCACGGAAACGCTCATGGTATCATGCCACCAGCGGTCACCCATCCAGGTACTGACCGCGCCGTCATTGCTTACCCTCGGTGATTGTTAGCGTCTGCTTACCTGTGTATATTCATGTATATTTGAATCCTGTCTAAATGCTCCAACAAGATATCTCTGACATATCTGGTTTCCACTTCAGAGAAAGGCTCCCATCCTGGATAAGTCATCGCACAAGGGTTCGCAGAAACTCCAACAGTGTTAAACGCAACATCAAAATTTCTGTTCGCATCAACTCCTATGCAGTCACTTGTTGGATTGATGGATCTAGTTTTGCGCCAAAGACGTTCCTAGGGAGAAGAAGGAGCCATAATATTTTCCTTAAGCTGTGCCTGCAGTGACTGGCAACACAAATTTGTCTGGCCATTTACAAAATATAAATTTTTACTGCCTTAGTTGGTGTAGTGGTAGCGATTTCCGGGTCGGACCAAATGTTTGTATGATCTATAAATATTTGTTTCTGAGTTTGGGTGTTTTCTATGTATAATATGTATGTATGTATTTACAAAAAAAGGTATAAATGTATTTAAATCAGTTGTCTAGTACGCATAATACAAGCTCTGCTTAGTTTGAGACTAGATGGCGTTGTGTGTTAAATGTCCGAAAATATTTTATTTATAAATGTACTTGCAATCACACTAATATATAAAGGCGAAAGTTTGTGTGTATGTTTGTTACTTCTTCACGCAAAAACTACTGGACGGATTTGGATGAAACTTTAAAGTAATATAGCTTATACATCAGAATAAAACATAGGCTACTATTTGCCGCGATAACCGAAATATACGAGGGCGGAGCCGCGGGCAACAGCTAGTATTAAATAAAGTTATTCAAAATTCCAAAAAAGCCTCTTTAGAGGGTTATTATTTACTATTTATTTTTTAAGACAAAGTTCCTGGAGTCTTAGATGGTCAGTTGCAATATGTCTGTACAATAATACTTACACCAGTATGTGTATATTCATAGCCATCAGGGTTAACAAGGGGCAAGATGATCCAGTCAATATCAGCAAGAAGATCAGTATCCTCAGTTCTAAGGTTTTCCACCAGTCTGTGAATGGAATACAATGTCACGGGTGTGGTGACCCATTCACGAGCATGCATTGACGCATCCATGAAATAAATCGGCTTGCTGGTATTCGCAAAATTTGAAGTTGAGATCTGGTTTTGACAAAAATTACATTTTATTTTATGGCATTACTTAATATTTCGTCATATTTCACAAAATTGTTACACTTGATCTGAAAAAAAGGGAACTAAGTATATGTTGGTAGCTTGTGCAACATGATTTTAATGTTAGAACATTTTAATATACTGTGGGAGAGCCACGCTTCGGCATGAATGGGCTGAGCTCGACCGGGGTTGATACCACGGCCTCACAGAAAACCGTTGTGAAACAGTCTTTGCGATGTGTTTCACCGAGTGAGTGAGGATACCGGAGGCCCATACCTCAACCTCCCCCCTATCCCTCTCCCCATCCCCCAAAGGCCGGCAACGCACTTGTGACGCCTCTTGTGTTGCGGGTGTCCATGTGCGGAGGTAATCGCTTACCATCAGGTGATACGTCTGCTCGTTTGCCATCTATTCCATAAAAAATATATATAAAACATTACAATCCTGTTAATAACACACAGCTTACGCTATTTTGGGAGTCAGGGGTATACTGTGTATTGTAATTCTCTTTTGTTGCAATAAAGAATTTATTATTATTATTATTTATTATAATAACGATTTTAAATTTTATATATCTGATGATATTTTTAAAAGTTAACAGTTTTTTGTATGATTGTATATTCGAAAGTGGAATCATACCTGCTATTAGATAGAGGTTAAATTTGATAACTTCACAGTTTAACCCTTAAGAGATAGTTGTAGGAAGAGAAACAGTAAAAATTTTGAATAAATATTATATCAATTTTATTAGTTTAATCAGTTATCTAAATTCGCTGGTATTTTCGAAATTTTCGATGCTAAATATTACCTACAAGAAATAACGACTACACTCTCATTGTTATGCGGTCACAGGCTGTCCACGGCCAGTGCAACTTGTTCGAAACGTCAGCCACTTTAAAGATAGTACCTATTGTGAGCTTGTCTATTTCCATATACACAGTACGAGTAAGATATATGTTTATAAAATACAATAAGGGTACAATATAATAAATATGGAAAAAAAAACTTTACCTTTAAATACTTGATATCGCGCCCTTCAAAACTCCTTCCAACGTTAACCAGCGTTACTATATCTGGGTATCGAGCAGCTACAGACTCCAGGTACTCGTCAATCTATATAAACACATAATTAACACATTATACATTACTTTATTCTTATAAATTCTAATCGTAATCAATCAGACGATCCACCTGATGAAGCTCATCAGGGAGGGGTAGGGTTAGAGCTCTGAAAACCTCATTCACTCCATGTCCAAAAGTAGCAATAAAACTGCTTAGCACCACTTCCTGTGAGATCAGAATATCATCGTCTCAAGTTGAGACTGTCTTAAATGTGCTGAAGTATCATAGTTCACTCAAGTATAAACGTGTTAAGATAAAATGAAACATCAATGTTTTGTTGTTTGTTCATTAGTAAAATAAATAAGGTCTTGGATTAACTCAGATTAAACCATTAATGACATTACTTAAATCATCTAGTGGAATTCAATTGTCATAGAAAACTTGATTTGTTGCAAACCAAGTCTCTAAATTTACCGCAAATATTCAAACTATAAATACCTCTGCATAGCGCGGATAGGTTTGAAATATCATTTGCTGGTCACTTTGTCTGCTTGATCTAAGCAGTTGATCATCTTCCTCTTCAAGAGCTCTGCAAACAGTCAAAGATTACTCTGAGTTCAATCTGGTACTATTGTCATTTCAATTATGAATTTGATAAAAAAAAATATGTATGTTTCTGTTTACGTATAAAAAAGATTTTCTAAGAAAACCTTCTATTTTAAGAATAATATAATTAATGCATAAAATTAAATAGTTCAACACATCGATTTAGGTCTCCCCGTGATAGGGTTCCCTTGGGATAGAGCCTGATAAAACATAGCGTCTATTCGGGGAGGACCTGAAATCACCTGGTCTGGGCCATCCCAGAGTAGAGCACCTGAGGCCAGCCATCTGGGTGGTTTTCAGTGGAAACACCACATACTCCTATCTCTAAAATCCCCCAAGAGCAGGAGATCCGAAGGGATTTTCTATTACTCCTTAATTAATAAAGGAATGTATTTCTGCGATGCACTCAAAATACAATTAAACTAGTTGTTGCCCGCGGCTCCGCGTATATGTCGGCTATTGCGGCAAATAGTAGCCTATGTGTTATTTTCATATATAAGCTATATTACTGTAAAGTTTCATCCAAATCCGTTCAGTAGTTTTTACCTGAAGAAGTAACAAACATACACACAAACTTTCGCCTTTATATATTAGTGTGATGATAGTATTGATAAACATTGAAATTCTTGATACATTTTAAATATATTCTTTGTGTAGTATACTCACTTGGTGACATTAGCAGTTTTCACATAATGCTCAACTCCTTTATCGTTTATGGCGGCTAAGAATGTATCTCTGTTTGTAGGAGTAAGCATTACCAAAGCATCTCGTCCTTCGGGTACTCCATATTGCCAGATGTCCACATCTAGTTCTGTAATTAAGTTACCAAGTAACTCGTGTTCTGATCTATCGCGAAGTTTAATACCGTGGACTGAATTCCTGTTAAATAAAGTTGAAAAGTAAAATAGAACATCTAAAAATTTAGGAATAAAAACTAAGAAAGTCCTTATTTGTTTTTTATTTGTTAAGTTAGGTGTAGTACCTACTATTAATTCACGAAATATAATTACCTACTAAAGATTCTAAAAGGAATATTGGTATTTGTAGTAGATGATTGCATGATTAGATGCATAACGACAGGGGGACTAGGCCTGCTGCAGGTTTAAGGCTAATCCCTGTTAGTGAAAACTTAAAGTATGGGGAACCCTTTTATAAACTGTTCAATGTGATATTATAAACCTTTTTTTCTTTAGGTAGTACTGGAGCTACCCGAGGTAGTCCATACATATTTTTTTATGGAAAAGGTGGACAAACGAGCAGATGTATCGTCTGAGGGTAAGCGATTACCGCCGCCCATGGACACCCGCAACACCAGATTTGGGGGATGGGGGAGGGTGGAGATAGGGGGACATAATAAAGATATGAAGCGAAAAGCTTGCAACATGATTTATGTCTTTGTCTGATAGCAGAAATACTATCGGTTGTGTAGAATAGCACAGAGATTAAAAGCAGCCGTGTGCACCTTCAGTGGACAAGGTGTAGTGCGACGTAGGCATGTACATTGTACATGTAATCGGGACGTGGTTAAATTAATCCTGTCATTAATGTTCGACCTCTAACGTTGTCATATAAATTCCTGCTAGCTATTGGTTCAATAAGGATATGCTTAGACGAAATTTTGTAATCCGTCATTGCGTTTCACAATACGCAATTTACATGGTTTTTTTTATACAAAGGTTAGATGCATAGTTTCAAAATCTATCGAATCAAAAGAAAGTTTCAAAATATATTTAATCATATTAATCATGAAATGGTTAAGATGCAGATGTAGAACTATCTTTAGTGTATATTGCTATCGACAAATTACATTTGTTAGTTAACAAACACCAGTGATAATTAGTATGCTTGAAATAAAATATCTAATAAAGTTATGGATCGAATAAACGGCTCACATTTGCCACATATTAAGTTAACCCAAAATCAGAAGTTTGTTTGTTCTCAAACTATTGGACTAATAGCTCTGATGAATAAAAGGCTCCACAAAAGGACTTCGGAACCTGAGTGTAAGAAATGGTTCTCTGAAAATATTTGTGTACATTCGACAGCCTATAGCGATATTAATCTTGTGGTAACGTGTAAGTGTTACATAGTATTAAAAAAACTATAATAATAACAATTAGGTATCAAGGGGTTAACCTAATGTATTAAATAATAACAATTCATTGTTATATGTTAGTAATCACATACTTAAAAACATCCAACGAAAACTCTCTGCCAAAAAAACACTTAAAAGCGTAAAATAAACTGGTTCTTCATAAATTGCGTATACCTAATTCTTTATTCATTTAAATAGTAGTATTATAATGTGTGCTAGGTACCTAAAATCTCTTTGAAGTCGGTGCCAAGTGACTATCGCTTAGACTTTTGTAATTGTTCGTTTGTAATCTTTTTGGCTTAGCACCGACTTCAAACAGATTTTAGGTACCTAGCACACATTATAATACTACTATTCAAATGAATAAAGAATAAGTTATACGCAATTTATGAAGAACCAGTTTATTTTACGCTTTTAAGTGTTTTTTTGGCAGAGAGTTTTCGTTGGATGTTTTTTGGAAGTCGGTTTTTTTTATATAAAAAGTTTTTATTTTTCAATTTTTAGTGCAAACAATCGTAGGTAAGTAGTAAGTTGAACTATTTCATCAAAATTCATCATCAAGAATACAAATTAAGGTCTATACGTACGTGTAATATTAAAATCATTATCTAATCCCTAACTGTTGAAGAGTTTAACCTTCTATCATCAGCTCACCTAAATAACTTGAAAGTATACGACTGAAGGTCTTTAGATACGTATGAAATTGAAAGAATTATCCTCTAACTCCTAACCGTTGAGGAGTTGTACCTTCCACCTTCCATCATCAGTTTACCTAAATAATTTGAAAGAATACGACTAAAGGTAACATATGCACATATGATATTTAAAGATTTATCCTCCAACTCCTAACCGTTAAGGAGTGGTACCTTACATCATCAGCTCATCATCATAAAATGATGACTACCAGACGCAAATACCGGTGTAACTTCAGAAAATATACGAAAAACATAGTATGTGCCTATAAAAAATGAGGGTTTCCCTCGATTTCCCTGGGATCCCATCATCAGATCCTGATATGCTGGCAATGGGACCACCTCGGAAGCATACCCTTTTGAATACAAAAAAAAATTCAAAATTGGTCCACAACTGACGGAGTAATCGGTGAACATACATAAAAAAAAAAAAAAAAAAAATGCATACAGTGGAACATAGAACCTCCTCCTTTTTGGAAGTCGGTTAAAAACATTGATTAAGGTCTCTGATTCTTTGGATTCTTTCTTTTCTTTCGATTGATTTGGGTGTGACTGACATTATTAGAACGGCCATGAAAAATTATATAGATATATACATTTTAATTCGAAAATAAACAGAATACTATCATCAACAACATCATGTCCCACTGCTGGGCTCGAGTCTCCTCCCAGCAGGCCTCAAGGCCATACGTCCCCACGCTGGCCGAGTGCGGGTTGGGAGGCCAAGACAACGTTGTGGCTACGTAATCTTGCCGTTGGATGTGTTCAAGCCGCGCAAAGGCCTCCAACTAAGCTTCACGACTGTTATCCTGTGATCACAACCGCTTTGCCGAATACTATAACGGTGACTTATCTCTGGATAGGTAACTTACATTTATGTTCATAATATCTAAGTTGGCGACACTAGATTGTTGTACCTAATTGATAATTTTAACGACATTGGTTATTAGTAAACGTTCCGTATCTTCTTAACTAGTGTATACTGTAGGAATATAATTTACAAATCTGTCAACCAATTAGCGTTTTTATCAAACAATCCTGTGGATCGATCAAATTTGAGAAAATATTTAATATAAGATATACGTAAAAATGTATTAAGCAAAAATTAAAAGATAACTGTAATTATTCCTACTGTTGATTGGCACCAAGGTATTAAGTCTTTGACCCATTAGATTGGAACTGAAATTCAAAACATTATTAAAGAAATAATAAAGAATACCTGGCATATATGTCATGTTTTCCAGCCGCTACCAGCCCCAGTACAGCCGTAAAAAGAATAATTAATTGGCTCTCCATATCTACTCCCTGACTGTACAACCACTCGACTAACTTAACATTTATTAGTTTCACTTCATTATCTTTATCTATTGACCTATCTTTATTGTTTTATTGTATAAATATAACTGGTTAGATATTAGTACAGTCATTTTTGATTAGACTGCTGATTACCTAATTCTAACGCGATCATCGGTTCTTTTTAAAAGCATATTTTTCATTTACCTATATGACCTTGTGTATATGAGTTTTTTAAAATACTTCAAATTATATTGCTAAGCCAATTTGCATATATTGCAGCGTTAAAGAACTCGAGACTATAATTACAATTTAACACATTGAAATGATGTCTTAATAAAAGTAGTTTGAACATTCAATTTTCATTGCTAAATGTCATGCTTTCTATAGCTCGATATATTTTGACTACTCGGATCTTGATAGAATTCTATTACATTTTTTCTTCAACAGATGTCTTTACAGATTTGACTGCCCTTGAAAAATTTAAAGTCTAAAGAAATAGATGTAAAACTTACGTCAGGTTTGCCGTACACCAAGTACTTAGTGCCAGTATGTTGAAGAGTTTAGTTTGATGAGCAAAAAAATTTTGTTGAATTTGTTAAATAACTATTTTATTAACCTATCCATTGCTGAATTAAAGTCTAAAGTCTAAAAAAAATTAAAGAAATTTTAGTTATATTAGAAATCCACTTAACCTCTGCGAATTTTCTCATTTGTTTTTAGTTAATAATAATGTTATTTCCACTTAATATTGTATTCACATATTTCAATTCGATAATTGCAAGTGGTTTGACAGATTTTTATTTATATATTCATTGTTGGATTTCGAACGTCATTATAATGGCAACATTTTGATTGTCACTTTTTCTTGTTTGACGTTTTGACGTTGACAGAGAGTCCAAAAAAGACGCGTGTTGTGAACGGTCGACGATTGTTGTTTTAAGAACCGTCTGGTTGGACTCGCGAGTTTTGTAGGCGTGTTCCGCGATAGCTGAAGCGAGTGAGTTGTAATTCGAATATCCGTGATAGCTGATACGAGTTTATTGTAATTCGAATACCTTGAAAGATATACAGCACTTTGGAGCATGTTTGTGTGAACGTACTAAGAAAAAGCAGAGAGGAACTACCCAAGAGATCTCTTGGAACGCCGAGAACAAAGAAGCCACACAACTCCAGTAAGTGCTTGATGAATTTAGTTTAGATTAGAACACGGTGGAGCGCCGTGGTTTATTCTTCTCGCCAATGGACTAGTAGCGAGTTAATGCTTTTACTCATGGGTCCTATAGGTATTACAAGTATCACAAAGTGATCGCTCCATTGGTGAGAGGACTGAACATTCATACTATATTAATTTAGGTACAATTAAGCTTTGGCTTTTTAACCAAAGTGTGTTAATTATTATTAGTTAATTCATTAGCAGAAACAATGTACTCTATCAGTAAACGCAAAACCTTTAATAGGTTTCTAGAACTATCAAATTCAAACTGACCTGCAGCTATACTAGCGTCATCAGCAATATTGAACAATTTAAATTTCTTTTAAAGTAGCTGATTTCAGCATTAGTCATTTTATCAAGCTTACAGTAGCAGAGTTTTTAGAACTTTTAGAATATCCATGCACTTTATAAAAACCCACTTTATAAAATGCGTTTAAGTTTGCGTTCTGAATCTACCTTTACTTGGTTTAAAAAAATATGACTACAGGTTGTTAGTTAAAGTGTAATATTTTTTTTTGTGTTTTGGAGAGGGATAATGTGAAATCCGCTACCTTAGCTATATTATGCCACATAATACTTACACATGATTGAATACCTAATTTACTAAAGCCATAACTTATAATATAAATACATATTTGTATCCAAAAACAGCTAGATCAAAATTCAACAGGTTTTGATAAAATAAGTTGACCGTGGTAAAACCATATTTAGTCAAATATCTCGACAGTTCTTTAACAAAAAAAAGTAGACTGATTATTGTTGAAAAATAATAATTTTATTTACAAAAAGCATACAATATAAAATCATTGACTAATTGTTTAGATTGAGTTTCGCTCGATAATAAATGCGGGCAAGTCTCGCGGAGGTAGCTATGCCATGCCATGACTCCTTATTGGTTGGCTCGATCAACTCGTCTGGGACAATAAAGCCTCCACCGAAGTCTGGTAGTTCCAACGTGAATGGGAACGGTATGGCAATTTTCTGTAATTATAAATAGCAACTCTTAAACTTTTGCATATTTATTCAATAGCAACAATATCATCATAGCATGTCTCGGATTTCACAATGAGCAATCGGTCTCGGTTTCCAGACGAACTTAAAAGTGCGATAACAGTTTTTCTACAGAAATTTGTTGTCGTCTACAAGTACTCTTGAATTGTATAGATGGAATGGCAGTCTTTACATGTAAAAATCGGCCAAGTGCGAGTCGGACTCGCGCATTAAGGGTTCCGTAGCAGCAAGTAACATAATATAAAAGTTCTTGTAGTTCGTTGTAACTTTGAGCGATAAATTGCGGTTTACGATTTATGACGTATTAAAAAAAACTACTTACTAGATCTCGTTCAAACCAATTTTCGGTGGAAGTCACATCATATTTTTTTTTAGTTTTATCATTCTCTTATTTTAGAAGTTACAGGGGGGGGGGGACACATTTTACCACCTAGGAAGTGTCTCTCGGGCAAACTAATCAGTTTAGAAAAAAATGATATTAGAAACCATATCATTTTTGAAGACCTATCCATAGATACCTCACACGTATGGGTTTCATAAAAACATTTTTTTGAGTTTCAGTTCTAAGTATGGGGACCCCCAAAAGTTATTGTTTTTTTTTGTGTGAAAATCTTAATGCGGTTCACAGAATACATCTACTTACCAAGTTTCAACAGTATAGTTCTTTAGTTTCGGTAAAAAGTGGCTGTGACATACGGACGGACAGACAGACAGACGGACGGACAGACAGACAGACATGACGAATTTATAAGGGTTCTGTTTTTTGCCTTTGGCACTGAATCCTAAAAATGGGAGTTCAGAGAAAGAAGAATAACCTACTATAGGATGCTGTGACAATATAAACATGTACCGCACAAAGAAATAAGCAGAGATTTTCACCAATAATATCAGAATATTAATTACCTGAGCGTAATCCGTAGAGTCGCCAGATGTTGGGTATAGCAGCTGACCAGCATTTGCTACTCGGTAGTAAATAGCTTGAGGCAGCTTCATAGTATCAATAGCAGCTCCCATTGCACAACCGACTTGATGGAGTTGAGGTGCCGTCGGTGGCAAAGTTCCATCACCGTTGGGAAATAATATATAGCTTCCATAACTGAAATATTAAAACATAATAATAATGCATGCGAATTGTACCTAAAGCTTCACTTGTGTTTATTCCTAATTTTTATTTGTTTTCCTCTATTCAAAGAAACTTATGTACGAGTAGTATTCCAAACATTAATCTAAGTTTTTGATAAGTCTGTCATAACTAAGTAACAAAAATATATAAGATGACTATCTTCTGACACACTTTCACATTTATTTTTCGTTAGAATTTTCGGTAATATAACCTTCTTTTAAAGTCGGTTAAAAATATAATTGATTGCGTGTGTTGAAATTGTATTTTCAATTAATATGCCTCTCTCTTCTACTAAAGAAGAGAGAGGCGAAGTCGGTTCTAAAGTTATTCATTAATTTATTTTTTATTAATATATGGAGCAGATCAGATAGGCAACTCTAAGGGGTGTTCCCTTTATATTAACTTTTTATTTTTAATTTTAAAAGATTTTGATTTCATTGTTATCTATATTTCTATACTATAATATCATAAACGCGAAAATTTGTAAGTATGGATGGATGTTTGTACTCTTTCACGCAAAAACTACTGAACGGATTTAGATGAAACTCTACAGTAATATACCTTATACATCAGAATAACACATAGGCTACTATTTGCCGCGATAACCGATATAAACGCGGGCGGAGCCGCGGGCAATCGCTAGTATTGAATAAAGTTCAAACTTATTATCTAGCCAAATAGCAATTTATATAAATCTTTTAATATTTTCATTTGACTTTGGGAAGAATATACTTAAACTATATTTTATGTGCTCAAAGCCCACAGTCACCTTATCCATAAGGGATCATTTCTAATGTTAAGGACTGAATTAATAATCATTGTGATATTACCTGTGTATATCCATAAATAACTCGAGCCTGTCGAGATACTCAAGCATGATATCTCTTACGATACGGGTTTCTGCCTCGGAAAAGGCTTCCCAACCAGGATAAGTGTTAGCACAAGGGTTTTGTGATACACCCACAGTGTTAAAGTTTGCATCGAAGTTCCTATTTCCATCAACTCCAATGCAATCGGATGTTGGGTTGATAGATCTTGTTTTACGCCAGAGACGCTCCTTGAAAGGAAATAAATGAATGTTAAAACTTCTGGAAATACGACCATACCCAACAGTTTGGACACAAATTATCGATGGTATAAGTGCCATGGATAGTTTGTGTTTGAATTTTTGTTGCTTTTTGTTTTTAATCGACTTCCAAAAGGAGGAGGTTCTCAATTTCATCGGTTTTTTTAATGTGTGTTCATTGATTACTCCGTCAATTATAGACCGATTTTGAAAATTATTTTTGTATTCGAAAGGGTATGCTCCCCATGTGGTCCCATGGCCACCATATCAGGATCTGATGATGGGATCCCAAAGAAATCGAAGGAAACCCTCAAATTTACGTGAGCGCCTGCCATGAAGTTAAGAGCAATTGTCTGCATGCCTTCATATTCTGTAGACATAATTTAATTCCTAATATATAACGGGTCCTAACGATATTGTCAGTTTACCTCAAATCACTTGAATTAAAGTAACCTTAGAGAACAGTCCATTAGAGATTTTATTACAAAAAATTACCTGAAGTCCTTTCAATTCAAAACGTAATATATGTTACCTTTAGTCGTATTCTTTCAAGTTCTTTCAATGATGATGAGAAAAAAACCGACTTCAAAAACTAAAAAGTATAAAATAACTTAATTTGTATGTGCTACCTATTCAAAGGTTTGAAGTCAGTGCCAAGTCAAAATGTAATAGTAGGTACCGCACTCGCCGTGCGTGACCTTGAGCGGGATAGCTGCTCTTCGCGTAGAACGAAACAACCAAAGCGTCGGTGACGTCGTTGACGTTCGTCTCGAAATATAGTGAATGTGGTACCTACTATTATATTTGGCTTGGCACCGACTTCAAACCTATGAATAGGTAGCACATACAAATTAAGTTATTTTATACTTTTTAGTTTTTGAAGTCGGTTTTTTTAAACGAAGTTTTTTTTTTGTTTTATATGATCTTGTTTTATTGTGCTTGTGTTCGAATTTAACTAAGTGATACCTACATGTTGGTCTTTATTTTTTCTTTGTTAAGTTGCTGCTGTCTTGTTGTCTGTAAATGTTGTGCATATTTTTAATTGGAGTAGCACATGTACTTATTTGTTTTTGTAGTTCTTTTAAGTGAATGTTTGTGTTTATTCTGATACTTACAGAATATAGTCTTGAATAAATTAATAAATAAAATACATTGTCAATAAATAATAAGCAGTACTTACATCGGTATGTGAATACTCATAGCCATCAGGGTTGGCTATTGGTAAGATGATCCAGTCAATATTATTGAGTAGGTCCTGGTCCTCGGTAGTGACGTTCTCAACCAGCCTGTGAATGGAGTATAATGCGACGGGAGTAGTGGCCCACTCACGAGCATGCAACGTTGCTTCCATAAAATAGATAGGCTTCGTGTTGTCGGCGAAATTTGTTGTTGAGATCTGTACACGAAAAACAAGAAAAATATACACCACAATCTTCGAAAAAATTCATTGAGATAAACCAAAAATCAAAAACAATTTTATGACCAACAACATTTTTAGTTAATTTTTGAACTGTAAGAGCCATTGAATTATATGCACACATGAGCCGTGCATAAATAGTAATAGATCGGATTGGTGTTGTCGGCGAAATTTGTTGTTGAGATCTGTACACAAGAACCATAAAAAATAAACATACTATCAAAAAAAAAACAGATAAATCAGAAATATCAAACTGTTTTAAGGTCAACGACATTGTTCGTTAATTTAGAAGTAGGAGAGCAATGGTACAGCATACATGAGCCGGCTCAATCAGAGTGATAGGAGGAGAAAAACTGATTCTAGATGGATAGTTAAAGGGGATGTATCCATAAGTATCAGTATTCAATTACCATTTTCCATCAGGCAAGCAGTCTAGTCGTTTGCCCCCCATGCCGTAAAAAAAACAATAATAGGAATTAGGTACTGACCTTTAAGTACTTCATAGGGCGTCCTTCGAAACTGTTTCCAGCATTTACTATGGTCACTATAGCGGGATACTCTCTAGCAATGTATTCCAAATATTCATCTACCTATATGAACAAATAGGCATGCCTTTATGAAGTATAATCATCAATTTTCCAGGTGGTGTTCAGATTTTTTATTCAAATTGTGCTATGTTGAACATTACTTTTTTTTAGATAACATAAGGTATGTTGTACTAGAAGTATTTCTAGAAATATAAATATGGCATTTGATTTAAAATTTGATGAATGTCTAAATGCATTAAGTAGATTTGGACATTAAGTTACTATGCCATAACTTTAATAGAAAGGTACGTTAAAGTGAATAATAAAACAGATCAAAAATGACATTCAAGTTTCCAGTTTAGACGCATATTAGAAATAGGATATATGAGTTTTGATATTTCACTAAAATTATCATGTCCATCTATCGCTGAGTGAAGAACCAATGACCCAGAAAAAATATTAAACATTAGTATGGTAATGTTTTGTAGGTACCTCTGCATAACGTGGGTACTTTTCAAAGATCTTTTTCCCAGCAACACCATCTCGTGCATTCCGTAGCAGATCTCGATTATCTACATCATCAAGGTACCTGTAATGTTAATAGGTAAATATATGTAAGCTTACACCAAGTTTTTAACTTTGTTTTCTTTTTGGAAAGGAAAAGAAAGGTTGGCTCTCTGATATCCAATGATTATTAACGGTAATTGGCAGAGCTGCTTCGTATCACTTTGTTCGAGTTTTTTGAAAATATTGGTTTAATATGTGGCGACTTCCACATACAGCGCAACAAGAAAACATATGACAGCGCCATCTACCGAAGTTACACTGAACTACGGAGTAACGAAGGAAACTAAGAAACTACCAATCCTGAATCGCGCAGTAAAGTTCTCGCGCCGATTATCGTATATACAACATTCCAACATCAACCGTTGGGTTAAAAGAAAAACACAATATACTAACGATAAACTACCATGAATGTAGTAATTTCTCAAAATAGCACTGTACTCTTGTCAACATTCAAAGCTAAACTATATACATACTTGTGATAAGATTCATTTCGCGTATTTCCTGGGCCCATTGGCGGATCCAGGGGAATCAGATTCATATTACATTTGGACTTGGATGAAGTAGACGCTTCGAATTTTCAACAACTTGCTTCAAATCAAAGTATATCTTTTGAAATTTGCTCTATATAGGTGAATCTTGAGTCGTTACAAGACTACTGTACGCGGGGGTGCTTCGGTTAAGGTAGATTGATAAGATTGATTGATAATACTAATAATTGAATAATATGTTTTAGTAATATAATGGCGTAGTGTGCACACCGTGGGAGAGCCACGCTTCGGCATGAATGGGCCGGCTCGACCGGAGTGATACCACGGCCTCACAGAAAACCGGTGTGAAATAGTGCTTGCGCTGTGTTTCACCGAGTGAGTGAGGATATCGAAGGCCCATATCCCAATCCCCTACCCGTACCTCCCCCCCATCCTCAAAAAAAGGCCGGCAACGCACTTGTGACGTTTCTGGTGTTGCAGGTGTCCATAGGCGGCGGTAATCGCTTACCATCAGGCGATACGTCTGCTCGTTTGCCCGCCTAATCAATAAAAAAAAACAACTTGTCGTTTTAATCAGTTTGATTCTGACACACCACTCTCTCGAATATCCCGGTAGAATAATATAAAGAGGGAAAGCCTCAGGTACACACGGGACACGGGAGTCCCTTGAAGTCCAAAATCTGATGGGTGGGTTTCGCATATATAATATTATTATGTAAGATACTATTTTATTACTTACTTGGCAACGTCATCTATTTGTACAGTATGTTCCAAGCGCCTACCATCTATAGCGCCTAAGAATTTCTGTCTATTTTCAGGTGAGACCATCACACTCGCATTCTGTTGTAGCGGTTCTCCATAATTCCAAACGTCCAGGTTTAACTCCGAAAGTAGATTAAATATAAAGTCCTGATCTGATTTATCCTTGACCTTAATGCTGTGGACTGAATTCCTGTCAGAAAATAAATACATTAGTTTTAAATATTGCAGCAATGAATAGTCATCACAGCACATTTAATGAATAAACTAAAAAAAATTGAAACATAAGGTCTACCTTGAGTATACATCGTGTCTTCCAGCCGACACGATGGCTGCAGCAATAAACAGAATAAATACTTCGATCCTCATCGCTAACCGCAGATCAACTGGAATAAACACCAATGTAATTTAAACTCCCTGCAATATAGCTTATCAGATTTAGTACATGATTCCTTATCTGTATTATCGATACAGTAGATTTCTTTTAAACATGTAGATATCAAGGGATTAGGGAGTCTTTTATTGCAGTACAATAAAATATTTTTTTGTCCTAGAGTATTTTACGTTAACGGTACCCAACGTTTCAAAATTTATTTAATTATCTTTATCTTGAAATGGTTTAGATGTAGGAGCAGCTTTAGTATATATTGCCATGAACAAATTACATTTGTTAGTCGACAAACATCAGTGATAAATCCTACATTCATCACAATATCAATTGTAGGTAATAGTCTTTAATAGGTTTCTAGAACCATACAATTCTCAAACTGGTCTGGAAAACCGTAACCGTGGGAAAGTCATGTTTTGATGAATGTCTCGATTGTGGTTATACTATAATAAAGTAGACCTTGATAAGAATAATAATTTATTTACAAAAGTATACAATATAAAATCATTGACTAGTTGCTCAGATTAAGTTTCGCTCGATAATAAATGCGGGCAAGTCTCGCGGAGGTAGCTATGCCAAACCATGTTTCCTTGTTGGTTGGCTCGATCAACTCGTTTGGGACAATAAAACCCCCACCGAAGTTCGGTAGCTCCAGTGTGTATGGGAACGGGATGCCAATTTTCTGTAATTATAAATTTTAAACTTTAACATTTTCATTCATTAGCAAAACAACAATATTATAGCATGCTTCGGAGAGCACTATAAGCCATCGGTCTCGGTTTCCAGATCTGTGGCAATCGTTATGAGTACAGTTTCTACAAAACGTTTCTATCATTTAGTACTTGAATTGTGGAGGTATAATGGGCAGTACTTTCAGTAAAAAAATGGTTCCGCATCTATCTCTCGCTTCCATTTAAGGCTTGAAGTGCAAGAGAGAGATAGATGCGGCGCAAGCGGTAACGCCGAATGAGTCACGTTTTTTCGTGTGTGCAGCCGGCTCCATCGAATTATAAGACGTTGTCATGTCAATGTGGGTTTAGGAAAAATGCTCGGAGAAAGAAAGAAATAACCTACTATAGGATGCTGTGGCTGTATAAACGTGTACTACACATAAAACAAGCAGAAATATGCACCAATAATATCAGAATATTAATTACCTGAGCGTAATCCGTAGTGTCACCAGATGTTGGGTATAGCAGCTGACCAGCATTTGCTACTCGGTAATAAATAGCTTGAGGCAACTTCATAGTATCAATAGCAGCCCCCATTGCACAACCGACTTGATGGAGTTGAGGTGCCGTCGGTGGCAGAGTTCCATCACCGTTGGGAAATAATATATAGCTTCCAGTACTGAAATATTTAAACACGTGATTATTCTGCTTTCTACGCGTAGTCTCCCTCGTATTTATTTTATTTAAGCCAATTTTTAATCTATTTCAAACTGAAGGGAAATCTATACTAATATATAAAGCTGAAGAGTTGGTTTGTTTGTTTGAACGCGCTAATCTCAGGAACAGGTCCGATTTAAAAAAATATTTCAGTGTTAGATAGCCCATTTATGGAGGAAGGCTATAGGCTATATATCATCAAGTTAAGACCAATAGGAGCGGAGCACCAACGAAGAATGTTACAAAAACGGGGGAAAATTATGACGCTACGGGCAATAGGAGACGTAAACGACGTTGCGTGGGTCAGCTAGTACTAATATATAAAGCTGAAGAGTTTGTTTGTTTGAACGCGCTAATCTCAGGAACTAAGAGTCCGATTTGAAAAATTCTTTCATTGTTAGATAGCCCATTTATCGAGGAAGGCTATAGGCTATATATTATCACGCTAAGACCAAAAGGAGCGGCGCATCAATGAAGAATGTTACAAAAACGGGAGAAAATTATTACGCTACGGGCAATAGGTAGTAAACGACGTTGCGTGGGTCAGCTAGTATTTTATACAATATATTTCAAACTGTCAGAAGTATTCTTTAGAAGTTTAGAAGAAGAGTTCATTTGTAAAGTTCGTGGATTCTTATTTATTTCGGTCGAATTGAAAAGAAGATACAGGAAACTACAACAAAACTTTATTCTAAATACTTTTACAAGATTCTGGTCTCATTCAATATCGAGTTACGGTCAACGGTTACTATAATTATGGCCTAATTTAAGTAGGTAAGTAATGTTAATCTGCTAATAGTTTCATCCAAAGCCCGAATAAATACTTTTCGCTTAAAGGCCGCAATGCATATGGTATAGCTTTTATTTCGTCACGTTATAAATGTAATTCTTCTTCTTTTGATGAAATGGGAACCAGCTAATCAGCTATTCCTGCCAATGTCAAATATTAATAGTCTTTAAATCTTAAGTCTGCGAGTCTTCAAGTCTTCGTCGTGATGAAATTAATGATAAAAAAAATGTGGATGACATGAAATGGAGACCGTCTTCCGAAAAAACAAAAAACGATCTCCTAAATGTAATGAATTTTGTTGTTAATGACTGAAGTTAGAAGGCACTATGATATTACCTGTGGATATCCATAAAAATCTCAATCCTGTCGAGATACTCATGCATGATATCTCTAACAATTCGGGTTTCTGCCTCCGAAAAGGCTTCCCATCCAGGGTAAACGTCAGAACAAGGGTTCTGTGATACACCTACGGTGTTAAAGTTGGCATCGAAGTTCCTATTTCCATCAACTCCAATACAATCGGATGTAGGGTTGATAGATCTTGTTTTACGCCAAAGACGCGCCTTGAAAGAAAATACACTAATGTTATTACTTCTGGAAATAAATCTAGTTGTTGTTGTAAAGTACACAAGATTATCTGTACGAATGTATTTATTGTGAACAACTGGAATCAGTTGAAAAACATAGTAATGAATTTGCGGTCAAGTTTTTCCTCTGATTTCATATCCACTAATAAATATAAATGTTAAATGTAATATTCTATTTTTGAATTTCACCCCTATTTTTGCAGTAGCGCGCTCTAATATATAGCTTTCTCTCTCTTCTCTGTGACATCAATCGACCAGCACATCACTCTGTATGTTCTTACTATTATTTAAATAAATAGTGATTAAAACCTGAGCTACGTCATTTAATTCAACAATAAATAGCTAGAGAAATTAAAGAAAAAATCTAAACCGTTTTTATTTAACCATATTTTGAAACCTATTATGAAAAGAAAAAAAAAGAAAATATAATCATTAGTCATACCAAAAAAAGCAAATGATTAAATAACATGAAAGAAAAATTAAAGCGTTTAACTAGACTAAACAACAAAAAAACGTTTAACAAAATTGACCATATTTGGGAACAACAAAATAACCAAAAAAATAAAATAAATAAATGTTTAGGATATCTAACACACAACGCCATCTAGTCCCAAACTAAGCAGAGCTTGTATTATGGGTACCAAACAACTGATATAAATACATATATACTTGTTTTTGTAAATACATACATATTATACATAAAAAGCAATACTTACATCTGTATGTGAATACTCATAACCATCAGGGTTGGCTATTGGTAAGATGATCCAGTCAATATTATTGAGTAGGTCCTGGTCCTCGGCAGTGACGTTCTCAACCAGCCTGTGAATGGAATATAATGCGACTGGAGTAGTGGCCCACTCACGAGCATGCAACGTTGCTTCCATAAAATAGATAGGCTTCGTGTTGTCGGCGAAATTTGTTGTTGAGATCTGTACACAAAAACCAAGAAAAATATATACATCACAACCGTTGAAACAATTTACATAAACCTAGAATTAAAAACTATTTTATGACCAATAACATTTGTAGTTAATTTTTGAAGTGAGATTTCCATGGTATATACCTATATATGCATACATGAGCCAGCTCAATCAGAGTAAGAGGTGAAAGAAAACAAACTCACCTTAATTCTAGAGGAGTACTTAAATGGCCTTAATGGATCTCTTGTAGTATCCATACGATAAAGTCGTTTAAAACCGTTAAAAAATCAATAGTAAAAATTAGGTACTGACCTTTAAGTACTTCATAGGGCGTCCTTCGAAACTGTTTCCAGCATTTACTATGCTCGCTATAGCGGGATACTGCCTAGCTATGTATTCCAAATATTCATCCACCTATATGAACAAATAAGCATGCCTTTATGAAGTTTATTTTATCAACCCTCCAGGTGGTGTTCAGAATTTTAATTCAAATTGTGCTATTTTGATCATACTCAATTTTTTTAATAATATAAAGTACACCTTGCTAAAAATCCTTCACAAACTATAAATATTGTATTTGATTTAAAATGGGTTTGACATCTAAATGCATGAAGTGACCTTATTATGCCATAACTTTAAAGCGGTGTTAAAGTGAATAATAAAACAGATTCAAAATGATATCCAAGTGTTATCTATGAGTTATGCTATTAAACAAAAATAATCATGTCCATCCATCGCTGAGTGCAGAAATGATGAACCAAAAATAATTTAGTATTAATGTTTTTTGAGATACCTCTGCATGACGTGGGTACTTTTCAAACACCCTTTTCCCATCATCGTCATCTGCATTTCGTAGCAGATCTCGATTATCTACTTCTTCAAGATACCTGTAACGTTAATAGGTAAATATGTATATGGTTGACACTCTGATATTCATACTAACTCTAAGAAGAGTAACAAAATAAGTGTTTACCACCAGTTATTGGTAGGGCCAGATTGTTTAACTTTGTTTCAGCGCCGAATGTACTAATTTTTTAAAATGGCTCAGTGTTCTTATAAACTTTTAAAGCTATCCACAAAAATAGGATCTACACTAATAATAAAAATGTAACAGGTCCATCTCTGTAAATTAAAGATATTTTTTAATTTTTTTTTTGGAGGGCTCTCAATCGATACTGAAGACAAAACTGTATTTTTAACCGACTTCCAAAAAGGAGGAGGTTCTATGTTCCACTGTATGTATTTTTTTTTTTGTGTATGTTCACCGATTACTTCGTCAGTTGTGGACCGATTTTGAATTTTTTTTTTGTATTCGAAAGGGTATGCTTCCGAGGTGGTCCCATTGCCAGCATATCAGGATCTGATGATGAAATCCCAGGGAAATCCAGGGAAACCCTCATTTTTTATAGGCACCTCTATGTTTTTCGTATATTTTCTGAAGTTACACCGGTATTTGCGTCTGGTAGTCATCATTTTGTGATTATGAGCTGATGATGTAAGGTCCAACTCCTTAACGGTTAGGAGTTGGAGGATAAATCTTTAAATATCATGTGTACATATGTTACCTTTATTCGTATTCTTTCAAATTATCTAGGTAAGCTGATGATGGAAGGTGGAAGGTACAACTCCTCAACGGTTAGGAGTTGGAGGATAATTCTTTCAATTTCATACGTATCTAAAGACCTTCAGTCGTATACTTTCAAGTTATTTAGGTGAGCTGATGATAGAAGGTTAAACTCTTCAACAGTTAGGGATTAGAGGATGATTTTAATATTACACGTACGTATAGACCTTAATTTGTATTCTTGATGATGAAATTTGATAAAATAGTTCAACTTACTACTTACCTACGATTGTTTGCACTAAAAACTGAAAAATAAAAACTTTTTATTAAAAAAAAACCGACTTCCAAAAAACATCCAACGAAAACTCTCTGCCAAAAAAACACTTAAAAGCGTAAAATAAACTGGTTCTTCATAAATTGCCTATACCTAATTCTTTATTCATTTAAATAGTTGTATTATAATGTGTGCTAGGTACCTAAAATCTGTTTGAAGTCGGTGCTAAGCCAAAAAGAATACAAACGAACAATTACAAAAGTCTAAGCGATAGTCACTTGGCACCGACTTCAAACAGATTTTAGGTACCTAGCACACATTATAATACTACTATTTAAATGAATAAAGAATTAGGCATAGGCAATTTATGAAGAACCAGTTTATTTTACGCTTTTAAGTGTTTTTTTTGGCAGAGAGTTTTCGTTGGATGTTTTTTGGAAGTTGGTTTTTTTTTCTTTTTTGTCTGTCTGTCTGTCTATATCATGGCCGCGCATCACGCCGAAACTACTGAATGGATTCAAATGAAATTTGGCATGATTTGAGTTCATACTACGAGGTAGGACATAGGATACATTTTATCCCGAAATTCAGCACGGTATCCTGGAGAGAGGGGATGAAAGTCAAAATATGTACTTAGCTGTAATTCAATAACACATAGTCCGATTTCATTCATTATTTCTTTATTTGAAAGAAAAGAAATAAAAGATAACGGGAAAAGTCTTTTTTTTGTCCACGACTGTAAACTGCCTGTAGGAAGCTGAGACAGATATGTCAATATGGCGGTACGAAGTTAGCTAGCCACTAATATGTTGGGTAGCGTTCGAATATACAATCAGTACATGGTATGTAAAGTATAATTTATTACTTACTTGGCAACGTCATCAATTTGTACAGTATGTTCCATGCGCCTACCATCTATAGCGTCTAAGAATTTCTGTCTATTTTCAGGTGAGACCATCACACTCGCATTCTGTTGTAGTGGTTCTCCATAATTCCAAACGTCCAGGCTTAACTCCGAGAGTAGTTTAAATATAAAGTCCTGGTCTGATTTTTCCCTGACCTTAATGCTGTGAACTGAATTCCTGTCGGAAAATACATCCATTAGTTTTATATTTTGCAGGTATGTGAAGTCATCTGAAGACCCTAACTTAAAAAAAAATAAGTACATAGTAAGCTTATAGAGATTTTGATTTTATAAATGTACAATAGTGTACTATAGTGTAACTATAGTGTGGTAAAGGTACTAATCATCTCTTATTATTATTTTTGCACTCAATATTTGTTTCAACAACTAGCTAAGCCATTGAACGATGGTTCTCGTGACCAGAAGGCTGGCCTTTTTCTCGCACAGAAAATTAGCATTGCCATTCAACGTGGCAATGCTGCCAGCCTTTTGGGAACGCTACCAGTAGGCGATGATGCGGAGGAATATTTTGACGCTTGTATGTAAATATTGTGGTTTCTTTTTTTATTAATATTTCCTAGTATTTTAATTTAAGATAATCTATACTACCTAATATTATAAACGCGAAAGTTTGTAAGTATGGATGGATGGATGGATGGATTGATGTATGGATGGATGTTTGTTACTCTTTCACGCAAAAACTACTGAACGGATTTGGATGAAACTTTACAGTAATATAGTTTATACATCAGAATAACATATAGGCTACTATTTACCGCGATAACCGACATATACGCGGGTGGAGCTGCGGGCAGCTACTAGTATATTATAGTTTTAAAGAAATTGAAAAATTAGAAAGAAAAAATATATCCTTAATATTTGTTTTCAATTTGAGTGAACAAATATTTACATGCCTTATGATTTAACGTTATCCACTGTTGTTTTTGTACTGCGTGTAACACAGCGGGCTTAGCTAGAGTTAAAATAAGTTTACTGATTTTTTAAAGGTCTACCTTGAGTACACATTGTGTCTTCCAGCCGACACAATGGCTGCAGCAATCAACAGAACAAATACTTCGATCCTCATCGCTAACCACAGATCAACTGGAATAAACACCAATGTAGTTTAAATTCCCTGCAATATTGCTTATCAAATCTAATAAATGATGTTTTATCTACAGTATCAATTCAGAAGATTTCTTTAAAAAAAATAGATATCAAAGATTAGGGTTTCGGTTATTGCAGTACAATAAAATAATTATTCGTCTTAAAGTATTTCCTTTGGACATCCAAAGCCATTTATGAAAAACGACAATGTAAAAATTGGAAATACCCGTTAATTTCCACTATCGTTTTTTAATCTTTCTGATGATATTGAAAGTACGGACTTACGTTTCCGGAGTTCTTTATGCGTCAATATTAATCTTTAATATTTTAAATTGTGGTATCTGGTCTTTATATACTCTTAGCTGCAAATGTTCTTATAGCACGGGTGTAGTTTCTGCTAAGAGTAAGAAGGAATCGAGTGTGACGAAACCATCATCTTCACAACCTTTCCAAATTCTATACTCGTTTTTTGTGCAGCATTTCTATGCTACATTTTATTCAGTCTCCCGGCTCATTTCATACTACTTTTCCATATGGAAGATTTTAACATTTATTATTAACGAACTTGGCTCGAAGGACAACTGCAGTGTCCTCTATTTGCTTACTTTTGTGCACAACGTATATTAAACTGCAAGTTTAAATGTACTTCGAATGAGTCTCGATCATATTTTTATACGTCTGTCGTCTGACATAAACGAATATATGTTATTGTTATCTCGCGATAGTGCAAATACTAGCAATAATATTAAATTAAACTGATAAAATCGAGTATTTATTGCCATATTAAAACCATACTTGGTAGATTACAATAAATAACAGATAAAATACAAATAAATAAGAAATTGTTTTCAAGAAATATACTTCGTTATTGGAGCCGAGTAGCTGAGATTATAATCAAAATACTGTTTCATAAACGTAAGAATACAGAACAGTACTTAAACCAATAAATACTTCAGCTTTATCTATACTTATAATAAAAATGTAACAGGTCCAATTCTGTACATTAAAGATATTTAGAAATTTTTTTTTGGAGGGCTGTCTATAATCGATACTGAAGCCAAAACTGTATACTTTTTTCATTTTTGTCTACTGTCTGTCGGTCTGCCTGTCTGTCTGTATCTTGGCCGCACATCACGCCGAAACTACTGAATGGATTCAAATGCAACTTGGCATGATTTGAGTTCATACTACGGGGTAGAACATAGGATACTTTTATCCCGAAATTCAGCACGGTTTCCTGGAGAGAGGGGATTAAAATAAAAATATGTACTTAGTTGTAATTCAATAACATATAGTCCGATTTCATTCATTATTTTTTTGTTAGAAAGCAAGTACTTTAAATATTGTTCCGTTATCTATTTATTTGTTTATTGTACGACTTTAGTGTGTATTTATTGGTTAGTTCTATAAAATCCTAATAGATGGTGGTTTGGCATCTAAGTTGCAAGATAAAATGTATATATGTATATCCGGTAGGTGGCGCTGTATTTCTATTTCTAGATTATCCGGTAGATGGCACCGTATTGCTATTTCTAGAGTTTTCAGAAATGTAGAAAATATTTAGAAAAAAATGTGGCGGTACGAAGTTCGCCGCGTTAGCTAGTACATTACTGATCATCACCTGAGAGGCCAGACGCGATTAGTTTTCTGAAAACATTTGTTCTCCGTAATGTATTTATACCACAACACGCAATAGACAATGACCGTGCGATTAATGATATAATACTCAAAATGAGAACTCTCATTCTGAGTATTTTATCTCTCTGTCCACTTTTTGCTTCTGTTTGTAGGTAAATGTCTGATCTTGTATATTCCGCACGCGACACCATTCAAAAATGAATAATGTATATAAAAGACACACATAGTATGTATGTGCAGCTTTTGCACTGTCGAGGAAGGAAAAAGTCATTATCTAGAAAATTAATCTCCACTAATCTTCACTACGAATAACATGATGTTTGTCTGCGTCTTTCAATCATGCTAGCTATAGCGAACTTATATAGATGATTAAGGACACGGTGATTTAAGTAGTATAACAACTTGAAGGTGATATGAATAACACGAAGGATTGTTGTGATGGTATAATATATATTAGGCAGGGGCCAAGGCCCCTGAATACTCTTAGTGTTACATGGTAACGTGTGTAGGGAGTAAGTCACTAAGTAAGTGGTTGTATGCCCATTACAGTTTCCTTATATATCCTGAAACCTATTGTTACAATGCAAAAGAATTTCTAACTACGTGACCGATAACATCATCACATCTGAGATATGCTGTTATCGCTTAGTTATGTATACATTCTATTAATTTAACTAATGTGAGTATATAGGAATAATATATAGGAATACTAGCCTCCTATTAGTCTTAGCGTGATGTGTGTGAAGCAAAACACACATTTAACAAAAAAGCGGCCAAGTGCGAGTCGGACTCGCCCATGAAGGGTTCAGCAGCAGCAAGTAACATTTTTTTTAAATATTTGTGTTGATTGAATGAAAGGTAAATTGCAGTTTACGATTTATGACGTATTAAAAAAAAACTACTTACTAGATATCGTTCAAACCCATTTTCGGTGGAAGTTTGCATGGTAATGTACATCATATATTTTTTTTAGATTTATCATGCTCTTATTTTAGAAGTTACAGGGACACATTTTACCACTTTGGAAGTGTCTCTCGCGCAAACTATTCAGTTTAGAAAAAAATGATATTAGAAACCTCAATATCATTTTCGAAGACCTATCCATAGATACCCTACACGTATGGGTTTGATGAAAAAAAAATTTTTGAGTTTCAGTTCTAAGTATGGTAACCCCCAATTTTTTTTTTTATTATTTTTGTTTTAAAATCTTAATGCGGTTCACAGAATACACCTACTTACCAAGTTTCAACATTATAGGTCTTATAGTTTGGGAAAAAAGTGGCTGTGACATACGGACGGACAGACAGACGGACAGACAGAAAGACAGACATAACGAATTTATAAGGGTTCCGTTTTTTTCCTTTGGCACGGAACCCTAAAAAGGACAAATTGGTGAGGTAGTGTAACATGTGTGATTGATACTTTGTTCATTTGATAGTCTGTGGTTAAATTGTCTATGATTATAATCTGTGGTCAGGATATACTCTACTCTATGTGGTGTTGTGTGAATCGTGAGGCGAGAAAAATGGACAAATTCTATGTATTAAAATCTTTATGTTAAGGCACTAGAACTTACAAATAAAAGGATATTTTAAACAACACAACACTTTTATTACAGGTAGTTTCGGAGTTTATTGTGAGCAACAGCGTAACACGAGAATTATGTATAATAGATATATATATATATACTATACTTTTATAATTAAACTCACCTCGAATGTTAATACAGTTAATTTCTATCTACCAGTTTTTCATATCCTCTTATTTATTCTTAAAAGTTATAATATATTGCTTAATTGTACACCAGATTAATGACAACGATATCCTTAAACTGGGAGGTACAAATGGCGCCTTATCGCTCAAAGGCAATCTCACTGGCAAGTACAGACAACCATGGGATGGAGAATAATAAAAGGAAATACTCTTACTCGTACGTTGTTTACTATTTTTATTTAAGGTATATAAGTATTTATGAACTAGCTATTGCCCGCGGCTTTGCTCGCGTGGAAGTTGATTATATGTATTTAATTAAAACTGTGTCAGTATCTATGAATACTGTGTTCATGTTTTTAATCGTATTTATTTATAATCAATAGTCCATTAAAATTGACTTTCATACACACTTTCGACCCTTATTTTAACCCCTTTAGGAATAGAATGCTGATATAAGTATTCATTTATTTGTAATCAAAAGCCTTAAGACAAAGTTTCAGGCTACTAAATTAAAAAATGACGGACTTCCAGACTGACCTATATACGAAATAACAACCCCTATTTAACCCCTAAGGGGTAGAATATCCAGAAACGCTTAAATACGTATCTACTCTTTTTTAATCAGTAGCCCAAAAGTAAAGTTTCATGTTTCTTACTTAAAAAATGACGAACATCCATACAAACTTTCAACCCCTATTTCACCCCCTTAGGGGTGGAATTTTAAAAATTCCTTTCTTAGTGCTCACTTACGTTATATAAAGAACCTACATGCAAAATTTCAGAATTCTAGCTTCAGCGGTTTGGGCTGTGCGTTGATCTCTGGGTATGTCAGTCAGTCAGTCTGTCAGTCAGTCAGTCAGTCACCTTACTCTTTTATATATATATAGATTACAAATTTTAATAATCTGTACTGCAACTGACTATAGGCAAAGTCATAAGCTCTCCATTTATATTTCATAGTTTTTGTTTTATATTTTTTTTTTGTTTTCAAAGCTTTGATGAGAGTTTTGACTTCCACATACAGCGTCAACAGAAATATACTACAGCGCCATCTACCGCAGATACACTGAACTACGAAGTAATGTACTACACGAAGAAACTACCAATCCTGAATCGTGCAATAGAAGTTCTCGCGCCGCTTATCATAAATACAACATCCCACCATCAACCGTTGGGCAGTGGCCCACCAGGCATGATCACCTCGCCTGGTCAGAGGATCCTCCGTTTGTGTTGGAGGGACATGACACCCGTTCCTCCACACTACCTAATGAACCATATATTTAAGTGATTTAAGCAGTGCGTCTTCTCAACAGAGATATCAACTTCTATTTTACATCTTATATCTTTAATAGCTCACTGCTAGACATATTTATGCTTCTCTTTAGAAAGGAGCATTTGAGCTACTCTACCACGCTGACAAAACGAGTTCGCATCAAGATTTCCTTCTAAAAAAAAAAATCCTAATATGGCAAATAACCATGTTTTAATAGTAATCAAATGTTAAATAGTAAATAAAATTTTAGCACTTATATAATAACTCGATATCGAAAAGGTGAAAAAATCTCAACTTCATATAATACTTGAAGTTACGAAGTTCAGTAGTTAGAACAATTCTAGGTTCCGAGCCTGATGTTACCCGGGAGGTAGCCTCGTAGGTGAATGCGAACGCGATAGAAAAATATGTGACTTGACACACTGCAATATAGATTGAGTATCTTATTGTTGGTACATTACTTAGTATTAACTATATAATAATCACTAAAATGTATCTCCTTTACATTGAATAAACATGAAAAAAATATTAAAAATAAAAAACCCGACTGCGTCAATATTTAACAATAAAAACATTTAAGTTGTATATATATTCATAATCACCGTAAAAAAATCTTTTTGATACCACACTCGATGTATTTTGAAAACATTATATTTTTTTTATATTAGTTTTTGGCGACAAAAATCCATATTTTCGCTTTTTTAAAATTTTGATGTACCCAGTGCCACTCTCACGACTAAGACGAATCTATTGACACCACTCACATAAAAATGCGACAAGCCGTTTAGGCTCTAGGGCGTGCCAAAGAAATTTACATACATACACTCGAAAAACTTAACCCTCCTTTCGCAGTCGGGTAAAAAGGTGTCTGAAATGTTACCAGTTATAGTTGAATGAAAGAGTGTTTTACTCAAATAGAAAAATGCTATAGATTTTTAAACATTTTATACAATGCAATTATTTCTTTTTTTATGTATTGCCCTGCCAAAATGACTACTCTGCCTGATGGAAAGCATAAGCAGAACCCGAGAGTGGTGGACACCATACTCATTGTGAATGTAGACAATGCAGCACGGTGACCCACACTATGGCGGCCGAGTGATGCTTCTGCATCATTGGGCCCCCGGTCTCGCACTCATCAACGAAACACGAAAGCACAAATGCTATAATTTTACGTTAATCTTCTGTGCGAGGGTAGTACCGCCCCGATCGAATCAGCCCGTTCGTGCTGACATGTCATCATGGCTACTACTCTAAATTTCTGACTATAATAATATATACGAGTTGAAAATAATAATTACCAAAGCTAAAGTTGAGTTATGAAAGTGTTCACCTTTAGTGAATTCATTTTTATTTTATTATAAAGCTTTCATTAGGAAAGTAATATTTTCATATAAAGGGCTTTGGGTAAAATTAAATGATATTTACCGATATCGTCTGCATCTTCCACTATCCCCTCAGTCCGTGTGTCAAACAAACAGTCTGCAGCATAAACCATCGCTCCGTTATTGAACTCCGACAAAGTTTTATTCTATCGTTGGCTTCGTTTTAGATTCCCGGTATTTTTAACGTTATTAACTTTCCAACATCTCGTACGGATTGTTATTGAAGTATCCCGCCATTGTTTCAAAACTGTGTTAGACTGTTCAATGCAAAGGTTTTTTTTTAAAACTTATACCGGACCAGTTAAGGAAAATGAAATTTCTGGAGGTGAAGGCAAAGCAAGTATCTCGAATCAATTAAATTTTAGACTTCAAGTGAATTGTTTTTTTGCTAATTCCCTAAAAATATCCTGTTATATTTTAACGCTTCGTTCATTTGGAGCAGAAAGATAATCCCTTTTCATAAAGCTACCGTTATTGCCTATTAAGTCAATTTTGTTGATTCTTCATACACTATGATTTTCCTCACAGTTAGAGAGACTCATAGTATGTATATCTCTAACTACTGATAACACTATCTTATCTTTAGAAATTAGCTTGACATATATTTTTCTATTTCAATATGTGCACTTATGAAGATATTTGGAGTTCGACTTTCAGTATTTCTAGTAATAAAATTTTCTACGGAATTATGATTCTGAGATTCCAACGTCTTATCCTTACTCCTTCCTTATACTCGTAATATCAACTATGCTCTTTGTGCTGTAGCATGGTGCGTGACAGTTTCAGTAACATTTCGTTTCACTCTTAAAAGTTGCCACGATTTACAAATTATGACTCACTATTTCTGCTGCATCACATTCGCAATAATATTAAATCATTAATAACTGTAGTAAATTTAATTAAACCAACAATAACGTTTTAGTCTACAAATTAATGCCGCACCATGCTACAGCGCAGTACAGAAAGAAAGAAAATAATTTATTCACAGGACAACACATGGTTAAAATACAATTAAAAGTTATTAAAGTGCCTTGTGCAGTGCCGGTAAAGACGCTTACCTCAGCATATTGCTGCGGCCTGAGGTACTACAGTGCTGGTATTCTAAAAGGGCACTCGCAATTACCCTAATTACTATCACTATTCCTACGAGTTACATGAATAATTTACTCGAAACTTCAAAGTTTGTCAACAAACATTTCCTAAAGCCGTTCAAAGTTAACAATAACTGAATTTACAAACATCACAACATTTATCTCTGCTTTATTCGACAAACGCGTTCGTGCCTCCTCTCAATTCTCTACAAACTTATAAATGGCAGTCCAACCTTGTTTTATTAATAAAAATGTGTATATTTCGTGTCCTTTCTGCGAGCTGTTCGATTGAATGCTGTGTTGATTAATACAGTTTAAAAGTTCTACCCAATATACGTTTTACATATATACATACGTATAGTGACATTTCAATTCGATTCGAAATGTTATTACTAATGAAAAGAACCAGTCAAAATCTTAATATAGACAGAGCATATAAACTAGGTCAAAACTTTAATATATGTGGGGTTGTGAATTGAGAAATGTCTTGAAAGTATTGAATATTCTTTATTGTTTATAACAGCGTCGTATAGTATCGTCTTTTACACACTTTCAACTGACGTACTCGTGAGTTGCCATACTAATAAACATAAAAAGTATTGCTAGCGAGAGAAAAGTAACAACTGAAATTATTTTATAATAAGCAAATTTAACTTAATACCACACGGTCCTCCTGCTTCTTCATCTGACCCAGATGAATCAGAATTATAGTTCGTCCACGGCTTCATAAGATCGGCAGAGCTAGAAGTGTTGATCGGGCCTTCTCCCTGACCAACTTTCTTTACTGCATATCTGTCATTTCTCTTCTTCTGAACCACTTCATAAGGTCCTAAAAATTTTGAATATAACTTACTCCCTTGAGTAAATTGCGTCTTTTTGATAGCTACTAGATCACCAATATTATATTGAATAGCTTCCTTTCGTTTTTTGTTATAATTTTTCATATTCTCGTTCTGTATCTTTTGGATAGACTCTTTTGCTTTTGCTCTTAGTTCTGACCTACTTTCATTGTAATGTGCTATCCTTTCTTCCTCTATTAGTTTCCATATCTGGAAATAAATTATCTGGAACTCCCATTAATAATTCGAAAGGTGTCATACCAATACTCCTTTGAAAAGTACCATTTAGGGCACATTGTACCTTTGCAACATGACGATACCATTTAGTAGGATCGTTAATACTGAGTTTACTTAGGACGTCTATAATAATCTGGTGAATTCGCTCAACCTGCCCATTTCCGCGGGGTTGTCCAGTTGTAATAGTATAGTGAGCAATATTCTCTTCTTTACAGTAGTTCTGGAACTCATTCGATGTAAACGCGGCATTTCTGTCGGATATAATTCTTTGTGGTGTACCGAACGTCTGTTGTTGTAACATCAACTTACTCAGAGTCTCTTCAGTCGTTAGAGTCTTTACAGGGTAAATCCACGTAAATTTGGTAAATCCATCAACAACAGTTAGTATGTACTTGTAATTTTTATTTGTTGATGTAAGTGGGCCAAGATGATCAATGTGGTATGTGGACAGTGGCGTTTCTCCTTTATCTAACGGGTGTAAGTATCCTTCTTTCTTTCCTCTTTTATGTGATATCAATATGCATTCTATACAGTTATCTAATACTTTCTTAATTTTTCTTTTCAGGTCTTCAATAAAATATTCTCGGATAATCAATTCTTCAGTCTTACTTAGACAAAAATGTCCTTTCTCGTGATTCTTTCGTATTATTTCATATTGCATCTTCTTTGGTACTACAATAAGCTTTCTTCCGTCTTTCTGTTTGATAAGTATTCCGTTTTCTAATGCATAATCTTCGTAAGGTTCTCTTTCCAGGATTCTTTTTATAATGTCAATCTGTGCATCTTGCTCTTGAGCTTTCTTGATACGGGCAGTAGTTTCGGTAAGTAATAGACAAATCGGGTTTCGACTTAATGCGTCTGCGTGTTTCATGCGTAAACCTGGTCTGTGTTCAATTACATAGTCATATTCTTCTAGCAGAAGGGCCCAACGAGCAACACGAGGCGGCAAGTCCTTCTTTTGTAAGGTCATAGTCAGTGCGGCACAATCGGTCACAATCTTAAAGTGGATTCCGAGTAGATAGACTCGGAATTTCTTCACAGCTTCTGCAATGGCCAAGATTTCAAGGTAATAACTATGATATTTCTCTTCAGTTGGCGACGTCTTTTTGCTCATAAAGTGAGTTGGATGCATTTGGTTGTCTTCGGGATCTCTCTGCAGTAATACAGCTCCAAAACCTCTTGCACTCGCATCTGTGTGTAGTTCTGTCTCATAATTGGAATTGTAGATGCGAAGCACAGGTGAACTACATAATACAGTCTTCAATGTCACAAAGGCTTCTTTACACCTTTCGTCAAAACAAAACTCATTATTCTTTTTGAGCAAATCTGTAAGAGGTCTGGCGATCAATGCGTAATTCTTAACAAACTTTCTAAAGTAACCGGTAAGTCCAAGAAATGATTGTAATGCTTTCACATCTTTAGGTGCTTTGAATTTGGATACGGCTGAGATTTTCTCTTCTGATGGTCGAATCTTCTTTTCTTCAATAATATAACCTAAATATTCGATTTTCTTCTTCATGAAATGACATTTTTTCCAATTGAATTCTAATCCAAATTCTTCAGCTCTTTTCAACACTACCGCTAGTTTCGTCAATCCTTCGGATTCATCTTTCAATGGCAGAATTATATCATCAAGATACGCCAGAACAATGCCTTTAGATATAAGGTCTTGAAAAATGTTATTAACAAATCTTTGAAATACTGAAGGTGCGGTGCAGAGTCCAAAGGGTATCTTCAGGAATTCATATTGTCCACGAGGTGTTACGAATGAAGTGTACTTCTGACAATCTTTATGTACGTCTACATGTAGAAATCCGTTTTTTAAATCGAGTGATGTAAATAGTTTAGCCTCTTTTAGTTGATCCACTTGGTCCTCTATTAACGGTAACGGAAATCTCTCTTTTATTACCTTTTTATTCAATCTTCTGTAATCGATGCACAACCTATATTGACCGTTTTTTTTCTTTGCTAGCACAATCGGACTTGCGAAATCTGATTTACTAGGTTGAATAATCTTCTGTTGCATCCATTCTTCTATCTGCTGGTCAACAATATTCTTTTCCAAGGGCGACAGTCGACGAGGACTTTGGTAAATTGGATTTTCGTCGGTAAGTATTATTTTAAGTTCAACATTGCTTTTTTTCTTAGCTTCAGTAGGTTTATAGTCTTTAATCATCATCTTTATATTCTCAGAAAATATTGTTTCTCCTATATCAAGATCATCGTGTGGATTCTTCTCTTCTGTGAGCAGCGTGAGGTGTGTTAGTTTTTCGACAGTTATGCCATCTGATGTGAAGTTGATACTAAGATCATGTAAAATTGGATTGCCTAGAATCAAGTTGACAGGTATGGCTTCATCTTTCACAACATGGAAAACTGTATCGAAAAAACAGTCATCGATCTGCAATTTAGCAATAAAACTCCCTTCTGTGTTTATCTCCTTTTCTCCAATACCAGTCAGACATATTGTAGGACTTTTCTCGTATTTAGGGTTCTCTTCTGTAAATTCTGTCAATTTACTAGTCTTTATCAGGTTCACTATGCTTCCGGTATCTATCAATGCCATCATGTCAACTCCATTAATCTTAATATTCTTATAGGGAATTTTCCTTGCTTCTTTCTTGGTGTGTATGTTTAAAGATTTCTTAACGTGTGTTGGACATTCGGTTCCCTTATGGCCATATTCGTTACACCGAAAACATTTGATGCCTTTTGTACAAGCTTGTGCCATGTGGTCAGTGTCGCCACAATTGTAACATCTCTTCTTTAAAAATTTACGACCAGTACCTGACAAGCTTACAGTCGTAGAATTGTTTGGTCGAACATGAGTCTTGCTATCAATTCTTTTTCTTAACTGACTATACGATTCCAGCTTGGCACGAAATTCTCTTATATCTCTGGCACCATACAATATAGCTTTATTCGTTTCAGAGTCGCGAATACCATCGATCACATACTCCATCAGAGCTTCGTCTTCTACAGAGGCATGTAAGGCCAACTCCTTCATATGCAAAAAGTATTGTTGAAACGTTTCATCATTTTTCATCTTACGTGAAGCTAACTGCTTGTGGACTATAGCGCTATTCAGTTTTGGCCCAAATTCCTCTTTAAGGTTTTTCTTCAGACTTTCCCAATCGGTAACACTGCCTAACGATCGTAGAAATAATTTAGCTGTTCCACCAAGTAATCTTTTACCATAAATAAGTTTTTCAATTTTTGACCACTCCATAATACTGGCAGTATCTTCAAATTCTTGGATCCAGGTGGATATTGGATATGTATCATCGCCGGTAAAAGTTATCATAGATTTTTCTAAATCACTAAAAGATATCTTCGGTCCAAATTTGTCTTCCTCTTCTTTTTCATCTTTATCTTTTTTAGGAGGCATCTTTCGTCTTTATTATGCTTTTACTCAATATTTTTTTCTTTTAAAAAAAAAGTCTTATTTAATCTTAAATCGTTAAAATATTGATTACAGCTTCTTCAAATCTTCATATCAAAAATAAAATCTTAAAGAAATTCATCAAAGTCGTATTTCAATACAAAAATATCATGACGTCACTTTCAACGTCCCGTAGCATTCGGTTTATGAAGCGCGTCCCGCAGTCTCGGCAGGTAATCGGCCTGCGATGGAACGTCCCGAAGCATTCGTTGTTTATACTCGTATTGAAAAGATGGCGGCTCACTTACGTGCCGGTAGACAAGCTTCTTAGTGATATTTTCGTAGCAAATCTTCGTCGTAATTCACTTCCAAAACAATGTATTCACATCCCGGACGAGCCCCCAAAAGTTGTGGGGTTGTGAATTGAGAAATGTCTTGAAAGTATTGAATATTCTTTATTGTTTATAACAGCGTCGTATAGTATCGTCTTTTACACACTTTCAACTGACGTACTCGTGAGTTGCCATACTAATAAACATAAAAAGTATTGCTAGCGAGAGAAAAGTAACAACTGAAATTATTTTATAATAAGCAAATTTAACTTAATACCACATATATGTAGATCATATGAACAGGTTTTAAATAATAGGTCTTTATCTATGAAATTGCCGTTTTGTATGCAATAAGTGAAAGTACTTATGTTTTCAAACTTTTTTATTTCTATTATTTGAAGTAATTACCCATACAACCGACGCATCTTTGCCAACGCATTAGCAGTTTATTGATTGGAGAATCGGAGGATTGGAGGCAACAAACTCTTCAAAGGCATTTTGTACTGCCTCTCGGGAATTGAATTTTTTACCCACTAAAAAGATGTCTAAATTTTGGAAAAAGTAATAGTCGGTAGGTGCAAGGTCTAGTGAGTATAGCGAATGAGGGAGAGCTTCCAACCCCAGCTCTTGCAGCTTGGAGACTGTCTGTTGCGCAGTATGGGGTTGCGCGTTGTCGTGAAGGAGTAGTGGGGACGACCGATTGACCAAAGCTGGTTGCAGATGTACAAGCTTCTCCATCATTCTCTCCAGTTCTTCACACAGTACACATCTGCATTAATGCTCATGCCATTTTGTAAAAAGCTGTGGTGAATCACACCCGCACTCGAATACCAAACAGTGACAATCACCTTTTTAGGGGTCATTTTTGGTTTAGGGCATTGCTTTGGTGCTGAACCAGAGTCTAACCAACTTGCTGAGACCTTGCACAACTTAAAGCAACAAAATACAACGTTCACGAAAACAAAAGCAATAACATGTTCTTTGTAGTGTCTGTGCATTAACTCTATATTTGACTGCAGATTTCTGTTAAGAGAGTTTGTTTTTCAAAACAAACTAGTTACCTTTTTCTTGTAATTTCTGACCATAATCGCTCTGCAAAACAAAATAATGATATCAATTCAATTTTATAAACTAAAATTATTAGTATATTAGTATGAATGTGCCCCATTCACTGTTGTATGAACCTACCCCATCACAGAAAATAAAATCGAAATCTTGCTAGAAAAAAGACAACCATATTTAGAACTTTAACTGTAAGTTTGGCCTAGTGGTTTAACGGTCACCACGCCGTTTCCTATTTCGCCAAGTGTCGTGGGTTCAAATCCCACATAGGAGAGCACTTTGTTGTTCTGAGTCTGGGTGTTATTTGTGTCCGTTTCATGTATGTTTGTAAAATCCCCTGCGACACAGGATTTATTCCTGGTGCGGGAGTTGTCTTTAAAAAAAAGGAACTATTTACAGATCAATTGACAAATTTGATCCTTGTATCTTTTATGTCACACAGACTTTCTCACTGACTGCTGTCAAACTCCGTCAGCAACCACACACATAATTATGCTACGCATAAACGCATAAGTCATTCTGTCGAAGTGCACCTAACATCAGATGTATCCAGTGTATGACGCTGCCCCTTGTATGAATCTCCCCCACTTTCCCCAAACTTTAGGACTTAGTGTCTGAGGTCAGAATTTTGAACCTACATATTTGTAGTTTTTGTTGTTAATCTGTAAATTTGATTTTACAGGAAGAGCCAAATCAGTTACATGTTTTTCACAAAATGTTATTTTCTCGTTTAGAGTAAATAAAACTTATTCATATTGTATTCAGAGACAGCTATATTATGTATCGTAAACAAAAACACTGTTTATCTGAACATTTCACAGTCGAGCATTCAAAAACATGATTTTCAGCTTCCTTACCCCTGACCTCTGCTTTCCATTAATAACAAAGGGATCATCAACCTTCGGTATCAGTTAGTGAAACGGTAGAAAAGGTTTCGGGCCACTGGCCTGGAATTTGTAAGGTGAATTATCTCAGACAAGGGTCCGGAAAGTCCAGACAATACTCTTGTAATTATTTGTAGCTTTTGTAACGTTTAATATTATTATATGTAAAATGTTCAACAGAAATAATAGGCTATAATCTTTTCATATTATTTTAGAAACCTGCTTTTTATTGTGAATTTCGATAAAAAATAGAGATGGTAATAAATAAAATTTTAACAAAATAAAAACCGACTTCAAGGTTCGACTCGATTTCTCTTGGATATCATCATCAGATCTTAGTGTCCTTAGCATGGTATCACCGTTAGGATATCTCTTTTCCATTAAAAAAAGGAATCATTAAAATCAGTTTATAAACCACGAAGTTATCCGCGAACACACATAAAAAACATAGGTGCGGTCGAATTGAGAACCTCCTCCTTTTATGAAGTTGGTTAATTATGATTTTATATTTATTAATAGATATCATCCAGCAAATGTCGTATCTTGTGCTTGAAAAATCAATGTAAGTAATTCCTTGTCCAAAGGCCATGTTTATTATTTTTATACATTATAATTATACAGTGAACTCCAAACACCAATGTTTCAACTAGAACTCTTTGACATTGTACAAAAACGACTTAGTTGCCTACTGTATGAAATAGAACCTTTATAAAAAGTTGTGGATTTAAATCAGGAAGCAATCTTTCAAAGTTAGTCCGTAAATATTTGAAGTCAGCAACCAGTTAAACCTATTATAATATACAAATTTTAACAAAAAAAACCGACTTCAATCTGGACCAAATTTAAATGGGACCACACAGGAAGCACCAGCTTTCAAACAAAAAAAGAATCATCGAAATCGTTTCACCCAGTCGAAAGTTATGAGGTAACAAACATAAAAAAAAAAACAGTCGAATTGAGAACCTCCTCCTTTTTTTGAAGTCGGTTAAAAGATGAAATCCCTAAGAAATGTAGCAAAGGCAACGGTAACAACCGTTTCCTGTCCTACTTTTATTTATTTTTCAAATTACTTCTTTGACTATATTTTTCCTTACAAACTTTTTCTTCAATAAAAATTAAAATCATAGTCATTACAATAGCATTTTATTGAGTTACAGCACCATAATGTTGACAGAATATTCAGCCGCAACCTTTAGCAAATATTTTGAAAAAGTAAATAAAAATCATATGAACTGAACTAAATTTACTACGTCAGCTTCATCAGTTAAAATCCTTGCGGATTTCGCAAGGATTTTAACTGAGACTAGTATCACATTCTATCAAGTTTAACTCTCTTTAACTCTGCAACAATGTTAGACTGTTTATTAGAGAAGTTGAAAAGACAGTTCTTTTATAGACCAACCGATAGATAACTAGTCTGTAAACTTAGTTTATTAAAGTTGAAGTTCTCCTGAGAGTTAGTATCGGATGCACTTCTTTAGGTGTCGATTTCCTTTGCTTGTTTTGAAACAATGATTCTAAAAGAATTAAGAATAACTGAAGAAGTAGTCCAGAACATATTCATCAATGAATTTTGCTTTAAAATCGGTACGGGCGTGGATATACCGGGTGGACTCCAATTCAGTTTTAAAAGTTTTGTCACATGTCACACAGAATAGATGACCGACTGTGTTACCTATACTAGTAGATGTTATTATAAACGGGATTGGATTCATGTTTTTTAAATGCTTCAATATTCATTTATGAGATATCTCGTATTACAGAAGGGGAAATAAAGTTCTACATAGTTGCCTGTATATGACTGTTTAACAAACCTCTATTATTTCAGGAGATTGGTGTGTGAGTGTGTATTTTGTGCAATAATTTTAAGAATTGTAAATAAATTTTGGCTTCAAATACGGTTAATTGTTAGTAAAAAAACCATATAGTCAAGATCCTAACATACTGAAATAGTAACAATTCTGAACCAAATAACGCTTTAATTTTCTGAGGAACTTTCTTTCACAGAATAAGATAAAGTATTTTTCTTGGTAGTGTATTAAACTAAGTAAAGTTTTGAAATAACATAATTGTTTGAAAGTCAAGCGTCTGTATGATATTCAGGAATGTGTTTTTCTCAGGCTAATCATCTTCCAAGCCTTTATATTATTCCCAAGATTTTGTGGTCGGCTACTAGTTCCATCGGTTTTATCTGAATATCAGTTTTTACATGGAGCTACTGGCGTCGGACCTCCGCAACCCTGAGGGTGAACTGAATTCGAAGGTTGAACTTATTGTTAATATATTTGAGGGCACTGACTTTCCAATAACGATTGCCATAGATGTTCATGATAACCGGGACCGACGGCTTAATTTACTATCCGAGGCACGGGCGGGAAACAACGCCATCTTCCATACTATTGCTATTAAGAATTTCTTGAAAGAAAAATCCAACAGCAGTCCGACCCGGGAATCAAACCCGTGACCTCTTGATCTGCAGTCGCTTACGCTAACCACTAGACCAACCAGGCAGTTGCTAATACTCATACATTTACGAATGGATAAAAATAAGATCTTTTACTTGCTCAAGCATAAACTGCATATACCCGTGCACAAGTGGAGTGGTTTATAGTTTTGGGAATTTTAACCATATTTTCCGACAATGAGCCATTAAAATAAGACATGTGATATACGATGGCCAAACACAAGAGCCACTTCGTAGTTACTAATGCTGGTTCGTAATTAAAGTTATCCTACTAAATGGCACCGCAAGGAGAGTTATGACCGCCATTTCAACACAGGACGAATGTAAACCTTATATTACTTGTATAAGATAATATTTCTATGTCACATAAGCATAAACAAAAAAGATATCCAAGCAGCCTTTTTTCACATTCGGAATTAGAACACATGTTAGAATTTTACTATCCAAACTAGCTTTCGCCTGTGCCTACGCCCGCGTAGATGTCGGAAGAAACACGATGATTCTTTAAATATATTATTAATATCGTCTTTATTTATAAACCGATTAAATTAAAATAAACACAAAATGTTAAGTGTAGTAAACCGCAACGCTTTAGTGAAAAACACATTGAAATCAAATCAAATCTAGCCGTTTCTGAGATTAGCGTGCACAATCATACAGATAATCAGACAAACAGACAAAAATAAAAAAATAAAGATTGGAATACTATTGCGTTCATAAAGCCACCTATAATAGTTTTTCTTATATATCTTACACTAGCGACCCGCCCCGGCTTCGCACGGGTGGATTTCAGATGCCCCCGCCGACGTGCATTTTAAATCTGTAATATCTTCGAATATGTTCATTTAAATTAGATACTGTAAAGGGCCATTTTAATTTATTTTAAATGCACAATGTATTTAATTTACTTAATTGTATAAGAATTCATTCTGTGTTGCTTAAAATCACTTCGTAAGTAAGCCATTATTTCTCGTAAAAAGAAAGGAATAAAAAATGGTTGTTGTGGGTTATCCCTATGAGATAGACATGTACCGTCGTTTTGTAGTACTTTTTAAGAGACATTAATTTGATCTATCTCGTAGGGTGCAACCAGCGTTTGCAATGTAAGCGCTAAAAAATGTGTTTATTTGCTACATCACATTAGAAACCTCGAAAATTAACAGTGTTTCCATACTATATTATGCATTTATTATACATAAAAACCTTCCTCTTGAATCACTCTATCTATTAAAGAAACCCGCATCAAAATCCGTTGCGTAGTTTTAAAGATTTAAGCAAACAAAGGGATATAGGGACATAGGGACAGAGAAAGCGACTTTGTTTTATACTATGTAGTGATGATGTACAGAGAGCGACCAGTTTAGTTATTATTATGTATTGACTACTTGTACACGTATAATTATTTGTTCGGTTGCCTATCTTGAAATCTTCTCTCTGTGCTTGGTTGTATATTATAACCACGGACTGATTGATCTGTCATCAGTATCGTCATCAAAAGCCTGTTGGATATAGGCCTCTAGTTAGATATGACGTTTTTAATTTCTAATTAATTTCTTTAAAAGACATCTCCCGCATTACGAATAAAAATCATGTATCACGGGGGACTTTACAAACATATGTGGAGGAACAGAAGACATGTCTCTCCAACACAAAGGGAGGATCCTCCGACCAGGCGAGGTGATCATGCCTGGCGGGCTGCCCAACGGTTGATGTTGGGATGTTGTATATATGATAATCGGTGCGAGAACTTCTATTGCGCGATTCATGATTGGTAGTTACTCCGTGTTGTGCGTTACTTCGTAGTTCATTGTATCTTCGGTGACATATGTTTTTGTTGCCGCTGTATGTGGAAGTCGCCACACATACATCATCACTACATAGTATAAAACAAAGTCGCTTTCTCTGTCCCTATGTCCCTTTGTTTGCTTAAATCTTTAAAACTACGCAACGGATTTTGATGCGGGTTTCTTTAGTAGATGGAGTGATTCAAGAGGAAGGTTTTTATGTATAATAAATGTATAATATAGTATGGGTACACTGTTAATTTTCGAGATTTCTAATGTGATGTAGCAAATAAATACATTTTTTTGCGCTTACATTGCAAACGCTGGTTGCACCCTACGAGATAGATCAAAATAATGTACTACAGTATTGTACACCTTGAAAAGTACTACAAAAAAGTCCGCGACGGTATATGTCTATCTCTTAGGGATAACCCACAACAATCATTTTTTTATTCCTTTCTTTTTACGAGAAAAAATGGCTTATTTACGAAGTGATTTTAAGCAATACAGAATGATTCCTTATACAATTAAGTAAATTAAAAACATTGTGCATTTAATATAGATCAAAATGGCCCCTTATAGTATCTTATTTAAATGAATATATTCGAAGATATTACGGATTTAAAATGCACGAATCGTGTCGTCGGCGGGGCCATCTGAAATCCACCCGTGCGAAGCCGGGGCGGGTCGCTAGTAAATAATAAATAAATATTTTCGGACATCTAACTCACAACGTCATCTAGGCCCAAACTAAGCAGAGCTTGTAATAAACCCATATTACTGAGCAACTGATATAAATACTACTTTTTTTGTAAATACATACATATTATACATAGAAAACACCCAAACTCCGAAACAAATATTTGCAGATCAAACAAACATTTGGTCCGACCCGGGAATCCAACCCGAGACCTCAAGCACAGCAGTCACATTTTTTTTTTTGTATGGAATAGATCGGCAAACGAGCAGACGTATCGCCTGATGGTAAGCGATTACCGCCGCCCATGGACACCCGCAACACCAGAGGCGTCACAAGTGCGTTACCGGCCTTTGGGGGATGGGGGAGATAGGGGGAGGGGTTGGGGTATGGGCCTCCGGTATCCTCACTCACTCGGTGAAACACAGCGCAAGCACTATTTCACACCGGTTTTCTGTGAGGCTGTGGTATCACTCCGGTCGAGCCGGCCCATTCATGCCGAAGTGTGGCTCTCCCACAGTCAATCCTTCCAGTGGCATACGCTGCCACTGCGCCATTGCGGCAGTCGGTCAGTCAGTCAATACGTGAAACGGACACAATGAACATCCATTGCTTTGGCATATTATATCACGAGACTGATTCCAAAAGATATCCAAAGGATGAAGGCTATGGGTGATGACACTCCATAATCTTAAACATTTACCACACGGAAAATATGATGATTAAACTTGGTCTTGGAATCTTTCTTTTGTGTTTGGGTTGATGTCATAACCAGGAACGATATGTTTTTATGTACGGATTCTATAAGACATGAGCACATCCTCATATCTAATTTTATGAATCCTTTAAGTGTTTAGGTATTTTTTTTTAAATTTGGTCCTGCCAAAATGACTCGACTCTGCCTGATGGAAACCAGAAGCAGAATCTAAGAGTGGTGGACACCATACCCATTGCATGCAGACAATGCAAAAATGCAGCATAGTGACCCACACTATGACGGCCTTGTGATGCTTCTGCATCATTGGACCTCCGGTCTGGCACTCACCAACGAAACCCGACAGCACGAACGCTGTCATTTCACGTTGATCTTTTATGCGAGGGTAGTACCGCCCCGGTCGAGCCGGCCCGTTTGTGCTGAAATCAGCGTGGCTCTACTACCTTGGCCATATTTCACTATAACCGTAATATTTTATACTACCTTACTTTCAATAAATAGTACCTAAACATAAATTTACTAGCTGGCTTAGTGGTTAGTAATCCTGCCATTACCATAGCTCGTAGTTTTGATACCCGATACGCAAAACAAGTATTTTATGATGAGCACAATCATTCCTATTCCCTACGCTAAACAATAAACGATTATGTTTGACATTACGTAGGCATTTAAATAGGTTTCCTGATTACCTCCTTTCGGATATATAACGTGAGTTTAACTGTATATTTTTTTTTTTTTTTATGGAATAGGCGGGCAAACGAGCAGACGTATCGCCTGATGGTAAGCGATTACCGCCGCCCATGGACACATGCAACACCAGAAGCGTCACAAGTGCGGTGCCGTCCTTTTGGGGATGGGGGGGGGAGGTAGGGGTAGGGGATTGGGGTATGGGCCTCCGGTATCCTCACTCACTCGGTGAAACACAGCGCAAGCACTATTTCACACCGGTTTTCTGTGAGGCCGTGGTATCACTCCGGTCGAGCCGGCCCATTCATGCTGAAGCGTGGCTCTCCCACGGTAAATTTCTCTATTTGAGACTACCTGAGCCCCGTGGTATTACTGGCGAGGGGTATCTAGACTACTAAAATAGTAGCCTAAATTATTTCTTATATCATCAGCTATATCCCGTCCTGCTCAATCCCGTCAAAATCGGTTTAGTGGTCCCGAAGATAACCCGGAACAAACAGACAGACAGACACAATTTTTTATTTTTTTTTATTTACATACGTAAATACTTTCACATGCATTTCGTAAATAGCTGTCAATTTGAAATTACAAGCAAATATTTAAATTTTCTTTATTTGTACAGAAATACTAATTATATACTATATTCGTAGCTAAGGAAGTTGTCTAAATAAAACCATTCAATAATTGGAGCAAAGTTCTAGTTCGCAATGAAACTTAATTTGCCGCTCCATTACGTCGGACATAAATTACACTTGGCACCGATAGATGGCTTATGTGTCGACATTGTTGGCTTTAGGCCGACTACAACATGTTAGTCCGTTATTAAGAATTGTAGCTATAAATGCATTTAGCGGAGCTCTGGTCAAGAGTATTCGGGACTTGTATAAGGGAGGTCGTTAAGGACTGTGAATTTGATTTACTATTATGGAGTTTCTAGGAAATGAAAAGCAAATGAATTTATGATAGTTACTAAACAATACAGGAGTTTGGCGTAAGTACTGTAATTTTGCCTTAAATTTGACAATATGTACGAGTGTGTGCACTGGGTTACCGAAAAACATCACAATCGCAAGCTTTACTATGTTAAAAATACACGATTAAATGAGAAAACAAACGACAGTCAATTGATACTTTGACATTTGCGAAGAATCCCTATCATAGTCAGGTGGTTGAACTAACGACTTATCTTGCTGCGCTTTGGTTGGGGACTGACTTGATCTAGATACATAAATTCAACTCCCATGAAGCTTCTTCGAGCTTATATAATACCACAGATAATTCCAATGCTGCGAACATCTACAGGAGCTATTTTTGCGTCCTTGTTTTACTTTTTTAAAATTAGGACGTATGGCAGTATAAATCTTCATGTATAGATGACACAAAATGTTCACTGAGGTAGAAGCATACATACATTCATATGTAGAATCACGCCTATTTCTCAGAGGGGTAGGCAGAGACAATTGATCTCCACTTACTACGATCCTGACACCTCTTTTGCTTCGTCCACATTCATGAATCGCTGCATGGATGCTCGTTAGTTCCTGGTGCTTTTCACATGACCCTTTTCATTTCTTTGTTTAAAAGACTAATAATTTATTTAAAAGATTAATAGCCTAAATATGTGCAGGCATCTCATTATAGGAAGTTCTTACATGTGATCTCACATAAGATGCCTGTAGTAAACAACTAAGAGTTCAGTTATTTTTATAGCCTTTGTAGTCGTAGCTACATTTACTTGTCTCACACGTGCCACTTCAAAGCCGCCCCAAGGCTGGATATTTTTATATCATGCACTGTCAGCTTCAAAGAAAGCTCTTTTAATGTCAACTGCTGAGACTAAAGTTTTACTTTAAATGTTTGTATGTTTCTTTAATACGGAACTTGTTTAATTATGATAAAATGATGGCAAATAAACGGAATAAACAAATAACTTAATTGTGACACGTGTAAGCAAGTTTTAATAAATACTATTTTCTTTTAACTTTCAAAAGCTGATCTCTTTGTGCTACAATCTAATTACCTGCGAAACAAGGGCAATGTTTGGCTAGAAAATATAATAAACCTTGTATAATGCAGAATATCTAAAAGAAGAACATGAAATTGCCCTAAAATAACTCATTTTATTTTCACCCTACTTTTAACTAACATATTCGAGAAAAAAATTTAGAAATCCCCCAAGGCATTAACATTTGGACATGGTCCAAATGAAATTTTTTTAATTTTATATTTTTCGTTCGTTTTGGCAACGGAAACAGTTATTAGGGAAATGTTTGCACCACGTGGCTAACTTGAGCCGGAATGCTTAATACGCTTTCAGCACATTTTGCGAGAGGAAAAAGTAGAATATCTAAAAAGTTCTAATTACATGGCTTTATTCCGCTGTGATCTGGAGTATTGTGAGTTCCCAGGTACATACATCCACGTAATAGTAATCCCATTTATTTACATATAAACAAAAATTGAGTCCTACTAAAATAATTTTAAATATTTTAGATTCGAATTTGAATTTTACGACAGTCAGTCAGTTCGAATTATAGGCATACATTTCACGATATTTCATCCTGTCAGTGGTTTCCTTTCTTACCTACCTTCTTCTTCAAATATATGATCGTATAAGTTTTACATCTAAAAGGCCTTGTTGATAGAAATAAACTTGCCCCCTTCTATGGAAGTGGGATAATAAATATAATTGGCGAAATCCAAGTGATTAATGCGCCTCGAACTATTCTTTCGGCCTTCGAATAGGTAACATAGATAATAAACATATGTATCATCATCACCAGCCTATTGCAGGGCACTGCTGGACATAGGCATCTCCCAAAATCTATTTGAGTGGCGTGCAATAAAAGTCATATTATGTGCAATGTCAAAACGATGCAAATGAAATTTTCATCTAGAACACACAAACATTTCATATCATATGCATTGACAACGGAGAAGTCAGCCGAAATTAGTATATAAATTACGAAGGATATTAATTGGTAAGTAAAAAAAACAAATTTGTTGGAAAGTAGCCAGAATTAAAAATGATATACAGTAAACATAAATTTTCTAATATATAAGAGCTAAATAGAAATTGTATGTATGTTATTTTGTTTATATTTCTATTTTGTGCGAGATGTTAAAAATAGTTGATATTTTTGTTTGACAACAATATAACGGGGTCTCCTAGGAGTCCTAGGTGAGGCACGAATACGACGCAACGCTGCAAACGCGACAAACGCAAAAAATATTATATTTTTCTTCTTTATGTATGTATATCTTTCTACATTTTCTAAGTAATTACTTTAAGTACTCTCTTCTTTCAAGTTTTCAGATAACTTGATGTGGCCTGAATTCATTGCTCTGGAGTGTAGTAGTTAGTTTTAACGAACAAAATATTTCCAGGTTCCAATTAGGCTAACCCTACAATTCTAAACTAAATATTTGACCTGCTATCGTGTGAAGTCATCCTTACAATACTCAAAGGTCAAGAGCAAGTGTTCAATATTTCCCAACGAACCGGCGTCTTATTACCCAACTAATTTGTATTGGCCTCCGAATTGCCGCCATGATGGGCCGATCGTGACTTGTGAATTTATTCGGGTAATATTGTATTGCCCTTAGTGCGATCCGTACAGAATTTTCAATATATTGAGTCGTGATGAAAGACCGATTATTTTCTTATAGCGTTATTCGATAAGCCAAAAAATATTTTTATTGAGAATGTTTTCATATATTGTATTGGAATATAGGTCGAGTATTTTTATTGTAATATGATTTCAGTGAGTACTTACGCTGTGAGGTTCAATGAAAAATGTTTGTTCAGAAATGTATGAAACATTGTTGACGGTTCGCTTGGGTAAGTTTATTTGCTCCATATTATTCTTTATTGATACATGTAATGATTTATTCTTTATTCTGTCGCTTTTCACAGAAAATTTAATGTTTTCGTATTATACAAACTTGAAATTATTGAATTATGTAACTATCAAACGCTACGTATTGTGTAGTACTATATGTTGCTTATAATAACTTCAGCTATGTTTGTAAAATAAATACATTTGAATTTACTTTTGAAAGTACTTCTACGTTTATTTTTATTGAAAACTACTATAGTCGCGTTCTAAGACCAATTGTAATTCACTTAACTAAACTTTCAGAATTCTAAAATTTAAAACATATTATCACCATTTATATAAACACAAAGCTGCATCATAAACAGTTTTATACCGAACTAGCTGTTGCCCGCGGCTCAATCCGCGTGTCTGTTGATAAATGAAGAACCGCTCGACCGATTTTGTGCAAACTTCACATAAACCATCTACTAAATAGTCCGAACAAAGCCTAAACATTTGGTTTGGATAGGTGAGCCCGTTCTTGAGTTATAAAATTACAATGAAAAGTGGCATTGATTTTTATATATAGCAAAATTGCATGAAACTGTTTTCCTTCATTTCGAAATACGCCATATTTTTATCAAACACCCTCCTATAAAGTTTTACGGGATGTTTTCTAAGTACTTTGACAACACATCCCCTCCGCAAATAACACACTTGTCTCCGCGTGCTGTAAAAATATTATTTGTCCAAACTTGTCCCAGTAAAGATATGAATTTATTGTCAAAAACATAGCACAGAGGTATAACTACTCAATCTAGTGGTTGAATAGGACCATATCTATAAAAATATCGTCATCGTAAAACTTGCTTTGGGGATTATTTAGATAGGACCCTTACTATTGGTACACCTCGGCATTTATATTACTAGTTCACTGAGTTGGTTAACTACGGCTCTATGATATTTTAAAAACATCGTTATTCTGTTTTTCTAATTTTAAATATTTAGTCTCAGTACCTATAATATTTATTTATTTTTAAATTTTATGCACACATGTACATCGGCGGGCTTAATGCCCATTCTCTACCATCCAATCTTTGGGTGATGTAAACATTTTGTAAGGTAGGTGCATTGTGGTGGAAGTCAGAGGTTATAATTTTCATCAATAAATATATAGAACTGACACATAAAAATATTATGAATATAAAAACACACTAATACATAAACTTTACATACGTACACTGTGAGTGTTAAATTGTATTTTTTTATAGAAATGAGGGCGAACGAGCAGACGTATCAACGGATGGTAAGCGATTACCGCCGCCCATAGACACCCGCAACACCTGAGGCGTCACAAGTGCGTTGCTGGCCTTTGGGGGAAGGGGATGGGTAGGGGTTGGAGTATGGGCCTCCGGTATCCTCACTCACTCGGTGAAACACAGGGCAAGCGCTGTTTCACACCGGTTTTCTGTGAGGCCGTGGTATCATTCCGGTTGAGCCGGCCCATTCATGGCGAAGCAAGGCTCTCCTACGGAAATTTATTTCATTCGATATAATTAACCAAGTTCAAAAAAAGAGGAGGTTCTCAATTCGACTGTATTTTTTGTTATGTTTGTTACCTCATAACTTTCGACTGGGTAAACTGATTTTGATGAATCTTTTTTTATTTGAAAGCTGGTGCTTCCCGAATGGTCCCATTTATTTGGTCCAGGTTGAAGTCGGTTTTTTTTTGTTAAAATTTGTTATTATTTTTAAAATATAAAAAAGGCAAAATAAAGTAAAATAACAGACTGTCGAGTACAACACAAACTCGTTATATGGAACCACTTATTTAAATTTCATTTCGCTGGTATTAAAGAGCCCTTGTTTTCCAGAATCGCCGGTGTAGAAATAAAACAGTGAATGAAATGGTGCATAAAGTTGGCTACTGTTCTGTAAAATTGGAACCTTTGTAAACACTGAATTAAAAATGGGGCCAATTTGAACAAAACTACCCTCCACGCCTCTACCTTTCTTATTTATTTTAAGGAGCTGAATCAGGGCGTTTATTTTAGGATCGAGTTATTTATTTAAACGGAGCAATAGTTTTTCAATTTGGAAACGAGATCGTTTACCAGATTGGAGTAGGCTCTGGTTTTTATTGAATAAAAAATTCCCAGGTGTTACATAGAAATATGCCAATACAATTGGATTGAAAACGAGGTACATTTTTTTTGTATTTTTTGGGTCTTGTACCTACCTTATGAAATATTATAAGTTCAGAAAAGTGCGCTAAAGTAAAGTGTTATTGTATTTTACCTAAAGAGGCAAACGATTTGGTAATATACGGTCATAGTTTTTGCACGATGTTACATTTAATGATTTAACGCAGATTATATAATGGTCAGTTGATCAGTTCCAAACATAATAACTTAATAAGATCTTTATATATCGCACACACGGCCTGTGTCCACTAAATGCTGATGGATTTTTTTCACGAAATTCGAAACAAATATAAAAATAATTATTAATTAATTATATCCAAATAGATAAAAAAAAACAATTTCAAACTTTAGATAATACGTAAACAGATTCTTCAAATATTTATGTAATATTACTGTTACAGAAATTATGAAATTGTAACCGATCCTTCCATTAATTTAATATTAATTAAAAATTAAAACCTTGATTTTGAAATTGATAGTCGGTATAGACATGGTAATTGAAAACTGGAAATAGAATCACTGTTTCATAGGCAATCGTACTTGTAGGTTTATTACTTAGCTTTTTCTCTTTTTTATTATTTTTATTTAATTTAGAACCCAAAATTACATGAAAAGCCACTTGTTACATATGGAGGGCACACCAAAACCTCTCTAAATATGGACTTGCGGAACTAGACATGTAAAAGTCACGAATTTCTTCTGTAACTGTACCTGCCAAATTAGCTCTATTGTGAACCAATCCCATTTGTTCAGAAGGATTTTTTTACATGAAATCTGTCTATTATTGTCAAATTACCGACACAGAACCGTTTCATCTGGCCTTATAAAATAAGCTCGGACCTTTTAATGTTTGAATCAGATATTCCGATTGAGCTTGAAGTATTCTTAAGCAAATATTTTTTCTACATTGTGATTTTTGAGGTCGAATATACTCTGCAAAGAATTTTTCACCTCAATTTGTTCTACTCAGAGTTGAATTTTGAGTGAATTTATAAATTTCAGTATCTTCGCGCAAAATGTTCTATTTGAACCCATCAAAAAATACTAATTTAATTCGGTAGTTCCGAGACAAAGGACTTTAACTGATTTTTTTCCGGACGCAGTGAAATCGGAGAAGGTTGAACCCAGCTCAATCGTAGTGACGTGGACTTGGGGTACTTGTTTTGCGATGAGGATTAGGAAGAGACCTACCACTTAATGAGAATGCCAAACTTGGAATTTGTCGTATCTATTGTGTTGTGTGTCGCATCAGTGGATTTGAAAGCAACTGGTGCGTGTATTATAGGCGGTGTTACTCGTGAAACGTATATGAATATAGAACTGTGGTTTTGTTTTATTTTATAGCTATTCACAATATTTTAATAAAAAGAGGATAGGTTTCGTCACAGTTCAGTGGTTTGAGCGTTCCGATGTTCGGCAAAGAATAAGGCTTCACACTTAGAAGTTGTCGTTTGCGAAATAACTGAATAATGTAACTGAGATTTAATTTCACGAAACACAGCATTTTGTAAATCAACTCAAAGCCAGGATTTAACAATTATCTCTTGACAGAAATCAAGCGGTGATTTCTGTCAAAAGATAATAGTTCTTAGTTATACTTATAAGGGATTGAATTTCGTGAGTACATGTGTGTGTGTCTGCCGTGGGAGAGCCACGCTTCGGCATGGATGGGCCGGCCCGACCGGACTGATACTACGGCCTCACAGAAAACCAGTGTGAAATAGCGCTTGTGCTGTGTTTCACCGAGTGAGTGAAATGAAATGAAATGATTTATTTCACATAAATAGAGTCCATTTACAGATGTTTTTACAGTGTGAACACTAGAGACCGTCTATTCAGCCACTAGTGGCATGTGAAAATGTCTTTTGTTTGAAATTATATAATACAATAGTGAGGATATCGAAGGCCCATACTCCAACCACTCCCCCATCCTCCAAAGGCCGGCAACGCACTTGTGACGCTTCTGGTGTTGCGACACGTCTGCCCACATGCCAATTATTCCAAAAAAAAATGTGCTCGGTCGTGTCACCATCAAAGATGCAGAACCTTTTGAGATTGTATCCCGTATTATCTACATATTATAATAATAATAATAAATTTATTTGTCTTAGAAAATAATTTACAAACATGTTCTTAAGCTAAAAATATGGACTGAGCTTTACATAAGGGTACTAGCACTGGTTCCCAAACTAGGCTTTGAGCCTGTATTTTAATAGTAACCTGATGACTTTAATATCAATTTAAAATCCAATTAACATTTTTTAATCATTCAATTCATGATTAAAACCTTAAGAATTTATCTGTTTCGTTTTTGTATCATTCTTGATAATTAAAATTTAAATCACTGTGATTTATAGCAGGCTACTTACAATTTATACTTTCTACTATGTTCATGGAGATATCTATATATATCTCAATTATCATCATCATCATCATCAGCCTATCACCGTCCACTGCTGAACGAAATTCTCCACCAAAGAGCGAGAATCATCTCGGTCTTCGGTGTTACCTATCCATCTCCTGGCAGCCAATAAACAGACAAAATAGATTAAGAAAAATTGAGGTTTGGATATGGTTATTTTATAACATCTTAAATAAACTAGAAGGAAATAAATTTCCCGTGCATATATCATAAGCTATCAGTGGCTAACCACACGTAAATTAGAATATAGATAGTTGCGTAAATTATAATATTAACTAATTTGTATATTAATTAATGGATTGCTTTGTGGATCGGATCGTGTCAGCATAGTTTATGAGCCGCGTAATTAGATCTTTGGGATAATATTATAATAACCAACACCGACATGACATGGTACAAAAGGGTTTAGGCAGTGTTTCTAAATACACAACACCTGTCGAAAGCTTTTGATACATGCGTACATAAGCTCATCATGTTTGTTAACAGCTAGTCGGTTACTAATAATAATATTAAATTATTTATTGTGACAAAAGCTACATTTTACGGTGGGAGAGCCACGCTTCTGCATGAATGTGCCGGCTCGCTCGACCGGAGTGACACCACGGCCTCACAGAAAACCGGTGTGAAATAGCGCCTGCGCTGCGTTTACCTAGTGAGTGAGGATACCGGAGGCCCATACCCCTCCCCCATATCCAATCTCTCCCCCCGTCCCCATCCCCCAAAGGCCGACAACGCACTTGTGACTCGTCTGGTATTGCAGGTGTCCATGAGCGGCGGTAATCGCTTACCATCAGGTGATATGTCTGCTCGTTTGCCCCCATTCCATAAAAAAAAATAGAATCATTTATATAGTGTGGGTCACATTGTTGCGTTGTCTACATTCACAATTAGGATGGTGACCACCACTTTTGGATTCTAGTCATGCTTTCCATCAGACAGAGTAGAATCATTGTGCCACCTAATTTGTAAAAAAATGCAAGCTCTGATTCCCAAATTAGCGTGAGTTATAAATTAGCAATACTTTCTTAGCAAAAAAATCAAATGATGCAATAAGTTGTCGCAATTATCATGTCACTGAACAGAATATTGCAGCTAAGTGTATTATTATTAGTGTATCTCCTTTGTTTTTTTTTTGAATAATAATTTTGAATAATAATGCTGTAGAAATATTTGTAATGATGCAAAAAGTACGTATTGCAAAAATGCATTATCAATAATGAATAAATATACATTACCTACCTATAACAATTACAACCAAGAAATGATCTTTCAAGAGGTAAGGTATTCATACCTGGAACCTACATAGAAAATTTTAAGTTCAGAAGTACCTAATACGATATCTAGCCTGTTTATTTTTGCGATGCCAGATCAATCACCGTCTCATGTTACAAACAATCGAAGCAAAAAAAGTAACAGTGATAAACCGAGTTCTTTCCTCAGATACACACGTTCCAATAGTGTGACAACATAATCCTCTTTCATCCAAAGTGCGAAGAGAGATTAACAAAACGTTGCTGTTTTTGAGTAACCTTTAATTAAGCTTTTAAAGTCAGTGAGCATCTGTTTTGTTTTAACAAAGATAACGAATGTCAATTTTTTACCGAGTGAGTAATATCGCCGGAACCCCTCCCCGATCCCCTTAATTATCGCTGGAGTGGAAATCAAAGGATTTCAACGTAGTTTTAACTCTTACGGTTTTACTTTTTTAACTTTTACGTGTTATTACTTTAGTTAGGTAGACTAATTTACCAATGGTGTGCATCGGTAAATTAGCCACATAATCAGTGAATGGATTTTGTACGCAGACAGTTTCAATTGTTATTATTTAAATAAGATATTAAGATGTTTATGAAATTTAATTTTCTAATTCTAACTCCCTACAAAGTAGCTACATCAGAATCACTTAAAACATCAAGTAACACACAATTTTCTTGTAACTTATATTCCTTGAGTGTAAAGTCGAACAACATGTTACAAGTAAGGAGAAGTTTCCCAACTGCGATAGATTATAAACCGCTTACAAACTACGAACTAAAAGGCTTATGTGTACCACAAGTTATGTAAAAACAGACTCACCTTCGTCAAACTAAGATGTTAGCGGTCACTCACGAGCTTGAATATAGCTATCTGTATTATTAATATTTTAACATTGAGGCATAAAAACAATTACTTTTCTACAAAGAAACAAAACTGAACTGCATGTGAATAACAAAAACAACTTCTGAATGAATACATATTTGCTTGACAACGGTTTTATAAAAATCACTAGCTGACCCACGCAGCCTCGTTTATTGTCCGTCTCCTATTGCCCGTAGCGTAATAATTTCCTCCCGTTTTTGTGATATTCTTAATTGGTGCTCCGCTCCTATTAGTCTTAGTGTATCTAATGATATATAGCCTATAGCCTTCCTCGACAAATGGGCTATCTAACACTAAGAATTTTTCAAACCCGACTATTCCTGAGATTAGCGCATTACTTTGAGTTACATTCAACATTAGGTTACTTTGAACAGAAATCGAAAAAATATGTAATTACTAACGAACAATATAACTAATGTTTTATCGAATTGACTGAGACAAAGAAATGAGAATTGAACTTCCTAAATAAAGGTCTGATCATGGTGTTTAAGATGTAGCTTTAACCCCATTTTCTTACTAAAATACTTTTCAACCTTTACAAGTAGGTACAACATAGTTATAAATGGTAAGGTACGAAAACAGGTTTTATCTCTATTAAACTATCAAATATTCGACAACTACTTGATCGTAGGCAATTTGCGGGCTTTGTTTTATAGGTGTGAAACATTTAATGCTCATAAAAACTTTTGCCAACTAAATTTTGAGTCATATTTAGTTCCAGATACCTCTGGCACTGTAAAACGAACATAAAGGTTCCGATTTATTCAGAAAGGAAAAAAAGCAATTTAAAAAGTGATCAGCGCTCGGCTTGAACTGCCAGACACAAAGTAGCCTTGAGTAATCTTAGGATACTTTCATAGGCAATTTTATTGTCATCGAAAGAATTTGAATAACGACATTTATAATGATGTTGATTAAAAACTCCAGAAATGGATATAAAATTATTTTGAGGCATTTATTTGAGAAGCTTCTGAAAAAGTTGTAAATACGTACGTACATCATACGTACATCTTTATTCATCCAGTAAGTGATGGTAGAGCAGGGGTATTTGATTCCTACATTTTAACATCTATGATATTATTCTCACTTAACTACACACAACGAACATTTATGAGACAATTTAAGAAGTAGATGTAAAAATAGGCCGCCATAGTGTGGGTCACCAAGCTGCATTGTTGCATTATCAGCCTTCGCAATGAGTATGGTGACCACCACTTTTACTTTGCTAATGCTTTTCATCAGGCAGAGTAGAGTCTTTTTGGCAAGGCCATACATAAAAAAAATATGATAGAAAAAAAATAATTTCTTAAAAAAAAATTAAAAGCAAGTCATTATAATTCCTGCACAAAGGAAATGACGTAAGTCAGATTTGCGTCATATCTGATGGAATGATCGCCAACAATAATGGTAATGTGCGGAACTAAAAATCATGATTTACATATTCAGCTAAAGGGAAGCATCGTAAATCTTTATAAAGCAAGCTGTTTACGGTGCGACTAAAGTTTAAAATATAATTGGTAAAATAAACATTTATTTTTTTCCAAATTAACAAGTAATTATTTATTAAAGTACTTGGTATCTTCAAATCGAACAGCAATTAAAGTATAGCACTTTTAGACACAGGCATACATTACAAAGAAAAATTGCTAATGTAAAATAAAGCAGTGATCATCTTCATTAAGATTTTATGAATGAGCTAAAATATATAAGTTAGTGAAGATTTAGTTTAACTATCCTGCTGATTCTAGATAATATCACGCCATCACGTGAAGACAGCGATGTAATTTTATAATTATAATGAAGTTTATAATAAGAGTCGGAAGTATTCGAGAGTAAATTATTTTATCAAACGATTTTACAAGAAGCTCTGAATGTTTTTGATGTTTTTTTAAGAACTAACGTTTATAAGGTGAAACACCAAATGAAAAATTTTAGCAGACAAATAACCATAGCTCGCATTCTGGTCGCAATGTTCTCCGTAAAATAAAATCAGGAACATGAACAGCGAGCCTTACTCTGAAGGCAGTTAGTCAACGTCTGTGCTCGTACGGCATTCGTAATTAGTTCACATGTCTTGTTCGCTTTATTCTCCGTTACTGTATCATGCTATTCTAATGTGAGAAATTTAATTAGGGGGAGAATTTGTAGGCATTCGGATGTTGGGGTTGCATTTACCATGGAAATAAAAGGTTTGAATACAAGCGATGTTGTTATTTTGGTTGGTTTATTATTTAAGTATTTAATAATCCTTCGTGACAAATTTGACTGGACTTGACTAAATCAATACCGTCGTTGGGAGTTAGACAGGGCCCGCACTAGTGATTTTTGTCACCATGACTGTTGCGTGACTGTCACCGTGTACATCACCCATAATGACGGTGCGCGCATTTGGATACGTGACAATCGGGTGAATTTTTGTCCGCGGTAGATGGCAGTAGCAACTAAATGTCACTTCGTCTCTCCCCCTCTTATGGTAAACCAATTTGTTTACGCTGTTAGAACATCACGCTACGGGCAACAGGAGACGCAGAAAAGGTTACGTGGGTCAGCTAGTTACATATAATATATATCTTTTCTAAATGTCTTTCATCTTTTACGATTAAAACCACTTATAACGTAACCCTTAGTTGGTGGTCTTAGAGGAGACCTTCATTCAGCAGCGAACTATGACCGTAGACTGTCTACGGAATAAAATTAAAACTGCGATATATCATATTCATTTGAAATTCAGAAACAGTGGAAGAATAAATAAAAATATAATACACCAGAACTACATACCAATATACAGAAAAAAACCAATCACTCCGACCGGCATTTACCCCAAAAGTGCCCTGTACCTATAAAACTAACTGAATCATAAAAATATGGAAGTCCAACATATTGCTCACAGAAAATAAACCAAAACAATTACAATAACAGCAGCCCACTTAAGTGCCAATTGCCAATCCGTCTGGCAAAGTTGGCAAACACGTCAGTAGTCAAAATGGCGCACTAGGTGCTAAGTGGCGGTGGTTTGCGGTAATTTGTGCGCCCACCGTGAAGTCAATTAGCTAAAGCTTTCGTGAACACTTATGTTTTCAACTTTGGTACGGGACCTAGTACAGCCAAATATATTCCGGCGTAAATATAAATGTGAAAAAGTTTCGGCGAGAGATTTATGTGTTCTGGGTGTTTTATAGCTTGTTACATCTTATTTTTACTTTCACTGGTAGGAGAAAGTAAAAGTGTACAACTTGTTGTAGTTTTATTCATACTGGTGTATTTTTTACATATAGGCCATTTGCCACACCAACGAACGGACGAACGATTGGGATCAACTATTACTATAATTCGTAAAACATAATAAAATTCGTCTGTTACTAAAAATCACAATCAATGCAGTTAAATACTTTTAATAGAAAGGTTAAAAACAATGTGAAACTTTGAAGTCAGGTAAAGTCCCCAACGCGAAAAAATAGAAATAGAAAAAAAGCTCTCAGGTTCGACAATACCACTCAATCCGAATCAATTCTACGTGACGGTGCCATTAGATAGAGGCTTTCCAGTTACTCCGTGTCATGATAAAAAGTAGGCGAACAGAGTACAAGTGGTACTTTAGGAGCTGAGTCAGTGACGACACGCTGGCACTGTGCCAAGCTCACTGAGTCGAATGTTGCCTAATTGATACTACAGGCTTTTAAACGAACTAGGTATAATTGGTTTCTGTCCGTGACACAGCGACTAAAGGCGAAGAGTTTCATCAGTTTGCTGCAGGTGACACTTTGAAATAGAGCTTGGACCGAGCTTTGTGACTTTTGACTTTTACATTGTTACAAAGGACGTTCAGAGTAATAAACGGAATGCTGACACGTTTTGATCGCTCACAATAAGTGGTTGAAACAGATACAATCTTGTTGTAGGGTGAACTTTCAGAAATTTGTGCAGTAATACAATAGTATAAACTTGAAATTGTATTTATTAGATTGTTTTTAGGTGACACAGTTCCTGGATTTAGTTAGTATGTTTGATCCTTATAAACAGATTGTAATAAATAATAAGTAAGTAATAATATTTTTAGTAAGAATTGCAATTTTTACTGAAAATATGCCAATGAACTGTATCTGTATTAAAATATTTAATACTAGCTGACCCACGTAACTTCATCTGCATCTCTTTTCAATCATGCTCGGCTCCTATTGGTCTTAGCTTGATCTTATCTATCCTATCTTAAGCACACCAGCAAAACACACATTTATGACAAAAAAACGTGAAAATTGGTTAGATAGGTTCAGAGTTTATTGTGAGCAACAACGTGACACGTGACTAAAGTATTATAGATCATATATCGAGTTAGACAATAGTAAGTCGACTGCACGTTTGGCCTAGTGGTTTAACGCTCACCACGTTGTTTCCTACTTCACCAAGTGTCGTGGGTTCAAATCCCACATAGGACAACGCTTTGTGTCATCCACAAATTGTTGTTCTGAGTCTGGGTGTTCTTTGTGTCCGTTTCATGTATGTTTGTAAAGTCTCCCGCGACACAGGATTTATTCCTAGGGCGAGTGTTGTCTTTTAAAAAAAAAGAAAAGTATGTAAATTAGTCAAACCTTCTTTTATTAAAAGTAGTAGTATGCCCCAGTATTAAAAGTAGCAATTGGAAGAAGATACAATTATATAGAACATTTTAATAAACCTCCAATATTAACAATAAAGCCGCAATACCAACCGGTCGTAAATCTAAAAACAGATACGATATTATTTGCTGTCCATTGTTGTAATTGACAAAGCAATCTATTGGGACGATGATATTGCGTGAGATGATGTTTTCAAAATTGCGGCCATATTATACGCGCCATTACCTACCCATTTTAGATTAAATTCCTAAAATATTTTTATCACGTCTAATAATCTAGATAAATATTACCATAAATTATTTTTTTTTTAAAGTTTATTATTTTTACGGGAATTAACGCGATCACTTATTTCAAGGTACTACGTATGTAGTACAGAGGTATCTCTGTTTTGCCTTCCCGTTGGTTGGTTGGTTTCCCGTAAAAATAATAATTATTATATCATGGAACGCGAAAGTTTAAAAGTTAGTACATTTCTGTTTACTTAACAATGGGTCAATTCTACAAATTTTATATGATTTTTGTTCCTTTAAGTGTCGGGATGTTAAAACACAGCTGTTTTCTAATCCATAATTAATCATAAGTATTATGATTCCTTATGTGCCTTGACTGCCTCTGTGGCGCAGTGGTAGCGTGTGCGACTGCTGTGCAGGAGGTCTCGGGTTCGATTCCCGGGTCGGACCAATTGTTTGTATGATCTGCAAATATTTGTTTGGGAGTTTAGGTGTTTTTTATGTATAATATGTATGTATTTACAAAAAAAAAGTATATATGTATTTAAATCAGTTGTCTAGTAACCATAACACAAGCTCTGCTTAGCTTGGGACTAGATGGCGTTGTGTGTTAAATGTCCGAAATATTTATTTATTTATGTAAATCGTAATTGTTAACAGTCATTTACAGACGTAATGACTTAGGATTAACATAACTTTAGTTCTTTTTATGAGACATCTTCATCGCTAAATTCAATTATATTAACAGTTAAAAAAATACAAAGCAGTCATGAGGACTGCCGACAGAAGTGAAAACTCAAAACTATAAACAAACAGTTGTTTAAGCTCACCTGAAATGAAACTCTTTGCTCTTTAAACAAAATGCGCGATAAAAACCAGTAAAATATTCCTTGAGAACCGAGAACTATAGAAATTGCTTTGGTGTTGCGGGTGTCCATGGGCGGCGGTATTTTTTTTCATTATTATTTATTTCTTATGATTAATCACTTTGTTTCAAAATTTTCTCTTATTTCTATTTCAATACAGCTTTAAAATGACTAGACAATTCGTTATAAACAAGAGGTTGTCGATGACGACGCGACCGCACTTATATAATATAGCTGACCCGGCAAACTTCGTACCGCCATATTTACATATCTGTCTCAGCTTCCCACAGGCAGTGTACAGTCGCGGACAAAAAAAACACTTTTCCCGTTATCTTTTATTTTTTTTCTTTCTAACAAAAAAAGAATGAATGAAATCGGACTATGTGTTATTGAATTACAACTAAGTACATATTTTGACTTTCATCCCCTCTCTCCAGGATACCGTGCTGAATTCCGGGATAAAAAGTATCCTATGTCCTACCTCATAGTCTGAACTTAAATCATGCCAAGTTTCATTTGAATCCGTTCAGTAGTTTCGGCGTGATGCGCGGCCAAGATACAGACAGACAGACAGACAGACAGACAGACGGACAGACAGACAGACAAAAATGAAAAAAATTACAGTTTTGGCTTCAGTATCGATTATAGAGAGCCCTCCAAAAAATTTTTCAAAATATATTTAATGTACAGAATTGGACCTGTTACATTTTTATTATTAGTATAGATATTGTGTTGCAGTCGTCAGCGCCTTCCACCCTACACGATTAATTAACTGATTATAATTGTCCAGTAGGTAAATTTTACATTGATAAAATCAAACAAGTAACAAAACAATACAATATCAACATTTAAGTGGAACAAGATTGATTAAAACATATTACAAGAAATTGATTAATTTATTTATTTACCACAAGTGTGAGTTTAAGCATGCATGTGACTATTAGTGTAAATATGTGTAAGCGTGTTAGTGTTAGTGTACATGTGTGTATGCAAATGCGTGAGATTTAACGTGTAGGTTTAACTAACTAAATGATTGGCGATTCACTTGATTTTCTAAGGTAGCGTAGCTGAAGCCTTTGAATCAGCTTGTAATGACTGCTTTGACTTTATGTGCCGGTAATGGGTAAATGTTATTATCTACTTTGGCAGTGTTATAGAGAACATTGCCAAGGATATAAAACTGGCGCCGTGCGAGAGATGTTTTATGGGCCGGCACCGGGTAAATTTTATATTTTTTGCGCTTCAAGATGGGCCTGAATGAGGTGGACTTATGCTTACGAAATATTAGGGCCTTTACAAAAAGTTGTCTCACCGAGAGCGCCTGGCAGTCACTATACAGCTGGTCAGTACTGTATCTTCTTGGTTTACCAAGTGTTAGAAATTGAACGTCATTATAATGGCAACATTTTTGATTGTCATTTTTCTTGTTTGACGTTTTGAAGTGACAAGATAGTACCAATGAGACGCTAGGGGAAAACGGTCGACCATTGTCGTTTTTTGGGTGCCGTTCAATAGGTTATTTTTTAGCCAGGTCATTACCTCCCTGAGTGCATTTTCCTCGTATGTTTGTGTTTCCTCCCAGGAGCAGCCATGCACGATCAGTGCCGTGTCGTCAGCGTAGGATATGATGCTGCAGTTTGGCAGGAGTTTAGTGCACAGGCCATTGACGTACACCAGGAAAAGAGAAGGTGATAAAACACTGCCCTTAGGCAAACCGAAACTAAGGGATTGGAGATCGCTGACGTGGTTTCCTATTTTGATACACTGAGTACGGTCAGTTAGGTATGAGCGGGACATATCCAGCACAACCCCTCGCACTCCAATATGTTCCAGTTTGAGTAGCAATAGAGGAATAGAGATGGTGTGAGTATGTGAGTGATAGCAGACGTATCGTCTGATGGTAATCACTTACCATTAGGCGATACGTCTGCTCGTTTGCCTCCTATTCCATAAAAAATGCTTATTGTGATGTTTTAAAAATATAGGTTAATGCTATACAGTATAAACATATTACCCGAGCGAAGCCGGGTTTTCATCTAGTCCTACTAATATTATAAACGCGAAAGTTTGTTAGTATGGATGGATGTTTGTTACTCAATTTTGCGGATTTGGATAAAACTTTACGGTAATATAGCTTATAACACATAGGCTACTATTTGCAGCTATAACCTACATACGCGCGGGTGGAGCCGTGGGCAACAGCTAGTATTTTAAAGTACTCACTTATTTTTTCACTATTTCTTCATCACTTTTTTCATTAATAGATGCACTTTGTTCAATTTCCATATTATAAACGCTTATTTATTTAACAAATATATTGAACATTCAAAACGGATTTATTATTATCTAATTTACGTCTTCGGTAAGAAACAATTATGTTTTTAATTAAAGTGACGTCCTTGTTGACTCGTCGTCAAGGCACCCAGCGGCGTCGTGCTCGTGCAAGCTCCCTGCGCCTTCTTGTGTCACGTCGCGTGTCCTGACGCGAGTTTAACAATTTTAACCCATCCCAGTACAATTTTTAAAAGTGCTCTGCTAAAGAAATTTTTACCTTAAAAAAAACGACGTAACAAGGGAAAGTATATAAAATAACAAGCCTTACTTTCATCCTCATCCTTATGAAACATGTGACACCATTACTTACTTCAAAAGATAAAGTGTGACAGCCATCCTCTCCAAATTGAACAGAGGCAACCGAACCGTAAAATTAAATCCATGTTAGGTATTGTACACGACCTGTTTATCCTTTCTTGAATAACTCTGTTCTCATATTTCAATCCCTCATTTTAGGGGAATTCTCAAAGGACGAATACACAAATGATTTTTTTTACTAAGTAATTTTTTTTTAAACTAGGCAAGTCAGACTTTAGGATTCAACATATTACTCTAAGTTTTAAGAAGAAATGATATTTAAGTTTTTATAAAATATTTTATGTTGTTATAAATAAATTTCAGAACTGACCATTGAACTTAGCACCCATTTGGATCTCACTACTTTTGTCGTTGAAGTGAATAACCAAGGCAATATCATAATATTGAACTTGGCTCTCATTTCACATTTATGTTTTTGATAGGTTTAGAAACTACTGACACTATTTCTTTCAATTCTTCTGAACTGAGATCTGGAGCAAGTTTGAGAAGAAGTGGAGACTTTTTTACTACTTGAATCTCTAGTATTATTTATTTCAATCAGAATTTGTTGTAATTCTTCTTCCTTCTGTAAAGTTCTCAAACCTGGAGTGTTAGGACTGCTTATATTAATTACATAATAATCAGCTACATTTGAATACTTTTTTATTCCTAAAACATAATCCTTAATGGGGTCTGATAACTTATTTTTTCCTAAATTAATACCCAACAAGCCTTTGTCTTTAAGGGACCCTTTTATATATTCATTTTTTTATAGACTCTTTCATGTCCTTCACTGTTAAAACCATATCTGGTAATAACAGCATTTTCTTCAGGTAACCGAAACACTGTTGGTTTAGGATTACCAGGTTGCGCTTCAGGTGTTACTGAGCCCACTTCCACAATAGAGAAGTCCAGTTTTTCAAGCCTATGACAGCATCACCATGTTTATCAAATGCAGCAGCAATTCCAATCGGGTTCTTTAAATTATAATCAATACAATCCGTAAATATAATAAGTATTAAGTTCATTGCAAAAACTCAAAAACTTCTGCACCGATTTGACCATTGTTATATCTTTTTTCGCATCAATTTTATTGTTCATCCCTGCAGCTACAATATGGCATTGAAACGTGGCAGGGTAGCATCAGCAGCTGGTCGATCATAAAATTTTGAATCTATTTTGACCAGACTGAGGCCCTTGGTGTGAAGATGCTGTCTTGGTTAGTATCCTTTTTTTATGTATGTGCCCGCCAAAATGACTCTACTCTACCTGATGGAAAGCATAAGCAGAATCCAAGAGTGGTGGTCACCATACTCATTGCGAATGCAGACAATACAAGAATGCAGCATGGTGACCCACACCATGGCGGCCCAGTGATGCTTCTGCATCATTGGGCCTCCGGTCTCGCACTGTCATTTTACTTTGATCTTCTGTGCGAGGTAGTACTGCCCCCGGTCGAGCTGGCCCAACCGTGCTGAAATCAGCATGGCTCTACTACGTTGTAGTTCATCAGAAAGGTGTACTATTTGTTACATTATTTTGTTTCTTTCATATCATCAATCAATCTAGTCAGTCCGTCACAGACGTTTTAGTTCGATTACAGCTCTACAAATAGATGCTACAATTTTCTTTATGTCGTGAGTAAAATCTCATGTATTACTTGACATTTTAGACAGTTTTTTGTAATCTCAACGTACGATCAAAGGACACATAAATACTTGTCACAACAATGGCGGGAATGTGGCAAGAGAAATGTTAGTGCCCGTCGTCTATGTGGCCCTGGTGCGCAATAATGCTATATCGGTATAAAGGCTTCTCAAAAATGTTTTGGGTATACTGGCTATATTTAAAAAGATTTATGTAAAACGGCAATTTCGTAACTTTTCGATTCTAATCCTTAAAAGTTATCGACAAGCTATAAATACAAAAAAACTCCAATCGTATTGGAGGTTTGTGTTGTGCGAGATGAGTTTATGTTGAAATATATATTTAAACATTGTGGTGATTGTTGCAAAAAGTCGATTCCGATTTGATATATTAGGAAATCCGTGATTTGACACATATTGTATTGTTAGACTCCATCGAGTGGATGGGATATCTACCGGCAACTTGAAAGCTGGTTTAATTTTATTTGTCCCTAAAGTCTCTAACTATAAATAAATAAAATTAAAAAGCTTTTTAAAAACAAGCTTTTACTGCAATGCCTCGAGACGAATCAAACGAGTCCAAACTCGATGATGTTGCGACGTTTCTTAACAGAGTTCCTATGGATACATGAAGCTGATCTGATGCTCCATGTCATTTTAATATTGTATTGTCACGCTGTATACATATGCTTGCAAAATTTCAGCAAAATCGGTTCAAGATATTTGCTTCAAAATTGAGTTGCAAGATTCCATCCAAACATACAAGCATACATACATTGCAAGTTAATAAAAAGGTTGTAAAAATCAAATTAACTAGTTAACCACCTATAGATATTTAGCTAATTCATTCTGAACCTACACATAGCGATATTTATACAGTACATATGTAAATGCAGAATATTTGCATTTAGGTTCCCTGTTACCAACCGGGAAACCTAGCTAACTAATAAAATAGAAATTCTACGCTCTGCTAGTTGAAAAAATCGCGTCACTCTCGATACGAAGGCTGACATCAATCATTCACGGCGCTGCAGCCATAACCTTTTTACGTTGGCATTTTTCACATCGAAGTTAATCCCTCCTTTTATACAGGAATATCATGAAAGAGAGATCGTAGTATATCATTGGGACTCGAGCGAAGGTTTAAAGCCATGCGGGTGATATATTGTTGAGAATCTATTGTCAATTTTACTTTGATATATAGTTAATTATAGTTTTATATTATAGTTTCATACACTTTGTAAAAAAATATCGGGTCTGTTATCGTTTTACGATTATCGATAGCTCCATTCCTATCAGTTTTTCCGATGGTGCTAGGACCTTGTACGTGCGTAAGCGTCATATTATTATTAAATAATGTATACATAATGTAAAAAAGGCGCTCGTTCAAGTTTCCACAGGAGCTGTCATCGAGAAAATAAATAAATGGAAATAGTATAGAAAAAGTATGCACAATAATTGAATAATTTAATCCTTTTGTGAAGTAAATTATTTAGTAGTAACTATTCAATTGTACATACTAAATCTTATTTTGAACTGAATTATTTCTGCCACCGACTGTGTAACCGTATTCTCTTGAAAAGAATTGAAGCGTGAGCCATTTCTTTTTATTAATTATCTGTTTTCATATAGTTACTGCACGGACAATCACTTTTTCCTTTACCTTTTTCCTTTATAAAGGGATAAAAAGATCATCTCACATAACTGAAACTCCAGCTTATTTCATTAGTATTCTCAGAGTCAGCTCACTTCAGTCACAATAAGGATCCTGACGTCACGCCACTAACGATCTTCTATTGTTTTTGACACGTTCTCACACACATATAGACTTATGGTCGGGCCTAATTGATGATTAACAACTCTAATCTCTAGGAAATAAGGGTTTGTAAGATATAACAGTAATAAAATGTAAGTAATATCGAAATAGGTCTACTGTAGAATTGAAATGATGTACATTTTCATATTTTTTGTTTTGTTTTAATATGCCAACAGGGGTCTGGTACATAAATCTTTTTGTAGATAAAGTTGTAAAAGGAATGTGTTGTCTTAACATTAGTCAGGTTTCAGGCTAATATAATGTATATTTTTATTACGTACCTATATATATTTATTGGCAAACTTGTACAAAATATAAAAAAATAGTTTCTTAGGACATATATTTTATGTTTCAAACTATCAAATATTTAGTGAATAAAAAATGCTCGCACCTCAACGCACCGAAGGGGTGGTAGAATGGTCGGAGGACATTAATTTTCATTTTGATCGTAATTTAGTAAAATATATTGTTTAGGGTTTGCTACAGAGTATTGAATATAACATTTTTAACTCATTGAGATATCTATGTAAATAAAAATTAATCACAATGTACGCACATAACTTTCGACCGAGCGCATTAAATTAAATAATTCTTTTTTATGTGTTTGTTATTGTAAGGACAAGGTTTGTATAAAAGACAACCGTATGTGTTATGTTTTCTTATTCTACCTAGCCTTCTATAGAAATTATTTACGAAAATAAATATGGCGGTACGAAGTTCGCCGGGTCAACTATACTCGTAATGCTATAGTGTTATAAACCTAAAGATTGTCTTGTTTGTCAGTTTATTATAAGGGAATCATGGAGCTGCTACACTGATTTAATTATCTCTTAATAATTTAAATAGAGCATTAATAAAGAAATGTAGTATTCCATATGATGGCAGCTAAAATTAATATGCTTTTACAATCTAAAACTGTAATATTTATTAGATTAGTATAGTAATTAATTTATATAAGATACATATAAATATTTAATAGTTAAAGACTCTGTTTATGAACGTAATACCACAGTATAACTAATATGTAGTTGGTAATACCTAGCACCAGTTTAAAATAAAACTAGTTCTTTAAAGGCCTTGAAGAAATAAATACTCCAAAATCAATAAGACCACCCTTTGTAAGTTTTTATGACTGTATAATGTTTGTAAACCCTGGACGACCCTGGTACATAATTAAGTATTGTCTATTTATATAGACCGCTGATTCGATTTCGATGAAATTTACAATGGAAATCTGTTAATTCTTAAGAAAGGAAATAAACTACAATTTACCACGATAGCGGACACACGCGGGCGGAGCCCCGAGCTGGAGCCAGTCCTCTATAATGCAAATCCCTTATGCTATACTATAAAGATTTACGTAACATATTAGTTGCTTCTCATAAGGGAAGTTTCCACACATCACCTCCGTACATTAAGGTACAAAATATTTGGACGTTGAAACCGGAAACCTTCTTATGCCTACATCAGTCTACCTGTCATCATCACGAAGCTATTTACATCCATTATCCAGGGAACACAAAAGAGACGTTGAGCCAGATATTCACAGTTGTATGCGTCTCAGTAAACGCCGTGTGAATAATGTAATGTGTAATTTTGTAGCTTTCATGAAACATGGCGTTTTTAGATTTAAATATGTTGGAATTCTGATACTGCTTGGATGTTTGGTATTTTATGACTGTGCGTTTTCTAAAGACTATTTTTTCCTCGATTAAACAATGTTTAGGGCAAAATATCGGCATTGGTATTTTCGGACTGATATGAATTAAAGCCTTCAAAAAAGAGCGCTTTGAAAGTCACCAATTCGCGAGTGTTAAGTTGCTGGTGCCCATGGGCGAATGCTTTAAAAAAATTGAAAATACCATGTATGGTTACTAACGTAACATACTGAATCAATCCTAATACGTACAGTAAAGCTTCTTTTATATAACTAGCTAACCCACGCAACCTCGTTTGCGTCTCCTATTGCCCGTAGCGTAATCATTTTCCCCCATTTTTGAAACATTCTTCGTTGGTGCTCCTCTCCAATTGGTCTTAGCCTAATGATATATAGCCTATAATCTTCCTCGATAAATGGGCTATCTAACACTGAAAGAATTTTTCAAATCGTAACCGCGGTTCCTGAGATTAGCGTTCTCAAACAAACAAACTCTTCAGGTTTATATATTAAAAAAAAAAAGTTTTTTTTTATGTATGGCCCGCCAAAATGACTCTACTCTGCCTGATGGAAAGCATAAGCAGAATCCAAGAGTGGAGGTTACCATACTCACTGCGAATGCAGACAATGCAGTATGGCGACCCACACCATGACGGCCTAGTGATGCTGCTGCATCTTTTAGTCTAGTCAACAAGTATGGAACTTGTTGACTAGACTATTTGGGCATCCGTAGAAGTATAAATAATATAATAATATTATAATTATAGATAGAACGTTTATAAATTTGTTCAAATAAAGTTTATCCGTAAAATATCGCCTCTAAATACATTATTTAAAGCGCGGGAATTATTGAATGAAGATATTTAGAGCTTGACAAATTAGTCTCTCTAATAGACTATTCATTAGCCATGCTAGATTAATTCCACTATTTAGATGATAGAGCTTTATTGATCCAACTTTCAATCACAGTAAATTGGAACACTGCCGAACAGAGTTATAAAGTAATATCGTTATACTAAGTTACGTAACGAAAAATTGGTACTAAAATTACTAGGAACCAAAAATCCGGCGGGTTTTGTGAATGGTGTTCGTAGAGAAATAACTGTAACAGGTAGTTGTTAGTTGCGGAACTTGTGACAGATTTTATGCAAACCGGAGACTGCTGGCATAGTTCCAATCTGAGACAGGAACATTTTATGATCGGACGATTTTTCAACATTTTACGGTTTTGTTGAAATTTGTAGCCGAACACAGAGCTCGTGTAATATAAGTAAAAAGACGCGAAAATCCTTGTAAGGTAGCTAGGAGTCCAATATTTGTCACATACTGGCTATCCTATACCTATATTTTTGTCTGAGAACAGAATTCTTTGCAGGGTTCCAAAACCTTTAACGCAAAATTTACATACATAAAATTGTGAAATTTGAAATACCTCAATATTATTTACGCTAAGTAGGTACTTCTATGTTAAATTTATATAGAGATTCTTGCTTAATAGTGCTACTGGGACCTAACCCCTTTCTACTGACTCTATTGTGGAGGCACTCATAGGGGGGCAAAGAGCCATAAGCCCTTGACTCAGAGGTCCATGAGTAGTTAATAACCATCAAATAATCCGTCTACTTGTCTGCTCCTTCTGTACCATGAATACATTTACCGTGGGAGAGCCACGCTTCGGCATGAATGGGCCGGCTCGACCGGAGTGATACCACGGCCTCACAGAACACCGGTGTAAAATAGTGCTTGCGCTGTGTTTCACCGAGTGAGTGAGTATACCGGAAGCCCATACCCCAATCCCCTACCTCCTCCCCATCCCCAAAAGGCCGGCAACGCACTTGTGACGCTACTGGTGTTGTAGGTGTCCATGGGCGGCGGTACGCGCGATCAGGCGATACGTCTGCTCGTTTGCCCGCCTATTCCATAAAAAAAACAACTAAATCAAATATTACGTATCATTTTCTATAACACATTCTAACATATCCATATTTTTACTGAATACAAATCGAAAAGAACCATAAAAGTAAAACAATTTTCCAGAAGAATTCAAAGAAGCTTTATATCATTGGTGCCCTGTGAAGTATAGGGGAAATTACCACAACGCCAATATCATATTTCAGTAGGTGTCAAAATGCTAAACTGGCGATGAAATTCCCAGAACGTTTGGAAGTAACCTCAGATTTTTCATTTTTCCGTTTCACTGAGCTTATGTAGATTTCTGTTGAACTTATGGACGTATCAAAACTACATTATTGTTCACAATTGAATCGCGTGACTTTTCTCATCCTATATTGATTTCACGGAATAATTCAACTAAATGATTAACTTTAGGAAGAGGGAAGCCGGAATAACGATTTTGTTCAATTGTTACGATATTATTTTCTTTTGTGAACATTGGTTTCGTACTTTCAGGGACGTAAAGTTACGGGTTGGGCAGAATAGACATAGGTCCATGGGTGGTTTCTTATTTAGTTTTAGTGACTAACCAACAAGTGAGCAATGAACTCGTTTGCACTAAAATCATAAAAAAAAAAAATTTCGTTGTTCGGACAGAATATTTAAATCCAAAATGTGTCTTTAATCAACGAATGGAGAGACCTGCGGCGTCACTGTTTAATAAATATGGACAATGGTAGCTTTAAATAATAATGGAAATAATTTTATGTAAATGTTTTTGTTGTCACGAGATTTTACAAAAGCATAATCAACTTTTAAAGTAACATTTTACGGAATTCATTTCATACGACTGACAAAACCTGTATTGTATTGTAACGAAAAAGAGTCTATAATTTTAATGTAAAACGTAAACTTGCACCATGAATGTATTTTAAATAAATGTACCTATATTCTGACGTGGGTGCTCGACTGGCCGCTACCGTATACATGATAATAGGGTAATGCCGTTATAGGGACATGCGGTGACCCTTTTGGTTACTAACGCACTTAATTCTTATTGGATCAAGTGCTTTGTATCAAAGGATACGATCTCTATATTGATCAGCACTTTATGTCCTTCCAGTTTAAACTTAAAGCTTTAAATGTAGTTGAGCGGTTGGCCGATATTATTGTTTACACGCTTGCAGTAGTTGGTATTGGTGAGTAGCCTCGTATTTTACGATGCTTTGAAAGAGATTACATATCGCACCTTTAAAGTAAAACCGATACTAAACGAAAATTTCAAAATTTTACAGGATAGCCAAAATTAGAAAAAAATCACTGTTTTTTCTCAATAAAATCTGAGTTCAGGATTCTTTAAGGTAGGTAATGAGTTTCTATGATAGATCTCTGTATACATTATGAGATGTGATTTAAAAATGTAATATTTTTTAAATACAGCTTTACTTATTTTGATTTATATTATTATAGTAACATTTTACCATTAATTTTGATTGTTCATTATGGCATATTACTAAGAAATTACAGTGCAACTAATGTTACTAAATAGAAAACTATTGAAATTTATTAATTCAATAATACTATTATCATTAAAGTTAAAAATCTTAAAGTTGGCCTTGTTGAGGTGCCTTTTAAGAGTGAGTACGGGCTTTTTTTGAAGGTTTGAAGGTCGTATTGGTCCGGGAATACCGCAGGCGGCAGTTCATTCCACAGTTTTGTTGTGCGAGGCAGAAAGTTTCAGGAGAAGCGCACAGTTGTGGACTGCCAACCATCTAGATGACGGGGATAAAACTCCTGTCTCGTAGGTCGATGGCGGAAAGAGGCGGCAGGGATCAGTCCAAAAAATTCCTCGGAGCACTCCCAAGATTAGATGCGGTAGAAGATGCATAGCGAGGCCACATCTCTACGCAGCGCCAGAGGATCCAGCCGATTAGAAACATCTTGGCAATCGACAATTCGAGTCGCTCACCGTTGGATGCGGTCTAGAGGAAGGAGCTGGTACTGGGATGCCCCTGCACAAAGATGAGAACCGATCCTGCGCCTTAAAAAGTGGAAGGCTTACCGCCTTCCACTTTTTAAGGCGCAGGATCGGTTCCGGAGTGAAATACCGTCTCGATCTATTGAACACGCCAAGCTTCTTCGAGGCCACCTTGGCCTTACCCTCTAATTGGCTACGAAACTGGACTTCACTCGATATGTCGACCCCAAACTGGCTGAGACAGGTAGGGGAGTGTCAAAACGAGGAAATGCATCTTCAAACGAGCAAATTTGTGTCTCTGTGGGGTAAAATTGGACTTAATAAAGTCTACCCCAATCTAATACCTTTTCCAAACTGGTCTCAATTTCAGACACAAGTTTGTTTCGACTCTCAATGACGTTCTCCTGAGAAATATTATTGGTGCCGGCGTAGAGAGCAACGCCCGTACTATGTACTGTATCCGCATAGCAATGAATGCTGTTAATTTGCAACATGTCATTGATATGGAGGAGGAACAAAGTAGGCGATAGCACACAGCCTTGCGGGACCTCAGCACAGATAAGGAGTTAGAGCACTCACCGTCGACTACGACCTTTATGCTTCTTTCTGCTAAAAAGCTAGTGACCCATTCGCATAGTTTCTCAAGACCATAGGAAGGGAGCTTCGAAAGAAGCACTTTGTGCCAGACCCGGTCGAAGGCCTTCGCAATGTCCAAACTAACTGCCAAGGCTGAGACGTACTGCTGGTCACTAAGCAGATGATGACCCTCCAGGTACCGCAGGAGTTGATAGTTAATGATGGATTTTCTCCATTATTTTCGAGAAGAGGGAAGTTATGGTTATCGGCCTGTAGTTGGACGGATTTGAGCAATTGCCTTTTTTAGGGATCGGGTGGACCAATGTTGTATTCGATGGTGTGGGGATCACGCCAGAGGAATAGGGGAGCCGGAAAAGATGCGTTAAAATCGGTGCTAACTTTAGAGTGCACATCTTCAACACATTAGAAGGGATTCCATCAGGGCCACTCGACTTATGGATAACAAGGTATAGAAGTGCTAAACGCACTGAGCGTTGGTGGCACTGGATATCCAGCATATGGCTCTCGCACCGCAATATGGTAGGCGGCTCCTGTTCCCCGTCGTCCAAGGTCGAGTTAGACGCAAAATGCTTGGCCAAAAGATCGGCTTTCTCCTTTACGTCGCAGGCCAACGAATTTTTCTTTTCTTTTAAAAACACAACTCCCGCCTTAGAAATTTACATCCTGTGTCGCGGGGACTTTACAAACATACATGAAACGGGCAAAGAGAACACCCAGACTTAAAACAACTATTGTGGATCACACAAAGTGATGTCCCACGTGGGATTTGAACCCTCAACACTTGGCGTAGTGGAATGTGCGGGGCGACCGCTTAAACCACCATGCAATTATTTTCTATAAGTAGAGGTGGATTTCTGTACCTCTATTCATAGGAATATACGTGCAGAAATTCCCTTCGATGGCCTTGGCGAGAGAATTAACTTTTACTTCTAAAATTTTAATGCAAAATGTACGTTGCCTAAAAAAATAAACTGTGACTAACATAAATGTTCCACTATTGTAATTAAGCACATGATTGAATTTACTCTTTACTTATCGAAAAACTGTAACTAAAGGAATGGTTACTCTTTAGTGATAAACGTCATAGGATTAATCTCTAAAAAAATAAAGGTAAACTGTGACTATACAAACTGTAACATTTTATCAATAAAATTGAATTATGAATTGCGTTATTTCTTAACACGAAAACTGTGTCTATACAAATTGAAACACTATACCTATTGAAAAAAATCAAAAACTTGCTTTATTTGTGACTTGCAGCCGTGTTTATCCAAATAATTACATTGTTGTTTTAAGCTTCCGTCATCACTCTTCTACGATCATGTTCTTATTGGTATAGACACTATATTGTATTAAGTGAGCCAATCATAACTCGGTTTAGTAACGTTTTAATTTACCGCTAAATGGCGTTATATACGACATTTGACAAAAAGGACCAGTTTATTTTACAGTTTACGTGTATTTTAGATAGATGGCATTGATAACTCAATTCGTGAAATTTTTCGTTTAGTAACGGTTTTACTTTAAAGGTGCGATATATCTGTGAGAATCCGCACACCTGTGAAGAGTAGTATGTTCTATAGAACTTAAAAACTGTTATGGTGTGTATTATCTGACCAAGTTTTGCCTGTGTGTTTCATACAGCTTTTGATGCGTTTGTAGGATATACAAGAAAGGTAATATATACAATTTTTATAAAAAAATAACAATACAAAATTTGAACAAAAATATGCCGACTTCAAGAACGACCAAATTGAAATAGGCCCGTACGGGAAGCACCAGCTTTCCAATGAAAAAACAATCATCTAAATCGGTTGGCGTGATATTGAGTTATTCGTCAATTTGTCGCGCACATACTTAATGCAAATTGAAGACTTATATGGCATGGTTTTCTCATGGATGACATGTCAGAACTGGACCAAATTAAAATGAGACCACACGGAAAGCACTAGCTTTCAAATAAAAAAGAATCATCAAAATCGGTTCACCCAGTCGAAAGTTATGACGTAACAAACATAAAAAAAAAACAGTCGAAGTGAGAACCTCCTCCTTTTTTTGAAGTCGGTTAATAAAATTACCTAAGTAATAAAAGTATGTGAAACTCGTGTGTCCTACAGCATCAGATTCAACATTTCGATATATGGTGTAGGTGTAGGACTTATAGGAGTTCTATCGCTTATTTTTAATCGAACCTTCTGTCCTACCAAGCAGCGATATATATAAATAGTAACAGTAAATATAGTATTTTTTAAATCTATACAAATAAATAAAATTGGAGTGTCTGTTTGTAATATTAAAATAACCGCTTTTTACTAAATGCATAATGTACCAATGTCTGTCGGTCCGTCGGTTTGTCTGTCTGCCTGTCTGTTTGTTCCAGCTAATCTCTGGAACGGCTGATTCGATTTTGAAGGGACTCACCGATAGGTAGCTGATGATATAAGGAGTAACTTGGGCTACGCGTTACCCGCGGTACGACAAGTATCGCGGGTAACATAAGCCTAAGATAAGAAGAATAATAAGTTCAGCTAGTCGATTATAAAACGTTTATAAAAGTTCTGTAACTGACTTCAAAAGTAAAACAAGAATCTTTATTGTCAAATAAATTAACGTCAATGTATTTGCAAAATATAAGTCTCATTTCTGCAACGCTGATCAGCCTTGAAATTGGCTAATCCAATATTAAATCTTTTGTCGAGCTACTAAGAGCAGGTTCGAGCACTTTGTACTTGATTTGATCATCGGATCACTTACAGAGCTATCAAGCTTTATTGTGAAATCACTTAATTAGTCACAAACTCGTAAATATTTCTTTGATCAATGTTTTAGAAACTCGATTTGATTTGACACCTCTATTAAGTTGTTTTAAATTTTAAAATTAAAATATTTTATGAGCCTTTCAGAAAAGTTACATTTGTTTAGAGAGTTTGAATCCCTAGACTATTCAAAACAACGCTCTTATAATTGATGCTGAAGTATAAGAATGTGCTGAATAAGAAGTTTTATGTGTATCTAACCTTTAAATGAGCAATAATTGTATCTATACTATCTATATTATCTATATACTATTATTTAAGCTGAAGAGTTTGTTTGTTTGTTTCAACGCGCTAATCTCAGGAATCGCTGGTCCGATTTGAAAAATTATTTCGGTGTTGGATAGTACATTTATCGAGGAAGGCTATATATCATCACGCTACAACCGATAGGAGCGGAGCACCAATGAAAAATGTTTCAAAAACGGGGGAAAATTATCACGCTACGGGCAATAGGAGACGCAAACGAGGTTGCGTGGGTCAGCTAGTAATATTATAAAGCTGAAGAGTGTGTTTGTTTGAAAGCGCTAATCTCAGGAACCGCTGGTCCGATTTGAAAAAATCTTTTAATGTTAGATAGCCCATTTATCGAGGAAGGCTATAGGCTATATATCATGATGCTAAGACCAATAAGAGCGGAGCATCAATGAAGAATGTTTCAAAAACGGGGGGAAATTATCACGCTTCGGGCAATAGGAGACTCCAACCGGGTTGCGTGGGTCTGCTAGTATACAATAATCTGAATCTACAAAACGGTTGCCAGGATTTCATGAAATTTAGTATACAGCGGGGCTTGGGAGCGATAAATCGATCTAACTAGGATTCATTAATTAGAAAATTTTCAAAAATATTAAATACCAATCAATACTCGGTCATCGAGGTACTTTACCTGAAACAAGGAATTGATTTGCAAAAAAAACGCTTAATTTTTTTCTAATGAGATGCCCATGTCCAGTAGACTGTTGATAACGACGATGATAATGTTTTCCGAAATATGATGGCAATTTTTAAACCTCTAATTGCTTTTTTACACAACCTTTTCTAGAATAATTATTTTATCAATATTCATGTTTAATTCACGTCATTCCACACTTACTAAAACACAACCTATTTCAAGAAATTTGCAGATTCCATTTCTCGCATTTAAAATAATTGTTTGCTAAATTAACGAAATTCTATTACACGAAATATGATAGCATCTATGTATAAATATCTATCATCCTATATGTGCCTGTCAGTTGCCTCACACACAACACAAAATGGAAAAATATAAACAAAAAACTAAAACCATTTCGCTATTTTATTCGAAAAACTATCATGCATTGGACGTTCTAAATTAAATGTAAATAGCGAACGACGCGAGCCTGGGGGTGACAGTGAATTAATTCAGCACACCTACAAAAGGGAATATAGTTCTGTTATGGTACAATTTGATTGGCTTTGTAGAGATGATAGAACATCAATTTGTGGTGTGTCAGCTAATTCTTAAGATGTCTGTGCGAAGACATTTGATTTTTGTTGGGAGCAAGTGCTCAAAAGCTTAAAATCAGGTAGATAAATTTATATTTCTCCTAACCCTAGTGGAACGCATGTACAGTGTACATCTGCCTCGTTGGTCTCGCGGTTGACGTGTGCGACTGCTGATCATGAGGTCTCGGGTTCGATTCCCGGGTCGGACCAAATGTTTGTATGATCTACAAATATTTGTTTCGGAGTTTGGGTGTTTTCTATGTATAATATGTATGTATTTACAAAAAAAAAAAGTTAAATATGTATTTGTATCAGTTGTCTAGTACCCATAACACAAGCTCTGCTTAGCTTGGGACTAGATGGCGTTGTGTGTTAGATGTCCGAAATATTTATTTATTTTATTTATTATTTACCTATTAAACTGCAAGTGTTCATTTCGTTGGTAGTCATCATCAGGTCTTGTTCATTTGTCCCTTTATAACGTAACAGGTCACCGGGTTTAGGCCCCATCAGGGTACCAGCACTGCAGTCCATCAGGTTGCAGCAATATGCTAAGATAGGCGACTTTTCTGGCGTTTCCGGGCACTATAATTTCTTGTGACTTACTCTTTTATATTTTACTAGCTTTTACACGCGGCTTCGCTCACGCAGACTTTCATCCCCTGATTTAACCCCTTAGGGGTGGAATTTCCAAAATTCCTTTCTTAGTGCTCACTTACGTTATATAAATCTACATCGTAAATTTCAGGATTTTAGCTTCAGTGGTTCGGGCTGTGCGTTGATCTCTGGGTATGTCAGTCAGTCACTCAGTCAGTCAGTCACCTTCCTCTTTAACCGTCTTCCAAAAGGAGGAGGTACTCAATTTCATCACTTTTTTTTTGTATGTACACGGATTACTCCGTCAATTTGTGGACCGATTTTGAAAATTCTTTTTGTATTCGAAAGGGTATGCTCCCCATGTGGTCCCATGGCCACCATATCAGGATCTGATGATGAGCTCCTAAGGAAATCGAAGGAAACCCTCAAACTTACGTAGGCGCCTGCAATGATGTTAAAGCAATTGTCTGCATGCCTTCATATTCTGTAGACATCATTTAATTTCATAATATATAAAACGGGTCCTACCGATATCAGAGTTTACCTCAGATAGTCAGTTTACCTCAAATCACTTGATCTAATGATGATAATGATAAAATCTCAAATGGACTATCTTCTATAGGTTACTATAAACCTATAGAAGATAGTCCATTTGAGATTTTATTACAAAAAATTACCTGAAATCCTTTTGATTCTATACAGTATGTATGTTACCTTTAGTCGTATTCTTTCAAGTTATTTAGGTGAAATGATGATGAGAGACTTGAGAAGCGAAAAAAAAACTTCGTTTAAAAAAACCGACTTCAAAAACTAAAAAGTATCAAATAACTTAATTTGTATGTGCTACCTATTCATAGGTTTGAAGTCGGTGCCAAGCCAAAATGTAATAGTAGGTACTGCACTCGCCGCGCGTGACCTTGAGCGGACCATGATAGATGAAACCATGTGTTATCCCGTAAATGTCAGAATAAAAGGTTTTTTCTTTTTAAGTAATTATTTTTTTATATAAAGAGATTAAGACTTAGTAATAATAATAAGTGGCAAGCAGTATATATCCATATAGTCCCAATAGTAATATTCGCAACCGGAATAATACCTAAAAGCCTTCAACGTAGTTTAGACATTTTAGAAATGCCACAACACTCATTACACTTGCTTCAAAAAGCAGTTTTATTAAACACATGTAGACTTACTCGAAAACTCCTCCCCACATCTTTAAGTTCATCCACATACACTATCACATAAACCTGATTACACTTGGCTACGGCCCGTGAAACCAGGCAAAAAATACCTCGCTCAGGGAGATTAATAAAATGAAAATAAATAATAATAATAAAATTAATAATCTTTATTAGCAATCCAGTTTATACATAATTTGTGTCGGTGTTAGCCGCACTAGGCTCAGCCTGTATCGTGGCTAGCTATTGTACGATTTACAAATTGGACTTAAGGTATAGGGACATAATAGTACATTGTTCACCGAGGGAGGAAAGGGACCGATTACTAGCGAGGGAGCAGTTTGTGGCCCGAAGGCGCAGCCTAGGGCCACAATACTCCCGAGGTAGGAATGGGACTTTCACCCGAGTGCTACACAGTGCTTTATACTACACCTGTGAGGAACATTTAAAGACTTGTATTGTAGAAAGTATTTAAATCAAAACGTAAGACACCATGTAAGACACAATTTAGCTTAGAATTTATATTTCGCGCTTCTTTTGATTTTTTGTTATTCTTCACAAAAGGATGTCAGTGGCAGGGAGATTCCATATTTAAATTATATGAAAACTCCTTGGGCAGGCGCGCGCCATGGATAAGATAACACATGAGAAATGAAAATTTACAACATACAACTTTCTCTCCCGCTAAAACACGTTAGAAATGGATTTTCATACATTTTTTCCTCCCGCTTATTTCGGTCAAGGAAAAGACTTTCTTTTTTTCATTTTCAGGGAATAACGACTACTGTTCCGATCAGGTTTAGTATAAACTAATAATACTGGTTTAAACAAAGTTTGATACAATTAGATATAAGGGTAAAAGGTTATTATGTTTGTAGCAATTGTGTTGTGTGAATAGTGAAAACAAATTTAGTATATATGTCACTTTATTTCGATAAATAATGAGATTAATAAAGTCATAGATCAATTTTCATTCTTCCAGTTACTTCACCGAGATGGCAGTTTTAGCTTTTTAACCCACTTCAAAAAAAGGAGGAGGTTCTCAATTCGACTATTTTTTTTTATGTTTGTTACCTCATAACTTTCGACTGGGTGAAGCGATTTTGATGATTATTTTTTTATTTGAAAGCTGGTGCTTTCCGTGTGGTCTCATTTTAATTTGGTCCAGTTCTGACATGTCATCCATAAGAAAACCATGCCATATAAGTCTTCAATTTGTATTAAGTATGTGCGCGACAAGTTGACGAATAACTCAATATCACACCGACTGATTTCGATGATTCTTTTTTTATTTGAAAACTGGTGCTTCTCGTGTGGACCCATTTCAATTTGGTCGTTCTTGAAGTCGGTTTCTTTTTTGTTAAAATGTTGTATTATTACAAATAAGCTGCATTATACTCGTATGACCCAGATAATTTTTTCCTCGGCCGAAATTTACAAATTTGCGCGTTCACCGCTAAAAAACTGCCGTGGGTCGTATGCCCTCGGTTTCAAGACACTCCCCTATCAGCCTCAGCCAACATTGGAATACTTGGTGTCGAGATTTCGAGCGAAGTCCAGTTCCGTGGCCATTTGGAGGATAAGGCCAAATTGGCCTCGAAGAAGCTTGGCGTGCTCAACAGATCGAGACAGTATTTCACTCCGGCCCACCGCTTTCTTCTATATAAGGCGCAGGTTCGGCCACATATGGAATACTGTCCTCATCTTTGGGCGGGGGACCCCAGTACCAGCTCCTCCCTCTGGACCGCATTCAACGGAGAGCGACTCGAATCGTCGACTGCCAGGAATCTATAATTCGGCTGGACTCTTTGGCGCTGCGTAGAGATGTGGCTTCGCTTTGCATCTTCTACCGCATTTACTATGGGGAGTGCTCCGAGGAATTGTTCGGGCTGATTCCTGCCGCCTCTTTCCGCCATCGTCCTACGCGACAGCAATTTCATCCCCATCACTTAGATGGTTGGCAGTCCACAACTGTGCGGTTCTCTAGGAACTTTCTGCCTCGCACAACAAAACTGTGGAATGAACTGTAGCCTGTGGTATTCCCGGACCAATACGACCTTCAAACCTTCAAGAAAAGAGCGTACTCCTTCTTAAAAGGCCGGCAACGCACTTGTGATGCCTCTGGTGTTGTAGGTGTCCATGGGCGGCGGTAATCACTTACCATCAGGTGATACGTCTGCTCGTTTGCCCCTTATTCAATGAAAAAAAAAAAAGACTATTTTTTATGGGCTCCGCAACTTTTAATGTGAATACTTTCACATTAAAAGTTGCTACAGTGTGACTAACGTGTTACTACAGCATATATAAGGTAGGTAATGACTTTAGTGATCACACTTGTACAGAACCTCCATCATACTCTACCTGAACAACTTTGGTAAATAAGTTTCTAGTGACATCAGGGTCAGTCACAACACTTCTTTCACCGTTTACAGGTAAGTTTCAGATAGCTTACCTGACAGATAATTTGATATATCTTCCATATAAATTGTGTCAAACCATCTGGCAGATGAAACAGGGGAATAGCACAACGCAGGGCCAACGTAGTTCATATTATATTTATAACCGTTGATTTATACATTCTTCTTCACTTCTTCAAAAAAAAAATCATAACTGACGGTTTTGGACTCCTGACAGTCCGAAAAAAAAATGACTTTCACAGAACAGTACATAGGTAGTTATTAAAATGAGTTAATAATTTATCAGAGTAAGCCACAAGTAATTATAATGCCCTGTGCAATACCAGAAAAGGTGCAAATTTATATATCTTAGCAAATTTTGGCTAGAAGTTGCAGCCCTGCGCCTGCGCTCGATATTATCGGTTAATTCGTCTGCTTGTATCCTATTTTTTTTTCTATTTTCTTCTATTTTAAAAAGACAACTCCCGCACTAGGAATAAATCCTGTGTCGCGGGGGACTTTACAGACACACATGAAACGGACACAATTAACACCCAGGCTCAGAACAACAATTTGTGAATCACACAAAGTGTTGTCCCGTGTAGGATTTAAACCCACAACACTTGGCGAATTGGCAAGCGGCGTGGCGACCGCCTAAACCACTAGGCCAACCGTGCAGTCATTTATGTATTTCTCAAGTAACTCATTATTCAGTTGACTTCGGTGGCTGTTTTTTTTTCTAAATTTCAATATATTAGTAAGAAATTAAAAAACTATATTTTATTTGGAAAATATCTGTACTGGAGGCACTCTTATTGGATAGACGGTTACGAAAAAATTTAATTTTTAAAAAATGGCGTCCACCGAAATCAACTTTATTTTCACCGAAATCAAAAATGTTAATTATGTTTTCAAATTATTTACATAGTAGTTCTATATTTATAAAAAAATGTATTTTATTATAAATTTAGGTAAGCAAAACTAATACCGTTAAGGGACTTCTGATATATATTACAATAAAACAATTATTTGATTAATTACACGTTGTTTATTACGTTACATAAACTTACTACAATTAACTTTGCCATGAAGCTTAAAAAAGTTAAGTGTATAGTTCCTACTTCTTCATTTCTTAAATCAAAAAGGTGGAGCCTTTACATTTCTCTGTAATTCATACAAGATGTATAAATTACATAAATATTCATGCGGTATTTCAGTCTACGTATAATAACTTTGCTATCTGGCTTTTTATTAGTCACATATCAATCATCAATTCAAAGAGATTTCGATCTGGACACGTTTTTTCAAGCGTTCGGAGAAGGACCCTTATAAGGTAACACACAGGAAAAAACATTATGTATTTATTTCCATATATGTGCAGTTTAAAAACACATAAGCTCACAACCGCTTGAGAGTTCTATACCTCAGCTCAAACAGATCGACTCCACTGGAGTGATGTCATAGCCTTCACTCTTACTTCCGTCAATTGACGCCAATGCATTTGTGTCTTGTGAGTTTTAGGTTTCCAGAGACGGTGGTAGTCATTTACCACTGTAGAGGAACGGGTGTCATGTCCCTCCAACACAAAGGAAGGATCCTCCGACCAGGCGAGGTGATCATGCCTGGCGGGCCAACTGCCCAACGGTTGATGTTGGAATGTAGTATATATGATAATCGGCGCGAGAACTTTCACTGCGCGATTCAGGATTGGTAGTTTCTTAGTTTCTTTCGTTACTTAGTAGTTCAGTGTAACTTCGGTAGATGGCGCTTTAGTATATTTCTGTTGCGCTGTATGTGGAAGTCGCCACACCACTAAGCGTCATCTCCACTCGTGTACAACTAAACCTTAAAAAATATCTATTGACAGAATTTATTCACAACAATCTCAGATCAAATAAAAAAAGGTGACAATGCACAGCCTTGTTCTTGTTGAAGCAAAAAAAAACTTAGCTACTTCCAAGTAAACACACGTGTTAACGCACCCACATGCTGAGAAACTACGCTACTTGTTGTCAGTAAATCTCTTATATCGGAACTGGTACGATACTGGCTGTAGTAGTAGCTGAGTTTTTTTTGCTTCAATAAGACCGTGCGTTATCTACCTTTTTATATTTGATCTGAGACAACAAATAAATTATCAAAAAAAATAACAAAAACCGACTTCAAGGTTTGACTCGATTTCTCTTGGATGCCAATAACGGACAATCAGTTGGGATATCTCCTTTCCATTAAAAAAAGAGTCATCAAAATCCGTTCATAAACGACGAAGTTATCAGCGAACACACATAAAAAAAAACATATATACGGTCGAATTGAGAACCTCCTCCTCTTTTGAAGTCGGTTAATAACAATAAAAAAACTCAGTATTACACTTTTACCTAACACAAACAAACTCCAACATCATCATCATCAACAGCCTGTAATAGTCCACTGCTGGACATAGGACTCTCCTTAGAAATAAGGTTTGGCCCACTGTACAAAGCTATACTATACTACTACAAACATTGATCTAAAATAAGCGAACTTTACCCAAACGATACTAAGAAAGGTTTCCTTGGGTCATGTTAAATAAAACAAGTATCCCGCCAATATTAGCAGTGACCCTTGGTTGGTGCGGTAAATGCGGGCATTATCGTGAACTGACCGGGGGCAAACAGTTATCACAATTACTGGCCAGCTCAGTTCCACTCGATTACCAAGTCTATACAGAAATAAAGTGAGGTTCCGGTGTCTACGACCATTATTAATAAAAATAGACTATATTTACATTTAGAACAGTTAAAGTAGAGCAGTTGCAACAATGATTACATAATATTAATCAAAAGAAAAATAAAATAATGTACAAATTCCATTTATCTACTTTTTTTCTGCCAAAATACTCTTAATCTAATTACTTTTATGAAAACTGTGGTGACTTCCACATACAGCGCAACAGAAATATACTACAGCGCCATCTACCGAAGTTACACCGAACTACGGAGTAACGAAGCAAACTTACAAACTACCAATCCTGAATCGCGCAGTGAAAGTTCTCGCGCCAATAAAGATACATACAACATCCCATCCTTGGGCAGGCGCGCGCCATGGATAAGATAACACATGAGAAATGAAAATTTACAACATACAACTTTCTCTCCCGCTAAAACACGTTAGAAATGGATTTTCATACATTTTTTCCTCCCGCTTATTTCGGTCAAGGAAAAGACTTTCTTTTTTTCATTTTCAGGGAATAACGACTACTGTTCCGATCAGGTTTAGTATAAACTAATAATACTGGTTTAAACAAAGTTTGATACAATTAGATATAAGGGTAAAAGGTTATTATGTTTGTAGCAATTGTGTTGTGTGAATAGTGAAAACAAATTTAGTATATATGTCACTTTATTTCGATAAATAATGAGATTAATAAAGTCATAGATCAATTTTCATTCTTCCAGTTACTTCACCGAGATGGCAGTTTTAGCTTTTTAACCCACTTCAAAAAAAGGAGGAGGTTCTCAATTCGACTATTTTTTTTTATGTTTGTTACCTCATAACTTTCGACTGGGTGAAGCGATTTTGATGATTATTTTTTTATTTGAAAGCTGGTGCTTTCCGTGTGGTCTCATTTTAATTTGGTCCAGTTCTGACATGTCATCCATAAGAAAACCATGCCATATAAGTCCTCAATTTGTATTAAGTATGTGCGCGACAAGTTGACGAATAACTCAATATCACACCGACTGATTTCGATGATTCTTTTTTTATTTGAAAACTGGTGCTTCTCGTGTGGACCCATTTCAATTTGGTCGTTCTTGAAGTCGGTTTCTTTTTTGTTAAAATGTTGTATTATTACAAATAAGCTGCATTATACTCGTATGACCCAGATAATTTTTTCCTCGGCCGAAATTTACAAATTTGCGCGTTCACCGCTAAAAAACTGCCGTGGGTCGTATGCCCTCGGTTTCAAGACACTCCCCTATCAGCCTCAGCCAACATTGGAATACTTGGTGTCGAGATTTCGAGCGAAGTCCAGTTCCGTGGCCATTTGGAGGATAAGGCCAAATTGGCCTCGAAGAAGCTTGGCGTGCTCAACAGATCGAGACAGTATTTCACTCCGGCCCACCGCTTTCTTCTATATAAGGCGCAGGTTCGGCCACATATGGAATACTGTCCTCATCTTTGGGCGGGGGACCCCAGTACCAGCTCCTCCCTCTGGACCGCATTCAACGGAGAGCGACTCGAATCGTCGACTGCCAGGAATCTATAATTCGGCTGGACTCTTTGGCGCTGCGTAGAGATGTGGCTTCGCTTTGCATCTTCTACCGCATTTACTATGGGGAGTGCTCCGAGGAATTGTTCGGGCTGATTCCTGCCGCCTCTTTCCGCCATCGTCCTACGCGACAGCAATTTCATCCCCATCACTTAGATGGTTGGCAGTCCACAACTGTGCGGTTCTCTAGGAACTTTCTGCCTCGCACAACAAAACTGTGGAATGAACTGTAGCCTGTGGTATTCCCGGACCAATACGACCTTCAAACCTTCAAGAAAAGAGCGTACTCCTTCTTAAAAGGCCGGCAACGCACTTGTGATGCCTCTGGTGTTGTAGGTGTCCATGGGCGGCGGTAATCACTTACCATCAGGTGATACGTCTGCTCGTTTGCCCCTTATTCAATGAAAAAAAAAAAAGACTATTTTTTATGGGCTCCGCAACTTTTAATGTGAATACTTTCACATTAAAAGTTGCTACAGTGTGACTAACGTGTTACTACAGCATATATAAGGTAGGTAATGACTTTAGTGATCACACTTGTACAGAACCTCCATCATACTCTACCTGAACAACTTTGGTAAATAAGTTTCTAGTGACATCAGGGTCAGTCACAACACTTCTTTCACCGTTTACAGGTAAGTTTCAGATAGCTTACCTGACAGATAATTTGATATATCTTCCATATAAATTGTGTCAAACCATCTGGCAGATGAAACAGGGGAATAGCACAACGCAGGGCCAACGTAGTTCATATTATATTTATAACCGTTGATTTATACATTCTTCTTCACTTCTTCAAAAAAAAAATCATAACTGACGGTTTTGGACTCCTGACAGTCCGAAAAAAAAATGACTTTCACAGAACAGTACATAGGTAGTTATTAAAATGAGTTAATAATTTATCAGAGTAAGCCACAAGTAATTATAATGCCCTGTGCAATACCAGAAAAGGTGCAAATTTATATATCTTAGCAAATTTTGGCTAGAAGTTGCAGCCCTGCGCCTGCGCTCGATATTATCGGTTAATTCGTCTGCTTGTATCCTATTTTTTTTTCTATTTTCTTCTATTTTAAAAAGACAACTCCCGCACTAGGAATAAATCCTGTGTCGCGGGGGACTTTACAGACACACATGAAACGGACACAATTAACACCCAGGCTCAGAACAACAATTTGTGAATCACACAAAGTGTTGTCCCGTGTAGGATTTAAACCCACAACACTTGGCGAATTGGCAAGCGGCGTGGCGACCGCCTAAACCACTAGGCCAACCGTGCAGTCATTTATGTATTTCTCAAGTAACTCATTATTCAGTTGACTTCGGTGGCTGTTTTTTTTTCTAAATTTCAATATATTAGTAAGAAATTAAAAAACTATATTTTATTTGGAAAATATCTGTACTGGAGGCACTCTTATTGGATAGACGGTTACGAAAAAATTTAATTTTTAAAAAATGGCGTCCACCGAAATCAACTTTATTTTCACCGAAATCAAAAATGTTAATTATGTTTTCAAATTATTTACATAGTAGTTCTATATTTATAAAAAAATGTATTTTATTATAAATTTAGGTAAGCAAAACTAATACCGTTAAGGGACTTCTGATATATATTACAATAAAACAATTATTTGATTAATTACACGTTGTTTATTACGTTACATAAACTTACTACAATTAACTTTGCCATGAAGCTTAAAAAAGTTAAGTGTATAGTTCCTACTTCTTCATTTCTTAAATCAAAAAGGTGGAGCCTTTACATTTCTCTGTAATTCATACAAGATGTATAAATTACATAAATATTCATGCGGTATTTCAGTCTACGTATAATAACTTTGCTATCTGGCTTTTTATTAGTCACATATCAATCATCAATTCAAAGAGATTTCGATCTGGACACGTTTTTTCAAGCGTTCGGAGAAGGACCCTTATAAGGTAACACACAGGAAAAAACATTATGTATTTATTTCCATATATGTGCAGTTTAAAAACACATAAGCTCACAACCGCTTGAGAGTTCTATACCTCAGCTCAAACAGATCGACTCCACTGGAGTGATGTCATAGCCTTCACTCTTACTTCCGTCAATTGACGCCAATGCATTTGTGTCTTGTGAGTTTTAGGTTTCCAGAGACGGTGGTAGTCATTTACCACTGTAGAGGAACGGGTGTCATGTCCCTCCAACACAAAGGGAGGATCCTCCGACCAGGCGAGGTGATCATGCCTGGCGGGCCAACTGCCCAACGGTTGATGTTGGAATGTAGTATATATGATAATCGGCGCGAGAACTTTCACTGCGCGATTCAGGATTGGTAGTTTCTTAGTTTCTTTCGTTACTTAGTAGTTCAGTGTAACTTCGGTAGATGGCGCTTTAGTATATTTCTGTTGCGCTGTATGTGGAAGTCGCCACACCACTAAGCGTCATCTCCACTCGTGTACAACTAAACCTTAAAAAATATCTATTGACAGAATTTATTCACAACAATCTCAGATCAAATAAAAAAAGGTGACAATGCACAGCCTTGTTCTTGTTGAAGCAAAAAAAAACTTAGCTACTTCCAAGTAAACACACGTGTTAACGCACCCACATGCTGAGAAACTACGCTACTTGTTGTCAGTAAATCTCTTATATCGGAACTGGTACGATACTGGCTGTAGTAGTAGCTGAGTTTTTTTTGCTTCAATAAGACCGTGCGTTATCTACCTTTTTATATTTGATCTGAGACAACAAATAAATTATCAAAAAAAATAACAAAAACCGACTTCAAGGTTTGACTCGATTTCTCTTGGATGCCAATAACGGACAATCAGTTGGGATATCTCCTTTCCATTAAAAAAAGAGTCATCAAAATCCGTTCATAAACGACGAAGTTATCAGCGAACACACATAAAAAAAAACATATATACGGTCGAATTGAGAACCTCCTCCTCTTTTGAAGTCGGTTAATAACAATAAAAAAACTCAGTATTACACTTTTACCTAACACAAACAAACTCCAACATCATCATCATCAACAGCCTGTAATAGTCCACTGCTGGACATAGGACTCTCCTTAGAAATAAGGTTTGGCCCACTGTACAAAGCTATACTATACTACTACAAACATTGATCTAAAATAAGCGAACTTTACCCAAACGATACTAAGAAAGGTTTCCTTGGGTCATGTTAAATAAAACAAGTATCCCGCCAATATTAGCAGTGACCCTTGGTTGGTGCGGTAAATGCGGGCATTATCGTGAACTGACCGGGGGCAAACAGTTATCACAATTACTGGCCAGCTCAGTTCCACTCGATTACCAAGTCTATACAGAAATAAAGTGAGGTTCCGGTGTCTACGACCATTATTAATAAAAATAGACTATATTTACATTTAGAACAGTTAAAGTAGAGCAGTTGCAACAATGATTACATAATATTAATCAAAAGAAAAATAAAATAATGTACAAATTCCATTTATCTACTTTTTTTCTGCCAAAATACTCTTAATCTAATTACTTTTATGAAAACTGTGGTGACTTCCACATACAGCGCAACAGAAATATACTACAGCGCCATCTACCGAAGTTACACCGAACTACGGAGTAACGAAGCAAACTTACAAACTACCAATCCTGAATCGCGCAGTGAAAGTTCTCGCGCCAATAAAGATACATACAACATCCCAACATCAACCGTTGGGCAGTTGGCCCGCCAGGCATGATCACCTCGCCTGGTCGGAGGATCCTCCCTTTGTGTTGGTGGGGCATGACACACCTGTCCCCCACAGTAATATTTATAATATATATTTTTTAGGGTATTAAATACACACATCAAAAGTGTCTAGGGATCAACATATATTTTGCAATAACTTTTCTCCTGATTGATATTAATTAAAATTTTCTTTAAGGATTCATCAAATAAAGTGTTTTCGTTTGTCACAGTAACGATAAACCAAGTCACCTTTGCATTAATAAAGAAATTGGCCATTTTCCTAATAAAAGGATTTTTGACATTTGAACCACTAACATTAAAGTTCGAAAAAAAGACTGAAATAACAGTTTTCTTTAAAATTTTATTAGGTAACTTAAACAATTAATAATCCGTGTTTCTACCGCGAACACTAACACAAGAACATCGGTTTGGCATACTCAAAATGAGTTCATCCAAATCACGCTGTGGAATGGCCGCCCATGTTCGTTGCAACAACAAAAAAAGGTCTTCTTGCGACTGGATACCCTCCATATTTGGCAGAGCTCTTCTCTGTAGCATATCCCATGCATGCTCAATAGGGTTCAAGTCTGGCGACTGAGCAGGCTAGGGCCAAAGCCACATCTCAATCTCAAGAAATCCGCATAAAAATGCTTGATCCCTAGACACTTTTGATGTGTGTATTTATATTTAGTGTTCAGTATTAAAGGAAAAAACGGAACCATTATAGGATCACTTTGTTGTCCGTCTGTCTGCCTGTCAAGACCCTTTTTCTCAGGAACGCGTTGAGGCATGAAGCTGAAATTCATATCAAATACACAAGTCTACTGTCCCTTGGAGCTGTGAAAAAATTAAACTTCGTAGCCAACGCAATCTAAAGATACAGCTGTCTATGCTGCAAATTTTCGACACTCGCAAGGGAATCCTACAGTGTGTCTTGAAATTTTATACGAAGTAACGTCTTACAGCACAGATAAAAGAAAAATTGCGAAAAACATAAATTTTACTTATATACCTACAGGTTTGTACGGAACCCTCGGTGCGCAAGTCCAACTCGCAATTGGTCGGTTTTTTAAATAAAAATCTATCTAGTTTGGAAGCTATAATATATGTATAAGCTATATGTATTATAATAGCGATTCATGCGCTTCGATTTTTTGTTGGGAGTTTAAACAATTCACTAGATTTTTTCTTATATTCTCATCGTTCACCTTTCATTGCTGATTAAATCAAGAGTACAGTTTTACAACTAACAATAATCTTCAATTTTGATTAAAATTTGTACTTCTATAAGATCACTATCAAAACGCACCATTGGAACCAGTCCTTACTATTACATTGGCTAGATAAAGATCTTTCCGTGAGGTCCGTCTTTGTATATAGAAGTGAGCTCGTTTATATTATCTGGATACTTCGTCAAGTAGTTCACGCTTTTGTTCTAGAGCTGTGTTATTCACCGTACACTTACATGTTTAATCTTTAGACATTCAGACAAGTAATATAACAGTGTTGTTTGGGAACGCTGATGACTTAATGAGGCCGTTTGCGATATGGTATCGTATTCCGTTTCAAACTTACTATTCTCGAGATAGCGAACCTGTGTATAGTAAACTGTTTAATCTAGTATTGGTGGTGATCAATTGTGAGTAGGTGAATTGTTTTCCTTTTGTTGATCGTATTTGCTTTGAATTAATGGAACCCTTTTTTAGTGTCTTTGAATTGCTGGAGAGTAATAAGTGTCTGAATATACTTCCAAATTGGAGCTTGTTCCTCCAAGCTGATGCAATTTATTATAACAGCTCCATCATCCCACTCATTAGTTCTGGTATTGCAGTAATTAAGTTCTTGCGTTGCTCGAGAGCTTTTAAGACAAATAATGGTCTCAGCTTCGCCCTATGCAAGCGCAGTGTTTACTGCACGTTCAATTTAAATGAATAAGTCTAATCAAATTGCTTCCCAGGCTTCTTTCACACGGTACTGTAATAATTTTGTTATCGATTTTTTTTATGCAATTTCTGTGAACTGATTATTCTTGGACGTATTGATTTGATATTTCTGATTGTGTCAGTATGATAGAGCTTGCTATGTGAATTGTAATGTTTATTTCAAATATTTCTTTGCAGCCAGAATTTTGTAAACGATTTAAAAGAGAATACTGAAGGCATTTTAGTTTGAGACGTAAGCTTCTTGAAATAAGTTGAGAAGTATCTTTCGGCTTTGAGATTCAATAGTTGTCATCGAAGAATTCGGAAATTGTTACTTCTATATTGCATACAGCTACAATTCTAAATTTTGTGGTATTGTAGGCAGAAACCTATTAGCTAAGGATATACTCTAGCAGTATACTATTGAAGGCTGTTAATGATGATGGTGATGAAATCGTATAATACACCATTTGATTTCAACGTCAAAAAAAAAATGTTAATCAATTTTACAATATCGTGCATACATAGTTTGCAATAGCCAGTAATGTTAGTTTAGAAAGCATCCAAACTGATTGACTATGATTTCAGGTAGCATTTAGTATAAGATTATTGATGAGGATTTTGCTGTTTTCATGAGTGACTAATGTATGCAGCAGAAGTCTGGTCCCGTATTATATAAAACTTGTATCACGAGAAAAATGGATAGTGAACGACCTCTTTGCAGAGTGTGCTTCCCTAACAGGACCGCTTGGTGAAGTGTCTAGTTTAGAATTTGATATTTTAGACTCTGCCAAGTCCATCAGACTGCATGACTTCGTGTCTGACATGAGACTTAGTGTAGAGACACTTAGAAGTTGTGCTTTGTAAGTTAATCATACTGACCAAGGGGTGCAATAAAGCTTAAAAATGAAATATTCTCTAAGGCCGGGCACACACCGAAACGGTCTTCGACGAGACGGTCCGCGACAAGACGGTTTTCGACTGTTGTTTTGTGCTGACGCACACCGCATGAGACCGAACAAACGGTCGAAAAGGGGGAAGGGACGATTCGATTTTGGGAATATTAAGCCTTTAAAGACTGTTTGTTTATTTTCTTTATTTATTCATACTTCCTGCATGACAATTGCACGAGGTGGACTTAATGCCATATGGCATTATCTACCAGTCAACCTTGAGTCAACGCTTTTTACGGCAACCTAGTCGAACCTTGACAATCTGTCTAGTCGAAGACTGTCTGTCTGAAACAGCCTTGGTGTGCGACGGTTCCACCTAATACAACGCTTTTCACGGCAATCTAGTCGAGCCTCGACAAACTGTCTCGTCGGAGACTATCTGTCGACTCCAGTGTGCGCCCAAGCTAACTTATACCAATTTGGCACTTCTAAAACACATAATAATAAATTGTGAAAACTTAAGTTACCCGAAGTCCGTTATGCAATTCTCTAGATTGTTTTCAATGAATCTACGTTTATTCGGAAATATTTGAAACATAAGACTGTATCTATTTCGTATTTTACAATTTCGACAGTTCTGACAAAGGGAAAATATAAGTTTTTAAACATGAATAAACTGCATTAAATATTTTCAGCTACAAACGCTAAGAACAACTCTATTCGTAGGAAAGAAATTTCTTTCACAGTCCATGTAACTACGGTGGAACGGCCGTCGACCGAATTTGCACTCAGTTTGGTGAGCACGACGCGACCTATGAGAAATAAGCAAAGCCACTTATTACACGGTACATTTTGTCGCTGCCTGTACAAAGTTTCGTCTAGTACTTACTACTAGAACTTTTATTATTATTATTTTAAGCTTGATGCATGTTTTGCACAAAGGCGGACTTAATGCCATGAGACATTCTCTATTATTCAACCTTGAGGTGATATAAACCTTAAGGTGCATAAGAAAATATAGTATAATTCGATTGTATATGATACGATGGTATTGGATATAACTAATATACACAAACCACTAGGCCCGCCAAAATGACTCTACTCTGCCTGATGGAAAGCATAAGCAGAATCCAAGAGTGGTGGTCACCATACTCATTGCGAATGCAGACAATGCAGCATGGTGACCCACACCATGGCGGCCAAGTGATGCTACTGCATCTTTTAGTCTAGTCAACAAGTATGGAACTTGTTGACTAGACTAATTGGGCCTCCGGTCTTGCACTCACCAACGAAACACGACAGCACGCTGTCATTTTAGGTTGCTTTTCTGTGCGAGGGTAGTATCGCCCCGGTCGAGCCGGCCCGTCCTTGCTGAAATCAGCGTGGCTCTACTACCTTCTTATGGCTTATTACCTCAGTACAATTAAAAATATTTTGATAGAACAGATGATACGTGATATAATGATGGTGATAGTAGTAGAGTCATTTTGGTAGACCCAGATATACCAAAAAGAAAGGGGTCATCGCTAGTTTTTTTTTATAGAGAAAAATGATCGCTTTATAAAAACACCTTTTTTCGAGCTTTAAGTTGTAATAAACGAACTGAATTAGATTGTATGATTAATGATAAGATTTGTCTACCACTGTTTTTAACCTTAAGTCATTTGCCATCTGTCCTGTTCACGAATTGATTTAAGACGGCTTAAGTCTATCATAGTGCCTTAGTCCAAACTTTCAAGAATATTGCGGACAAACTCAAAAGTGTGCTGTTTTCAGAGTAAAACAGCTGTCGTATGTGCAAACAATTAGAGAGAGGTGCGTTCTTTATAGTTATTACGGTATAGATAAATCAAAACTTAATTTAATTCTCGACCAAAGTTCTGATTTTTTCGTTCTAACACGCGTAATAACAACATTTTGCATGAAACTAGGGATATTATTTTGATAAAATAAAAATAAACCCATGTCTGGAAAGCAGAAAAAATCACATCTAAATGCCATTTACTCTAACTTAAATAAATAAAGTACTTACGTAAAGTATTCGACCTTTTTATAAAAATACTTTGTATTCTGTGCTCCACAAATTTCAGACAATTTGATGTTCTTTCTACTGAATGCTGATAACAGAATGCACAATCACATTTGACATCTTACATATTCATACTACTTGTCCTTTCTCCAACTACACGACCTCTTCGTAGGACATCGCCAATTAGATTAGTGTCCGAGTTTTTGTCCTTAGAGTCGCCGCCTTCTATATCAGTTAGCATTCCAAGATCAAAAACGTACGTAAAATATGCATGGGTTATATGTCACTCAGCATTTATAAAAGCTTTTTGTTATCGATGAAGGCAAAGACTTGTAGATTCAAGACTAATTATAATAATGTGTATTTTAGTCGAGATACACATTTTCATGTTTATTACTATTACATTAACTATGTATTTGATATTATTGTGTTTTTGGACATTTACAGCTCAAAAACCACAAGTAGCTTACCAGTCTTTGAAGCCTTTTATAGGAAGTTTGTAGGTTACGGAACGAAAACTACAGGTGAATATTTGTACCACAGATTGGTAATCAATCGACTACATATTGAACTTAATGACTGTGACGGGTTACCAAGTCACAGATTTACGAGTATATTTTAGAATTGATAAATGAGTTTTAAATCTACTTCAATCTCTCAATTTTCCACCACATTATGTTGACATGTGAGAGCCTAACCATTTGCATTTGAAATTCAATTTGTAATTCAATTTTGATCAAGTAAATATACGCTTCTTGAGGTGTTTCAAGAGTTTGTGGAGTATTCAATGAGATATTACTCGTACCTTGTGTTTCAATCAATGTGTAGGTACATATTGTCTGGTGGCGACTTCTTTTTTCCATATTTTTCCTATCTGTTGTTTTTATTTCTTTGATCTCCTGCTCGTCTTGTTAGCTAAGGAGGATTGATTTTGTATAAAAATTTGATAGAAGCATTAAAATATATGTCATGCTCGATGACTTTGTGGGTCTTTTTTTGAACTTAGTTCTTACTAGTATATATGTGATGCGAATATTAAAAACTTACGCCAAAAAAAGGAAACGAACGCCATCTAAAAAACAAAATCACTCAAACAATGTATAATACTCAGATCTACTAACTGACTCACGCAACGTCGTTTAAGTCTCCTATTGCCCGTAGCGTATAAAAAACCCCCCGTTTTTGTAACATTATTCATTGGTGCTCCGCTCGTACTGGTCTAAGCGTGATGATATATAGCCTATAGCCTTCCTCGATAAATGTACTATCCAACACTGAAAGATTTTTTCAAATCGGACCAGCGATTCCTGAGATTAGCGCGTTCAAACAAACAAACAAACTCTTCTGCTTTATAATATTAAAATATTAGTATAGATTGTTAAACAAAATAAGAAACTAAGAGAAATAAGTTGTTACATTGTTTGAATGATATTGTACAAGAACTACGAATGGTGTACATCTAAAATTTAATACCCATTTATATCTTTTTAGAGACTTTTTAGAGATTATTTAATTGATTACAGCGAGAAGATAATTTGAAATATGTTCGTATTGTCTAGTTTTAATGATAAGTTGGAAAATAACTTCATTAGGAACTCGCAAAACGCTTATAAGGATTTATAAATTGCATTAATTGAATATAGTAAAGGATGACTATTCCTATATAGATTGCTATATAGTCATATTGTTTAATTAATAGAAATTATACATAGATAAACCTAACCAGCAGATGTCAGCATTTATTTATCGATCACGTAGATTCAGACATTCCTTATCGCGTCGAGATGAGACGTGAGTATATGAATGGTATTATATATAAATGCTGTTAGTATGTACGCACTTACTTACCTAGTCACTTACTCTCCACACGTGTTACCATGTAACACCAAGAGTATTCAGGAGCCTTGAGCTCCTGACAATAAATATACTACAGTCGCTACAACCTTCGTGTTATTCGTCTCACCTACAAGTCGACCTACCACTTATATCACCGTGTCAAAAAACCATTATATAAGTTCGCTATAATTGGTGACCCCGACAAGTGAACAAGAAAAAAGAAGCAACTAATCGCACCTTTTGAAGGAGAAAATATAGTGAACTTGTATAGCAGAATTGCGGAAAAGGACTATCCTTAGGATGTCGCTGTTTGGAGCTGGCAGTACTGCAAAAGCCGGAGTTCAAGCAAAATGGCTCATGCAAATGGAGGCTATCGTCGCTCACCACCGGAGGACAAGGTATTTAACCATTCAAAATCATCGTCAGTAATCCAACTATTAAACAATATCAGTGTCATCACGAAGCTCACCGCGCAAATAGCAAGCATGCAGTTAAAGATTACGTTGCTAAGTGCAAAATTGCAAAATCAGCATAGCAGAGTTAAACAAATGGCAGTTTCACGGTCGCAGGCAATCAAGAGCGAGGTCACGGTCGCCATCGCATCATATATTGTGTCTTTATAGAATCTGCACTATATTCCCCTCTAACCGCCTCATAATTACCTACCGACAAAGTGGTTCCGAGGTTTCGGTCAATACGAGGGCCAGTATTAGTTTGTTGCCGCATAAGGACAAACGTATAGTGCAGCCATCAGACTACAGAAGCACCTGGAAGTGAAAATTAAGCGCCTGAATGAATATGAAATCACAAATAAAATGTGATAAAGTGTGAATTTCTTGAATACGAGCTTGACATTCTTGGTTATCATACAACGAGCCAATGGATAAAACCGACAAGAAACCAGAAAACCATAAATCCTTAATAAAAGAGCACAGCTCGCGAATAAAAAGGTATGGTCTGCGGTAATGCTATGTGCTATTTTGCTGCTGGGAAATACGTGCCAACCATCAGATAGGCAAAAGTCTGCTGAAGAAAACTGACGCGTTATCACGAACAATCGGAGTAATATCTATGCCCTAATTGCTAGGTGACAACGAACCTTGAATGATTTTGCTGACGAAGAAATATGGAATGTGATGACAAGATAGTGTAAAAATTGCTGATACATAAAGGTCGCGACTCGAGGCCAAATCGTATTGTTTTGATTCGTATGTTATGTTTATATTGTAAATAAGTTATTTCGTGTTTCATAGTAATGTATTGTGCAGTAAATTTTGACCCTGACTGACTATATCATAAATAAGTTATATAATTGAATTGTTACGTTTAATAATGTTACATTTAAGGGCAGTTTCATAATTGTAAGTAGCATAAGATAACGATTGTCTGAATTTACTACCGTAAATTTTTGTTTGGGGGGAGTTATATTCCTATATAGATTGCTATATAGTCATATTGTTTAATTAATAGAAATTATACATAGATAAACCTGACCAGCAGATGTCAGCATTTATTTATCGATCACGTAGATTCAGACATTCCTTATCGCGTCGAGATGAGACGTGAGTATATGAATGGTATTATATATAAATGCTGTTAGTATGTACGCACTTACTTACCTAGTCACTTACTCTCCACACGTGTTACCATGTAACACCAAGAGTATTCAGGAGCCTTGAGCTCCTGACAATAAATATACTACAGTCGCTACAACCTTCGTGTTATTCGTCTCACCTACAAGTCGACCTACCACTTATATCACCGTGTCAAAAAACCATTATATAAGTTCGCTATAATGACGAAAAAAAGTATTTTAACATTTAAGGTTTGGTATTGAATTGCAGCATTAAGAACATTTAACTTTCTTTGCGCAGCACGTTCTGAAATTGCTAGCAGCATTAGACAAAACATAATGAGATTTCATTTGCAATTCCACAGTCGTAAACGCTTTCGTGCGACATGCAATTTGCAGGGTGCTTACTTTTCCTTTATTCCAAACACAAAAGAAAACAAACTAAACCGCCTTTAGACTTTAAATACCACATTCTTAAGAGGTGAGAAAAGATTTTAACTAAAACTCCACGAGTTAAATCCATCTGCATTAATGGCAACCCTGGGGTGGGTAGTCTTAACCGTTTCTCATGAATTATTTATTCAATTCGGGCAAGAGTTCGCATCCGCCGTCAGTTTTCTTGTTGAGACAAGCTGTCGGCTACCCAGCTGCCCGACTATTCGGCTTTGGCGGGGAAGCGGGCTCTTAAAGAGCCTTTTATGTTAACGACACGATCTTAAAATAAGTTATAGTTGAATGAAATTTGAACTGCTTTTTGTACTTGGACTAAATCAGTCAGACTTGAAAATAAAGATCTAAAGAATTCCTTATTTTAGTTTGTAAAATCACAAAGTAACCATGACATTTTGCATTAATAATGTGTTAACAATATCTCAGACATAAATTCTTTATTAAGTTGGTTTCATAATAAGTTACTGACTCTCTGACTGCTTAGTGCCCAATATGAGAGTATTTGATACTACTCGCTTCATGGTAAGGAGGTAGTGAGGCTCGTAGTAATAATATCACTACCAGAGAAGTACCTTTCTTATTTATAATTCTCGAATCCTTAGTGGGAAATATTATTATTACAAACACCACAATCTCCTTGCCATTAAATGAGTAGTATCGACTTTAGTTGATTTTATAAAAGTTATGTAGAATTCAATTTATAAAATGACTGATGTCTGCAAAAGGATCTTATACATTTACAAATACTTTTATAGCTAAAGTTTTAGTGTATTCAAAGACTTTCCGTTCCGTGTCGGTGTCGTTTCGTCAGTACCAAAGTGCCGTTTTCGAGATGGACATTAGCATAGCCCTCGTTTCGTTTTTGTCGACCGATAGATTATACTAATGCCATTTTGAATAACAAATCATTTAAGTAATAATAATAATAAATCTTGGTTTGATGTTTAGATATTTCACGTGTCATTTGGGTCCTGAAGATTATGAGTTTGATGAGGGTTACTGGAAACTAGATAAATCAATGCAAGATTATTATTAGCAAAGTTTTCGGTAAGGTTAAAATATATCTGTTTGTTTAGAGTAGTAATTGTCTAAAATGTAGCTTTATGGTTTGTTTTTGCGTATTCTTTATCATCCTTTATTACAATTTTACAACAATAAAAAACATATTTAAAAGTAATTAAGACGACTTAATTCTTATCTGGCATTTTTTTTATATTTCATTTCTTTAAATTTGATTTTATCATAAAGCCGAAGCCGTATAAAATCACTCCGACTTAGACAAGTTCACATAACTATGATTTTCCAAAGAAGGCAAACAGTTTTTAGTATAATCGTACATAAGTAACAATATTATTAAAACACTATCTATCAACGAACTAATTAGGAATAAGGAGAATATATAATGTAAGAAGCAATCGTAAAGCCTCGTAGTAATATTGGCACTAAGGCTTCAAAAGTAATATAATCAACGTCGACGGCCTCAGATATTATCGACTGTTTTTCATACAGACATTTTAAACTCACCTTAAACAAACCACACCACAAACAAACGCACAGAAAATCAACGTAAAATGACAGCGATCGTGCTGTCGTGTTTCGTTGGTGAGTGCGAGACCGGAGGCCCAAATAGTCTAGTCAATAAGTTCCATACTTGTTGACTAGACTAAAAGATGCAGAAGCATCACTAGGCCGCCATGGTGTGGGTCGCCATACTGCATTGTCCGCATTCGCAGTGAGTATGGTGACCACCACTCTTGGATTCTGCTTATGCTTTCCATCAGGCAGAGTAGAGTCATTATGGCGGGCCATACATAAAAAAAAAAAAACTAGAAGCGAGTTTACTAAAAATAATAACTCACATTTCTTAGAGAAATAGTGTGAGTAGAAAGTAACTTACCTATATATTTCGAAACAGAATGTGAGAAAATGTAAGGTCCCTAACAACTGCCAACGGGCCGTCATACCGGGGTCATGTATTGTAATCGGACCGACTAAAACCACACGGTGTGCCACTTTGCGTCTGAGGTAAGAGCGATCCGAAACAGCTGATATTACGACATTCGGGGCTCTTCTCCGGTGGTGCCCACAATGGCGCGGGCACCACCTACGGGTAAATTTTCCAGTCAGGTGAAGTATGGCACACGTTTACTTTGCTTTGTTTGACCGTATTCTTTGAACTTAACCCAATGCTTGTTCTATGTTGCTTTATTCTGTTTGAAAACGAAATGCCAAAGAAAATTGGCATTAGGGACCAAAAAGGTCATGGTTATTTGGTAGTATAAATTTTGAGAATAATTTTTTAGACGAGCACAGATGCAATATGACCATAGAGTTATTATAGATAGAGTGGGGTAGACATACGGCTGCCTGTAAGCGGAAACGTCCAACCGTTAAAAAGAGAGGGAAGATCGCAGTACCCCATAAGGTAAAGAACTAATATTTTTTATTTTTAAACGGACACAAAGAACACCCAGACTCAGAACAACAATTTGTGGATCACACAAAGTGTTTGTCCTACGTGGGATTTGAACCCACGACACTTGGCGCACTAGGAAACGGCGAGGTGACCGCTAAACCACTAGGCCAATCGTGCAGTCGTATCCTATCCAATCTATCAAATATATGTATCCAAAAATAAGGGTAAACCAATCACAACTATTAAGCGTCGAATCGTTCTGCTATGCTGCTTTTCCGCGCTAATTGCGCATGCGTCAGTAGAGAAAGACAGATAGGTACCGCGATCGTCTCTCTCTTTCTAACCGAGGGACGACTAGAGGCCTGGCTCCCCTGCTCTATCTATAATAAATCTATGAGGAATAGATATGCAAATAACTATTTAATATAGAATAAGATGATGCCTGTGTCAGTCTATAACCGCATATTACAATAATTTATCCTCTTAAGAAGCCATTGACAAATTGTCCATTGTCATATACTTAAATATACGCTACTCTGTTTTCACCAAAGCCGTCAAATCAATATATCAGTTCCCATCAATACATAGGCGTACAGCTACTTCCAATACCGTTGGTTTCAGTCGCTCTATGGGGTGACAATCAATCACGCTTACGATGTAATTCTGCAGACCACCAACTGGACAGTTGACAGCCTAACAATTAAAAGGGAAGTTGATTTATTCTGTACTGAATGAAACTGATGTCAAACACATTTATAAAGGTAGCAACGTTTTTATTCTGTATCTTTTTATACTATACTAGCTGACCCACGCAACCTCGTTTGCGTCTCCTATTGCCCGCAGCGTAACAATTTTCCCCCGTTTTTGAAACATTCTTCATTAGTGCTCCGTTCCTATTGGTCTTAGCGTGATGATATATAGCTTTTAGCCTTCCTCGATAAATGTACTATCCAACACTGAAATAATTTTTCAAGTCGGACCAGCGGTTCCTGAGATTAGCGCGTTCAAACAAACAAACAAACTCTTCAGCTCTATATATTAGTATATAGATTACTTTCATTAGTGAGTTATAAAATCGAATGATATATTTTTACTTAATTTTCACCTCTTCTTAGACCTTAGACTAATGTTTATTTTGGATACATAACTTATTAAATGCTATGAAATATATTTAGCTTTAATTCCGCGAGACAAATATCCAGGTCTGAAAGCAGGGCACAAATCCCACCGTCATGCATACTCACATGCACATATGGGTATCATGTAACACATACAAAACAAGTGAGAAATCATTAGCATGCCATGCAACCAAACCTAACATTCTGCATGTTTGCGATAAGGGTTTCCGGCTGAGTGTGTTGGAGCAGTTAGAAATATCAAAACATAACAATAATAATGCATATACACTGTTGAATGACCAAACAAACTTAATTCCATCACCACTTCTAAGTATGATTGCAGGTAGTTCGGCACAGATGTCTTTATGACATAATATCGACCGTTATTATAGCGTCATCGAAACGGTATATAAAGGGCCGACAGCGGTGCGGCTAGCTCATTCGAGCTCAAACGCTCGACGAGTCAACATCTCCTGAGGATGCCCCGTGAAGGGGCGAAACACGTGTCGAGTATAGGTTTGGTTGCATGGCATGCTAATTATTTCTCACTTGTTTTGTATGTGTGCATATGCATGATACCCATATGTGCATGTGAGTATGCATGACGGTGGGATTTGTGCCCTGCTTTCAGACCTGGATATTTGTCTCGCGGAATTAAAGCTAAATATATTTCATAGCATTTAATGTCATGGATTTCCGCAAAGTAACGCCTGATTCCATAACTTACATAACTTATAATGAGACATGACTTTCCACTATTTATAGGACATTTTGTTACTTTTCTGGGTTTATTAACAGTTAAAATACCAATTCGAACTGTTAACGTACTCAGAGGAGTAATAAAGATTTTACAAAATACTTATTTCCAAATGGTCTACCGCATACCCTATGTGCTTTTCAAAGTTATTTTATTTATATTTTTAAATAAACAGAAGTAAACGGAGGGTAGCTTCGTATTATCTGTTATTCCTGCTCTACACGTCCACAGACGTCGCCTGATGCATCCGCAGTTAGATCACTACGAGTCGTCCACGCGTCTGTAGGTCGATCAGTCTGTGTTGGTTCCTAGTTAGTTCTCGACGGACGCAACACGTACGAACGCGAACGCATAATAAATACAAGGATGGTTCCCGCAGCTATTTATTTATTTAATACTTTTGTATATTCTTTGAGTGTGCATCTGAATTTATTTATTGATATTGACCGGTAGTTAAACAAAATTAATTAATTGTGCACTTACAACATTTTTATTTTTGTGGTACTTATTTTCAACGATCAAATCACCCCATCTACACGTAGACAGATGCGTCCGCAGGCGTCGGCGGCGTACGTGTAGAGCAGGCATTAGTTAGCACTACTCACTCCTCGTCAAAGAGTTCTGTTGACCTTGTAATTAGTGGGAGATCTCTGAAATATACACGTCAATAAAAATGTAAAGCTTCAGTTAATATGAATGAAATTGAATACAGTTTCCCTTAGCTATTAAATAGCCTTTTGAAGTTTATGCCCAAAGAATCCAACTTTTTTTGACAAAAAAAATCTACTCTCTGTACCCTTAAAGTAAGTAAATATCTCAAAAATGTTTTTAAGTAACTCACTAGTAAATTTCAAAAGCATCAAGTTTGAATCGCAAAGTAATTAAAACGACATACACATGAACAGAATATTAATAATTATATTCGTTTTATATTTATTGAGCTTTTGGTCCATTTAGATGATAAGGGTAGCATCTGAGGCAGACAAAAGGCTAAAAGGCATTGCAATCTCCGGTCGGGAACCCGACCCAATGGCGTCACTTGAAATCAAAACCAATCCTCTTGCCAACACTTTAATTTTAAATTAAGATTCAAACATACGATTTTATATTTTGGATGTGAACGCGTCTCTTATGGTTGTCACAATAGAAAAATCCAGATGTCTTTGTAGTACCCCGAAGGGTCCATAATAAACTAGCACGTAGATAAGATGTTTCATTTTAGAACTATACTTTCTTATACTTTAGGTAGATCCCGGTAGAAGGGGTATACCCAAGAAGTGTTGCTTTGACGTCGTAACGGGTGACATCCGTGCCAATGGTCTCACTACCAGGGATGCTGAAGACCGGGCAAAGTGTCGAAGACAGAGCAGGGACGCGGACCCCGGGCTCCAAAGTGCTAGCTTTGGAAGTAACCGGGAGCAACGCTAGGATGATGATGACTTTCTGATACTTTAGCCTATTGCCGCCCACTGCTGAACGAAGGCTTCCCTCAAAGAGCACCAACCATCCCGGTCTTTTTGAAGCCCGCATCCATTCGGTACCAGCCATTTCCTACATCAAGTCTTTGGTCCGTCGTACCGCAGGCCATTCTACAGTACGTTTGTCTAACCACGGTCTCCCTACTCTAACACTTGTCGGCTCTAGCGACCATCAGTCCAACTGGAGACACGATCGACCCTGCCCTTAGGCTGATTCTCCGTTCAATATCGATTACTCCAGTTCTCTATCCAATTTTTTCGTTACGGTTTCTATCGATCATTTTGGAAAATCATTTTCAAATAATTTCTCCGTGTACTGTTAAAGCAGCTGTAAATGTAAAATATGTTTATTTTTAAGTAAATTTAACGATTATTGGACTTATTCGTTTACTTGTGCTGTTAGATTTCTCGTCAAATTTCGTGATCTATAGTAACAGCCAAAATATGTAATATGTTCAATTTTGTTGATAAGATAATTTTGATTTGATTTAGATTTGATGATAAGAAAACTAAAAGTTTTAGTTCCATCTGTTTTGTATTTTTTTTTCTGGCTTCAGCTAGAAGTTTTTACAGCTCCAGGGGAATGCTTTATTTTTATACTAGTACGTTGTACTACTGCTGTTATACAGTATGAAAATTAACTTTTATCAGCCGCTTGTAACAAGTTTGCGTCTTGAATACAGTAATAACAGAATAGAGAAAGTTATTTAGAGTATTGTGTTAGCGTTTGAAAGGATAACATTGTATAACTTTGTACTGTTTCTAGTCATAGTATGTGAGATTGTGGTTTTAATGTTTCTTTATCGTGGGGAGCTACGCTTCGGCATGAATGGGCCAGCTCGACCGGAGTGACACCACGGCCTCACAGAAAACCAGTGTGAAATAGTGCTTGCGCTGTGTTTTACCGAGTGAGTGAGGATACCGGAGGCCTATACCCCAACCCCTCCCCCTATTTCCCCCTCCCCCATCCCCCGAAGGCCGGCAACGCACTTGTGACGCTTCTGGTGTCCATGGGTGGCGGTAATAACTTACCATCAGGTGATACGTCTGCTCGTTTGCCCGCCTATACCATAAAAAATCTAAAAATTAATCCATACATCTACACAAAAAATAAAATTGAAGTGTCTGTTTGTAATTTCATATTAAAAGCTTTTCACTACATGCATATGAAAGTATAGACGGTGCTTGCATCAAAAAATTCATTTCTAAAATGTTTATATGTCTGTCTGTCCATCCGGCTGCCTGTTTGTTCCGGCTATCTTTAGAACGTCCACACCAATTTTTATAGAATGACTTTTACGGGTAGATAGCTGCTGCCTAGAACACTTTTTTAGACTAGCTTCGGCCCGCGGCGTTACCCGCTGTTGTTGTTGTAAAAGTGCAACACAACTGGTAGGTATATTATAAGTAGGGTATTAGTTATCCATGGGAGTGATAGCTTCGACAAAAATTAGCCAGCTCGACTTGATTGATGCTTTACAGAATACTAATGTAAGGTAATATAGAAATAATAATTATCTAAAATATTTTCTTATGTACCTATAGCTGTTATTACATTTATTTTTGACCTTTGAGATTGTGAAATAATATTATAAAGTTCCTATTAATTTTTATAAGCCTCAATTTTGAAGTACAAATATAATTTTGTCAAAAATTCACAAGAAGCCCACTAATTAAATTACTTTGCTCAGAATTCATAATCATAGTACAATTAAGTTTTAGGTAGAAATATTAACTTATTACTAACCTTTAAAAGTTCAATTTCGATTGTTTACTGATTCATTCTCAAGCTTTACTAAGTTTATTTAAGTTTAGTTAAAATCAGTCACAGCAGCTTAATCAAAGGAGAACCTTGAAATTTGTATTAGGACTGTTAGATAATACCTGATGTGTATAGAGAGATTTGATTAAAGAAAAGGTAGCTAGAGATTTGTTACACGTTTCATATTTTGTTTTATCCACTAAATGTAATATGGGGTATTACAGGAAGGTTATAAAGCACAGATTTACATCTGGCATTTGTGATCATCTAATTTGCAACATTCTTAACTTGTACCACTAACAGTATTACGACCGCCGCATCGTGGCTGTTTAGAATTTGCCCCCGTAAGTCGTGAAATCAGAACTAATTGCTGCAATCTCTCAGGTGGCGCAGATTCCGTTTCCAGTTGCTAATTACTATCTCAAACACTATTAGTGCTTAGCAGATCAAATTTAAGCTCAACATTTAGTTGTGCACGTTGAAAATTTGCTTGTAATCAATTTGTTTATGATTTCACGATCATACTCAAGAAGGTGTAGACAGGTTTTTATGTTTGGTCGAGTACTTATAGTTTTGGCTTGCTTGCATGGTAGAGAGCTTTGACATTTCCATAGTAAGACTGACAATTTGATTACAACAATATAGGTTTTTTTTCATACATTTTATATACGTATTTGAATTAATGGATTTATATTCTTTTGATTATTATTTTTGCATTGAATTATGCTTTTCTAGTAGATGCCTGTTTGGTAGTGGGACCTTGGTTCTAAGTATAGTTTACTACATATAAGTTCCTTTTTCACCCGAAATATTTATTTTCGCATATCAATTTTTACATTAATATTTTGCATTTCAAAATCAAACCGTTTACTATACTCTTTGCGCTATAGCACGGTGCGTGACAGTTTCAGTAACATTTCGTTTCACTCTTGAGAGTTGCCGCGATTTACAAATTATGACTTAGTATTTCAGCTGTACCACATTCGCAATATATTAAATCATTAATAACTATTAATAGTAAATTAAACACCACCAAAAACATTCTGTAAAAAACTAGCCAAGTCTCGATGGCGCTGCTTGTTTATCTCTAAAAAGTAATGAAGTCTAGACAAAGTCGTGCCGAGTCTAAGGTTCCTTACTGCGATTTCTTTATTATTATAGTTAATGTTGTGTGACTTAAAAATATCAGATACTCACTAACAAAAAAGTACATGGTAGCAATCCCGCAGAAATCTATTTGAAAGTTATTTTATCATTACAAATCTTTTTTTTTTTGTCACCAGGCACTCCGGATCTACGATTATCCTAGTTTTTATTGTTTTCCCTTTATGTGGCCATTAAACCCTAACTCTGTACCAAATTTCAGCTCTCTGAGTTTATGGGAAGTAGTAGTTCTATTCTGATGATCATGAGTGAGTGAGTGTCATAAATGCGAAACTTTGCTTTCGCTTAACTTCGGAACTAAATGACCTACAGACTTATTTTTTATTTATTTTAAGTGTGATTTTATAGCTTACTGGATGACGAAAATTTCTGGGTTCTGCTCTTATCCAGAGGTTCTCAAATAGGGGCCTGAAAATGCGGCAAAATGGTTCCAGTAAAGGATGGTACGGCAGTGTTTGCTTTGCGCTCAATTTGGCGCAGCAGTGCCCCGCGATTCGTCGTCGTAAAAACGTCGTACAGTCAATTGTCACCCGCACCATGCAACAGCGCAAGAGTCTAGTAGGACAGTTTTAATTCAGGGTTCTTTATTGTAACGTATATTTTTATTACATACTAGCAACCAGCCCCGGCTTCGCACGGGCTCTTTACGGCAAACATAATATAGCCGATGTTACCCCGAAAAGATGTGCGGCTTAATTTTTACCGACGTCTTCAACAAATATCGTTATATTTTACCCAATATACTCAAAAATTAAGAAATGATATACCAAAACCTTCCTAAATAATCATTCTACCTATTGGTAAAAACCGCATCAAAATCAAGTGCAATTTTGAGTTTATCGCGAACAGACAGACAGACAGACGTGGCGCAGGACTTTGTTTTATAATATGTACATTATAAGTACAATTTGCAATATACAAATACGGGCAAATCATTTTGCCCGGTTTTGTATATTGCAAATATTTCTCTATAACTCTGTTAATTCAGTGTGCGCCGATACAAATATTTTCCAAGTAATTGGAATTCTCGTCTGTCCGTCGTTCGTTTGAACATATTTGTAGTTGTAAATGTAAAATTCATAATTAATAAAATTTGAGTACTGATGGACAGGAAATATTCAGCATGTCAAAATCATAAATTTTATAAATCCCAGTAAATTATCCGTTTGTCAAGAATAATATTTATTTTAAATGATTGCTGGCAACGTTTATGCAACTAAGAAAATACGCTCATAAATATTATAATAATACTAGCTTTTGCACGCGGCTTCGCTCACGCTTACTTTCATCCCCTGATTTACCCCCTTAGAGGTGGAATTTCCAAAATTCCTTTCTTAGTGCTCACTTACGTTATCTAAAGAACCTACATGCAAAATTTCAGGATTCTAGCTTCAGTGGTTTGGGCTGTGCGTTGATCTCTGGGTATGTCAGTCAGTCAGTCACCTTACTCTTTTATATATATATAGATTACTTTCTTCTAACATGTAAATATCCTACTAATATTATAAACGCGAAAGTTTGTAAGTATGAATGGATGGATGGATGTTTGTTACTCCTTCACGCAAAAACTACTGAACGGATTTGGATGAAACTTTACAGTAATATAGCTTATACATCAAAATAACACATAGGCTACTACTTGCCGCAATAACCGACATACACGCGGGCGGAGCCGCCAAAAACTAGTATGTATATAATATGATTAATTATCAGGATATATTTAGCAGTTCTCGGTATTCTCTAAAGAATTTATTCGGGATTCTAACAATTAAAACTTTGAAGAACCGCAAACTGAACACGTTCTTTGTATTTGTTTTAGTGAACATGTTTGCTCTGGAACTTATCATATCTCAGGAGCATTTTGGTAAATATTTGCTTCGTCGTAGCTGTGAAACCACTGTAGCGTTTGAAACCCTTTGATGTGAATAAATTGCTGGGTTGTGAGCATATGTTGGTAACTATGAAAGTTATAAATAATAATTGAAAAAAGCGTCGACTTAAAGTTTTGATATCAACCAAAAATATTTTGGTGAAATGTCACTATAAGATATTAATAAGTTCATTTTTATGTATTAGCTGCCAAAATAACTCCATTCTGCCTGATGGAAAACAGGAGTAGAATCCAAGAGTGGGGGCCGCCATACTCATTGCGAACGTGGACAATGCAGTGGGTGACTCGCACTATGGCGGCCTTTTTCACAATAATCTCAAATCTGTACAGACGCTAAAGTTAGTTTATCATTCCTTTACAAGTTTAGGTGAATGAAGGATCTTATTGATCATTAATTTAAACTAGAGACCATCTGGTTATCAAATGTCCTCTTTGATCAATTTAACTTAAAAGACCCGGGAATATAGAGGAAGTTAGGGTCAGTATATCATCCTATTCCTAACAGTTTATATGTAAGTATAATCTAGTTAATAGAACCACGCTGATTTCAGCACGAACGGGCCGGCTCGACCGGGGCAGTACTAGCCTCGCACAGAAGATCAACGTAAAATGACAGCGTTCGTGCTATCGTGTTTCACCATGCTGCATTGTTGCATTGTCTGCATTCACAATGAGTATGGTGACCTCCACTCTTGGATTCTGCTTATTTTCTCCATCTGGCACCGTAGAGTCATTTTGGCAGGGCCATACATAAAAAAAAACAGTTTTTATCTTATCACGTTCAACAAGCTTCTGTTAATGAGAACGTAGAATTAACACTTTTCCCTTTTACCCATTACGCTCCTAACTAAACATACTGGCCACGAATTTGGTCAATTCACCGAAATTAGTTATAGATTAGTTACTCGGTCAACTCTCACGAAGGTCGGCGCACCTAAGGAGGTCGTTTTTGAATCAACAAAGTTACCCTTGGTACTTACTTATTAATGCTCAAGTTAATTAATTCACTAACAGGGGTTTTGGAACCGTAAATTATGAAGCCAGAAAATGTTCTAGACAAATATTGGTTCTTTTAGCTAATGTTTTAAAGAGAACAGAAGCACAAATATTTCTATTGCGCAATATTTACGAACTAATTAGTGGAAGAATCTTGTATTTTCCCCTGGAATTTGAGCTTAGCTAATATTTTTCATTTAGTTAAGAAAAAACCCACAACGTTTTGTTTGGCATAATGCCATATGCTATATGCCCTAAGCTAATTGGTAACATAGTAACATTTTCATGTTGCACAGATAAATGTTTTAGTGTAAATAATACCTGGGCAAACGCACTCACTCTTGTTATTTCCAGTGTATTCTGATATCGAACTGTGTTCAATATTCTCTAACAAGTAGAATATAAGTTGTAAGGATCGCTCTTATTTTATGCTTTTGCTTACAACTATGGGGCAGCGCCAGCAACTCCAACATCATCATACTACAACCAGTACAAAATATAAAACTCAGAAACCTATGTAATGCTCCATGGTTCATTACCAATTAAGAAATACACCAACATCTCGAGATGAGTACTGTACTGGAGGAAATCGGGAAATGTACTTACAGAGACATATAAAAGGAGACTTGAAGAGCATCCCAATGCACTAGCTGTCCACCTGACAGCATGTAGCTATAGTAAAAGGCTGAAGCGAAAGGACATACTAGCCTTATAAACATACAATATGTTTATGTATGCAGTGGTCTAAGGATAGGTAGATATATATTTACTGAAAGATACACTCAAAGACAATATTCATAGAATTCACCTACTTATAGCTAAAGCTGATTGCAGATTAAAAAGAAAACAAATACTATAGAATGTTACATCTCAGCTTCATAATACTCTTGCTCTGATACAGACAATAAAAAATGTCAGTAACATTATAATGTCATTTTTCTTTTGTACTGTTGCCCTTATACGTGGTATTGCAAGAGTTCATAGGAGTCATAATCTGTGTATCAGCAGAAAACAGGTACGAGACTGTCATCAGGAATAATTAGAGGTAGATTCTGTTCGTATATTTACGACTTAAGTTTGACGACGGTCTACATACACAGGGCGGAGTTTAAGCCCCGTACCGGAGTGATTTATTGGTGATGTTGAATGGTCCTAAATGAGATTTTTGAAGTTGTTTTTTTAGTAATACGAGGTAGGACGACGAGTTCTAAGTAATTTAGTTCTAAAAAGTTTGAAGTAACTGGCAGGTTAATGTGAATTTTGTTTTACTAATTTAGGTGCTTAAATATTTGCGGTTGAATGCAAATTGCTAATTTAGAATCAAAATTCTTGAAGTAGTTACCGCACCAAGTATCATTGTGTAATTCAGAAGTCATTCTGTGCCTCTAAGTGCTCTTGTGAAATAAATCTATATATATAAAAATGTATCGCCGACATGTGTGTACGCACATAACTTTCAATCGGCTGCACCAAATTAAATAGTTCTTTTTTTATGTGTTCGTTATTGTTAGGACAAGGTTTGCGTACGAGAAAAATTCAAAGATAACAGGAAAAATCTTTTTTTTTTGTCCGCGATTGTACACTGCCTGTGGGAAGCTGAAACAGATATGTATGTAAATATGGCGGTGCGAAGTTCGCCGGGTCAGCTAGTTCTTTATATTTATTAAAATTAAGAAAGTAAAATAAGGAAAACGATAAAAAAGTAAAAGGCCTTTTACAAGTATTTCTAGGCTTTTTTAAATTGTCAGCAATGTAATTAACAATGCTGACAATTTTAAAAATTAAGAAGAGTTCTAAAGGGAACAAATTGAAGAGTAGTTACTGGTTGATTGTTAAATCCAGTTCTATGCAATTTATTGAGTCTTTTTAATAAAGTAGTTAAAATTCTATTAAAACATTTCGTAAACGCTACTTCGTAGTAAATCACATTCTTATTTTTATCTCTCTAGTTTACAGTGCTACCTAAGACTGTAAACTGTATGTAAATTACATGTACACCTAAATAATGCATAATGATACGTCGTCAAAATATTGTGTGGCTCATACAACATTTTGACGACGCAACATAAAGCGCTCCGCTTAAGTTTCTCAAAGTGATGCAATTATGGCGATCGTGTGGAACGTGACGTACAATAACTCATAGACAAAGTTCTATCTACATGCTTTAAGATTTAAATCACACGCACAGAAAATCAACGTAAAATGACAGCGAGCTGTCGTGTTTCGTTGGTGAGTGCGAGACCGGAGGCCCGAGAATTAGTCTAGTCAACAAGTTCCAAACTTGTTGACTAGACTAAAAGATGCAGCAGCATCACTAGGCCGCCATAGTGTGGGTCGCCATGCTGCATTGTCTGCATTCGCAGTTAGCATGGCGACCACCACTCTTGGATTCTGCTTATGCTTTCCATCAGGCAGGGTAGAGTCATTTTGGCGGGCCAAACATAAAAACAAAGAAAAAAAACTGCAATTATTTTTGTAACTCTTTTTAGTGTGTTTTGTAATCATCTATACCCTTGTAATAAAAATGTAACATGTCCAATTCTGTACATTAAAGATATATTTTTGGAGGGCTCTCTATAATCGATACTGAAGCCAAAACTGTAATTTTATTCATTTTTGTCTGTCTGTCTGTATCTTGGCCGCGCAACACGCACGTCAACTACTGAACGGATTCAAATGAAACTTGGCATGATTTGAGTTCATACTGCGAGGTAGGACATAGGATACTTTTTATCCTGAAATTCAGCAGGGTTTCCTGGAGAGAGGGGAAGAAAGTCAAAATATGTAGGTACTTAGTTGTAATTCAATAACACATAGTCCGATTTCTTTCATTCTTTTTTTGCTAGAAAGAAAAAAATAAAAGATAAGTCCGCGACTGTACACTGCCTGTGGGAAGCTGAGACAGATATGTAACTATGGCGGTACGAAGTTCGCCCGGTCAGCTAGTTATACTTAATAACTATAAATTCTCAAAATTAAAAAAAAAACCCTACATAATAACCTGAGTGCCCTTTAAAAAGTAAAAAACACGCTATGCGCTTTCATTTGAGACCCCACTCGATGATATTTTTGAAGAAATTCGGTTACTCTTCCCCACTTTCACCATCATAACTTTGAAACGGCTCAACCGATTTTCATGAAACATATCTAAGAACACTCGCACGTAACTCACCTTTCATACAAAAATAAATAAATTGAAATCGCTCGGGAGCCACGGTGCCACAGACAGACAGACAGACACGTGAAACTTATAACACCCCTCTTTTTGGTCGGGGGTTAAAAATTATTTTATTGCACATATACTTGTTACAGGAAAGATTTTGTATTTGAACTAAAAACTTATCTTGCATTGATCATATTGAACCTAAATAAACTTGATTGAATAATTCTCTTAAAAATTTTTTTTTTCTTCTTTTAGTATTTCAAAATAAAAGTTTTCATTAAATGCTATGAAATATATTTAGCTTTAATTCCGCGAGACAAATATCCAGGTCTGAAAGCAAGGCACAAATCCCACCGTCATGCATACTCACATGCACATATGGGTATAGTGATAGTGAGAAATAATTAGCATGCCATGCAACCAAACCTATACTCGACACGTGTTTCGCCCCTCCACGGGGCATCCTCAGGAGATGTTGACTCGTCGAGCGTTTGAGCTCGAGTGAGCTCGCGCCACCGCTGTCGGCCCTTTATATACCGTTTCGATGACGCTATAATAATAGTCGATACAATGTCATAAAGACATCTGTGTCGAACTACCTGCAATCATACTAAGAAGTGGTGATGGAATTAAGTTTGTTTGGTCATTCAACAGTGTATATGCATTATTATTGTTATGTTTTGATATTTCTAACTGTTCCAACACACTCAGCCGGAAACCCTTATCGCAAACATGCAGAATGTTATAGGTATTGTTGCCGCTCAAGGAGTGGCCGGTGTCTATTAACATGGCAGGTAGTTCGACACAGATGTCTTTATGACATTGTATCGACTATTATTATAGCGTCATCGAAACGGTATATAAAGGGCCGACAGCGGTGGCGCGAGCTCACTCGAGCTCAAACGCTCGACGAGTCAACATCTCCTGAGGATGCCCCGTGGAGGGGCGAAACACGTGTCGAGTATAGGTTTGGTTGCATGGCATGCTAATTATTTCTCACTATCACTATACCCATATGTGCATGTGAGTATGCATGACGGTGGGATTTGTGCCTTGCTTTCAGACCTGGATATTTGTCTCGCGGAATTAAAGCTAAATATATTTCATAGCATTTAATGTCATGGATTTCCGCAAAGTAACGCCTGATTCCATAACTTATAAAAGTTTTCGTTATTAATTAGGTCTAAATCCAGCTGTGTGTTATCAACGAGGCGCTTTTGTATATCATTAAGACTCTTTAAATTCAAGTAAGATATTTGTGAGTAAAATCTTTTGTTTTTCTTTTTTTTTACGTGGTTTCATTTTTAATTTAACTAGCTGAACCCCGCGGTGTTAGCTAGTCTAAAACTATCTATCATCAGCTATCTGCCAGTGAAAGTCCCATCAAAAAGGGGTACAGCTGTTCCAGAGATTAGCCGGAACAAACAGACAAACAGATAGAAAGATAGACAGACATAAATTGTAAACAATGTTATTTTGGTATCTGTACCGTGTATACCTACATACATAGATTTGAAGTCGGTGCCAAGCCAAATGTAATAGTAGGTACAACACTCGCTATATTTCGAGACAAACGTCAACGACGTCACCGACGCTTCGGTTGTTTTGTTCTGTTAAGGTCAGCTATCCCGCTCAAGGTCACGCGCGGCGAGTGCGGTACCTACTATTATATTTTGGCTTGGCACCGACTTCAAATCTATGAATAGCTAGCACATACAAATAAGTTATTTTATACTTTTTAGTTTTTGAATTCGGTTTTTTTAAACAAGGTTTATTTTCCGCTATTTAGTCTTTCTCAAGTCTCTCGTCATCATTTCACCTAAATAACTTGAAAGAATACGACTAAAGGTAACATACATACACATGACATTTAAAGATTTATCTTCCAACTCCTAATCGTTAAGGATTTTTATCTTCCATCATCAGCTCATCATCATAAACTGATGACTACCAAATGTAAATACTGTAATAAATATATGAAAAACATAGTACGTGCCTAACAAATTTGAGGATTTCCTTCGATTTCCTTGGGATCCCATCATCAGATCCTGATATGGTGGCAATGGGACTACATGGGGAACATACCCTTTCGAAAACAAGAATAATTTTCAAAATCGGTCCACAATTCATCAGGAGTAATCAGAGTACATACAAAAAAAAAACAAAAAAAAATTGAGAACCTCCTCCTTTTGGAAGTCATGTTGTTGAAGTTGATATATTCTTTGTACTGTGATATTTTTAAAAAACATTATCTTTCATCAATCAGCTGTGAATAATTTGTACAAATTTTCAAACAGATTGGAGTTCGTTTTAAAACGAATGGATTATTGTGTAAATGATTTCATCCAAACTTTCGGACTCAAAACTTTAAAAGTAAACGTAAAACTCAATATCGAATCACTTTTTTAAAACAACCAATTTTCGATAATATTTTATTGTAAAAGTTTCCTTAGTATCTATTAACTATTGTTCGAATTAAACATTAATTGATACAATAACAACAAACTCATTAACTAAGCCAACATGTGCACCAATTAGCGCGGTAACCGCCTAACCGGGATTCACGCGAGGTCACCTCATAAACAATTAACGAGGATCTGCTCCCTCATTATCCCCATAGAACCCACCGCATTCCTCATTTTAATGAATATAGGACGATTGCTTCGAGAGTTACTTGTGCGTGTGCGTGTGCTTGTGCATATGCCTGTTAAGTGTATGTGTTTTTTGTTCGTATGAATGTACACATGCATTTACGTTTTCATGAATGGTGTGCATGTGTGCGTATGTTATACGTTAATATCACTTCCACATTGGTCTCTCAAATCACGGTATGTAATTATGTGTACTGCATTCTCAGTCATATATCAAATCTGAGAATAGCCTCTGCTAGTTTTCGCCAGTCCAGCTAATCTATGAAATTCTCAAGGAATGTTATTTCAACTCTCAACTAACCATCACAAAACATTCAAAACTCATTTCGCCAACGCTAAATAGAATTATGAGAAAGGCTGGTAGAATTATATTTAATCTGTTTCAAGTTTCAAATCCTGTCTTCTCGTGACCGTCATAGCTTTTGTGTAGGTATAACGTTGACCAAATTTCCAACAGGATTATAACTTTTCGCCAGACACTCACCTTTGTCCCCAACTCTAATTAGATAGCACCGCTACCACATCCTTAATTAAGCGCTAAGTATATGGAATATGTGTGGGCGCTAGTTTAACTGTAGACACTACATTTTGGGTTATTTTGAAGTTATTATGCTCTACAATATTTTTATTCCAATAGAAACCAAGTGCCTTTCGCATTTTAAATAATTTGTTTTGTAAGTTAACTTTTTACGGCGCCGGCGTACTTCAGATGTAATGATAATTAATTAATATTTTAAAATAGACAATTAAACATACCGATAATGTTAGATTTAAAAAGTGTCACTCACTCTAATGCATACAAAATGTGATGGGTTCTTAAAAATTGTTTCATCATACCTGAATTTCAAATCTTTAGAGAAAAAAGTGGCCAAGTGCGAGTTGGACTCGCCCATGAAGGGTTCCGCAGCAGCAAGTAACATAATATATTTTTTGTTTTATTTTTATATTTGTGTTGATTGAATGAAAGGTAAATTGCAGTTTACGATTAATGACGTATTAAAAAAAACTACTTACTAGATTTCGTTCAAACCAATCTTCGTTGGAAGTTTACATGGTAATGTACATCATATTTTTCTTTTTGATTTATCATTCTCTTATTTTAGAAGTTAAAGGGGAGGGGGGGGACACTCATTTTACGACTTTGGAAGTGTCTCTCGTGCAAGCTATTCATTTTAGAAAAAAATGATATTAGGAACCTCAATATCATTTTTGAAGACATATCCATAGATGTATCCACCCCACACGTATGGGTTTGATGAAAAAAAATTTTTTGAGTTTCAGTTCTAAGTATGGGGACCCCCAAAATTTATTGTTTTTTTTTTTTATTTTTGTGTAAAAATCTTAAAGCGGTTCACAGAATACATCTACTTACCAAGTTTGAACATTATAGGTCTAATAGTTACGGAAAAAAGTGGCTGTGACATACGGACGGACAGACAGACAGACAGACAGACATGACGAATCTATAAGGGTTCCGTTTTTTGCCTTTGGCACGGAACCCTAAAAATGGTAATGAAGCAAAAGGAGTCTTAACAAGAATGTATTACAAAATACAGTTTTCCACTTCCAGGAAAATAAATTTAACAAACGATTCCTAAAAAAACATACAACTCCATTCCACCTTTAAAACGTGATAAATATTTCGGTGTATTTCTCAATGTTTGTCCCACGACGTCAGCAGGAGTTAGCACTTGGAAAACTTCATTTAATCAAAGTTGCTCCACGACCGCGCCTTCAGCAGATCAACTTCTATCTAGTCTGATAAAAGTACCGCAAATACTTCCATATTACGATGAAATATGTTGGACAGAGTCGCTTATAAAGAGACTGAATAGATTAGATTTATGACTTTGCGTTTGGTTTCTGCAAAAGAAATAATAATATAGGTAAGCGTATATCGGGACTTTATATACTAGTATTATACATATTTATATATATACAGTAAATTCGTTTTATCCTCGGGTAATAAATATTCGGATAAATACGTAAAGAAACATTGACGCCCAGGGGTCATAAATAGAATTAAAATTTAGTATTGAGTCAGTCAAACCTAATTGCTCCCCACGTTGGACACTAGTAGTAACTGGTTCAGCAAATGTCAAATACATTGTCTAGAGGTAGTTTTCATTTAAAGGAGATGTCCAAAAAATGTATGGGCTTGTGCCCTAGACTATACGGAGATCAAATAAGTGGTATTTGATAGCTGAGATCTTCTAAAAAAAAGAATTTAAAAGGTGCATGAAGCAAAGCAGATTCTGAAAAAGTTATGAAGGTTTAAAAAAAAATTATATCACTCCGACAACATCTTTTTTTCCCAATATATTTTAAAGTTATATTGTCAGGTCTACTATAGAGTACTTAGCTAGAGCACGCATACTTTTATGTGTGCTCAAAATATATACTACTGGCTTATTCCCATGGCTCCACTCGTGTGGAAAGTCCATAAAAAGTAAATTGTGTCATTCTCCAACGTTTTAGATCTCCAAAAACAAATATGTCATCTGTCCATTGTTGGTTACAAGGTTAGTTTTATAGAATGAAAACAAAAGAAAGAACATTACTTTTATGCTTATAACTGCATATTATTTGAAAATTCTTTCAATACTACTGATGGAATAATATAGTTCTTGATCATTTTCATTTCAATTTTACATCATGACATCCATAATCTATACCATGTTTATGCATGCTACTGCTCTGTAAAAAATGTAATGAATCATAATTCACATTTATTAAAATTATGTTATCATTGTTAACTTCAACCTTAAAACAAACGGCACGAAAATCGGCGCGTGAGACGAGTTGTTGCAAATTGTTTTTTTTATGTGATTGACAATAACTAGATTTTACGGCTCTGGGTTCTAGCCCTTTTAAATGTATTTGACAAGTTTATTGAATGTTGCCAATGTTCAAATCATAGTTCGACTTTTTACAAATGCCCTTTTTTTATTTTTGAATAATCAATTATTAGTGAGTGATTTCGAATGACGAAAATTTAAAAAATAATTATTACATAAATTCAGTAATAGTACAATAACCTTGGATTTTAATAAGAAGCGCACATGAATAAAAAAATCATTCAATATTTTAACCCACTTTGCGTCATGTTTTTATCATATGGCAAGTATAATTATTTCAAAGTAAACTCAAGATGCAAGCATCGCTTAAAATCTTTTTGATTTTTGAGTTTTTTTTCTGAATTTGATACGGACTTTATAAAGTTACTCAAAATACATCATTTATTTTATTTAATCCAAAACCTAAAACATGATTTCGGATTATTCTGTGGCAAAAATTAGACATCTCAATCTTCAATATACAAAGTTGCTTTACACAAATACTAATTCATGTTTTTTTTTTTTTTTTTTTATGTATGGCCCGCCAAAATGATTCTACTCTGCCTGATGGAAAGCATAAGCAGAATCCAAGAGTGGCGGTCACCATACTCACTGCGAATGCAGGCAATGCAGTATGGCGACCCACACCATGGCGGCCTAGTGATGCTACTGCATCTTTTAGTCTAGTCAACAAGTATGGAACTTGTTGACTAGACTATTTGGGCCTCCGGTCTCGCACTCACCAACGAAACACGACAGCACGAACGCTGTCATTTTACGTTGATTTTCTGTGCGAGGGTAGTACCGCCCCGGTCGAGCCGGCCCATTCATGCTGAAATCAGCGTGGCTCTACTACCTATTGTGTACCTGTTGATTTTTCAACACTGGAAGATTATTATAGACTTTGTCATTCGAACTTCAGTGTGCGTATCACTTGTATGCAGACGACTTGCAAATCTACTCACACGCAAGAGTAGACAATTTGAACGAAGCTATAGGTAGTGTCAACAGAGACTTAGAGATCATTAGAAACTGGTCCAGCAGGTTTGGTTTAACGGTGAACCCAACAAAATCTCAAGCAATCATCATAGGAAGTCCTCGAATGACGAACAGAATCGATACTGATGATACCACGGAAATCATCTTTAATGGTACTGTCTTACCAGTTAGTACATCGGTCAAGGATCTCGGTTTGCACATCGATACTACTCTGAACTGGCAAACACAAGTTACTAGCGTCTGTCAGAAGGTTACAAATGTTTTACGTATATTCTATCGTCTGAAAAATTTCCTCCCCGTAGAAACAAAAAAGATGCTCGTGCAGACTTTAATTTTTTCACTTATCGACTATGGTGATGTGTGTTATCTCGACCTGAATGCAGATCTGCTCAATAAATTAGACCGACTTCTCAACAATTGCATTCGATTCATATTCAACCTTCGAAAGTATGATCATATATCCGCTTATCGTACACAACTGTCCTGGTTACCTATAAGAGCCTATAAGAGCCTATACCGCAGTTCGAGGGCTCTTACTTTGTGCTCCTACTTAAAATCCCAACTAGAATATATCTGCGCTAACAATCTTCTCCTTCATTGTCCTTCCCATAGTTCCAGTATGGTCCATTCCTCCTTCCTAGTTCAAGCTGTCACTCTTTGGAACACACTCCCACTAGAAACTAGGATGTCGACTAGCCGATCCACTTTTAAGTTTAGAGTACGGAAGTTCTATAGAGACTTGTTGACGGAGTCATCAGAATAACACTTTCAAAGTGTCTTTTGGATGTGTATATGCTCATATATGTGTATGTGTGTGTATGTATGTATGTTTATATATCTATGTATAATGTATGTGTATGTAAATTTTATATGTGTAGGTATATATCTGTAGAATCGTTAGTTTTGTAATATATTTTAATTTAACTTATCGTAATACTTATTTTTAAAATACGCCTGCCACACACAGTTTTGCAACACCCAAAGGTTTGACTGGAAGAAAATGCCTGTGGCATTAAGTCCGCCTTGTGCAATATGTTTGCAGGAAGTTTGAATAAATAAATAAATAAACTTCAAAGTCCCTTTATAAGATTATCGTTCAATTTATTAATTTTTCGACAAAAAAAGTATGGAATTTCTATCTGCGTCCAGCAGTCACATAAACGCAAAAATATATATGTTAGAGTTTCACGGCTTAATTAAATAACTGTGAAACCAAACATTCTAATAAGGTATATAAGTTACCTTAACAAAAAAAGAGGCAGGTGAACCCACGGGTAAAAGCTGCTAATAAAAAAATACAGCACATTCTTCCAGAACGGCCACGAAATAAGCCTCACAATTTGTCATTGCAGCGATCCGCTGAAATGCTTGCTTTCCCCGTCTCTCGAAAATTAATATCCTGCTATCTATTAATATCCGGGTCTTACTAGAAAAGGTGAAATTTTCTATTTGCTTTTCTGTACATTTTGTAATTTCAGCGTCTACCTTAGAGACGTTGGTCTAGTGGTTAGCGTAAGCGACTGCAGATCAAGAGGTCTCGGGTTTGATTTCCGGGTCGGACTGCTGTTGGGTTTTTCTTACAAGATTTTTTTAATAGCAGCCCGCAGTATGGAAGATGGCAGTGATGCCCGCCCGTGCCTCAGAGAGCACGTTAAGCCGTCGGACACGGTTGTCATGTACATCTATGGCAATCGTTATTCGGAAGTTAGTGCTCTCAAATATACTGACCGAACCGACTAAAACCACACGGCGTGCCACTCTGCGCCTGAGGAGGGAGGAGTCCGGGAACTGCTGTTGTTACGCCATCCAGACCCCTCCCAGCGCTTGCCCGCACAGAAGCGGGCACCCTCTGATGTTATCCTCTCATTTTAGGCGACGTACGGCACACACGTAACGTCGCCTCCTCGCGGGCGGCCACTAAAGCGGATGGAAGGGAAAGCCCGTCCCGACCATCCGCGGCCACACTCAGGGCGTCATGAGGCGCAGGTGAGCGCGCCTCCGCTGCCCGGTTCGCCGGCGACGGATTGGGTCCGAGTGGAGGTCGACCTCCCGGGCCTTCTCCGCCACCTCCTTCTGCGCATTACATCTTCGCAGAAGGTTGCGACCGCGGTAAAACTGCTGTCGCTACCGGCCATGGAGCGTATGACGGCCGGTAGCGAGAGATCTCCTCCGATGACTGCAGTGAGGGCCCGGCGCTGCGACGCCCAAGCGGGGCAAATCGCCAGCGTGTGCTGGGCCGAGTCTTCACTGCAGTCGCAGTGGTGGCAGGCGGGACAAATATACTGACAACAAGTTCAACCTTCGAGTTCAGTTCACCCCCAGGATTGCGAAGGTCTGATGCCAGTCGCTCCGTGTAAAAACTGATATTCAGGTAAAACCGGTTGAACTAGTAGCCGACCCCAAATAATCTTGGGAATAATAAAGGAAGATGAATGAATGAGCGTCTACCTTAGAGAAAAGTTGGAGTGATTTTTACACACAATCTTATACTAAAAGTGTCGTTGAACCGACAATATTTAATTCAATCCATTTCTTCATTAATTGCTATTTGCTAAATTGTCTTATAATTTAAACTTCAAGGTTTCTTGATTAATATTACTGTAAGCAATAAGTGTCTGTTTTACGTACATTTATTAAATAGCAGAACCTGTAAATTCTGAAATTATTATCAAATTAAGGATTTCTATCGCTAGTTTGAATATAATTTAAGTAAAATAACCATCGTGTCTTGGAAATTTTATAGTTGAAATGTATCATGAAATAATTTTGAGAAATAATATTAAGGGGCATCAGAAATGATAAAACAGATATATTTTGTCTTACGTGAGTATGAATTTAATATTACAAGCTTGCACAATAATCCGGTGGCCTAATGATGCAGAATCATCTCAAAAGGCCGCCATAGCCACCATGCTGCATTGCTTGCATTCGCAATGAGCTTGGATACCATCACTCTTGGATTCTGCTGGTGCTTGCCATCAGGCAGAATAGAATCACTTTGAAAGGCACACACAAAAAAAAACTCTAAATAGTGTCTATAGGGTTCTTTTAAGTAACGATGTATATTACACATCGCTGCTTTTAATTTGATAGTGACACAAAACAAAATGTGTCGTTTTTGTGATAATGTTACCATTCAATCCAAACTAATCTATATTTTCATGTGAATAAAACTCACATTTCTATGTACAAATTTGGCTACGTGGCGCAATTGAATGACGTTATCTATTTGGACGGAATTTGTCGCCATTTTGCCGGTACATCGTCACAAAGCCAGTTGCTTTAAGTTTTTGTAAGGTGACACTGAATAAAAGGTACTACATAGAAACTGGTGACATAATTTGAACATCAGCTTCTATTCTTTCTATATTGGGTGACATAATTCGACACATTGTAAATGAATAGCAGGGGTTCAGGTTGTCAAAGGAGTCTACCTCGCTCTTTGTCAATCACTTTTGTCATATTGCATTTCCGTTTGGGGCGGAGCTCCTAAGACCACAATTCTGAAATTGAAGAGGGCAGAACGCGCAGTACTAAAAGTAAGTGCTTTTCGTCCGATACTATTTCCAACAGAAAAACTGTATAAATACTGCAAGGTGCTATCTGTAAGACAGTTATTCATCTTAAACACTGTACTTCTACAACATCAAGCGACTCCTTTTCTTCTTAAGACTCCTACCTAGCACCCCTCTTAAGAAAACTCTGGCAAATTGGCTTTTGACTAAGAACTACCAAGACACAGAACGACTCCTTCATTCTGAAAATAATCCATCTTAATCCCTACAGGTACACACTCTCACACACAAACACATGCACACATCACACGAACACACACACAAACACACACGCACACACATACTCACACACGCATTCACACACACACGCACACACACACAAAACCAGATAAATGTCCACTGTAAGATAAAACACCAGTTCGTGCTTTAACTACCTATTTGTTAATATGAGCTTTAACGTTAATTTTAATGTTACCTAAGTTATGTCAGGGGCATGGACCGGGCCCTTAATACAAGTTACCTTATTACTTAGCAAGGGCTTTGGTTGCGATACCTGGTTTGACTCGTTAACATCCGAGCAAGAGCCCAATGTTCAGTTGACTATTATATCTAAGTTAACATTGTAATTATTTATGAATCAATAAACTATTATTATTATTAAAAAAATGAAAATGAAAGAAATCCATGCAAACACTATTTAAAACACATTAATTTTATTTAGCCACTTAACAAAATTACTTTCTTTGTGCTTGTGTAAGTTAAAGAAGTTGTAGAAGCATCAAGGGAAGCATCAAATCGATCAAACTTAGTTTATAAATATGGCTTGTATAAGGCGAGACATATAATTTATGGATGAACGAGAAATCAGCTTGCAGCTGCTGCTGTTATATTTGTTATTAAAATTATTGGAAAAGCAAAACTGTTGATGTTTTATGTTTTTATTTATTTCCACTGTCATGACTGTAATAAAATAGAAAATTCTTTTTAAACTAAACACATCTCCTTGGCACACAAGACGCAAATCCAACGGACAATAGAAGCGATTAGATAAACATAAAAGTACGGATCGCTCCGCGGTGAACACATCGAACGGCAATAACGAACGAATCTTATCGCATTTTCATACGACCAATAAATGCTAATGTTATACACTACAATTATTGGAAGAGAGATTTGTTCGCTGACGTCTTTGTGAGAAGAGTATCAGGACTTGAGCTTTTGTTCTATACTCGTAAACTTATGTATACAATGCCTATGTCTACAATATTCTTTCAGCTAAAGTTAAGGAGTCTAAAGTTGTCAATAATCAATCAATCTTTGATGAGGCAGCACTTTAGAAAATTCTCAGTTTAGAGCAATAGAAAAAAGTACAATTGAGAATGGCTACAACTAGCTCTGCTAATAAGCATTTCTGAACCTGAAATTTCTGAAGAGTAAAGAAAAGTGAGCTACCTCTACAATCGACGCGTATGAGGTGTAAAATCTGACGTCACACAATTCCACATCTGAAAGCCAATATAATCATCGCATGCTCATTTATCAAATATATTTGCTTATGCTTCTCCGACTTCCGAGTCACACAGTTCCGTCCATTACGCGGAATCACTGTTTTAGATCAATTATCCGAACAATGTGTTCAAATGTTCACATAACATTACAATTTGAATAAAAGGTATATCATGTGTATGTTTTGTGATAAAAAAAACACAACACAGCTATCATTATGATAGCTGTTTTGCAAATGTGAGCGTTGTCAAGCAAAGGCTGGCCCTTAAGCACACTATTACGAACGAGAAAACCAGCATTGTGTAGAACATTTGCCAGTTAGAACGCAGTCTTTTGTGATGGCTCTCATTAGGTAAACCGTTGTAGGCTCAATACGACCACTTACGTCATTTTGAAGCTCGTCTAGTTTTCTAGATTACATCTGAAGACTCAAAATAGGCCTAATGGAACTCATGTATGCTGTAATTTACGTCAACATATTTCAGTAAATTATTCTAACTAGTGGTCGATTCGCCCAATAGTCGAAATTCAACCATGATTCATTTATATTTTTGTTTTAAGTAGCTGTCTGCACTTTTCCTCCAAATAAACTTTAAATGTATCAAAATTCATACTCCTAGTTTGCAAAATTTTCGTAAATAGAGGAAAAAAATGTTTGCTTCATATATTATTATATAGATTGTACATACCGCAATATCTCTATAGTTCTGTTAAAGAAATTAGAAGATCAATGTATTTACACATCAAAAGAGTGATTAAAGAATAAACAAATGCAAAATAAAATTAAATCATAATCTAAAAGAAGCGTCTAAGTTCAAAGCTGTTTGAAACTTAATGCATTCAATACGAAAAATGTAAGAACAAAATTTTTTTTTGTGCAAAGAACATCAAATGCATGCTAAAATGTTATCAACTAGGATTTTTCTAGAGTTCATACGATTTTTTTTTATGGTGTTCATAAAACACTGAAAAAACAAATCAAAGTGCTACATTGTCGCCGGTGCTCTTCACTGAAATATTTATTGGAAGTAGCTAGATTTTCATAACTAGTATTCGTATAGTAGTAGTATTCGTAGTATTTCGTAGTTTAATTAGCTCACACGAGTATTACAAATAAAATTTCCAATTAGTTCTCTGTGCCTGTTATCTTTTTAGGGTTCCGTACCTCAAAAGGAAAAAAACGGAACGCTTTTAAGATCAGTTTGTTGTCCATCTGGCTGTCAGCCACGACCCTTTTTTCAGGAACGCGTGAAGGTATAAAGCTGAAATTCATATCAATACTCAGCTCTAGTGTCCCTTAGAGCTGTGAAAAAATAAAACTTCTAAGCCAACGCAATCAAAATCCATTTATGATGCAAATTGTCGACATTCGCAAGGGAATAAAAACCTACAGGGTACTTCCCGTAAACTTAGAATCTTGAAATTTGGTACGTAGTAACGTCTTATAGCACAGATACAGGAAAAATTGCAAGAAGCATAAATTTTTATTTACAATATATAATATACCTACAGGTCGACTATGATTATTATTAATTATTAATTTCTTTGATATTGACCTGATGATTTGCCGTGCGGCCTGAGTACGCAGCTCAACTATGGTTGAATAGGTCGATGGCTGATCCATGCGTCTTACTCTATTTTACATTTGTGACATTTATTGATTATTTTATATTTGGACATATTACATCTTTTTAAATTTGACTGTGAGTGAAAGTGCTATTTGGATTTTATTTTCCATAAGTGGACCTCACAATATAACAATACAATGTCACAATATAACAATGTAAAAATCTTGCAGCTATCAGTAAGAACGGCGCATGATTGGTTAGCTCATGGCTGTGCAGCAATGACTCCAAACCTTTTATTTTGTTTTCTTTGGTCGACTTCGTTCTCATTCAAGTCTCTTAGTGAAAAAAATATTGTAAACCGTATTATTATTTTTTAAAAGGAGCAACAATGGAGTTTTTTGCCAGATTCTTCTCCATGAAGGGTAGGCTGCACTTGGAACTGGCGACTAGAATCACTTGATTTTTTAATATTAAATATTGACTATTCATAAGTGCCTGTAAAATAAGTGCCTATATGAATAAAATATTTTTGAGTTTGAGTTTGAGTCTGTACGGAACCCTCGGTGCGCGAGTTCGACTCGCATTTAGCCGGGTTTTTTTCTTATGAAAAGTATCTAGTTACTGAGAATGTGATAATTTATTTGAAATAAAGATAATAATAGTAAATATACATTAGTCGAAAAATTTGAAAAATAATAATAATTATATAGACTACAGAAATCAGGAACTTTAATATAAGAACTGACTAATGAGGTGCAGTTTTTGTAGTCGACTTGACTACAAAAACTACAGCAGCATTATAATATACCTAATTGCTATCCACGCAATCAAATTTAAGGGGGAAAATGCTCAAATGTAGGTACGTTTCACCGAATAAACTATATTCTTTTCATCCCCCCATCTCGGAAAGAATATTTTTGCCTTCGACATCTGAGTGCATAAGTCGTTTTTATCCGTTAGAGGATAAAGTAAATTTAATTTAAAACATAGTGCGCGCTAAGTTTGTGAATTCAAAACATCATTAAACCTATTTACTTCTACCTCCATGGTGCCGAATTTATCATACAATCTCTTTTAATTTATTAAAAACTCAGACTCGGAACCTTCTTGGTGTACTTTTTTTTATTTGCTTTGCCCACGCCATTTTATTTTCACTTCATATTGTTAAAACCTTAGGTTAAAAACAAGAAACATTAGTCATTTCCTCACTGAGGTGGGATGAAAAGTTACGTGTTGCACTCGAGTGCAAAGATTTTTCACCTCGTGTTCTTTTCATTCCCTTGCTACCGCTCAGGATTCTAATTTTTAAATCACTCGCTGCGCTTGTGATTCAATTTTAGAATCCTTCGCTTGCTCGGTCATCAAAACTGAGCACGTGGTTAAAAAGCTTTGCACTCTTGTTTGTCAAATAACTATTATTTGGCACCAGAAATAAACGGAACGACTTGACGTTTTGACAGATGTCAGTTTGTTTTATGAAACTCAAATTGTAATTGGATAGCAAGTATTTCTAAACTATCGATTTTCTATAAAATTAATTAATCATTAAGAATACGAACTATACAAAATAACATTTAAATATTAAACATGGAGACGCCCAAACGCTGTATCAATTATAACCATTCAACAATACAAATACTTACACTATAAGAAATAAATCGGCAAAATTGGAATACATTTAATTTTTTCTTTACATAAATAGTTTTAAACAATTGATGTCTTGTCTTTAGGATCATTTTTTTATTAAGCTTGCGATACGATTTGAATAGCTAGGAGATATTTTCGAGATAATGTTATCAACGATGTTCTTGTAGACGGAGACCATTTCAAAAAAAACTTGCACAAAACGCAAGAACCAATAAGAGTGTAAACTTTGAACGTGTGATGCAACTTGGAAAACTCGTTCTTTCTCGACTGTTTTTATTGTTCCAATCGCACAGACAACGGTCGATTCGATATTATCAGTTTACTGTTCACAGGCAATTGAAATCGAATATAAAGAATCCACTAGTCTGGTTGTAAAGTTGTTTATATAAAATTATGGGTTATATGTAATATATAATGGCGTGGCCAAAGCATAGACATATCTATAAAGGATCTGTCACAATTATTTTGACTGTAATGAGTTAGTGAACCAAATTAACATTCGCATACCAAGTAGTTCTTTAAGAATACGAAACACACACAAAGAAAATCTGTTTGCTCCTAAATTGAGTAGAACAAATGCTGGAGATCGAGCTCCCTTAGGAAGAATGATGAAATCTTATAATGATAAATTCACTGACATAGATATCCCGCCAAAACATTTTCATGTAAAATGGTGCCAAGACGACTGCATATGGCTTACCCTGTAAAAAAGATATCAGATCTCATGTAGAGCCAATCTTCTGAATCTACACGCCCTAACTCTACCAACCCTATCTTCACAAACTCTACATGTCAGTAAAAATGTATAGCTTCGCCGTTTCACTACAGTCACGAAGGTGACACGAACGCCTTTTATGTTTGCGAATATCTAGTTTCTGAAGTAATGTGTTATGCGAATATTTAGTTTCTGAAGTAACCAAACAGCCAAGCCATACATTTTTACTGAGGTGTAGAGTTTGTGAAGTTAGGGTTGGTAGAGTTAGGGCGTGTAGATTCAGAAGATTGGCTCTACATGAGATCTGATATCTTTTTTAAAGGGTAAGCCATATGCAGTCGTCTTGGCACCATTTTACATGAAAATGTTTTTGGTGGGATTTCATTTCTTTTGGTAAGTTGCTTAAGGTATAATTTTTTATTGTGTTTTTTTTTTCTTCTTTTGGGGTGTACGTCTTCTTTCTTCTTTCAAAAAAGTTCATAATACCGAAAATAAAACCTCTACCATAAAAATTTGTGAAAGTCTCATACAAACTTCCACCCCCCCCCCCAATTTTGGGGGTTGGGGGGAAAAAACAATAGGTTTATAATTTTTCTGTTGTTTGTATATTAAACTTAGTTTACACACCAAATTTCAGCTTTCTAGCACTTCAGGAAGTACCTACAGGAACCTAACAGTTTTGATGATCATCAGTGTGTCAGTGACGAAATCGGTGTTTTTTAGATATCAATAAAGTCTAAAGTATCAGAGCTAGGCAATTAAAACTTTTCATGTTTAATTAGTCTATTACTGACTTCATATCCTGAAAATTTGAACGATCTGGTACATCGGAAACCAAAGTTATGAGGGTTTAAAAAAAACGACGAAACACTACGAGAAAAGGTAGGTAGTGCCCTTGCACTTCACTTGGCTCGTCTTGGCGGGGGCACGATCGTGCCCCCAGATATTTCACTTGTCGATCTCAAAATTTAAAATAAGTATTTTTCACCAACATAATGAGTCTTCTTTAGGGCGGAGTTGGGACCTTATCCGCTGTTTTAATGTAAGTTTCGATTTGCCTAAATTATTATCAAAATAATTGACTGGCTATTTTGGCTGGTAATTTTGGCTGGGGTACTTTTTGACAGTATCGTATAAGTTGTCGATACTTGTACGCTACTGACGAAAAGTAGCGTAGTTTATAGCATAGTTAGTGCGTAACGCGTGTGTTTACTTGGAACTAAGAGCCTTTTTTCTGCTTTAACAAGAACAAGGCGGTGCGTTATCTACCTTTTTTATTTGATCTGAGCGTTAGCATTGTATATTAAATACGGAATTAAACCTGTATTATTTAAAAATAATAATGATGACACCCTTTCACTACTTCAAGATCACTAAATTTTAGCAATGCAAACATTTCTGGTCTGTGAGTGTAACTTTAAAGTTATAAGATTGAGAAGTTAAGTCAAGAATTGGCCATAAAGTTGAGTGCTGCCATCAAGATTTTCAAGTATCAAAGTAATAATAAATCAGTGTTTAAAAACTTTCAACTTCGCGATGTAATTAAAATACTATTATTGAAGTAATAAGTTTTTAATAAAAATATTTTATGTAGTACGCTCGAGTAACAAGTTGCAATATATTATTTCATATATATTTAAGTATAATTATACTCATTGAGAGCGTATATCTATACTTGTATTTACATATTTAGTTATTAATAATTAAGATCAATCTCAGTTCACCATTCAAATACTAACTCATTTATTTTTCAGTCTAGACTAAATTACCAAGACTGTCTGGTGCATTAATCTTAATATTCTCCACAAGCACAGGTCATAGACTTACGTACAAATATTAATTAAACCACACATTTCAAAGCATGTCAAAACCAGTCGGGCCTTAAACGAAAACATTATTGAAGATTCGAAACTGAATTAAAATGCTTCTACCATATTGAGCGAAAAAGTTACACATCCCACGCTATGAAGATATTCAGAGAGATTTAAAAGTAAACAAGTATATCCTCATCATCAGCAGTTCCTTTGAAAACGTTTAATAACATTTTTTTCTTAGGTACAGTTTATTAAATAAGGTTAGCGTTACTCTTCCAATGAATACGTCTAAAGGAAAGATCGCTTCCCTTCCTGTATTCTTTCAATCACTTTTGTAGAACATTGGATTATCCATGGAATCGAGCTCCCTTGGGTTGAAATCAGTTACGTGTAAAAACGGTGTATTTTGTGTGTGAGATATTTTTGACGAATGAATTTCTTATTTACTACACCCAATAATATAGCAGTCATAATATACAGTTATATCAATAGCTGCTCCATAATTTTTATCGGTTTTTTACTCATCTACCAAAATAGAGTGATAGTTTTCGAGTATTTTTACCCGACTACGGCAAAGCCAAAGGAGGGTTATAATTTTGACAGGCTATGTATGTATGTATGTTCATTTGTTTCCTCATAGCTCCTTAACTACTTATTAGAACTGGACAAATGAGGTATCGCTAGAAGCATCTTGATCGTCCGCTGGTTATAGGCTAATGACGTGTCACTGATCTAATGTGGCGCCCTCCTAGCCGACAAAAAGTTTGAGATAAATATGCCGTGTTTTTATTCCGTGCCGTAAAAAAAAATATTTATCTAATAAATTTATTTTTTAAATTTAGTATTTTCTCGTCACTTTGTCCGTATTTACTCAATAATTGTGATATTTCTACGACAAAAAACGACTCTGTAAAAGTTTGAAACAAGTTTCAAAACCCGTAGTCACGCGTTGTTAATCTGTTATGGTACATTTCTACGTAAAGTGTGACTACGGCTTTTGAAACTTGTTTCATACTTTTCCAGTGTCGTTTTTTGTCGTAGTAGGGTTTTAGTTTTTACTTTTTTTTATTTAAAATGTTTTGGTGCCTCTATAATATTAATTTCTATGCAAACTATATTTCAAATTCACGAGAAAATGCTAATAATATATATTTTTTTGAAATGTATAAGTAACGCCCTTTTGAATGATATCAAACACGGCATATTTATCTCAAATTTATTTTTTAATACAGTAGGTACTTCATATCGGCTAGAGGGCGCCACATTAAATTCAGCGACACGTCATATAGCCTAGAACCAGCGGACAATTAAGACGCTTCTAACGATACCTAATTTGTCCAGTTCCAATAAGTCACGCGTTGTTAATATGTTGTGGGACATTTTTACGTAATGTACGGCTTTCAAGCTCATTCAAACATTATAAATTAGAATGTTCTCATTATGAACTCATTTATATTCACTGCTCAACATAACCAATGGATTTTCATAATGCATTTAAAATTCATTTGTAATTTGTCCGTGAAAGCTAATTCTTTTTTTTTTTACTGCACGGTTAGCTTAGAGTTTAATCAGTCACCACGCCACTTTCCACTGAGCCAAGTGTTGTGGGTTCAAATGTGGGTGGGTGTTGTTCTGAATCTGGATGTTCCTTGTGTCCATTTCATATATGTTTGTGAAGTCCCCCGCGACACAGGATGTATATTCTTAATGCGGGAGTTGTTTTTTATAAAGAAGAAGAAATCATCCACAATACAGACGATAACAGCGGCCAGCCTTTGGTTATTGGCCACTATACTCTTTACGCATTGTCTGTCATTCGTTTCACTCTTGAAAGTTGCCGCGATTTACAAATTATGACTTAGTATTTCAGCTGTACCACATTCGCAATATAATAGGTCTTTACCTATGAAATTGCCGTTTTGTATGCAATAAGTGAAAGTACTTATTTTTTCAAACTTTTTTATTTCTGTTATTCGAAATAATCACCCATGCAATCGACGCATCTTTGCCATCGCATTGGCAGTTTATTGATGTCCTTCTTGTAAAAATCAGCTGGACGGGAGGCAACAAACTCTTCAAAGGCATTTTGTACTGCCTCTCGGGAATTGAATTTGTTACCCACTAAAAAGTTGTCTAAATTTTGGAAAAAGTAACAGTCGATAGGTGCAAGGTCTGGTGAGTATAGCGGATGAGGGAGAGCTTCCAACTCCAGCTCTTACAGCTTGGAGACTGTCTGTTGCGCAGTATGGGATCGCGCGTTGTCGTGAAGGAGCAGTGGGGACGACCGATTGACCAAAGCTGGTTGCTGGTGCAAGCTTCTCCATCATTCTCTCCAGTTCTTCACAGTACACATCTGCATTAATGCTCATGCCGTTTTGTAAAAAGCTGTGGTTAATCACACCCGCACTAGACCACCAAACAGTGACCATCACCTTTTTAGGTGTCATTTTTGGTTTAGGGCATTGCTTTGGTGCTGAACCAGGGTCTAACCAACTTGCTGAGGGCTTTCGACTGTCGAACAGAATCCATTTTACGTCACACGTAACAATTCGTTTAAAAATTCCTTCATTTCTTTGCCTGTTGAGCAGCGCAAGGCAGGTCTCGACGCGTACGTTGCGCTGGCAATCGTAAAGGTCGTGGGGCACCCATCTATCAAGCTTTTTTACCTTGCCAATTTGTCGCAAATGGAGCAATATTGTTTTGATGCTTACATTAAAAGCTGCTGCTAGCTCAGCTGTAGATTGAGTTTCGTCAGCTTCCACAATCGCTTTTAATTCATTATTGTTAACCAAAGTCTCCGGACGACCACGAGCTTCATTTTTCAAGTCAAAATTACCCCAGTGAACAGTTGACCCCTTAATAGGATATAGGCCTCTTCTAATTTCTTCCAATTTTCTCGGTTCTGGGCTATTTTCATCCAGTTTTTCCCTGTCACCGATACTATGTCATCCGTCCATTGTTTTTGTAGTCGCCCACATTTCTTTTTCAAATTATATACTGAAACCTTAATGCGTCAGGTACTATTATTAGCTTCAAACTATGTAAAAAGCCACAAAGGCCCCGCTGGAAAAAGTAATTAAATTATAATGAAGTATTCTCCATGTATTTTTGGAGCTGCCGGGCCCTCGTCAAATATTAATGTTCCGTCCGTATTGTTAGAAAAGTACTGGGAATATTGTAAATTATTATAAAAATAAGTAAGCTCGTTCAATTATATACTTTACGTGTTACGGAATGTTTTTACTGAACTTCAGTACTTCTAACATTCAATGTTTAATTTATACTCTCGATTCTCGGCACTTGATGGAATTTGATGCAATACATTTTAGAATTAAACTCACTTGTACGTATTCCACTGTTTTCATTCAGTTTAATCCTTTCCGGTGTCGCCTTATGATACCATAAGGCGAAACCGTTTTTTTTACGACGAATCACCCGATGGTAAGCGACTACCGCCACCCATGAACACCCGCAACACCAGAGGCATCACAAGCGCGTTGCCAGCCGTTGGGGGATGGGGAGGGAGATGGGGGGAGGGGTTGGGGTATGGGCCTCCAGTATCCTCACTCACTCGGTGAAACACTGCGCAAACGCTATTTCACACCGGTTTTCTGTGAGGCCGTGGTATCACTCTGGTCGAGCCGGCCCATCCATGCCGAAGCGTGGCTCATCCACGGTCAACTTTGATAATGCCATAAGGCGTAACCGATCAGAATTAAACTGAATAAACACAGTCGAATAAGTACACGCGAGTTTAAATTTTAGAATGGTTCCCCATAATATAACGATGTATAAGTTGTCTCTAATTAAAAAAAAAGTTTTCTACGCAGTGGCAATAAATACAAGCTCATATCTTCAGTAGCAAGGAAAGAAAACACTTTTTAATTTCTTAAGGTGTCTAAATAGCGGAGCGCTCGTACAAACTTTAATTAGCTGTTTTCCACTCCCGCTTCGAACGAGGATTAGTTTGTTAAATTTATGATAGTAAAACTTTTGATATTTGTCAGTAGAGCCATTATATTTTCTTTAGTTTCACTCGGCAATCATAAAAACACTGACTTAAAACCTACAGCAGTTGTTGCCAAGAAAGTTAGGCGTAAGGAGTCCTTGTTGAGTATAGGGTGAACAATTATTTCTGAAAATATAAAAGGAACAAACAATTCATGGGAGAAAATTCATGAAATATATGTAAGCCGAAACCGGTCGGATTAATTTTAAGTTAATTAAATAGTGGAATAATAGTACAACTGGATTTAAATTAAAAAATATGCCTTTAATTGCTTCCTTTTTACCCCCACAGGCGAGAGCCTGATGTACCTATCTATGTATACATAAAAAAAATAACAAAATAAAAACCGACTTCAAGATTCGACTCGATTTCTCTTGGATGCCATCATCAAATGTTAGTGTCCTTATCATGGTACCACCATTGGAATATCTCCTTTTCATTAAAAAAAGAATCATTAAAATCGGTACATAAACGACGAAGTTATCCGCGAACACACATAAAAAAAACATATATACGGTCGAATTGAGAACCTCCTCCTTTTTTGAAGTCGGCTAAAAACACTTTATTATCTTGTTAAATGTGTTTTACTACATAACTATCGTACATAACAGAAGACGTCTAATATAAGCGCGTATAAAACGAGCGTGACATGCAGCGGCACGATCTCTTTCTGTAGACAGCGTTCTTTGTGTGGAGATATTAGAAGCTGTGTACCGTGTACACTGAGACTGCTAGTGTCGGGATGATGTTCCGCAAGACATGTGAACGGATGGCTTATTTTATGTATCATGTTTGTCTGTTTAGTCTTTATTTAACACTTTCTTTAGAAAGATGTTTGTTGTTATAATTGGTTAGCATATTATGGTCTCGGAATATCATATAATAATTTGATTTTTAACCGACTTCCCAAAGGAGGAGGTTCTCAATTTCATCGGTTTTTTTTTTTAAAACCCCGATGATGTTAGCACGAGCGCGCAGGCTCGACCCTCTCACAGATGATCAACCAAAAATGACAGCATTCCTGCTGTCATGTTCCGTTAGTGAGTGTGATGCCGGAGGGGAGGCCCAATGACGCAGAAACTTTTCATCCTGGAGGAGTATGGTGACCACCACTCTTAGATTCTGCTCATGCTTGCCATAAGTCAGAGTAGAGTCTTTTTGGCAGGCTCATTCATAAAAAACAAGAATAGCAGTTTAATATAAAACTCACCGTGGGAGCCACGCTTCGGCATGAATGGGCCGGCTCGATCGGAGTGATGCCTCACAGAAAACCGGTGTGAAATAGTGCTTGCGCTGTGTTTCACCGAGTGAGTGAGGATACTCTACCCCTACCTCCCCCCTTCTTCCCTAAAAGGGCGGCAACGCAGTTGTGATGCTTCTGGTGTTGCAGGTGTCAATGAGCGGCGGTAATCGCTTACCATCAGTCGATACGTCTGCTCGTTTGCCCGCCTATTCCATAAAAACAGTCCATTTCTTCACTGATAAGAAAATGAACCTGATGATTTTTAGGGTTCCGTGCCAAAGGCAAAAGACGGAACCCTTATAGATTCGTCATGTCTGTCTGTCAAATCAAATCAAATCAAAATCATTTATTCATCTAAGACACCAAGTGACACTTATGAACGTGAAATTGAAGCTATAGTTAAAAATCATAGATCGACACAAACAGAGGCCACAGCATGTGCTGTATTGTCGAGGTAAGTTAGGCGAAAACACCAAAATCTACTGCCTGCCTGTGTCGATCCATAACTTCCAGTTTCCAAAATGCGTAGAGCTCATGAGAAGAATACTGGCAAAGAAACTCATGGCTACTCTTTTTCAAAATCTGATTTTCAGGTACAATAGTGTTAGTATTACATGTAAGGTAAACAGTATGCAAGCTGTTGCCACCTGAAAATCCTTTTATTAAAAAGCTCCAAAATCTAACGCACAAACAAATAAAAACACTCAGTGATAACGTTGAAGGTTTGAGTCTATTAAACATAGAACAAAATAGAAACAAGGTGCACATCCACTTACATTCAGTTGCAAAATCTACTGTTGAAAATAATTCGTGACTGGATTAAGAGGCTAGGGTTGCAGTTGAACGAACCAGAATAATAGTATTGTCTAAAGAATCGCTGACTATGCCGACCAGACACCCCAAGCAGCACCCGTTCACGAGTATGACGCATGGACCAGTCATCATCTCCTTCGCCATATCAGAGGGAAGGAAACGACCCGCCCCACGACGACACCGCAAGCAATGACATTTTAGTGAGCATGACAAACCATAGTCGAGATACTGATAAAAATCGCTACTAATTAAATTACTATAATAATCGCCACGCATTACTTTCAAATAACAATGGTTTGTTAATATTTAGCTTTATTAAAAGACAAAGAAGTTTGTGTGTATCAATTAAAATTCTAATGACACCTCAAGCCCATGACTGTTTGTCGTTCAGATAATCGTTGATCGTATAGTAGGCTTTCCTAATAAGGTGATTTTTTACAGTGAGCTTGAATTTATTTACAGGAAGGTTGATTACATTTATAGGAATTTTATTATAAAAACGTACACCAAGACCTTCGAACGAGTTGTGTACCTGTAATCGATGATAGGTACCAATGAGTTTAGATTTGTTTCTAGTATTAATATTGTGTACATCACTGTTTTTCTTATAGTCATTAATGTTGTATCTAACAAACATAATATTAGCAAATATATACTGTGATGCAAAGGTTAAAATACCTATATCTTTAAACAACTCTCGAAGAGAGACTCTAGCACCTAAATTATACATTGAGCGAATGGCTCTTTTTTGTAGAATAAAAATCGTTTAAATATCAGCCGCCTTGCCCCAAAGTAGTATACCATAGGACATGACGCTATGAAAGTAGCTACAATCTGCTAACTAGCTGATTTTAGCTGTGTCCGTATCAGTGAGCTGACGTACCTTCCATACTGCATAAGCTGACGAACTAAGTCTACCCGCAAGGCTATCTATCTGGGCTCTCCATTGAAGTTTACTATCTAATGTAATTCCTAAGAATACTGTTGAGTCTACAATACTTATGATTTCATTATTTATAGTTAGATTAGTGCCAAGTTATTTTACATTTGGCATAGTAAATCTCACACACTTTGTTTTATTTGAATTCAGTAGGAGATTATTCGTTGTAAACCAATTCAATACATCATTTAGTGCCCTATTCACATCGTCAAAAACTGTTTTCTTACGATCGACTTTAAAAATTAGTGACGTATCATCAGCAAATAGAACTATATCACAGAGATCTTTTAAATAATATGGTAAGTCATTTATATATATGAGAAAAAGTAGAGGACCCAGTATAGAGCTCTGCGGAACGCCCATAGTAACAGGTAATCCAGATGACCTCGCACCATTGACATCTACATATTGAATTCTATCTTTCAAGTAGGAAACGATTAGTTCCAAAGCAATACTATTAACACCATAATGCCTAAGTTTAAGAAAAAGCGTGGTATGTTCTACACAGTCAAAAGCTTTTGAAAGATCGAAAAATACACCTATCGCATCTTGCGAATTCTGTCTGTCTGTCTGTCCGTCTGTCCATCCGTATGTCACAGCCACTTTTTTCCGAAACTATAAGACCTATAATGTTGAAACTTGGTAAGTAGATGTATTCTGTGAACCGCATTAAGATTTTCACACAAGAATAAGCAAAAAACAATAAATTTTGGGGGTCCCCATACATAGAACTGAAACTCAAAAATGTTTTTTTCATCAAACCCATTCGTGTGGGGTATCTATAGATAGGTCTTCAAAAAGGATATTGAGGTTTCTAATATCATTTTTTTCCAAACTGAATAGATTGCGCGAGAGACACTTCCAAAGTGGTAAAATGTGTGTCATTTTACCACTTTTAAAAATTATCATGCCCTTATTTTAGAAGTTATAGGGGTGGGGCCCCTATAACTTCTAAAATAAGAGCATGATAATTCCACTGAAAATTAGTTTGAACGAAATCTAGTAAGTAGTTTTTTTTAATACGTCATAAATCGTAAACTGCAATTTACCTTTCATTCAATCGAAACAAATATAGAAAAAAATGTTACTTGCTGCTGCAGAACCCTTCATGGGCGAGTCCGACTCGTACTTGGCCGCTTTTTTTATAACTGACTACAATTTCATGATAATTACAGCTAAGACTCTTACGACTGAGACACTTTTAAAACAAATATAAAATACATAATGTTTTACCCAGTCAGAAGCTATGATGTTCCAGACATACAAAATGTATACACAGACACACTCGTTAAACTTATGAGACTTTTATATGTTCAAGTATATAACGTACATATTTTCAGAAATAATATACACGATACGTTTTGCCCTACCGTGAGCGTGTCTTATTAAAATTTTGCCAAGTTCTCGCTTACAACTTCTCCGAAGTTATTTTCGTCAGCATTTTTTCTTAATGAGGTGAATAAAATAATGTTCAGTGTGATTAAATCTAAAATTTTGGTAGGTAGGAAGTTTGTGTCGCCGAGCGAGTCTCTCGCTAGTACGAGTACGCACTCTCCCTAGCTCCACTCGAACAAACTGCTTAACACAATGTAAACACAGGACTGCTCTCGAAGGCTATTTACAATTCAAACATGGCCGACACCCGGACAAGATTCGTTCGACCCAAGAATTTGCAACGACTTTCAGAAGCTATATTTTGATATTTTATTCATATTAAACTCAGTGTTTCATATTCATGTTTTGTTGATACCGATTTTCTTTATAGTGATCATTATTACAATGCAAGTATTTATGTAGGTATTTAAATAATGTGTTTTTTTTACAATACTTAAAAAAGAAAGAAATTTTATGAGGGTGGATGTTTTTCTTTTATGGAATAGACGGGCTAACGAGCAGACGTATCGCCTGACGGTAAGCGATTACCGCTGCCCAGGGACACCTGCAAAACCGGCCGGCCTTTGGGGGATGGGGGGGATGGAGGCGGGGGGTGGGGGAGATAGAGGAAGGGGATGGGGTATGGGCCTTCGGTATCCTCACTCACTCGGTGAAACACAGCGCAAGCACTATTTCACGCTGGTTTTCTGTGAGGCCGTGGTATCACTTCGGTCGAGCCGGCCCATTCATGCCGAAGCGTGGCTCTCCCACGGTCCATGTTTGGATGTTTGTTACTCTTTCACGCAAAAACTTTAAATATTTCATATGATAAAATAATTTATACCAAATACGAGTATAATTAAAATATTTAATTAGGTACAAAACTCCTGAAAAAAAACATGTTTCTTTTACAATGTAGAGGTAATAGTTTAGTTTCACAAAAAATATGACTTATTTTATCGGTTTACATATTTGATATCTTATTTGTAATAACACTCAATACCAGTAACAAAGCTGTATGCGAGAGAGTACGAAAATCTTTAAAGTCGTTGTTTACTTGTGTATATCTCCAGCCCTGTTTTTTTTTCAAGAACGAGTAGAATTTTTAAAATGAGCTTTTAGTTCTTCATTCATTCAAGATCAAAATCAACTGTAACAAATAATATGACTTTTGTTTGGAACAAAAATCTGTGAATCACGCAAAGTGTTATCCCTTGTGAATATCGAACCCACAATACTAGGAAGCGTTGAGATGAGCGCTTAACTCAATACGCTATCCATATTGTCATATGACTATAACCTACGTATTTTAACTTTTATCTCTAACACAAAATCTCAGTTTATAAGCAAAATAAATATTAGGTATAATTGGATATGATGACCACCAGGTACTATCAGAGATAAAAAGTTTCATGAAGATCCCTGAAACATGATGATATTTTGATTAATTAAATTTTCCTGAATTGACTTGTGATTACAATTACAAAATTTTGCGTCGATGAAGTATACAAATTTGTAACGGTCGATTAGCACCAAGTAGAACGTTCGGGATATGAATGCGTGAAATTACTCGAACGAAGGTATTTTTATAGTATTTGACAGGCTTGACCCAATTCAATACTAAATTCACATATTTAGTAGATAATATCAAATATTGTTTACCATAAATATTCTAATGATTATTAGCATACAATTATTATTTGATAATACAGGATTGTGTAACATTAAAGATTTGATATGAAATATAAGTCGCGCCGGAAGCCGACAAGGGGAAGGCGCCAAGATATTAATATGAATCAACTATTTACTTGTTTATAAAATCACCAATTGAATTATAAGTTTATAATATATTTTATTGTATGCCTAGTAATTATTAAGATTTAAACAAATGAGGCATTTATACGAGGTTGGAATCGTTACTTATAACAAATTACTTAAAATTTATAAGTTTCACTATCACAAGCAATTCAGGAACGTTTAATTAATAAGGAAAGAAACCTCTGAAACTGTTTATTTCCACAATATTTTTATAAGGAAAGTTTTTTTTATGTATGAGCCTGCCAAAGTGACGCTACTCTGCCTGATTTAAACCAGGAGCAGAATCCAAGAGTGGTGGTCACTATACTCATTGCGAATGCAGACAATGCAACAATACAGCATCGTGACCCACATTATGGTGGCCTAGTGACGATTCTGCATCAATGGGCCTCCGGCTCGCACTCTAAAATGAAACACGACAGCACGAACGCAGTCATTTTATTTTGATCTTCTGTACGAACGAGGATAGTACCACCCCGGTCGAGCCGACTTGTTCATGCTGAAATCAGCGTGGCTCTACTACCTCTAAAAAGGTCCCAAAATTCACCGTTTAAGAATCAGTTTTTTTTGTTTTACTAAAAAATCCTTATTCCTTACCCAGAAATAAGGGTTGACTAACAAATCCAAACCTTTTGCTATAGAATGCTGAGAGTCATCCAACTGAATAGAATTTAACAGCTGAGACTTTTGTTTCTTTGATACTTGAGCTAAGTTGAGTGTTGTATAATTTTGAATAAGCTTTACACTTTCTTATACAAAATCATAAATATAGCTTTTCACGGCACTAAAAATTCGCTCAAATTCATAATCACAAGCCTCATTACCCACCCACAATAAATCATCCAACCACAAAAACACACATGTCATGAAATAGTTTAAAGCTCAAACGATTATGATTTATGTAATATTTGTAATGAAAGTGGAGTTTTACCAATTTTTTTTTACTTTTTTTTAATGTACTACACTGATTACTCCGTCAATTGTGAACCGATTTTGAAAATCATTTTTGTATTCGAAAGAGTATGCTCCCCATGTGGTCCCATTGCCACCATATCAGGATCTGATTATGGGATCCCAAGGAAATCGAAGGAAACCCTCAAATTTATTAGGCACGTACTATGTTTTTCATATATTTTCTAAAGCTATTAGAGTATTTACATTTGGTAGTCATCAGTTCATGATGATGAGCTGATGATGGACGATAAAACTCCTTAACGGTTAGGAGTTGGAAGATAAATCTTTAAATGTCATGTGTATGTATGTTACCTTTAGTCGTATTCTTTCAACTTATCTAGGTGAAATGATGATGACAGTCTTGAGAAAGACTAAAAAGCGAAAAATAAAAATAAAAACTTCGTTTAAAAAAAACCGACTTCAAAAACTAAAAAGTATAAAATAACTTAATTTGTATGTGCTACCTATTCATAGGTTTGAAGTCGGTGCCAAGCCAAAATGTAATAGTAGGTACCGCACTCGAAGCGCGTTACCTTGAGCGGGATAGCTGCTCTTCGCGTAGAATAAAACAACCGAAGCGTCGGTGACGTCGTTGACGTTCGTCTCGAAAAGCGAGTGTGGTACCTATTATTACATTTGGCTTGGCACCGATTTCAAACCTATGAATAGGTAGCACCTACAAATTAAGTTATTTTATACTTTTTAGTTTTGGAAGTCGATTTCTTAAAAGAAGTTTTTTTTTATATTGTATTTACATACGACAAAGGTTATAGGTATTTGGATCAATACGTCTTGAACTTTAAATGAGTTTTATTTAAGTTGTTCAGATGATTTATGGCAGAAACTTGATCTAATTTAGACCAAAGATCTTGGTACTAGATATAATATACCTAGTAGTACAGGCATTAACGTAACAGTAAATCACAAACTTTGCAGACTTATTGACAGCCCGTCAGCGCTCTAACTACTTAACACATACATGCACAGGCTCAATGTTGTTGGCGCCAAAGGTGTTACAATCTTACTAATATTATAAACGCGAAAGTTTGTATGGATAGATGTTAGTTACTCTTTCACACAAAAACTACTGAACAGATTTGGATGAAACTTTACAATAATATAGCTTATACATCAGAATAACACATAGACTACTATTTGCCACGATAACCGACATACACGCGGGCTGAGCCGCGGGTAACAACTAGTAATTGATAAATTAGATCACTTCGGCACCATTGGATGTTTTTTAGTTTAAAGCTAACTGGAAGAAGTCCAATTTCTTTTATCAGTTTGTTTCAAGTCTCCAACGAAATTTAATCGCTGAAGTACAAACAAATTCTCACATTGCTATCCAAGTTTCCTTTTTCTTTGGCGATTGGTTTAAGACGTATATACAACCGATATTTTATTACCTATTTCATATGCAGATGAAAGTCGTGTAAAAGGTTAAGTTTTATGACAGAACAGAAGGGTTAGAGGACACCTACATACTAACCTCATTAGGGATGTTCTTTACAAAGGTCAGGTGTTTCAATGAAGAACAAGTTTATGTGAATATACTGCGTCGGAATCTACCAAATAAAGTTTTCAAGACTTCCCTTAAAGAATGAAAACTAAAACGTGGCCATTCTTCGTAATTCGTAGTAGTGATTGTAGTAGGTTTATTCTAATAGAATGGGAATTGAAGCTATAACAACTGGAAGAAGCAATCTGCAGTCTGACAGGAACGTCATTAGACCAAATTCCTTTTTTGACTATTTCATTTCAAACTTTAATATTACAAGAAAACTGTAACTACATGTACAATATTACAAAACAGAATAAAATGCACCACGAAATAAGAGGCTTTGCTACTCATTCGTCGCGCTCACCAAACTGAACAGAAATTAGGTCGGCGACCATACCACTGTATCGTAACGTAAGACTTTTTCTAATTCAATGATAATTACGTTGGTTAATATAACACACACATATTTTAGGAAAACGAAAAGAAAAAAGTTTCATAATTGGATCAAGATTGCATAACCGTGGGAGAGCCACGCTTCGGCATCAATGGGTCGGCTAGACCGGAGTGATACCACGGCCTCACACAAAACCGGTGTGAAATAGTGCTTGCGCTGTGTTTCACCGAGTGAGTGAGGATACCGGAGGCCCATACCCAATCCCCCTACTCCTACCTCCCCCCATCCGCCTACCTCTACCTCCCCCCCCCCCATCCACCATCCCCAAAAGGCTGGCAACGCGCTTGTGACGCTTCTGGTGTTGCACGTGTCCATGGGCGGCGGTAATAGCTTACCATCAGGCAATACGTCTGCTCGTTTGCCCGCCTATTACATAAAAAAAAAAATACGTACTGTATTTTTATGTTCTCCGTAATTTGAACAATTAGTAAGACAAATTCAAGTTAAGTTTACATTAATTACCTTGGCTTTCAACCAACTAAAACTTCATAGAAGTATTACCCTACGGTGTGATGGGAACCTAGTGAAAACTAATATGATCGAATTCGTTCCTTCGGATTTCACCAGTCGTGAATATTTGGTTGGCTAGAAATCGTGAAAGTCCGTGATTATTCTATATCTATAAATATGTTTTTGAGGAACAATTTTGCTTTTGAATTTCCTAATTGTAGAAAATTTCCAAATATTTAGATGCCTTATAAAATGCATCATTAATATTACAAGCATACATTCATTTACCTTTTAATACTCGGAAATTATTACTTAGTATTATGAAACGCTACTTTGATATAAACTAACTAAATATCTAAATCTGTGATATGAAATCTTGATGGCATAAAGAATATATTTTATCAGGATATTTTGCTACACGAATGGTGTTTCATAAGCCGAGTCAAGAAGAAGAGAAGCCAAGGGTAAAAGCTAGTAGATAATACGTCTCATACACCCTTAATTAAAACAAATAGAGCATTATTCCAAATGTAGTGCCCTTCTATTCAGTTAATTTCGAAACTAGAACACATATTACTTGTTCTTTACAAATTCATTGCTCGTTCTAATCAAACTAGAAAAAATTGTTTCAAATATATACAGCAATGGATAACTAACATAAAGAAAAGCCGAATGTGGAAAGGCTTTCGTAGTAGGTTATATACGGGCAGGGTGAAAGTCGTAAAAGCTCGGTACCACGAGATTCACGAGACGTATAAATTTATTAGCGCATGTGACTGCACTATACAGGGCGCTGAACCCAGTGTTGGGCCTCTGATAATTCGAAACGTATTGAAATCACCTTAAGATTTAGTTTTGCAAATCAAATTATCGAAAAATGAAATAACTAGAGGTACTACAGTATCATCCTCCCCTTATGAATGTAAGCCCTTTTACAATCATTAAGAATTTTTTTTTAGGTTTCAATTACTGAAATAGTATGAAACAGTAGTAGAGCCACGCTGATTTCAGCACTGCCGGGCCGGCTCGACCGGGGCGGTACTACCCTCGCACAGAAAATCAACGTAAAATGACAGCATTCGTGCTGTCGTGTTTCGGTGGTGAGTGCGAGACCGGAGCCCCAATTAGTCTAGTCAACAAGTTCCAAACTTGTTGACTAGACTAAAAGATGCAGCAGCATCACTAGGCCGCCATGGTGTGGGTCACCATGCTGCATTGTCTGCATTCGCAGTGAGCATGGTGACCACCACTCTTGGATTCTGCTTATGCTTTCCATCAGGCAGAGTAGAGTCATTTTGGCGGGCCAAACATAAAAAAAAAAAAAAAAAAAACATCGCAACCAGTCATTTGTATTGTGTGCCTCAAAACATGAAATCGAAATATCAAATGAAAAATTTTCTCTTACAATATTAAATTAAATATATTAAGTTAAAAAGCTTTTTAAAAACAAGCTTTTACTAGAATGATTCGAGACGAATCAAACGAGTCCAAACTCCAGGCCACCTTCCAGCTCCAGCATCAGATCAGCTCCATGTCATCATAATATTGTATTTTCACGCTGTATAGATATGCTCACAAAATTTCAACAAATTTGATTGAGGATTCGTTTAAAAAAACCGACTTCAAAAACTAAAAAGTATATAATAAGTAAGTTATTTTATACTTTTTAGTTTTTGAAGTCGGTTTTTTTAATATTAGGTCTTTACCTATGAAATTGCCGTTCTTCAGTACTGGTCATTTCAAATAAAAAAAAGTTTGTAATGACTCTGTATTCTAAATTCAAATTATTTTTGTTTTAAAACCATGACATTCTATTTACAAACTCAGTCTTTTGTTTTCTGATTAGCGTTGTATTTTCATTACATTTGTACATTTTTCGTCATAATGGATACTTTAAAAATTCGTGTAATTATGGAATATGAGTTCCATCGTGGTACCAACGCGACACAAAAAGCACGTAACATCAAAAACGTTTACGGAGAGAACTGTACAAACGAACGCACAACCCGTTATTGGTTTTCCCGGTTCCGTTCTGGAAATTTCGACTTGAAAAATGAAGCTCGTGGTCGTCCGGAGACTTTGGTTAACAATAATGAATTAAAGGCGATTGTGGAAGCTGACGAAACTCAATCTACAGCTGAGCTAGCAGCAGCTTTTAATGTAAGCATCAAAACAATATTGATCCATTTGCGACAAATTGGCAAGGTAAAAAAGCTTGATAGATGGGTGCCCCACGACCTTAACGATCGCCAGCGCAACGTACGCGTCGAGACTTGCCTTGCGCTGCTCAACAGGCAAAGAAATGAAGGAATTTTGAAACGAATTCTTACGTGCGACGAAATATGGATTCTGTTCAACAATCGAAAGCGCTCAGCAAGTTGGTTAGACCCTGGTTCAGCACCAAAGCAATGCCCTAAACCAAAAATGACCCCTAAAAAACTGATTGTCACTGTTTGGTGGTCTAGTGCGGGTGTATTCACCACAGCTTATTACAAAACGGCATGAGCATTAATGCAGATGTGTACTGTGAAGAACTGGAGAGAATGATGGAGAAGCTTGCACATCTGCAACCAGCTTTGGTCAATCGGTCGTCCCCACTGCTCCTTCACGACAACGCGCGACCCCATACTGCGCAACAGACAGTCCCCAAGCTGCAAGAGCTGGGGTTGGAAGCTCTCCCTCATCCGCCATACTCACCAGACCTTGCACCTACCGACTATTACTTTTTACAAAATTTAGACAACTTTTTAGTGGGTAAAAAATTCAATTCCCGAGAGGCAGTACAAAATGCCTTTGAAGACTTTGTTGCCTCCCGTCCAGCTGATTTTCACAAGAAGGGCATCAAAAAAAATGCCAATGCGTTGGGAAAGATGCGTCGATTGCATGGGTGATTACTTCAAATAACAGAAATAAAAAAGTTTAAAAAAATAAGTACTTTCACTTATTGCATACAAAACGGCAATTTCATATATAGGCATACGGCATAAAGACCTATTATAAGTATTTTTTTCGCTTTTTAGTCTTTCTCAAGTCTCTCATCATCATTTCATCTGAATAACTTGAAAGAATACGACTAGAGGTAACATACATACACATGACATTTAAAGATTTATCCTCCTAACCGTTGAGGAGTTTTATCTTCCATCATCAGCTCATCATCATGAACTGATGATTACCAAATGTAAATAAAAAAAAACATAGTACGTGCCTAACAAATTTGAGGGTTTCCTTCGATTTCCTTGGGATCCCATAATCAGATCCTGATATGGTGGCAATGGGACCACATGGGGAGCATACCCTGTCGAATACAAAAAGAATTTTCAAAATCGGTCCACAATTTTGACGGAGTAATCAGTGTACATACATTTAAAAAAAACCCGATGAAATTGAGAACCTCCTCCTTTTGGAAGTCGGTTAAAAAGCTTGTAATAGAAATTATCCAACACATCGAAACTAACGCAGAGTGAAACTTAAAACAATCATAAGGAAGTAACAAAATAAGTAACCAGATACGTTGTAAACTTTTTGGTACACATCAGTCAGTTTACTAAAGTCCACCGATCCGTTGGACATAACCTTAATGTACTTAATAGTAAATTTTACGTCTCCTGCATACAGACCCAGACCCTTTCATTAGCTTGTAAAACTATTTCGTTGAAGTACGTTCTTGATTTAACCATTATCCGATTTCTGGTTCCGCACTAAGAACTCTGTGAGATCCATAAGTGCTTCTGCAGATACATAATATGCGTCTGGTTTGAATAAAAACTGCTAGAGAAATCACTAAACCGATCTATAATTACACAAAATGTGAACTTAGATTACTAAATGAGGAAAAAATTACAAATATTTAAGAATACTCTAATAACATTGGCCGTTACTAACAGCTTCCAAGATTATTGTACTGCCTGCTCTTCTATCGACCTTGCCGGTGTGTGTGTGAGGTAGGGATGGTACGAAGATGATTCCACCCTGGAGACGCTTGTGATCACTCAGTAACCCTGATAAACAAATATAAACTTTAAAACTATTCTGTAAAGAGCTTCTTCTATTTAGCTGTAAGTTGTTGAAGTAGTTTCCGTGTTATACTTCTAAATACATTTTTAAGTAAATTTTAGATATTGTCTTGCTCACCATTGACGATCTTATGAATTTGTTCTCGAGTAACTTCTGCGTTGGGTCGTTTCACTACAGCTGCTGCTGGACCGTTGTCTGTCGCACAAACTAAACTCTCTTGAACTCCTGGTACTGAGAATATCACTCCTTCCACTTCTTCAGGCGCTACCTGTCATTAATTGTAAGCTCAAAATATGAAAACTGGCAGTACAAACGTAAAACGGTTAGTGGTGTATTGAAAAGTGGCAGTTAAAAGTTTGCGTAATCTGACGTTCCATAAGCTGTGAGCCTATATTTCACATCAATTTAGGATTTCAGGCCAATAATATAATATGATCGGTTTCTATACATACTTATGAAATAAGACTCAACTTACAATTTTTTGACTAATTTCACAGCACACATTTTTACGGGCACCTCAGAAAACGAAACTTGACAGAGATCCAAAGAGTCGCCAAGGTAGTTAGTCATATTATGGAAAAAAAACTAAGATTATTATCACACACTAATATTCATAGGAAAACCAACCTGACATCCTCGAAATTTAAAGCTGAACTTAATTCTCTCAACGAAGGAAATCCTTTCGTTCTCGTCCAAGTAGAATCTGTCACCGGTTTTATACCAGCCGTCTGGTGTGAATGATTCCTTGTAACAGCTGTCGTTCTTATGATATTTCTAAAATGTGATAATCGATATTTAAACAATCTCAGAGGTACATAATTCTATAGTAAGTCTGAATGTTATGTTAAAAAGTTGTTGACCTAATAGTATTTTTTAATGGTTTTTTAACTGCTATAATGTTTGGAAAACCGTAGCGTACTAAAATATTTTCACAAAACAGATATCACAAATTATAAGCATAATTTCATTTATGTCCAATAATTTACCATTAACTATCTCTCAGAATAAATATTTGAAGTCTAACCTTCAGGGATTAAAATTAATATATTGAAAATTAATGTAGTTATATACAAATTTAAATTGTAGTTTAACGATCGTTAAAATTCTGGGAAACGCAATGCATAAACTAATAACCTTGTTAAGGCAAATTCATTGAATGTATAATTGTATACTCTTATAAAAACTGAGGCCGTTTTACTAAAAATCTAGTACCTTAAACCAGTACCAGAAAATCTACTAAATGAAATACAAATGCTCAGCTGGTTCTTGTGTTCAAAATGGAAAATTACCTTAATAATACATGCTCCTTTCAATAACAGTTCTCCAGATTGATTTGGTCCGAGGGTTTTTCCATTTTCATCGACGATCTAAAATATGTCAGACGACAGTGCATAATATTATCTATACTAATATTATAAAGCTGCAGAGTTTGTTTGTTTGTTTGTTTGTTTGTTTGTTTGTTTGAACGCGCTAATCTCAGGATCTACTGGTCCGATTTGAAAAATTCTTTCAGTGTTGGATAGTCCATTTATCGAGGAAGGCTATAGGCTATATTTTATTTTCAAAAAAATTAGGGATCCGTAAGAAAATTGCTATTTCGTAACCCAAGGTGTGAAATCGAAAACCTATTTTTGCGTGCGCTGCAAATACTATTGACAATAGAACAAAATAATGTATTACGGGTTTGTAGGTCTCATTAAGATCTACAAAAATGTCCGCGAGAGCATATATCTAACTATCATGGTTTAGTTACAATAACCACTTTTGTGTTCAAAAAAATTATTAAATCGTCTGAAGAAAGAAACTACGTTAAATGTGTATCGTAATATTAATCCTTATCCAAATTAAGCATTATGTTATCAAGGGTATTTATGTAGAAGTAAAATACTTTTTGTTTCATCCCAATCGTTCATTTCGTTTAGAAGTTATCACGAGTATAAGACGCTAAGAGTTGGTACCTATTATTGAGTTATTTGTCAAAGAGTTTTTATCAACATAATACCTAATATTAGTCTTTATCCAAATAAATGTGTTGTTGACTATGAGTATTAGATCTTAGAAGAGTATAATAAATACATACTAATATATAAAGCTGAAGAGTTTTTGTTTGTCTGAACGCGCTAATCTCAGGAACTACTGGTCCAATTTGAAAAAGTTCTTTCAGTGTTAGATAGCCCGTTTATCGAGGAAGGCTATAGGCGTGATGATATATATATATATATATATATTTCATCACGCTATGACCAATAGGAGCTGAGTACCAATGAAGAATGTTTCAAAAACGGGGGGAAATTATTACGCTACGGGCAATAGGAGACGCAAACGACGTTGCGTGGGTCAGCTAATCGCGCTAATCTCAGGAACTACTGGTCCGATTTGAAAAATTCTTTCAATGTTAGATAGCCCATTTATCGAGGAAGGCTATAGGTTATATATCATCACGCTAAGACCATTAGGAGCGGAGCACCAATGAAGAATGGGAACGGGGGAAAATTATCACTCTACGGGCAATAGGAGACGCAAACGACGTTGCGTGGGTCAGCTATACTAATATATAAAGCTGAAGAGTTTGTTTGTTTGTTTGAACGCGCTAATCTCAGGAACTACGGGTCCAATTTGAAAAATTTGATTATTATAAATGCGAAAGTAACTCTGTCTGTCTGTCTGTCTTGCTTTCATGGCCAAACCGCTGCACCGATTTGAATGAAATTTGGTACACAGATAGTCTAGAGCCTGAGAAAGGACATAGGCTACTTTTTAATGCGAAAAAAGGGTTGTAAGGGGTTTAAAAGAGGGATGAAAGGTTGTTCTGGGAGTTCACTCGCCACACGCCTGCGCGTTACCTATGTCGGGCGTCTTGACAACGAATAAAGAAGGCTGTCACAATCATAAAAAATATTTCACTTTTTCAATGAAGACTTAACAATGATAGCAATGATATTATATATATAAAAATTAAATATTAAGATATTAAGTATATATTCGTCAATCTGATTTGTATGTTCATTATATTAATAGAAATAAATAAGCCAAATTAATATAATTAATTAACAGCGTTTCTTAACTTCAAAATTATCTACAGAAGTATCGTCATTATAAGCTAGCTGTTGGTTAGATATGAATAAAAATGTAAATAATATCCATCCTGATCAGCTGACTAATGAGATAGTTATTAATTAAACGAACGGATCATGTCAGGCGTGGAGGGAGATGTTGTCGAATACTTAGTAAGTCTTTGGAATTATCAGGCGTGCCTACCCATAAGTTGAGGCTGCAAGTTAATGTTTCAGTACTATTAAATGAGGTATCTTGAGCGCCAAAGCAATGTAATAGTACATGGCTAAATATTACACAACTGGGGTACAACATTGTAAAAGCTACAATCATGACGCATGGAATGGCAAAAGAAGATAATGTTTTAATTCCCCGTATTCCAATAATTCCAACTTATTTGACATTTTAATTTAAAAGAATGCAGTTTCCGCTGAAAACAGCATTTCCAATAACAATATTATCAAAACCCAAGGACAGATGCTTAAAGATACAGTTTTTTTTTCTCATGAGCAGCATACTCACGTATATCAAATCCACAAAATCTCCATATTTTGGCAAAATATGGCAAAATAAAAAACGTAGTTATTAAAATTGTACTTTTTTTATTTGAAGCTGCCAAAGTGACTATGGTCAGCCTGATGGAAACTCAAGCAGAATCCAACAGTGGGGTCAACCATACTCACTGGGAAAGCAGACAATGCAGTATTGCGTCCCACACTATGACGGCTTAGTGAGATGCTTTTTCACGCCCCACTTAAAGGCCCCGGGATCATAGTGGGAGAGAAACACGTGCGCTGGTAGTGAGTTTCAGTTTTTAGCTGCTCGGCACAGGAAGGATGAACCAAACCGTTTGGTTTGAGAGTGAACATGTTATTCTGCAGAGGAAGGGAGAAGGGGGACCAGTTGGAAGAGCTCCTCAGAATACTTCCAATGATACAGATGGTAGTGGACTGCTATAGAGGCGATATCTCTACGCAGCTGCAGAGGTTCAAGGAACTCGGTGGCTTCGGGACTGTTGGTAAAGCGGACTGTTCGCCATTGCAACCGATCGAAAGCATCAAGCAAATACTGCGCGGATCCATCACAAAGATGAGAACAGTACTCGAGGTCCCGGCAAATATCCATGCCCAGGACACCGAGCTTACCCCGTAGTGGCAGTTGAGTGCTCTGAAAAGTGGGGAGGGAAAGGAATGGAGACTTTTTGGTAGAGAACGCGCACAACTGTGTTTTTGTAGCGTTGAACTCGACCAGATTCTTATCACCCCATTGTAAAATGCGGTTCAAAACCCGGTCGAGCTCAGCGACAAGCTTCTGTCGATTTTCCTCAACGTCTGCCAGCTTGGCGGAACGGTGTCAAAAATATCGCCCATGAACTGTGCTATCGTCTGCATAGCAATGTATGTTGCCAAGAGCTAACATGTCATTGATATGCAGAAGAAATAGTGTGGGCGACAGGACTAAACCCTGAGGTACGCCAGCGTTTACATCCAGAACATCAGAGGCCGTGCCGTCGCATAGGCCCATAATGCGGCGCTGATGAAGAAAAGCGTCAATCCAGTGACAGGGTCTAGGAGGCGGACCGAATGCCGAGAGCTTGGAGAGAAGCGAGCGGTGCCAGACCCGGTCGATGTCAAATGTCGAAATAAGCTCATATAAACACTTTATATTTTATGTACTTAAATAATAATAAAAAAATACTTAAATAAGTTTTTAATAGTAAAACGTGTGTGTATTAGTTGTAAAAAAAATCGGGTGGTGTCGTGGGACATCAGATAGGAATGAGTTCTATATCAAAAATACAGATGGCGCTATACTACATTTTTCGTTCACGAAATAAATAAATCATTACAGATGGCGCTATACTAAATTTTTAGTTTTCACAAAATTGTCTTAACCCCTTTATTTTATTTAAACTGATTTATAAAAATATATAAAAGTTCTATGCGAGGTAAAGAAAATAAAACTATTCAGGTACCAATACATTTTGTATCATGATTTTATATCGATAAAAATCCTACCTATATTAATAACGCGAAAGTTTGTTAGTATGGATGGATGGATGTTTGTTTCTTTTTCACGCAAAAACTACTGAATGGATTTGGATAAAACTTTACAGTTATATAGCTTATACATCAGAATAACACATTAGCTTACTATTTGCAGCGATAACCGACATACACGCGGGCGAAGCCGCGGGCAACAGCTAGTAAAACATAAAATTTTAACCAAAAAAAATCGACTTCAATCTGGACCAAATTGGACCACATGGAATAAAAGGGACCACACGGGAAGCATCAGCTTTCAAATAAAAAAAGAATTATCAAAATCGGTTCACCCAGTCGAAAGTCATGTTATGAGATAACAAACATAAAATAAAATAAAAAACAGTCGAATTGAGAACTTCCTCCTTTTTTTGAAGGCGGTTAAAAATAGATAAATTGATTCGTTGTAATATATACAATCTGAATTGTTTCATAATATTTAGTAAGGATCATCTTAACTAATGGTACAACACTATACTTGGGTACCTTGTAATGCAAACAGTTGGTGACCCATCCACTGACGCCGGCCGGAGCATCTTTGTCTGGAAGCGCAATGAACCCTTGTGCCTCTGTAGAGCCATAACCATCACACAATTGCGCTGTCTTCGGTAACTTTGCCTAGAAACCAAATATCAACTTTGATAGCATAGCCTAAATACAATTACGGCATTAGATCTTTAACAATGAACACTTTACCAAACTGTTAATTGCGGTGTAGTAACAAACAGAATTAGAATCTAAAGAGAAGGCATCAAAATCTAATATGCAGAAATCTTTTAATTGACAAAGTGCTTTAGAATTTTTTATTTTTTTTAAGAAGACTTCTCCCGCATTAGGAATAAACATCCTGTGTCGCGGGGGACTTTACAGACATACATGAAACGGACACAAATGACACCCAGACTCGGAACAACAATTTGTGGATCACACAAAGTGTTGTCCTGTGTAGGATTTGAAACCACAACACTTGGCGAATTGGCAAGCAGCGTGGCGACCGCCTAAACCACTAGGCCAACTGTGCAGTTCATATAAATTTGCACAGACTGTAATGTATTTCGTAAGCAGCAAATCTCAAACTATTTAATTTTGTAATATTTGAAAATTTAAACATATACTTTACCTGAAGCAGACTGATAAGTTTAGGAGAGGCTGGTGCTCCAAGTAAGATCAATATCTCAAGAGATTTCAGCTGATCAGGTCTTATTACTGGAGCTAAAGCGCCAGCAAAAGCTGGAGTGAAAAACGTCCAAGTGGGCTGCAAAATAATATTGTATGTGTTTCTATATGAACCATTCATGAATCTACAATATTTCTAGAACAAGTTATCTACACAAATTGGATAACCGAAATAGTAATATGTGTTATTTATAAAAATATATCTTATATATAAAATTCTCGTGTCACAATGTTAGTTACCATACTCCTCTGAAACAGCTGGACCGATTTTTATGAAATTTGGTGTGCATATCGGGTAGGTCTGAGAATCTACCAACATCTATTTTTTATACCCCATTTTTTTATGGCAAAACAACGTTTGCCGGACCAGCTAGTATTTAGATAAAATATATGAGAGCTCTGAAACCGATAGTACAAGTTAGGCTTTGTTTCAGTTTAGCTATTATCCTATAGGAAACACGAATAAATTTAACAAGATTTGTATTGTGATTTGTGATCAGAATCGTTAGCTCTATATTATAAAATATGAGTAAAGGTCAATGAGCTGGCTGATAATATAGTGGTAAACGATAACCTCCGTCCTTAAAGACCTATACATACAATTAAAAAGTACAAGTGCGTAACTAACGACTGAGTATACACCTCCCCCTTCCCTCCTCACTCATTCCATGTACATTAACAAAAGCATAAGGTAAATGAAGGTAATTTAGTTACCTTAGTTAACTTACCTACTTTCTATCACCTGTCAATTACGTAGAAGTGCTAAATAGAAATTTATGACGCCACAGTTTAAGACTACTCCATTAATCAATCTATTTTAATGTTTATTTGATTTGTTTCAACTATTCCTAATAGTTTTAACTATTACAATTTTAATCAATACAATAATGTTTTGTGATATTTACATTAATGTAGCGGACATGGATATTTATTTATGAGACATTCTACTACTCAATTGCGTAACGGATAATTGAAAACCTATAAAACGATTATGATTATGACATGACCTGGCCTAATTTTACATTAAGATTGTTCTAATTCTGTAACAAGTTGAAGTCAAACAATTAAATATGTTTCTAACAGCTACTCCCGTTCAAAATTCAAATTAAACTGTACTTTGATAGCTTCAGACATAAAATTACTGCGAGCAAATTATCCGACACCTCGTTTTAGTAATTAGTATGTACTGTTATCGTTCTGGACAACGGCGCAATGAGCAGTCTTTACTTAATACTTTAATAACTTTCATCTTTCGAGTTTTCGCGCGTTACATAAACGCGGAGTTTTAACGTTTAAGTAATCTCTTCTTCCAGGAACTTCGAGAATTTTAAGGGTATTAATTCTAAATTAAAAAAGGGCTTCCATAAGAGATTATCTTCCAAACGTTATATGCATTTAAATACTTCTCTCTCTAATGATCGTGCTTTGAAGAAGCGAACGTCACTATTGACTTGGTAATGGAGGTGAAAATATTTTTATTAATTTTAATAACTTGGAATTGGCATTTTGAATTTAGATTCTTGAAATAAAAGTAGTTTTCTATTCGTTTGCGGAAGGAATTATACTCAATTCTTTTACACATTCTGCAGTCTAAACTGACTAATAAATTTCTGAATCATTAAATATTTAAGATTTTGGATTCAACTCAGTTGTAGGGATATTTTACTTGTGTTTTAAGTAATTTGGGATTTATAATTTTACTGAATAATCTGTCGTTTGTAAGTATAGCAACCGTTTATTTTTATTCGGAAAACTGTATTAATTTTACAATTATTAAGGAGCTTTCTCTGTTTGAATGATCTTACCCTGTACGTCTCCAAGAGTTGAGTAACGCTTTCCACCGTGTTGATCCTTGGCGATATCAGCACGGGGACGTGATAAACCACGCACGTTGTCATTGTCATCGTAAAGGTTGCCCACTGAATACTGGTGAGGATCATCGCTAAGTTGGTTGGTGTCGGAAACTTTGTGTGGTAGGCCCTACCGAAAGAAATTCGAAATGTTAAGCCGGGTCTCCACCGAAGAAACGTTGGCAATTTTTGTGTTGTCAACACGTGTTGGTGACAAAAGTGTCTGTAAAACCGAGTCTCCACCGAACAAAAATTAGCAAATTTTGTGTTGTCAACCTTTTTTTGTGTTGTCAAATTTCGGTGGAGACGCGCCTTTACACCTAAAAGAAACTGAACATCATAACGAGGAACCACCGGAAATAAAATCCTAACTTATTGTTATATTTAGTAAAGAAAGAGTTGATAAATATAAATATTCCTCTTATTAATTCCGGCAACCGTGGAGGGTATAGACCTATTTCTTAGCGTTCCATGGATTCACCGTGCGGGTGCCGGGTCCATCGCGTGATAGATGGGGGCAACACATGCGACTTCGACAGTGCCTGGGAATTGCGACCCAGGTTTAGGTTTAAGGATAATATATGAAATTTTCAGACATGAATTTGTCAGAAAATTTATTTTTAACACACAAACCGTGGGCCAACCCTTAATACTTAAAAGAATTTAAGCCGAGTTAAACACGTCACATTTATTTTACAAAAAAAAGTAAATGAAAAACTGTAGGCAGTATGAAAATGGTACATTTTAAGATATAAAGGTCCCGTGGAAGGATCATCCGGATATAATTTATGAAGGTTACGCCTTAGGATTTACAGAACCTCTATTTTATTAATTTTACCATTTTTCTTACACGGTAAACGTATTACTACGTAGCAAAAACATTAAAATTTTGTTAATCTTCAGACATCAATATAAAATAATAGAATTTAAATGCATTTTTGTGTATATCTCTTGAATATCGACTAAGAATGTCATAAACCAAACCAATGTACCACAGGACAATATAGTAGAAGAGAAGGAATACTTGAAATGAATTCTAAATCAACCCATCTGACCAGTGTGGTATATTAGGTTGAAATCTTCCTGTTGATCTCATGAATTTAATGTAATATAAACAAACTAAATTTAAAAAGAAAAATATAAGTTCTATCATTAACTAAGGCTGATTGAAAAATAAAAGAACTGTTATTTTTTTTTATGAAATAGGCGGGCAAACGAGCAGACGTATCGCCTGATGGTAAGCGATTACCGACGCCCATGGACACCCGCAACACCAGAGGCGTCACAAGTGCGTTGCCGGCCTTTATATAAATTATATCCAGAAATGGTCCAACATCCCATGATTTATTAAAAAAAATTAAATAATATTTTGCCACCGTACCTGTGGCAAATCAAAAAAGTAAGGGTAACTGAAAGTCTCCAATTTATAGATAACAATATTCAAGTATTAAATGTTGCTCTTTACTTCATCAACAACCCATAACGTCCCACTGCTGGGCTCGGGTCTCCTCTCAGGAGAGGGTTAAGGCCATACGTCCCCACGCTGGCCGAGTGCGGGTTGGGGACTGGCAAGACAACGTTGTGGCTACGTGATCTTGCTGTTGGATGTTTTTAAGCCGCCCAAAGGCCTCCAACTAAGCTTCACGACTGTTATCATATGATAACAACCGGGATCGACTGCTTAACGTGACCTCCGAATCACGGAGATGCTCATGGTAAAATGCCACTAGCGGTCACCCATCCAGGTACTAACCGCACCGTCATTGCTTGCCCTCGGTGATTGTTACTAATCACCGAGTAGAACTGGGCTATGAGCGCCTTTACTTGTAGATTTTGATAAATCCTGTATTCCAAAATAACTTTGCGATTCATAATATGTAACTCTCTCAATGGGAACTCGACTAGGACTCTTAGTTTGTCAAATAATGTCAGAAGTAAAACTTAGTCTTTATTACTATTCTAGTGATAATTAAAATGTCCGTTATTCTAATAGGTAGTGGTGGTTAACAAGCAGTTTATCCTTTTGATTTGGAGCCACTGTCAAAACCTAAACTAGTTAGATAAAAAAGTGATTTATGTAATTTATACTCTTGATTATCTGCACTTGATGAAACTTCTTGGAATACATTCTACAATGAAACTCACTTGTACTATTTTTTTTTTCCTTTCTTAAAAAGACAACTCCCGCACTAGGAACCCAGACTTAGAACAACAATTTGTGGATCACACAAAATGTTGTCCTGCGTGGGATTATAACGCACGACACTTGGCGAAGTAGGAAACGGCGCGCGGCGTGGTGACCGTTAAACCACTAGGCCAAACGTACAGTCATTTGTGCATTTAAACCTGACCGGTTTTGCCTTATGGCACCAAGGAGGACCAAAGATTCCTAATCCAAAGGTTAACCTTTGAGGATACCGTAAGGTGAAACCGATCAAGTTTAAATATAACTAAAATAGTAGAATAAGCACAAGTGAGTTTCATTCTAGAATGTAAAAAAGTGAGTTTTATTTCCGCTAAACTGTTATTTTTACCCGACTACGGCAAAGCCAAAGGAGGGTTATGGATGGATGGGGATTATATTATGGGTTATGACAGGCTATGTATGTATGTATGTATGTTCATTTGTTCCCTCATAGCTCCTTAACTACTTCTTAGAACTTGACAAATGAGATATCGTTAGAAGCGTCTTGATCGTCTGCTAGTTATACGCTATATGACGTGTCGCTCAATCTAATGTGGCGCCCTCTAGCCGACATAAAGTAATGAATAAAATAAAAAATTTGAGATAAATATGCCGTGTTTGGTATCATTGGAAAGGGTGTTACTTGTACATTTCAAATATATTTATATTATATATAAATAATGGCACCAAAACATTTTAAATAAAAAAAAGTAAAAACTAAAACCCAACTACGACAAAAAACGACGCTGAAAAAGTATGAAACAAGTTTGAAAAGCCGTAGTCACACGTTACATAGAAACACACCATAACACTTTAACAACGTGTGACTACGGCTTTTCAAACTTGTTTCATACTTTTTCAGCGTCGTTTTTTGTCGTAGTTGGGTTTTAGTTTTTACTTTTTTTTATTAGTGATCGCCTTGATTATAAAATACAGATAAAACCTAAGAATAAAGGTGTTACTTACCAATAAGTAGGAATTTGTGCTGTTATTCCAACATGTGATAGTGCAGCAGCTTTGGGTAGACCGGTAGAACCACTCGTGGGTAATAACATTACCGTGTCACTTGGTAAGGCATCTGGTATCCTTAAAACAAATTAGCAATTTAATAACATTTTAGAACGTGACGTTTGATGGAAATATTTCCTATTCATCTTATACAAAATTACAAATACAGCCATGTTAGACCCTCATTTATACTTTTATTATACGTTCTATACTCATATTTCCAAATTATGTATAATTTGAATCCTACTTATAGAGACAGGGTATGGATATCCATAGGCTAGTTCAGGGATTATTTAGAAAAAAATTAGAATGTATTAAAAGAAAAAGCAATAGAAAAAAAAAATCGCTTTAAGGATACGTAAAAAAAATGGAAGCTATAGTTATTGCTGTGATGTTCGAATTCTCTTACTATATATAATTCGTCTCCACTCTTGAACGTAGTAGTTGACCATTGATTAGTACTTACCTATAGCTCTCAATTTCATCGCTGTTGCCGACAACAAATGTAATGAGATGTTGAGGCTCATCGACGATAAACAAGGTAGGTTTCTTAAGATTCGTATTTCTGAGTGCTTCATTCAGAATCCTATCGTACTCGCGATCACAGAATATGTAGGATGGTTCTATGAGGTCCAAGAAGTTGATTAACTCATCTAGAATATTAAGATTAAAAGTTAAAATTTTGTAGAATTTATGTACCTTGTCACTCTTCTATTCTTCTCTCTAAAATTCGGTTAAGGGTCCGTTCACCCAGACCGGCTCAGAGAGCATTGGCCCGCTTTTTTCTTTTCACACAGACCGGATCGTATACGCTTGGAATTGGCCGGAGCGGAGCCGCCAACTATTACGCGAGCGAGAAAGAGCACGCAATCGGAGCCAGTCAGCTCCTCTTATTATTTCACACTAAGCACCCTCAAGCATTCTTGTTGACAAAAGAAATGCACATGCAAAAATAAACCTTACTACAATTACTGAAACCTCTTTTTCTAATGTGATAAAAATCTGCTCTTCTCTCCGAGCCGGTCTGTGTGAACGGACCCTAAGTCTGTCGATACATATCGATAGGCTTAGGGTCCGTTTGGCACATGCCAAAGTATGGCTCTTCCCCTCCTATAAAGATCATAGAATTATTTCTTAGGACTTTATCGTGAACTTACGTTCTTGATAAGGTGATAACTAACGTGATGTACGTGATGAAGCTACATGGCATTTTTGTTTGTTCAAGAGTATTGTATATGTTATGTAAAGTATTGTATCATTCAACGTTAGGTATGTCATAATTATTCGATCACAGTCGGTTTTTATGTACTATTCTCAACAAGGAACAAAGGTCTGAAATGGTAGGTCATCCTTTAATATTGGATTAATCGGTAAAACAAAAAAAACAATGCCTTGTTATTTTTTTTATGTATTGCTCGCCAAAATGACTCTACTCTGCCTGATGGAAAGCATAAGCAGAACCCAAGCGTGGTGGTCACCATACTCATTGCGAATGCAGACAGTGCAGTATGGCGACCCACACCATGGCGGCCTAGTGATGCTTCTGCATCTTATAGTCTAGTCAACAAGTATGGAACTTGTTGACTAGACTGTTTGGATCTCAGGTCTCGCACTCAGCAACGAAACACGACAGCACGAACGCTGTCATTGTACGTTGATGTTCTGTGCGAGGGTAGTACCGCCCCGGTCGAGCCCTCCCGTTCGTGCTGAAATCAGCGTGGCTCTACTACCTTTTATAGAGGGATTCATGTGTCTGAAGTCGACCTTTTGCATTTTATCTTCGATTAGTAGCTGCTCTTAACCGTCCTCTGGTTTAATATGAAAGAAAGTGATTTATTTGAAAAGTTCCAGAAGTCGTTCTGGAGCTTCGTCAAACTCCTCTAAGCTAACCAGTCTTACATATAATAGAAACATACCAACAGAGGGCTATTGCTGTTATTATAGAATAGCAATGTAAATATTTTAACAATAATTTTATTAGTTTGTCTCATTATACTCGTAAGATAAGCATGCAATTTGCAGCAGCATGCAAACAAAGTAGTTTAACTTTAATAATACATATTACGTATGTGTACACAACTTATCAAAACAATGACATATGTTTATAACAATAGATACATAAATTATTGCAGCATCCTTATGGCCTACTTAGCTTTATGATGCAGTGGAAATAGTTATGGAATCAGCAAATCTTACACATGTCAGTTTTTTTTCTACGCAAAATTTTTATCTTACACTGTCTTCAAGGCAGTAGAGCCTCGCTGATTTCAGCACGAACGGACCGGCTCGACCGGGGCTGTACTACCCTCGCACAGAAAATCAACGTAAAATGACAGCAATCGTGCTGTCGTGTTTCGTTGGTGAGTGCGAGACCGGAGGCCCAATGATGCAGAAGCATTACTAGCCCGCCATGGTGTGGGTCACCATGCTGCATTGTCTGTATTCGCAGTATGGTGACCACTACTCTTGGATTCTGCTTATGCTTTCCGTTAGGCGGAGTAGAGTCGCCATCCGCCGGGGTGAGAGCGGGGAAGAGCAGGACGAGCTCGAAATGCGGCGGAACGCTCACCGACAGGCACTGGCACTGTGGCGCGCACGGCTGGAGCAACCGCAAAATGCGCGCCAACGTGCTGTTGGTGCTGTTCTGCCTAACCTCGACCATACTCACCGGGCATGGTTGCTTCGGGAGAGACGGCACAATGCCACCACTGCGCAGCCGACTTGGACTCCGCACAGCATACGCTGGAAGACTGCCCCGCGTGGGCGTCTGAACGCGAAGTCCTAGTCGGCCAAATCGGACGAGACCTGTCCTCGCCAGCAATCATTGCTGCCATGCTGGCGGGTGAGGAGGGCTGAGACGCAGTGGTCTCTTTCTGTGAGGCTGTAATGCTCCAGAAAGAGACCGCTGAACGGGATCGGGAGAGGGCCGATCCCGAGCGTAGGCAACGTCGCCGGCGACACCAGCCGCCGATAGGACCGCAAGCTGCCAGAGAGTGGGGACCTCTGGCAGCTGATTAACTGATGCGGTCAGCGACGGGTAGGCGGCCTGGTTGCAAAACTGCGTTCAGGCCGCAACACATAACGGATGGGCCGACAGGCAGGGGGAAGTTGAGGCTTCCCCCAGGACAGAGTCTCTCAAGACGCGGCGTCGTTCCTGGGGGGGACCTGAGATAACTTGGTCCGGGTCTTCCCCAGAGCAGGGCGCCTGAGACCGGCAACCGGGGTGGTTTTTAGTGGAATCACCACATGCCTGGCTCCTTAGCCCCAGAGGAGCCGGAGATCCGAAGGGATTTTCCACCCCGTCAACAAAAAAAAAAAAAGGCGGAGTAGAGTCATTTTGGCAGGGCCAAACATTAAAAAAAAACATCTGAACCAAAAAGGCTCTAAAGTTCTTGGTTTCTTTTATCAAAATACTGCAAAAAATTCTTTGTTTTTTTTCATGTTACTTTATCATATAGATACGTATATCATTAAAAGTATTGTATGTACGTGCAAGCTGTCGTATTAGGGTCCATGCAAAAGAACTCGATCCCAGAGAACATTGCAGCAAAGTACACATATGTCATGTGATGGTGGTTCCTCATGAGTAGCATAATGTATTTCCCTTTGGCACCATCGGCGATAAGAGCGCGTGCGAGTGAAACAGCATGCCTGAGAAGTTGTTCATTTGTGATAATTTCACCTGTAGCTCCATTGATCTGGAAATTCAAAAATATTTCTTACATGTACTTTCCTACGGACCGCAATTTATTTACGGTATATGAGGAGAATACGCAGCCTGATGTCATTATAGTACCTAAGTACTATCATCTGCCATGGACAACGGCAAGAACGCCTACCCCAACAGTCACAAATGCTATTCATTCTAATTCAATGGGCTTGCGTTCCACTGTTATGATTTAGTGATAGTCTGAAAATGACGCTGAATAGTTTGTATAAGTATAGAACTGAATCGCCTTGGTTCTAGAAATACGTTTGACGTCTCCGTGCACCTAAATTCAACATATTAAACCAAACTCAATAATTCCCAAAAATCTGTGAATAATTAGATTCATATTAGGAAATTTACTTTCCTATTTCGCCAAGTGTCGAGGGTTCAAATCCCACGTAAGACAACACTTTGTGTGATCCACAAATTGTTGTTCTGAGTCTGGGTGTTATTTTTGTCCGTTTCATGCATGTTTGTAAAGTCCCCCGCAACACAAGATTTATTCCTAGTACGGGAGTTGTCTTTAAAAAAAAATCGGGTTCTTATGTAGTTGAAAGAAACAATAACACAAAGTAAATTCATAATGAGCACAAAGCAATAAACCAATAACCATCAATCAGCAGATATTTTATTGCCGTAATATCGAAACAATCAATGCGAATGCATCAAATAAAATACACAGTATTTTATCTTAGTGAGAGCTGGAGTCGTATGATAGGGTCGACTGGTGGGTCATGAGGCATTATAATGTTTTTAGGTAATAACGTTTAAGGCAATTTGCAAAGGCTGTCAGATTCCTTTGGTCCGTTCTTGTCACAGTGTCTTAATATATGTTCCTTTTTAATAATTATAATCTACCTAGCTGTCAATTTAGTATAGTGTCATAGCCAAAGTAGTTTTCCAACTTTTGGTTGTTTGTTTTTTTGTAACTTATCAGTAGATGTGCACAAGTGTCCCTAGGCTTTGCAACTTACAAAGCGATCGATGTGAGCAGCCTTTTTAGGAAGAAAAAAGTAGGTGTACCAGAAAATGTGAATACTCACCATGAAAGTAGCTTCCAGATTTCTTTTCAGAGAGTGAAATATTAACTGCGGGAGCGTAACCGTTGCTCTTTGCGCACTGTCAGGTTTGATTCCTTGCTCGAGCAGTACCTCATCCAGTACTCCGTCAAGATATAGCTGTGAAGCGGTCGGCTTCCCTCGAACGATGGTGTGCGACATCTGATAGAGTAGAAATAGGCTTTACTTATTAGGAGCAGTTTCATTTTCCAGCAGTTGTCATTTCTTTGTGATACAGGCCAAAGTCACCCAATCGTAAGTGGCCCGAAAAAAAAACAAAATAATGTTAATTAGAGTAATGAAATATATTATCCGACCAAGCTACGGTGACTGAGCTATGATATGATACATAAATCTTGAGTATGAAATTGGGTCACATACTCCAGGAGCTCATAAATACCAAATCGCATACCTATGTTTTTTTTATTGAATAGGGGGCAAACGAGCAGACGCATCGATTGATGGTAAGCGATTACCGCCGCCAATGGACACCCGTAATACCAGAGTCGTCACAAGTGCGTTGCCGGCCTTTTGGGGATGGGGAAGGGGCCTCCGCTATCCCCACTCACTCGGTAAAGCACAGCGCAGGCACTTTTTAACACCGGCTTTCTGTAAGGTCGTTGTGATATTTTTTATACGAACTGAGGGTTAGACGGGAACTCACACTCGTCTCATACCTGTTTAGGGTACTTAGGGGTGGGGTACCTAATACGGACATATTAGGCCGAATCACCATATGTGTTCCGGACAGATACGTGTCCCTGCTATGTGTCCCGAGCGGGCGAACCAACCTGCTGAGCGAGGCGCCGTTCACGCGCGCGCTTTGCACTCTTAATGTAATTGCGGATTCGATAGATTTATTTTATTGCTTACTGAGTGAATTCACAATGACAGCATTAAAACTCATTTGTTATCATAGTAAGAAGATTGTAAAATAAATGAATAGATTGTATAACACTGTCGCATTGGGCTACGCCTGTAATGATTGTTGTTTTAAAGTGTACATAAATAAATAAATAAATGTACATAAAAATCGAATTAACTGAGAACCTTCTCAAATTTATTAAATATATTAAAATATACGTTTCCGCTCTTCACGCATATTGGTATGGTTGTTCTTTTTTTTGTGCATTACAACTAGCATAATTATATGCTTCATCACAAATAGACCTGATTTCCTGAAGTGGTACCACAGACTTAGTGAAAACCGGTGTATTGCCTTTCACAGTTGCTTACAGGAGTTTATGGTACGTCATATAACGATATCTCATTTTCCTGAATTCACTTTGGTAATAAAACCATGTGTAAGATATAAATACAAAATGTACATCTATTACAGTAAATAATAGACCAGACCATATTATCAAAGATTCAAGTGTCGACGTCAACGAAATATCCGTTACGGGCCAATTACGAAATCGAATGTAACTTGCAAATTATATCTTATTTCTTATTTTTTGCGTTGTCGTCCTTTGGGGGGATGGGGGTGGGGAGATAGGAGGAGGGGGTTGGGGTATGGGCCTCTGGTATCTTCACTCACTCGTTGAAACACAGTGGTATCACTCCGGTCGAGCCGGTCCATTCATGCCGAAGCGTTTTAAAAAGAAAAGGAATAACAGTCGTTTCAAGTTATTGTCAAAAAGAAAATATGTTTATCTATCTTTTTTAACTCGTTTAAACCAAGTACAATCTGAGATTACGGTCTGTGACTCGAAAATGCATAAAGTAACATTAATATATAAAATATATCCATCAGGCGAAGAAATCTTTACGGATTGAAAACTCTTTTCATTTTATACCAGCTATACGAGTATCCAATGAAATTGAAAAACAAATGGCAAGTCAGTCTTTATATTACCAATTCCTGAAGCCCGGCAGAGGCCTAATGGCCTGCAGTAAGACCCCCGCGCGTAATACACTTGGTCCGAACGAAATATTACACCCCCGGGCTCGGGCTCTACGTTTTTTGATAAAGACGAAAACTCTCTCCTGGGAACTATTACATTCGTAAAAAGAGCAAATATCTATATTTAATATTATTTGTAAATATTTTCCTGCCTAATAGTCCAGGAGGTATCTGTTTTTTTTTGCCGACCTGTAAGTCCGGTGTAGACTTTGCAGAGATATTATGCAACGGACACAACGAACACCTAGGCTCTAGACAGCAGTTTGAGGACCGCACAATTTTTTTCTAACTTTTGTTTATGGCCAACAGTGTGTTGTCTAATGATGTCAGTTTCTTTAGTACTACTACACAAGTACGTAACTTTTCTGTCTAGCTATTGCAGATTAATCTATCCGTGATAGAGAATAACAAATAGGTACAAACTATTTAAACATAAATCCTGCATAATAATTATATAATTTGACTAGCTGACCCACGCAACCTCGTGTACATCTCTTATTGCCCGTAGCGTAATAATTTTCCCCCGTTTTTAGGGTTCCGTGCCAAAGGCAAAAGACGGAACCCTTATAGATTCGTCATGTCTGTCTGTCTGTCCGTCTGTCCGTCCCTATGTCACAGCCACTTTTTTTCCGAAACTATAAGACCTATAATGTTGAAACTTGGTAAGTAGATGTATTCTGTAAACCGCATTAAGATTTTCACACAAAAATAAGAAAAAAACAATAAATTTTACATAGAATTGAAACTCAATTTTTTTTTTCATCAAACCCATGCGTTTGGGGTATCTATGGATAGGTCTTCAAAAATGATATTGAGGTTTCTAATATCATTTTTTTTCTAAACTGAATAGATTGCGCGAGAGACACTTCCAAAGTGGTAAGCCTCATGGCATTAAGTCCGCCGTTGTACAACTTGTGCAAGAAGTTTCTAAATAAATAAAATGTGTCCCACCCCCCTGTAACTTCTAAAATAAGAGCATGATAAATCTAAAAAAATATATGATATAAATTACCATGCAAACTGCCACCGAAAATTGGTTTAAACGAAATCTAGTAAGTAGTTTTTTTAATACGTCATAAATCGTAAACTGCAATTTACCTTTCATTCAATAAAAAAATAAATAAAAAAAAGTTACTTGCTGCTGCGGAACCCTCCATGGGCGAGTACGACTTTAACGAGTAACATTTTCATTGGTGATAAAATATTTTTTGCAAATCGGATCAGTGGGTTATTCTTTCGAGAAATTCTTAATAGCAGCCCGGAGAATGGAAGTTTGGCAGTGTTTCACGCCCGTGCCTCGGAGAGAGTTAAACTGTCGGTCCCGGTTGTCATGCTGTGCCCTCAATAAACTGACAACTAGTTAAATCTTCGAATTCAGTTCGCCCAGTTCAGGGTTGCGGAGGTCCGATGCCTGTCGCTCCGTGGAAAAACTGATATTCAGGGAAAACCAGTTGAACTAGTAGCAGAACCAAATAATCTTGGGAATAACAAAGACTAGGACGATGATTACAGTGATCAGATATGTTGAGAAGTATGAACGCCTACGCTGACTTATATAATGGCAACACACGTGACGCGTATGTCTGCAGTCTGTGGTGAAGCGTCCCTTCCCGCATAACATTGTACACTGTCATAGTTCGCTCTGTAATTTATTAATATAATAAATAGTGAAACCGTTTAATCGTTCTTGCTTTCATTCCATCAAGATATCTAAACAAACCCTAACTACGTGTACAAAGATGAGCATTGAGATACACAATAATACTCTGTGTTGATATTCCTACTCAATTTAATATAATTCTATGACGTAAATTTAAACAATCTTCATTCTGAAATCAAACAAATAAATAACTGTGTCCTTACATTCACTAATTAGTTAAATGTTATATTTAAGTAAGTTTTATTATTAACTAGCTTTACAAAATAATAACTACAGCTAATTGAAAGTGATTCTGCCTCAAATTGAAAAGCAAAAATGAATTTAAAATACGATTGTTTGTAATATCCAGTGGAGCTACGATGTCGTTATTGCTATGCAGATACCACTGACGCCGCGTTGTACTAAATATCCTCAAGTACCGTGTGAAATGTTTTTTTTTGTGACGTTGCCTACAATTAAACAAAACATCCTAGAATAAAAACTTATATTTATAGATTAACAAGACCTTGGAGGAAGTATAGGTAAAGCGGTTTTTTGGATACTACTTTTTGTACAGAAATTATTAGTAGGTACTTATATAAACAAATAAATAAAATTCAAGTGTCTGTTCATAATATTAAAATAACCACTTTTTACTAAATGCATATGTACACATTATGCATATTGCATTTCGTGGTCTGTTAAAATATAAGTGAAGCGAAAAGTACGGAAGCAACTATGACGGTCATAATGAGAGATAGATGCTCACTAAGGAACTACGATAAGCTAATTGATTGAATCAATATAAATGAGTATGTATGTATTCTAAATGATTATTTGTAGATTTAGTAATTAAACTTAATATATTAATGGGTAGCAACAGTAATAGATAAATAATCAATAACAAACTCTGATATCTCACAAAAACTAATAACGTAAAATAACCACAAAATTGACGAAATATGGATTGCAGCAATCCGTTGGGTATATATAATAAGCAAATGCATTTTTCCGATCAGTTAGTTACAATTGTTTTCAGAATTATTGTGACAAATTTATCTCAGGAACTACTGGTTTGAATTGAAAAAGTATTTTCAAATTGGATAGTCCATATATCGAGGAAGGCTGAAGGTATATATGTAACATCACTCTATAACCAACGATAGCCGAGCATCGTTGGAAAATATTGAAAAAAGCGGAGAAATTTATTATTTTTGGGAGACGAAAACGAACGTTTGTTTTTAAAGGGGGAGTTACAAAGACTGTTTTTATATGTCTACTAGCTGACCCACGCAACGTCGTTTGCGTTTCCTATTGCCCGTAGCGAAATAATTTTCCCCCGTTTTTGAAACATTCTTCATTGGTGCTCCGCTCCTATTGGTCTTAGCGTGATGATATATAGCCCATAGCCTTTCTCGATAAACGGGCTATTTAACACTGATAGAATTTTTCAAATTGGACCAGTAGTTCCTGAGATTAGCGCGTTCAAACAAACAAACAAACTCTTCAGCTTTATATATTAGTATAGATGTATTTATTATACTCTTCTAAGATCTAATACTCATAATCAACAACACATTTATTTGAATAAAGATTAATATTAGGTATTATGTTGATAAAAACTCTTTGGCAAATAACTCATTATTAGGTACCAACTCTTAGCGTATTATACTCGTGATAACTTCTAAACGAAATGTCCGAATGGGATGAAACAAAAAGTATTTTACTTCTACATAAATATCCTTGATAACATAATGCTTTATTTGGATAAGGATTAATATTACTATACACATTTAACTTAGTTTCTTTCTTCAGACGATTTAATAATTTTTTTGAACACAAAAGCGGTTATTTTAACTAAACCATGATAGTTAGATATATGCTTCTGCGGACTTTTTTGTAAATCTTAATAGGACCTACAAACCCGTAATACATTATTTTGTTCTATTGTCAATAGTTATTGCAGCGCACGCATAAATAGGTTCTCGATTTCACACCTTGGGTTACGAAATAGCAATTTTCTTACGGATCCCTAATTAAAAAAAAAAAAAAATATAGCCTATAGCCTTCCTTGATAAATGGACTAACCAACACTGAAAGAATTTTTCAAATCGGACCCGTAGTTCCTGAGATTAGCGTGTTCAAACAAACAAACAAACTCTGCAGCTTTATAATAGTAGTATAGATTGATGTAGGTCATACCGACAATGGTCCGGACGTGTTAATAACTGCAGTTCCCGGATTCCTCCCTTAACAGGCGCACAGTGGCACACCGTGTGGTTTTAGTCGGTTCGAGTCCGACACACCGCCCCGCCGCAAGGGTGACGGTCCGAGGGGATTTCCACACGTAAAAAAAAAAAAAAAAAGTTCATACCGACAACCGCTAGACAAACAAGGAAGTATAAAATATTCCTAATAATATTTATTTAGATATATTATATTTAAAGAGATATCAATTACTTATTGTTTGTAATAACTGCATTTCAATTTTCTTTTTACTGTCATTAATCGGTTTTAATTAACTTATTGAACACTATTCCAGAAGAGGTTTTTTTTTAAATCGCTACACATTATTTTTACCAGACTGCGAAAAGAGGGTTATGTTTTTCGAGTGTATGTATGTATGTATATTTCTTTAGCACGCCCTAGAGCCTAAACGGCTTGTCGTATTTTTATGTGAGTGGTGTCAATAGATTTGTCTTAATCGTGAGAGTGACACTGGGTACATAAAAAAAAGTATTTTTGGCGCCAAAAATATTGACGCAGTCGGTTTTTTTAGTTTTAATAATTTGTACTTTTTATTAATAACAAATATCACAAAAAAACAAATATGACAAAAACAAACACTTACCTTCACTAAACTTTGACACAATTTTTAATTTTTTATTATTTCTGTTAATTAAAGTGTTACAATTAAGGGCAGCAAGTCTGCGCGCGCGCTAGTGACTGAGCTACTGTGAGGTTACTAAACTTAGGCATATATCTCTAGATGCATTAATATACAATATACAACTATTTATGACTATTGACGCTTTGATATAAATGCGTTCTGATTTCCTATGACTTTATCTAGGAGATTACAGTATTTGTGTATATTTATCGTGTTATTTATGTTATTGAAAAATTTCCGTGATTACGGTTTATATACGTGTTTATATGTATTTGAAATAGGCAAACTAATGACTTTTTACAATCAAACAAAGATACACAATTGTTTAGTAGTAAAAAGGCAGCTAAGTTTGTGTTTATTACGTGTTTTGTAAGTTAATCCTTATTTAATTTTGCATACACATTGCTTGAGATGTAGATAAATACATAGTTTACATTTAGGTCTATAAAAAAATCGCACAAATGAGAGTCCAACTGGGGCACCGAGGGATCAATACAAACTTGTATATCTTTGATGTTTTTTTTATGGAATACGCCGGCAAACGAGTAGACATGGTAAGCGATTACCGCCACCCATGGACACCTGCAACACCAGAAGCGTCACAAGTGCGTTGCCGGCCTTTTGGAGATGAGGAGGGGGGAGGTACGGGTAGGGGATTGGGGTAGGGTATCTTCACTCACTCGGTGAAACACAGCGCAAGCACTATTTCACACCGGTTTTCTGTGAGGCCGTGGTATCACTCCGGTCGAGCCGGCTCATTCATGCTGAAGTGTGGCTCTCCCACGGTAAAAACTAAACTGATGGTACTAAAATTGTTTTATTGCTTTTCTACAGTGATATAGGATATACTTCACTTTGACCATTTGAAAAAAAAAAGAAAAAAAGAAGTATAAAGTAATAATAGGATGTGCGAAATATATATATATCTTAATATATATAAATCTCGTGTCACAATGTTTGTCCTCAATGGACTCCTAAACCACTTAACCGATTATAATAAAATTTGCACACCATGTGCAGTTCGATCCAAATTGAGAGATAGGATAGTTTAAATCTAAAATTATAGTCGCAATTTTAATTTATTGCTAATTATTGTATATAAATATGGCGGTACGAAGTTCGCCGGGTCAGCTAGTATATACACACATCAAAAGTGTCTAGGGATCAAGCATTTTTATGCGGATTTCTTGAGATTGAGATGTGGCTTTGGCCCTGGCCTGCTCAGTCGCCAGACTTGAACCCGATTGAGCATGCATGGGATATGCTACAGAGAAGAGCTCTGCCGAATATGGAGGGTATCCAGTCGCAAGAAGACCTTTTTTTGTTGTTGCAACGAACATGGGCGGCCATTCCACAGCGTGATTTGGATGAACTCATTTTGAGTATGCCAAACCGATTCTTGTGTTGTTAGTGTTCGCGGTAGAAACACGGATTATTAATTGTTTAAGTTACCTAATAAAATTTTAAAGAAAGCTGTTATTTCAGTCTTTTTTTCGAACTTTAATGTTAGTGGTTCAAATGTCAAAAATCCCTTTATTAGGAAAATGGCAAATTTCTTTATTAATACAAAGGTGACTTGGTTTATCGTTACTGTGACAAACGAAAACACTTTATTTGATGAATCCTTAAAGAAAATTTTAATTAATATCAATCAGGAGAAAAGTTATTGCAAAAATATATGTTGATCCCTAGACACATATGTTGATCCCTAGACACTTTTGATGTGTGTATATATAAATATTCGTTAAGATGTAGGTCAAAGTTTAAGACTCGTTATCGACTTTCAATTGCAATGTACCGCAGTAAGCTAAGTACTCGTATTGTTCATGAGGTACAATGTTGTACTTTATAAAGTATGTGATTTATTTTTTAGGGAGAAATTTGTACTATGGTGACCTTGCAAAGAGATGTTGAATGAACCTTAGTTGAATTCCCCGGGGTCGTCATAGCAATTACATTAAAACTTCAGTCATGGATTGACCCTGTCATGTTTCCTCTAAATAAGAAAAGTAATACATGTTACCTTTCAAATATAAACCAATAAATGTATTATCTTCTACGACTCTGGTCGCTACTTGTACTTTTGGTAAAGTAATTGATACAATAATGTAAAACTGCCTCGTTGGTCTCGCGGTTGACGTGTGCGACTGCTGATCATAAGGTCTTGGGTTCGATTCCCGAGTCGGACCAAATATTTGTATGATCTACAAATATTTGTTTCGGAGTTTGGGTGTTTTCTATGTATAATATGTATGTATTTACAAAAAAAAAGTATATATAATAATAAATAAATAATAAATCGTTTATTTATTCTCTCTCACACAGAATAGTTGACAAAAATCAGTTCACAAGTTCAGTGTTGTATAAAAAAAGAGTGGGTGAATCTGTGTGAGAGACTGGTATATGCACTAGGAGAACCTGTATGACAGATTACCAGCCTCTCCCATGTCTAGATAATCCAGAGCTTGAAGTAAGTGTAACCACGTTGATTTATAATGAGAAGTGAAAAAATTTTAGTAAGAGACATAACAAACATAAGTGTAACAATGTCATGATGTGAGTATGTATGCTTGTGTTTGTGAGCGTGCTTGTAGTGAGTTAGTGTAGATATGTATGTCTTGTATAAATGTGTGTGTATGTGTGTATTTGTGTGTATGTGCTAACCCTACGACAAAGCAGTAAAAATCATGTTCCACTGACAGATGGTGATTCATTAAGTCTGTTTCCAGCGTGCAATTTTTTAGGAAGGAACAAGTATTAAACTTTCCGTTTCCTCGTAGCTAAGAGATTTTAGCCAAACTGTTGTGTTATTTTTACAGAAGTGCTTGGTTTGTGAATAAATATGGAATTTTTAATTACCTTATTGTACAAGTATCTGCCCAGGAATCCATAAAATCTGTGAGAAAATGTAGTTGACAATTGGTTATAAACCACTAGGCCAACTTTATGTTGCAACCGTTTTTTAGGGCGCATAGGGTCATATGAGAGAAGGGAATGATGTCTTAAAATAATACTAAGAATAAACAATTAACGCACTGTCAGAACATCGGATAGTTGATATAGATCCTTAGTAGGGTATAGGAAAGGCAATGAATGGCTAACCTTAAGAACCACCCTCTGCGCTCTTTCGACCTTAATCAGTCTAGTTTTACAGGCACCACCCCATACTGAGATACAGTATGATAATATGGGTTTACATAGAAATGTATATACCATTCTAATCACCTTTGTATCGGCTATGTTACGTAGTCTTTTAAAGATGGATATTAATTTTCGTGTTCTAGATGAGAGAAGATCTATATGGTAATTGAAAGTCAGAGCGCAGTCTAGCATAACTCCGAGATACTTAATGTGAGAGGCACATTCCAGGTGATCACAGTGGCAAGAGACATATGATAGACAGGTGTGGGCAGTGATTATGTAGTTTTGAAGAATGTTTGATGGAACTGTTTTTATTGCAAATGGCATATACTTGGTTTTTTTCACATTTAGTGTCAAACCATTTTTTCCGAGCTAAGAGCACACTGTGTCAAAACCCGTTTGTGCAAGAGCGTATGTTTCACCCCAAGTATCTCCATGAAAAACCAGAGCGGTGTCGTCTGCGAATGTTACGATTTTGCCATTTTTTAGTTGAAGCTTACACAGATCATTAATAAACGCAAGGAAGAGCGTAGGGCCTAGTACGCTACCCTGCGGCACGCCAACAGTTATAGGTAGATCATCCCTTACTACATCGCCAACTCTAACTCTTTGATATCTATCGGCGAGGAAATTAGTAAATAATTTATGTTGTATACCCTGAATACCCAGCCTATCCAGCTTTCCCAGCAAGAGTGGGACAGAGACCGTGTCAAATGCCTTGGCTAAATCCAAGAATATTGCAGTAGGTAGTAGTGCCAAGCTGATTTCAGCATGAACGAGCCGGCTCGACCGGGGCGGTACTACCCTCGCACAGAAAATCTACGTAAAATGACAGCGATCGTGCTGTCGTGTTTCGTTGGTGAGTGCGAGACCGGAGGCCCGAATAGTCTAGTCAACAAGTTCTATACTGGTTGACTAGACTAAAAGATGCAGCAGCATCACTAGGCCGCCATGGTGTAGGTCGCCATACTGCATTGTCTGCATTCGCAGTGAGTATGGTGACCACCACTCTTGGATTCTGCTTATGCTTTCCATCAGGCAGAGTAGAGTCATTATGGCAGGCCATACATAAAAAAAAAAAGAAAAAAAAAAAAACTTTTTTCTTTTTGTCCAGCTTGGAGACAATGTGATCAATCAAATCATGCACTGCGTCATTGGTTGATTTGCCAGACTGAAATCCAAACTGGGCATTAGACAATAGATTTTTAGTCTCAAGGTAGTTAACTAGACGTTTATTAAGTAGCCTTTCTGCTAACTTAGATATAGTTGAGAGAATAGAAACTCTTGAAGATAGGAACCACATCGGCTATATATGTATTTGTATCAGTTGTCTAGTACCCATAACACAAGCTCTGCTTAGCTTGGGACTAGATAGCGTTGTGTGTTAGATGTCCAATATATAAAAAATAAAAATAAATGTGAAAGCAATAATGTGTATATACTGGAGCATTACATATCAATCACAAACTCTAGCTTTTTAGAGAGATATCGTTCATCTCCAAGAAATTTGCTTCAATTATACTTTTTATATGATATTTGACAAAAAGAATCAACTCTGCCTGACGTAAAACATAAGCAAAATCCAAGGGCGGTGGTCACCAAACTCATTGCGAATGCAGACAATGCAACAATGCAGCGCGGTGACCCACACTATGGCGGCTATGGAGATGCTTCTACATCATTGGGCCTCCGGTCTTGCACTCACCAACGAAACACGACAGCACGAATGCTGTCATTTTAAATTAGAGGGTAGTACAGCTCCGGTCGAGCTGGCACGTTCACTCGTTCTGATATCAGCGTAGCTATACTACCTTAAAAGTTAGGGTTAGTTAAAATGTTAAAATAAAATAAAAACTTTGTAAGTTTTCAGGAAAATCATTAATAGTTTGAGATTGGCTACATAAATTGCTTATGAAATAAGGAAACACCTTGAGGTGACATCAGGTGTATAAATTTAATATTACCGTAATGTAACAATATATTCAGAAGAACAAAACAACACTACAATTCTTACTTTCGCATACGACATCAGTCATGTGACTGTCAAAGAAATTCACTTTATGATAATGATGATGTCAGACACCCATGCGAGAAATCATTACTATTTAATATAATTTTACATTATGTGCATAACATGTGTAACGGTCGATTAGCACCAAGTAGAACGTTCGGGATATGAATGCGTGAAATTACTCGAACGAAGGTATTTTTATAGTATTTGACAGGCTTGACCCAATTCAATACTAAATTCACATATTTAGTAGATAATATCAAATATTGTTTACCATAAATATTCTAATGATTATTAGCATACAATTATTATTTGATAATACAGGATTGTGTACTATTAAAGATTTGATATGAAATATAAGTCGCGCCGGAAGCTGACAAGCGGAAGGCGCCAAGATATTAATATGAATCAACTATTTACTTGTTTATAAAATCACCAATTGAATTATAAGTTTATAATATATTTTATTGTATGCCTAGTAATTATTAAGATTTAAACAAATGAGGCATTTATACGAGGTTGGAATCGTTACTTATAACACATGATAAGACACTAATAGTGTAAATTTTGTATAGAACCTAAAAATATTCCTGTAAATCATATCTGACATAGATTTCATTATTCATTTCCTTGTAAATACGGTAATTTAAATTATATTGCTGAAATAAATTGCAAACTGTTTTGTTTAGATTGAACATTGATAATACTATTATTACCGGCGCCTTAATAGTCTATTCGTTTTTAGAACATTTATAAAATATAGTTCACTCTGATAATTTATTACACTAGAATGTAAGTAAAATTAAAGGCCCACTACAGTGTAAATAGATTAATGAAACCGATAAAACACTTGTTCACTGAATTAGATGAATTACTGTAGTGTCTCTCTTACATCTCCCATATCCAAGGGTATGTTGGAGACTGTGTATGGTTTGGTAAGTGGTGATAAAGTCTGGCGGGCCATGGACCAAAGGCTGTGACTACGGCCATCTCATGATGTATCTCATTATTGGGGAGTAGGGGGGGGGGGGGTAGGTAGACCGGTTCTCCGACGTACTGTGGCGATTGTAGCCTCCGGGGTGTCGGGGTGTGTGAACTATAACAACCTCCACGTCAAGATACTGGCTCATGAAATCTCCTGTTTGAAGCGTATATTCTAAATTTGATTTATAAAATTTGAAACTTTGAATTTTTGAATGCTGAAGAGAAGATAGACTGCAAGGGTCACGTAGTCAAGACCTACTAGCAGTGAAATATAATTAATTGTATTCCGATATTGTTAATTCTTATCTTGCAGTAAAAGCGTATAACACGTTTAGTCATGTCTTTATTTCCCGAATTTCAGGTACAATTGTCGACTGACTACACAAAACCCCCACAATACACTCTCTATCTCCCCAACCGAGGTTATGAGACGAAAACAATTACCTGACGTAAATAATTATTAAAAAAGTATGTGCTGTTATTAATCGGTAAATAAAAGACGTAACTATATAAATTCTCTTTATGATAAACATTAGTTTAATGAGGTGAGATCCGTGTGGTTTGCTTTATAACTGAAACCTCCCATAAATACAAATTAGTGTTAGGGACAATCACTAGCAGTAAATTGTATTTATAAGAGGTTTCTTGGTACAACCATGTGGGAGAGTCACGTTTCGGCATGAATGGGCCGGCTCGACCGGAGTAATAAAACGGCCTCACAGAAAACCGGTGTGAAATAGTGCTTGCGCTGTGTTTCACCGAGTGAGTGAGGATACCCGAGGCCCATACCCCAACCCCTCCCCCTCCCCCTAAGGCCGGTAACGCACTTGTGACGCCTCTGGTATTGCGAATGTCCATGAGCGGCGGTAATCGCTAACGATCAGGCGAAGGGTCTGCTCTTTTGTCGGCCTATTCCATAAAAAAAAACATAGTTGACAATCGTTTTTAAAACAACCACAGTACAACTACGATCGTAGCATTTACTAAGCTCAACAGTAGGTATACCAAGGAATCTATATTATATTATTATATAAAGCTGAAGAGTTTGTTTGTTTGAACGCGCTTATCTCAGGAAGTGCTGGTCCGATTTGAAAAATTATTTTAATGTTGGATAGTACATTTATCGAGGAAGGCTATAGGCTGTATATCATCACGCTAAGACCAATAGGAGCGGAGCACCAATGAAGAATGTTTCAAAAACGGGGGAAAATTGTTACGCTACGGGCAATTTAATAGGAGACGCAAATGAGGTTGCGTGGGTTGGCTAGTAAAAGATAAACACAACTGTTAGTAAGTCATTCAAAACTAGTTGACAAAGTTTTCAATATTTATGATTTTGTACTACATTTTGTAATCCTACACATTAATAATATTATAATACTTTATAAGCGATAGTGCTGATAACATCGAGACACACTTTCAGTTGTTCAACTAATCCTACTAAAATTTTAAACGCGAAAGTTTGTAAGTATGGATGTATGTTTGTTACTCTTACACGCAAAAACTACTGATGGACTTGGATGAATCTTTACAGTAATATAGCTTATACATCAGAATTACACATAGCCTACTATTTGCAGCGATAATTGACATATACGCGGACGGAGCCGCGGGCAACAGCTAGTAAATAATATTCGAGATACACACTAACATACAGAATTATCAGATAAATCCAGTTTCAATTTTGAAGTATTCACTAAATTGTTAGAGATAAGAATCGTTGTACATTTGTATAATGATTGCGGATGACACAATCGGGGGGCACGGCAGTGCCCCCGCCAAGTCGAGCGCGAAGCAAACACTGCCGTACCGTCCTTTACTGGAACCATTTCGCCGCATTTTCAGGCCCCTATTTGAGAACCTCTGGATAAGACCAGAATGCAGAAATTTTCGTCATCCAGTAAGCTATAAAATCACACTGAAAATATAAAAAAAACAAGTCTGTAGGTCATTTAGTTCCGAAGTTGAAAGCAAAGTTTCGCATTTATGACACTCACTCACTCACTCATGATCATCAGAATAGAACTAGTACTTCCCATAAACTCAGAGAGCTGAAGTTTGGTACAGAGTTAGGGTTTAATAATGTTAATTATTTAATAAAAAATTTTGAGCTTCAGTTCTAAGTATGGGGACCCCTAAAATTTATTGTTTTTTTTATTTTTGTGTGAAAATCTTAATGCGGTTAATAGAATACATCTACTTACCAAGTTTCAACAGTATAGTTCTTATAGTTTCGGAAAAAAGTGGCTGTGAAATACGGACGGACAGACAGACAGACAGACATGACGAACCTATAAGGGTTCCGTTTTTAGCCTTTGGCACGGAATCCTAAAAACTAGCCAAGTCTCGATGGAGCTGCTTGTTTATCTCTAAAAAGTAATGAAGTCTAGACAAAGTCGTGCCGAGTCTAAGGTTCCTTACTGCGATTTCTTTATTATTATAGTTAATGTTGTGTGACTTGCAAAGGCGGGTGAAAATTACTTACTGCAAGTAACGAAGCCGAATGTCGACTTACCTGATGGGTACAGCTGAAAGTCAATCACGTCAGAGTTACAAGATACAATAAGAACTAACACTACTGTGCAGAGAACCTAGTCTAGAGTAATCTGTAACATTTAGTACTCTTCGTTTTGCCATCCAACGAATGCTAGCGTAGTTTACACTTGTCTTTTATCACAAAAGTTTATTTTTACCCGACTACGACAAAGCCAAAGGAGGGTTGGTTGATGATTTTGACAGGCTATGTATGTTTATATGTTCATCTGTTCCCTCGTAGCACCTCAACTACTTATTAGAACGGGCAAATGAGATACCGTTAGAAGCGTCTTGATCGTCCGCTGGTTATAGGCTATATGACGTGAGTGACACTGAATCTAATGTGGTGGTCATAAAGTCCTGTGTTAAAAAATAAAATTGAGATATGTATGCCGTGTTTGGCATCATTGGAAAGGACGTTACTTGTACGTTTTAAAAATATATATATTATTAATATTTACTCGAGACTTCGTCCGTATTTATTTGATAATTGTGACATTTCTACGGTATTTAAAATATACTTTGCAGCAAAGAAATTAATATTATAACGGCATGGCACCAAAACATTTTAACAGATACTCTTTACGGAACTGTTAAATTCTGTGAACATCAACCCCTATTGGTAGCGCCAGCTCTTGGCGCACGGGTTTTGTGAAATATACAGTAATAAAAAAAAGTTAAAACTAAAACCCAACTACGACAAAAAAGTAAGTCGTTTTTAAAGTGTTATGATACGTTTCTATGTAACGTGTGACTACGGCTTTGAAACTTGTTTCATACTTTTTTGTAGTAGTTGGGTTTTAGTTTTAACTTTTTTAGGTACTGAAACTATTTCGCCGGAGTACGTCCTTGCTTTAACCGTTATCCGATTTATGGTCTTCGCTCTAACAACTATGTGATATTCATCAGTGCTTCTGCAGATACAGAATATACCCACAACACGAGATGCGTCACAAGTGCGTTGCCGGCCGGCCTCCGGTATCCTCAATCACTCGGTGAAACAAAGCACAGGCGCTGTTTCACATCGGTTTTCTGTGAGGCCGTGATATCACTCTGGTCGAGTCGGCCCATTCATGCCGAAGCGTGACTCTCCCATGGTAGACGTGGCTCTCCCACGGTAGGCGTGGCTCTCCCCCGGTAGACGGTTTGGATAAAAACTGCTAGAGAAATCACTAAAACGATCTATAATTACATAAAATATAAACTAAGATTACTATACAAACATTTTTATTGAAGCTTACATAAGGCAAAATTACAAAACATTCTTGAATACTCTAATAACATTGGCCGTTACTAACAGCATCCAAGATAATTTTACTGCCTGCTCTTCTATCGACCTTGCCGGTGTGTGTGTGAGGTAGGGATGGTACGAAGATGATTCCACCGTGGAGACGCTTGTGATCACTCAGTAACCCTGATAAACAAATATAAACTTTAAAACTATTCTGTAAAGAGTTTGAAGTTGTTGAAGTAGTTCTCATGTTATACTTTCAAACACATGGTTAAGAAAAAAATTAGGTATTGTCTTGCTCACCATTGAGCATCTTATGAATTTGTTCTCGAGTAACTTCTGCGTTGGGTCGTTTTACTATAGCCGCTGCTGGGCCGTTGTCTGTCGCACAAACTAGACTCTCTTGAACTCCTGGTACTGAGAAAATCACTCCTTCCACTTCTTCGGGCGATACCTGTTATTATAATTTGAAAGCTCAATAAATGGAAACTGAAAACGATACTACAAACGGTAAGTAGTGTGTTAAAAATTGATAGTTAAAACTTTACGTAGTTAGTTGTAGTACCTAGAATAAAAGAAAAACATTTTAACTGCAAATAATTTAACATATTTTGTATTTTTTTGTTAGCTTGCTGTGACACAATATGTCTGATCAATTTGGGATTTCAGGCCAATAATATAATAAGATAGATTTTGACATATATACTAGCTGTGCCGACGACTTCATCCACCTGAAATAGTGACTTTGGGCAGCAGTTTTTGGACATATCTTTTGGTTGATTTTACATTATAAACACCGTCATTTGGGTACTTAGAAAAATCTACTTTAAAGTGATAATGTAGACGTATAGCCATCGGGGATCAAAGCACACAGGCTGCTAGGATTACTAACACGTGACACGTGAAAAACAGCTAATATTTAGATCCACACCCACAACTTTTAGCATCTGACCTTGGGCTTTATTTATTGTCATCGCAAAACATAGGCTCACTGGAAACTGGAGTCGTTTAAAACTAAACGAAAAACAGCGTTTATTGCTGCTGCTTGATCGTTTCCTGGAGTCAAAATAGCTCTTTCGCAAAGCCAGGAATTTTGCCAAATTATATTTGCGTTGCGTTTCTATACACGGATGATACGAGGTCTCGCATTAATGTAACTTAGCAGCATATGTTTTCGTTTAGAACAACTTTTCCTTGTTCCTGCGGATACACACCGTTACCGATCTCAAGTAGCAAATCTGAAAACTCTTGAGCATTTTTGTTGCCTCTGATTTGCGCTCGCATACTTATTGTCAAATAGACTCTAACTTCATCAGCCCTTGTTCCACGTGGTATTACAGGGAGAGTCTGGCAAAAATCGCCACCAAGAAGTATAGTGATGCCACTACACACTGCCAGGTTAGCCATTTTACTTGGCATCACGCAACGTTCTATCTACTGTTTCAACCGCTTCGGTTTGTCATTGTACACTCATCCCATTTAATAAGGCTACAATCACGAAGTACCTTAGCTTTATTGATGTTTTTTCTGTGCGGTCTAAACCTATCGGAATGTTGTATGGGCAGTTTTCCCTCCTAGCAACAAAGTGGCTGCCATGCCCGATGAAGCGACAACAAGCGCAATTTTACCTTGGCTTCGAACCTTCGCCAAAATTACTTTGATAAGAAATGTCTTCCCCGGGAGCATTTACAAATAGCATTTCTCCCAGAGCACTATCAACGCTGCGACACTGCTGTTCTTCAGTTAGTCTCTAGACATTAGTTTGTAAATTTCAGCCTCATCTACTGGACTATAATAGATTTCCATCGTGTAATCTCTATTAATACGTTCGTTCCTCGACAATACAGCACATGCTGTGGCCTCTGTTTGTGTCGATCTATGATTTTTAACTATAGCTTCAATTTGACGTTCATAAGTGTCACTTGGTGTCTTAGATGAATAAATGATTTTGATTTGATTTGATTTGATTCACCGTCAAATCAAATGGCTCGGTCAAGCCATATTGAGAAATAAAATTACCCCCAAAAGATACAACTACATCTTGAATAGCCAGCAAACAACGATTTAAGTGACTTTCACGTAATCTCTCACTAATTGGATTGTCATAATTTAGTTGTGCGTACCTACAATGTCCTCTGTACAATGCCCATACAGGAGCACCATAGCAAATAGAACCCAAATAAGTAGCTCCATATATGACCTTTAGTGTATTATTTGACAGACCCCATGTCGCAGTTAATATCCTCGTCAGTGCAAAGAAACTCTTTTTAGACTTTTCATTAACTGTTCTAATATGTTCAATAAATGAAAAATTTCTTTCTAAAACCAATCCTAAATAACAAACCGAGGTTTTATTTTTAATAGTAACATTTTCAAATTTATACACGGCGGTGATTTGAGGTTACCTTTCAGAAGTAGCTGGAAGGTTTTGTTTGGTGCAAACGTCAACCGATTACGCCCACCCCACCGAGATATTAGGTCCAAACATTCACCGGCCAGCCTCTCAAGCCCCGTTCTAGTATCCGACTCTATCAATAACAAACCGTCGTCCGCGTACGCATTCAGGGTACATCCGGACGGCACAGGCATTGCCAGAAAATCGTCGAAGCCTATGTTCCACAAGTATGGTCCTAGCACTGACCCTTGAGGACACCCCATCGTAAGCGCCTTCGACACAGAATGATGCCCAAGTCTCAATTTAGTAGTACCTTGTAAGAAGTACGAGGAGATAAGGGAATAAATATATTTAAAGCAACCTCTTAATTTTAATTTTAGCAATAGCATGGGCCACCACGCATTTTCAAAGGCGCCAGATATATCTAAGAAGATGCCTAAAACGTATTGAAAACTTGACTCGGTGACAGTTTTCCTTACAGATATAACCGCATCAGTTGTCGATTTTCCCAACGTAAAGCCGAATTGTCTATCATGAAATTTAACTCCACCCGGTAGAAGTCGTGGTACTACAAGACGCTCTAAATGCTTTCCCAGCGATGGTAACAGTGTTATGGGTCGATAGGATTTAGGATCGTCCGGCGGCTTATCGCCGCTTTTTGGTATTATTCGAATATTACCGCACCGCCAAACACTAGGAAATACTCCTTCTGCAATGCAACGTTTAAAAACTGTTAAAACCGTATCACCCGAAAGTTTACAAGCTTCTTTTATCATTTTGTTTGATATTTTATCGTCGCCCGAAGCCTTATTTAGTGGTAATGACCTAACAATACTGAGGAATTCGTCTGAAGATGGTAAGTCAGACATTGGAGACAATGGTGGTTCAATAGCCCACTGCCTAATTTGTCGGTGATAATCCGTGTCATCCTCCGGCCGATCGTCAGGCACAAGTGATTCTAAAAGATATTCTGTGGTTTGTTCTACTCCTGTAGTATAACTATTATTAATTTTGATTTTCTGTACGTATGCAAGGTCGATTGATCTATTTGCTTTAAATTCATGATACAAAGGTGACCAGGGACCCTCTCTATCGAGTTTATCAACAAGTTTACGTATCAAATTTCCCTTTAATTTCTCCACATCAGCTCTGTAATGAGACCTGGCAACTCTAAGAGCAATAAGAGCATTATTGTAAATATCTCCTGTTACGTTACGCTTTTTAATGTCATTTAGTTTTTTACGAGCTTTCCGATAGATTCTACGTAATTCGACTAATTTATAATTCCACCAATCACATCTACGAGTGTTAGTGATAGATCCACGGCCGATACAAACATCAGCACAATATGTGAAAGTATCTGATAATATGTTTGCGCTTTCTTCAGCTGATAGACCACTGCGACTGAAGTCTTTGGCATGTACTGCAAAGAGTGAACCAAATAAAGCCCAATTTGCCCCTTTAGTTTTATACCTAAAATTGTAAGGAGTTCTTTGTGGATATTGTGCAACCATTGGTATGAATTCGTACACGATTAAGCGGTGATCACTACAGGATGCGTCCGGTAGGACACGCCATCCAGATATCGAGACGTCGCCGCGCGTAAGCGTCACGTCAATAGAAGACTCACCCATTGGGCTGCAAAAAGTTGGTGGTGCATCAGGGGTATTGTGGATAGTAAGATTCATTTCCGCAATAAAATCATCAACCGCACAGCGACGAGCCATGTCAGCTGCACGCAATTTGCCATACCATAAATCTTTTGTGCTAGCCAAGTGTTTCCTAACCTCTGTCTCTAATTCTAAGCCTATCCATTGACGTCCGTTTTCTAGTTTACGATGCCTGACAATTTTGGTTGTTTTTAAAAAATCGCTTTCGCTTAATTTTAATTTGTCCTTGATATTCTGACGATATAAAGCTGTTAGGAAGGTACGATCCTCCATAGAACCGGGCACGTCTTTTACAATTATACGGGGCCTTCGGCCTTTCGGCTTTTCTAAGCGTAAGCCTACAGATTTAATGGCGTTTACTGATTCTAGTTTTTTAAGCTGCCGTTCATTTGCGACCCGCAACACGACGCCTGCCTTTGCGGTTTTTTTGACGCCTACAATTTGAAAACCTTCGTCGCTAGGTTTAATAGCCTTCATGAGAGCTTCTTTTGTAGCTGATGAAGTTGCATAGTCCGCTGAACGTTCCGTAGTAGGATACGCAATAACACACGGCCTAGATACGCGTGCCTCAGCAGACACCGGACACGGGGCTGATCCAGGTGGTAAGCGAAGCCTAAGCTTGTCCGCGTACGTCAAGCCCGGCTGTTGAACGGCGACACCCCCCACCCGGCGCTCGAGATTCGCTAATTTCGTTTCATTGCTAGCAGATTTAATTGCCAACAATGAGACGATACCGGTAATCCGCTGGGTTACGTCCATAATGGCGGTCCTATTTCCCACATTCATTCGCGACCCCTGATCGTTTACCAATTCGTTAATTTTTGCCAAATATTCGGTTGCCTGAGACACCAACTCAAAATAATCATACTCCCCACAGTTATCACGACCACTAAGAGACGAAACACTCTCGCCCAAGTCCGAAGCCCTAATTCGTTCAGTTCTACTTTCATTTGACGATAAATTTGATGGCGACATTCTACCAAACAATTTATTTCCGGTTGGTGTTCGAAATTCATTTGTACCACCAGGATCCGGCAACTCGCCAACAACCGACATGGCCAAACAAAGACACACCAGACAAAAGAAATATCAATAAAAAACAACTTCAAAATCAAAAAACACGAAAAGAAAATTAATACAAACAAAATATTACTCCTACCTACCTTTAAGAATAAAATAAATTGACTTACCGATAGCCGTAGTAAAGGAAACTAACACAATATTTGTATTTATAAGGCGTAAAACTTACAGATTATTTGTCAGAATCACTATACACAACCTTATACCGCCCACAAACCGGGTAACAGTCGCAAGGATACACAAAAACAATATTTAAATTATTAAAACGCGACGTCACACGTGAACCGTTCAGAGCCGCGGAGGGAAGTGCGTGCTTGCCTAGCTGTGAAAATCTCAGACTCACGCGATAGATGTGCAGAGCCTTACGATCGGTGGACAGACGTGCCACACGCTGTTGCCTGTTCTCCCTAAACCGAGTGGCCATCATTCGAGAATGATGTGAACTCAATCAAGATTTTCGCTATACCGAAGTTTCTGTAGCACGAAAACTGGCCTAACGTTACTGATATGCAGTGAGTTTTGCCTCACGATCTTCTTCAAATTCCTCTGATGTCTGATCGAACTAATCTCATCCTTTTAGCATTTCTGCTGTAATGGGAAATGTTGGATTTTTTTCGAGGCATTCTTACAATAAGTGGTTATTTAGTAACACGTACTTATCAAAAACAACTAAATTAAAAATACTTACAGATTATAACTTTATTACAGTTTAATAACTAATATGACGTGCTAACCTAACCTATTGACTATCGAAAATAAAAGAAATGTGTAATAGATACTAACCTGAGCTTACAAACATGTACTTATTACTAAGGACTTCACTCTCGTAAGTGCTACCTGATTTTTAACCGACTTCCAAAAGGTGGAGGTTTTCAATTTCATCGGTATGTTTTTTTTTATGTATGTACATTGATTTATGTAGAAAAATTAAAAAAAATACAAGTCAAGAAAATTAACCTAACTTATATATGTATCAATAACATGAGCTAAACCTGTATTAATTACAAGTTACAATTTTTTTTTTTTAAACATAAAAATTTGAAAATACGTATTTTAAATTGATTTTAAGGTTTATAAAAAAACAAAAACTTGAAATCGAACTAACCTGTGTAAAATATACATACTATATAATGTATTTAGAAACCCTAAACAAATATGTTCTTATCACAAACGACTAAATTGTAAGTACATACTTTCATCAATCAATATATATAAAAATCAATGCCACTTTTCGTTGTAATTTTATAACTCAAGAACGGGCTCACCTATCCAAACCAAATGTTTAGGCTTTATTCGGAATATTTAGTATATGGTTTATGTGAAGTTTCCACAAAATCGGTCGAGCGGTTCTTCATTTATCGATATACACGCGGGCGGAGCCGCGGGCAACAGCTAGTGTTACACATAAAGAAATGCCTGACCTAAATACATACAATGTGTATTTACAAACCCTATAAACCCTAAAATATAAACAAATAAAATATGCAAACAGTCAGTCTTATATTATCGAATGCGGCAGCAGCGTGGCTCTTGGCATAACTTTTTATTTAAAACTTACCTGACATCCTCGAAATTTAAAGCTGAACTTAAGTCTTTCGATGAAAGAAGTCCTCTCGTTCTCGTCCAAGTAGAATCTGTCACCGCTTTTATACCAGCCGTCTGGTGTGAATGATTCCTTGTAACAGCTGTCGTTCTTATGATATCTCTAAAATGTGACACAAATGTGAAAGAATCACAGAGGCACACAATTCTATAGTAAGTTTGAACGATAAGTTAAAAAGTTGTTAATGGATTTAAGAAAACATAGTATTTGTTAAATCCGTTTTTAATTGCCACGATGTTTGTGGTCGGTATTTTCATAACCATGGCGTATTAAAATATTTTCACAAAACAGGTATAACAAATTTTTAACCGACTTCAAAAAAGGAGGAGGTTCTCAATTCGACCATACAGGGTAATACAGGTATACAGGGTTACTGGTAACATGTAGTAATCCCTTTAAGGGGTGATAGTAGAGATCATTAGCTATCAATTTGTCCTCGGGTTGTCAACGTATTCAATTTTTTTATACCTCGTTGGATAGCTAATAAAACATACTTGTTTTTAAGCTATTACGCCGATAAAATTGTAAGGTGATTTTTTTAAATAAAATTGCATTTAGTCATACGAAACAGTAAAATGTATGAAAATTTTTAGATTCCCTGAATCATTATTCACTAACGGTACTACATTTCTGTTCTTTTTTGTGTTATTATTACGTATTAGGTTGTCAGCAAACTAAAAACACCAACAACAACCATTAAATACGCAAGTGTTTGTTTTAGGGTCACTTTGAAGTAGCGTGATCCACTTTTCTTAAAAAAATAAGTTTTTTTTATTTTATTTCCAAAACGGTACATTTTTGGCACAGTTACCCGAGGACAATTTGATAGCTAATGATCTCTACTATCACCTCTTAAAGGGATTACTACATATTACCAGTAGTAACCCTGTATATGTTTTTTTTTCTTATGTGTGTTCGCGGATAACTTTGTCGTTTATGAACCGATTTTGATGATTCTTTTTTTAATGGAAAGGAGATTGTCGACTATGATTATTATTAATTATTAATTTCTTTGATATTGACCTGATGATTTGCCGTGCGGCCTGAGTACGCAGCTCAACTATGGTTGAATAGGTCGATGGCTGATCCATGCGTCTTACTCTATTTTGCATTTGTGACATTTATTGATTATTTTATATTTGGACATATTACATCTTTTTAAATTTGACTGTGAGTGAAAGTGCTATTTGGATTTTATTATCCATAAGTGGACCTCACAATATAACAATACAATGTCACAATATAACAATGTAAAAATCTTGCAGCTATCAGTAAGAACGGCGCATGATTGGTTAGCTCATGGCTGTGCAGCAATGACTCCAAACCTTTTATTTTGTTTTCTTTGGTCGACTTCGTTCTCATTCAAGTCTCTTAGTGAAAAAAATATTGTAAACCGTATTATTATTTTTTAAAAGGAGCGACAATTGAGTTTCTTGCCAGATTCTTCTCCATGAAGGGTAGGCTGCACTTGGAACTGGCGACTAGAATCACTCGATTTTTTAATATTAAATATTGACTATTCATAAGTGCCTGTAAAATAAGTGCCTATATGAATAAAATATTTTTGAGTTTGAGTTTGAGATATCCCAACGGTGGTACCATAATAAGAACACTAAGATTTGATGATGGCATCCAAGAGAAATCGAGTCGAACCTTGAAGTCGGTTTTTGTTTTTAACCGACTTCAAAAAAAGGAGAAGGTTCTCAATTCGACTGCATTTTTTTTTATGTTACCTCATAACTTTCTATTGGGTGAACCGATTTTGATGATTCTTTTTTCATTTGAAAGTTGGTGCTTCCCATGTGGTCCCATTTCAATTTGGTCCAGTTCTGACATGATTGTCATCCATGAGAAAACCATATAAATATTCAATTGGCATTAAGTATGTGCGCGACAAATTAACGAATAACTCAATATTCCCGTATTCAATAGTTAATATTCAATGGTCCCATTTAAATGTGGTCCAGATTGAAGTCGTTTTTTTTTTGTTAAAATTTGTGATTATTGTTAAAATTTTACTTGTTAATTTAATATATCATTTTCATGTATGTCCAATATAATTTACCATTAACTATCTCTTAGTGTAAATACTTGGAGTCTAACTTTTAGGGATTCAAATGGCGAAATTGAAAATTAATTTAGTTACATACAAATTTACATCGTAGTTTAAAGATCGTTAAAATACTGGAAAACACAATGCGTAAACATTAACAACCTTGCTAAGGCTAATACATTACATGGATGTCTTCTAGAAATAAAGTCACTTGTACTTATTCCACTATTTTAATTAACATTGATCGGTCAGGTTTCGCCCTATGGAATTATCGAAGGTAGTTTAATTCTAGAATGTATTTCAACAAGTTCCATCAAGTGCCGACAATCGAAAGTATAAATTATATGTACACATTGTACACTATTATAGTAGGTCTTTACCTATGAAATTGCCGTTTTGTATGCAATAAGTGAAAGTACTTATTTTTTCAAACTTTTTTATTTCTGTTATTCGAAGTAATCACCCATGCAATCGACGCATCTTTGCCAACGCATTGGCAGTTTATTGATGCCCTTCTTGTAAAAATCAGCTGGACGGGAGGCAACAAACTCTTCAAAGGTATTTTGTACTGCTTCTCGGGAATTGAATTTTTTACCCACTAAAAAGTTGTCTGAATTTTGGAAAAAGTAATAGTCGGTAGGTGCAAGGTCTGGTGAGTATGGTGGATGAGGGAGAGCTTCCAACCCCAGCTCTTGCAGCTTGGAGACTTGCAGTTGCGCAAAGATGCGTCGATTGCATGGGTGATTACTTCGAATAACAGAAAAAATAAGTACTTTCACTTATTGCATACAAAACGGCAATTTCATAGGTAAAGACCTATTACCGTTTAACTCAAAATCTAATACGTTAAATCAGTAACAGAAAATCTGCGAAATTAAATACAAATATTCAACTGGTTTTTATAAATGTAAAAAATGGAAAATTACCTTAATAATACACGCTCCTTTCAATAACAGTTCTCCAGATTGATTAGGTCCTAGTGTTTTCCCATTTTCATCGACGATCTAAAATATTTCAGGTTCAAAAATGAGATTTAAAATTTACCACATGGGAGAGCCACGCTTCGGCATGAATGGGCCGGCTCGACCGGAGTGAAACCATGGACTTGAAAAGTAGTGTTAAATAGCGCTTGCGCTGTATTTTACGGAGTGAGTGAGGATACCGGAGGCCCATGCCCCAACCCATCCCCCTCCCCATCCCCTATCACTCTTAATCCCCCAAAGGTCGGCAAGTCAATTGTGACGTCTCTGGTGTTGCAGCTGTCCATGGGCGGCGGTAATTGCTTACCATCAGGTGATACGTCTGCTCGTTTGCCCCCTAATTCATAAAAAAAAAGATAAATTTAATCGTCAAAATATATACACTCTGAAAGACTCTGAACTGATTCATATATTTAGCAAGAGCCATCTTAATTATCGTTACAATAATATACTTGTGTACCTTGTAATGCAAGCAGTTGATGACCCATCCATTGAATCCAGTCGGAGCATCTTTGTCTGGAAGTGCAATGAACCCTTGTGCCTCTGTACAGCCATAACCATTACACAATTGTGCTGTTTTCGGTAACTTCGCCTAGAAACCAAATATTTACTTTGATTCCATAGCCAAAATAAAGTTACGACATTAGATCTTAAGCAATTAACACTTTACACTTACTGCCTCGTTGGTCTCGCGGTTGGCGTGTGCGACTGCTGATCATGAGGTCTTGGGTTCGATTCCCGGGTCGGACCAAATGTTTGTATTATCTACAAATATTTGTTTCGGAGTTTGGGTGTTTACTATGTATAATATGTATGTATTTACAAAAAAAGTATATATGTATTTATATCAGTTGTGTAGTACCCATAACACAAGCTCTGCTTAGTTTGGGACTAGATGGCGTTGTGCGTTAGATGTACGAAATTATTATTATTATTATTTACCAAACTGTAAATTGCGCTAAAGTAACAAACAGGATCAGAATGAAAAGAGAAGGCAAAAAATAAAATTTGCAGAATCCTTTTAATAAACAAACCGCTCAGTGCTTTAGAAAATTAATATTAAAATAACTTCAAATTTAGAATATTTCTAATCTACATATAAATGTAAACAGTCTTTAATGTATTTCATATGCAGCAAATCTTTGTAATTTGATTTAATTTTGTAATATTTAAATAATTTAACCTATACTTTACCTGAAGCAGACTGATAAGTTTAGGTGAGGGTGGTGCTCCAAGTAAGATTAATATCTCAAGTGATTTCAGCTGATCAGGTCTAATTAGTGGAGCTAGGTCGCCAGCAAAAGCTGGAGTGAAAAACGTCCAAGTGGGCTGAAATTATATTAGATATATTTTTATATGAACCATTCATGAATATAATATATTTGTAAAACAAGTTATCTATACAAATTGGACAACCTAAATAGTAATATGTGTTATTTACAAAAATATATATTTATGTAAAATGTATGAGAGCTCTGAAACCGATAGTACAAGTTAGGCTTTGTCTCAATTTAGGTTTTATCCTATAGGAAACCTGAATAAATTTAACAAGATTCCTATTGTGATTTGTGATCAGAAACGTAAGTTTTTTTTAAGAGCCTATTGTGTCCCACTGCTGAGCAAAGGCCTCTCCCACAACAAACCACTTCCCTCTATCGAAGGCTAGTTCCGGCCAGTCTCTGTGATAGGCGTCAAGATCGTCGCGCCATCTTTTACGGGGTCTGCCTCGTCGTTGGCGTCCACCCTGAGGCACCCAGCGTTCGACGACGACCTTGGCCCACCGGTCTGAATTCATTCGACATACGTGTCCGGCCCAGTCCCATTTTAATCTGACAGTCTTCTTGCCCACATCCGCAACTTTATTTTTGGAACGCAGCTCTGTGTTTCTTATGTGATCCTGTCGCTTGACACCCAACATACTGCGTTCCATTGCTCTTTGGCAAACCTTGAGCCTGGACTTCTGACCCTCTGTCAAAGACCAAGTTTGGGCGCCATATGTAAGGATGGGCAGGGGACACATGCCAAAGAGTCAGCGTTTTAAGGAAAGGGGAAGATCCCCTTTCATGTACTGTTTCATGGACCAGTAGCTCTTCCAGGCGTTATCGATTCGGTGATCGATTTCCTTTTCTTGCCTGTTCTCGAAGGATGCTAACTGGCCCAAGTGCAAGTATTCTTCGACATATTGTATCTCCTGCCCGTCGACCTCCACCTTACATTTTCTGCTGTTGGTCATAAGTTGGGTCTTGGATCGATTAATTTGAAGTCCAACCTCGAGGCTTGCCGCGCTTAACTCTTGAAGCATTTTTTGCAGTTCTCGGGCCGTGGGTGCGAAAAGTACAATGTCATCGGCGAAACGAAGATTTGTCAATCTTCATTCACCAACGACAATGCCCCCTCGTTTCCCATGAGATTGCCAGTTTTTTTAAAGACCTCCTCCAGGGTGCTTGTAAATAGTTTCGGCGATAGAGGGTCTCCCTGTTTCACGCCTTTCTCTATTTTAAAAATCGGCCCTGAGAGTGTAGTTGGATGGATGCAATACTGTCCTTGTAAACCATCTCCAGACGCTTGACACCTTGATTGCCAAGGGATGTAAAAATCTCAGAGTAATGGAGGCTGTCGAAAGCCTTAGAGTAATCCACAAATGCCAGATATAGAGGTGTATGGAACTCTATGGACTTTTCTGTAATGTGGTTGAGTGTATAAAGGTGGTCTGTTATTGAAAAAACATGGATGGAATCCAGCCTGTTCTGGCGGTTGATGGCGGTCAAGTGTGGCGGCAATGCGGTTCTCAATGATTTTTATAAACATCTTGTAAATGTGAGAGATTAAACTAATTATTCTGTAATTATTTATATCAGTTTTGCTGCCTTTTTTGTGAAGTACAATAATGTTGGAGTGACAAAACTGGTCTGGTATATTTCCTGTATGCAAAATGTTGTTAAATAGTTGGGTTAGGTAAGGTATCAAAATTGGTTTGCCAAATTTCAGCACCTCTGTGGTAACACCATCATTTCCCGGACTGCGGCTATTTTTCATGTGCTTGAGCGCAAGCACTACTTCAGCGCTACTGATAGGGGGCGTGGTGCTATCAAAGGAGTACCGAGTGTTCTGAGCAGGGCTATGTAACGGAGCAGAATACAAAGATTGGTAGAAATCAGTGCTGATGTTGATAATTTTATCACGACTGTTGTGCTTAATACCGTCTTTGTCAGCAAGATTGGTAATCCAAGTTCTACCTTGTGATAGACCCTGTTTAGCAGCTCTTAAGGAAGTATTGGTTTCCAGCGCAATACTTACTAAACGAGTGTCATTGATTTGGCGGTATTGATATTAAATGACACTTATTAAATGAATATAAGAATCGTTAGTTATATAGTATAAAATGTGTATGTGTGAGGTATGAGCTGGCGGATAATCTAGTGGTAAACGATTATCTCCGTCCTGAAAGACCTATATATACTGCTAAAAACTGATATTCAGGTAAAACCGGTTAAACTAGTAGCCGACCCCAAATCTTGGGAATAATAAAGGCTAGGAAGATTATGAGTTTTATTGAATAATCTTTCGTTTGTAAACATAGCAACCATAATATTTTTATTCGGGAAACTGTATTAATTTTATAATTATTAGGTAGCTTTTTCTATTTAAATAATTGTTCTTACCCTGTACGTCTCCAATAGTTGAGTAACGCTTTCCACCGTGTTCACCCTAGGCGATATCAGCACGGGGACGTGATAAACCACGCACGTTGTCATTGCCATCGTGAAGGTCGCCCACTGAATACTGGTCAGGATCATCGCTAAGTTGGTTGGTGTCGGAAATTTTGTGTGGTAGGCCCTACCAAAGGAAATACAAAACGTTACACGTAGAAATAAATTATACAACAGTGGCAAACATCGTAGTAACCGCGGATAAAATCAAATGGGTGCTTAAAAGCTTTGAACCTTTTAAATCCGCGGGACTGGATGAAGTCTTCTTAACACTTCTACAGTGGCATCTACAGGGTTTTTAGGGTAATAAATACATACCGAAACTGTTGAGAGAGGCGAAAGTAGTCTTCCTACTGAAACCAGGTAGGGAGGACTACATACTAGCCAAATAATTTAGGCCCTTCAGTCTCACATCTTTCCTTAGAAAACACTGGAAAGATTAGTGGACATACGCCTACGGGATGGGGTTTTTTAGAACACTCCGCTACGTCACCAAAAAATGCACAAAGAAAAGGCAGATCACCAGAGTCGGCCCTACATAATATGGTAGTACAGAAGATAGAGTCGGCTTTCGCAAACAAACACTCAACAATGGCGACCTTCATAAGCATAGAAGGCACTATCGATAAAACTATACACAACAGCATTAACCGCGCCCTACGAAAATTCAAGGCCGAATCAGTCATTACAGATTGGATCACTGAGCTGGATAGTAAAAAGGGCGGTTTAGACAACGGTGAATATGAGAGCAAGGGTAGTCAGAGGATGCCTACAAGGTGGGATCCTATCACCGCTTCTATGGGACATAGTAGTAGACAGTCTCATAAAGAGACTAAATGATCGAGGGTACACTACTATCGGATATGCGGATGACCTAACAATTCTGATAAGCTGGAGCGCGGAAAATGTGGTATATGTGGTCATGCATTAGGCTTTTCAGATTGTAGAAGAATGGTGTGACGAACAGCAAATGTCAGTAAATCTTAAAAAAGAACAGAACTCATCCTCTTCATCAATAAAAGGATGTTACGAGAAAGAAAAAAATAAATTACATTGCAATGGACAAAACGGCTTAGTAACTCAATGGGTAAGGACGCTGCAGACGAACTGGCCAAAAAGGATCAGAATCAACAGTTTGTGGACCGGAACCTCTACTACCCTTACCTCAAGCCCAATTAAAAATATGGCTGCGCGCCAATACAAAACCGAATGGAAAATCAATGAAGGATGCAAGCAAACAAAAGTGCAGTTCCGGTAGCATCAAACTAGCCCGCAACCTGATCAGACTGAAAAGGGACAACCTCAGGAAGGTCATAGGTATCCTAATTGGGAATTTTCCCCTAAACAAGCACCTATTCACTATATATAGGTCACATAGACAGCCCTCTGTGCAGGGGATACGTGGAGGCAGATGAAAAGCCACAGCACGTTCTCACAGATGTCCAATCAACATCACTCCCGGAAACATGTAGTGACCTGAAAAGGCTGTTAAACTTCTGGGATGATCTAGGATGGTCATAGTCAAGATGACACACCCACGTACAATGACCCAATCAAGAGGCTAAGTGCGGAAACAGCCCAGGCAAACCAAACCAAACGAAGACCGATTGAAAAAAAAACTGGCAATAAATAACACTCATAAATTGTCACAGCAATGGTGCTATTTACATCTATTGGAGCAATCATTTAAATATTATTTACAAATGGTCCAACAGTCCGTGATATATCAGAGAATTTTAAGGAATATTTTCGAACGACTATAAAGAAATCATACTTGTGTCAAATAAATAATTACAAGTTTTAGCAAAAAAAAAAAACCGACTTCAATCTGGACCAAATTTAAATGGGACCATTCGGGAAGCACCAGCTTTCAAATAAAAAAAGAATCATCAAAATCGGTTCACCCAGTCCAAAGTTATGAGGTAACAAACATAAAAAAAAAAAAAAATACAGTCGAATTGAGAACCTCCTCCTTTTTGAAGTCGGTTGAAAAAGTAAGGGTTACTGAGAGGGTCTCTAATTTCTAAATAGCAAGACAGAAGAACTAAAAATAGCTTTATACTTGTAGATTTCAGTAAAAAAAATTTTTTATGTATGGCCCGCCATAATGACTCTACTCTGCCTGATGGAATATAAGCAGATTCCAAGAGTGGTGGTCACCATACTCACTGCGAATGCAGACAATGCAGTATGGCGACCCACACCATGGCGGCCTAGTGATGCTGCTGCATCTTTTAGTCTAGTCAACAAGTATGGAACTTGTTGACTAGACTAATTGGGCATCCGGTCTCGCACTCACCAACGAAACACGACAGCACGATCGCTGTCATTTTACGTTGATTTTCTGTGCGAGGGTAGTACCGCCCCGGTCGAGCCGGCCCATTCGTGCTGAAATCAGCGTGGCTCTACTACCTACAACGACGTCTAACGTCTAACGACATCTTGGTCTGATATTTTAGTTTTTGTATCAAATAATGTCAAAAGTAGAACTAAGTCTTTAATACTATTGTAGTGATACACCATTATTCTAATATATATATAGTGGTGGTTGACAAGCAGTTTATCCTTTTGATTTGGAATCACTATCAAAACCCAAACCAAAATACCTATAGATAAAGCCTCGAACACTAAGCATGAAGGTATTACTTACCAAATTGTAGGCAATTGTGCTATTATTCCAACATGTGATAGTGCAGCAGCTTTGGGTAGACCGGTAGTACCACTCGTGGGTAATAACATTACCGTGTCAGTTGGTAAGGCATCTGGTATCCTTAAATGAAATTAGCAATTCAATAATGTTATGGAACCTGACGTTGGTCTGAAGAAAACCATTACTGTGAATGTTTTTATTATATTAGTGTAAATCGATATCTAGCCTAGCCTAGAATTTATAGATTTATGAAACATTTTATACGTATAGACGTATAAAATGTTTAGACTCATATTTCGAAATTGTATATTTATGATGTCATTGACTCCTACAAAAAACTTTAGGGATTAGGTTGAAAAATTCAGAATATATATAAAATAATAAGCAATAGTAGAAAGAGAATATCGCTTTAATAAAACCTAAAACATGGAAGCTGTACCTATTGCTGTATTGTTCGAATTCTCTTAATATATAATTCGTCTGCACTTTTGAACGTGTCAGTTTATTTAACCATCGGTTAGTACTTACCGATAGCTGTTAATTTCATCACTGTTACCGGTAACAAATGCAATGATATGTTGAGGCTCATCGACGATAAACAGGGTAGGTTTCTTAAGATTCGTATTTCTGAGTGCTTCATTCAGAATCCCGTCGTACTCGCGATCATAGAATATGTAAGATGGTTCTATGAGGTCCAAGAAGTTGGTTAACTCATCTAGAATATTAAGATTAAAAGTAAGAATTTTGTATTTATGTACCTTGCCGCTCTTACTTACTTATTATTTTAAGGAACATCAACAATATACACAAACGGTTAACATTAAGTGCTAAAAACAAAAACTTATATGTATATCTATTAAAGATGTACACAACATTGTTTGTACAGATTAAGAAAAAAAAAACAATTTCAACACAAATTATACACAATTAACAAAACAAAAATTTCTGACAAAATTAAGAATTAAATTAAAGGTTTAAACAATTAGGTTAAGCCTGCCGATATGTGCCAAAGTATGGCTCTTCCCCTCCCATAAAGATCATAAAAACATTTCTTAGAACCTTAACATGAACTTAACGTTAGTGATAACTAACGCGATGTACGTGATGAGGCTACAAGACATTTCTTTATGTTTGAAGAGTATTTGTACATATAATGTTATGTAAAGTATTGTGTCAATCAACGTTATGTCACTGATATAATTATTCGATCTCAGCCAGTTTTTATGTTCTCGTCTCAATAAGGAATAATTGTATAAATTCTCAAAATTAAAAAAACCCCGACATAATAACCTGAGTTCCCTTTAAAAAGTAAAAAACACGTTATGCGCTTTCATTTGAGACCCCACTCGATGATATTTTTGCAGACATTCGGTTACTCTTCCCCACTTTCACCCCCATAACTTTTAAACGGCTCAACCGATTTTCATGAAACATGTCTAAAAACACTTGCACGTAACTCTCCTTTCATACAAAAAAATCTAAATTGAAATCGCTTCATCCGTTTGGGAGCTACGGTGCCACAGACAGACATACAGACACGTGAAACTTATAACACCCCTCTTTTTCGTCGGGGATTCATGTGCTTGAAGTCTGCCTTTTGTATTTTATCATCGATCAGGAACTGTTATGATTGTTCTCTGGTTTAACAATAAAAAAAATTGTTTAAAGGTTTCATAAGTCTTCCTCAAGCTTCTTCAAACTACACTAAGCTATTGCAATGTAAATATTTTAACAATAATTTTATTCGTTATTATTAGTTATTTAATGCAATTTGCAGCAGCATGCAAACAAAGTAGTTATAGATTAATTAATACATATAACGTATGTGTACACAACTTATCAAAACAATGACATATCTTTATAACACTAGATACATAAATAATTGCAGCATCCTTATGGCCTACTTACTTTCAGAGGCAGTAGAAATAACTATGGAATTGACAAAATCCTGCACTTGACAGTTTTCTTCCTAGACTCAATGTTAATCTTACACTGTAGCATCTAATATAAAAGGCTTTAAAGTTTATGGTTTCTTTTATCAGAATGCTGCAAAAAATCTCTAGTGTTTTTTTCATGTTACATTGCCATTTATATCTTTTTGAAAAGATTGTATGTACGTACAAGCTGTCGTTTTAGGGTCCATGCAAAAGAACTTGATCCCAGAGAACATTGCAGCAAAGTACACATATGTCATGTGATGGTGGTTCCTCATGAGTAGCATTATGTATTTCCCTTTTGCACCATCGGCGATAAGAGCGCGTGCGAGTGAAACAGCCTGCCTGAGAAGTTGTTCATTTGTGATAATTTCACCCGTAGCTCCATTAGTCTGGGAAAACAAAAAAAATTCTTACATGTACTTTCCTACTGACCGCAATTTATTCATGATATAGGAGGAAAACATACTTGTTTTCCTTACTAAACATCAGATTATCAGGCTCCTGCCTGATTACCTGATATTTAGTTACTACCACCTGCCATGGAAACTGGCAAGACGGTCGACCTTAAGAGCCACAAATACTGTTTATTTAAATTCAATGGGCTTGGTTTCTATTTGATTTAGACAAAGTATAAAAATGTCTTGTATTGTCTTACATTTTGTATAAGTAAAGTTCTAAATTGCTTATGCTCTAGAATTAATTAGACGTCTCCGTAAACCAAACTCTACATTTCCCGAATAACGGTTACTGTTTAGATTAATATTAGGTTCATTAGTATGCAGTTAAAGGAAACAATAACACAAAGTAAATTAATAATAAGTCTATAGCAATAAACCGATAATCATTAATCAGCAGATATTTATTGCCGTAATAATAAAACAATCAATGCGAATGCATCAAATAAAACAAACTATATTTTGTTGGTAAAGGCTGGAGTCGTATGATAGGGTCGACTGGTACCCACTAGTCGACCCTATCAGTAGTCATATAATGTTCTTAGGTAATTATATATTTAAGGTAATTTGCAAGGGCTGTTAGATTCCTTGGTAACCTTGCGGCCTTGGTACTTGTCACAGTGTCTTAATATAATATTATGTTGTTTTTTAATCTAGCCGTCAATTTTCATCTTCGTAGCTAAATTGGTTTTCCAGGCTTTGTGACTAATCAGTAGATATGTTTAAGTGTCCTTGCGTTTTGCTACTTACAAGGTTTTTAGTGGAAGATAAAAAAGTAGGTGTACCATATAGTGTGAATACTCACCATGAAAGTGGCGTCCAATTTTCTCTTCAGACAGTGAAATATTAACTGCGAGATCGTAACTTTTGCTCTTTGCGCATCGTCAGGGTTAATTTCTTGCTCGAGCAGTACCTCATCCAGTACTCCGTCAAGATACAACTGTGATGCTGTCGGCTTACCTCGAACGACGGTGTGTGACATCTGATAGAGAGTGTCATTTTTTCATTTTTCAGAGGTTGTAATTTTTGTGATACAGGCCAAGGGACATACAGGCACACGGGTTACCCAATCGTAAGTTGTCCGAGAAAAAAAAAAACAAAACTATGTTAATTAGAGTAAGGAAAAGCATTATCTGGCTAAGCTACCATACATCAATCTTGAATGTGGAATTGGGTCAAAGATTCTCGAAGTTCAAAAATGGCAAATCGCATACCCTTGTGCATAAAAATCTCTAACGAACTGAGAACCTTCTCCAATTTATTAAATCCATTAAAATCTGCATTTGCCGCTTTTTACGCTTATTAATTGTATTGTTTGATATTTTTAATTTACATGTCTACTAACATATTTACATGCTTCAATTATCATTTTACTACCTCGGTGGCGTAGTGGTAGCGTATGCGACTGCTGTGCTTGAGGTCTCGGGTTCGATTCCCGGGTCGGACCAAATGTTTGTATGATCTGCAAATATTTGTTTCGGAGTTATGATGTTTTCTATATATTATATGTATATATTTAGAAATAAAAAGTACGAATGTAATTATATCAATTGTCTAGTACCCATAACACAAGCTCGGGAGGTTACGAGAGTTTATCAAGGCTTGTGGGACCTCAAACAACGATATCTCATTTTCCCAGATTCACTTCCGTAATCAAACCATGTATAATATGAACACAAGGTACACATCACCATTTAAGGAACTATTGGTCTTACGTCCAGGCAATATGTCCGATATCGAACGCAACTTGCAAATTATAGCTTGTTTCTTGATAATAAAAAAAAGAAAAGGAATTACAGTCGTATAAAGTTCTTGTCAAAGCGAAAATATATTTTTTTATAATTTTTTTATAGTTATATAATGAGAAACTAACATTACAATCTAAAATGATGTGTCATTGTGACTCGAAAATGCATAAAGTAACAGTTTTTGCATTAGGCTACGAAATCCTAACTAAAAAACATGATGTTCTTTACAAATAGCTAACTACATATCTTTTCATTTTATACCAGCTATGCGAGTATCCAATGAACTTGAAAATCAAATTGCAATTATCCGTCTTCATATAACCAATTCCTGAACCCCGACAGAGGCTTCATGGCCTGCAGTAAGACCCCCGCGCGTAATACATTTCGTCTGAACGAAATATTACACCCCCGGGCTCTACGTTTTTTGATAAAGACGAAATATCTCTCCTGGGAACTATAATTGTAAAAAGAGCAAATATCTATATTTATTACTAGCTTTTACACGCGGTTTCGCTCACGCAGACTTTCATCCCCTGATTTACCCCCTTAGGAGTGGAATTCCAAAAAAACCTTTCTTAGTGCTCACTTACGTTATATAAAGAACCTACATACAAAATTTCAGGATTCTAGCTTCAGCGGTTTGGGCTGTGCGTTGATCTCTGGGTAGGTCAGTCAGTCACCTTACTCTTTTATATATATAGATAGATTATGTGTATATATATTTGTCAATTCGCCTAGTAGTCAAGAAGGTTATATTGTATAATGTTATCTGTTTTTTTTCTGCCGACCTGATGGTCTGGTGTTACCATAGATATATGGGTGTTACAGACGTCGGGATGAAAGTGTTGCTCGGTTTTTTTTTTAAAGACAACTCCCGCATTAGGAATAAACATCCTGTGTCGCGGGGGACTTTACAGACATACATGAAACGGACACAATTAACACCCAAACTCAGAACAACAATTTGTGGATCACACAAAGTGTTGTCCCGTGTAGGATGGATTTCAACCCACAACACTTGGCGAATTGGCAAGCGGTGTGGCGACCGCCTAAACCACTAGGCCAACCGTGCAGTCGAACGGTTTTTCTTACAAGCAATTCTTAATAGCAGCCCGGAGTATGGCAGTTTGGCAGTGTTTCACACCCGTGCCTCGGAAAGAGTTAAGCTGTCGGTCCCGGTTGTCATGATGTGCCCTCAAATATATTGACAACTAGTTCAATTTTCAAATTCAGTTCACCCTCAGAGTTACGGAGGTCTGATGATATAGGTAAAACCGGTTGAACTAGTAGCCGACCCATATAATCTTGTGTTTAATAAAAGCTAGGACGATGATTACAGTGATCAGATATCTAAAGAAATCCTAACTACGTGTACAAAAACGAGCATTGAGGTACACATTAATACTCTATGTGTTGATATTTCTACTCAATTTCATCTATACTATATATCTATACTATAATATTATAAAGCTGTAGAGTTTGTTTATTTGAACGCGCTAATCTCAGGAACCGCAAGTCCGATTTCAAAAACTCGTTCAGTGTTGGATAGTACATTTATCGAGAGAGGCTATAGGCTAAATATCATCACGCTAAGACCAATAGGAGCGGAGCACCAATGAAAACTGTTACATAAACGGGTACATTTTTTTACGCTACGGGCAATAGGAGACGTAAACGACGTTGCGTGGGTCAGCTAGTATAAATATATGACCTAACTTCTAACAATCGCCCCCTTTCATTCTCAAATCAAACAAAAAAATCACTGTGTCTTTACACACACTTCTGGGTTGTTATGTTACTTTTTCTGCTGTGTTGCCTACTATTAAACAAAACATCCTAGAATAAAAACTACTATATTTATAGATTCACAAAACCTTAGAGGAAGTACAGGGAAAGCGGTTTTTAGGACAAATAAAAACTTAAGTTATGCATAAACAAAGGAAAATTGTGTCCGCAACACATGTATTGTTAAGGGTTTAGTTTTGACCTCACAGCATGATAGTTAATTTATTCAAGAATCAGAAGTCTCTCATAAGTTAAGATTGTGTCCAGTAAATGGAAATAAATAGTCGTATTTATTGCAATTGGACGGTGATGTTTCTTGGTACGACAATTTTCTGATTGTTTTTAAATTACATATCAATATCACTCTTTAAATATTTGTCGCATTTACTCCAACGTGTACAGTGGACAGTACTTATTCATTAGTGGTTGATATAATTTTGGTGATTCTTTTCATGAACGCTCACCAAACAGTCCCAAAACGTCTATGGAATATAATTTATTTGTAAAGCTGTTGCTCACGGATCTACCTACTTATCGAGTATCGCGATAAACAGTAGCCTTTATCCTGTTCTAAGGATAAGTGTGTCTAAGTGTCTCTCATCCGAATTGGTTCAGCGGTCAAAGCGTACAGACAAAGTTCCTTTCGATATTGTCTTCTTTTTCTTAAAAAGAAATGTACCCCATTTCCCTATTTTTACTTTTAATAATTATTTTCAGAAAGGTTGAAGAAAGACAACTTAAATTGGGAAAAGAAAACGAGTTGTTCGAGTTCCCCCTACCCAGAATCGAAGGACCTAGGTCAACAGAAAGAAATCCTTTTGGTGAAGCGGAAAGAGCGAAAGGAACTATGGCACTCATAATGAGAGATCTGTATATGCTCACTAAGAAACTGCGACACGGTTATTGATTGAATCAGTATAAATGATTAGATATGTATTTTAAATGATTAAATTATTCGTGTTAGAAATTTAACGTCATTGCAATGGCAATATTTTCGATTGTTATTTTTCTTGTTTGACGTTTTGACGTTGACAGTAGTACTATTGAGACGCTTGTTGTAACCGGTCGACGATTGTCGATTTAGGAACCGTTTTAATTGTAATTTAGCTAATTGTCAATTCAACCCGGTCCCTTTAGTGGTTTACCGTTATGATTGGTATGATTTGGACTCGCGATTTTGTAGTCACGTCATAGGCGCGATCCGTGATAGCTGAATCGGGTGTATTGTAATTCGAATTCCTTGAAAATTGTACAGCATTCTGGAGCATGTATGTGTGAACGTACCAGGACAGACCAGGCGGTGGGGTACCCCATCAACGGCGCCGAGAACAAGGAAGCCACACAACTCCAGTAAGTGCTTGATGATTTTAGTTTAGATTAAGAAGACGGCGACACAGCCGTAGTTCATTGCTCTCGCTAGTGAACTTGTTTAGTGATTGTATGCTTATAACATGGGCCTATAGGTATTGCAAACGTCACAAGGTGATCGCTGCATTGGCTTGAATTGATGGCATTGGGATTGAACAATTCATAGATTTATTAATTTAATTTAACATAGCATTGGGTAGCAACAGTAATATAATAATGTTGCGTTTGATTGTTGTTATGGTTTTGTAAAGGACGTGGCAGGTGCACGTTATGAAGAATACATATGAAGAGAAGTTATGAACAATAAATAAAGGTGAGGATAAGATAATAAAGGTGGTTAACCTCGGCGACAATTAAGAACTGTTATTCTAAGTGATATTGTGTTTTAAGAGTGTTTTTAAAAAAGTCTCTTTTACACGTCAGAAGGTTTATTTTTCAATTCCATCGAGCCCGAACATGTAACAATATGTTAAGTTAAGCACGTACCTACATTTCAAATTTTGCATGTCCGAACAGACTGACGAAGTATGCGATTCTTTTTACTATCTCTTTACAACTTATGTACCGTGATTCTGCTAATTTTAACCGTGGGAGAGCCACGCTTCGGCATGAATGGGCCGGCTCGACCGGAGTACCACGGCCTCTCAGAAAACCGGTGTGAAACAGCGCTTGCGCTGTGTTTCACTGAGTGAGTGAAGATATCGGAGACCCATACACCAACCCCTCCCCTCATGCCCTTCCCCATCCCCCAAAGACCGGCAACGCACTTGTGACGCCTCAGGTCTTACGGGTGTCCATGGGTGGCGGTAATCGTTCACCATAAGGCAATACGTCTGTTCGTTTGCACCCTATTCTATGAAAAATAGTTATTTGTTATACAAGAGTGCAAAGTTGCTTTTTAACCGCGTGCTCAATTTTGATGACCGAGCAAGCGATGGATTCTAAAATTCAAAAATTAGAATCCTGAGCGTCAGCGAGGGAATCAAAAGAGCACGAGGTGAAAAATCTTTGCACTCGAGTGCAACACGTAACTTTTCATTCCACCTCAGCGAGGAAACAACTAAATGCAAAAAAAGCATTAACAATCACAAGATACTTTTATTTCAGTTTAGGTAATTATATTTATTAGGTACTACATTATTATAGGTAGGTAAGTATTACAGATTAATTTTTAAATTATTTCAAAAATATTTAGGTACTCGCTCTACCCCGCGGTGTTACCCGCGGTTTTTGTCGTACCGCGAGTAACACCGTGGGACAAAACTAGTCTAAAAAAGCGGCCAAGTGCGAGTCGGACTCGCCCATGAAGGGTTCCGCAGCAGCAAGTAACATTTTTTTTATATTTGTTTTGATTGAATCAAAGGTAAATTGCAGTTTACGATTTATGACGTATTAAAAAAAACTACTTACTAGGTTTCGTTCAAACCAATTTTAAGTTGAAGTTTGTATGGTAATGTACATCATATATTTTTTTTAGATTTATAATGCTCATATTTTAGAAGTTACAGGGGGGGGGACACACATTTTATCACTTTGGAAGTGTCTCTCGCGCAATCTATTCAGTTTAGAAAAAAATGATATTAGAAACCTCAATATCATTTTTGAAGACCTATCCATAGATACCCCACACGCATGGGTTTGAAGAAAAAAAATTTTTTGAGTTTCAGTTCTATGTATGGGGACCCCCAAAATTTATTGTTTTTTTCTTATTTTTGTGTTAAAATCTTAATGCGGTTCACAGAATACATCTACTTACCAAGTTTCAACATTATAGGTCTTTTAGTTTCGGAAAAAAGTGGCTGTGACATACGGACGGACAGACGGACAGACAGACAGACAGACAGACAGACAGACAGACATGACGAATCTATAAGGGTTCCTTCCTTTGGCACGGAACCCTAAAAAGTAGCCTAAGTTACTCCTTAGATTATCAGCTATCTGCCAGTGAAAGTCCCGTCAAAATCAGTCCAGCCGTTCCAGAGAAACAACAAACAGACAGACAGACCGACTGACAGACAGACAATGTAACAGAAATTATAAAAAAAATATATTTTAGTATATGTACCGTGTATACATACATATGCATTTAGTAAAAAGCGGTTATTTTAATATTACAAACAGACATTTCAATTTTATTTATTTGTATGGATGTATAGATAAATTAAGAAAAATTGAAAGTTAAGTTGCTATAGTTACTTAAGAAGAAAATGGTGCGGGCAGAGCAAATTAAAAAAAAACTACACCAAGAAGGTTCCGAGTCTGAATTTTTAACAAATTAAAAATATTGTATGATTAATTCGGCACCATGGAGGTAGAAGTAGGTAAATAGGTTTAATGATGTTTTGAATTCACAAACTTAGTGCACTCGAGCGATGTTCTAAATTCAATTTACTTTATTCCTCTAGAGAATAAAAACTGCTTTTACACTCAGATATCGAAGGGCAAAAATACTCTTTACGAGCTGGTGGGATGAAAAATATATTTCATTTCATTACCTTTTTTACACATTTGACCCTGGTAAATAACTGAATTTCAATTATTTTTTTTAAATGTCGAGAATCAGTTTTTATTAACTTAATGAGCAATATTCCAGAAAAGGTTCTTGAAATAATTACTTTTAGAATGAGGGTATCCGAATTATTGAAATGAGGGTATCCGAGTAATAAAAATCGATTTTAAAACATTTTACTGCTCTAGAAGATATTTAAGTGTGGTACTTTAGTTAAACAAAATAACGCGGGTTTTTGACACAATGTAGTGCACCAGTGACGACACGGTAATAAATGTGAGTACAGAAAAGTTTGTGAGTGTAATTGTAATGTGTAATGTACACAGGAAAGGTCAAAACACATTTTCATATCGAGTTTTAATGTGTTTACATGATTTTGATGTGTGGTGTATGGAAGTGAATCATGTGTGCAATTTAAAGCGATGCGACGCGACGATCGCGAGTGTTTGGCGCATCTATGCAATTGTTTTAAGTGACGCTCAAATACTATCAGATTGTGTTACGTTGTAACAAGATCCTAACAATAAAAACTAAATATTTATAAACGTATAACTCTAAAAATAAACATAAAAAGTATTACTTACAAAATGACAGCGCAATTATCTAATATTAGGTCTTTACCTATGAAATTGCCGTTCTTCAGTACTGGTCATTTCAAATAAAAAAAGTTTGTAATAGCTCTGTATTCTAAATTCAAATTAATTTTGTTTTAAAACCATGACATTCTATTTACAAACTCAGTCTTTTGTTTTCTGATTAGCGTTGTTTTTTCATTACATTTGAACATTTGTCGTCATAATGGATACTTTAAAAATTCGTGTAGTTATGGAATATGAGTTCCGTCGTGGCACCAACGCGACACAAACGGCACGTTCCATCAAAAACGTTTACGGAGAGAACTGTATAAACGAACGCACAACCCGTTATTGGTTTTCCCGGTTCCGTTCTGGAAATTTTGACTTGAAAAATGAAGCTCGTGGTCGTCCGGAGACTTTGGTTAACAATAATGAATTTAAGGCGATTGTGGAAGCTGACGAAACTCAATCTACAGCTGAGCTAGCAGGAGCTTTTAATGTAAGCATCAAAACAATATTGATCCATTTGCGTCAAATTGGCAAGGTAAAAAAGCTTGATAGATGGGTGCCCCACGACCTTAACGATCGCCAGCGCAACGTACGCGTCGAGACTTGCCTTGCGCTGCTCAACAGGCAACGAAATGAAGGAATTTTGAAACGAATTCTTACGTGTGACGAAATATGGATTCTGTTCGACAATCGAAAGCGCTCAGCAAGTTGGAAAGACCCTGGTTCAGCACCAAAGCAATGCCCTAAACCAAAAATTACCCCTAAAAAGGTGATGGTCACTGTTTGGTGGTCTAGTGCGGGTGTGATTCACCACAGCTTTTTACAAAACGGCATGAGCATTAATGCAGATGTGTACTGTGAAGAACTGAAGAGAATGATGGAGAAGCTTGCACATCTGCAACCAGCTTTGGTCAATCGGTCGTCCCCACTGCTCCTTCACGACATCGCGCGAACTCCATACTGCGCAACAGACAGTCTCCAAGCTGCAAGAGCTGGGGTTGGAAGCTCTCCCTCATCCGCCATACTCACCAGACCTTGCACCTACCGACTATTACGTTTTCCAAAATTTAGACAACTTTTTAGTGGGTAAAAAATTCAATTCCCGAGAGGCAGTACAAAATGCCTTTGAAGCAGCTGATTTTTACAAGAAGGGCATCAAAAAAATGCCAATGCGTTGGCAAATATGCGTCGATTGCATGGGAGATTACTTCAAATAACAGAAATAAAAAAGTTTAAAAAAATAAGTACTTTCACTTATTGCATACAAAACGGCAATTTCATAAGTAAAGACCTATTATTAGCAAAACGCGAGCCGCGCGAATTCGCTAGTATAGGTGGCGTGTAAACTGTGGCGAATAATTGCCTAATATGGTAATCCGGAAATGCATATTGATGGAACATCAAGATAAGAAACTTGTCGCTACTGGACGCAACGAATCGCCACAGGAAAGGAATGCTGCACCGTTCTTACGGATAGCAGGGTCTCAATAAAAAGCCAAGGGCGTACCATCTTGATAGGATAAACCGCTCATTTCATAGCTCTGTTCGTGTCATCTCGGAATTGTTCTAGAAGCCGGAAACGAAGGCCAAGCTTCCATGAGCTTCCATTACCTTCGATCACCGAATGGCAGTCTAATTCTAATTGCATATAAAAGCGTGTTCCCGAACGGGAAGATCATTTTATTTTTCGTATCACTAAGAAGTTGAGAGTGTATTTATTATCAACGGCGTCCGGGTCTTGCCTAGTGCTGGGTATCGGGTCTTTCGCGCTTCAAATGTCCTGACGGCGCGTTTCAGATAAGGGGACCGGATTTGGAATTGAAACCACCGGATTTGGAATTGAAACCACCAGATTTGGATTTGAAACCACCAGATTTGGAGTTGAAACCTGAATTGGGGTTTGAACCTACCACCAGACTTGGACCATACGATCGACCAGCCTGACCGCAGACAACAGCCACCGTCTCAAGTACGACCGGTGAGCGACGTATCAGAAACCAGGAGATCGACCTGCACGGCCAGTCACCATCATTAAGACCCCACGCTGCGGGACTAGACCCTTAGTTTTTTTTTTTTTTTTTATGTTTGGCCTGCCAAAATGACTCTACTCTGCCTGATGGAAAGCATAAGCAGAATCCACGAGTGGTGGCCACCATACTCATTGCGAATACAACAATGCAGTATGGCGACCCACACTATGGCGACCTAGTGATGCTTGTGCATCTTTTAGTCTAGTCAACAAGTGTGGATCTTGTTGACTAGACTAATTGGGCCTCCGGTCTCGCACTCACCAACGAAACACGACAGCACAAACGCTGTCATTTTACGTTGATTTTCTGTGCGAGGGTAGTACCGCCCCGGTCGAACCGGCCCGTTCGTGCTGAAATCAGCGTGGCTCTACTACCTACAAACTTTTCTTACTACTACTACTACTACAAACTTAAGTGGCTTATGGTTCGACCCTGTATAAATAAAGATATTTCCAGTGCTGGGAACCTCACCCCCAAATATATTTATAATAAATTTAAAGTTTTAGTTTGTTTTGTAATAAATTGTGTTAAATCGTCTAGTGTTTTTTTATTGTTCCCGCCGTAAGGCGAGGGTAACAATTGATATTGCAAATATTTTGTTTGACGTTGTCACGCGTCATCGGCGCTCGCCTCCCACCGCTGAGCCGCTGTCCCTGCCACCGCAGGGACACATAAAAGGACGAGCGCACTACAGCTCGACCTCTTTCGCCCGGCGTCTACCACGCCGGACGGCTGCGCTGCCCTCTACGGGGGGGTCGGCCTCTAAAGCCGACCCCAGCACTGCACCTCTTTCGGCCGGCGTCTACCACGCCAGTCGCCTGCGACGCCTCTACGGGGGTCGGCCTCTAAAGCCGACCCAGGACTGCACCTCTTCCTTTTCTCATCGCTGCGAACCAACAGTTAAGTGCTCCTTGTCTGGAGGCACTGACTGGTCGAATCTCTCAAACCCACACCCTGACTGTACATCTATCTGTTTGTGTTATACTTCAGTAAATAAATTCTTTAAATTGTTGCTGTGAAGCGTCTAATTTAATCATCATCAGAACCTCGTGGCTTCACCACAACCTTCTAGGCTCCTAAAGCCACTACGTGACACATGGCGCCCGACTGAACTGAGAGATTCGATCACGGTTTACCTCATATTCTTTTTATTGTGTATATTTTGTGTGTATTGCTTGTTTTGTGTTGAATCCCATCCAGGAAAGTGTTTTTTTCTATTATTTCGCTGTGAACACGTGCCAGTCGAAACCGCGTGTATATTCACGCACTTTTATTTGCTTTTTCATATTTTTTCGCTAGAACCGCGTGTGCAAAAAAATACTTTTAATTACTTTCGCTTAAATTTTGTTCGCTTGTGGCTTATATAAACCGCAATTTAAATGCAAGTCGTTGGAATGCGTTGAGTCGCAAACGAAAACCGGTTTCGCACGCGCAGAACCACGCCACGCCCTACGGCTCGCATAATCTTATTGTAACAACCTGGATGAAATTCGATACATTCTAATTTTCTTTCAAACACACCTTAATGGGTTCGATAGCTTTATCAAACTTAATTAATTCTGTTCAAATATCTAACTAGACCAAACTTGGCTTCATTACTAAAAACTTAATTATTACTTTGAGTCATTATTAAACTTATCTAAACTTAAACTACATACTCGTATTATTCATCTAACGCGTAATTTTTTTCTTTCAACTTCTGTATACATCTGCGGCTATGGTCATTTCATTTACTATCTAAAACTCAAAAATGGTACATGTTGATACCTCTCTAAAACTCAGTCCTATAATTTGTTTTTCTGGTAGGTACAATAGATGCGATTTGTTTTCTAAATGAGGTTACTAACATTAAACTATACTTTTCTAAACTATATTAAATATGTGTTAAATAATATCTAACACAGTTGTTCTTAGTCTTGTCGTTTCTCGTTCATTTGTTGCTTGATATTTTCTTAAAAATATGCTATAAATGATGTCGATCGGTGTAGCATCGATTACATATTACATATATATATTTGACAAAACACCTTGAGTCTTGTCGTTTCTTGCCCATCTATTGTTTACGTATTCTCTTAAAAATGCATTCTAACCATGATAGAAGCGTAAACCTATAAAATAAAATCTTCAAATATTTCTAGCCACAATTTTTTTTATTTTGTAAGGAGTGGGCCAAAATCAAATTAAACTAAAACAATTAATTTGATGACTAAGTAGCTGTTAATAGTATCGTCGTCGATCTTTCACTATAAATTGTTCTGGGCTAATTTAAAGCCTCGTGGCGACATAACCTCAAAAGATACTTAACCATATGGCTACTATTTAAACAAAATGGCTACCATAGTTTTTATGCACAATGTGGTCATCTCGGATCCTTGTTCTAGATTTTGTAGTTTAAAATACTACTTTATAATATTTTCGTGTACTTTTAGTACCTGTTTCTCTATTCTATGTGTTGTTTCGCGAAATATCGAAACGCATTTCTAAATGTCTACTAATAATACCTATATACTGTTGACCGCTGCAACTTGCTACAATCTCATCTACAGCTACAATCTACAATATAATTATTCCATCGACCTTTGGAATTCACTATACAGATGTTCCACTATAGCTACTTATAAAATATACCTATAAACATGTTGTTCTTACAACATTCTTGCACTATTCTCAACTTGAGACAATTTTAACTAGTGATGCTTGACATGTAGGTGGATTTATATAAAGTTGCAATACGACTACATAAAAATAATCACATAATGTGGGTATCGTATTGGCATGTATGTTTCTGGTCTGTATGTTCGTTTGTGTATATTTTGGTCTAAACCAATATACTTACTTATTTAATGTCTTTATTCTCGTTGCTAGACTCCTATAACTTTTTAAATTTACTCTCAAAATGAGTATATCTATCTCTAACCGGCTATACTGCCACTATAACTAATTAACTCTTAAAGGTTTACTGACAATTTTGATTGGAATTTAAGCTTTGACTGTTCGCCTCTATCGGTGGCAGGTATCGCTCTGTGCTAAGCACTTGATCATCCACCAAAATGTCATAAACCCTGTTCCTCTAACCTTAATGATGTTGTGACATCATATCTTCTGAAAGACTCAAGGCCCTACCCCTTGATAGTTACTACTTGTAACCTTTATGATGTTGTGACATCATGTCTTCTAAAAGACACTCAAGGCCCTACCCCTTGATAGTTACTACTTGTAACCTTTATGTTGTTGTGACATCATGTCTTCTGAAAGACTCAAGGCCCTACCCCTTGATAGATTACTACTTGTAACTCTTATGATGTTCCGTCATCATGTGGCCAGTTTCTACTAATGATTCTTGGTACTTTTAATACTCTTTGGAGCGGTTAGTGACTCCTAAAACTTAAGCCTTAGTACTAAAACTTATTATTATTATTGGGGATTTATTTATTTATAACAGAGCGGTCGGTAACTCTCTAAACAAGCCTTAAAGCCACATATATATATATATATATTTAATTTACTACAAACAGTAATTTTGTTCCCTTATTCTCCTAAACAGTCGTTTCAATTTCATTGAAAATGACCACATAAACTTATCTAAATACCCTAATCGACACACCGCTGTATACACCCTAAACTATACTCGGTGAAACGATACATCTAAACTACAATTACCTACTTATATCTACTAAAAACTACCAAAAACTACTAAACAACTTTTTCTACTTGATAATTCGCGACCAGAGAATCTATCATCAATTTAAATACTAAAATCATTCATTTCTCTAAACTACTAAATCTAATACTACAATGTATATTGAAATTTAAGTCGTCACTGTGGTCGCATCTATACTGCTACGGATTTTGATCCCAATATAGTTGATGAACCACGAGATGTATGTATACACCAAGACTTTAGACTATCAACCTTCTATCTTTGAGAAGGTACTGGCAGCTCGATAATTTTATTTTCTCAGTGACGAACACAAATATTTTATAAAAATTGGCCCCTAAACAAGTCAAATCTAATGTCGTTTCTAAAAGATCTCGTTTGGTTGGCGAATTAGCCAAAGTTAGTTAAAACAATTAATAAACAGTGATTTTGTTTACTCATTCCATATCTAACATTTTTTACAGATGGGTTTCTGTTTTATTTATCTGTAATATTTACTTCCTGCGTCGTGAATCAACTTTATCTTTTTGTTCTTAAATAATAATTCATTCTTGCTTACTACAAAAAAATAAAAACAAAATAAATATCGCACTATAAAATCATAATCTACAAAAACTTTTAACCTTTGGCTCAGTAGTTAAAAAGTCGAGTCAAACCCGACTTACAGGTTCGATTCTCGGTTGTTGTTGTCGATCTGGTTGTTTATTTTTCTCTTTCGCACATATGTCTTAGCTAGCATACCTACTTATAACTACAATTTTCTACTACTGCATCTACCTAAACAGTTAAACAAGTTTGCAACTATTATACTAAATTCTTTAAACATTTCTAACGGAGCATCGGAATGTATGACTCACTTTGTTTATGTTCTCAATTGAACTTTTTATTTGAAATTTTATTTCAAACCTTTAAACTTTTAACTTCACTATATTTTTGCTATTGAACTAAGCTGATATGACCTTAGCCTGTTAGTTTGTCTTCTCCCTCTTATCTCTTTAAACTTTTTTTGTCTCTAAAAAAATCTGATCCTTCTTTAATCTTGTTCCCAGGGTACCAGCGAGGAGCTGCCGACAGTGGCGACCCCGAGGTCAGCGAATTTCCCCTAGGAAAAATTCTCGCCTAATGAGGGGGGTGTCACGCGTCATCGGCGCTCGCCTCCCACCGCTGAGCCGCTGTCCCTGCCACCGCAGGGACACATAAAAGGACGAGCGCACTACAGCTCGACCTCTTTCGCCCGGCGTCTACCACGCCGGACGGCTGCGCTGCCCTCAACGGGGGGGTCGGCCTCTAAAGCCGACCCCAGCACTGCACTCTTTCGCCCGGCGTCTACCACGCCGGACGGCTGCGCTGCCCTCAACGGGGGGTCGGCCTCTAAAGCCGACCCCAGCACTGCACTCTTTCGCCCGGCGTCTACCACGCCTGGTGGCTGGGCCGCCCGGCCTACGCCGGAGCCCCAGCACTGCACCTCTTTCGGCCGGCGTCTACCACGCCAGTCGCCTGCGACGCCTCTACGGGGGTCGGCCTCTAAAGCCGACCCAGGACTGCACCTCTTCCTTTTCTCATCGCTGCGAACCAACAGTTAAGTGCTCCTTGTCTGGAGGCACTGACTGGTCGAATCTCTCAAACCCACACCCTGACTGTACATCTATCTGTTTGTGTTATACTTCAGTAAATAAATTCTTTAAATTGTTGCTGTGAAGCGTCTAATTTAATCATCATCAGAACCTCGTGGCTTCACCACAACCTTCTAGGCTCCTAAAGCCACTACGTGACAACGTAATGACAAATATTTCCTTATTTACCCCACCTATGCAGAATAAGTTAAACGTTTCTTACTGTGGTTACGCGTCATTTACGAAATGAGAAGATATTATGAAAGGTTCTAGATACCTTGACTAGTGCTGGGTTTTCTATCAACTTACACATAGAGTAAGTTTCTCATCATAAAATACCACCTAGGCAAAACGATCAGTAATGGTCAGGTTAGACCGAGCTTATGTAAACTTCAAGCAGTTAGTGTTTTTATGCAAATTCAAGGAGTGAACTATTGCAGTCTGGGTAGTAAGCAAACCTTGTTTTGTTTCTCTGTATAATTTCATCAGTACTTTTGTTTAATGTACTCGTTGATAACTTTGAATTTATTTTTTGCCGTTTAGCTTGTTTGTTTGTTTGCGGACTATATCGAACAATTACTGGCTGTTTTTGTTGTATCGTTGGAATAGACCCTTACATGGGTGAGGCGGCGTGCCTGGCCACCAGGGGAGTTTCTCTAGTGGTCGGGCGCATCGAGGCGCTGGGCTTACGGGTGGCCCTGGACAAGACGGAGGCCCTATTGTTCCATGGGCCCCGTCGTGGTCCACCCGCCGGCGCCTCCATAGAGGTCAACTCGGTCCTCGTACCGGTTCGGGCCCAGATGAGGTATCTGGGCCTGATACTCGACGGTAGGTGGCTCTTCGACGAGCACTTCCGACAGCTTGGTCCGAAGCTGGTCGGCGCTGCCTCCGCCCTTGGGCGACTTTTGCCCAACTTGGGTGGAGCCAGCGTCGCAACGCGACTCCTGTACACGGGGGTTGTCCGGTCGATGGCGCTGTATGGTGCACCGGTGTGGGTGGCGGCTCTGACTGCCCTAAATAAGGCCCGCCTCTGGCGGCCTCAGAGGGTATTGGCAGTCAGAGCCATACGCGGATACCGCACGGTGTCGACCGAGGCGGCATGCGCCCTGGCCGGAACACCCCCGTGGGATTTGGAGGCGGAAGTGCTCGCCGAAGTTTATCGACGGGTGGCTGAATATCGGGCGGAGTATGGCTACCGCCCTCCGCCCGAAGAGGTACGCGAGTGGCGTGAAGCCGCCCGTCGAGCCACTATGGCTAGATGGTCGTTCCGGCTGGAGACTCCACGCGCTGGCTTTGCCGCCGTGGAGGCCCTCCAGCCGGTCATCCTCGAGTGGGCAGGGCGGCAGCACGGGACCCTTTCCTTCCGACTGACGCAGGTCCTTTCCGGGCACGGTTGCTTCGGGAAGTACCTGCACTCGGTCGCTAGGAGGGAATTGAGTCCTGCCTGCCACCACTGCGACTGCAGTGAGGACTCGGCCCAGCACACGCTGGCGGTTTGCCCCGCTTGGGCGCCGCAGCGTCGGGCCCTCACTGCAGTCATCGGAGGAGATCTCTCGCTACCGGCCGTCATACGCTCCATGGCCGGTAGCGATAGCAGTTTTACCGCGGTCGCAACCTTCTGCGAAGATGTAATCTCGAAGAAGGAGGTGACGGAGAAGGCCCGGGAGGACGATGTCCACTCGGACCCAATCCGCCGCCGGCGAACCGGGCGGCGGAGGCGCGCCTATCAGCGCCTCATGCCGCCCTGAGTGTGGCCGCGGATGGTCGGGACGGGCTTTCCCCTCCATCCGCTCTAGTGGCCACCCGCGAGGGGGCGACGTACGCGTGTGCCGTACGTCGCCTAAATAGAGATAGTTTTAACAGCAGACGGTGCCCGCTTCAGTGCGGGCAAGCGCTGGGAGGGGTCCGGACGTGTTAATAACTGCAGTTCCCGGATTCTTCCCTTCACAGGCGCAGAGTGGCACACCGTGTGGTTTTAGTCGGTTCGAGTCCGACACTCGACACGATTTCCACACGTTAAAAAAAAAAAAAAAAAAAGACCCTTACATGGGTGGTTGGTAGCTTGAAATCAAAAAATCAAAATCAAAATCATTTATTCATCTAAGACACCAAGTGACACTTATGAACGTCAAATTGAAGCTATAGTTAAAAATCATAGATCGACACAAACAGAGGCCACAGCATGTGCTGTATTGTCGAGGTAAGTTAGGTGAAAACACCAAAATCTACTGCCTGCCTGTGTCGATCCATAACTTCCAGTTTCCAAAATGCGTAGAGCTCATGAGAAGAATACTGGCAAAGAAACTCATGGCTACTCTTTTTCAAAATCTGATTTTCAGGTACAATAGTGTTAGTATTACATGTAAGGTAAACAGTATGCAAGCTGTTGCCACCTGAAATTCCTTTTATTAAAAAGCTCCAAAATCTAACGCGCAAACAAGAAAAAAACACTCAGTGATAACGTTGAAGGTTTGAGTCTATTAAACATAGAACAAAATAGAAACAAGGTGCACATCCACTTACATTCAGTTGCAAAATCTACTGTTGAAAATAATTCGTGACTGGATTAAGAGGCTAGGGTTGCCGTTGAACGAACCAGAATAATAGTATTGTCTAAAGAGTCGCTGACTAGGCCGACCAGTCACCCCAAGCAGCACCCGTTCACGAGTATGACGCATGGACCAGCCATCATCTCCTTCGCCATATCAGAGGGAAGGAAACGACCCGCCCCACGACGACACCGCAAGCAATGACATTTTAGTGAGCATGACTTGATGGTCTTGGGTTGACCTAGATACACGGTGACTATGAGCTGACCATTGAGGGATTCGCTCATGGTACTTATGGTGGCCATTGAGGCCTGTATGTGGTTGTTAGTGAGCAGTCGTGTTTGTTTATTGTGTAGTGGTTAATCGATGCAAAGACTGTGGAAATCTTTGGCGATAAGCAAACTTTGTGCAGTATACATGCAGTCACTATTGTTGTCAAATATCAAGTAAGATTTCCAACCTTGTATAAACGCCTAGTTTGTTTAAATCTAAAGTGTGGCGGTGTAGCGAACTTTTGAGAGGAGTTTTAATTGTTCAGTTGGAGTTCTTAAAATATAACAAGTGGTCAAGATAATTCGCTTTGCGGGTGGTATAAACCTCGTGGTCCTCCATGGGCTATTGTTTGTAGAACACGAGTCTTTTGGTGGGTTTTGGGAGCGCCACTCCAGCTGTCCGTATTCTTATAAGAAATGTTTTAGATGGGTCTTCGCCGCATGGCCGGTGGGCGTGGCGGGGACTGGTCCGACGGAGGACAGCCGATCGGCTGTCCCAGAGATAATGCCGGCTCTGGCTTATGACTTCTGTTAAGCCTGAACTTTTGGCTTATGGCTTCTGTTTGGCCTGAACCCCTGGTTCAAGGCTTCTGCTTGGCCTGAGCCTCTGACTTATGGCTTCTGTCTTCTGTTTGCTCTGAGCCTCCGGCTTATGGCTTCTGTTTGGTTCGGCACATTATTTCGGTTTTCTGTTTAATTTTATTGGTACTTTTTGTTTAGCGTACTTGAATGGACGCCAGATGCGGGTGGGGCTCTATTTAAGAGTTAGTCCCATGACTCGGTAGATGACCAGGATCCTGAAGGATATGTCACCAGGGGTCCTCAACAGCAAGCGGCTCTGGGCGCTGTGGGCACTCGGCGGCAGCGACGCGTGGTACTGCCACGCCTCCGCGGAGGCGCTGAGCCTGAGCGGCGCACGCGCTGCTCCGCGGGCTATCTTCATTTTGCAAATTGCTACGTTTTAATGCTTAATCGCTTATGAAAACGTTCCTAAGATAACTACAATGGGTAGTTTAAGACTTTTCTTCCAGGTGTCGATCCGAACCGATCCTCCTGTAGAGGACCAACCAGGCGAACATAGGACAGATAACTTGGCAAGGCAGTCAAGCTGGCGAGGACGTCCAGCTGTCAGGAGAGGCCGTTTAAGATTTACCCCTACTTTACCGATAAATTATCCAGAGTGAACCTATAAAAAGACGGTACTTGGCTATGCCCGCACACTTTTTGTTTGGGCGGCGCGGCGTTCGGTGAGGACGTGTTTCTATACCCATACCTTGTCGTTTCATTTTATATCGTTGTGAACGGTTTAGTGTTTTAATTATGAGAGTAAGAGCTGAGGTTGGGCTACCTCCAATCTGACACTTTTATTTATTTCTCACTTCACGTTTATAAAAATAGATTATATTTTAAGAGATAATATTTATTTCTTGTTTGCAATAACTGAATTTCAATTTATTTTTTTTTAACTGTCGAGAATTTAACTTAATGAGCAATATTCCAGAAAAGGTTCTTGAAATAACTACACATTATTTTTTATTAATAACAAATATTGCAAAAACTAGTATTACAACAACAAACACTTACCTTCACTTCAACTTTGACACAAAAAAAAACAAAAAAAAAATTATTTGTATTAATCAAAGTGTTACAATAAAATTAGGGACAGTACCTAAGTCTGAGCGCGCGCAAGTGACTGAGCCTCTGTGGTATTACAAAACTTGGAATATATAGATTAATATACAACCATTTATGTATTTATGACTATTAAGGCTTTGGTTGTTGCTATGTTATGTATTTATGATTTTATCTAGGAGATTACACAATATGCGATGCCATAAATATACGATAAACATGCGTTTATCGTATATTTATGGTATTGAATAATTTTCGAGATTATGTTTTATATACCTATATCTATATGTGATAGCATGTATTTGCAGCATGCAAACTAATGACTTTTTTACAATTAAAAAAAGATACATAATCATTTAGTAGTAATAAATTAAATTAAAAAGCTTTTTAAAAACAAGCTTTTACTGGAATGCCTCGAGACGAATCAAACGAGTCCAAACTCGATGATGTTGCGACGTTTCTTTACAGAGTTCCTATGGCCACCTTCCAGCCCCAGCATCAGATCAGCCCCATGTCATTACAATATTGTTTTGTAAATTTTCAGCAAAATCGGTTGAAGATATCTGCTTCTAAATTGAGTTGTAAGGTTCCACCCGAACATACAAGCATACATACATACATTGCAAGTTAATAAAAAGCTTGTAAAAATGCAGCTGAGTTTACGTTTTTTGTAACTTAATCCTAATTAAATTTTGCATGCACTTTTCCTGACATGCTGACAAATACAAAGACATTGTTTTTATTTAGGCATACTATAAAATCATACAAATGAGAGTCCAACTGGTGCACCGAGGGATCAATACAAACTTGAATGTCTTTGATGATGGTACTAAAATTGTTTTATCACTTTTCTGCAGTGATAAATGTACTTGACTCTGACGCCAGAGGATCATTCCTGAGAACATTGACTGCCTCGGTGGCGCAGTGGTAGCGTTTTCGACTGCTGTGCTTGAGGTCTCGGTTTCGATTCCCGGGCCGAACCAAATGTTTGTATGATCTGCAAATATTTGTTTCGGAGTTTGGGTGTTTTCTATGTATAATATGTCATAATCATCACCTCAGCCGAAAGACGGTAAAATGCTGGACATAAGCCTCCCCCAAGGCTCTCCATAACAAACGGTCCTGTGCTGCCTGCATACAGCGGTTGCCTGCGACCTTCACGAGGTCGTCGAACCACCTTGTAGGGGGCCTAACCACGCTCCGTCTTCCAGTACGTGATTGCCACTCCAGAACTCTTGGCCCCATCGGCCATCTTGTCGCAATGTGCCCCGCCCACTGCCTTCGTTTAAAAAACCGACTTCAAAATCTAAAAAGTATAAAAAGTAACTTAACCAAGATTTAATTTAATACACCTCTTATACAAACCTAATACCTTTTTTGTATATGCTACCTATTGATAGATTTGAAGTCGGTGCCAAACCAAATTTAATAGTAGGTACTACACTCGCCGTGCGTGACCTTGAGCGGGAAAGCTGCTCTTCGTGAACAAAACAACCGAAGCGTGCTGATACGTGCGGGCAGACGTCGTTGACGGTCGTCTCGAAATATAGTGAAATTTTGATGTGTAGTAACCTAACTGATAGATTTGTATAATTGGTATGTTGCACAAAGCTATATATAAATTGTTTTTATAATTATAGGTATTCATTATTACTTAATTCTCATATTAGTTTGTCTTCAAAACCGTCGTCTCGTCATACAATACGCAAACCCAAAGGTCCCTTTCAGAGCCACAAATATATTCATATATACGCATAATATAGATTTAATATAGCTATCTGATATATCTACTGTCGCAAAGTTCTGAATTAAGTTCAGAACTTTGCGACAGTAGATATATTTCATTGCGACCGAGATCTTAGCTCCACAGGTAAACAGTCCGGTGGCGGTATAATGGCATGTACACGTCACGCACTTGCTGCCGAAATTAATAATAATTGGTTTTGTAAATCTACTGAATCACTATGCATTTCTATTTCTTCTCACATATTACATTCATCTGCTAATCTACAAATAGTGTTACTTTACTTGGCACCGGATGGTACACTTCTTTCTCGAAATATTCTCGATGTGTTGACGGCTTCTAGACATTTATTTAATCAGCACAGCTATGATTATTTCTTATTGGTCGGTGATTTAAGCTGCCATGCCTGGAATGGACACCCTACAGCTTAACACTAAAGCACATTGGCACAACAAAATTACAGGATACAGCGCAGACACTAATCAACGATCTTCAGTTTTTGGGGTTTAGTCAATATAACTATATTACTAATCGTTGCCATGTTTTGGATCTTTGTTTTTGTAATCTCCCTGATTCGATTACCCAAGCTTAACCTCTTACCAAGATGGACCCTTTTCATCCACCATTAAAACTGGATATAATTGATTTCCAAATAAAAAAAATTAAAGAAAAAAAGTGCCCCGCTATAATTTTCACCGTCAACTGGTCAGATATTTTAAATACCGAAACTGTCGCTGTTTTTTTTTTTAATGTATTTATAATTGGATAAATGCTTGATTAAATTCATGGACATTCGGTTTCGCTTTTTAGTCCATAAACTATCTATTCAGTTGGTTATATACTCTTTCGCAAAAGGCATTAATTGTTAGGATTGAAAGAACAAAACAAACTACTTTCTTTAAATAATCAAAATTTTGGGCGTGTTATTTCGGAAATGACAGTTTTCAGACATATCAATATCGTGGGACATTCGGGAAGCATTTCCCCCTCACTCACAGGCAGGTCAGCCGTGTCATTCGTTGTTAGTTTATGTTATTACAAAGCTTGTAGGTTTTCGGAATCCAGGACAATAAGGTTTAATTACTGGACACGGGACAAGACGCAAAATTCCGGGACAATCCCGAATTTCCCGGCAATCTGGCATAGAGGTATAAAGTTGAAATTCATATCAAACACTTAGATCAAACTGCCTTTAACCTGTGAAAAAAACAAATTTCAAAGGTAACGCAATAACACAAAATACAAAGGATGTACATTTATACCGCATATTTTGAAACTTGCAACTACTCGCAAGGGAATCAAAACCTTAAGGCATACTTCTTACCGATTCCCGACCCTAAGGCTTCCCTTTGACATAGAAAATCGAAATTTGTTAAGAAGCAATAGCTTACAGTACAGGTATCAGAAAAATTCAGAAAACTTTTACTTATATACCTACAGGTTTGTACGGAACCTCGGTGCGCGAGTCCTACTCGCACTTGGCCGGATTTTTTTTTATACTGAAACCTTCCATAAATATAAATTAGTATTAGTGACAATCACTAGCACTTAATTGGATTTATAGAGGTTTCTTGGTATAACATTGTTGACAATCGTTTTCAAAACCATAGTACAATTACGATCAAATACAAGTATACCAAGGAACAAAATATAAACCCACAAAGGTTAATAAACTCCAAATCCTCATTCTAAAATTAGTTGACAAAGTTATAAATATTTAAGATTTTGTACAACATTTTGTACAATTTTGTAATCCTACACATCAATAATATTATAATACTTTATAAGTGATAGAGCTGATAACATCGAGACACATTTTCAGTCGTTCAACTAACAATACTCGTGATACACACTGACACATAGACTTATCAGATAAATGCAGTTACAGTTTTGAAGCATTCAGTAAATTGTTAAAGATGAGAGTTGTTGTATAATGATTTCAGATCACAATAAGACTATAGACAGGTTGTTTACTCTCAAACTAAATGTAACTAAACTGACCGTGGGAGAGGCACGTTTCGACATGAATGGGCCAGCTCGACCGGCGTGATACCACGGCCTTACAGAAAACTGGTATGAAATAGCGCTTGCGCTGTGTTTCACCGAGTGAGTGAGGATACCGGAGGATCAAACCCAAACCGCTCCCCTCCTTCCCCTCCCCATCCCCCAAAGGCCGGTAACGCACTTGTGATGCCTCTGGTGTTGCCGGTGTCCATGGGCGGCAGTAATCGCTTAGGTGATACGTCTGCTCATTTGCCCCCTATTCCATAAAAAAAACCTACCTAGCTAGATTCAGTGACTAGAATACCTACTGGTATATGTTATTAAAATACATTCAGACAAAGTATAAGACGATCGTTCTCATTACATAATTAATTGCTGCTAAGCCTGATGCGGTGGGTTCGCTTCCCATACAGGACAAATCTTTGTGTGATATATTTATGTGTATCATGTATTTTGTGTCGGGGTGTAATTTATCTGACATATTATTATGTACGGATTCATAAATCAGAAATGATCTAATAATCAGAAATATATGGGATATGGGTATGTTTATAAGCAGTCCAGTTACCACAGCACAGGCTTTGCCTAGTTTAGGATCATACGGTCGTGTATGATATGTGTGAGGATAGTATTATTACTTACTATTTATGCTCATTTACAAACTCCGGCTAGCAGTCAGAGTCACTACACAACTAGATCAACAGATTTGTCTAGCAAACAATAAAAATAATAGTGCCTGTAGTGTATGTGTCTATTGTCAGTCACTTCAATTAGTAACGAATTCATTCATTCACTCACTCATTGTACTATCTGTGAATGAATGAGAAGGAAGCATTATGTCATCTCTAGTGCTCGTGGGTTCAGACACAGTTTAGTCAACTGTGAGCGACGGAGGTGAGTGGGCACTTGCATCTTAGAGCCGACAATGTATATGGATATACTACAGTGCCTCGTAAAAGACCATTGATTGATCCGATTAATAAAAGACGGAATGATTAAAATCAGTTCATAAAAGGTGGAACAAGAAACTCGATATATTACAAAATTGAGTAATTCGTCCTTTCTGGAGTCAGACCAGAAATACATTACCATAGCAGTATTTGTTATAATAAAAGATAGTTAAAGTAATAAATTGCAATTTCATTTATCATCTAATGGATTCTATTGTCTACATCTAGAACCTTAACTGTTTTCTTGTTTCTAGAAAGTAATTTATGTAAATGATTCAACAAATTTGATAACGTAGTTGAATAGATTAAGAAATGTAGAACACTGAAACCAAAACTATTTTTTTTTTTTATTAGTTTTGGTAGTATGACTTACTTTGATTAATATTTACGAAATTTGATTTAAAAAGACTCTACTTATTTTATATTTAATAAAGTGTTTATTATTGTTTTATATTTCAGGAGATATGGTAACTGACAACTGAGATCACCCTGCGCAAATAGGAAAACATAAATTAAAATTAGGCAAGGTATGCAACTGATTCAATATTGTTATTAATTAAGTTTTAATCTTTCAAAAATAAGCCATTTTGTGGAAAATGATTACAATAAAGCAATGAATTTATCACTTACTTTTTGCCGTCATAAAAAACAAACTATATGCTATTACAGCTTATACGATCTATCTCTATGCGAAATTTCAAGACATAAAATATATACCTGAACTGTTATTTCAAGTTATTCTAATTGTGGCTAATTCCACTACATAACCAGCCCGTACATCTACACCCTATACTGGTGACCCCGACATGATTGGAAGCAGTCTTTTAAGATGCAGAGAAGCAGCATCATCGTTATCATCAAAACCAAGTCTCAGCCAGGCAGTAACCTCAGCCTCAACAGGGATATTACACGCAGGTAGCTACCGCTTCAGTCTGGTTCCCGCTACGGCCTCATTAGTGTCTAGGCATAGCACTCTGCACAGTGGCGGATTTACATATTTGCCGCCAGTAGGCTATTAAATTTTTGCCGCCCCTACTAACCTACAATTTAGTACTTCCCTGCTTTTTTCATATCCCCTTTCGATACCCCCTTAGCTCCCGTCTCCGCGCATAACACCCCTCTCTCTTTCTGAGCCTCTCATGTCCAGCTTCTTGCAGGAAGTGTTTGACAGCCTTTTCCCACAACAGTATGTGTCTGGTGCCCAGGGTACCATGGTCCTGTCTCGAATGTCACCCTAGCCTGTTTCTGCTGCTGCCTCCAGGCCTGCGCTTTTAGCCTACCATCTCCAGCGCCTGAACTGAGTGCAGAACCTGGATCATTCACGGGCCTGATGGACTAAGATGGTTCTAAACCTCGCCCAATCCTTTTCCGCTCTCTCCTTCGCTTTGTTCTGTTACAGAGAGCGAGCTCTGTTACAGCCGGACGTGATCTCCATAGTATGTTTTTTGGACATCATCTGCTGACGCAGACGCTAATACGAGAGGAAGCCTTGTTTCCTCTTGGGCCCATCCTACCAAACGGGTCTTACCACCATAATACTAGAGTACCCCGATTTAGCCGTTCCATGACTTATCGGACGCTAAAACATGACCCAGCTTGGGACATTGGCGAATCGCCATATCTCTCTCTCTCACATATCTTGTTTGAGAGGATCTCTCGACCCGCATCGACTGCCATTTCTGTGAGGTGGGCCCGATCTTTTGGAATGCCTAATTCTGTTTTTGAGCGGAGCGTTTGACGACTGGCGCAATGTTGCGTCAAATGATCACGAGTGAGTACGTGCATTCGTCAAGCCATGGGTCATCCAGGCTGAAGGCTCCACGTAGTGGCTTTCGCACTATGGAAGTTCTCCAGTCGGTCGTCGTCGACTGGAAAAGGCAGCAGTACGGTACGCTTTCCTCTCTTGCACTGCACTCGTCGCTAGGAGGAAATTATTGAATCAAGTCATGCAGTGCAGACCTCGGGAAGCCCTCCTGCTTGGGCTAAACTGGCTGCGCTGGGTGTAATCTGTACGCCAATGACACTTTACTTAGTAGTTTAGTTAGTGGCGAACTTGCAAAAAGCGGCGCACCTGTATACCAGTGGTACCGCACTGGTAGGCGCTGAACTAACGCGTGACAAGGACACCCATAACACAGAAGTCCTCTTATTTTATGGGCCCCGTCGTTGCTCACTCCTTGGCAACTTAATCTTGATTAACTCGATCCTCGTACTGGTTCAGTCCATATAGGTACTCAGTATCTATGCCTACTCCTTAACGAAAGATTGGTCTTTGATGATTGTTTCCGATGGCTTGCTCTAAAACTGGTCGGTGGTACACTGGTCTTGACTGTGGCTCTGACCGCACAGAGAAGTTTGCGCATATGGCATTCTTAGAGAGCGGTAAAAGCGGTTAGTCATACGTGGTTACCGCACCGTATCTACGGAGGCACATTGCGCGTGGCCTCAGAACCACCCATCGAATTAACTCTTAATTGTAGTAAGGATTTATATAATTTGCCTTGCAGTCATCAGACCCCTCTGCTAAGATGTCATCTTGCGAAAAGAGACGACGAAGAGGGCTCGGAAGGAAAATTCTCACTCGGACACAATCAGCCGTGGCGAACCGGATAGCGAATCTATGTTGACGAAGATATGTGTCACGAAGTGTTTTTACTGACTTCGATTTTTTGCTCCTACTACTAATAACTAACTACTAACACACTCTTTGCTCCTAAAGTATTGTTAAATTTTCAAGACTTCTTTAATCGGTTTTTTTGGTCATATCTTATTTTTGTAAAGAAAAAAAAATATGGGCCAAATCTGCCGCCCCCTAAAATTTGCCGCCCTAAGCTCCAGCCTACTCAGCCTAGTGGTAAATCCACCGCTGACTCTGCACCTACAGTTCATTTAGCAAAGCAGCCAGCCACTGTGCAACAATCGCCCAGATACACTGGGGATTTCACTGCACCACCGCGCACCATCCTGACTCACTGAGATCAACGAACTTCAGCCCTGACTTACTGAGACTAGCTGCATTCAGTTCCGACTTACTGGAACTACTCACTCCTGGTACGGCACGCTCCACCACACAGACAGCTGACTCAACAAATATAGACCTTCAATCCTGGAGGGGAATGATATGGCGACTTCCGCTACATAACGAGCCCGTACACCTACACCCTACAAAATCAATAAATAAGGTCAATCGAAGTTGTAGACGAGTCTGAAAGTAATATATGGGACGTTTTTTATGTTTGTGATCTAGCACTTTAGAGTTATTAAATGAGTATTAACTGTGATAATGTTATAATTTCCTAAGTGTTCCTAGTCTCTGAATAATCAATGAACTATGAAGAATTATTGACATACTGTTTGATATCAGACTACAGATTTAATACAACTGATAATGTTAAAACAACACAGAGATAATTACAAAGATGTCTAAATCTTTGAAAAATTAGGAAGAGTGGTTTATAAACGCCCACATTTTGATATCTAAATTTTGAATCCCAGACTCGACTGATGGAATTTTTATTGTTGACAATCAGGTACTTCCCCGAAAAAATTTATAATATGAGGTTTGGTGGATATGAACGAAATGGTAGTTGAAAAATATTGCTTAAAAAGGTGTATTGGAGAATGTGAGCATTAACTTGAGTAGGTAAAGGTCGTCTAAGTGTGGCTCGAGTTGACTCTTGAAAAGGTTTTACTATTCGCATTAAAAAAAATAGTTATGCAACTATTTGTAATAGTACACAAAGTATTGCTCTGAAAAGACTGCCTCGTTGGCACAGTGGTAGCGTACGCGACTGCTGTGCATGAGGTCTCGGGTTCGATTCCCGGGTCGGACCAAATGTTTGCTTCGGAGTTTGGGTGTTTTCTATGTATGATATGTAAATATTTACAAAAAAAAAGTATATATGTATGTTAGAAATTTAACGTCATTGTAATGGCAACATTTTTGATTGTCATTTTTCTTGTTTGACGTTTTGACGTTGACAGATGGTTATTGAGACGCTTGGATCGGTCAAGCAGGGCTTCGTAATAGAATGCCGGTTTTAAGTGGAATTTAATTGTAATTTAGCTAATTGTCGATAGGACTCGGTTCCTTTAGTGGTTTACCGTTATGAGTGGTCTGGTTTGGACTCGCGAGTTTTAGTAGTCACGTTCAAATAGGCGCGATTCGCGATAGCTAAATACGAGTGTATTGTAATTCGAATACCTTGGAGGTCGGACAGCACTTTGGGGCATGTATGTGTGAACGCGGCAAGACAAACGGCAGTGGGGTACCCCATCAACGGCCGACGAGATCAAGGACATCACGCAACTCCAGTAAGTGCTTGATGCATTAGTTTAGAATAAGAACACGGTGAAACAGCCGTCAGTTTATTGCTCTCGCCAGTGAACTAGTTTTAGCGATTGCATGCTTATAACATGGGCTTATAGGTATTGCAAACGTCACAAGGTGATCGCTGCATTGGCGAGAGGGTTGAACAATGTATTTATATCAGTTGTCTAGTACCCATAACACAAGCTCTGCTTAGCTTGGGACTAGATGGCGTTGTGTGTTAGATGTCCGAAATATTATTATATTATTATTTTGAATTTGTACACACCTGTCTGAAAAACTTGGACATTTCTTCCACCTATATTTTTAGATTTGTATTAATCAAAGCCAACACTACATTTTTTATCTCTTTTTACGCGACAGGTAGCTTTAACAGACGACCGTGTGGCAGCAACATGTTCCAACATAGCCAGATCCGAAAGCCTGTAAAAAAATATCCAGGTGGCTATTAGTGGTGAAAAGAGCAATCCGTCACTCGACACTATATCGGAGAGGCAATAAAAAATTCGTCTGTTCGTGTTTGGAGTGTTCATTTGAAATAGTTGTTAAGTTTAAAAGTCAAAGTATTAATTTTGTACTACTCAACTGAGTAAATTCAGTCCTGAAAATAATAAAAAATGATAAGTTCTATTTAGTTGAAACACATTTCTGATGTGAATTAATTAATATATAAACAGTTTCATAATAATAATTGATAATATAACTAAAGACACCTCGCTCATGGCTGTTTTATCAGAACAATTATTTTGATATTATAAGCTGCTGATAAACATACTAAATACATGAAATTATTACACCTGGATTGGATACAAAATAAAAGTTAGTGCTGAGATGAGAATCGCGCCTCTAGCTTTTGGATCCATAGTCTAGATTATTACCAACTAGACCGACAGCTCTATTATTTAAAATAATTATCAATATGAGGTCCATATAACTAGTATATAGTTTTAGCTATAGATAATATTCATGTGTGAGTTTAATTTCTCTTTATTTGTTACTGAAATTTAGCTGCAAATTGAAATAAAATACTAAAATCAAATACATTTGTTTTTCTCGACAGTAATTTGAAAGCGCCCTCAATAACACTTATTGGTACAAATAATAAGTATACAAACTACTACTGTTTTAGTGAACGATTAGATAACGCTAATTCCGTGATTAATTGTTTGTAATACGGATTCAATAATCCATTGACCCTCATTTATATACGAGTTCACTAAATTATATCAAATCTCAAGTCTTTGATTTCGGTTAATTGCGTTAGTTTGTCAAGATATAATAAGGCTAATAAGCTAGCATTTATAGTTTATGGCCAAATGTTTGATTATTCAGGCTAATTCAATCGTTATTCAGTTATTCCTAAACTCTCTCCTGAAGTCAGTTCATTAGTTTTAAAAATGTTCCTTATAAAAATAATAATGGCTTTAAGCTACATCCATTAAGGAAACAATCAAATGTTCCTGTCTACCCGGCGCTAGATTAAACCGCTTCTTGTTAAAAAATCCTTCCAAATCGCTTTTGATGTTAAGCTGTTTTATCATCATCGTGGCAAAGTAAACTTTGTAGTACAAACAAAAACTAATCAAGTTTTAAAGCTAGTAACCTTCAGAACCTTAATTTATAATTGCAGGAGATAAAATAATAAAAGTAGTAGACATACGTTCTCGTACTCATCGCTTCGGTTCTTCCTTCCTGTGCCGAGCGGTGAAAACCTGGAACTCACTACCAGCATACGTGTTTCCTTCCCACTATGATCCCGGGTCTTTTAAGCGGGGCGTGAAAAAGCATCTCACCAGGCCGCCATAGTGTCGGTCACCATGCTGCATTGTCCTTATTCGCAATGAGGATGGTGACCGCCACTCCTAGATTCTGCTCATGCTTACCATCAGGCAGGGCAGAGTCATTTTGGCACCTAACTATAAAAAAAAAAAAAAAAAACCGACTTCAAGGTTCGACTCGATTTCTCTTGGATGCCATCATCAGATCTTAGTGTCCTTATCATCGTACCACCGCCTTTCCATTAAAACAAGAATCATTAAAATCGGTTCATAAACGACGAAGTTATCCGCGAACACACATAAAAAAACATATATACGATTCAATTGAGAATCTCCTTTTTTGAAGTCGGTTAAAAATATATTTTTGCTCAGTTATAGACTAATTAAAAAAATTGCAATTGAAGCAAATTAAGGGGTTACGAGTTACGATTCATTGGGTTTTTATGACTCAAGAGGCAAACAAGTCGGCCAGTTACCTGATTGTGGGGACAACTGCGTGGTCGACCTTAGAGTGTTTGCAACAGAATTGGGCATGAAGGGTCATTTGGTCTTATTTGGTGGAACTCGATGAAATAATTCCTTGAACAGATTTCTGTGAGGCCGTTGTATTTGCCCGGTCGAAGTGGCCCATTTGTGGCATAGAGTGGCTCTCACACGGCTGTTTCTATAAAACATTTTAAATTATTATTTTTCAGATTGATTGAATTGAAAATGTATTGGGTGCTTGACTTCAATTGCAAAATGTCTATGTCCACACAAACACAGAAAAAAGCATCTGCCAATATTCATGTGCAAGCAACTTCATTACTGTTTTGAGTAGAAATAGGGCAGTACAGAAATAACTAACACACATGTTCTGAAATAGATAAGTCATTTATCACTCAATCTAGTCATGGTCTCCACGGAGCATAACAGCGTTTGATGATGGGACTATTCGTAAGGGAATTTTAGGAAACAGGTCGTTTTTTATACTGAACAGATTTTATGCGGAGACAAGACAGGCTCTTGGGAGTAACTGCCACATAGATGTTATGTACATCTTAGGGATGTAAATAAACTTTAACTCTATACTTATAATAAAAATGTAACAGGTCCAATTCTCTGTACAATAAAACTGTATTTTTTCATTTTTGGCTGTCTGTATGTCTGTCTGTATCTTGGCCGCGCATCACGCCGAAACTACTGAATGGATTCAAATCAAACTTAGCAATATTTGAGTTCATACTACGACATAGGACATAGGATACTTTTTATCATAATAACACATAGTTCGATTTCATTCATTCTTTTTTTGCTAGAATGAAAAAAGTAAAAGATAACGGGAAAAATCTTTTTTTGTCCGTAACTGTACACTGCCTGTGGGAAGCTGAGACAGATATGTAAATATGGCGGTACGAAGTTCGCCGGGTCAGCTAGTAATATAATAATAGGCTGTAAGTGCATTTATTCCGGGTACTAATAATGATTTATAACTGTTTCATTCATTTTTACATTTGTATAGGTAAATACGTACAGCTCAGTGTACTCCTATATAGAGGTCGGTAAAATATAACACAAACCTCTAACCTTCTTAAAATATATTTGATCTGATTTTAAAAATATGAAACATTAATTACAGATAAAGAAATCACTAAAATTATATTGTGAACATTCAAAAGCAATCGGTCTGAGAGTTGATTGCTCCTTTATTTTCATCTACGTGGATTATTTATTTAAAATATAGTTTCTGTTGAAAAGACCTAATGATTTAATGAAGTTTTGAAATTTGTAAGTTTTCGATATACTTTTGAATATGAATATAATTATGTTACTAAGTTTTCTTTCTTTATTAAATAAAATTAAATTTTATGTACACAAATTTAAGGGGTGTAAGGGGGTGAACCCAAATCTTTCGCCTCAAGCCAACCTCACCTGCACGCGGTACATCCTGCTGAACGACGAACGAGGCTCTGGCAACCGACCGATGGCGGTATACCCATCCCAATAGGCGTAGTTAAATGTAATAGGCCGGTGACGGGCAGCAGCGTCACCGGTGCAAGGAACTGCGCCCTGCGATCACCAACCCGCCTGCCCAGCGTGGTGATTATGGGCATTAACCTCCATGCAGCTGCAAAATAAGCCACGGCCCCCAGTTCCCGGCAGTCTCGCTATTCCTGGTCATGGTGGCGACCATGGTAACGGCGAGGCGGGGGGTGCTAAGAATCTCCGGGTTACGGCAGGCCACCACAACCGACTGACCCTGGCTACGTTTAATGGCCGCACATTACGGCTAGACTCGCATCTGGCACAACTCGAGGTGGAACTTGAGAAAATTAGATGGCATATTTTGGGGTTATGTGAAGTCCGAAGAGAGGGGGAGGACACCATAACCCTTGACTCGGGCCATCTCATGTACTTCCGTGAGGGAGACCAACAGTCTCAAGGTGGCGTTGGGTTTCTGGTTAACAAGTCCCTATCTAGCAACGTTGTGGAAATGTCTAGTGTGTCGAACAGGGTAGCGTACCTCATTATCAAGCTCACCGAGAGGTATAGTCTCAAGGTAGTGCAAGTGTACGCACCGACCTCGGCCCACTCGGACGATGAGGTGGAGTGTATGTTCAATGACATATCGAGGGCCCTCCACTTCACTACTAAAACCCACTACAACGTTGTTATGGGTGACTTCAACGCCAAAGTGGGAGTACAAAATTGCAGCGAATCGGTAATAGGATCCCATGGATTTGGAAGCAGAAATCATAGGGGGCAAATGCTCGTCAACTTTCTCGAACGAGAGGGGTTGTTCTTGATGAACTCATTCTTTAAGAAACGGCCCCAAAGGAAGTGGACGTGGCGAAGCCCCGACGCTATGACTAAAAATGAGATCGATTTCATCATGACGGACAGAAAGCACATATTCAGAGACGTCTCAGTGATCAATAGGTTTAACACCGGTAGTGATCACCGACTCGTCCGAGGCTCTCTGAATATCAACTTTAAAGCTGAACGTGTCCGATTGATGAAATCCAGGCTCCGACCAACTCTGCTCCAAGCCGCAATGGGATCTGAAAAGTTCCAGTCAAATCTGGAAAACCGATTTGCTGCTATGGAAACCACAACAGGCGTGAACCAGAAACTTGGAAATGTGGTTCGAATCCTCAGGGAAGAAGGTACGAGATTTTGTGAAATGCAGCGTAAGGGCAGGAAATCTAAGCTTTCGGAAAGGACCCTAGCGCTAATGAAGGAACGACGTGAAAACCCACTTCTCACTTCGTCGGCAAAACGGACTGTAAACCGAGAGATCAGCAAACTAGTACGACACGACCTCCGATGCTCCAATACTCTTTCGATCGAAAGAGCGATCGAGCAGAATCGGGGGTCAAAGGTGTTTGTACAATCTCTCGGAAGAAGCCACCTGACGAAGCTGACTACAGCAAGTGGAGAAGTCGTTACTTCCAAGCCGGTCGTCCTTTCGGAAGTGGAACGTTTCTATGGCGGTTTGTACGCTTCGCATGCATCTCGACCTGATCCCGAAAATGAGGACTCTAGAGCCACATTAACACGCCACTACACCGAAGATCTGCCAGAAGTCAGCATTGACAAAATCAAGATGGCTCTTGGACAGCTTAAAAATGGAAAAGCCCCTGGAGAGGACGGCATTACAACAGACCTGTTCAAGGCTGGAGGTAAGCGCGTACTGAGGGAGCTCCAAAAGCTTTTTAACGCTGTCCTGTTCGAAGGGAGAACTCCAGAGGCGTGGAGCAGAAGTGTGGTCATCTTGTTCTTCAAGAAAGGTGACAAGACCAGGTTGAAGAACTATCGACCCATTTCGCTTTTAAGCCACGTCTACAAGCTGTTCTCAAGAGTCATCACGAACCGTCTTGCGCGAAGACTCGACGAATTTCAACAACCAGAGCAAGCTGGATTTCGGAGCGGATATGGCACCATAGACCACATCCACACAGTGCGGCAAATCATACAGAAGACAGAGGAGTATAATCAGCCCTTGTGTCTAGCATTCGTGGACTATAGAAGGCCTTTGACTCGATCGAGATCTGGTCTGTTCTGGAGTCCCTGCAGCGTTGCCAAGTGGATTGGCGATACATCCAAGTGCTGAGATGTCTCTACGAAGCCGCCACCATGTCCGTCCAAGTACAGAATCAGCAAACAAGGCCCATACCATTGCATCGAGGAGTGAGACAAGGGGATGTTATTTCCCCGAAATTGTTCACAAATGCAATGGAGGATCTGTTCAAGACGCTACACTGGAAAGGACGTGGCATAAATATCAATGGCGAATACATCTCTCACTTGCAATTTGCGGACGACATCGTCATTATGGCAGAGACGCTGCAGGACCTACAACAGATGCTGAACGACCTGGCTGTGCGCATCGGCCTACGGATGAACTTGGACAAAACCAAGGTCATGTTCAATGAACATGTACTACCGGAACCGATCGCAGTACACGGTACCGTTCTCGAAGTTGTTCAAAATTATGTGTACCTCGGGCAGACTTTGCAGTTAGGTAGAAACAACTTTGTGGATGAGGTGAACAGGAGAATTCAGCTGGGTTGGGCAGCGTTTGGGAAACTTCGTCGGGTCTTTTCATCGTCGATCCCACAGTGCCTTAAGACGAAAGTCTTCAATCAGTGCGTCCTACCCGTCATGACATACGGAGCCGAAACGTGGACACTTACGGCACGGCTGGTCCACAAGTTCAAAGTCGCTCAGCGTGCTATGGAGAGGGCTATGCTCGGCGTTTCTCTGAGGGATTGCATCAGGAATGAGGTAATCCGGCAGAGAACCAAGGTCATCGACATAGCCCAAAGGATTAGCAAGCTGAAGTGGCAGTGGGCTGGCCATATTAGCCGCAGAACTGATTACCGTTGGGGTAAACGGGTTCTTGAGTGGAGACCGCGTCTCGGGAAACGTAGTGTAGGACGTCCACAGGCCAGGTGGAGTGATGATCTGCGCAAGACGACTGGCACGAGCTGGATGCGAGAAGCCGAGGATCGAACCAAGTGGCGCGCAATTGGAGAGGCCTATGTCCAGCAGTGGACTGCGATAGGCTGATGATGACACAAATTTAAACAGGGCCAGTGAAACAAACTTGTTTAACAGCTTTTCTGTTCCGACAATTTAGAGCCAGAATAACAAATTATTAAAAATAAAAAACCCGACTGCGTCAATATTTAACAATAAAAACATATAAGTGTTATATATACGTAATCACCGTAAAAAAATCTTTATTTTGATATTACACTCGATGTATTTTGAAAACATGTTTTTTTTATATTACTTTTTGGCGCCAAAAATCGTTTTTTTATATGTACCCAGTGTTACTCACGACTAAGACGAATCTATTGACACCACTCACATAAAAATACCTCAAGCCGTTTAGGCTCTAGGGCGTGCCAAAGAAATATATATACATACATACATACACTCGAAAAACATAACCCTCCTTTCGCAGTCGGGTAAAAATAACTGTTACCACTGCATGCAGAATGCTGAGCTACCAGCAACATCACAGACCAAAAAGAGGGGTGTTATAAGTTTCACGTGTCTGTCTGCATGTAGCACCGTAGCTCCCGAACGGATGAAGTGATTTCAATTATTTTTTTTCGTATGAAAGGTGAGTTACGTGCGAGTGTTTTTAGACACGTTTCATGAATATCGGTTGAGCCGTTTAAAAGTTATGGGGGTGAAAGTGGGGAAGAGTAACCGAATGTCTGCAAAAATATCATCGAGTGGGGTCTCAAATGAAAGTGCATAACGAGATTTTTACTTTTTAAAGGGAACTCATGTTATTATATCGGGTTTTTTTTTAAATTTTGAGAATTTATAGTTATTTAGTCTAGTCAACAAGTTCCATACTTGTTGACTAGACTAAAAGATGCAGCAGCATCACTAGGCCGCCATGGTGTGGGTCGCCATACTGCATTGTCTACATTCGCAGTGAGTATGGCGACCAATACTCTTGGATTCTGCTTATGCTTTCCATCAGGCAGAGTAGAGTCATTTTGGCGGGCCATACATAAAAAAAAAAAAAAAAAAAAAAAATTTACTCTTTATGTCGCATCTTCGATATACTCATATCAGGCTTCTAGAATATCTGCGGGAGGGAACTGCTGTAAGGGGACAGGGAAATATGGTATTTGGGTTGGAGTTAGGGTATAGGATGCCTCAACAGCGGATTAGGAACAGACGAGCCGCCTTGGTAGCTAGGGTGCTTCGGGGTTTCATACCCGTATATTCCAGGATTCAGAATATCCTTGAATGACCAATGAACCAATGGAAAGATGCATTATTGACCCCTCTCGGTGGATGGATTTAGCGACACAGCGGTCAGAAAGGCGCGGTCACATAGAGAGGAAAGTACGCGAGTTCGAATAGGAGTGTCTAGCTGACCTAGACACTAAACGTGATCAGGCTAAGGCCCATAATCCCGCAGCCATTATTTCAACATTGTTAATATATAACAAACTAATATGCTCACATTGTGCGCGTGCTTTTAGCTTAAGCTATGTGAGTCATCTTTGCTCGCATCAGCGGAGATTCGAGTAGGAGTCGAAGTCGCCATGGCTGAAATTGGTTGGAGGTTATATATTTTCATTAAATTTAAGACGGGAAAGGGTAAGTATAACTCTACGAATAAACAACAATTCCTTGTGAAAGAATTCTTAGAAAACAAACAAACGACTGCCACATTGAGAATCTTCTCCTTTTTTAAAGTCAGTTAAAGAAAGGAATTTCTTTAAAAAGCAAGTTATTTCAGACTAAATGGTTTAAAGCTATAACTGTAAATGGAATCACGGCCCTTATTAAATTTCTTACCTTCATAATTAACATACACCCTTGTCGTAATACAATCTGCGTCACTCACCAGACGATACTGAGCGAATATTAATATTTGACAAGGGCGCGGCCGCCCCAAAATACACCGGGAATACTTTATTACAATTTTACACAAAGGCCTTCTGTTCATTTTAAACGTAGTTTGAACTTAAAAACAAAACGAAGCTAATAAAAAAATCTTCAAATTGAGACCTTTTTTTATGTATGGCCCTGCTAAAATGACTTTACTCTGCCTGATGGAAAGCAGCAAAATCCAATCATGGTGACCCACACTATGGCGGCCTAGTGATGCTTCTGCATCATATGGCCTCCGGTCTCGCACTCACTAATAAAACAGGACTGCAAGAACGCTGCTATTTCAATTTAATAATATTATTAATATATATATTTAATAATATTTATTATTTCCTAATTCAATAAGAAAATCATTTTAATATAAAATTTGTCATGACATGTGTTTAGCCTCTTAAATACAAAAAAATCGATGGCTGAGTACATGAGAAGAATTGTTAAACGTGATATAGACTTATCAGAGATATTGTTTTATATTCCTCAAAGGTACAGCACAAACGATATTTATAACTGTATGATAGACAGTTACTGAAGCTCACAATTTGAGGGTATTACTCGCATGTTCTTTACCTTATTGCAAAGGGCTTTGTACGTTTTACTTAAAGCAATTTTAACCCCCGACGCAAAAAGAGCGGTGTTATAACGTGTCTGTCTGTTTGTCTATTTGTCTGTCTGTCTGTCTGTGGCACCGTAGCTTGCGAACGGATGAAGCGATTTCAATTTAGTTTTCTTTGTATGAAAGGAGAGTTACGTGCAAGTGTTCTTAGGCATGTTTCATGAAAATCGGTTGAGTCGTTTAAAAGTTATGGGGTGAAAGTGGGGAAGAATAACAGAATGTCTGCTAAAATATCATTGGCGTATGATTACTCGATTAATTGCTTGAGTAGGGTTTTTTTTTTATTTTGAATTTAATATTATAATTGTTTTTTAGAGCTTTCTATTCGGACCAAATTGGACATTTTGAGAAAATGATGACAGAATTATTACTTTTATTCACATAAATGCTTTGTAACGATTTAAATCTGAAAAGAATATTAAAAACAATTTGTTTGGCTTGTAATGAAAAAATAACAGTAGTAGACGAAATTTTGAAATTAATATAAACAGTTTTCAGTTGTCTTAAAATATAGAATAGAATAAACTATGTTGATGGATTTTCTTGAAAACTGGTGTCAATAAATTTTGTTCTTTGAAATTATTTTTAAGTTTCCTTTTTAATAAAGTTTATTTGATAAATGTGAAGTTATTATATAGTTAACTCTTGTAATAAAACATTCAACAACAACAGTATATCATTATTATGGGTGTTCTTTGTGTCCGTTACATGTATGTTTGTAAAGTCCCTCGCGACACAGGATTTATTCCTAGTGCGGGAGTTGTCTTTTTAAAAAACAAAAAATATATATATATATATATATATATATAAACTATGTACAAATGACAACCTTGTGGATGAAAAGCAATTTCTTGCAGCCAACCTTTGGATAAACAAATCAACAAAAAAAACAGATACATTTTGAGTAAGTTTGATGTAAATATTTTGAATTGAAAGATATAATATCTAATCATAGATTATAGTGATAAACTTTTCTTTTGTTTAACAAACAAAGCAGCGTCCATGGAGATCTGCCACTTTAAAATCGAGTTGACTATTTTCTGCTACTTTATCTAACAAAAAATTTAAAAAGTTACAGCTGAAATACAAGTGGTGAGCAACCCAGAGAAAATAAAATAGTTTCTAAAAACTGCAAAGCTCAGTCTAAGAGGACGAAACAAGAAAATAATTCAGATAGAAGTTCAAAAATGCATAGGCATAAAAATGGTCAAGGTAGAGACGTGGTCGCATCTACTGTAGTCCTACTACAATTATGTGACAATGAACATAAATAATTTCCGTTACTCTCCTAATTAAAAGATGATTTAGCCACGTTTCATTTTTTCCTCCTCCTGAAAACGTTAACTAAAGAAGGTTGATTTCAGACTCAGCCAGAGAACAAAACTAGCCAAAAACCTTAGAACACGAAGCACCGACTACAACGGTCGTGTTAATTAACCGCGTGTCGATATGACTATACATTATCTCGTAGTAAGTACGTGAATGACCTGAAAAGTTTCCAACCTACAATGATACAAGACATTTCCTCAGAATCTACTACTAAATTCACTAGTTTTCTTAGTGCTGCTATCTTCACGTTGCGGAACCTTTTCAGATCTCGTAGTATTTGTGTGAATAAAACATCATCATCAGCCTATCGCAGTTCACTGCTGGCCATAGGCCTCTCCAATTTCACGCCACTTAGTTCAATCCTCGACTTCTGGTTACTTACTGGTTTTACTGACCGAGCAGAGCGACCGGCAGTTGGACAATCTCTGTTGGCGTTACCATCACATAAAACTGTCAATGACTAGTGCACGTTAAGATATATGTCTATTGCTGCAAATAATCATATACTATAATAGTATCTCCACATGGTACCTACTTGACACTTTTATTTCTAAAGAAATCGTGTTAGTTCATAACGCATCTATGTAGGTACATCGGTTAATTCAAATGCAACGAGCTGCATCCCTTGAGCCAGAAACCTTTCAATGTTGAACGTAAATACTTGTTATTTCGTATCCAACATTGCAATCGGTTCTAGTTGAATTTCTCCTGGGATCGAACCTGCCTCTTTGTAAGCTGTACCGCAAAACAGCCAAATCTTTGATCTTTGAGACACTACTGTTACATTGCATTTCGAAAACTTCGAATGGATTCGACCAAAAGTAAATTTAAGTTTAGAATAAATAAAGATGTTTTTGTTTTAACTGTTGTAGTTTCGGTATTAAGATGATAGGTTGGTAGAAAAATTGCAATTAGGTAACATCGAATAGATGTCAAAACTTTTAAACAATTTACCATCAAAATATGTCAATTTGGTCTTTGGGATTCGTCATAAAACAAAATTGAAAAAACCTAGTTATGAGTTCTTGAAAAAAGTTCAATAATAACCTACTTTCTTTTTATATATATACACTTATATATATATAATCTACTTTTTTTTCTTTTACGCACAGCGTATGTCAGTTTAATGTTTCGGTTGTTCTACAATGCACAACCACACAAATCGCTGAAAACGTTCCAGAAACGTATTATGAAGGAAACTTCAAAGTCATTTTTCTCAACTGCTTGAGACAGGAAAAAATGGAAATTGCGGTGGGAATAAATAAACATCACAAGTTATTTTGCTTTAACTGATTACAGCAACAATCATTATGCTGGAACTTATACCTATATTGTTATCTATGTGACTATAGACCTTAATCAACACTAGCTGGCCCTCGCAATCTGCGTCTCCTATTGCCCACAGCGTAATTTTATAACAGTGTGAACAAATTTGTTTACCATAAAATAGGTTATAATAAGCCAACCTTAAAAGATAGACATATGCTCACAAAACCTTTTTGAAACTTTTAATGCTTTTGTACAATATTTTTTACAAAATTTTCACCTTTTACGCAACGCATCTATTAATCGCAGCATGACAATATATATCCTATAGCCTCCTGCGATAAATAGGCTAACATTGAAATAATTCTATGAATTGGACCAATAGCTCTGAAGATTAGCGCGTTAAATCAAACAAATAAACATTTTTTTCTGCTTTATGATGTTAGGATAAATGATAATATTGCTGCTAAAAATCTGAATAATTGAAATCTTTTTGTATAGCGATAAACGAGAACACGCTGACTACAGCCACCCGTAGAAACATGCAGCTCTAGCAAGACAAGGTCATTTTCCCCAGAAACGGTTGAAATGAAATAATATTTATTTATAAGTAAATCTTTTCAGATATAACTGCCTCGTTGGTCTCGCGGTTGGCGTGTGCGACTGCTGATCATGAGGTCTCGGGTTCGATTCCCGGGTCGGACCAAATGTTTGTATGATCTACAAATATTTGTTTCGGAGTTTGGGTGTTTTCTATGTATAATATGTATGTATTTACAAAAAAAAAAGTATATATGTATTAGTATCAGTTGTCTAGTACCCATAACACAAGCTCTGCTTAGCTTGGGACTAGATGGCGTTGTGTGTTAGATGTCCGAAATATTTATTATATTTTTACACGTCTGACTTTACAGCTAGAAGAGACCGGCATTTCCTACGACTCACTCTGGGAAGAAATGCCGAAAAACCACAGAGATGTACGTAGGCCGGGGAAACACTCGAAACCGCCAGAAAGATACTAAATATGAACTTAAGATAAATTATGGAATCAGGCGTTACTTTGCGGAAATCCATGACATTAAATGTGCCCTGCTTTCAGACCTGGATATTTGTCGCGCGGAATTAAAGCTAAATATATTTCATAGCATTTAAAATATGAACTTATATTACAAACCCGGACTATACTCACATTTACATACACAAAATAAATTTACTTTAAAAATATAAACGTCTATCACTTTCACAAAATACGTAGGTAAATGCTGGAGTGAGCATCGTCAGTCCCAAGCAAATTTGTTATCTAAATAATCCAAATCCGTGTAATAAGCCTTTTCACATAGTTTCTGTTTTATTAAGGACTTAAATTTGGTTATTCCAATTCTTGATATTTGCTTGGAATTTTATTGTAAAATCGCACACCCTGACATCGGCAAGACTTGCTTACTCTCTGAAATCTAGTGGTTGGCAACACGAGTTTATCTTTATTTCTAGTGTTGATATCATGAAAGTCGTTAAACTTTGTTTATAGATGACCACACCACGAAGTGCCTGTCAATATCTCCACTCATTACAATGTTCACCTTAATTAGGATTCTAAGCAGAAGCAGTAGGATCTTGTTACGTAATTTTGATGGAGAGAGTGTACATCATTATAGTATTTAGTGTTTAATTAGGTTACGTTTATAACAACGACAGTTTCATACATACACGAACTTGCTCGCATGTACTTGAATGAAGAGACGCATTTCACCCTAAGGCGTAGATAATGATAACTGTCGTCCCGGACTTTCATTCTTTAACTTAGAATCACGAGCATTCAGTTCAAGCAGATCGATTTCAATTAGTAAATCTATTTCTTGATTTGTAATTTATACTCTCGATTGTCGGCACTTGATGGAACTTGTTATAATACATTTTTGAATTAAAATCACTTGTACTTATTCCACTATTTTATTTTTGTTTACACCTGACCGGTTTCGCCTTATGGCGAGTAACCTTTGATGATGCCATAAGGCGAAACCGGTCAGGTGTAAACAAAAATAAAATAGTGGAATAAGTACAAGTGATTTTAATTCAAAAATGTACTATTTCTTGATTCTTCTTCAGAAAAGACAATTAATCTGGAAAGTGTAATATCACCGAACACTCCCCAGAAATATAAAGAATCGCTGTGAAGCTTAACCGCTTGTATATAAAATGTAGTCATGAAGTTTAAGGAAGATTAGTTTATTGCTGACACTTAAACTAATTTATCAAGTTTTTATAAGTTTTAGTACCAGACCAAAATTGTAAAATTAATAATTTTATCCTAAAACTTCTTACACGTACACATCAGCTGCCTAAGAGTCAAACTTTGTTCGCTCTCAAGATTCAATTTAATAATAGAACTTGTTTTCGAAATTAAAGCTGTTAGTACTTAAAGACTTTAAGTCAAATAGAACTAATGCCTGCAAAAAGTTTGTATAGTACTAACGAGCCTTAATGTTAAGTATTATTGTAACCTGTGGGCCTTTGGATGATATTCAAGATTGATTATCTGACTAGCCTTTTGTGTTATCTTAAAGTTTTTGAGTAATATGGGTACAAACATAACATGGGATTTCACATGTAACGCTTAACTCGTATTTTGGTATTATAATTATGTAAAGTGTTTATTGTAGTAATAAAAAGATGTATTTGTTTAAGTTATTTATAATTACAGTACCTACTTTTTTATAAGTATTTAATAATACGTAAGCGCAGTTGTTTTAACTTGATAATCTATCATTTTTTTTTTATCAAACTTGTATTCGCAGCCTACTAAATGAAGGTCTCCTCAAAGAGTGCCAACTGTTATCAATTAATCTTTAAATGACAGAAATTATTGCTCCACGTTTTCCTTTACAGAGTTCTCAATGCCATCAGAAACTAGTAAAACAACGCCAATCAATATCCAGCAGTGTTTACTGTAACATAACATCTCACAGTTTTATAGATTTATTTTCCAACTTAACCGCTACAAAATTTAAGAGTATCTCAACTAAATCTGTTCAATTCTCGATAAACGACCTCAAATGTTTGTGAATTATTCACATGCTCAGTGAATACGTAGGAAAGATATCGTATCCCTCTACAGAGCTCTGGTAAACAAACCCAAAGAAACACATCCCTTATCCAGTAATTGTAGTGTATAACATTAGCGTTTATTGGTCGTATAAAAGTGCGATAAGATAGCTCGCCACGCGGCTCCGCTCGTTATTGCCATTCGATGTGCTCAGCGTGGGGCGCCGTTATTTCATGTTTATCTAATCGCTTTATTTGCCCATAGGTATTGTATCTTATACGTCTTCCTTTATACTCTTTGTATGTTCAGAATATATATTTAAACTGTAGTGAATGAGATAATACTCGTAATATATCAGTTACACAATAATTGCTCAATCCATCAATATCTATCTATTTGCGGTAGTTTATGCTATAAGGATATGAATGAACACAATCATGTTAAAATTCCGGAAAACTATCTAAAGCATAAATAAATGGAATTCGTAAACATGACACGTTGAACGTAATTTGGGAATATCTAAAAGAGGTAATGGTGAGTAGCGATAACCTGCAATATCATCATCATCAGCCAGTCCACTGCTGGACATAGGCCTCTCCAATTGCGCGCCACTTGGTTCGATCCTCGGCTTCTCGCATCCAGCTCCTGCCAGCCGTCTTGCACAGATCATCACTCCACCTGGCCTGTGGACGTCCTACACTACGTTTGCCGAGACGCGGTCTCCACTCAAGAACCCGTTTACCCCAACGGTAATCAGTTCTGCGGCTAATATGGCTAGCCCACTGCCACTTGCCCACCTGCGATATAAATAACACAAATTAAAATAACAGGATTTTTAAACAATGGAAAAGTCACGAACATAAAGAGCCTTACGTACATTTTTAATGCATCATAAATAAAAAGTAAATAAAAGCAACAATTCAATCAATATCTAAAAGCATTTTCTTTGAAAGAGCAATTTCCCTAATGCAATACAGTGAATATGTGGGACATTTGAAATGAGGATTGCGGTTGTTTCCATTGCGACAATAAATGAATAACTCTTGGGACACCCATATGGGTTCTGTTCACCCGCTCACCTTTCTAATTGGTGTGTGCATTAGTCAAATTAATTGGTTTATCAAAACTCTACTATTACTCTAGCTTTGAAGTTATATGAATTATTTGAAAACAATGACTGAAAACTTAATATCAGTTAGTAGTAGTGGTAGTAAATCTTAGGAAAAATAAAAGTTGATAAAGTAGTTGCGGACTTAATCGCAGCTAGAGCGTCAGAATTTAGGCTTTTTTATTTCAGCTACAAAAATAGTTTGTTAACATAATGAAATTACAGCATAAGTTTCACATGCTAATGTACATAATGACACTCATAGTTTGAGCATTCTAATTTAAAACTTATCACTAGAATAATAATAATATTTTTTAGCAATTATAAGAATTATGCTTGAAATTTTTTGAAAAGCATCTAAAAATCTAAAACTTAGAAAAAAGCTGCCAAGTGCGAGTCGGACTCGCCCATGAAGGGTTCCGCAGCAGCAAGTAACATAATATATATTTCTTTTATTTTTATATTTGTTTTGATTGAATGAAAGGTAAATTGCAGATTACGATTTATGACGTATTAAAAAAAAACTACTCACTAGATTACGTTCAAACCAATTTTCGGTGGAAGTTTGCATGGTAATGTACATCATATATTTTTTTTAGATTTATCATGCTCTTATTTTAGAAGTTACAGGGGGGGGGGCACATATTTACCACACACTTTTGGAAGTGTCTCTAGCGCAAACTATTCAGTTTAGAAAAAAATGATATTAAAAACCTCAATATCATTTTCGAAGACCTATCCACGTATGGGTTGGATAAAAAAAAAGGGTTTGGGTTTTGAGTTTCAGTTCTAAGTATGGGGACCCCCAAAATTTATTGTTTTTATTTTTGCTTGAAAATCTAAATGCGGTTCACAGAATACATCTACTTACCAAGTTTCAACATTATAGGTCTTATAGTTTCGGAAAAAAGTTGCTGTGACATAAGTACGGACAGACAGACAGACAGACATGACGAATCTATAAGGGTTCCGTTTTTTGCTTTTGGCACGGAACCCTAAAAAGTGGGTAAGTATGGTTTTATGAATCGATTCAATTATAACTATAAGGCACTTAGTTATTAGTTCAAGTACTTGTGAATATTATACGAGGTTTTCCTTCGGACTTACTAAGAAAGGTTATGTATTTTACATTGTAAATTAATTACTATATCGATTACTAAATAAACAACGGGACTATGTCGTTTCAAAGTAGCGATGTGTGTATAAAAGGCAACTTTCCCGATAGCCGTCCGCCTCGGTAATGCATAACTAATTTAGGTAAATTGACCAAGTTCTGATTCACTAGTTGTTTGTTTCTGAAACCATAGTTGAGGGCAGGTACTAGTACGTACAAGTGTTTGTTCAATGAAATTAATGCAGTAAGTTTCATGTGAATGATTGATTAGGGGCGGACGGCAGCTTAACATATTGTGTTTCATAAGGTTAATGTAAGTTATTATAATTTAAGCTGATGGATACGAATTGTATAAGATCGGGGTCGTTGGCGCTCTTTGTAGACTAACAAAGAATAAGAAAAAACATATATGGTTCTCAATCTATATATACACTCATTTGCAAAAAAAACGGGCGGTTTCGATTTTATTCCTGGCTGAAAAAAATAAAATACCAAAAATGTTTTAATCATTTGAACATGTTACTGGCCAGTTATAAAAGTGCCATAATGTTTATAAGAGTACATTCTAAATTCAAATTTTTGACTGCGCCTTGTTTTCAAAGAAAACAACTTTTGATTACATTTTGTGGCGCGAATTCCCTATAGTTAATATCGACTTTAATTAACTTTTTGTCAATTTTTATTAAATTATCTGATGTCCTTGACATTTAAAAGTATCGTTATTGCTGTTTATCAATCTCGAAAATGGTAGATATGGTGACAAAAGCGAGCAAAATTATTGCGCTGTTTGAAGAAGGTTGCAGCCAATGTTTCGTGGCTCAGAGGCTAAATGTGAGTCGGTCGACAGTTCAAAGGACCTGAGAAAGCCTGGTTCTAGCAGAAAGACATGTACTGAACCACGTGATGATCGTTTTCTAGTTAGTCAAGCGTTGAGAAATCGCAAATCTTCTTATGTGGACCTCAAGAACAGCCTCGAAGAAGTAAGAAATGTGCAAATTAGTCTATGGACGGTCAGGAGGAGGCTTCTCGCTGCTAATATACAGTCATCGCCCGGCACGCGGCCCTAAATTACTCCGTGCACATCGAGTTGCCAGGCTTAGCTTCGCTCGAAATTGTGTGTCATGGACTCATGAAGACTGGGATAGGGTATTGTTCTCCGATGAAGCCAGGATATCTCAGCATGGTGAAGACCGACGTCGGCGAGTGCTACGTAGACGGGGAGAACGCTTTGCAGAGGCATGTTTTGAAGAAATCACACCTTATGGAGGGGGCTCTGTTATGTTTTGTTTAGGAATAAATTTTATGGGTCGTATGGAGTTAGTCTTCATCGAAAACGGTACACTGACTGGACACCGATACATAACGGAAGTTCTAATTCCTTATGCACAACCCGCTTTAACCGCTCTTGGCGAAAACTCCATTTTTATGGACGACAACGCTCGCGCCCACCGGTCTGGCGATGTGGAAGCGTATATGCTAGAAGTCGGAATTCGTCGTTTGGACTGGCCAGCTAGAAGTCCGGACCTCAATCCCATAGAGCATGTCTGGGACGTTCTGAAACGTGACGTGAGATCAGTGCAGCCGGCTCCGCAGACCATCAGAGAGCTAAAGAATTTGATTACCGCGGAGTGGGAACGTATTCCCCAAGAAACCATAAAAGATATACTCGCTAGCATGCCCAGACGAATGCAAGCCGTGATTTCAGCAAGAGGGGTCACACTCAATACTAAACTTTTATCTGCTTTTAATGTATTCAGGAAAAACAAAGAAATTAACGCGTTTCATTTTTATTTAGCGAGCAGGTACAATAATAGTGTTTTGAGCTTAAACATTATTTCTCAATAATTTAATCAAAATGTCATGATAAAACTGATGAAAACTATTCGTTCCTAATTAATTTATAAAATTCTGAGGATAACAATACCTAAAATTGTCAAACAAACTAATAGTCACTATAAAATAGTTATTTGCTTAAGTGCCCGTTTTTTTTGCAAAAGAGTTTATATAAAAGAGGAAGGTGACTGACTGACTGACACACCCAGAGATCAACGCACAGCCAAAATGCTGAAGGTAGAATCCTGAAATTTTGCATGTAGGTTCTTTATATAACGTAAGTGAGCACTAAGAAAGGATTTTTTGAAATTCCACCCCTAACGGGGTAAATCAGGGGATGAAAGCCTGCCGGAGCGAAGCCGCGTGTAAAAGCTAGTACTTTATATTTTAATGCATATTTGTCGGATAAATCTCACTATTCTTATAGGTGATCGTATCTGAATCCGATATACGAAGCACGCACCACTGAAATCACTATTTTAATCTACCAAAACTGACACAAAAATGTAGAACACAATTTCAAATGTCCATTCAACTCCGGGCCGTTTCAAATGCAATACGTTAACTTTAATCCTCTTATGGAAAATTCTATTTGGAAACGATAGTTCGGGATATGAACTATACAGTAAAGAGCTCCGACAAAATATGGATGGGTAAGCAATTGATTCACGGTGCAAAGTTGCATTTTAGAAAGTAAAATGAAATGGAACTTTCACAAATTGCAGATACTTATGTTTTAAGAGTCCGTAAGTAAGTACTATAACACATACCATATCATGCTGAACTTCGACTATTGAGGCTCACGGTGCTGATAAAGCCAAAATTATGACGAAGGTAGGAGTAAACTAACCCATAACACTGAGCAGAGTAGCATTGAAGTAACCGTTTAAACTACTACTTGCAGTCATGTGTTCTTCTCGATTCATTAGCAATACTTCATGTACAATTAATAGTAAAAAAAAGAAAGTTTTCGCTAAATTCACAAGAACAATTCTCAAAGTCTGAAGTTACTCATAAACTTTTCAGAAGTTGCTGCTTTTATTTAGGGTTCCGTGCCAAAGGCAAAAAACGGAACCCTTATAGATTCGTCATGTCTGTCTGTCTGTCTGTCCCTCCGTCTGTCTGTCTGTCTGTCCGTCCGTATGTCACAGCCACTTTATTCCGAAACTATAATAACTATACTGTTGAAACTTGGTAAGTAGATGTATTCTGTGAACCGCATTAAGATTTTTACACAAAAATAAAAAAAACACAATTAATTTTGGGGGTCCCCATACTTAGAACGGAAACTCAAAAAAAATTTTTTCATTAAACCCATACGTCATACCCATCTATGAATAGGAAAATGATATTGAGGTTTCTAATATCATTTTTTTCGAAACTGAATAGTTTGCGCGAGAGACACTTCCAAAGTGGTAAAATGTAGGTCCCCCCCCCCCTCTAACTTCTAAAATAAGAGAATGATAAAACTAAAAAAAATCTAAGTTGTACATTACCATGCAAACTTCCACCGAAAATTGTTTTGAACGAGATCTAGTAAGTAGTTTATTTTTAATACGTCATAAATCAAAGTTGCAACGAACTACAAGAACTTTTATATTATGTTACTTGCTGCTTCGGAACCCTTCATGGGCGAGTCCGACTCGCACTTGGCCGCTTTTTATTGTAATAATTCACTTCTCGTTTATTTTTTTCAAGTTAGTTTATTTCAATTTGTTTTTCGTCATAAGGAAAACTCGAAGTTTTAAAATATTTTAAAATACTGTTTACGAATTGTAACGGGAAATTTTATTGAAGTGAAACTTCTAATGCAACTTGCAACAAGGTTGCGTTAAACGTTTAACGCTACTATGGAGGGGGTATGAAAGCACTGTTGCACATGACTAAGTTTTCAAACGTTTAACGCTACCATGGAGGGGGTATGAAAGCACTATTGCACATTACGAAGTTTCACTTCTTCCGCGCGGTGGTACTCTACGCATTTTTTATTTTTGCAAATTATAGTTAGTACATCAGTGATAGAAATATTAGTTTCATGTTGTCTTTTACCATGATTTCGTATCATAACTAATGGGGGCAGGGGTGGGGTATGAGCCTCCGCTGTTTCACACCGGTTTTCTGTGAGGCCGTGGTATCACACCGGTCGAGCCGGCCCATTCATGCCGAAGCGTGGCTCTACCACGGTTGCCTACATACTGATATTGTGAAAGCCTCGCTAGTTTAGTAACCACATCAACAACCTGTAAGATTCCATTACTAGAAATATGCCTCGAGGTCTTGCCTACTGTTATATGGTTTTCATAATCATTTTTAGCTGTGAGATTTCCTGTAAGAATAAAAATAAATTATTAAAGTATATGTTTTATGATCATTTAGTAATACGAGTATATCTTTAATTGTACAAGCATATCAATTATTCAAAAGAAAAGACAATATTTATATTTAATAAGAATCTTTGAAACTTTATATTCAGTAATGTAAAACAATAGACTGTATGCTCAAAATACTGGCGATCCCTGACACCAACTTGTGATTTTATATATGTATTTGACTTCAAAGTCCTCCGTACGCTCCAGGTTTGAAGGCAAACATTATACAGTAATAAGCCCTTTCTTGAATATGCATGACCCTTTGCATAGGATCAGAGCCAGAGAATAAGTTAAGACTTCTTTTGTAAATTTATTTTAGTAGTCACTTTTAACCGTTTTGTTCTCTATTTTTTCAAATAACTCTTTACTGTAGCTGAAAAGACCAAGTACTCATTGAATAGCAAAATAGCATATTATCATTTAAGCAAATCGGCTATGAATAGATTTATTATCAAGAAAAATAGAGTGAAACCTTCGCAATATAATGAATTCATTTCTCTAGTTGTTAAGATGTTACTTACTTGAGACGTTTTTGGTGAAACTTACCATTATTAACCGACTTCCAAAAGGAGGAGGTTCTCAATTTCACCGTTTTTTTTCTAATGTATGTACATTGATTACTCCGTCAATTGTGGACCGATTTTGAAAATTATTTTTGTATTCGAAAGGGTATGCTCCCCGTGTGATCCCATGGCCACCATATCAGGATCTGATGATGGGATCCCAAGGAAATTGAAGGAAACCCTCAAATTTACGTGAGCGCCTGCAATAAAGTTAAGGCAATTGTCTGCACGCTTTCATATTCTGTAAACATCATGTCCGAAATATTTATTTATTATTCTATACAGTATGTTGTATGTTACCTTTAGTCGTATTCTTTCAAATTATTTATGTGAAATGATGATGAGAGACTTGAGAAAGACTAAAAAGCGAAAAAAAAAACTTCTTTAAAAAAACCGACTTCAAAAACTGAAAAGTATAAAATAACTTGTATGTGCTACCTAGTGCTACCTTTGAAGTCGGTGCCGAGCCAAAATGTAATAGTAGGTACCGCACTCGCCGCGCGTGACCTTGAGCGGGATAGCTGCTCTTCGCGTAGGACAAAACAACCGAAGCGTCGGTGAGGTCGTTGACGTTCGTCTCGAAATATAGCGAGTGTGGTACCTACTATTACATTTGGCTTGGCGCCGAATTCAAACCTATGAATTGGTAGCACATACAAATTAAGTTATTTTATACTTTTCAGTTTTTGAAGTCGGTTTTTTAAACGAAGTTGTTTTTATTCTTGAATTTAATATGTTATTGCAAATGAATTCTACGATATTACTTACTTATAATTACGCTTATAGGTTTTTTTAAAGAGGGCTAATGAATTTTCATTAAAATATATACGACCACTTAGTTTTTACTTTTTACAGAATATCCTACTAATAATATAAACGTGAAAGTTTGTAAATATGGATAGATGGATGAATAGATAGATGGATGGATGGGATGGATGAATGTTTGTTACTCTTTCACGCAAAAACTACTGAACAGATTTGGATGAAACTTTACAGTAATATAGCTTATACATCAGAATAAGACATTGGCTACTATTTGCCACGATAACCGACATAAACGCGGGCGTCGCGAGCAATAACTAGTTTTAGAATAAAATAGCCTAGACTAGACTAACAGTATAAAAACTCTTGGCTGAACTAAATGGAAGATAAGCACGTATTGTGCTGTGCATTTTTCAATTGGACCGCAGTCTTTTGTGTCGACTCTCATTAGGTAAAGCTTAGTTCAGCTCAATACGACCACTTACTCAAGTTTGTCTCGCTCTGTTGTTCGTAATGGATTTAGTTTGTGGACATAAAAGTAGCTTCTTATATTATTGCTAAATTACTATTGTTTTTACATTATTGTCGACCCCACCCTCTTCTTACTATTTTTTCAACTTGTTTATAGGAGTCGCTAAGGTCTTTATCACCTTGTTTATGACTTACTAGCGACCCACCCCGGCTTCGCACAGGTGGATTTCAGATGCCCCCGCCGACGACACGATTCGTGCATTTTAAATCTGTAATATCTTCGAATATATTCATTTAAATTAGTTACTGTAAAAGGCTATTTTGATCTATATTAAATGCACAATGTATTTAATTTACTCAACTGTATGAGGATTCATTCTGTATTGCTTAAGATCACTTCGTAAATAAGCCATTATTTCTCGTAAAAAGAAAGGAAAAAAAAATGGTTGTTGTGGGTTATCCCTAAGAGATAGACATATACCGTCGCGGACTTTTTTGTAGTACTTTTTAAGGTGTACAATACTGTAGTACATTATTTTGATCTATCTCATAGGGTGCAACCAGCGTTTGCAATGTTAGCGCAAAAAATGTGTTTATTTGCTACATCACATTAGAAACCTCGAAAATTAATAGTGTTTCCATACTATATTATGCATTTATTATAATCCTCTTGAATCACTCTATCTATACTCCGCATCAAAATCCGTTGCGTAGTTTCAAAGATTTAAGCAAACAAAGGGATATAGGGACATAGGGACAGAGAAAGCGACTTTGTTTTATACTTTGTAGTAATTTTAGAAATTTATACTATCAGATAGATAGTTATTTTCGCCAGGAATTTTCTTCATCAGCCTATCGCAGACCACTGCTGGACATAGGTCTCTCCAATTACACGCCACTTGGTTCGATCCTCAGCTTCTCGCATCCAGTTCAGCAGGAATACAAAAGCGTTATTACAGAAATTTGAATATAGATAGTAATGTCTTGCACGAAGTTCGAGACACGTGAGATATGTGTCGGCTGCGGTTACCATCAGGTGTCGCTTTGAAAGACGTGAGTTTGCTCACTAGATGCCATGAGCCTTGCAGATTTACAATCTATCAAACAATTACCGAGAATTGGCTAGAAATGTCTAAGTTTCGTCGTGTCTTGAAATTTGATGTAATTGAATGTGATTTTTATAAACCACACTTTTATAAAAAATCTTTTTAAATCCATCTCTAGGAAACTTCTAACGCTACTTAATACTATAAAGTTATTACTCTTTTATCCAAATATTAATTTTTCTATCAGCTCTTCTCAAAGCATTTTATGAAATATTAAAGAGGAAAACACAGAGTTATTATGATATCAGAGCAGCGAACCGTGCTAAATTATTTATTGGAACGCTTCCACGGGGTGTATATTTTCATGCTAGTTCACGTATATTACGCCGTTAAGAGATATTAACTGCATTCTTGTGTAGTCGGGTTAGTAATAATACTATTACGATTTTCCTACTACTGTATTCAATTTTTAACTACTAATTTGTTAACAACTATAAAATTAAAAAAAAATCAAATTATAGATTATCGTCACAATAAAATAAGAAATTTATACATAGAAAATGAAGAGCTTGTGCAGAATGGGTAGCTTAATTCCAGGCTTAATCCCACTTTCTAAGAAAGGTCTGTGTCCAGCTGTGTACCGTTGAAGCCTTTTTCCTTTTTTTAATCCTTTATCGCCTGATGGTAAGCGATTACCGCCGACCATGGACACCCGCAACACCAGAGGTGTCACAAGTGCGTTGCCGGCCTTTGGGGCAGGGAAGGGTGTAGGAGGAGGGTAGGGGTAGGCGGGGTAGGATGTTGGGCCTCCGGTATCCTAACTCACTCGGTGAAACACAGCGCAAGCGCTGTTTCATACCGGTTTCTGTGAGGCCGTGGTATCACTCCTGTCGAGCCGACCCATTCATGCCAAAGTGTGGCTCTCCCACGGTATAAATTTGAAGATTTATAGAAAAACCAAAACTATTGACAGGATTTTTTCTGTTGGAATACCTTCACATGCAGATTCATTCAAAAGAAATCATTCAATGACATTTAATGACATCTAAAGAACGTTAACCAAACATAAATTGATTATATCAAGGACTATAAGCACATAAGGGTCAACGAGGGACCCAACTGTTAAGACCGTCACATAAACCAGTTTGAAATATACTAACATTTAAAGGAGTCGTGATCCAAGCTCGAAAGTACATCGTTTGTAGGGAAATATAATAGCAATTTTAAGGTTTCCTAATGTTTATATTTCGCTACTGATGAAACTCACACATCCGACTATGAAAGTAGAAGTTTGACGGCGAAGTCAAAGCGAAGGGTAATCATTTTGCCAGTCTATGTATGTTTGTATGTAATGAGGTGTAGCTTCTTAAAAATGACCCAGATAACGTAGGGTTTTGATTGATTGGTTCTATTTTAGACAGAAATAATATTTTTTTGAATAATATTGTAACAAGAACTTAAGGTTTACTTAATTACTTGTCTCTCAATAAATGTTATAAAATTAGGGTTCTGGGAATAAACCTGTAGGATTTCATTTATTACGAAATGTCAAAATATAATCTCAAATACCCATTTACATTATTATATTGCGTAGACTAAGATATTTGGCTTTTTCATCACCACTTTCAATCATTTTTACAGATGCACGCATGGCGAAGTGGCTAAAACGATCACCTACTGCGCTAAGGTTACTATGTCGTCGGTTTGATCCCCAAGCGGACCACGCTTTGTGTGATCCACAAATAATTGTTTTATGTGTCTAAGTGTTTTTTGTGTTCATTTTGTGAATGTTTATAAAGTGCCCTTGACACAAGATACTCTCCTACTGCCGGAGAAGACTTTAAAGGAAGAAATACGAATCCTTTCGGGCCATTCAAATGTGTCTGTTGACTTTGGGATTGTTAAATTTATTTGAAAATTGAAATTAAAAAAATGAAACTTTCAAACAAACTAAATGCCTAAAAATATTAAAACCGATAAGAACACCATTTGCAATTTAAGTTCACCAACCTACGTGCATACGAGTACAGCTGAGGGGCATGGCATGGCGGCAACGTCAAACGGCGCCCGCGCTGTGCTGCCGTGCACGCGCCCCTACTTATTGTAATAATAATTTACATGTATTTACACAATCACGATATTTCACAATAATATCACAAAACATGAAATTCAATTAATTATAATTTATTTTTTTCAATTCTCAATGAATACACAGATCGTATCTTTTAATAATGTATTTTTTTCGCAATTTTGCAAATTAGTAAGTAGTTAGGTACTAACAAATAGCTTTGCAAATAAGTAATAACAAAAAGTATGTCTTACGGGCAATGTCTTACAAAAAGTATATCTCGTCGATCTAATAAAGCCTGAACTTACTTGTATTTAAAGGTTTACGTTTGTTTTTTAGATCTTTGTGAATAGATCTATGGCTTACTTACTCGAAAATGAGGAGCAGCTGTACGCAAACTACATGTCAGTGTAGGTACGAAAAGCCGGAGCGGCGTTTTCTCGGCATTCTCCATAAATTAATATCATATCCGAGTATTTACTAGCCGTATAACCAAATCAAGGCATTGTTTCATTTACACTCACACAAAGTAATCGTTAAATAACAACTAAGTACTAACAAACCTAACTAATGTGTCCTGTCCTGTCACTATTAAAGCAGTTTTTCGCACTGATCACTTTAAAATACCTATTATTAGTGATTACTAATAATAGGTATTTTACTATGTGTACTGTTTACTACTACTACTACTTTATGTACTGTTTGTTTTGATTAAAACCAACAGTACATAAGGCTTACGCGCCGGCTACTTCAAACGTGCAACGACGTGAACACGTCACGGGTTCGCGTATTGCGACACACTGATCCACTAATCAAATGCAGTTTTTTACGTTTGAAATTAGAAAAGGATAAAAAATATATTTTCGGTTGACCCTTTTACTCTCCCGGGTGATTCCTTCCACCAATACCTACCTATTGTTCTTAACTATTTTGTGATTACGTGTGTGAGGGTCTTATTGCTCACACATAAGGTATATTTTAGAGTGACAATTATTTGAGTAGTTAGACCTAAGGTCGTTAACCCGCTGATGATAGCGTTGCATTGAACACATCGTGTAGTAAATTTCAAAAACGAAAAGTAGTGTCCTGTGGCTAAACTAGTGAACCAATTTCATTGAAACTTTGTAGGTGTACTTGTAACGTGTGTAGGTATACCTAGTTAAAAAAACACTTGCTTTGTGGTATCCACCTTGTATATCATAGATGCACTGTTGCCGCTTAAAAAGTGGCACCGGCAAAACAAGGCATAAAACAACAGTATGCCTTGTTTCGCTCTCATTCGCTTGGTGGCCGCGCTCGTGTTTACACAATTAGCAATGCCGAAGTGCGTAGTAAAAACTTGTAAAAAGTACACTCTAAAAGTGCAAAAGAAGGATGGAATATCATGTTTTCAGTAAGTCTATCTTTAATCTAACATATTGGTGTATTTTCGTTATGCTTTAAGGCTAATTTTATGAATATTTTGATAAAATTTGTGATTTACAACGGCTTCTAATGTACGCATCTATCCCTTTCACACGCACGGGCGACGCTCATAAGAGAAAACAAGACAAGCCTACTGCTAGCGAACAAAGTCAGTAGAATAATGATGGAGTCGCCTTTACAATTATTTTTTTAGGTTAATTGAAGATTTGTTTTTGTTTTCCAAAATTTATATAGACCAAATGCATCTATTGTGGTGTGTTCCAACCATTTTTGTGAAGATGATATGTACACAACAGAAAAAGAATTCAGGAGAATAAAAAGGACAGCCTAACCAACTTTACAGGTAGGTATTATAATCTACTAAGAATATTTAACCGACTTTAAAAAAGGAGGTTATTAATTCGATCTGCTTGTATTTTTGTCAAAATTGCAAACAGTTTATAAATGTCGGTCTATACCAGATTCTAAACGTGATTACCAAAATTTAAAATTATATGTATGTCCGTTCGTAAATATCTGAAAAACATTTAAGTTGGAATATAAAATATATTTGATGATTACAGTTTAGGTGTAGTCCAACTTATGGAACAGTGCAATATAATATGTATAGATACAGGCTCGTAGGTATAGAAGGTCTAATATCTGAGTGGAATATTCAATATTAAATTAATACTTATCATAATTTATAATCATAATTTATAATAAAATTCTATTCAAACTTTTAGCTATCAGAATCAAAAGAAGAAATAAAAATTGTGTGAAGAATTAATTATTTGTTGGTCCATCCAACTACCGTATTTTTTTTTTAAATCGAAAAGCAACTCCATTTTTTTCCATGTTCCAAATAGAAGCGATAAGACGCGAACACACTATTTAATGTCAGTGGAATGTAACTCTCGTTATACTTTGTACTATTATGTGCTTTATTGTAATACGTTAAGTTTAAATTTTCAATACACTTGTTTTTGGGCATGTGTTGTTTTATTTCTGATTTTTGAAAGAGTGATAAAACTTTATTGTCCTATTCTGTCATCAAACTAAAAGGTAATATGTAGTGAATTTAATATGGATTTATTTCCGTCCGTACGTCAATTGCTTAAAGTTAGCATTAGGTTAAGCTGTATGCCAGTTCAGGACTTTTTTCGCTATATCTCAAGTAGTATACATGTACCTAAGTACGTATAGAAGCGTGGACAGTATTTTGTTTAGTTTTGTATGGAACTGTGCATCTATAATTTATTTGATCGAAGCCAATTTCTTTTAAAAAAGCAAGGTAGTAGAGCCACACTGATTTCAGCACGGTCGGGCCGGCTCGACCGGGGTGGTACTACCCTCGCAGAGAAAACCAACGTAAAATGACAGCGTTCGTGCTGTCGTGTTACGTTGGTGAGTGCGAGACCGGAGGCCCAATGATGCGGAAGCATCACTAGGCCGCCATAGTGTGGGTCACCATGCTGCATTGTTGCCTTGTCTGCATTCGCAATGAGTATGGTGACCAGCAGTCTTGGATTCTGCTTATGCTTTCCATGAGGCAGAGTAGCACTTTGGCAGAGCCATACATAAAAAAATCTAATACTGACTGAAGTAAAATTCTGAATAAATTTATCATTACAATTGATAATACCTAGTTCTGAGTTTTTATTTCCTTGTATCTTTGACATTCTCTGATTTGGCAATATTATAAATATTTAGCAGAAAAGGATATTTGCAATAAAAACATAAGATAAATTAAATTAAAAAGGTTTTTAAAAACAAGCTTTTACTGGAATGCCTCGAGACGAATCAAACGAGCCCAAACTCGATGATGTTGATGATGTTGCGACGATTCTTTACAGAGTTCCTATGGCCACCTTCCAGCTCCAGCATCAGATCAGCTTCTTGTCATTATAATATTGTATTGCCACGTTGTATACATATGCTTGCAAAATTTCAGCAAAAACGATTGAAGATATCTGCTTCAAAATTGAGTTGCAAGATTCCACCCGAACTTACAAGCTTACATACATACATTGCAAGTTAATAAAAACCTTGTAATAAAATATAAGGAACGTCCTTAGGCTTTCCAGGGAATGAGAACTCGTACACAAGAGTAGAGTGGAACCGTAGCAGTATAGGTTGCGTATTGTTCCAGATAAACAGTTTTATGCGAAACTGTAAACAAGTCTTTATAGATCCTGTAAAATACGTAATTTGTATTCAGATTCGTAGCTATAAAAGATAAGTAGATTTTATAAACACTTAAAATTTTCTCTTTATAGCGATTACAAGATTAAATTATAACTTGGAAATTTTGCTCACAAAATACTTAAATGTTTGAATCATCAAAATAATGTCAAGTGTAATTCAAATGTAATAAGTGACTAGCATTCTCTTACACAGCTAAATTTTACCGTCAACAAAAATAAATTTTCTGAATGGAATCGATAAGAACATAGGGGTCTTTATCTGTAACCTTGGTATTGTGCATTCAAATTTCAATTCGATGATCAGTTCAGTAGTTAAAACTGGAAACCATAACAATTAACAAATGCAGCTGAACAGTCTACTCATGACCATAATAATAAAAAAAAACATCCAACGAAAACTCCCTGCCAAAAAGACTAAAAAGCGTAAAATAAACTGGCTCTTCATAATTGCTTCACGCGGACGTCCATTAAATACGTTTCTCCTCATTTTTAATCAGTAGCCCAAAGATAAAGTTTCATGTTTCTAACTTAAAAAATGACGGACTTACGTACAAACTTTAAACCCCTATTTCACCCCCTTAGGGGTAGAAATTTCAAAATTCTTTCCTTAGTGGGTGTCTACTCAATAAAGCGATCCATATGAATAACTGAAAGATTACAAATTAAGGTCTATACGTACGGTACGTGTAATATTAAAATCATCCTCTAATCCCTAACTGTTGAAGAGTTTAACCTTCTATCATCAGCTTACCTAAATAACGTGAAAGTATACGACTAAAGGTCTTTAGATACGTATGAAATTGAAAGAATTATCCTCCAACTCCTAAACGTTGAGGAGTTGCACCTTCCACCTTCCATCATCAGCTAACCTAAATAATTTGAAAGAATACGACTAAAGGTAACATATACACATATGATATTTAAAGATTTATCCTCCAACTCCTAACCGTTAAGGAGTTGTACCTTACATCATCAGCTCATCATCATAAAATGATGACTACCAGACGCAAATACCGGTGTAACTTCAGAAAATATACGAACGAAATAGGTAGTAGAGCCACGCTGATTTCAGCTCGAATGGGCCGGCTCGACCGGGGCGGTACTACCCTCGCACAGAAAATCAACGTAAAATGACAGCGTCCGTGCTGTCGTGTTTCGTTGGTGAGTGCGAGACCGGAGGCCCAAATAGTCTGTTCAACAAGCTCCATACTTGTTGACTAGACTAAAAGATGCAGCAGCATCACTAGGCCGCCATGGTGTGGGTCGCCATACTCCATTGTCTGCATTCGCAGTGAGTATGGTGACCGCCACTCTTGGATTCTGCTTATGCTTTCCATCAGGCAGAGTAGATTCATTTTGGCGGGCCATACATACAAAAAAAATACATAGTATGTGCCCATAAAAAATGAGGGTTTCCCTCGATTTCCCTGGGATCACATAATCAGGTCCTGATATGCTGGCAATGGGACCACCTCGGGAGCATACCCTTCCGAATACAAAAAGAATTTTCAAAATCAGTTTACAATTTTATTTACAGAGTAATCGGTGAACATACACTAAAAAAAGCGGCCAAGTGCGAGTCGGACTCGCCCATGAAGGGTTCCGCAGTAGCAAGTAACATAAAAGATAATTTTTATTTTATTTTTATATTTGTGTTGATTGAATGAAAGGTAAATTGCAGTTTACGCTATATGATGTATTAAAAAAAAACTACTTACTAGATTTCGTTCAAACCAATTTTCGGTGGAAGTTTACATGGTAATGTACATCATATATTTTTTGTTAGTTTTATCTAATGATATCTTATTGTAGAAGTTACAGGGGGGGACACACATTTTACCACTTTGGAAGTGTATCTCGCGCAAACTATTCAGTTTAGAAAAAAAAATTATATTAGAAACCTCAATATCATTTTTGAAGACCTATCCATAGATACCCCACACGTAGGGGTTTGATGAAAAAAAAAATTTTGAGTTTCAGTTCTATGTATGAGGACCCCCAAAATTTATTGTTTTTTTTTTCTATTTTTGTCTGAAAATCTTAATGCGGTTCACAGAATACATCTACTCACCAAGTTTCAACATTATGCTTCTTATAGTTTCGGAAAAAAGTGGCTGTGACATACGGACGGATAGGCAGACGGACAGACATACATGACGAATCTATAAGGGTTCCGTTTTTTGCCTTTGGCATGGAACCCTAAAAAAACATACAGTGTAACATAGAACCTCCTCCTTTTTGAAAGTCGGTTAAATATAATCGTACATCAAGTATTCCCGAGATTTATATCCGATTTAGACATCTACTAGCTAACAAGTCGTAAAAAAATTAGAGCTATTACTTACCCCAGATAGTCATTCACAGAAATATGGAAAGGAAAATCTACTTCAACTTCGTTTAGACTCCTAACAGAGCTGGGTAAAAAGCCTTTCAAGAACCAACTTGAGAAAGGCGGCGTGCCTAATATCGATATAATTCCAGATTCACACTAAAACATTTCAGGTACGGCGCCTGATGAAAATTCTACGTTTCATATCTGTAAAGTTCGCCGCCTGCCATATTTCATTACTGACCGCTTCCGTTCCCTTTAGCATTCAGGATTGTGAAATTATTTTAGGGCTCAGAGGAGGCTAATGCTTATAGACAATAATTTGAGGAACCTTAAATATGAAAACGTCCAATTTAATCCAAGAGCTCAAAGAAGGTTACCAGGCCTTTACCGACTTTATTTTATTAGACCTGTTTACTTTACGAAAACAATTTGATACTGAGCACTTAGTTGATTTTCAAAAGTCCGATATTGTAATCGATTGATAACCTACGTATGGAATAAATACTGCTGTAAGTAGTTTTTATACGCATAAAAGACTAGCTTTTACACGCAGCTTCGCTCACGCAGACTTTCATCCCCTGATTTACCCCCTTAGTGTCGCCGCACACGGGCCACACGCGACAGCCACAAACGCCGCCACGAGAAGCTAGAGACGGCTACATGTGGCCGGTGATCGACACTTGCGGTCGGTGGCTGCTACTTTTTGTAACCCTTGCGCGCAGTATCATAATGACGAAGGAAGGAAATATGCCGGTGGCGGCGTTTTGTGGTTGTGGCCTATGGCCCGTGTGCAGCGGCCCTTGGGGGTGGAATTTCGGAAATTCCTTTCTTAGTGCTCACTTACGTTATATAAAGAACCTACATGCAAAATTTCAGGATTCTAGCTTGAGCGGTTTGGGCTGTGCGTCGATCTCTGGGTATGTCAGTCAGTCAGTCAGTCAGTCACCTTACTCTTTTATATATATAGATCCCACCAAAACATTTTCATGTAAAATGTTGCCAAGACAACTGCATATGGCTTACCCTGTGAAAAAGATATCAGATCTCATGTAGAGCCAAGGTTCTGAATCTACACGCCCTAACTCTACCAACCCTAACTTCACAAACTCTACATCTCAGTAAAAATTTATCGCTTCGCCGTTTCGCTACCATACCGTCACGAAGGGGAAACGAATGCCTGTTGTGTTTGCAAATATCTAGTTTCTGAAGTAATGTGTTATGCGAATATTTAGTTTCTGAAGTAACGAAACAGCCAAGCCATACATTTTCACTGAGATGTAGAGTTTATGAAGTTAGGGTTGGTAGAGTTAAGGCGTGTAGATTCAGAACCTTGGCTCTACATGAGATCTGATATCTTTTTCACAGGGTAAGGCCATATGCAGTCGTCTTGGCAACATTTTACATGAAAATGTTTTGGTGGGATTTCATTTCTTTTTGTAAGTTGCTTAAGGTAGTTTTTTTCTTTTTTTGGGGTGTATTTCTCGTACATCTTCTTTCTTCCCTCGAAAAACTCCATGTACCAAAAATAAAACCTCTAGCATAAAAAATTGTGAAAGTTTCATACAAACTTCCACCCCCCCCCAATTTAGGGGTTGGGGGGCAAAAGTAATTGGTTTATGATTTTTTTTGTTGTTTGTATACCTAACTTAGTTTACATACCAAATTTCAGCTTTCTAGCACTTCAGGAGGTACCCGAACAGTTTTGATGATCATCAGTGTGTCAGTGACGAAATCGGTGTTTTTTAGGTATCAATAAAATCTAAAGTATCAGAGCTATGCAATTGAAACTTTGCATGTTTCATTATTCTATTGGTGACATCATATCCTGAGAATCTAAACTATCTGGTATATCGGGAACCAAAGTTATGAGGGTTCAAAAAAACGACGAAACACTTCGAGAAAAGGTAGGTAGTGCCCTTGCGCTTCGCTTGGCTCGTCTTGGCGGGGGCACGACTGTGCCCCCAGATAAGATAGGCAGCGCCTGATACCGAATGAATATTAGAGGATTATAATTAAATTGAAATAGTTGAATGACGCAATAATGTGATGTGGAAATTAATGTTGTGTTATAAGCAACGATTCCATAAATGCCTCATTTGTTTAAATCTTAATAATTACTAGGCATACAATAAAATATATTATAAACTTATAATTCAATTGGTGATTTTATAAACAAGTAAATAGTTGATTCATATTAATATCTTGGCGCCTTCCGCTTGTCAGCTTCCGGCGCGACTTATATTTCATATCAAATCTTTAATGTTACACAATCCTGTATTATCAAATAATAATTCTATGCTAATAATCATTAGAATATTTATGGTAAACAATATTTGATATTATCTACTAAATATGTGAATTTAGTATTGAATTGGGTCAAGCCAGTCAAATACTATAAAAATACCTTCGTTCGAGTAATTTCACGCATTCATATTCCAAACGTTCTACTTGGTGCTAATCGACCGTTACATTTCAGAAGTGGGATCTAGCATTCTCGCGCGTCCTGTTTTGAAAATATTTAAAAGTTAACGAAATCTTTATTTGGATACCCTACGAAATTTTCTTGTTTTCGTTCGAGTAATTAGTGAAGGTGCAGTAAAGTATATCTATCTGTACATCTGGTGAGTACGTTCCAGTTTATTTATAATGCAATTTAAAAGTGTAAATAAAAGTTCATGATTTCCATTTACCTATACTTGTCTGCAATTATATAGTAACCTACACTGTGTGATAATACTAAGTAAACAGTTATTTACCGTTGTGTGTTAAATCTTACCTGTAAAGACGGCTGTGTGATCAAGTCTATTTACTTAAATTAAGCTATGTTTCCAAATTCAAGTACTACATGTGAATACGGGCGGCTATGTGATCAAGTCCGTGTAACAACTATAGATGTAGTACAAAATAAAAGCTGTGTGATGTAGTAAAAACAAAAGCTGTGTGACGTATTAAAAACAAAAGTTGTGTGACGTATTACAAACAAATACGAAACTGTGTGACGTATAGCAAATACGAAACTGTGTGACGTATAGCAAATACGAAACTGTGTGACGTATAGCAAATACGAAACTGTGTGACGTATCGCAAATACGAAACTGTGTGACGTATAGCAAATACGAAACTGTGTGACGTATAGCAAATACGAAACTGTGTGACGTATAGCAAATACGAAACTGTGTGACGTATAGCAAATACGAAACTGTGTGACGTATAGCAAATACGAAACTGTGTGACGTATAGCAAATACGAAACTGTGTGACGTATAGCAAATAAAAGCTGTGATCTAGGAAAAATAAATAAATTGGTCAGTACCAGATTTAATTAAATTAGTGGCAGCTCTGATCGCCGTGGGACACGGCATGCACAGGATGGCCGAATGTTATAAGTAACGATTCCAACCTCGTATAAATGCCTCATTTGTTTATATCTTAATAATTACTAGGCATACAATAAAATATATTATAAACTTATAATTTAATTGGTGATTTTATAAACAAGTAAATAGTTGATTCATATTAATATCTTGGCGCCTTCCGCTTGTCAGCTTCCGGTGCGACTTATATTTCATATCAAATCTTTAATGTTACACAATCCTGTATTATCAAATAATAATTCTATGCTAATACTCATTAGAATATTTATGGTAAACAATGTTTGATATTATCTACTAAATATGTGAATTTAGTATTGAATTGGGTCAAGCCAGTCAAATACTATAAAAATACCTTCGTTCGAGTAATTTCACGCATTCATATCCCGAACGTTCTACTTGGTGCTAATCGACCGTTACAGTTGTCTTAAAGCATGACTTTGAAGCAAAACTCAAATAAAACTTCAGTATTGTGCAGGATTGCATTGTATCAACCTATCGCCGTCCACTTCTGAAAGAAGGTCTCCCCAAAGCCAATTATCCCAGTCTTGGGCAGTGCATATCCATCTGCCGTCAGCCACTTTCTTCAAATTATCGGTCCACTAACTGCAACCGAATTCAACATAATTACATTAACAAAAATAAATTTATATATTATGATTCAGTAGAAATAGTATTTATCCATACTTAAAATAAAAACATAACACATCCAATTCTGTACATTAAAGATATTTAGAAAAAGAAAATTGAGGGCTTTCTATAATCGGTACTGAAGCCAAAATCAGTTTTTATCATTTTTGTCTGTTTGTCTGTCGGTCTGTATCTTGGCAGCGCATCACGCTGAAACAACTGAATGGATTCAAATGAAACTTGGCATGATTTGAGATCATACTACGAGGTAGGACATATGATACTTTTTTTCCCGAAATTCAGCACGGTTTCCTGGAGAGAGGGGATGAAAGTCAAAATATGTACTTAGTTGTAATTCAATAACACTCCGATTTCATTCATTATTTTTTTGCTATAAAGCAAGTACTTTAAATATTGTTCCGTTATCTATTTGTTTATTGTACGACTTTAGTGTGTATTTATTGGTTAGTTCTATAAAATCCTAATAGATGGCGGTTTGGCATTTAAGCTGCACAGATATCTGGTAGGTGGTGCCGTATTTCTAGATTATCCGGTAGACGGTGCCGTATTTTTATTTCTAGAATTTTCAGAAACGTAGAAAATATTTGCAAAAAAAATATATGTGGCTGTACGAAGTTCGCCGGGTCCGCTAGTTATTGATATATCTACGATAATATTTAAAGAGGATAAGCCACGGCTGTCTGGAAGAGATTGCACTTTGAGCGATAAGGCTGCCATTGTAGTTACCTAGTAATAAGTTATAACCCCACCAAAAACATTTTCATGTAAAATGTTGCCAAGACGACTGCATATGGCTTACCCTGTGAAAAAGATATCAGATCTCATGTAGAGCCAATGTTCCGAATCTACACGCCCTAACTTTACCAACCCTAACTTCACAAACTTTACATCTCAGTAAAAATGTATGGCTTCGCCGTTTCGCTACCATACCATCACGAAGGGGAAACGAACGCCTTTTATGTTTGCAAATATCTAGTTTCTGAAGTAATGTGTTATACGAATATTTAGTTTCCGATGTAACGAAACAGCCAAGCCATACATTTTTACTGAGATGTAGAGCTTATGAAGTTAGGGTTATCTGGTTATGTGGTGCACAATAAAGCGAATTATTAGTATTATTATATCCTGACCTACTTCCTGCTATTTGTCCTATACCTAGACCTCAATCGCGGGCGGAGCTAGTTAGTTAGAGAACTAGTTATAAACTAGTGGTTGCCTGCGGCTCCGCCCGCGTATATGTCTATGTGTTTTTCTGATTTATAAGCTATATTACTGTAAAGTTTCATCCAAATCCGTTCAGTAGTTTTTGCGTGAAAGAGTAACAAACATCCATCCATCCATACTTACAAACTTTCGCGTTTATAATATTAGTATAGATGTATGTGACGGTGGATGTTTGTCACTCTTCCATGCTAAAACTACTGAACGGATTTAGATTATTTTTTACAGTGATATACCTATTACATCACAAGCAGACGCAGCCAAAGTAAAGCAAAAGTTAGTATCACACTAAAATATACATTTCAAAATCAAAAGTAAGAAACAAATGAAATGTAGTGAAACCAGTTAAAGACTTCTCCTTGCAATTCACTAGATATTCGCAGAGAAAACAAAACGCTGCAGCGACTTCACAATATGAATATATATCTGAAATGCAATATCGGAGCAATATTCATAAAGCCCTGGAAAACGTTGTCGCGGTAGAAACGTGTGGGGCTTTTGTCGTAATGCGGGCGATTATTTCTTTAAAAATATTTTGAAGTATTATTAAGCAACAGACATAATGTGTAGTTTGTCTTTAATATTTTTTATGATTATTGATGAAGACTGTTATATCATGAAATTTTCAATAATCAGTCCAAAGTACATTAATATTTTGATTAAAATCAAAACTTGGCAACAAGCTATGCGCTTGAGAGACTGCACATTTCTCAAAAACTTTGACATTTATTTGGCGGGTCACCTGAAACCTAAACTTCAAATGCCAAACAATTTTTTAGTTGCTGAACACTTGTATACAACCTTTTCCAATTCTGACTTGGCATGCCTAAGATATTGAGAATTACGATGTCCATAGACAGTTTTCTACTATTTTCAGACAACATGAATGACGCTTTCAGACGGTACAAAGGAAGAAGGTGAATTGAGGGGGATCGTTTTTTGTTTTCGGTCGGGAAGACGGTCCCCATTTCATCTCATCCACATTTTTTATATTTTTTATCATTAATTTCATCACGACGAAGACTTAAAGACTTGAAGACTTATGATATGAAGACTATAAACGCTTGACATTGGCAGAAATAGCTGATCCGAGAGATCCGGCTGGTTGCCATTTCATCCAAAGAAGAAGGTGAATTGAGCTGAAATATGGATGAGGTAAGGGAACAACCTTTGATGGGCAGCAGAACTTAAGCAACAATAGCTCGAAAAGGCCTGGGTTGCTTACCCGCATGTTAAATATTGGATTATTGGAATAGCTGTACCGCTAACAGTGGCACAGGGCCTGATGTTAGGTGAGCATACATTTGTCTTTTTAAGTTAAAGATATGTACCGCGCGGCCATAAGCTTAAGATTTAGTGGTAAATAGAGAAACGGAGATGAAAATACAAGGTAGCGGAGACAGATGTTGTGAAGGAGATTGTGAAGGAGAATTAATTTATGAATGCAGGGGTCTTAGATAAGTTTTTGTATTATATCGCTAGGAATGTAAGAATTTCTTATTATAAGATAGGTCTTTAATAATGTTGATTAAGTATTTAGTGATCTTGACTACTGAACTTAACTTTTTTACTGGCATAAAAGGGCAAACGAGCAGACAGGTCCTGCAAATCAAGATTCCCAAGTGCGTTGCTGTCCTAGGAACCCCTACCCTGGAGTCATATGAAGGGAGGGGAAATCGGCCCCCTATCCTATTTTAGGCACGGCAGGAAAACACACATTTAAAAAGAAAACGACGTGGTGCGAAAATTACATATCGTTTATATTTATTAGCAACAGCTAATTACTATCTGTACTGTATATTGACTATACTAAAGTAATAGAGTACAGACTATTTATTTAAAAAGTACTGCCACATCACAAAAAAAAAGCGGCCTAGTGCGAGTCGGACTCGCCCATGAAGGGTTCCGCAGCAGCAAGTAACATTTTTTTTTATTTGTTTTGATTGAATCAAAGGTAAATTGCAGTTTACGATTTATGACGTATTAAAAAAAACTACTTACTAGATTTCGTTCAAACCAATTTTAAGTGGAAGTTTGCATGGTAATGTATATCATATATTTTTTTTAGATTTATCATGCTCTTATTTTGGAAGTTACAGGGGGGGGACACACATTTTACCACTTTGGAAGTGTCTCTCGCGCAATCTATTCAGTTTAGAAAAAAAATGATATTAGAAACCTCAATATCATTTTTGAAGACCTATCCATAGATACTCCATACGCATGGGTTTGATGAAAAAAATTTTTTTGAGTTTCAGTTCTATGTATGGGGACCCCCAAAATTTATTGTTTTTTTCTTATTTTTGTGTGAAAATCTTAATGCGGTTCACAAAATACATCTATTTACCAAGTTTCAACATTATAGGTCTTTTAGTTTCGGAAAAAAGTGGCTGTGACATACGGACGGACAGACGGAGAGACAGACAGACAGACATGACGAATCTATAAGGGTTCCTTCCTTTGGCACGGAACCCTAAAAATTAACATTATAAATAACTTATACTATTTAATTTATGGCCTGATGCATGTGACAATAATGGCGTATATAACATTGGCAATTCATCGGCTCGAAGATGGCATAGAATAATTAATTTAAAAAAAAAGAAAAATAATACCTAATGAAAACATACTTTGAATTCAAATATAACAAATAATACAGTAATAATTGTTGAAATATTAGTATGAGTCTATACGTAGTTTGGAATCAATCATGTCTGATATATCTCAAGTTATTGTAATTGCTATAAATTATTAATATAATCGTTTCCTACTCGATATTTTTGTAGTCGTGGAAATCACTTTAATATTTATACGGGCAAGATGGCCGATACTACAAGTAAAAAAACATGAAACATTCTTCCCGTAGCTATTCTATGTAAGGAAGCCCGTTAGCGATACATCACGGAATTATCCGCCTTTGACAAATAAACTGGGCAGATTCATAAAATGGTATCATATCAATGGACTGGCACTTAATTTTATCTTTTAATGGTAATATCATTAATTTCGCCCCATGCTGGGGAGGTTTTAATGAAATAGAAACATAAATCATTTATTCTAGGATCGATGTTATGGCATTAGTCATAATTTTATGTGACGGAAAATAGAATAAAGTTAAGTATTATGGAACCGATTGAAGTGAAACTTAGTCAATTCTAACTACAAAGAATTTATAAACATGCCATTATCGCGTAGCTCTGTGTTAGCTCTTTAACGTTCTTTATACAACAGTTTCTTTGGCAATTAGACGTCGGGCAGTTTTAAGGATTCAGAAAGATTATCAAGTTTATTCCTGAATAAAAAAGATTATACATAAGGGAACGTAACATTTCAAAATTTACATCTTTAAATTATTTGAATCCAGCCTCTTTAACAGCTTATTATAATATTTAACGATGAGTCTGATTCAGTTGCGTCCCTGTACGACCTGGTTGGCATTTCTGACAAAGTTGCGATCTAGAAAGCTTTAAGTAGACATTCAACGGGATTACATGTGGTATCGGTAGTACAGAACTTTCTACAATCTTAACTTTTGATGGCTAAATTTTGAAATTATGGTCATCATCTGCATTGAAGATTAGTCGTCATTGCATAGAACACAAATATAATTGAATTATCACTCTTTTTCTAATCTAAGATACAACTGAAGCGGAATAATTGTGTCTCGGAGTGACTTTATACACATTGAAATGTCCAGAATGATCCACAGAAATTTATATACTTCGAGTTGATCCCACAATACCTAATTTATATTACAAACCACTTGAAGTAATAGTGACTTAAATGTACTTTCATGCGGGGAATGAAAATAGACTTTGGAATATAAGGTTTCCCTTTTAGAGATCGTCAATCAATATTCAATCATAGCAGATAGTCAAAGTAAAGCCAAGTAAAGAATCGTACGATTAAATAAAGGATGCTATCAAACAAACTACAGCGCTGCACAATCGTCACAATCTATAAATTGTTTGTCCAAGAAAATCTATGTTACGTTTCTCTCAAACAAATGTTTGCTAAATTGTGGTCCGAGAGAAGCGGGCGAGGCAAGTATACGTGATTACTATACATTCTCTTACTTCAAAAACATAGGACTTTCATACAAACGTCCAACCCCTGTTTTACCCCCTTAGGGATGGAGTTTCTTAAAATCCGTTCTTAGCGAATGTCTACACCCTATAAGGAACCTACCTGCAAAATTTTAAGTTTGTATATATGTTTGTTATACTTCTGAGATTTCGTGATTAATAAGCGAGTGGTATTTCGCTTTTATATGTATATATAGATATATAGTACTAGCTGACCTACGCAACCTCGTTTGCGTCCAAACTACCATCCCCCGTTTTACCTCCTTAGGGGTGGAGTTTCGTAAAATCCGTTCTTAGCGGATGTCTACACCCTATAAGGAACCTACCTGCTAAATTTCAAGTTTGTATATATGTTTGTTATACTTCTGAGATTTCGTGATTAATAAGTGAGTGGTATTTCGCTTTTATTCTATTTAGTATTAGAAAAAGAAAACATTTAGTATCTTATTTCATTTCAAACGAATTGTTCAGCAGTTCTCTTGTAGAATAGCAATAGCAAAGAATATTTACTTAAATCCATTTGGTGATCTTGTACTCTAAGTGCAAACATTCAAACAAAGAGATGAATAGTACTCGGAGTGATATTATGAGCAAATGAAAAACATTACTTTCCTTTTATAACTGTCAGAGTAAAATATACAGAATACATTTGAGTTGGTTCAACACAATCCAAACGAAAGGTGAACAATGAAACTTCCGTTTTATTTTTTTCGCTTAAACTTTTATACAATAATTTTGAAATATTTTTAGTTTATATCTTTAAAAGCACTTTTTGTAACCCTTTTGTAGTAATCTTCCCGCTGGTTATTAAAATAACCAGCAGACACTAGCGTCGTTTAGTACACACGAACATTAAATATTGTTTAAATTATTTATATTTTTTATTTACTATAGTTTAATATCCAAAATTGTATTTAATTTGATAGGCAATGATATTTTTTTTATTATATATATATTTTATAATATTCAGATCGAATATCGGTCGTCATGGCATTAAAGTCCGCTATATGCAGTATAATTATATGAATAAATATATCTGTCTATTTATGTATACTTAACTTATATAGTATAGTCTGATAGCTGGAAAAAAACCGGTGCGAAATAGCGCTTGCGCTGTGTTTCACCGAGTGAGTGAGGCTACCGGAGGCCCATACACCAACCCCTTCCCACATCCCTCTCCCCATTCCCCAAAGGCCGGCAACGCACTTATGATGCCTCTGGTGTTGCGGGTGTCCATGAGCGGCGGTAATCACTTTCCATCAGGTGATACGTCTGCTCGTTTGCCCCCTTTTTTTGTGGAAAATCCCTTCGGATCTTCGGCTCCTCCGGGTATGTGGTGATCCCACTAAAAACCACCCCGGCGGCCGTTCTCAGGCGCCCTGCTCGCCCAGGAACGACGCCGCGTCTATAGAGACTCTATCTTGGGGGAAGCCTGGACTTCCCCTGCCTGTCGGCCCAACTATTATATATTGCGGCCTGACCGCAGTTTTTCAACCAGGCCGTCCCCCTATCGCTGACCGCATCAGCTACCAGAGGTCCCCATTTTCTGGCAGCTTGCGGTCCGGTCGGCGGTTGATGTCGCCGGCGACGTCACCTACGCTCAGGATTGGCCCTCTCCCGATCCCGTTCACCGGTCTCTTTCTAGAGCATTACAGCCTCACAGAAATAGACCACTGCGTCCCAGCCCTCCTCACCCGCCAGCATGGCAGCAATGATTGCTGGTGGGGACAGGTCTCGTCCAATTTGGCCGACTAGGACTTCGCGTTCAGACACCCACGCGGGCAGTCCTCCAGCGTATGCTGGGCGGAGTCCAAGTCGGCTGCGCAGTGGTGGCATTGTGCCGTCTCCTCGCGTCCGATCTTATTTAGATACTCGCCGAACCCCGGCGGATGGCACAAATCTGGTCATAGACCTTTGCGTCCATATCCACCAGGATAACGAAAGGCGGGAAACGAGCTAGGACTGTCGCCGCCTCCAACGAGATGGTACGGTATCCTCGTACAATCCGAATGGCCGCTACCCGCTGCGCTTGATTGAGTTGTTTGCCCCCTATTCTATAAAAATAATATAAATATTTTTGAAACATTTAATGATAGGCAATAAGAACGAACCTTGGGGACGAATAATGAACGAATGATGATGAATAAGTGGGATAGGAAGTGTTATTGCCAAGATCAATGTCGTTTAGTCAACCTTTGAAGTTAATTGGCGAAAGATTAGTCATAGCTGGTGGCAAATTAAACATAATGAAGTATTAAGAGTTTATAATTTCTATTAGTTTTAGCTGCAGTTACGTTAAATGGTTATCACATCACATCTAATCACACACATCACAAGCCTCTTTTCCACGGAAAAACCTTTGTACAGTAGTGGACTGTTAAAAGCTGTTAGCGACACATCACAAGAGAATTGTATTTAATGAATTTGATGATAAAGTATAATTTAAAGTAAGCAAATGTACAGAGCATTTGTAAAAGGCTTTATTTATGTAGTAAAGTGACACACATCTTTGTGCAAATAATCAAAGATTCCCATTTACAGCTTCGCCGGAGGTGCACATAAAGCAGCGAGAGTGTGAAGCACCGTAGCAAAATAACTGATAAAAGGAGACGCCATAAATATCTGTCTGCCCCTATCAGGGATAAGCGTAAAAGCGTGACGCTTCTGAGATATAAGTACATAACATGAGCTCACTCGTAAGATGGTTAACAAAGGCGACATGTACACGTTATGTGTGTACATCAATGAAGCATCACAGCTTATTCTCCGAACTGGTTATACGTGGAACGTTTCCGTTTGATAGCGTGGGTAGTTTCATTTAATAATACTATTTATATGTACATCACCTTCACCTTTGTGAATCACTCTTTAGTGATCTGCATTTACGCGACCTGACACATTTATTTTGTTACGTCCATATTTAAAGTTTACAAATAGCACCCTTGAATTAGCTGGCAAAAAGTGAAAACTTTCAATGGTAAAACAATAAATTTTTAAACATGATCCTATGAACGCAGTCACACATAATTTATCTGTACAAAATAGGCGCGTAAACAAGTTAATGTATACCTTTCGCATCTAACCTCCGTGTGTATTCTCGTGAGGGTTCGTTCAGAAACAAACACGTTATGAATGTCAAATGATCTGTACATTTTTATAAAGTCTTCATAGCTGCAAACAGAAATTTCATTGGTATTTGAACAACAATAAATTTCACTATGCAAAATTTCTCAATTTTCTAACTCCATTATTCTGCTACTTTTTATAGGCGGGCTTAATTAATAGTGGATTAACTGTTTTTCCAAAATGTATTTTCAACCCTATCGAGTGAGGCAGAGCTCTTGCAGACTCGTGAATAGCTCATGTTTCTTAAATTAGTAGCAAGAGCGTTAACCAAATCGCCCACGCTGGCATAAAACGCATGTGATTTCTAGCTATCGGACAAAATACACTTTCAAAAATACATGAAGACATCATATACTTACATAGTGTACTTACGTTATACTGCCGGTGTGATTCTCATAACGACAGATTGCTGAATGATAATGACACATTTCTAAGATCAATTTAGATTTATTTTATGCGTACATAAAAATCATAATTTAACATACCTAAATAGTACCATTTATTGGCAAAATGATTTTATTTGTACGCTTTTTATTTCTATACAACGATGAAAATATATATTATAATATTATATATTTAATATATATATATATATATATATATTTAATATATATTTAATATTATATATATATATTATAATTAGTGTTGACAATAAACGTAACTTATAATAACTTAATGTAACTTTCAATGTGAAATGTTTATTTTTAAGTAATTAAAGTTTTATAACGCAATAAATACAGAATATGTAAAAACAGGAAGATCTTATATTGTGTTATACTGGTGATACATCATTTCTAAGCCATATATATCCATTTATACTCAGGTGACCTGTAACAGAGACCGAAATTTCACAAGATAAATGTCCAATAACACGAGACTAGTGATTTATTTTATTATATTTTACGCAGGTTAGATTAAGACCGTGCGGATCCACTAGATAGATGCCTTTGACATGAGGATTGAAGAATATATAGAGTCTACACCGCATTAAACACATGGACATACGTAAGACTGCATATTAATAACGCTCTGCTCTTTCTAAGCAAGCTTCAGCAAGTCAAGTACCGCAAAACATAAAACCAATATTTGAACAAAGTGTGGTTCGAATGTTACTTATACAAATATTTGTCCCAAAGTGAATAACGCCTAAAACACAAGGATTGTCAAACATGTAGAAATAATATAAGTTATATTTCAAATGAATTTAAACTTAAAAGCCTTCTATTCTAAAGTTTCAATTCCTTGAGCGTATCTTACCTCTGAATTCATTTATTAGCACGTTTATCCCAATGAACAGTAAACATTTGAATATAAGAAGCTATTTCTGTCAACAAACCAATGTGCAGTTAGTTCTCTTTCTCTCTCGTTTCTCTGCTGCGGTTTTATCATTTCCATGCCATAAATTTACTAGTTGCCCCCGCGATTTTACCCGCGGTTATTGCTGTGCCTTACCCATCCTACGGGAACACAAATTTTTAGTGATGCTTCTGAATCAATGTGTCTCCGGTCTCGCACTCACCAACGAAACATGACAGCACGAGCGCTGTCATTTTACTTTGATATTCTGTGCGGGTGTAGTACCGCCCAGGTCGAGCCGGCCCGTTCGTGCTGTGATTAGAGAGGCTGCTGAATTATGGATACGAATCGGCTATCAAGATTATATAATATGATGGGGGAAAACGAACAGATGGGTCGTCTGAACGGCCTATTGATCTAGTTATTAGTGACCCTGAATGATACATAAAAGGTCGTTCTTTCGCTTCCCACTAAGGATAAATAATTGAGTGACGAGAACAATCATTTCGTCTGCATCTGTGTGTTTTATCTATACATCTACACAAATAAATAAAATTGGAGTATCTGTTTGTAATATTAAAATAACCGCTTTGTAATAAATGCATATGTATGTATACACGGTATAGGTATCTATTTTTTTTTACAATTTTTATGTTTGTTCCGGGTAATCTCTGGAACGGCTTGACCGATTTTGACGGGACTTTCACTGGCACATAGCTTGTTCAGTCCTCTCACCAATGGAGCGATCACTTTGTGATACTTAAGCTGTCTTACGGCCCATAGATAAGGCATTCAATCACTAACCTAATTCACTAGCGAGAGCAATGAATCACGGCGATTCACCGTGTTCTTAATCTAAACTAAAATCATCAAGCACTTACTGGAGTTGTGTGGCTTCAGTGTTCTCGGCGTTCCAAGAGATCTCTTGGGTAGTTCTTCTCTGCGTCGTCACACAAACTTGCTCCAAGTGCTGTATATCTTTCAAGGTATTCGAATTACAATAAACTCGAATCAGCTGTCACGGATATTCGAATTACAACTCACTCGCTTCAGCTATCGCGGAACGCGCCTACAAAACTCGCGAGTCCAACCAGACCTAACAAAACCGGTAAATCACTAAAGAGACCGGGTAGATGTACAATTAGCTTAATATCAATTGATTACGGTTCTCAAAACAACAATCGTCGACCGTTCACAACACGCGTCTTTCTAGTACTCTATTAACCTCAAACGTCAAAACACGAAAAAAATGACAATCGAAAAATGTTGCCATTACAATGACGTTCGAAATCCAACATAGCTAATGATCTAAGGAGTAACTTGGGCTTTTTTTTAGACTAGCTTTGTCCCACAACGTTACCCGCGGGTCGACATTAACCGCGGGTAACACCGCGGGGTTCAGCTAGTCTATAATATGTATGTATTTTGAAATTTTTGAGTATGTTTATCAGTATTCTAGTTACCATAGCAGAGATTCTGCCTATGTGAGATGAGTGAAAACTTGACAAAGAAAATACCTTTTAATTAAACGCTATCTTATCGGTAGTAATATTCTTTGAGTAACGGCTAAAAGTGTATGCTAGTGAATAAAAGTAAGATTATGATGATACAAACTATGAATAAAAAATATAGCAATGCAGGTCATATGGCAGCGATTTGTCGCAACTAAATTATTCATGTCGCATATGGCCGGACGACCTCTTGCCACTGATATGCGTTTCCTATACTGCGTTTATTTTCCTGCTGTTTATTACCTGCAATTAGAGTGAGTAGTTTATATACGGTGGTTCTAGTTTTATCAGATACAATCGCAGAAAAGTTTTATATCAAAGTCATTATATCTAATATTATCGGAGAGTACCTATTTTCCGGACCTGATCGTCCGGAGTTAGTGGCCGCATATAAAACCGTTGCTGAACCATTCTTTCTTTGCTTTCAACCGAGTGAATCAAGTTACTAGAGTCCAAACCTACCTCGGGTTGGTCCTTCTGATTCTACCTGTACCTACCAAGTGTCTATAAGCGGTGTCAGTTACTATTAGAGACATTTTTCCATAGACAGATTTTGGGCGGGGAATGACATAATCAAATTATTTATTGACGCTTGATCCAGCTATGTATGTATATATATACCTACTTACTGGTGCGCATGCAGACAATACACATACCAAGTGTCGACAAATTTAAATTGAAAATCAAATTATTAATTGAAATATCCAAAATAGCAACTGTTTATTTATGGTTTTGAGTTTTCACTTCTGTTGGTAGTCCTCATGACTGCTTGTCTGTCTGTTGAGTAATTAGTTAAGTGTGTATGTCTTTTTTTAACACACCTCCTTTATAGAAACATACTCTATGTTGCAGGGATCTTACAAACATACAAAAAACGGATACAATGAACATTCAGACTCAGAACAACAATGTCATGTGGTGTTTGAACCCACAATATACAGCGAAGTAGAAAATGGCGTGGCGACCTCTTAAAACATTACGCCATCCATGCTGTCAATATACGATTATTATCATAAAACATTAGTAATCATAATATAATCAATATTTCGGTCATCTATCTAACACACAACGCCATCTAGTTCCAAGCTAAGCAGAGCTTGTTTTATAAATACTAGACAACTGATATAAATACATATATACTTTTTTTTTGTAAATACATACATATTGTACATAGAAAATACCCTAACTCCGAAACTAAGATTTGCTGATCATACAAACATTTGGTCCGACCCGGGAATCGAACCCGAGACCTCGAGCACAGCAGTCGCATACGCTACCACTACGCCACCGAGACAGTTAAAATTCATATTGTTAACAGGCTCATTATTGTATATTTAAACATATCTGTGACGTGAACATCAAAACTTGCTAACTTTGTCCGCCACGCTGTAAGCTGATATTCTTCGTAGAACTGTTGTTGTTGGTACATAACAAGTTTATTACAACGTATTTTGTCAAAGTTTTACAAACTCCGCTGTAGTTTGCATGCTTTCAAATTACTTCAAGTATATTTTCCATATTTACAGGTTCGTAAAATAAATTGGTATAACAATGTTACAACAAAACTTTTGTACTGTAAATAATAGCGTTAAGTAAGAATCGTTTTAAAGTATCGTATTCGATGTGTGTTATTTGTCTTTCCTCTCAATTTTCTGCAATTTGTGGTAGTATTAAAAAATGACCCAATTCCCAACAATACTGACAAAGAGTAGTAAAAAAAGAAAAATCATTTATGAAGTTAATTATGAAGACTTAAATAAATGTGATTATTACTTTTTTCTCTGTTTGAAGTTAGTAATAAGCTGAAGCATAATAATAAGTAGCGTATTATAATGCAGTTAATCATTAAAAAGAACCGATATACTTTTCATTTAGGATACTTTTTATTTAGGATACTTTTTATTTAGGATACCTTTTATTTAGGATACTTTTCATTTAGGATACTTTTCATTTAGGATACTTTTCATTTAGGATACTTTTTATTTAAGATACTTTTTATTTAGGATACCTTTTATTTAGGATACTTTTCATTTAGGATACTTTTCATTTAGGATACCTTTTATTTAGGATACTTTTCATTTAGGATACTTTTCATTTAGGATACTTTTTATTTAAGATACTTTTTATTTAGGATACCTTTTATTTAGGATACTTTTCATTTAGGATACTTTTCATTTAGGATACTTTTTATTTAGGATACTTTTTATATAGGATACTTTTTATTTAGGATACTTTTTATTTAGGATACCTTTTATTTAGGATACTTTTCATTTAGGATACTTTTCATTTAGGATACTTTTTATTTAGGATACTTTTTATATAGGATACTTTTTATTTAGGATACTTTTTATTTAGGATACCTTTTATTTAGGATACTTTTCATTTAGGATACTTTTCATTTAGGATACCTTTTATTTAGGATACTTTTCATTTAGGATACTTTTCATTTAGGATACTTTTCATTTAGGATACTTTTCATTTAGGATACTTTTATTTAGGATACCTTTTATTTAGGATACTTTTTATTTAAGATACTTTTTATTTAGGATACCTTTTATTTAGGATACTTTTCATTTAGGATACCTTTTATTTAGGATACTTTTCATTTAGGATACTTTTTATTTAGGATACTTTTTATTTAGGATACCTTTTATTTAGGATACTTTTTATCCCGAAATTCAGCACGGTTTATTTGTAATTCAATAACACATAGTCCTATTTCAATTATTCTTTTTATGCTAGGAAGAAAAAAAAAATGAAAAATAACGGGAAAAGTTTTTTTCTGTCCGCGACTGTACACTGCCTGTGGGAAGCTAAGACAAATATGTAAATATGGTGGTACGAAGTTCGCCGGGTCAGCTAGTTAATGAATAAATAAATAGTTTATTTGTGCGCTTGACTTTATTTATCAATGTTTGTAATCTTGCTTAGTTTTAAGTTTGTTAGCATTCCTTGAAGCTGTTAAATAGTGCATATCAACACATCAAATTATGCGTTTGAAACGTATATTTTAACATGTTGCAGGTAAATGCAAAGCTATTGGATATATTCATCATAAAGAAATATCTGTCAGGTAAAGAGAGAGAGGTAACAATCTAAAACTCGTTATCTCATGTAATATGTGGTGTGTATGGTGACCACCACTCTTGGATTCTGCTTATGCTTTCCATCAGGCAGAGTAGAGTCATTATGGCGGGCCATACATAAAAAAAAATGTTATGTAATCGTTGTTCATGTTATTTATATACTATTATATAAAGCTGAAGAGTTTGTTTGTTTCTTTGTATGAACGCGCTAATCTCAGGAACCGCTGGTCTGATAAAAAAAAAACAGTGTTGGATAGTACATTTATCGAGGAAGGCTATAGGCTATATATCATCACGCTACGACCAATAGGTGCGGAGCACCAATGAAAAATTATTAAAAAACGGGGGAAAATTATCACGCTACGGGCAATAGGAGACGCAAACGAGGTTGCGTGGGTCAGCTAGTTATGAATAACATTCTCAAGTTGCTGTTGTATCATTTAAGAATCTAGTTTTTTGTATTTACAAACTTGTCACTTGCACTTAATTGACTGTTCATCAACAACCCACTACCTCCCACTGCTGGGCTCGGGTCTCCTCTCAGGAGAGGGTTAAGGCCATACGTCCCCACGCTGGCTACGTTTTCTTGCCGTTGGATGTTTTTAAGCCGCCCGAAGGCTTTACGACTGTTATCATATGATAACAGCCGGGACCGACTGCTTAACGTGAACGTCGAATCACGGAGACGCTCATGGTAACATGCCACTAGCGGTCACCCATCCAGGTACTGACCGTGCCGTTGTTGCTTACCCTCGGTGATTGTTTCTAATCACCGAGTGCAACTGGGCTATGAGCGCCTCAGTAACTAATTGACGGTTACATCCAACTAATATTATAAACGTGAAAGTTTGTAAGTATGGATGGATCGATCTTTGTTACTCTTTCACGCTAAAACACATTCGCATTTTTACCACCAAACTTAGGATTTTTTCAATAACATAAATAGAAAATAGACTACATCTAATGTCCTAAATACAAATTGTAGCAAGTCACGCATTCACACTCAAAGCGTATACAAGTGAATAAATGAATTGATAGGTTGCTCAGAGACACGTCATGTCAAGTTTCGCAGCACAACACAGGCTCAGTCACTCGCGCGCACGCAATCTTACTACTACCTAATATATTACTTATCAATTTAATAATAAAGTTTTTTTTGTGACACATAGTTTAAGTAAAGGTGAGTGACATTAGATAATCTCATTAAAAAATTATGAAATATTTTTTACCAATAAGAAGGCAATAATTTATACCCGTTTTAATCAAATGTTGCCCACGGAAACATAACACATTTGGAATACTAAACGTTTACTTATAGAAGTGGATTAAACAAGGTAATAATTACGTATCAGTATCCTAGGCTATATGATGATTGTAGGCGTGCAGCAAACTCTTTGGCCTATCATTCTATAGAACATAAACAACGATATGCACAGTTATGTTCGTTGTTGTAATATAGCTAGACAAACAAATTAGCCTGAATTCGACCATATTACAAGCTTTTTATTAACTTGCTATGTATGTATGTATGCTTGTATGTTCGGGTGGAATCTTGCAACTCAATTTTGAAGCAGATATCTTCAACCGGTTTTGCTGAAATTTGGCAAGAAAAAGTATACAGCGTGACAATACAATATTATAATGACATGTAGCTGATCTGATGCTGGAGCTGGAAGGATAGGAACTCTGTAAAGAAACATCGCAACATCATCAAGTTTGGACTCATTTGATTCGTCTCGAGGCATTTCAGTAAAAGCTTGTTTTTAAAAAGCTTTTTATTTTAATTTATTTTTTACTAAACTCATTAACATTACTAGTGATCCCAGTGGTTGAAATTCGATCCTAATAAAATTAACTTTTTATCGTTTTAGCTTTCTGCGCTCCTCCATATAAAGTTGTTTGCATAATTTTCGTACACAAGTAAAATTATTAAAAAAAACCCGACTGCGTCAATATCTGCCATCTTTATTGAATTCAGGTTTTTTAAATATTTTTTTATTTTGTATTTTTTTTAACCCCCGACCAAAAAGAGGGGTGTTATAAGTTTCACGTGTCTGTCTGTCTGTGGCACCGTAGCTCCCCACCGAAGCGATGAGTTACGTGCGAGTGTTCTTAGACATGTTCATGAAAATCGGTTGAGCCATTTAAAAGTTATGGGGGTGAAAGTGGGGAAGAGTAACCGAATGTCTGCAAAAATATCATCGAGTGGGGTCTCAAATGAAAGCGCATAACGTATTTTTTACTTTTTAAAGGGAATTCAGGTTATTATCGGGGTTTTTTTTTAATTTTGAGAATTTATAGTTGTTATTTTGAAGTACCCAGTGTAACTATCACGACTAAGATGAATCTATTGACACAACTTAGATAAAAATACGACAAGCCGTTTAGGCTCTAGGGCGTGCGAAAGAAATATACATACATACACTCGAAAAACACAACCCTCCTTCTTTCGCAGTCGGGTAAAAAGGGTACAAAATTGTTGCTTCATGTTTTATTATATAGATTTATCGCCTCGCAAGTAAATGCTAAAGTATCTGAATAATCTTAGCAGTTCATCTTCTCAGCCAAAAGACGTCCACTGCTGGACATAGGCCTCACTCAAGGTTCTCCACAACAACCTGTCCTGTGCTGTCCGCATCATACTGCTTCTCACGACCTTCACCAGGTCGTCGGATCACCTTTGTGGAGAGAGGGGGGGGTCTACTAACTAATTAATATTGTTGTATACAATTTGACTTTCACGCCTAAAGTCTTTGTGTCTTTTTTAGGTAATTTCGGGACAATGTGGTCATTCACGTCTGATTATGAATCTTTAACGGCTTTATTTTCAATAAAATAATAGTTAAAAATAAATTCAAATAAACTGTGTATTTGAATATAGTTAGTATGTAGATATTTTAATAGCAGAGTACCTGGATGACCGAGCGTCGCTCGGTATATTTTTTTTATAAATGGGGTTTTTGGCAACATTGGGACTATCCAAACGCCACGTTTTTGTTATTTTTCTTCCTATAAAAAAATAAGTTAAGTGGCGCCCTCTCTTGGTACGCCCTGATACCCTGCACCTTATTCCAGTATAGTTTAATGTAGTTTGCTCGAGTTGCGATAGATGGCGCTAGATGTACAGTAATTTTATATATTTCATTGTTAAAAACACGGATAAAACGACATTTTCTAAAAATGAATCCTAGGTAGATCGATTTATCGCCCCCGAAACCCCCTACATACAAAATTTTATGAAAATCGTTGGAGCTGTTTCCGAGATTCAGATTATATATATATACAAGAATTGCTCGTTTAAAGGTATTAGATTCAAATACCTGCTTTAAAATACCTACATACGTTCGCAGGTACATGAGGGCATTGAAAGACATCATCTATTTCATACCTAGGTTATTTGGTAGAAAACGTTTATGACATTTATGGCTTACAAACGTTTATGGCTTACGAGGAAAGAAAATTCTAAGAATTTTATGTGCTCGTTTTGTACATCTGTTAAGGACTAATTTTAATAAGATTAATTAATTGGAGTTATGGTTTAAGGTAAAATATGTCAATATTTTTTTATTATTGAGAATTTTGAAATAAAATACTAATAAAATAGTTAAATAACAACGTGCGACGTTTCCTTAAATATGTCACAGTTTGTTGTTATATTAAATATCAAACTTTATCTTTTACTTCAATGTAATTAAACAATTAGTACATCCATATAAATAAACACTCAAAATTGGTTGTAGTAAAATCGTAAATACTAACAATTGTTCTAACTTTTAAACTTTCGCGTTCCATCATATAATAATAATTATTTTTACGGGAATTAACGCGATGTCCTCAGTTCCACTCGTATTTACTGCACAACAATGCTGACACGTGACCGACAGTTCCGTACAAATGAGTTTAAAAAAAACAATGAGTTTTCCCGTTATCTTTTAATTTTTGTTATACACAAACCTTGTCCTAATAATAATGAACACATAAAAAAAAGAATGATTAAATTTGGTGCAGCAGATCGGAAGTTAGGCGCGTACATACATTTCGGCGATTCATGTTTATATACATATATACATTGAGAAGACAGAACATTGTTTACGCTTAGCTTAACATCTTAATTGTTCATGGTACATATTCCTAAAGAAATAAAGTTTTGGACTATTAATTCCATACTCCAAAATGATAATAATCGCAGAAAATAAATAATAACAACATTCACACTTCATCAACAACCCAAAACGTCCCACTGTTGGGCTCGGGTCTCTTCTCATACATTCATACTATCTATACTAATATTATAATTTAGAAACTCATGTCTATCTATTACACTTTTAAGGCTAAACAACAGCACCTTTTTTGATGAATTTCGGTATAGAAATAGGTTCGACCTTATAGAAAGTCATAAGCTACTTTTTGTCGTGTAACCAACAAACATGCGTACAGCAGCGGGCGAAAGCTAGTATTTCCAAAAACAATTTAAGACTATTCATTATTTCATTATCTCAGAACAGCCCCCCTAGCCAAGTTGCAAGCGTTCTTCGTTCTGCAATCGTTAACGCCTAAATTCTCGGGTGTCATTGGCTGTCTAAGATTACTTTGTCTAAGATTAGCCAATGCCACACGATTAGAGATATCGAGGCCATGTCTTGGGTAATTTAACATATTAAAAAAGTTTAGAATTAAATAATCTAGAAATCATGTGCAATGATGAAATACTCCTTTTGTATGTTCTCGCCTGTAATAAAATGACGTGGTTTAAAAAATATATATTTATCAGGTATTCTACATTAACCGTTTATATGATAGTAATATGTTATCTAAATACTGAGCTAAAAGAGTGCCGTCGTATCTTGCCTAGCTTAAATACGTGATAACGGACTTATTATTAGAACATAAATCTTCTGTATTTCGTCCGGCAACAGTGTTAAAGTAATATTCTTTTATCGCAAGGAATATGTAATGAAATAATGAAATGAAATGACATATATTTGCAAGAATGTAATACAAAAACAGGTCACAATAATTATATAAAGCTCGAGTACATTCTACCATAACAATGGTGTGCTACTAGCAATGTCTTACATTACATTAATGGCATGCAATACACTAAATGTCAGTGTAAATTTTAATTGATTTCAATAATTTTAGTATGATTTTATAAAAACTCTCTGTCAAAAAACACTTAAAAGCGTAAAATAAACTGGTTCTTCATAAATTGCCTATACCTAATTCTTTATTCATTTAAATAGTAGTATTATAATGGGTGCTAGGTACCTAAAATCTGTTTGAAGTCGGTGCCAAGTGACCATCGCTTAGACTTTTGTAATTGTTCGTTTGTATTCTTTTTGGCTTAGCACCGACTTCAAACAGATTTTAGGTACCTAGCACCCATTATAATACTACTATTTAAATGAATAAAGAATTAGGTATAGGCAATTTATGAAGAACCAGTTTATTTTACGCTTTTAAGTGTTTTTTGACAGAGAGTTTTCGTTGGATGTTTTTGGAAGTCGGTTTTTTTTTTTTTAAAAAAGATTTTATTTTACAGTTTTTAGTGCAAACAATCGTAGGTAAGTAGTAAGTTGAATTATTTCATCAAATTTCATCATCAAGAATACAAATTAAGGTACGTGTAATATTAAAATCATCCTCTAATCCCTAACTGTTGAAGAGTTTAATCTTCTATCATCAGCTCACCTAAATAACTTGAAAGTATACGACTGAAGGTCTTTAGATACGTATGAAATTGAAAGAATTATTCTCCAACTCCTAACCGTTGAGGAGTTGTACCTTCCACCTTCCATCATCAGCTTACCTAAATAATTTGTAAGAATACGACTAAAGGTAACTTATATACATATGATATTTAAAGATTTATCCTCCAACTCCTAACCGTTAAGGAGTGGTACCTTACATCATCAGCTCATCATCATAAAATGATGACTACCAGACGCAAATACCGGTGTAACTTCAGAAAATATACGAAAAACATAGTATGTGCCTATAAAAAATGAGGGTTTCCCTCGATTTCCCTGGGATCCCATCATCAGATCCTGATATGCTGGTAATGGGACCACCACTGAAGCATACCCTGTCGAATACAAAAAAAAAATTCAAAATCGGTCCCCAACTGACGGAGTAATCAGGTAACATACATAAAAAAAAAAAAAAAAAACATACAGTGGAACATAGAACCTCCTCCTTTTTGGAAGTCGGTTAAAAAATTAAACAATTCAACAAATCAATTATCGAATGCCGAAAAAATATTATGCTTTATTAAATGTCACAATAGATAAAATACAATTTAGTAAATGTCAACATAATTTAGATATGTCAATGCAATATATAAAAGGATAATTAAAAAAAAAAAAACTATAAAAATCATGTCACTATGTTTTCATTCCTTATTTGTCATGTAATCATTTAAATTGTAAAAACATTTTTCAAGAAGCCATTTGGTTAGTTTACTTTTAAAATTTTTTAAAGGTTGATCCTTGAATACATTTGGTAATTTGTTATAAACTTTAATTGCAGTTATATAAGAGTTTCTTTTATACATTTCTAGATTGCTTCTTGGTTGAAAGATTTTGTGGACATTTCTGGGTATAATGTCTCTTTTTGTTACATTTGATTGAAGATCAAAGTATTGAGGATGTTGTTTTACAAAAACACAGAGTTCCCTAATGTACATGCATGCTAGCGGTAAAATATTGAACTGTTTAAAAATTGGTCTGCAGCTATCCATAAACCATGCCCCGCATATTGCTCTTACACACTTCTTTTGTACACGAAATACCTTTTCAATTTCAACAGAATTTCCCCACAATAGTAGGCCGTATGCAAGTACCGAGGATACATAGCCATGGTAAGCAATGAGTGCTGCATCTGTTGAAACAGTTTCTCGGATTATTTTTATGGCATACACAAATCTATTCAACTTGTCGCAAACGTGTTCAATGTGCGACTTCCAACTACAATTTTTATCTAGAACTATTCCTAGAAACGTTGTTGAATCGACTTCTTCTACCTTAGGATTGTTATAAGTTATATTTAAATCAGTTTGTTGGCGTCTATAGGTTTGCAACTGTATCATTTTTGTTTTAATTAAATTAATCTCAAGGTTATTGGTACTAAGCCAATCAACAACGGCAGCGATAGCGTTATTTATTTCCACTTCATAAGTGTCTTTATTTTCACATTTTACTATAAGTGTAGTATCATCTGCAAACAGTGCGGTCTTATGTTGAGTGACATTAGGAAGATCATTAATATACAGTAAAAACAAAAACGGACCCAAAACGCTGCCCCGTGGAACGCCTAGTATATAGGTCAACATTTCAAAGCAATAAACTAGGCATTCCACGGGGCAGCGTTTAGGGTCCGTTTTTGTTTTTACTGTATATTAATGTCAAATGTTCCTAATGTCACTCAACATAAGACAGTACTGTTTGCAGATGATACTACATTTTTGTATCATTTTCAAGTTTTGATAATTCGACGCATTGACTTCTATCCGATAGATAGCTATTAAGCCAGTCATTAGCCTTTCCTCTTATTCCATACCGATTTAGTTTATGGAGTAACGTGTCATGATGAACAAAATCAAATGCCTTGCTCATATCCAAAAAAACTGCAGTTACAGGTTTATTCTCATTTACCGCTTCCGTAATTACTTTAATAAGATTAAAACACGCTAAAGATGTAGTACTATTTTTACGAAATCCAAATTGTTCTTTTTTTAAAATTTCCATATCGGTGACAAAATCGTAAAGTATTTTTAGAATAATTTTTTCAAATATTTTTGAGATTACAGGAATAAGGGTAATAGGACGGTAATTGCTTATATTTGTTACGTCCCCCTTTTTAAACAGTGGCTTGACAATAGATTTTTAAGAATATCTGGGAAAGTACCTTCTTCAAAGGACATATTAACTAAGTGACTAAGAGGTTCACAAATATATTTTGAACATGCTTTAATTATTTTTGTACTAATTCTAATTAAATCTAAATCTAAGACTATTAATAGTTTTGAATATTTCCATAGGATCTGTAAGTATAGATGTATTGTATCTATAAACTGATAAGGTGTTATCGAATAAGATGCTAGTACTACCTTTGACACTTCCGTCTTCTGAGAGGAGACCCGAGCCCAGCAGTGGGACATTATGGGTTGTTGATGATGACCACCTTTGACACTGACTTCGAGCAAATGTGAGGTTTAACGTTTGAAGTCATAGTGCAAATGCTATTGTCGTAACAAACGAAATCTATTTTAATTAAATGTACATCAAAGAAGATAATATTGATTATGATTATACGCGTAGGCCGCTGGTTGACATGGGATGAGAGATTCTTCTAAGGGTTTCTAGAATATGATAACTGTCTTAGTGGCGCGATGGCAGCGTATGCAACTGCTGTGCTGATGCCTCGAATTTGATTCCTTACCAAATACTTGTATGATCTGCAAAGATTTGTCTCAGAGTTTGGGTATTTTACGTGTATAGTATGGACGGATTTTGCAACAATAAATATATAAGTATTCCATCAGCCAATCTATCATTCATATTACTGACCATAAACTACACTCTGCTTAGTTTGAGGCTAGATGGCGTTATATGTCAGATGTCCAAAATATTTTTTTATTTAATTACACATTTTTTTTATCAATATCACATGAAAATATTTTTAAAGTAAAATATATATTGTAGAATATCATTGCGCCGATTGGCTGTGTTTTTCTATTATTTATGCCGTTTGAAATATATCGGAGTTGTGTCAGCCGCTGATTGAATGCAATTGTATGTTACAAATATTTATATATTATATTTTTACAAGCTGACCCGGCGAAATTCGTATCGCCATATTCACATATCTGTCTCAGCTTCCCGTTGACTTTTAAATTGACTTTTCCCGTTATTTTTTATTTTTTCTTGTACACAAACCTTGTCCTAACAACAATGAAAACACAAAAATAATAATTGGTGCAGCCGATCGGAAGTTATGCACGTACATACATTTCGGCGATTCATTTTTATATATATAGATATAATATTTTTTTAACATTATGGTCTGCCTCGTTGGTCTAGCGGCTAGCGTAAGTGACTGCCGATCAAGAGGTCTCGGGTTCGATTCCCGGTCGGACTGCTGTTGGGTTTTTGTCACAAGAAATTCTTAATAGCAGCCTGGAGTATGGAATATGGCGGTGTTTCCCGCCCGTGCCTTGGAGAGCACGTTAAGCCGTCGGTCCCGGCTGTCATCAACCTATGACAATCGTTATTGGGAAGTCAGTGCTCTCAGATATACTGAAAACTTGTTCGACCTACAAATTCAGTTCAGCCTCAGGGTTGCGGAGGTCCGATGCTAGCCGCTCCGTAGAAAAGCTGATATTCAGGTAAAACCGGTTGAACTAGTAGCCGACCCCAATTAATCATGGGAATAATAAAGGCTAGGAAGGAAGAACAACTTTTTTAACATTATGTTGAGTCGACTCAATCGTATTGTGACAAAAATTTATTCCTTATCAGAACAAAACTATGTGTTACTATTTTCATTTGTTTACACAAATTGCTGTCCATCATATGCTGGCTTCTGACGGTCTCATGTGTAGTTAACAGAACAATCAAAATATCGCTGACTCATATTGATGTCAATTCCTTCACTATCACTAAAGACTAAGATAAAACTGTAACAAGCGGTTTTTTCCATACTTCTCAGAAACTGACGTTTTAATCTATGTTTGTGTACTTTGTGTCCACGGTGATCTACAGATGTGTATATTATTCAACGCCTTATATCGACTAGGGTTTTTCACTGTATGATAGTTTATGATACACGTTAACAGAATTAGTTGTGTGGCGACCTCCACATACAGCGCAACAGCAACATGCAATCCTGAATCGCGCAATAAGATTTCTCGCGCCTATTAACATATTATATATAACTTCCCAACATCCACCGTGGGGCAGTTGGCCCGCCAGGCATGATCACCTCGCCTGGTCGGAGGATCCTCCCTTTGCGTTGGAGGGACATCACACCCGTTCCTCCACAGTTGTAATCTTAATGATGCATTATAATTATAAGCAAATCTAAGCATGTCATAAATCAACAGTTTTTAAAAGTTCCACTGTACCTACTGCACTGTTGTTATACGTAGTTTGCTCCCTTAATCGCCTCTTACGACACCCATGAGATGAATACGAGTTTTTGTATGCTCAATCCGTCACCGGTGAAAATTTAATGATTAGGCGATTCTTGTTATAAATATAAAATAAATTTTAATATTGAAATAGAATATAGAAAACCGTCATCATAAATGTAACACGATTAATAGATGCTATTCAATAATTTACATGGAACACTAAGACGTCTAGAGGTTATCTGTTCAAACGTTTCTACACAATTCTATGATGTATTTTTCAAACAGATTGTAAAGAAAAATGTATATTGATGTTCATTTTAATACAATTTGTGATAGTTGGCAGCCCTAATCCTAACTTTCAGCGAAGTCTGCATTAATGCCTCTGATAGTGATCGATGTTGGTTGTGTTGTACGCAGGGGAGAGAGCTCTCTTGTATCAATCATGTTTTAGACTTAATCGAGTTACGTGAGGTAAGGTCAAGGACTCACATACGGAACTCGTGTAGTTTTTGTTATCTTATAAGTGAATTTGGTATAAACTTGGCCCATTAGCTGTGGTCCGTTTATATTGTTATTCACGAGAATCTTTTTCACTGTAAACTATTTGAAGACTAGATAAAATACTCGTTTATTTATACGTGAATATTAACGTTAACCTAAAATCGTCCTTTTGAGGGAGAGCCATGAGAGACATAGGTCCAGCAGTGAGCAGTGGAATGCAATAGGTTAATGGTGTTATACAGTCACAGCATAATTATAGAAAGTATTTTTTTTAAAAAGGTAAAAATTTTCTACCGGAACGTTTGTAGACATGTGTTTGTAAGACTGATATTGAAATTTCACTTATTTTTCAGCGATTTGTCTAAATAAAATCTCAAGTTTACAAACTAATGATAAATATGTAAGGAAGTTCAATAGTGAATCCAAATATTGACTCACAAAGAACTTGAAAATACGTCAAAAATACAATACAGCACAAGCTCTGGCGCTGGGCTCTGTACGCGAATCTTGTCCCATTTAAGCGGAATAAAGGCATCAAAAAGCAGAATGTTACTTTTTTAATGTTAACTTTTTATAAAAATTACCTACTTAAAAAAAGTTGAACCAACTTCGAATAATACTACTGGCTGACCCACGCAACGTCGTTTACGTCTCCTATAAGCCGCGGTCTCCACTCAAGAACCAGTTTACCCCAACGGTAATCAGTTCTGTGGCTAATATGGCCAGCTCACTGCCACTTCAGCTTGCTAATCCTGTGGGCTATGTCGATGACCTTGGCTCTCCGCTGTATCGTGAAACAATACTGCCCGTACGGCTTACACGCTCCGCTTTTATAGGGCTATGGAAATATCTAGAAAGATCCCTAGTATTCGATAAAACATTCTGGACCAAATGGAAATTCCTAGAATAAGTAATCTAGCACCATCTAGCGTTGAAAATCGGAGTTATTAGTCATAACCTTAACAGTCGTGCGCTACTTGACACTAGATGGCGCCGTCCTCGACTCTCGAGTCTTCTAGATTGTACCAGACCCATTTCTCTATAGCGCAACAATACAATGCAATGCATCAAAGCAACAAAAATATTGAAATCAAATGAAAAATGGTTGAATTTCAACCACTAGGCTACCACTAGTTATTTAAAATAATATGTGTTATGGTAATACGTAATATTACAATTTCAATAGATAATTTTGCTCTGTTAAAATTCAGATGTCGCACACCGTGGTTAGAGGGAAGCCGACAGCCTCACAGCTGTACCTCGACAGAGTACTAGATGAGGTGTTGCTCGAGCAAGGAATCATACCTGATAATGCACAAAGAGCAACGGTAACGATCTCGAAGTTAATATTTTACTGTTTGAAGAGAAATCTGAACGCTACTTTTATGGTGAGTATGCTTACTATTTCATCTTATAGTGCTAAAATCTTTAATGTTCATGGAAGTTGCAAAGCGTGAGGATACTTACTCACACATCTACTAACTAATCGTGAAATCTGTTTGATTACTTAGGCTATAAAAATGATATTTGTCAAGGAAAGTGAAAACATAAACTAAAAACACAGTTGCAACAGGAACGCATTACATATAGGACATAGGCACACGCATGGAGCGGCTAAGTGTTTGACACCAAAGCAATTCCAGGACCAATATTTGCAAAACCATTTAGATCTTTTGAAAATCAGAACACTTGTGTGTGAATAACTCCAGTGATGTAAATATTTTTTGCTATTTTAGACTAATGGAGCCACGGGTGAAATTATCACCAATGAACAGCTCCTCAGGCATGCTGTTTCACTCGCACGTGCTCTTATTGACAATGGGGCTAAGGGAAAACGCATTATGCTGCTTATGAGGAATCACCATCACGTGACATATGTTTACTTTGGTGCAATGTTCGCTGGGATCGAGTTCTTTTGCATGGACCCTAACACAACCGCTTGTAATTAAGTTATTTAATTTATTTTATTGTTATATTTACAAAGAAAACAATAATTATCGTTCTTAATTTACAACCTTTCATTTTTGTTTCATAGATGAGTTAACCAACTTCTTGAACTACATAGAACCATCTTACGTATTCTACGATCGCGAATTCGATACGGTTCTGCATGAAGCACTCCAAGATGCGAGTTTACAAACACCTTCCCTAGTTATCGTTAATGAGCCTAAACATTTCGCTGCATTTATTGGTGACAACAGTGATAATATAGAAAGCTATCGGTAAGTGTTACCGAAAAACTAACTAAATCGATAAGTTCATCTAATTCATTTTTTTATGTATGGCCTGACAACATGACTCTACTCTGCCTGATGGAAAGCATAAGCAGAATCCAAGAGTGGTGGTCACCATGCTCACTGCGAATGTAGACAATGCAGCCTGGTTACCCACACCATGGCAGCCTAGTGATGCTTCTGCATCTTTGGGCCTCCGGTCTCGCACTCACCAACGAAACACGACAGCACAAACGCTGTCATTTTACGTTGATTTTCTGTGCGAGGGTAGTACCACCCTGCTCGAGCCGGCCCTTTCGTACTGAAATCAGCGTGGCTCTACTACCTTTAGATAGATTAGCGCTGATTGATTAGATTCCCCGATGCAGCCGTTAAAGCAGTATTTCTTTCCCACAATTGCTTCTTCAGCCTTCCCTGTCAATACATTATCAATCTTGTCATCTAACCCCTAATATTCCTAGTAGACAACAATAAGTTTCCTTTTTTGACGTAAATAAGCCTAAGAACAAAACAAATTTGAAAAATTTAGGCATAAAATATCACTTTATTAACCCCCGACGCAAAAAGAGGGGTGTTATAAGTTTGACGTGTCTGTCTGTCTGTTTGTTTGTCTGTCTGTCTTGGCACCGTAGCTCGCGAACAGATTAAGCGATTTCAATTTAGTTTTTTTTGTATGAAAGGTGAGTTACGTGCGAATGTTCTTAGACATGTTTCATGAAAATCGGTTAAGTTGTTTAAAAGTTATGGGGGTGAAAGTGGGGAAGAATAACAGAGTGTCTGAACAAATATCACTGGCGTATGATTACTCGATTAAGTGCTGGAGTAGAGGGTTTTTAAAATTTTGAATTTTAGCTTGTTTATCTCATGTTATGAAATTTAATTTGTAGACGGAGATTAGTATCTGCCTAGTAACCGAAATTGTTTTTCTTAAAATTCCAAACGACAGATATTCGCCTTTTGATCTCATCATTACGCTAGAAAGTACTCATTATACCGTTTAGACTCGTGTTGACATCGCACTTTTACATCGCAAGAAAATTCATTATTCAGGTCATTTAAAATTCAGCAGGACTGAAAAAGATATTAAACTTTTAAACCTCGGCTAGGTCTTCTGATATATGTACTACTGAACATTTCATTAAATATTACAAACAAAAACAATTGTATAAGATGTCGTGTCGTAATTACCCCCGTTAAATCTCAGGCCAAATATTAGTAAGTTGTTTATTTTTTAAGGGTACCAAACGCTTCACCAACAGATACAGTAATGCTAATACCAACAAGTGGTTCGACTGGTCTACTTAAAGCTGCTGCACTGTCACACGTTGGACTAATAACACAAGTATCTACTATTTGGTAAGTAACATTTTCATTATTCGTATCTACCTCCATAGCTACTTAATTTCTAATAAATTAAATTAATAAACAAGTTTTACCAAAAAAAAACCGACTTCAATCTGGACCAAATTTAAATGGGACCATTCAGAAAGCACCAGCTTTCAAATAAAAAAAGAATCATCAAAATCGGTTCACCCAGTCCAAAGTTATGAGGTAACAAACATAAAAAAAAACAGTCGAATTGAGAACCTCCTCCTTATTGAAGTCGGTTGAAAAAGCTTTTTAAAAACAAGCTTTTACTGGAATGCCTCGAGACAAATCAAACGAGTTTAAACTCGATAATGTTGCGACGTTATAAGACGTAATAAAAAGCTTGTAAAACCCATAAAAAATCACAATAATGATAAAATATTCAACAAAAATGTATACATTTTGGAAAATGGTAAAATTCAAAGAATAAAAAGCCTGGTGGAATATTTACTGGAAGATATTTCAGTATATTGCAGCTTTAGTATCACCGATTTAATACCCTACGACCCATGCACTTGATACCTTTATTGTCTATGTTATCATCATTCGTGTGTTTGAGTTTTAAGGCACGGAAAGTAATAACTACCTGTATTATTACAGGTCCTACCACACTCAATTTCCAACACCCACCAAATTAGCTATGGTCCTGACCAGTATCCAATGGGTCACCTTTACGATGACAATGACGACGTGCGTGGTCTATCAAGTTCCTGTACTGATATCGCCTAGAATCAACACGGTGGAAAGCGTTACTGAACTGTTAGAGACGTACAGGGTAAGACTGATAATGTCATCATATACATCCAAGAAAGTTAAACAGTACCTAATTAAACACAAAAAACAACTGAACTACTGACTGGAAATACAAATAATGTTATCCCTACCACTAAGACGAGTCTGAGGGTCTTCTATACATAAAAATGTGGTAGTTCCCCAATCACTTTTGTCTGTAAAATATGCCGAAGCATAAGACAACTATAAACGTTAATCTATATCAATACTAATATTATAAACGCGAAAGTTTGTAAGTATGGATGGATGTTTGTTACTCTTTCACGCAAAAACTACTGAACGGATTTGGATGAAACTTTACAGTAATATAGCTTATACATCAGAATAACACATAAGCTACTATTTAATAATAATAATAATAATAATAATAATAAACTTTATTTGAAAAACACAGCACACAACCAAAATACAAATGTTTTAACACTGTAAAAAAATATAAAAAATAAGATTGTTACAAATAGTACTTTTCTTTTTTGAGGCTTGTAACATTTCAAATGTCAATCACATTGAATCAAATCCAAATTACGTGGCATTGATGACGTGTAATAATGTGCACTAACGCAAGCATTTTTGGATTTTTTGGATTTTTTATGACATGTTCAGACGACGAACAAGAATTCATCCACATAACTTGTAAGTAACAAATCAAGCCTCCTAAACTGGCTAATCAGTCATGACAAGAGGTTGTACGCCGTGTCTCACAAAAAGGCGGACTCTCAGCGCACACTGCGATGGGCAGAGCCCATTCCAGTACTGATTTTCAGTGCCCGCCTTAGCCGTCGATTTGACGCCGATAGGCGCTGTTACCATCAGAGGTTCTATCTGTCTCCACTCATACCTAGAGATTAAGTTCAATAATCAACATTTGTCAAAAAAGGTTAGTATGATCTTTGTCATTTTTTTCGTTTTATAAACACCTATACAGTTGACCATTTATAACAATTATACTTAAAGCCTCTAACAATTACTTTCAGGGATAATTAATAAATAATTAAAATTAAACCAAAACCGTAAACAAGATTCAATGAAACAGAAACAAAAAATACACTAAACTAATTACAAACTGTCCTCATACCGGAACACATCAGGCTGGGAAGCCAATGCATATGGACACAAAATCATGTGATAGCAGCTTGCTGTTCATGGGTCATAATCCTAAAGGTAAGGAACAATGGTCAAACCTTGTTCTTTTTGCTGGTCAAGAAGGTATTTCTTAAATTTTAATTTAAAAGAGAATATCGATTTTAGATCCCTAATTGGCGGTGGTATGGAGTTCCAGCATCGTGTCGCTGCATATTTAAAGCTACCACGGAATGCAGCAGTTCTGTGTCCCGGTATGCTGAGAGCTCTAGCTGATGGTCTGATGGAATATGAGAAGTGGTTACTCCTCCAGTCCATCTTCTCACGCAAATAGGTAGGACTGCCTTTTTTGATTACACCAAAGAGCAATGTGGCTAAATGCAGCTTTCTTCTGGCTTCCATCTTTATGATGCTATTTTCATTAATAAATGGTGTTACGTGATGACGTCTGGGGATATTAAAACAATACCGAGTGCAGGCATTCTGGACCCTTTGTATTAAATTTTTTGTTCTGGCTAGTAAGCAGGGACCATATACCACATCACAGTAATTAAATTTGGATAATACTAGGCTGTCTACCAATTGTTTCCTTAAAGGTATACTGAGGTAGTCACGGATGTTATATAAAATTTTGAGTCTATAAAAACAATTTCTGGCAGTGTTATCTATATGAGCTTCAAACCTCAGCTCAGGGTCCATTAGCAGTCCTAAGTTATTGGCTTCATGTACTCTTGAAATTCTTTGTCTATTTATGATAATTTTAGGGTCATTCTGTAGCATAGACTGGATCTGTCCCCTACTACCCAACATCATAAATTTGGACTTTCTTGGATTTAAAACCAATGAATGTTCTACAGACCATCTAACCACCCTTTCCAAGTCTTCGTTTATCCTATCCACTGCAGACCCCATTTCATTGGCTTTAAAAGACAGAAACAGTTGGGTATCATCTGCATACATGTGGTACCCACAATTTTGAAAACAATCAGTTATGTCAGCTGTATACAATATAAATAAGAGAGGCCCCAGTATAGAGCCTTGTGGGACGCCTCTGCTTACCTCCAAGGGGGGGGAAGACACCACTGATCCATCCTCTCTGTGTATTTCTACTTGTTGTGACCTTTTTGAGAGGTAGCTGTGAAACCACTGTATCGAGTCAGGGGCAAAACCATAATACGCCAACTTGGACAATAGCAAAGATGTATTGATAGCATCGAATGCACGGGAGTAGTCTAGGAGGGTGAGTATAGTTCCCTTTCCATGATCCCTAGCTTCCAATATGGTACCTATGACATCACACAGGGCTGTTGCAGTTCCACGACCTTTCCTAAAACCAGACTGTTTCTCTGGAAAGATATTATTGTCCTCAAGGTATTTCCTGACCTGTGTATATACCACTCTTTCCAACACTTTGGACAGACAGGGTAATATGCTGACAGGTCGTAGATCCTTTGTAGTGCATGGCATGCTTGTTTTAGGTATAGGGCGGACAACAGAGTGTTTCCACATACTGGGGAATGTATGAGTGGCAATGGAAGTGTTAACAATGTTTGTGATAATGTCTAATGTGTTGGGCAGTGTGAGTGTTATCATGTCTATGTTTATTTTGTCTATACCCGTTGCACTTGACTTAATGCTATTTAAAATAGTGAGTATAGTGCTTTGGTCTACTGGCTTCAGCTCAAAATGTAAGTTTGTGTTGTGTCTGTGAAACTCATAGTATGTTAATCGGGACATGGCCACCCCACCCTCATCCGGAAAATTTAAAAAGTCTTTGTTAATTTTATCTGGATCATTAAAATGATCTGGCAAGAATTTAGGTTTATGTGATGGAAGCACATTGTTTTTTAAATTGTTCCACAAGGTCTTTGGATTCTTTATATTATTATTGATGTTCATTGAGAAGTATACAGATTTTTCATTAAATAATGCTATTTTAGCTTGATGTTAAAGATCCAGATAATATTTCTTTTTTGAAGGTAATCTTGTTTGTTGATATGTGGTCCTAGCCCTGTCCCTCAAGCTGAATATTAGTTTAATGTTGTCTGTTATCCATGGGGTGCACTCTCCCTTAAATAATGTGTGCTTTATAGGAGCATGGTGATCAAACAGCTGTACAATATATTTTGACAATCCTTCCACCATGTTGTCCACCCCATTCCCAAATGACAATGATTGCCATGGAATATGCTCGAGATCTATGTTAAAAGGCACCTGCAAAATACTCTTAAACGGTCTGTATGTAACCAATTTGGGTTTGACTTTCTCCTTCCTAAACACCGACTCACACGTTACAATGGAATGTTGACCTAAGTCGGGGACATAACTCACTGCAACATTTCTTACACTAACATCTGTGCATATCACATCTATTAAGGTGCTACTATTTGTTGTGAAATGTGTTGGAGTGTTAACCACTTGATGCATATTGGTGTAGTGTAAGAAGTGCTGTAGTTTCCCAGTGTTTGTGCTGCACCCATCCAGCATATTAATATTAAAATCACCCAGAAGAATAATATAATCATAAGGGGCCAGCGCACTAATACTGTCAGTTAAACTGTCTAAGAACTTGTCAATGAACAACCAGGGGGGTCTGTAGGCTGTACCCACTAAAAGCTTTTTTCCAGCTATGAATAATGATAGCCAATATTGTTCAACCTCTCTATGTGCAGGGTGGCTTCTAGTTTGCACTTTGATGCCATTTTTTATGTAATATCCTACACCCCCACCGCGACCATCTCTGATAGAATTAGGTCTTGGAATGTGCCTCAGCCTATAACCCGGCACCGTTGGTGCCTTACCCTCCTCTCCTGGCCTCAACCAAGTCTCATTTATGGCCATGATGTCTACTGAGTGTAGACTCATAGCTACCAAAAACTCATCATGCCTAGTACCCAGGGAGCCTGCATTAAAAAAACCAAACTTTAAAAACTTGCTACGGGTCATTGTGACGTAACATAATTTTACATAGTATTATATTTGATATATTTAGTGTTTGTTTGTCATTATATGCCTTTGTTTGCCCTATGCAGGTAGTCATCACGTAAACCATAATAGCATCAGACCCTATATGAAACTTGGCATGTATTGCAATCAAAACCAAGCCTATGCTAATGTTTGTAATTTCCATTATAAGCATAACCCTTATAGAAAAATTGTTATAATAATTTAAGAATTTATAGAATATTATAAACATTTCATTCAGCTTCCGTTTTTTAAGGTGTACAAAGTCTCTAAGACATTTTCTGCCACTCACAATATTATGATCATATTTTTTTCTAACCATTATTACTTGTATATAAATCTTTAAATTAAATTTGTACAAATTTACATAAAAAAAAGTCCCGTAAGCCATCTTAGTTAAATATGTTCTGTAAATAGTTTTATTCAATTCTAAGCAAATAATTATTTGTAAAAGTGTGTTTAGTTTTATAATAATTCTAGTTATGGCATAAATAAATATCAGCAACATCAACACAAGGGTGGCCCAATTCAGGAAATATTCATATGATTTGCAGTGTATACTCAATATACTTTCTGCTTCATATATATAATATAATTGAAACAGTATAATACATACATACAAAATTCCAGGTACGGATACACAGAGATACTCAGACATAATTGTGCTAATTTTTGTCAGTAGTGGCTGCTTCCTTGCCAAAAACCTGTTCGAGATCACTCTCCGAACGAATTACATACATGCGTTTGCCATCGGCTTCCCTTGTCAGTACTCTACCGCGATTCGTCCACGTGAACCTCCATCCCAGAGCAGTAGCCGCCCGTCGGGCGCGGTAGAAAAGGTCTTTGTTTGTTCTTGTGAGTCTCTCGTTCACATAGAAGCGGCGCGCCGGTGCATCGATGCCGAGGTCGGCTGAAGTGGCCCCGCGTCTCACACGCGCGCTCCGCAGCATCTCGTCCCGCAGCCCACGCCGCGCCAGCCGCACCACGATGCGGCGGCACCGCACTGAGCCCGCCGACGCGCCCGACTCACGCGACCGCTCCACACGGGGGCCCACGCGCTCCGCAAACACTATGTCCCGTGTCTCCAAGGTTACTCCTAACTTCTTAGCCACCATTTCCACAGTGTGCATCACGTTCTCACCAGGGCTCTCAGGAAGGTTCGATACCTCAATATCAGAGAGCAGCAGTTCCTGCTCTCGTTCGTTGAGCTCCGTTTGCAGCTGCCTCACCGTGTTCTCCAACTGGTCCACCACAACTCCGGGCGAGGCAGCCTGCTTTCTCTCCATGTCTTCCAGCCGACTCTCCAGGCTGTCGACCTTTTTCCTGGAGGCAGCCATTGCCTGACGCAGGTCACTCACCTCGAGACGAATCTCCCGCAACTCTGTTTTCACGTCTTCCCTCATCTCCCTAACCTCCGCTCTCATTAGCCTTAGCTCGCGGACAATGTCAACAGATTGCTGTTTTTCTTTATCCGCCGAGCCAGTGGCAGACTGGGAAGAGTCATATGAGCTACCAGGAGTACTCTTACTCTCGTCTTCACAAATAGGTTGGTCGCGGTCCTTGTCAAGATTCCCCCTGCAGTCCTGGCATTGCCATTCCCTATTCGCCCTTGCCATGTTAACACACGATAGATGATGCTTTTTCGTACACCTGCAACATACAGCGACAGCCTTGGAAGACACGAATTTGCCACAGGCCGCACAGTTTGCCATTCTGCTCGTCGATGACTCTGGATTCTTCACGGGAACAATGAGATGGTCGGTTCGTATCAAGGTATTTTTCAGTTTAAGTCTATTCGACAACAGATGGCGCTGCTGTCAACTTATATTTAATGCTTTGCTTCAGGTTCACTGTAAGGGGTTTTCACTTGGCTATTAAATAACACTGTCACTGCAGATCCAGGCACACAAGATTAAGGTTCAAAGGATAACAAACTTTGCTTAAATTAATTTAGATTTTTTATTTTTTATTAAAGGGTAGATTTTTTTCCTGATCTGATATGTATTTCTATTATTGAGTCTATTTAAGATTATAGAATATTGTACGTCTTGTAAACACTGTATAATTATTAACAGAACACACTAAACCTTGTAAACAAATAAATTATAGAAACAAATAGAGTGTATTATTTTTGAAAAGAAATATAAACAGAGCACGCAACCGCTCCTACCGACGTCAAACGTCAACTTCCGCGATAACCAGCATATACGCGGGCAGAGCTGCGGGCAACCACTAGTACAGTCATAATTTCATAACAATCATCCTATAATAAAGTATTGCGGTATTACTTCTAGATTTAGTAGTAGTAATACGAAATATTGAGAAACTAATCTAAACTGATTTAGAAACTCTCTATGCATCAATTTTTTCATTAACACTCGTAGAAATTCCTGGAACAAGCGATTACATAAACGTTAAAACTAGCTATTATGAAAGAAGCAAAAACTAGCAAGATTTAAGTTATCAAAGTATTAAGTAAAGACAGCTCATAGCGCCGTTGTCCAGAACGATATACATACTAATTACTAAAACGAGGAGTCGGATAATTTGCTCGCAGTCATTTCAAGTCTGAAGCTATCAAAGTACAGTTATATTGAATTTTGAACAGAAGTCACTGTTAGAAACTTATTTAACTGGCAAACTCGTATGTTTGATTGCAAATAGTTGTAGAATATTAATCTCTAAATGTAAAATTATGGCAGCTCATCTTCCATGGTAGCCTCATGGATGCGGATTGGGGAACCTTTGCTTTTTAAGCTCAGTCAAACTCATAACTTTTTTCCGGTTTTGATTGTTATGCCCACTCTAGCGCCCTCGCTCTCACTAATTTAGTTGTCTCAATTTAAATAGTTCTTTGTTTCATCTGAAAACGACTAGATTGTGAAGAACTTATAGAATGTTACACATAATGATATTTGAATGATATCAGAGATAATGGTTTAGTTCTTACCACACCACGATCTCTTGTAACATATAAGTTAAAAATCGGTTAAGTGCGAGTCGGACTCACGCACTTCCTGCGTGAGTATACATTTCAAGCACCTATCTGTTGCCGTTATCAATATCGATCAAAATGAGCAAAAAAATCACGTTTATTTTATGGGAACACCTTAAATATTATATTTTATTCTGTTTTTTAGTATTTGTTGTTATAAAAGCAACAGACATACATCATCTCTGAAAATTTCAACTGTCTAACTATCACGGTTCATAAGATACAGTCTGGTGACAGACGGACAGCGAAGTCTTAGTAATAGGGCCCCGTTTTACCCTTTAGGATTTCTAAAAAGACTAAGACAATTAACAGAGATCTATATTATTGTTTTTTTGAATACGTTTTAATTATTATTTATTCAGGAGTACAAATAAATACTCCAGACATTGAACTGTGCACCTGATGAATACGCTACTTCGATCACCTTACCACATAAATTGTCTTTTTTGTGTAGATAACTTTCTCTACGAAAATACTTTCCATACATCATTCATACATTTTTGAATCATTCTTATGAAAACACATTTCAATACCGTTTCAGCCAACTTGGACGTTCCTTGCTCCAGCTTTTGCTGGCGCCCTAGCGCCTGTAATAAGACCTGATCAGCTGGAATCTCTTGAGACATTGATCTTACTTGGAGCACCAGCCTCCCCTAGACTTATCAGTATGCTTCAGGTAAACTATAAATAACTGTTAATGCAATTTTAAAATAAAATTTTTTAATTTTAAGATCGTCTTTACTTCGTCATCATCATCATAGTATAAAACAAAGTCGCTTTTTCTGTACCTATATCCCTATGTATGCTTAAATCTTTAAAACGGAATTTGGTTTGGTTTTTTTATAGATAGAGTGATTCTCGAGGAAGGTTTAGATATATAATTTGTTATGTTTTTGTGTACATTCGCTAAAATATAACGATATTTGTTGGAGGAGTCGTCGGTGGTACAAAGTTCGCCGGGTCGACTAGTAAATTAATAGATTAAACCCTTGAGGAGTTTGCTAATTACAGCATTTTCTTCAAAGTAAAATTTCATACCTTCTCTAAGCTTGCATCCTACTTATTATTACACCGCATTTCACAGTTTGAGAAAGCGCCAATTGTTTGAGAGCCAAGGTTGTGACCTCATTTTGGCTATCGGATTAAAGTTAATGTTTTGTTCCCAGGCAAAGTTACCGAAGACGGCTCAATTGTGTGATGGTTACGGCTGTACTGAGACTCATGGGTTCATTGCACTAGCAGATAGGGATGCTCCCGCCGGAGTCAGTGGATGGGTCATCAATTCTTTGTTTTACAAGGTACAATACAAAGCCAAAAGGATAAATACTTGACATTTACTACAATATTTGTTGCAAATTGAATAAATCTGGCAAAGATAAAAATCCTAGAAAAGTCAGATTTTAAACAAAACTAACCTTAATACTTTTTGATGTTTTTAGATTGTTGACGAAAATGGACAAACACTGGGACCAAATCAATCTGGAGAATTATTGGTGAAAGGAGCTTGTATTTTTAAGGTGATTGTCTATTTATTTTTACAAGAGAAGGCGATAGTTTTTTTTTATGGACTTTTGGACTTGAGGTCAATTGAACAGACCTATCACCTGATGGTAAGCGATTACTCCCGCCCATGGACACCTGCAACACCAGAGGCGTCACAAGTGCGTTGCCGGCCTCTGGGGGATGGGGAGGGGGATGAGTTGGTTTGGTTATGGTTTTAAAGCAATAGGTTTTAATTTGCTCAATTTCCATTTACTGTTGCAACGCACAGTTCATTCATTTCTCTTGAAAACCAGACCTTAATTATTTACATTCAGTAAATATTATTCGATTAATCTGGTAAAGTATTGAAGATAATGAAATTACACTGATAATTTTAAGTTACCTGATAGCCAATCACTATGTAGATAGTTGTGACAAGACTTTAATAAATATTTATTGCTTCATATTGTGCCTTTTTCATTGTATAAATATTGTCTATTGCACTCTAGAAATACCATAACAACGACACCTCTTACAAGGAGTCATTCACACCAGACGGCTGGTATAGAACCGGAGACAAGCTATATTTGGACGAGAACGAGAGACTTACTTTCGTCGTCAAGATCAAGTTCAACTTCAAATTCCGAGGATGTCAGGTTAGTTTTCCAGTAAAAATTAGTTAGTGACAATCTGCTTACAACTCCGTTCTTAGAATTACCTATGTAGGTTTCTATCTGCGTCTCTGATAATAAAATTATATACATCAGGAACTCGTGAATTTTTCATATTTACATATCTGTCTCAGCTTCCCACAGGCAGTGTACAGTCGCGGACAAAAAAAATGTTTCGCGTTATCTTTTATTTTTTTCATTTCTAGCAAAAAAAGAATGAATGAAATCGGACTATGTGTTATTGAATTACAACTAAATACATATTTTGACTTTCATCCCCTCTCTCCAGGAAACCGTGCTGAATTTCGGGATAAAAAGTATATAATGATATATAAATATAATGTGTATGTATGTATATGTGTAATATGTGTATGTGTATCTAGCACACATTATAATACTACTATTTAAATGAATAAATAATTAGGTATAGACAAGAATTGGCACATGGCAATTTATAAAGAGCCAGTTTATTTTACGCTTTTTAGTGTTTTTTGGCAGGGAGTTTTTGCTGGATGTTTTTTTTTGGAAGTCAGTTTTTTTTTATTAAAGTTTTTATTTTTCAGCTTTTAGTGCAAACAGTCTCAAAGGTAAGTAGTAAGTTGAACTATTTCAAAAATGTCTGCTGATGCAAATAACTTTAGCGGTTTAAAAGACGTTTTAAGTGTCAACTCCTTCTTCACCCCTTAGGGATAGAATAATCAGAAACGCTACGTAATTCGTTAATACTAATTTTTTAAAGGTAGCCCAAAAACAAGTTTTACGTTTCTAACTTAAAAAAATACAAACTCTTATACAATCTTTCAACCCCAAATATCCAGAAACGCTTAAATACATTTCTATTAATTTTTAACCAGTAGCCCAAAGATAAAGTTTCATGATCCTAACTTAAAAAATGACAGACTTACAAACAAACTTTCAACCCCTATTTCACCCCTTTAGGGGTAGAATATCCAGAAACGCTTAAATACGTATGTACTCATTTTTAAACAGTAGCCCAAAGATAAAGTTTCATGTTTCTAACTTAAAAAATGACGGACTTTCGTACAAACTTTCAACCCCTATTTCACCCCCTTAGGGGTAGAAATTCCAAAATTCCTTCCTTAGTGGCTGTCTACTCAATAAAACGATCCATATGAATAACTGAAAGAATACAAATTATGGTCTATACGTACGTGTAATATTAAAATCATCCCCTAATCCCTATCTGTTGAATAGTTTTACCTTCTATCATCAGCTCACCTAAATAACGTGAAAGTATACGACTAAAGGTCCTTAGATACGTATGAAATTGAAAGAATTATCCTCCAACTCCTAACCGTTGAGGAGTTGTACCTTCCACCTTCCATCATCAGCTTATCTAAATAATTTGAAAGAATACTACTAAAGGTAACATTATATATATAATATGTGTATAATGTTACCTTTACTCGTATTCTATGATATTTAAAGATTTATCTTCCAACTTCTAACCGTTAAGGAGTTGTCCCTTACATCATCAGCTCATCATCATAAAATGATGACTACCAGATGCAAATACCGGTGTAACTTCAGAAAATATACGAAAAGCATAGTATGTGCCTATAAAAAATTAGGGTTTCCCTCAATTTCCCTGGGATCCCATGATCAGATCCTGACATAGTGGCAATGGGACCACCTCGGGAGCATACCCTTTTGAATACAAGAAGAATTTTCAAAATCGGTCCACAATTGACGGAGTAATCGGTGAACATACATATAAATAAAAAATAAAAAATACATACAGTGGAACATAGAACCTCCTCCTTTTTGGAAGTCGGTTAAAAATACCGAACGACAAACTATGCTTTAATTTAGGAAGTGAATTTCTTCCTCATCCAGTTCTTTGTCAAATATTTTAAAATCAGCTTTATACTGATTGATGTCAGGGTCTGCAAAATTTGAGACCTTTAAGATATATTCTAGATCGTTTTAAAGGTGGATAAAGAAATAACATACCTTTAGGTGACAGAATGACTATATAATTGAATTCTAGCACTTGACGTAAAGTAACTGATCGAACTTAGTAACGTTAATATATTGGGCTTTTATTTGCGCTGAAGTTTATTTCATTATATAAAAGAAAAGCACGGATTTTACTTTATTGTTAAGCTTTGGGCTTTAATAAAGAAGCAGCCAAGTGCGAGTCGGACTCGCCCATGAAGGATTCCGCAGCAGCAAGTAACATAATATAATATTTATTTTATTTTTATATTTGTGTTGATTGAATGAAAGGTAAATTGCAGTTTACGATTTATGTCGTATTAAAAAAAAACTACTTACTAGATTTCGTTCAAACCAATTTTCGTTGGAAGTTTGCATAGTAATGTACATCATATATTTTTTTTAGATTTACCATTCTCTTATTTTAGAAGTTACAGGGGGGGACACCGATTTTACCACTTTGGATGTGTCTCTCGCGCAAACTATTCAGTTTAGAAAAAAAATATATTAGAAACCTCAATATCATTTTTGAAGGCCTATCCATAGATCCATAGACACGTATAGGTTTGACGAAATTTTTTTTTTTTTGGGGACCCCCAAAATTTACAGTTTTTTTTTATTTTTGTGTGAAAATCTTAATGCAGGTTCACAGAATACATCTACTTACCAAGTTTCAACATTATAGGTCTTATAGTTTCGGAAAAAAGTGGCTGTGACATACGGACGGACAGACGGACAGACAGACAGACAGACAGACATGACGAATCTATAAGGGTTCCGTTTTTTACCTTTGGCACGGAACCCTAAAAAGGGAACTTTTACTTAGAATATTATATTAACGCGAAAGTCTGCAACTAATTTGCCTTGAGAGACATATACATTGTATAAAGTTACTGCAGACAGTTTTAAACTAGCATAAGTCATTGCAAATTTCAACAACTATTATAATAGGTCTTTACCTATAAAAATTGCCATTTTGTACGCAATAAGTGAAAGTACTTATTTTTTCATACTTTTTTATTTCTGTTATTCGAAGTAATCACCCATGCAATCGACGCATCTTTGCTAACGCATTGGCAGTTTATTGATGCCCTTCTTGTAAAAATCAGCTGGACGGGAGGCAACAAACTCTTCAAAGGCATTTTGTACTGCCTCTCGGGAATTGAATTTTTTACCCACTAAAAAGTTGTCTAAATTTTGGGGTTGGAAGCTCTCCCTCATCTGCCATACTCACCAGACCTTGCACCTACCGACTATTACTTTTTCCAAAATTTAGACAACTTTTTAGTGGGTAAAAAATTCAATTCCCGAGAAGCAGTACAAAATAACTTTGAAAAGTTTGTTGCCTCCCGTCCAGCTGATTTTTACAAGAAGGGCATCAATAAACTGCCAATGCGTTGGCAAAGATGCGTCGATTGCATGGGTGATTACTTCGAATAACAGAAATAAAAAAGTTTGAAAAAATAAGTACTTTCACTTATTGGATACAAAACGGCAATTTCATAGGTAAAGATCTATTATAATTGTATGGAAATTAACGCAAGACTTTATAACCATTATATAACTTTGAATGACCTTCGGTTTCGAAAAAACTACAATTTTTTACAAACTAATACTTAGTCTTAATTTTCCTTATTTTTATTTGTAGCAGTATTTATGGCCAGACTAAGTACAATATTGTGGTTAAGTACTTAACATTTATTGTCTAATATAATGCAACAATTTGCCACGCAAAGTTTACAAGTATAAATTTAAAATTATGATGAAACTTTAATAGGATAGTGATTTTGTATTATTCGTCATGGTCATTAATTAAAAATTCAACAGGTAGCGCCCGAAGAAGTGGAAGGTGTAATATTCTCGGTACCGGGAGTTCAAGAGAGTCTAGTTTGTGCGACAGACAACGGTCCAGCAGCAGCTGTAGTAAAACGACCTAACGCAGAAGTTACTATAGAAGAAATTCATAAGACCGTCAATGGTGAGACACACAATAAGTACAAATTTTACTTTAAAATATCGCTCTAAGTATGGATACTCCGTAAAAATAATTTTTAGAACTTCACTAACTTTAGAGTTTGTAACTGGTGATGAGAAAATTGTTTCCACTTCAAATAACAAGGAAATTTGTAATAAGATTGTATTTTTTTTCTTTGTTGTTTTAGAACAGTATAATTTATGATAAGAGAGATAAGCTGTGGCCCGCGGCTCCGCCCGCGTATATGTCGGTTATCGCTCCAAATAGTAGCCTATGTGTTATTCTGATGTATCAGCTATATTACTGTAAAGTTTCATCCAAATCCGTTAAGTAGTTTTTGCGTTAAGAAGTAACAAAAATACACACAAACTTTCACCTTTATATATTAGTGATTTAAAAAAAAAAGATTTCAATTCCTTAATTTGAGAAAAAAATCCAAAGTCAATGATGGCAAATTAAAAAATGAAGATTCACAATGACACCATTCTGCAGATTATAATTATTATTGTATACTTAAGCACTCTTAATAAACTTCTTTATCTAAAAGATCTAATGAAATTTATATACTTGAGCAATATTGTATTATTGGATATCGTTATTGAAACAACGCTGGAAACTTGATTTAAACTATTTACTTGATTTAAATAGTTTTTACAATCTTAATACTTTTACATGCTCGTGCTAGCTATGTTACCCAAAACACCAGGACAGTCTTTCGGCGAAAAATCTCCCACGCTCTTCCTGTCACTTGTCACAGATTATTAATCGTATCTAATTCTACTACAATATAATCCAGTAGTAACTATGCTATGCCATGACGGCGATGTCGTAAAGCTAATCGAAGAACATTCTTTACAAACATAGAAACAACTTTATTTACTAATTTTGTGCTTGTTATCAGGGCTACTGAGTGATCACAAGCGTCTCCACGGTGGGATCATCTTCGTACCATCCCTACCTCACACACACAGCGGCAAGGTCAACAGGAGGGTAGGCTGTAAATTGATTTTCGACGCTGTTAGTAGCGGTCAATGCTGTTAGTAAAACTTTTTGAATATTCGAAATATTTTGGCTCATGTAAACTTAAAAAGTTCAAGTCATGAAATGATTATTGTTGTTTTATTTAGGGACGTATGGTTATCTGACTCATATATGTACGATATTAAAGTTTGTTAGAATAAATTCATTTGCTTTTTTTCAAATTCCTTCTTTTCTTTTTTAGAAGAGGTAAGTATTTATTTATGGTGCAACTTTTGTCTTTCGGGTTCTTGAAGAAGAAGATAATTGAAAGTTCAATATGAAAGCTAGGAGAAGAAAAAGACAGGATTGAGATGTTGTTGACATACATTGTCATAGATTAAAGCGTGTAAACCATAGATTGAACAGGTCTATGTTACATATCTATAAATCAATGTAGCTGTTTTGGAAAAACGTGATCCCGAAATGATAATAATCTCAACGAATAACTAAGAACAACATCCATACTAGAATATTGTTAACTCGAAAGTAACTTTGTCTGACTGTTCGGCTCGCACGACTAAACTACTGAAACAATTGGGATGAATTTCGGTGTAGATATAGATTGACTGTAAAAGGTTCTAGGCTATCATTTATCGCGATAACCGACATATACGGGCGGAGCCTTGGGCAAAAGCTAGTCATTTATAAAGTTTAAGCATATTTTTCATAGTTTTGGATGTCTAGATATATTTGTGTCACACTGATTAGCGCCAAAACTACTGAAACGATTTTAATGAATGAAGTGAAATGAATAAATAGAATAATAACAATGGCCCGGGTGATATAAGTATACTACTTTATATATAAATTTTATTAAAAGTTTTTATGTAGTCTGAACATAGATTTGATTTTTTTCTCTTTGGCTTTACGAATTTTGTATACCATACAGCTGTCTTCAAGCACTGTCTTGTAAAGTATTTAATAATTTTATAAATAAGCAGCTAACTAATGTATTATTAAATTATCTCGCTAAAAGAACACAGTTTTCAATTTGATACCAATTAGTGTACTAATTGGTATCAAATTTTGTATTAAAATATACTACATAATATATTATAAATTCCATCACTGTGTACACAACTTTTAAAAACCGACTTCCAAAAAACATCCAACGAAAACTCTCTGCCAAAAAAACACTTAAAAGCGTAAAATAAACTGGTTCTTCATAAATTGCCTATACCTAATTCTTTATTCATTTAAATAGTAGTATTATAATGTGTGCTAGGTACCTAGAATCTGTTTGAAGTCGGTGCCAAGTGACTATCGCTTAGACTTTTGTAATTGTTCGTTTGTATTATTTTTGGCTGAGCACCGACTTCAAACAGACACACATACACACCTAGCACACATTATAATACTACTATTTAAATGAATAAAGAATTAGGTATAGGAAATTTATGAAGAACCAGTTTATTTTACGCTTTTAAGTGTTTTTTTGGCAGAGAGTTTTCGTAGGATGTTTTTTGGAAGTCGTTTTTTTTTTTTATAAAAAGTTTTTATTTTTCTGTTTTTAGTGCAAACAATCGTAGGTAAGTTGTAAGTTGAACTATTTCATCAAATTTCATCATCAAGAATACAAATTAAGGTCTATACGTTCGTGTAATATTAAAATCATCATCTAATTCCTAACTGTTAAAGAGTTTAACCTTCTATCATCAGTTCACCTAAATAACTTGAAAGTATACGACTGAAGGTCTTTAGATACGTATGAAATTGAAAGAATTATCCTCCAAATCCTAACTGTTGAGGAGTTGTACCTTCCACCTTCCATCATCAGCTTACCTAAATAATTTGAAAGAATACGACTAAAGGTAACATATATATATACATATGATATTTAAAGATTTATTCTCCAACTCCTAACCGTTAAGGAGTTGTACCTTACATCATCAGCTCATCATCATAAAATGATGACTAACAGACGCAAATACCGGTGTAACTTCAGAAAATATACGAAAAACATAGTATGTGCATATAAAAAATGAGGGTTTCCCTCGATTTCCCTAGGATCCCATTATCAGATCCTGATATGCTGGCAATGGGACCACCTCGGAAGCATACCCTTTCGAATACAAAAAAAAATTCAAAATCGGTCCACAACTGACGGAGTAATCGGTGAACATACATAAAAAAAAAATAAAAAAAAATACATACAATAGAACATAGAACCTCCTCCTTTTTGGAAGTCGGTTAAAAAGCATTACAATTCACGTGGTAGATTTTATGTTCACGACTGATGAAATTTAAATGATCGAATTCGATCATATTCGTTTACACTGGGCTCTTAACACACCGCACAGTAACCGTAGACCGTCTTTTAGCTTGTTGAAATCCGGAATAATTTAAATATTACTGGTTTTATTTTAATACTAGCTGACCCACGCAACGTCGTTTGCGTCTCCTATTGCCCGTTACCCGTAGCGTAATAATTTTCCCCCGTTTTTGAAACATTCTTCATTGGTGCTCCGCTCCTATTGGTCTTAGCGTGATGGTACATAGCCTACAGCCTTCCTCGATAAAGAGCTATCTAACACTGAAAGGTTTTTTTAAATTGGACCAGTAGTTCCTGAGATTAGCGCGTTCAAACAAACAAAACAAACTCTTCAGCTTTATATATTAGTGTAGATGTATTTATTATACTCTTCTAAGATCTAATACTCATAATCAACAACACATTTATTTGAATAAAGATTAATATAAGGTATTATGTTGTTAAAAACTCTTTGGCAAATAACTCATTATTAGGTACCAACTCTTAGCGTCATATACTCGTGATAACTTCTAAACGAAATGTCCGATTGGGATGAAACAAAAAGTATTTTACTTCTACATAAATACCCTTGATAATATAATGCTTAATTTGGATAAGGATTAATATTACGATACACATTTTACGTAGTTTCTTTCTTCAGACGATTTAATAATTTTTTTGAACACAAAAGCGGTTATTGTGACTAAACCATGATAGTTAGATAGTATATAGATACTTTTTTGTAGATCTAAATTGGAACTACAAACCCTTAATACATTATTTGTTTCTATTGTCAATAGTTATTGCAGCGCACGCAAAAATAGGTTTTCGATTTCACACCTTGGGTTACGAAATAGCAATTTTCTTACGGATCCCTCATTTTTTTGAAAATAAAATATAGCCTATAGCCTTCCTCAATAATGGACTATCCAACACTGAAAGAATTTTTCAAATCGGACCAGTAGTTCCTGAGATTAGCGCGTGCAAACAAACAAACAAACAAACTCTGCAGCTTTATAATATTAGTATAGAATTATAACTTTTCAAGCACTTCAGCACGAACGGTGTTATCCTCACACAGAAGATCAACCTAAAATCATTAGCATTTGTGCTGTTGTATTTCGTTGGTGAGTGTGAGACCAGAGGCCCAATGATACATCATCTCAATAGGCCTCAATAAGGTCACCATGCTACATTGTTGCATTGTATGCATTCGCAATGAGTATGGTGACCAACGCTCTTGGATTCTGCTCATGCTTTTTATCAGGAACAGTGGACTCACTTTGGCACATCTATACGTAGAAAAAAATCTATTTTATCTTAGAGCGGGTAAAGGAGCGTACTGGTCACCTTACGGGAAGTGTCTGCCGCCGTCAATGAACGCTTGCAGCCCCCCCTAGCCAAGTTATCTTTCGTTTTCCTGCAATCAGTAAAGAAATTTATTTTCCCAACATAAAAAAGAAACTTTTCATTAATATAAATATTAATTCAAAAGTGTATTTTTAGTTTACACTTGACAAGCTATATTGCGGTGGTTCGATCGTCGACGTAATTTCTGCTCAGTTTGGCGAGTAATTTTAGTTTTTTTAATTTTAGTTTATTAGAGAAACAAACAGATTCAAAATAGATAACAATAATATACAAGTAATTTACACATAATCCAGAACAGTTTCCACAAATTAATTTAACATTTTGCGCCAAATAAAAAAAAATAAAAATAAAGAAAGTTAACGGAATCTGAAACAACTTAAAGTGTTGTTCTTAAATACACTTTTGAGTCCTACAAAATAATACATTTCAGAAAACAACAAAAAAAACAAAACAAATGAAATTATCGATATTTAAGTTAGTCCTTATGACTCAGTTGTCAAGTTTAGGAGCCAGACAATCGTGAAGCAACTTTTTAAATTTGGTAATACGCAAAGCTTCTCATTTCGTGGTGAATTTTGCTGTGCTCGGTAATATTTTATATGTAGCTTAGTTTATTATTTGAATTTAGATTATAGATGAAATATTCATTACTAACAGATTATAAGTTGCTAATTTAACGACGCTATTACAATACGAACTACGAATAATGACCATGTCTTTTGTTTTTGTTCCTTAAAAGGAACTCCTTTTTTTAACATATTCTTACGCTGTATATTCACATGTACTTGCTCTTCATTGAAACACCTGACCTCAATAGAGGTCAAGGTCAAGAGCATCTCAAATTCTATATATTAAATAGAGTTCCTCTGTTCTGTCCCTTAAATCACACTCGCTTCATAAAACTTTACCATTTAACGGCTTTCATCTTGCTATAATCAAATAGATCGGTCCATTCAACCAAAGAGATCTGAGGTGCTCTTCTAAGGAGCTGTTGAAATGATGTTTTTTTTAAAAAAAAGATAATTCAAGCATTAGGAATAAATCCTATGTCGTGGGACTTTAAAAAACATACATATATATGAAATGCACAAAGAGATCCCCCAGACTCAGAACAGAAGTTTGTGAATCACACAAAGTGTTGTCCCGTGGGGTTTGAACCGCGCAGTAGAAAATGGCATGTCAACTGCTTAAACTACTACGCTATCCGTGCAGTCAATATGATGTGATGTCTTCATCACATCATATTGACTGCACGGATAACGAGGAGAGAACACGAAGAGACAGTCGGATAACGAGATAATTTTTTCTATCTTTTCTTTTGTTCCTTATCTTTTACTCAAACAATAAAATTCATCAATTACAAAAGATGTAAACTTCAAAAACTGAAAATATTCCTGGAAAGTTAGAAAAAAACTGGACTTCTGCCAGATAGCCGAAAAACCTTTCAATAGGATCCTAGTGACGTAATTTGTCATTCATTTTACCACCTTCGACGACAACAACGTTGAGCATGTGCGTGTATGTGTTGAGGGCTCACTGCGTTGACGGGTTGTCAATAAGTCTAGGAAGTTTGTGATTTACAGTAACATTAATGTCTTTTACTATAATACTATACTATATAATACTAAGTCTTTCAGCCTAAATTTGTTTAGTTTATGCAATAAATCAACCAAACAACTTAACAAATAATCTTTAAACAAAATACTGTAGGTGTTGTTGCCATTGACCTTTTACCTAATGAATATTACACCCACTTCAAATTCCTTGAAAGGGTAGTCAGATATACCCACAATTTACTAACAATAATTGAAGCTTTATATCTATATCTATACTTATAATAAAAATGTAACAGGTCCAATTCTGTACATTAAAGATATTTAAAAAAAATTTTTGGAGGGCTCTCTATAATCGATACTGAAGCCAAAACTGTAATTTTTTTCATTTTTGTCTGTCTGTCTGTCTGTCTGTATCCTGGCCGCGCATCACACCGAAACTACTGAACGGATTCAAATGAAACTTGGCATGACTTGACTTCATACTACGAGTTAGGACATAGGATGCTTTTTATCCCGAAATTCAGCACGGTTTCCTGGAGAGAGGGGATGAAAGTCAAAATATGTACTTGGTTGTAATTCAATAAAACATAGTCCGATTTCATTCATTCTTTTTTTGCTAGAAAGAAAAAAAATAAAAGATAACGGGTAAAGTGTTTTTTTTTTGTCCACGACTGTACACTGCCTGTGGGAAGCTGAGATAGATATGTAAATATGGAGGTACGAAGTTCGCCGGGTCAGCTAGTCTACTTTATAATAAGACCGATATTAAAATCGTCACATTTATAATTTGTAGTTTTAAGATTTGGTTAGTAATTATTTTTCCCATTCTATTAACCTTTGTGAGTGAAATTTGAGGTGGGTAACTGTTGAGAAGAAAATCAAGTTAAGGCACTAGTTATTTTGGGAAGTCGGTAAAAATCTATAATTGTCGAGGCATGCATAAGTTGATTAACAAAGACCCCTATGTTTGTAAATGATGCAGAAGCATCACTAGGCCGTCATGGTGTGGGTCACCATGCTGCATTGTTGCATTGTCTGCGTTCGCAATGAGTATGGTGACCACCACTCTTGGATTCTGCTTATGCTTGCCATCAGGCAGATTAGTCATTTCGGCAGAGCCATACATAAAAAAAATACTCTCGGTTCTCGACACTCGATGGAATTTGTTAAAATGCATTCTAAAATTAAACTCATTTGTACTTATTCCACTATTTTTAACCGACTTCCAAAAAGGAGGAGGTTCTATGTTCCACTGTTTGTATTTTTTTTTTTATGTATGTTCACCGATTACTACGTCAATTGTGGACCGATTTAGAAATTTTTTTTGTATTCAAAAAGGTATGGTCCCGAGGTTGTCCCATTGCCAGCATATCAGAATCTGATGATGGGATCCCAGGGAAATCGAGAGGAACCCTCATTTTTTATAGGCACATACTATTTTTTTCGTATATTTTCTGAAGTTACACCGATATTTGCGTCTGATAGTCATCATTTCATGATGATGAGCTGATGATGTAAGGCGTTGTGCCTTAACGGTTCGGAGTTGAAGGATAAATCTTTAAAAATCATTTGTATATATTTAACCTTTAGTCATATTCTTGCATCTTCTTCCGATGATGGAAGGTAAACTCCTCAACGGTTAGGAGTTGGAGGATAATTCTTTCAATTTTATACGTATCTAAAGACCTTCAGTCGTATACTTTCAAGTTATTTAGCTTAGCAAGTTTCAAGCTGCTGATAGAAGGTTAAACTCTTCAACACTAAGGGATTATAGGATGATTTTAATATTACACGTACGTATAGACCTTAATTTGTATTCTTGATGATGAAATTTGATGAAATAATTCAACTTACTACTTACCTACAATTGTTTGCACTAAAAACTTAAAAATAAAAACTTTTTATAAAAAAAAAACCGACTTACAAAAAACATCCAACGAAAACTCTCTGCCAAAAAAACACTTAAAAGCGTAAAATAATCTGGTTCTTCATAAAGTGCCTATACCTAATTCTTTATTCATTTAAATAGTAGTATTATAATGTGTGCTAGGTACCTAAAATCTGTTTGAAGTCGGTGCTAAGCCAAAAAGAATACAAACGAACAATTACAAAAGTCAAAACTTCAAACAGATTTTAGGTACCTAGCACACATTATAATACTACTATTTAAATGAATAAAGAATTAGGTATAGGCACTTTATGAAAAACCAGTTTATTTTACGCTTTTAAGTGTTTTTTTGGCAGAGAGTTTTCGTTGGATGTTTTTTGGAAGTCGATTTTTTTTTTATAATAATTCACTTTAATCCTAACCGGACAATAATTTTTGCAGTTATTAAGATATGGCATCTTAATAACTGCAAAAATGTATGATAAACGTAATGCACGCTGCAGTTAGAGACATTTTTGAGAAACGTATAGTTTTTGAGATCGTAGGTACGGTATATTTTCCTTCTAACCTCAAGTTTAGACTCAAGGGTATGGGCGCGTACTTCGCCCGGCCACCGGACAATCGCCAAGGTCATTGTATACAACTATTAGAGAGCTATATAGGCATCTCAATTTGTTTGGCACATGGATTGATGGATCACAATTTGTAAACGGCTCGGAGGTGCCCATTCATCTGATATAATCCCTTAGTCACGTTTATAACACGGGATGTGGTGGGTTCGGCTATTCTTATTGGACACAAAAGCCATACCGTAAATTTATAGAAAGATTTACATTTTAATATAAAGGAGGACATGTTATGTAAAATTAATTAAACAATTTTATTTATATTATAAACGCAACATTTTGTGAGAGTGAATGAATGATCACTCAAACATGACAGAACGAATGAATAGGTCTAGATGGGAGATAAAAATCAAGTATCAAATACAAATATATGCCTGATACTTAATATCTCCTAAAAGTGTTGAAGGTAGTAGAGCCACGCTGATTTCAGCACGAACGGGCCGGCTCGACCGGGGCGGTACTACCCTCGCACAGAAAATCAACGTAAAATGACAGCGTGCTGTCGTGTTTCGTTGGCGAGTGCGAAACCGGAGGCCCAACAACAAGTTCCAAACTTGTTGACTAGACTAAAAGATGCAGCAGCATCACTAGGCCGCCATGGTGTGGGTCGCCATGCTGCATTGTCTGCATTCGCAGTGAGCATGGTGACCACCACTCTTGGATTCTGCTTATGCTTTCCATCAGGCAGAGTAGAGTCATTTTGGCGGGCCAAACATAAAAAAAAAGAGTAATTTCCACTGAAATAAACACCCTCAAACTGTGATGGGATCTTTCATAGTTTCTCTTAGACTGAACATGTCAGTCCATGGTGTAATATTTTAGGTCAAAGGCAGAAAAGGGGCAGAAACTTAACAGACCAGCAAATAATAGATTACTTATAGGTTCTCTGCTAAAAAGTGCAATAAATAATGAAGTGCATAGAACTCTACAACTTGATATTAAAGGTTCAAATCATAAAGCAGGTTACAGTGGTATCCAACTGATCCCACGAACAGTCGCATCGCATGTGGTGCAATCTGTCACCGCGGTGATTAATATCTCACTTATTAGTCGGCCAGCATCATTGGTGCGTCTGATTTATAGCGCACTCTGGTGGTCACTGGCGACACTAATTGTTGCGTGATGACGGATAGTTTCATTTGATACTCATGTAACATCTCTTCGATATGAATTTTATAAACTGCATTATTACGATACTAATATGTGTTGTTGAATGTTACATATTCTACATTAGTATGTGAATTCATAAGCATTTCGTCTAAAATATATTATCCAGAACATGGATCTATTTTTGATCTAAATCATATGCAACCTCAGATCAAATAAAATAAAAAAAGCGGCCAAGTGCGAGTCGGACTCGCCCATAAAGGGTTCCGAAGCAGCAAGTAACATAATATAAAAGTTCTTGTAGTTCGTTGTAACTTTGATCGATATTTTAATAATAGTGTAATTTTTTTGCGGTTTACGATTTAGACGTTTTAAAAAAAACTCCTCACTAGATCTCGTTCAAACCAATTTTCGGTGAAAGTTTGCATGGTAATGTACATCATATATTTTTTTTTGGTTTTATCATTCTCTTATTTTAGAAGTTACAGGTGGTACACATTTTACCACTTTGGAAGTGTCTCTCGCGCAAACTATTCAGTTTAGAATAAAATGATATTAGAAACCTCAATATTATTTTTAAAGACCTATCCATAGATACCCCATACGGTTGGGTTTGATGAAAAAAAAATTTTTGAGTTTCAGTTCCAAGTATGGGGACCCCCAAAACTTATTGTTTTTTTTCTATTTTTGTGCAAAAATCTTAATGCGGGTTATAGAATACATCTACTTACCAAGTTTCAACATTATAGTCCTTATAGTTCCGGAGAAAAGTGGCTGTGACATACGGACGGACAGACAGACAGACAGACAGACGGACAGACAGACATGACGGATCTATAAGGGTTCCGTTTTTTGCCTTTGACACGGAACCCTAAAAAAACCAGTCAAGTGCGAGTCGGACTCGCGCACCGATGGTTCCGTACAAACCTGTAGATATATAAGTAAAAGTTTTCAGAATTTTTCTGTTACCTGTGCTGTTAAGCTATTGCTTCTTACCAAATTTCAATTTTCTATGTCAACAGGAAGCAGCTTTTAGGTTTTGATTCCCTTGAGAGCAGTCGAGAGTTCCAAAATATGCGGTATAAATGGTGGTACCTTTGCGTTTCGCGTTTTTGTGGTGACTTCTTTTTTTCAAAGCTTAAAGGCAATTAGACCTAATTTTAATATAAATTTCAACTTGATACCTCTGCGCGTTCATGAGGCAAAGGGTAATACATATACATTATATAATTATTAAAAAAAACATGTGATGTAACAACAAATTTAAGATTTTCGAAATTTTTCCTTTATTTGTGCTATAAAACGTTCCTTCATATTGGAGGTCGCATATTTATATGTTACGTACTGGCCTGTAATCATATTGAACACATCTCTGTCACTGATTTAAATTTAGCATAGTTACGGTTGTTTATGTTCTGATATGAATGAATGAATTATTGAATATGAATGAATATGAATATTTCGGACATATAACACACAACGCCATCTAGTCCCAAGCTAAGCAGAGCTTGTGTTATGGGTACTAAACAACTGATAGAAATACATATATGTATATTTTTTTGTTAATACATACATATTATACATAGAAAACACCCATATACTTTTGTAACTTGTATCTTGTGAACCACGAATAAATATACTCTAGCACACTACTGCTCTTATTCTTATTCCAATACTTCATGCCAAATTTCAAGATTCTAGGACGGCTGGAAGCATCCTTTAGGTTTTGATTCCCTTGCGAGCAATTGCGAGTTTCCAAATATGGAGCTTAAATTGCTGTTTCTTGAGATTTGTGTTAATTTAGAAATTTGATTTTGTAATAGCTTAAAGGTATTATAAACCTGAGTATTTGATATGAATTTCAATTTAATACCTCTACGAGTTCATGAGAAAAAGGGTAGTAAGTTAAATTTTCTAATATATTTTTGTTATATGATGTAACTAAAAAAATGCTTTTCGTAATTTTTCCTTTATCTGTGCTCTGTATCAAAATTCAAGATTCTGATTCGGGAAGTACCCTGTAGGTTTTGATTTCCTTGCGAGTAGTTGCGAGTTTCAAAACTTGGGGCTTAAATTGCTGTTTCTTTTGATTACGTAAACCTAGAAGTTTGATTTTGTTACAGCTTAAAGGTATTATAGACTTGAGTAGTTGAAATGAATTTCAATTTAATACCTCTACGCGTTCACGAGGAAAGTGGTAACAAGTTTTAAATTAAAAAAAAAATATTATGTGATATAACAAAAAAATAATGCTTTTCGCAATTTTTCCTTTATCTGTGCTATAAGACGTTGCTTCGTACCAAATTTCAAGATCCTGAGTTCAGGGGAAGTACCCTGTAGGTTTTGATTCCTTTGCGAGTGTTTGCATCATAAACGACTTATTAGACGAAGAGTAAAAGAAGTAACTAAAAATTTTCACTTTCGCAATTTTTCCTTTATCAGTAGGTACTATAAGACGTTGCTTCGTACCAAATTTCAAGAAGATGACTTCACGGAAAGTACCCTGTAGGTTTTGATTCCCTTGCGAATGTCGCAAATTTGCAACATAAACGGCTGTATCTTTTGATTGCGTTGGCTTAGAAGTTTGATTTTTTCACAGCTCCAAGGGGCAGTGGACCTGAGTATTTTATATGAATTTCAGCTTGATTCCTTTACGCGTTCCAGAGAAAAAGGGTCTTGAGAGACAGACAGATGGACAACAAAGTGATCCTATAAGGGTTCCGGTTTTTCCTTTTGAGCTACGGAACCATAAAAAGGTAAATAGCGCACCTCCTTGTCCTTGTTGAAGCAGAAAAAAGGCTCTTAGTTCCAAGTAAACACACGCAATACGCACTAACTATGCTATAAACTACGCTACTTTTCGTCAGTATCGTATAAGTTGTCGATACTTGTACGATACTGACGAAAAGTAGCGTAGTAGGCGGTGCGTTATCTACTTTTTTTATTTGATCTGAGTATGCAACATGAAGAGTTTAGCTTTAATTTATTTTCTTTGCTTCCATCGCATCACGCCTTTAATAGTCTACTACTGGGCACATGTCTCTTCTTAGCAAATAAGTTTTGGCCTTGATACAAACCCTGCACCATCCCGTCTAACCAGCGTACTATACCATGCTGACCAGATCGGACAGCAAGTACAAAGTATAGAGACAAACCTAATACCAACCAACTAGTACGAGTAATAGTGATAATAATATAAGTTATGGAATCAGGCGTTACTTTGCGGAAATCCGTGCTTGCCCTGGAATGCCCTGCTTTCAGACCTGGATATTTGTCTCGCGGAATTAAAGCTAAATATATTTCATAGCATTTAGTGATAATAATAGTAATTCCGTTCAGTAATACATAATAATCATCTATCTAAGGAGAGGCTCTTGTTCAATGGACTACTAAAGTTGTTGATGTGTGATCTGATGATGAAGTGAAAACAAAGCAATTCAAACGTATTCGAATAAGAATGGTATAGTAAAACAGAAGTAAGTAGGTAGGTAGTAGTTCTTAAGATAATAACAATATTCCAGCAACACAAACTCGACTATATTAGAACAATTCCTAGCAATGAACTTTTAAACTTTCAGGTTCATGGATACATCATTATTGCTTGGGACTAGATGGCGTTGTGTGTTAGATGTCTGAAAAAATAATAATGTATAGGTATGTACTACTATGTACTTTTATAGGTGTGTATACATGTATTTATAGTTTTATATCCAAGTACAAGTTGCTGCAACGCTAATGCTAAACTTGGCAAGTTTAACAAAGATTATAAATTCTGTTTTAATTATCTATCTATACTAATACTATAAACGCGGAAGTTTGTAAGTATGGATGGATGGATGGATGTTTGTTACTCTTTCACGCAAAAACTACTGAACGGATTTGGATGGAACTTTACAGTAATATAGCTTATACATCAGAATAACACATAAGCTACTATTTGCTGCGATAACCGACATAAACGCGGGCGGAGCCACTAGTTATTCATAAAATACTTGGACTTTCACACATAACATACATGACCAAGATGATTCAAAATTATTGCTTACTTTGTCTCTTAAACTACCTGTAAAATCATTCATTTACTAAACAATATCGTGTACACAGATTTTGGGTTATTAGTTTAAGAAAATGTTGGAAGCCTAGCATTGAAATATACGGCGCTGTTTAAATTATTGACAACGATAGACAAAGACATGGATTTATTGCGGGCTCCTAATCGAGTTTAGAGTAATTAGAGAGAATTGTTATTCTATCAAAATTTCAGGAATTCGGAGCCTTATAATTATACAATTATCGATTCAATCCATTGAACATAATTACAACTTGCAAGAAATTAAAATGTAGCATGGTAAAATGTAAAATGATAACAAACGCACACTTCATAATTTTTGCATTCATATCCTAGCCTACTATATCATACATCATACTAATCCTACTAATATTGTAAACGCGAAAGTTTGTAAGTATGTATGGATGGGTTTGTTACTCTTTCACGCAAAAACTACTGAATGGATTTGGATGAAACTTTACAGTACTATAGCTTATACATCAGAATAACACATAGGCTACCATTTACCGCGATAACCGACATACACGCGGGCAGAGCCATGGGCAACAATTAGTAAACTATATTTTTACTGTAATTTCTTCTTTATTTACTCAACCCACAAATATCGAACAGAAGTGACTTGGCGAAAAGTTCAAAACTTAATTTAAACGCAATTTTAAAAAGAGAAAGTTCTCGTTTGACGTTACTGTATTAGAAAAAGTATATAAAGAAAAACACGAAATGAATAAAAAACAGTAAGAGTTCTATAGGATCAAAGGATTAGCAGGCTGAAGTGGCAATGGGCTGGCCATATTTGCCGTAGAACCGACAACCGTTGGGGTAAACGAGTTCTTGAGTGGAGACCGCGTCTAGGCAAACTTAGTGTAGGACGTCTACAGGCCAGGTGGACTGATGATTTGCGCCAGACGGCTGGCAGGAGCTGGATGCGAGTAGCTGAGGATCGAACTAAGTGGCGTGCAATTGGAGAGGCCTATGTCCAGCAGTGGACTGCGGTAGGCTGAAGAAGAAGAGTTCTATATTATGTAACAAATACGATATTTATGATATGTTTAGATTAAGCTGCTGTAAAGCATTCCGCCAAAATATCCGATATAGCAATAAAATACAACTTCACTAGTATATATTTATTACATAATATAGAAACCTATGTACATAACCATAATTAAAAAAAAACAATAACAATAATTACATACAAGCCTCAAAAAATCCACATCTTCGCCTACTGGTAGCGTTCCCACAAGACTGGCAGCATTACCACGTTGAATGGCAATACTGATTCTCTGTGCTAGAAAAAGACCGGCCTTCTGGTCGCGAGAAGCGGCAATCAATTGCTTAGCTAGTTGTTTAAACATAGCGCGAGCACTCGGACCCCATGAACCTAGCGTCTCTACCCCAAACGGTTCAATAATGTAATTATCTATTAAATTTTGGTACTTACGCCGTTTGAGATTTTCTAATACTTGGAGTCAACGCAAGTTGCGTCCCACACCATAGGCTTACCCATCTTCCATGGCAATAACGACATACCATCTGGTCTCTTGCCATCGTCCCGTACCAGACCATTTGGTTCGCGTACAGCTGGAACGCCGGCGGTAACAAGAGCACAACGGATAATGTCGTTAATATTGGCATGTCGAGATATTCGGCCAGCGCTTCTGCTACAAGAAAGGCCATGATGTACTTCACTTGTTATTTATGATGTTATTGACGAATCTCTGTAGAGAAAGAAAGAAATATAGTTACTAACACATAGTATACTAATGTCGCGTCGTTAAGAAAGTAGTTACACAAACAAATCAGAAGTAATCGTGTCTGAAGAACATTGAATAAAGTACATATGTACTAAGAAATGCTAAGTCCGCTTCAACTAATGTTACATTAAGAATAAAAAGCTCACAAAAGGGTCAAATAATATCCACTTTGTAGAAGTTTAGACTTGTAAGTATTTTTCTGAATATTTTGGAATAAATCTGGTTAAAATTGGAATAAATTCACCGAGTGGCTTTGGGTGGCAAATGTCGTCGTATTTTGTTATCTAGACTTTTGAAGATATTAAAAAAAAGTATTGGTGGTGAAATATGTCTTGGGGCTTCAGAATTGTGGTTAATGACTATTCTTTATTAAAATCAATGCGCTCATAGCCAAGTTGCACTCGGTGATTAGAAATAATTACCGAGGGTAAGCAACGATGGCGCGGTCAGTACCTGGATGGGTGACCGCTGGTGGCATGTTACCATGAGCGTCTACGTGATTCATAGGTCACGTTAAGCAGTCGGTCCCGGTTGTTATCATAGAATAACATTCGTGCAGCTTAGTTGGAGGCCTTTGGGCGGCTTAAAAACATCCAACGGCAAGATTACGTAGCCACAACGTTGTCTTCCCAGTCCCCGACCCGCACTTAGCCAGCGTGGGGATCTATGTCCTTAACCCTCTCCTGAAAGGAGACCCGAGCCCAGCAGTGGAACGTTATGGGTTGTTGATGAATGATGAAAAAATCGAGGCAATGAAAGAGATTGATCTGAATGATAGATGGTATATACTTTCTGGTTTAAGTATTTGCTTTTGTATATTAGCTGATTCACCAAGGGAACATTTAACTTAGTACTGGAGTACCACAACTAATATAGCAAGTTGCTGTGTTACAACTAAAATTGTGTTAGTTGTTATTTGAGTTCTATCTCATTAAGAAGGGGTCCACAGTTTGTTGTATCTATTGACTCAGTAGTAAGTTAATAAGACAAATACGAATATATGTTAAGGACAGTTCTGATAAATGAATTTTACCGTGGGAGAGCCACGCTTCGGTATGCATGCGCTGGTTCAACCGCGGTGATAACACGGCCTCACAGAAAATCGGTGTTAACCAGCGCCTGCACTGTATTTCACCGAGTGAGTGAGGATACCGGAGGCCCATACCATCCCTTCCACCATCCCTCTCCCCATTTTCCAAAGGCCGGCAACGCACTTGTTGATTACCGCCGCCCATGGACACCCCTATGGGCGGCGGTAATCGCTTACCATCAGGCGGTACGTCTGCTCGATTGCCCTCTATTCCATATAAAAATTATAATCAGTGTGCTTTACCATCAAAAGAGATCATCAAATTTTAAATGTATTTATAACTGTACCTGCCTTTCTTTGTGGTGACGAATTACGAATATGGAGTATTAGCATCCCTAAAGGGAACAAGGGAGCAAACAACAGCAGGACAACATTGATGCAAAGAGAAAGGAAAGTTTAAAACAAACCCCATACTAACCTAGCCAGTGTTGTTTAGTAGGTTAAAACCTCCTTCCTAACTAACAACTTCTGATTATCTTAATGATTTCTTTGTGCCTTAGAGTAATCCAAGATATGTATACATTATACTGTCGGAAAGTCACAGGATTAGAAGTAAAGCAAGGAAATCGTATGGAGCCTGCAAAGGAATAAGTCAGTTCTTTTATCATATCAAAGACGTCAAACTCGTTCCCAAACAAAATAAATTATTTTCTGTGTCAACAAATATACAATATACTTTGGTAAAAGCAAAACAATTTCACATATATACGTAGGTCAGCAGCCCTCCTCATTACTGTTGATTATAACGCCAACGCAGCGAAGTTTAGTGCGGTGGGTACTCCAACACAAACTGGAACCACAGTTGGGGAGTTTACACTAAACTTGAACATTCTTGGCAAACAACTTGTGAGATGTTCAGATAATAATTTAGTAAATGCTGAATTGTATCTGGATTGCTTAGGGATTGAATTTTTGTGACGGTGAAAATATTGACGTATTGAATGACTTGTATTTGGAGTGATATTGGCTGAAAAATAGAAATAATGAAAAGTGAAAGTGAGTGAAATGTGTTTTACAAAGCAGTCATTAGGACTGCCGACAGAAGTGAAAACTCAAAACTATAAACATACAGTTGTTTAAACTCATCTTTCTCTCTCGGGTACACTCGGCGGTCCCGAGTTCACCCGAGCGGTCCCGAGTTCATCCGATCGAGCCTTTCAACTCAGAGTGTGACAGATCAGCCTAACTTACTACCTACGAAAAATGTGCGTGCGGAGCGCCAAAGGATTTTTTCACTTCAAACACGAATGTACCTCAGATCACACGACTGAAGTAAATCTTCAAGGGGTGCAAGGCCTGCACTGTGTCTTAGATATAGGAAACATAACTGGCTATGAGAGATTATATCTCCCTCTCTACTTCCGTTCGCCTCACCCCGATCACACTTTTCGTAACGCTCTCGTCACGCATTCACCTGCTTTCTCCCCAAGCCAAACGTGCGTTAAGCAGTTTTACTTTGTGGGGGACAGGTGTATCATGTCCCACCAACACAAAGGGAGGATCCTCCGACCAGGCGAGGTGATCATGCCTGGCGGGCCAACTGCCTAACGGTTGATGTTGGGATGTTGTATGTATCTCACTTGGCGCGCGAACTTTCACTGCGCGATTCAGGATTGGTAGTTTGTTAGTTTCCTTCGTTACTCCGTAGTTCAGTGTAACTTCGGTAAATGGCGCTGTAGTATATTTCTGTTGCGCTGCACGTGGAAGTCGCCACAACTTCAATAATAACTTCACACGTCAGACACCCGATCTTTTTTTTTTATATAAATATTTCGGACATGTAACACACAACGCCATCTAGTCTCAAGCTAAGCAGAGCTTATGTTATGAGATACGGGATATGGGACCTGATACAAACACATATTATTTTATACTTTTTTTTTGTAAATCTTCTATACTAATACATATTAAAAACGCGAAAGTTCGTAAGTATGGATGGATGTTTGTTACTCTTTCATGCAAAAACTACTGAATGGATTTGGATGAAACTTTACAGTAATATAGCTTATATATCAGAATAACACATAGGCTACTTTTTGCCGCGATAACCGACATATACGCGGGCGGGCAACTACTAGTACATATATATTATACAAACACAAATCAATTAAACAACACCATCCTTACCAAAAATAAAATCTCCTGTCCTTCAGATTGTTTGACCTTGACCTTTGAACTTTATAACAATGTCGGCTCTCCACGCGTATCATCAAGGCCTTCAGCCAACTGAATTCATTAGTTCTCGAATGTATACAAAGATAGAAGCGATCGAATCTCTCCCGAATTACATCAGCTGTGTGACGCGACTGTCACAGTTGCCTACGTGTGTTCCACTACGTGACGAAGTATTTGCGTGACATCGTCAATTACTGTCATAATAATAATGATATGACACTCAACATTGACGGTGATTTTATAACCTCAATGAAAATCATATTAGTATTTTAACATAGCTCATATATAATTTGTCTCAAAAGCTTGGGAAGTTGTCTACAATGAAAGGTTTTAAAATATTTTTATTACTGTACTACTATGGTGGTTATAACTACGTAATTTTAATATTATATAACTTGTGTTATAAATAATATGAAATGCATTTGAATACAAAAAAAAAACACTACAAGTATTTTGAATTCAGTAATTAGTAAATGTACCTATAAGTGAAGGTACGGTCCATGATCTAAACACATCTTCTTTCTCCGAACTTTTTAGGGCTCGTAATACCGGTAACGATTGTACAAAGGTACAACGATGTTCGTATGGTAACCGGAACCGGGCACGGAGGGACGTCAATGGGTCAAAAATGGTCCGTAGGTCAAAAAGTGGCCATTCTTGTTAGGTACTGAAAACTAAACTAAAAAAGGAAAAGGCTAAGTGTAGTGTCTTTATCTTTTACGGGTGATAAAAGATACATACCCAAGGTCTCATGATACCAATAGAACTATGTGGTCCTTAACAAAGTTACAGTTTTGCCTAACAATAAACTTCTTTTTTGTTTTATAAAATACTAGCTGAGCCCCGCGGTGTTACCCGCGGTACAACACCAACCGCGGTTACCGTCGCGGGAAAAAAAACAAAACTACGTAAAAAGTATCTTATGTCCGTCTCCAGGTTCTAAGGTACGTCCCCACCAATTTTCAGCCAAATCGGTTCAGCCGTTCTTGAGTTATAAGTGGTGTTACTAACACGATTTTGTTTTATATATATCGATTAAGAAGGCAGAATCAGTACAACTAGCGGCTTTAACATACCTCTGCTAACGTTATCAGTATCGTTACAGGCATCTTCTCGTTTCTCTACTGCATTACAATTAAATTAATTTAATTAATTAAAATAGACAACTCCCGCACTAGGAATAAATCCTGTGTCGCGGGGGACTTTACAAACATACATGAAACGAACACAAAGAACACCTAGACTCAGAACAACAATTTGTGGATCACACAAAGTGTTGTCCTACGTGGGATTTGAATCCACGACACTTGGCGAAGTAGGAAACGGCGTGGTGACCGTTAAACTACTAGGCCAAACGTGCAGTCAAAATATTAAATTTATTAATAAGGCATCGTCTTCACTCTCGACGAAGACGGCGTAATGAACAAAATTATATCATTACCTGCCGTACGCACGTAATTTTTACGCTTTAGTCATTTCACAAGAATATTTCGCGCCTCCTGTATAGCCTCTCTTGTGATGCCTTTCTGATTTTGCGTCGGAAGTCGCCTTCATTAATCAAGATTTAGTGCCAGGGCTTGGGCTATATTGTGTTTTTGACGTATTTTCAAGTTCTTTGTGAGGCAATATTTGAATTCACTATTGAACTTCCTTACTTATTTATCATTAGTTTGTAAACTTGAGATTTTATTTAGAGTAATCGCTGAAAAATAAGTGAAATTTCGATATCGGTCTTACAAACACATGTCTACAAACGTTACGGTAGAAAAATTGTACCTCTTTTTAACTGACTTCAAAAAAAGGAGGAGGTTTCTCGATTCGACCGTATATATGTTCTTTTTTTTTATTTGTGTTCGCGGATAACTTCGTCGTTTATAAACCGATTTTGATGATTCTTTTTTTAATGGAAAGGAGATGTCCCAACGGTGGTACCATGATAAGTACATTAAGATCTGATGATGGCATCCAAGAGAAATCGAGTCGAACATTGAAGTCGGTTTTTGTTTTTGTTAAAATTTTTAAAATGACTTTCATTAGTACTATAACTATGCTGTGACTGTATAAAACCATCAACCTATTGCATTCCACTGCTGGACATAGGGTCTCCTTCAAAAGGAGGTTTTTAGATTAACGTTAATACTCACGTATAAATAAACCAGTATTTTATCTAGTCTTCAAATAGTTTACAGTGAAAAAGATTCTCGTGAATAACAATATAAACGGACCACAGCTAATCGGCCAAGTTTATACCAAATTCACTTATAAGATAACAAAAACAACACGGGTTCCGTATGTGAGACCTTGACCTTACCTCACGTAACTCGATAAAGTCTAAAACATGATTGATACAAGAGAGCTCTCTCCCCTGCGTACACTCGCACAACACAGCCAACATCGATCATTATCAGAGGCATTAATGCAGACTTCGCTGAAGGTTAGGATTAGGGCTGCCAACTATCACAAATCATATTAAAGTTAACATCAATATACATTATTCTTTACAATCTGTTTGAAAAATATTTCATAGAATTGTGTAGAAACGTTTGTATCATTGCTTTGAACAGACAACCTCTAGACGTCTTAGTGATCCATATGAATTATCTCGATAGCACCACATTATTGTATTACATAATTTGTATTTATGATGAAAGATTTCTATACTCTATTTCAATAATCAAATTTATTATATATTTTTGATACACAGACGTGGTCGTGGAAAAAAAATACAGCGTCATTGTGTGGTATCGTTAGCTATACAATTAATGTATTTAAGTGCGTGATGAAGTACCGAGACCCTAGCCGCTTTAAGTCTTGGACGTTGCATAATACACATCTGTAGATCCGTGATGTGATGTGTGCAAGGTCAGTAAATGAGTATATTGAAACGTGTTCGTTCGTTACAGCCAACATGTTTGCAATCAGGCTGAAAATTATATACCTAAGGTGACATAGTTATCAGTTAGAAATACAGGTTTTGATAGTTTAACACCAATATTTAGTCATCAGGTACTAAAGTTAGTCGATCTTTAATATAATATAATTTGCATAATACCGTTTAACTACTAATAGTTCATGGAAGACTTTACCAACACCAATAATTTGTTTCTTACGCTTGTTAGGTATTTAGTATATATATATATGTTTTTTTATGGAATAAACGGGCAAACGAGCAGACGTATTGCCCGATGGTAAGCGTTTACCGCCGCCCATGGACACCTGCAACAACAGCAGCGTCACAAGTGCGTTGCCGGCCTTTTGGTGATTGGGGGGGGAGATAGGGGTAGGGGATTGGGGTATGGGCATCCAGTATCCTCACTCAATCGGTGAAACACGGCACAAGCACTATTTCACATCGGTTTTCTGTGAGGCCGTGGTATCACTCCGGTCGAGCCGGCCCATTCATGCCGTAGCGTGGCTTTCCCACGGTGAAATGTACATGCGATATTAAAATTGTAATCATACTCGTAAATGAAATTGCTAGTATAGTCTAAACAAATTAGTGGCTTTGCTATATGAATGGTATTTACATCATCAATGACCTTTAAAAGTCCACTGCTGGGCATAGGCCTCTCATAAGAAAGCAGGTTTTGGCCTTTATAATACAAAATTTCCACAAGAAAAAAAACCGACTCCAAGAACGACCAAATTGAAATGGGCCCATAAGGGAAGCACCAGCTTTCAAATAAAAAAGAATCATCGAAATCGGTTTGGCGTGATATTGAGTTATTCGTTAATTTATCGCGCACATACTTAATGCAAATTGAAGACTTATATGGTTTTCTCATGGATGACATGTCAGAACTGGACCAAATTTAAATGGGACCACATGGGAAGCACCAGCTTTCAAATAAAAAAAATCATCAAAATCGGTTCACTCAGTTGAAAGTTATGATGTAACAAACAGAAAAAACAAAAAAAAAACAAAAATAGAGAACGTCCTCCTTTTTTTGAAGTCGGTTAAAAATAAGCTTCGCGATGAAATGAATTTCACATAAACATGTCTATGTCTAAGAAAGTTTTTCCACTAGTATTAAAGCCAAGAAAACTCTCATTTGAGATAATTACTTAGATGCTGCATTTGCTAGGAGAGGTTTCTAAATTACTCTAGTGGTGGTAAGTTATCCGCTAGCCTTACCCCCAGACGCCGTCCATTAACTCCTTGAACTAAGTACTTTAGTGTCACAGAGTGGAGTGAGTTGCTTTAATTTCAGTTTTTCTTTATCTATTGTGGGATTCAAAAAACTTTCACTGTTACTGTCACTTTAAACTTGTGGGTATGTAAACTCTCTATCAACCTCATCATCATCAACATCATCAATAACCCATAATGTCCCACTGCTGGGCTCGGGTCTCCTCTCAGGAGACAGTTATTCACATCGGAATTGATATAATAATTGTTTTTTTTTTCGACCATTCAGATTTTCATAGACCATCTAAAAGAAGCCTAAATGGGTTTTCCGTTTAAATAATTTTTCCATGTGTTTTGTTTTAGTTTCTCCTTCCATTTTCCTCTTCTATTCTCCCCTATAACTGATGCTATTTATGCCCTTCCTAAACATTTGTTTAGGAATGAATGAGGATATCCTCATTCTCTTTCGTCCATCTATATTTTCTTCGCTCGTCCTCTACTCATATGCGTTGACTCATTACTTTAAACTTTATGAAAGATATTTGTAAACGATAATTCCCAGCTTGTTGCTCTGTTAATAGCGATAAAAGTACAGTCCCACTCCATACCCAATTTCATTCAGGGCCGCTTTGAAGTGGCATAAATACTCGTACTAAATAAGGCTGACGTCCGACACCGAGTGCGAAATAATGGTACTTGAATGTGGTCAGCATTGTATGGAGATAATCAAGTGAATATACGGTCAAATACTCTGTAAAGTATTATGTTTTATTGCATGTGTCCAATAATGGTGGATTATGTAGCATTATACGAAGCTTGGTTATAGCATTTGCGGCTGTATTTTCTTAAAATTTAATAGCATAACTAATTAAAAAAAAAAGTGTGGCACTCGGGGACTGCTGCTTTAAAGCTATTGCATAGCATTTTTATCAACTTATGCAATTATAATTATTTCTTTATTTTTTATTTATGCAGTATGTATAATATTGTGAATGAAGAATACAAAACTATTAAATTAGTACCAACATCGTCACTAGATGGCGTTGATTATTTTTTTTTTTAACAGAGACAGGCAGATTTCAGTAGAGATACGTGCGACCTTCGGGTGTCAGGTTTTATTTTCGTTACGTTACGGAATTTCATGATTCGGTCGCCGCGTTCAAAGGCATCATAGCCCCCGATAAAAGCTATTCAATAGCTTAAAAGTGTATTAAAGTAATTTTGGTTAGTCATAAATAAAATATATCTCACTAGTTACCCGTGCGCGTGACTTCGTTGGACATTGAACATTTTCAAGAAAATCAGGCTACCACGAAAAAGTCTTTTCATTTTCCGGATTAACATAATATATAGAGAGAGATATTATAAAAAAACATGTACCAGAAACAGTATACTCACGTGGGAAATATCCAGCTTGGTACTCTAAACAACTTAAAAAAATAATTAATCGGAAATTAAGGTTGCATAAAAAAATAAAGAAATATAATAATCCATTAGATGTTTTAGAATTTAATTATGTTAGAAAGGAATGCAAACTTCAAAATCAACAATGTTACAATGATTATATAGAAACAATAGAAAGTAAAATAAAAGAACATCCTAAGATTTTCTGGACACACATAAAGAATCTACGAAGAGTTCGAAGCAATTCCTACCCGTCTAAAATGATATTAGGCAACTCAACCGCATGTGATAATACCTCTATTTCAAATTTATTCGCTAAGCAATTCTCTTTGGTTTTTGTCCTCCCAGTTCTGATCACGATGTCAGTAATAGTTATACTTGCTCGATTCCAGTGCCAGACATCAATGATACTTACATTACTTCAAATGCAGTGTATAAGAAACTCTCTAGATTGGACCTCTCCAAAGGTGCAGGACCAGATAACATACCACCAGTATTTTGGTCGCGGTGCGCTCGTCAGATTTCTTGTCCTTTAACATAAATTTTTAACACCTCCCTAAAAACAGATATTTTTCCTAACGCGTGGAAAGAGGCGAGAATAGTACCAATTCACAAGAATGGCAAAAAGGATTTGGTCTCCAATTATCGGCCTATCTCCATTCTATGTACTCTGTCTAAAACTTTCGAATGTCTTATGTATCCTGTATTGTGTGAACACGTAAATAAATTTTTATTTCACAATCATCACGATTTTATGGTTAATAAATCTACAAATACGAACCTCGTTTCTTACATTACAGAATTGGCGGTTGCTGTTGATCAAGGTTATCAGATAGACGCAATATATACCGACTTTTCGAGGGCCTTTGATAAAGTAAATCATAAACTATTGTTATTCAAACTTCACTCTCTCGGCATTACTAAATAAACCCTTCTCTGGTGCAGCTCCTATCTCAACAACAGACCATCCTCAGTTGTTATTGATGGTAGTCAGTCTGAGCCATATTTTGCCACATCCGGTGTACCACAGGGTTCCAACTTGGGACCATTACTTTTTAATATATTTATCAACGATATTTCGCAGATATTCACGCATTCGACACCGTACCTTTTCGCAGATGACTTGAAATTAACTCATAAAATAATGAATAAATCAGATGTGAGCTTACTCCAGGCTGACTTAGATAATTTAAATCAATGGTGTTTCAATAACAAAATGCAATTAAACTGTACTAAATGCTGCCACATTAAATTTACAAGAAAACATAACAATATCTCATCTGAGTATAACATTCAGGGAGATAAATTAAAAGAAGTAACCACTATCAGAGACTTAGGCATACATTTGGACAGTAAACTTAACTTCATGTATCATTACGATGCCATAACCAACTCAGCATATCGAGCATTAGGTTTTGTGCTTCGGTCCTCGAAAGATTTTAAAAAGCCATCCACTGTCATACTTTTATACAATGGCTATGTTTGTAGTCATTTGGAATATTGTAGCACAGTATGGAACCCAATGTACCAAATACATGTTAACAAAATAGAACAAGTTCAAAAGAGACTAGTTCGACATCTAAGTTTCCGTTTTGGCCTTAGGAATTTATATACTTACGAGGCTAAACTAGCACATTTCAAACTTATATCTTTGGAGTCCCGTCGTACAATCGCTGACCTTGTATTCCTATACAAGTTATTCCATGGTCACATTGACTGTCCAGACCTTCTCAGCAAAATCGGCATAAATGTTCCAAATAGAATCCCACGGTATCCTCGCCCTCTATTCAGGGTTCCACGAGCCCGAACAAATCTAGGGAAGCAGGCACCAATTGCTAGGATGACTCAGAAGTATAACGTTGTTTTGGTTCCTTCGGAGGACATAGACATCTTTTCTAATAGTTTGGATGAATTCAAAAAAAATGTTCAAGCTTTTATACTGAACGTCAGTTGAACGATGTTTATTTGTTGACATACCTACCTGCTTTTGAAATAGAAATGAATAAATAAATATTTGTGTGTACGTATGTGTTTGTTTTGTGATTTTTTGCATAAATAATTGTTTTCCCTTTGCCTTCGATTGTAGTAATTTTTGGTTTTGTATATTTTGTGATTTTTGTAATGTTCATGTTGTGATCTCCCACAATTGAGGAAGCACAAGACAATTTATTTTTTGTAATGTACTAGCATGTAAAGTGTATTCCTTGTCGGAGGTCCAGAATAAATAAATAAATAAATATAGCCTATGACACTTACCAAGAATGTTAGTTTATATTGGTGAAAGTTTTCTTCAAAATCGGTTCAGTATATCCAGAGATGATCCATCACAATCTTACAAACTCACAATCCTCTTTACCTCTTTTTACCCTTTACCTCTTTATAATATTAGGACATATTTTTACAGACATTGTGGCATGTCTATCTGAAATCTATAATAGATGTTTCTTTTGTAATATCAACTTTCAAACTGAGAAAGTGTTAAAGAAATCGTGTTCTACTATTGGCAGCTAAGTTTCTTACAGTGTACGTGTCAGCTGTATTGGTACAATGATTTAGCTGTCACACACAGCAGCGCGACCAAATTAAGCTATTTGTTAAGCTTATTTTGAAGAGTGATTTTTTTCTAAATGCATTTGAGATTGGATCATCTCAACATTGAGACCTTTTTCAATATATCAATACTCACGTCTCCAATATTCATGTACCTAAACCCTAACTATTTATATTTTCTTGTGTAGTTTTTAGGTACGCGCTACTTCACCCGAGAGACTATTTGTCTCGGGGCCCCTTTTTACGTGACAGATAGAGACTGTAGTTTGACATATATCTTTTATAGTCATATAGCTCGTTCCTATGTGTTTTATGGGCCGTTCGTCCCAATTTGGATTTTACGTTCCGCAATACGGTTGTGACCTCGTTGAAGGCTCGCGCTGTATATTTGTACAAAATACATGATATTTGTTTCTCGTGACGTTTTATACTAGAGTTATTTATTTCGAATAGAATAATATATTGGCACTTTTCGATGATAATAAAATGTAATTAAAACCTCTATTAATTCTAAACGTAGATTAAGGTACTTGATCTTTTATGTTTGCGAAACTAATTGTATATTTATCTCTTAATGACAGAAGAAATTAAGTAAGTTATGATGATTACATATTAATCATCTTGAATGAAGAAATTTTTAATGACAAATTAAATGATTCTGCTCTAGAATTAATATAAATTATTTAATCAAACACACATACAAACAACATAATATACGACAAACCTTCATAAGAGAAAATGATATCTGACATTTAAACTAGCGACACGACACGTAGGCGTACAATGTCACGGAGGCTTAGGAACCTGATATTTTATTAGATTAAGATATCCAATACCTGTTACCTGATATTAGTACGCCTCTATCTCTCGGTTCGGAAGCTGATTGAGGGATCTGTTACAGATGATAACTGTATAATTAATACGTTTCATGAAACTCTGAATTCCGTACATTGATGTCGACCCAGAAACGGAACGTCGAATTGTTTCGGATAATGGCGGCCTGAAATAGTACTTCAATCTATATCTGTCGATGGCAAACGACTTAATTATTTGTATTGGGCTTTATAATTATACTTATAGGCATATACAGTTCAGAATTCTAAGGAGTCCGAGGATTAATAAAACTGAAAAGTCTATCTGTTTATAAATATTTGTTTTTTTTTTCAAATCTACTGAATGAGGTTCCATTGTACGGTCTTACAAAGTTATTTTTTTTTTAATAAATCATTTTCAAAGATCAAATCATAAATCAGTTTCAAACAAGATGCGATGAAAAAAAGTCATGGGTATAAATATTGATGTTAAAAAGCTAGTCAAGTATTAATAAGAGCACCACAACTCTTCTTCGTCTGGCCTTTTCCCGTTTCTAATCGGGGTCGGCTCTCCTTATCCTTCTTCTCCAGAGACATCTGTTCTGGGTCGTCGTGGGGTCAACTCCCTCTTCTCCGAGGTCTTTGCTGATGGTTGACATCCATGTAGCTCGGGGTCTGCCACTGCTCTTGGTCCCGACTCCAGTTGCAGCACTTTCTTGGTCATGTGTTCATCAGGTCGACGCATGACGTGACCGTACCACAACTGTTTTAAAATTATAATGAACAAACTTTCTATTCATGAAAATTACCTTTACCATTCGCCTTTACCATGGGGAGTGTTCTGAAGAGCTCACCAACTGGTTCCACCTTCTCTCTTCCTCTACAGTACCTACAACACGTGCTGCCTTTGGTAGAGTCGTAGAAATACGCTCTCAAACTGAACGGTTCGATTTTTTCTTCCTGTGCCGAGCCGTCTGAAATTGTAATTAACTACCAGCGTTCCTGTTTCCCTTCAGTGGTAATCATAGTGATGATCCCACTCACTAAGCCGCCACAGTGTGGAGTGTGGGAACTTTAGATTAAATTTCCTCAGTGTCCGTGGATTTCATTAATTTTATCAGCCCACTGACCCTAGAAATAACTGATTGACCTTGACCAACCATTACATTATCCGTTTGAATTAATATCTAAATAATGTATATAAAGTACTACTAGCGCCATCTATTATGTACTGGTGTAGTTGTGTACCTACCTTCCTATAACTTATTAAATAAATGTCAGTCCATGCAAAGCCGCTACAAGTGTTTCAATAGGTTATGGGCCTAGTGCAGTAGTGCTTATTTTTCGGTAATTTGTGATTGATTTACGTGCAAAAGTATTAAAATGTCGACGGCGGGTTATTTAGTGAACGTTCCGAGGCTCAAGGGACGATAAAATTATGACGATTGGTCGTTCGCGACAAGTAATTTCATGCTACTCGAGGGCATCGACATTGACAATGTGCCCGAATGTCTTACGGAAGCAGAAAACAAGAAAGCTAAAGCCAAGCTTGTGATGACTATCGACTCCTCGTTATACGCGCATATCAAGAGTGAGACTACAGTGACTGGTGTGTGGAATAAATTGAAAAAGTAGTTCGATGACACGGGATATCAACGAAAGATAAGTTTGCTTCGAACATTGATCGTCGTCTTGAAAACTGTGATTCCATGACATCCTACGTATCTCAGATGGTCGAAACTGCGCAAAAACTAAAGGGGACAGGTTTTGAAATCACAGATGAGTGGATCGGATCATTACTTTTGGCTGGGCTGCCGGAGAAATTTGCGCCAATGATAATGGCGATTGAGCATCCCGGCATCGCCATTAGTGCTGACGTCATAAAAACAAAATTATTTGACATGAGTAGTGTAGGAATTGGCACTGAAACGGATACGGCTTTTTGATCAATATCAATGTCAAATAACACTTCAACCTACCGTAAAGTATTAAAAAGTTACAATTATAAGAAAATTGGCCATTATTAAAATAAATGCCCAGATTTAAGAGTGAAAGACACAATTAACGCTTTTAGTGCTGCATTTTTAAATGGTAGCTACAAAACTGACGATTGGTATATTGACTCGGGTGCAAGCATGCACATAACACCAAATCGTGAAAAGTTAATGCACACCCGGCAAGTACTCGAGAAACGTGAAATAATCGTGGCTAATAAGATGACTGTTCCTGTTGTGTGCGCCGGAGATATACAGATAAAAACCAAAGTAAATTCTCAGAACTATGACGTGATTGTGAAAAACATTTTGTGTGTCACAGTAAACAAAATGAGCTGATAGGAATAGCTGTGAAAGTGAATGGTGTGTACAAACTAAACACAGTAAAGTCTGATGTGTTGGTGGCTGGAGCAGCACAGATATCGGTTAGTAGCGTGCAGTGGCATAGACGGCTAGGTCATGTAAACAGTAAAGCCTTGCAGAAAATGAATGAAGGTGCTGTAGAAGGAGTTACTTTGGTGGATAGTGGATATTTAAGAAAAAGTTCACAAGTGATAATAAAGTTCGATACAGAGCAAGACTGGTTGTTTTTCAAACAGTAATAATATGTTAAACGAGCTAAAAATGATTTTAATGTCAAAATTTAAAATTAAGGATATGGGACAAATAAAACAATGTTTGGGCATGAGAGTAAAAATGTATGAAAATGGCAGTATTTCTTTAGATCAAGAGAATTATGTAGATCAAATTTTAAGCAAGTTCAATATGACAAATTGCAATGTTGTTGATACACCAATTGAAAGTAGTTTAAAATTAGAGAAAGGTACAATTGTTAGTGAATCATATCCATATCAACAATTGATAGGAAGCCTAATGTATTTGAGTGTCTTAACACGACCAGATATCTCCTATAGTGTAAGCTATTTGAGCCAATTCAATAATTATTATTCTTCAACCCATTGGAAACATGCAAAAAGAATCTTAAGATATTTGTGTAAAACTAAATCTTATGGGCTAATGTTTACTAAGGATAATTGCAATTTAGAAGGTTTTGTTGATGCAGATTGGGCCTCTAATACTTTGGATAGAAAATCCTACACAGGTTATTTCTTTAAGTTCTCAAGAACAGTTATTTCATATGAATGTAAGAAGCAGCCGACTGTAGCTTTATCAAGCAAAGAAGCCGAATATATGGCGATAGCGGAGGCATATAAAGAGGCTATTTATATAAAAAACCCATTGTCTGAAATTGTACACTTTTGTGATCATGTTATCATTTTGTATGATGACAACCAAGGTGCTCAGAAGTTGACCGAGAATCCCCTGTACCATAAAAGATCCAAGCACATTGATGTGCGTCACCATTTTGTTAGAGAAACCGTGGCTAACAATCTTGTAAGGATAATTCATCTACCGACGTCTGAAATGCCAGCAGACCTACTGACTAAAGGGTTGAGTAGTGTAAAGCATAACTACACACATCAAAAGTGTCTAGGGATCAACATATGTGTCTAGGGATCAACATATATTTTTGCAATAACTTTTCTCCTGATTGATATTAATTAAAATTTTCTTTAAGGATTCATCAAATAAAGTGTTTTCGTTTGTCACAGTAACGATAAACCAAGTCACCTTTGCATTAATAAAGAAATTTGCCATTTTCCTAATAAAAGGATTTTTGACATTTGAACCACTAACATTAAAGTTCGAAAAAAATACTGAAATAACAGTTTTCTTTAAAATGTTATTAGGTAACTTAAACAATTAATAATCCGTGTTTCTACCGCGAACACTAACACAAGAACATCGGTTTGGCATACTCAAAATGAGTTCATCCAAATCACGCTGTGGAATGGCCGCCCATGTTCGTTGCAACAACAAAAAAAGGTCTTCTTGCGACTGGATACCCTCCATATTCGGCAGAGCTCTTCTCTGTAGCATATCCCATGCATGCTCAATCGGGTTCAAGTCTGGCGACTGAGCAGGCCAGGGCCAAAGCCACATCTCAATCTCAAGAAATCCGCATAAAAATGCTTGATCCCTAGACACTTTTGATGTGTGTATTTTGTAAAGAAGCCAGGTGTTCAAAATATTGTTTGATGGCTGTATGCTAATAATTTTGTTTTTGAATATTTATGTTGGTGTAACTTAAAACATAAATGTTTAGATTATTTTGATATGTGGAGGTGTTAGAATTAATATTTAAATAATGTATATAAAGTACTACTAGTGCTATCTTATGTACTGGTGTAGTTGTGTACCTACCTTCCTATAACTTATTAAATAAATGTCAGTCTATGCAAAGCCGCTACAAGTGTTTCAATATTATCGACCTAAACATTATATTATCTTGACTTTATTGTCATAAAACTTGCTTCATTTCAACAAAATTTACACATTCAGTTGTATGTGTTTGTAGTACATTTTTCATTATTTATTAAAAAAGCGGCCAAGTGCGAGTCGGACTCGCCCATGAAGGGTTCCGCAGCAGCAAGTAAAATTTTTTTTTATATTTGTTTTGATTGAATGAAAGGTAAATTGCAGTTTACGATTTATGACGTATTAAAAAAAACTACTTACTAGATTTCATTCAAACCAATTTTAAGTGGAAGTTTGCATGTCCATCATTTATTTTTTTTAGATTTATCATGCTCTTATTTTAGAAGTTACAGGGGGGGGGGGGGGGTTACACACATTTTACCACTTTGGAAGTGTCTCTCGCGCAATCTATTCAGTTTAGAAAAAAATGATATTAGAAACCTCAATATAATTTTTTGAAGAGCTATCCATAGATACCCCACACGCATGGGTTTGATGAAAAAAAAATTTTTGAGTTTCAGTTCTATGTATGGGGACCCCCAAAATGTATTGTTTTTTTCTTATTTTTGTGTGAAAATCTTAATGCGGTTCACAGAATACATCTACTTACCAAGTTTCAACATCATAGGTCTTTTAGTTTCGGAAAAAAGTGGCTGTGACATACGGACGGACAGACGGACAGACAGACAGACAGACATGACGAATCTATAAGGGTTCCTTCCTTTGGCACGGAACCCTAAAAAGACAACTGTTACATCGGCAATAAATCCTGTGTTGCGGGGAACTTTACAAATATATATGAAACGGACACAAAGAACACCCACGGACACAAAGAGTCCCAGAACAACAATTTGTGGATCACACTAACTGGTGTCCCATGTGGGATTTGAACCCGCCTCGTGGTCTGCTTAGGGGGCATGATGGGTCTGCCGTCTGTCCTCACGCAAAATGCTATCGGGCGATGGTCTGACAGGTCTGACAGCTCCGGATCCACCTTCCAGTCCGTGATTCTTGGTACAAGGCGGTCCGATGCCATAGTTACGTCAACTATGCTGTTGTAGTGGCGGCCCTTTCGGAATGCCGAGAAGGTCGGCGTCGCCCCCTCGTTCACCACTTGTAACGACTCCTGGGCCAGGAAGTTCACCAGCTGCACTCCCCTGCCGTCCTCTGCATCGCAGCCCCACCAGGCGTTTCTTTGCGTTCACATCCCCGGCTATGAGGTAATGGTCTGCCCGCAGCGCGCTCTTTATCTCCCTCAGCCTGGGGAGGTCCACGTCCAGACTAGAGTTGCCCTCTAGGTAGACGCTGACGACCCCCATCTCTAGGCCGCCCATGAAGACCTTGCATCCTACAATGTTGTGGGCCGCACAGTTGGGTGCCGCGGACGCCCGGAGGCGATCATCCAGAACGACGAGCGCTGCCTTGGTAGGTTGCTCGCCAGTTCCGTCCTGGAAAATTCGGACGCCCGCCACTTCCAGCCTCTTTGATGCTCCCACATAGGGCTCCTGCAGCAACAAGAGGGAAACCCCCTCACTCGCCGCCACCCTTGGTCCACCAAGTCCTTGGTGGCCGCGAAGCCCCTACCCAAGTTCGCCTGGATAACTTTTACCTTCCTATTTTGAGCGTCCCGGACGCCCTCAGCAATAGCTAATCGCGGTGCGCGCTAACCGATCCTATCTATGCCATAGCGGGCACTCGCTAGAGTACACAGGGTGACTGGATCCCTCGCCACAGTTGGTGCACCTGGGTGCGAGACCGTGTCGGGAGCACTCTCGGGTGTCATGTCTTCCGGAGCAGTAGCCACAGGTCGGATCCCTGCTCTGGCAGTCGGTGGCTCGGTGACCGAATCCCAGGCATTGGTAACTCTGTAACACCGTAGACTGGTTCAGAACTGGTACCATCTGGAACCCGATGCGCACCTTTTCGCCCTGCAGAGCTTTCCACACCTGCGGGCTGACTTCCACTATGACGTTGCTCCTTTCTCCTGTCCTTCCTTTCACCCTGCGCACCACTTTGGAGCTCCTGTGTTGCTCCGGAACGCTTGCAAGGAGGTCGCTGTTCTGGCTCATCAGTGCCACTCCGATTTTCTCGTCGGTGAGGTGGTTGGCCACTCCAATTAGCCGAATCTGCGGCTTCTTCTTCGGGGCCTCCTGAGCAGAGAGTCCCGTGTTTGACTCCCTTATTGCGTTTCTAAGCGTTCGCCTGTCCTCCAGCGTTGCGCAATCTGCTACTACCCTGCCCCTCCTTATTCTCCTCAGGCCTCTGACTCCCACTCCCAGAGACACCACGTCTACGCTCTGCTTCAGGGTATCGATGACGTCACTGTGGGAGTGTTGTGGATTTATTGACTCCACGATGAGTCCATATGTGACCGTTGTCGGGCCTCCGGGTAATACCGGCACCCCTCTGCGGGAATCAGTCGCTCGCTCCATCTGGTGCGGAGCGCTCTTGAGTGCTGCGGCGTAAGTCTTTACCGCTTTCTCACCAATAGGAGGTCCTTGACCTCGGCGATCTCCTCCCTGACCGTCCGGAGCAAGTTCGCCATCTTCTCTCCCTGTCCATGGGTATCCTCGCTCGGGTTTTCCCTAGGAGTGGGTGGTTGAGCATCGCGGGTCCTCTCCAGGAGGTCCGCGTTCCGGCTCACCACCTCCCTCAGATGTCCGAGCTGTTGGTTTAGCCCTTCTGTAGCCTCTCGGGTGCACGCTCCCTCTGGTGCCGCCGTCTCAACCGGAACAGAGTCCATACCCATGCGGCCTCGAGTAACTTCGGCTACCTCCAGGCGCCACCTGTCCACGTCCACTTGCAGGGAACGGAAATGGTCGGTCAGGATCTCTATTTTTTCAGCCAGCAAGAGCAGTTCCGGACCCTGAACTGGCCCCGGTTCCACTCGTGAGGTGTCCCTGCCCGCGTTCTCCTGCGTCGGTTGTGATGAGCGTCCGGCCGCGACCCTCTGCAGCTCCAAGTGGATGCTGCTAATGGTTTTTATCGGCGCGTCCATTTCGAAGTTGAGCCAGCCCTGGATCCCCTCCACGAGCCCAAACGACGAGATGCTGAGTCTCTGATACCCTTTCCGCTGTCTGACCGTTTATCTCTGCGAGCCTCCTCGAGTGCGCCCTCTCCACGCGCACGAGCTCCCAAGCCGCTCGCGCACGTTCCTCTTCTTACGCCACGCGGTGTCTGCCCCGGAAGTCCGCAACTCCAAGGACGGTCTCATAAAGGGCCTGCAGGCATTCCATTGCCTCAGCCTTGCAGTCCCTGCGCATGTTACCCGCCTTTTCCAGGGCTTCCTTCCCATCCTGCAACAGCTTATTGGCCGTAACGGTTGCCAGATCCATAGCCACACCAACGACTCTATCAATGGGTGGCAGCATACTCGCCCTCCCACTCCTCCAGCTCTTGAGGCTCTCCAAGTCAGAGAGTGCCTCGTCAGTGTCACTACCGCCGACCGCCACTAGCCGCTCCAGCTCCGATCCCAATCCGGCTCCAGCCTCCAGTTCACTCCCTCCCGGGCCCTCCAGGTTTTCCACTCTCGGGGGGTCCAGGTCCTGCGGGGAGTTCGATACAGATCAGAACTCCAGTCTGCCAGCGCTCCGCTTGTGACTAAGGGATTCCGCGCTCATATAGGGGGTGCCTTCCGCTTGCTGGGCCAAGCCGTCCCCGGAGGACTCCGACAAAGTCTGAGTCCGATTCTGCTCTAACCCCTCCTGCAGCCCCCGGGCGATATCTGTGACGTTTCGTCTTGCCGTCGTCTGGGCGTTCTTGATAGTGGTGGCCTTCCTAAGGCCCCCCGACGCCGACTTAGTGGACTTCGAAGTTCTGACCGGTCTTGCCCTCTCTCCTCGCTCACTTTTCGTCGCCCTACCTAGCGCCCGGTTCCAGCCCTGAGAAGGCTGGAACCACCGGGTGCACGAGCGGCATTCATGTTGTAAATTCGTGGGGTCCACTCTCTCTTCTCCGAGGTCTTTGCTGATGGTTGACATCCATGTAGCTCGGGGTCTGCCGGCCTCTTGGTCCCAACTCCAGTTGCAGCACTTTCTTGGTCATGTGTTCATCAGGTCGACGCATGACGTGACCATACCACAATTGTTTTAAAATTATAATGAATAAACTTTCGATTCATGAAAATTACCTTTACCTACCTCGGCAGTCTGGAGGAGCTCCAGGAACGCATCAGCGGCTTCTGGAGTCCCCCCTGCCGCACCTCGTCGTACATCGTCGTACATCCCGGGGTAACCAGCGTCACCCCCGGGGCGGGTCGCTGTCGCGCCCCTCACTGTTCTACACAGCAAGAGTCGGAACACCGACCCGCCTTAGACGACACCCCCTGGCCGCACCGGTCTCGGGCCGTTTGCAGCGGCCACATCTCCCCTAGATGTGGCCACAACGACCCTTAAGCGTCGATTGGGGAGCTATCGGCCTCTACCGCGTCCCCTTCGTCGCTTCCTACGAGCGGGATCGGCCGTTTCCCGATCCCACTCTGCGGACTCCTTCCAAAGCATAACGTCTTCGCAGAAGGAGACCGCGGCCTCCCATCCCTCACTACTCGCCAGCATTGCCGTGATCAATGCTGGCGGTGATAGGTTTCGGCCGATCTGTCCGACCAGGACTCGACGCTCGGACTCCCACGCAGGGCAGTCCTCCAGCGTGTGCTGGGCGGAGTCGTGGTCGGACCCGCAGTGGTGGCATTGTGCCGTAGCCTCACGTCCGATTCTGCTCAGATACTCTCCGAAGCAACCGTGTCCGGTGAGCATCTGAGTGAATCGGTAGGTGACACAGTCGGTTCTCTCTATCCAAGCTTCGAAGCTCGGCAGAACGGCTCCGACAGCGCGTTGGCTGGCACAGCCCTGGATTTCGAGCCGTGCCCGCCACGCGCGCAGAGCTTGCCGCCGTAGCATTCTGGGCTCATGGTCCGGCGCTGTCCCCTCGTCACTCCGACCGACAGAACAAATTTGGTCGTAGACCATCGTGTCCATGTCGGCCAGAATGTCGAAGGGAGGATACCGCGCCAAGACCGTCGCTGCCTCGAACGAAATCGTGCGGTAGCCCCGTACGATCCGTATGGCCATCAGCCGCTGCAGACTCCTGAGTTGAGCCTTGCAGCGGGAGGAACTCGCCAAGTCTTTCGACCAGACGGGCGCCCCAAAGAGGACCATGGATCGTACGATGCCCATATAGAGGCAGCGAACTTCTTCCCGTGGTCCCCCGAGATTGGGCAGCAGGCTATGTAATGCCCCTGCTACCCCTCGTACTCGGGGGACTAATCGCCCGAAATGCTCTTTGAAGCTCCACCGACTGTCCAGGATGAGGCCTAGGTACTTCATGTACTGGCCTACCTGGACTTCAGCGTCACCTACCCGGAGGCATGAGCTGGGTGGTTCCTGGCGCTTTCGTAGGCCATGGAACCATATAGCTTCAGTTTTCTGAGGCGCCACCTTCAGGCCCAGCTCACAGATCTTTTCGACAACACAAGCCACCCCCTGCTCGGCGAGCCGAAGCACCTCTTCGAAACATGACCCTCTAGCCAGTATTAGTGTGTCGTCCGCATAGCAGACGACACTTAGGCCGGAGGGCAGACTGGTACGAAGGACCGCATCGTATGCGAGGTTCCACAATAATGGACCCAACACAGATCCCTGGGGAACCCCGCAGCACACCTCCCTTCGGTTTTCCATCCCGTTCCGATCGCTAAACTATACCGTCCTGTCGCGCAGATAGGCCCCTATGACCGCCCGCAGGTAGAGCGGCACCTCGTGATACTCAAGGGCCGCCCTAATTGCCTGCCAGGGAACGCATCTGACCGCATCCACTGTCGAACGACCCCGTCGGAATCCAAACTGGCAGTCCGACGGATCAGGACCCACTCGCGACAGGTGCCCGCTGATACGGTCAGAGATAACTCTCTCAAAGAGTTTTCCCGACTCGTTCAGCAGGCAAATCGGTCGGAACGCAGATGGAGAATCTGCAGCCCTTCCCCCTTTTTTAGGAGCACCAGTCTCGCTTCTTTCCAGCCGAGGGGAAAGGTACCGAGGCCGAGACAATCAGTGAAGATCTGCCTCAGTTTGCACCCAAGTACCAACAGAGCTATCACCAGCGCCCGACCTGGAACACCATCCGGACCGGGCGCGGTGTTGCGGGAAGCCAGCTGCCGTACGGCTCGATCCAGCTCTCCCTCCGTCACTTCATACTCATCGGACCAGAATTGTGTCGGAGGGATCGGGGGACTGTCCTGGACCCTTGGGAAGAGCGTGTCTAGCACTCTTCCTAGAAACTACGGGTCCAGGGTTTCCGACAATGAAGGGACCCATGACAACACGTGCTGGCTTTGGTAGAGTCGTAGAAATACGCTCTCAAACTGAACGGTTCGATTTTTTCTTCCTGTGCCGAGCCGTCTGAAACTGTAATTAACTACCAGCGTTCCTGTTTCCCTCCAGTGGTGATCATAGTGAAGATCCCAGTCACTAAGCCACCACAGTGTGGAGTGTGGGAACTTTAGATTAAATTTCCTCAGTGTCCGTGGATTTCATTAATCTTATCAGCCCACTGACCCTAGAAATAACTGATTGACCTTGACTAACCATTACATTATCGACCTAAACATTATATTATCTTGACTTTATAGTCATAAAACTTGCTTCATTTCAACAAAATTTACACATTCAGTTGTATGTCTTTGTAGTAAATTTTTAATTATTTATTAAAAAAGACAACTGTTACGTCGGCAATAAATCCTGTGTTGCGGGGCACTTTACAAACATATATGAAACGGACACAAAGAACACCCACGGACACAAAGACTCCCAGAACAACAATTTGTGGATCACACTAACTGGTGTCCCATGTGGGGTTTGAACCCATAACACTCAGGCCAGTAGAAAATGGCGTGGCAACCGCTTAAACCACTAAGCTATCCGTGTATAACGATATAAGTCTAAGTATTACATCACATAAATACACACTACTAAACGGAAAACAATTTATCGTCTCCGACTTTCTTATAGGCCTTACATATACACTATGCCGTCGCTAGTAACCCATTACTTGCCCACTATACGCCCATGAGTAGATGTGCCCATAAGCTATGAATCGTCCATTTTCCTCGCTTCAACAAAATCAGCTAGAAAGATAACCGGATACCCGACACCATTCAATATTTCGTGTCAGGGACAGGTCTTTGTTGAAATATCTTTGAGAGATTTTATACATACCGACCTATATTTAAACGGTAATTCTAATATTACAATCGCGATATTCAAATGATTTTAAATTAAATTTTCTTTTATAACAGTTCTCTAAATCATTATCGTCATCAACCCGTTACAGTAAACTGCCAAAAAAGAAAATTATTATACCTCTTTTAATATTTACAATAAAATTATAAATAAATTTAAAAAAGCATTTATGAACTAAAAGACGTCTTCATTTTTATCATAAGATAACAACAAACAAATTATAAACATAAAACTAAACTACCGAATTAATAAATTAAATTAAAAAGCTTTTTAAAAACAAGCTTTTACTGGAATGCCTCGAGACGAATCAAATGAGTCCAAACTCGATGATGTTGCGACGTTTCTTTACAGAGTTCCTATGGCCACATTCCAGCTCCAGCATGAGATCAGCTCCATGTCATTATAATATTGTGTTGTCACGCTGAATACATATGCTTGCAAAATTTCAGCAAAATCGATTGAAGATATCTGCTTCAAAATTGAGTTGCAAGATTCCGCCCGAACATACAAGCATACATACATACATTGCAAGTTAATAAAAAGCTTGTAAAAAACCATCTCTTTTGTTTGAACATGATAACGAAACGAAAGCTCTACATTAAATCCTTTGACAAGTTTATCTTTCAAGCATATGACATCACAAAATTGTGGTCACACTCTACCATAAAGCCATTAATGAAAAGTTGATGTTGAAGTTTCATTTAGTTAAGTGTTAATTCAACAATGTTCACACAATTCAATAAAAATATAACTGATTTTTAACGACGTGGTAAGAACGTCTGACATTGTAATTTCCGTCTCCCAGCGCGAGTTAAACAAAATATGTTTTTGCCTTTGTACTTTTGTAAGTGGCTGTTAGAGGTTTTATCTCGAGGTATAAAAAGTATGAAAGCCTTGAGCTCTGGAGGAAGTTATGAGTTTTATATCGACAATCGTTGGCTATATCGCAATAAAGGCACTTTGTTACTGGTTCGTCTTAAATTATCATTCATCTAATTTGTTAATTTGCCATACGATAAAAATGATTGTATAAATATGAGATAAGTGGAACTCGTGTGTTTATAAGCGTTTTACCTGGTGGATTACAATTTGCTATACTATAAAAAGTAAAAAAAAAACTAAAACCCAAAACTTTTGTTTAATTTAAATAACTTTTTTTTTTGTTTGACCCTGCCAAAATGACTCTACTCTGTCTGATGGAAAGCATAAGCAGAATCCAAGAGTAGTGGTCACCATACTCATGTCACCCGGGCCATTATTAAAAATCTATTAACATCTCCTTCAATAAAATCGAACATAACTATAAATTCTAAAAATTAAAAAAAAACCCCGGCATAATAACCTGAGTTCCCTTTAAAAAGTAAAAACACGTTATGCGCTTTCATTTGATGATATTCTTTTCTAGATTTCTAGACCCCACTCGATGATATTTTTGCAAACATTCGGTTATTCTTCCCCACTTTCACCCCCATAACTTTTAAACGACTCAACCGATTTTCATGAAACATGTCTAAGAACACTCGCATGTAACTCACCTTTCATACAAAAAAACTAAATTGAAATCGCTTCATCTGTTCGCGAGCTACGGTGCCACAGACAGACAGACAAACAAACAGACAGACAGACACGTCAAACTTATAACACCCCTCTTTTTGCGTCGGGGGTTAAAATAGTTAACTTGTAGCCGTAGTCTGATAAAGTATAGAAATCATCTTAATTCATATTTGATTTCGACGGTTTCCTGTTTATTTCCATTTTAATACTCGTAGAAAAAGAAAACTCATTTCTTTCTTCGGTTCAAATTTCATTATTTAATTCTGTTAATATTTTCTGCTAGTGTTTATATCAGAATCATTGAAAGTTGTACAGACTGTTAGTAATGGGCATGTTGTTCGCAGCTGTGCGATTCCTTTCTCAACAAATTTCAGTCATCAAAATTTTATCCGTTTTAATTAATCCGATAAAAATAATGAATCGCATTCGTCTGCGCGCGTATTACCTAAATACCATAATCCACAATATTTCAGATTACACAGAATCAATTTGATAAATGTTTGGTTGTTTAGTAAGTTTAGGGAATTGTACACGACAATAGACGAGTCATATTTGATGGATCGACTGCCATATCTGTCCCAATGATGAAGTACTTTTCAATATTTAATTTCCTTTTAAAAACAATAAGTACTTTTTTTTTAAATTAACCTTAGTATATAAAAAGCTTTAACTTATAAAATGTTTCAATGGAAAAAGTTTAGGAGAATCGAATCTTGTTTTAAACAGTACCTACTAAAGTTTAATAACGCTTAAATAGATTACGGAACATTGAGAACCTCCTCCTTGTTTTAAAGTTAGTTAAAAACACACTGTGACACCAAACCTAACCTGTTAGACTTAACATAACGACCGTTTCCTTCCTTCTGGTATCAAATAAACTTGGTAAGTCCAAAGTTTCAAATTACAGTATTATCAATCTAACTACACATTTGCATTCAAAGGTAAACTTTATAAGTGCTTGGCATGTAAAGGTTACTTATCATGTATCTTTGGATATACAATGTAAATAAATTGTCTTTGAAGTAAAACTTATACAAAACCATATAAAATTCATTTTGTTAAAGTGTATTATATTAAAGTCTGTCAATTTGTTACTCTTGAGTAAATCCTCATCTTCATACATTCTATCAAATGCTTTTTGGAATCCAATAAACAAAATCGTATAACTCCCATTTATTATTAAAATGAAAAGATTTAATATGTCGCGTACTTCTGTCCGTTTAGACAAACAAAAACACACACTGAGAGGCGGGTGGGCCCGCACGTGTCACTCAATAAATCAAACGTTCCCTTTCGTATCACATCGGAGGCTAATAAAAAAGCTTTTATATTTGGATTTAGCTTAATATCGTTATGAGGATACTTGACTTGAAGTTTATTAAATGCGACGGGATATGTTTGTATGGAGCTATTGAGCCTCTGTTTGCAGCCAGTTTATGATGAAGGCTCTTGAGTCAACGTGTGTGATGTTTCAAGTTATATTTTGTTTCTATTTATGTCACTGGATTTTTTTATTGTAGATACAGTAGATCATCTTCTAAACAAATAAATAAAATTGGAGTGTCTGTTTGTAATACTAAAATAACCGCTAATTTATAAATGCATAATTATGTATGTATACACGGTACATATACCAAAATATTTTTTTTACAATTTTTGTCTGTCTGTTTGTTCCGACTAATCTCTGGCACAGTTGGACCGATTTTGACGGGATTTTCACTGGCAGATATCTGTTTTACCCGTATTTAGACCGCGGGGCACAGCTAGTTAGCAATAAAATTGACGTTTTACATTAGAATACAATTCACAGACGGGGATGTTGGTCTGTTGGTTAGTGATACAGACTGCTAAGCGAGAGGTAGTAGATTCAGTTACCGTCCAAGAACAATAATTATCTGTTGAGCACGATAAAATTGTTGTCTTTGGGTGTAATAACAATAACATCCAACGGCAAGAAAACGTAGCCACAACGTTGTCTTGCCAGTCCTAAACCCGCACTTGGCCAGCGTGAATACATATGGCCTTAACCCTCTCCTGAGAGGAGACCCGAGCCCAGCAGTGGGACTTTATGGGTTGTTGATGATGATGTATATAATCTATACTTATAATAAAAATGAAACAGGTCCAAGTCTGTACATTAAATATATTTGAAAAACATTTTTTGGAGGGCTTTCTATAATCGATACTGAAGCCAAAACTGTAATTTTTTTCATTTTTGTCTGTCTGCCTGTCTGTCTGTACCTTGGCCGCGCATCGCGCCGCGCCGAAACTACTGAACGGATTCAAATGAAACTTGGCATGATTTGAGTTCATACTACGAGGTAGGACATAGAATACTTTTTATCCCGAAATTCAGCGCGGTTTCCTGGAGAGAGGGAATGAAAGTCAAAATATGTACTTAGTTGTAATTCAATAACACAGAGTCCGATTTTATACATTCTTTTTTTGCTACAAAGAAAAAAAATAAAAGATTACGGGAAAAGTATTTTTTTTTGTCCGCGACTGTACACTGCCTGTGGGAAGCTGAGACCGATATATGTAAATATGGCGGTACGAAGTTCGCCGGGTCAGCTAGTTTATAAATATATAAGTATGTTTATTAACAATCTGTCTGCCACAGGTTCTGCTTAGTTTGGGATCAAACGTCCGCGTATGAGATGTTGATTATTATAGCAATAAATAACGAAGTTTTAGGTATAGTATTCCGGGATTGAACAACCTGAAAATAATTTTAACCTATCGCAAGATATATCTAAACATATAATAAAAATGTAACAGGTCCAATTCTGTACATTAAAGATATTTCGAAAATTTTTTTTGGAGGGCTCTATTATCGATACTGAAGCCAAAACAGTAAATTTTAAAATGTTTGTTTGTCTGTCTGTCTGTATCTTGGCCGCGCATCACGCCGAAACTACTGAATGGATTCAAATGAAACTTGGCATGATTTGAGTTCATACTACGAGGTAGGACATAGGATACTCTTTATCCCGAAATTCAGCGCGGTTTCCTGGAGAGAGGGCATGAAAGTCAAAATATGTACTTAGTTGTAATTCAATAACACATAGTCCGATTTCATTAATTCGTTTTTTGATAGAAAGAAAAAAAAAGAAGTCTTTTTTTTCCGCGTCTGTACACCGCCTGTGGGAAGCTGAGACAGAAATGTAAATATGGCGGTACGAAGTTCGCCGGGTCAGCTAGTCTATACTAATATTATAAACGCGAAAGTTTGTAAGTATGAATGGATAGATGTATAGATGGATGGATGGATGGATATTTCTTACTCTTTTTACGCAAAAACTACTGAACGGATTTGGATGAAACTTTACAGTAATATAGCTTATACATCAGAATAACACATAGGCTACTATTTACCGCGATAACCGACATATAGGCAGGCGGAAACGAGGGCAACCACTAGTATTCTATATAGCTAATGTAGGGATGGAGACAGTTGCTTTTTCTAAGGTTCTACCAGTTGCATTTCGTCGCCCGAAGGTACAACGGTAAGAAACATTTCATTCATCTCGACTTAAATGAAACGTATCAAAGACAAAAGAAGTAATAGTATCTTATATATATTAACAGCGACCTTGCTGACACTGAATAAAAAAGCTCATTTCAGAAATGGATACAATAAAGAAGACAGTTTGTGTTACAATTAGAACACATGCCAGTCAGAAAGCGGAAATTGTCTCATTAGTGAATAAGGGTCTTCGTTATCATTAGTACGAATAAGTGAGTCCTGCCAGGATACAAACAGTTAATAAATCTCACAGCTGTGCCGGGATTTGCCTTACATTCAATAACATTGCGACATAAATACAATAAGATGCTAGAAAATACTCTAGACGAGCCTTTGTAGAGAGATTTATTGTAGACAACAATTTATTGTAATAAGAGGTTCCTAACCTCTATTTATCTAGTTTTTTAACCGACTTCCAAAAAGGGGGAGGTTCTATGTTCCACTGTATGTATGTTTATGTATGTTCACCGATTACTCCGTCAATTGTGGACCGATTTTGAATATTTTTTTTGTATTCGAAAGGTTATGCTTCTGAGGTGGTCCCATTGCCACCATATCAGGATCTGATGATGGGATCCCAGGGAAATCGAGAGAAACCCTCATTTTTATAGGCACATACTATGTTTTTCGTATATTTTCTGAAGTTACACCGGTATTTGCGTCTGGTAGTCATCATTTTATGATGATGAGCTGCTGATGTAAGGTACAACTCCTTAACGGTTAGGAGTTGGAGGATAAATATTTAAGTATCATATGTATATAATTAAGTTACCTTTAGTTGTATTCTTTCAAATTATTTAGGTAAGCTGATGATGGAAGGTGGAAGGTACAACTCCTCAACGGTTAGGAGTTGGAGGATAATTCTTTCAATTTCATACGTATGTAAAGACCTTCAGTCGTATACTTTCAAGTTATTTAGGTGACCTGATGATAGAAGGTGAAACTCTTCAACAGTTAGGGATTAGAGGATGATTTTAATATTACACGTACGTACAGACCTTAATTTGTATTCTTGATGATGAAATTTGATGAAATAGTTCAACTTACTACTTACCTACGATTGCTTGCACTAAAAACTGAAAAATGAAAACTTTTTATAAAAAAAAACCAACTTCCATAAAACAAGGTATTGTATTGTATGTATATGTATTGAAGGTAGTAGAGCCACGCTGATTTCAGCATGAATGGGCCGGCTCGACCGGGGCGGTACTACCCTCGCACAGAAAATCACCGTAAAATGACAGCGTTCGTGCTGTCGTGTTTCGTTGGTGAGTGCGAGACCGGAGGCCCAAATAGTCTAGTCAACAAGTTCCATACTTGTTGACTGCAGATGCAGCAGATGCAGCAGCATCACTAGGCCGCCATGGTGTGGGTCGCCATACTGCATTGTCTGCATTCGCAGTGAGTATGGTGACCGCCACTCTTGGATTCTGCTTATGCTTTCCATCAGGCAGAGTAGAGTCATTTTGGCGGGCTATGCATAAAAAAAAAAAACAGCCAACGAAAACTCTCTGCCAAAAAACACTTAAAAGCGTAAAATAAACTGGTTTTTCATAAATTGCCTATATTAAATTCTTTATTCATTTAAATAGTAGTATTATAATATGTGCTAGGTACGTAAAATCTGTTTGAAGTCGGTGCTAAGCCAAAAATAATAGAAACCAACAATTACAAAAGTCTAAGCGATAGTTACTTGGCACCGACTTCAAACAGATTTTAGGTACCTAGCACACATTATAATACTTCTATTTAAATGAATAAAGAAGTATAGGCAATTTATGAAGAACCAGTTTATTTTACGCTTTTAAGTGTTTTTTTGGCAGAGAGTTTTCGTTAGATGTTTTTGGAGTCGGTTTTTTTTTATATGTCGAAGACACAAGAATAAACGAGAACATGAATCACAGATACAGCCAATCTGGACTAAAGCCAAACACTAATCACTACTAAACGGATACGAATTAACTTAAACACCATCAGCAACCCCCACGAGGGGGTTGGGGCAACGCTCACTCCTCCGCGGTGCCCTGTGGAATTCGCCACCTAGGCTAGTAATTCCCCCACTGGTAAATATGGCCTCGTACACACGATATAAAACACAGCGATACAATAATCATAAATCAAATAATAGAAAACTACTACTACTCAGGAGTGACTCAAGTCACAATCAAGAGATATGGTCGTCACGAGATCTGAAGAGAAACTGTGTCCTGATTCCGATCGCCCCGCTTTATATAGACTGTTCCGTAGTGTTCGATAGTGGCAAATGTTTGTATCACTTTTATTATTCGGATACCCTCATTCCGACATATATAACTAAAAGTTTCTAAAATTCAATATTAAAATTATTAAAAGTTGATGTTTCTTTTGAGTTTGCATATCCTAAATGAGTAGATTTATTCATGTGTATACTTATCAGTTTATAAAATTCGGGATGCGATACAAAGTCAGATGGTTAGACTGATGATAAATATCCCGTCAACCCAGTATCACATAATCTTAATAAACTTCAGATGTTAAGTAGCAAGAATTAACACATACTTTCAGTCTGGGGGTATATTCTAGACAAAGACTGTTCAAAATGGTAAATTATAGTACTTCTCAGATTCTATATTCGAGCTTAACAAACGCGAAGAACAAAGCAACTAGCTTATCTAAGCAGACTATACTGAATTAATACAAGATTCAAGAAGAACGCGATAAAAGTCTATACAATAAAGTATACTAAGACCTTAAACATAAAGATGAATGTTGTTTGGTATATATATTTACTTTACATAATATTAAATGAAGTAGATGTAGTAGTAAAGATAGTATAAAGTATTCGTTAGGCAAGAGTTCAAAGGCAACATCAACATTATGACGTATTTTGTAGAAGTTATAAAGTTGAGGTATGACAGAAACTTACACTTGTTAACTCCGAAGGCCTCAGTATGATAGTATAGTACACACATGAACGTAAGTGCAATCCCAAACTTCCCAGACTTATTGACAGCCCGTCAACGCTGTAAGTTCACGACACACATCTATGGGCTCAATATTGTTGGTCCCGAAGGTGGTACAATGATTGACAAATGACATCACTAGGGCACCATTTGAAACCAGAACTAGCTCGACGAAGTCCAATTTCTTTTATCAGTTTGTTTCAGAGATGTTTAATTTTCAAGTTCATATATCTTCGCTTCGTTAACTATGTACACTCTTTTTTGTAGAAATACGCTATTATCAGCTTTACCTGTACGTTTCTTTGTTTGTGTGCTCGTTTGTAACCGACTTTTGGAAGTGTGTTCTTCTTTTAAGTAATAAAAAAATAAACGAGCAAACATATCGCGTGATGGTAAGCGATTACCGCCGCCCATGGACATCCGCAACACCAGAGGCGTCATAAACGCGCTGCCGACCTTTGGGGATAGGGAGGGGGAGGGGTTGGGGTATGGGTCTCTGGTATACTCAATCACTCAGTGAAACACAACGCGAGCGCTGTTTCACACCGTTTTTCTGTGAGTCCAATATTCATGCCGAAGCGTGGCTCTCCCACGGTTCTATATTTGCCTTTATTTATTGAATATAATTTATTACTGTCTGTCTACCCTCCACTTTCTCTTGGTTCACTTTCACACTAAAGCGATTGTTTTTAAATTGTTATAGGAATATAACCATAATTAAATTATCCATTCTACATAGCAGGGGAAAATATGTAAGCCGTTAAATGGTAAAGTTTTATGGAGCGAGTATGAAATATGGAACAGAACAGAAGACCTCGAGGATTTCTACGTACCAACCTAATTTGAGATGCCCTTCACAGAGGTCAGTGTTTCAATGAAGACTTTGTTATATACTGCGGTAATACCTACCAAACAAACTTTAGTAAAAAAATGCATTCTTGAAATAATGAAACCTGGGGATGTAGCAATCTTTATTATTTTTTCTTGATAGTTGTATAGTATTTTTATATTTGCTACTTTTCCTTTGAATTGATTTATTTAGTGATTAAATAAATTTTCACTCACTCTTACAAAAAAAAATAGTATTATAGTATTACCACTATAACATTAGTGCTACGTACAAAATAGGGGATAAACTTATTAGTAGTATTTACTTACTTTAAACTTAAAACGTTCAGTAATAACGGCGCATGATTGGTTAGCTCATGGCTGTGCAGCAATGACTCCAAACTTTTTGTTTTGTTTTCTTTGGTCGACTTCGTTCTCATTCAAGACTCATAATAAAAAAAAATGTAAACCCTATTATTATTTTTTAAAAGGAGCAACAATGGAGTTTCTTGCCAGATTCTTCTCCATGAAGGGTAGGCTGCACTTGGAACTGGCGACTAGAATCACTCGATTTTTAAATATTGACTATTAATAAGTGCCTGTAAAATAAGTGCCTATTTGAATACAATCTTTTTGACTTTGACTTTGAAAAACCTAAGGCGGCTTTGACGGCTAACCGAATTAAAAAGTAACGTTCTAGATTTGACACCAGACCATCGTCACTAAGCTCAATCTGTGTATCCTACCTTACCCTAGTTGTCTGGCCATTTTTCATACTTTCGTTTATATCTTCTTTTGTTCAGGGCAAAAATAATTATATATTTAAAGTGAGTGGGCACTAGGCGGGTGACCGGCTATAACACAAACCGCCCAAGCTTTATAATTTACACATTACACCGAACACAAATTGGGGCAAAGGCTGCAAGTAAATTAATATTAATTTAAACTACACGAATGGCATTGTGGCGTAAACGGTCAGTTCAACGCTTCCGACTACAGTGTGTGTTGTGGGTTTGATACGCACATTAGATAACACTTTGCTATCCACAATATTGTTGTTCTGGGTCTGCCAGTTCTTTGTTTCCTTTTCATGAATGTAGCTTAAAATTAACTTCAAAATTTAGCTAATTCATTAGTGTTTAACACGTGTGGCAGTTGTTTTTCATTATTAACACAGTCATAAAAGTTGGTAATTTTTGAGTCCTGAGTTATATTTTCTTATTCCTAAATAACTGGTAAACCTGATTGTCGACTACGTATGTCAGTGGTACGTCACGCAACAGGGGCGGTGTGAGGATGCGGTGTCGCTGCGACAGCGCCAGTAATGACAAAGTTGTTCGAGGTGCGTCAAAGAGCGAGCATCGGCAACTCGATTTAAGTTGATGATTGGAGCATGCAGACCACACGTCACACCGCACCGTAATCACTGTAACATTAAAATAAAATGCGTGGAGTCCCTCCGCGCGGAAGAAGTGAAACTTCGTAATGTGCAACAATGCTTTCATACCCCCTTCATGGTAGCGTTAAACGTTTGAAAACTTCATAATGCACAACAGTGCTTTCATACCCCCTCTACGTTGGAGGTCGCATTAGAAGTTTCACTTCAATAATTAATACATTTTACAAGTTACAGAAGATTTCCGTAATAGAAACTTTGTAATGTCATGAGAGAAAAAAAAACTTGAAAATAGCTTCAAGCCAAGTTATTGCTTTTACATTGCTTAATAGGTTCCTGGTAAGCTGCAAGTAGAATTCTTACACTGTAAGTTTACCTCAACCAAACTCGGCCGCTGCTTTATTGCTATTTTAGTGGTGTAATGATGTAAGTTAAACTCATTGATCTTTGTTTTATCACACACTTACATACGTCCCTATGAAACATTTGTGGAAGTTGGTTAAAAATAACTGGAATACAAGGGAACTATATATCTATACCTATCTAATGAAGATTTTATTTACTTCATTCAAAATGTATGTGAAGGTAAAGTGATTCAAGGACACGAATTTTTTACCATTATTATAATTACTTTCTTCAAGGTTAAAACATTAAATTACAGGAAATATCGTAACAAATTTAAGATGAATAATTAATGTACATAGAAGATTTATGAAAATCAGGAAACAAAATGATCTACAAGGAAAACTGTTTATTTTGAAAGGAGGGAAATCAAATTGTAATAAAACTTTAGTCTTTGGTGTTGAACAATATACTATAGCGTAAAGATACTATGCGACGTGTCAGACGTCGGTGTGCAGGACGGCACGATGTAGCTTAGCGTCTAGTGTCATTAGCAGAGTTGAGAGAAAATGAAGTGCCGTCTGTTCCCGGGGGAGCTCGCTGCCCCTTTGTCCGTAGGCATTAGCGAGAGGGATGGACGACTGTTTATTATTTTTATTATAAAAGATCAAGGCTGCAGATAACTGGGGGCTGAAATGATTCGTTAGACTTACGTGCTCAGATATAAAGTAACTGCAAATGACTGCTGACAATTTCGTCATTATTTCTTTAATTGCGCACTCTTTGTGCTAATAACAAGTAAAGAGAATTAAAAATTTAAATTATATTAAACACAGAAAAAATATTGTGGATAATAATAATAATAAATATTTCGGACATCTAACACACAACGCCATCTAGTCCCAAGCTAAGCAGAGCTTGTGTTATGATATTGATGTGTCGATGAGGATACGTTTCAAACATAAGATCGATAAGGTCAGGACTGGTTATGGTCAAAGATTAATAATAATAATAATAATAATAACTTTATTAACTTTTAAGAAAACTTACAATAAAATTTGATTTAGACTACTTGCATATTGTAATGTACATGATTGAAATGACTTTAATGTATGTTTCCGAACGCACACATTTGTTAACCTGTGGCATCAACAATAAAACGAGTCTCAATATGGCGGTGTTTCATTGTGTCTGCACTCTTCCAATTATCGTTCCTTTTGGCGTTAAACATATCATTTTTGGAAGAGTGCAGACACAATGAAACACCGCCATATTGAGACTCGTTTTATTGTTGATGCCACAGGTTAACAAATGTGTGCGTTCGGAAACATAAATTAAAGTCATTGCAATCATGTACATTACACATATTTGCTAATAAGAACCAAATTAACTTCAACAGGCTAATTCACTAAATGACGATATTTGCAATGTTGTTCCTACCGTATTAAGTTTGCTTCGTACTACAATCAGCGTCGAAATCACCTGGGTACTGACGCGTATGACATTATTGAAGCTATAATGTATTTCCAGCCTCATTGTGTGTACCACTTTCATTCAATCACCATCCTACTTATTTACCATTTTCATTACAACCAATAGTGCGGTGCTGCCATATTTTTTTAAAGAAAATGATTAAACAGTAAGCTTCCTCATTAAAATTTTATAGTTTCATAAAATAAATAAGTATCTGAAACAAATTAGGCAGGAAAATAAATTATAGCTACGCGCTATCCGTATCAAGTTACGGTACTTGAAACAGGAATAATCAATATTTATACTTTATAGGCTATTGAACTTTAAGCAAGTAATCGTGAATTTAAGACCTCTGTTAACAGTGTAGAAGTCGGGTCGGCCAGGCAACATGCTATAATAAAATACTCATTACAATATCAATTAAAGTAATTATCTTTAGAAATGTGTGAATATACGTTTTAAGTAAGTAACGAATCTTCGCAGAACCCATCAAGGGTATAAGGGATAATTTTATTAATTAATATTCGTAACAAAATTATCTCATTACTTTAGACATTTTGTGCCGAAATGCTTTCAACGGGAAACGTTGAATTTGTGAAATGTCGCCCAGTAACAATGAAAAGTGGAAGTTTGTGAACAGTTGCCGCGCGGCGCCATCGCGCTGCGAGTTTCAACAAAGGAACCTAACTCAAACCGTGTTGGTCGGAAATGTTCACATTTAAATAAAATGCAGACTTCGCGAACATTGCAGTCCCTACAGTACATATGCCATTTTCCTGTATAAAATAATAATAAAACTTTTCACACGGTTACCTGAGAATCATTAGTGACAAACCTGTACTAAACTACCTGTACTTGTACTATACTAACCAAGTACTACTGAATACTAACTATAGTATAATAAGTAAATTACACGGAATAAAATAATAAATAACGAATGACAATTATATTCACAGAGGTGGGCAAGCACAAGGTCTGGGAAAAAGTCATTATTGCTGGGTTATTAATCAAGAATTAGAAGCACGCACAATACTGTGGGAGAGCCACGCATCGGCATGAATGGGCCGGCTCGACCGGAGTGATACCACGGCCTCATAGAAAACCGGTGTGAAATAGTGCTTGCGCTGTGTTTCACTGAGTGAGTGTGGATACCGAAGTCCCATACCCCAATCCCCTACCTCTACCTCCCCCTCACATCCCCAAAAGGCCGGCAACGCACTCGTGACGCTTTTGGTGTTGCAGGTGTTCATGGGTGGCGGTAATCGCTTACCATCAGGCGATACGTCTGCTCGTTTGCCCGCCTATACCATTAAAAAGGCAGAACATACCTATAATGTTTTCTATATGTATATAACTAGATATTTAAGAAATAAAGGATAAACATTATGCATCGCTAAGCTAGAAGAATATGTAAATATGTTAGTATAATTGTAACAAATGTAAATTTTCCTATGAAATAGTTCTCGACGTCAAACGACACTCATAAGGATGCCTTTCATTACACAATTTACAGAATTTAACGGAGCTTGTTGTGTTAAGTATTGTATGTGTGCTAATTTCATGTTGTGTGAAAGCAGTTAGTGCTGTGCAAGTATAATGCGAACGCATGAGCCCTTTGATGCTGGCACAACTAGTGCACTTAGTACATCACTAATTTGTACCTCCGCTAATTGGGTAAAGTAAAGAGGGTTTTCCACTTTGTGGTAGTGCACTCAAATGTTAATTTAAGTTGTATTTAAAAGAATGAAAAACAGAGCAAGACTCTCCGTCCCATCGGTACTGGGTATGTACGTATATTACCTGTCTGGCCAGCATGACCAGACAGGTAATATACGTACGTAAGTAGGTCAAAAAATACTTTCAGAGAGTCCAATGTCCAGCAGTTGTTGATGAGGATGTATAATTACATAACGGAACTGACTATTTTCTATGAAAATATTATTTTATGCGTGATTCAAAATTTTTCAAATGTGTTAAATAATATGATTACATTTTTGAATAAAATAAATATTTTACATGAAATAAATAATATAAAGATAATTAATCTATTTATATAAAAATGAATCGTATATATGTTAACGGAAATGTATGTAATCCGTCATTGTATACAATGTGTGTAATTCCTAAAATCGCACGGAAATAAATAAATTATATTATACTTACACATTACACATTTCCTAGGAAATCTATACATTTCCTAAATAGCAATCGGAAATGTAAAACATTTAAGATATTGGTGGGTAATTATTTTTAGGTTAGGTTAGAACATATGAACATATTATTATAATTTTACGGTATTAAGATAATATGAGTGCTATAATAAAAAAATATTATTAACAACGTGTTTTATTACAGAAAGCATTACTTTATACATTTCCTAATACGATATTGGAATTATATACAATTCCGAGGATATCTATGTATTAAATAGTTTTTCAAATAATATTTTATACATTTCCTAAATAGTATCGGAATTGTACACATTTCCTAGAATTTGTATACAATTCCTTGATTTCATACATTTCCGGTAACATAATATATACACATAACTTCCGATTGGCTGCACCTTATTTATTTTTTTAAGTGTTCGTTATTGTTAGGACAAGGTTTGTGTTCAAGAAAAATTAAAAAATAACGGGGAAAGTCATTTTTTTTGTCCGCGACTGTACACTGCCTGTGGGAAGTTGAGACGGTACGAAGTTCGCCGGGTCAGCTAGTTATATACAAAAATATTTGTAATGATGGTCAAGTAATGGGCAATATCACATCTTACAAACAGATGATCGAGATACAGAACAGAAAATAATATTCACACATACAATACTGTTTCTTTAAAGCCTCTTCTACCCTCGCGTACATACTGACTTAGTTTTTCCGATGTTCCGTAAATATCGGAAAATGTTGAACATTTTCTCATATTTATTTACGTAGACAAGAACATTTGTTGGGTTCAGAACAATATTTCTAATCTAGGATAGCTTTATCTTACGTTATTTATAACAAAGATGTGAAAAGTAAACGACTTCAAGATGTAATACAAAAAACGCTGGAACTACATTCATATTTATATATTCTCTAAGGACGAACTGGACAAACGGAATGACTGATGATAAACTCCAGAGCAGAATATGCTCATACATTCTTGAGTCCTTTAGACGATGAACAAAAATATCTCACCTAATTAAATACCTAGTATATAAAGTATTAAAATACAGACGTTGCAGAGAAGACATGGTCGCTGACTAATTGATTTAGCTTTAAAAAGTGTAGTTTTATCAAAAAACAACGAAATATTAGCTTGGAGACTACATACATTTCTAGTGAGATTGATTAACTTTGTTGACATGTGAATAAATAAGTACTTTTACAAACACGCGTAGTGACAAACTAATTTGTTATGTTTGTTTAATATTTTGTAAGTTCTAAAATATGACATCATTAAACTTTTGACCTTCCCGCCTCTATTTGATGTGCTCGCATTGCATATATTTTCAATACTTTTAATTTGATACAATATCTTTTTATTACACTTATTTTAAAGTTATTATCCAGGTAATGTAATTAAGTAATAAAGTAAAGCGATTTCAAGTTCCTCTACCTTCAATAACGTCAAAGGTACAGCCGCTCAATCTTAAATAACACACAGAGCGCGTCCTTGAGCTTTCACGAGGGGGTGTTATCGCAAGGCCATTACGTTAACATAAATGCTTTAACCGACTACTTTATATACTGGCGAGATAAAATACAGTAGCGGCAGAATAGGTACTCTTTATGTGCAAAGGTAGATAAAGCAGTCCAGAATGATAGTGACGTCTATTTAAAAACAAAATTCTATTTTGTTTAATAACAATTTTGTTTCATCCCTTTATCAGGCTTCGATCCTTGAAGTAAGGAACCTTCACCAGCCTTTGTGGGCCCATCAGACAAAGCTAGTTCTTCGAAAAACTATCCTTCTGGTAAGGAAGTCAACCTAGGGCGATATCACCCTTTAAGAATAGGTTACAATATATTTTGACTTACCCTCTGTTGGTTGCAGTGACGGCCTCCGACGCCGCCTAGGGTACCCTGGCGATGATAGCTGCTTGATTCAACCACACAAAGGGTCTGAGTCACGATTTAAAATCACCAATACAAGGACGGTGACTACGTTTACTCGCTGACTAATCACTTCGAGGATCGCGAATTATATATCTCCGCGCGATTACAAACCTCGTCTATATTGCAACAGCCTAACAATCTCAAAACAATCAATTAATTACAGTACCGGCCATTTTTTCCAACTTGTTCTAGCAAAATCTAATTCCCCAGTGACATGACATTTCAAATGTCAAACCAAGAAATGACAAAACCATAGTGTTGCCATTACAATTACATTTAGTATGTTCGGTTTCGAACAAAACTTTTACAGCAATATCTGTTTTTACGATCAGCTTATACGAGATGCGTAGCGTTCACTCTTACGCTTATAAGAGGCATTCTAGATTACTTAACTAATTCTATAGTAACCTAACTGACTCCGTGAAAAGGAATAAAAGGATTGCTGAACACCGATAATTTGCAAGGCCGTGGAATCGCTTAAAACGAGTCGGCTTATTTGTAACGAAGAGAAACTGTCTCACGAGCGAGCCACTCCCTTCCTGCCTCGACTAAAAGTAACAACACAAACGTGATCCCATCATAATCACACTCCTAAAATAATTTCAGCGCTGTTATCATACTACGTTATCATAAAATAAGGGGTTTATGTTATAAAACGGGAACATTTTTAATATAAATATTTGTATAACTTGTAGTACATTTTGTTCAAAGTGATATTAAAGAAATGTAGTATGTGCTGAGAAATATCTCTTTGACATGAGATTTTAATATGTAACTAGCCTCGAGCGACATGCGATGTAGGTGAAAACTTAGAGAGTTTTAGGTAGTCTTTGTTCGTTGTACAGAAATCGTATTCGTTATCTTAATAAGGAACGATATTACAGTTATACCTATAAATAATTTAAGGAGTTTGCACTTGAAAATAAATTCTACTTTTTTTATGGTTTACTCCCTAGGCAAACGAGCTGACGTATCGCCTGATGGTAAGCGATTACTCCCGCCCATGGACACCTGCAACACCAGAGGCGTCACAAGTGCGTTGCCGGCCTTTGGGGAATGGGGAGGGGGATGGGGGGAGGGTTTGGGGTATGGGCCTCCGGTATCCTTACACATTCGGTTTTCTGTGAGGCCGTGGTATCACTCCAGTCGAGCCGGCCCATTCATGCCAAAGCGTGGATCTCCCACGGTATAAATTACTATAATTGCTTGAAAGTGCAACTCTCTGTGCAAAGTTTTATTAAAGCACAATTTTAATTAGTTAGTTACTCTTAATTTCTAGTAAAGTCTACTTACTTTTAAAAGGTGTTTTGACATTAACAATATTGTGACTATTTTTGTAAAAAACAAAACTACTTACTTGTATGACAATTAAATGTAATAAATATAATACCTTTACTAGAAGTTAACAAAATATTTGATTTTGGGTCACGTTTTAAAAATCCCTCAGGATCAGGTGGCAGTTTAGTGAATGCTAAACAGTTTAATGCCTATAGCCTGAGTCAAATGGGGTCCAAATTGCGGATAGATACAAACGGTTGTGAGAAAGTAGAAAAATACACATTGTAACAGTATTCTTATTATTTCCACGTTCATTTAAATCAGTACACACCGCGAAATTTTGATTTTAGAACCCTACAGGCAGCAGACGCGATAATTTACTTTGCCACGCAACTCGCTGCTAACTTCAAATCGGGCAACCGAAGCCGCATATAAAACGATAAACTACAGCCACAATAGGCATTGATAGTAAATTAATACTCGACGTATAATTCGATATGTTAGCAATAATATAATGATTGAACAGAACCGCGTCGGCGGCGGTTTCATAAACAGCCTCAAACTGTAACATTATACAAATTGCTATAAACCCATTAAATTAAGCCCAGCTTTGTGACCACCATTAAACGTGGTTATAGCCGCATAAAAACGGTAATTAAATTTGATTATTATTGTCGATAAGACCGTTATGAACCTGTATATATAACGGAGAGAGATTAGGAGGGAATGGGACGGTGATATTGTCGCGACCGTGGATTCGACGATCGGATCGGACTTAAATTCCTTCCTCTAGGAGACCTAACGACTTGCTATAAGATCAGGCTTATCAATGTTGTGATTATAATAATATTATTTTACGACTTCTTGTTTCTTATTGGTTCAAAAAGAGTAAACCACTTTCTACGAGTTCAATCAACCTATAGCCATTCAATACTGAACGAAGGTCCCCCAAGTAACTCCAACTATTCCGGTCTTGGGCAGTAACCAACGAGCATAAAAATTAAATAATAAATTGATAATTACTTATTTTCTCAAAGGTAGAAAATTTAAAATAAATAGGTACTTGTAGATTGAAGTTAATTGTAAAAATATGTTTCATGTCATTAATTTAATCATTAAAATTTAATGTTGTACTGTGGCTCGTTGTAATAATTGTTGGTATCATTATGTAGTTATAAATATTTTTATATTATGTCAATACGACTTTCGACTTAAATTAATTATCGACTCTAATTGTTCCTATTGTATGGGATGTTGAGTCTATAAACAATACAAATATGAAAACAATATCTATCTGTTACCAACACTAAGATCCTAATAAATATAGTAATAAATAATATCAAATAACGCATAGAGGGTCGGCTACAGTGGGAGCACCCTCGTCAGCGCCGGAGGTGTAACATTATATATCACACCTCTGTCTACCCGCAGATCCGATGTGACAACTACCATGTTGGCTCACCATGCGTAATAATGCTTCTAGTGTTCACTTACAACTCAACGCAAATTGATAAAGGCCATGTTCACGTGTATGTAGATGTCGATACGATGGTCTCTTAGACAATGATAAAAAGGTCAATTCGACCCTGGTGTCAGGCGTCCCTCTCACGTGATTCAGATAGGGAAAAATCTCTTATACCGACTTATACGGTACAGAAGAATGTAAGTAATCTATATATGTATATAAAAGCGAAATACCACTCACTTATTAATCACGAAATCTCAGAAACTATAACACCTACAAACTTGTAATTTGGCAGGTAGGTTCCATATAGGATGTAGACATCCGCTAAGAACGGATTTTACGAAACTCCATCCCTAAGGGGGTAAAGCGGGGGTTTGACGTTTGTATGAAAGTCCTATGTTTTTGAAGTAAGTGACTTGAAATTTAAAATGTATGCTCTATAGATGGTGTGGAGGTGTACTTATAACGTATCTTTAGAAATCAACCCCCTTTTGGGGTTACAACGGGGGATGATAGTTTGGACGCAAACGAGGTTGCGTAGGTCAGCTATTAGTTATATATGTAATTGTACTGGGCTTGTACCAAAACAAAACTAATCAATTACGGTTGAATTTTGCTCGTTTGTCTATTTCTAGTGCAAACAGATTAAGATGTGTATTTCTATAGAAAATATTCAAAAATAGGCAGATGCACACAAATGTGTGTACTACATTATTAACTAGCTGACCCACGCACCCTAGTTTACGTCTCCTATTGCCCGTAGCGTTATAATTTTCCCCCGTTTTTGTAACATTCTTCATTGGTGCCCCGCTCCTATTGGTCTTAGCGTGAATATATATAGCTTATAGCCTTCCTCGATAAATGGGCTATCTAACACTGAAATAATTTTTCAAATCGGACCAGCAATTTCAGAGATTAGCGCGTTCAAACAAACAAACAAACTCTTCAGCTTTATAATATTAATCGTTTACGAGTATATAAAATTCTCGTGTCACATTGTTAGTTACCATACTCCTCTGAAACGGCTGGACGGATTTTCATGAAATTTGGTGTGCATATCGGGTAGGTCTGAGAATCTACCAACATCTATTTTTTATACCCCAATTTTTTTTGGTAACTGGGAACTGGAGAAGTTTATTTTAAAACTTAAACCAACATTCATTTTTTTCTCTTTACAGAAAAGATTTTCTGATGATCTTAAAAAAATCGTATGAAAATAACTTATAAAACTGATATACTTATTTTAAATATATTAGTATATGAACATTAAAAATAACAATACAATATAGAAACAAATAAGTTCAATTTCAAGTATAGTTAATGTCTTTTTGTTTAAATTGATAGTCTAATTGGAGAAAATGAGAAATAGCTAGCAAATTGAACTAATCACACTTTATTAAAATCATTATTAGAAGCCTCCATCGCGCTGAGACGTCTGTTCTTAATGGAATTATATCAAAATAACCTTAGCTTATTCCTTGATTGGAAATATACTTTCGATTTCAAAACACTAATTATTTATTTTATTCATAGTATGTAATAAATTTTCAGTTTAAAATAAAATAAAATTATCAGATCAACAATTCAATTGGGGAAGTTATTTAATTTTAAGGTTATATAATACCATGCTAAAGCTCTATGGAGCAGTCTAGTGACCAAAAACATTCTTTAAATTGGCGTAAGGAAAACGAATAAGAAACTTTCTGATACTTGAGTTTCTAGTACCTACCCGTGGCAGTGCGCCCGGTACTACTCCAGATACTAGGAACCCAAGTTTCAGAACCCGAAACTGATAAAGCAGTAGGTACATTCAACCGGGATCGCGGGTTTGGATATCTGACCTGTGCTTGAAGAAAAATAATATTTTGGATGCGGGACAAGAACTTTTAATTTTTGCCCATAATTTAACAGAAATGTGTAAAGGTTTAGTTAGTTCGTATACTCATCAAAAACTCAAAAAGTTCTGCACTGTTTTAAATTACATTTTGACACTACACGCCTTAAATAAGGTTTCATCTATATTGTACAACCATAGCATGCCATGGTGAAGCGAGGTGGGGTGAAGCTAGTAATTTATCTATACTAATATTATAAAGCTGCAGAGTTTGTTTGTTTGTTTGTTTGAACGCGCTAATCTCAGGAACTACTGGTCCAATTTGAAAAAGTTCTTTCAGTGTTAGATAGTCCGTTTATCGAGGAAGTTTATCGAGTTTATCTACATCATCACGCTATGACCAATAGGAGCGGAGTACCAATGAAGAATGTTTCAAAAACCGGGGGCAACTATTACGCTACGGGCAATAGGAGACGCAAACAACATTGCGTGGGTCGTTAGTTAAAAACTAGTTATTTAATAAAAGTATATCCAATTGCTTTTAGTAGTTCGGTAATCCTATTATTGCCTCACGCATCAGCACATCTGTTGATAAAGATCCAGTCACGTGACAGAGCGACACATGAATAAACAAACACGGGGTATTATATGTTACGACACATTATTGGCAAACCCCGATGGAGACCTTCCGCTGTATTTGTCACGGATACGATTGACGTAACCAAATTATATTGAATAATATACACACATATCGGAAATGGCTATTGTAACCTTCCTTTCGCTAGAAATGTGTCTGTTAATATTTATTTTCTATAGAAAACCGACGTCTTAAATGCAATAAAAATAAATATCGATACACACGTAACGACATAAACCAAAAATAAGTGTAATTTGTAACCGACTTCAAAAAAAGGAGGAGGTTATCAATTCGACTGTTTTTTTTATGTTTGTAACCTCATAACTTTCGACTGGGTAAACCGATTTTGATGGTTCTTTTTTTATTGGAAAGCTAGTGCTTCACGTGTGGTCCCATTTCAATTTAGTCCAGATTGAAGTCGGGTTTTTGTTTGGTTAAAATTTGTGATTATTGACACTTCGGATATATATAGTGTCACAGTGTTGTGTATCAACTATACGTAGAATGTAAAAAATGTTTTAAATATAACAAGATTAAGTCTAAGAAACTATAGTCCGAATTTTAGAAAAAATATATGTCGCCTATATTACTCGGGCTATTATTACGAATCTATTGAAATGTCATTCATTAAAATCGGTACCGTAGTTTAGACAGAACTGTGGACCATACAAAAGTATTTCAAAACTTTAAATAAATAAATAAAAAGAAAACATATTATCCGTGGTGCTTCCCGGTTTGAAAAGGTGTCTGCCTATTTTGACTTCATTTTGTCTCCCGCTTTGCTAAGGACGGAAGTGGACATATTATATTTCCAACTCCTCCAGTTTTTCTTTTGATTAATTTCGTTGCGGGTTCCAAGACAGTCTAATTTTTTCTGGGACTTCCCGAGTGTCATAACTCGGTGTGTTCGTTTGTCACTGTGTGGATCGTGGTGTACAGGAGTTACAGTGCTGGTCCTTTTTGGGACTAATCTCCCCCACACGGAGATTAGTCCCAAAAAGGACTGTGAAAACTATTACCATTCTTTTTGGCTTCAACGAAGTCGGGTAAACAAAAAGTCATTCAAGTGAATTCTACGAGTAGGTTCAAATAGAAAGCAATGATAGTTGGTAAAATAGGTGGCTATTTACATCACTAACGCCTAAATTAAATAAAGTACCAATCCCAATTACTGTTCTAAAATATTTGAGACGAGATGCTTATGGAACTCGAATATCAAAAGGATTTAACAAACTGGAAAATTTTCCTTAGAAATCCGTTACACAAGCCTCATGAATTTCGTAATAATAATAAACCTTATGTATAGTAAAGAAGGCATGTTCATTGGGACGAAATAAAGTCATGACTGGAATAAAGTGAGATTAGCGAGCAATTAATTCCTTGTTCGAGCTCCCGTCTGCGTGAGACGCTGGTAAGGCGACACACACATTCGCACATATCGAGTTTCACATGCTTGAAAAACATCTGATCAACTCAGACAACAACCTCACATAGTTGGATTTGGCAAGGGGCTTTAAACTAACTTAGATTTACATTTCACAGAATAACGTTTGGTAAACCGAGGGTAGGTATTTAATACCAAGAGATTAAGTAACAAGATAATGACTTATTGATTAAATATGTGTTTAAAAAGTTTTGGAAAGTACTCAGTCGTATGCTATATTATGTATGAACATCTTTATTTTTGTTTGATTTCAAGTGATTTTGCGAACTTTAAGACGAGAGGTGGTAGTACATTACTCAGAGCAGCTATGTTAAGGGTTCAATTCACGCTTAGTGCAAATGTATGCATGCATACATATTATGTATCACCTATAACTTAGGACGTACTATATAGGTAAAAACTGTATTACCTTATCTGGTACTCGATATAATTATCCGGTACATGTAATCAGTGGAAAGTGGTAACAATCATATGAAAAATTACACTTAGTATCACCACAGTAAACTTAAATAATAATAAAAAATATCGCAATTTCAGTCCTTAATTTTTAAAAAGCAAATTGAATTTCTTTCATGATAAAGTTCCTCTTCAACTTTAAATTCGTAGCTTTTATAAGTCACTAAGTAAGCTTCAACACTTTTTTTCATTTTTCACTTAAAAGCTTTGTTTTAAAGGAGTTGTTATTGCTTTATATACTAGTTAATCTAAAGAACATTGTATATTACAACTGTATGAAAAGACCTACAGCGACGTTCCTGACACCTACACTTCCTCGCCGGCCCTAATTAACATCGTTATGCTTATTTATATTTGTTTTTTTCTCCCTCGGTCTGTTATTTGTTCTTCAAATTAACATCTCATAGTACTTTTGTAAAAGACAGTCCCTAAGTGAATATTATGATAACGACGGTGAAATATTCAAACATTTGTAATAGCAATTATTTTAATCTGCCTCTTATAACCGACAAGTTAATTTGCGGCGACATCTTGCAAACGACGTCAATAAGGCGCCCTATTGTCATAATGCCGAGCCTCCTTTGCCGCGGGGGAAGATTGACTGCTAGTCTCATATTTTGTTAGTTGGTAATGGTATTTATAGAGCGTATTGCTCCAATGTTATTGATATTGGGATTAATTTAATCGTGTTGACTTCACTTGCTTTGTGTAACCATATATAATGATTAAGCTGAGATTTGAGGATAATCGTAATTGGAAATATGATGGTTTGAGAATATGATTGATATTACGCAATGATATAATACATTATGTACATAATCAACACAAATACTCTTTAGTTCTATGTCAGTTAACTTCTGTTTACCTATAAACTACTCTTATTCTTTATAGTTGTATGATATCATACCATTTATAAAAATAAAACTCAATAATTAAAATATTCATAATAATAACATGCTATATCAGTATTAGAGGCTATTTGATTTGATTGATTGAAACGCGAACAACAAATTTACAATTGTGTAGTTGTAGCGTATCTAGATAGACAAGTACAACAATTATATTATGTGCTTCTTTGATAATAAATGGTTCGCCTTCTCTTCCAGACTTTGCCGTGCCCAACAGGGTCCATAATTGTTTCCTCTTACAAGCTTGTTAACACCTTTATACATTATGGAGTGCAATAAACGATTTGATTTAGTTCTCCGTCTCTATCTCTCTCTAGATAATATTTGTCAGGAATCTGTTATTAAAAATCTGAAATATTAAAATCTGATAAAGTTATGAAAAGGAATCGGGTGGCTTCTACATAAAGCAGCCCAGACATACAGTAAACCTAAGTAGTATTATAACTTATTTTAACTCTTAGCAAGTATAGGAGAGGTACCATGAATGTAACGATTTGTTATACTGAAAGATTTTGAGCAAGATATGAGGCATAAAAAGGTTTTTATCAGTACTGTAACTAGATTTAATCATCTTTGAAAATGTTAACGAAAAACATTTTCTGCTTAAAACTTTTGTGCAATATCAATACCTATAGGATTCTAACTGCCTCGTTGGTCTCGCGGTTGGCGTGTGCGACTGCTGATCATGAGGTCTCGGGTTCGATTCCCGGGTCGGACCAAATGTTTGTATGATCTAGAAATATTTGTTTCGGAGTTTGGGTGTTTTCTATGTATAATATATATGTATTTACAAAAAAAAAGTATATATGTATTTGTATCAGTTGTCTAGTACCCATAACACAAGCTCTGCTTAGCTTGGGACTAGATGGCGTTGTGTGAATTTGTGATGTGAAAAAAAAATTAAAAAAATAAATAAAAAAAAAATATATTAAATATTAACTGATCGGAATTGCAGAATTATGGAATTAGCAAAAAAGTTAGGTTGTACAACAAAAATAAAAGGGAATAGTCATTTTAATTTCTTACATGACAAACATATTTTTGGTTAACAAACCTAAGCTGTTAACATCAGCCACAAATAACACAGTCATTGCATATAATTGCTTAAACTATTTGTTCTGTACTCATAGATAGTTTTCTAGGAAACCTCGGCAATCCATTAAAGTCGGTAACTTAGTTCGTTTTACTTCGAGATAATTAGTTTCGCACTATCGAGTTGCACAGATTCAAAGAATGCTAATTTCGAAATGTAGGTCGTATTGAATTTCTCGAGTTATTACAGAAACCTTGTTTTTTTTTTAATGATGGTAGTTTGAATTTCAATAAATAGAGAATTTGAGGCGTAAAAGTAAAAGAAACAAAGTATTTTTATTCACTTTTCGCTCCCTTGTCGAAGAGCATAGTGGTTTAAGCTTCCGCCACGCTGTTTCCTACTATATGAACAAAGTGTGTGAGGAGAACAGGTTCATTCTCTCCCTCTATACTCGAACTCTTTCACTCAGAAGTCACTTGTGACTTTTGCGTTGTAGGTGTTCGAGGGCGGCGGTATAATATGGGTATCACTTTCCACATGTAGACATCTGCTCTTTCTACACATCTCAAACTAGGCAAAGAGGATTTCCTTTCGAGGGTGCACCTGGTTCCCCGGCTTTTAGTACACGAGACGGTGTGCGATTTTTGGTCGGTTCGAGTCCGACATAGCCACCAGTCGGTGGTAACCGAGGGCATTCCCGCTAAAAAAAGGCCTCTCCTTGAAAGGGAAGTTTTGTCATACTTCGCCACGATACCAGACGGATTAGTATAGATAGAGCAGTCCTGTGTTCAGCAGGGAACTCCACCTTCCCATGGCCCTACCAACCTCGCGGTTTCAACGGGCCGAATCACGGGAGGGACACGCGCTACTTGCTCGGGGCTCTTTCACGCGTGTCCTTTCTTGACTCCCTACAAGTTTTTCTTTTGTCCTGTCCCTATTTGTTGAACACTCTCCCCTTTCTGGGGCAAGACACCACAACACGGCGACTTCGTCGATGTCCTCTTCGTTCCTTTGTATCTTACGCTACAGCTACCGCTCCAGCTTGCTCCTCTCCGCGTGCCACCCATGCGCGAAGTCCCGTAGCAGTCTAAAGTTCGCTTCACAGAAAACCAAGTCGGTGTAGTACACCGGTCCGTCTTCTTGTCGTACGATCCCTCTTAACATTCTCTGCCGTAGTGCCTCGTAAAGTGAGCACTTCCAAAGGACATGATGCATATCCTCGTCTACACCCAATTCACAGAAACATACGCTAACCTCTGTTAGCTTCATATCACAGAGCCTTTTTCGGAAGCAGCCATATCCGTCTGGGAAGAACCGATATGTTTCCCTCCCCTTCTCTGAAGCGTCCCACCTGGTTTGCCAGGCGTCGACAACGAAGTCCCATATTCTTAGTTTCTCCGCCTTAGGCGCTCTCTTTAGCGCCTTTGCGTAATTAACGGTCTGCCATCCATCGGTGGCAGTCGTGGTTGATAAGACGGCTGCGGAGGCCTCCGCTCTGGCCTTCTCCGCCTCTGCCTCGGCTCTTGACGCCCGCTGAGCCTCATGTACGCGAGCCTGTTCCGTTTCCGTGACGGCCGCCTTCTGACCCTCCACCAAGATGCAGCAGTGGCCAACGATCTCGGTTAACACCCGAAGCTTCTCATTAATAGCCGCTATGTCAGCCTTATTCAGTCGAGACGCTTGTCCACCTGCCACCGCCGCTATGTCTTTACAGGCTGTGCCGGCCTTCGCAAGTAGTTGACGACTGATTACCCGGTTCAAGTCGCTGTCACTCGTCAGATACTCCTCGTCCTCAGAGGTAAGCGGCGACCCATACTCCGTCACAGGGGTGTGTATCGAAGGGGGCGCCAAGTGAGTTCCGGTCGAGCACAACAGCGTTAAGTCCCGACCAATTCGACGCTTCGGCTCCAGCTCGATGACCGAGTCCGGCGATAGTATGCGCTTTGCAGCTGCCGGTCTCTGGCGCTCTGCGCCTGCAGGCGCTGATGTGGATGTTGAAGTCGTTGATGGGCCTCCCGCGGGCGAAGGAGTAAACTTAGGGGTCGGCGGATAGGTCGGAATGCTCTTTGGCGAGGCCGCTGCCACAACGTATTCAAAAGCTGCCTGAGCCCTATCCAGCACCCCCGGCGGGGTCCCATCGGACTCCCCACCAGAAGAGTGCGCTACCTTCGGCGGGGTCCTACGCAGCGAGGCCCGCGCCTTGAAGGGGTAAGGGTCCATCTTGCGGGGGGGGGGGGTTCCAATAAGAATCTTAAGAAGGACCCCCAGGAAAAAGTCCTATTAGAACCTGATTGCAACTTATTTGTACAGAAAAAGGTTTGCAAAGGCCTGAAACACTGAAATTGCACAAAAAAAAAAGTTAAACGTCACTGTCGCAGTAGGCTAACACCATAAGTGTCAATATCACAAAAAAAAATTGTAATAATAATAGTAAAAATTAAAAATAAAAAAAAGTAAAAATAGGAAAATGCACAACAAACAGAAGTGTCACTGTCACAATAAACAAATGTCAATGACAGGAATGTCACTGTCACTGTCACGGCACAACACAGAAACGTCACTATTGCACTTTCTCGCTCTTCGCGGAGTAAATCCAAAAATGGCCGCCGCCTCTTATGGCAAGATGTCCACGGCGAAACGAGAGGGGCCGACTATTGGATTTAACAGAAGCGAATTAAAATTATAATAAATTTTAAAATTTGCGGAGCGCAACTAGACACACGACCGTCTCGGACGAGAACGAACGGCGAAGCAGCAGGGAACTGTTAAAGTCTGATGATGACTATGATTACTATACTCTGTATATCTAACACACTTACCGTGGGAGAGCCACGCTTCGGCATGAATGGGCCGGCTCGACCGGAGTGATACCACGGCCTCACAGAAAACCGGTGTGAAATAGTGCTTGCGCTGTGTTTCACCGAGTGAGTGAGGATACCGGAGGCCCATATCCAATCCCCCCGCCCCCATCCTCAAAAGGCCGGCAACGCACTTGTGACGCTTCTGGTGTTGCAGGTGTCAATGGGCGGCGGGAATCGCTTACCATCAGGCGATACGTCTGCCTGTTTGCCCGCCTATTCCATAAAAAAAATCATTATTAGCAAGTAGCTGAGCCCCGCGGTGATACCTGCGGTGATACCTGCGGTGCAACAACAACTGCGGGTTATCCCGCAAAGCAAAGCAGTAAAGCAAAGCTAGTCTAAAAAGAAGAAGCCTTATTTACTCCTTATATCTTCAGCTATCTGCCAGATAAAGTCTTGTCAAAATCGGTCCAGCCATTCCAGAGATTAGCCGGAACAAACAAACAGACAAAAATTGCAGTAAATGCAAAAATATAAATGCATTTAGTAAAAAGCGGTTATTTTCATATTACAAACAGACACTCCAATTGTATTTATTTGTATACATTCATATTAATCCAGATTTATCCGTGTAAAAGCTGTACCCAAGACCAGTTTAACGGTAATATAATAATGTATTATATTTATCCCCAATGCTGTCCGTGTTAACGAGTCGTAATAACTAAACATGTCGGGCCGTAACAAGTAAATATACATAGCTGAATGCTAAAACATAATACATCATTAGCTCCGAAACATTTTCTTTACAAGCTTTTTCCAGCGCGTGTAATGTAAACATTTGCGGCTACATATTTATTATATTTATATTGTTTTGACATTAAAGTTGGGGTAGAATTAGCTCTCTATTGTATACACTCCATTTTTTCTCATTTCTACTTTATTATAACTAAAAACTTCAGATTTTGATAAAATTGTTCAGACGTTCATTGTTCTCTTGTAATTGCTAGTGAAGGAAATATGTCCATTACACCTACCTCTTTTGCCTTACTGCTATAACACCCATTATATTTTACATAGTATACTTACGAGAACTTGAGTACCAAATGAAACTAAATGCTGCTAGCTTTAAACTAAAGAGGGTTCTGCTACTGTAAAGGGTTATACTCAGGTTTCAAAACGTTTAGCTTGTGATAATCTAGTTCCTTAAGATGGTTATGCCGTATGTTACACGCTATAACCCTTAGGAGCGGAGCAGGGAATGTAAATATAGATAGTGATGTAATAACAAGTGAACGGTTACCAGTGTTAGTGTAATGAGGCATATTGTGTGTTCTGATACGCACGCACTGCTGGCTGACAGTTATTAGATTAGGGTGGACCTACCATCTCGTATAACGAGATAACACGCCACATCTCACGCTGAATATTATGCTCATATTCGTCCTTCATTATAGAGATACTCAATCCTCATGATAATAAGATTCTGAACAGATAAACTCTGTCTATTGGTTATTTTTTGTCAGTTGCTTTAGAATGTGCATTTTACCAGAGCTGGTTGAATTGAACTGTTTTAATCACATAAATCTATATATACCTACATGAATGTATGTACGCGCATAACTTTCGATCGGCTGCACCAAATTAAATAATTCTTTTTTGTGAGTTCTTTATTGTTAGGACAAGGTTCGGTACAAGAAAAATTAAAAGATAACGGGAAAACTCTTTTTTTGTCCGCGACGGGAAACTGAGACAAATATGTAAATATGGCGGTGCGAAACTCGCAGGGTCAGCTAGTATTGTTATAAAATACGTCCACAAATTATTTGATTAACTTTTGATTAAAGTTTACATTAACCATTATTACTTTTGTTAATTATTGATTTTCCGATCTATTAATAATTTTAAAAATACTTGCTCGATTGTATGATCGATTTATAAATATTGTCTAAATCGCTGGGGTTACTAACTTAAAATTTAGGCTGCTGATGTTTTTATAATATATTTTTTTCTTGGCAATCCCATTTCAAAGAGAAAATGTCACCCCTAATCAAGTAAAATAAGGGATGAACAATTGTACCTATGTAACGATGGTAAGTCATTTTCAAAGTTATGACAAATATAATTAACAAAGTCGTGGGCAATAGTTAGTTCTGAATAGAATCGACAACATTTTTATAACATCCATTGTTTTAGGCAGAATCTTACTAATCCATATGATTATTGTACGTTCAGATTTTAGTTTTTTGCCCAGAATCTTCCGGATTAAACAATCACAACTAACAAGCAATGTCATAAAAGTAATATTTTTTATTGTATGGTGCTTGTATTTGTTATTGTGTGCCATAAAAATTCGGAATGTTTGCCATAAAAAGAGTGACGTCAGACATTTGACTGCTTTATTATCACAGATCTGTCCTTGTAGTCTAGTTATTGTGTTTATTATATTAAATAGGTACATATTTAGTAATTAATTCGGTCTGAATATGAATTTTAGCCCTGTTTTTTTTAGTAACAGCCAATTTGCTGTGGGAGAGCCACGCTTCGGCATGAATGGGCCGGTTCGACCGGAGTGATACCACGGCCTCACAGAAAACCGATGTGAAATAGTGCTTGAGCTGTGTTTCACCGAGTGAGTGAGGATACCGGAGGCCCATGCCCTAATCCCCCTACCTTCCCCCCCCCCCATTCCCAAAAGGCTGGCAACGCACTTGTGACGCTTCTGGAGTTGCAGGTGTCCATGGGCGGCGGTGATCGCTTACCATCAGGCGATACGTCTGCTCGTTTGCCGGCCTATTCCATAAAAAAAAAAAAAAAAAATTGAGGTATGCGATCTTGAACACCCCTTGATTTATTTACCCCTTTCCTATGAGCGCCTTCCCTTCTCAGCTACCTTTTAGTTTTGAAATATTTTCAAATTTTCTACTAATCTCTATGCTGGATAGACAACAATAGTCATACGTTTACGTTTTCGAATAAAATAGTAGTAGTAAGGGAAAAGAAAAGTTTATATGTAGGTATGACGTACGTGTCTAAAATCTTACCCATAAATATGCAAAATGCAATGCTTTAACCAATGTGCTTATGTACCTACGTTTATTTTTAAATCCCTACCTCTCAGGGGCAGTTAAAATTTTTATTTTATGCCAGTACGAAAGACGGCCGAAAAGAATGTAGTTCATTCCAAAAAATTATAATTAAATACTTAGTGAATAAGAAACATATGGGTAACTTCATTTATGAGAAATACAATAGCTGTTAACATTATGTTACGATCCTGATACGTTACTAATCTCAAATCTAAACAATAACGTGGGAGAGCCACGCTTCCGCATGAATGGGCCGGCTCGACCGGAGTGATACCACGGCCTCACAGAAAACCGGTGCTTGCGCTGTGTTTCACCGAGTGAGTGAGGATACCGGAGGCCCATACCCCAACCCCTCCCCCTATCTCCCCCCCATCCCCCAAAGGCCGGTAACGCACTTGTGACGCCTCTGGTGTTGCAGGTGTGCATGGGCGGCGGTAATCGCTTACCATCAGCAACCAAAGGTGATACGTCTGCTCGTTTGCCGGTCTATCCATAAAAAAAAAAACATTTACATTAAATCAACAGACTTTAATCCCCTGCTGGACTCAGGTCTTTAGGTTTCGTTCTACTAATATAGTGAGCTTACTAAAATTCCTAAAGTCGTCATAATTATCCATCGAAATGAAATGTACACCTCTAGTGTCAAATTAGTGATCAATTGTGCAATGATTAGCACAGATTATGACACACAATGTAATGACTGCTACACAGTCGATTTTATTAATCCACAGTCCCATTGGAAGTGATTACGGCTGTGTGTCGGATTAAATATCATTAGAGTTGGTTAGTTGCAGCGGCCTGTAATACTGTGCTAATATGAGCCGCCGCCCGACTGACACTTGTTAAAAGAAGACTTTCATTTGTATATTTAGAAGTTGAAATTTTATTAAGAAAAAACAGATTTTTTTAGTCACTTTAGTTTAAGTATAAATGTAGGATAAAATAAATACTTTAATTAACACACGATATATAAGGACTCGTAACGTAACTAGTAAGATAACTAAAGTTTTTTTTTTTTTTTTTTTATATAGACAACTCCCGCGGGGACATAGACATAGACAAGTCCCCCTCCTGTGTCGCGGGGGACTTTACAGACATACATGAAATGGACACAATTAACACCCAAACTCAGAACAACAATTTGTGGATCACACAAAGTGTTGTCCCGTGTAGGATTTGAACCCACAACACTTGGCGAACTGGCAAGCGGCGTGGCGACCGCCTAAACCACTAGGCCAACCGTGCAGTCATCCAACCAACATCCAAAAGTGTCTCCCAATTCGGCTTCGCCGGAAGACACATATACTCTCACTCCTATAAAATGTCCTACCACTCCATCCTACTTAAAGAAACGATTTACTTTTATTCATAACACACATATATACGATGCTTAAGGCCATTCCTTATGCTTAAGGGCCTGGAGATCTGTAATACAGGCTTCGAGCCTAGTATGGACTTCCGCTCTCACTAGGGAAATTTTTGGAAACTTTAGTTTGTACCTAGATCTCAGGTAACCAATTTGTACCTTCCTGTGAGAGAAATAAAGTTTTATTATTAGTATCGTTCACAGTGCACGCCTGTGGATCTCCTTACCGAAAGCCGCAAGACAGGCACAGTCAGTTATTACTTTTGTTAGAAATTGAACGTCATTATAATGGCAACATTTTTGATTGTCATTTTCTTGTTTGACGTTTTGAAGTGACAAGTAGAACTAATGGACGCTTTGACCGGTCGAGCAAGGTTTCGAAAAGGAGTGCCGGGTTTTAATTGAAATTTAGCTAATTATTCATCCAATTTCGGTGTTTCGTTGGTTACCGGTATGATTGGTTTGGTTTGGACTCGCGAGTTTTAGTAGTCACGACAATTAGGCGCGATCCGCGATAGTTAAATCGGGTGTCTTGTAATTACGAGACTCCGGGAGCCCGTAAGCCATTTAGGAGTATGTATGTGTAACGACGCAGAGAGGAAACTACCAAGAGGCCTCTTGGACGCCGCTATCAAGGAATCTACACATCTCCAGTAAGTGCTTGATATCACATTAGCTTAGAATAAGAACACGGTGAAACGCCGTGAAGGTTTAATTCTCTTGCCAGTGACATAGTTAGCGATTGAATGCCTATATTATGGGCCTATAGACATTACAAACTTCCCAAGGTGAACGCTGCATTGGCGAGAGGATTGAACAACTTTTAAGAAACCCGTCAAAGATCAGTATCTCTGTAATATCTATGTTCTTTATGAACATGTTTTATATTTATATATGCGTGTGTGTTGGTATATATGTATGTAGGTAATATTAGTTTTACACGTAATTTGTAAATGTGCACCACAAAATACACATTACTTTAAAAAATAGTCCATCTAAATGTAGCCTGGAAGAGATCGCAGTCTGTACCGCTGTTTTTACTTGTGTACTTATATTCTACATTGTATTTTTAATATTATGGTGTGCAATAAAGAGTGACTCTTTTTTGCAAGGCTAGATAGCCTTACTACTACTTACTTACTACTACTACTACACTAAATAAGTGAACTACTTCGAGGCCCCTGTTAACTGTTTCTCTGTATAACTGCTATGCTGTTTTGCTACTGCCGGTGCTTACTTTTCTATAGAGTAAATAAAAAAAAAAGACCAAAAAAATATTCAACCTCAGTTTAGCATTCTTGCCGGTTAAGTTTTTAAAATCTTTTTTCGTGTCTACTCACGTCAAGTAAAGAACATTTCTGAGGGAACGTAATGCTTCTAGATCCTGACATTGCATTTCAGCTGTGCTTTGATCGATAAGGCAGTGATTGAGTCTGTCAATACCTTTTTGAAACTGAAAAAGATATTCATCTAAAACAGCAACCGTGTTTAACGCTGAAGTTCGCATGTGTGAAGAAAGAGAATAAACAAGTAATCCGACTGCACGTTTGGCCTAGTGGTTTAACGGTCACCACACCGTTTCCTACTTCGCCAAGTGTCGTAGGTTCAAATCCCACGTAGGACAACACTTTGGGTGATTCACAAATTGTTGTTCTGAGTCTGGGTGTTCTTTGTGTCCGTTTCATGTATGTTTGTAAAGTTCCCTGCGTAGTGCATGAGATGTTTTAAAAAAAAAAATCTGTTTGTAACAACTTGCGCGTTTTTCCCAGTAAAAAAGTTTAATCACAATTTCTCACAAATCAAATAAAAATCTTTCGCAAACAATTTGCAGATACTCAAGCTTGTCTAATTAGTTTACAACGACTTTAAGATGACATCTGCGTAATATAAAAACAACTCACTAACACAATTTCTGGATTTATTATGAAATAATTAAATGAGATAAATTATAACTCTTAGTGTTTCTAATTCATTTTAAAACTCTCTGTTTTGTTAAAACGTGTCGCTTTCTTCCAATAAGTGATGAAATAATAATAATTAATTTGTCTTGTTGTAATTGTAAATAGTTTTTTTTCGATATAACATTTATAAGCGGTTAATCAATTATTAATTATTTAAAACAGAAATAAATAGATTTGTGTATATATGTAATGAAAAGGCTGAGCTAAATAACATTGGGACGGTGGGTATATATCAACCGTGAGAGCTCTGTTATGTGCCAACTACAACAATGATTGGGTAACATTGTCTGTAATCAATGAAACAGTCCGCCGGCAAACATATTGTGTACTCTGTGTCTAATCAGCCTCTATCGCTATACTGTAATTACACTAATTTATTTGCTATTACTTTATTATTTTACTTGAACAATAGATATAATATTGGTTGAGAATTCGTATGGTTTAGAAGACGTTATATTGTTGAGTTATCGCTGAGTGCCATAGCACGATCTAATGTTTTTTTTTCTTGAATTTTTAATGGTAAAAACCTTAAAGATTTGAAAATATAAAAGGGTATTATGACAAGTAAATAGTTTTAGGCAACTTTTTTCTAACAATAAAAATATGGCTAAAAGGAAGAGTAACAACTAAATAGGTTCAAAATTGCTCAAATGTAGTAAAAATATAAAAAAACGCCGTAGGGCAGAATAAATGTTGGTTTCTAAGATGATTTACAATTTTTCTAGTAATAAAATTTTGTTCTGAAATTAGAATAAATTTGACAATGGTACACCAAATTTTATTCGCCGTTCAGAAAAATATGTCGTCTACGAATTTATATTCTACCCTCATTCCATAAATATGTTAACGCTTCAGAAATATATCATGTATTTGTGGTGTGTCGTGGGTGCGTGGCGTACATACCGAGCTGTCAGCTGATGGCATCTAGCGCAGCTTCGTCGGGGCTTCGCAGACGTGGAGCACGGACACATAGTACCTATTGAAAAAATAATTCTTGTTTACCTTTGTTGCTACTTTCAGTTTGAGAATAATATTAAAAGTTTAAAAAATAATTATAATTAACAAAATATCTGTGAACCTTTTACGATGTCTTCCTTTTTGTTTAACAAATAAATTTGATAGTTACTAAATAAACTTATAACAACGAATGGTCGCACTATCATTGATATACACACATCAAAAGTGTCTAGGGATCAACATATGTGTCTAGGGATCAACATATATTTTTGCAATAACTTTTCTCCTGATTGATATTAATTAAAATTTTCTTTAAGGATTCATCAAATAAAGTGTTTTCGTTTGTCACAGTAACGATAAACCAAGTCACCTTTGCATTAATAAAGAAATTTGCCATTTTCCTAATAAAGGGATTTTTGACATTTGAACCACTAACATTAAAGTTCGAAAAAAAGACTGAAATAACAGTTTTCTTTAAAATTTTATTAGGTAACTTAAACAATTAATAATCCGTGTTTCTACCGCGAACACTAACAACACAAGAACATCGGTTTGGCATACTCAAAATTAGTTCATCCAACACGCTGTGGAATGGCCGCCCATGTTCGTTGCAACAATAAAAAAAGGTCTTCTTGCGACTGGATACCCTCCATATTCGGCAGAGCTCTTCTCTGTAGCATATCCCATGCATGCTCAATCGGGTTCAAGTCTGGCGACTGAGCAGGCCAGGGCCAAAGCCACATCTCAATCTCAAGAAATCCGCATAAAAATGCTTGATCCCTAGACACTTTTGATGTGTGTAATTAATAAAGTCTGTGAACGGGATTGAGAGAGTGCCGATCGATAGAGAACGTCGGCAGCGACATCAACCGTTTAGGGGACGGCAAGTTGCCAGAGAGTACCTCTGTCTGGCCACAAAATTGCGACCAGGCCCCGACATACAGTGATTGCGCCGATTGGCAGGGGGAAGCCCAGCCCAGCGTGGCGTCGATCCTGGGGGAGACCTGCAATAATATGTTCCGCGCCCTTTTTAGAGCAGGCCGCCTGAGTTCGGTTGTTAAATTGGTGTGGTTTTTAGTGGAAATACATCATACTCCCGACTCTTGAATCCCCGAGGATTCGAAAGGATCCGAAGGCAATTTCCACCCCGTCAACAAAAAAAGGAATACCGTCTATAAAAATTGACACATCTAGACATATTTGTAAACAGATGGGTGAAGGTCGATCTTACCTCAGATCTCCTACTGTCTACTACATACCAACCTGTTTGTCGAGAGTGGCATAGTATAGAGTAAATAAGAATACAGAGTGTAATCACTTCTATTTATATTGTGGGTGTCGTTAGGATCGTGTTGTAGAAGGCTAAGACCTCCTAGCTAAGTAGAGGCCTATGTCCAGCAGTGGACTGTTGATGATTGATGATGCAGTACTGAAGAAATGAGTACTGATGAAATCATTTAGTCATTGTCCTGGACGAAAATCAATGAAGACAGCGTTTCTGAAACAGAGATTATTAGGTCGATACCCACCAACAGGTCAGATAATTTTTCAATTAATTATTTAATTTTTATTATATAATAGTTCACCGTCAACAACGACACAAATTGCTTTATCATGTAATCGTTATTGTCGCAACTGACTTTCAATTGTGTAACCAAATTCAAACTTGCAAAACTCTAGTTCAGTAATAAAAGATCTTTTTATTTCCTATATGTTACTTGAATTCATTTTGATTGTGAGCCTTAAGCTACCCAAACATTATTGACAATTGCTTCAATTTCGTTCAACCCTAAAGGGAAATCTTGTTACTTTCGGAATGGCCGTATTTTTTATACATTGTAAAAGTATAAATGTTGCTAACTGTTATGATATGATACTTCTTACTTTAAATAGGTTACTTGTTCCAACACTGCCTAACATACACTCTTATTTACTAGTCAAGATAAAGAGGATCGTTCAAATATTGTTGAGGACTTGACACTAACCAGTTGGTGACCAGAATCCCTAAAGAATATAATAATTTTGACGTTAATGTATAATTTCAAATATATTAATGATATGATTAGTCGCTAGTGCCTGTGGCATTAAATTTACCTCTGTACCGATCACCAGATTCCGGTTTAAACTAGATTCTACAAGCCAAGCGCTAAGAGTAAGAAAGAAGTAAAATTTAACAAGTAACGATTTTTTTTTAAATGTTGATGTACCCAGTGTCCCTCTCACGACTAAGACGAATCTATTGACACCATTTACATAAAAATACTACAAGCCGTTTAGGCTCTAGGGCGTGCCAAAGAAATATATATATAGATATAGTATATAGTATAGCAAACCTAGTGCTATTTTCTCTAATCATATACAGCTAAGTATTAAATCTTAATTTAGGACATGAATATATAGTATATAAATAGTGACTGACCAATTCAGTGTATTAATTAATCATCATTATTTTAATTTTAGTTTTCTTTGTTTTTTGATTATTGCTATTATTATTTTTACTTGAAATTTTATTTTTTTTGTCGTAATATCTGTAAGATTGACAGTTATTTGTGTATAAATTTTAACATTGCTAAGGACATAAAATTGCAAGAATTAATTTATAATTTACGAATTGACATTGTTGCTTATTCTGTATTATATATTATGTAATAAAATGTATTATGTAATTCACAGCATGCAAACGTTTTGGTAATGTACTGTAAGTTTGTACTGCAAATTTGAAATAAATAAATTAATATACATACATACACTCGAAAAAGATAATCCTCCTTCTTTCGCAGTCAGGTAAAAATAAACTTGAAATCACATATATTAACCAAAAGCATATTTTGGATAAGTTTGATATAGCTATCTCTCTGTGTGTGTATTTTTCTATATATAAAAAAAAATCTTCATTTTAATGCTCACCTATGGATAATAAGAGTAAAATAATTTCTGAAAAATCAAATATATAATGCCAAGTAAAAATATTCTTTATTTAAACACATGCACAAAATGCGCTTATAAATGCGTACTACAAACAATACCATACGTTATACAAATGCCGTGTTTGTATTTCTTGATACGAAGCGGTTACGTTTGAGTTCGAACTGACGACAACCTCCAGTGTTGGGTCACTAAATTATATACAATAGTTATAGCTTAGTCTATCAATATTTTGAAAAGTATATTTAAATATTTAAAATAAGACTGTTAACCATTCACCACCATGGAAATACATCAGTACCCAATAATACATTTATCCCTACTGCGACGCTGATAAAACGTAATAAAAGAAAAAGGAATTTTACGCAAATTCTTTAAAAGATGAACCACTAACACGTTACGCTTCATAAGCTTTTTATTGTCTCACTGAAGATGACAGCCTCTTAGCCTCGCATTTTATTTATCTTTTAAACAAAAAGCTAGCAAGAATTTCTGCTAAAATCTATTTTATTTTAGGAACACTAAAAGTAGCAAAATAATAAAGTCACAGTTCCGACGAATGGAATCCTATTTCACTCCTTTCACCTTTGTAGCGATAAGCTCGATTAATCCCGTCTCGAGCTATCGCGGGAAGTGCACCAATCTCTCTGGTACATCGGCTCTCTGCTTAGACCTGCAAAAGAATTGAGGGAAACTCTTAGAAGAACTTTTAACATTGTTATAAAGTTTCTCGCCTTTAGTGTTAAGCTTTAATGTACGAATGAATATTTTGTTCAGTGTTTTTATTTCAATTTAATATGAATATCCGGTTTGTATAGCGATCTATCAATAGTTATACGTTTTCTGAAGTCATTTTGGAATAGAGGACTCGAATAAACGGTCAGCAAAATAAAATTCGTATAAAAGTTATATTATGAGCGCGTAGCAAATTCCACGTAAACTCAATTATTTGGATATTAATTATTTATTAATGTTATATGCTCATGTGAAATATGTGTTTCTATTTTTGGAAACATTTGTGACTGCGTCCACTGCTCACTGTAAAGTTTGGCTTATAATAAATATGTGTTGAAACCACGGAGCAAATACAAAGGTTGAAAATATCGGTCGTTTCACGTGTGTCTTGTTAGATGCATATGAAACAGCAATTGTATGGAAGTTCGTTTTGTTGATATCATAATTACTACAACGTAATATATTCATTCTTTAATAAGGTTCATTAATACCTGAAGTAAGTTTTGTGGTAACATAGGAAGGATAAATGATATGATCTCACTAACCGTAGTTTAATATAACACAAGAAGAAGAAGAAATAGTATCGTCAAATGTACAACAATACGCTACAAGAAGCTTTAATATTGCAAGTGGATAAACCGAAATAAAATCAGTATTTAAAGCATAAATGCAAACATTAACTTGAAAACGTACTAAAGGAAAAACAGCTGAGTTTCCCCAACATTGAGGGGATACGGTCTGAATATAATACAATAAAAATATATTTAGCAAGTGGTTGGCGAACGGGGACTTTCTGTTCGGCACCCTCCAACAGTTAGGGGACGAAAATGTTTTTTTATCAGATTTTGTAGACATTTTCCTCATTGGGTGTATTTTTAGAAGATTGCAGGTCGCTTGTGCGGTTTCTGTTTTTAATTGGAAGGAGTTGATCGTGAGCGTCACAAACTGTGAGACGGAGATTAATAGTGATCTTATGTCTCTAGTATATTAGAAAAAAGAATTTATTATCTACAATTTATTTTCTAAAATAGTATTATTATTTTGCTGTGATTAATGAAAGAACACGGCTATTTTTCGTTATTTACGTGAATAAAACCTTTAAAATAAGGAACTTCTTTCTATTTTAATCTAGACAAATTCAAAGCATAAAAAAATTGTACCAACCTGGAGAAATCCTTGCCAAAATGTTCATGGACCTCTAGTAGATAGAGCATTATATACGTGTCGTATGCTGATTCTTGAATATTAGTTGTGGTTTTATATGCTTTCAAAATTTAAATAAAGCTATTTCTAAAAACTTGCTTTACGATTTCTTGTGAAGATTTCAATTTAATCTTGTGAGCATAATTAATTGTAATTAGAAGTAAATTCTAATAAATTTGTTAATTCTAAGTAAATTCCTTATTTTTCTGAGAATATCACGAGTAAAGGGGAGGAAACGCTCTGTCTCCAGATATTTTATTATATTAGTAATGTTTGACTCTGGTTTGTTATAATTTGGAACATTCCTTAAGAACAAAAACTAACTAAATGAATCACTATTCGTTTAATTAGTTTTATTTAATAAATTAATAGTTACCGAATTCTAAACTTAAAATTCAAGTAGGTAGTCCAAATCCAATTACTGATTCACTTTTCTTGTGACACCAAAAAATTCAACCTATTGGACTAAATTAGATATCTCAGAACAGACGTTTTAATTTCACAAATTACAATATAGGTTAACTTATTATATATCGGGATTTGTTTTCTTTGCCGTAGCACCTACATTACTACTCGATAAATTTATTATGAAGAAGAAATATAAAAAAAAGTAAAAACTAAAACCCAACTACGACAAAAAACGACGCTGAAAAAGTATGAAAAAAGTTTCAAAAGCCGTTGTCACGCGTTGTTAAAGTGTTATGGACTATGGTATGTACATTAAACTACATGGACTACAGCTTTTGAAACTTAGTAATGAACCGTAGTCCATAACACTTCAACAACGCGTGACTACGGCTTTCGAAACTTTTTTCATACTTTTTCAGAGTCGTTTTTTGTCGTAGTTGGGTTTTAGTTTTTACTTTTTTTTATTTAAAATGTTTTGGTGCCTCTACAATATTAATTTCTTTGCAAAGTATATTTTAAATAGGTACCATAGAAATATCACAATTATCGAATAAATACGGACAAAGTCAGCGGCAAATGCTAATAATATATATATTTTTAAAATGTACAAGTAACGCCCTTTCCAATGATACCAAACACGGCATATTTATCTCAAAATATTTTTTTAAAACAGTACTTTATATCGGCTAGAGGGCGCCACATTAGATTCAGTGACACATCATATAGCCTATAACCAGCGGACAATCAAGACGCTTCTAACGATATCTCATTTGTCTAGTTCTAATTACGACGACTAACAGACGACGATGTTGATGATTTGAGTAACAAGTATTCGAATAGTAAATGTGTTGTCCCTCATACATTGTGTTCTATATGTTTCTCTGAAGACCAAGTTTTAAGACAGAAATAAAGGTGCTGGCGCAGATGGGATACCTTCCGTCTTTGCTGTTAACTGTGCTCGTCAACTGTCACTACCGCTCTCGATTATTTTCAATATGTCACTTACCTTGGGCATCTTTCCTTCACTTTAGAGGTTAGGCCTTATTGTACCAGTCCATAAGGCTGGCGATATTAGTTACGTAAAAAATTACAGGCCGATCGCTATATTGTCTGTCTTTGCCAAGTTGCTAGAATCTTTAATATGTCCATACGTATCATGGCATATTAAGAGTGTTCTCGCAGACTCTCAACATGGTTTTGTCTCTGCTCGCTCGACTTGCACCAACCTTGTGGATTTCTTTGATGACATATCCCGTTCATTAGACGACCGCGCGTCAGTCGATGTTATTTATACAGACCTCTCGAAAGCTTTCGATAAGGTCCCTCACAATATCTTATTGCATAAATTATCGCAGGTTGGTTTTGCTGGCGCCTTTCGCAAGTGGTGCTCGTCATACTTACGAGACCGAACATCCAAGGTGGTTGTCAGCGGTTTTGAATCCGAGCTATTTCCTAATTTATCTGGCGTCCCCCAGGGTTCCCACTTAGGACCTGTATTTTTTAATATTTTCATGAACGACGTCACTTCTTGCCTCAAAAACAGCAAACCATATCTTTACGCGGATGATCTCAAGTTAATGAGACCAATCAGGGCTCTTCAAGACATAACATTATTACAGCTAGATTTAAACGGATTGGTTTGCTGGTGTAGGGATAACAAAATGTCACTGAATGTCGACAAATGCTGTTATATTCGCTTCACTCGTAACCGTAATACTGAATTGCCTGGCGTTTATGCAATATCTGGCCAACGTATTCAGGAAGTCGAATCCGTTAGGGACCTCGGTGTTATTCTTGATAAACAACTTGATTTTAGGAAACATTATGATCATATTGTCTCTAAATCACTTAAAACTCTCGGTTTTATAATGAGAAACACTAAGAATTTTAAAAATAAAAGTACCGTCATAAGATTGTACGACAGTCTTGTTAGGTCTATTCTAGATTACTGCTGTGTAGTCTGGCATCCGCATTACGAAGTTCATTCCAATAGAATTGAACGCGTGCAAAAGAGATTTATGTACCACTTGGCATATAAATTCAATCTGTCAAAGAAACTGTCCAGTTACACAAACCGACTAATTCACTTCAACATAACGTCATTAAAAAAGCGCCGAAAAATTTTAAATTTGTCATTTTTGCATAAATTGGTTAATGGTAATATAAACTGCCCCCATTTGCTACAAAAACTTAATATAACGATCTCTCATAAGCTGCCGCGACTTACTAGATACTCCTTGTTTACACCTAAAAGGTCAAAAACTAACTTGGGCCATTTCTCTCCTCTAAATAGACTCCAAGCAGAGTATAATTCTGTCAGTAAAAATAAGGTCATTGATATATTTCATTCAAGTTTACAATCTTTTAAAAGAAAACTTTCGTTGTTTAGCTAAGACAAGCGAATTTAGAATTTCTTATGTGTTGGTACTTTATGTAATTTTGTTGTTGTATAAACTTGTTGTTTTCGTGTTTTAACTACTTTATTCTTTATAAGTTAAGGACTGCCTTTTGCTCCCATCCCAACTATCTGGACAAGGATTTATATATGTTAAGGTCATCCATATTTTTATTTCATTTAAGTTTACAATCTTTGAAAGGAAAAAATGTAATTGTAAAGCTGGGACAAGCGAATCTAGTTTTTTTTTTGTCATGTATTAGTACTTTTTGACGCTCTTGTGTTTGCATGTACTTGTTGCTCTTATGTTTCAAATTCTTTTAAGTTTTTTAAGTTAAGGGATGCCTTATGCTCCCAACTGTCTGTTACTATCTGTTAATACATAATTTTGCTTTCCGTGGCAACCTATAATTAAGACAGCGCCAATGCTTGTATTTTATTGTTGTTGTGCCTCTTAGCTCTTAAGGTGTATGCTCTTGTTGGTTGTCCTAATAAATAAAAAATAAATAAATAATAATAATAATTAGTAGTTAAGGAGCTATGAGGGAACAGATGAACATACATACATAGCCTGTCAAAATCATAACCCTCCTTTGGCTTTGCCGTAGTCGGGTAAAAAGCAAACAATAGAAACACATAATTATGAAAATCTGTGCATAAAACGGATATCTTCTATGCAGAATTATAATGTTTAAAGCAATGTATATATTTATACCGCCCCGAGTCAAACTTACATGTAGACATAAACTGTGTGCCAACACATACTCAAGCCCTTACACGTCCTTTCGTTTTTGCTCAGGAACGGATAAACCCAAAGATTTATTCCCTTAAGCGGATTGTTTTTAGTACTTAGCGTGTTATTTTTACCCTCTGTTTGCTCAATTTAAATCTTGCTGACGGAACCGGACCTTTGTAAGAATAACATTAACGATGTATTACAATTTTCAGTTGATTATTTGAAAATATTTTTCTTTTGTAGGAACAATTTCGTATTTATGAATCAGATTAAAAGTAGGGGCACTGTTTTGATTTTGCTTTCAAATATTTTATGCAATGTTGTTGCTAATCTCTAACATTATTTTGATCATATATGTTATTTGTGATTAAATATAAATGTATGAATTGTGCTGAATCTTCTATTTATTATAATACTAGCTGTGCCCGCGACTTCGTCCGCGTGGAACAGTGACTTTGTGTAGCATTTTTAAATATTGATGTTAATAATATTTTACAAATATAACACACGTTTCACTATTAAAAACTTATTTAAGTATTTATTTATATAAGTACATATTTATGACCTTATTAGGACATTCAACATGGCCAATGTTTTCGATCGGGTCTGGCACCGCTCGCTTTTCTCCAAGCTCTCGGCATTGGGTCTGCCTCCTAGACTCGTGACTCGCATTGACGCTTTTCTTCATCAGGGCCGCATTAGCGGCCTTTGGGATGGCGCGGTCTCTGATTTTCTCGAGGTAAACGCTGGCATACTTCAGGGTTCAGTCCTGCCGCCCACGCTGTTTCTTCTGCATATCAATGACATGTTAGCCCTTGGCAACGTATATTGCTATGCAGACCATAGCACAGTTCATTGGCGATATTTTGGACACCGTGCAGCCAAGCTGGCAGACGTTGAGGAAAATCGACAGAAGCTAAGCTCGACCGGGTTTTGAACCGAATTTTAAAATGGGGTGATGAGAATCTGGTCGAGTTCAGCGCTAAGAAAACACAGTTGTGCGTATTATCTACCAAAAAGTCTCCATTTTTTTCCCTCCCCACTTTTCAGAGCACTCAACTGCCACTACGGGATAAGCTCGGTTTCCTGAGCATATATATTTGCCGGGACCTCAAACCACGGAAGTACATCGAGAGCATCACTAAGGCGGCCTCGCGGAAACTTGGCGTACTGAACAGGGTGAGACGGTTCTTCGCGCCCGAGCATTTGTGTTTTCTTTATAAGACCCAGGTTCGCTCGTGCATGGAGTACTGTTCTCATCATTGTGATGGATCCGCGCAGTATTTGCTTGATGCTTTCGATCGGTTGCAGCGGCAAGCAGTCCGCCTTTCAACAGTCCCGAAGCCACCGAGCTCCTTGAACCTCTGCAGCTGCGTAGAGATATCGCCTCTATAGCAGTCTTCTACCGCATGTATCATGGGGAGTATTCTGAAGAACTCTTCAAACTTGTCTGCCCTTCTCCCTTCCTCTGCAGAACAACACGTCCTGGCCTTGGAAAACACCGCCTTAGAGTCTTAGAAATACGCTCTCGAACCAAAGGGTTTGGTTCTTCCTTCCTGTTCCGAGCAGTTAAAAACTGGAACCACTACCAGCGCAGGCAGCGCACGTGTTTCCCTTCCATTATGATCCCAGGTCCTTTAAGTGGGGCGTGAAATTTATTGGTGAAAAAGCATCTCACTAATTCGTCATATTGTTGGACGCAATACTGCATTGTCTGCTTTCGCAGTGAGTATGGTTGCTCGCACTGTTGGATTCGGCTTGAGTTTCCCATCAGACAGACCATAGTCACTTTGTCAGCCCTTAAGTAAAAAATAAGTACTATTTTATTATGTGCGTTTTTTGTTTTGCCATCTTTTGCCAAAATATAAATATATTGTTGTAATATTCTGTCAGCAAAAATACAGGTATGACATTCCGCAAGCTACACGGGGTGACGTCACTATCCAGTTACCACTTTAATAAATATAATAAATAATAAATATTTCGGACATCGAACACACAACGCCATCTAGTCCCAAACTAAGCAGAGCTTGTATTATGGGTACTAGACAACTGATATAATTACATATATACTTTTTTTTTTGTAAATACATACATATTATACATAGAAAACACCCAAACTCCGAAACAAATATTTGCAGATCATACAAACATTTGGTCCGACCCGGGAATCGAACCCAAGACCTCAAGAACAGCAGTCGCTTACGCTACCACTGCGCCACCGAGGCAGTCAAACTTTAAAGCAACATAACATGAAATGATGGAAACATTTTCAGTCACCATTATATTTAAAAAAAATGTAAAATGCATTTAAATTGTTGTTTTGTGTGCATAATCAAACAAAATATTTGAATTTAAATATATGATAACGTATAACTTTATTGTTCTATAGAATTCACAAAGGGAATAATGGTGGTTGGGAGTTATTATTTCATACTACTGATAACACTCAAACGTGATATGTCAGTGTTTTTCTGTATGTCGTTATCTTCGTTACACGCATAAGTCTGTCTCGTTCTGTGCTAGTTTATACAGCTATTCTCAAATATTTATTTGTAGTTATAGTATAAAACAAAATGATTTGTTGTTCTATTCGGAACTGTAAGAGCAGAGCTATAAAAGGCGGTACAATATTTTTTCTGATCGAAGCAAATGCTTCTAAAAGACTATGGGCAGAAGCAATACTACATAATCGATCGAACCCCTTCCAGAACTTTGAAAGGTGAAACACCCTTTTAAAGAATGGATTAATATAATATAATCATCTCTACATTTTAGGTATAGGCTACGGAAATTACTACGATAACCAATGAAATAAAAAGACTAAACCATGATAGTTAGATATATGCTCTCGCGGACTTTTTTGTAGATCTTAATGGGACCTACAAACCCGTAATACATTTTTTTGTTCTATTGTCAATACTTTTTGCAGCGCACGCAAAAATAGGTTTTCGATTTCACACCTTGGGTTACAAAATAGCAATTTTCATACGGATCTCAATTTTTTTTAAAAATAAAATATAGACTATAGCCTTCCTCGATAAATAGACTATCCAACACTGAAAGAATTTTTCAAATCGGACCAGTAGTTCCTGAGATTAGCGCGTTCAAACAAACAAACAAACAAACTCTGCAGCTTTATAATATTAGTATAGAATATATAAAAAGTAACAAACACTATTGAGAATACGTAGTTAGTATGTTATTAGACATTTCCTTTCGTAAGAACGTATCTATTGTCTTTTATTTTTACAAGCTTTTTATTAACTTGCAATGTATGTATGTATGCTTGTATGTTCGGGTGAAATCTTGCAACTCAATTTTGAAGCAAATATCTTCAACCAATTTTGATGAAATTTTGCAAGCATAAATATACAGCGTGACAAAACAATATTATAATGACATGGAGCTGATCTGATGCTGTAGCTGGAAGGTGGCCAAAGGAACTCTGTAAAGAAACGTCGCAACATCATCGAGTTGGGACTCGTTTGGTTCGTCTCGAGGCATTCCAGTAAAATCTTGTTTTTAAAAAGCTTTTTAATTAAATTTATTTCTATGTAATGTTTTTTTATTCCTATTAAAATACATTAACTTAAATTGTTATTTTTCTTCCTCTGTTTGATGATGAGAATGATTGGGTTGGGTGGCTTTCTTGTCTTAAGGCCATGTTCAGATGACGAGCGCTCAACGCGCGTTTTGGTAACGCGCGTTAACAACTCCATGTAAAAACGCGCGTTAGCATGTGTACGCCTAGAACAAATTACATGTAGTTGTAAACGCGCGTTAGCAAAACGCGCGTTGAACGCTCGTCATCTGAACATGGGCTAATGAAAGTCAATTTTTTTTGGTATCCTAAACAATATCTTGCAAAACTCTCACCACGGCCCTCTGAACACGACTGCGAAGCGTAAAAAATAATAATTTAAATAACGTAAAAAGTTAATTAGCAACTGAAATAAGTGAAGTCAGGCCAGGATCAGAATTGTAAAGATCTTTGTTCGGGATTTATGATGTTTCCAAAACAAAAGCTACTTGTTTATTTGCCATGGAGTGGTTCAAATCTAAGGAGGTATTCATACGTTTTAATTAAAGCTGTAGCTATAGAGCCTTATATTCTCTAAGTTTTCAACCTTCTGTATCGAACAGAAACTTTGCACTCGAACCAAATCAGATCTAAACCGTCTTTTGTGGGAGTTTTACTGTTCCGAATTAGAAATGAGATAACAACATGCTTTAGATTTGTACTTTTACATTATTTAAAGAGTTAGAATCAGTTGGCTGTCGGTAGGTATATCTAAGCTAAACGATTTCTACTTAAGAATAATACCTTAGGTACATCTTTTATAATAAATGTCTGCTATTTTTATGGAATAATTATTAAAGTTATTAAATCAGTTCATAAACGTAATAAAAGAAGACATTGCAGATCTTTATTAACTGCTATAATTCAGCCTTTTAACCTTGCTTTATATTCCTTTAACTTAAACACTGAGTAAATCTACTAAACCTTGGAAGATTCATGAACACAAAAATTGTATTGTATATACTCTCTGGATTAGCAGACGAAAAATATATATCCACCGATAAACTAATTTAATCGTTAATTAGAGTGGGTATGGGCCGCCCGGTGCTAATTGCGGCCCTTGGTCGACAGATGGCGTTGATTGACGAGGGTGTTTCATGGGAAAGGTTATCTGTATTGCTTAAAAGGGACTACCTATCTATTGTATTAATCAAGGTCGTGCGTGACAATCTACGGTATATGGCTAATACACAATTTATTGTGAAAATTTCAGCAACAAAATGATATTTTATTCATATTTTAGTTAAATAAGAAAGATAAAGTTTTTAAGGTGGGTAGGGAAATTATCATCCCACCAAAAACATTTTCATGCAAAATGTTGCCAAGACGACTGCATATGGCTTACCCTGTGAAAAAGATATCAGATCTCATGTAGAGCCAATGTTCCGAATCTACACGCCCTAACTCTACCAACCCTAACTTCACAACAACTAAATCTACATCTCAGTAAAAACGTACGGCTTCGCCGTTTCGCTACCATACCATCACGAAGGGGAAACGAACGCCTTGCATGTTTGCAAATATCTAGTTTCTGAAGTAATGTGTTATACGAATATTTAGCTTCCGAAGTAACGAAACAGCCAAGTGAGCCAAGCCATACATTTTTACTGAGATGTAGAGCTTATGAAGTTAGGGTTGGTAGAGTTAGGGCGTGTAGATTTGGAACATTGGCTCTACATGCGATCTGATATCTTTTTCACAGGGTAAGCCATATGCAGTCGTCTTGGCAACATTTTACATGAAAATGTTTTTAGTGGGATTTCATTTCTTTTTGTAAGTTGCTTGAGGCAGTTTTTTTCTTCTTTTTTTGGGCTGTATTTATTGTACATCTTCTTTCTTCTTTCGAAAAAGTCCGAGTACCCAAAATAAAACCTCTAGCATAAACATTTGTAAAAGTCTCATACAAACTTCCACCCCCCAAATTTAGGGGTTGGGGGGCAAAAGTAATAGGTTTATGAATTTCTCTGTTGTTTGTATACTAAACTTAGTTAACATACCAAATTTCAGCTTTCTAACACTTCAGGAAGTACCCTAACAGTTTTGATGATCATCAGTGTGTCAGTGACGAAATCGGTGTTTTAGTGTTTTAGGTATCAATAAAATCTATAGTATCAGAGCTATGCAATTGAAACTTTGTATGTTTCATTAGTCTATTGGTAACATCATATCTTGAGAATTTGAACGATCTGGTATATCGAGAACCAAAGTTATGAGGGTTCAAAAAAACGACGAAACACTTCGAGAAAAGGTAGGTAGTGCCCTTGCGCTTCGCTTGACTCGTCTTGGCGGGGGCACGACCGTGCCCCCAGATCATTAATAACTTCGATTTTTTTTCTGTAGTTTTTAAATTTAAAATTTGTTAATGGAGAGGGTTCGTCGGCAGTGGAATTGAGAACTGGAATTGGTTTTAAAAGGTTTTTATTTTAAGCACACATTATTACAGCATCTTACTTCCATTACAGTTAACTAGAGAGAGAGAGAGAGTTGATCATTGTTGCCATTCAAAAAAATATTGATTTCATTTAACTAAATTGGGAAAAAAATATGATGTGGATAACATGGCGATTTTATACATATCCGATTTATTCACAATATTTCTGTCATTTTTTATCTGTTGGAAACTCATATCATTAAGTGATTCTAAGTTATTATTGATAAAAAGATAATTATTCTCTTATCTTTACTATTAATAACATAATGTTACAAAAATACTGTTGTTCTTCTGATGACAAACAGTTACCGAAGCCTATTAACCATTTTCATTCCTAGAAGTAGTAAAACATATTGTACTCCTCAGATCAAATCTCGGTAGATAATTTTATTCAATAACCGCACAGTTGGGAGAAAATTCTCTAAATTCGTACCGAACGTGACCATTTATTTTAGGCCCCAGGATGTAAGAATAGACGCTATACCAGCAGCAGGTTATCCGATTGTAGAATGCAAGCAAGCTGTTCGCGAATTGTAAATGAAATAAGCATAAGTCATACATAGCGATAGTATAAATATGCGTATTGATATCAAGTTGACAACTAACCGCAATGAGCCACACATATTATAAGATTCGGGTACTAAGAGGCATAATATCGTACGCCAGTTACACATCAGAGCGATTTCTCCTCTCAAGTATAGAGTCCCCCTTTCATCATTATTCCCCTACTTTATCCGCATTTGAGTAAACTTTTGTTGTTGCCACATTATTCAGGAGCCAGTGGACAGAGACTCTAAATTAAATAACTTTGGTCATAAATATTTATAAAAGCGACGAGATACCTGATATGCATCTGAGCTCAGTTGACAAGGGAACTAATAAAATAGTTCCTGCGGCGAAGACTCTGCTGACTGCGACTACATTAGTGCAGACAGAGCTCAGAGAAACATGTTATTGTTTTGCTGAGATTGTTTTAATAACTCTTCTTCGTTTTGATAATGATATTAACATGAACTCTAATTTTATAGTTATACTAATTAGACACCAACAATAAAATTTAACTACACACTCATTAAATGTTTTAAAGATATTGATATAAGAAATATATAACACATGTATTTTTTACGATACGCCATAATAATCATTTTTTGCCTAAAAATGAAACTACTTTGCATATATCCTTACAAAATTAAAGTCAAAAACATCACCCAGACACTCCTTTATTGATCACACACAACAATAAATAGCCTATCCGTTTACAAAAATTGATCGAAAGTAATAGCCTCGTGATATTAACGGCAGGTAAAGAAAGTAAACACAATCAGTGGCGCGGAGCTTATACCTAGACCAATCTTATTTTAATATCCGGTCCAAAGCGAAGGTAAGAAACAGGTAAATAGCTTAAGCAAACGGATGCAATATCAACGAAGCCGAATTTTCTTTGAGGCCGGTACGTGCGGGAACTTTTGGTAACAAGCAGCAACGGACGGCGAGGCTTAGTGCATTATACAACAGTATGGCCGTTTGAGTTACACAGCGGCGAGGTTCTGTAGTTACTGGAGGTAAAATTCTCCGTATTTATTTGTATATTTTCTTCGGTTAGGCACTTATTTGCATAGTGCCATTGTGGTTTCAGTCATATTATCCAATATTTACCTGCGCCGGTCAGGCTTTTAGCATATTAATACTAGAATTGTTTAGCCTTGCCAAAGTGTATTCAGGGATTTTTCAATTTCGAAAATTTGCTGTTATTGCACGAAAGTGCCAACAGCGCCGAGATAATGGTCGCATCTTCTGTTTGTCGTGTCGTTTGAAAAGCATTGTTATTGAGAAAACGTGTATGAACACTTCTAAGTATTACTTTACGGCAAATTAATACTTTTAAACACTCCTTACTCGTACTATAAAAGCATTAGCAAATGACTAAGAGAATGTTCTTTGACGGTGTCGGAGATCATTTTATGTAGCTTTAATGTTTATTGTGCAAAGGAAATTGTAATTAATTTCCTTGAAAATGATTACAAGATTTTGCACTATGATGATATCCATGATCTAGTGGTCTCTCCAATCATGCGTTAGACTTTTAGTGTAGTTTCCTAACCCGGGAGTTACACTAACTTATAGGAGCTCCCTTATCACGCCACCCACTTGTGTGGTTTATCTCATTACATTTAATCATCATCAGCCCGTGGCAGTACACTGTTGTTTACTTATTGCCCGATCCAAAAACAATTACCTCCCTAGAAAAGATTAGCCTCATAATTAGGTGGGCAGCCGTAAAGAACAACTAGCCAAAACTCTTTAAAATTGTGACAATCCTAAACCAAGTTGGCAGAATAAGGAAATGGTGATGATGATAGTGATAATTTTTCTATAAAAAAAAAATTAAGGATTTGCATACTAATAAAACATTAATTAAAGTTATAAAAGTAAGCTAAACTTTGGTGCTTCAATTTACGTTTTTAATGAAAGCTTTGCCGTGATTGTATATTTAATACCGTGGAGTCCATTATCAGCAAAATATGTAATTATGTACACGTGACACAGACAATTCAAAAGTATGGAATGTGTCACACCGATTAATGAAATAATAATAATGGAATGGTAGTAATAATCTACAGAGCCTTACATCTTGATTCATTTTAAAGGAAGCAAAGTTTGATTTTATAAATGCTAGCGTTTGAATCAATACGTCTGCTTAAATATATTAACTCATTTATAACGAAGACAAAACATCTTAAAGCTTTCCCTATTTGAATATCCTTACATTTTTCAATTCAATTAGAGTGTTCACATACATCATTATCCAAACCAGTATTAATATTAATGTGCGTTACAAACTGAACATGCGATCGCACAAATAACTGGGTTTCATAGCCATAGCATATTTAGTGGCGAACAGCGACCATCATAACAAAAACTCATTTTGCGGATATTTCAGCAAACGAACTATTTCGATTGAATGAATTGTTAACTTTGTGTGAACCGCAATTCATCCAACAGTATTTTGAATATAAACAATATTTTATTTGAAGCTAGAAACTATTTGTGGCGATAAATGGAAATAGCAGTATCTATATACATACTAGGAAATAGGAATATGTAAGTGATGTAAAAATGTTTTTTTTCTATTGACAGCCGTATTTTATTTTAAAGAATGATATGTAGAATCAGGTTATTTGTAAAGTTCAAACACATTTAAAATGACAAATTATTTGTGTCTATAAAGTCTATAAAAATAATATGTTTTAAAAATTGGGAGGAAATTTGGTAATATTTCTTAATAAAACGTAAATTCTTTGTGAGCAGAGCGACTTTCGTCGGTCGTGATTGAGTCTGATTGCGCTGCCGCTGTGGCCGGATACGCGCCGCTACGTGCCCAATTTTGTTGTTTAGTTAGCGCGATTGGTGACGCCAGAAAATTGCCGTATTTGGTGTTTTGTAAACATATTTCTATGATGTTCAGTAATATTCTCGCATCAAAGCTTTCATATAACCACACAGTTCTTCAGCCGTTTTCTTTTATCACTCACTGTATTGGTATTCCTTAATGAAATTTCTGTAGAAAAATCGTTCATAACCTGTGAAAACTTATGAATATGGTTACGATCAAAACTTCGTAAGAACATAATGAAAGAAGTAGTAAAAAAGAAACTGCTGTGCTAAAACTAGTCGAGACGCTAACAGAGATGATAAACTTATTTTCTCACTTAAGTCTCTAAATACCCAGCTGGGTTTTAGGAGCTATAGTTCAGGTTTATATAGGTTTTAAGTTTTAAAAGACCGTTAAATCTATGCTGATAAACAAAGCCTTTTATAAAAAAAGTGCTTACATAGAGGATAATCACGCGAGGACGCAGTGTCTTCTCCGCACACGTGGTCTCCCTGGCGCATGGCGGTCTGCTACGTTGTTTTGTTTAATTTTGCTTGATACTATTATTAGCTTCCCCATAACCTCTATTCCTGGAAGCTTTGACATGCTTTGATATTTCTGTTAGGAATTGATTAGGACTACATATTTACTTAAGTAAATATTTTGTTATTTAACTTATTGGTGCCATTTGTTTTGTACATGTATCAACAGCACAAAATCATAGTAAATTTTTTTTATGCCATAGGCGGGCAGACGAGCAGACGTATCGCCTGATGGTAAGCGATTACCGCCGCCCATGGACACCTGCAACACCAGAGGCGTCACAGGGAGGGGTTGGGGTATGGGCATCCTCACTCACTAGGTGAAACACAGCGCAAGCACTATTTCACACCGGTGAGGCCTGTGAGGCCGTGGTGTCACTCCGGTCGAGCCGGCCCATTCATGCCGAAGGATGGCTCTCCCACGGTGGAAGTGTAGAGATTTATTTTATTTTTTCCTGTTTCTCGTCCAATTTTGGGATGTTTTTTTTTTATATTTGAAACTTAGGTACTAATTTTGCTATTTTACGTTGTACTTACATAAATAACAATGTACACGAAAATTGTAAACTTGCTTTTATATAATAAATTAAATTAAAAAGCTTTTTAGAAACAAGCTTTTACTGGAATGCTGAATTCGATGATGTTGCGACGTTTCTTTGCAGAGTTCCTATAGTCACCTTCCAGCTCCGGTGTCAGATCAGCTCCATGTCATTATAATATTGTATTGTCACGCAGTATACATGTGCTTGCAAAATTTCAGCAAAATCGGTTGAAGATATCTGCTTCAAAATTGAGTTGCAAGATTTCACCCGAACATACAAGCATACATACATTGCAAGTTAATAAAAAGTTTGTAAAAAGAGTAACCTATGGAGTATTTTGCTTATTCTTCTCCATAAGAATGACATTTTGGAACCGCACAACTAGAGTCAGAAACATAACGTTTCGAAAGTTCCTCAAAAGGCTTACTTGAAATAAAAACTATTTGATTTTGATGTTATAACACGAAAAGCAATCTTTTTGCAGTAGAACAATATAGGAGCAAAGTTAAACCTTATGCTTATTGGATGCATGAAATATTACTTGTAATGTGCATTACCTGTTATTTACATGAAATAAAACAAAATTTATTCCAAACTCAATGTTTTCGTGTTTCTTAAGAGTAGACTTAATTTAGTATAAGCAAAATATAAATATCAAGTACTTATACTATTAGAACTAATAGTATTTATGATGTCTTACTATCAAATTACAATTCTTAATCTCATTATTATGTATGGTCAATATTACAAATCAGTAATCTGCCTGATCTAGGTAAGACCTGTGGTCTCAGGCAGAACTACTTTGTTTATAAATTACATATAGATAGAAACTTGGTAGAAATATAAATATACATACGTATAAACATTCAAACCGGCGTGTATGCATGATAATACTTATAAAAGGCACATTATAATTCTTTTAAAGACCGATGGAGTAGAACTATCTCAACAATGAGCACACGCGGCAGAAGTGTGTCGCGCCGAGAAGCGCTGACTATTGTTGTGAGAGCAGTGTTATGTCGCCAGAACGATATAACGGCAGCAACATGAGTAGGTACTCCGCTGCGCTTTTATTTTTATTGCACGCCACAGACAGTTCGACTGGGTATAACATTCCCGAGAAAGCAAACTATATTCACAAACATGGTTGAATATTCTCTCAACTGAGATTGTGATAATAACCAAAACATTTGCATATGAAACTATTGGATAAGCCTTCGATCAATATTGATCGAAGGGATAAGCCGATAACTGTTCTCTATAAAACTTGGGACAACTGTTCTCTATGAAAAATCTGTTCCTAATTATTACAAGCTTTTTATTAACTTGCAATGTTTGTATACTTGTATTTTGGGTGGAATCTTCTCTCTTTTGAATCTCAATCTCAATTTTGAAGCAGATATCTTCAACCGATTTTGCTGAAATTTTGCAAGCATATGTATACAGCGTGACAATACAATATTATAATGACATTGAGCTGATCTGATGCTGGAGCCGGAAGGTTGCCATAGGAACTCTGTAAAGGGACGTCGCAACATCATCGAATTTGGCCTCGTTTGATTCATCTTAAGGCATTCCTTTTTAAATTAATTTATATCATAAATCTTTACAATTTTTTATTTTGTAGTTTACGCCATAATTTTCATATTTCGAATTGAATTTGAAAATTTTATGAAAAGTAAAATCGGTGTTAGCTAAAAGTGAGGTGTTACTTTTGTCGTGACCAAAATGAGGTAAGCGTTGAGAATTTCATAGCACTTACGCGTTTCGTTTAACGCAGTTTAAGTGACGTAAACTCCAGTCGTGTGTTGGAGCTGACACACACTGACGTTTTTATGACTTGTTTAATACATCTCTCAAGTCATTATTACATTAAATACATATTTTATGTAAATTGGTGGCTAAACCTATACGCGAAACTGTGTCGTAATAATACTAGTCGTGGTTATACTCACGCAACCCGGGCGGGTAACCATACGCCACACAACGGCGTAAACCATTGTCCATTATTGAATTGATAAGAGTTGCAACTGAAACCGTGTTTTAGTTCAACTGAAAACAATACACTACAGTGCAACTGCATATTTTTATGGTTTTAGTACACTTCAAGACTGAGATTGGTAATACAGTTAATTTTCGGATCGAAACATCATATTTTTACGATAAAAATATCCAATTTACCAACACCAAAATAGAGGAGCCTTAAATTTTCTTCTCGTTTTAACACGCTTTTATTAGATTGACCTGAATGTATGTATGTAACGGAATCTTTTAACTTCATTTTCACCTACGAGTCTGATTAACTTGAAAATTTGCACAGGGGTTAAGGGCCGATGACAATACAATAATTTGAACACGCTTTTATAAATATACCAAACTAAAAAGTAGCGCTTTAATATCAATGGAACTAAAAAGTAGAAAATAATTTTAATGTTAAAAAATTTTAATCTGAAAATATTTCAATAATGTCGCCGTACGCTTTTTATATTAAAATTATTTTCTACTTATTATTTTGATTGCTATTAAAGCTTGTTTTTTTAGTTTTTTTAATTACAATTAATTAGAAGTAAATATGAAGTTAAAATGAAAAGCATGCTCAAAACAACAACGTGTTCATGTGGAATATGAGCGCAGATAAGTGATGCGAATAATTACAGGCGAGCCACACAGGGCCGTTGTCCACTGATATTAGAACAGCTTCACCGTGAAATTACATACCAAACGTACGTCCTTTATCAGCCATAAATCAGCTGCCTTATTTACCGGCTCTTTATTTACACATAGATTAGAATAAACTATGCGCTGTAACTATTCAATGTTTACGTGAGTATAACCAGAGTAACTTTAACAATAGTTAATTAAAATAATTTTACAAAAAACGAGAAATGTTATAAAATAAATTTCAAAATTAAATTAAGCAAATAATAGGGTAACAAGATTTGATGCTGACTAAAAAATTGTAAAAAAATATTTGGTTTATTTATAAAAGCGTGTTATTTTACCTTTTTTGTTTTTTTTTTCAAATTCCTGTATTGTCATCGGTCCTACTAAGTATAAATGAAATCTGACCGTTTGAAGTGAGTCAAAATCAAGTCCAAAGAAGTCGGTTACAAACAATCGTACAGGTGAAGCAATAAAACGTGTAAAAAGTAAACATTTTCTTTTTGCTAATTGTATCCTAAACCTTTTACAACAATATAATTATTGTAGGAGTCGTACCAAGTTTAGACTTGTATTCACTCAGTGTGAAATGGTTGAGACGTTTCTTGTAAGACCGTGACATCGTTACGATAAAGACCTAAGCTTGACTTTACCACGATTGTTAACAAACTTGAAACACTCAGATACTTAATTATCAATAATGTTAATTTAAATTCGCCATGAACATCAGCCGTGTATAAAGAATCTATTAATTTGTTCAAAACTGAAAACAGATTTAGAATTGTAAAACGTATAAGGAATTTATATCTTTATAAAACAAACTACAGCAAAAAGAAGCTCGAAGTACTATGTAAACACGTGCAAACGTTTGAACCACTTTACAACAATGACAATAAATATATAAAAAATTTCAAGCCCCGCTTATGAAATACTTGTAAAATACTTATAACATTTGAGTGCAAAGTTTGAGGCCGGCAACAGTGATCCAAGCGTAATGCTGTACAAGCTCTGGCAGAACTTTTAACATATTTAATAGCTCCTCTACACGATGGGCAAGCTAATGCTCAGAGAACGGTGACTTTGTGAGCTCAGAGAAACTTGGGAAGATATTATTAAATCAGCTCTTGTTCTTTAAATTGTTCATCTTTTATTAATCTGCTTAGTTTAAATTACAATAATGATAGCAGCTTAAAGCTAGTTAAGAGAAACATATTAAGTAAAAATTTTGTAAATTGACACAAAAATCTGTTTCTATATCGATGATCGATCATTATTATTTATTAATATGTCGTAGGTAAACACCTGGTCGCTTGGATACTTACAACGCAATCCAAATTAGGTCATAAGCGACGCTACTCCTTCTGAAAATTATATACTTGTAATTTTGATTAGTGAAAAGGATGGATGAGTGGGATCCTAGAGATTAGGTATGAGCACAAAATGCCGGTATAACGTTAGAAAACCCTCCATAAAAAGGGTTTAACAGGATAATGAGATACGGATAGAGATGTAAACCTTATCTTTGTATCTAAATAAAAGTTGTAATAGTGTTATTTTGAGTGAAAATAGAACTGATCAAATTAATTGGAAACTGACCCTAAAATAACAGTCCGTTCTATTACTGGTCAAGACAGAGGGTCGTTATTTTAGGGTGACTCACTCCACAATAATAATGCCAGAATATATACTAATGTTATAGAGTTGAATCGTCATTAGTATGATTAGGAGTTTTCATTGTTCTTAATATACTGGAGTTATTTGTGTGGTATAAAACTTAATATACAGATGAGTAATCGATAAGTGCGAAGTTCATCCGTAAATAATATAGATAGAATCTAAAATAAAATAAAAATATATTAAAATATTATTTATAGTATTGTTAAAGTTTTATTAGCTTTTGCGCACGGCTCAATAATCAAAGGAATTTTTGTGAATTTCATAGAAATCGGCTCCGCGTTTGGTTAGCCATGAAAATGTAAGACAGACAGACAGAGTGACAGAGTTATTTTCGAGTTTTTAATATTATTATTGACGTATGTATAGCAAACGTAAACACATCTTCCTGAAGACACATCATACGAGAGAATCTGACCCCAAATATCTACAGTCTGTTATGAGGTAACCACTAATTGCTGAAAAACTTACTTACATTATAACTACACATAAATAAAATTGTGCTAATCACTCAATGACTTGCACATTATGGGAATAATCCAAGAACCAGCTCAAAAGCCAGTATTATGCACTGCATCTACAGGACGTCATTTCTCTCATACTTTAATAGAAAGATATATTTTATACACTAATAAAAGTTGGAGTAGCCACCCTGCATTCAGCACATAACGCCTTCACGGATAGTCTCCATCAACACTCGAGAGAGGCTATAAAACTAGTTATTGCTCGGTCCCATAGCTCATTGTATAGACCAAACTGTATAAGATCTTACAGTATTGAGGAAAAAATGCAATGATCTAAAGAATGTTATGAATTCAAAACGGTTTTAGAGTTAATTTCTGGACATTCATCAGTCTTATTTACGTATATTTTATATTAAAACTATTTTACTTCACGTCAATATTAGCGGGTGTCTGGGTTACTTCTCGTGTGGGGTAAATAGGGGAGAGGTGGTAGAGATAGGGGGAGGGGTGGGGTATGGGCCTCCGGTATCCTCACTTACTCGGTGAAACACAGCGCAAGCACTATTTCACACCGGTTTTCTGTGAGGCCGTGGTATCACTCCGGTCGAGCCGGCCCACTCATGCCGGAGCGTGGCTCTTCCCTGTTTTGAGATGTTTAATATTTTCGCAAGGAGTTTCAAGAGTTGAGGTTTCCAAAAGATTTTGTGCGACGTGAAATATACAAAAAACAACTACATTTAACACCTGCAAAACTTTTTATCTTAATCTTAATCTTGTATAAAAAAAATTGATAACACACACAAATATAATGCATGCATCTTGATTAGAAAAATACTAACAAAAGACATGCATACTAATATCTCATCTCAATTAAGAAGTGAAGATAATCAATTAAGGCGAACTAACACAGTATAGCCTATGCGAGTGCTTAGTTATATTATATTACCTTTATTTAATGTTGTTAAGCGCTGGATTACTGTGTTTGTGGTGAATTTTTGATTGAAATATACCATGTAGTGACCGAAACCAATAGCAAAATAAGTTTCAGTTGTGGAGTAAAAGATAAATGTTTTTTATTTCTTGATCCTTAGCACATTACGAGACTTTTTTTGTCATGAAAAATTTATCTTATACCAATACATGCTAGTCGGAATGTTTCATAGATAACTATGTTTAAGTCATGTAAGTGAATGTACAAATTCTCACGAGAATAAAGATTTCTGAAACAAACTAAGACGAAAAACGTCTAAATCAAATATGAAAAGTTTTTATGATGTTACTGTCTTTACATTACGCCTGGCTGTTGCCTCTATCATTGTTCAATTAATTCAATTAGACGCAAAGACGTGATAATCGCCACGCTGAGGTATATTCGCGATTGTTCTCCGGCGGTGAATATTGTTTGTTCAGTTATAATAGAATTCGTGTCGTTTGTACATTCTATTGTTCTGAATTAGTGGCTGTTTTATAGGTCACTCCTCTCATTTGATCAAAATTATTGATAACAGAAAGGTTTCTTCGTAAAATAGATTTGTTGTTTGGAGACTCACTCAGAGTAATCCTTGACGTCTACCGACGAAAACCTTGACGAAAACCGTGGTTATGTAAAGAGCACTTGAGACACTAAGAAAAAACCCTTCACAGTAACAAGGTAACAGTGAGCCCGACAGGTTAGCGACAAGATAGAAGATCATTCTGCGCTCTTCGATACCTGATGCATCTGAATTTTAATAACGACGAATCTAAAATTAATTTAACAAATTAAATTATTAAGCTACCAAGCAAATAGGTAGTAGAGCCACGCTGATTTCAGCACGAACGGGCCGGCTCGACCGGGGCGGTACTACCCTTGCACAGAAAATCAACGTAAAATGACAGCAGCAGTGCTGTCGTGTTTCGTTGGTGAGTGCAAGATCGGAGGCCCAATTAGTCTAGTCATCAAGTTCCATACTTGTTGACTAGACTAAAAGATGCAGCAGCATGACTAGGCCGCCATGGTGTGGGTCGCCATACTGCATTGTCTGCATTCGCAGTGAGTATGGTGACCGCCACTCTTGGATTCTGCTTATGCTTTCCATCAGGCAGAGTAGAGTCATTATGGCGGATCATACATTAAAAAAAAAACAAACAAAAAAAACAAATTAATACTCAAATAACTTCAATTCCATTACAAGTATCCTGGCACGGCTCTTGCATGTCCTTAACAACTTTTAATTCCAGTGGGCTCACTTACGCCAACTTGTTAACTAAAAGTATTATGTGGATGAGTAAACTCCCTCGCACGTCCTTTCTCATCAGAAATCAAATCACGTGGGACAACGGCAAGCACTAGCCCTGCCTATCTCGGGTAATGGTGAAATGTAATTAGGTAGTGACGGAGATGAGGTTCTCGCCACTTTATATTTGGTTCAACTTCAAAATATTATTCTAAGAAATTCCGAACCTTTGTGTTGGCGCGTTAAAGAGTTTTGAGTGTAGCATTTTTTTCTTTTTATTTCCAATACACATACATTTACAGACACAGTGATGAAAACTGCAACACGAAGACCTCGCAGGGTCTATCTGGGTAGCAGTGTATATATACTGACATCAAGATTATATTATATACATGTATTATATGCATACTAATATTAATTGAGTTATTGGGTAACATACAAATCAAAATTATAATTAGAAAACTCAAACGGGCTGAAAACCTGTTTTTTTAAGTTCTTGAAAAAGGTATTTCAACAAAAAGAAGAAATCGAAAAGTGATTCGTTAGTATTAAATAAAAACAAAACTTTCTTCTATTCATCGTTTCTTATAAAATCTGTTAGGAAAAGAGCAAATGTGGAGACGAGACGTTAAAAAGCTGTTTGTGTACATTTACCCGTCTGTGTGCGCAAGTGAAACGCGCGCAAACCACCGCGAGCGTACTCAATCAATCCCAAGTTCATGTGGCTTTTTATCAAATATTTGCATTCCAAATAGAATTGTTTGTGAACAAAATCTTTTATCGATACAACAAACAGGTACATATAAGACAAAGAGAATCGTTCAAATAAACAATTTGTGTTTTTATACGTGAAATATTTTTACGAGAGCGGAGTTATTTTCCAGTGTTGTGACGTAACAGGGTGTGAGCGAGAAGATCGATGGAAATGAAAAGTTAAAAACGTGATTTATCTGCGCTTAGCTCCCGCAAGAGCGTCTACCATCAGTTTATAGTTCAGATTGTATATTCATCGCTGTATAGTGAAGTAAATATCGTTTGAAAATATTCCTCGATAAGAAATAGAAAAGTTTTAGTTATGGTATAACTAATGGCCATGCTCACAGGTTGTTAGGTTTTTAGGCTTTCAATGGAAATAAGAAAAACTGAAAAATAAGATCAATTTATCGTCATCATCAGGCCGTTGCATCCTACTGGATATAGGCCTCTCTCCAAAGGCCTCCAATGGCCACACTTACGGAAATCTTCCCGCATCTGGCCAGAGGGCGCCCCGCACTATGTTTGCTAAAACGCGATCTCCGCTCCAGATCATGCTTACTCCAGCCGTCATCAGTTCTGCAACATATATATGACCAGCCCATTGTCACTTCAACTAACTTTCAGAGCCATGTAGGTCACCTTGGTTCTCTGACGGATCACTACGTTACGAATATCATTCTTGAGAGTGCGTAGTTCTATCCACAGCACGTTGAGCGACTCAGTAATGTAAAAGATTAAAAGTTTCCACATATGTTTTTCTGGAATGAAACATCCCAAACATACTTTATGCTCGCACAACAAAACTGTGAAATGAACTGTCGCCTGCGGTATTCTTGGACCAATAAGACCTTCAACCCTTCAAGAAAAGAGTGTATTCCTTCTTAAAAGGCCGGCAACGCACTTGTGACGCCTCTGGTGTTAATCGCTTATCTTCAGGCGATACGTCCGCACGTTATCCTCGCCTGGGAACTTTTTAAAAGTAAATTGTAACGGTAAGGTCGGTAAGTATTTTTTACGAAACAATTCCATTGAGTGACTTCACCTTCGCAATCTATTAGCAAATACGTTTAGCAAATAAAATGTTTGCTTCGTAAATAATAAGCATATTTGATATGAAAATTATGAATAGAAAAATATCTCAACATTTTTCTCGAGAATCTATGTGATTTAATCTGTAGTCTTATTCAAGAAGTGAGTTATAATATAATATCAGCAGTATGTAAGCCTGTTATATCAATATACAAAACAAATTGGAATAAATTCACTCACAAGAATAAAACTTCATACAAATGTAGATTTTATTGATGAGATTGTAATTTATTACATCGAACATGGACTTTGATATCAATCTCAAACTATTGTAATTGAATTATTCTCTATATTTAATACCTATCCTGAATACTTACGAGACTATAACATAATAGCCAGTTTTGTAGAGTTTCTTAGTACCTTTGGTGTAGATAATGCTATACATTTACATGTCGTAGTTAGTGGAACAGTACGAGAGCGGATATTAAAATTTTTGCATGACTCGGCAAAAGTGTTGCGCACCCGGCAAATTACAGGCGAGCTTAGAGAGTGATGGCGATCGCTTTAAATATATGGACCTCCCACTTGTAATCATTGTACGGCACTTCGCCGAGGGATCGCGGTCATCGGCTCGCGCACAATTTATTGCCTTTGCTACGTTTCGACAATTTTATTTCTGTGTAAAGGGAGAATACGACTGGGTTTCATTTGAGCCTCCCCCCCTCCTCCTGCGAACATATCTCGTCGATAATATACTTTTTAGTGTAATGGAGGGTCTTTTTAATACATTTCATTCCAAACGATTTCGCCGTATGTGACTTGATTCCACTCAAATAAACCCATCACTTGTGGAGTAATATCACTCTCTAACGTGTCATCTCTTGTGATATGAAAAATGTCTTAAAGGATTTCTTAATATTAGAAATATTGTATAGAGAAAATAATAAAATTTCTTAAAATAAATAGTAAGACATAATTCTACTAAAATTTACCGCAATTAACCCATAATGTGTTGCAATTTTTTCTGATGGGATTTTATGGAAAGCTTTGATTGTTATTTGCCGACTTGATCAGATCCCTTCACCATCAAGAAAAACAATGTTAAAAATCGGTTTTCTGAATAGTCGGTGTACTGTCTCTTAGGTTTACTGACGATAGTTGAACGTGACAACATCATAAGAAAATATGTGCCTCTTTGTCGCTCATTCCGCGCTCTCGCTTGCACTTCAAGCCTTAAATGGAACGCCACAGACTGAGGTAACGCCGGAAGAGTCATGTTTTTTCGTGCGAGCACTGCATGCAGCCGGCTCCATCGAATTATAAGACGTTGCCACGTCAAAAATTCTATCTTTAACTTCTAGTGTAGTGACCGAGACACAAAGTTACTTTATTTACGAGACTATTTTAATTGGAACTGTGTGGTAAGCATGATAGGGTTTTTTTTTTATTAAATAGACAGAAACAATACTGAAATACACAAAAACTATATCTATCCGAGACAGAAAGACATTAATTTATTCCGAATCACTTTCGTACGAAACCAACAATTTGTTCGGATTATATCAATACACTAAAAAGAATATGCTTGTCTATATGCAAGGCACGTAAACCCTCCAAAAGAAAGAAGAAAAAATGTGGCCAGCTCAAGTCATACGAGCGCGGTATTAAATGGGGCGGACAAACCTGTTCTGTATTCAGCCGACACTCGCGCAATTACTTAGTGTGTCTATAATCGAATGAGGACTATGAAGGTTCTATTTAATAAAACTGTGGATGATTATAGTCAAGGATTTGGAGGGAAATAATAAATATGTTGTAGTAAAACTCCAAACCAGACAAATATAATTTTAGCTTATTAAACAAATAGAAATACTTTTGGCCGCAGTTTCACGATAAAAGTATATTTGACTGAACCCTCAGTAAAACAAAATAGTCTAACCGATTCTAACAGAATGAGTATGTCAATATAGGTAACGTAATCATATTGATATGATTTTGAGCGGTAGTCTAGTGGTTAATTTTAAGTTAGGTAGTGGTAGTCCTAGGGTCAATTAATACCAGGTGGTTACGCCACATTGTTAGTTATACAAATTATTTAATGGAACGTTCCTTTCCACATACCTACCTATATACCTTTATACACACACCCTGCGCTAGGACAGCGCCCCTAGCGGATATGAAGACAGATTAGAAGAATTTTCTAGTGCTATTAAAGTTCCCGCCGTGCGAGTTTACAGCTCCGCATTGATTTATGTAAATTATCGAAATTTACGTTAAACTAGTACTCAAATCGATCCGCCGCGCTGAAGACTTAAAATATCTTCACGTCGTATGTGTTAATTAGTGCAATTACACAATTTAGTACAAATTAAATAATCCGCCACGCGAGCTTACAACTTGCGTTGTACATATAAATCTACGGCATTGCGCCTTTGTAATTATTTCTTATGAGTCACGCCTTGCCGCGAATTACTGCAAGTGGAACACCTGGAGATACCCTGGATCAGAGTCAGTGGCGGGCCCGCTACTGGAGAGACACAGAGGAGCCGCTGCGCAGCTGAAGGGTATGTGTGATTCCTTTCTTATCCTTACCAAATAGTGTTCCATTTGTTTTAATGAACCATTAACAGTCTACTTAATTATCGAAGCCTTCAAAACATATTTGGCGTGACCATAAAGTGGTCCTTCGAAACCGGATACTCCAGCCGCCCTTATTAGGATTATTTCTCAGGCCTAATAAGTGATTTACTATATCGCTAGAAGAGCAAAGTGGTCCCTAGTAAACGTATTACTTAGCCGCCCTTATTAGGATTCTTTCTTAGGCCTTAATAAGTGATTTACAGACCATAATTGGTCCTTTGTACCTGTATTATACAGCCACCCTTATTAGAATTGCCGTTGTAGGCCCCTAATAAGTGATTTTGCAATATTTTTGTAAAAAATATCGTATATAGTGACATTGCGTCATCCATATTGTACCGCTAAAACACAGATTTATCGCCGTAATATATATATTTACGTGTTATAAGTATTGTAGTATAAGTATTGTATGTATAACTACATGTTATTTATTACATTAACGCAATCTATTACCAAAATAGAACGTTATTCTTAAATTTTTTCCACTGCATTATACCTTCAATAATTTTTTATGCACCCACCTCCATTCGTAAAGGTAATTATTGTTTCTTTGCATAGAAATTATTGTTGCATTATCTACCGCATTGCACCCTCAATACTTTTATATACATTCACCTTCGTTCGTAGAAGTCATTATTGTTTCTTTGCATTATATATAACTCGACCAAATTAATACGAGTATTTCATAATGCCACCTAAGAAGCAGTCGGGTCATAGTGAAGGCTCAGATTATGAGGATACACACGATTCGAAAATGCTTATGTTGATCGCTAAACGCGAAGCCTTTTTCGAAATAATTCAGCGTATTTATGACCTCTCTTCTGACCTTGAATCGGACGCCTCGACGAGGGAAAGTTTCCTTGACGAGAGTTCTAACATTGATGAATTACGTAGGGAGTTTCTAGAAGTATTAGATAGTTGTAACAGTCATTTATTGAAAACAAATCCTACCGCTAAACCGGAATATAAAAGTCTTGTCGCTTTCGAGTCTTTATGTGGCAGGATTAAAAGAGTTCGGTCTCAGTATGCACAACAGAGTTTATCTACACATAATGTTTACGTACCGCACAAATCTAGACCTAGATTACCGCCTATCGAATTAATGACTTTTTCTGGTGATATTCGTTCGTGGCCATTATTTTATGCCAGTTTTAAATCGACTGTTCATGATAATCCATCGCTCACGGATGCAGAAAAGTTATATTATTTATTGGGTAAACTGTCAGATAAGGCTCAGTCTGTGTGCTCAGGTATATCACCATGCGCTGAGAATTATAATTTATTCTTAGAATCATTAATTGATAAATATGAAGACAAGCGTCTCCTTGCTTCTACATATTTAAATCAAATGTTTGAATTAAAACCTTTACAATCCGCTTCCGCAAGTAACTTTGATTTATTTACAGATAAATTCACTAGTGCAGTACGCGCTTTAAAAAATTTAAAATTAGATAATCTCAATGAGTTTATTATTCTACATATCGCGCTTAAGAAAATAGACATTGATACTGTTCGCGCGTTCGAATTAAGTTGTTCTAGTTCTAAAATGCCAACCTTTGACGACTTAGTCGAATTTATAAAAACACGCACAAAGGTTTTGGAGCGCACTCATACTGTTTTATCGGTGAGCGGTGCCTCTAATAATAATAATAAAAATAATTATCGACGATCGAATGCTCCGCCTCCGAAGTATCAAACGTATGTTAATACAACAGACTCCGCGCGCAAATGTCTTTGTATTAATTTCACACACGCGCATTTATTTAAATGTGCTGATTTTAATAAAATGTCCCCTGAGGAACGTTTTAATTCTGTAAAGGGTAACAGTGCCTGTGTGAACTGCCTCAGTTTAAACCACAGAGTAACTAACTGCTCTTCAAATGTTGGTTGTCGCGTATGTAAACAAGACACCATACATTATTGCATTTTAATCGAACCCGCGCCCATGCGCCGGAGTGCGTATCACCTACTTCGCCGGCAACATCTTCGCCGGCCCCCACTCCCGCGCAGCCCGTTGTAACTGCGTCACGCGCTTGTGGTGACGTCACCCTATGCGCTACTCAGTCTACTCACACATCCATCGAGCCCTCCGGACAGCCATCACACGTTCAGACCGCGAGTTATAATAACACTACTGTTTTGTTGTCGACTGCTCAAGTCGTCGCCTATGACACAAAGGGCGCTCGACATATAGTACGCGTATTACTTGATTCCGCATCACAGAGCCATTTTATAACAAAGGATTGTTGTGATTTATTGGGTTTTCCGCTATACGCTACTGACCGTACGATTATTAAGGGGTTCGGTGGAGCTGAGAAAATAATTAAAAATAATAAAATTAACTTTAGATTTTATTCGCGATTTGACAATAACGTTAATTTTAAAATATCACCGCTCGTTGTCGATCAAATCACAGACTTGTTACCTACCGCAGTGGTAGACAAATCATGTCTAGCTCATTTATCGGGCTTACCGCTAGCGGATGAGAGTTTTGGGACGCCTAATAAAATAGATGCATTAATAGGCGCCTCTCTCTTCCCGCATATATTTTTCCCTGACGTAGTTCGTCCTCCTTGCGACTCGTCGGCGCCCCCAGCGTTGCATACTGCGTTGGGGTATGTTATTATGGGTTCCGTACCCACTATACCCGCACTATACTCACACCAGGTCTTGACGTGCTGTTTAGCACAAGAGCCTGTCGTTATTGACAATTTAGTCAGACGATTTTGGGAGCTGGAAGAACCTCCCTCCTTTCCGCCCATTCAGCACCCCGCTGATGTTGAATGTGAATTCTTTTATAACTTAACAACGACCCGCGATACCGTTAGTGGCAGATACGTTGTCGGCCTGCCATTTAACGACGATGTTTATACTCTAGGTAATTCATACGAGTCCGCTCGCAAAAGATTTTTGTGGCTTGAAAAAAGATTAGAAGCTTCACCTAAGCTTAGGTTGGCTTATGATGACGTCATAAAAGACTATCTCAAAAGACAATATGTCTCACCCGCACCTCAGTACGACCCTCATGACCCCAATCCGATTTACGTCATACCGCATCATGGAGTCGTACGCGAGGACCACACGTCAACCCGCCTCCGCGTCGTTCTGGACGCTAGCAGTAAGACTAGCACCGGGCGATCATTGAATGATATTTTACATTCAGGACCTAACCTTCAGGGTGACTTGTTTAAAATTATATTAATGTTTCGCCTACATGCAGTAGCAATGACCGCAGACTGTCGCCAGCAGTTCCTTCAAATTGTTATGCGCGAAGCTGATCGTAGGTATCAGTGTTTTTTATATCGCTTTAACCCGCAAGATACGCTGACGCTGTATCATTTTAATCGCGTGTGCTTTGGTCTATCGTCAAGTCCATACCATGCGCTTCGTACGGTGAGACAGCTAATTGAAGATGATGGCTCAAAGTACCCCCTAGCGAGTGTGATAGCATCTAATTCCCTTTACATGGATGACATAGCCTATTCGGTTCCCAGCCAATCGGAAGCCATTGCTGCGTCTCGTCAGCTTATTGACATGTTTAAGGGCGCGCAGTGGGATCTCGTAAAGTGGAATAGCAACTGTCCAGTCGTCTTAAATAGTCTTCCCGCCTCACACAAACTGCCTGCCGAGGTAGAATTTGATAGGTCCGTGCAACATAAAATATTGGGGTTGCATTGGTCTATAGAAGATGACGCGTTTTATTTTAAATCATCCGCTCCCGCTGATATAATGTGTACTAAACGCTCTATTTTGTCCACCGTCGCCCGCTTGTGGGACATAATGGGCTTTGTTGCGCCCGCAATCGTGTATGCTAAGTTACTAATAAAACAACTTTGGCAATTGCACCTCGATTGGGACGATACACCACCGCTCTCTATTGTTAAGAGATGGAAGCAGTTTTGCGTTGAGTTGCCAGCTTTAAATGACTTACGCATCCCACGACACGTAGGTGTAACTGAGAACTGCGTTGTTACCTTATTAGGTTTTTCTGATGCTAGCGAGCAGGCTTACGGTGCAATAGTGTATCTACACGTTAAAACTATCGGTGGTAACACTGTCCAATTAGTTTGCGCTAAAACTAAAGTCGCACCCACTAAGCCGCTTACCATAGCGCGCCTCGAGCTTTGTGGAGCTGTTTTATTATCGAAATTGCTTCGCACAATTCTCGATAATTACTCTCCGAATATTGCAGTTAGTGTATACGCATTTGTTGACTCTAAAGTGGCTTTATACTGGATAAAGAGTTCACCACAAAAATGGCAAACGTTTGTCGCAAATCGTGTTGTTCAAATCACTGACAACATTTCTTCTAATAACTTCTACCACGTAGCAGGCATAGAGAACCCCGCAGACATACTTTCACGTGGTATTACACCACAAAAGTTATTGTCTCACCCCCTGTGGCTCCATGGGCCTCAGTGGGCTTCATTGGATCCATCACAGTGGCCTCTTCGGACACTTGATGATCAATGTATTGAAAACGTACCTGAGCAGAAGGTTTTAGCGCACATTGTTTGTACACCTGTAAAGCATTGCCTTCTGTACAATCTTGCGCTTCGAATCTCCTCTTGGAGTAAGCTTCTTCGAATAATAACATATATTTATAGGTTCGCAAAGCTATTGCCTCGCCGCAGCACTATTGCAGTGACTGCAGATGATATGGATTTCGCAGAGAATAAAATAGTTATCTCTGTACAAAGAAAACACTTCGCAGCGGAATATTCACACATATCTAACAATGAGAATTGCTCATCAGTTTTTAATCGCTTGAGGCCTTTTATTGACAACGATCTTATTCGAGTAGGTGGTCGTCTTGTCAACTCTGAACTGGACTATGCGCATATGTATCCAGTTATTCTACCGCACAATGATCATGTTGTGAACTTGATCATTGATTATTTTCATGTAAAGAATTTACACGCCGGACCAGAAGTTTTAATGTCTCTACTGCGTCAGAGATTCTGGATCCTGTCTGCACGTCGCGTCGTCAGACGGAGAGTGCATTTATGTAATACTTGTTTCCGACTTAAACCACGTCCTAATTACCCGCTAATGGCTGACTTACCCGATAGTCGTACGCGTCAGGTAGTGAAAGCATTTACGCATACGGGATGCGATTACGCCGGTCCCATCGCCTATACTCCTGTACGCCGCCGGGGTGTTCGCAGCGAGAAGGCTTATATATGTTTGTTCACATGCCTCACTACTCGTGCCGTACACCTCGAAGTCGCCACCGACCTCAGTACTCCAAGTTTCCTAGCTGCGATGAAACGTTTTCTCTCTAGACGAGGCCCCGTACAGTTTATGTATTCCGATAATGGAACTAATTTCAAGGGTGCCAATTCATATTTACGCGATCTTTATCAATTTCTCAATGAAGAATACCGTCCTAAGCTAGAGCAAGAGTATGCTGAGAGTCGTATAATATGGAAATTTATATGTCCCAGCTCTCCACATTTTGGAGGCGCTTGGGAGAGTATGGTAAAGGTCGTTAAAACACATTTGTTTCGAGTAATCGGACAACAACTTCTTTCATACGAGGAGCTTAGTACTGTCCTCATTCAAGTTGAATGTTTACTTAACTCGCGCCCGCTGACAGTACTGAGTTCGGACCCAGCAGAGCCTTCAGCTTTAACACCAAGTCATTTTTTAAATACCGCACCATTATTGTCGTTACCCGCTCTTGATGTTAACAGCAATGCTGAAAGTATAGTTCATAGACATTCGCTTCTCGATAAATTAGTCCAGTCATTCTGGAACCGCTGGAGGATGGAATATCTTCACACTTTACAGGTTAGGCAGAAATGGAACTCTCCTTCTGTACCTATTACAATAGGTACTGTTGTTGTTGTTATTAATGATAACATACCGCCCCTAGCCTGGCCACTGGCAATCGTGGAGATGATACACCCTTCTAAGGACGGCATTATTCGCGTGGCAACCGTGAGGACTGCCAAGGGAACTTACCTTCGACCAGTCGTTCGTTTGTGTCCTCTTCCCACGCAATAGTTGACCCACTCCACAATACTCAAATTTATTTATATATACATTTTTTCTTTATTTTAGTTATTTTATATTTCGTTACTATAGAGCCAGCTCTATTATAGATCTCTCTCTCTATCTAAAGATATTTATAATTCTTAATTTATCTTTACCTTATGTTTGTTTTTAAAGGTGACCCTTTAAGGGCGGGTGGAAATGGTTACGCCACATTGTTAGTTATACAAATTATTTAATGGAACGTTCCTTTCCACATACCTACCTATATACCTTTATACACACACCCTGCGCTAGGACAGCGCCCCTAGCGGATATGAAGACAGATTAGAAGAATTTTCTAGTGCTATTAAAGTTCCCGCCGTGCGAGTTTACAGCTCCGCATTGATTTATGTAAATTATCGAAATTTACGTTAAACTAGTACTCAAATCGATCCGCCGCGCTGAAGACTTAAAATATCTTCACGTCGTATGTGTTAATTAGTGCAATTACACAATTTAGTACAAATTAAATAATCCGCCACGCGAGCTTACAACTTGCGTTGTACATATAAATCTACGGCATTGCGCCTTTGTAATTATTTCTTATGAGTCACGCCTTGCCGCGAATTACTGCAAGTGGAACACCTGGAGATACCCTGGATCAGAGTCAGTGGCGGGCCCGCTACTGGAGAGACACAGAGGAGCCGCTGCGCAGCTGAAGGGTATGTGTGATTCCTTTCTTATCCTTACCAAATAGTGTTCCATTTGTTTGTGTGAGCTAGATTCAGATCATTGCGGGCAGTTCGTTACTTTTACTCGAACAAAACTAGAAGTTCAAGGGAAGCGTATTAGTTACGTTCCGATTACGGAGAGCCGCATGAGCCTGTTCAGGAATAATATGGCGGATAAGTTGTTAAGATTGGCCTATGATAGTGACCCTAATCAAGCTTTCGCTTTACTATTTAATATGATTAATAATGAATTTAAATTAACTTTTACATCAAAAACACTAACGATTAGTGGTCGTGTAGTATTCAGTGACTGGGCCACTGTAGGTATCTATAAAAGTCGACAACGGCTATATGAGTTGTATTATGAAAAAACATATAATCATAACTTAGATTTTGTAGAATATGTAAAAAATTATTCAAAGACGTTTAAACGCACCTGTTATGCTGCTAAATCCCTATATTTAAAAAATAAAATAAAATCATCTGGCAATAAAATAAAAACCACATGGGAGATTATAAACGCCGAAACCGGAAGGTCCACTGTACGAAATCGTGACTTCCATTTAAAAATTAAAAATGTAGATATAAAAGCGGATGTGGAGGTTGCGACTGAGTTTGAACATTTTTTTACCAACATTCCTATTCGAACAACCAAAACTCTTTCGTCATCCTCTTCCTCTGCTTGTTTTTTATTAGAAAATAGTGTAAACCGGTGTGATACGGGTTTTGAATTTTCAGCCGTTAGTATAAATGATGTTATCAAGGCTTTTAAAAGTATAAATGTAAAGAAAACAACTGATTTATGGGGACATTCAGTACATACTATATCTGCAATAATTGACATGATAGCTCCATATTTAGCAACTGTTTTCAATTCTTGTATCGCATCTGGTGTGTTTCCTGATCTAATGAAACAAAGTAAAGTGATTCCATTGTTCAAATCTGGTAGTAGTTCAGATCCATCTAACTTCCGACCTATCTCAATACTTCCAACATTAAGTAAAATTTTTGAAAAATTACTTTTAAACCAAATGTTACAACATTTTATTAAGCACAACTTGCTTCATCAAAAGCAATTTGGTTTTACTAAAGGTCGTTCAACTACGGACGCGGGCGTGGAATTGCTTAAACACATATATGGCGCCTGGGAGGATTCACAGGATGCGTTTGGTATTTTCTGTGACTTGTCTAAGGCTTTCGATTGTGTCCATCATCCCACACTCATCAGGAAGCTACAGCACTACGGAATAATGAATAATGCTCTAAATATTCTAACGTCGTATTTGAATAAGCGAGTTCAAAAAGTTGATATTAATGGTAAAACATCTTCGGGATCCCCGGTAACAATGGGCGTCCCACAGGGTTCTATTCTAGGGCCATTTCTGTTTCTCATATATATAAATGATTTAGCTTATTATGTAAGTGACAATCATGAGATTGTATTGTTCGCGGATGACACATCGTTAATTTTTAAAGTTAGGCGCCAACTTGACAGTTTTACTGAAGTCAACAGTGCACTCTTGAAAGTGGTACATTGGTTTAATACAAATAACCTTCTCCTTAATGAGAAGAAAACTAAATTCATTAAATTCTCTACACCAAACGTTAGGCATGTTACAACCAATGTTCGATTGAATGGACTAGAGTTAGATCCTGTAGAATCAACTGTATTTTTAGGTATTACTATTGACGCTAAGTTACAATGGGGTCCCCAAATAGAAAAACTATCCGGTAGGCTAAGCTCAGCGGCTTTTGCTGTAAAAAAGATTCGACATTTAACTGATGTTGATACAGCTAGAATAGTTTACTTCAGTTACTTTCATAGCATAATGAGTTACGGTATCCTACTCTGGGGTAACTGTGTAGATATTAATGCCATATTTGTTTTACAAAAACGCGCCGTACGAGCCATTTATAAATTAGGCCCTCGAGTTTCTCTTCGTTCCAAATTTAAAGAGATAAATATTCTGACTGTATCTTCACAATATATATACGAAAATTTAGTTTATGTTCAAAAAAATATATCAAAGTTTACTAAAATCAGTGATGTTCATTCGGTAAATACCAGAAACAAACATAATCTTAGTGTTCACGTCACTCGTCTCCACAGAGTAGGCAACTCGTTCATGGGTCAATGTATACGCTTTTACAATAAACTCCCTATTGATATTAGGAATTTGCCATTAAAGAAATTTAAGAATACCATAAAATCTAAGTTATCCGCAAAGGGGTATTACACCATAGCAGAATATCTTGATGATAAAACCGCCTGGGATTGAGCTGCCCATTCTGCACATGCTGTTTATTTTTAATGTTTAAATTTATTTTGATGTGACGATAATTTATAGTTTGAAACAAATTCATTTTAAATTATTGCTATTGTTGTCATTTTTTTTTAAATTATTATCTTTACTGATTATTGTAATTGTGACTCAAATTGTAATTATCGCATTTATTTTATTGAAATAATGTCTTTTGCATATTGTCTGGACTTTAAAAGAGACGGTGATCCCTGAGTTTGTTTCGTCCTTTCTTCTCAGGGCTAGTCCAGTTAGGAAAGGCCGAACTCATCTGCTCAAAAAAAGTTTAACTTGCAAAAGTGTTCATGTAACCTAATTGCAGAATAAATGATTTCATTTCATTTCATTTCATTTCATTTCATTTCGTTTTAATGAACCATTAACAGTCTACTTAATTATCGAAGCCTTCAAAACATATTTGGCGTGACCACCAGGTTTAAATAAAATCAATATTAATCAATGACATCTAGTCAATTTAAACTACTGTTACCAGATTTACGATTGATTAGAATATTAACTGATTTAGAGTTGTGACTGCAACATAAATATTAGCTATGGTCTCAACTGAGTTACATAACGGAAGGCGGCATAATTTATGCATGGCTGATAATAAACGTATACTTTGTATTTTATCGATACTATTGTAAGGCATTCGGATATATAACAAACAAAATATCGTGCTGGCTAACCATTAATATTTTTTTTTATGAAGGGCCCCGTTTTGCTACTAAGATGCCTTTTACTAATAAGACGGTTCAAGACCTCGGACCTCGGGGACGGACCAAGAGGTTTCTTACGCTTCAAAATATGAGCATTATAAGAAAATACTTGTTATTTTGAACTTACATGACTTTCTTATTGTAGGATATTATAATAATATTCTATCGTTCTGAGAACATCCTATCAAAAAACCCATAATGAGCACGAAAGTTTTGTACTCTTGTACCAGTTCCGTACACTAAGATAGTATATATATAAGCACTAAGGTAATGTTGCTAAAGAAATTGTTATTGTCCTTGACTTTATAATACAAAATATTAACAACAAAAAAACGACTTCAAAAACTGGACCGAATTGGAATGGGTCCACACGAGAAGCACCAGCTTTCAAATAAAAAAAGAATCATGAAAAACGTCTAATTAGTATTAGACATACTGTAAGCGGATTATCTATTGATTGAGTGTTTATAATGTAATCCGTTGTCGGTTAAGTAAAAGTAACGAAACCCGTTTAGGTCAAAATATACTGTAGGCAGAAATTGTGGGTAGACCCGCTTATATAGACGATAGTCTAAGACGGTAAGCAATTGCCCCGAGTATAGTTGGGGCCGCACATCGCACAGACAGTGAGCGACACGTACGTACGAGTAGGGCTCAATTACGTAAGGCGATCACGCACAACCTATTCTACCTTCCACACGTGACACACTCCACCAGTATTGACTTAACAATTGTTCAATATACAATACTACATTCTAATCGACTTCAAAAACGTAAAGGTTCTCAATTTAACTAAATTTTCTTCTATAAATTTTCTTTTTATTTGAATTTTGTTCTAAAAGTTGGTATTAATACTATTTGATTATCATAATTATTAAACTAAATAAATATAAGACACCTGCTCGAAGCCTTAAAGTGTTAAGAAATAGCACAAGTAACGAATACAGCTTGGAAACTACAATAATAAAGACAGAAAATTATGAAGGTTCCGCCTGCAAACCCGAAATCGGAAAGCAATGGACTGTGCCGTATTGTACGCAACTAGGCTAGAATATTTTCCAAATAAAATATGTTGCTCACTTATTTAAATACTATTGAATAGTAAGAATTTTGTTGTAGGCTATATGTAAGTAATACATTATACAGGTTTATAATGTTGTGTAATATATACATTAATACAAATAAATAAAATTGAAGTGTCTGTTTGTAATATTAAAATAACCGCTTTTTACTAAATGCATATTTAAGTACACACGGTACATATACCAAAATAACATTTTTTAAACTTTTAAACTTCTGTCTGTTTGTTCCGACTAATCTCTGGAACGGCTGGACCCATTTTGACGGGTCTTTCACTGATAGGTAACTGACTGACATAAAGAGTAGCATAGGGTACTTTTTTAGACTAGCTTCGCCCCGCGGCGTTACCCGCGGTACGACAATAACCGCGGGTCACACCGCGGAGTTCAGCTAGTAATTAATATAAAACATAAGATTTTGCCAAAGAGAACAATATTGTCGTGACACTGCCAACTGCCAAGTAGCCTTGTTAAATGGGACCATACTGGTAGCACAGCTTTGAAATAAAAAAAGAATCATCAAAATCGGTTCACCCAGTCGAAAGTTATGAAGTAACAAACATAAAAAGAAATACAATCGAATTGAGAACCTCCTCCTTTTTTTGAGGTCGGTTAAAATATAATCGAATTCATATTCAAAAGCACTTGAACAAATTTTAAAAACCTAGTTTTTCTAATAAGACTATATTGTTACGTTACATCGCGTAAGTTTAAACATTTTTCTTACAACTTTACCTGTTACATGTAAGGACGACAAAGGGATGACAAATTATAATACCTTTTAAGGGATGTTATTATTGGAGTTGTTTTACTTGTAGTGTTCACGAGTTAATAATGCATGAAGGGCAAATGTACCTACGGAGATTAGTGAGATTTCACACGATTACAGCATCCCTCCACCTCTTTGTTATATGTATTAGACGCAAATTAGCCTTGTTTTACTATATAGCTATTGTTAAAAGGATTATTGTGGCCCTTTTAATTATCCTTTAAAACCTCTGTTAACACCACGGTGATTATTTCACTACTTTGTTAATTAAATCTGCTTTGGGGGCTGTGGTGGTATTTAAAATTAGAGAGCACTAAAATTCCTGTTACCTGCCTACTCATACAGAATTCTCCTTTACTGTGATTCTAAGAGCTCGTTCCCACTTGTCGTGTGTCGTGCGCGTGCCTGAATATTAATCGGGTGTCAGCGCCTCTGTTCACATTACGGTTAATAATCGATTGTCGTCCACAAACCGTACCTACGATAAAAATACAACAACTCTGCTGTGTGTATGCGCGATGCGTGTGTGGGTGATCGCAGCGACGTACGCACGGACAGAACAAGGGGTAGCCGGGGACGCCAGCAGTCAGCACGACGCACGACAAATGTGAATAACTTCATATAAAATGTTCTGCCACTGGAACCTCCGCTTAATATTCAGAAACCACACACGACAAGTGTGAACAGGGTGTAAGTGTAAAAATAATTCAAACATTATAAAATTCATTCAACTGTACATAAATACTAATTAAGGTAAACCACTACTGAGAAGGACCAAGGCCACACAGCATTATATTTACTTATTTGTCGTGTAGTGGTTCACCAATGGTCTATTTTTTAGGGTTCCGTGCCAAAGGTAAAAAACGGAACCCTTATAGATTCGTCATGTCTGTCTGTCTGTCCGTCCGTATGTCACAGCCACTTTTTTCCGAAACTATTAGACCTATAATGTTGAAACTTGGTAAGTAGATGTATTCTGTGAACCGCTTTAAGATTTTTACACAAAAAAAAAACAATAAATTTTGGGGGTCCCCCATACTTAGAACTGAAACTCAAAAAAATTTTTTTCATCAAACCAATACGTGTGGGGTATCTATGGATAGGTCTTCAAAAATGATATTGAGGTTTTTAATATCATTTTTTTCTAAACTGAATAGGTTGCGCGAGAGACACTTCCAAAGTGGTAAAATGAGTGTCCCCCCCCCCCCCCCCCTTTAACTTCTAAAATAAGAGAATGATAAATCTAAAAAAAATATATGATGTACATTACCATGTAAACTTCCAACGAAAATTGGTTTGAATGAAATCTAGTAAGTAGTTTTTTTTTAATACGTCATAAATCGTAAACTGCAATTTACCTTTCATTCAATCAACACAAATATAAAAAAATAATAAAATTATATTATGTTGCTTGCTGCCGCGGAACCCTTCAATAAATCAGACTCAGAGTTTTAAGTAATGTTTGTATTTAGTTTACAAACTTATTGAATTATGATAATTACTATTTGAGAAAACTTCGAGAAAGTGCTACTTAACTAATTTTCACGAGTCGGGTTAGTTGAATTGAGCTATTCACAGAGACCAAAATACGCGCTACACTTACAATGTGTCTAAAATATTCAATTGTCTATAACATTCTGCATAACGTTAAAATGAATAATTACCTAATTTAATTTATTATAATGTGTACGTGTACCACATAAATTCTCGAATTTCCAATGACGTCAAAAATAGCCAGCGCGGCCCATTCCTGCTCCACATACTTGTACCACACAGAACGTAGCTCTCACATAACTGTAACCAACTAACGTTATATTCCATTTCATTACTCAATTCAGATTTGTATCGTATTAATAGTAAATGAATACAAAACACATAGGGCACGTACAGTCAATAACTAAAATGGCTGAACGATTCAATATTTTCTGCTTGTCTGAACGATAAAGTAGTTTTCTGAAATCTGTTCAAGAGCTAACCTCAACATTATTGTCTTCAACACACAATAATACATGGGTGTACAAGGTTTTACACTATATCTAATTATGTTTAAGTATGTCGGTAATCGAGTTTTGAATGTGAGGAAGTTTGACGCTTTGAAGTTGAAGCTTTCAGAATTTTATGTTAAAAAAAATACTTACTGTTCAAAATTAACAGTTTATCGTTCAAAAGATAAGAACACATACAAGAGCACTAAAAAACAAAATTAATATAAATACTTGTCATTTTGAAGTAGCGATTAGATTAGAATAGCTATTTTTCCCAAATAGTCTAGTCAACAAGTTCCATACTTGTTGAATAGACTAAAAGATGCAGAAGCATCACTAGGCCGCCATGGTGTGGGTCACCATGCTGCATTGTCTGCATTCGCAATGAGTATGGTGACCACCACTCTTGGATTCTGCTTATGCTTTCCATCAGGCAGAGTAGAGTCATTAGGGCCATACATAAAAAAAACACCTAGTTAAAAATAATATAAATCAGAAAGTATTTTAACACTGTAAGTTATCAGTTACACAGTCATTATTTTATGGGATAATTCAATAACTATTTCTAACAGATTTTAGTTTATATTGAAGACTTACTGCAAAAGACTATATAGAAATTAATCTAAACAGCTGAATAGCAGACAATTAAAATTTTTGCACCAGGACACACTTAATTTATTGGTACAGTACATTAACAGTACACATATTAAAATAAGTCACATAATACATTGTAAGCAATCTGCATGGCGCATGGCGTATTGTGAGAGCTATGTAACTATTTCCAAGACTGCGTTTCTAGTTATTTAAAACCTTTAAAAGAAACATCAATGAACATTTTCCATCAGGCAGAGTAGAGTCATCTTTGCAGGGCCAAAAAAAAAAGTCATCAACATACTCATTGCGAATGTAGAAAATGAAACAATGCAGCATGGTGACCCACACCATGGTGGGCTAGTGATGCTTCTGCATCATCGGGCTTCCAGTTTCGCTCTCACAAAAGAAACACGACAGCACGCTGTCATTTTACGTTGATATTCTGTGCGAGGGTAGTACCGCCCAGGTCGAGCCGGCCCGACCGTGCTGAAATCATCGTGGCTCTACTACCTACGAACCTACTTACTACTCTTGAGTTCTGCTCATGTTTTCCGTTGGGCAGAGTATAGTCATTCCGGCAGGCCCATCTTCAAAAAAAAATTGGTTGTCTGTAAAGTCGGTTTACAGACGATAGTTTAACGTCATAACAAAACATTGATGAAATGATACAACGCCGTGCAATGAGCGTAACGGAACAATGCGCGTGACGGGACAATAGTCATCCTTCTTCGTGGATGCAGCCGGCGTTCTTCAATTTATTAAACGTTGTCACGTCAAAAACTGCATTTTTTCTTATGCTATATGAAACACATTGATTTTAAAATCGAAACTTTTTACATTGAATTAGTAATAAAGTGTCCCTCTAATATACGAGTATACTGAAGTTATAGACGGTTAGCATTTGTTTGGAGTTCTTATCTGAGCATTGTAGCACCTGAGTCAAAACTTTACCCAATCAGAACTTTGACAAAATCACAATCAGTTTTCTGCGCCATTTACTGTCATACAATTGCGCTCCTTCAGCGTCGTAGGGCGAGCGGCCCCAACTTCGTCCATTAAGAAGGGTCGCCGGTGATTAAACTGCTGCTCAAACTGCCATTTAATTAATAACCGTGAATGGTGTCGAATCAATCACCGCGTTTCGCGGACCAACAAGTTTTTATTGAAGGCGCGCTTTGACCGGGACGACGAAATATAATAGTATTTACTTTTGAAAAATTGATGTTTCTTTTAGTACCTCGACAGCGGCAAAGTGACTTATCATTATTGCGGTATAGAATATAATTAATTACTTTGTCAAACGCAGCTGCTAACAGTTTCTAAAAAGGTTTTACATTTGAATACAAAACACATTAAGTAATTAAATATGGTGTTCATGAATGCATTCACAATTAAATAGAGATTTATTTTATATAAAATGGAATAAACCTTGAACTTTATTTCTCACTAAGAACTAAAATAAATTCACTTACATAAGATAAAACACTTAACTAATAATACAAAATAAGTGTGTGCTTAGGACCGCACGGCAGAAGTGAAAACTTCATTGGCAATTGCAATCTTATTACGTACCTATAATAACTATTAAATTAATTATATGTATTATATGTAAAAAATTGAAATAGCCAGAAACAACTTTCAGAAAATGAACAAATTACTAACTAATAGGAAACTCAATTTGAAATTAAGATGGAGGTTGGTGAAATGCTATGTTCTTTCAATCTTGCTTTATGGATCAGAAAGCTGGACTCTAAAGCAAGCATTGCTTGAGAAACTCAGGGCCTGAAATTATGGATAAGGATTTAGAGGTGGTAGAAACAATTAAGAAAAGAAAAGCGGCGTTTTTTGGGCATATATATACAAGTAATAAATATGACTTCATAAGGCTGATAATTGAGGGGAAGATTGAGGTTAAGCGCAGTAGAGGTAGAAGGCGAACATCATGGACGAGAAATATAAGAGACTGGTGGGATGTGGAAAGCACAGATGCGCTAATTCGCATGACTGAAAACAGGGAGACGTACAGACATATGGTCGCCGACCTCCGGGTGGAGATGGCACTTAGAGAAGAAGAAGAATTATATGTTACAGATTATATGTATAATACGGCAGTTATGCAGCAGCAGCAGATACACATGTATACAAAGTTCTAAAGGACACGTGGACGAACATCAAAACCGAGACAAGTTAGACCCGAAAATTTGTGCCACAAGCTCTCTGAGAAGATATCTCGACAAGTTCGGCAACATGTGTTATTACAACGTTGATTAGTACAAGGGCGTGTTGTTGTTTACCGCATGGAGTGCGTCACGTGGGAGGTTCTATCTCCATATCTAATTACCTAACCTACATTATTATTATTTGGTATTGATTTGAATACTGTAACATTAGATAAACAATAAGTAAACAAAATATGATTTGAACAAACAGTGTAACCCAATTCACGCTGTTAACAAAACTCAATATAAGTGGGAGGTGAGACTTGAGAAAATCTTGACCAAATGAAAGTGGTTTACACCACGTGTATTTCCAGTACTGATGCAGCTTCAACAGTCTTACCCTAAACAGTTCACATACTGCCTATATTCATACTTATTTTTTATAAAGTACACACGCACAAAAACACACAAATGATCGTGATATTATCACAATTATTGATCTCGGGTGAGCATCAAGCTCATGATCTCCGACTTAGCAATCAGCTTTACTGACACAGGCCCGATCAGTAATATGATTTTTAGATTCGTGAAATAGAGATCTGTTTCTATTTCTATTCAAAATAAATTGTATGTACCACACTAAAGAATTTTCTGAATATCTGAACAAGTATACGTATTAACGAAATTTCATGAACTGCATATTGTTCTTTTAAAAATACAACTCCCCAATTAGGAATAGGTATATATCCTGTGTCGCGGGGGACTTTACAAACACACATAAAACGGACACAAAGAACACCTAGACTCAGGACAACGATTTGTGAATCACAAACTGTTGTCCCATGTAGGATTTGAACCCACAACACTTGGCGCAGTAGGCGTAGCGACCGTTTAACCATTAGGCCAACCTTGCAGTCAATAAAAGGGTTTTGAATTACATAGTTGCTATAATAATAAAACAATTATTTCATTAAATTTGTTAAAACTGGTATTTGTGACCTGTACAGTGATGGTTTACGATAAATTCAACCGATCAGTCATTTTATTATAAACTAGCGACCCGCCCCGACTTCCCCGACGATTCGTGCATTTTAAATCTGTAATATCTTCGAATATATTAGTCTTTTTATTAGCCCAAGTAGTCTAGTCAACAAGTTCCATACTTGTTGACTAGACTAAAAGATGCAGTAGCATCACTAGGCCGCCATGGTGTGGGTCGCCATGCTGCATTGTCTGCATTCGCAGTGAGCATGGTGACCACCACTCTTGGATTCTGCTTATGCTTTCCATCAGGCAGAGTAGAGTCATTTTGGCGGGCCAAACATAAAAAAAAATAAAAAAATATATATATTCATTTAAACTATGTAGTGATAAGCGGAATCTCTCGAAGTGAGGGAGTGAAGCGAAATGACATTTATTTGGCTATTTTATCAAAGTAAAATACTTTTTTATCCAAAACAAAGTTTACAAAAGGTAAGGCTATAAATTCTCAGACATATCGATAATACGTGCCCAGCTTCAGTATACAACAGTAAAGTTACATAAGTCAAAGTAAATATGTATTTGTATCGTAATGCTGAGAGATACGAGAGAGTCACGGCTAAAGTTTGCGTAACTCGGGATGAGAGATGAGAGGTTAACGTAATGTATGTAAATACTTTTCCTATAGGTATGCCATTTTCTTTACAATGCGTAATATGCTTACGTCATGTCCTTATGTCGTATATATGTTTCTTCTTTTTTACCCGACTGCGAAAGAGCGTATGTATGTATGTATATTTCTTTGGCACGCCCTAGAGCCTAAACGGCTTGTCGTATTTTTATGTGAGTGGTGTCAATAGATTCGTCTTAGTCGTGAGAGTGACAATGGGTACATCAAAATAAAAATACAAAAAATAAAAAATAAGGTTTTTGGCGCCAAAAAGTAATATAAAAAAAAAAGTTTTCAAAATACATCGAGTGTGGTATCAAAATAAAGATTTTTTTACGGTGATTACGAATATATATAAAACTTTTTATTTTTAATAATTTGTACCTGTTTGTTCAAAAATTCAATACTATTATAAATGTGTTGGATGTGGAGAGCACAAGGTCGGTTGTGACAAAACTTGGAAACAGTTGTCTAAATTTCCAACAAGATTTCTTCAATTACCATGTCATTAAATCTTATTAAATTATCATTAACAAGCTTTTCAGTTTCTGTATGCCTTAATTTGTTATTGAATGTAAAAGAAAACATCAAATTGGATAGAAAATAATACAGAGCGTTTGGGTTTTTGCCAAATTCTTTGATTGGTAATCTACAAGAAATGATAAATCTATCTGTATTACATTATACTTATAATAAATATCACATATCGTAATCATTTATTGACAGGGAAAATATCAAAGCCGTTATGGTAAATATGCAATAACTAGAAGTGATATTCCCGACGGCCGTACAGTGGTTACGCAAATCGTGAGAGAAGTTAGCCGGAGATAGGAGCACGGTCCGCCGCGCCACCGGCTTCCGACCCGACCGTCAATGGGCTAACGTTCGCGTTCCACCGATAACTGGTATTTCCATCTCACTAATGACCCCTTCCTACACGTACAAACATATATCTAAATCATTTTATTTAACTGTATACAGTTTATTTTTCGGCAGCTATAACACTGAACTAAAAAAATATCTAGGATATAACTAACAGCAAATTTCACGATTTTTGTCTCTTTTTTTTCTTTTATGGAGAAGGAGGGCAAACGAGGAGACGTATCGCCTGATGGTAAGCGATTACCGCCACCCATGGACACCTGCAACACCAGAAGCGTCACAAGTGCGTTGCCGGCCTTTGAGGGATAGGGAGGGGGATGGGGAGGGGTTGGGGTATGGGCCTCTGGTATCCTCACTCACTAGGTGAAACACAGCGCAAGCACTATTTCACACCGGTTTTCTGTGAGGCCGTGGTATCACTCCGGTCGAGCCGGCCCATTCATGCCGAATGCGTGGCTCTCCCACGGTACTCCCACGGCTCATTTTTCTACACTATCTAATTTACCGTTACGCTAGTATATATTTGCTTATATACTACCTTATGCTTATTATTATGCTTACCTTAAACTTATCCCACTAGATGAAAGTTAGCTTTTATTATTTTTGTGTCACTAAACACGTGCATTTAACATTTCATAATTATCAGTTTAATCTTTAGTTAGTCCTCGCTTTCAGCTCCTACCGTCTTGCGCAAAACATCACCCCACCTGGTCTGTGGGCGTCCTAAGTAGTCTAGGCAAACGTAGTGTAGGACTATACCTATGTGTGTCATAAATTCTATGAAATTGTTCTCTATAAAAAATATTGGCAGCTCTCAGTTAATAATGATTAAGTAGTAGAGATAAACAACCAGTTCACTTCCAAATGCTATGACTACACTTGTATATGGGATTTTGAGGATATTATACCTATATTAGGACTTTTATGTGAATAACTGTGATGTTTTTATAATAAGCTTTAAAAATAATTTGACTAAGAGAACTAAAATACTATCTGGGCACGTACGCGTGGAGTTGATTTTATGGAAACTTGTAAAAAGCCGCATTGTGCTGGCAACAGCGATTTTTTATGTGTTGCTTTTTACACAGCAAATTCAAATACATATGAGGTTTATGTTTGACGTTTTATAAACTAGTTAAATAAAGTTACATGTATCTAATGGGTTATACGTTATTATTTTGTACTTCTTACTATTTGTGTTGTAGAAATTCAAAACCTACCGATATAATTACTAAAAATGCCTAACGTATATCACAAAATTTCAAACTTATATAATCATCAGTGGCCTCTTACGTCTGTTTGATAGTTTGATGGCTATGAAAACCAATTCTAGAGTAAGAGGTTCCACTGAATTTAGCACAAAAAACTAGTAGTTATTCAATAACGTAACATAAATGCCATTATTTAGTTAATTTGTAGTAACAAACTATTTGTAGCGACTTGCACCATGGTCACCATAACTCCGAGGGCATTATTCATTTCGACGATAGATTAAAAAACTTAGTTTCCGATCTAAAGCTTCCTTCTGCAAATTTCAATATTCATTGAGCCCGTGCCAGTAACAAACAATAATAATTAAAGTTAATCACTTTCAGCACTAATGGTTAACCGCGACAGCGCTTGCGTGGATTGCGTCATTATGTTTTACTTTACAAATCTTCCTCCACAAATGACGGTGTAAACTACTGGATTATTATTGTGAGGTTTTGTCTCTTCTGATTCTGACTTAGACTTAGCTTCCGACTCTTTTGGACAAAGGCGTTTCTGACAATACTGACTACGATTACTTTTAATGTACAGTCGACCAAATTGAATCAATACCCACTTTGCCAATTATTCCTTTGTAATCATAAATGTAATTAGGTTTTCTTCGCTATTTGCACATAGTACGTTTTAGATATAAACAAATATGCGTCATTACGGGTTAGATGTCAATGCAATTTAAACCTTTGTCATCACTGAACAAGATATATTTTTGATACAGCAGTCTTATTTGAATTTCAAATAATATAATCGTTTATAATCCAAACTCTTTTCATTGCGGAGAAAAAGTATTATAATTTTTAAAATGAAATGACATTATGTGTGAGAGACATCTCAGACTGATTTTTATTTTAATATTTTCAGATTGACTACTACTTGACAAAGTAGTAGTCAATCTGAAAATATTTAGATTTAATAGATTAGATTAGAATAAGAACATATTTATATCTATAAACGAATTGTATAATGGCCAATTTGGTAGAACAAAGAGCTCGGATTGTAGTGCTCAGTGAGCAAGATTGCGGCGTTAGAGAAATATCCCGTGAGTTAAATATAAGTCGTAACACGGTCAGAAACTGGATCAGACGGCACGCTGAAGAGGGTATCCTTGAAGACCGACGACGACATAATCATGGGGTTCGTCGAATCACAAACCAACAGAGAACGGAAATGCAACACCATTACGAAGAACATCCTTTTACTCGTACCCGCTATTTTGCAGCACGTTACGACGTTTGTCTAGAAACAATTAGAAATAATTTGCACCGCACTGGTCTGCATTACAGACATCATGCTAAGAAAGTTCATTTAACGGATGCACACAAAACTGCGAGATTGAATTTTGCACGTAATTATTTAGATTTCAACTGGACAAACACCATCTTTACAGACGAAAAACCATTTCGCTCTTCTCAACGTGGTCGCTAAACTTTGTGGCGTTACGATAACACGCGATACACAGAGAGCCACGTAGTGCCCAACCAATCATCTGGCCGTATTTCAGCTAACATGTGGGCATGGATGGATGCTGGAAACATAGGCGAACTTGTTCCTATTTCTCCTCGTCATAACGCTATCAACTATGTCGATTCATTCGAAGAATCAATGTTACCGACTTTGCGAACAGTTTACCTCCGTGAAGATTTGCCAGTATTCTCCTATGTTCATGATAACTGTCTAGTGCATACTGCCAGAATTGTCTCAAATTGGTTTACGGAGCATGAAGATGAATTTACTCTCATTCCATGGCCGTCTAGTTCACCAGATCTTAACCCAATAGAAAATTTATGGGGTTTGATGGTTCAAATGTGGGATAACAGGAACGAGAGGACTAAAGAAGCAATCGAGCTGCATTGTAACGAAATCTGGGATTTCATGAGGGGAAGTGACATTTGCAGTCGTCTAATCGGGTCTATGCGTAATCGATTATTAGACGTTATTGAAAACCATGGCGCTTACACTCGGTTTTAGGTTTAACCAGTAATCCTACAGACCCAAACCATTGGAACCATTATAACCCACAAATTTACTATTGAGAAGTTTCTTTTTTATTCGCTTTACGAAGTGAATGCCATTTTTTTAAATTTAATAATATGAAATAAACAAAATAAAGTTTATATGTAAGTCTCTAATTTTAATGTTTTATTTTATTAATATGTATGAGTAGCTGTCTCGACAGACTTCGTTCTGTCAAATAATTGCTTTTCTATTTTTGTTCTACACCTACCCTACGCTACCTTTACGGTACCTCTACCCTCCTACCTTAAGTCTACCCATTATTCGAAATAAAGTCAATCCTATGTCTCAAACAAACAGACAATCAAATCTTTCCTAATATACCTATAGATAAGGACGTTCACTGGCTAACAAACTTTTTCGTGCAATACTTATCATAGTCCATAGTATACGTCTATGTCTGTCCTCGCCAATGCAGCGTTCACCTTGGGAAGCTTGCAATGTCTATAGGACCCATGGTATAGACATTCAATCGCTAACTATGTCACTGGCAAGAGCATCAAACGAGGGCGTTCCACCCTGTTCCGTTCTAAGCTACTATAATCAAGCACTTACTGGAGATGCAAGAAGTCCTTGATATCTGCGGTGTTGAGGGGTACCCCTCTGCTGATCCTCTCACCGCGTTCACACATTTATTCTCCTAAATGGCTTACAGGTTCCCGAAGTATCGTAAATTACAACACACCCGATTCAACTATCGCGGATCGCGCCTAATTAACATGACTACTAAACCTCGCGAGTCCAAACCAGACCAATCATAACGGTAAGCAACGGAAGGAACCGAGTCGGATCGACAATTAGCTAAATTTCAATTAAATTCCACTTAAAACCGGCACTCTTTTTCGAAGCCCTGCTAAACCGATCCAAAGAGTCCATGTACATACTTGTCACTTCAAAACGTCAAACAAGAAAAATGACAATCAAAATGTTGCCATTATAATGACGTTCAATTTCTAACAATGTCTATGTCATGGCTTTGTCTGTGTCTAGTAGAATGATAACGGTTCGTTACTTATGAAGTGTATGTTCAAGCTAATTTCAATCTAATGGTATAGAATAATTGTAGGAAAATGACTTTAAGGGGGGTCATGACTCAATTTGGTCGACTGTACATTTCAAAAATATATATATTGTTAGCATTTTCTCGTGACTTTGTCCGTATTTATTCGATAATTGTGATATTTCTGTGGTACCTATTTAAAATATACTTTGCAAAGAAATTAATATTATAGAGGCACCAAAACATTTTAAATAAAAAAAAGTAAAAACTAAAACCCAACTACGACAAAAAACGACTCTGAAAAAGTATGAAACAAGTTTCAAAAGCCGTAGTCACGCGTTGTTAAAGTGTTATGGACTACGGTACATTACTAAGTTTCAAAAGCTGTAGTCCATGTAGTTGGGTTTTAGTTTTTACTTTTTTTTTCAAAAATGTTTTTTCTATTTACATATTAAAATAACTTGCTTGTTAGTCCATTTAATATACTCATGTGTGGACTATAGGTTGATAGATGTTAGAAAAATTTAAATGCTTTGTTCCTCCAAAAAGGGCTATCCATGGGTCCATAATTAGTCGGAAATTTCAGAAATATGAACGTGAGAAAACCCGTATTTCGTATAGCTCTGTAATAAATAATGAATACAGATCAATGTTAAAGCCAGTCTCTAAAACTTTACGTTAGCAGTAAATAAATAAACTAGTTACTAAATAAACTAGAACAAATTATGAACGTCATATAACATGATCCGGTATCATAACAGTTCCACACTGAGAGGTTTCAAATTAATCCGGCTAAGTGTTAAGTGTGCGGAGCAATTAGGGGCCGACGCGCTCCAAGAACTTCGGCGTTCAGTGAAACGAGACGTGGTGGTGCAGCCGCGCCGTCATATCCACACTAACTAGTTCGTGGCAAGTGGCCACGTGATCATTGTATGAAAGCCTCACGTGAATTGAGTTTACTGCTCATCTGTAACTGCTGAAAGAGCATTTGCTTAGGATGGAATAAACGAAATATGGTTATAATAATTCTGGATAAAGAAGATTTAGATAGTACTTAAGTATTTGTAAATAGAGTATATGTATTTGTTGTATTTATATATAGACTTATTTATGTAATGCTTTGCAATGCATTTTTAGTTGTTTAAGTATGTACTTTATTTGCGCCTACCTCACAAGATTTCTACACCACCCAAAGGTTGACTGGTAGAGAATTCCTTGGGCATTAAGTCCGCCGATGTACAAAAGTGCATAAAGTTATAACTAAATAAAAATAAATAATGAATACTGCGTATGCATAAAGACAAACTACACTCAAATCCCTAACATGTGTTAGGGGTTTGAGTGCCTATTATTTTCTTTCTCATACTCTCTGCCATGGAACCCCGTCGTTCCACTATGTCACGCGGTAACATCTTTCTCCTCGCCACGGACGCTTCACCCGGCTACCCCACCAGTGGACCGCTGTTCTTGGACCGCTGTTCCACCACCGCTGGGAACACACATAAAAGGACATGCGCTGCAAACAACGGCCTCTTTCGGCTGGCGTCTACCACGCCTGGCGGCAGCACCGCCTCTACGGGGCCGGCCTCTGGGGCCACTGTACCTCTCCTCTGCCTGGTGGTCTACACCTCCAGCCCTGGCCTAGCTGCTTTTGCCGGTGCCAGCCTGCTTTTTCCTCTGCCGGCTGCCTCGAGTTAAGTACTTTTAACTTAGAGGACGACCGTTGATCGAACCTCTCAGGGTCCACACCCTGAGATAAATATATGTGTCTATTTTCTCTGTAGAATTAAACTATGTTTACTTTATCCAAATAAATAGTGTGTAAATCTTCGATCTGAAGCGTCTAACTTATCTTCAACTCAACCTCGTGGCATCTCCACCATCACCTCAACACCCTTATAAGTTCACAACGTGACAACTATAATAATAAACATTAAGTAATACAGACAAAGAAATGTTAACACTAGACCACAGGGAAGTTGACGACCAGAACTAGAGCACAATATACCATAGCTGTTTACTTATCCCCCAAAATACATTTAGAGCAAAAATTTAATGCTAAACGTTGGCTCCAATCACAAAAAGAACTCTTAAATATTGTATACGGGTAGAAGTAAAAATATCATACGAATTTTATCGTACTATTTAATGCTATCGAAGTATTTATAGCTCATATTACATTAATATTTCATACCGACGATAAGCTCTAAGAGTTGACCACAATCGATATCATATATTATTCTGTGATACTAATACATTAGGAATGTCATATGTTGAGCCTTATCGTATTAAATGCTTAACACGGTTCAGCCTGTCTATTGAGCTCGCACAAGTTTTGGACAAGCCGCGTATCAATTAGTGTTATTTTGAAAATTTAGTTATTAATTTTAAAAGTATCGTGTGTGATTAATGGACTAATATGATGATGTTGACAGACGTATGGTCAATAACATAACTTAAGATGCAAGCCATTGGTGTATTAGTTACTGCCAGCATAATTTGTAAAGTTGTTTGAACAGCTTTTTTTACAGCAGAATTTCGGAGGTGTAGTGTGTTATATGACAAATATTTTAATTGGTGTGCATCTAGCAGTGATATGTAAAACATTTGTGTATGAATAGATATGTTTGCAATTTATAGGTGTCTTCTTTCCCACATTTCACCGAGCCCAACAGGGTTCATAATTGTTTCTTTTTAAATTATAAAATGGATTAAACAAATTGAATGTGTGTAAAAACACGAATTGTTAATGCTAATCAACGAGTCCCATTATTTCATTTGATTAGGAATAATATAAAAATGTACATAAAAATAACAATCCAAAAAGAAGCGTTTCTGTGGAATACATAAGCACTAGCAGTGTTAGTACAATGACGGACAATTATATAAAACCATTGAATTGAAGACATTTCAGTTGTCGCTAAACGACGTCGCGAGACATATCAGTAACATTCTCTAAATTCCCTTGCAATAGCAATCACCATTTGTTTGATAGAGCTCTGATAAAATCCAACCAGATTTTAAAAGCTAACGCGCTCAATTGAGCATGGGGAAATTATTTCGTCCCCATTCTATGGCTATTGGGTTTTACGCGATACATGTAAATTGGAAACGAACACTCTTATAGCGTTGTTGTTATTCCGCATTTTCTAACGTTATTGTTTTTAAACAAAAATATGTTTATAATTACGTTCTTGCACTGAAGACTCTCTAAAGATTGTCATATATGGCATGACTAGGTTTTTTGTATATTATGTGTCCTTTTTCTTTGAAATCAATAGCTTTTATTCATTTTTTATGAACATATATAACGTTTTTTTTTGCAACTGTTCACTGCCTATGGGAAGCTGAGATTTATAAACAAATATGGCGGTATAAACTTCGCCGGGTCAGCTAGTTTATAATAGGAATAAAAAATAAAACGCGGAAAAGCTAGGGTTTGAGGTTCAGGCAGGTATGATTGTGTTACGCTAGAGAAACAGCGGTGGTAGTGAAACGTGATGGTGGTTTAAATTCAACGTCCAAATTATTTCAAAGATGTATATCGTTAGCTTTTAGTTGAATATTCAAACTCTAACATTAAATAAAAATTTGGTTATTTCGTGCTCTCAAAAGTGAATTGAGTATTCACATGTATGGTGAATGTTTCAGAGACGTCATTACGGACGGAGACGGAACAGTCGGCGGTGGAACGTGATATCTTCTGATATCTTACAGTTTAATTGTAAAGTTGCAGGATAACTGTTGTTTGATTGATTTCGTATCGATGAGAAAATATTACCACGATTTGATTATCACTGACTTCAATTCCTTTGAGTCGTGATAAAATTTGTAAAAAGCTAAATTTTTCGAGCCTTAATTACATGAAATTTTTCTTTGAATACTACCAAAAAAAAATTTCATACTGGTTCTCAAATGACAAAGATGTCGTATAACCTAGACACAATTTTTTTTTTTTTATGGAATAGACCGGCAAACGAGCAGACGTATCGCCTGATGGTAAGCGATTACCGCCGCCCATGGACACCCGCAACACCAGAGGCGTCATAAGTGGGTTACCGGCCTTTGGGGGATGGGGATGGGGGGGATATAGGGGGAGGGGTTGGGGTTATGGGCCTCCGGTATCCTAACTCACTCGGTGAAACACAGTACAAGCACTATTTCACACCGGTTTTCTGTGAGGCCGTGGTATCACTCCGATTGAGCCGGCCCATTCATGCCGAAGCGTGGCTCTCCCACGGTAAAAGTTGGATTAAGAACCGTATTTCATATTGAAAAAAAAAACCTTTAATAGTAAAATCCGAATAAATCCTCCAAGAAATAATTTTTGATGGAGGGATTTCCAGGGATCCAAACAAAAGACGGGCTGTCGCAAAAGTTGTTCAATAGTAATATATTGTTTATTTATTTGTAAATTCTCATCTGTCAATGTCAACTTTAGAATGGCTTGATCACTGTCACAATTGATTGTCTTTATTTTCATAAAAAAAAAATTGTGGAAGTGGAAGCCCACGTGGATCGTAACCAACGTTAAGAGCAAAGACCTTGACAAGTTAACATTGAAATGAAATGAATGAATGTATTGGAATGCCGTCATTTCAAGCTTGACCTGACGTTTTTCTTGCTAGATCTGGTATCCCCAAGTTAGTACTCGTAGAGTTGCCTGACAGTTTTCAGAGTCTGGTAAACAATTTTTGTATAATTGTGCAGTCTGCGTGCAAGGGAAATGAGAGCGACATACAGTTTAATATCATCTGTAAAGTTATGCGCATACTGAGTAAACTTCCGAAGCTGTGGTATAGATACTATCTCGTGACGAAGAGTAGCATTTAAATCTAATAAGAAAATACATTATTCTTTCAAGAGAACTTTCAGTGTTGAAAGGGGAAAATATCACGGAGTCTAATTTAATTTATATCTTGATTCCTTTCTGTTAAGGAGTGAGAGTGAAGGCTGAAGGCGTGACGGTCACAGCCGCACGTTTATATTCCATTAGCGTTGAGCGCTGGTCGCTCAAGACCACCTCCCCCCCCCCCCTCTCCGCACGCTCCGCCCTCCCCGCACAATCTCCGCGGTGTCGCGTGCCACTGCCTTTACATTTTTTTTATTTATCATAATAAGAAGATAGGGATAATATTTATTTAATACAACTTGACTTCTCGTCTTATTTTTGCACTAAAGCTGAAGGTGATCGGATATAAAAGGAATTTTACAATAAACATTTTGGTGTTTCATAATTATACAGTTGCAGTGAGGAAAATATTTCTAATTTTAAAAAACATTTGCATTTATAGTCGTGGTGACGGGTTCTTGAGTGGAGACCGCGTCTAGGCCTGTGGCCTGTACTACGTTTACTAGTACACTAGTACACAGGCCCGGTGGAGTAATGATTTACGCAAGACGGCTGGCAGGAGCTGAATGCGAGAAGCCGAGGATCGAACCGAGTGGCGTGCAATTGGAGAGGCCTATGTTCAGCACTGGACTACGGTAGGCGGATGATGATGAATTATGATGAAATATAAGCATTTTTTTATTAAAATATACTAAATGTTGACGTATTAGTGACATGTACTGTATGTGTAAAGTAGAAATGTGAGCTAATCGCATCGCTCATTCATTTCAGAGTTCATGAGCGGCGGTAGCCACTTACCATTATATATTATAGTGGCAATGAAATTATAGTGGCGCCTAGTTTGCCACCCCTAAATAAAAGTAAACATTTGCATAAATATACATACATATGTTCTTGGTATCGTACATAAACCAAAAACTTCAAAGCACCTGAGCGTTATTTGTACAACGCAGTTAAACGTTCCTACACATAAATGTCTCGTAGCAGTCTCGGGAGCATTGTAACTCGTAGCGTTGTAGCGTTGCTACGACGTCAACTACGAATATGCTACGCAGGTGTACGGAATTCAAACTGGTGATGATATACGATGTTTGTTCAAGTTGAACAATGTGTATTAAGATGGTTTGTTTGAGGTATTATAGAAACATTCATTGTTAATATTGCAAGTGTATGTAGGGTTATTTGAAAGTAATGATTTAGAAGGTTTTACTGTCAAAATTATCAAAGACGAAGGTTGAGCTCTCTTAAGAAATGTGGGCGTAACTTATCGAGAGCTCATTAATTATAAACAGCTTTAAGCCGTATCATCGACTTCAATGCTTCTAAACCCGGATAATTTGTAATAAGCAGTATCTTTATCACTTAATATTTCACCTCCGAGGATATTAACGTTAAAACCTCAATTGCCGGTGAAATAACATTTTTTAAGTTTAGATTGAATTAAATAACTCAATTTTAACAATAAATTGCAATTTACTGATCAATGTTTAAAAACAGTGTAATGCGTTGAAACTGAGAACATCCACGCTTTTGAAGTCGACTAAGTGTATGTAAAGATAAGATTCTCGACAAACTAACCCAACAACATATAATAATGAGAACTCTTGTAAGTCTTAAAAGAAACTTCTAAATATATCAAATTGTTTATTCACAATAAACTTAAGTACTATATTTTTTTATGTATTGGCTAATAAATCAGGCGATACGTCTGCTCGTTTGCCCGCATATTCCATAAAAAAAAAACCAGGTTTGAAACTGGTTTCGTACAATAATCATTTTTGCCTCCTTCATAACTGGCTACAAAGTATCAGTTTCGAAGCCGGCCTCAGGGACTTAAACATGTCACATTATGCATATGTTATTTTAGTTGTACTAAATAAGATGGGGTCACTCGGCCTCTACATTCGTGTAGTCGTTTCTACAAACCCTGACTCTGTCTCTATGTCTCTATGTAGAGACGTAGAGACGTGTAGGTCGCTTCAGTTCACCCCAATGTGCAAACTGGGTCAAGACTCTACACACGTGGTGCTGTTACTAGACACACTCAATATTAGGTCGTTCGCTAAATGTAGAGCCGCGACAGAAATAGCTACTCGTTAATAACTGAACCCGCTTAGTTTTATTAGGTTGATAATAACAAACTATGTACGTACTTACTATTAACTACTAGTTGTGTTTCAATATATAACTTTATATTGACACTATAAATAACGATCTGCCGAGTCCTACCAAAATTATTTTAATAATAATTACAAATTTTAACAAAAAAATCGACTTCAATCTGAACCAAATTAAAATGGGACCACACTGAAGCACCAGCTTTCAAACAAAAAAAGAATCATCGGTTCATTAAAATCGGTTCATCCAGTCGATAGTTATGAGGTAACAAAAATTTAAAAAAATACAGTCGAATTGAGAACTTCCTCCTTTTTTTGAAGTCGGTTAAAAATATAATATAATAACACAATTATTATTCCTTAAATTTTATTTCTATCATAATGTCGCTCTAATGTTTTCAATGCAAACGAATGCGTGTTCAAAAGCCCAACAGTCAACACAGTCGGAGTCAAACGACAGTAGGTAGAGTCGGTCCCGCCCGTCCCGTGTACTGCTTCGCTATATTATTCGCAGCTGCCTGCCAGAATTTAACAACTCTACATAGCAATACTTTATGACCGTGATGAGACATCTTGCTTTACAACACTATTAGTTTGTAACACGAGATGATACACAAGCGCAGTGAAAACTTATTTGTTACTTATCCTTATTTCTAACCAAACCGACTAAGGTCGAAGTCGGTTATTTTCAACCGACTTCAAAAAGGAGGAGGTTCTCAATTCGACTGTATTATTATTATTATTATTATTTTATGTTTGTTACCTCATAACTTTGGACTGGGTGAACTGATTTTAATGATTCTTTTTTTATTTGAAAGCTGGTGCTTCCCGAATGGTCCCATTTTAATTTGGTCCAGATTGAAGTCGGTTTTTTTTTTGTTAAATTTTTTTTGTTAAAATTTGTAATTTTTTTTTTCTGGTATTGTGGTGGTGAATTTATTATGTTTGTCTTTTTTCTGGTAATCTAAGTATTTAAACAAGAAGTAGAGATACTTTGAAGAAGAATTGCCCTTGACATATGCATATTTATTATCTGTACCGGATGACCAAAATTTAGTTATTAGGAAGAAAATTGCAGGCTATACAAACAATTACTGTTTGTATAATAATGCCTTACTTTTCGCATGAAGGTCTTGCAATTAATAATAATAAATAAATAAAATAATAAATATTTCAGACATCTAACACACAACGCCATCTAGTCCCAAGCTAAGCAGAGCTTGTGTTATGGGTACTAGACAACTGATACAAATACATTTTTTTGTAAATACATACATATTATACATAGAAAACACCAAAACTCCGAAACAAATATGTGTAGATCATACAAACATTTGGTCCGACCCGGGAATCGAACCCGAGACCTCATTATCAGCAGCCGCACACGCCAACCGCGAGACCAATGAGGCAGTAAATTCTACTAAATAACCTGACAAGAGCTGATTAGTTTTATTTTGGGTGCCTAAAATACTTTATAATACTCGTCTATTCATCCCTTTGGCGATACAGGCGTTATGTCGTATGTGTAGTATACGATAACGCGACCATAAATCTAAACAGGCCTTCATTTTTTCTGTATTCCTGCGATGTCAGCATACAAAATGATAACAAAAACAAATGGCATCCATTACAGATGAGAAATGTGGCGCACCGGCCAGTTAATAAGGTAATTAATTCCCACAGGAAAGGGGGGGGGGGAGGGGCAACACATCCCTACCTATTTGGAGTTATTCTGTTGACCCACGGGATACCTACAAATGTATTATTCACAATTATTTCTGCTCACGGAATAGTTTGGGTAGACGCAAACGAGGAATTAGTTAACGACATGTGACCCGTGAACCATAAACAGTCTCCAACTATTGCTTAACTTTCTCAACTTACTGGCTTTTCCCCCCAGCTTCACTCACGTGATATACATTTGTCAATCATACAGGTATCCCTCGGGAACAGGACTGTTTCAGAGAATTAATAAAGATAGTTCGTTACTCCCGGAAAGAAGATTTTTACGCCTCATTTATTTTTCCAAGTGACAAATCTAATTTTGGAGTTCCATATTAATCTTTTTATTACAGACTAGCTTTTACACGCGGCTTCGCTCACGCAGACTTTCATCCCCTGATTTATCCCCTTAGGGGTGGAATTTCAAAAAATCCTTTCTTAGTGCTCACTTACGTTGTGTAAAGAACCTACATGCAAAATTTCAGGATTCTAGCTTCAGCGGTTTGGGCTGGGCGTTGATTTCTGGGTATGTCAGTCAGTCACCTTACTCTTTTATATATATATAGATAAATTTGGAACTCCAAGGAACCCTACATACCACTCCATATATAGCTTTCAATCAATAACAAACAATATTTATTATCCAACTCTAAATTGGTCGTCATTAACAGCCTTTAGCTGAGAGGCAATGTCTTAGAGGCTTGCAAATATATAACAGCTATAAAGGACCATATTTTTTGAGGTAAATTTAAACTAGATACTTCTAGCTCTTTCCGAGAATACGTAACTTAAGAAAAAGGCAGATGGATAATAAAGTAATCCTATGAAGTTTTAAGAAAAATGAAGTTATAATTAAATATGAAACATTTCATTTATTTCAGTAACACCATTCTCAAACAAAATGGTACTAGTAAGTTTTATTTGTAACTAAAATGCCTTTTTCAAATTTATATTACTTACCGATGTGTTCTCAAAGTCCTTTATTTATCTTCCCGCTTTTATCTTCCGAACTGAACCGACGCCATGACTTCCCCCCGAGGGATGGGAACAAACAAGGTTTGTTATTTTACATAGACGACTTATGCAATACGCCGAATTCCGATGGTGTTTTATGAAAGGGGAAAACATACAGCCTCTGATTTTTATTATCTTTCGCAACCCGACGAGATTTTTACGATATACTAAAAATATAAGATATTCATTGTTTGTTCCGTTTAAAAAGAAGTTATTTCCATTATAAACATATGTATAACAACAGCTTTTGACAGCTAATTCGTAGTTAATTATCAATTTGTCAACTTACCATTATTTATATCAATAAATTATAAACTAACATTTTCCGAATGAAAAGTAATTAATATAATATACATAAGAGTCCATCGATCGATCGGTTAAATAGTGACGCGTGTAAATATAACAAACTAATCTGCGTTCACGTTTAGATACATTTTTTTTTTTTTTTTTTTTTTATCTTTATTGTTTACATATTTTATGTAGAGGCTTTTAATCAAACATGATTATGCCAGCCTCATTGTATCCTATATTAACAAACAACATATAAAAGTTTCAAAAAATTATAAATTACTTCTATATATACTTATATAATAAAATAAAAATAAACAAAAAATCAAAAAAAAAAAGTACGTACATACGTACCACACCTATACACCACATACAATAAAGACTCAATCAATAGACATAATATGGATAGAGTCATATTTTCTTTAAAGTATGAATAAATTTGTAAATTTTGATTGCGTCCTCACTGTACGGCTTCGAAAGCATGGACTGGAAAGTACCAACATTTAATATATTATTATTTAAACTGGACAGTAATGCTTCCCTCTCTTTTCTGTACCGGACACATTCAACTAACAAGTGATGGGCATCTTCAACAATTCCACATTGTTCACAATTAGGACTACTAACTTTTTTCATTAGAAAGCCAAACTTATTAAGCGGGACGTGTCCAGATCTTAACCTATGTGCAATAACTACATGTCTTTTACTAATAGTTCTATTCGAAAACCACGGGATACGAGGAGGTTCACACTGCATTGTTTTGTACCAAATTCCCTTTTCTCGTGATAGTTTATTAAAATATTCCTTCCAAATTCCATAACAATCAGCACTAAATTTAGGTAGGACTTCAAAATAACAAGGTTTTATGTCAATAATTGTGCCACTAATAGCTGCACTTTTCGCTAAGGTGTCAACCAGCTCGTTCCCCCTGAGTCCAATATGTGAAGGCACCCACTGCAGCTTCAATGAAACGTTATTAATTTCGAACCAATACAACAAATTTAATATATCATAGGCTATCGATGCACCTCTGGGTCCAGAGGCACATCGAGCCAAATGTTGCAGGGCACTTTTACTGTCAGTAAAAATGGCCGCCTTTTCATAACAAGAACTTTTAATATAACGTAACGCCTCTAAAATCGCAGTTAATTCTACTGTCATTATACATAAATTTTTATTGCACATTCTAAAACTGCCACTCATTTTGTTACAAGTATCAATAAATGCCGACCCCAAACCACTAGCACCCTTTGAACCATCAGTATATATAATGTGCCAACTGTCATATTTATTGTTAAGTTCATTGAGAATGTTACTTTTCAGCATATCGCGATTGTAACTATTTTTATTAAATATTATGCAATCTAAATTACACTGTATTACTTGAAAAGTTTTAATGTTTGAAACCCATGTATCTAGTGTGAACATTTCTAAAGTGTCACTAATATTTATGTCTTCCTGTTTAACTTTGTTGTACACAATTGCTAGAAGCGGTTTCTTTTTTTTTGACCAATATCTGTTATTACAAAGAGCGCTCAACTCACCCAACATTTCATAAATTAAATTATTAGAGCATGATTTTGTCTTTACTAAATACTTTATAGCTAAATATTCCCTACGTACAAACAATGGTGAAATACTCAACTCACTTTCCATAACGTGAATCGGCGTACTCCTAATAAAACCGCCAATTACTCTTAGAGCCTGGTTCTGGACAATATCTAATTTATGTAAATGTACTTTCGCACTGTTATCGTAAATGAAACAACCATAATCCACCCTACTTCTGATTAGAGTTATGTATAAACTACGCAAGTAATTAGGATGAACACCCCACGAAGGGCCTGTTAAAATCTTAAGAACATTTAGAAATTTTAGCGTTTTACAACTTATCTCACTAATATGTTTTCCCCAGCGCAGTGACCTGTCGATCCATACACCCAAATATTTAACGTTGTCCGATGATTGCAACACTAAATTATCAATTTTTAATTGTACTTCTAATTTTTTGTGTCCTCTGCTAAAAATTATATATTTCGATTTATTACCAGATAATTGAAGGCCAATATCTTGCAAAATTTTGTACATGTTATCTAAAGAGTTTTGCATTTTATTTACACTATCCCTGAGAATATTACTACTACTTGTATACAAAACAAAATCATCAGCATACTGACATATTTCAACATCTGCAATGTTTAGACATATCTTATGCGTGACGATATTAAATATCAGAGGTGAAAGAGGGTCACCCTGCGCGATTCCTTTATTAGTCCAACGACATATCGTGTCGTCAGGGCAACTACCATCATGTATTTCCATTAACAATCGCCTCTCACTCAGATAAGACCACAAATATTTAGATATCTTGGCACCCACATTTAATTCTTCCAAAATTTTAACAACTTCCACTATCAAAATATTATTGTATGCGCTGTCAATGTCTAAAAAACAAGCAAGAGTAGATAAGTTATTAGAAAATCCTATCTGTATTTTACATATTAACCTCACCAAAGAATCTAATGTTGATTGTGCACGCCTAAAACCAGTCGTTCTAGGTGACAAATATCTATTCTTTTCAACATACCATTCTAAGCGTTTTGCTAACATCGTATTGAAAGTTTTACAAATACACGATATTAACGCGATTGGTCTTAGCTTGGGTATGGAGCAAGCAGAGTCACTGACTTTGGGGATGGGACAAATTTTCACATTACGCCATTGCGAAGGAACTATGCTGCTAACGAATATTAGGTTAAATATTTCTAACATATAAGATTTAGCTACAGAAGGTAAATTATACAACATTGAATATGTAATGAGATCATTTCCCGGAGCTGTGTCTTTCTTTTTAAAACATTTGACCATTTCCTCCATGCTGAAGTTAGATTCAAGAGATGGATTTGCCGAATGAAATGTTGGTGTCTGGGGATTTACATAATCAGGTGCCAAACTGCATAATAACTCCTCTTTCAGATCGTTAGACACTTGAGATTGAGTTTTTTTTTTGTATCCTTTAACCCAACGCATTCGACGCCACATCTCAGAGACTGAAACAGTCTCATCAATATCATTACAGAATTTTTGCCAGTTCTCTGACTTAGCTTTCATTATCATATGTTTTGTATCACGTATTTTGTGTTCTAGCCTGGAGAGGTTATCTGGAGTAGGATTTTTTCTAAATGTTTTCAATAATAAACGACGTTCAGCAACAGACCTAGAGAGTTCTGGTGTCCACCAAGATTTAGGTTGGAATTTAGATGTAGGATCTTTACTTATTTTAATCATAGGGATACTCTGATCAGCCGCGTTGTTAATCTGTGTAACAAAAAAGTCATATTGGTCTTGGACGTTATTTGTTACAACAAAACTCTTAAACCCATTCTTAATAATATCTCTATATTTAGTCCAGTCAGCCAACTTAAAATTACGCTTTTTAATAAAATAATTATGACTTTTATAATCTAACAATATTTTTATAATTAAATGATCGCTGCCAAGTGTTTCATTAGTCACATTCCAAGTAAAGTTCACAACAATGTCAGTAGAAATAAATGTTATGTCGGGAGTAGATTCTTGAAGCGCACCATTGACAAGTTTTAATCTAGTGACACTTCCATCATTTAAAGAGATGAAACCATTATCTAACGAAGCGTTCATTATTTGACCGCCTCTTGTGTCATTTTTATATGACCAGTTTGTGTGATGCGCATTGAAATCACCTGCTATTATTGACTTTTTAGAAAATAAACCAAACAAACAATCCCAATTCACCTGAGAGGTATTTACACTTGACGGACAGTATACAGAGACAATATTCTCCAGGTTATAACAGTTTAATAGTCTTATATGTATTATTTCTATACCTACATTATTTAATCTATGTGAGGATGTTTCTACCTTTACTGATTTATGTATAACAAACGCCACACCTCCATATGAATCTTCTCTGTCCCTCCTATATGTGCAGTAACCACTAAAGTTAAGCTCAACTCCTGGGTTCAACCATGTCTCACTTAAAATGGCTATATGAATATTTTCTTGTTGCAATAGACATTCAAACTCCGATCGCTTCGGTTTTATACTTTGAGCATTCCATTGAATTATATTCAACTTAAAACGTGAGGAATTACTGGCCATGACTGAACAAATTTAAAATACTATTAAAGCACTCAGTTTGCTTCAGGATCTCTATAAAATATTTTTTAACTTCAACAATAATTATTTTAAAAACTTCATAAATTTTATCTACAAAGTCCATTCTAGACAATGCAATACACTTTAATTTATTCAACAAATTTTTGAAGTAAATCTGCTCTTCATGTCGGTCATCATTTTCTGAGTTTTCCACACACATATTTTCAGGATCTCTTTGCATTTCTGTGGCCTCTAATGTCGGTTTCGCCTTCATCTTTTTAGATTTTTTTGTTATTGTCTGAGCACTAATAGATTGATTTGTAGAAATTTCTACATTCTGATCTGTTTCAGGAATTTCGTCAGATGTCTCTTCTTGATCGGCTAGTGTCATCTGGACCACACTACTATATGACTTATTTACATTTGTATACTGTGCTCGAGGAGCGCTTTCTATAGTTTTTGGGTCTTTATTTTTCCGCTCTTTCCTCGAATATATATAATAAGCTTTTTTGTATCCTACATCTTCTTCACTCATGATTAGGCGTATTTCCTTTTCTTTCAAGAAGTTAGGACACGCCTTATCAAGAGCCATATGGGGGCCTTTACAATTCAGACATTTAAATATCTGCGTATTACAATTGGCATGTTCTTGTCCACATTTAGGACAGAGAACATGATTAGATGGGCAAAATTTCTTGGTATGTCCATATCTCCAGCAAGTAGAACATTGCATAACTTGAAAAATATAATTTTCTACTCTAAATCTACAACCATAGGCATAGACAAATGGCGGAACTGAAGGGCTTTGAAAGCAAATGCGCAAAGTTTCACTATCTATCCATTTTCCATCTCTGTCAATTCTTTTCATTCTTTTAATAGCTAAAATTTTTTTTAAGCAGGTTAAAGATTGCATAATTTCATCATCACTTATGTCTAAATCCACACCTTTTATTACTCCATAGGAAGTAACACTTTGATCTGCATAGTTTGCTTTCATGTCTAGCTCTTTAAACTTCTGGCAGTTAACTATTTTCTCTGCTTGTTCTTTACAACTTAATCGTATCAGCACTTTATATGGACTTTTGTATTTCAAAGTAATAATATTTTGTACATTTTCGTTACGTAATAATTTCGCCAATGCCATTTGTTTTGGTAATATTTTTTGTGAAGATAAAATTATTTCGTATCTACCTGCAATTTCTTCGCCTTCTTCGTTATTACTCATATCTCGTACATCCGATGAATAACTCCTCAATAACCTCTTAGATCTTCTGTTTAGAACCGTAATAAAGCCTTCTTCAATACTGCCCTCACTGCTTTCCCTGTGCCTCTTTTCAACAACTTTTGAATTTTCACTATTATTACCGAGGGTATTTTGATATAAATTTTGTAACTGACTTTCACACTTATTAATTATATCCGTATCACTTTTATCCTCGACGTCCTCGCTAGACATCGAATCACTTTCAACCATACTTGTTAATATCTGATAACTTTAAGCTAAAAAACTATTGCAAGCTCGATACACAGTAAATATACGTACGCTCGTTACTGCGTCTCGCGCACAACTGTTTAGATACATAAACTATAATTTTGAATAAGGAAAAACAGCAGATGATCTAAGTTTACACAAGAAATATCAGAAGTAGTGAAAAGAAAATTCATAATGAAATACAGATTTATACTATTTCGTAGCGCGCTATATCACGCGCGAATGGACATCACATTGCACCTTTTCTATTTTTCACATTTTTTCTAAAAGCTATGCGTTGTGAAACCGTTGCGATTGGAATTGGTTAGAAATCAATATAGACGACAACCCACTCGTCTAGATTAAATATCAACTTATTTAATAAATTGTGTTTTGTTACTAAATATAAATAAACGTATCATAATAACGATGAATAGATTGTTCCTCTAATTTAGATAAACAAAATTATCGATTTATATGTACCGATTGAATCGATAATTTTGTTTTTACATTAAATCTCTGAAGTTTGAGTTAGTGTGTGATCATTCTGCATCCACTTATAGTAAAAGAGAATTCTTTTTAGCTTATACTATAACTATGTTCCTAAGACCTGCAGCGCAGAAAGCTTTTCCAAATAAATATTCGATAAAACTTGAAAGTATTAGTGGTATATAAAATTAGAGATTTCCGGACTCCGGCGAATTCGACGCTTGCTCTCGGCATTGGTATGCTTGGGCTATTATTTCCACCTTCAAACCTATACATTAAAGCGATATTACATTTCAACCACTTTTCCATGGGAGTAGTTTAGTAGATTTCTAGAAAAGTGGCTAGGAGAGGGTTTTGTACCTAGCGTGTCGTACGAATTCGTCCTAAACATGTTAGTAGGTTCCTTACTTTTATTATGGGATGTTTCTATTTGTTTTATAAACTCTAAACCTTTAATTAGCACACACAACAATAAGTATAATTGCTACAAAACCACAAAATTAACTTTATATTTCTTAATACTTATCTTATGGTTATCTATTTATTTTTTCCTGAGAAGATAACAAAATCAGTTATCTATAAATTTACCCCAGCTTCTGTTCACTCTTCACTATCGGGAGCATGTCAAATCTACATCAGCGGAGCTCTTCAATTCGTTATTTGAAGTTCCGGCTCGCATAATTAGATTTTTTGTCGAGTTTATTTTCAAATTATATATAGTAAAACAATTGCCAATCGCCCTTACTACTACCATTTTTTTTTTGTTTTAAACTTATGATAAAGTTATCTAAATAGATATTTGAATCAGTATTATTGCACAGCAAGTGGATAAATGCCATTTACACACTTGCTCTAAAGTTAAACCTGTAAAGTTAAATAAAAGTTAAACATCATTTAATCTAATATACACACATAATATATTAGACTATTTGGCAACACACGTGTGGTGAAGCCTGGTAAGTATCGGCAACACTTGTAAACTATACCGCGGCACTAGTTTAGATCGAAACCGCAGACCGAATATATCCGTATCAAAGTTTGATACCAGCACGTGGTGTGCTTACAGCATTATCTAGCACGTTTTTCCTCGCGGCTTTGTCCGCCTGTGTGTTGGATAGTGCAGTAATAAGTATATGTGTTATTCTGATACAAGGGCTATATTACTGTAAACTTTCATATAAATTCGTTCAGTAGTTTTTGCCGGATAGAGTAACAAAAATCTGTACACCCTCACAAGCTTTCGCATTAATTATGTTAGTAGGAGTCATGCATCAACTATTATTGTAATATACCAGTTTTTTTTATTAGTAAAACTCTTTACATTATTTTCAATGAATACATCATAGTGCTAACGTTCCACCGTTAAATTATATACTTAAGATAAACAGTTTACAAAAAAATTGTGCAAAATGGGCCGTCTAAGAACATCGCCTGGCACTGTCGGAAAGTCGCACGCCAAGTCGGTTTTGAAACTAAATGAGTATCATTGAAACATATACCTGAATAGAACTAACATAATTTTTATTCCAAGCAAGGACTTTTGTTTTAAATAATCCAAAGACATTATTTATTAGTTATCCAGTAAAATTAATAGAGAACCGTTGTGTATAATTAAATTATGTAAGTGTTGAAACAACATGTACATATTGTAAAACAGGCTATACACGTAGAGATTGCGTTTATAAATTCAAAATTAGCCACACATTTTGACATCGTCATACGAATTCATCTTCAACAACATTATAACTTCAACTACCATCTAGCTGGGGTGTAGTTCCCCCTCTCCCGTCTAATCTATCACTACATCGGTTATCGACAAAGCGTTTCAACCGATCCTATCGTTGGAGCTAGCTCTAGTGCCCATCGTTGCAGAATAGTCTCTAAGTTCTATATTGTTGGGAACTATCTTCGATTGCATATCAAACTGCGGCAAGGAATTATTGAATACTGTGCTACCGTTCGGGTAATACTTGAACGGTTCGTAAAGTGCTTTCCGGAATTCTTCACTAAAACCCTCTACGACGCTAGTTCCACACTTCAGATAGTATTTCACACTCACACTCACTCTACACACCTCACTCGTAAATTTATCACATGTAAGTGGTTGAGTTATTGTAACTTAAGCTACTGTCTTACATTACAGATAACAATACAGACATGGATAAGTAGTACAACTATAAACAAAGGCTTGACTCCAAACTTGTTATAAGTGATATAAATATTATTTCAGAAAATAAATCACACAGCTAAATTAACAACTAAATACACGCTTATGTCGAAAGTGAAATTTAATGTAGCTGATAAAAAAATGCGGAGTTTCAACATATTAATTAACCTTTTCATCCCCCCATCTCGGAAAGAGTATTTTTGCACTTCGATATCTGAGGCGTGTTTATTCGCTAGAAGATAAAGTAAATTGAATTTAGAACTTCGTATGCACTTAGTTTGTGAATTCAAAACATCATTAAACCTATTTACTTCTACCTCCATGGTGCCGAATTTATCATACAACATTTTTTAATTTGTTAAAAACTCAGACTCGGAACCTTTTTGGTGTACTTTTTTTAAATTTAGTATCTTGTGATTGTAATTTTTTTTTTTTGCATTTAGCCATTTCCTCGCTGAGGTGGGATGAAAAGTTACGTGTTGCACTCCAGTGCAAAGATTTTTCATCTCGTGCTCTTTTGATTCCGTTGCTACGCTCAGGATTTTAATTTTTAAATCACTCGCTGTGATCGAGATTCAATTTTAGTATTTCGTATAACAAATAACTATTTTATTTTCGAAATTCCGAATTGAGTAATAGTTCTTAAGTTATTAATAGCATTCTACCGATGTAAGGGATCAAAAATTACAAATTTTTTGGGTGAGCCTAAGGGAAGTCTTTCGACTCAGATGATGATGATAAATTCCAAAGATCTGTTATGCTTCTGTAGCGGCTTGTTAATTTCAACAGTGTTCTATTAGTATATTAGCTGTAACAACAGTAACTCCCTGACAGACATTCAATTAAGGTAAATGTAACATGCGTTTATGTACAAACAGAGCGTCAGTCGTGATAGTAACGACGTCTGACAGTTAACTATCTGACGTTAATGAATAATGCAGACAGACGAATTAAATTTAATCATCTGGCCTGTTTTTAACCGACTTCAAAAAAGGAGGAGGTTCTCAATTCGACCGTATAATATGCTTTATTTTTTATGTGTGTTCGCGAATAACTTCGTGGTTTATGAACCGATTTTAATGATTCTTTTTTAATGGAAAGGAGATACCCCAACGGTGGTACCATTATAAGGACACTAAGATCTGATGATGGGATCCAAGAAAAATCGAGTAGATCCTTGAAGTCGGTTTATATTTTGTTAAATTTTACTTGTTCTAGAGTTTATTCGCCCTGATTGCTAAACCAGAGGCCGAAGGTTCGATTTGCACCCATGACAAATATTGTGTGATGAGCATTTTATTCTGTGTCTGTCTGTCTGTGTTAAGTCTAAGCATCTAAGTTTCGGGCGTGTGCTCTGGTGTGGCTTACGTACCCTATCTTAGCACTGAATCAACGTGTACAGTAGGGACAAGTGAGCACCCCATAAGGTAAATGTACTTTATTTTGGGGATGGTTTATACAGGGTGTGCGTGAGTTATGTAACGTTATCATAACTATTAGTTTTGTGTATGTTTAACACGGTTTGTTGATGAAATAGGCTCTCCATAGTTAGGAACCAGAGGGCCGCGGCCGGCCATGCGAGACGTGTCAACTTACTATTTTTATTTCTTCTAATTCCTCTAAATTTGATTGTATTTCAATATTATTTTCGTACCACACACGGATAAAACGTACAATGCCGTGGGAGAGCCACGTTTCGGCATGAATGGGCCGGCTCGACCGAAGTGATACCACGGCCTCACAGAAAACTGGTGTGAAATAGTGCTTGCGCTGTATTTCACCGTGTGAGTGACGATACCAGAGGCCCATACTCCAACCCGCCTCCCCCTATCTCCCCCCATCCCCCCAAAGGCCGGCAACGCACTTGTGTCCCCTCTGGTGTTGCAGGTGTCCATGGGCGGCGGTAATCGCTTACCGTCAGGCGATGGTCTGCTCGTTTGTTCGCCTATTCCATAAAAAAATGGTTTTATGAACAGAACTAAGAATACCTAAACATGATGTATGTAAAACATTCATAAACCGTTAGAATATTGTAGCGTGCTTAGTTTTTAAACCCGACGCAAAAAGAGGGTTGTTATAAGTTTGACGTCGATGTCTGTCTGTTTGTGTGTGTATGTCTGTGGCATCGTAGCTCACAAAACGATGGACCGATTTCTATGCGGTTTTTTTCATTTGAATTAAGTTTCCTCGCGGTAGTTCTTAGCTATGTTTGGTTAATATCGGTCTAGCAGATTAAGAGTATCAGCTCTTATTCAAAATTATGTAAGGCATTTTTGGCGTATGATTACTCGATTAGGTGCTTGCGTAGGGGTTTTTTGAAGTTCTTATTTTAAGCTTTGGATTTATTATAATATATTTTATCATATCATGATCCTAATATTCCGAATTTGCACTTAACCTATAGTTTTTCACAACACAAAAAAGTGGAAAATAAAGTTTGTTATCCTTTTTCTAATAGAAAATTGATAATAAAAAAAGTAAAAGCCTAGTCTTTATCTAAATATGAATCTAGATTGAATTGCCTGACTAAGCGAAATTTATCTTTAACCCAGTTAGAGTACCTCTGAAGTCTTTCATTATAAATTATCTATGACATTTATAACAGTGTTTACTTACTATTTGAGAGAGATTCTCAAGACTTAACGGCATTTTAATACATTTACTGTCAGTCTCGGTAGCCCCGGTAAGCTCTTAGGGAAATTAAAATTGTTCGGATTTCGTCGACCCGCTCCGATATTTCGGCCTGTTTACTAATTATATTACTCGGAGGGGCAATATTTACTTTGACGCTTTAAGAATCCAGTTCGTTTCTATTTTACAGTCATGAAAATGGTTATTACTATTTTCAATAATTAATAATAAATTTTTGAATTCCATCTGTTTATATTACTGGTTCTTTAGGCGTTTTGAAATGGAATTAGATACTTGACAACCAGATACAGATTTTTAGATCAAAAACAAAACTACACACATCAAAAGTGTCTAGGGATCAACATATGTGTCTAGGGATCAACATATATTTTTGCAATAACTTTTCTCCTGATTGATATTAATTAAAATTTTCTTTAAGGATTCATCAAATAAAGTGTTTTCGTTTGTCACAGTAACGATAAACCAAGTCACCTTTGCATTAATAAAGAAATTTGCCATTTTCCTAATAAAGGGATTTTTGACATTTGAACCACTAACATTAAAGTTCGAAAAAAAGACTGAAATAAAAGTTTTCTTTAAAATTTTATTAGGTAACTTAAACAATTAATAATCCGTGTTTCTACCGCGAACACTAACAACACAAGAATCGGTTTCGCATACTCAAAATGAGTTCATCCAAATCACGCTGTGGAATGGCCGCCCATGTTCGTTGCAACAACAAAAAAAGGTCTTCTTGCGACTGGATACCCTCCATATTCGGCAGAGCTCTTCTCTGTAGCATATCCCATGCATGCTCAATCGGGTTCAAGTCTGGCGACTGAGCAGGCCAGGGCCAAAGCCACATCTCAATCTCAAGAAATCCGCATAAAAATGCTTGATCCCTAGACACTTTTGATGTGTGTATGTCTGTTATCATTTAGCATGTTTAAATGAACCAGATCGAACATTTAAAGCTTTTGGAATCTAACTGCCAAGGTATTTATGAATAGTTGAGACTCTCACTACAGCATCCTTGTGACGAAGTACCATTAAATTGTAGTCAGGTCAATTGAATTTACCAACATATTTAAGTTACTATTAGCTCCAATAAGATAATAAGATTTAGGGCACTTGGTCTGGGTGATTTAAATGTATTATCAAAATAAAAAGTAACAAACGTAATTCTTAATACAGTTTAATATTCTAAATACATAATTATATAAAGAATGAAATTAACTTTGTTAGGCTTTTACCTGATAAGCATTGCACAATTTTTTTTTGTCAGAGCAATGCCATTTATCTCGTAGCATAAATAAATGTACGAATAGAACACAGGATGAAGTGATGCTCGTGGCACAAGACATAGCGACGAATATGTCTCGGTGACAGCGGCGTGAGGACTATGTGCAAATATTATATACAACCCGTTCATACTATGTACGCATTAATACATAAGACAGTATTACGCCATCTCTATCGTCAATACAAAAAATACTGCATGTTAAGATTTGTTTAGATTTTCTAGTTTTACATGAAGAAAGAGTACTACTATTCGTTCTAACATTACATTATATCACTTACTACTTTATAAATACAGTCCACTGATTTTTTTAATTTTGAGTTCATATTTGCACATTCACAAAATTTTAAAGATTACTATTATTACCTTCTACTAATATTACCTTCCATCACCGATGCCATTACAGAGCCCGTCTCCGAAACCGATTCTCAATCACCAATGTCCCCTTATTAGAGATACATTTAGATTAGAATACGAGAATATTTCCAAACCTTTGTCGGACTATCTTTAACAATTAGGAAACCAGAGTTCTGTCATTATGTTGTTCAGAGTATATATAATCAAAACGTAAATTATACATAAGAGGAATCAAAATAAACTAAAAAGTAAAAACATCTGTAGTACCGTTACTTTTAAGTTGGAAACTCGTCTTATATTCAATTTATTGGACATTTCAAAGAGGCAAGTTGTCACACTTTACAAGTATTATTCGTTTGATCTGACGCGAGATATAAAGCGAGTCCAAAGTTCATTGTCAGATATCCCGTGACTTCGGCAAAGCCCTTTATCTGTGAAGGGTTAAGCGGCTTTTACTTCGGAATATATACTTTAAATCGTCCATTGTAAAGTTTAAGAAGATGGAAGCTATTGTAAACTTTATAAAAGGAATTGTTTGAAAATAATTTAGAAAAAAAGATATTAAAGTTCCACTGATCAAAACATTTAAACACGGTAGAACTTATTATAGTCAATCAGACACTTTGATAACTAGATCGTATATAACTATCTCTGAAAGAAATACAGGTAAAAAGGAGAGGTAACAGTGGTAATTTAGTTTCGATATTCCGTCGCTTGGTTGTAAATTGGTTGTGCATTTGAAAAAAATTACTTCTGAACTGTTTCAATTTTCTGACGGTTACTTTTACTTGCTATCCTTGCTTTGCAAACATTCTAGTTCATTACTACTTGTGTCGTGAGCCCTTTAATATGAGACAGGAATCTTTCATAAGATTCAAACATATTTGTGTGCACGCAAATCTTTGACATTTATATATTTACCAATACATATTCTCTTCAACTTATTGCTTAAATCTTAGAGCTTTAGCATATTATGTTATGTAACTATAGAAATATATATGGGGATAATACCTTAAGCTCTAGTAGCTTTATAGTAAGTTTTAATGGAGTAGAGCTGATTCATTTTAACAATTGAAATCAACAGTGCGTTTAAATAACATTATCACTTAAATCCTTTCCATTCAGAGAACTAAATATAAAGAAAATGTAGAGTAAAACGCAACATTATCTTAGGCATGCCAACTCGTAGAGTATTGAAAGTCATTTGCATTTAAAGAGTGTTTAAATGTGAAAACATTTAACTATAAGATACTGAAAGTAACAAATATGACTTAGCTATAAAAAAGAAATATTTTTTTTGTAATCGTAAATTAGCATTTTAGATACATTTCTCTGTAACAATATTAACAATGCAAATGCAACCTTCCCTGCTGGCCCCTATAGGATTAGTCAATAAATTTATTTAAGTAAATCTATCTATCTATCAATATCTGTATATTTTAAAATAGAAATCTACGGGATTACTACCATGTACCTTTTTGTTTGTGAGTATCCGATATTTCGGCGCTGTTTGCAAGCGCCATGATCACGGAGTAACTGAAGATCTTGCGGGTGGGATGTTATTGGCAGACATATCGGTCTACCCTCTTTCGCAGTCTTTTACCACGATCGCCCCCGGTACCACTGTTCACTAACTCACTATTCACTCGTAATTGTTCTCGACACACAACACTAACAGTATCTGATCGCGAAACTAAATTTTGTTGATTACGCCGGTTTTTGCACATTCGAATCACGGGATTCCAGACATTTGACAATTTGAACCCATCCTCACGATTGAAATGTTTGTGTTTATTAATTTCAATCGCTTCCCTGACCAATCTAGGTATGTAGTGGCGTTCTGTCGTAATTATTTGTGGGTTATGAAACTCAATCCAGTGATTTGGGCCCGAGTCAATCAAATGCTTCGCGATTGCCGATTTCTGTTGGTCGTTGTTTTTGACCGCTTTTATGTGTTCGTTCATGCGGCACGCGATGGTACGTTTAGTTTGGCCGATATATGAACTCCCACAACTGCAGTCGATCTTGTAGACACCAGGCTTTTCCAAGGGGAAATTTTCTTTTGGGGATCGGAGACATTGTGCCACTTTTCTGAATGGAGTGAAGACAGTATTGAGTGAAAACTTATTAAGTACGTTTGAGATCTTGTCTGTCACTCCTTTTATATAGGGCAGAAATGCTGGTTGTCTGTCTACCCTGTCCCTTCTCTGGTGGCTTACTTTGTGTCAAGGTGGGATCTTTACCCTATGTCCATTGTTCCATAGGACGCACCGAACATGCTCGAGCTCCTGGTTTAGGTGTTGGTCGTCACACAAATCATATGCACGATTTGTGAATGATGTAACCACGGAATCAATGTGCCTTGGGTGATGATGAGAGCTTGCATTGAGGTAGCGGTCAGTATGAGTTGACTTTCTGAAGACAGAGTGGCTCAGTGAACCGTCGCTCCGCACACCGATTTTTACGTCCAAAAACGCCAGGCTTCTGTCTTCCTCTATCTCGTAAGTGAAGTTAACTTTCGGATGGATGCTATTTAAATTTGTCAGATGGGACTCCACATCATTTCTGTTTCCTCGCAACACACAGAATACGTCGTCAACATACCTTTTCCACAATTTTATCTCAGTGGGTGCCGTGGCGAGTGCCCTTTCTTCAAAAAACTCCATCCAAATGTTTGCAATCACTGGAGCTACGGGACTGCCCATAGCTACTCCATCTATTTGAAGATAGTATTGGCCCCGGTGTATGAAGAAGTTAGTTGACAAACAATGATGCAGCAGTGTGACATATTCCGTCGGGATGTTATTAGCTTGTAACTTCACCTTAACCACTTGTAGACAATCTGCAACTGGTACATTTGTAAAGAGTGATTCTACGTCAAAACTGACCATCAACTCGTTTACGTCAACCTTTTGTTGGTGCAAGATATCAATGAAGTGACGAGAGTCCTTGACAAAGGACACCGTCCGTCCCACTAATGGCTGCAATACCCTTGCTACGTGTTTCGCTAATTCGTATGTAGGTGAGTCTATCTGACTCACAATTGGTCTTAAGGGCATATTCTGCTTGTGTATTTTGGGCAAACCATACAGCTTCGGCGGTTGGGCGCTTCTGGGGCGCAATAAATATTTGGACGTATCTTCATCAAGGGCGTCTGCGCATTGTTTTATAAGTAAGCGAGTGCTTCTGTCCGTTCTCGCCGTCGGGTTGTAATTTACCTTCTTATATGTGTTCACATCACTAAGCAGACATTGGATCTTGCTATCATACTCACTGATGTCCATAATAACAGTCGCATTACCTTTATCAGCTTTACGCACTATTATGTTTTCATCATTTCGGAGCTCCTTTAGTGCGGCTGATTCGGAAGAAGTAACGTTCGGTCTCGGTGGTGATGCATGGCGCAATATCACGGCAACGTCTTGCCTTAAAGTATCCGCATCGACTGAAGGTATTTTATTACGTCTAATACACTCTTCAACGGACCCAATTACCTCCTCATAGCGAATACGCTTTGGTGTTATGGCAAAATTCATACCTTTTTCAAGAAGCGATTGTGCAGCATCCGACAACTCTATACTTGACATGTTGACTACAGTTCGAGTTGCGATCGAGTTCTTGTGGTATGATACGGGCTTTTGTTTTTGTAACAGCGACTCAAACTTACGATCCTGTTTCATAGCATTAAGTTCCTTTGCACGTTGTGCTTGCAAGTAGGTAACACGATCGCAAATATCAATCATTTTTTGAAAGTATCTCACTGCACTTTTGGTGTAATTTGTATAACTCACTCTGACTTTGGTCCAGTTGGTACCTACAATTACGTATCGAATTTCGCAATAGTTTAACACTCGCATTTCGCAGAATACTCGCGGAATGTCAAATATTGATATTGCGCCATGCATCACCACCGAGACCGAACGTTACTTCTTCCGAATCAGCCGCACTAAAGGAGCTCCGAAATGATGAAAACATAATAGTGCTCAAAGCTGATAAAGGTAATGCGACTGTTATTATGGACATCAGTGAGTATGATAGCAAGATCCAATGTCTGCTTAGTGATGTGAATACATATAAGAAGGTAAATTACAACCCGACGGCGAGAACGGACAGAAGCACTCGCTCACTTATAAAACAATGCGCAGACGCCCTTGATGAAGATACGTCCAAATATTTATTGCGCCCCAGAAGCGCCCAACCGCCGAAGCTGTATGGTTTGCCCAAAATACACTAGCAGAATATGCCCTTAAGACCAATTGTGAGTCAGATAGACTCACCTACATACGAATTAGCGAAACACGTAGCAAGGGTATTGCAGCCATTAGTGGGACGGACGGCGTCCTTTGTCAAGGACTCTCGTCACTTCATTGATATGTTGCACCAACAAAAGGTTGACGTAAATGAGTTGATGGTCAGTTTTGACGTAGAATCACTCTTTACAAATGTACCAGTTGCAGATTGTCTACAAGTGGTTAAGGTGAAGTTACAAGCTAATAACATCCCGACGGAATATGTCACACTGCTGCATCATTGTTTGTCAACTAACTTATTCATATACCGGGGCTAATACTATCTTCAAATAGATGGAGTAGCTATGGGCAGTCCCGTAGCTCCAGTGGTTGCAAACATTTGGATGGAGTTTTTTGAAGAAAGGGCACTCGCCACGGCACCCACTGAGATAAAATTGTGGAAAAGGTATGTTGACGACGTATACTGTGTGTTGCGAGGAAACAGAAATGATGTGGAGTCCCATCTGACAAATTTAAATAGCATCCATCCGAAAGTTAACTTCACTTACGAGATAGAGGAAGACAGAAGCCTGGCGTTTTTGGACGTAAAAATCGGTGTGCGGAGCGACGGTTCACTGAGCCACTCTGTCTTCAGAAAGTCAACTCATACTGACCGCTACCTCAATGCAAGCTCTCATCATCACCCAAGGCACATTGATTCCGTGGTTACATCATTCACAAATCTATATATATAAAAGAGTAAGGTGACTGACTGACTGACATACCCAGAGATCAACGCACAGCCCAAACCGCTGAAGCTAGAATCCTCAAATTTAGCATGTAGGTTCTTTATGTAACGTAAGTGAGCACTAAGAAAGGAATTTCTGAAATTCCACCCCTAAGGGGGTGAAACAGGGGTTGAAAGTATGTATGGAAGTTCGTCATTTTTTAAGTAAGAAACATTAAACTTTACTTTTGGGCTACTGATTAAAAAAGAGTAGATACGTATTTCAGCGTTTCTGGATATTCTACCCTTAAGGGGGTGAAATAGGGGTTGAAAGTTTGTATGGAAATTCGTCATTTTTTAAGTAAGAAACATGAAACTTTATTTTTGGGGTACTGATTTAAAATGAATAGATACGTATTTAAACGTTTCTTAATATTCTACCCCTAAGGGGGTGAAATAGGGGTTGAAAGTTTGTATGGAAGTTCGTCATTTTGTAAGTAAGAAACATGAAACTTAACTTTTGGGCTACTGATTAAAAAAGAGTAGATACGTATTTAAGCGTTTCTGGATATTCTACCCCTATGAGGATAAATAGGGGTTGTTATTTCGTATATAGGTCAGTCTGGAAGTCCGTCATTTTTGAAGTTAGAAACATGAAACTTTATTTTTTGGCTGCTGATTAAAAATGAATTGATACGTGTTTCAGCGTTTTTGAATATTCTACCCCTAAGGGGGTGAAATAGGGGTTGAAAGTTTGTATGGAAATTCGTCATTTTTTAAGTAAGAAACATGAAACTTTATTTTTGGGGTACTGATTTAAATGAATAGATACGTAGTTAAACGTTTCTTAATATTCTACCCCTAAGGGGGTGAAATAGGGGTTGAAAGTTTGTATGGAAATTCGTCATTTTTTAAGTAAGAAACATGAAACTTTATTTTTGGGGTACTGATTTAAAATGAATAGATACGTATTTAAAGGTTTCTTAATATTCTACCCCTAAGGGGGTGTAATAGGGGTTGAAATTTTTTATGGAAGTTCGTCATTTTTTAAGTTAGAATCAAGAAACTTTATTTTTAGGCTACTGATGAAAAAAAAGTAGATACGTATTTAAGCGTTTCTGGATATTCTACCCTTAAGGGAGTGAAATAGGGGTTGAAAGTTTGTATGGAAGTCCGTAATTTTTTAAATAAGAAATATGAAACTTTATTTTTGGGCTACTAAATAAAAATGATTAGATACGTATTTAGGAGTTTTTGGATATTATGCCCCTAAAGAGGTGAAATAGGGGTTGAAAGATTGTAGGAAAGTCCGTGATTTTATAAGTGAGAAACATGAAAATTTAGTTTTGGGCTACTGATTAAAAATGAGTAGATAGGTACGTATTGAAGCGTTTCTGGATATTCTACCCCTAAGGGGTAAAATAGGGGTTGAAAGTTTGTAAGGAAATCCGTCATTTTTTAAGTGAGAAACATGAAAATTTGTGTTTTGGCTGATTAAAAATGATTAGATACATATTTAAGCGTTTCTGGATATTCCACCCCTGAGGGGGTGAAATAGGGGTTGAAATTTCGTAAATAGGTTATTCTGGAAGTCCATTATTCTGAAAGTCCGTCATTCTTGAAGTTAGAAACATGCAACTTTATTTATGGCTACTGATTAAAAATGAGTAGATACGTATGGATGAACATGTTCTACTGGAACCGGTTGTGGTTCACGGTGCCGTTCTCAAAGTTGTTCAAAAATATGTGTGGTACGTCGGGCAGACTTTGCAGTAAAGTAGAAACAACTTCGAGCACGAGGTGAACAGGAGAATTCAGCCGGGTTGGGCAGCGTTTGGAAAACTTTGTCGGGTCTTTTCATCGTCAATCCCACAGTGCCTAAATACGAAAGTCTTCAATCAATACGTCCTACCTGTCATGACATACGGTGCCGAAACGTGGACACTTACGACACGGCTGGTCCACAAGTTCAAAGACGCTCAGCGTGCTATGGCACGCTGAGCGTCTTTGAACGTGCTATAGCTAGCTAGCTAAAGCGTGCTATAGCATATATAATGATTTATTTTTCTCATCACAAAAGCTCAACGTTTCTCTAAGGGATCGCATCAAGAATGAGGTGATCCGGTAGAGAACCAAGGTCATTGACATAGCCCACAGGATAAGCAAGCTGAAGTGACAGTGGGCTGGCCATATTAGCCGCAGAACTGATAACCGTTGGGGTAAACGGGTTCGTGAGTGGTGACCGCGTCTCGGCAAACGTAGCGTAGAACGTCCACAGGCCAGGTGGAATAATGATCTGCCCAAGACGGCTGGCAGGAGCTGGATGAGAGAAGCTGAGGATCGTACCAAGTGGCGTGCAATTGGAGATGCCTATGTCCAGCAGTGGACTGCGATGATGATGATGAGATACGTATTTAAGCGTTTCTGGATATTCTATCCCTAGGCTAGACTGGAAGTCCGTCATTTTTTAATTTAGTAGCCTGAAACTTTGTCTTCAGGCTTTTGATTACAAATAAATTAATACTTATATCAACATTTATGGGAATTCTATTCCTAAAGGGGTTAAAATAAGGGTCGAAAGTGTGTATGAAAGTCAATTTTAAAGGGCTATTGATTATAAATAAATACGTTTAAAAACATGAACACAGTTTTCATAGATACTTACACAGTTTTAATTAAATATATATAATCAACTTCCACGCGAGCAAAGCCGCGGGCAACAGCTAGTCGTTCATATGATTTGTGTGACGACCAACACCTAAACCAGGAGCTCGAGCATGTTCGGTGCGTCCTATGGAACAATGGACATAGGGTGAAGATCCCACCTTGACACAAAGTAAGCCACCAGAGAAGGGACAGGGTAGACAGACAACCAGCATTTCTGCCCTATATAAAAGGAGTGACAGACAAGATCTCAAACGAACTTAATAAGTTTTCACTCAATACTGTCTTCACTCCATTCAGAAAAGTGGCACAATGTCTCCGATCCCCAAAAGACAATTTCCCCTTGGAAAAGCCTGGTGTCTACAAGATCGACTGCAGTTGTGGAAGTTCATATATCGGCCAAACTAAACGTACCATCGCGTGCCGCATGAACGAACACATAAAAGCGGTTAAAAACAACGACCAACAGAAATCGGCAATAACGAAGCATTTGATTGACTCGGGCCCAAATCACTGGATTGAGTTTCATAACCCACAAATAATTACGACAGAACGCCACTACATACCTAGATTGGTCAGGGAAGCGATTGAAATTAATAAACACAAAAATTTCAATCGTGAGGATGGGTTCAAATTGTCAAATGTCTGGAATCCCGTGATTCGAATGTGCAAAAACCGGCGTAATCAACAAAATATAGTTTCGCGATCAGATACTGTTAGTGTTGTGTGTCGAGAACAATTACGAGTGAATAGTGAGTTAGTGAACAGTGGTACCGGGGGCGATCGTGGTAAAAGACTGCGAAAGAGGGTAGACCGATATGTCTGCCAATAACATCCCACCCGCAAGATCTTCAGTTACTCCGTGATCATGGCGCTTGCAACAGCGCCGAAATATCGGATACTCACAAACAAAAAGGTACATGGTAGCAATCCCGTAGATTTCTATTTTAATGTTAATGACCATGAAAGTTTAAAACAATTTGTATATTTTTCCTGCCTCTGTAGCGCAGTGGTAGCGCATGCGACTGCTCTGCTTTAGGTCTCGGGTTTGATTCCCGGGTCGTACCAAATGTTTGTATGATCTGCAAATTATAATTGCAAATATAAGCTAAAACTTTTTTCGCACAATATTGCGCACTACTCTTTTGATGAAAAGCAGAGCGTTATAAATAAGCTTCAAAATGCACTCAAAAAAGCTTTTTGCCAAAGTTTGACTCCCAAATTGAATTCCTTCCTCGGAGCGCAAGAAGCTTCAGGGCGACTCGCTTCGATGCTAATGCCGTTACAGATACTTGGGCGAGCTGTAGGTCTTGCTCGCTAACTTACTGCACAGTAATGCTGGCAGTTAGAGAACATGAATAGCATCGCTTTGAAGCATCTTAATAGCAGTCCAACTCATGTACTACTTAACAAACGGAAACTATAGAAATAGTTATGACATCACGTGCTATGAACGGTTAATGTTACAAAAGAAAATCCTAGGTGCAGGTGAAATTTTCCCCTTGTAAAATTAACGTTTTAGAGGAATTACCTGGCAGTAGTTAGCTTGAACATCAATGATTAACATATGCACTGTGCAGTTGCTAGACATAAAAAAAATACCAAACATTTACTGTTACTAATAACAAATTACACACCAAGTCTTTTTTGCGGACACCTCAACACTCAAGTCCAGCCACAAAACTACTAAAACTGGCTGGAATCAACGACATAAATTTCCTATTTAATTAAAACTACTAACTATATAATGGTTCTGGCGCACTACACTATACTATGGGTTACGAAGGTTGTGTTTATGTATACCCAGCTAGTACCAAGTTCAATAAAATTTAAGTGTGTATTGAAAGTGGAAAAAAAATGACGAATTATATTCCTCTACCATGCTCATAATGTTAAATACTGAAATATTTCTGATGAACCGTTTCAATGAAGATGATCAGCAAGTCTAGGCTAAGCACTTTTGGATCCAAAATAGATTTAGTTAATTAAAGTTGAGTTTATTTAACATGACGTCCTAATCACTCTGTATACGTTTTTTTATCCATCTTAATCTTTATTACTCCTACGCAGCAAAATACAAATGATTGATAGCAATGCTAGTAATGAGTGACCTACGCACTATTATTCCAACTTGCTGCTCGGAAATATATAAAGAAACAATGTAGACAACAAAACAAAAGAGTACATGTTCATAGAACATGTACTCTTTTGCGATAACCAATTACATAGAGCATACATTGCGGGCTTGAAATTTACAACTAGGAGCTAATCTCATGACGAGCAGACTGTGGATTGTAAAAGTCACGTTGCGATGATTATGTGGCATAGGGTTGCAAATGTAATCGAATAGGAATAGCGTACAGTCTCGTGACGTGGACAAACGCGCCAGTGTCAAAATAATAATCCGGTTAACGCTAGGATTTACTCGTGAATAAACTATTCAAACATCAGTCAAACAACTGTTTTTACTACTCGGATTGCTTTGAATTGTTTAGCACGATTTATTACTGTACTGCTGTTGGCAGCGCGCCACTGCTACATTGTGTATGTGCTGACTGGTTTTGTCGCTCGTGTATTGTAAATAATAACTATACAAAAATTTTTACTAAGCAACTGATTGACGCTTCTCGCGACCAGAAGGCCGGTCTTTTTCTAGCACAGAGAATCAGCATTGCCATTCAACGTGGTAATGCTGCCAGTCTTTTGGGAACGCTACCAGTAGGCGAAGATGTGGAGAAATTTTTTGACGCTTGTTTTGTAAATATTGCTATGGTTTTTTTGAATTATTGTTATGTATATAGGTTTCTATATTATGTAATAATTCGATAAATATCTTATCTACTTTTGTAGATAAGATATTTATCGAAAAAAATCATATTAAAAGATTTTGATTCAAAATGAATAAGAAATATTGATTTACTAAATAGACCAATTGAATTGTTCTGTTTCTGTAACTAACCGCCCCATGGAATAATAATAGAAGTATAATACTTATAAAGACAAGAGTTGGAGAAATAATTCTATCGATAACATTATGTCGCAGATTGAGTGTGAAAGCTTAGGAATTAAAAATAAATATAGGTATAAGTATTAACTGATGGGGGCGCTCCTTACTTGCTGTTTATTTTAATATAACTCTTGACAAACTTGATCTTTACTTTGTAGGTAATAAATATGACTCGACAGGTACAAGCTCTTTGCAATGTATGCAATGTAGGGTCACCTCGCTCTGACCATCTCGGACACATTTTGGGAACAATGAATAGGACTCCTACATTAGTTACAACATTTCACGCGATAAATGTCTCACGCAGACGCTGAGCTGAGCGTTGGAACCGCGCGGATTTTATTTATCTTTAATTTCTTTCACCGTACCTAGTCCTACATGTGAGAAAATTATATAATAATATTTGTTTAAGTGATTACTAACTAAAGTTCTCCAAAAATATCTTACGTCATCCCTTTATTGAGAAGATTATTTTACGAAAGTTATATACAAATTTCAAAAAACTTCCAATACAAAATTAAAAGCTATGTTTTGTATACGGTAATAAAATGATATAACAAAATTATATTTGGTAATTGAAATAAAAATGTAAGACACCGAACTCTTTTTGATCGCCACGAGTATGTCTTAAGTGGAAGCTACTAGACACAAAAAATGTTTACGAATGCGCAGCGAGTGAATGATTTCATACTGGTTCTATAGAAATCAAATATTCATCGATGGCTTGTATCTGCCACAAGACACAAAAGTGTCCACGTTTGCACTGTCTTACGATTGACAGAAAACAAGCGACGAATTGTGGCCAGAAGTAACGACCGGTGACTGTGTCCGATTTCGCCACCGGACACAGCAACTACGGCTACCAGTGGCCAGTAGTAGCCACAGGAGACACATGTGCGCAGCGCCTTAGGTATTTGATTGAAACTTCAAATTTATTTTATGTAAATTTTTAGTTTTATGATTTTATATTCTTATTTTTACTTATTAGTTACCTATGTTTTGTACATGTATCAACTGTAAATATTTGTAAATGAACGGATTTCCTTTATTTATTAGTTTTTCTCGTTGATGATTCTAGGATGGTTTTTATTTTATTGGATTGATGGATGGATGGATGGATGTTTGTTACTCTTTCACGCAAAAACTACTGAACGGATTTGGATGAAACTTTACAGTAATATAGCTTATACATCAGAATAACGCATAGGCTACTTTTTGCCGCGATAACCGACATATACGTGGGCGCAGCCGCGGGCAACAACTAGTATTGTATATACACAAGAATTATTAATATTTATAATTGGAAGGCAAGGACATTTTGTTTAAACAATGTTTATCGCAAAACAAGTAAACAGTGATTCTGAGGGCGATTCTCGAAGCAACTCTATGAAATACAAAATGTTATGAATATGTGACGTTACAACTCTATATCTATAACTCTAACTTTTAGAATCAGTAACATGAAATCCTTTGTAATTGTACCGCGCAAGGTGATACTGTACCAATTTATGTTTCAAAGTACAAGGATGAACGCAATGCCGGTGGCTTGTAATGTGGTAATAGTAAACAGTGAGCATCAAATCATATGATTTTTGGAGCAAACTTCATTATACGTACAGCTAAAGGTGACGGCAGTACTTCAAACATACATATTGTAATTCAAAACTAAAGCCCTCTCTGAATATTCTCAGGCTCTCACGCTGACGTGTTACTCGTAAAGTTGCGTGATGATAATAACAAGTAACTTTAATTATGTGCGTATTTAGAGAAACAGCTGTGAGAAATGCTTCACACGTCAAGTCTGTAGTGAAATATGAAAATTCCTTTAAATTATCCAAATATGAGTGTGTGCCAGAGCAGAGGGATTTTAGAGATAGCGTTTACAAAGGCAACCTCTATTCTTGGCACGAATGTTTGTAGGTCACGCGGATACTTTTCGTTCTTGTTTTGCTCTTACCTCTTCTACCTGGCTTTTATTTTTGAATAGTTAAATTAAAATTTTGATATTAATGCCATGAATGATTGTGTAGAGAGAGGTGGACAGTGTGAGCCTCTGGCAATATCACTCACATAATGCAATCAAATATCTATTTAACTCGTGTTCTCGTATCAATTTGGTTGAGCCGACCCATATGGCGAAGCATGGCTTTCTTTGTGGTTTATATAAATGTGTAAAAAGTGTGTCAAAAAATTTAATATACGTAAACACATACAAAGGAAATGATCCTAAGTCCGTTAAAAAGTATTAAAGTAACTTTACGCATAGTTATTTTATACAGTGTGTTTCAAAACGATCACTTCCACTAGTTATAGTGTTCTTTTAAATATTTAGCTTTAATAAAGAACTATAGGGAGGAAACGAAGGAAACGAACAATGGTGATTATTATCATCACCAACATTATCATTCAATTGCAGTCGACTGTTGGACATACGTCATTTTACAATGAATGTCATAGCAAACAGTCTTTCATTTTACATCTATCTCAGCCAATAATTGTCTTCAAGTCAGTTTCATTAGTGGCCATTTTCCTCTTTTTCATAAAAAAATACAATCAGTGTAACACGTTATTTATACTTACCTGTGTCAGTGGATAAATTGTGTCAATCTAAATGTATATTTTACAAACAAACACACTAAAATATTTTACCACAAACGTATTATCCATGATGTTTGCTATGTTGTTTACACATTTGTGTATATTTAAATACATTAACATTCTATGAGTGTAAGTTTGACACGCGTTGTCTTGTTGCATATTGAACAGACGTCAAATGTGTGATTGAATACAAAAATGTTATGTTTCTGTTTCTTCCAATTTGAATATGCTAAAGAACGTATCTGTTAGTATAAGTAGATGTCTACATTACCTATCTTTTAAAACAACTATGTGACACTTATCCTTGGAATAGCGATTATGTGTCTGACTACTTCGAATAACTGCGTTTTCCACAGTGGTTCTATTAAAGGAGTTAGGTTAAGAGAGAGCGCAAACGTGGACACTTTTGTGTCTTGTGGCGGATACAAGCCACCGATGAATATTTGATTTCTATAGAACCAGTATGAAATCATCCACTCGCTGCGCATACATAAACATTTTTTGTGTCTAGCTATTTCCACTTAATGTGTTCGGTGTCGGTAACTGAAAACCTGTTGAAGACACAAGCAAAATTAACAAATTTCCTTACAACATCGTGCGACTGATGGAAAACAAACGACGAATTGTGGCCAGTAGTAGCAACCGGTGAATATTTACGACCGCCACCGGACACAAACTAAACAACAAAGTCCTGTACATTAGTGTGGTGTTTCGTAGATTAGTAAATCCCTTTAGTTCAATTTTATGTAACTCAAATATGCATTTTACAGTACTTTAATAAATAATATTTTTATACTTAAACAAAATATAACCATGATTTAAGAGAAACAAATACTATCGTAACAAATAAAAATGTCTTAATAAACAGTTTTACAGAACAAGTAAATAAGGCAAGTTATCACAACTTTGTGACATCACAGTGGTGCAGTCACGCTTGAGATATATCCGCTTACCAACTGCTATTTGACTTTGGTATGACAAACGTCTCAAGTTTCAATAGCACTATTCGCCACACGAATTTTCAGAGTCGTTTTCAGTTCATAATGTTGACTTAACGTGTTAGTGCTAACTTGCACTTTAATCCGCTCCGATCAGTTCTTTGGTCACTCCAATATTTCACGACTGAAGTACTTTCTGAAACTTATGCTTTCGTGCTTGAAAATATTGAAGGTATTTCTGTATATTCAAAGTCAAAATGTTTAGGAATAAAATCAAATAAAAAAATAGAAGGGAGTTATATATCGACGAATATACGACTTCACAAACTTAAGTATTAGAAATGGCACAAAATGTAATATTCTCACATAATTATTGTACTTCACAGCAGATAGAAAATAATAGAGAAAATATTTCCGATTCTATCAAAAATATATGTTGGCAAGAAAATAGCGGCGAATAAATCAGACGGACAGTAATCTCTGATTATGTACATATATCGTACAATTGATTGTATCATAAAGTGGGTGGTCGTTCCGTCGAAGTGTACACTCACACTTTACTGGCCGGCTCATTTAATGTTCGATGTTTCTCGATCTGTTTATCGACACATATACACTCGACCCACACGAAAATTTGCGATGGACTGGCAATATTATTGCTTGCCTCGTGTATAAAATAACACTTACAATGATTTTTAAGAAATATATAATTTACTAGTTTTTGTTGGTATATCGCGGCAAATAGTAGCCTATGTGTTATCCTGATGTATAAGTTATATTACTGTAAAGTTTCATCTAAACCCATTCAGTAGTTTTTGCGTGAAAGAGTAACAAACATCCATCCATCCATCCAACCATCCATCCATCCATCCATACTTACAAACTTTCGCGTTTATAATATTAGAAGAATATAGAAATTACTTTAAAGAAGCTTTACATAATCGAAATTGTTAAAAATAATAACCTATGTAGATTATAGTATAGTATAGGGAATTGATTAATTTTTATTATTTAACTTAGATAAACAACTTAACATTATACTATTATTGCCATATCGCATTGTCTTACCACTTAGCTAATACTTAGGTACAACTATTTTAACGTACTTGTATTAGCTTCAACTGTATGTTGTATGGAACCAACTACTTTGAAATCGATTTTACCTACTTTGCTGGGTGCTTTGTGTCTTTTGGTGTGTTTATATCGTGAACATAGTGGTAACTAGTTTAAACCTACCCAAAAAGTCAGAAATAAATAATATTTTAGAAAACTGTAAATAAAAAATTTAACAAAAAAACCGACTTTAAACTACATATTATATTCTAAAACAAAAGATGTAGTAAAAAGTATAAAATGATAATTATTTGTTCTTGTGTCTACAATAATTAAGTTTAAAAAACTAAAAAAAAATGTTTTAGTATAAGACGAACTAAACTGTAAAAAAAATATTCTTAATTTAGAATGTTATATTGAAGAAAAAATATAAATACCATTGTGAAGAAAAGCGTGGGGTGCATTATGACGTATTTTTATACCATTTCTGGACGTATCGTACCCATGAATTATTGTCGAGAGCCGATTATCAAGCACCCCACGCATTTTATATATTCATAATTTTTTTTTTTTCATTATTTTATTAAGTTTTTTTTGTTAGAATTATTTATTTATTTTTATTTTACACTTTATGCACTTTGTAAATTTTTAAGTGTTTCTGTACGGGAACTCACGAGAGCCATGTGTATGTAGAAGACCGTGGAGATGTGGTAAACTCAGAGTTGATCTGACTACTCTGGTGCATTTTTTTAATCGCGCTTCTAAACCCCCAGCATCTAAAAATTGCCCTAAATCTTTGCTTGGAGAGATGGTAGGTAGTAGAGCCACGCTGATTTCAGCACGAATGGGCCGGCTCGACCGGGGCGGTACTACCCTCGCACAGAAAATCAACGTAAAATGACAGCGTTCATGCTGTCGTGTTTCGTTGGTGAGTGCGAGACCGGAGGCCCAATTAGTCTAGTCAACAAGTTCCATACTTGTTGACTAGACTAAAAGATGCAGTAGCATCACTAGGCCGCCATGGTGTGGGTCGCCATACTGCATTGTCTGCATTCGCAGTGAGTATGGTGACCACCACTCTTAGATTCTGCTTATGCTTTCCATCAGGCAGAGTAGAGTCATTATGGCGGGCCATACATAAAAAAAAAAGACAAAAAATACCAAGCTGTATTTTATGTGGTATAGGAATTTTCTTTACATACAAGCAAGATCCATTTGCATTGTCATAGTCATTTATTTATGAAACCTTAGTAATATAACTTTTATCCTCATGAAATAAATATGTTATTGTATTGTGTTCCTATGGCAATGGGTAAACGGGATTTCGCGGATTGCGCAGCGGATAAAAAGGCGTGTTAATTGAACAATTACATTGATTTTTACATTTTGAATTTTCAATATTAATTACTATATGTGTTTGAATAAATATGAAAATTTTATTGTATTTTTCCTTACTTTTCAAGAAAATACCAGACTCGAAATCGTATTCAGATTGTTAGGTTTACATAATACGGCCATCAAGTGTTTACGGGCCCGCCTCTCCTCGTGTATGAATAAAACTGCAATAAAATGTTTTGAAGACACGTTCCTTGTATTTGCTGAACGCAGATGTTCTCATCGTATATAAAGGATCACTGTTTGCATTACAACGGCGCATCCACTCCGTCTCGCGCAGGCACTCTCTATAGTACAGTCATCTTAGGCCAAATTAGGTGAATATCTCGGAAAATCGACATACCCAGTATATTACCACGTAAAAACTTGTGTTTTGGCATCCTAAAACTGTTCTCAAAATTCACATATAACTGGATGGTCGCAAGTTTGAAAAATCGATTTTTTGTTTTTTTTTTGCAAATATCTCGTTTTCTAGGATGCCAAAATACAGGTTTTTACGTGGTAATATACTGGGTATGTCGATTTTCCGAGGTCAACCCCCTACAACGACTGGACTACTATTAATAGGCGTCTGCGTAAACAGAGTATTAAAAAAACCTTTACTATTAAAGGCGAAGTCAATTTATAATGAAATTACATGAATAAATTAGATGTTTCTTTAAACTTTTGCTACAACTGGTTTATATGTGTAAGTATTAGCATAGCAATACTAAATTGTAATTAAATTATGAGTTATTCATATCTAGCTAGTTGTATATTCTATTGAAATTATTCCTATTTCCCGAAGGTCAATAATGAGATGCTTAACCAAAGGCAATTTTGTGTACAAATACAGGAAAATAAGCCACGGGCCACAGCTGCGGTGGACGTGATCCTGTAGAACGGATACAGGCGTCTATTACAATCGCGTAGAGGTCCCATAGCACGTAGCCCGTAGAGGCTACTACGAATCGTGCGTCGTAACCGAAGGAAGCTTGCGACAGCCAGTAACGTGCACAATAAGTGGTTACGTTATTTACTGCATATTGTATGAGCGTCGCTTACAAGCTCGGAGCGTTCGCTCAGATCCCTGCCATTTTCTCTTTACACTTTCACACGGTAATTTCATGTTAGTTATGACTACCTAGTAGGTTAGTTACCTACCATATTTGTACCAAATACTATAATAATTGTACTGGATTTTTGATAAAATAACAATGTCACCAGATGCTAATTCGTGTATCTATTGACTGCCTCGGTGGCGCAGTGGTAACGTATGCGATTGCGGACCAAATGTTTGTATGATCTGCAAATATTTGTTTCGTAGTTTGGGTGTTTTTAACCGACTTCAAAAAAGGAGGAGGTTCTCAATTCGATCGTATATATGTTTTTTTATGTGTGTTCGTCGATAACTTCGTCGTTTATGAACCGATTTTGATGATTCTTTATTTAATGGAAAGGAGGTGTCCCAAGGATGGTACCATGATAAGGACATTAAGATCTGATGATGGCATCCAAGAGAAATTGAGTCGTAACTTAAGTAAACTTAACTTAAACAAGTCGGTTTTTGTTTTTGTTAAAATTTTACTTGTCTATGTATAATATGTGTGTATTTACAAAAAGAAAGTAAATATGTATTTATATCACTTGTCTAGTACCCATAACACAAGCTCTGCTTAGCTTGGGACTAGATGGCGTTGTGTGTTAGATATCCGAATTATTTATTTATTTATTTTATTAAATACGCCTACTCTCACAGAATTTCAGTTGGCAATTAACTTTTTAATTGCCAAAATTTTAATGCTGCAATAATCTTTTTACTAAGAAATTGCAAATATTTATGATGCATACAGAGAATGAAATTATCCAAGTTCACTAGTAGACGGGTCATCTGATGGAAAATGACCACGACCACTCATTGGTTCTGAAACATTTCGTATATACCTAATACCGGCCAATGTGACTAGTCAAAATAAAAATTGTACTTTTTGTAAAATTAAATGTGCTTACGTAACCGGGATTACTTTAACAGGCGGCGTAACTCCGAATAAAACGTCTGATTCATTTGAAATAGCAATTTATGTAAAGTAAAACACAATTTTATACATTTTTGTGGAATAAAAGGAGTCAGCTCGGAAGGGTTAAGATGTACAATAAAAAAGTAATCAAGTCATTTTTATTACCCAGCTTTAATAAATGTTTTACAAAATAATATTTTTAATACTTAAACAGCAGCTAAAGAGCATTATATTTTTATTAAAGGCCAGCATGTTCGCATAACTATACTGTTGAAACTTGGTAAGTAGATGTATTCTGTGAACCGCATCAAGATTTTTACACAAAAATAAAAGAAAAACAAAAAAATTTGGGGGTCCCCATACTTAGAACTGAAACTCAAAATTCTTTTATCATCAAACCGATACGTGTGGGATATCTATGGATAGGTCTTCGAAAATGATATTGAGTTTTCTAATATCATTTTTTTCTAAACTGAATAGTTTTGCGCGAGAGACACTTCCAAAGTGGTAAAATGTGCGTCTCCCCCCCCCCTGTAACTTCTAAAATAAGAGAATGATAAAACTAAAAAAAATATATGATGTACATTACCATGCAAACTTCCACCTAAAATTGGATTGAACGAGATCTAATAAGTAGTTTTTTTTAATACGTCATAAATGGTAAACCACAAAAAAAAAACACTATTATTAAAACATCGATCAAAGTTACAATGAACTACAAGAACTATTATATTATGTTAATTGTTGCTTCGGAACCCTTCATGTGCGAGTCCAACTCGCACTTGGCCGCTTTTTTACTAAATGCATAATTATGTATGTATGCACGGTACATACAGCAGAATAAATTTTTTTACAATATTTGTCTGTCTGTCTGTATGTCTGTCTGTTTGTTCCGGCTAATCTCTGGAACGGCTGGACCAATGTTGACTAGCTTCGCCCCCCGGTGTTACCCAAGGTTGTAAAGGTACAACAATAGCCGTGGGTAACACCGCGGGCCTCAGCTAGTTCTTAATACAATTCCCTCAGTAGGTATGTTAATCAACAGTCTGGTAACCACCGGAAGACGCAGCGTTGGTAGGACCTGGGAAAGGTCGCAAGAAGCCATTAGATGCAGATAGCTCAGGACCGGTTGTTGTGGAGACTTGGGCGAGGCCTATGTCCTGTTGGCTGAGATGATGATGGTATTTTAAAGTTATTTGAGCTACTTTATATTATGTGGAGTCATAAGAAGTGAAACTTTATTATGTTTTTACCCGACTACGGCAAAGCCAAAGGAGGGTTATGATTTTGACAGGCTATGTATGTCTGTGTGTTCATTTGTTCCCTCATAGCTCCTTATTATTAACTACTTATTGGAATTGGACAAATGAGGTATCGTTAGAAGCGTCTTGATCGTTCGCTGGTTATAGGCTATATGAGATATCACTGAATCTAATGTAGCGCCCTCTAGCCGACATAAAGTACTGTATTAAAAAATAAATTTAAGACAAATATGCTGTGTTTGGTATCATTGCAAAGGGCGTTACTTGTACATTTAAAATATATTTTATATATTAATAACTGCACCAAAACATTTTAAATAAAAAAAAGTAAAAACTAAAACTCAACTACGACAAAAAACGACGCTGAAAAAGTATAAAACAAGTTTTACGGTGCGTTTCTATGTTATGTGTGACTACGGCTTTTCAAACTTGTTTTATACTTTTTCAGCGTCGTTTTTTGTCGTAGTTGGGTCTTAGTTTTTACTTTTTTTTATCATTATGCATTTATATAATTTCTATGCTACGTAAAGGCGCGTCTCCACCGAAATACGACTCCACAAAAAAAGATTGATAACACAAAAAAAGATTGATAACACAAAATTTGCCAACTTTTGTTCAGTGGAGACTCGGCTTTACATAAACCTTTATCACGTGTTGACAACACAAAAGTTGACAACTTTTGTTCTGTGGAGACTCGGCTTAAGAAAACACAACTTTTTTTTTTTATGTAATAGGCGGGCAAACGTATCGCCTGATGGTTAGCGATTACCGCCGCCCATGGACACCTGCAACACCAGAGGCGTCACAAGTGCGTTGCCGGCCTTTGGGGGATGGGGAGGAGGATGGAGGCGGGGGATGGGGGAGATTGGGGAAGTTGTTGGGGTATGGGCCTCCGGTATCCTCACTCACTCGATGAAACACAGCGCAAGCACTATTTTACACCGGTTTTCTGTGAGGCCGTGGTATCACCCCGGTCGAGCCAGCCCATTCATGCCGAAGCGTGGCTCACCCACTGTGTTATTTAACAGTAAGTTTATTATCACAGTTGTGTTTTCTCACATGGCACAAAATAGTAACTTATTGAGTTACTTGCAGGTTGTTCTCCATAATAATGACATTTTGGAACGGCGCAACTAGAGTCACTAATGTAACGTTTCTAAAGTGCCTGAAGAGGCCATCTTTAAATAAAAGCTATTTTATTTTGATTTCGATTTAAACATTTAAGTGCATTGGTTTGTATTAGTAATAGAAAAAGATGTCTATACAAATTAAATCACAAATCTCTCCATTATGGAACAATCGAACAGTGGTCAATCATTTATTTTACGTCTCGTTTCGTATCCGAACTGGTTGAGTTGAAGCGAAGAACTCGCTCGGGTCCAAAGTAACTTGCGCTAGATTTGTGCCATGTTTTTAGTTTAATAAAAGCCGAGTCTTCGCAAATACTATTAACTTTCAAAAGCTGTCTTCATCTCGCTATATTAGTCGGCCTTAAATATTCCAAGCGCTCGTAGCCACTTGCATTTATGAACTAAGAAACGAGATGAAATAATATTCGACGCGGCGAGATTATTTACAATAGACTGATAGCAAACATTGAATTAACAACTGAATAAATAAATGAGACAAGACAGATTTCAGTTTATAACTTATAACATAAATAATATTCAATTGTACATAGTAATAGTACTTTCGAAAAACCTATTTTAATAATCAAGTAATTAAAATTAGCCAAAGAACTAAAACAAGTAAGTATGCCAAGTGGGCACGGCGTTTGCGGTTACCAGAAAATATAAATATGAAATTCAAAAGCGAAGCCGCAATAAGTTGAAACAGAACGTTTCAGAACAGAAAGTTTGTATGGGACCAATCTGACGTGGGCGCCCATAACGAGGCTAACACAAATAAAAAGCTGCTCGAGTCAGAATATTCCGGTTATTACCGTTTTTTGGAGCTTCCGACCGACGGAGCGAGTACAACGCCGCGAGCTCTTACTGAGACCTTTTTTACACTTTTCCAATCGTTTTACGTTACTTTGTAGTGACCAACAGCACTTTGGTTTACATTAAGTTAAAGGTGTGTAATAAACGAAGGCTCCGTCACGAGATGGAATCTAAGATGAACGATAAAAAGTGCTGAAGTGTTGGTCAAATTATTTGGTTTTGTTCGTGATGATCGGTATTTCAACTAAGTATGGAAACAAGTAGATAGGTTACGCTAGTTCGAACGAGGGAAAACACGAACTCATATCAGTTTGTGCTCTGAACATTGTAATCGACAAGATTGACTACTTTGTTTGGACGTTGCTGACAATCTCTCGATAATAATCTTTTCGATATAAGGATAATTTTCAGAATCACTCTGTGTACACAGGGTGGAAGAGCTAAGCCTTGTGAATCGAATTCAAGTGAAAGAAAACACTCAGTGTGATTAAAGAGTGTAATATTTGCCTACGTCATAAGATTTGTATGTATGAGCAAACATTTTGTCAACATGCGTTATAAATTTGTCATTTTCATTCACAGGGAATGGCAACACTAAGTCGAACATTAATATCTTGGCAATACTTGAACGGTGAAGTGATGACTTACCGCACGATAGAACACGACATCAATAAATCATAATTTTATTCCATTAACGCGTAGCACTCGTAGACGCGGCGGTGCGGGTGCGCGCTCATCGATGTAATGCAGCCATTGCAAGTGTCACGCGATGTGACGGTGAGCGATGTGACTGCCGCTACAATCAATATGCTCTCACAAATTTATTCTACCCCATTAAGGCGAATACTAAAATAAAGGTTACATATTTGACACTTAGATATATATTTCCATGCCTATGATTTTAATTACTAAATAGCGAAACAGATTCCGATGAATGATCGCAATGATCGAATGATCTCGACGCTTCGGGATTTGCTAGAGATTCTTATTTATTGCGGGTATAATTTTTACAGAGGAAAAGTGTAGATTTTCTTCCAAACCTATCGGAGTGATAACCTGAATGGGTTTTGAAATTTGAAATATTTAAGTAACTTACGCTATTTATTTGAATTGTTAGCCTTTTTGTATCATTTAATGCTCAATTTACAGTATACGGTTACAGATTTAAGTACATTATAATGCACGGTGTCACTGGGCAACTTATAAATCCTAATACATAATTATCAGTTAAATGCTGTCATACTTATTAGGCGATTGATGACACAAATACCAGATTGCTATCATACTAATTGAACTACTTACTTTTATGGACATAGCCGCTGCTTCTTTAAATCGAAGATGCACAATATGCACATGTGCCATTGAAAAGTCGATGTTTAAAATTTACAGATTATTAAGTTAATATAGTGCATTGTATTAATAGATATACACACATCAAAAGTGTCTAGGGATCAAGCATTTTTATGCGGATTTCTTGAGATTGAGATGTGGCTTTGGCCCTGGCCTGCTCAGTCGTCAGACTTGAACCCGATTGAGCATGCATGGGATATGCTACAGAGAAGAGCTCTGCCGAATATGGAGGGTATCCAGTCGCAAGAAGACCTTTTTTTGTTGTTGCAACGAACATGGGCGGCCATTCCACAGCGTGATTTGGATGAACTCATTTTGAGTATGCCAAACCGATTCTTGTGTTGTTAGTGTTCGCGGTAGAAACACGGATTATTAATTGTTTAAGTTACCTAATAAAATTTTAAAGAAAACTGTTATTTCAGTCTTTTTTTCGAACTTTAATGTTAGTGGTTCAAATGTCAAAAATCCTTTTATTAGGAAAATGGCAAATTTCTTTATTAATGCAAAGGCGACTTGGTTTATCGTTACTGTGACAAACGAAAACACTTTATTTGATGAATTCTTAAAGAAAATTTTAATTAATATCAATCAGGAGAAAAGTTATTGCAAAAATATATGTTGATCCCTAGACACATATGTTGATTCCTAGACACTTTTGATGTGTGTATAACGCGTAAGAGAAAATGTATATAAATAGTTTACAACGAATAGTCATGTCAGATCAATACTTTGACAAGAAATGTTAAATTTTGGTTTCACAACTTAATAAAGTTTACGTAACTTTAAATACTTCAAAATGAAATCTCGCCGTCTATAATGCAATATGTGCGTAGTAATTTATACATTAAAGCATTGTTATTTTATTTACCACTAGCTGACCCGGCGAACTTCGTACCGACATATTTACATATCTGTCTCAGCTTCCCACAGGCAGTGTACAGTCGCGGACAAAAAAAGACTTTTCTCGTTATCTTTTATTTTTTTTCTTTCTAGAAAAAAAAGAATGAAAGAAATCGGACTATGTGTTATTGAATTACAACTAAGTACATATTTTGACCTTCATCCCCTCTCTTCAAGAAACCCTGCTGAATTTCGGGATAAAAAGTATCCCATGTCCTACCTCGTAGTATGAACTCAAATCATGCCAAGTTTCATTTGAATCCATTCAATAGTTTCGGCGTGGTACGCGGCCAAGATGCAGACAGAGAGACAAAAAATAAAAACAGTTTTGGCTTCAGTATCGATTATAGAGAGCCCTTCAAAAAAAAATTTCAAAATATCTTTCATGTACAGAATTGGACCTGTTACATTTTTATTATAAGTATAGATATATCGTTTATATGCAGATAGAATACAAAAATGAAGAAACAATATTGTTGCCAAGGTTAAATCAAACACTTGTTAATTATTTTCCTTTCCTCTTGCATTTGTATTTTTTTAAATCTACCACAGGATAAAATAAATGTAAAGCGATAAGAATAAAGGAGGGCAATTAGCGTGAGTTTTGCAGATAAAAGATTACGCTTCGAGGTTATTAGGGAGCAACAGATAATATATCAGTACCGTATTGTAGGTAGGTATACAAGTTTAGAAGCGTAATAAAGAGGTACTTATTTTATCTATATTCTTGTTCTCAGTTTTCTAACGCGATCGACATTTAAATGATAATATTAATAAATATTGAAACGTCGCAGGCTGTCATTAGTATGAATGTACAGTACATGTATTCATAACAGCTATTATAAGTAATATAATAATAAAAATTTTCATCCCATCAACGACAGACACACGTAAACTAATCAACGTCACAAAAAAATACAAGTTGAATTTGTTTGATATTACTTTGAGTTGAAAAGCAATTGAAGTTAAAATTACATCCGAAGTTTTACGTGCGAGACGCTCTGTAATTGGTTCCCCACATTTATTACGTTGGAACATGACTTTTATACACGTCTGGTAATTAACATGACGGACCAACTTTGCGTCTTGTTTGTAGCTATCTATTCGTATCTAAGTACATTTACACTAACTACTATTTTTCTTTCGTACATCCTTAGTTAATTCAGAACGTATTTATCGTACAACCATCTGCAGTGAAAACTCGGTTGTATGCTTAGTTACTTTGAGTCAAATGTGTAAAGTCTTCAATGATTGTGCCCATACGTAAGTGTTTACTCATAATATTTTCAACCTGACACATTGCACACACAGCGGGGGGTCCGATCTCAAACAAGACAGGGCCTGTGCTATGACTACCAAAGTGCCGATAAACATACTAACGTAGCATTAAAATTTATATACGTGGGTAAAACCGATATTTTTATAAGCGTTCAATAAATTAAACATACATTTAACTTAATCGTGATAATCACATAATTATTTGTTCTCAATCAAACCTTGAACTTAGCAGTCCTTTTCACCTTCCCCTTAATAGATTAACCAATCTATTAAGGGGGTAATAGAAATATATAGTTAATTATTACCTTTATATTTATTTCATTCTTTACTGGCCTACGATTGATGCTTTTTAACCGACTTCCAAAAAGGAGGAGGTTCTATGTTCCACTGTATGATTTTTTTGATGAACTGATGATGTAAGGTACAACTCCTCAACGGTTAGGAGTTGGAGGATAATTCTTTCAATTATATCAATTACCTACGATTGTTTGCACTAAAAACTGAAAAATAAAAACTTTTTATAAAAAAAACCGACTTCCAAAAAACATCCAACGAAAACTCTCTGCCAAAAAAACACTTAAAAGCGTAAAATAAACTGGTTCTTCATAAACTGCCTATACTTCAAACAGATTTTAGGTACCTAGCACACATTATAATACTACTATTTAAATGAATAAAGAATTAGGTATAGGCAATTTATGAAGAATGTTTTTCTGGCAGAGAGTTTTCGTTGGATGTTTTTTTGGAGTCGGTTTTTTAGCAACTTAATATGACTTTTCAAAGTTTAATTTAAATGAAGCCTTATTTGTCGTGTATTTGTGTATTTTAATTGCGTGAGTTGACATAGTTATAATAAATTTTCTAGACAATTGTTCTGGAAATTCAGCTTATTAACAACTACAATATATTTTGTGTATGTAACTAGAATTTCGTAATAAATTAGCAAGACATCCCAATGTGAAGACTTTAAATAATTCCCACGTAGACAAAGTGACGTGTCTGGGGTTAGTCTTACGAGTAGAACAACGGCGCACCGCGACCGCTGTCTACAGATATACACTTTCAATGCTGTCTGTTTTTGCCATAGTCTGAAATAGTAAATATATTTAAATGTATAAACAATACCGAGTATGTGTTATTATTGTTGCTAGTTGACAGGAATGATTACAATGAAATATCACTACATTCACCGTAATGTACTATAATTATGTTTCAAAGTTTTAATTATTTTATCCAAGAGTTATATATTTCCAGATACACTTTGAGATAACAAACACTCTTCCCGGTTCACTCACCATGGTGATTTAGATGATATTTTAATTGTAAATTAGGGAATATAAACTTTTTCTTAATGTCTTTGAAACGTAAACTACATGTTGTATTCACAAAACTGTGGCTGTTATAGTGAGATAACCGTCTATTTAACATAATTGAAAAGAACTGTCGATATCAGAACGGCTGAACTGTTCTTACCCTTTCTTCTTTTCAAACGAAAAAATATTTCCAAATAATACAAACCCAGATTCGCATGTAGCAAGAGGTAGTAGAGCCACGCTGATTTCAGCACGAATGGGCCGGCTCGACCGGGGCGGTACTACCCTCGCACAGAAAATCAACGTAAAATGACAGCGTGCTGTCGTGTTTCGTTGGTGAGTGCGAGACCGGAGGCCCAATTAGTCTAGTCAACAAAGAGGTAGTAGAGCCACGCTGATTTCAGCACGAATGGGCCGGCTCGACCGGGGCGGTACTACCCTCGCACAGAAAATCAACGTAAAATGACAGCGTGCTGTCGTGTTTCGTTGGTGAGTGCGAGACCGGAGGCCCAATTAGTCTAGTCAACAAGTTCCAAACTTGTTGACTAGACTAAAAGATGCAGCAGCATCACTAGGCCGCCATGGTGTGGGTCGCCATACTGCATTGTCTGCATTCGCAGTGAGTATGGCGACCAATACCCTTGGATTCTGCTTATGCTTTCCATCAGGCAGAGTAGAGTCATTTTGGCGGACCATATAAAAAAAAAAAAAAAAAAAAAAAAAAAAAAAAAAAAAATCATCATCAATCAATTTAATTAGGATAAACAATAGTGTGTCGTATAGTGTCAACACTAATACTGCTTTTTATATAATAGGCGTGCAAACGAGCAGACGTATCGCCTGATGGTAAGCGATTACCGCCGCCCATGGACACCTGCAACACCAGAAGCGTCACAAGTGCGTTGCCGGCCTTTTGCGGGGGGGGGGGGAAGAAGGGGTAGGCAGGGGTAGGCGGATGGGGTGGAGGTAGGGGTAAGGGGATTGGGGTATGGGCCTCCGGTATCCTCTTACTCGGTGAAACAAAGCGCAATAACTTTTTCACATCGGTTTTCTGGGAGGACGTGGTATCACTCCGGTCGAGCCGACCCATTCATGCCGAAGCGAGGCTCTCTCATGGTAAAAATATTTCAATACTTTCATGTTACGAAGGGAATAATGTAACAAGTCTGTCTCTCTCCAACGTTGCGAAATGAATGTTGTCAAAATCCAACCTAACTTGGTGTGACGTCAAATATCGTTATATCCCACGTCATTAGATTATTTTATCATTGAAGTGTCATAGATATATTCAGTGAGCCGCAAGGCCATTAATTTAAATAAAATATAATAAGCCAAAGAAAATTGAAGAATAATACAGCCTACTTAGATATTCGTTGTAATCGCTAGAAGTAATTTCGTTATGTTTACTGTGACAACGTGCTTCAGATTTACGAGGGTCCTCGCTCTTCGTGGCTCATACAGGCTGTTTGTAATATGTTCACCTACGGGGCCTACTTACATGACACATGACATAAGTAACTTATTGGTGTATTGGTATTGTCTCGTATAAATAATTAAATACCAAACTTAAGGTTCACGACGAGGTAACGAGTAAATATTTTATTGTGAAAAGTGTTGTTAAGAGATAAATAATAAATTCGAATTTAAATGTGAATGAATCTTTTATCCACCGTTCCAGGTAAAATCTTAATTTTCCAGAATCGCCATTGGTATTATTATCCTTTACTAGTTTCCTGTCCGTATCTTCCTGTACTTTTGAAATTATTACCTAATAATAAATAATTATAATCTATTGTAATGAATTGAAAACTTACAGATATTTTTAAAGAATAAAATACAACTGTAAAATTTGCCAATAGTATTTCGTAATACTTGCTAAAACGGATTTTAAACGCTTATTAAAATTAAACTCGACTGCTGTTCACGAGAACACGAACATTTGAGCAATTTCAATAAAGACATTGAACCATCGCTGCTCAGAACATAATCACAAAGAGGACTTTTGGCAACGCTTCAAGCATTAACTAGAACATTTTACTGAAGAACAGTTAACGTTATTTAAGCAGCTTAAAAACATAAATAAATGTATTAATATTTTCGGACATCTAACACACAACGCCATCTAGTCCCAAACTAAGCAGAGCTTGTATCATAGGTACTAAACAACTGATATAAATACCTATATACTTTTTTTTTGTAAATACATACATGTTATACATAGAAAACACCCAAACTCCGAAAAAAATATTTGTAGATCATACAAACATTTAGCCCGATCAGGGAATCGAACCCGAGACCTCAAGCACAGCAGTCTCATACGCTACCACTTCGCCACCGAGGCAGTTAATAAATGTGAATATAAGGGAAAAGGTTGGTCAAAAGTTAACGAAACTGAGCCATATTTGATGTTGCTGGATAATCCATGTTAAATTGATGATTTTTTGCAGGTTTGAAAAAATGATACGATTTTGATTTCATTCGATCAGAATACAACAATATTTAATTTCAATAGGTTTATCCTTGAATGAGTAGCCTCCTCCTTCTCAAGTGTCAAAGCATGTATGACGGTATCATAGAAACCGTCTCTGGGGAAATGCCAAAATGATCGGTGAATTAGGAACACCCTGTAATAAGATATACATGTAGGTGTTTCTATTACAGTGTCTCCCTCAAGCACATTAATGGTGAATAACGCACAATGACAACAGTCACGTAACTGCAGAGGTCGAACACGCGAGTCGCTCGGATTTACTTGTTTTTGTTACCCATTATGTGACATTATTACTTTGAGACGCGTTTATCAAGCGCTAGACATAATCTTGAGAGGAATATATCGTGTCATATGATTACGTCAGCCTCCAAACATCTTAAGATAAGTACTGTGGCGACTTCCACATACAGCGCAACAGAAATATACTACAGCGCCATCTACCGAAGTTACACTGAACTACAGAGTAACGAAGGAAACTAAGAAACTACCAATCCTGAATCGCGCAGTGAAAGTTCGCGCGCCAATTAAGATACATACAACATCCCAACATCAACCGTTGGGCAGTTGGCCCACCAGGCATGATCACCTCGCCTGGTCGGAGGATCCTCCCTTTGTGTTGGAGGGACATGACACCTGTTCCTCCACAGTGGTGACCCCGACGTGATTGGAAGCAGCCTTCGATGCAGCATCAGCACGCCACCATCATATTCACTCCCACAGCAAGTCTCACAGCCAGCCAGCAACCTCGGCCTCAACAGGGAAACACCACACGCAGGAAGCGACCGCTCCAGCCTGGTTACCCCTACGGCCTCATCAGCGTCTAGGCACAGCACACTGCAGCTACGGTCCATGTAAGCAGAGCATATCTCTCCCGTCTATGCAGCAGCCGGCCACTACGCAGCAACCGCCCCGACTCACTGGGGACCTCACCGCAGCACCGCGCACCGCACGCCATCCCGACTCACTGGGATCAGCGGACTTCAGCCCCGACTCACTGGGACTAGCGGCACTCAGTTCCGACTCACTGGAACTACTCACTCCTGGCACTGGCAAGCTCCACAACAGAGCATAGACAGCTGACTCAACATATATCAACCTCCGGTCTTGGAGGGGAGTGATGTGGCGACTTCCACATACAGCGCAACAGAAATATACTACAGCGCCATCTACCGAAGTTACACTGAACTACAGAGTAACGAAGGAAACTAAGAAACTACCAATCCTGAATCGCGCAGTGAAAGTTCGCGCGCCAATTAAGATACATACAACATCCCAACATCAACCGTTGGGCAGTTGGCCCACCAGGCATGATCACCTCGCCTGGTCGGAGGATCCTCCCTTTGTGTTGGAGGGACATGACACCTGTTCCTCCACAGTACTTATATATACGTTCGGCTCCGCTACGCTTTAGATATAAATGCAACTCGGGCAATTTTCTTGACAGAAGTTATAGTAAATGTAGTATGAGGAACTCTGCTTAGACTACGTTATTTCAAGAATATTTTGAAGTGGGAAAGTGAATACAATGTAATTTAATGTTTAATATCTATGAGTACGAACACAAACTAAAACAGGCATTTTTGACTCTATAAAAATCTGTATCTACATTTTGTTCCAAAAAAGTATTTTGTGTAATAATTGTCTAAACATAACACCGAATACAAGACACATGCCATACCTGTAATAGTACCCATTGTGTTCCCCTATAGTGTTAGTAGTTAAACTAAAATCCTCGGCACGATATAAGTCAAAGCTTCAGTTAATTAAACTTCGTAACCCACCTCAAAACCTTCTTTGTCAAATTATAAATGTTACCTGAATTTCCATTATGTACACAGTTGATCAAGTGAGCATAAAAAATGTGGGAATATTTCCATAAAAACTGTATTTCTCGTACTAGTACATTATAACGTTTTATAGTAGCTTAATTAAGATACTCACTAGTCACCGGTTGCCGCGTATTTCAGATACCGCGCTCCGCCCGAAATAAGATAAAACGCTATGTAATTACCTAATTATACCTTCCGTCCAGTTTTTGCTCGCGTCCGAGTTCAAATTATTTATTTAAAACTTAATATATATGTTGCTCAAAAGCGGACTTAATGCTGTGAGGCATTTTCTCCCAGTAAGTCTTCAGGTGACATAGAAGACTGGCGTAGTAGGTGCAAAAATAAAATATTATGTTGGACAGTTAATAGGTAATTTTATTTTTTTAATTTCATGAAAAGGAAGCAAATAAACGTATAATAATTAATTAGATTAAAAGAAGTTATTTACATGATACTTAGTACATACAAGTAAGTTCGATTAGGATATATTTGAAAGAGTATAACTGTAGGTAGTATCCATACATACAGACAACAATACTGTGACCGTATTGAATGATTGTGGCGTATATTTGGCATATTTGTAACACTTATTTGTCGTTGACTGCCTCGGCTATGTATGACGATTGCCTAGTGATATTCATTAAGCATGTGTAGTACAACACGAAATGGTTTATGCTACAAATACTGTCGTGTAATCCTCGCGAGATTCGGTGCGGCACAAGCCAACAATGAGTGAAGCAGCCGAGCGGCGATAATGACACGACTGCAACATTGTAGCTCACTGTTGTACTTTGTGTCGCGACTAGTGGATACGCGTAGGGGATGCGACGGCGGTTTGCACCACAATCTAGCCATTTATTTGAAGTTTGTCTGATCCACTGTCACGAAATAAATCATGGTCAGATGAATAAAACACTTCCAGCCTATTCAAGGACAGTTACCTATGTATGTATTATCTGAATAGATTTCATATATTAAGTAGTGTCCTGAAGTTACTGGCAAACAGAAAAAATGTGATTTAAGAAATAATTATTAAGTATGATAGAATATTAGTTCTGTTACTTATAGCACCTTGTCAAAAATCCTAAATTAGTGACTAAATAGCTTTATAAATTTACTGACTAACGTAACCTCGTCTGTATCTCCTTATTATCCGTACCTAAACAACTTTGTTTATTATAAAAGAAGTTTTAGTGTGCCAACCTTGAAAGGTAGACATATGGTGACGCAGATTTTTTGTTGAACCTTTAAAGGGAAACAATTCTTTCACACATTGTTTTTGTAAAACTTTAACCGAATATACAGCTCTCAAAAGAAACTATTTTCAACAGTTTTGCAACATTTTTAATGAGACTCCACTCTTTTTTGTTACAGCGTGATGTTATAGAGCTAATATAGCCTTTCTCAATAACTGTGCTATCCAACATTAAAATAATTTGTTTAAATCGGACCAGCACTTCCTGAGATTAGCGCGATTAACCAAACAAATAAACAAACTTTCAGCTTAATAATATCAAAAATTTTAGATTAATTTTTGTACAAAATTGACAATTTCTCAAACGAAATGGATTAATTCAACCACAGCAATGTTTAGTTTTCTTTATTTCCCCTCTGTTTTATTCTAAGTAGCTCTTCAGCATATCGGAAACTACACAGAGTGTGACACTAGTAGCACGATATCGGCTTCATCACATGTGAATGTGCGCGCTCAAAATAATCCCGGCTAATCCTGGGACCAGCCTGGCCCAAACACTACATAGACTTAAATATCTGTGACATAAGGTTGAATTTCGTAGTGCGGTGTCACAGATTGATGTCATTGAAGCTTACAGGCGTTTGGCAGATGGACCCCGGCTATTAGACTGTGCTCTGTTTGTTAATACCAGTGTATGTCTATGTGGAACGTATTTGATATTATCATATCAAATCAACAGTGAAATTGTTTCTTCATTTACAATCTAATAAGTGCTGAACTAAATAATCAGCAGTAATTATTTTTATTAATTATTAAGCACTGTTGAGTGGACTGTACTGTGAGTGCTGTATTTGTGATGTTTTACGGCCACAGAATCTTTTCTTGCGAAGACTATTTTCACTTTGTTCTGATTGTTATTGATGCAGAACCTCGCAGTCAAATAATAGATCATATTCCTCCATGATACATTTAGAAATACGAGTGGTCGCCCAGTGGTCGAAATTCGACTATAATTTATTTTATTTTGTGCCACATAAATCTAAACTGAACCAAATGTCACACTCTCCGTTCACACAGTTTTTGTAAAAAGGGATACAAAGTTCTTGCTTCACGTGTTAATAGGTATATAGATACATATCTGAGGTCATAATATGAAGATTAAAATATATGACAAACTTTCCTGATATGTGACAAGATTAACTAGAGCCTTGTAAAAAAAAAGTTGCTTTTGAAAATAGATGCACATACACCTAATTGTTTCTTAATGTATCAATATATATTTCGGCTGGCACGAGAGTAAACGAGAACACAGATACAGCCAATCTGGACTAAAGCCAATCACTAATTGATGTAAATAAACTACTTAAACGGATACGAATTAATTCAAACACCATCAGCAACGCCCACGAGGGGTTGGAGCAACGCTCACGCCTCCGCGCTGCCCTGGGGAATTCATCACCAGACTTGCAATTCCCCCACTGGCAAATATCGCCTCACGCAGGTCAAAGGGAGAGATAAAGGACAAATTAGCCGGTACCAGCACACACAATACATAAATACAAATCTCAAATAATAGAAAACTACTACGACTCAGGGGTGACCCATGTCACAATCAAGAGATATGGACGTCGCGAGATCTGAAGAGAAACTGTCCCCTGTTCATGATCACGCTGCTTTATATAGATTTCATACCCACCTCGCCTGACTCATGGAACCGTTCGATAGTGGCACATGTTTGTAATACTTGTATTTATCCTGTTATAATATTGTAAAAGTTTCTAAATAAATAAATTATTCGGATACCCTCATTCTGATATATACGTACTTTATAGATTTACAAAAGATAACAGCAAATATTGCTTTTGTAAGCTTGCACTGTATTATCGCATATGCATTATTGCACCCCAGTTTACAGTTTAATCCGCGCTAACAACTTGGAGTATGGAAAATCATAAACGTTGTGCAGAGCTGACCGCCGCCCTCTGTGTCGAACTCTGCCCGCGTGTCAGTATCTAAAGGCTAACTTGGTTACTCGCTATCAAAATATTTGTTATTACTTCGTCTGTTTTCAGTTCACTTTGTGTACTTTGTGAAGTGTAGTAAGCAATCGTCAGATGTTTTTATTTTGTCAGAAATGTCACATGATGGAAAATGGGTAGTGCCGACCATATGTACCTACAAACCTGCTTTAAATATGGCTTGGGATAGAAGAAAGTAACAGAAATACAATAGTCTTGAAGGTATAACATACTAACACACACACACACAATTTCTTTATTTTCCAAATGGAATACTAAGTTAGGTAACAAAAAAATCTTTCATATTTTAATTTAGTGGCTTGTTCCCAGTTTGCTCTGTTTGTCTGTCTTACTGCTGCTAAGAGCCAACAAAAGTAACCATCTCTGACTGTAACAATGTAGCCTATTTGATGTGAGAATAGTACCTGATATGTAAAATAGAATTTAACAAACACCTAACCCAAGTTAACGCCCAGGAATAAAGTTTGTGCGTTAGCGTTATAATATGAGACATAGCAGCTGAGCAAACCCAGTTTTTTAAATTTAGTCTAAATGAATTGAGCAACATGTACACAGCTGTAACCCACGCGCCTAAACTAGCGCTAAAACAAACTCAACTGTACTACAGTGTGTCTTTGGTGTCGCGAGTAGCTGCGGCTCCACTGTGTACCATGTGTACTTTGTGTACACACGCTAATTACTTTTGTGCGACTCTAAATGGCGTTCATTAAGAGCCCCGTGTGTTGTAGATTGACCAGGGCATGAATTGTAATGAAGGTGACCCGCATGAGGCTCTATAATGTCACCTTTATTCAAATGATGGCAAAAACACTGATTACCACGCACATATGTATTATAAATGACAATCTACTCCTTCATACGCTCATGCGTATGAAGGAGTAGATAAGAAATTTACTTAGGCAAGTTCATACTTGCCTAAGTAAATTTCTTTTTTTTTATGTTCTAAGTTTTTAGGGTTCCGTGCCAAAGGAAAAAAACGGAAACCTTATAGATTCGTCATGTCTGTCTGTCTGTCCGTCCGTATGTCACGGCCACTTTATTCCGAAACTATAAAAACTATAGTGTTGAAACTTGGTAAGTAGATGTATTCTGTGAACCGCATTAAGATTGTTACACAAAAATAAAATGTGTCCCCCCCCCCCCTCTGTAACTTCTAAAATAAGATAATGATAAAACTAAAAAAAATATATGATGTACATTACCATGCAAACTTAAACCGAAAATTGGTTTGAACGAGATCTAGTAAGCATTTTTTTTTAATATGTCATAAATGGTAAACCGCAAAAAAAAAACACTACTATTAAAACATCGATCAAAGTTACAACGAACTACAAGTACAACTACAACTTTTATATTATGTTACTTGCTGCTTCGGAACCCTTCATGGGCGAGTCCGACTCGCACTTGGCCGCTTTTTTGTGATAACGTACATGTTTGTTTATTGTTATTTAAATCCAAAGCAGGATATTTCTAGTACGTATTGCTAATTGATTTAGAGTTCGTTATACGTTCCAGTATTAGCCCTTCCGTTGGTGCGCGTCCCGAATGACGAAGCTGTACGCTTCCCGTAACTTCATTGCGCTAACTTTAGTCGAAGCTCACTTAAAAGTTATGAGTGTTAGTGCTGTCCATAGCTTTCTGCTCAGTGGACCATCCACGTTCGTCAGTCGGATTTTTAAAATCAAAGTTAAATTTTAGATAAAATATGACTTTTTGTTGTGTCTTGAAAACAACAAATGCGACAAACGAATCGCTGCGAAGCTGGTCTAAAAAAGAAATCTAAGTTAATCCTTTCACCATCAGCTATTTGCCAGTTAAATTCCCGTCAGAATCGGTTAAGCCGTTCCAGAGATTAGTCGGAACAAATAGACAGACAGAAAAAAATTTTTTTTTTTTATGTAAGTATGTAGGTATATACTTTTAGTGTAAAGCTGTTAATTTTAAATTATATAGAAACACTTCAATTTTATTTATTTGTATAGATGTATAGATATAAGTTTACCTCGACTAAATTTTTGCATAGCTTCGAGCCGGACAGGAAATCACTAATAATTAAGAACTAATGAATAAGTCATACGCCGCCTTTACCATGGAGAGTGCTCTGAAGAGCTCTTCCAATTGATCTCACCTTCTCCCTTCCTCTACAGAACAACATGTGCTGGCCTTGGACGCTACCGCCTCAGAGTCGTAGAAATACGCTCTCGAACCAAACGGTTTGGTTCTTCCTTCCTGTGCCGAGCAGTTAAAAACTTGAACTCACTACCAGAGTAAATGTTTCCCTCCCACTATGATCCCGGGTCCTTTAAGCGGGGCGTGAAAAAGCATCTCACTAAGCCGCCATAGTGTGGGACGACGTACTGCATTGTCTGCTTTCGCAGTTAGTATGGTGGCCCCCACTGTTGGATTTTGCTTGAGCTTACCATCAGGCTGAGCAGAGTCACTTTGGCAGGTAATTTATTTTAAAAAACCGTAAGTAATTTGTAGATTGCATCAAAACATATTTTGAAAAATAATTATTAAAATACAACCAGACTACAAAGACTAGGATTAAATAGCGCTAAGAGCACATCATTATGAGAGATTAATTAATGACTTGTATTTTGTATTAAATGTAAAGTTGTTAGTGTTGATGGCTGTTGTTTGTACTTTGACTCTTATGTCTGGCTGATAATGAGTAGGTCGGTGCCTGTCTAGATGTGTTTCATGGCATTGAGCTGTTAGGCGTAAGGCTATTGGCGCCTTTACCAGTTACTTGTTCATCAATCACTTGCTTCGGAGCTGACTAAAACAAGATTGAACACAATTTTAAAGATAAACCCCAGATAAATAAATAATATCTTAATTATAATCACGTTTAGAATGTGTATGTTTATCTGTGTCGTACCTTTTATGTCTCTTCATTATGCGTGATAGTTTAACTTGTTAGGACAACCATTTTGTAATAAACTTTATCAACTTAATATTTATGTACTTTGAGTCTGAAAGCCTTGTGTTCACGGGAAAAAATTATGATATGATTTTCAAATCCTTCAAAAGATCTTGAAGAATCTTTAACGTTCACTTTTCATCAGATCACAACAGAAACAAATAGGCACAGATCTAGCTTGCTATAGGTAGAATATTTCTACGTTGTGCTCCGAAATACGTTGTAGCAGAGTCGATTCGGGTCTCAATGTTAGTTCCAGTGCCGTCACACAAACAACATTATTTACTCGTCGTCCAACACCCCGGGCCTCGGGCCTCGACCTCGGGCTCCCAGCGCCCGGCCAGCATTACACAATTAACACTGCGTGATGCTTTGAGCTAATTAAATATCCGTCTGTGATTGTAGCGAGCGCTGACGCATAGCAAACGTGTTCTGTGGCCATAATTGCTTTCATGATAGTACTTGTCTTAATGATACTTTGATATAAGAATTTGGTTTTATTCCTCTTAATAATTTGGGCTAACATTTTTTTTATAAATTAGGATGTCTCTTCTCATCCATTACATCCTATATAAAATGTTGTCTTGGTGCTTAACGGATCCAGTTACTAAATAATTTATAGTTATTTACAAAAAGATATATGTAATACATTCAATCTGTCATATTTTTCAAAGTTTCCATCTAACTTTGACGCTAAATAGGAGCAAGTCTACGTAGCGTTTGTACTAGCTAAACTAAGTCAATATTTAATTACTGGTCAAGCGAATACTCAGTTCAATAATATCAATTTCGTCAGTGATATCAATGATAATATACATATATGTTGTACTTTCTATGTCTTTGTCTCACAAACTTCCATCTTGTGGCAAACGGCCCAAATGTAAATCACGCAGCCACATAACCACGTTTTACGCAGAACTAAGTTGTTTTTAACCCCTGACGGAAAAAGAGGGATGTTATAAGTTTGACGTGTCTGTCTGTCTGTCTGTCTGTGGCACCGTAGCTTGCGAACAGATGAAGCGATTTCAATTTAGTTTTTTTTGTATGAAAGGTGAGTTACGTTCGAGTGTTCTTAGACATGTTTCATGAAAATCGATGGAGTCGTTTAAAAGTTATGGGGGCTAAAGTGAGTGCTTGAGTAAGGGGTTATTAAATTTTGAATTTTAGCTTGTATTAAGCTTTATTTGTTAATATAATAAAAGTATTGAATCATTTCAATAAACGTGTTTTTCCATCTCATATTTGAGTTAAAATTCTCACCTGGCTTGTGAAAGATAAACGGTCTAAGTCTCGCGAGTAATTATGGTGCTAGGCGCAAGATACATTTGAAACAGAGGTACCTATGTAGAGATTTGTTCGTATTGTGGATGAGTGAGATATGGCCGGTTTAAACGACAACGATTTATCGTAACGATGTGATTGCAAAGAGTTTCCTTCTCTTTTGAAACAAGCCCTTTTTTTTTTTTTTTTTTTTAACGTGTGGAAATCCCCTCGGACCGTCACCCCACCGGGGCTTGCGGCGGGGCGGTGTGTCGGACTCGAACCGACTAAAACCACACGGTGTGCCACTCTGCGCCTGTGAAGGGAGGAGTCCGGGAACTGCAGTTATTAACACATCCGGACCCCTCCCAGCGCCTGCCCGCACAGAAGCGGGCACCGTCTGCTGGTATCCTCTCAATTAGACGACGTACGGCACACGTGTACGTCGCCCCCTCGCGGGAGGCCACTAGAGCGGATGGAGGGGAAAGCCCGTCCCGACCATCCGCGGCCACACTCAGGGCGGCATGAGGCGTTGATAGGCGCGCCTCCGCCGCCCGGTTCGCCGGCGGCGGATCGGGTCCGAGTGGACATCGTCCTCCCGGGCCTTCTCCGCCACCTCCTTCTGCGAGATTACATCTTCGCAGAAGGTTGCGACCGCGGTAAAACTGCTATCGCTACCGGCCATGGAGCGTATGACGGCCGGTAGCGAGAGATCTCCTCCGATGACTGCAGTGAGGCGCCCATGCAGGGCAGATCGCCAGCGTATGCTGGGCCGAGTCCTCACTGCAGTCGCAGTGGTGGCAGGCGGGACTCAATTCCCTCCTAGCGACCGAGTGCAGGTACTTCCCGAAGCAACCATGCCCGGAAAGGACCTGCGTCAGTCGGAAGGAAAGGGTCCCGTGCTGCCGCCCTGCCCACTCGAGGATGACCGGCTGGAGAGCCTCCACGGCGGCAAAGCCAGCGCGTGGAGCCTCCAGCTGGAACGACCAGCGAGCCATCGTGGCTCGACGGGCGGCTTCACGCCACTCGCGTACCTCTTCGGGCGGAGGGCGATAGCCATACTCCGCCCGATATTCAGCCACCCGTCGATAAACTTCGGCGAGCACTTCCGCCTCCAAATCCCACGGGGGTGTTCCGGCCAGGGCGCACGCCGCCTCGGTCGACACCGTGCGGTATCCGCGTATGGCTCTGACCGCCAATACCATCTGAGGCCGCCAGAGGCGGGCCTTATTTAGGGCAGTCAGAGCCGCCACCCACACCGGTGCACCATACAGCGCCATCGACCGGACAACCCCCGTGTTTGAAACAAGCCCTATACCAACCCGTCTGGTCGGCGTGCTATAGTAGGTCAAATCCTTCTTTCTAAGCAGAGGCTTATGTCCAGCAGTGGACTGTTAAAGGCTGTTGATGATGTGACTGCACAGTTCGTTTGTGCAGTTTATCGTACGTCCATTGAGTGTCCACACGTCTACAATATCTGCATCGGTCATCAGTTCTCTACAGAACCTCAGACTATAAACATGTCATCCGCGATAGAAGACGATGATGCGCTTGCGATAACATGGCTTAATTTGATTGCCTTGGTGGCGCAGTGGTGGCGTATGCGTTTGCTGTGCTTGAGATCTCGGGTTCGATTCCCGGGTAAGACCAAATGTTTGTATGATCTGCAAATATTGGTTTCGGAGTTTGGGTGTTTTCTATGTATAATATGTATCTATTTACAAAAAAAAAAAAAAAAAGTATATATATTATGTGTTTGTATCAGTTGTCTGTAGTTTTAAATACGTTCCTATGTAATCCCAGCTATTACTTTGAATGTAATATTTCATGAACTTTAAAAAATGAACTTTAGAGAGTTAAATATTATGTGCTAGTTAAAAATCTATCTTATACAACTTTGTGTTGCATAACGTTTCACTTAATTCTTATGTTATATTTGTTGTGTAAACAATTGTTCTTATTGGTCGGTAGGACAAAACAATAGCGTCGAAGGTGTGTTCTGTTACTCGCAAGTGATTTTAATACAATGTACTTCCTTAATAAAAACCTTTTTTTATGGAAAAGGCGGGCAAACGAGCAAACCTGACTAGTAAGAGGTTTATGTCTTCGATTACATAAATCAATATTTTTTAATAAATTACATTTTACAAGTTATTAGATAACCATACAAGAGTACTAAAAATTGCAAGGTTCTTATAATTGCTATTTTTATTGAAAAACTAGTGTTAAGGCACGGTGATGGTAGACAAAAATAAAAAGCGGACTGTATTCTGCGCTGATTCGTAATGTTAACCATTAGACACAACATGCCACAGAACAGTGATCCCGAACAATATCTTAAGGCGAGTGTCGTTAAGGTAGTAAAAAAAAAAAAAAAAAAAGCTTGCTTACTTTAAAAATATTTAAATAGGTAATACAAAACAATCTGTATTAGATGCTATGAAATATATTTAGCTTTAATTCCGCGAGACAAATATCCAGGTCTGAAAGCAGGACACAAATCCTGTGTGTCCTGTATGTGTGCATATGCATGATACTCATATGTGCATGTGAGTATGCATGACGGTGGGATTTGTGTCCTGCTTTCAGACCTGGATATTTGTCTCGCGAAATTAAAGCTAAATATATTTCATAGCATTTAATGTCATGGATTTCCGCAAAGTAACGCCTGATTCCATAACTAATCTATATTAGTATTATAAATTCAAAAGTAACTCAATCTGTCTGTCATACATAGGCTACTTTTATATTACGATAACAACAAACACGCGGAGCCGCGGGCAAAAGTTAATTAAAGGCAAAATATCATAGCTATTACATCATAAATCGGCTCGGCTATTGATTACAAATATGATAATGAAGTATAATTGAGTTCCAGCGTAAGCTACTCGTGTCAATCAAAGGGCCAATTGTCAGCCATCCCTTTGTGTGAACCACTTCACTCGAAAATTATTGCTTTTCGATTTACGAAACCTACACCCATACCCCACGCCTTTCGGTTGCAAATACGAGCCGCGCTAATTAATATGGAACACAATACACTTCAGGGTGTGAAGTGAACATTTTAACGGCATCTGGTCTACACTCAGCCGTTTAAAAAAATCACCTAAGATTAGCACAATCTACTATTTATATAAGACCAGCGGCAGCTTGCTACATCGTACGCGTGGAGTTAGTTATTTGCACATTTTTTATACTTAAATACCATTTAAAATCCTTCTGCCATAATTACTTTTACTTCAATAACATAGAAATCCTTTCTTAGCGGATGTCTAAACCATATAAGGAACCTACCTGCCAAATTTCAAGTTTGTATGTGAGATTTCGTGATTAATAAGTGAGTGGTATTTCGCTTTTATAGATATAGATAATGTGAAATGTGAACAGAAAAACAGTCAAATGTTTATTAAGTCAATTAAAAAAAGATATTTTTAATTCAAGATTATGTAAAACAAAAACCTTTCTGCTTTTTAAACGCAGTATTTCTTTTATTTAAAATTCTTATTTGCATTTCAGTGTATAAACATTTTGTAGAATGGACTCTTTGTTACAAAACTGCTCAAAAGACCATTGCTTTATGAACTTTTTGAATTAGAAAAATATGGCTACATCAACGACATTATTAAGACTGAAGAGAAAGGTTTTAAAGGTAAAGTCAATATTTCCCAAACTATGTTTTAAGAATTTCACTCTTGCACCCAAAATCATTCTTTTGCCAATAGAGATACTATAATAAAAGCCATACTTGTAACGAAAAGTGCATTCCAAGTTATGGTCAAGATAATCAGCGGAAATATCCAACGCATGTCGGTGCGATAATATGTTTGAAATTGATTTGAAATTTATATAGATATTTTTATTTATTTATTTATTTAAACTTAATGCACATTTTGCACAAAGGCGGACTTAATGCCATGGGGCATTCTCTGCCAGTCAACCTTAAGGTGATGTGAAAATATGATGTGGTAGGTGCATAATATAGTATAATTTGACATATATATTTGATACAGTGGTATTGGATAAAACTGATATACCAACACAAATCATTACCTACTGGATTTTGTACATAAATACATACTTGTAATACATACACAATACATAAATATCTACTCAGTCAAAGAACTATCGTTGAGACTGTTCTGCCAATTCATTCCGGAGTAGGTCACGTACTTTCCTCTTGAATGTGAGGCGGCTAGTTGACATCCTGATTTCGGTAGGGAGCGCGTTCCAAAGAAGAACTGACTGCACAGAGAAGGAAGAATTGATGAAGTTGGAGGTATGAGGGGGGCAAAGAAGAAGCATATTGTTTCTTGACCGTAGGTTTCGATCATGGTTGGAGCATAGTAGACGGAAGTGGGGTACGAGGTATTCGGGTAATGATGGGGAGTTGAGAAAAGAAAAAAGAGAAGTGAGTGCACGCAAACTACGGCGCTGTCGAATTGAAAGCCACTGCAATTGAGTACGTAAAGCAGACACGTGGTCATACTTGCGAAGATTGAAAACGAATCGAATGCAGTTATTAAGAAGGCGGTCTAGTTTATTGAGGAGGTCTGCATTCAGGTCAAAATAACACACATCACCATAATCGATCAAGGGAACAATTAGGGACTGCATAAGCGTAGCCTTGGTTTTAGTGGGAAGAAAGTTCTTTAGACGATATAAAGCACTCAGACAAAAAGTGACTTTCTGGCTGACGTGTGCAACTTGAGCCCGCCAATCAAGTGTTGAGTCCATATATAGCCCCAGGTTCCGTACCACTGCACTCCAAGGTATAGTCTGGTTATTGTAGACAACTGGTGGTATGACTGTCATATCCAATCTATTTAGCAATTGTTTGCTCCCTACGACGATCACTTGACATTTAGTTGGATTAACTGCTAAACCGAACCTCGCTGACCAGTCCCCGATGAAGTCTTTGTTGACTTTCTCGATGGCACATGATATGTCCTCAACACTTGACTGCGTATAGATTTGTAAGTCATCAGCGTACAGGTGATACGCACACTGAAGATGTTGGGTTACGAGATTAATAAATATTGAGAATAATAAAGGAGATAATATGCCGCCTTGAGGGACGCCGGTGAGAAGATCACACCAACTTGACGATGAATTGTCAATACGTACACACTGTTGACGTCCCTGAAGATAGGAAGAGAACCATTCCAGAGCTTCTGAGGAGATCATCAGATAGGAGAGGATGGCCAGTAGGATGTCGTGACAAACGGTATTAAACGCATTTGAGAAATCGATTAAAGCCAGCACTGTGACTTTGGTTTCCTCCATACCCTCCCTAATATCATTGGTTACTTTGAGGAGAGCTGTGGTTGTGCTGTGACCGCGTCTAAACCCAGATTGAAAAGGACTAAGAAGCTTGTGCCCATATACAAACTGTGAGAGCTGTTTATGAGCACAAGCCTCCAGAACCTTGGAAAGGAAGGGAAGTATAGAAATAGGTCGGAAATGTTCAGGGAGTGAGGGGTTAGATTTTTTAGGTAAAGGGATGATGAAGGCCTTACGCCAAAGTGAGGGAAAGGTCCCCGAGTCAAGTGAAAAATTGATAACATGAGATATTGCTGGTAAAACGTGATCCAGGATAGGAATAATCATTCGACGACTAATGCCGTCACAACCCACAGCATTTGAACGAATGGACAGGATAATCTTTTTGATCTCCTCAGAAGATACTGGAGAAAAATCAAAGGATTCAATGTCTGGTTGGTTCAGACCAGCTATATAGCTCAAGGTTTGACTCTTGGTTTGACGATCTATCTGAGATGAAGTAGAGAAATGTTGGTTGATATCGTTTAAACCAATTGTCATTTTGACCTCACCTCGTTGTTGCGTACCAATGCCTAGAGTTCCAAGAAACTTCCACGCATTAGAAGCTGAAGAGGTTTCCAAATTTTGAATTATGTGGCGGCGTTTGGCGTTACGTATCACCTGGTTACACCGATTCCTCGCAGCCTTAAAAAGACTCCAATTCTCCTCGCAGCGGTTCCTCCTGAACCTATTGTAAGAATGGTCTCTGCGTTTCATAGCCATTCTAATTTCCTCCGTCATGCATGGAGCCGGGGGGCGCTTCAATCTTACCTTCCTCATAGGTGCATGGATGTCGTATAATTTAAGTACTGTGTCATTAAAAATACAGACCTTGTCATTCATATCTGTTGCTGCTGCCAAATCTGTCCAGTCCAAAGCACATGCATCTGCACACAGTTTTTTAACATCAATTTTTCTGAAACTACGAATATGCAGAATTTTGGGAGAGGATTTAGGAGGTTTTAGGATATAGGAAAGGAAGATTAAGTCGTGGTGGGAGAATCCAGGAGCAGGATGTTGTCCATGGGAATGGATAAGGTTTGGAGCAGAGGTGAGCATTAAGTCGAGCCAGGTATCCTGATGCTCGATGTTGTGGTGAGTTGCTTGAAGAGGAAGGACATGGAGACTACTGGATTGGATGATGTGGAGGAGATTCCGAGTACGGGGCGAATCAAGAGCTAGGAGATCCGTATTAAAATCGCCCATTATGATGTGGTGTGAGTATTCAGACCCTAAAGATTCCAGTACTGTTTCCAGACTGGAGAAGTAGTTGGCAGCAGGTGGACAATAAACTACCCCTAGTAGGACATTCGATCCCTTGACAGAGACTTCGAGGAAGAGGTATTCAGCGGTTGTAGAAATATCGCAAGAAGAAGTGGCGAGGATTTTATAGGGCAAACTCCCATGAAGGTAGATGGCTACTCCGCCACCTCTTCTTGACTCAAAGCGGTCGTTACGAACAAGTACGAAGCCAGTAAGAGGGTAGTAGGTGGAAGCCAGGTGCGGCTTAAGCCAGGTTTCCGAAATCAGGATGGCTTGCACATTATTGTCAGTGAAAGTCTCAGTCAATTCACTGAAGTGTCTGGGGACACTCTGAGCGTTGATATGACACACGTTCAATAGAGAGTGAGATTGAGTGTTAAATGACTGCCGTAATTGATCACCTAAGGTGACAGGCAGGGAACTAAAGCTCTCGTTTTCGGAGGAGTCGTTGGCAGAAAAGTATAATTCATCATGTATCATCATTACAGCTGAGCACACAGAATAAAGAATATTATAACCTGAATATAATCTAATAAATATTAAGCGAATGCGAAAAAAAAATGTATACAGAGATACACAAATATAAATATATATGATTTCGTACGCCTAATAACTTGACCGCAATTAATACGTACTTTAACATCACCCACCAGCTTACACACAAAACTGTTAACAACAGAAGTAAAATATAATTATAAAGTAATGAACAAATAATATGATCGAAACATAATAAATTATGTGATCAAACAAAAATAAAAGAAAAACATAAGAACATAAAACACAACAACGACAAATGTACCAATTTCTTACGTAACGTTGCAAGAAACGGAACGCACATGTTATGATTGACGAGTGTTGAACGAGAGAGCGAAACGTCGATTTGACAAGTGTGATAACTGTCACAACACATTTAAGTAAACAAACTTGTGCAAGAGTTCATGAAATATTGTATGCAAGAAACAGAACCATAATCAGCAAATCTGATCACTACATTAAGAAAAAAAACCACGAGCACTACGATTCGATGCCTAGCGTTTCCGCGTACTTTTATTGTTAATGTCCGGCCTCGCACTACCGGAGTCGTGCCTGCCCGCGGATGACGCCTTCGGAAACTTGATAATTAGCGGCTTTAGCTCGTCAGTTGATGTAATTTTATATCGGTTGTTGTCGCTGGCTTTGATCACAATAATGCCGCTCTGTGTCCAGCAGGCCGACATGCCAAAATGTTGTCGGGCCATGGCGAAGGCTGTCTGACGTATTTTAGTTAGGAATTCCCTAACTGAGAAGCCGGAACCCTTTAGTGACATCTTGCACTCCCAGACTGCAGACCTAGCCTCTGCGGTAGAAAATCTTACCAGAATTGGACGGCGATGTTCCTTAGAGGGGGCTCCTAAGCGATGACAGAGCCTTATATTGGGTTGTGCCATTTCATGAAGTCCCATCCTCTTATTCATGATCTCAAGCAGAGTTGCACCGCAGTCCTCCTTGATAGCCTCAGGCACTCCCAGGAAAATGAGTGACTTGTGGCGATGCCGGGTCTCTATGGCATCGACTGTTTTAACACATTCATATATTTGTTTGCGAAGCAGACCCAACATTGAAAACATCAACTCCCGGAATGTCCTGAATTCTTCTGATAACCGGGCAACTGTCTCCTTGCTGTTGCCACCGGACTGCAGTTGTGCCTCCAACTGAGCCATCCGTCTTGAAAAGCTCTCCTCAAGATTGGTCTGCGCTTCTTGTATATCAGACAATTGAGACATTTTAATAGATGTTATGTTCCAAGAGATTAAATTATACCTTGTGAAACTGTGTTTTGTAGTGCTGGCAGGTGATCAGGATACCAGTGTCAGATCATGTAAGCACTGTAATCTACTAGTGAAACAATATTTTGATCTCTAATTGCAACGTGCTGTGTGTAATTTTTGTAAGAAATTTAACTGAGATAGAATAATGTAAATTTTAAGCTGATAGAGACAAATACAATTCGTTTTATTTTGTTGACGTATAGTGTGCGCCCATCCCCAGTTCGCCCATTTTCCACTTTTGAATGTTCATTTATTATCACCAGAGTTCTCACTGCCTAGATTTCGTGTTTTGGCCCTATCGCGATTTTTTCTCTTTTCTCCATTTGCGTCGACTAATGTCACACCGAGAAATGCCTCAAAACTCCCCAGTAAAGGCGCACCGCCTTCCAAATTCTATTCCAATTTCTATACATCAAATAACGTATATGTTGAAAATCAAAGATGGTGTTTTGTGTGTAAAAATATATTTTTGTTTTAATAAATTTTAATCACAATTGAAGGTGAATTCTGAAATCAGTCTACCGATTAATTGTGAAAAATTATGTCAGTAGAACCAATTCCTTTGTTTTCTTTTTTATAGTATTTTTATTGAAATCTTATTTGGTAATAATAAGTTATATAATAATTGGTTCATTTAAATGTTAACAAAGTTTTGTTTGGTTTTTTAAGATTATTATTTAATAATCTACGTAATCTATACTTAAAATAATAAAAATGTAACAGGTCCAATTCTGTACATTAAAGATATTTAGAAATTTTTTTTGGAGGGCTCTATTATCGATACTGAAGCCAAAACTGTATTTTTTTTCATTTTTGTCTGTCTGTCCGTCCGTCTGTCTGTCTGTCTGTCTGTATCTTGGCCGCGCATCACGCCGAAACTACTGAACTGATTCAGATGAAACTTGGCACGAAAGTCAAAATATGTACATAGTTGTAATTCAATAACACATGGTCCGATTTCATTCATTCTTTTTTTGCTAGAAAGAAAATAAATAAAAGATAACGGTTAAAGTGTTGATTTTTGTCCGAGACTGTACACTGCCTGTGGGAAGCTGAGACAGATATGTAAATATGGCGGTACGAAGTTCGCCGGGTCAGCTAGTGAAAAAATAAATAAGTAAGGAGTACTTTATTGAAATAAATTTCTCTAGTGATAATATTGGTGGTTAAGGTTATCAAATTATGTTATTTTGCAATTTCCCCAACCTTAGAGACATGCAGATAGATCCAACACTCAAAGCTGAAGCTTTTCAGTCATTTTGTTCATAAAATCACATCCGAAGTGAAACCGCTCGCCGCCATTACTTACGTAAACTACACAGAATAAGTAATTGGCTCATTTAAATCAGCTCGTTTCATAAATATTGCAGGACGTATTACGTGTGCTTTCTGAAAGAGGAACCGTATTTTAAATTCACACTAAATGCAACATCAAACGTGTTCAAAATGGACGAGTTCTCATCGCCTTTTAAAGTGCTAATTCAGGAGGCGGAGTGGCGCGGATTCTCTTTGCTAGTAAATCGAGCTGAAAAACAAGTGGCCACTATGTGGTGCGCGCACTGGTGGCCAGCGGGCGGCGCGGCGAGGCTCTCTAACCGTGCATTCCGCTGTTTATTAAAGTTGAATAACATGTTGTATTTATTTATTAAGAAAATCAAGAGCTTATTTATACATTACAAACATGACATATTCACAAATTACATTTCATTCCTAAGCTAACAGAGATTAAATATTAAAGCGATGCTACTTTCTCATTCTTATCTTGGGTGCAGAATATATTATTGATTCATTCCTAAAATGTAACTGAGACACTTTTTAATCTATTTATTTATATTATGTATTTGTCTGATCTCTTCGTTATACTCTAAAGTAAAAATGTATCGTGATATCATTCAGTACTCGAATAAACTGAAACGTCACAAGTGCGTTGCCAGCCTTTAGGGGATGGGCCTCCAGTATCCTCACTCACTCGGTGAAACACAGCGCAAGCGCTATTTCACGCCAGTTTTCTGTGAGGCCGTGGTATCACTCCGGTCGAGCCACCCCATTCAATCCGAAGCGTGGCTCTCCCACGGACGTTTCTTTATACTATACTCTTTGCGCTGTAGCATGGTGCGGCATGTGATTTAATTTTATTTGTAGACTAGAACATTCTGGTTGGTGTAATTTAATTTACTACAGTTAGTAATGATTTAATATATTACGAATGTGGTACAGCTGAAATACTAAGTCATAATTTGTAAATCGCGGCAACTTTCAAGAGTGAAACGAAATGTTACTGAAACTGTCACCCGCACCATGCTACAGCGCATTGAGTATTAGATCAGTATCAGTCTAAGAAGGGATATTTGTATGATGTGCAAATATTTGTTTTGAAATTTAGATATTCTCTATGTATAATTTGTGCGTGTGTTTTTACAAAAAAAGTATATTTATACCAGTTTTCTAGAACCCATAATATAAGCTCTCCTTAGTTTAGGCCTAGAAGTTGTAAATATGCTAACATTTGTATACTAACAAACCTTAGTCAGAGAACCACGTAACGTTGTAAGTTAAATAACATTTAAATTGTTGAATGGATCAATTGTATGAAAATAAATGTGAACAAACTATACATTATGTTATACAAAAACATGCAAAAATACATCGGGAATAGATAGATTAAATCATGTCTAAGTTATTTACGGAATGGAAAGCAAAACTCATTTGGAGATAAAATGGCGTTTACCGAGTTCTCGGTACAGCCGCATATGAAAACTAAACGTATCACATTCCCAGCGCTGCAGGCGCCGCGACCTTCCGACGAAGTAATTAAACGCTGTTTACAACATTTTGCAAACTAACACTAAACTAGAAAACTTGTAATACGAATGTGTTTGACTTTCGACGCGCACGATGAGCTCAGTGGGAGGGAGGCGTCAGTGTCAGTGTCAGTGTCAGTGTCAGTGCAGTAGGAGTGATACTTCCGATTCAATTATTGTTGCTTAAATATTTAGTAGTTACTAGTACTTAAATAGTTTAATAGTTAGTTATAAAGACTCAAACCTGAGTAAGTACATCATTTTTGAATGGTTGGTGTTTTATGCAACTAACTTAGTGAATAATTAACTATATTCATCTTTTAATTAGAACAGTACTCAAAGATGCATGAAGCTTCCTACAGATCTATTTAAAACTAGCTGACCCACGCAACGTTGTTTACGTCTCCTATTGCCCGTAGCGCAAAAAAAATCCCCCGTTTTTGTAACATTCTTCATTGGTGCTCGGCTCCTATTAGTCTTAGCGTAATGATATATAACCTACAGCCTTCCTCGATAAATGGGCTATCTAACACTGAAAGAATTTTTCAGGTCGGACCAGCGGTTCCTAAGATTACTGCGTTCAAACAAACAAACTCTTCAGCTTTATAATATTAAGTATAGATGTTAATATAAGTTACTTGTAACATTGATATTGCAATATCGACAAAAGCCAATCTGAAGCTATCGGCTAATCCATCTGCTCGAGGCAAGTTTGCTTATTTCAAAACTTCTATTTTGATAAAGTGGTTAGTCGAGATATTTAATTCGGCATTCGTAAGTTCGGGTAATATTGAACTGTTACCACAGTGATTAACAGCCGAAATGATTGTATGTTGCATTACTACTATTTAGCAGTAGAATCTACAAGAAAAATAAAGTAGTCGAAATAGTTCTTGCCATATGCACAGACTAAAAATCGTCCAAGTGCAAGTCACACTCGCTAGGGATGGGTTTCGTACCATTATCTATACAATCCAAGCTCCTGCCTGTTGTTGGTATTAATATCGAGCAAAAATATTTCTTAAAAAGTTGTTAGGGAAAATAAGTAAGCTTAATTTCACAGCATTATGTTGTTGTTATTGAGAAAGTTGACTTTATGAAGATTTCATTAGATTAATCTAGTCGTCTTATTTCTAGGAATTTAATTACACAATAAAAAAGTTGCAAACACAATAAAAAAGTCGATCCAAATACATGTCATATTTCTGCAGCAGAAAGTATTTTACGCACCCTCTAACACCGACTCAAGTGTGATTACTTTGCATTTCTTTGAAGATAAAAGCATTTGATATGAAAAGTACAAGGGAGAACCTGTGTGTAAGTGCTACGCAGGTGCTACGCCGCATTAAAACTAATCCGTATGTTCGTAGAAGTGCTACGGCATGGCGGGCTGAGCCGCGGCTCATAATTAATAACTGAAGCGCTTGTCGGCTCACGTGTCCGTGCTTGCGTGTGTGTGCGTGTGCGTGTGTGTGTTCGTGTGCGCGCTCCGTGCGGTGCTCGTAAAACTGTTTTATTTTTGTTGGGGAACATAAATTATCAGCGCGTGCAAATAATGCCAAGTGTGGAGGTAATTATTCAAAAAGTCACTTTTACTACATTCGTGTGCAGCATAAATTATATTAAAATTATATTTAATCGCTGGTTCATTGTGCTGTGCTTGACTGTATCAACCAATCGAGTGCACGACGTTCTGATACCTTTCAAAACTCTTAATCACCTTAGAGGAGTATAATTTTACATCTTAATGTATGTGTAATGATAGTGAAGGTCGATGTCGAATGATGTCGAAATCTATTAAATCGCCAATTTGCAAAACTCCCGGAAAACTTTCTAGGTAACCCCCTTTTGAGCACCAAATGACTGTACACACATAGAAAACACCTAAACTCCAAAACAAGAATATTTGTACATCATGCAAACATTTGTTCCTATGCAGAAATCGAACCTGAAAGCGCAAGCACATCAGTTTCATACGCTACCACTGCGCCACCAAGGCAGTCAGGCCACATCGCATGAAGTTTAACGATGTTACCATACTGGAAACTTTATATACTGGAAATCGCATTACTGTGAACATTGTTACAAAAGGGGGAACATTCTTACATATTTACGTCTGGTATTGACATACAGGAGAAGCCCGTCATTTGATCGGGGTACCGAAAACTGATCGGAGTATAGAACGAGTAGTCACTAGGTTTTATGAAGATAATGAAACTAAAAAGAAGAATGTTAAAGGAGATGGCCTATTTACCTAAGGCACTCTGCTTAGCATCTAAAAATTCTTGTACATTAACGAATTTTGCTTTGTTTTGAATTTAGTATGCTCTAAAATTAACTGTAAAAGTTACACCGTTCAATAACTTCAGATTTCTTAGAAATCAACAAAAACATGTCTTGGTTATGAACCTCCCGGTAGCTTATTGGAGTCTTTAAAAACAGTTTAATAATATATCTTATATATAAAATTTTCATGTCACAATGTTAGTTACCATACTCGCCTAAAACGGCTGGACCGATTTTTATGAAATTTGGTGTGCATATCGGGTAGGTCTGAGAATCGAGCAACATCTATTTTTTATACCCCATTTTTTGTTATGGCAAAACAACGTTTGCCGGATATGCTAGTAAAATGATAAAATAAAACTAATCAATTAACTCTAAACGTACTATTTAATAAAGAGCATTACAATGTTCGTAGTAAGCGCCGGGCAGTTGGTGGAATGATGTTTCAGTGACACCGCTCGGCCTGTGACACCGCTTGTCACCAGATTAAATGAAAATAATACCTAATTACTTCAACAAATCATTCGCTGCGCTATTTAGATAATACAAGAGAACTTTTTTTATGGAAAGGCATGTCTAACGAAGACACAACATGCTTTCTTAGCCGTCCCGTTGCTATACCGCAATTAATATACTTCATTGTAAACAGTTCACAATATCCAAAACTTAAGCATAATCAAGTCCGTATTGATAAGCACTAGATAATCGTTGGGCAATGGAATCAATCCGTGTAGAATAGCAGTCGACATGAAGAAAAGATTATCGCACGGTTAACAAACAATAAACAACTGAATGAGTTTAAAATGTCAAACGAAAGAAAACGCGAATGTTGAGCCTGACGTGTCGTTTCGTTTCGTTGTATAAACAAGAAAAAAATGAATTACTCAATCAACAAAATATGAATATTATTATGATTACGAATAATCATTTAACAGTCTAAATGATTTTTAATATTACTCTGATCAGGGGCGGTTCCAGCCTGAAGTTTTGGGGGGGGTCACTAATCCACTAAGTCGAGTAAATTAGACTTTATTGCACAACACACAATATTATTTCACACAAAAAAAACAAATGGATATCTTTTGTTTTTATTGGTAAATCTATTGGGATCATAATATTTGAGACATCTGTGATAATCTCTGGATGAATATTTAGAGGATCTAGCTCCGTTGAGGGACGAAGGGCGTGTATGGAACTCCCGATAAATCGGTCTAACCCTAAACCCCGGCGGCGGCCTACATCTGCAGTCAAGAGGAGCTGCAGGAACGCATCAGCGGCTTCTGGAGTTCCCCCTGCCTTACCCCATCACTAAGATACATCCCGGGGTAACCAGATTCAAACCCGGGACATGTCGCTGTCGTACCTCTCACCGCTCTACACAGTAAGAGAGTCGGAACACCGGCCCACCTGAGACGACACCCCCGGTCGCACCGAGGTGTCGCGTCGTTTCCAGCGGCCACATCTCCCCTGCATATGGCCACAACGACCCTTAACCGACGATTGGGGAGCAAGCGGCCTTTATCGCGCATCCTTCGTCGCCTCTTTCGAGCGGGATCGGCCATTTCCCGATCCCGGTTCCCCGATCGAGTGAATCGGTAGGTGATAAGTTGGTTCTCTCTATGCAAGCTTCGAAGCTCGGCAGAAAGGCTCCGACAGTGCCCGCCAAGCTCGTAGGGCTTGCTTATGTGTGTTCTGACGATGCATTCTGGGCTCATGATACGGCGCTATCTCTTCGTCATTCCGATCGACAGATCGAATTTCGTAGCAGACCATTGTGTTCATGTCGGCTAGAATGTCGATGGGTGGATTTCGTGCCAGGATCGTCGCCGCCTCGTACGAGATCGTACGGTGGCCTCGTACGATCCGTATGGCTGCAGACTCCCGAGTTGAGCATTACAGCGGGAAGATCCCGCCGGTGCCCCATAGAGGACCATGGATCGCACGACGCCCTTACGCACTCCCAAGCACAGAGAGGCAGCGAACTTCTTCCCGCGGTCCCCCGAGATTGGGCAGCAGACAATGTGGCACCCCTGCTACTCCTCGTACTGGGGACTAGTCGCCCGAAATGCTTTTCAAAGTTCTACCGATTGTCCATGATGAGGTACTTCATGTACTGACCCACTTGGACTTCGGTGTCATCCACCCGGAGGTATGAGCAGGGTGGTTCCTGCCCGAAGTCAGACTAGTGCGAAGGCCCGCATCGTATACGAGGTTCCATAACAATGGGCCCAATACAGAGCCCTAGGGAACCCCACAACACACCTCCCTTCAATTTTCCACTCCGTTCAGATCGACAAACTTCACTGTCCTGTCGCGCTGATAGACCTCTATGACTGCACGCAGGTAAGTCAGCACCTCGTGATATTCAAGGGCCTCCCTAATCGCGCCCCATTGAAGGGTGCCGAAAGCATTAACGATATCAAGGCTAACTACCAACACCACCACCCCGATCGGACTGCCGACCCCGATAGGGAGCGAACACATCTATATATTAGCGTCCATTGTCGAGCGTCCCCGTTGTAATCCAAATTGGCAGTCCGATAGATCAGGGCCCACTCGCGACAGGTGCTCGCTGATACGGCCAGAGATAACTCTCTCAAAGAGTTCCTATCCTTCCTATTCTTTGATTTCTTATCTCGATTGAACAATTATGGAAACTGATAAGAACAAGAAAATCAGGTTCTAGTAGCAGATTTTGGGGGGGGTCACGTCCCCTGTGACCCCCCCCCCCTGGAACCGCGCCTGACTCTGATGGAAAATTAATATTTTAGCTTTACTGGGAAAGGAACATTTATCCAAAATGGTGCGTTATCTCGATACGCCAGAAACGAAAAACAACTATTTAGATTTAAATACTTTTTCTGGAGTTGTACGAAAATGTAAATAGTTCTGTAATTTAAATTTCTTTGTAATTAGGCGTACATTGATGTATATGCCACTGAGTAGCCAGGCTGAAACTGGTCATGTCATTTAATTTGAATAGGAAACCTAAGATATTATATTTCAAAGGTATGTACGGAAGGAATACCTACCGCTCGTTAATTTCCACAAACATAATTATAACCTATAAATGAATTCTAGAGGACGCTTAGAAGGTATTTTATATCGTTTTATAATGAAGTAAACTTCACTTTACCCCTTTACTTAGGAGCCTGAGGCCTTAACGTTTCAATAGGTTTTAAGGTCAGCGTTCAGCTAAATCGCTCCATTCGCTCCGTCGAGTAAGCGTTCCCTAAACAATTAACTGTTTCGAGCCATTCGTTCTGTTATTTACATTCAAATTGTTGGAATTCCTCGATGGTACCAACTGTCAGTGCGCTGTGCTTTATGGCTCACCACAAATTACCAGATGGCGTTTACTGCGCTGCCTAAGTCGTAGCATACCGCCCGTCTGTACAAGTAATACTGAAGTACGAATAGGATTATATAATAATTAAGGATTATATAAACTGCCTCGGTGGCGTAGTGGTAGGGTATGCGACTGCTGTGCTTGAGGTCTCGGGTTCGATTCCCGGGTCGAACCAAATGTTTATATGATCTGCAAATATTTGTATCGGAGTTTTATGTTTTCTATGTATAATATGTATGTATTTACAAAAAAAAGTATATATGTAATTATATCAGTTGTTTAGTACCCATAACACAAGTTCTGCTTAGCTTGGGACTAGATGGCGTTGTGTGTTAGATGTCCGAAATATTTATTATTTATTTAATAATTCTTTTAGATCGTAACTCAATTAAAAGTTTTCACTTACAAAATAATATTTTTGCTGCTAGCTAAAGTTTGATGAGAAAATAATCCCTTATCGAGCTTGCCGTAAAGATTTTTTTTTTCTAAAGGCTAACATCTGCATGAGATTCTTATCATCTGTTATAACTAGTACCCTCTACCTATTCTCTTTATTTAGTGCACTTTTTTCAAATCGTTTTGTAAAAGGAAAAAGCCTTTCAATTAGATATGAAAACAACTTTAAAAACAAACCTTTACAACTGAAAGACTGAGTTAGAAACAAGTAACAAGCGAACTAGCGCACTAACTAACTTTACTGTGCACGTATTTAGTATTTCAATGGGCAATATGGGCGGTACGAAACACCGCGTTACAAAATACGCCATCAGAGAACGCAAGAGCGTGCTTGAATGAAATTAATGAAATAGCTCGTGAAATGTGTGTATTACTGTGCACTGCACATTACCAACGCGAAGCTGAACGAGCGGAGTTCTGCAGAGGATGGCAGGAACAGAGGAGTATATCAAATTGAGCCAGTCTTCAACAATTATTTAATCATTAAGTCAAAGCTCTAACAACTTATTGGAAAAAAAAGTTAAAAAAACAATTTAAATATCTTTCGTCCTTAAGATCTTGTAAATATAATCACGAGAAAAAATATGATGAAAAAATCCAATTAAGAAAAAAATATTAATAGCCAAACGCACACTGGGCTCTTACATTTATCTTGTCTTTGTAATTATACCTCCCGTGACCCTTAATGAATTCATATTTTTGTAAGCGAAACTAATTTACTTCCTTGAAGTTACCAACAACAAGGAAGAATAATTATTCGATCTAAAAAAGGATTTGTCTTGTTGAGACGATGTTCTAAAAGCTATAATTTTAGTTAATGTCTTTAATCCGGTACAGTGTAAGGCCAGCTTCGAGACTTGCAATAAACTTACTGTCTGACTTTTTACGTAAAATTATATGCAATGTCTCAAATGAAATGTTTGCCTCTAAGTTATGTTTAGAATTTACAACATTTTTTTTTCTTTGTTTTTATTTCTTATTTATAAACGTATACTTTACACTAGCCAATAACAGATGAACGAAGTATTCTAATTTTAGTTAAATAACTACAGGAAATGCTTTTCATTATTATCACAAATATATATTTTCTATGTAGGGCAAGTCCTGTATTCATTCATATTAAATTGCGTATCATGAACTTATTTTGGATTAATAACTAGTTACTTGGCCATCACATACCGTGCTACGACACGAGCATTTGGCGCCGTCATCTAAACATATAAGACTGTGTAGGTATATTTACAAATTCAGATATGTCACACGGGAACGCTTTGTTAGGCACCATATTTTCGTTACGTGTCAATTGTACACGCCAGAGGACGCTCCGCTCGCCTTTTTATCTCTCACAATATTAAAGGGTAGGTTGTCTCTGCCACTCTCCCCTCACCCTTCCATTTACCCCTCACTGTGACACACGCGTGATACGAAATAAATTGTCTCCGATAAGCGTCAAACATACACACAACCGTTTACATATTAGATACATGCTAGAATTAGCGTCGGCTGACAAGCGATGTATTAAAGCGCCATTTGACAGTTGCGTGACGTCAGTCAGCCTCTCAAGCGTATGGATAAAAATTGTCGCTTTATTTTAATATTAGTTGTTGCCCGCGGCTCCGCCCGTGTATATGTCGGTTATCGCGGCAAATAGTAGCCTATGTGTTATTCTGATGTATAAGCTATATTACTGTAAAGTTTTATCCAAATCCGTTCAACAGTTTTCACGTAAAAGAATAATAAAGATCCATACTTACAAAAGCGAAAGCGCGTTTATAATATTAGTAGGATATGTGAATATAGGAAGTGAAGTAATATCATTCAGCCTTTATTATTCCCAAGTTTAATTATTGAGGTCGGCTACTAGTTCAACTTGTTTTACCTGAATATCAGTTTTTCCACGGAGCGACTGGCATCAGACCCCCGCAGTCCTGAGGGTGAACTGAATTCGAAGGTTGACTTAGTTGTCAGTATATTTGTGGGCACTGACTTCCCAATAACGATTGTCATAGCTGTTCATGACAACCGGCACCAGCTTAACGTGCTTATTCAGGGTTGTTATTAAGAATTTCTTGTAAGAAATCCAGGTATCAAAACCTCGGGTGCGAAATTTTTAATAGAATACAGCTACTAGTATCGTTGTTATTTGTTGATATCTTATTTGAAGACACTCCTGCGTCCCGTGGGAAGATAATTACCTGAAAAACAAACAAAAATTTTAATTTCTGGACTTAGAATATTTTTAAATTTCTAAATTACCAAATTTTCGAGTTTTTGTCGAATTACTCGATAACGCTTCGCCTCAAAGTTGACATAGCTACAGATCTAGATAGCCCTCATCAAGGCCTATCTAATAACACCTCTTTTATATAGGTTGGCTAAACAGAAGTTGCTAAATTCCTACATTCATTTTGACTTTCGGTATTTTTAAGGAATTTTTCAAGGCTTTTGGCTTATAACTCTTCGAAATTTATTTTCGAAATTTTTAATTATATATATTTAGATAGAACTCGTCAAGGCCTATCTAATAACACCTCTTTTATTAACATTCGGTTAATAAAAGTACTAAATTTTCTACATACAAATCTCAGTTTACCGTTTTTTCGAAAATTTTCTGAGATTTTCTTTTAATAACTTGCCCCCTCATTTTTTGGAAACAATAAATTATACATACCTAGATAGCTCGCGTCACGACCTATCTAACAATACTTATATATAAATCTGGTAAATAGATTCTTAGAAATCCGACATTTAAATTTCACTTTTAGTCATTTTTGAGGTTTTTGTCGATTAATTCGATAGCCTTTGTTTTCCAAATTACGAATTATATATATTTAAATAGCCCTTTCAGTTACCCGTCGAACGACACCACTTTCGTCCGGATCCGCCTCACGGAAAATAAAAAAAATTTCTTTTAAATATAATTTCGTACTGTTTTATTTTTCTGACCGAGGCATTATACACCTCAAAAATAAACAGACCGGCTCAAATTAGAGCACTAACCATCCTTATTGATTTAACTTTTAAATTTAAAATTTTTAACCTTTAACTAGGTAGACTGTTTTACCTATAATTAAGTTTAAGCCCAATAAAAGTTGACACCCACCCCCCGATACAGGGTCAGATACACACGATTTATTGACACACACCCCCTACACAGGTTGGACACAAACATACACACTTTGACAACTTTCCCCGTTACACATACAGTTCACTACACACTCTCTCTCACACACATACACGATGTTCCAGACCCCACCTACATCTGGCGCGGCTCCCGGCGCCTCTACCTCACCCTCTATCGTGCAGGACGCTGCTAAAACTTTCATTCGAAGACCCGGAACAAAGCGAAGGTCGCTCGACCAAATGGATCTATACAAAAGGCAGCAGAACACCTACGCTAGCCAGTCGAGTGACCTCCTACTCCAGGAGGTTATGAAGACCTTTGAGGAGATCCACTCAAAGGTCCAACAATACCCTCAAATGAGGAAGGACATAAAAACCTACCTGGAGGTACAGTCGGACAAGGGTCTTCGGATACTGTTCGAGTTATGCAAGCGCGTAAAGAGCTTGGAGGAGGAGGCGTCCAGGGCTGCTGGTGCCGCTGCGGTGGCCGTGACTCCTGCAAAGGAGGATGCGGCCGCAGCAGCCGTACCCTCCGCTCAAGAAGAAAGACTGCTGGCTAAACTTGGGGAGGTCGAGGACTCGGTCTTCACGTGGATCAATGAGGCATACTTTAAATTAAAGTATGAAATAGGGGACCTCAACACGAAGAATGAAGAAGGGGGCGTTGAAACCATCAATAAGATCCACGAGAAGATCGAGGAAACCCAAGTTGACATCGATGTGGCAACTGAGGTGATCGTGGTGCGAGCGCAGTCCCAGCTCGAAGACCTGGTTGGGACTGTCGCCAGAGACGTCGTCATGGAGACGAAGGCGCACATCGGCGAGGCTCTGACGAGGCGAACGCCCGAGAGCCTCCGGATCCGATCCCCATGACCTACGCCAGAGCCGCAGCAACCAGACCCGGGCGCCGACCGGCACTTCACTCGGTGGCGGTGACCTCAACGGACAGTCAGGAGACTGCCGATGAAGTACTCGCCAGGGTGAAGAAGGCGGTCGACGCCAGGAGTACTGGTTTAAAAGTCAACAAAGCCAGAAAGGCAAAGGGAAGCACGGTCATCCTGGGCTGCGACACGGAGGTGGAGCGGGACAGGGTGACCTAGAGGATAGCTGGACACGATGGTGGGCTTGTGGTGGTGCCCATGAAAAACAAAGATCCGTTCGTCGTCCTTAAAGACGTTTACGTGGACTGCGACGACGAGGAAACGTTAAGGGCCATCTACACCCAAAACGTCGATGTTTTCATGGGCCTACCACAAGAGGAAAAAGAGCTGAGAATAAAATATAAAAAACGCACAAAAAACCCAAAGACGTCTCATATCGTACTTCAAGTCAAGCCAGGGGTGTGGCAGAGGATGACGAAGGCGGGAACCCTCTACCTGGACCTGCAAAGGGTCAGAGTGGAGGACCAGTCTCCGCTCATCCAGTGCACGAAGTGCCTGGCATTCGGACACGGCCGTAAGTGGACAGATGCAGCCACTGCGGAGGCCCGCATCTGCGGGAGAAATGCCCCGAGTACACCAAGGGAGCCGAACCGCGTTGCTGCAACTGCTCGCACTCTGGGTTGCAGAAGACTGGCCACAATGCCTTTAGTTCCGAATGCCCAACTCGATCTAAATGGGACTACTTGGCGAGACAAAATACGTCTTATTTGTGACTCACACACTCATGCACACACACAACACAAAACACATTCACACACACAAATTGATATATAAAGTATATAATAATAATATATGAGTACATCAAGACATTCACACTAACATTGACACGTACACGTAAACAAACAAAAAAGGAAAGAACAATTCATAACAGAGACTGCAATAATCATATATATTTGTATATATATACAGATTGTTGGTAAGAAAGATGGTAACAAAGATCGTATGAATTGGGACAAGCAAAACACGCATAAAACACTAGACACGTACACAAAACAGATACACAAGGTCACAAATACTACGATATACACGTTGGAAAATAACAGCTGACTGAGACGTCTTGGTGATTTAAAACAAGAATGAGTTCCGAAATGAAGCCTATACACACTTAACAAAACCATAAATAGAATAACAACCACTGTAAAATGTATTATTGAGAGACAGCATAAATAATGACAGCAAATGAAGAAACTCACCTAGTCAAAAATTATTATTTACAAACAAAATTGAATTATAAGACATATAGATAAACTAAAATCAAGGTAAAAAATGGTAGTATTAGAAAAAGCAAGTTAATAATCAGATAAGAAAAAAAGTTAATAAAGTGAACAATGCACAATACAATAATAGACAAGCCGCATAAAATAAAACAAGATAAATATGTACTAGCGAATAGTAAAATAGTAAACATAGTAAATAAATTTAATAAAACAGCACAATACCGGGCAATTACCTCGATGAACTTATAAATTAACGATAGTACTAAGAATTCAGAATGACAAGGTCCTGTCTTCATGGACGGGGAAAGCAGCGAGGTCGTCAGACCTCATAAAAAAAAAAAAAAAAAAACCTCTTGATCGGCAGTCGCTTACGCCAACCACTTAACCAACGTTGCAGTTTAAAGAAAGTTAAAAAAAGTAATGTATCAAGAATTAATGGTTTCCGTATGTTCTTTGCTTCTGCTAATAAAGTGGTTAAATTTATAAAATTGAAGTTAAAATTAGCATATTTTTTCACAGTATCAAGGGACTTGTAGCTCTGAGCGATCTTGAGATTAACGGTCTTGACAGACAGATAAATAAGGAAATGATACTCCAAGAGTTTCTATCATTTATCGTGTTTCATCAATAAAGCAGCGCGTACCTCGTACTTTCTTTTAACTTCGTACCTACTTCTTTTCGACATTGCGTACAATAATAATTTACTGTAACACATATCACATTAAGAAACGACATTAATAATATCCAATAGTTTCATACATATATCTGACACTAATCTAAAGACCCATTGATCACTTAAATGGTTAAACGCCTTAACTTATTAGTAATAGTATAGTTTAAGTTGGCATGCGAACAGCTCATCAATAACAGCCCCTATAGTTATTACATCTAAACACGCCCGAACCGTTAGCAGGTGAATCAATTGAAATCCCACGAGCGGATGCAGGCTAATTTGTAGGTAAGGCACTATATTGTATATACATAGTGTATATAAACAAACTGTTTAGACACACCTGTACATATTCTCCTCAAGCCTATATTAGCCTTATGACGAGTACTAGTAGATCAAGGCTCAGTGACTACATATTTACAACTGTACTGTGGAGAAGTTTTAAGTTTTCGGTAAATAAGTTCGGTGGTAAATGATAAATTATGTTTATTTCGTAAAAAAAAACCTTATTCAGATATTTTCAAACATCGATAAAAGTAGTTTCTTATGACATGAACTTTGCTAAGCAGCAAGAAACGTGGGGCAAGTTACAGAGATTTCCTAACTAAATGTTTTCTAACAAATGATAATTCCTTTTTAAATATAGCTGGTTAATTTATTGTTGTCGATCTAGTTTGCACCTAATTTCATACACACGAAAGTCGTTAATCATACAACTTTCTTCAACGAGTGAATCTTACTTATGGTATGATGATTAGTGTTCTTATGATACCTAGGCTATTTTTTTCTTCGTAGATATTTGTTTGTACTCAAATTAGTTGCACAATTATCTTCTTTTGACCTTCCTAATGCCTAGGATTTTTTTAAATATTAGCTAGCCGAAATAAATCTTCTCTGCCTCATGGAAAGTATGAGTAGAATCCAAGAGTGACGGCTACCAGACTCATAGCGAATACAGAGAGTGCAGTATGGTGATACACATCGTGAAAGTGCAGTGAGATGCCTTTTCACACCTCGCTTAAAGGACCAGGAATCACAGTAGGTGGGAAACACGTGCACTGGGACTGAGTGCTAGGCTTTGAAGAGTTTAGTTCGAGAGCGTATGTCAGCTACTCTAAAACGGTGACTTCCAAGGCCAGCACATATTGTCGTGTAGAGGGAGGGAGATAATTTTTTATTAGAAGGCGTTCTTGGTTTATCTGCAAAATAAAAAAAAATCGTGTGGTGTCATGGGACACCAGATAGGAACGAAGTTCCTTATCATAAAAATATTTATTTCAAGTTCTATTCAAGGTATATAATAGGTCTTTACCTATGAAATTGCCGTTTTGTATGCAATAAGTGAAAGTACTTATTTTTTAAAACTTTTTTATTTCTGTTAATTGAAGTAATCACCCATGCAATCGACGCATCTTTGCCAACGCATTGGCAGTTTATTGATGCCCTTCTTGTAAAAATCAGCTGGACGGGAGGCAACAAACTCTTCAAAGGCATTTTGTACTGCCTCTCGGGAATTGAATTTTTTTATGGCTAAATAACAATAACCTTAAAATAAATATTAATAAAACAGTAATTATACATTTTAGACAACGAGCATTGACATATACTAAATTTGACATTAAATATCAGAATAATAATATTGACACTGTTAATACAACAAAGTTTCTAGGTTTAACGATTGACTATAACTTAAATTGGAAGATGCACATTGAAACTATCTGTAAAAAAATTACTAGCAGTGCATTTGCTTTGTACACGCTGTCGAAGACGCTCAATATAGATGCTTTGCTAACAGCATATTACGGACTAACTGAATCTGTTTTGAGATACGGGGTAATCTTTTGGGGCAACTCAACCAACAAGGAAATCGCCTTTAAAGCCCAAAAGCGATGTTTACGGTCAATGTTTAGACTGGACATCACAGATTCTTGTAAGCCGTATTTCATATGCTATAAGATTCTTACACTACCGTCTCTTTATATATTAGAAACGGCTTTATTTGTTAAAACGAATCCAAACCTGTTTCCGCGGATGGCAGATATTGTTCCTCGAAATAGGCGCGATAAAAATAAACTTTGTCTGCATACGTCTAGGACTACATTTATGCGCAAGAGTGTTATTTGCATGGCTCCAATTGTTTATAACAAATTCCCCAACAGTTGGAAAATTCTGGACAGCCAAGCATTTAAACAAAAAGTTAAAGCATTTCTTGTTGGAAAGGCCTATTACAATATAAGTGACTTTTTAAATGATAAACTTGATTTGACATAACTAGGTACCTAAGTAGATGCTACTATTATTGTTTGACATTTGATAGTGACATTTAATATTATTGACATTATTTACACTATCTTTACATTATCTTGACATTATATACAATTCTGCTAATTTCGATAATGTATGGTTAAATGATAAACAAATTTGTATGCCGATAAATGCGGCCAAACATGACTGAAACTATTATAATTTATTGATATCTTGCATGCAATGTATGTACACCATGTTATACAAATAAAGACTATCTATCTATCTATCTACCCACTAAAAAGTTGTCTAAATTTTGGAAAAAGTAATAGTCGCTAGGTGCAAGGTCTGGTGAGTATGGCGGATGAGGGAGAGCTTACAACCCCAGCTCTTGCAGCTTGGAGACTGTCTGTTGCGCAGTATTGGGTCGCGCGTTGTCGTGAAGGAGCAGTGGGGACGACCGATTGACCAAAGCTGGTTGCAGATGTGCAAGCTTCTCCATTATTCTCTCCAGTTCTTCACAGTACACATCTGCATTAATGCTCATGCCGTTTTATAAAAAGCTGTGGTGAATCACACCCGCACTAGACCACCAAACAGTGACAATCACCTTTTTAGGGGTCATTTTTGGTTTAGGGCATTGCTTTGGTGCTGAACCAGGGTCTAACCAACTTGCTGAGCGCTTTCGATTGTCGAACAGAATCCATTTTTCGTCGCACGTAACAATTCGTTTCAAAATTCCTTCATTTCTTTGCCTGTTGAGCAGCGCAAGGCAGGTCTCGACGCGTACGTTGCGCTGGCGATCGTTAAGGTCGTGGGGCACCCATTTATCAAGCTTTTTTACCTTGCCAATTTGTCGCAAATGGATCAATATTGTTTTAATGCTTACATTAAAAGCTGCTGCTAGTTCAGCTGTAGATTGAGTTTCGTCAGCTTCCACAATCGCCTTTAATTCATTATTGTTAACCAATGTCTCCGGAGGAACACGAGCTTCATTTTTTAAGTCAAAATTTCCAGAACGGAACCGCGAAAACCAATAACGGGTTGTGCGTTCGTTTGTACAGTTCTCTCCGTAAACGTTTTTGAAGTTACGTGCCGTTTGTTTCGCGTTGGTGCCACGACGGAACTCATATTCCATAATTACACGATTTTTTAAAGTATCCATTATGACGAAAAATGTTCAAATGTAATGAAAATACAACGCTAATCAAAAAACAAGAGACTGAGTTTGTAAATAGAATGTCATGGTTTTAAAACAAAATTAATTTGAATTTAGAATATAGAGCCATTACAAACTTTTTTTTATTTGAAATGACCAGTACTGAAGAAATGCAATTTCATAGGTAAAGACCTAATATAAAGAAAATAATTATTTGGGTATACATTTTTTATCATGATTTTTTTTATCGATTAAATGCTAAGAAATATATTTAGCTTTAATTCCGCAAGACAAATATCCAGGTCTGAAAGCAGGGCACAAATCCCACCGTCATGCATACTCACATGCACATATGGGTATCATGCATATGTACACATACAAAACTAGTGAGAAATAATTAGCATGCCATGCAACCAAACCTATACTCGACACGTGTTTCGCCCCTCCACGGGGCATCCTCAGGAGATGTTGACTCGTCGAGCGTTTGAGCTCGAATGAGATCGCCGCACCGCTGTCGGCCCTTTATATACCGTTTCGATGACGCTATAATAATGGTCGATACAATGTCATAAAGACATCTGTACCGAACTACCTGCAATCATACTGAGAAGTGGTGATGGAATTAAGTTTGTTTGGTCATTCAACAGTGCTTATACGCATTATTATTGTTATGTTTTGATATTTCTAACTGTTCCAACACACTCAGCCGGAAACCCTTATCGCAAACATGCAGAATGTTATAGGTACTGTTGCCGCTCAAGGAGTGGCCGGTGTCTATTAAATGTTTTGCGAAATGTGATTTATCTGGATGGCCATTCCTGTGAGCGGCAACATGTTCCCTGTACCTAATTTCGAAACTACGGCCTGTCTGACCCACATAGACCCCGGTGCAATCATTGCATACTAATTTGTAAACTCCGGATTTTTTTTAATTCTCTAATTTATCTTTACCGTTACATAGTTTACGCAAGTTATGATCCGATCGAAAGGCTACGTAAACATTGTGTTTTCTTAGAATATTCGCGATTCTATCTGAAATTGGGCCTATGTAAGTGACACTCCCGACATTCTTGTTAATTCTTTCGGGGGTACATGCATAAAGTGCTGAGCGCGCCCGGTCATTCTGCTTTTTCTTAATTAACCGTTTGAAGTCGCGATTTGATACAATATTTTGAGTTCTTTTGCGTAATTATCCGTGGACAGTGGGAGTGACATTAAACGGTGGACATAGCTGCGGAAGGCTGCTAGTTTATGCTATAGTGGGTGACAGGATGAAGCGGGAATCGTTGTGTCCGTGTGTGTGGGCTTTCGATAAATTTTGACATTGACGATTGATGGACGATCGACATTGTATCGACCATTATTATAGCGTCATCGAAACGGTATATAAAGGGCCGAGAGCGGTGCGGCGAGCTCATTCGAGCTCAAACGCTCGACGAGTCAACATGGCATGGCATGGCATGCTAATTATTTCTCACTTGTTTTGTATGTGTACATATGCATGATACCCATATGTGCATGTGAGTATGCAAGACGGTGGGATTTGTGCCCTGCTTTCAGACCTGGATATTTGTCTCGCGGAATTAAAGCTAAATATATTTCATAGCATTTAATGTCATGGATTTCCACAAAGTAACGCCTGATTCCATAACTTATTTTTTTATTGATAAAAATAAAAAAGGAGGAGATTACCATCGCAGAGAATAATTGAAGTGAAAGATAGATAGAATACAATTTTAAATGCACTGTATAACAGAATTTTAAATACATGATATAATTTTGAATTGTTTTACTGATATTTCAGAAAAAATAGTAGAAATTTTACCATACTTGAGACCATCATCATCATCTTAAACTGTTTAATGTAAAGATAGTGGTCTTAGTTGTGGGTTACTAATCTTTTCCTTAAGCTACATTAAAAATTAACGATAAAGAAATACTTTATGTCAATGACTAAATTTATACAATATTTTGTAATGTTTCTACTATTCAAATATACATACACTGTAAAAATAAAGCCGTTTAATAATTGTTTTAACATCTGAGTATAGTATCTGAGTTAACAAATAGAATTATAGATTAAATATAATAACACATGCAACTTACAGATGGCGCTATACTAAATTTTTCGTTCAGGCTCTTTAAGAACCACAAAATTGTCTTAACACTTTTATTTTATTTAAAATGTTTTATAAAAATATATAAAAGTTCTATGCGAGGTATAAAGAAAAATATTCAGCTATACACTTTTTTTAATGATTTTTAACGATTAAAAAAAAACGAAACTTGTGCTGCCACCTAGTAATCTCTACTGAAACAAGTTCTGTCTAGAGTTACTCCGTACTTGTTACATGCAATTTACAGATTACATTAATTTTTTGTTCACGAAATAAATAAAATAAATATTTCGGACCTTTTTTTGTAAATACATACATATTATACATAGAAAACCTCCAAACTACCAAAAAACAAATATTTGCAGATCAAAAAAAAAAATTTTTATCCTACACGGGATTCGAACCCGAGACCTCACATTTTTCTCATACGCTACCATTTTGCCTCCGAGGCGTCAATCTTACGTTGTGGACGTTTTTTTCCGGCTAGGGTACCCCTCCGCAACGCCCCATAAGGAACTTCGTTCCAAAAAGTTATTGAAATATTATAAGTTCTACGCGAATCCAAAATGGAACCAATATGATATAACTTATAGGCCGTGCTCTACATGTAACGGTGGTATACTTTAAAATAACATTATCGCCCACAATAAAGATCGTGATGGTGATAGCAACGTTTTATCACAGGCCGCTGTAGTACATTAGGTGTCATAACAGTGGTGATATATGTTATTGTACACACGATGGGGGACACAAAGGTGCGTGTCCGATACAATGATGGACAAAACGACGTAATGCGTGCGTATAACGACACCTCGCGACGACCGACACACGCTGTCGCAGAATGGATTGTTCATTGCTAAGGTGCAATTTTACTGATTAAGCTTGAATGAAATACATCGCTTTACTTGTTTATTTTATTAACTAGCTGACCCGGCTGACTTCGTACCGCAATATTTACATATCTGTCTCAGCTTCCCACAGGCAGTGTACATTCGCGGACAAAATAAAGGCTTTTTCCGTTATCTTTTATTTTTTTTCTTTCTAGCAAAAAAAATGAAAGAAATCGAACTATGTGTTATTGAATTACAACTAAGCACATATTTTGACGTGAAGAAACCGTGCTGAATTTCGGGATAAAAAGTATCCCATGTCCTACCTCGTAGTATGAACTCAAATTATGCCAAGTTTCATTTGAATACATTCAGTAGTTGGGGCGTGATGCGCGGCCAAGATACAGACAGACAGACAAAAATTTAAAAAAATACAGTTTTGGCTTCAGTTTCGATTATAGAGAGCCCTCCAAAAAAAAAGTCGTGTGGTGTCGTGGGACACCAAATAGGAACGAAGTTCCTTATCAATAAAATATTTATTTCAAGTTCTATTTAAGGTCCAAGAAAATAATTATTTGGGTATACATTTTTTATCATGACTTTTTATATCGATAAAAATAAAAAAGGAGGAGATTACCATCGCAGAAAATTCAAGTAAAAGATAGATAGAATACAATTTTAAATGCACTGTATAACAGAATTTTAAATACAGGATATAATTTTAAAATTGTTTTACTGATATTTCAGAAAAAATAATAGAAATTTTACCATAATTGAGACCATCATCATCATCATAAACTGTTTAATGTAAAGATAGTGGTCTTAGTTGTGGGTTTTAAAAATTAACGTAAATATAAATACTTTATGTCAATGACTAAGTTTATACAATATTTTGTAATGTTTCTACTATTTAAATGAACATACACTGTAATAATAAAGCCGTTTAATAATTGTTTTAATATCTGAGTATATTGACAAATATAATTATAGATAAAATATAATAATACATGCAACTAACAGATGGCGCTATACTAAATTTTTCGTTCAGGCTCTTTGAGAATCAAAACATTGTCTTAACACCTTAATTTTATTTAAAATGATTTATAAAAATATATAAAAGTTATATGCGAGGTATAAAGAAAATAACTATTCGGGTTTACATTTTTTATTATGATTTTTTAACGATAAAAATAAAAATTATAACTAAACTTGTGCTGCCACCTAGTAATCTCTACTGAAACAAGTTTTGTCTAGAGTAATTCCGTACTTGTTACATGCAACTTACAGATTATATAAATTTTTCGTTCACGAAACAAATAAATAAATATTTCGGACATTTTTTTGTAAATACATGCATATTGTCCATAGAAAACATCTAAACTCCCAAAAAAAAAAATTTGCAGATAAAAAAAAATATTTGATCCTACAAGGGGATTCGATCCCGAGACCTCACATCATTCTCATACGCTACCATTTGACTCCGAGGCGTCAATCTTACGTTTTGGAGGTTTTTTTCCGGCTAGGGTACCCCTCCGCAACGCCCCTTATGGAACTTCGTTCCAAAACTTTTTCAAAATATCTTTAATGTACAGAATTGGACCTGTTATATTTTTATTATAAGTATAGATTTTATTTCGTGAACACCTTTTAAGATTAATTATCACAGTCGTGTGATCAAGATGACAGGATGATATTTATTGATACTTTATGCAATAAGTTTTTACATCGTCTTACTTAATGCCCAAAGCAATCTCTTCAGGTTGGGTTGTGTAGAAATCTTATAAGGTAGGTGTACAGAGGATACATACTTACCTATTGTGAAGGCAGTTAAAATGTACACAGATATCACAGACACAGATATCAGAATGTTGAACCTGAATATTAATAATCCTTCCAATCATCAGTTAAAGAATTAGACTTCAGAATTGAAACTTGGATTTATTTAACAGCTTTTTGTGATCTACTCACGACCCCAAATTTTATGACTGGCTGTAACTCGTTGCTTAGCGTTTACGATTTTATACTCGTACATCGGATTACCTCCATTACAATGTGACACGCGGGACATTTAGAGCGCGAGGTACATCATTTATGTACGTCATAAAACCACATAATGTAGCTTGAAATACTACCATTGCCTAGTTGCGAGATGTCTGGTTACGCGTTATTTTTGTTCTAAGATGTGGGAAACAATGTTTAAAAAGTACTAAAGGTAAATAAGTTATGATGTGATTCTGATTATATGCCTCTTTATATATATATATATATTCCATCATAGGTGTTGGGTCTCCGACAACATCACTTGCTTGGTGAATAGCAACGAAAGATGTATTATAATACCAAAGGAATGAGATTAAATGCTATGAAATATATTTAGCTTTAATTCCGCGAGACAAATATCCAGGTCTGAAAGCAGGGCACAAATCCCACCGTCATGCATACTCAGATTCACATATGGGTATCATGCATATGTACACATACAAAACAAGTGAGAAATAATTAGCATGCCATGCAACCAAACCTATACTCGACACGTGTTTCACCCCTCCACGGGGCATCCTCAGGAGATGTTGACTCGTCGAGCGTTTGGGCTCGAATGCGCGCTAGCGCACCGCTGTCGGCCCTTTATATACCGTTTCGATGACGCTATAATCACGATCGATACAATGTCACAACGACATCTGTGCCGAACTACCCGCAATCATACTTAGAAGTGGTGATGGAATTAAGTTTGTTTGGTCATTCAACAGTGTATATGCATTATTATTGTTATATTTTGATATTTCTAACTGTTCCAACACACTCATCCGGAAACCCTTATCGCAAACATGCAGAATGTTATAGGTATTGTTGCCGCTCAAGGAGTGGCCGGTGTCGATTAAATGTTTTGCGAAATGTGATTTATCTGGATGGCCATTCCTGTGAGCGGCAACATGTTCCCTGTACCTAATTTCGAAACTACGGCCTGTCTGACCCACATAGACCCCGGTGCAATCATTGCATACTAATTTGTAAACTCCGGATTTTTTTGAATTCTCTAATTTATCTTTACCGTTACATAGTTTACGCAAGTTATGATCCGATCGAAAAGCTACGTAAACATTGTGTTTTCTTAGAATATTCGCGATTCTATCTGAAATTGGGCCTATGTAAGTGAGACTCCCGACATTCTTGTTAATTATTTCGGGGGTACATGCATAAAGTGCTGAGCGAGCCCGGTCATTCTGCTTTTTCTTAATTATATTATCAATAACTTGTTTGGTGTAACCGTTTGAAGTCGCGATTTGATACAATATTTTGAGTTCTTTTGCGTAATTATCCGTGGACAGTGGGAGTGACATTAAACGGTGGACATAGCTGCGGAAGGCTGCTAGTTTATGCTGTAGTGGGTGACAGGATGAAGCGGGAATCGTTGTGTCAGTGTGTGTGGGCTTTCGATAAATTTGGAAATCGAGTTTGTTATTGACTCTTGTGATTGTTAGATCCAAAAAATTAAGGGACTGATTTGATTCTAATTCTAATTTGAATTTAATTTTGGGGTGGTGAGTGTTGGGCCTATTTACGAAAATATCCAATTGACGATTAGTACCTGTCCAACAGATAATTACGTCATCCACATATCTATAATAAAACAGAATGTTGGGCTCGCCCACCACATATTTACATTCGAAGTAGTCCATAAATATTTCCGCCATTAATGGACTTAAAGGTGATCCCATTGCTAGACCCTCTTTTTGGCGGTAGTATTCGTTATTGAATCGAAAGTAATTTTGTTCCATGCAAATACGTGTGAGGTTAAGTAGGTCATTTATTTCTCCTGGATGTAAACGTTGCCTCTCCAAAAGGTACCCCAAAATACGTAGGCACTCTTCAAATGGAATATTTGTAAATAAACTATCTACATCTAGTGATAATAATTTCGAATTGTGGGGGGTGTTAATATTTTGTATTTTTTTAGTTAAATCTAAACTATTTTTTAAACTGTACTGTGGTTTAAAAGATGCCTTTGCCTTTAGTAAATTGTTTAGATATTTGGCTAAATCGTATGTCGGGGCACCAATGTAAGAGACAACGGGGCGAATTGGGATGTTGTCTTTATGAGTTTTTGGTAAACCATACAAAAAAGGAGATCGTGGGTTCATTGGAATTGTATATTTTAACTGGCCTGGAGAAATGTACGACGTGTTATTAATTGCATTCTTTATTTCTAGAGTGAATTTTTTGGTAGGGTCGGTAGTAAGACGTTCAAAATCTTCCCCCTGGATAACGTCGTTAACCCTCTGGCGGTATGCAGTTTTATCCAAAATGACTACTGTATTGCCTTTGTCGGCTTTAGTAATTATTAAATCATTTTGAGTAATTGTGTTTTGTAATGACCTATGTACTTGTATTTCGGAATAATTTTGGGTAATGGTGGTTGCGGACGCTGTCTTTATCTGAAATGCCACCTGATGTTTAACGGCGCTATCCATTTTACTTCTAACACAAGCCATTTCTGAATCTACCATTAAAGTTTCGAGCGATTTCTGGGATAACCGTGGCCTGATGTTATATTTGAGGCCTTTCTCTAGTAAAGAAATCTCTGAATTGGAAAATTGGGTATTTGTATAATTTTTAACGCGTGGGTAGAAAGAATGAACCGCATCTGAATGATTATTTTCTAAGTTGGTGATATTATTGATATTATTATTTTGGCTATCCCGAGTTAATCGCTCCAACTTCCTACGCTGTGTTAAATATTTTTCATGCGCTACTTGGGAGGCGAAGTCCCGGGCTTTGTTATCTAAAATATCAAACTCCACACTATGCAGTTTGTAACTTAACTCTGAGTACAGAACTTTGAGGTGGAGCTTGATATTGTCCCTAACTGAAAACCAATGCCTGCATTCCTCATTCAACCACACTTGTTTTGCCTTCACCAAAGCTAAACCACTTGACCGGCTGTGTGTGTTAGTATGTACATTAATATAATGGGGAAATACTTTTAAGTGTTTACACTGCTGATTGAACCAAACGTTTTGGGCTGCTAAGCGATGCAGTTTTGTCAACTTGATGTATAGTTTTGCCTGCTCAGCTATACTTGCTGACTTAAGATAAGTAATGGAATCAGGCGTTACTTTGCGGAAATCCATGACATTAAATGCTATGAAATATATTTAGCTTTAATTCCGCGAGACAAATATCCAGGTCTGAAAGCAGGGCACAAATCCCACCGTCATGCATACTCAGATTCACATATGGGTATCATGCATATGTACACATACAAAACAAGTGAGAAATAATTAGCATGCCATGCAACCAAACCTATACTCGACACGTGTTTCACCCCTCCACGGGGCATCCTCAGGAGATGTTGACTCGTCGAGCGTTTGGGCTCGAATGCGCGCTAGCGCACCGCTGTCGGCCCTTTATATACCGTTTCGATGACGCTATAATCACGATCGATACAATGTCACAACGACATCTGTGCCGAACTACCCGCAATCATACTTAGAAGTGGTGATGGAATTAAGTTTGTTTGGTCATTCAACAGTGTATATGCATTATTATTGTTATATTTTGATATTTCTAACTGTTCCAACACACTCATCCGGAAACCCTTATCGCAAACATGCAGAATGTTATAGGTATTGTTGCCGCTCAAGGAGTGGCCGGTGTCGATTAAATGTTTTGCGAAATGTGATTTATCTGGATGGCCATTCCTGTGAGCGGCAACATGTTCCCTGTACCTAATTTCGAAACTACGGCCTGTCTGACCCACATAGACCCCGGTGCAATCATTGCATACTAATTTGTAAACTCCGGATTTTTTTGAATTCTCTAATTTATCTTTACCGTTACATAGTTTACGCAAGTTATGATCCGATCGAAAAGCTACGTAAACATTGTGTTTTCTTAGAATATTCGCGATTCTATCTGAAATTGGGCCTATGTAAGTGAGACTCCCGACATTCTTGTTAATTATTTCGGGGGTACATGCATAAAGTGCTGAGCGAGCCCGGTCATTCTGCTTTTTCTTAATTATATTATCAATAACTTGTTTGGTGTAACCGTTTGAAGTCGCGATTTGATACAATATTTTGAGTTCTTTTGCGTAATTATCCGTGGACAGTGGGAGTGACATTAAACGGTGGACATAGCTGCGGAAGGCTGCTAGTTTATGCTGTAGTGGGTGACAGGATGAAGCGGGAATCGTTGTGTCAGTGTGTGTGGGCTTTCGATAAATTTGGAAATCGAGTTTGTTATTGACTCTTGTGATTGTTAGATCCAAAAAATTAAGGGACTGATTTGATTCTAATTCTAATTTGAATTTAATTTTGGGGTGGTGAGTGTTGAGCCTATTTACGAAAATATCCAATTGACGATTAGTACCTGTCCAACAGATAATTACGTCATCCACATATCTATAATAAACAGAATGTTGGGCTCGCCCACCACATATTTACATTCGAAGTAGTCCATAAATATTTCCGCCATTAATGGACTTAAAGGTGATCCCATTGCTAGACCCTCTTTTTGGCGGTAGTATTCGTTATTGAATCGAAAGTAATTTTGTTCCATGCAAATACGTGTGAGGTTAAGTAGGTCATTTATTTCTCCTGGATGTAAACGTTGCCTCTCCAAAAGGTACCCCAAAATACGTAGGCACTCTTCAAATGGAATATTTGTAAATAAACTATCTACATCTAGTGATAATAATTTCGAATTGTGGGGGGTGTTAATATTTTGTATTTTTTTAGTTAAATCTAAACTATTTTTTAAACTGTACTGTGGTTTAAAAGATGCCTTTGCCTTTAGTAAATTGTTTAGATATTTGGCTAAATCGTATGTCGGGGCACCAATGTAAGAGACAACGGGGCGAATTGGGATGTTGTCTTTATGAGTTTTTGGTAAACCATACAAAAAAGGAGATCGTGGGTTCATTGGAATTTTATATTTTAACTGGCCTGGAGAAATGTACGACGTGTTATTAATTGCATTCTTTATTTCTAGAGTGAATTTTTTGGTAGGGTCGGTAGTAAGACGTTCAAAATCTTCCCCCTGGATAACGTCGTTAACCCTCTGGCGGTATGCAGTTTTATCCAAAATGACTACTGTATTGCCTTTGTCGGCTTTAGTAATTATTAAATCATTTTGAGTAATTGTGTTTTGTAATGACCTATGTACTTGTATTTCGGAATAATTTTGGGTAATGGTGGTTGCGGACGCTGTCTTTATCTGAAATGCCACCTGATGTTTAACGGCGCTATCCATTTTACTTCTAACACAAGCCATTTCTGAATCTACCATTAAAGTTTCGAGCGATTTCTGGGATAACCGTGGCCTGATGTTATATTTGAGGCCTTTCTCTAGTAAAGAAATCTCTGAATTGGAAAATTGGGTATTTGTATAATTTTTAACGCGTGGGTAGAAAGAATGAACCGCATCTGAATGATTATTTTCTAAGTTGGTGATATTATTGATATTATTATTTTGGCTATCCCGAGTTAATCGCTCCAACTTCCTACGCTGTGTTAAATATTTTTCATGCGCTACTTGGGAGGCGAAGTCCCGGGCTTTGTTATCTAAAATATCAAACTCCACACTATGCAGTTTGTAACTTAACTCTGAGTACAGAACTTTGAGGTGGAGCTTGATATTGTCCCTAACTGAAAACCAATGCCTGCATTCCTCATTCAACCACACTTGTTTTGCCTTCACCAAAGCTAAACCACTTGACCGGCTGTGTGTGTTAGTATGTACATTAATATAATGGGGAAATACTTTTAAGTGTTTACACTGCTGATTGAACCAAACGTTTTGGGCTGCTAAGCGATGCAGTTTTGTCAACTTGATGTATAGTTTTGCCTGCTCAGCTATACTTGCTGACTTAAGATAAGTAATGGAATCAGGCGTTACTTTGCGGAAATCCATGACATTAAATGCTATGAAATATATTTAGCTTTAATTCCGCGAGACAAATATCCAGGTCTGAAAGCAGGGCACAAATCCCACCGTCATGCATACTCAGATTCACATATGGGTATCATGCATATGTACACATACAAAACAAGTGAGAAATAATTAGCATGCCATGCAACCAAACCTATACTCGACACGTGTTTCACCCCTCCACGGGGCATCCTCAGGAGATGTTGACTCGTCGAGCGTTTGGGCTCGAATGCGCGCTAGCGCACCGCTGTCGGCCCTTTATATACCGTTTCGATGACGCTATAATCACGATCGATACAATGTCACAACGACATCTGTGCCGAACTACCCGCAATCATACTTAGAAGTGGTGATGGAATTAAGTTTGTTTGGTCATTCAACAGTGTATATGCATTATTATTGTTATATTTTGATATTTCTAACTGTTCCAACACACTCATCCGGAAACCCTTATCGCAAACATGCAGAATGTTATAGGTATTGTTGCCGCTCAAGGAGTGGCCGGTGTCGATTAAATGTTTTGCGAAATGTGATTTATCTGGATGGCCATTCCTGTGAGCGGCAACATGTTCCCTGTACCTAATTTCGAAACTACGGCCTGTCTGACCCACATAGACCCCGGTGCAATCATTGCATACTAATTTGTAAACTCCGGATTTTTTTGAATTCTCTAATTTATCTTTACCGTTACATAGTTTACGCAAGTTATGATCCGATCGAAAAGCTACGTAAACATTGTGTTTTCTTAGAATATTCGCGATTCTATCTGAAATTGGGCCTATGTAAGTGAGACTCCCGACATTCTTGTTAATTATTTCGGGGGTACATGCATAAAGTGCTGAGCGAGCCCGGTCATTCTGCTTTTTCTTAATTATATTATCAATAACTTGTTTGGTGTAACCGTTTGAAGTCGCGATTTGATACAATATTTTGAGTTCTTTTGCGTAATTATCCGTGGACAGTGGGAGTGACATTAAACGGTGGACATAGCTGCGGAAGGCTGCTAGTTTATGCTGTAGTGGGTGACAGGATGAAGCGGGAATCGTTGTGTCAGTGTGTGTGGGCTTTCGATAAATTTGGAAATCGAGTTTGTTATTGACTCTTGTGATTGTTAGATCCAAAAAATTAAGGGACTGATTTGATTCTAATTCTAATTTGAATTTAATTTTGGGGTGGTGAGTGTTGAGCCTATTTACGAAAATATCCAATTGACGATTAGTACCTGTCCAACAGATAATTACGTCATCCACATATCTATAATAAACAGAATGTTGGGCTCGCCCACCACATATTTACATTCGAAGTAGTCCATAAATATTTCCGCCATTAATGGACTTTTTAGCATATGTCGCTAATATAGTAATGTTGTAGTTGTTGTAGTTGTAAATAAAAGGTTCTTTATGTAAACCGAATATATTTCGCGTTCATCTGTACATTAATTAGTTGAGCGGAGTGGATACATTAATTACTTGAGCTGAGTGACTGAGATTGCCTGACACTAACGTGTGTTAGCTATCGGAGGTGCGGACTGACTAGTCCAACCAAACGTGTGTTACATATCGAAGGTGCGGACTGACTAGTCCAACCAAACGTGTGTTACATATCGAAGGTGCGGACTGACTGAAGACTCCAACGGAGCCCTATCGAGCCCGAGGTGCGATGTGCTACATTAGCTGATCATGCATTTTATTATTTCAATGTATTGCATCATCGCGACCCCACAGTCATCCCTCTCTTACAAAAAAATTTTATTCTATCAAACAGTTACAATATCATATATTATTACAATAAAATTTTAAACTTAGTGCGCGCAAGGCACACATGAAAGCGCTGACACTGATTAAACCTTGGTCACAACAATAATGATTCGTAGAATAAGCGCTTGCCCACGCGCGTAACCTGATGCTCTTATGCATGTCGCAGGTATTACAATGTTTATATAAAAATTACTCAATTAAATTATGATTTGAATACAAAGTTACATTATGGTTTCATTTACACTTTAACATTAATTACAGTTTTCATTTAAAATATTATACGCTATTTCACAATAGTTTACATAACATAGAATAAGTTCAAAAAATACATATTCTGATAAAATACATGATAAAAATGTTTACATATTACACAACATAATAATAATCGATTACATTTTTCAATTTTACACTTGGCCTTGAGCTTGATTGACAAAATTAACCATTTCTTTCCTAAACCAGACTTTGATTTTAATCCGACATGTAGCAAAAATCCATTTAATAATAACGTTATCACAATTGTAAGTATTTCATGAATGCTATGACAAACTAATTCCCTGAATTGTCAGGTACATAGGGTCTAGCGTACTTAGTAGAAACTTCACAATGCATATACTATACTACTTTGTTACCGATGTCGATGTGCTTACAATTCATATTATGTTCCTTGTGTTAACTTAGAGTGATTGTGACCTTTCCTATTAGCGAGATAACACCTCAAACTGCCAATATACTTAATTCGCTAGTAAATTCTCTAAAATAAAGTAATTGACGAGTTCTTCGAATCTGCGCCCAAAATAACCTTGACGTCACGTGATTAATGGTATACTTAAATGACCTTGCTCAACCCTAAGTTAAATTCTAATGTCCTTAATCTGCACATTTTAATTTCTGTATTATTCACGGCACATAATTTATATTCACTCACTATACTTTCACATAATACACTCACCAGTAAGGCGTTTTCATATTTCTGCAGCCCTCTTTGTACTGATGACGTACTTGCCTTGTTCCAGTTGCACGGTTGCTCACATGTTCTTGGCGTTCTTGCCACATTTTTATACACTCACCAGTAAGACGGAGACCTTTCTCCTGCCTTCTTAATGTACTGGTGACGTACCTGTAGTGATATCTCTCTGTTCTTGTGATACTAATCTGTCGGAAGTACTGGTGTCATTTTTTAAACGTGATATCCAAAAATGCATATATAATACCAATTACCCATTTTTAAACAATGGGGAGCAGTCCGCAATCTCTCTTGATTCCAATTACATATGATCCACGTCGGTGGCCGCCTCTATAAGTAGGTCTATACCCCCCGACGTGATCTGAAGGTTACATTTTTCTTAATTAGACGCCCATATCGTATCTGATGTACGTTACGTACCTTATCGACGATGCACTATGCAGACCGACTCGTATCGGTGCTGCGCTGCGGACCGAGTGATTCCTTCTCCACTCCAAGGTTGCATATTCTTCTCGGGCGGGGTCACCAATTTAGCAGATGGTGACTAAGGTTGACTGATGCTAACGTGTGTTAGCTATCGGAGGTGCGGACTGACTGAAGACTCCAACGGAGCCCTATCGAGCCCGAGGTGCGATGTGCTACATTAGCTGATCATGCATTTTATTATTTCAATGTATTGCATCATCGCGACCCCACAGACTTAAAGGTGATCCCATTGCTAGACCCTCTTTTTGGCGGTAGTATTCGTTATTGAATCGAAAGTAATTTTGTTCCATGCAAATACGTGTGAGGTTAAGTAGGTCATTTATTTCTCCTGGATGTAAACGTTGCCTCTCCAAAAGGTACCCCAAAATACGTAGGCACTCTTCAAATGGAATATTTGTAAATAAACTATCTACATCTAGTGATAATAATTTCGAATTGTGGGGGGTGTTAATATTTTGTATTTTTTTAGTTAAATCTAAACTATTTTTTAAACTGTACTGTGGTTTAAAAGATGCCTTTGCCTTTAGTAAATTGTTTAGATATTTGGCTAAATCGTATGTCGGGGCACCAATGTAAGAGACAACGGGGCGAATTGGGATGTTGTCTTTATGAGTTTTTGGTAAACCATACAAAAAAGGAGATCGTGGGTTCATTGGAATTGTATATTTTAACTGGCCTGGAGAAATGTACGACGTGTTATTAATTGCATTCTTTATTTCTAGAGTGAATTTTTTGGTAGGGTCGGTAGTAAGACGTTCAAAATCTTCCCCCTGGATAACGTCGTTAACCCTCTGGCGGTATGCAGTTTTATCCAAAATGACTACTGTATTGCCTTTGTCGGCTTTAGTAATTATTAAATCATTTTGAGTAATTGTGTTTTGTAATGACCTATGTACTTGTATTTCGGAATAATTTTGGGTAATGGTGGTTGCGGACGCTGTCTTTATCTGAAATGCCACCTGATGTTTAACGGCGCTATCCATTTTACTTCTAACACAAGCCATTTCTGAATCTACCATTAAAGTTTCGAGCGATTTCTGGGATAACCGTGGCCTGATGTTATATTTGAGGCCTTTCTCTAGTAAAGAAATCTCTGAATTGGAAAATTGGGTATTTGTATAATTTTTAACGCGTGGGTAGAAAGAATGAACCGCATCTGAATGATTATTTTCTAAGTTGGTGATATTATTGATATTATTATTTTGGCTATCCCGAGTTAATCGCTCCAACTTCCTACGCTGTGTTAAATATTTTTCATGCGCTACTTGGGAGGCGAAGTCCCGGGCTTTGTTATCTAAAATATCAAACTCCACACTATGCAGTTTGTAACTTAACTCTGAGTACAGAACTTTGAGGTGGAGCTTGATATTGTCCCTAACTGAAAACCAATGCCTGCATTCCTCATTCAACCACACTTGTTTTGCCTTCACCAAAGCTAAACCACTTGACCGGCTGTGTGTGTTAGTATGTACATTAATATAATGGGGAAATACTTTTAAGTGTTTACACTGCTGATTGAACCAAACGTTTTGGGCTGCTAAGCGATGCAGTTTTGTCAACTTGATGTATAGTTTTGCCTGCTCAGCTATACTTGCTGACTTAAGATAAGTAATGGAATCAGGCGTTACTTTGCGGAAATCCATGACATTAAATGCTATGAAATATATTTAGCTTTAATTCCGCGAGACAAATATCCAGGTCTGAAAGCAGGGCACAAATCCCACCGTCATGCATACTCAGATTCACATATGGGTATCATGCATATGTACACATACAAAACAAGTGAGAAATAATTAGCATGCCATGCAACCAAACCTATACTCGACACGTGTTTCACCCCTCCACGGGGCATCCTCAGGAGATGTTGACTCGTCGAGCGTTTGGGCTCGAATGCGCGCTAGCGCACCGCTGTCGGCCCTTTATATACCGTTTCGATGACGCTATAATCACGATCGATACAATGTCACAACGACATCTGTGCCGAACTACCCGCAATCATACTTAGAAGTGGTGATGGAATTAAGTTTGTTTGGTCATTCAACAGTGTATATGCATTATTATTGTTATATTTTGATATTTCTAACTGTTCCAACACACTCATCCGGAAACCCTTATCGCAAACATGCAGAATGTTATAGGTATTGTTGCCGCTCAAGGAGTGGCCGGTGTCGATTAAATGTTTTGCGAAATGTGATTTATCTGGATGGCCATTCCTGTGAGCGGCAACATGTTCCCTGTACCTAATTTCGAAACTACGGCCTGTCTGACCCACATAGACCCCGGTGCAATCATTGCATACTAATTTGTAAACTCCGGATTTTTTTGAATTCTCTAATTTATCTTTACCGTTACATAGTTTACGCAAGTTATGATCCGATCGAAAAGCTACGTAAACATTGTGTTTTCTTAGAATATTCGCGATTCTATCTGAAATTGGGCCTATGTAAGTGAGACTCCCGACATTCTTGTTAATTATTTCGGGGGTACATGCATAAAGTGCTGAGCGAGCCCGGTCATTCTGCTTTTTCTTAATTATATTATCAATAACTTGTTTGGTGTAACCGTTTGAAGTCGCGATTTGATACAATATTTTGAGTTCTTTTGCGTAATTATCCGTGGACAGTGGGAGTGACATTAAACGGTGGACATAGCTGCGGAAGGCTGCTAGTTTATGCTGTAGTGGGTGACAGGATGAAGCGGGAATCGTTGTGTCAGTGTGTGTGGGCTTTCGATAAATTTGGAAATCGAGTTTGTTATTGACTCTTGTGATTGTTAGATCCAAAAAATTAAGGGACTGATTTGATTCTAATTCTAATTTGAATTTAATTTTGGGGTGGTGAGTGTTGAGCCTATTTACGAAAATATCCAATTGACGATTAGTACCTGTCCAACAGATAATTACGTCATCCACATATCTATAATAAACAGAATGTTGGGCTCGCCCACCACATATTTACATTCGAAGTAGTCCATAAATATTTCCGCCATTAATGGACTTAAAGGTGATCCCATTGCTAGACCCTCTTTTTGGCGGTAGTATTCGTTATTGAATCGAAAGTAATTTTGTTCCATGCAAATACGTGTGAGGTTAAGTAGGTCATTTATTTCTCCTGGATGTAAACGTTGCCTCTCCAAAAGGTACCCCAAAATACGTAGGCACTCTTCAAATGGAATATTTGTAAATAAACTATCTACATCTAGTGATAATAATTTCGAATTGTGGGGGGTGTTAATATTTTGTATTTTTTTAGTTAAATCTAAACTATTTTTTAAACTGTACTGTGGTTTAAAAGATGCCTTTGCCTTTAGTAAATTGTTTAGATATTTGGCTAAATCGTATGTCGGGGCACCAATGTAAGAGACAACGGGGCGAATTGGGATGTTGTCTTTATGAGTTTTTGGTAAACCATACAAAAAAGGAGATCGTGGGTTCATTGGAATTTTATATTTTAACTGGCCTGGAGAAATGTACGACGTGTTATTAATTGCATTCTTTATTTCTAGAGTGAATTTTTTGGTAGGGTCGGTAGTAAGACGTTCAAAATCTTCCCCCTGGATAACGTCGTTAACCCTCTGGCGGTATGCAGTTTTATCCAAAATGACTACTGTATTGCCTTTGTCGGCTTTAGTAATTATTAAATCATTTTGAGTAATTGTGTTTTGTAATGACCTATGTACTTGTATTTCGGAATAATTTTGGGTAATGGTGGTTGCGGACGCTGTCTTTATCTGAAATGCCACCTGATGTTTAACGGCGCTATCCATTTTACTTCTAACACAAGCCATTTCTGAATCTACCATTAAAGTTTCGAGCGATTTCTGGGATAACCGTGGCCTGATGTTATATTTGAGGCCTTTCTCTAGTAAAGAAATCTCTGAATTGGAAAATTGGGTATTTGTATAATTTTTAACGCGTGGGTAGAAAGAATGAACCGCATCTGAATGATTATTTTCTAAGTTGGTGATATTATTGATATTATTATTTTGGCTATCCCGAGTTAATCGCTCCAACTTCCTACGCTGTGTTAAATATTTTTCATGCGCTACTTGGGAGGCGAAGTCCCGGGCTTTGTTATCTAAAATATCAAACTCCACACTATGCAGTTTGTAACTTAACTCTGAGTACAGAACTTTGAGGTGGAGCTTGATATTGTCCCTAACTGAAAACCAATGCCTGCATTCCTCATTCAACCACACTTGTTTTGCCTTCACCAAAGCTAAACCACTTGACCGGCTGTGTGTGTTAGTATGTACATTAATATAATGGGGAAATACTTTTAAGTGTTTACACTGCTGATTGAACCAAACGTTTTGGGCTGCTAAGCGATGCAGTTTTGTCAACTTGATGTATAGTTTTGCCTGCTCAGCTATACTTGCTGACTTAAGATAAGTAATGGAATCAGGCGTTACTTTGCGGAAATCCATGACATTAAATGCTATGAAATATATTTAGCTTTAATTCCGCGAGACAAATATCCAGGTCTGAAAGCAGGGCACAAATCCCACCGTCATGCATACTCAGATTCACATATGGGTATCATGCATATGTACACATACAAAACAAGTGAGAAATAATTAGCATGCCATGCAACCAAACCTATACTCGACACGTGTTTCACCCCTCCACGGGGCATCCTCAGGAGATGTTGACTCGTCGAGCGTTTGGGCTCGAATGCGCGCTAGCGCACCGCTGTCGGCCCTTTATATACCGTTTCGATGACGCTATAATCACGATCGATACAATGTCACAACGACATCTGTGCCGAACTACCCGCAATCATACTTAGAAGTGGTGATGGAATTAAGTTTGTTTGGTCATTCAACAGTGTATATGCATTATTATTGTTATATTTTGATATTTCTAACTGTTCCAACACACTCATCCGGAAACCCTTATCGCAAACATGCAGAATGTTATAGGTATTGTTGCCGCTCAAGGAGTGGCCGGTGTCGATTAAATGTTTTGCGAAATGTGATTTATCTGGATGGCCATTCCTGTGAGCGGCAACATGTTCCCTGTACCTAATTTCGAAACTACGGCCTGTCTGACCCACATAGACCCCGGTGCAATCATTGCATACTAATTTGTAAACTCCGGATTTTTTTGAATTCTCTAATTTATCTTTACCGTTACATAGTTTACGCAAGTTATGATCCGATCGAAAAGCTACGTAAACATTGTGTTTTCTTAGAATATTCGCGATTCTATCTGAAATTGGGCCTATGTAAGTGAGACTCCCGACATTCTTGTTAATTATTTCGGGGGTACATGCATAAAGTGCTGAGCGAGCCCGGTCATTCTGCTTTTTCTTAATTATATTATCAATAACTTGTTTGGTGTAACCGTTTGAAGTCGCGATTTGATACAATATTTTGAGTTCTTTTGCGTAATTATCCGTGGACAGTGGGAGTGACATTAAACGGTGGACATAGCTGCGGAAGGCTGCTAGTTTATGCTGTAGTGGGTGACAGGATGAAGCGGGAATCGTTGTTGAATCAAATCGCGACTTCAAACGGTTACACCAAACAAGTTATTGATAATATAATTAAGAAAAAGCAGAATGACCGGGCTCGCTCAGCACTTTATGCATGTACCCCCGAAATAATTAACAAGAATGTCGGGAGTCTCACTTACATAGGCCCAATTTCAGATAGAATCGCGAATATTCTAAGAAAACACAATGTTTACGTAGCTTTTCGATCGGATCATAACTTGCGTAAACTATGTAACGGTAAAGATAAATTAGAGAATTCAAAAAAATCCGGAGTTTACAAATTAGTATGCAATGATTGCACCGGGGTCTATGTGGGTCAGACAGGCCGTAGTTTCGAAATTAGGTACAGGGAACATGTTGCCGCTCACAGGAATGGCCATCCAGATAAATCACATTTCGCAAAACATTTAATCGACACCGGCCACTCCTTGAGCGGCAACAATACCTATAACATTCTGCATGTTTGCGATAAGGGTTTCCGGATGAGTGTGTTGGAACAGTTAGAAATATCAAAATATAACAATAATAATGCATATACACTGTTGAATGACCAAACAAACTTAATTCCATCACCACTTCTAAGTATGATTGCGGGTAGTTCGGCACAGATGTCGTTGTGACATTGTATCGATCGTGATTATAGCGTCATCGAAACGGTATATAAAGGGCCGACAGCGGTGCGCTAGCGCGCATTCGAGCCCAAACGCTCGACGAGTCAACATCTCCTGAGGATGCCCCGTGGAGGGGTGAAACACGTGTCGAGTATAGGTTTGGTTGCATGGCATGCTAATTATTTCTCACTTGTTTTGTATGTGTACATATGCATGATACCCATATGTGAATCTGAGTATGCATGACGGTGGGATTTGTGCCCTGCTTTCAGACCTGGATATTTGTCTCGCGGAATTAAAGCTAAATATATTTCATAGCATTTAATGTCATGGATTTCCGCAAAGTAACGCCTGATTCCATAACTTATCTTAAGTCAGCAAGTATAGCTGAGCAGGCAAAACTATACATCAAGTTGACAAAACTGCATCGCTTAGCAGCCCAAAACGTTTGGTTCAATCAGCAGTGTAAACACTTAAAAGTATTTCCCCATTATATTAATGTACATACTAACACACACAGCCGGTCAAGTGGTTTAGCTTTGGTGAAGGCAAAACAAGTGTGGTTGAATGAGGAATGCAGGCATTGGTTTTCAGTTAGGGACAATATCAAGCTCCACCTCAAAGTTCTGTACTCAGAGTTAAGTTACAAACTGCATAGTGTGGAGTTTGATATTTTAGATAACAAAGCCCGGGACTTCGCCTCCCAAGTAGCGCATGAAAAATATTTAACACAGCGTAGGAAGTTGGAGCGATTAACTCGGGATAGCCAAAATAATAATATCAATAATATCACCAACTTAGAAAATAATCATTCAGATGCGGTTCATTCTTTCTACCCACGCGTTAAAAATTATACAAATACCCAATTTTCCAATTCAGAGATTTCTTTACTAGAGAAAGGCCTCAAATATAACATCAGGCCACGGTTATCCCAGAAATCGCTCGAAACTTTAATGGTAGATTCAGAAATGGCTTGTGTTAGAAGTAAAATGGATAGCGCCGTTAAACATCAGGTGGCATTTCAGATAAAGACAGCGTCCGCAACCACCATTACCCAAAATTATTCCGAAATACAAGTACATAGGTCATTACAAAACACAATTACTCAAAATGATTTAATAATTACTAAAGCCGACAAAGGCAATACAGTAGTCATTTTGGATAAAACTGCATACCGCCAGAGGGTTAACGACGTTATCCAGGGGGAAGATTTTGAACGTCTTACTACCGACCCTACCAAAAAATTCACTCTAGAAATAAAGAATGCAATTAATAACACGTCGTACATTTCTCCAGGCCAGTTAAAATATAAAATTCCAATGAACCCACGATCTCCTTTTTTGTATGGTTTACCAAAAACTCATAAAGACAACATCCCAATTCGCCCCGTTGTCTCTTACATTGGTGCCCCGACATACGATTTAGCCAAATATCTAAACAATTTACTAAAGGCAAAGGCATCTTTTAAACCACAGTACAGTTTAAAAAATAGTTTAGATTTAACTAAAAAAATACAAAATATTAACACCCCCCACAATTCGAAATTATTATCACTAGATGTAGATAGTTTATTTACAAATATTCCATTTGAAGAGTGCCTACGTATTTTGGGGTACCTTTTGGAGAGGCAACGTTTACATCCAGGAGAAATAAATGACCTACTTAACCTCACACGTATTTGCATGGAACAAAATTACTTTCGATTCAATAACGAATACTACCGCCAAAAAGAGGGTCTAGCAATGGGATCACCTTTAAGTCCATTAATGGCGGAAATATTTATGGACTACTTCGAATGTAAATATGTGGTGGGCGAGCCCAACATTCTGTTTTATTATAGATATGTGGATGACGTAATTATCTGTTGGACAGGTACTAATCGTCAATTGGATATTTTCGTAAATAGGCTCAACACTCACCACCCCAAAATTAAATTCAAATTAGAATTAGAATCAAATCAGTCCCTTAATTTTTTGGATCTAACAATCACAAGAGTCAATAACAAACTCGATTTCCAAATTTATCGAAAGCCCACACACACTGACACAACGATTCCCGCTTCATCCTGTCACCCACTACAGCATAAACTAGCAGCCTTCCGCAGCTATGTCCACCGTTTAATGTCACTCCCACTGTCCACGGATAATTACGCAAAAGAACTCAAAATATTGTATCAAATCGCGACTTCAAACGGTTACACCAAACAAGTTATTGATAATATAATTAAGAAAAAGCAGAATGACCGGGCTCGCTCAGCACTTTATGCATGTACCCCCGAAATAATTAACAAGAATGTCGGGAATCTCACTTACATAGGCCCAATTTCAGATAGAATCGCGAATATTCTAAGAAAACACAATGTTTACGTAGCTTTTCGATCGGATCATAACTTGCGTAAACTATGTAACGGTAAAGATAAATTAGAGAATTCAAAAAAATCCGGAGTTTACAAATTAGTATGCAATGATTGCACCGGGGTCTATGTGGGTCAGACAGGCCGTAGTTTCGAAATTAGGTACAGGGAACATGTTGCCGCTCACAGGAATGGCCATCCAGATAAATCACATTTCGCAAAACATTTAATCGACACCGGCCACTCCTTGAGCGGCAACAATACCTATAACATTCTGCATGTTTGCGATAAGGGTTTCCGGATGAGTGTGTTGGAACAGTTAGAAATATCAAAATATAACAATAATAATGCATATACACTGTTGAATGACCAAACAAACTTAATTCCATCACCACTTCTAAGTATGATTGCGGGTAGTTCGGCACAGATGTCGTTGTGACATTGTATCGATCGTGATTATAGCGTCATCGAAACGGTATATAAAGGGCCGACAGCGGTGCGCTAGCGCGCATTCGAGCCCAAACGCTCGACGAGTCAACATCTCCTGAGGATGCCCCGTGGAGGGGTGAAACACGTGTCGAGTATAGGTTTGGTTGCATGGCATGCTAATTATTTCTCACTTGTTTTGTATGTGTACATATGCATGATACCCATATGTGAATCTGAGTATGCATGACGGTGGGATTTGTGCCCTGCTTTCAGACCTGGATATTTGTCTCGCGGAATTAAAGCTAAATATATTTCATAGCATTTAATGTCATGGATTTCCGCAAAGTAACGCCTGATTCCATAACAAAGGAATGAGTCCTAAATAAAATTTAAATAAAGGAAGGTGAAGTTTAGGCGAACATACCTTAAGCTAAACTATTTGTTTCTATTTTTACAAGCTTTTATTTAACTTGCAATATATGTATGTAGGTTTGTTCATGAGAAAAAAAAAGTCTTCACCACAAGCACCCAAGTTGTAAAAAATTTGTTACAAAATATTACAGTACGATGTAAAATAGCTTTTTAAATAAATGCGTACCGCTGCGCCTTCAACCCTGGCCGATTTCTCCTCGCACGCCGCGCGCTCTAATCGTATTGTTTAAGTCAAGATTAGCTTTATTGCTAGTGTTGTCGAATCGCCCTCACTAGTCGAGCCTGTCGACGTCACACCCCATGTACTGTTTATTAGAAATCGTCTGTTCATATTTGCTTTATATATTAACCCATATTATGGTGGTGTATTACAATAGACAGGAGGAGCACAAAAACATGAGAATTATCTCGTAGTTAGAGTATTTATCTTTGTAGTTCTCATAACTTCAGCTGATTAGTTTTTTAACCGACTTCAAAAAAGGAGGAGGTTCTCAACTCGAACCGACTTTTTTATGTGTGTTCGCGGATAACTTCGTCGTTTATGAACCGATTTTGATGATTCTTTTTTAAATGGAAAGGAGATTCCAATGGTGGTACCATGATGAGGACACTAAGATCTGATGATAGCGTCCAAGAGAAATCGATTCGAACCTTGAAGTCGGTTTTTGTTTTTGTTAAAATTTTACTTGTGTTACATTCAATTATTGTTGCACATAGATGTAGTAGTTCAATGAACTTCATAGGATATAAAAAAATGGAAATTACCATTTTTGTAATGTAAAAACTGCTGAATGTATTCAATGCTTAACACATTTAATCTAAGGAGACGAAATAGTATTGAATACAAATGATATTATTTATTAGAACTTAATAATGTGTATATTCTAAAATGTAGACTAATTTATTTTAATTTTGTTGTATACTAAAGTTGAGTTAAATATAAATTTTTAAATTTCATCCTTATAATTAAAGTAATATATTTTTTGGTGAAATCTTTTTAAGGCAACATAACTATCATTGCAATATATCAAAAACTGTATATATTATGTAAAATGGCCCTGACATATATACTTGCAGTTCATGCAAGTCTATATGTCAGGGCCATCAAGTGTAACGTAGGGTGATCCAATTTGGGCGCGCGCCGTGCGGTTATAAAATAACATCGTCAATGTCATAAAACAAGGAGAGTAATTGGATACAGAAACCTCTTAGATACAAAGAACTAAATTAGAGTTTATCCCAAAGGCGTTTAGATACATGCGAGTGTACGCGCTGTCGTTGAACTTATTGAAGTTGTGGTATAATAAATATAGTACTCACAGAAAGTTCCAGAAATAAAAGATGAGTTGAAGGTAGAAGCACAAGTTTATTCACACTTACAAATAGAAGGGAAAATATAGTTAACAATAGTTTACACAAAAGTTCAGGGAGAATATAGTTCACAATAGCAAGATACACAAATTAACACACACGATAATTATCAGATTCAATTGAGATAATATCTATAACAATGATAATGCAACACGTTAGGTTTCGCGCGACCGAGGGCAGTTCAACACTAAATCTTAGATGCGCTTGCGCCGACCGAATACAATAGAAAAGGTGTGGTTCCGTTACGGTGAATTTAATATCAATAAATATTATTTGATTTACTTAAATTATATAAATGTAGTGAATGTGTAAATAGTAATTGTTTTTGTTTAATAATAATATATAATAATAAGAAAGAGGTAATAATATCAATTACCAAAGTATTTACATAGACATGATTTAAATAGAATAAGAAATATAATATTATAGGATTGTTTATTGGATAGTATAAGTGTATGTATGTATGTGTATATATGTTTGTAGTATGTGTATATGTGTGCATGTATGTTTGTTTGTATGTATACCTCCTACATCACTCCCCCCCAGAGACCGTCACTACGGTCGATAGAAATCCGGAAATCGAATTTTGCGACCGGAACGTGTAGTTCTGGAGCTCAGATGATCGGAAGGTTTATTCTGGCTAGGACTGGGACTGGGAGTAGGATCTACGACGGGATCAGAATTAGTAGGGGTTGGTGGGGGTAAGGTGTTAGTAGATGGGTCGACGAGTATGTAGGCTGGTTTAAGACGGTCTACAGATACTGTGACGCTCTTACCCTTGACAAGTATCTTAAAAGTTTTGTCCCCGCGCTCGAGCACTTCGTATGGGCCGGAGTAAGGAGGTTCTAAGGAACCTCGTGATGCACCGACTCTTAAAAATACGTGGCTAGATGATTTTAAATCTTTATATATAAAACATTTATTTTGATTATGGCGAGAAGCGGGGGACGGACAAAGCTTCCGAGAAAAATTACGCAAGCGAGATGTAAAATCGGTTAGATCCGTGGAATCAGGAATATTTGCCTGAAAGAAATCTCTAGGAAGACGTAAAGGTTCGCCATAGACCAATTCAGCCGACGAAGTCTTTAAGTCCTCTTTGTAGGATGCCCTAATGCCTAGTAGTACTAGGGGTAGGGTATTTACCCAGTCGTAGTCTGCGTGACACATTATGGCCGCTTTAAGCTGACGGTGGAACCGTTCCACCAAACCGTTACACGCAGGATGATACGCAGTTGTTCGGCGATGTTTGAATCCTATCATTTTTCCAAGGTATTGGAAAAGTGTGGATTCAAATTGCCGGCCGCGGTCTGTGACAATATCCGTGGGACATCCAAATCTGGATATCCAGGATATCAGTGCCTTACCTACGGTTTCTGCGGTAATATCCGTCATTGGCGTGACTTCTGGCCAACGGGTGAAACGGTCCACTGCTGTCAAGCAGTAGCGGTAGCCTTGGGAAGGTGGTAGAGGGCCAATTATGTCTACGTGTATAAACGTAAAACGTGCGCGTGGTAGGTCAAACGTACCTAAAGGTGCAGAGACATGACGATACACCTTAGCGCGTTGGCAAGGCAGACATTTCCGACACCATTCTCGACAGTCTTTAGGCCAGACAAACCGCTCAGCGACCAATTTTGTGGTGGCTATAGCGCCTGGATGGCTGAGGTTGTGAATGGTGTCAAATACTAGCCTCCTGAGTGGCTTAGTTACGAAAGGGCGAGGTTGTGGTGTACTACTATCACAATAAAGATATTTAGTACTACCAGGAATCCTGAGTCTTTCGAGATGAAGTGCAAAATCACCACTGGTGTATTTAACGAGCTCTTCATCATCAGCTTGAGACTCTGCCAATTGCTCGAGATTAATGGACATCTGAACTTCGTCGACGCGAGATAATGTATCGGCAACAACATTGTCTTTGCCCGATATGTGACGAATGTCGGTCGTGAATTGTGATATGAAGTCCAGATGTCGATATTGGCGAGGTGAACAATTAGTCTTTCTCTCGTGAAAAGCATAAGTAATCGGCTTGTGATCTGTAAACACTATAAAGTGTCTAGCTTCCAGCATAAACCGAAAGTACTTAATGCTTTCGTAAATTGCCAAAAGCTCGCGATCATACGGTGAATATTTTTGTTGACAGGGGCTAAACTTGCGAGAGAAAAATGCAAGTGGTTGCCAGTTTCCGAGCTTAAATTGTTGCAGTACTCCACCCATCGCTAAGTCAGACGCGTCAGTCACAAGTGCTAGTTTAGCATCGCTGTCTGGATGAGCGAGTAGTGCAGCGCTAGCAAGTGAATGTTTACATCGTTCAAAGGCTACTAGTGTATCACCGGATATGTCGACGGGTTGTGAAGCTTTGACCGAGCCTGACAGTAAGGCATTAAGAGGGGCTTGTATCACTGCTGAGTTAGGCAAAAAACGCCTATAAAAATTAAGCATGCCTAAGAAACGTCTCAGTTGTTTAACGGTCTTAGGTACGGGAAAGTCTGTAATTGCCTGTACTTTGGTTTCCAGGGGCTTGGTGCCTGTTGTGGTAACCTAAAAAATTTACTTCATTGGCTCCAAAAACGCACTTTGAAGTGTTGACGAGGATGCCGTATGCCTTCATGCGGTCGAAGAGCTGTTCCAGGTGCTGTTCATGCTGGTCCTCATCCTTAGAGAAGCAGAGAAAATCGTCGCAGTAGGGATACACGAAATCGAGACCTCTAGTCAATTCATCGACGAATCTCTGAAAGGTCTGACCTGCGTTCCTCAGACCAAAGGTCATACAAGGGAACTCGTACAAGCCAAAAGGTGTTGTGATGGCCGTCTTCAGGATATCCTCTTCGAAGACTGGAATTTGGTTGTAGGCATTGACCAGATCGATGGTGCTGAAGACCTTACAGCCCGCTATGGCATGGGAAAAGTCGTGTATGTGCCTAATGGGATACCGATCAGGGATGGTTCGGGAATTGAGCATGCGATAGTCACCACAAGGACGCCAGCTGTTGTCTTTTTTAGACAACACCTGACAGGGTGCTGTGATCTCCCGGATTCGATCCGCTAAATCCGCCAACTGTTCCAGAGAATGGGTAGGCTGTGACGCTAAGATCGTCTGAATATTATTAGGCAGACGGCTACTCCAGATGGTCTTTATAAATTCTTCTGGTACGGATGGTCCAGCTAAGTCGAGCAGGTGTCTCAAAAATTGAGATGGTTTTCGATCACCCAAAACTTCGTGGGTGAGTAACTGTTTTACCCTGTTCTCCTGTGATGCAGATAACCGACGAATTAACTCCGATTTTATTTTCGAATATCGGTTGTTGACTGGGGGGTTGACGATAATGTCTTTAACCGCTTTTGCGTGGTGAAGATCGAGGTGAGCGATGACATGGGTGAATTTTGTTGCATCATCCTCAATGCCTATGGCCTCGAATTGCCCTTCCCGTAATGCAAACCAGATTTCAGGGTCCTCGGGAGCGAATGCGGGTATTTTTATGCTCATTCTTCGTGAAACGGTAACGGGCTTAGCGCGGCGTACCGTTACGTGTCTTTTGCTCTCTGATGTAGCGGCAGTTTTAGCCGAGTCACTACTATCACTCATTGTGTTCTTCTTGGGGTCACCAGTTGTGGTATAATAAATATAGTACTCACAGAAAGTTCCAGAAATAAAAGATGAGTTGAAGGTAGAAGCACAAGTTTATTCACACTCACAAATAGAAGGGAAAATATAGTTAACAATAGTTTACACAAAAGTTCAGGGAGAATATAGTTCACAATAGCAAGATACACAAATTAACACACACGATAATTATCAGATTCAATTGAGATAATATCTATAACAATGATAATGCAACACGTTAGGTTTCGCGCGACCGAGGGCAGTTCAACACTAAATCTTAGATGCGCTTGCGCCGACCGAATACAATAGAAAAGGTGTGGTTCCGTTACGGTGAATGTAATATCAATAAATATTATTTGATTTACTTAAATTATATAAATGTAGTGAAAGTGTAAATAGTAATTGTTTTTGTTTAATAATAATATATAATAATAAGAAAGAGGTAATAATATCAATTACCAAAGTATTTACATAGACATGATTTAAATAGAATAAGAAATATAATATTATAGGATTGTTTATTGGATAGTATAAGTGTATGTATGTGTATATATGTTTGTAGTATGTGTTTATGTGTGCATGTATGTTTGTTTGTATGTATACCTCCTACAAACTAATTCAATACTGCACTTAATACATGTGGAGTCTTTGGTACCGTAAGATTAGCATTTGTAACAGTTCTATCTTCTTTTCTGCGTATTTTTTTTTAAAGACGACTCACGTATTAGGAATAAATATCATGTGTCGAGGTGGAATTTACAAATATACATGAAACGGACACAAAGAACACCCAAACTCAGAACAACAATTTATGGATCACACAAAGTGTTGTCCCATGTGGGACTGGAACCCACAACACTTGGCGCAGTAGAAAGCGGCGTGGCGACCGCTTAAACCACCAGACCAACCGTGCAGTCAAATTTAATTAATTTATGGGTGTGTGTTTTGTTTTTGGACTTCATGCAGAGAATTCGATAAGAATGCAAATAGAAATTGAAATAGTTCTATGTCAACTAATACGAGTATCTTATAAAACTACGTTTTCTGTTATCTTAAGCGAAAGCAACCAGTTTTTTACCATTTACATGTTCCTTTTTCCCAAAGTTGTCGGAATCAATGCGCCTCTTCTCAGTGTGTACTTTTTCCTAAATACTTAAAGATTATAGACACGTTTTGTGTTGAGATCATAAAATTTTGTGAACGTCAAGTGAAATTCGTCTACACTTATCTTCTTACGGAGCAAGTAAAACACGATTCTCTGCGTTAGCAAAGTTTTTATGAGAACATTCTCAATAAAAAGTTGTATATTTAGCAAATATCCTTATTGTAACACTTTTACGGTTATAGTTCTTCAATTATACTAATTTAAGTAGGTGTTTAGCAACAGTTTTCACCAAAAGTGGCAAATGCGTATATTGTAGTGAATTACAATTTCTGTTTTTTTTTTTGTGGAATAATGGGCAAACGAGCAGACGTATCACCTGATGGTAAGCGATTACTGCCGCCCATGGACACCCGCAACACCAGAGGCGTCACACGTGCTTAGTAATGGGGAGCGGGATGGGGGAGGGGAGAGGGATAGGGGTATGTGGAGCGGGAGGGGTTGGGGTATGTGGAGGGGGAGGGGTTGGGGTATGGTCCTCCTGTATCCTCACTCACTCGGCAAAACACAGCGTAAGCGCTGTTTCATGCCCATGCTGGCCCATGCATGCCAAAGCGTGGCTCTCCCACGGTGGAAATGTCTAAATATCCATCAGGCCAAACAACGCCGCTGTTCAAAGCGAAATGAAAAGTCAAACTAAATAAACACTCGTGCTTGAAACGAACATAGCTGTCCCTGCTTGTAAATTGTAAATGTCGCATATGCATATAGAACAGTATTGCAGGTTAAGGGTACGTCTAAAGCACGCTTCCTCCTCTAAGTAGGGTTTGATCAAAGTGGTTATCTCACCACAAAACAGACGAGAGAGAACCGCGATCGAACAATTGTGTAAAATTTTAATTAACGCTCGAAACTAACTAGTCGAGCGGTGTACACGAATAGCGCGCTATATATCGCTTGCGTGAAGCCCGACACTTGTGAACAAATATCCTTCACAATGAAATACGGGCTTTCAAAGTACATTTTCTTTTAAGATGACGTAACCTTTGTGCTTCTCTGTAGATAGACCCCATAATATAGTTACTACAATACTATCCTGATTATTTATTAAATCAGTAAAGGGTGTGAGTGAAACACATATATATTATGTTAGAACAGTACAGGCTAAGCAATCCTACATGTTTCAGATGTAGCCATTACTGTATTAAACGCATTTCATGTAGTTGAAGTTACACATGCCTCGCGGATGCATTCTCTATAAACACTCTTCTTATACGATGAGTACTACTACTTTGATAATATATTGTAGTATTTCGTCATATAGTACACGTAGCTCATGATAAAATACTGAGGGAATGCTCATAAAAACATTTAAAAAGATTACTAGTGGATATACGATACAACACACGAGTGTTACTACTGGAAGGTGATAACCCTACCTACCTAACATGACCTGTCTTTAAAGTTTACAACATTCAATTAATATTTCAAAGTAATAAAACCTATTAGTTCAATTGAGAAAATCGTTAGCCCTTGAGGGTTATAATTTAAATAATTCCGATATCAGATCGATTTAGGCCGCACGCGCCAATCTATACTTATAATTAAAATGTAACAGGTCCAATTTTGTACATTAAAGATATTTTGAAATTTTTTTTTGGAGGGCTCTCTATAATCGATACTGAAGCCAAAACTGTAATTTTTTTCATTTTTGTCTGTCTGTCTGTCTGTATCTTGGCCGCGCATCACGCCGAAACTACTGAATGGATTCAAATGAAACTTGGCATGATTTGAGTTCATACTATGAGGTAGGACTTAGGATACTTTTTATCCCGATAATCAGGACGGTTTCGGGGCGGAGGGGATGCAAGTCAAAATATGTACATAGCTATAATTCAATAACACATGGTCCGATTTCATTCATTATTTTTTTGCTAGAAAGAAAAAAAATAAAAGATAACGGGAAAAGGCTTTTTTTGTCCGCGACTGTACACTGCCTGTGGGAAGCAGAGACATATATGTAAATATGGCGGTACGAAGTTCGCCGGGTCAGCTAGTGTTAAATAAATTGTTCACAATTTCAAAATTGTGAACCTTATTAATATTAAAATAAAAAGGCATTATTTCTTTATAGCGAGAAAAATTAGGAAAACATAAAATATCGAGTCTAAACATTTCAACACAACTTTATTTAGAACCAACCGGTCTGAATTATTTGAAAACGAATATCGGTTGTTTTATTTGAACAAAGCGATTTGAAACGAAGACTTTGTTATTGTATTGTTGCTTTTGAACCTTCAAAACCGAAGAACACATAACGTATATTATGCAATAAATAGCGTGAAATAAAAGCATATTGAACATTATAAAGAATAAATAGCCGACCTAGTAGCAGGTTTAACGAAGAACTGTAGCTATTTAAATGGGTTTCAATGATTCCTTCGATATAACGTGGATATCAACCTCCTTTGTGGATATAAATATGACACTAACCCGATCTCAAGTTAAGTAACAACAGCCTGTCACCCCCATACTGCGGGCTGTCTTTTACCTTCAGCTGCACTTGCATTTTGCTTTTCAAAGATACTGTTATCCATTTGTCTAGACTATATAATGTTCAATTGTTTTCGAGAATGGAATAAATATTATTCGTAGTTACATAATGGTATAAGTTTTGAATATAAACAATGTTTCGTGAAACTTTTATTTATGTCTGCGTGGAAATACCCCCGGAATCTACCTGCTGGTGGTTAAACAGCAGTATCCGTTGAAATGCCAAGATGTGTTTCTTAGACAGGTACCATAGGTAACGTGAACTCAGTGAGCTGACCACTAAATAATTTTACCTTCTAACTGAGTTTACCGGACCGCAAACATTCCACTATATTCATCAGATCTTTTGTCTCGATTTTCTGGGTACACAATACCGCTGTGAAAATAAGAGGTGTTCGCTTTGCACATATTAGTTTAACAACGGCTTTTGTATAGGTTAGGTATCAGTATATACTATGCTATATGTACGTACGTTTCTAGAACGACGAGTATAACTAGGCGAGGGTGGGAAGTTACTACATCCTGTCTTTATCGGTGTGTTCGTTGAGCTTTACTTTGTAGTGTTTCCACCATTACCGCTCATCTCCTAGACCAAGCAATTTTTTGTCTTATTTTAATTATAAAACCTCTTTTTTGCATATGACACACATTATTTAACATTTCTAGTTTTCGTCGTGAATAAATTTTATTTGAATTTTACGAAAAATTTAATTATCTACTACTTTCCTGCTGTAGGTGAGAAATCACTCTGAGTGACAGTCGTGTTCAAAATAGTGAACTAGAACCAATACATTTATTAAACCAAGAACTTTTGTGGTGATTTTGACATTATAGTACACAGCCTTGCTATATTCCATATTTAGATACATTTGTTGCTTTTCAGTAGGTGTTCTATTGTCGCCGAAGCATTACTTTAATTGCCCTTACGAGTCCAAATACACAAGTTTTAATTGAGTTTGTACGCAAACAACTGTTAACATTTAACTCGAATGAACACCCGCGCTTCTAGTAGCGTTAACAGCTAAAACATTTGCTGTATTTGTTCACAACACCGAATAAAACACATATTGTGAAGGCGTTGACTCAAGTCATACTTATGATTAAATTTCTTAGAAATATTGTGCTACTTGTCTAACTTACAAGCAAGTTTGGTGGCACTGTTTCAGAATAGTCAGACGGTCAGACGGAACTTTGCCAACCTGAACGAGCGACACAACCGATTCCAAACGGTCGCTAACATTTTGACTAATTGAATTGTAGTCGATTCGCTCATGTTGAACTTGCGCACAACAGTTTGACTAGGGCAACCATTATACGCCGGTAGGGCCTAATCCCTTCTATTATACCTTGGTCGTTAGAGCTAAAGTGTAAATACGATTATCGCAGTCAATTAACGACGCACAAAGGGTCAAACGCGATTTACTTTAGACTTATCCAATTACGTCTCCAGCGGAGAAATCTACCCGCTTTAATTATAATGTCTCTGCCGGGAGGAATTATACGCAATCGATTCTTAATTTTGGCCGAACTCTATGTAGCACATAAACAGGCTGTACATCTATATGTTTTCAGGTCAAACATTTACAGATTTTACAATTTTAAAACAAACATTAGCATACTAACTAACCATTCTTTAAAATTGCACTGTCAACTTGCGCTTGCTGACTAACATTATTCTTCTAGTAGTTTGGCAATGCCTATTCGTGATGGGTATGCTCGACAGGTGTCAACTCTGCCTTTGCTGCATACATTTCTATGTATCTTTAAAGATGTCTAAATCAATCTGTATAATGAAAGAATGTCTACTCCGTTTAATATACATATAATGTTTACTATACATTCAGATCTGGATTACATCGGGCGGAATCAGCGCGCTCTACGCTCAGCAAACAATACAGGATTACTGGAAATACGTAGCAATCCCTTTAAGGGGTGATTGTAGAGATCATTAGCTATCAAATTGTGCTCGGGTAAATGAGTCAAAAACTTTTTATAAAAAAAAACCGACTTCCAAAAAACATCCAACGAAAACTCTCTGCCAAAAAAACACTTAAAAGCGTAAAATAAACTGGTTCTTCATAAATTGCCTATATCTAATTCTTTATTCATTTAAATAGTAGTATTATAATGTGTGCTAGGTACCTAGAATCTGTTTAAAGTCGGTGCCAAGTGACTATTGCTTAGACTTTTGTAATTGTTCGTTTGTATTCTTTTTGGCTTAGCACCGACTTCAAACAGATTTTAGGTACCTAGCACACATTATAATACTACTATTTAAATGAACAAAGAATTAGGTATAGGCACTTTATGAAGAACCAGTTTATTTTACGCTTTTAAGTGTTTTTTTGGCAGAGAGTTTTCATTGGATGTTTTTTGGAAGTCGGTTTTTTTTTATAAAAAGTTTTTATTTTTCAGTTTTTAGTGCAAACAATCGTAGGTAAGTAGTAAGTTGAACTATTTCATCAAATTTCATCATCAAGAATACAAATGAAGGTCTAAACGTACGTGTAATATTGAAATCATCCTCTAATTCCTAACTGTTGAAGAGTTTAACCTTCTATCATCAGTTCACCTAAATAACTTGAAAGTATACGTATGAAATTAAAAGAATTATCCTCCAACTCCTAACCGTTGAGGATTTGTACCTTCCACCTTCCATCATCAGCTTACCTAAATAATTTGAAAGAATACGACTAAAGGTAACATATATACATCTGATATTTAAAGATTTATCCTCCAACTCCTAACCGTTAAGGAGTTGTACCTTACATCATCAGCTCATCATCATAAAATGATGACTACCTGACGCAAATACGGGTGTAACTTCAGATTTTTTTTTTTTTATATGTATGGCTCGCCAAAATGACTCTACTCTGCCTGATGGAAAGCATAAGCAGAAACCAAGAGTATTGGTCACCATACTAACTGTAATGACAATGCAGTATGGCGACCCACACCATGGCGGCCTAGTGATGCTGCTGCATCTTTTAGTCTAGTCAACAAGTATGGAACTTGTTGACTAGACTAAAAGATTACATTACTCGGACAATTTGAAAGCACAAAGTTACGAGAACTTTTTGATCCTTCAAAAAGTTCGTTTGTTCCCTCAGACATGTTTGGGCTTCTTGCAGACGTACCTTTGGAGACAAGTCGTATGATGTATTACGAGCATGATTGATGTCTTGCACATTACAGATCGCATGTTTGCGCGATATTCAACTTCAAAGCGCATTTTTTTGTTAAAACAGGGCGTTTACCCCGGTGAAGCGGTGGCGCGAAAAATCTGAAAATAATTCTGACTGTAGTCCATGGGATGAACATTGAAAGAAAACTATAATGATTCCGAGACTGAAATAAGGAACCCTAAAAACATTTGGAATCGGAGTATAAACCTAATACTTAAGTAATAGATTTTTATTTTCATTTCTTTGTTTAACGTAACATCTTTGTACAGAGATGGTACGTCATTTCACTTTAGTAATAACCTTAATGCGTATTTGTGTAAGTTCATCTTACACAAATACGCATTAAGGTTATTACTAAAGTGAAATGACGTACCATCTCTGTTTATTACTATGAAGTAACTAGATTACGAAATGCAGAGGCCTAAGTCCAGTCCAGGACTGTTAAGGCTGGTGATGGTGATTCAATGTTATTATTATTTCCACAATATTTGAGTAGATTAACTATTGGAAAATGCTTTAAGAAATCAATATATCTACACCCTACAACAAAACTCAGGCATATGTCTGTAAAATTTCACACGCAAATCTGTCAGTTTCTGTGGCGTCACAGCAACTGACATGTGACATGGTGATGAGGAGATTTTATGCTGTCAGTATCCGCACAGTCAGTCAAGTAAAGTAACAAAGTATGTTTATTAAGCATGTAGTGTAACGTAATGCTGGTGGTCCAGCTGGTTGCGTTCGTCTCGTATCGTGTCCGCAGCTCATTGGTATGCGGCGCTCGCTCGTGCGTACCCGCCGCACGCGCTCTATACATACATTAAACGAGAAGGATTGGCCGGGCCCACCGCAGCCTGCACCCATATTCACAGGGGAAGCGGATGTTTGACCTCATCTTATGTAGATACACAGAAATTATTTTGCAAAGTTTTGGTTGCTGCATTGCTGAATTCTTTGTTTTATACTATCAAAATGCCATGGCAATCATCTTCAATACCTCAAAGGTGCTCGTTCATCGTAGAAACGGAACGGTATTTGCGAAAAATTGAAAGATAAAATTGTAATATGATCTTTAAACTGAGTGGTAATATTAATTAAAATCTAGTTAGTTTATCATTACATAAGTTTAATAAGACCGTGAAATCTATGCTGATTAATAAAGTCCATTATAAAACTAGTGATGATTAGGTAGAGAATAAGCGCGCGTGGACGCAGTGTCTTCTCCGCACGTGTGATCTCACCGGCGTCTGCGACATTGTTTTGTTTTGTTTACCTTGATGATACTATTAGCTGACTCATTTTAACTTGCCTGTGCTTTGACATTCCTGTTAGGGATTTGATTAGAACTACATATTTATTTTATGTAAATTTTTAGTTATGTTATTTTTATATTGTTATTTCAACTTATTCGTGCTATATGCTTTGTACATGTATCATCAGCGTAAATAGTAAATGTGCAGATTTCTTTATTTGTACCCTTTCCTCGTCCAGGATTCTAGGATGGTTTTATTTTTATAATTGAAAATAAGGAACGACTTTGGCTATTTCGCGTTGTTGTTGCATACATAAATAATGACTACGGAGTTTCTTTCCGGTTCTTCTCTATAAGAACGACACTTTGGAACCGAGCAACTAGAGTCATTAATGTAACGTTTGGAAAGTGTCAGAAAAGGCAAACTTGAAATATTTTTATTTTGACATGGCGTTTCCCGCCGCTGAGTGTGCACACAGCACACAGGCTGTAGGCGTCACTAAGCGCGGTATCACAAACAGCTTATTGACGGATAGTGAATATAATTCGAGCGAGCGCCCGCCTCCCCGCCACCCCGCGCCTCCTCACTCGTCCTGCCACCGCCCGCCGCGCGCAGGCCGGTCCCACCGCGCACCGGTCTTAGCCGGACAACACTGATTATTCTTAAGTCCCGGTCCCTTTGTGACCCTTATATTTAACCACTTAGATACGAACACATATCTTTTTTAGCTTACTTATGTCGTATGTCCAAACTATTATTATAGAAGTGTCTCTATTTTGATACACGTAGGTATCTTAAAACACTAAATGCCAATTATTACGTCGTATTTAATATATAAAGGAAATTTTCAAACATTTAATGGTCGCTGTAGTATTCTGCGGTAGGCGGGGCGTCGCGGGATGAGCTAGGCAAGGTAACAAGGTGCGAAGTGCGCTCGTGCCGGTAGCTGTTACGGGCGAGCTATTCGATAGCTGTAACGTCTCAAGTGAAGACGCAGCGATGTGGAGCGTCGCCGCCGTGACTCGACTTCGAATGTTGCAGATTGGTTTCCCGCCTTAAACCTGTATTAGACAATTCTTGTATGTTCCGCATAATTTTTTAATTGTGTTCAGGAAGCAACCCACTCTAGGTCGTGTCTCTTTTCCTTACTATTTCTGTTTATTTAGTTACAATACTGCAGTTAGTAAAACTGTAAGTTATGTGTGACGCCGGAGTACAAGGAACAGTACTCTGGTCAGTACGTGTCGTGGTACACGCACTGTAGACACTCGTAGCTCTTCACCACTTATTTATAAAAATCAACAACATTAAATAAAAATTTGCACTATTATCAGGAAAAATAACCCTTATAGTTTCGCCGTGTCTGTAAGTCAGTCTGGTTTTCTGTTCGCAGCTTAGCTTATAAACTAATAACACGAGAAATACACTGCTACTCAACTATGAATAGGAACGTAAATGACCTCTATCTGTCAAATATCCCTTGAAAAAACATAATTAAACACCTTTAAAAAACATTATTAAAAAACTTATTGATACGCAAATAATGTTTCGTTGCTTTTCAAGAGACATTTGACAGATAGGGTCATTGACGTTCTTATTCTTATTTTAATCGCACTGTATATAACCCAATATTGCAAGTGATTTAATATTGATGTCGCTCGTGTTAATATCGACAGTGCTTTAGTATCGATATGGGCTGTAACTCTTCAAGAGCGTAACGCGTATTCCGCTTGAAAGGCCATTTTCGCCCTTGGGACTGTTGAATTGCATGCGTCGATGGACTTCGGCAGATAGGTGCTTACCATAGGTAACCCACCAAGTAGACAGGTGCTGCTCTCCTATACCATACATACGTAAAAACAATACAAACCTTCAGCTTCAATAATATTGTTTAATTTCTTTCTCCAGAGCTTCGTACTTATAATAAGTAATTTTATCTGCCTTTGCGGGCCCACAGACAAAGCCAGTAAATCAAAGAAGTATTCTCTGAAGAAAGCAGTTAAACTCTGAGGTGATTTGCCTATTTCCTTTATAAATAGTTATACAAGCGCCGATCCGACGGCTACCACGACACTAATCGACAATTCTGCAATAAACAGCTGCGATTATGCATTTACGAGGCTTTCCGCGCCATTTCATTAGTATTAACGATATTCCAAATATATTCTCAAATAAATAAATAAATAATAAATAAAAATAGCCTTTATTTCCTGTAACCTGTATACAATTTTCTTTTTCTTTTTTTTTTTTTTAATCTAGTTTACAATATAGGTGCTAATAATTTAAACTAAAATGAGATCTGATCAACTAGCATTATCAGTAACCAGATCAGGTTGTCTTCTGACATAAGCCTCCTCTAATTCCCTCCACTTGTTTCGGTCTAGAGCAGTTCTTCTCCATCCCTTTGGCAGATCGTCTTCCCATCTTTTTACTGGCCTTCCTCTATGTCTCTGCCCATGCCTGGGATACCATTCCGTAACTTTTTTAGTCCATTTCTCTGCTTTCGATCTCCACATATGTCCCGTCCATTTCCATTTCAAAGACCTTGTTTTTATTCCTACATCTGCCACCTTCGTTATTTCTCTAATTTTTGTAGCTTTCCATTTATCCTTTAGTCGTAGATCCAGCATACTTCTTTCCATGCCTCTTTGACACACTCCTAATTTTTGCTCAATCTTTCGTGTGGATGGCCAGGTCTGGCAACCGTATGTGAGACACGGAAGGATGCAAGTATTGTACAATTTGGATTTTTCATAAACAGGTATGGTTTTGTTTTTCATGACCTCTTTGAGAGACCAATATCTTTGCCAACTATTATTTATTCTTCTGTCCACTTCTTTGTTAGACAAGTCCTTTACCGCTATTATTTGCCCCAGATGTATGTACTCGTCGACATACTCGATCTCTTCTTCTCCCACTTCTATCTTAACTTTAGCTTTGTTCGTCATCACTTTAGTCTTATTTGCATTCATTGATAATCCTGCTTTTTCACTTTCTAGTGACAGTTGTTGTAACATGTTTTGTAGTGTTATTGGGTCTCTTGCAAATAAAATGAGATCGTCTGCAAATCTAAGGTGGTGTAGTTTTTCTCCATTTATATTGATTCCAAGCTCGTCCCAGTTAAGTTGTCTAAATATATTTTCTAACACAGCATTAAAAATTTTTGGTGACAGAGGATCTCCTTGTCTAACGCCTTTTTGAATTTCAAATTCATCTCCAATGTGTTCTAATTGTATTTTGGCTGTGCTATTCTCGTATATTTGTTTGATGATTCTACAATATTTCTTTTGCACTCCCTGGTTTGCCAATGACTGCCATATGTAAGTATGTTTCAAGGAATCAAATGCTTTATTGTAATAGGTTGCGCATTTTGTATAAGGTTGCGCATTTTGTATAAGATACGACCGTTTCTGTCTGAGAGCTTGCGGATTCGACTGGTTGAGTCGTTGGTCCTATCAAAACTGAACTATGGGGATATAGTCTACGGGCCGCGGCTCCTAGCCCGAACGGATCGGTTAATCCAAAGGGTCCAAAATGCTTGCACTCGGTTTTGCTTCAGGATACCATCTAGAGCACATGTTACACCATACCTAAACGACAACTTTGTTCTAAAAATGAAGTCCAGGCGTAAGCTACACTTGGCGTCGCTTATGTTTGGTATTGTTAAATACAGCGAACCATGTTACCTGTTTCGTAAATTAGAATGGGTGTCAAATAGACGTGATTGTGCTGTAAGACACTGCTCGCAGCAACTTTCTATTTTGCCTCACAAAACAGCCGCTTTTAGAGGTAGTTTCCGCTATGCAGCTTCGAAGATCTGGAATAATTTGCCGCCGCCTTTAAGATCTTTAAAGACAATCAGCACATTTAAGTATAGATTGCGGCAATATTTAATAGATGCACAGCGGAGACTGGATATGGTCAACGTTAACACATCTCATATATAAGGTATACCAGTGCCAACACATTTCGCTTCAGACTCAGTTCCGAATTGCTGGCGAGCGGTCCCCGCAATGTTAAACTATGGTGGAGGGTATGTTATGTGTATGCGATTATTATTAAGTGTAATATTATGTGTATGAAATTATTGTTTCTTTTTATTTTGTTATTTTATGTAGTATGGCACGGTTATGTAAATAGTTTTATGCACGGCGTCACCTGGGCCTAATTGAAAACCAGCGTCAGATGTTCTGTCTGACACGATGCTGAATTGGGTCCATTTTGGCCTTGCAAAATTATATTTTATATTTATATATTGTGTATGTACTTAATCCACAAATGACAGATAGTATGGTTGATTATATTCGTTACATTTTTGGATTACTTGTTTAACAACATGTATGTGGTCAATTGTTGAGAAATCAGAACGGAATCCTGCTTGTTCCTTAGGCTGATTACTATCAAGTTCTTTAGTTAACCGTTGCAATAAAATTTTCGAAAAAACTTTGTACAAGTTGGTCATCAGACTAATGGGTCTATAATTATTCATGTTCTTTCTATCCCCCTTTTTATGCATTAATATTATTGTAGATGATGTCCATTGAGACGGTATCTTTCTGAAGCCAGGATTTCATTGCAAATATTTGTAAAGGGTTCCAATATTTGTTCCATGGTATATTTGAGTAATTCATTGGATATTTTATCGTCTCCGGGTGCTTTCCCTGCTTTTTGTGTCTGAATAGCCTTTCTCACTTCGCTTTGTAATATATGTGGGATTGTTTCTTGTTCAGTGTTATAGCTTTCAATTTTTTTATCTGTACTTTTATCTGGATCTGTGTACAATTTTTTGTAGAACTCAGTTGCTGGTTTTAAAATCTCTTGTCGTTTTGTCGTTGTAAGTTTGGTCTGGTTTTCATCTGTTTTCGTAGTTTTTACTATCCATTTTGAATGATCTTTTAATTCTTTTAGAGCTTTTTTGATACCACCTGTTTTTAGTATTTGTTCCCTTATCTTTTGTAACCGAATCTGTTTCCTATGTTTTCTTATTAATTTGGATATTTCTTTACAATATCTGCAATTTTTTTACGGTTCTCTTTTCTGTTTTTGAATAATTCTCTTCTCTCTTTTATTTTAGTTCTAGCTTCTAAACCCAGTTTGTCCTTTACATTTTTCTTCGTTTGTTCTATAACTTTCAATAAGACCTTTTCTAAAGTGTCGTATTTTTCTTGTACATTGCATTGTTTTTTAATATTTTCTAGAGTTTCATTCATGTTTTTAATATCTTGTTCTGATAAGTTTATCATACTTCCAGGGTTGGTTTGCTTAAAATTTTTTCGTGGTAATTTTAAGTCTTTACATGTTACGGTTCCCCTTAATAGTCGGTGGTCTGAATTAAAATTGAAGTTGTTTACTACAACTACATCACTGAAAACTTTTGGTATGTTAGTGACTATGTAGTCAATCTCATTTCTATCTCTGCCATTTGGAGAGATCCAGGTCCATTTTCGGTTACTTTTTTTCTTGAAGAACGTGTTCATGATTCTCAGATTATGTTCAAAACAGAAATTTACTAGCAGTTGTCCATTATTGCTTCGCTTTTTATTACTATAACTTCCCAGAACATACTCTCCTATGCATTTGCTTCCTACTTGACCATTAAAATCCCCAATTACTATAATGTTTTTATTCCCTTCATACACAACTTCTGTAAGGCTTTTGTAGAACATTTCCTTTTCTTTCTTTGTTGCTTGCTCCGTTGGAGCGTATACCTGAATAATAGACAGTGAGTTTTGAAGCCTGGAAGGTTCAAGTTTAATATAGCAATTCTATCGGATATTCTAACAAAGTTATTTATATAATTTTTAAGTTCCTTTTTTACTATGAAGCCAATTCCATATTTTCCTTGTATTTCCCCTTTGAAATACAATATAAAATCATTATATTCTCTTATTTCTTCTCCCGATCTTCTAACTTCACAAAGCCCAATAATGTCCCATTTGATTTTTTTTAAGGCTTGCTCTAGTTCTAGGAGTCTGTCGTCCGTCTTTAGTGTCCTTGTATTCAGAGTTGCTATATATAGCTTATTTTCAAAATTGTTTTTATAGTCACTTTTATTTTTATAGTTTTCGTAGCTTGGAGTGATTTTAGAGGGTGGTGGTCTATTAACCCCACGGTGACCAGCCGGGTTGGGGTTGTACCATCTCTGGTTACCGATATCTGATTGCTAACTAGGTTTGGCAGTTGCTAGTAAAGAAGACTGTGAATTTTTTCTCGCTCTCATTAGATCGAATGCGTTAGTCGTATTTCTAGTTTTTCTGGGGTTCGTATTGATTTCTGAGGAGGTAGATTGTTCTCTCTTCCTTTTTTCTTTGTTGGAATCATTTTCTTTTACGACTAGTTTGTCATATTTGATATAGGCAAACTTACCTTTCCCTCTTTCTTCTTGGAGTTGTTTTTGTAATGATTTTCTTTTTTCCAGCACTGTTTTTGGGTAGTCTTCAGTTATATATCCATTTTCCATCTTTTTCTTATTCTTCACTACGTTCATTTTTGTCCAGTAGCTTGTAAATGAGATAAGAACCGGTCTCACTTTTTCATTATCTTTTTTCCCAATCCTGTAAACATTCTGAATATCATTGTTAGTAATAGGAATACTCAGGTTGTTTTCTATAATTTCTTTTGTTGTTTTGAATAATTCCAATGGGTTTTTCTCCATCTCGTTCAATCCAAACATTAGTATATTGTTCTTTTTTTTTCCTTTTCAATGTTATCTAACCTTGCTTCTAAGAGCTCAACTTTTTCTTTCAACTTTATATTTTCTTCTAAAATTACTTGTAGCTTTTCATCCATTTTTTCTATTAGATTATTAGTTATTATCATAGTTTGTTTATCCATTTCCGATTTCATCTTTTCGAAAAATACCTGGAATTGCTGTTCCATTATGGCTCTCAATTTTTTTTTTTTTATTAACCTGGATTTTGGTTGGCAACCCTAAATTGTAGTTAGTAACACTGTATTTTGGTTGGTACCACTGTCTATAATGTGTTGATCACTTCACTTCAATAATTTACACTTTTAAGTTATGTAGCTAGTTTGATTTTATTGTATATATAGTTTTTATTTTCACTTAATATTTGTTATGCACTGTCTTATTCTTAATCTTCTTTCTTTGTGTGTTCGTTCCGTAGATTGAGTTAAAACCCAGTAGATTACACTTGTTCTGAATTGAGTTTCGATAAATATTCGCGGAGATCGTTAACGCACGTCTAATCGTTGGAGTAATTACGTATACATCTCTCAAATACTTTTCCTAAAGTTCGTCTGTCCAACGCTGAATTCCAAACAACAGTAACAGTGACATGACATTTCGACTCAAAGATAAACATCTCACAAAATGTCACCATAAACTACATTTCCCTTAGAGCATATATATACGGAGGGGCAGCCGAACGGGCGAAAAGCGTGATTGGGATCGTACAAATATTATTCAACATAACTTACACTAAAGCATTCCAGTCTTTACTCTGAGCAAAGTCTGTACGTACCGTTAGGACAAATTAGTACCGTAAATAATTTAAGATCTGTACTTACATATTCGGTGATTAGTACATATTCTAGAGTGGACTTACTTGTTTATGAACGTATTGGCGTCAATTGTATTGTCCTTTTAAAAAGAAAAAAAAAGTGATTATTCGAATCACACCGATCCAGCGTCACATTATCTTTTTTGTTGTGTTATATTATATACAAACCTTATATCAGCTACTCTGTTTGAATATAATATAGGACAATACGTGATATTTACCGATTGATAATTTTTAAAAAAATCATCAAGCGAATACTAATGTAATACAGATCTTACAATGATTTCCCACATCTAGTATAACATTGTATAATAGCTACGTAAACAACCGTTTAGTCATTTTTAACCCCCGACGCAAAAAGAGGGCGTTATAAATTTGACGATGTATTTTTTTAGAATTATTAATACTCGTACATATTTAGGTACCTACTTTGAGATTTAGTTTCTTTCATTATGTTTTACTTTTTAAAAGGAACTCAGGTTATTGTGTCGGAGTTTTTTTAATTTTTAATTTAATTACATTAATAAATGTGTAATGCTTGGAAATGTGTTGGGCGAAAAGGAACCGTCGTTGAGACCAAACAAGGCTATGTCCCCTTGTTTTTCTTACTCCAGGGCCGAACACTTTGTTTGGAAGAACATCAAACGTCTCTCTCATTTGCTACTAAAATGAGAGTCTTAATTAAAATCCAAACGCGAAAGTTTAGTTATGTGCGTACAAATTTATACGTCCAAAGTTTTGACTTGGTTTTGTAGCGCAACATTGTCGTCAGCGAGGATTGTTTTTATCCTGAAGTGCGACTTCGTACAAAGCCATTTATTATCAATATGTAATGATCAGTTTTACGAGCAGTAAGCATGGCTAGGTTGGAGGGCCGCTGTCGTCCACGCTATAGCTCTAACACACCTAATCTTTGTACATGAACTGAATAATGTAAGCTTCCTGTGTCTGGCGTCACTGTATGTCGAAATTTCCAATTTACTCACACCTTTTTTCCGATGCACTAATAAAACTATGTATTTTGTGCTACGTTTTGTATTTAAGGCACGTTTCCTGAACGAATTCTGACTGGTGTATTTGGCTTTATTTTTTAAGAACATAATTATTTTAAAAGAGTACCTAAGTTCATATTTGCTTTACATTTATATGTGAATGTCTGCACTATTTATTGATTTAATTTACTTATTTCATTTTTAGTACACTGTGTTAAAGTGTCACACAAGATCAAGTGTCTAGCCATTATCACCTGTTTGTACAAAGTAATACAACATAACTAAAATAAGTACCTTACAATTCGAGAAGAAATCAAAGAGCTCTGTTTATCTGTTGTGATGTAAAAGTATTTTCGTCTTATTTTAAAAAGCTACCGGAGCGACTTTAATACGTTTCTAAAGTTCTAGCTTTGAGAAACTTTAGAGGAATGGTTTACCCGTCGTTTGCAATTTCTTTGAGCAATAAAATAAATATAATCGCACAATAAAGGTATTAGAAGAAAATATTTTGAAATCAGATAATTCGGATATCTAATAAATTCGGATGCTCGTTTGATATATATAAATTATTACCCGACTGATATAATTATTAACTAACATAAATTCGAACCAAAGTATATACAGTATGTTATTGGCATCACATAGTTTTAGATATTTTCTACATTTCACAGATATCCCACGCCAGGAACCCTCAGGTCTCCAGACATACCCCGTAAACCGTAACCGAGACAGTGGCGTGATATTTTGTGTCTTCTATTTAGTGGTTTTACAGGACATCTGGAAGAAGACCATACTACCTGATCTCGGAGTCGTAACAACTCAGTAGCTCCACAACACTTACTGTTTGGTCAAAAATATGCAATTTTGAGAATTTTTACGGTAAGTTATTGATATGTTACTGATACGTCATATACTTTTATGCTAGGTTTATAAGGTAAAACTAATGTTGTCCTAGGTATCGACATGGATTATCTAATTTGAGAAAAGTCCATAAAGTACTACTACTAAACACTAAAGTAAGTGAGTACATAAACAAGTCGAAACGAGGACCAGGGTGTTGAATGTGTTGAAAACCTTTGGGGGATGGGGGGGATGGAGGCGGGGGATGGGGTAGATAGGGGAAGGGGTTGGGGTATGGGCCTCCGGTATCCTCACTCACTCGGTGAAACACAGCGCAAGCACTATTTTACACCGGTTAACTTCACACATCCACTACCTTTTAGTGGATGTTACAGTCAACCAATTGACAAAGTTAAATGGTATAAGCTCTTTCATATTATGCTGCTCATGAATAGGTGTTAGGCATATATTATGCAAAAGAAAAAAACTAAAAAATATTGTTCTTGAGTGATCAATCGATTCAAAATATTTATAATCATAATGTAGCCTTGAGCGGATTCCCTACTAGCACGCATTGCCTACTTAATTTATGTATTCACGCTAAATCCGCTTTAATCACGGGAAAAGCTTTCCACAAAATATGTAGCGATGCTCGTGCGTAGATTACAAGATCATCTGCATAACGACGATACCATCAGAGTTATGATTTTAAGATTAAATTACAAGAAAATTGATACTCATCCCAGAATCATAATATTTTCACTTGAAAAAAGGTTAGGTCAAAGGGAGTTTTCGTTTGGAAATCAGCCTACTTTGTTAATTAAAAGTGGAATCGATTCGAACTAATACAGCAGCAAGTATATACAGTCAATACAAACGATTTTAACAGAATACCTCTAGGATAGATAAATACATCAACTGCAAGAAATTTCAAGTTTTATGAAATATGGTTATAAAATCATGCATTCTATAATTTGGGGCGACGCTGTCTTTTTCCCTCAATAAAGCTTTTTGTTTGACACAACGGAACTGTCCTGCATTTATAATATTAGCAAAGGTTTCGTCTCCGCGACAAAAAGCCTTGTCCCAACCCTAATGTTATCCTTATCCCGTTATTCAGTTTTTGCGTCGAGTCGTGAGCGGCTCACTGAGAACCGTCACGTCACCTCTACTGTTTTCTCTTCACTTTTTGCTAATATTATTACAGCTCAGGATCCTAATGACCTGACATCTATCTCAGAAGAAACTGGACATATTTCACTGAAATGTGTATTAGCATTCAGGTATAACCTATGTCAAAAAATAGTGTTCAAACAAATTAGTGTGCAGATAGAAAAGTTTTTTACTTGTAGTTGCTAAAGTGTAATAAGTGACGTGAATAATATACATATACTAACAAAGTGGTTTTTACCGTGTAACGTGAGCCATTCCTCGGCACGTACAGGCCGGTAGTGGGACCAGCGCCTCATACAAAACCCATTTTAAGCAATTCCTTCCCAGCGTTTCACGACTGAGTGAGGTACAGGTGCAGAATCATTCTCTTGTTTCGAGTGAAGGGGGTTCAATGGGCAACTTTGAGTGGCTGGTGTCCTCGGGCGAAGGTGGTTATTCACAATTTTATTACGCTACCCGGCTTGCCTGTTTAGTATAAATAAACATGTTGTCACTAAAATGTGTCATATTCAAAAGTGTTTGCGTAAGATGTGGTCAAACTGAGACTTATATATAACTTACAGGTTATGTAACGGTGGCCCAGTGATTGAAATAAGACTATAACTCTTTTTTTTAGTTTTCTTCATTCCTCCTTCATATAAACTTTAACTGTGCCAAGTCTCATACTCCTCCGTTCGCATAATTTACGTAGAAATAGGTACAAAGGTATTGCAAGAATACTTAAGAATACCAAACAAGTAATACTTAACGCATTACTTGTCACTCAAAAGACCAAGTCAGGCGTGTGTTAAACGAGTATGCAATTCGTATAGAATTAGTTATATAATATAATATAATAATATATATAATAATATAATATATATAATATATATATAAATAATAATATATAATATAATAATTAGTAATATAGTTAGGTATATAATAGATTGTGGGGGACAGGGTATCATGTCCCTCCAACACAAAGGGAGGATCCTCCGACCAGGCGAGGTGATCATGCCTGGCGGGCCAACTCCGTAGTTCGACGTATCTTCGGTAGATGGCGCTGTAGTATGTTATGTTGTTGTTGCGCTGTATGTGGAGGCCGCCACAGATGTTAGATTTCGAACGTCATTTTAATGGCAACATTTTCGATTGTCATTTTTCTGGTTTGACGTTTTGACGTTTGAGGTTAAGACAGTGGTACATAGAGAGGCTTCTTGAAAATCGGTCGAGCAAGAACTTCGTAATTGACTGCCGGTTTTAAGTTAATTGAATTGATATTAAGCTAATTTCCCAAGACTCGGTTTTCGTCGGTCACCGATATGAGTGGTCTGGTTAGGATTCGCGAGTTTTTGTAGGCGCGTTCAAAAGGGCGTGATCCGTGATAGCTAATACGAGTTTATTGTAATTCGAATACCTTGAAAGATATACAGCACTTTGGAGCATGTTTGTGTGAACGTACCAAGACAAAGCAGAGAGGAACTACCCAAGAGATCTCTTGGAACGCCGAGAACAAGGAAGCCACACAACTCCAGTAAGTGCTTGATGATTTCAGTTTAGATTAAGAAACGGTGAATCGCCGTAAAGGTCCATTGCTCTTGCTAGTGAACTTGTTTAGTGACTGTATGCTTATAACATGGGCCTATAGGTATTTCAAACGTCACAAGGTGATCGCTGCATTGGCGAGAGGAATGAACAATAGACCTGATGCAATAGAAATCAAAGTACATAAATAGAACTATAAACGTAAACTGTAAGTGGGTATCGCGAGGCCCGGCCGGGTTCTAGTGATCTGGGGGCACGGTCGTGCCCCCGCCAAGACGAGCCAAGCGTAGCGCAAGGGCACTACCTACCTTTTCTCGAAGCGTTTCGTCGTTTTTTTGAACCCTCATAACTTTGGTTCCCGATATACCAGATCGTTCAAATTTTTAGGATATGATGTTACCAATAGACTAATGAAACGTACAGAGTTTAAATTGCATAGCTCTGACAGTTTAGATTTTATTGATACCAAAAAAACACCGATTTCGTCACTGACACACTGATGATCATCAAAACTGTTAGGGTACTTCCTGAAGTGCTAGAAAGATGAAATTTGATACGTAAACTAAGTTTAGTATACAAACAACAAAAAAATTCATAAACCTATTACTTTTACCCCCTAACCCCCAAATTTGGGGGGTGAAAGTTTGTATGAGACTTTCACAAATGTTTATGCTAGACGTTTTATTTTTAGTACACGGACTTTTTCGAAAGAAGAAAGAAGATGTACAAGAAATACAGCCCAAAAAAAGAAAAAAAAGGAAACTTACAAAAATAAATGAAATCCCACCAAAACATTTTCATGTAAAATGTTGCCAAGACACTGCATATGGCTTACCCTGTGAAAAAGATATCAGATCTCATGTAGAGCCAAGGTTCTGTATCTACACGACCTAACTCTTCCAACCCTAACTTCTTAAACTCTACATCTCAGTAAAAATGTATGGCTTGGCTGTTTCGTTACTTCAGAAACTAAATATTCGTATAACACATTACTTCAGAAAGTAGATTTTTGCAAACACAAAAGGCGTTCGTTTCCCCTTCGTGGCGGTATGGTAGCGAAACGGCGAAGCCATACATTTTTACTGAGATGTAGAGTTTGTGAAGTTAGGGTTGGTAGAGTTAGGGCGTGTAGATTCGGAACCTTGGCTCTACATGAGATCTGATATCTTTTTCACAGGGTAAGCCATATGCAGTCGTCTTGGCAACATTTTACATGAAAATGTTTTGGTGGGATACTGTATTTTCGTCACTCCATTTCCTCTTCTTCCTGAATAAGGTGGAAGCTATCGCCTCGCCTCACTTGAACAAATTGCGCTCGACACAATGTAAATATAAGACCGCACTCGAAGGCTATTTATAATTCAAACATGGCCGACACTGTGACAAGACTCAATCCGGGACCTCCCGACAAAGCCCACAGATACTCTATCTTAGCATTTTATTCATAAGTAAGTATTAAATTAAACTTACTTTTGTGGTCCAAGACCTTGAGCATATTTCAGTGACATTTCCATGATATTGGATATCGGGGTTTTATTTGCCCTGGGCTGTATTCAAAAGATTTTTCTGCATAAGAACCTGGAACAGTAAAATCGCCATGTTAAATTGTGTGGTTTTGGACTGAATCCAGATCAGAATTATTTTTGTATTTTTAATTTTCATACTGAAACATTACTTTTAATATGCCTCTGTGGCGCAGTGGTAGCGTTTGCGACTGCTATGCTTGAGGTCTCGGGGTCGATGCCTGGGTAGGTTCAAATGTTTGTATGATCTGCAAATATTTGTTTCGGAGTTTGGGTGTTTTCTTTGGGTATGTTTTTAGAAAAAAAAAGTATATTTGTTTTTGTATCAGTTGTCTAGTACCCATAACACAAGCTCTGCTTAGCTTGGGACTAGATGGCGTTGTGTTTGTCCGTAATATTTATAACTAGTTTATGCCCGCGGCTCCGCCAGCGTGTATGTCGGTTACCGCGGCAAATAGTAGCCTATGTGTTATTCTAATGTATAAGCTTCATCCAAATCCGTTCAGTAGTTTTTGCATAAAAGAGTAACAAACATCGATCCATCCATCCATCCATGCATACTTACAAACTTTCGTGTTTATAATATTAGTAGTTCATTATTATTTTTAATATGTATGTCGGTTAACGCGGTAAATAGTATCCTATGTTCTTCGACAACAATCAAAGTACTACCATCTCAAATGTAATTGACATCATCTGCACGGTATAGCCGTAAAAGCCGACGTGAAACTGACATACAGACAGAGTTACTTTAAATTAGTGTGGATACAATTTGTTAGCATGTGACATGGGAGGTAAATTAATAATAAATTTTACATATTTCTTTTTGGGCAAACGAGCAGGCGTATCGCCTGATGGTAAGGGATTACCGCCGCCCATGTGTATGACAATACACATGGGCTGTTATATTGTGTGGGTAAAATAACTATAAATACAAGTGTATGAGCCCCAATAATTAGTTCAAACAACGACATTAAACAAAAGGCGCCCGTGATCAAGGCAAATTACCTTGTTTACGTCGGGAAGTTGATACAAGTCGCAGTGGAACAACTAACTTGCTCCTTAATTAATGTAATGGGATATTAATAATGGAGTTGATAAATTACCGACGCCCTTGTCATACATCCTTGTCATTAGAGATTAATAATAATCAAATAAGGTGTATGTTTATGCAGAATGGCGCGAGATACAAGACTATATGAAGTAGACACAAACTGTTGAGTGGAAGCGTGACCGTTAAAACACTGTTCCGATGTAATAATAAATTGAAACAGCAACTGTGATACCGTAGTAGACATACTCGACTTAACATCGCTCAGTTTTTTTTTCGCTCTATCCTCAAGTCAAGACTTTGAAATTTTCTCAATTTTTTTCACAAACAGGAGTGAACATCACTTCAGGGATTACATTTGCAGTGCGGGCAAGCGCTGGGAGGGTTCCGGACGTGTTAATAACTGCAGTTCCCGGATCCCTCCCGTCTCAGGCGCAAAGTAGCATACCGTGTGGATTTTAGTCGATTCGAGTCCGACACACCGCCCCGCCGCAAACCCCGGTGGGATGATGGTCCGAGGGGATTGCCGCACGTAAAAAAAAAAAAAAAGCGGCCAAATGCGAGTCGGACTCACCCATGAAGGGTTCCGAAGCAGCAAGTAACATAATATAAAAGTTCTTGTAGTGTTTTTTTTTGCGGTTTACCATTTATGACATATTAAAAAAAAGTACTTACTAGATCTCGTTCAAACCAATTTTCGTTGGAGGTTTGCATGGTAATATACATCATATATTTTTTTTAGTTTTATCATTCTCTTATTTTAGAAGTTACAGGGGGGGGGGGGACAAATTTTACCACTTTGGAAGTGTATCTCGCGCAAACTATTCAGTTTAGAAAAAAATTATTTTAGAAACCTCAATATCATTTTTGAAGAACTATCCATAGATACCTCACACGTATGTGTTTGATGAAAAACATTTTTTTGAGTTTCAGTTCTTAGTATGGGGACCCCCAAAATTTATTGTTTTTTTTTTTTATTTTTGTGTAAAAATCTTAATGCGGTTCACAGAATACATCTACTTACCAAGTTTCAACAGTATAGTTCTTATATTCAGACAGACAGACGGACGGACATACAGACAGACAGACAGACATGTCGAATCTATAAGGGTTCCGTTTTTTGCCTTTGGAACGGAACCCTAAAAAAGGAATACATTTGCTTATAACGAGTACTGCATCATTTCTGTGAGTGGTCCGTATAGTTCCTGGAGGTTCATTACCTCTTTTGTTTGTTGAATTGTTGAGTGAGCGCTTTATGTCATAGTTACTTTAAACGTTGTCGCCTTAATTTTTTAATTTTATTGGGGAGATTGTTTATATTTATTATTTAAGATGTTTTAAGTAGCATACTACTAAGGTGTAGGTATAAATTATAGAAAGACTAAAAAGATAAGACCTATTTGGGAGATTTCTATTCGAATCAGTAACTCAAAAGTAGAAAAAATACACAACACATATTGTTCGTTCGTCAATCTTTGAGAATATAAAATCAAACTCATTGGTTTCAATCGATCAACTGTAGATATAAGTTATGGAATCAGGCGTTTCTTTGCGGAAATCCATGACATTAAATGCTATGAAATATATTTAGCTTTAATTCCGCGAGACTCGCGAGAATTGTCTCGCGGAATTAAAGCTAAATATATTTCATAGCATTTAACTGTAGATATATCTAGAATCAAACTCACTTGTACTTATTCCACTATTTTAATTTATCTTCACACCGGACCGGTTTCGCCTTATGGCATTCTCATATGAGAAATATGAGAATGCCATAAGGCGAAACCTGTCTCATATGAGAATGCCATAAGACGAAACCTGTCTCATATGAGAATGCCATAAGTCGAAACCGGTCAGGTGTGAAGATAAATTAAAATAGTGGAATAAGTACAAGTGAGTTTGATTCTAGAATGTATTGCAACAAGTTCCATCAAGTTCCGACAACCGAGAGTATAAATTATATGTAGATACCTGACATTCTGAGTCATCTATGTACATTGCTAGGTCTGATGCAGAACAAACATATTGAATCGTTAGTGATGTATGTGAGGCGGAGTGGCGGTGGCGCAACGCCACTAATCACGAGCGACAATCAGTTATGAGCTCGTTCGTTCCACTGCACTCGGCGTAGAGGTACGGCTCGCACGTCACGATGCGCTCACAATGAACTGATACATCGGTGGCCCGCCTCCATTATCCGCGACGGTCGGTGCACCTCACAGTTCAATGCAACTGAACTCTGAAAAAACAGTCTAACTCATTGAATTTCAACTAGTTAACGCTGCGTCAACTATTCGGAACTGCTGAGAGTGCGGTTAAACAATCACGTCGCTATTATTGTTGTCATATGAATGCGCAGCTCGGGGGGTACGTGGGTACAGCTTTAAGGTTTGTGGCGACGCGCACCATGCCTCGGGCTCCTTATTTAGTTAAATCGTCACTGATTCACACAGTCTGTTAAGCAATTTCCAACTTTAAATATGGCTTATGTAGAATTAAGCAGCTATTAAAATAATAAGCTGTAAAAATACAAGTAACCATTTTTTTTCCGAATATTTGCTACCACCGACTAGCTATCTGTTACCAGGTACGAGGATTTTTTGATTGTATTTGATTGTAACGTATACATCAACAACCCATAACGTCCCACTGCTGGGCTCGGGTCTCCTCTCAGGAGAGGGTTAAGGCCATACGTCCCCACGCTGGCCGAGTGCGGGTTGGGGACTGGCAAGACAACGCACGTTGTGGCTACGTAATCTTGCCGCTGGATGTTTTTATACCACCCAAAGGCCTCCAACTAAGCTTTTCGACGACAACCGGGACCGACTGCTTAACGTGACCTCTGAATCACGGAGACGCTCATGGTATCATGCCACCAGCGGTCACCCATCCAGGTACTGACCGCGCCGTCGTTGCTTACCCTCAGTGATTGTTTCTAATCACCGTGACTTATATTATTAAGAAAAAAATTAACACAAACTTGCCACACTTACAGCCATGGCGAATCTGCATCGGTTTTCTTCATCTTTGCACTTATGTTCAAACTGAACTAAATTATCTATTGGAATATTTACGTGGGTTCGTCGCGTAGTAATAACTTGCTTTAGCGATTCATTCATGTTCTATTGACAAATGTGAATCATGACCCACCATAAGCTTACTTTCTCACAGACATTCAAATACAATTAGGTCGACATTCGCATGCATTTATCTACAAAATAAATAAATTAAAGATCACTATGGGAAGTCAGATATCAACTGTCGGCGCATCGTGTACGAATTCCTTGTGAAATTGGCTTTAGTAAGAACTATATCCTTTTGTTCGTAAAGTATTCGGGCGAAGTCTGAATTTTATATAGAAAGACATTTCATATCTCGATGTAATTCAATTTAGTGCACTCCGTGGTAATAAAATATAAAGTGGCTCCTCGGAGCTGAGCCGAGCGACGCGAAGATACGTAGAACAGTGTGAGGTGTGAGGTGTGCCGCTTCACTACAAACAAGATTAGATCTCATGTTGATAAATACTGGAACTGCTGACAATCGCCATACTTGTACCATACAACGGTCACTTTGTCAAAACACAATAAAATAAATTGTCAGAGAAGATATAAAATACAAGAAGATGTAAATCTGACAAATAAATATAGATGTCATTCAGTGTACAATGTTTATTTGTAAATATATAGTGAAGTCTCAAGATCAAAGTAGTCTCGACAGATAGGCAGCCTCAGATTCGAAGTGGGAAGACTTTCGTAAATCCACAACAATACATTTTGTTCTTCAGCAGTCGTCCAAAGAGAATTAGTGCAGCAACAAAGCCAATGTTACGGTATATTATGTGATTTTAGTAAATACTCTGTAAATGGCTCAAACGACTCTCTCTGTTACAGCAGATTAAGTTGTTTAAGAACTGTGAGGACTCAATAAATGATTACGACATCACTTTAAACTCTAAATATATTTTCTGTAAATAAAAATATTATTTTAACAGATGTTACATCTTTTGAAACTTTTAGGGATTAGAGCACCACTGAACTTCTTGATTTTCCTTTAAAGAAATTCGGTGGTATCTTAAACTAATTAGAGTTGAAACTGTGAACGTAGTCCAGGGACGCGACGCCGTACTGAAATATCGCCAGAATCAATACTTGTATTATAACTTTAATTTCTTAAGTGTTCAGATATCCCAGGTATTAACCAATGTTCATTTTCATGTATCAGTCCTTCATCAGCTAACAGAATTATATCATAATCATCATCATCTCAAATAAAAGACATCCACAGCTAAACATAGGCCTTTTTCTTACGTGTGGAAACTCCCTTGGGCTCGGACCGTCACCCCACCGGGGTTTCCGGCGGGGCGGTGTGTCGGAATCGAATCGATTAAAACCACACGGTGCGCCACTCTGCGCCTGAGGAGAGATGGATTTCACGCATTTCACAACTTTCACCAGGTCATCGTACCACCTTGCAGGAGGCCTACCCAGAATTACATACTTTTAAACAATTTGTTTGAGTAATTGGCACCAAGTTAAAATTTTAATATTGCGGCCCCAATAATGCAAAGTATTACGATGACATAACAGGTATTATTCTCTATTTTTATTTTGACCTGTTACGCTTATTGTCCAGTTACGTTCAATTTCCTGTAACGTTCTTTAGCCGCGTCGAGCACTTTTTGGTAGGGGAAAATCTCACGCGTTCACTTTACATTTTCGAGTGACCAACAACTAACACAAAGGAAGAGAGGCAAACCCCCTTCACCACGAAATTTCATCACGAAACTTTTCTCTTCCACGTCTGGTGTATACTAAAACGTTCTTGTTAAAACTTAACAATTCACTAGTTAAAGGACAATCGCGTCATGACAAACTTTCAATTATTTTACGCAAACAGCTATCGATATCTCGTACATATTATTTTTATTGTTGCATAGTGCCGCGCACGCTCGGAATCTCCTCGAGAATGGGTTTAGGGCTCGCCGGACTTAAATAGGAATTCCGCTGTTTACCCGATATTGATGCATACACAGAATATTTTGAATGGATAAACTTTTTCATGAATAATCGTAAATTATTGTTAGTTCAGGCAGAGCAATGATCAGGCAGTAGGCGAAACGACTTTTACAAGTCTCTTGACATTACAAGCGTTGTTGATGAACACATCAATTAAAAGTTGTTCCTTTTTTAACGAACTTCAAAAAAAAGGAGGAGGTTCTCAATTCGACTATATTTTTTTTATGTTTGTTACCTCATAACTTTCGACTGGATCAACAGATTTTGATGATTCTTTTTTTATTTGAAAGCTGGTGCTTCCCGTGTGGTCCCATTTAAATTTGGTCTAGATTGAAGTCGGTTTTTTTTGTTAAAATTTGTGATTATTTATAATTTATTCAAAATCATATACACATTCTACATGCTCAAGTCTGCCAAACTGTAAGACAGTTTGTAGGCAGAAGTTCTCGCTTAAATATACAATATATAGTGTATTGAGATACAAATTGGTTTTATTTTAAAAACTGTATCAAGAACATTAATTGACCATGTTTACAAAGCCAATAACGGTTTATATTAAAAAAGAAAATAACAAGGGAATGTTACCCCTTAGTTAGGGACATAAAGACAGGTAATATTTGTAAAGTTCATTTTTAAAGTGATATTTTGTATGTTTTACTAGGCAATTCATCTAACAAAAATGGTACTACATTTCTTCTTGTTCGTTTACTAAAGTAGTTTGTAATTTTCGGAACGACAAGTTTTCTCTTTTTGGCTAGACGTATCTTCGTCTTCTCTAATAATAACATCAGCACGTAGTTTGGTTCCTTTAGCATATTTTCTATAATACTCACTCGCACTCAAGTTATCGTAAGAGCGTAATCACTGATCAGTATTGTTACCAAAATAATTTTACACCAACCCAACCAAAGAGGCCTTCATCGACTATGCTTGTATCATTAGGCGGCGCTTGGCCACCAGGGGTGTCACTTTGGTGGTTGGGCGCATTGAGGCGCTGGCTTACGGATGGCTCTGGAAAAGACGGCGGCCCTGTTGTTCCATGATCCACCCCCCGGCGCCTCCATCGTGGTCATCTCGGTCTTCGTACTGGTTCAGGACCAGATGAAGTATCTGGCCTTTTTTTTGTTTAATCTAGCACCTCCAATATTGTATTGGAGCCTATTTCTAGCTATTCCTTTCATACCAGTTCTCGCTTTTGCTACTGCTCGTACTTTCATTCCTCATGATTCTTTCTTTCACTCTCTTTTCACGCTATTACCAGGTGGGATTCCTGCTAAGCTCTATATTACTTAATTTTAGTTATTTTAGGGTAATAAGTTTTACACGATATGTATTTATTTACTTTCTATCACTATTATCTACTTTAGTCATGTACATACTATTTTCTACATAATAATATATCAAATAACAAATTTTAAATTAAAACTAGGTCTTATTACTAGATACTATACATTTTACTTTATATTCTATTACTCTAATTGCTTTATGATTCTCTTAGATAATCCATATTATTTTGGAATCATTACATTCTAGTTTGCCTTATTCCTCTTATTTACTAATTTAATTATGCTTGTACAATATTCTATAAATTTGCTTCTGTTATCGCTACTAATTATAATGCTTAAATTTAAATTTGTAATTTACTGTTCATTTTCATTTCCACTTCGAATCTTTGTTTACTATAGACCGGACATACCACAAAATGCAGGATGGGTTCTCCTTACACTTGAAGCGTGTCAAGTATTCGGAGAACCCACCATGCCCCGTAAACAACTGTGTCGTTATGCCGGCTATCTCCATTTTACGAATATTACTGTATGCAGCGAGCGCACAGGGGAAAAAGAGCTTGGTGACGGAGGCGGTCTCGCCCTCTCTGTACCTCCTGTTCCGAAACAGGGCACAGGCCGTAGTCCGGTGCTTTCTTCAACCTTAGGGGCGCCTCCTTGGTGAGCTGGTCTGCTCGCTCGTTGCCACTCAACCCTGCGTGGGCCTTGACCCAGAATAAGGATATCTCCTTACCCTGGATCATGCCTTTCGGAATGGCGACTCTGGCCTCAACGGCAAGGGGATGAAGGGCATGGCGATTGGTGACCGTTTGAAGTGCGGCTCTGCTATCGCTGAAGATACCGAACGTGGTTTCGCCTCGCCTGAGGATCTCACTGGTCGCTTTGCACAGGACCAGGAGCTCAGCCTGGTAGACGGTGCAGTGGGGCGACAGAGCAAGTTTGAGGGCCCTGGTTTCGGCTTCTTTATGCCATATGGACCACGCTGCGCCATCCCAGCCCTCAATCTTGCTCCCGTCCGTAAAGATGCGCACCGCGATGTTATCGGTGCGCTGTAGTTGTTCCTCGTCTACCAGGCTTTCGAACTCAAGGGCCCTGTGGGGGACAGGTGTGTCATGTCCCACCAACACAAAGGGAGGATCCTCCGACCAGGCGAGGTGATCATGCCTGGCGGGCCAACTGCCCAACGTTTGATGTTGGGATGTTGTATGTATGATTATCGGCGCGAGAGCTTTCACTGCGCGATTCAGGATTGGTAGTTTCTTAGTTTCCTTCGTTACTCCGTGTGGAAGTCGCCACATCACTCCCCTCCAAGACCGGAGGTTGATATATGTTGAGTCAGCTGTCTGCGCTCTGTTGCGGAGCTTGCCAGTTAAAAAGAAATAGGCTATTTTCTTCCTCTAAACCTAAACCAATATGTATTTGATAATAATAATTATTTTATATTAAATTAATAATATTTAGCAAAGAATTGTCATTATAGATACACCATAATGGTTCATTATCTTGCGCACAGTCTTCATAAATATTGTTTTATTGGGTGCAATTAAAAAAGAACGTCTTGCATTATTTCAACATTAGCACTTTTAGTTATTTGAGACTGAACCATATAAATATGTACTGTGATCGAATACGGGCAGGCTGTGTCAATAAGCGCGACCGAGCAGCCCGCGCTATAAATATTTGCGAATTGTTCTGGAGCCCACCAATGCGCGCTGACCCACTTCCAACAATAAATACAACCAACTCACAAGTACATCAAGCGCCGATGATCGTTATTCGCAGTAATCACTTTCAACATTTTCTGTCGTAATAAAATATTGTTATACTTGTATCTGAGTATTTGCACTAAATATTAAAATGATTCCATTCCAGTTATTGATACAACGTCCCATTATTTAAGTTGTATCATAAGTTCACACAAAGTGCTGCGTTGACAAGATGACTGTTTTAATGTACTGTACTTGCAATAACTGGAATGGAATCATTTTAATATTTGCTCATATTTTGCTCATATTTTGAAGTTCCTGCCGTTGCATGCAATGGCATGCGATAACCAAGACCGCTATGGTCTTTCTGATTTGAATTGTTGAACAGGTCGGACATGCACCTTCCGCAGAGATCACCACGTTTCGCTGTAAACCTAATCATGTTATATCAAGTGTATCGCGTTATATTTTGTAATAGTGATTTGTGATTTTGAATAAATCAACTGTGTTCTATCTGCCAGTGCGTATATTTTTGGAGTGTAACGATGGATGACAATTCTGACAACCCGAATAATAAAATTATGGTTATGGACCCGCTAGATCCTGCCCACTCTCCGAAATATTTGTCCTGCTGAAATACATACCTTGGGTTCTTCCACTGCTGTTTTTATTAGTTGTTACTCGCCTGCCATAACTTGCTGCGCACGCATTTAGTAAGTGTCAACATAAACACTTCAAGCTATTGTATCAATCTAAATGCCCGATAGCCATAACTCTCTAAAATTTACTTTGCAACATTAACGTTCGCTATTATTTTCGTAAACACTGCAGCAGTGGAAACTATCCATACGAGCATTTAAAACGTCGGCATCATCAGTTAGGACAAGCATTCGTTTTGCAGAAGTACTATCTGCAATAACTGTGTCGGAAAACCAGAGCAAGAGCTCATTGGATGTTATTTTATTCAAAATGTTCACTGCTGGTTCCAAACAGCCTCGGAGAACTTTGACTATCGTCCGCAGATACCAAATTCTCTCAATGTTATCTCAGCTTGAAATCAAGAAAACACACCAGAGTTATAGCTTCATGCAAACGAATACAGTCCACTCATTTGTTATAATACAGTCTATTTTTGTTATGAGTCTTCTTATTTGCCTCTTGCGATTGCTCGCTTCTGCCATTTATAGAGTATTTTCGTCTGATACGACAAAACTGACTAAAGCTATTCATAGAAACTAGCTTTTTATCAATAAGCTTGCATCTCTAGCGGGAGCTGACTGATTTATGGTGGTAGCGTATGTAAACAAATTCTGAATGTATTTATTTCTCTGTAAAATAGGAAAGAAAACTATGAGATGTAGAATACACCGACGTGAGTATAAACATGAGCTAGACAGCGTCTGACTGAAAATAGTTTTAAATCCAAGTGCCAAGTGATCAGGTTAGTGTAGAGAGGTTGTATGTGGCTGAATGATTACAAATATTTACTATAATTATGTGACGTCGATAGATAGTGTTTGACCGTGGCCGCGGTGATTGCTATTACAATTATGCGTGTAGATGAGTTCGAAACACTGCTCGCGACTGTAAGTAGCTGCGCGAGGTGTGCAAGGTGCAAAGTGTGTAAAACCGACTGTTTCATGTCCATATTCGGTCACTTGTTAGCGCCACTAATTAATTTTACCACACAATTTAAACGTTTTACTTAACAAATTGAATTGACGATCCTGTTGGTGATTATTTATACCAACTGCTGTTGGAGATCACAGGTTCAATTCTGTCGTAGACCAATTTTTTTACGAAGCGCAAGATTTTTTGTAATAAGTCTAGCTGAAATGTCTATACCATATATGTTTATAGAAGTCTGGTTATTATAGTGCCGAAAATATTATTGTCCGAAAAGATATGATTGCCTTTAAATGTAAATAGGAAGCAAAGTTTATGCAACAAATAAGAGTTCGTGCATAATAATAGGGATGATTCAGAGTTTCATTTAGTCCAGTCTGCGTCCTGGTTTTCGTAGATATAAATATGTGCGAGGTAAATGTTAATACTGACAGTTATATGTTACACATGGTTACGACGATTACTTATTGGTAATATATCTATTTATAAATTATATACACACATCAAAAGTGTCTAGGGATCAAGCATTTTTATGCGGATTTCTTGAGATTGAGATGTGGCTTTGGCCCTGGCCTGCTCAGTCGCCAGACTTGAACCCGATTGAGCATGCATGGGATATGCTACAGAGAAGAGCTCTGCCGAATATGGAGGGTATCCAGTCGCAAGAAGACCTTTTTTTGTTGTTGCAACGAACATGGGCGGCCATTCCACAGCGTGATTTGGATGAACTCATTTTGAGTATGCCAAACCGATGTTCTTGTGTTAGTGTTCGCGGTAGAAACACGGATTATTAATTGTTTAAGTTACCTAATAAAATTTTAAAGAAAACTGTTATTTCAGTCTTTTTTTCGAACTTTAATGTTAGTGGTTCAAATGTCAAAAATCCTTTTATTAGGAAAATGGCAAATTTCTTTATTAATGCAAAGGTGACTTGGTTTATCGTTACTGTGACAAACGAAAACACTTTATTTGATGAATCCTTAAAGAAAATTTTAATTAATATCAATCAGGAGAAAAGTTATTGCAAAAATATATGTTGATCCCTAGACACATATGTTGATCCCTAGACACTTTTGATGTGTGTATATTGACACACGGCATTAACATTCTGTAAGCACCTCTTACAACGGACACTCGCACGAATAATTATCCCTACCAGCCGTAAGCCGTAACTTCTTTTAGAATTATCTCCCTTGAATGAATACGCATAAATACGTATTATTATGCAAATTATGGTAGAAATTCAATAATGTCCAGAATATTCAGAACGTATAATAACGGGTTTAGCGATATAGACATTTTTCTCTTGACTAAAAATCATTTCAGAAACGATGTCAAACGTGTATTGATCTCTGCCTCTTGCAATTGATATGCGATTTGTGTATAAAATTATTTTTTCTCCTTTTTTCCTTTTTTGTTTGATATTACTTGTTTAATATTACTTAGGTTCAATACTTAATTGTTGTAATATGCTACCACAACTTGCCGTGGAACTCTGTAATTGGCTTAAGTTTGTTGTAAATGCAGGCAGCTGAGGCTGACTGTATAATGTATAATGTATCTCATAAAATAGCTGTAGAGTTTCCTTAAAATAAAAAAAATAAAAATAAAAAAAAATATTCAAACATCCAACTTTGATCTCTGTAAAGAGCAACATTAAGCCTAAATTTGCGAGTAACGAAATATCTGTGTAAGCGTATTATTTGGCATCTCATTACCTGAAGCCGCTCGCGTATATTTTACAAGAACACAAAACATCCGTCGTGACGTCACTCGTCAAACATACCAACAAACATTTTGATAGAAGATTTATGTAAATCAGTGGCTGAAGATTGACGCGCCGCGTAGCGCCATATTGGCTACGTATACTCTACGTGCTCGCTACGAGTACTACGAGTACTTGTTGTGTTGTGTTTTAAATCAAAGGATGTTTCAGTAAAGCCAAGGAATAATATTGACTGTAGCTACATGTTTGAGTGGAGGATAAAGGATGAGAGCTTGTTTCAGGGGGGGGGTAACGGTGCTGTGGTAGTTACAGCTATCACTTAAAAGTCCTTCATCTTGGTTGTTGATCGAATTTGATGAAATCAGTAAGAGACATGTTTTTTATGTGAGATAGGGGACATACGTGCAGACGAATCGAATGATGGTAAGTGATTACCACCGCTCATAGACACCCGCAACACCAGAGGCGTCACAAGTGCGTTGCCGGCCTTATAAGAACGAATACGCTCTTTTCTTGAAGGTTCGAAGGTAAGGTCGTATTGGTCCAGAAATACCACAGGCGACAGTTCAATCCCCAGTTTTGTTTTGTGATTAATGAAACGGCGGCATTCCGTTGGTTATAGCTTGGAACATAGTATCTAATTTAGATCAGGAAACCACTCTATATGCAAAAGACACATGTACATGTAAAAGGTAGTAGAGCCACGCTGATTTCAGCACGAACGGGTCGGCTCGACCGGGGCGGTACTACCCTCGCACAGAACATCAACGTAAAATGACAGCATTTGTGCTGTCGTGTTTCGTTGGTGAGTGCGAGACCGGAGGCCCAATTAGTCTAGTCAACAAGTTCCATACTTGTTGACTAGACTAAAAGATGCAGCAGCATCACTAGGCCGCCATGGTGTGGGTCACCATGCTGCATTGTTGCATTCGCAATGAGTATGGTGGCCACCACTCGTGGATTCTGCTTATGCTTTCCATCAGGCAGAGTAGAGTCATTTTGGCGGGCCAAACATAAAAAAAAAAATTAAAAAAAAACATATACGCATGGTAAGAGAGGTTTGGTGTGTGCTTGGACATTTCACAGGGCTTACACCCATGTTTGTAATTCCGTCACACAAATACACATCTTGTGAGAAAGTTCGACGTCGCTCCAGTTTGTCCAGGCGTCATTCAAATTCAACAATACAGCAATACAGATAAGTGAAGTTTAAACAAAACCCGGACAAAAATAACAATAGTACAAATCTAAATACATACTTAGAAAAAACATACATTTATATAAAGTACAGTCCCTACGCTCGTCTATACTCTCAGGGCTACCCCTTACGGAGATACTTAAAACTTACACATTTAATCAAGTACAATTTGGTTCTAAACACGTAATTAAGGACAAGGTTATTATGCTGGCAGCTGGCCTCTGTAAGAATTCCAAGACACAGGTGCATTGCGAAGTTACAAATAAATATAAAACATAAGGGCGACACACACACACACACAATTGCAAATATGAGCACATGCATCAGTTTAAAATAAACAAGCCAGTACTACTGACACACTGATCGAGGTGTGCAGTGTGTACTATACCATTATTTCTGAATTAATTCATGGTGACTTAAGAAACAGACACCCGACGATCGAATAGTTGCACCACACAAAACATTACTTAATATTTAATTCACAACTCGCATATTTCATCATTCACTGTCTGACAAAAACATTAGTACTAGTTCCCTTTGATAACAAAAACACGAATTATTGCCAACATTTGACTGTATATTCCCTATATGAGTTTAACGTCCCTTCAACTCAAACATCGGTGACAGTTACAGTGAATGTGGGAAAAGTCGGCACCTCTCTCTTATGTTCTATGTAAATAGCGCTCGTAAATAATGAGGCAATGAAACGACCACAAACTCACCCACTAATTAAAAGTAAAACGTTTTGCTTTAAAAGTTGGCGGCGGGCGCCAACTTTGTTATGCCTTGTTTGTTATGTATTCTTTCATATTGAGTTTCTAGAATGTAAATGATGAGGGCAGGACGGAAAGCGAAGCAAGTGCAACGACGAGGCGGGATGGACACGATGGGCACGTGTCTGTTGTGGCGCCGCACGGGCCGCGTACATGCACTCGTGTGCCAACTGACATCATGTTACTAAACATACTTTATACGTACCTAACTCAAATTACAAACAAGTACTGAAATCTTCTTAAAATCGAAAATTTCAGTAGCTCTTTTTTATCAACTTAATATTATATCAGTTTATTATATAGATGAGCGAATGGCCCTTATTGTTTGCTTTAATTGATACTTTAAAAAGAAGCGAACACAACATCTACAGTTTGCCGTATATCTGTATCGAACCGACAATAGTTTACGATAGTTGGCTCACCGCCAACTCGTACAACACTTCGACACAAAGGCTTACTTACGTCTGAAGGCGTCCTAAGAAAAAGTTGCAAACCAAAAAATACAACCAAACGGAAGAGAACGATTGTGATTGTGGTGGAGCGAGGAGCACGCGGGGGTGAGGTAGCAAGCAACGTGCCACGCGAGACCGGCGGAGGGGTGAGGGGTGAGGGGGCGAAGGACAACAGAGACAGTTGCGCGGGTTCGCTAGTTTGTAAAACTCGACGAGACATATCCGCTGATAAAAGTGTACAAGAAACTTGTTACGGAAGTATGCGACAAGCTCTCGTGCTCAAACTAACTTTCTCGGCATGATGTTACACAAACCAGTGCTCTCATATTTGTATATCACTATATTTCATTATTAACTTACTTTGTGTCCACCTCATCTCATTGCGTCATTTGTTGACAAACAAACTGTTCGTTCAACAATTCATAATCTTTGCGCTGCATGTTCACGTATAAGTAGGTAGTGTGATTTATTGCCATACTTTTATGTTGTATACACAATATCATTTACATAAACGGAGCGTGTCATAATATCTATACTTATAATAAAAATGTAACAGGTCAAATTCTGTACATTGAAGATATTTTGAAAATTTTTTTGGAGGGCACTCTGTTATCGATACTGAAACGAAAACTATTTTTTTTTTCATTTTTGTCTGTCTGTCTGTCTGTATCTTGGCTGCGCATCACGCCGAAACTACTGAATGGATTCAAATGAAACTTGGCATGATTTGAGTTCATACTCCGAGGTAGGACATAGGATACTTGTTATTCCGAAATTCCGGACGGTTTCCTTGGGAGGGGAGATGAAAGTCAAAATGTGTAATTAATTGTAATTCATTAACGAGTAGTCCGATCGCAATAATTCTTTTTTTGTTAGAAAGGAGATACTCTGAAGATTGTAGCATAAAGTATTTAATTTATCACAATCTCTCTATCTATTGGAAAAAAAAATATAAAGAATTTATCATTACGTAAAACAACATGTAGTGACATCTATTGCCAGCCATGCGTAATTAATAACACTTTGATTAATATAACGTGGAATAATCGTAGAACGTATTACGTATAATTCGGTGTAGCATTAAGTATTTGATTTATCGCAACCTTTCTATCCATAGGAAAAAGAATATCTATATCTCTCTGTAGACGTCGAATCTGTGTGTTTGGTTGTGCCCGCATGACTTAAATATTCAAAATAATCGTGGGAACGTTTTATGCACAAGCATTGTGATTAATGTGGTATATAGTTAGTATTTGATAGGTAGGTATTTGTTTTATGTTCTCTCTTTCCATAGAAAGGGTTGTTTTAAATTTTCTTGAAAAAATTCTTTGCTTAAAACAGCGACATCTTTTGGAATCAAGTAACTAACTTTACAATAGGTACGTAACATGATTACTCTTTTTAACGTATAATAAAAATGTAACAGTTCCGTTCTGTACTTACATTAAAGAAATTTAGATGATTTTTTGGGAGGGCTCTCTAATCGATACTAAAGCAATTACATTTTCTTGAAAATTGTTTCTGTGCTCACTGACGAACTGTGCTTAAAACAGCGACATCTTTTGGAATCAAGTAACTAACTTTACAATAGGTACGTAATATGATTACTTTTAAACGCATAAGAAAAGTGTATAAGATCAATTTTGTACATTAAAGAAATTTAGATTTTTTGGGAGGATGCTCTTATTGATACTGAACCAAAAACTAGAATGCCATAAACGTTAAATGGTCATTTATAATTATGATATTTATTTTAAGTTTAAAATACTTGAAAGAGGAGTAAACATATAACATAATAGTTCATCATAATTTACCAGAAAATGATACAAAACATCTTTATGATAGGTACCCGTGAGGCAGCGCGGGCGCGTGGCCTGCGCCCTGCCACAGAATAACTAATACATAGTACTGCCCTGCGTAGGTTACCAGATACGTCCAAATTGTTTAAAAAGCAGTACCCGCGCGGTCGGTCGGCTCCCTACGCGACACACGCACCCAAATCGACTTAAAAACTCAGTAGTAGTTCTTGAATGTCATCGGTATATTTTTTTTAACCGACTGCCAAAAGGATGAGGTTCTCAATTTCATCGGTATATATTTTTTTATGTATATACACGGATTATTCCGTCAATTTGTGGACCGATTTTGGAAATTCTTTTTGTATTCGAAAGGGTATGCTCCCCATGTGGTCTCGTGGCCACCATATCAGGATCTGATGATGGGATCCTAAGAAAATCGAAGGAAACCCTCAAATTTATGTAAGCGTCTGCAATGAAGTTAAAGCAATTGTCTGCATGCCTTCATATTCTGTAGACATCATTTAATTTCATAATATATAAAACGGGTCTTAACGATATCAGAGTTAACCTCAGATAGTCAGTTTACCTCAAATCACTTGAATTATAGTAACCTATAGAAGATAGTCCATTTGAGATTTTATTACAAAAAAATACCTGAAGTCCTTTCGATTTTATACAGCATGTATGTTACCTTTAGTCGTATTCTTTCAAGTTATTTAGGTGAAATGATGACGAGAGACTTGAGAAAGACTAAAAAGTGAAAAATAAAAAAAACTTCGTTTAAAAAAACCGAACCGAAAAAACTAAAAAGTACCTAATAACTTAATTTGTATGTGCTACCTATTCATAGGTTTGAAGTCGGTGCCAAGCCAAAATGTAATAGTCGGTACCGCAGTCGCCGCGCGTGACCTTGAGCGGGATAGCTGCTCTTCGCGTAGAACAAAACAACTGAAGCGTCGGTGACGTCGTTGACGTTCGTCTCGAAATGTAGCGAGTGTGATACCTACTATTACATTTGGCTTGGCACTGACTTCAAACCTAGGTAGCAAATGCAAATTAAGTTAACTGATACGTTTATATTTATACGTATGTTTTAGTTTTTGAAGTCAGTTTTTTTAAAACGAAGTTTTTTTTTAGGATTTTGTCAGGTTATAGCATAGGTATAAGCAGGCGATTTTTGTTGTACCTAAATAATTAGCAAATAGTCTTTTGTAGATACTAATTGGTTTTCTCGGTATTTTTTTAATTTTGTAAGGTTATAGCATAGGTACCTAGGTACCTATAATTTACTTTTTTATAGGATTTTGTTAGGTTATTGGTATAGGCATAGGTAAGCAGATGTATTTCGTTGCAAATATTTAATTACTTAGCCTTATTTGTTGGTGTTTTAATTTCTTTTAGTAAGTTGTAGATACCTTCCATTTTTTTCGTTGAATTAGTTGTAGATACTTAATTAATTTAGTTTTATTTACGCTTTGAAAATAAGCTTCATTCGTTATGTCTAATTTTTCATTTAACTGTAGTGATAAATTTAACATTGTTTTTCGTATTCGATTTTATCACATCACACTAATTTATAAAAGCGAATGTTTGTGAGGGTTTATGTTTGTTACTTCATCACGCAAAAAGCACTGGACGGAATTGGATGAAACTTTACAGGAATATAGCTTACTAGCTGTTGCCCGCAGCTTTGCTCGCGTGGAAGTTGATTATTTACAATATATTTAATTAAAACTGTGTAAGTATGTATGAATAATTTATTCATGTTTTTAAACGTACCTATTTATTTATTTTTAATCAATAGCCCATTAAAAATGATTTCATACTAACGTTCGACCCTTATTTTTACCCCTTTAGAAAAAGAATTCCCATAAATGATGATATAGGTATTAATTTATTTGTACTTAAAAGCCTAAGGACAAAGTTTCAGGCTACTAAATTAAAAATGACTGACTTCCAAACTAATCTACTTACAACATTTCAACACCTAATTCACCCCTTAGGGGTAGAAATATCATTTATGGGATTTCCTTTTGAGGGCGCTCTGGTTCCCTGGTTTCTAGAACCCGAGACGGTGTGCGGTTTTTAGTCGGTTCGAGTCCGACATAACCACCAGCTGGTGATATCCGAGGGAATTTCCGCACAAAAAAAGGGGTAGATATAATATCCAGAGACACTTAGTATCTACGCGTTTTTAACTATTAGCCCAAAGATAATTTTTTATGTTTCTAACTTTAAAAAGACGGACTTACATACAAACTTTCAACCCCTATTTCACCCTCTTACGGGTAGAATATTGGGAAACGCTTAAATACGTATCTCCTATTTTTTTATCAATAGCCCTAAAATAAATTTTCATGTTTCTAACTTTAAAACTGACGGACTTCTAGACTAACCCGCTTACGAAATGTCAACGCCTATTTCATCTCTTCAGCGTAGAATATCGAGAAAGGCCTAAATACGTATCTATTCATTTTTAATCAGTAGCCCAAACCAAAAGAAAAGTTTCATGTTTCTAATTTAAAAATGACGAAGTTCCAAACAAAGTTCAACCCCTATTTCACCCCCTTAGGGGTAGAATATTAGGAAACGTTGAAATACATATCTACAAATTTTTATAAGTAATCCAAAAATAAAGTTTCATATTTCTTAAATAGCCCTAAAATAAACTTTCATGTTTTTAACTTCAAAAATGACGGACTTCCAGACTAACCTACATACAAAACGTCAACCCCTATTTCACCCTTAAGGAGTAGAATATCCGCTCTATCTATCAGAAACGCTTAAATACGTGTTTACTCATTTTTAATCAGTAGCCCAAAAATAAAGTTTCATGTTTCTAACTTAAAAAATGACGGACTTCCATACAAACTTTCAACCCCTATTTCACCCCCTTGGGGGTAGAAATTCTAAAATTCCTTCCTTAATGGGTATCTACTTAATGAAACGATCATACTCACCAAATTTTGTATTCCCAAGTTTAATAGTTTCCGCTCGGCGATGATGAATCAGTCAGTCAGTCAGTCAGGACATGTTATTTTATAAGTATAGAAGATACATCAGATTAACACATAGGTTACTGTTTGCCGCGCTAACCGACATACACGCGGGCGGAGCCGCGGGCAACAGCTAGTCATAAATAACTTTATAACAAACGCGCGTGCCTGTGGAATACTCGCGAGCGATGGTCGCGCGGCGCGTTCGCACCCCTTGATTCACTACATTAGCTCCGTAGTAAGCGCACACATCGTTGATGTATGTGACGTGCGCCGTGATTGTCTCACGCGGTGCGTGTCACAAGACGTGATATGTCACGTAAGGTGACACGCTCGACACACACCTCTAAACATATTGAACTGTTGTACAACATGAAACTAAAATCTAAAATGTCATCGTTCTAATTGAATACATTGCATTCCCCTAACCTTCACACCGACTGTTGTTTAATATAGTGTCCGATTAAACTAAATACACCTCATAAAAGATTAAAATAAGTTTTTGGTTTGATACGCTTTCACGCAGTGCCAATTTAACCGCCCATTTGGACTTTTGCAAAGACATAGATTCTGTTGGGTAAAGAAAGTACCATACCTGAATGCATAAAACTTATTGGCTTAAATTGGCTAACGAAGTCGCATGCTAAAGCTAGTCGCTGAGAAGATCTTTCAGTTGTCATTAAACATAATTTATTTCATTTCTTACCTTATAAAACGTATACATCTACATATACAAAAATGAATCGACGAAATTTATGTACGCGCATAACTTCCGATCGGCTGCACCAAATTAACTAATAAATTTTTTATGTGTTCATTATTGTTAGGACAAGGTTTCTGTATAAAAAAAATAAGATAACGAGCAAAGTCATTTTTTTTCATCCGAGACGAGAAGCTGAGACCGTTATGTAAATATGGCGGTACGAAGATCGCCGGGTCAGCTAGTATTTATATAAATACATAAATGTTTTCAGTATCAAACGACGATAAAAATTATCAAAACGCACTACAACTGTGGTTCCTGGTGCCCCAGTAACAAATGTCAGCTGTGCAGTCTATGATCAATGAATACATTAACACTGCAATATATAGCACCACCTTTACTCTTTAGTAAACGTGATAAACTGAAGCGCTCTTTTTCCGCTTACTTTTAGTGATCTTGCTTCCGCGGTTTACAAGTAGGTACTATAAAGTGAATTCAAGCCACAGATGCTAGTTTTTTTTGTTTTCAAATAATTCAATTCCGTTTCGAGTGTAGGTAAGTTATGTAAAAAACATACGAAGCTCGAAGTAAAAATAGTTTGGCATTTACGCGTCGCGATGCTCTCGGGTCGGCTCTCGGCTCCAAATCCGTTTAATATAGAGTAAATAGTCGCGAGTGGGTGTTTTGTTAGGACGTCCGCGCAATTTCCCGCCGCCTCGTCCTCCGGCGCTGCTGTGTTATGAAATTTAACAATTTATTATGAAGTTATGAAGGTAAACATTAAGTTCAGCGATGAACGTAAATTATGTGGAATTTATGTGATTCATCGCATCCAAGCCCGCGAAGCAACGCCTATGAAATTATTTCCTTTTAGACTTGATAAACGAAATGAATATTATGAAGAGTTATAACCAGTCATAACCTTTACATCGTTTATTTTTAGGGTTCCGTACCCAAAGTTTAAAACGAGACCCTATTACTAAGACTTCGCTGTCCATACGTCTGTCACCAGGCTGTATCTCATGAACCGTGATAGTTAGACAGTTGAAATTTTTATTTTTATGTTTATTTTTTCTGTTGCCGCTATAACAACAAATACTAAAAAACAGAATAAAATAAATATTTAAGGGTGCTCCCATACAACAAACGTGATTTTTTTACTCGTTTTTCCTTGATATTGTTAACGGCAACAGGTAGACGTTTGAAATATTCACAAAGTGTTTAGTGTACAATGTGTAGTAGTAGTTTAAAGTGAATACATCATTCACTTTAACAATAAATAATTTAATAAAAATAAAACAAATATTTAAGCGGTGCTTCTATACAATAAACGTGATTATTTTGCTCGTTTTTGTCGGTTATTTAGATAATGGAACGGAACCCTTCGTGCGCGAGTCCGACTCGCACTTGGCCGGCTTTTTATTTCATATTTCAGCATTTACATCAATTCCGTATTAAAATTGCCTTCTTACCAGATCTGAAATATAGGAAACTACATAAAAATAACAAACATGATAATGCAGACTCTTATAAAAAATTCAGTTTAGGTTAGATGATCTACTTTGTAGTCTGTAACACACATATTGTACTGACAGCATGTCAATGTCTTGGCATATGCCAGATATATGACATAAAAACCATAAAGGATCGTGAATTAAACTAATGTCGCAACGTAGCTGGTCGTTGTTAAGAAAGGGCGGCAATCGCAACAGGCGCGACCGTGCCCCGTCTCAGATCGCAGTCGGCGCTAGCGGTTTCGCTCGTGGCGGGGCCTCTACCTCTAATTACAATCGCAGCTACAATTATAATCGTGACAGACTTCACTCAGCTTCATTAAGACGAGCCCACGGGCTGAACTACCCTGCATTTCACAAGAACCGGCGCGTCATTTCGCTCGCTCCTACTCCCAAGGTACGTCAGTTTTGTTTAGAAATACGAACTTGTTTTTAATGTTAGTATGTGTAACAAAATTATTTTACAGTAATTATTAGTATTACATTATCTAATGAGTACAACAAAGGTGGAATAAGGGCAGTAGAGGCACATTGATTTCAGCACGAACGGGCCGGCTCGACCGGGGCGGTACTACCCTCGCACAGAAAATCAACGTAAAACGACAGCGTTCGTGCTGTCGTGCTTCGTTGGTGAGTGCGAGACCGGAGACCCAAAGATGCAGAAATATCACTAGGCCACCCCATGGTGGGCCACCGTGCTGCATTGTTGCATTGTTAGCATTCGCAATGAATAGGGTGTCCACCACTCTTGGATTCTGCTTATGCTTTCCATCAGGCAGAGTAGAGTCATTTTGGCAGAGCCATAAATAAAATAAAAATGTTTAATATAGGGACCAAAAAGAGTTAACAATTCATACTTAATCCATTTTATCTCGTCACTTAATCTACTCACAATCTGTATTTATGTCAATCTATCCTGAAATAACTGATCCCACCAAAAACATTTTCATGTAAAATGTTGCCAAGACGACTGCATAATATGGCTTACCCTGTGAAAAAGATATCAGATCTCATGTAGAACCAAGGTTCTGAATCTACTCGCCCTAACTCTACCAACCTGCAGTCCTGAAGCCACCGAGTCCCTTTAGCCTCTGCAGATACGTAGAGATATCGCCTCTATAGCAATCCTCTATCGTCTTTATCATGGGGAGTGTTCTGAAGAGCTCTTCCAACTAGTCCCGCCTTCTCTCTTCCTCTACAGGACAACACGTGCCAGCCTCAGAAGTCACCGCCTCAGAGTGGAAGACATACGCTATCGCACGTACGTCATTACTGAGAGGACGCACTGGTTGAAGACTTTCGTCTTCAGGCTCTATGGTATATCCGACGAAAATATGTTGTTTAACTTCTTAAACGCTGCCCATCATAACTGGATCCTCCTATCGGCTTCCTTCTCGAAGTTGTATCTACCCGGCTCTATGGTATATCCGACGAAAATATGTTGTTTAACTTCTTAAACGCTGCCCAACATAACTGGATCCTCCCATCGGCTTCCTTCTCGAAGTTGTATCTACCCAACTGCATTAGTTGCCCGAGATAGATATATTCCTTGACAACTTCGAGAGGCGTGCCATCAATGAGTACTTGTCCCGGAGCGACGAGGTCATTGTACATGACCTTCGTCTTGCTCAGGTTCATCCGAAGACCAATTCGTTGGGAGGATTCATTTAGATTATGCAGCATCTCTTGAACTTCCTGCAGCGATTCTGCCATGATAACGATATCATCGGCAAACCTTAAGTGCGATATGTATTCGCCGCTTATATTGATGCCCCGCCCGTTCCAGTTTAGAGTCTTGAAGACGTCCTCTAATGCATTTGTAAACAGTTTCGGGGATATCACATCCCCCTGTCTTACTCCTCGATGCAAAGGAATCTGTCTTGTTTGACTATTCTGTACTTGGACATAGTTGCGGCATCATACAAGCTCTTCAACACCTCGATGTATTGGAAATCAACTTGGCTCCGCTGCAAGGAGTCCAGAACAGACCAGGTCTCGACAGAGTCAAAGGCCTTTTCATAGTCCATTAAAACTAGACACAAAGGCTGATTGTACTCCTGGGTCTTCTGTATGGTCTGCCTCACAGTGTGTATTCGGTCTATGGTGCCAAATCCTACGCGAAATCCGGCCTGCCCGACCTGTTTGCGATAACCCTGGAAAACAACTTGTAGACGTGGCTCGAAATATAGTATTAGAGCTATGCAATTGAAACTTTGTATATTTCATTAGGCTATTAGTAACATCATATCCTGAAAATTTGAACGATGCGGTATATTGGGAACCAAAGTTATGAGGGTTCAAAAAAACGACGAAACACTTTGAGAAAAACTAGGTAGTGCCCATGCGCTTCGCTTGGCTCGTCTTGGCGGGGGCACGACCGAGCCCCCAGATTACTACTTGCTAAGTATCCTCCTAAATGTTCTGTATTCGAATAAATAAGTAGTGACAAATATTTATTTGTCAACCGTCCATTCAAATACCGAATTAATATTGATATATTACAAGCTTTTGTCTTGTTTTGAGCTTCATCTGTCCTTCATCCTTCACTTCCCGATGTCCGATTGAGCTAAAATTTGAAATATATCTTTAGTTCTGATGACATGCAAATATATATAATCGGTATTGTTATTGTATTGTCATTTAGAGCACGCTTGCGCCAATACCTTACAAATACACAGAGAGACATTGGCAATATTAACATCAACACATCTTTAATTTAAATAGTCACATTAGACTATTCTGTGTGTGTAGGTTGTGTCATACTTCGTATTTATTATCCTTCTTTTGTTTATTTCTTTAATTGTAAATTACACATTGTTAGATTTTCTCAGAATATGTAATTTGTTTGTTGTTGTATTTGTTTTAACTATGGTCATCCTTTATTGCACTGTCATTGTCTATACTTTACTTTTTATTCAATCACTTTTTTTTTCTACAATTACTTTCTGTGTTTGGCGACTTCGGTAAGTCGACCGGTCCCAGTTGAAAATCAGGGCTGAGCACTTTGTGTCAGCATTTACCTGAACTGGACACCTTTTTGGCCGCAGCTTCGAGACACATAATAAATATAATTTCAACATGTATAAAAAACGTTTTTTTTTTGTCTGTATAATTTATTTACGTTAATTTCTTTTTTCTGTCTCTAGTGTTAAGTTTCTTGTTTATTTTATTTTTGTAATAGTTTTTAACGTCTCGGCGTTGGGCCAAATAAAAAATTATTCTATTCTATTCTTATTAATCAAAAATGGCCGCTCTAACAAAATCTTTTTTAAAACAAGCTTTTATTTAAAAACCCTAAAAAGAATAACATTTTTTGGAACGAAGTTCCTTATGGGGCGTTGCGGAGGGGTACCCTAGCCGGCAAAAAACATCCACAACGTAAGATTGACGCCTCGGAGTCTAAAAGTTTGCCTATGAGAAAGATGTGGGGTCTCGGGTTCGAATCCCGTGTAGGATCAAATATTTTTTTTGATCTGCAAATATTTGTTTTTTGGGAATTTGGATGTTTTCTATGTATAATATGTATGTATTAAAAAAAATGACCGCAATATTTATTTTATTTCGTGAATGAAAAATTAATGTAATCTGTAAGTTGCATGTAACAAGTACGGAGTAACTTTGGACAGAAGTTGTTCCAGAAGAGATTACTAGGTGGCAGCACAAGTTTAGTTATATCTTTTATTTTTATCCTAAAAAAAAAATCATCATAAAAATTGTATATCCTAATAATATTTCCTTTACACCTTGAATAGAACCTGAAATAAATATTTTTATGATAAGGAACTTCGTTCCTATCTGGTGTCCCACGACACCACACGTCTTTTTTTTTTCTTTCAAAACTTTTACTATGAACTTGTAACGTCATGACATGTTGTGATATTATTTAAATTTATTTTACTTTATTAATATCTCCTTTCACTTTTGCTATAATGACATTAGAAAGCTCCCAGTCTGTTTCTCCTATTATATTCCGGTAATTCTACATCATGTGTGAGAAATTATCTATGTGCTTCTCACATCTAGACACAGGAAAACCAAATGGCTCTGTACATATTCATTATGTTCTTTCAACATAACAATTTATTCGTATACTTCTTTAAATTCCGGAACAACCTTTTTAAATTTCTAGATCATCCTAAGGTAGGCGGGCAGAAATTGCCTTTAGCATTGAATCCACTTCTATAACTTTTCCCAATTAGTTTTGAAAGAAGACCTACCTACCATCTACCTTAATACTGTTGTCATGTCTACTAAACAAACTATGTAGGACTCTAAATTATTTATAGAAAGATTTTTTTGATATTTTATTGCAGAGAATTTAAATAAAAAGGTTAAGGTAAAACTATGTTATGTTTGTTTTCAATATTCATAATCAATTTCAAAAAAATCATGAAACTTCAATAGAAACAACAAGGTCACTACTTTTTAACTGTACTTGTAATATTGTTTGTGTTTACGTCTCTACATGATTGTGCAATAAGAGACGAACACGAATCCTTACACGAGCATAAAATGTAACACAATCACACAAATTTTAAGAGGCTGCTTACTACACATGAGTTTACCACGTAGTTTGAACTTATTATTTGGTGATGGCGCTTTAAGTTACCTCCCCCGTATGAAAGGGAAGGGTTTGGTCCCCCGGAAAACAATGAAAGAAGTGCTAACATTGGTTATCTGTGAGGCCGTGATAACTACTGTCGAGCGGGCCCACACTCAAACCTACCCGGGCCACCTCTACGTAAAGTAAAAACATATTTTCGAATCGCAAATCCTCACGTGTCAGCGAGCGAACCACAAAGCGACTCGCTCTCTACCTGTATCAAATATGTAGGTGAAGCTCTTTGAGGCTACAACAATAAGATTAGCTCAAAAGACAAAAGATCACAGAGTGGTATGCCATTCTGACCCTTTGAGCTGAGATTAAAAACATAAATGCGTTATTATGGACAGACTAAAAGCCTCGGCGAGACGTCGGAATTAGATTGCGTTGAGTTTCCCCCCGCATCGCTCCTCGCCTCCAGCAGTCTAGCTTCTCCCGGCTGTGCTGTGTACTTGCGTTTTTCCAATTCAATTATTAAATGAACTTGTGCGGCAAATAGACGAAACTAGCGCGCACCAGTACGACACTCGCGCGTTCCGATTCAATCACTTACAGTTTATTTCTTAAAAGTATTTTGAGTGGAGTCCGTTCGGTATTGTGTACTTACTGTAATACTCAGGTCGTCGATACTTGAATTGCCTGATAAAACAGTAGGTAGGTATGAGATCTGAGCAAGGTCGTACGCTGTAAAGGTGTGACAATAAGGCGTCTCGGCGAGGGGCTCGACAAAAACTGTCTGGCGGCAAGTGCGAGATTTGATTGATTATAATGAAGTTGTGGTCCCCGCGCGAGGCGTCTCATTGAGCGCGGCGCCGACGACCGCCCGCGCCGGGGCGGCACATCTGTCGCCGCGACACCTTATCCAACTTTAAGCTTTGATTTATTGCCGTCAACAGAAATGCCTTCTCAGTCCTCGTGTAGCACCCGCCATCATCGTGTACACTTATGCTTACACATTGTGTCAACAAGAATAAGATTTCAAAAAAAAGTTCTTTTAAATAAACATTTTTTGTGCATGTTTCTACATTATAGCTGATTGAAATGTAATTATAAATTTCGAAACTATCAAAATTGGTGTGAAATGTCAAAAAAAATTCTTGGGAACAGTTTCTTGGCTCCGTTTGTTCCGAACTTGGCTTTTATCTCTGACGTAAGATAGAGGAGTATTCTGTAGTATGGCACATTGTTGCTACGTAGTCGCGGCGACGCACGCGGGCCGTGATTGCCGTGATAAGCAAAGCTTTTGTTTATTGGTCAGTAGCTTACCGCCGCGTCCAAATACCTCAAGTTAATGACATAATAATAAATAATAAATAAATATTTCGGACATCTAGTCCCAAGCTAAGCAGAGCTTGTGTTATGGGTAAAAGACAACTGATACAAATACATATATACTTTTTTTTTGTAAATACTGTAACATCGTTTTTTTTTGCTTTCAATGTTTAACAATTTTTGTTTCAGCGCCCTCTCGTTCACTGTAGTTCGAACTACAATTGGATGTTGTGCGCGATCGAAGTACCGGGCTGTTGGTACACCTAGGTGGCACTAGGTGGCGTATGTTTTGAAGGATATTTTTTTGTTAACATTCGTACACTAAGAAATAGTGAGAGATTATCATATGTGTATCATACGATTCTCATTACATCTTAAATTGATCTCAAATAAGCAAGGAGTATGGAAGTTGTACGTCCTGTTCGCACATCCAGAAATGGGGTAGGGGTTTCATCTAGAATATTCGATGAGAAGTCTATATAGATGGGTGTGTCATTTTGTTTTTCATTTCTTAAATCTTCTCTCATGAACTCTGAGGAAGCTTTGCTTACTGTGTATATTAATATCCTTGTTGGTAGTGTTTGTGAGTGTTCAAGTCCCACTGTCTGTGGTAAGTTAACCTCAAAAAGGTTTTTCCTTATTATCTTAATGTATGTAGAATATGTCCTCAGGCTATTTAATTTTGTTTATAGGGTCGATAGATTACCGCTGAAAGACAACCTACATTTTACCTGTCTTGTGGTTCGAGATTTGTTGCTGAGGAAGGTTGAATATTGGCAGCTCACAGCTCACTCCTCAAGACCCATCTGCCCTACCTTGAGGGAAGTTCACATAATCTTTATATGAAAATTAATTAATATTTTTACTTAGCACCTACAAGTGGATCACTGGTGGACGTCTCCTCAAGCTACCTTGAGCTGGAGAGAGTCTACGGCTGACTACCTTGAGTCAGAGAGGTGACCAGAGGGTGGCTATCCTGTGCTGACCAGTCTACAGGCTTAATGTGTTAAAGAAAAGACTGTATAATTTTATTTTTTATTTTAAGACTACCTCATAAGTTTATTTATAACTTTATATTTCAATTTCAAATTTGTTAAACAACTGGAACAAGAATAAAAGTTTGTATGTGTCGTAAGTTGTTTCACTGAAGTCTTTCGTGGACCCTCCGCACCCTCACTTTAAATTTTTATCAAAATTCTTACGGCGCCCTGAGGTATCATATTCTATCCTGAGTCGAAACCGGTGAATTTCCACCTGACAAGTTCAGGGGTTACAATACATACATATTATACATAGAAAACACCCAAACTACGAAACAAATATTTGCAGTTCATACAAACATTTGGCCCGACCCGGGAATCGAACCCAAGACCTCATGATCAACAGTCGCACACGCCAACCCCGAGACCAACGAGGCAGTCAATACATATACACACACACACGTGTAGGATGTGCAGACTAGGGTTGCCAGATTTTTTTTTCGCCTATAAGGGACAACTGCTGAAATGGGCAAAAAAATACGGGATTTCAAGTTTTTACCCGGGACAAATTAAAAAACAAAATTATTTAGTAAGACTTATCGTTTTTAGGGTTCCGTATCCAAAGGGTAAAATGGGACCCTATTACTAAGTATTCGCTGTCCGTCTGTCATCAGCCTGTATCTCATGAACCGTGATAGTAGGACAGTTGAAATTTTCAGAAATGATGGATTTCTGTTGTCGCTACAACAATAAATACTAAAAAACAGAATAAAACAAATATTTAAGGGGGCTCCACCCAACAAACATGATTTTTTTATCGTTTTTGCTCGATATTGATAACGGCAAGGTAGACGCTTGAAATAATCACAGAATGTTTAGATGTATATTCACTTTAGGTTAGGCCCGGCCAAAATTACTCTACTTTGCCTGATGGAAAGCATAAGCAGAATCCAAGAGTGGTGGTACCATCCTCATTGCTTGTGCAGACAATGCAGCATGGTGACCAACACTATGGCGGCCTAGTGATGCTTCTGCGGGCCTCCGGTCTCGCACTCACGAACGAAACATGACAGCACGAGCGCTTTTATTGCATCGCATCGATTTTCTGTGCGAGGGTAGTACCGCCCCGGTCGAGCCGGCCCTATCGTGCTGAAATCAGCGTGTCTCTACTACCTGTTAAATAATTAAAATAAAATATTTAAGGGGGTCTGCCATACAAAAAACATGTTTTTTTTTGTTCTTTTTTGTTAGTTAAGTTAGATAATGGTACGGAACCCTTCTTGTGGGAGTACGACTCACATTTGGCCGGTTTTTTATTTGTAATTATTTGGAATTCTTCATACAAGCAATCCATATTTAAAATCTTCTAACTTAAAAAGTTCCGCAACTTCTTAAAAATTATTGAATCGATCAACAAATCTTTCTCACTTAGATTAGGAATTTTTTCGTTTCGATGCGTAAGTACATGTCAAACATAGGTCGACCGATTTTAGCGATACGACAAAAATACGGGACCAAGGCAGTCCCGCCGGGACTTTTTAAACTATGTCTAAAATACGGGACGTCCCGGGAAATACGGGACGTCTGGCAACGCTAGTGCAGACCCATAAAGTTTACCTCATGACACATACGAGTACATGAGATATATATAAAACGTGCATATAATAAGTTACTAAGTAGTGTCCCAAAAACAAGTTACATGAAAAAAAAAACCGACTTCCAATAAAACATCCAACGAAAACTCTCTGCCAAAAAGACACACACATTATAATACTACTATTGAAATGAATAAAGAATTAGGTATAGGCAGTTTATGAAGAACCAGTTTATTTTACGCTTTTAAGTGTCTTTTTGGCAGAGAGTTTTTGTTGGATGTTTTTTTGGAAGTCGGTTTTTTTTTTATAAAAAGTTTTTATTTTTCAGTTTTTAGTGCAATCAATCGTAGGTAAGTAGTAAGTTGAACTATTTCATCAAATTTCATCATCAAGAATACAAATTAAGGTACGTGTAATATTAGAATCATCCTCTAATCCCTAACTGTTGAAGAGTTTAACCTTCTATCATCAGCTCACCTAAATAACTTGAAAGTATACGACTGAAGGTCTTTAGATACGTATGAAATTGAAAGAATTATCCTCCAACTCCCAACCGTTGAGGAGTTGTACCTTCCACCTTCCATCATCAGCTTACCTAAATAATTTGTAAGAATACGACTAAAGGTAACTTATATACATATGATATTTAAAGATTTATCCTCCAACTCCTAACCGTTAAGGAGTTGTACCTTACATCATCAGCTCATCATCATAAAATGATGACTACCAGACGCAAATACCGGTGTAACTTCAGAAAATATACGAAAAACATAGTATGTGCCTATAAAAAAATGAGGGTTTCATACTACTACTACTGTTAATAACTGCAAAACACACCACACCACTCTTGCACTTTAAAACTCACATCACAGCCATAGGTACAAATATCATTTAACAAATGCCACTCATATACAGACAATAATAATTTTATTAGTTAACCTGCAAACTTGAGTAAATTTTAACCGAGAAAGGACTACATTACATCACAGTCGATCAGCCAGTTTCCGTGTAAACCGGAGCTGTGGTTAGGGAACGGAGCTTGTCGTTCCAAAACCGCTGTATACTGTATCTGTTCAATTTAATCCTCATTGATACTTCACCATCACAAGTTGAAATTAGATGCATTATAGAATATTAGAAGGGAAGACGGAGGTCGAGCTTTAACTTTCATTCATATAAGTGCCTAACGTCAACCATTGGCCGCGGTCCACCACGCTCATGCAGCGTCACCCCGTCAAGGAAAAAATAATGAACGTCTTAAATATGTCAGTGACAAACTAAACCTCTCACTACCTTTTAAAACATGATCAAGAAACATTACCAATCAGAGTCACATTTTAACTATAATAATTATATAAAGTTTGTTTAGTCTGTTTTGAAAAAATATTACAGTGCTACATAGCCCAGTCATTGAGGAAAACAGGAGAAAAATGATACCTTTTGAGAGATTTTACTGCGTGCGCTGCGTGAATGGTAAAAGTTTCACAAAAACAATATATGAAAGAATTGTTTCCCTTTAAAAGTTCTAAAAAAAATCGCGACGGCATAGTTCTATCTCTTAAGGTTGGCTCACTATAACCTTTTCTATAATAAACAAATTGGTTCACTTTGTTATAACAACACGTTACGGGCAACAGGAGACGATACGCAGACGTTGCGTGGGTCAAATAGTTCTATTATTATTAACTGAAAACGAAAATGTCTTTCGAGTACAGTGTATAATCTCTACTAAATAGTAAATTCGTATCAAGCATTACCAATGTAATGTAACCAGTCTCGACTGGTGCGTGTGTATAAAGGCTGTTTCTTTACAAACAAAGGCGAGGCGCATACGAAGACTCTGTCGGTAACGTTGCGCTATAATCTAGGGGCCAACTTACACCCGCCACAAAACACTATTGTTTCATATCGCGCCTCGTCACTCTCGCCCCAGCAGCGCGGCGCGGCGCGGCGGGGGCGGGGCAGGACTCGTGACTCGTCACTATTGCACGTAAAAACGTTTAAACAAAATTAATTGAATTTTTAATAATGCCTTGAAAAACATTTTATCAATCTGTCAAGGGTTTCGTGTCGTGGCCGACGCGAAATAATACAAGTCACATACAATGGAAATTGTTGAAAAGTATTTCAGAAGTGGTTTATTCTAAATCGTAATCAAAGGCGTGATTGATCGACATGTACTTACTAATTTAATTCAAAATCTTTATTGCTAGCTAAGTGTAGGTACATTTTGTGATCTTATATATAGATTGTCTCAACTTAGTAGCCTTTTACAGGCATAGCAAATTTGAGAGAAGACGACCAAGTTACACAATTGTTACATTGATATTAAATTATAAAATGTTAGAATTATATTATTTTATCAACAACCCATAATGTCCCACTGCTGGGCTCGGGTCTCCTCTCAGTAGAGGGTGGCGGCCATACGTCCCCACGCTGGCCGAGTGCGGGTTGGGGACTGGCAAGGACGTTGTGGCTACGTAAATCTTGCCGTTGGATGTTCTTAAGCCGTCCAAAGGCCTCCAACTAAGCTTCACGACTGTAATAAATATATAAAGAGAACAAATTAATAACTAGAACTAAAATATAAGTAATAAAGTAAACATTTTAAAAATCCTTGAAAACTAAAAAGATCATTGATGACATTCCACCGAACAATTGCTTTAATGGTCATTATGCGAGAAATACAAATCTATACTTATCTACACTATTTTTTTTATTATATAAAGAGGTAAAGTTTGTGAGTTCGTGACGTTGTAGAGAATAATCTCTGGAGCTACTGAACCGATTTTGAAAATTCTTTTATAAAAAAAACGAACAGCAATTGATTTTTATATATAAGGTTATTAAAGGCTGTTGATGATGAAAATAACTTTTTTAATTGGAAGTACTCGCTGATACTTTTAGTTTGAACAATTGAACTGACCGAATACTGAATAACTGAACGCTGTGAGTTTCTTAAACCTTAACTAGAGTAGGCAATAAGTGAGCAACTGGCGTCTCTACGCTCATTCTGTGCATTGTTTTTAGCATATAAACCATAAAGTGTTAATTCTGATAATGCAAAAAACTGAATCTTGCACTGACAGAAATAAGTAACAACAAAATAAACATGTTTTACGTTAACAATAAAATGAAATAAGTTTAAACTATTGAAAATGCTTTATACGTAATGGCATAGGTTCACACATATAAGTACTTCATGAAAGCTAACAACCTATTTTCGTTCAAGAAGATGGTTAAATTTTATGAAACAACAACTATGAGTATGCGAAACTTCAATTGTATTATTTCACGCACTCGCCGCTCACGAGGTGTGAATGTCAAGTTTTTGATTTATTAAAATATTTCATAAAGGGTCCCTTGTAACTTTTGCCGAGTCGCACTGGACGCGAGAGTTCTACGTACGAGCACGTGGCTTTTAATCAAATGAATAAATAACTGAAGGATCTCTACCCTAACCGCACGCTTGCCGGGATGATTGCCAAACCACTTTAATTAATATTAGCTTTTACAGATATATCAAGCTTACGTTGTTTTTGAAGAGTAGGAGCCGAAACGCACGCGAGTCACCAGTTCACAAACGACTACCGCCGCCCGTGGACATCGGCAGCTCAACACTCCCAAGTGTATTGTCGACACTAAATGGAGTTGAGAGATCTTCAGAATTAGGAGGCCTACAGATAACTTATTAGACATCCACGCTTACGTTTTCAAAGTTTAGTATATAATTTCTTTTATTATTATTTTTGGTCTATATTAGACGATACGTTGTCTAAATTTCAATTGGAAATGTAGTACTTATGTATATTATGGTTTGTCAGTGGGTACAGCGGGGATCGATTAGTTGTTTTTTTTTTTTTTTTTTTTTTTTAATAATAATAATAATTTATTTCATCATATGGTTTTAACAGTTTCTCTTAATCTAAGTACATTCTCTTTGTAATAAACTTATAAATCAGGATAAGAGAATTCGTTGACGACCGTACTAGTGTGAACTGTGCTACGGTCGCCAGCGCCTTCCACCCTACTTCCAGGAAATAGAGACAAGAATGATGAACACATATTATGAACATTTAGTTTTAACAAAGTTGTACACTTAATCAATAATAATCATAAAATAAATAGTTTAAAAGAGATGGTTTAAGAACTGTTACCACTGTCGATGTGAGATTATGTGAGCATGAGTTATGTGTTGAGTATGTGATGTGTATATGTGTGAATGTGTGAGCGTGATGTGTGAGGAGGGAGATTGTGTTCTCAAATATTCTGTTAAGAATAGGAACGTAATAGATCCTCTGTTTGACCATAGGTTAAGCCTAACAACCACTTACGAAGAGTATCCCTGCATTTATTAACAGGTAGTGCATAGATGTTATTTGCACGATTTGCTGCGTTGTATAATTTATTGCTCATGACGTAGAATTGGTTTTTGGCAAGAGTTGTGCGATGGGGAGCCACCGAGCAAACTTTTGTTTTGTTACGCTTTGTAATCACGTGATAGGTAATTTGTTTATGTTTTCGAAGAACAGTTGATAGTATAAAAAGTTGTCTAACAGTTAGCACGGGACATTCATTGTACAGTAGACTGGTGCTGTACCTTCGCGGCTTACCCAGCATCACTTTCAATATCGCCCTCTGTGCACGCTCCAAGGATAGCAGTGCGGTCTTGCCCGTACCACCCCATACCACAATACAGTATTGGAGTAGGCACTGAGCTAGTGCGTTATAAGCACATAGGAGTGTCTCAATGTCGGCAGATGCTCTAAGTCTTCGAAAAATTGGGATCAATCGCCTCACACGGGCTGTTAATAACTTTATGTGAGGCAACCAATTTAGTGAGGAATCTATTATGAGACCAAGGTATTTTATGTTATCAGTCCGGGTTAGTTGAGGGCAACCGCAACCATCCAGCAGTCCACAGGTATGTACAGTAATATTAAAATCATGTGGGGGTTGAGTAATAGCACGGGGTGTAAAGGCAATGTATCTTGTTTTATCCACGTTTAAAGTGAGTAGATTTTTATTTAACCACATCATCACTTCTCCAAGCGCATGCTCCGTGTGGCGTCGAGTCTCCATCCAGTCCCTACCATGCACGATCAACGCAGTGTCATCAGCATAAGTGATGATGTCACAGTTAGGTAGCGACTTGGTACACAAGCTGTTTATGTACAATAGAAATAGAGTAGGTCCAAGCACACTACCCTGCGGCACACCAAAGGAAAGCGACCGCTCGGAACTAGTGAACTTGCCCACCCTAACGCATTGGGTTCTATTTGTTAAGTAAGAATGAAATAGTTTTAACACAACACCGCGAATACCGACTGACTCCATCTTAGCAAGCAGTAGAGGGACAGAGACAGTGTCAAAGGCCTTAGAGAGATCCAAAAAAACACCAATAGCTCTTTCTCTGTTATCAAGATGTTTACTGATAATTTCTGTAAGTAACAAAGTAGCATCTTCTGTAGATTTGCCCTTAACAAAGCCAAATTGGTTATCTGCTATGATATTATTTTTTTCTAGAAATTTTACCAACCTGTAATTTATAAGTTTTTCCAATATTTTTGAAATCACACTCAGTACCGATATAGGTCTGTAGTTCCCGACACTGTCTCTGTCGCCACTCTTATGGATAGGATGCACAAGTGCTCCTTTTAAAATATGCGGAAAGACACCCGTGTGCAAGCACTGGTTGAAGATAAATGTGAGAGGAGGGACTAGACTACCTTTAGCGCTTTTAATTACAAGTGTCGGTATGTTGTCAAGTCCAGCCGCAGAGTTATTTTTCAAATTTGTGATAATATTATCGACTTCACGTTCATCAGTGTCAAACAACGCCATAGAGTCACGCGGTGGGGAAGGTAGAGTACATCTGTTTGAAATATTCGGTGTGCTAACAGTTTGATTTCTTAAAATTGAATTTGAGTAAGATGACCCTATATTAGAAAAAAAGCAATTTACCAAGTTTAGAGAGTCGCAAGGATCTGGAGCCAGATTAAGTAGTTCACTAGGAGGAGGTGAGGATTTCTTGGGATAGGCAATTTTGTTTATCATCTTCCACACACCCCTTGGATTGTTTTTATTCTTCTGAAATTCTGATTTTTCAAACGTGGTTTTAAGTTTTTTCAGAAGATTGTTGCAAAAATTACGGTACCTGTTGTATGTGACCTGCAATATTGCATTGTTAGGGTCAGCTTTTGCTTGTTTGTGTAATTTATCCCTATGCCTAGCACACCGGACCAAACCTGGTGTCATCCACGGTTTGATAGTTCGCTTTCGGTGGGGAATATTTGTTTGTTTAGAGTGGACACTAATAGCGTCAGAGATCACATTAATTAAGTTAGTAGCTGATACATTAGCATCAGAAGAAGTATAAACCGACGTAAAGTCTGTGTGGGACAATTCAAGCACCAGTGCTGGATAATCAATTTTTAGCAATGTCGTCTTCGGGGTGTGCCTTTTTATTTTGCAATCCAAACAAAAAACAAGGGGTGCGTGATCGGTTATAAGAGAGTCGAGTATGTAAGTCACCGCGCATCTATCAGATCTTAACATGACATGATCCAAGCAGTTTGTGCCACGAGTTGGCATAACATGAGCAGGTAAGAGACCATGACAGGCCATCAGATCTAAGTATACGTTAGAGTTATGGTCATTACTTTGAGTAGAAATATTTATGTTTATGTCACCAATTAAAGCTAATGATCCAACAGACTTTAAAGATTCTAGACAAGTATCAAGGGTGTCACAGAACATATCGATCTTTCGGCATGATGGTGACCGATACATAGCAACGACAGCGTATTCATTTTCGTATTGTACAATAATACAATTCGCATCCGACATAGAAGGTATAATTACAGAGTGTTTTATTTCAGATTTGATATATAGAAGAACACCGTCATTTTGGTTGGTATAGTTAGATGCGTAAGATGTATAGCCGGTGATTTCAGGTGCAATCGGAGACCTACTCAACTTGATCAGCCTATCAATATGGCTTTTTATGTCTTCAGGGGAACATATCATAGATTCCGATATACGAGCTGAGTCAATATCGTTACATATCTCATCTAAAAATAACATTTTTCAATATAAGGTCTGAAGTACACATCTGAAGTATTGTGAGATTGATTATTATTATCCTGTAGGATAATATGTAAATAGATCATGACCTGATATATCGATCCAGTGTTTTTATCACAGTTTAATATGTGTTTGTGTGGAAACAGTATGTCTGATTGTAATTGTATAAGTATGTTATGTGTTGAGTAATTAAAAATATCTAGTACTAGTAGTGTAAGTGGTAACAAATTCCTTAGTATTAGTAATATAATTAAAAAAATAATGTAACAAATGCTCAAGGAATCAGAGTACATGCAGCAAACAAAATATACAACGCACACAGCCTTTTCCAGTCACAGTGCAGGGTTAGATTGGAGCTTGTCTATGTCGCTTTCTTTATCGATACGATATGACGGGGCCCCAGACTTATGACGAAGGTACACCTTTCCATAGGCAGTCCAGCAGAACTCATAATTGTTTTTCTTTCCAAACTCACGAGCCAAATAAAACAGTTTCCTAGCTTTTTGAGTAAGACTTTCAACTACATAGATTGGTTGAGGATGTCCATCGAGTTGTAGATGTGCTGTGCTAAGTTTGCTGCTCTGTCTCTTTCTATTATATGTTCTCACAGAGGTTATGACCTTTTCTTTCAATATTACCGTAGAAAAGTCCACTAAAATAGGTCTTTTCCCTATTTTATCCACAGCTAGGCGAAATATATCCCTAATGTGGGTTTCATTCACGCACTCTTCCGTAACCAAACCGATTTTTTTTTACTATATTAATCAGGTCGTCTTTAGTTTCGTTTTTCTGAAAAGGAATGTTTCTTATCTCGATACAACTCCGGTTCTGTGACCTTTCAAGGTTTTCAACTTTTAATTCTAATGACTGAATATAAGCTAATTGTGAATGTTTTTCAGTCTCCAATTTATTTAAGGTAGTCTTCATATCGTCGTACTGATGGGATATAAATTCCATGGACTTTATAATTTCACTGTTTTGTTGTATAATGCCATCAATACTTGCCTGGATTGTATTTTGCTGTAGTTGAAAAGTTTCAAGGCATTTTTTCATTTCCGAAATGGCAAAGGTAATCTCATCATCATGTTGACGCTTGCGCGCACGGGGCTTGCTAGTAACATTAGAAGAGCTTTCGTTGTCAGTATCTATGACCGGTGCAAGGCTCTGGTTTGCATCGGATATAACTTTCTCCTGTTGTGTAGAAGGAGGTGTTCTTTTTAAAGGCATTATTATTTTATTCTTGTGCAGGAACGATGTACTGATCAAACATCAAGTGTAAATCACTATCTGTTGCAGTGCGTGAATACGGGGTGAAGTTATAAACCAAGTCCTTCCCGGAACACAACGATGCACCAAACAAGTGAAAACAAAATATCGTATAGCAATGACCCGTCCAGTATCTCAACAGTTATCTTGAGACACACTTTAGTCATAAGGATTAGAACGCCTCTTAAACGGCGATGCCTAACACTGGCTAATCAGCAGTAACTGGGCGGGTGAAAGGGCGGGGTCAATGAACTTGTTCAATATAGGTCACGCCTGCGCGTGCGCTGATTTGCCGGTGGCAATAGTAAGGTGTGCACTATACCTGGAGTGGCGCGATTAGTTGTAAGTACCAGGCTCACAGATGTTTAACGGAAGTTGACGTTCTTGTTCCCCAGATGTCTCTTCACAATTTATGCACTCCTAATTTTCTCAAGCGATTATCTTAACTAAAATTGTATTTATTTATGTAAAAACAATTAAAATAGACTGTATGCACGTCAACACCTTGCGGCGGTCCAGGGGGAGAGGATAGGTTATCGTATCGGATTCCTTCAACTCCTAGGAAATTTATATACATACATTCATTTCCCCGTGTCCGTGTGACAGTGTCACACCAACCCGTCTGGCCAGTGTGCTATGAAAGGCCAAAAAGTGTTTTTTTAAGGAGAGACCTATGTCCAGCAGTGAACAATTACAGACTGTTGATGATGGCTAGGAAGTACATTTACAAAAACATTATTTTATACATTTACGAGAAAGAGTCGAAATAGTATGTATTTACACATAGTTTCTGTTATATAGCGGGACTTATTCCTCGACTTGTTGATGTGTGAATGAATGAATGTTTATAATTTCCCCTTAATTTATATGTTACTAATATAAGAACTAAGATATACTCGTATGTTACTAACACATACGGTCTCGTTACCATCTACTAAACAAATGTTATTATTTTAATTGCATTTTAATTTATCTCCAAATACTCAAGACATTTTTAGTTTCAATAATTGCCTCAATGCGTTATCTAATAAGTTTTCAACAAATAAGTTACTTCTGAACGCGTTCAAATCTAAATGCCTAAAATTCTCGCTTCCAAATGTTTAGATGTAGGAAGTAAAAGTAATGCTTGATGGAAAAAACTTGAAACTATTAACGAAACTGTTTTCTGGGTATCATAATGGACTCTAAGAGGTGAGCGACCCACTGCAGGTCGCACATGACGAAACTATTTGTTTTCCGAGACGTGAACTACGGGTCCCTAAAAATTGGTTGCACAAAGAACAATATAAGCACACAATATTAAACACAATAAAACATAAATTAAATAATAGCAAACTATTATGACTCAGGAGTGATCCATGTCACAATTAAGAGATGTGGACGGAGCGAGATCTAAAGAGAAACTGTCCCTTGTTCCCGATCGCGCCGCTTTATATTTACCGTCCCCACCTCGCCTGACTCATAGAACCGTACGATTGTGTCACGTGTTTGTAACAACTTTATTAATCGTTTTTTTTTAATTCAAGAATTCGAATATTTGGATTACGCATTGAAAAGTATTTTGGCCCAAATAACACTTCCCATTATTTAACCGACTTTAAAAAAGGAGGATGTTCTCAATTCGACTGTTTTTTTTGTTACCTCATAACTTTCGACTGGGTGAACCGATTTTGATGATTCTTTTTTATTTGAAAGCTAGTGCTTTCCATGTGGTCCTATTTCAATTTGGTCCAGTTCTGACATGTCATCCATGAGAAAACCATATAAGTCTTCAATTTGCATTAAGTATGTGCGCGTCAAATTGACGAATAACTCAATATCACGCTAACCGGTTTTGATTATTCTTTTTTTATTTCAAAGCTGGTGCATCCTGTGTGGTCCCATTTAAATTTGGTCCAGATTGAAGTCGGTTATTTTTTTGTTAAAATTTGTGATTATTTCGTCACATATCTAAGAACACTTGGGTTAACCAGACGAATATAACTATATATTAAATAAAATACATTCCTGCAGTAATTTTAAAGAAATGAGGTAATAAAGAATATTACACACATACAAGATACGCGAGAAAAACGTAACTATTTCTTGGCAGGCGGGAAGAAATAGGTACAAAGTTTCTACTTCACGTATTAATTTAAAGTTGCTAGGCAGGTCTTTACATCCCCATAGATGATGAAAACGCCTACGATATTAAATTCGTCTGATGTGATGCAAATAAATATACTAAATACAAGTAAAAATTTAACAAAATAAAAACCGACTTCAAGGTTCGACTCGATTTCTCTTAGATGTCATCATCAGATCTTTGTGTTCTTATCATGGTACTACCGTTAGCATATCTCCTTTCCATTAAAAAAAGAATCATTAAAATCAGTTCATAAACGACGAAGTTGTCCGCGAACACACAAAAAAAAGACATATACGGTCGAATTGAGAACCGCATCCTTTTCTGAAGTCGGGTCAAAAATTGTGCACGCCTTGCTTACAAAAAAATCAGCCATTCGAGATCGAGGTTTTTAAGAAATGGCGCGTTGAACGGCTCCACGCTCAGGATCGTTTCGAGAGACTCGTAAATACAGTCCTTAGAGGGGTGGGTGTTTGGAGCAAGCACTTTGACATATACCTATCCTCCTCTCTTAGGATTGTGCTTATTCATTCGCACTTCATTTTTCGACCCTTAAACACATACTTTATTGAATTTTAACAGGTTTTTATGTTTTTCTATTTAAAAGATTTTGCCTTGCCTCTACAAGGGATCTCATAGGAACTTCACATGAAAATATAGACGTACTTAAGTTTGATTATATATATATTACTGTATATATTTGTCTCCTCTAAAATGTTAGAAGTATATCCAACCTAATTGTAGTATTTATTACAATCACTAAAATCTATCATTTCCTCATAAGTGCACCTACCTCATATTTTCTCTGCATTGCCCAATCGGGCGAGAGGCAGAGAATGCCTTAGGCATTAAGTCTGCCAATGCATGCATTTATGCATAGAGTAATAAAATAATTTAAAAAATCTAAAATAATAAAAATAGAAAGGGCTCCCTTCAGAGTTGGATCAGTGTAATGACATGACATATAAACATACCAAATGCTTAAACAACAACAATATTACTCTCGCCGACCCACAACAGTCGCAAACCAAATCATCATATTCCTAGTTTCCCGCAGCTCCACTACTTGTGACTGCCTAGAGGCAGTGGCCGTTACGAGGTATCACACGGTAGACCGTATGAGGGGTATGAGGGCTAGTTAAGGGCTCTAAAAAGTTCAGTGTATACATGATAACAATGTTAATCTAAAACAAACAGGTTGTGATCGACTGTAAATTTACTTTCAACAGACACTCAGTAAGTCTGCTGGCAAGTATTCTAAATAAAAACAAATCGAAATGAAACACATAACCGCGAACGGCTAAGTTAAGCCGTCGAATAATTAGGTAATGTCTCATTTCATTAAGCGCTTGTGTTTGCCAGATTAAGGGTAATTAAATAAAGTGGAGCTCGATTCAGTCGCGTTGGTACTTCGGCTGCATGTCAATGAGAGGCGAAGTTACTTTACTGTAGCTGCTTCGCCGCGCGCGGATTATTATCACTTAACACAAGAATTATGTATGCACTAACAGATATTCCAAACCGTTTACAAAATAGTAAGTAATATGTTAGAGTTCATATTTACGACGTATTCATTCACTTATCACTTGATAAGTTATTATAGACGGGAATTCTATCACGTTCATTTTCTACAATTATTATTGATGACACCGATTAACCGTTCATCCGTGATCATGGCGCTGGCAACGGTCCCGAAATATCAGAAATTAATTCGCTGAATTAAAAATGGTGAATGTGTCGAATTAAACAAAAATACTACAGTAAAATATGTTGTTAAAAAACTTTTCAGATTTTTATCAGTGGTAAGATCAGTATTTTTTTGTGTGTAAAAGTAATGATGTTCTGTAAGATTTCAAAATGAAGTAAGACCAAAATACGAAAATCCCATGAAAATAAAATGTAAACATAATATTTATGGAGGAGTACAGTCTTAACACAATAAGATATGGAGCTGCGAGTGACTTTGAACATTTGTGTAGCTAAATATTGTGTGCGTGGTTGTGTATATATGAGGGTATATATTATTACTTATACCCCAACTCCTGATGGCGAACAGACGGTCAAATACTAAACCAGAGGTGTTGAAAGAGTCTCAGTATTCTGGTAGTATAAAATCTTAAGATATTTAGAGACTATTTCCTAACATGTCAATGTTGTTATTGGACATAGTATCTCTAGAGCGCTATTCAGTTGGTTGTAAAGGTACGGTAAGGCAAAGGAAAACAGAAGAAGTTATGAGAGAGTGCCGAGTTCAATCTCTGTCCCTTTCAACTTCCAGTACATGTGTTTTGGCAGCACCTCACCACGTGGTTATACAACACAATAGCTAATCATAGAATTACAAAGCGCGTAGTAAACCGTTTTGATAATATTTTGATGAACTCTATATCTTAAGTTAAGTCTAAGTTAAGTAAATTTAACTTACGTCATACATAAACTTTCGCAGCCTTGAAACTTGGGTGCTATTATATAGTTTAAAGGTAAGTGGTTGGTCAATGGTAATCACCAGATATTTGATCACCTCAGTTCTTCGAAGACTGGGACATGAACACTGATCGAAGGTCGTGCAATCGTGGGCCTTAATGTCAAATGACTGATATATTTAGTGTCAATAAGTAATGTCGTAATCATAGCTTAACTATGTTGCATACTGAGCATTTTTGAAAAGCTCTTTCCGACTATCGCTACTGAAGAATGAAACAGTATCGCCATGTTACCGGCTTATTGTTTTATGTCATGCAGTTAAATGTAAACATCTCTAACAAGTTTATTGTTTGTTTGTTATCAAAAATTGTAAAGTATTTGTGAAACCTGCATCCAAAATGAATCTCCTAAAATGTATTTTACTTTTCACAGGTAAACAATCTTTTTGGCCATATTAAACATAGGTATTGGTATCGCATACTTATATATAAAGCTAAAAGTAATATTTTTTCTTGAATTTCCATCACTTTAAATTATATTAATTGTTAATCATTTCCAGAAGTATAAATTTGCCAAAATAAACAGTAGCATTCTGGGATAATATACTTTTCTGACGTTCATCGTTTTGATTTTTAACGAATCAGTAGTACCAATGATTACCCTCAACCACCTGAATATACAACCTGTCTAGCTTTAAGGCAAAAATATCTGTCACATAAACATTAAATGTAAATATGTGCATAGTACAACCACAACATATCGAATCGATAATGTGTATTCAGTGCGAAAGTTCGACCACAGATTAATATGCATTTGCCATTGACTAATTTCAATTACTTATGTATTTGCATTTCGCGTTTCGGATTTCACACAAAGATAATTTATTAGCAGTTGTTTTATCTGGAGAATTAGAAATAACTTTTTGCATTTTGTAACCGGAACAGAATGTTCATCAACTACGTAGCGTCTTCTACCCTTTCGCATATTTTTTCATATTATTGATGTAAGTAGTAGAGTCACGCTGATTTCAGCACAAACGGGCCGGCTCGACCAGGGCGGTACTACCTTCGCACAGAAAATCAACGTTAATAAATGACAGCATTCGTGCTGTCGTGTTTCGTTGGTGAGTGCGAGACTGGAGGCTGAATGATGCAGAAGCATCACTAAGCCTCCATAGTGTGGGCCACCAATGCATTGTTGCATTGTCTGCATTTGCAATGAGTATGGTGACCACCACTTTTGGATTCTGCTTATGCTTTCCATCAGGCAGAGTAGAGTCATTTTGGTAGAGCCATATATAACAAAAAAAATGTTGATTGAAAATTATTTATCTGCACTTGCACTGTACTACACTTGAACTTAAAGTTTGTCCAATTTTCCGTCATTCGGTTCATCATCATCAACAACCTTTAGTAGTCCACTGCTAGTCATACGCTTCTCCTTGTCAAACCAAATTGTTATTAATAATAATAATAATCGCTTTATCGTACACCAGATTTCTTACAACAAAGGTAACTTAAAGCTAGGAGGTACAACTTACATTATTAGAACATACATACAATTTGTGTATTTTATATGATATACTAGCTGACCCGTGCCCACTTCGTTAGGCGGTACACATTTTTGCTTGTGACCAAACTAAGATTGTGGTTCGGTTAATACTGAGTGCTATGGTTTATTTCCTGACTCACCTGACTGCTTTAGCAATCAAGCAGTTAAATACAGCAATCAAACAAGCAAATAAGCAATTACAGAACCCTCCTTTTAAGGAGGGTTCTATTTTAACTGCTTATTTATGTGTGTACTAGTAGTTGCCCGCGACTGCGGCTCCGCCCAGGTATATCGCGGTAAATAGTAGCCTATGTGTTATTCTGATGAATAAGCTATATTACTGTAAAGTTTCATCCAAATCCGTTCAGTAGTTTTTGCGTGAAAGAGTAACAAACATCCATCCATCCATCCATACTTACAAACTTTCGCGTTTATAATACTAGTTGTTGCCTGCGACTCCGCCCGCGTATATGTCGGTTTTCGCTGCAAATAGTAGCCTATGTGTTGTTCTGATGTATAAGCTATATTACTGTAAAATTTCATCCAAAACCGTTCAGTAGTTTTTGCGTGAAAGAGTAACAAACATCCATCCATCCATCAGTCCATCCATCCTTCCATCCATCCATCAGTCCATCCATCCTTCCATCCATCCATCCATACTTACAAACTGTCGCGTTTATAATATTAGTATTAGTATAGATTTGCATGCCAAGTTGGTTATTCAAATGAGTGAATGAAATCCTTAATCTTTTAAGAATTTCATTAAGTCTCTTGAATAAATCATGTTTATTTTGATTGTTCAAAACTTTATGTAGACTATATCAGATAATAATAATGGGTATCTGCGAAATATAAGCCAGTTGACCCACTGACTGGCCCTGTAAGAATGGTGGCTACAAAAAAATATTTTGTTTTAAACTCTTGAGACTCTAAATTCACTGTTTTTTTGCTAAGAATTCATAATTATTGATAATATTGGCCAATAAACATGACCTAACGATTTTAATATTTTTTTTATTATATAAAACTACTTTTTAGAATTATATATAAAGTTAGGCATATGCAGTTGCTGCCTTTTTATAGGCATTATCAAGCTCTACAACTTTTCTCTAGGACTCAGTCACTTATCTCCCATCGGTAAGACAGCGTTCGTAAGAAACGTTTTCGTTCAACCGTTTAAAAGAATTTTCAAAATCGGTTCAGTAGATCCAAAGATTACCCCCTACAACGTCACAAACTCACAAACTATCCCGCTTTATATATTAGTATAGATTATGTATACTATAGATGTCATCATCATGTGTTGATGGCGAATACAAGTTTGAAAATAACATCCTAAGTGTTGGATTTCGAACGTCATTGTAATGGCAACATTTTTCGATTGTCATTTTTTTTGTGTTTGACGTTTTGACGTTTGAGGTTAATAAAGTATTATTGAGACGCTTGTGATCGGTCGAGCAAGAGCTTCGTATTTGATTGTCGGTTTAAGCGAATTGAATTGATATTAAGCTAATTTCCCAAGACTCGGTTTTCGTCGGTCACCGTTATGATTGGTCTGGTTAGGACTCGCGAGTTTTTGTAGGCGCGTTCAAAAGGGCGTGATCCGTGATAGCTAATACGAGTTTATTGTAATTCGAATACCTTGAAAGATATACAGCACTTTGGAGCATGTTTGTGTGAACGTACCAAGACAAAGCAGAGAGGAAACTACCCAAGAGATCTCTTGGAACGCCGAGAACAAGGAAGCCACACAACTCCAGTAAGTGCTTGATGATTTTAGTTTAGATTAAGAACACGGTGACACAGCCGTTGTTCATTGCTCTTGCTAGTGAACTTGTTTAGTGATTGTATGCTTATAACATGGGCCTATAGGTATTTCAAACGTCACAAGGTGATCGCTGCATTGGCGAGAGGAATGAACACTAAGTGTCAAGTAGACTTGTATTTTAAAACAGTAGGTACATTCATTTTCTTAGCAAAACATTACGTGTGCAATCATCTCAACACCCCAGTTTTATAATTCTACTGAAACTAAGCATGGGTGAAACACTAACACCTATATATAACCGACCGGCAGTATATACTCGTAGGACGTGTGGAAGCGTCCTGAATATTCATCAAATTGTGATAATTTAAGCACGCGTTTATTTTGTTAAAATTGTTTTTTTTTATTACTGAAATATTATCTTGATAATATTATAATAAATAGGTAGGCAGGGGGACAGTACAGAACCCTTTTCTCCAGACTGACACATGTCCTTTTCAGGCACGAGCACAAGGAATAAAGCTAGTGCTGGCGTTATTGCGTGTAAGCGCTAGCCTCCTAGAGATACTGTCTGGGGCTGTCTTAATAGCAGCTGTTTCTTAATCTCTCTTATATTAAAAAAATCTTCAGTCTTAAATAAAAAAAAAATGTGTGGTCTTATAAAAGTTACTGAGCTATGCCTATCACATGGTCATGGTGGCCGCCGATCTGCACTCCGTCACAGTAGCAAAAATAAAGACTGAGAGAATCCTTTAGACGCGGTACAACGCTGCGGCCTGACCTGGAAAAAACTGAAAAGATGCTCCGGTTTAAAGGAATGAAAACGCGACGTATAATGCAGCCACCGCGAAGTGAGGAGGGGCAGGAGGGGTGAAAGAGGGGTTTAACAACTCTTTATGCTTTTAGATATTTTTCACCTTTTCTTTGAGCGAGAAATTCAATTATTTTTCCATTAAGCTTTAGATGGCGCGGGGGCCGCAGACGTTGAGGCAAAGATTCGCTCGCTGACGTGTAAATATTCATCTTATTCTAAATTTACATAACACAATAACAATGGCTCAATCGGAGTCGTGTTTTGTAAGCTCCTAGTAAGTTAACCACTGTCGTTCTGGGCCGTGACGGCTGTGTTTGCGAACGCCATGACACGCTTGCAGTATTAATGATGTGTTCCTAGCTGCTGCTAGCTTACTTGCAACTTGACGAGAGCTACACAGACAACAGTAAGACAGAAACAAGACTCTGGCCAAGCGAGGTTGAAACCAATTGTAATGTGACATGTACTTAATCAGTTTATTAATAAATCATTAAATTAGTAATTCAAAATAAATATCAAATTTGACTAATTTGAACACACGTTTGTGATTTAATAATTTAATTTAATTGTTTCATCATTTGATGATGAAAGCTTACAAAAGAATGCATTTTAGTCAGATAAATATATAGATATTGTGATACTTGTTTTTCTCTTTCCTGTTCATTGCTTTTAGGTAGCTGCTGATGTGATGCATGATAATGTGACCCAAATTATTTTCTTAATAAAAAAGAAGCTGTTTAAAGTTTATGTAATATGAGGCAACGGCAGGACATAATTATACTATTCTCGTATATCATGAAAACTAGCTGACCCACGCAACGTCATTTACGACTCCTATTGCCCGTAGCGTAATAATTTTCCCCCGTTTTTGTAACATTCTTCATTGATGCGCCGCTCCTATTGGTCTTAGCGTAATGATTTTGACTGCCTCGTTGGTCTCGCGGTTGGCGTGTGCGACCGGTGATCATGAGGTCTCGGGTTCGATTCCCGGGTCGGACCAAATGTTTGTATGATCTACAAATATTTGTTTCGGAGTTTGGGTGTTTTCTATGTATAGTATGTATATATTTACAAAAAAAAAAAAGTATATATGTATTTGTATCAGTTGTCTAGTACCCATAACACAAGCTCTGCTTAGCTTGGGACTAGATGGCGTTGTGTGTTAGATGTCCGAAAATATTTATTTATTTATTATTTATTTAATGATACTTACACAGTTTTAATTAAATACATATAATCAAGTTCTACGCGAGCAAAGCCGCGGGCAACAGCTAGTAATATTATATAAGTAAAGATAGTTCAGGTCATCACTGTATGTCACAACTTACCTAAGCCCCTCGTCTATTACCTTTACTCCGTTGTTGTTAGTGAAACCACAGCACACACACAGCAGGAGGGTGGAGGATAGGAGTACACGGTACAGACTTGTGACAGCGGCTTCAGATTAACACACGTAGCGGAAGCACGGGTCAGCGAACGACGAATATATTGGACGGTAATGACCACGCCACCGCTGGTAACATCCTGATACGGTATATTAAACCCTATCGTATGAAATTAAGGCCGCTTCGGAACATCCCTGTAGTTTGGCTAACAACTGAGTAAGTAAATGAGTGGCGTTGACAGTTGATCACGTCAGCGGTTCGGCCGGGGTGAGGGTGGACGGGCGGGAGGAGGCACGCTGCTATAATTTATTTCACTAATCATCGCTAACGATTATCGACGTGATATTCAATTAAGCGACGGAGCTAAACGCGCATGGGGCTGCTCCCGTACGCCATTTGTGACCTATTCAAATACCTCAGTATAGTTATGTATAGGTACTAGTTGCCTACGGTAACGGTAATGTCTGAATATTGTGAATTAAACAGGACAATCAGAAAATCTAGTTATTTCTTAAACAGAATTGTTTACCTGAGATTACACTGATGCATAAATGGCTCATCTCGAGGGTAATCACAAGAAAAGCTAGTTTAATGCAAAAATTCATATATTATAATATAACAAACTGTGTCCAAAACAACAAGTCTATAGTTATGTGTACGTTGTCGTCACATAAATACGTCGACGTCTTCAGCGGGAGGGTTACCAGCGCCGGTGCCGGTAGGCCCTTCGTCTTCGAACGTCACCATCTTGTCGCGTGCTTTGCTGCCCGCGCCCGCCGACGACACGCCGGCAGCGGCACGGCGCGGGCCAAACGCCGCCAGCTCGTACAGGTCTCCGGCGCCGCTCAGGTTGAACTCGCTGAGGCTGCGCGGCACGAAGTACTCCACGCACCGGTCGGCGTGACCGGCCGAGCGACGGGCCGGTGCGTCCCGGGTAAAACTATCGTCACCGTAGTGCGATGATTTTCGCCGCGGCAGACTATTAAACTTGGTCGGGTTCGTGCTGTCGATCTTAAAACTCACTTGCAGCCGCTTGTCAGATACCGGAGGGGGACCCGCCTCCCCCCCTTCCCGTTGTCAGGACAACACCGACATGGCGAGCTTATCTTCACGTACCTCTACACTGTGCACGACGCGCTTGGCTCCTCGTGCACCCCATCCGCGCAACACACCACTCATCTCTTCCTGGATCAGGTTAAAGCACATAGCGATCACTACGATCCCCACAAGGATATATATACAACACACCCCCACTGCGATGTCCTCTGCCTTGGCGGATATCGTACTCGCGTACAGACCCGGCCTCAACTCTCCGAAGCCGATGGTAGCGAGGCTCGCGAACGAGAAGTAGCAGCCGTCGACGACGTTCCACCGCTCCGTGGTGTGGAACACGAAGGTCCCTAGAGCTATGTACAACACTATAAGTAACAAACTAAGTAGAACGGGCACTCGCGTGTGGTCTCTACACGTCCAATGGTAGCCACTACTGAAACTGTCCAGGTTGAGGGCGGCCTGAAACGGTGTCCGTTTGTGTCTATCTAGCTTATATCTCTTGTCACAATCACTGAACTGTTTGAAGTCGGCCGGCGGGGCGGGGTACCGGGCGAGGCAGTCGGCGCGCGCGTGCCGGTGCAGGGCCGCGTGGCTGGCGGGGCGCAGGCGCGAGTAGAGAGCGCGCGCGCGCCGCGCCAGCGCCTCGCCGATGGTGGACAGGTACAGCATGATGATGGGGATGCCCACGCACGCGTACGCCACCGCTACAGCTTTCCCCACTGATGACTTCGGAGTGACGTTGCCGTGACCTGTCCAAAAATGTAAAATTCAGTCGAGAATATCTTTTTTTTTTATTCCAGTATTAGGAATATATGTATTATGTGTTAACTTAGGCAAAGAACACCCAGACTCAAAACAATAATATGTTGATCACACAAAGTGTTGTCCCATATAGGGATCGAACCCATAGCTCTGCGGCGCGGCGGGTGACTTAAATCACTACGCCATCCGTGCGGTCAATTATTGAACGAGCAAAAAGATGCCTTAAACCAACGCTTAAACTTACTATTCAAATCTTGTCTAACCATATTCCTATACATTCTACAAATAAATGTCGTGGCCTAGTCTTATACTTGACCTGGTTTTGATTTTTGAGTTGTGTTTTAGGTACCTATAGTTATTTCATACGGTACGTTTATCACATCACTGCATATGCCATTAACACCTAACAAAACATACATTTTAAATAAAATCAATTGAAACAAACCTACCGATCGTTGTAATCAACGTGAGCGCGTACAAGAAACTGCCAGAGAATGTCCAGCGGTAGTCAGCTTCGTGATTTACGCTGAGGCGGGCTTCGAACATCGCTCCACCGCGCATCGACTTGAGCAGCACCTTTTGAAAGTCCATCAGCTCTTTGGCTGCCAGCTTCGTCCAGTTTTCCTTATAAAGTATGTTAAGGTCCTCGGTAATAGACCAGAGTCGCTCTACGGTTCGGGAACGAAGCTCGTTTCCTTGAGACTGGCTGAGGTTGGGTTTCGAAGCGGCCACGGCGGTCTCTTCGGTAGATACGCTGCCCTCCAGGGCGAGGAACAGGAAGCCACCCAGCAAGTTGTACGTTAACACTAGGAAACATATCGCGAGACACGTAAGTGGGGAGGCGCGCCGCTTGTGGGCACAGCGGCAACAGCCGGGCGGGGCGAGGCCGGCGCGCGCGGGCCAGCAGCAGCGCGCCTCCTCGGCGGAGGCGCTCGCCGCCCCGCAGTGCGCCAGCGCGGACAGCTCGCGGCTGCCCTCCTCCAACATGACGCCTACCAGTGGCACATCGCACACGCACTTACGCGCTCACACACGTTTCACCGTACTTTATACTTCTTGTGATGTCTTCTCTCCTTTCTCGTAGACATTCTACCCTCGCGCTGTGCCGTGGCGCGCAGCCAAAACTTAGCATCTGCAACAACATATTCCTTACATTAGATTTATCATATTTAAACGCTTATATACTCTTTCCATTTCTTTATTTTCTCGATGACAGTTCTAATTTGATAGTTGTAGTGTTGTGACCAAATAAGTCATGATATCGATCGCATATATTTATTATGTTTTGAACAAAGACAAATACAACAAAAACATTCAAATATATTTTTGCAAGCTGGGAACACTCAATGACCCACCACCATTTTGTGTTTGTTTTAATCTGTCACTCGCAACAAGACGGTCGTGCTTTAAAGTCACTACATTTCTGTTCGCTGAGTTTTTTCACATTAGCCATACATACGTTACGTTTGTATTTTGTGTTCCTCCGTGTTGATTGCTGCCCAGCTGTCAAATGTCAAAATGCCTGAAGGATCTGTTCTGAAAAGGCAGGCGAGAGAACTGGTGATCTAGGTTCGTAATTACTTTGAAGCAGAGTATCAAAATGGTGGCCCACTATTACCACTGTCGCAAGTGCGAGAGCGTGTTTAGGCCGCATTAGGAATTAGGGGACCTACAATTTCAAAAATTACTACCGGTACAAGTGGCACACAGGAAAATAAGCTTCGTACGCCGAAGAAAAAACGCCAACCACGTCGTGTGACATCGGTTGACAACTTCGACGCTGTTGCTATTCGCCGTCATATATATGACTATTACTTGCGCAAAGAAATTCCAACACTTAAAAAACTTGTTGTTTCTTTACGTGAATGTGGTTTGTCCCATTGCCAAAAATCGTCATTTAGCTTGGTTTTGAAAGAAATTGGATTTTCTTATAAAAATCGAACAAACGTAAAATATTGATAAGCGTCGCGACGTTGCTATGGCTCGATGCGAATTTTTGAGCGAAGTCAAAAAGATATCAGATTGGTCAAATGTTATTTTCACTGACGAGACTTGGTTAAATGCAAACCACACAGTATCTAAGAACTAGACGGACGACACCGCCGCTTCCACTAGTTCAGTGCCAATGGGAAAAGGTGAACGCCTTATCATATGCCATGCAGGGTCTACGAAAGGATTCGTGTCTGACACGAATCTTTGCTTTACTGGCCTTTAAATCCAAGAAAACAGTGGACTACCACGAATAAATAAACGCAGAGATTTACGAAGGATGGTTTAAAGAAATGATACAATCTAAGAAATGGTGCAATCTCTGGAAGAACCGTCGATAATTATTAATATTATTATGGACAATGTTATATATCACTCCAGACAAATTTATAAAATGCCGACGCAGGCCAATAAAAAACAAGAGATAATTGACTGGCTCTAACGTCATATCGAAAATGTGGATAGTACTTTATTAAAAGTACAATTAGTGAATATTTTAAAATCGAAAAAAAGCCTCCCTAAAACATATATTACCGACGAAATAGCTGCCGAATGTGGTCATTGAGTTCTTTGACTTCCGCCGTATCATTGCCAGTACAATGCTATAGAACTAATATGGGCACAAATCAAACGACACGCCGCTCGAAACAATACCCATCCCCCTTTTACGGCAAACCAGATGTTAGATTTATTAAAAAATGCATGTGCGGAAGTAAAACATTGTAGCGTCGGATTGGGAAATTCATGTGGCATTCGATAATATAGAAGTACAGAAACTTATAATATATGTTAGGGAGAGCTCATCGAGTGACAGTGACCATTCATCAGATTTTGATTAAAATAAATAAATAAAGAATCAACATAATATAATTACATCTTGTAATGAAATGTAATATTAGTTAATAAATTTGTACAAAATTATCCGGCAATGTTTAGTTTCTTACACTTTGTAAAAAAATATCGGGTCTGTTATCGTATTACCTTTATCGATAGCTCCATCCCTATGAGTTTCCATCCATCTGCTATGACCTTGTACGTGCGTAAGCGTCATATTTTTATTAAATAATTTATACAAAATGTAAAAAAGACGCCCGTTCAAGTTTCCACAAAGAACTGTCATCGAGAAAATAAAGAAATGGAAATAGTATAGTAAATTTATTTATGTTGAATTGTTGACTGCCTCGATGGTCAGGTCAATTTGTAAGCGAACCAAATGTCTTTATAAAAACAACTACATATATTTCGGAGTTTGGATATGGTCTATGTATAATGCCGCATCCGCACGCTTACCAAACCTCAACAAGCCGTAGCAAATTCAAACGTGTGGATAGAGTGTTTGCCTTGGTTTGTGTTGGCTTGCAAGCGCTTGTAGCCGATCCGATCGAGTGTCGGTTTTCTGTCACAAATCAAAGGGAATTTGCCGCAAGCACTTGCGACGCGTCTACACGTTTGCGCGCACTCAGTCTCGTTTGTGTATTGGTGGCGAGCAGACATACGCTTGTCTTATGTGAGCAAAATCGGCTAAGTGCGAGTCGGACTCGCGCAGGAAGGGTTCCGTACCAGTCTATACTTTTCAAGCGTCTACCTGTTGCCGTTATCAATATCGAGGAAAAGAGCAAAAAAGCGGCTAAGTGCGAGTCGGACTCGCCCATGAAGGGTTCCGCAGCAGCAAGTAACATAATATACTTACTAGGTAACTTACTAGGTAGTAGAGCCACGCTGATTTCAGCACGGATGGGCCGGCTCGACCGGGGCGGTACTACCCTCGCACAGAAAATCAACGTAAAATGACAGCGGTCGTGCTGTCGTGTTTCGTTGGTGAGTGCGAGACCGGAGGCCCATATAGTATAGTCATCAAGTTCCATACTTGTTGACTAGACTAAAAGATGCAGCAACATCACTAGGCCGCCATGGTGTGGGTCGCCATGCTGCATTGTCTGCATTCGCAATGAGTATGGTGACCACCACTCTTGGATTCTGCTTATGCTTTCCATCAGGCAGAGTAGAGTCATTATGGCGGGCCATACATAAAAAAAAATATGTAATTTTTATTTTATTTTTATATTTGTGTTGATTGAATGAAAGGTAAATTGCAGTTTACGATTTATGACGTATTAAAAAAAAACTACTCACTAGATTTCGTTCAAACCAATTTTCGTTGGAAGTTTGCATGGTAATGTACATCATATATTTTTTTAGATTTATCATTCTCTTATTTTAGAAGTTACAGGGGGACACACACACATTTTACCACTTTGGAAGTGGTAACGCAAACTATTCAGTTTAGAAAAAAATGATATTAGAAACCTCAATATCATTTTCGAAGACCTATCCATAGATACCCCAAACGTAGGGGCTTGATGAAAAAAAAATTTTTGAGTTTCAGTTCTAAGTATGGGGACACCCAAAATTTACTGTTTTTTTTCTATTTTTGTGTGAAAATCTTAAGGCGGTTCACAGAATACATCTACTTACCAAGTTTTCAACATTATAGGTCTTATAGTTTCGGAAAAAAGTGGCTGTGACATACGGACGGACAGACAGACAGACAGACATGACGAATCTATAAGGGTTCCGTGTTTTGCCTTTGGCACGGAACCCTAAAAATCACGTCTGTTGTATGAGAGCCCCCTTAAATATTTATCTTATTCTGTTTTTTACTACTGGCTGTTATTGCGGCAACAGAAATACATCATCTCTGAAAATTTCAACTGTCTTTCACGGTTCATGAGATACAGTCTGGTGACAGACGGACAGCGATGTCTCAGTAGTAGGGTCCCGTTTTTTTTTTAAACGGGACCCTAAAAAATGAGTGACTGGTCAAATGAAGACTTCTTGAACTTCCTGGAATGTTACTAGGCAGAGCTATGCATTTGGGACCCGGGAAATACTGATCACAAAGATAAAAAAAAAAGTAGCTGATGCATGGAGTCGCCTTAGTACATTGAATAAGCTAGTAAAGGAATGGAAAAGTAAGAAGGAAATTCTTATGGTCACCTTTAGAAAGCATTTGAAAAAGAAACTAACAAGTAATTTCATAATTACTTGGTACGGTTTTTATGAATTTTAGTATCCACCATCTTTTATGTCTTATTTTTCGTTTCCTATCGCTTATTTTCTTGTTTTTATTATAAAAATAACTAAAGCCAAAAATGTTATGGCCGATACAAGCTCTATGTCCATCACGTCTGTCATGCTTGCCTCTATAGAACACATTGACTCATTCGCAAGCGTGTGGATGGCGACGAAATCAAGCCAATCGTTTGTAGAGGTTTGACGACGCGGCATAATATTAGGTCTTTACCTATGAAATTGCCTTTCTTCAGTACTGGTCATTTCAAATAAAAAAAAGTTTGTAATGGCTCTGTCTTCTAAATTAAAATTAATTTTGTTTTAAAACCATGACATTCTATTTACAAACTCAGTCTTTTGTTTTTTGATTAGCGTTGTATTTTCATTACATTTCAACATTTTTCGTCATAATGGATACTTTAAAAATTCGTGTAATTATGGAATATGAGTTCCGTCGTTTCACCAACGCGACACAAACGGCACGTTACATCAAAAACGTTTACGGAGAGTTTACGTTCCCGGTTCCGTTCTGGAAATTTTGACTTGAAAAATGAAGCTCGTGGTAGTCCGGAGACTTTGGTTAACAATAATGAATTAAAGGCGATTGTGGAAGCTGACGAAACTCAATCTACAGCTGAGCTAGCAGCAGCTTTTAATGTAAGCATCAAAACAATATTGACACATTTGCGACAAATTGGCAAGGTAAAAAAGCTTCATAGATGGGTGCCCCACGACCTTAACGATCGCCAGCGCAACGTACGCGTCGAGACCTGCCTTGCGCTGCTCAACAGGCAAAGAAATGAAGGAATTTTGAAACGAATTGTTACGTGCGACGAAAAATGGATTCTGTTCGACAATCGAAAGCGCTCAGCAAGTTGGTTAGACCCTGGTTCAGCACCAAAGCAATGCCCTAAACCAAAAATGACCCCTAAAAAGGTGTTGGTCACTGTTTGGTGGTCTAGTGCGGGTGTGACTCACCACAGCTTTTTACAAAACGGCATGAGCATTAATGCAGATGTGTACTGTGAAGAACTGGAGAGAATGATGGAGAAGCTTGCACATCTGCAACCAGTCTTGGTCAATCGGTCGTCCCCACTGCTCCTTCACGACACGACATAGTGCACAACAGACAGTCTCCAAGCTGCAAGAGCTGGGGTTGGAAGCTCTCCCTCATCCGCCATACTCACCAGACCTTGCACCTACCGACTATTACTTTTTCCAAAATTTAGACAACTTTTTAGTGGGTAAAAAATTCAATTCCAGAGAGGCAGTACAAAATGCCTTTGAAGAGTTTGTTGCCTCCCGTCCAGCTGATTTTTACAAGAAGGGCATCAATAAACTGCCAATGCGTTGGCAAAGATGCGTCGATTGCATGGGTGATTACTTCGAATAACAGAAATAAAAAAGTTTGAAAAAATAACTACTTTCACTTATTGCATACAAAACGGCAATTTCAAAGACCTATTATTATGAATGTATTTACAAAAAAAATATTCTATTTGTCAATCTAGCTTTCATTTGCTAAAGTTTCAACATAGATGGCGTTGTGTGTCTCTTTTATATTCTGTCTTTTAAGGGGGTTCATTTTTCTATTTTCGTTTTAATATTTGAATACTAACAGCATAAATTTATTTCTAGAATTTACAATAAATAAGTACGTAGCTATTCTATTCTATGCTATTCTAGGCATTCGTGATTAATCAATATTCATCATCATCTTATGCCGCTGCCGCTGGAGCGCTGACAGTGCGACTCAGATGCGGGGTCGTGACTGTGCTGACGCACGTAGCGTCCCACACCAAGAACTTGCCGTTCTTCCACGGCACCAAAGTCAAGCCATCCGGCCGCTTTCCATCGGTGGCTCCAGCATATAGGGTATAGTGGCTAATGATAGAGCCCATCGCACAATGTTGTTGGGGGCATGATGTCGCGAAAATCTACCAGTGCAGCGACGACAACTCATCGCGTGATGGCCATCGGCCTCCTTCATATGCATTGATACGGTTTGCACACATTGCAGCCCAGGCAAAGAGCCACTACTTCACGCAAAGAGTCATCGTCTACCAAGGCACCTACGTGAGGTGACGGAAATGCGTGTTACCATGTCCCCGATTTTTATTGCGACACAGCTCTCAGTCTTGATAGATCAGCACCTATAACACCCTCCAACATTCTCTTCAATAATCTTTTGGCGCCAATGTCGTCCCATGCTCGCTGGACATGCGAAACCGCTGGACGTGGTTCTCCTGTTGAAGGCAGTCCATGCCGATACCACCTCGGACACATAGGATATGTTCGTCTTGTCACCATTAGTAAAGAGGGTGGCAGGGACAAGGCTTGCGACCCCACGTGCTCACGCCAGGAAGCCCGGCAAGCCAAGGTCCATCATACGTATACGTCGTATACCTTATTGGCAGAGCTGGAACCACTGACGCCTATCGAGGGAGACGTTGAGGATTGACTCAGCAGCATCTCTCAGAGCGCCATTTTTGCAATCAATAATATAATAAAATGTTCTTATTTTTAGTTTTATTCTTATTTTAGTTTTATTTTTTTTATTTTAAGTTTTCCTGTTAAATATAGCATACACCGTGCAGATCTACTGCATGGCGCCAGCCATATTTAACAGAATACAGCTTTATTTCTTTTAAGCAATAAACCTGTATTTACTTTATTTAAACGAAGTCTATTACATGTATTAGTCCTTCTATTTCATGTAACAGTGTCTGAAAGAGTTCAAATAACTCAGTTTTTTTATGGGCTTGTCAAAATGTCTCTACTCTGCCTGATGGAAAGCATAAGCATAATCCAAGAGTGATGGTCAACATACTTATTACGAATGCAAACAATGCAACAATGCAGCGTGGTGACTCACACCATGGCGGCCTAGTGATGCTTCTGCATCACTGCACATTAAACCATATCTTAGATATGACTCAGTAGTTCCATGATGTACTGTGTAAGCAGTGCATCAATATTTAATACTGGCGTAATTTTAAACGAAGCTACTGATTTTATATTATAAAGCCTCTATGTGTGTTTTTCAAATTATCCATTCAAGCCTAGAAACTTCGTTGTTGTAATTTCACAAACGTTAATATTTTTGTGGTTTATGTCCAAATTTTGTAACGTGGGTAATCTTTGTGAGAACTGCATTAGTTTCATTTACCTTAAGATTGTTTATGTCATGGCAATCTAGTGCATTTTGTAGTCCATAACGCAGCATTTATTTCTCTTTCATATTTTGCTTCATTTCTACATTCTATAGTAACTGTACTGTCATTCGCAAATAATCTTCAATATATTATCCTAAATTTTAAGAAGAAACGATATTTTAAGTTGTCATAAAATATTTCATGTTTTTATAAATAAATTTCAGGACTGACCACAGAACTTAGCACCCATTTAGATCGCACTTCTTTTGTCATTGAAGTGAACGACCAAAGTTGTTGTTGTATCATAATGTTGAACATGGCTCTTATTTCACATTTACGTTTTTGATGGTATCGTTACTTTTTGTAGATAAAATATTAGTAGGTAAGTACTTATTCGTAACAAAATTGAATTGCCCATTCAGTATTTAAATCTTTTACGCGTTTTCTGTTTTTACTTCATTTGGCCAAGTCGGGGCGGCATAATATGCGCAGACGGTTGTATTCTACAATAGAGCTCGCTTGTGCCTTGATTTGACTTGGATCTAAATTAGAGATGTGCCGACTAGTCGACGACTAGTCGGTAAAGCCGACTATCCGGCAACAATCGTAGTCGACGATTAGTCGGCGAATAGTCGGCAAAAAGCGCCGACTATTCGGCTTATTACTTTGTGTGTATTTCTCAATAATATATTTGTCAATTTTTATTTTATAATCAGTTTTAGACATTTCGAAATGTAAAACATAGCAATCTTTCTTTTGGTAACCAGATTCTAAAATTATTTGCTGATAAAAAACATATCTGACATTTATTTAAAAAAATGTTTGCTTGTAGTGTTTGCACTTTTTTCCTTTCCACAACGAGAAATAATCATTGACATTGATTACACATAACAGCATTAGGGTCCAATGCGACGGCGTGGCCTCTGATTTTCTAGAGGTAAACGCTGGCGTACTTCAGGGCTCCGTCCTGTCGCCCACACTGTTTCTTCTTTAGCCGTTTAGTTAAGCTGACAACAGCACAGTCCATGGGCGATATTTTAGACAACTTGCAGTCAAGCTGGCAGAAGTTGAGGAAAAACGACAGGAGCTTGTCTCTGGGCTCGACCATGTTCTGGGCGGCATTTCTCAATGGGGCTATCAGAATCTGGTCGAGTTCAATGCCAAGATTAACAGGTGTTCGCGTTATCTGCCAAAAAGTCTCCATTCCTTCTACTTCCACTTTTCAGAACACTCAAATGCAATTACAAGGTAAGCTCGATATCTTTGGCATGGATTTCTGCAGAGATCTTAACCCGCACGAATACGTTGAGAGTGTCACCAAAGCAGCCTCGCGGAAGCTAGGTGTTTTAACCAAGTGACACAGTTCTTCTCGCCCGAGCATCCGTGTCTTTTTTACAAGACCCAGGTTCACTCGTGTGTGTCGAAGCCGTTCAGCCGAGCTTCGAAGCTTAGATAGGGAGGACCGACTGTGTCACCTACCGATTCACTCAGATACTCACCGGGCACGGTTGCTTCGGAGAGTATCTGAACAGAATCGCACGTGAGGCTACGGCACAATGCCATCACTGCGGGTCCGACCGGAACTCTGCCCAGCACACGCTGGAGGACTGCCCTGCGTGGGAGTCCCGAGTGTCGACTCCTGGTCGGACAGATCGGACGAAACCTGTCACCACCAGCATTGATCGCGGCAATGCTGGCGAGTAGTGAGGGATGGGAGGCCGTGGTCTCCTTCTGTTCAGACGTAATGCCTCAGAAGTAGTCCGCAGAGCGGGATTGGGAAAGGGCCGTCCCCGCTCGCAGGAGGCGATGAAGGGACTGCGGTAGAGGCCGCTACCTCCCCAATCGACGCTAAAGGGTCGTTGTGGCCACATCTAGGGGATATAGCACCCATGGCAGTCCTCTATCGCCATTATCATGGAGAGTGTTCTGAAGAGCTCTTCCAACTGGTCCTCTCCTCTACAGGACAATACGGGCCGGTCTCGGAAGTCACCGCTTCAGAGTGGTAGACATACGTTCTCGCACTCATCGCTTCGGTTCTTCCTTCCTGTGCTGAGCGGTCAAAACCTGGAACTCAGTACCAGCGCACGTGTTTCCTTCCCACTATGATACCGGGTCCTTTCAGCGGTTCTTGAGAGAGCATCTCACCAGACCGCCATAGTGTGGGTCACCATGCTGCATTGTCCTTATTACCTACCTACTACCTACGTTGAGGATGGTGACCACCACTCTTGGATTCTGCTCATGATTTCCATCAGGCAGGGCAGAGTAATTTTGGCAGCAAATACATAAAAGAAATTGAGAGCATCCCTAATGGATCCACGCAGATTTTGCTTGATGCTCTTGATCGGTTGCAGCGGCCAGCAGTCCGCATTATCAACAGTCCCGATGCCACAGAGTCCCTTGAATCTTTGCACTTGCGGGGAGATATCGCCTCTGTGACAGTCCTATAGCGTATTTACCATGGACAGTGTTCTGAAGAGCTCTTCCAACTAATCCCACTTTCTCCCATCTTCTACAGGACAGCACGTACTGGCATTGGAAGTCACCGCTTCAGAGTCGTAAAAGTACGCTCTGGAACTAAACGGTTCCGTTCTGCCAGCGCACGTGTTTCCCTTCCACTATGATCCCGGGTCCTCTAGGCGGCGTGTGAAAATGCATCTCACTAGGCCTCTCTCATCACGCTATACTGCATTGTCTGTGTTCGCAGTGAGTATGGTGTTGGATTGTTGGATTCTACTCAAGCTTTCATCAGGCTCAGCAGAATCACTTTGGCAGGCTATCAAATAAAAAAAAAAACATGTTTAAAAAAACATCGGCACAAGTAATTTTCTTTTTCATTTTACTCTTCATTTCAATCAACAATAATAATAATATCTTTACACAAAAATATTTTTTTTACTAAAACACCGCTCCGACTCCGACCATTACAGAAGCATAAATGAAGAAACAAGCAACAACAACAATGACGAATCAGCTGTAAACGAAGAGGCCGACTAGTCGGCCTTTTTAAGACCGACTAATCGGTTAGTCGGCTAGTCGGCCAAAGTACTGATCGGCCCATCTCTAATCTAAATTGATAAAATTTACTTCATCTAAGGTTTTAACTCCGGAGAGTTTGGACTCTGCACATCCATCTCTGCCTCTGTAAGCCTGCCTTTTACTAAATATAGAGGAGCCTAAGTCGAGAAGAGCACTGTCAGTGCCCTTCTTGATAATACGAGTATATATTGAAGCCCAAAGTCTGACTTGGCTTTGTCAAGGCCTTCTGTTTGTGCAAGTGCGCCGTGACCTGAAATACCCATATATATTTTTTATAAGTACTGATCTTACACTATTGATGGGCGCTATATATTAAAATAATTATTAATACCAAATCCCTATTAACTGGGATTTAGTATTAAATATTATTTTAATATTACGTAATAAAAACGTAGTTATAAGTACATAGTTTTAAGTACTAAAACTAATAAATTAAGGGTGATATTGTACTTGTTATATATTCACATGAAAACCTTAAAATCCACACAAAGACAGTCTGTGATAATTTTTTATTGCTGATTGTTACATTAAAGGCACTATTACAGTCACTTTAAGTAGGTATTCCTAATAGAATCAATTAATTGACAAATTATAGTAAAATGATAAAAAATTACCAGTTTCTGATTTATTGCTATGTATCCACCCAATTATCTATCTGACAGGATTTTTGGATGTTAACATCTGAATAGCCGTTTGGTGTGTGTTTATGAAATTCAGAGGACATTATGTATCTCCGAAGTCTAAATGTATGAGTCGAATTCGACATGTCTATGTGAAATAGTTTCTGACTTATGAGGGTGTCAAAAGAGGCTCCGAATGGTTCGTGTAATATTACACACTACGAATAAATAATACGTCCACGGTGCTGCTCGCCAGTTCCGTTAACTTGAACTTGGCTTGACTCACTACCGCGTGGCTAGATACGCTTATATTTTCAATTATTTTAGATCATTATTTACCAAAATAACATTTTCAATCTTGTTTTCTGTGATCTCTAAGCTAGATTTCAACACTTCAATTTTTAAGTTCTCAACAATGGAACACTGTATATTCGTCGGTAGGTTTAGGCTCCTGTTTAGTATGTCATCAGATAAAGTAGAATTCATAGAATTATTTTGACACAGACTTTCATGTGAAACTGTTCTAGAAATGCGTTGACGTCTAATTGTAACATTCGCTGAGTCCATTTTCAATTTTAAGCTTAAGTATCTATGAAGCGATAGATATCGCTGATTCAATACTACCTACTTAGTTTTGAAAAATTCAAATTTGACACAAGTAGGTGTCTTGTAAGTGACAATAGTATATTCGTAGAACATACGGCTCTGCAAGTACACTAAGCAAACAAGCTCAACCAGAAAAAGAAGTATTTTTGTTTTGAGCGGGGTTCGAACACGATTCAATCGGGAACACAGATGAGAAAAGCCGCCACTGTGTATCCCATTAAGCCAAACGAGCATCCCTAATTTGGAATCAAGTTGGTGACTAGTTGCTTCTTAACAGTGTGAGGGTTAATAAATTATTCATGCCGGTAATGAGCTAGATTCAAAGTCCAACTTAACATTCAAAGATTCAACTGATTTTTGAATAAAATTAGGGGTCAACGATATCACCCTTTAGGTTTTTGGTGTTTTTGTTGTCCTTATTGGCTTAGATCATTTATTTGTTGTAGTTGTATTGTTTACGTAACACTTTATTTCATTATTTTTGTGTTCCGTGTCTGTTTGTTTATGATCACTGTTTTCATTCTTTGTTTGTGTGTGTGTGTTAGTATGTATATAGTCATGTAAATATATAAGGGACCCGTTATCGACTGACTGATATATGTTATCAACGCACAGCTCAAACCACTGAACGGATTGCGCTGAAATTTGGCACACATATAGCTATTATGATGAAGGCGTGCGCTAAGATATGATTTTTCAAAACTCACCCTATAAAGGGGCTGAAAGGGGGTTCAAAGTATGTATGGAGCACCAAGATTGCGTAGGCTTTTCGATTCAAAACTAAGTGGTACCCAAGAGCCTAATTCTGACCACAAGCAATCAAATTAAAAAAGTTTCGACAAAATCGGTCCAGCCGTTATCCCGTACACCATATTATTATGTTTATTTAAATCGTTGGTGAGTGATACAAATCGACTTTACTCATTGATTGTTTCGGAATTAATTCTTTCTTGCAATCTTCTCTTCCATAAACTGGGATGTAGAACTCGGAAGTTGATTCGCTTCGCATTTTGGTTTTGTACATTTTTAATGTACGTAACCGACAAAAATGCAATGATACGTTCAAAAATCGGACAAGAGCGAGTCAGACTTGACAACCGATGTTTCGTAAATAAATAAATAGTAAATTAAATAAATAAATAGTATATTCATTTGTGTACAAAAAATATCTCAGATCTAGGCATTAGGTAATTACAAAAAATTATAATTAATTAATTAATTTTTGATTTATCGTTTCACAGAATTCGAAGACAAGGAGGGGTGCTGTATTTTTTTATATTTTCCAGGAAAAATAATAAATAATGTGTCGTAAAAAGAAACAAAATATATATATCACAATGTATTAAAGAGTCCGAAATAAATAATTTGAATTGAATGTGCACATCAAGCGCTTTCATATGAACTAGTAGCTTCAATTTGACATTTCGACCCCAGTACAAATATAGACCCCCTTTTTTAAGGTTCAGCGACCGACGGAAAGTACCCTATGAGTTTTGATTCCCTTGGAAATGTCGAAATATGCGTTATTTGCTGAATAAATAGGCGTATCTTTTTTTACGTAAACTTAGAGGTTTGTTTTTTTTACAACTTCAGGGAACCGTAGACTCAATACCTTTACGCGTTACTGAAATAAAGGGTCTTGACAGACATACAGACGGACAACAAAGTTGTCTTATAAGGATTCCATTTTTTCCTATTGAGGTACGGAACCCTAAAAGTTGTGGTCAATGATTGCATCAAGTTTTCAGTTATGTCTCAAGACAAAATAGTGATAATTACTCAACAACGGATGAATATTCTTCTGAATATTTTGAATGTTGAAAAATAAGTCTTATTGAGTCTTTTTTTTTGTGCTTAGAACAGCAGGACTGATATTTGCATTTAGCTTTGAAGTATATCAAAGCAGTCTCCTGAACACAGGCATTGCTTTGACCGTTGCTTTTTCCTTTGGAATAGCAGTAACACTGCTTGAAGGTATACAAACTGCTCATTCAACCTTTTAGTTACTACTGAATCTAACAACTATTGAAACTGACATTTGCAATAAAACCAAACAAAGTAATTTTGCCGAAGTGTTAACTAATTAAACACTAATTGTTAAAAAAAAAGCTAATGGGTAGGGTAGGGTAACGGTTTTACTGGCTGGGGACTTTAGATAGACTTTACCAGTCGTGCCAAAAGGAATCAGAGCGGATGAAGTATGCTAAAAGATATCTATTTTGTGGCCATAAGTTAACAAAAGAAAAAAGCTTTCAAAAATATGAGGTAAACCCCTTGGGAGGGGTAAATACGTTGACGGGTAGTTAACTGTTCCAAGCAATTTGTGCACGATGGTAGCTACCGTTCACGAGTTAATATCAAAAAAATATCCGGATATTCCTCAAATTCACGAAAAGCCTATGAAATGGTTGCATTAACTTCTATTGACACGGTGGTCAACATAAACGACGCTACGAATACCCTGTAGAATGTCTGATATCTCTGAAACCTGCCGGGTCTGCCGTACCATAGGCTTATTCTACGCGTGAAGACCCCTTTTATGCTGTTGCAAAATTTAATACCCCCTAAATTATGCAATGGAACCAGGCTAATAGTCAAAGCTTTACATAGAAATATAGTGGAATTTTGTCAAACTTTCAAGATAGGACATTTCCGCTTTGTGCTGTCGATATTAACTTTTCTCTTGAATCACTGTCTGTTTTAGTAAACACCGCGTGACAATCTTTTGCGTAGTTCTAAAGATCTCAGCCTATAGGAATGGGCAGCAACTTCATTTTTATACTGTTTTTAATGTTACACATAAACTAAATAAAGCACCCCTTATGACGTTGAAATTCATTGTGAAAAATTATATTATCAGAGTGATTGTGGTTATAACACTATATTTTTTAGCTTCCATAACTTTATTCATAATTGCTACTCATTCTTTAATTGAAAGGTCTTACCCAATTATATTTATATAATAGCATTGGTCTTACCCATCAAATAACATTAATTTGATCTCTATACACTCTGGAGCAGAAGCCCATACATTTTATGACCATCTCCTATATAAAGAAAGTTCGTTATTTTACCTTAAACGAATTACGACTGAGATTCGAATTTTCTGGAGAACAGCATTCCAGAGATGGTCAGATTGAATGAGATAGGAGAAATGAACATATGCAAAATTATGGGAGGGGCATAATAATAATCGTCTTATTATGCCCCTCCCACACTTCTGCGTGTGTTGATCGAAGAGATGTATGAGTGTGATGTATGCATGCGAGCTAGGAGAGTTGAAAAGAATCAGGAGACCGATTTAAAATTAAAGGAGGAAAAATAATCCTATGAAGATTAAAATTGAATACAATGCAATTGTTCAGTCGTCGGTCGTATTTGTTTAGATCGTAGCAGCACACATTAGCTCAATCAGTAACGGATATATATATATATAATTATGGTATTTACCAACATAAATAAATAAATATTTCGGACATCTAACACACAACGCCATCTAATACCAAGCTAAGCAGAGCTTGTATTATGGGTAACTGATATAAATACATTAATACTTTTTTTGCAAATAAATACACATTATACATAGAAAACACTGGGAAAATCACACAAACATTTGATAAGACCCGGCAATCGAACGTCGCTTTTATTTATTTATTTTATACTTGATGCACTTTTGTACATACATATATGGTAGCATTTGACTGACCAAGATGATAGTTTCCTATATAGAAGCCTCTGTCATTTTTTCTATAGTAACGTGGCATTAAAAGTTGCAAGTCATCGTAATAAATATGGTATGTATCATACACCATTTCGGACTGGATAAATCGACATGGACGGATTGTTGGTGTCACTTTGAAGAGTCACTTTGGCAGGCTCATACATACAAAAAAAAATTAGTAGATGCTCACATGCGAGCGTTGATACCGGAGCAGTGCGTTGTGGCGCTACTCAGCGCACTAACTACGTTCGCCACCATCCGCTCCGCCGCTCCGCACTCCTCGAACAGAATGCAGCGCTGCCTCCTGACACCGGTGCAGCGGTGCCGGCCCGTTAATGCCCACAAGATATTGTGCTCAGCCACACCATATTACAATTGCCCTCAATGGTCACACGCACACGACAGGTTAACACAGTTGTTTTAATAATTATAATCTCAATTTAAATGTTCATACAGTAATTAGTTAATAAAGTGATAAGAAACAAAGTTGCGTCCGTGGGCACATGACTTCGACGAATCGTGAGTTTTCGTCGTTTGGCACGACACGCGGCACTAGGGCGAGTGGCGCGCACTGACTGATGCCTCGACGCCTCTCGGCCTGTACCCTCCTGTACCGCGTAGAGCCGGAGCCGAGCGCCGTGCGCGCGCAGGCTCGCGCCGCCAAGCGTGCTGCAGCTCCACTGCCACTAACACTACGGTTGTGTCCTAGACACGCGACAACAGTAAGGCCATGTTCAGATGACGAGCGCTCAACGCGCGTTTACAACTACATCCAGTTTCGTTCTAGGTGTACACATGCTAACGTGCGTTTTTACATGGAGTTGTTAACGCGCGTTAGCAAAACGCGCGTTGAGCGCTCGTCATCTGAACCTGGTCTAAAAACACAGGACCAGGTAAAAAGTTTTGATAAAACTTATGTAGCCAATGTGTAGTTTAAGGGCTACGTAAAACATACAAACATACATAAACTGCCAAATGTTACCCTTCCTTTTAGCTTCGCCGTAGTCGGGTGAGCAGTCGTGTCTAGACACGCGGTAGCGTTTCAAGCCAAGTTCAAGTTAACAGAACTGGCGATCAGCACCGTGTGTAATATTACAGGAACCCTTTGGAGCCACTTTTGATACCCTCATAACTCAAAAACTGCTTCACAAAGACATGTCGAATTCGACTCATACATTTAGACTTGTGAGATACATATGTCCTCTGAATTTCATAAACACACCTCAAACGGCTATTCAGATATTAACGTCCAAAAATTTAAATTTTTATCACTGACTCACCTATAGATCAAAATTCTAACCCAGTTCCAGATGAGCTAGAAAATTCAAATTTGGCAACCAGATAGGTGATCAGGTAAATACATAGGAATAAATCAGAAACTAGTATTTTTCATTATTTTATAATATTTTCTCGATTAATTGATTCTATTAAGAACACTTACTTATAGTGCCTGTAATGTAAGAATCTGCAATCGAAATTGATCACAGCTTGTCTTTATGTGGATTTTAAGGTATTCACGTGAATATCTATGGGTGCGCGAATGAATAACTATGGGATGCGGTGTCCAGCTTGTTCAGACCAAATATGGTTGATCCGGTTCGAGAAAGATCATCAATTAATGGACTGTATATGCGGTTTCTAAACTGACTGACTGAATGCGAGCCTTAGGGGAATCAAGGGTAAGACAAAGACTGACCTCTCTGCTGTATCTTCACTAGTAGATTCTGGCTGATGATGCGAGTTGCGGCGGGTAGATCCACGGAGCCCGTGACTGCTCGTAACGGAAACTAATACTTTCAATACAAATTAGTATATGCGGGTTTAAACACCTAAAATCAGTTCTTTTGCGAGTGTGACGAACTGTTCACAAAGGCGGTTAGAGATGAAGTTCGTTCCTGCGGGTGCGGCGGAGTCCTTGCGGGATGCGGTCACGCAACAACCTTTTTTTTCGGAGGTTCGCGTCGGACTTCTTTGACACTTGTCAAATCACAAGTGACGGAAGGACTTTAGAGAATATATACAATCGATTTCGGGGGCGGTGATGGGGGGGAGGGGGGAGGCTGCGATTCGATGAATTATTGAAAATTTTAATATTTCTTTTGTGTGATCACTTTTTTTTTTTTTTTTTTTTAACGTGTGGAAATCCCCTCGGACCGTCACCCCACCGGGGCTTGCGGCGGGGCGGTGTGTCGGACTCGAACCGACTAAAACCACACGGTGTGCCACTCTGCGCCTGTGAAGGGAGGAATTCGGGAACTGCAGTTATTAACACGTCCGGACCCCTCCCAGCGCTTGCCCGCACAGAAGCGGGCACCGTCAGCTGTTAAAATCTCAATTTAGGCGACGTACGGCACACGCGTAAGCCGCTAGTAGGACTAGTGGGCGGCCACTAGAGCGGATGGAAGGGAAAGCCCGTCCCGACCATCCGCGGCCACACTCAGGGCGGCATGAGGCGCTGATAGGCGCGCCTCCGCCGCCCGGTTCGCCGGCGGCGGATTGGGTCCGAGTGGATATCATCCTCCCGGGCCTTCTCCGCCACCTCCTTCTGCGAGATTACGTCTTCGTTCTTCCTTAAGGTTCGCTCCTTAAGGAGGAGGTTCTATGTTCCACTGTATTTTATTTTTTACTTTTTTGTTTTTTTTACTCCATCAATTGTGGACCGATTTTGAAAATTCTATTTGTATTCGAAAGGGTATGCTCCCGAGGTGGTCCCATTGCCACCATATCAGGATCTGATAAAGGGATCCCAGGAAAATCGAGGGAAACCCTCATTTTTTTTGGCACATACTGTGTTTTTTGTGTATTTTCTGAAGTTACACCGGTATTTGCATCTGGTAGTCATCATTTTATGATGATGAGCCGATGATTTAAGGTACAACTTCTTAACGGTTAGGAGTTGGAGGATAAACCTTTAAATATAATATGTATGTATGTTACCTTTAATCGTATTCTTTCAAATTTTCAGGTAAGCTGATGATGGAAGGTACAGTCGACCAAATTGAATCATGACCCCCCTTAAAGTCATTTTCCTACAATTATTCTATACTATTAGGTTGAAATTAGCTTGAACATACATTTCATAAGTAACGAACCGTTATCATTCTACTAGACACTGACAAAGCCATGACATAGACATAGACGTATACTATGGACTATGATAAGTGTTGAGAAGTATGAACGCCTACGCTGACTTATATAATGGCAACACACGTGACGCGTATGTCTGCAGTCTGTGGTGAAGCGTCCCTTCCCGCTTATCATTGTACACTGTCATAGTTCGCTCTGTAATTTATTAATATAATAAATAGTGAAACCGTTTAATCGTTCTTGCTTTCATTCCATCAGGCCCATCGGGCCGTCCCAAGCCTGCCGTTTAAAGTTATTTTTGAAAATTGTATAGTAATTACAAAGTTATAGTAAAAAGAAAAAATTGCAAGCATAACCTACCTCACATTTGGTTACCGGGCTCGCGAGTGTTTTATTTTTCTTTTTAGGTCATTAAAGATATTTACAAATTGTATAATACATTATAAATATGGCTGGAAATCATTCAATGATGTCAATTGAGAAGTTAGTTAAACTGGAGTTTTGCGGTTAAGGCCTACCTTCAACTCGAAGATTTGTTCGGCTATGTTTTAAAAGAACCAAATACTAGTGATCCTAACTCAGTCAGGCAAGACATCAAAGCCAAGTCGAAGTTAATTCTATTAGTCGACCCGATTTTATATGTACACATACAAGAAGCCCAAAATACAAAACAGGTATGGGACAATTTGGCAAGAGCATTCGAAGACAGTGGTTTAACCCGGAAAGTTGGTTTGTTAAAGGAGCTTATTAATACCAATTTTGATAATAGTTCATCTGTTGAAGAATATATAAAATAATGACAGCCGCACACAAGTTAAGAAATATAAAGTTTAATGTAGATGATGAGTGGTTGGGCACTTTAATGTTGGCAGGTTTGCCAGAAATATACAGGCCAATGATTATGGGCTTAGAAAGTTCCGGTATAAAGATTAGTGCCGATTTAGTAAAAAATAAATTGCTACAGGAGGTAAAGACTTCTGACACTACCGCACTTTATACAAACACAAAAAAGAAATATGAGTTTAAAAATTATAAGAAAGGCCCAAGATGTTTTAATTGTAATAGGTATGGACATCTCAGCGAGTATTGTAGGAATAAAAAGATAAGTATTGATAATAAAAAAGATAATAACACTGGATATGTTGCAGCTTTTTCAGCATTCACAGCAAATGACTTCAATCTCTGGCATGTTGATTCGGGGGCATCCATGCACATGACTATGCACCGGGACTGGCTTACTGATATCACACCTTCATCTGTACCATACATAAGAATTGCTAACAACAAAGAATTAAAGGTTGAATGCTGCGGTAATGCTTGTATCAATGTGTATGCAATAGATGGCAGTACCGAATCAATACAGGTGAGGAACGTTTTATATATACCAGAATTGAAAACAAATTTGTTGTCAGTTAGTAGAATAATTAAAGGTGGAAATAAAGTCACATTCAATGATTATGGCTGTCAAATCTTTAATTCAAACAATAAGTTAGTTGCAAAAGCTGAATTAATTAATGAGACTTATTTGTTAAAATGTAAAAATCAAGAAATGCAAGTCATGATGGCTAAGGCTGATGATGATGCTTATCTGTGGCATCAAAGGATGGGTCACTTAAATTTCACTTCCTTAAAAAAAATACCTAACTGTACAGAGGGTGTTAAGATAACATCCACAGAAAACTCCACTTGTGTAACCTGTCTTGAAGGGAAGCAAACCAGAAAACCATTCCCTGCTGAAGGCTCCCGTGCAACCAGTTTGCTAGAGCTTATCCACAGTGATGTATGTGGACCGATGAAGCATACTTCTATAGGAGGAGCAAGGTATTTTGTGACCTTTATTGACGATTTCTCTCGACGAGTACATGTTTATTTTATTAAAAATAAAAGTGAAGTATTTCAAAGGTTCGTGGAATTTAAGAATAGAGTAGAAAATGAATTGGGTACAAAAATAAAAAATTTGAGAAGCGATAATGGAACTGAATATAAAAATAACATTTTTGAAACCTACTTAAAAAAACATGGTATTCTGCACCAGACATCTAATCCGTACACACCTGAGCAGAACGGTCTCAGTGAAAGAATGAACAGAACTTTAATAGAGCGTGCTAAATGTATGATTTTAAATGCAGAATTACAGGTCACTTTCTGGGCAGAAGCGGTTGCTACAGCTGCATATATTGTGAACCGATCTCCTACCTGCACTTTATCTGATGTGACACCTCATGAAGTCTGGACTGGAAAGAAGCCGAATTTAAAACATATGAGAATATTTGGATGTTCTGCAATGGTGCTCATTCCTAAAGAAAATAGAACTAAGCTTGATGTTAAGTCACATAAGCTAATATTTGTTGGCTACAGCGACAGTACAAAAGGCTACCGATTCATAGATCCTGAAACAAGAAAAGGAGTTATAAGTAGAGATGTTGTATTTCTAGAAGCTTCAATTAAAAGAAATAAAGTGAATAATGTACCTGAAAAGAAAAAAGAAATTATTAAAGATAATATAGAAATAGAGGAAGATAATTTTGAAAACACAAAGGGAGACTGTAATATAAAAAAAGAAAAGAAGACTATTTACTTACCTTTGTATGATGAACCCGGAGTACTCATGGAAAGGAACATTGATGATGAGATTCATGAAAGAGAAACACAGGATGTATCTCAAAATTCTGTTTCAGATGATTCTGATCAATTTGAAGATGTTAATGATGAGACATACAAACCTGACATGACTCTTGACTCCCCACTGATATCCAATATAACTTTGAGACCACGACAAGGGAGAATGAGAAACAATATTAATCATCAAAATCCCTCATCGCTGTTATGTCAGAATATTGAGTCAACAATTAATTTATTAAACAATGACCCACAAAGTCTTCAGGAGGCTCTCAGCAGTGAGAATGCTCATGAGTGGAAGAAAGCCGTGAATGAAGAATATCAATCACTGATAAAAAATAATACATGGACACTGGTGGAATTACCAGAAGGAAAATTAGTAATTCCTAGCAGATGGGTTTATAAAACCAAGATAGATGGCAATGGTTCTGTTACACGCTATAAAGCCAGACTGGTGATCAAAGGATATAAACAAGTTAAAGGCATAGATTACAATGAGGTATACGCTCCAGTGGTTCGTTATACATCCATAAGATACCTGATTGATCTTGCTGCCAAATATGGACTTAAAATACACCAAATGGATGCAGTCACTGCATTCTTACAGGGTGATATTGAGGAAGAAATTTACATGTCCTTACCACCTGGCTATGGAGAGGAAAACAAAAATTTTACAAGATGAAGATGAGATTTCTATTGATCAATCTATTTATATTAAAATGATACTCACACGATTTGGAATGAATGACTGTAAGCCGATGTGGACACCTGCTGAAGCTAAGGTTAAACTGAAGAAGGCTGAAAGTCAACACGAAATTCTAAACACCATTCCATATCAAGAAATAGTTGGCTGCTTATTGTACTTATCACAGAGTACTCGACCAGACATTACCTATGTGGTAAATTCTTTAAGTAGATACAACAGCCAACCTACTAATCAACATTGGGTGGCTCTGAAACGGGTAATGAGGTATCTTAAAGCTACAATGTATATCCAATCGACATGTCCAAGGCCTTCGATAGGGTTTGGCACCGCTCGCTTCTCTCCAAGCTACCGGCTTTCGGCTTGCCCCCCAAACTCTGCAACTGGGTTGCCGCATTCCTGCACCAGCGCCGCATCAGAGTCCTTTGCGACGGTGCGGCCTCCGATTTTCAATCGATTAACGCCGGAGTACCGCAGGGCTCCGTCCTGTCGCCCACACTGTTTCTTCTGCATATCAATGACATGTTAGCCCTTGGCAACATTCATTGCTATGCAGACGACAGCACAGTTCATGGGCGATATTTTGGACACACTACAGCCAAGCTAGCAGATATTGAGGAAAAACGACACGAGCTTGTCGTTCAACTCGACCATGTTCTGGGCCGCATTTCTCAATGGGGCTGTGAGAATCTGGTCGAGTTCAACGCCAAAAAAACACAGGTGTGCGCGTTCTCTGCCAAAAAGTCTCCATTCCTTCCCCTTCCCACTTTTCAGAACACTCAAATGGCATTACAAGGTAGGCTCGATATCCTAGGCATGGATATCTGCCGAGATCTCAACCCACGTGAATACGTTGAGCGTGCCACTAAAGCGGCCTCGCGTAAGCTAGGTGTTTTAAACAAGGTGAGACGGTTCTTCTCGCCCGGGCATCTGTGTCTTCTTTACAAGACCCAGGTTCGCTCGTGCGTGGAGTACTGTTCTCATCTTTGCGATGGTGCCGCACAGTACCTGTTTGACGCTCTCGACCGGTTGCAGCGGCGAGCAATCCGCATTGTCAACAGTCCCGAAGCCACCGAGTCCCTTGAGCCTCTGCAGTTGCGTAGAGATATCGCCTCCATGGCAGTCCTCTATCGCTATTATCATGGAGAGTGTTCTGAAGAGCTCTTCCAACTGATCCCTCCCTCTCCCTTCCTCTACAGGACAACACGTGCCGGCCTTGGAAGTCACCGCTTCAGAGTAGTAGACATACGTTCTCGTACTCATCGCTTCGGTTCTTCCTTCCTGTGCCAAGCGGTGAAAACCTGGAACTCACTACCAGCATACGTGTTTCCTTCCCACTATGATCCCGGGTCTTTTAAGCGGGGCGTGAAAAAGCATCTCACCAGGCCGCCATAGTGTCGGTCACCATGCTGCATTGTCCTTATTCGCAATGAGGATGGTGACCGCCACTCCTGGATTCTGTTCATGCTTACCATCAGGCAGGGCAGAGTCATTTTGGCACCTAACTATAAAAAAAAAAAAAAAAAAAAAAATATGAAGCTGGTTTATAAGAGAAATGTTGATGGAACGATTTCAGGCTATTGCGATTCAGACTGGGCAAGTGATACTGAGGATAGGAAATCTTGCACAGGCAATATATTTTTATTTCAGGGAGCTGCAATAAGCTGGAATTCTAAGAAACAGCAGACCGTAGCCCTCTCTACGAGCGAGGCTGAATATATGGCTTTAGCGTCAGCCATTCAGGAAGCTCTTTGGCTGAAACAACTGGCAGACGAGTTTCAACCTGAACTTAAAGGTACACCTGTCACTCTTTACTGCGATAATCAGAGTGCGATTAGTCTTTCAGGAAATGCCGTCTACCACGCGCGCAGTAAACACATAGATGTCCGCTACCACTTCGTACGAGAGAAGATTGCTGCCAAACAGATCGTGCTGCAATATAAATGCACTGGAGAGATGGTCGCCGATATTTTTACAAAAGGACTCCATCGACTCAAGCATGAAAACCTTACCTCGTCAATGGGCTTAACTTTAAAGCGTCTGCGTTCAGGAGAGGATGTTGAGAAGTATGAACGCCTACGCTGACTTATATAATGGCAACACACGTGACGCGTATGTCTGCAGTCTGTGGTGAAGCGTCCCTTCCCGCTTATCATTGTACACTGTCATAGTTCGCTCTGTAATTTATTAATATAATAAATAGTGAAACCGTTTAATCGTTCTTGCTTTCATTCCATCAATAAGTATTGCACGAAAAAGTTTGTTAGTCAGTGAACGTCCTTATCTATAGGTATATTAGGAAAGATTTGATTGTCTGTTTGTTTGAGACATAGGATTGACTTTATTTCGAATAATGGATAGACTTGAGGTAGGAGGGTAGAGGTATAGTAAAGGTAGCGTAGGGTAGGTGTAGAACAAAAATAGAAAAGCAATTATTTGACAGAACGAAGTCTGTCGAGACAGCTAGTCATACATATTAATACAATAAAACAGTAAAATTAGAGACTTATAAACTTTATTTTGTTTATGTCATATTATGAAATTTTTAAAAATGGCATTCACTTCGTAAAGCGAATAAAAAAGAAAACTTCTCAATAGTTAATTTGTGGGTTATAATGGTTCCAATGGTTTGGGTCTGTAGGATTACTGGTTAAACCTAAAACCGAGTGTAAGCGCCATGGTTTTCAATAACGTCTAATAATCGATTACGCATAGACCCGATTAGACGACTGCAAATGTCACTTCCCCTCATGAAATCCCAGATTTCGTTACAATGCAGCTCGATTGCTTCTTTAGTCCTCTCGTTCCTGTTATCCCACATTTCAACCATCAAACCCCATAAATTTTCTATTGGGTTAAGATCTGGTGACCTAGACGGCCATGGAATGAGAGTAAATTCATCTTCATGCTCCGTAAACCAATTTGAGACAATTCTAGCAGTATGCACTCGACAGTTATCATGAACATAGGAGAATACTGGCACATCTTCACGGGGGTAAACTGTTCGCAAAGTCGGTAACATTGATTCGAAATCGACATAGTTGATAGCGTTATGACGAGGAGAAATAGGAACAAGTTCGCCTATGTTTCCAGCATCCATTCATGCCCACATGTTAGCTGAAATACGGCCAGATGATTGGTTGGGCACTACGTGGTCCTCTGTGTATCGCGTGTTATCATAACGCCACAAAGTTAAACGACCATGTTGAGAAGAGCGAAATGATTTTTCGTCTGTAAAGATGGTGTTTGTCCAGTCGAAATCTAAATAATTACGTGCAAAATTCAATCTCGCAGTTTTGTGTGCATCCGTTAAATGAACTTTCTTAGCATGATGTCTGTAATGCAGCCCAGTGCGGTGCAAATTATTTCTAATTGTTTCTAGACAAACGTCGTAACGTGCTGCAAAATAGCGGGTACGAGTAAAAGGATGTTCTTCCTAATGGTGTTGCATTTCCGTTCTCTGTTGGTTTGTGATTCGACGAACCCCATGATTATGTCGTCGTCGGTCTTCAAGGATACCCTCTTCAGCGTGCCGTCTGATCCAGGTTCTGACCGTGTTACGACTTATATTTAACTCACGTGATATTTCTCTAACGCCGCAACCTTTCTCACTGAGCACTACAATCCGAGCACTTTGTTCTACCAAATTGGCCATTATACGATTCGTTTATAGATATAAATATATTCTTAGATTTTTATTTTAATATTTTCAGATTGGCTACTACTTGACATCTCACACATAATGTCATTTCATTTTAAAAATTATAATACTTTTTCTCCGCAATGAAAAGAGTTTGGATTATAAACGATTATATTATTTGAAATTCAAATAAGACTGCTATATCAAAAATATATCTTGTTCAGTGATGACAAAGGTTTAAATTGCATTGACATCTAACCCGCAATGACGCATTTTTGTTTATATCTAAAACGTACTATGTGCAAATAGCGAAGAAAACCTAACTACATTTATGATTTTATTTTGGCAAATTGGTTCTTGATTCAATTTGGTCGACTGTACAACTCCTCAACGGTTAGGAGTTGGAGGATATTTTTTTTAATTTCATACGTATCTAAAGACATTTAGTCGTATACTTAAAAGTTATTTAGGTGAGCTGATGAAGATGATGAAGGATAAACTTTTCAACAGTTAGGGATGAATAACAGAGGATGGCTTTAATATTACACGAACGTATAGACCTTAATTTGTATTCGTAGTAGACACCCACTAAGGAAGGAATTTTGGAATTTCGACCCCTAAAGGGGTGAAATAGGGGTTGAAAGTTTGTCCGGAAGTCCGTAATTTTTTAACTTATTAAGTTAGGAACATGAAACTTTATCTTTGGGTTACTGATTAAAAATGAATAGAAGGTCTTTAAGCTTTTCAGGATATTCTACCCCTAAAAGGGTTAAATAGGGGTTTAAAGATTGTATAAAAGTTCGTATTTTTTAAGTCAGGAACGTGAAACTTTATTTTTGGGCTACTGATAAAAATGAGTATTAACGTATTATGTAGCGGTCCTGGATATTCTATACCTAAGGGGTAAAATAGGGGTTGACATTTAAACCACTAAAGTTATTTGCATCAGCAGAAATTTAATGAAATAGTTCAACTTACTACTTACCTCCGATTGGTTGCACTAAAAACTGTAAATAAAAACTTTTTATAAAAAAAACCGACTTCAAAAAAACACCCAACGAAAACTCTGCCAAAAAACACTAAAAAGCGTAAAATAAACTGCCTCTTCATAAATTGCTATGTGCCAATTCTTGCTAATTCTTTATTCATTTTAATAGTAGTATTATAATGTGTGCTGGGTACCTAAAATCTGTTTGAAGTTGGTGCCAAGCAAAAAAGAATACGAACGAACAATTACGAAAATCTAAGCGATAGTCGCATTAGGTATAGACAAGAATTGGCACATAGCAATTTATGAAGAGGCAGTTTATTTTACGCTTTTTTGTGTTTTTTGGCAGAGTTTTCGTTGGATGTTTTTCGGAAGTCGGTTTTTTTTTATATGACTTTTTGAAAATTCTAAGTTTCCTTTTGTGTGATCACTGCTCTAACTTAACCTACACATTTAGTTTTCGACTGACATACCAAACGTAGCGGACGGACCTCCTTCGCGAGCCTTCTGGCTTTGTTTTATCTCTTCCCTAACTTTTGTATCTGTATATGTATTTTATACATAAACTAAATTAAAATAAAACAAAAAAAATAATTAACACATTCGGCAGAACACGAGATCTGGGGCTTCGGAGACGTCATGGTAGTCAAAGTAAGCTTCTCGAACAGGAGTAAAGTAATCTCAACCCGAACCGTGAGGCGGACAGACATTGACTGAATTGAAATTCAACCTGTCACTTAAAACAAAATGGCGTCGCGTCGTTATTGTTGCGTTTTGCTTCTCCTTGTTTAAGAAAATATGTCCTTTATTAAAAGTGAATATCATTACGTAATTGTGATACAAAATACTCAAAAAGTATTTTTTCTATATTACAAGTTGTATTACAATAGAAACGAAATTAAAATAGCAAAATATTACACAACAACTATTTTGAGAGTTAGAAAAAAGTTCAAAACGAATAAAGTAACGAACAACAAAACGCCGAGAGAAGGGAAAATTATTTTCACGTATTTTAATTACAATTTCAAAAATTAATATCTCAAAAACTATGACTTTCCGCAAATTGAAATTTTAGGATTAGAATAACAAAAACAAGAAATATCAAACATAAAATTTTCAACTCTCAAATCGATTGTATAGATTCTAAAGCTTAGCCGTCAAAGAGTCAAAGAGTCAAAGAGTCAAAGAGTCAAAGAGTCAAAGAGTCAAAGAGTCAAAGAGTCAAAGAGTCAAATAGTCAAAGAGTCAAAGATTCAAAGAGTCAAGAAGTCAAAGAGTCAAGGAGTCAAAGAGTGAAAGAGTTAAACAGTCAGAGTCAAAGAGTCAAAGCAGGTTACGTTAGGTTGAGTAAGGTTAGGTTAGGATTTTGTTTTTTTTTTCTTTGTCAAAGAGTCAAAGAGTCGCACAGTCAAAGAGTCAAAGAGTCAAAGAGTCAAAGAGTCAAAGAGTCAAAGAGTCAAAGAGTCAAAGAGTCAAAGAGTCAAAGAGTCAAAGAGTCAAAGAGTCAAAGAGTCAAAGAGTCAAAGAGTCAAAGAGTCAAAGAGTCAAAGAGTCAAAGAGTCAAAGAGTCAAATAGTCAAAGAGTCAAAGATTCAAAGAGTCAAGAAGTCAAAGAGTCAAGGAGTCAAAGAGTCAAAGAGTTAAACAGTCAGAGTCAAAGAGTCAAAGCAGGTTAGGTTAGGTTGAGTAAGGTTAGGTTAGGATTTTGTTTTTTTTTTCTTTGTCAAAGAGTCAAAGAGTCAAAGAGTCAAAGAGTCAAAGAGTCAAAGAGTCAAAGAGCCAAAGAGTCAAAGAGTCAAAGAGTCAAAGAGTCAAAGAGTCAACGAGTCAAAGAGTCAAAGAGTCAAAGAGTCAAAGAGTCAAAGAGTCAAAGAGTCAAAGAGTCAAAGAGTCAAAGAGTCAAATAGTCAAAGAGTCAAAGATTCAAAGAGTCAAGAAGTCAAAGAGTCAAGGAGTCAAAGAGTGAAAGAGTTAAACAGTCAGAGTCAAAGAGTCAAAGCAGGTTACGTTAGGTTGAGTAAGGTTAGGTTAGGATTTTGTTTTTTTTTTCTTTGTCAAAGAGTCAAAGAGTCGCACAGTCAAAGAGTCAAAGAGTCAAAGAGTCAAAGAGTCAAAGAGTCAAAGAGTCAAAGAGTCAAAGAGTCAAAGAGTCAAAGAGTCAAAGAGTCAAAGAGTCAAAGAGTCAAAGAGTCAAAGAGTCAAAGAGTCAAAGAGTCAAAGAGTCAAAGAGTCAAAGAGTCAAAGAGTCAAAGAGTCAAAGAGTCAAAGAGTCAAATAGTCAAAGAGTCAAAGATTCAAAGAGTCAAGAAGTCAAAGAGTCAAGGAGTCAAAGAGTCAAAGAGTTAAACAGTCAGAGTCAAAGAGTCAAAGCAGGTTAGGTTAGGTTGAGTAAGGTTAGGTTAGGATTTTGTTTTTTTTTTCTTTGTCAAAGAGTCAAAGAGTCAAAGAGTCAAAGAGTCAAAGAGCCAAAGAGTCAAAGAGTCAAATAGTCAAAGAGTCAAAGAGTCAACGAGTCAAAGAGTCAAAGAGTCAAAGAGTCAAAGAGTCAAAGAGTCAAAGAGTCAAAGAGTCAAAGAGTCAAAGAGTCAGAGAGTCAAAGAGTCAATGAGTCAAAGAGTCAAAGATTCAAAGAGTCAAAGAGTCAAAGAGTCAAAGAGTCAAAGAGTCAAAGAGTCAAAGAGTCAAAGAGTCAAAGAGTCAAAGAGTCAAAGAGTCAAAGAGTCAAAGAGTCAAAGAGTCAAAGAGTCAAAGAGTCAAAGAGTCAAAGAGTCAAAGAGTCAAAGAGTCAAAGAGTCAAAGAGTCAAAGAGTCAAAGAGTCAAAGGGTCAAAGAGTCAAAGAGTCAAAGGGTCAAAGAGTCAAAGGGTCAAAGAGTCAAAGAGTCAAAGAGTCAAAAAGTCAAAGGGTCAAAGAGTCAAAGAGTCAAAGGGTCAAAGAGTCAAAGATTTAAAGAGTCAAAGAGTCAAGAAGAGAACTCAACGGTTAGGAGTTGGAGGACAATTTTTTTAATTTCATACGTATCTAAAGACATATAGTCGTATACTTAAAAGTTATTTAGGTGAGCTGATGAAGATGATAAAGGATAAACTTTTCAACAGTTAGGGATGGATAACAGAGGATGACTTTAATATTACACGAACGTATAGACCTTAATTTGTATTCGTAGTAGACACCCACTAAGGAAGGAATTTTGGAATTTCGACCCCTAAAGGGGTGAAATAGGGGTTGAAAGTTTGTCCGGAAGTCCGTAATTTTTTAACTTATTAAGTTAGGAACATGAAACTTTATCATTGGGTTACTGATTAAAAATGAGTAGAAGGTCTTTAAGCGTTTCAGGATATTCTACCCCTAAAAGGGTTAAATAGGGGTTTAAAGATTGTATAAAAGTTCGTATTTTTTAAGTTAGGAACGTTAAACTTTATTTTTGGTTGAGTAAGGTTAGGTTAGGATTTTGTTTTTTTTTTCTTTGTCAAAGAGTCAAAGAGTCGCACAGTCAAAGAGTCAAAGAGTCAAAGAGTCAAAGAGTCAAAGAGTCAAAGAGTCAAAGAGTCAAAGAGTCAAAGAGTCAAAGAGTCAAAGAGTCAAAGAGTCAAAGAGTCAAAGAGTCAAAGAGTCAAAGAGTCAAAGAGTCAAAGAGTCAAAGAGTCAAAGAGTCAAAGAGTCAAAGAGTCAAAGAGTCAAAGAGTCAAAGAGTCAAAGAGTCAAAAAGTCAAAGGGTCAAAGAGTCAAAGAGACAAAGGGTCAAAGAGTCAAAGAGTCAAAGATTTAAAGAGTCAAAGAGTCAAGAAGAGAACTCAACGGTTAGGAGTTGGAGGATATTTTTTTTAATTTCATACGTATCTAAAGACATATAGTCGTATACTTAAAAGTTATTTAGGTGAGCTGATGAAGATGATAAAGGATAAACTTTTCAACAGTTAGGGATGGATAACAGAGGATGACTTTAATATTACACGAACGTATAGACCTTAATTTGTATTCGTAGTAGACACCCACTAAGGAAGGAATTTTGGAATTTCGACCCCTAAAGGGGTGAAATAGGGGTTGAAAGTTTGTCCGGAAGTCCGTAATTTTTTAACTTATTAAGTTAGGAACATGAAACTTTATCTTTGGGTTACTGATTAAAAATGAGTAGAAGGTCTTTAAGCGTTTCAGGATATTCTACCCCTAAAAGGGTTAAATATTGGTTTAAATATTGTATAAAAGTTCGTATTTTTTAAGTTAGGAACGTGAAACTTTATTTTTGGGCTACTGATAAAAATTAGTATTAACGTATTACGTAGCGGTCCTGGATATTCTATACCTAAGGGGTAAAATAGGGGTTGACATTTAAACCACTAAAGTTATTTGCATCAGCAGAAATTTAATGAAATAGTTCAACTTACTACTTACCTCCGATTGCTTGCACTAAAAACTGTAAATAAAAACTTTTTATAAAAAAAACCGACTTCAAAAAAACACCCAACGAAAACTCTGCCAAAAAACACTAAAAAGCGTAAAATAAACTGCCTCTTCATAAATTGCTATGTGCCAATTCTTGCTAATTCTTTATTCATTTTAATAGTAGTATTATAATGTGTGCTGGGTACCTAAAATCTGTTTGAAGTTGGTGCCAAGCAAAAAAGAATACGAACGAACAATTACGAAAATCTAAGCGATAGTCGCATTAGGTATAGACAAGAATTGGCACATAGCAATTTATGAAGAGGCAGTTTATTTTACGCTTTTTTGTGTTTTTTGGCAGAGTTTTCGTTGGATGTTTTTTGGAAGTCGGTTTTTTTTTATATGACTTTTTGAAAATTCTAAGTTTCCTTTTGTGTGATCACTGCTCTAACTTAACCTACACATTTAGTTTTCGACTGACATACCAAACGTAGCGGACGGACCTCCTTCGCGAGCCTTCTGGCTTTGTTTTATCTCTTCCCTAACTTTTGTATCTGTATATGTATTTTATACATAAACTAAATTAAAATAAAACAAAAAAAATAATTAACACATTCGGCAGAACACGAGATCTGGGGCTTCGGAGACGTCATGGTAGTCAAAGTAAGCTTCTCGAACAGGAGTAAAGTAATCTCAACCCGAACCGTGAGGCAGACAGACATTGACTGAATTGAAATTCAACCTGTCACTTAAAACAAAATGGCGTCGCGTCGTTATTGTTGCGTTTTGCTTCTCCTTGTTTAAGAAAATATGTCCTTTATTAAAAGTGAATATCATTACGTAATTGTGATACAAAATACTCAAAAAGTATTTTTTCTATATTACAAGTTGTATTACAATAGAAACGAAATTAAAATAGCAAAATATTACACAACAACTATTTTGAGAGTTAGAAAAAAGTTCAAAACGAATAAAGTAACGAACAACAAAACGCCGAGAGAAGGGAAAATTATTTTCACGTATTTTAATTACAATTTCAAAAATTAATATCTCAAAAACTATGACTTTCCGCAAATTGAAATTTTAGGATTAGAATAACAAAAACAAGAAATATCAAACATAAAATTTTCAACTCTCAAATCGATTGTATAGATTCTAAAGCTTAGCCGTCAAAGAGTCAAAGAGTCAAAGAGTCAAAGAGTCAAAGAGTCAAAGAGTCAAATAGTCAAAGAGTCAAAGATTCAAAGAGTCAAGAAGTCAAAGAGTCAAGGAGTCAAAGAGTGAAAGAGTTAAACAGTCAGAGTCAAAGAGTCAAAGCAGGTTACGTTAGGTTGAGTAAGGTTAGGTTAGGATTTTGTTTTTTTTTTCTTTGTCAAAGAGTCAAAGAGTCGCACAGTCAAAGAGTCAAAGAGTCAAAGAGTCAAAGAGTCAAAGAGTCAAAGAGTCAAAGAGTCAAAGAGTCAAAGAGTCAAAGAGTCAAAGAGTCAAAGAGTCAAAGAGTCAAAGAGTCAAAGAGTCAAAGAGTCAAAGAGTCAAAGAGTCAAAGAGTCAAAGAGTCAAAGAGTCAAAGAGTCAAAGAGTCAAAGAGTCAAAGAGTCAAAGAGTCAAATAGTCAAAGAGTCAAAGATTCAAAGAGTCAAGAAGTCAAAGAGTCAAGGAGTCAAAGAGTCAAAGAGTTAAACAGTCAGAGTCAAAGAGTCAAAGCAGGTTAGGTTAGGTTGAGTAAGGTTAGGTTAGGATTTTGTTTTTTTTTCTTTGTCAAAGAGTCAAAGAGTCAAAGAGTCAAAGAGTCAAAGAGTCAAAGAGCCAAAGAGTCAAAGAGTCAAAGAGTCAAAGAGTCAGAGAGTCAAAGAGTCAATGAGTCAAAGAGTCAAAGATTCAAAGAGTCAAAGAGTCAAAGAGTCAAAGAGTCAAAGAGTCAAAGAGTCAAAGAGTCAAAGAGTCAAAGAGTCAAAGAGTCAAAGAGTCAAAGAGTCAAAGAGTCAAAGAGTCAAAGAGTCAAAGAGTCAAAGAGTCAAAGAGTCAAAGAGTCAAAGAGTCAAAGAGTCAAAGGGTCAAAGAGTCAAAGAGTCAAAGGGTCAAAGAGTCAAAGGGTCAAAGAGTCAAAGAGTCAAAGAGTCAAAAAGTCAAAGGGTCAAAGAGTCAAAGAGTCAAAGGGTCAAAGAGTCAAAGATTTAAAGAGTCAAAGAGTCAAGAAGAGAACTCAACGGTTAGGAGTTGGAGGACAATTTTTTTAATTTCATACGTATCTAAAGACATATAGTCGTATACTTAAAAGTTATTTAGGTGAGCTGATGAAGATGATAAAGGATAAACTTTTCAACAGTTAGGGATGGATAACAGAGGATGACTTTAATATTACACGAACGTATAGACCTTAATTTGTATTCGTAGTAGACACCCACTAAGGAAGGAATTTTGGAATTTCGACCCCTAAAGGGGTGAAATAGGGGTTGAAAGTTTGTCCGGAAGTCCGTAATTTTTTAACTTATTAAGTTAGGAACATGAAACTTTATCATTGGGTTACTGATTAAAAATGAGTAGAAGGTCTTTAAGCGTTTCAGGATATTCTACCCCTAAAAGGGTTAAATAGGGGTTTAAAGATTGTATAAAAGTTCGTATTTTTTAAGTTAGGAACGTGAAACTTTATTTTTGGGCTACTGATAAAAATTAGTATTAACGTATTACGTAGCGGTCCTGGATATTCTATACCTAAGGGGTAAAATAGGGGTTGACATTTAAACCACTAAAGTTATTTGCATCAGCAGAAATTTAATGAAATAGTTCAACTTACTACTTACCTCCGATTGCTTGCACTAAAAACTGTAAATAAAAACTTTTTATAAAAAAAACCGACTTCAAAAAAACACCCAACGAAAACTCTGCCAAAAAACACTAAAAAGCGTAAAATAAACTGCCTCTTCATAAATTGCTATGTGCCAATTCTTGCTAATTCTTTATTCATTTTAATAGTAGTATTATAATGTGTGCTGGGTACCTAAAATCTGTTTGAAGTTGGTGCCAAGCAAAAAAGAATACGAACGAACAATTACGAAAATCTAAGCGATAGTCGCATTAGGTATAGACAAGAATTGGCACATAGCAATTTATGAAGAGGCAGTTTATTTTACGCTTTTTTGTGTTTTTTGGCAGAGTTTTCGTTGGATGTTTTTTGGAAGTCGGTTTTTTTTTATATGACTTTTTGAAAATTCTAAGTTTCCTTTTGTGTGATCACTGCTCTAACTTAACCTACACATTTAGTTTTCGACTGACATACCAAACGTAGCGGACGGACCTCCTTCGCGAGCCTTCTGGCTTTGTTTTATCTCTTCCCTAACTTTTGTATCTGTATATGTATTTTATACATAAACTAAATTAAAATAAAACAAAAAAAATAATTAACACATTCGGCAGAACACGAGATCTGGGGCTTCGGAGACGTCATGGTAGTCAAAGTAAGCTTCTCGAACAGGAGTAAAGTAATCTCAACCCGAACCGTGAGGCAGACAGACATTGACTGAATTGAAATTCAACCTGTCACTTAAAACAAAATGGCGTCGCGTCGTTATTGTTGCGTTTTGCTTCTCCTTGTTTAAGAAAATATGTCCTTTATTAAAAGTGAATATCATTACGTAATTGTGATACAAAATACTCAAAAAGTATTTTTTCTATATTACAAGTTGTATTACAATAGAAACGAAATTAAAATAGCAAAATATTACACAACAACTATTTTGAGAGTTAGAAAAAAGTTCAAAACGAATAAAGTAACGAACAACAAAACGCCGAGAGAAGGGAAAATTATTTTCACGTATTTTAATTACAATTTCAAAAATTAATATCTCAAAAACTATGACTTTCCGCAAATTGAAATTTTAGGATTAGAATAACAAAAACAAGAAATATCAAACATAAAATTTTCAACTCTCAAATCGATTGTATAGATTCTAAAGCTTAGCCGTCAAAGAGTCAAAGAGTCAAAGAGTCAAAGAGTCAAAGAGTCAAAGAGTCAAAGAGTCAAATAGTCAAAGAGTCAAAGATTCAAAGAGTCAAGAAGTCAAAGAGTCAAGGAGTCAAAGAGTGAAACAGTTAAACAGTCAGAGTCAAAGAGTCAAAGCAGGTTACGTTAGGTTGAGTAAGGTTAGGTTAGGATTTTGTTTTTTTTTTCTTTGTCAAAGAGTCAAAGAGTCGCACAGTCAAAGAGTCAAAGAGTCAAAGAGTCAAAGAGTCAAAGAGTCAAAGAGTCAAAGAGTCAAAGAGTCAAAGAGTCAAAGAGTCAAAGAGTCAAAGAGTCAAAGAGTCAAAGAGTCAAAGAGTCAAAGAGTCAAAGAGTCAAAGAGTCAAAGAGTCAAAGAGTCAAAGAGTCAAAGAGTCAAAGAGTCAAAGAGTCAAAGAGTCAAATAGTCAAAGAGTCAAAGATTCAAAGAGTCAAGAAGTCAAAGAGTCAAGGAGTCAAAGAGTCAAAGAGTTAAACAGTCAGAGTCAAAGAGTCAAAGCAGGTTAGGTTAGGTTGAGTAAGGTTAGGTTAGGATTTTGTTTTTTTTTTCTTTGTCAAAGAGTCAAAGAGTCAAAGAGTCAAAGAGTCAAAGAGTCAAAGAGTCAAAGAGTCAAAGAGCCAAAGAGTCAAAGAGTCAAAGAGTCAAAGAGTCAAAGAGTCAACGAGTCAAAGAGTCAAAGAGTCAAAGAGTCAAAGAGTCAAAGAGTCAAAGAGTCAAAGAGTCAAAGAGTCAAAGAGTCAAAGAGTCAAAGAGTCAAAGAGTCAAAGAGTCAAAGAGTCAAAGAGTCAAAGAGTCAATGAGTCAAAGAGTCAAAGATTCAAAGAGTCAAAGAGTCAAAGAGTCAAAGAGTCAAAGAGTCAAAGAGTCAAAGAGTCAAAGGGTCAAAGAGTCAAAGAGTCAAAGGGTCAAAGAGTCAAAGGGTCAAAGAGTCAAAGAGTCAAAGAGTCAAAAAGTCAAAGGGTCAAAGAGTCAAAGAGTCAAAGGGTCAAAGAGTCAAAGATTTAAAGAGTCAAAGAGTCAAGAAGAGAACTCAACGGTTAGGAGTTGGAGGACAATTTTTTTAATTTCATACGTATCTAAAGACATATAGTCGTATACTTAAAAGTTATTTAGGTGAGCTGATGAAGATGATAAAGGATAAACTTTTCAACAGTTAGGGATGGATAACAGAGGATGACTTTAATATTACACGAACGTATAGACCTTAATTTGTATTCGTAGTAGACACCCACTAAGGAAGGAATTTTGGAATTTCGACCCCTAAAGGGGTGAAATAGGGGTTGAAAGTTTGTCCGGAAGTCCGTAATTTTTTAACTTATTAAGTTAGGAACATGAAACTTTATCATTGGGTTACTGATTAAAAATGAGTAGAAGGTCTTTAAGCGTTTCAGGATATTCTACCCCTAAAAGGGTTAAATAGGGGTTTAAAGATTGTATAAAAGTTCGTATTTTTTAAGTTAGGAACGTTAAACTTTATTTTTGGTTGAGTAAGGTTAGGTTAGGATTTTGTTTTTTTTTTCTTTGTCAAAGAGTCAAAGAGTCGCACAGTCAAAGAGTCAAAGAGTCAAAGAGTCAAAGAGTCAAAGAGTCAAAGAGTCAAAGAGTCAAAGAGTCAAAGAGTCAAAGAGTCAAAGAGTCAAAGAGTCAAAGAGTCAAAGAGTCAAAGAGTCAAAGAGTCAAAGAGTCAAAGAGTCAAAGAGTCAAAGAGTCAAAGAGTCAAAGAGTCAAAGAGTCAAAGAGTCAAAGAGTCAAAGAGTCAAAGAGTCAAAGAGTCAAAGAGTCAAAGAGTCAAAGAGTCAAAGAGTCAAAGAGTCAAATAGTCAAAGAGTCAAAGATTCAAAGAGTCAAGAAGTCAAAGAGTCAAGGAGTCAAAGAGTCAAAGAGTTAAACAGTCAGAGTCAAAGAGTCAAAGCAGGTTAGGTTAGGTTGAGTAAGGTTAGGTTAGGATTTTGTTTTTTTTTTCTTTGTCAAAGAGTCAAAGAGTCAAAGAGTCAAAGAGTCAAAGAGTCAAAGAGTCAAAGAGTCAAAGAGCCAAAGAGTCAAAGAGTCAAAGAGTCAAAGAGTCAAAGAGTCAAAGAGTCAACGAGTCAAAGAGTCAAAGAGTCAAAGAGTCAAAGAGTCAAAGAGTCAAAGAGTCAAAGAGTCAAAGAGTCAAAGAGTCAAAGAGTCAAAGAGTCAAAGAGTCAAAGAGTCAAAGAGTCAAAGAGTCAAAGAGTCAGAGAGTCAAAGAGTCAATGAGTCAAAGAGTCAAAGATTCAAAGAGTCAAAGAGTCAAAGAGTCAAAGAGTCAAAGAGTCAAAGAGTCAAAGAGTCAAAGAGTCAAAGAGTCAAAGAGTCAAAGAGTCAAAGAGTCAAAGAGTCAAAGAGTCAAAGAGTCAAAGAGTCAAAGAGTCAAAGAGTCAAAGAGTCAAAGAGTCAAAGAGTCAAAGAGTCAAAGAGTCAAAGAGTCAAAGAGTCAAAGAGTCAAGAAGTCAAAGAGTCAAGGAGTCAAAGAGTCAAAGAGTTAAACAGTCAGAGTCAAAGAGTCAAAGCAGGTTAGGTTAGGTTGAGTAAGGTTAGGTTAGGATTTTGTTTTTTTTTTCTTTGTCAAAGAGTCAAAGAGTCAAAGAGTCAAAGAGTCAAAGAGTCAAAGAGTCAAAGAGTCAAAGAGCCAAAGAGTCAAAGAGTCAAAGAGTCAAAGAGTCAAAGAGTCAACGAGTCAAAGAGTCAAAGAGTCAAAGAGTCAAAGAGTCAAAGAGTCAAAGAGTCAAAGAGTCAAAGAGTCAAAGAGTCAAAGAGTCAAAGAGTCAAAGAGTCAAAGAGTCAAAGAGTCAAAGAGTCAAAGAGTCAATGAGTCAAAGAGTCAAAGATTCAAAGAGTCAAAGAGTCAAAGAGTCAAAGAGTCAAAGAGTCAAAGAGTCAAAGAGTCAAAGGGTCAAAGAGTCAAAGAGTCAAAGGGTCAAAGAGTCAAAGGGTCAAAGAGTCAAAGAGTCAAAGAGTCAAAAAGTCAAAGGGTCAAAGAGTCAAAGAGTCAAAGGGTCAAAGAGTCAAAGATTTAAAGAGTCAAAGAGTCAAGAAGAGAACTCAACGGTTAGGAGTTGGAGGACAATTTTTTTAATTTCATACGTATCTAAAGACATATAGTCGTATACTTAAAAGTTATTTAGGTGAGCTGATGAAGATGATAAAGGATAAACTTTTCAACAGTTAGGGATGGATAACAGAGGATGACTTTAATATTACACGAACGTATAGACCTTAATTTGTATTCGTAGTAGACACCCACTAAGGAAGGAATTTTGGAATTTCGACCCCTAAAGGGGTGAAATAGGGGTTGAAAGTTTGTCCGGAAGTCCGTAATTTTTTAACTTATTAAGTTAGGAACATGAAACTTTATCATTGGGTTACTGATTAAAAATGAGTAGAAGGTCTTTAAGCGTTTCAGGATATTCTACCCCTAAAAGGGTTAAATAGGGGTTTAAAGATTGTATAAAAGTTCGTATTTTTTAAGTTAGGAACGTTAAACTTTATTTTTGGTTGAGTAAGGTTAGGTTAGGATTTTGTTTTTTTTTTCTTTGTCAAAGAGTCAAAGAGTCGCACAGTCAAAGAGTCAAAGAGTCAAAGAGTCAAAGAGTCAAAGAGTCAAAGAGTCAAAGAGTCAAAGAGTCAAAGAGTCAAAGAGTCAAAGAGTCAAAGAGTCAAAGAGTCAAAGAGTCAAAGAGTCAAAGAGTCAAAGAGTCAAAGAGTCAAAGAGTCAAAGAGTCAAAGAGTCAAAGAGTCAAAGAGTCAAAGAGTCAAAGAGTCAAAGAGTCAAAGAGTCAAAGAGTCAAAGAGTCAAAGAGTCAAAGAGTCAAAGAGTCAAAGAGTCAAATAGTCAAAGAGTCAAAGATTCAAAGAGTCAAGAAGTCAAAGAGTCAAGGAGTCAAAGAGTCAAAGAGTTAAACAGTCAGAGTCAAAGAGTCAAAGCAGGTTAGGTTAGGTTGAGTAAGGTTAGGTTAGGATTTTGTTTTTTTTTTTCTTTGTCAAAGAGTCAAAGAGTCAAAGAGTCAAAGAGTCAAAGAGTCAAAGAGTCAAAGAGTCAAAGAGCCAAAGAGTCAAAGAGTCAAAGAGTCAAAGAGTCAAAGAGTCAAAGAGTCAACGAGTCAAAGAGTCAAAGAGTCAAAGAGTCAAAGAGTCAAAGAGTCAAAGAGTCAAAGAGTCAAAGAGTCAAAGAGTCAAAGAGTCAAAGAGTCAAAGAGTCAAAGAGTCAAAGAGTCAAAGAGTCAAAGAGTCAGAGAGTCAAAGAGTCAATGAGTCAAAGAGTCAAAGATTCAAAGAGTCAAAGAGTCAAAGAGTCAAAGAGTCAAAGAGTCAAAGAGTCAAAGAGTCAAAGAGTCAAAGAGTCAAAGAGTCAAAGAGTCAAAGAGTCAAAGAGTCAAAGAGTCAAAGAGTCAAAGAGTCAAAGAGTCAAAGAGTCAAAGAGTCAAAGAGTCAAAGAGTCAAAGAGTCAAAGAGTCAAAGAGTCAAAGAGTCAAAGAGTCAAAGAGTCAAAGAGTCAAAGAGTCAAAGGGTCAAAGAGTCAAAGAGTCAAAGGGTCAAAGAGTCAAAGGGTCAAAGAGTCAAAGAGTCAAAGAGTCAAAAAGTCAAAGGGTCAAAGAGTCAAAGAGTCAAAGGGTCAAAGAGTCAAAGATTTAAAGAGTCAAAGAGTCAAGAAGAGAACTCAACGGTTAGGAGTTGGAGGACAATTTTTTTAATTTCATACGTATCTAAAGACATATAGTCGTATACTTAAAAGTTATTTAGGTGAGCTGATGAAGATGATAAAGGATAAACTTTTCAACAGTTAGGGATGGATAACAGAGGATGACTTTAATATTACACGAACGTATAGACCTTAATTTGTATTCGTAGTAGACACCCACTAAGGAAGGAATTTTGGAATTTCGACCCCTAAAGGGGTGAAATAGGGGTTGAAAGTTTGTCCGGAAGTCCGTAATTTTTTAACTTATTAAGTTAGGAACATGAAACTTTATCATTGGGTTACTGATTAAAAATGAGTAAAAGGTCTTTAAGCGTTTCAGGATATTCTACCCCTAAAAGGGTTAAATAGGGGTTTAAAGATTGTATAAAAGTTCGTATTTTTTAAGTTAGGAACGTTAAACTTTATTTTTGGTTGAGTAAGGTTAGGTTAGGATTTTGTTTTTTTTTTTCTTTGTCAAAGAGTCAAAGAGTCGCAAGGTCAAAGAGTCAAAGAGTCAAAGAGTCAAAGAGTCAAAGAGTCAAAGAGTCAAAGAGTCAAAGAGTCAAAGAGTCAAAGAGTCAAAGAGTCAAAGAGTCAAAGAGTCAAAGAGTCAAAGAGTCAAAGAGTCAAATAGTCAAAGAGTCAAAGATTCAAAGAGTCAAGAAGTCAAAGAGTCAAGGAGTCAAAGAGTCAAAGAGTTAAACAGTCAGAGTCAAAGAGTCAAAGCAGGTTAGGTTAGGGTGAGTAAGGATAGGTTAGGATTTTGTTTTTTTTTTCTTTGTCAAAGAGTCAAAGAGTCAAAGAGTCAAAGAGTCAAAGAGCCAAAGAGTCAAAGAGTCAAAGAGTCAAAGAGTCAAAGAGTCAAAGAGTCAAAGAGTCAAAGAGTCAAAGAGTCAAAGAGTCAAAGAGTCAAAGAGTCAAAGAGTCAAAGAGTCAAAGAGTCAAAGAGTCAAAGAGTCAAAGAGTCAAAGAGTCAAAGAGTCAAAGAGTCAAAGAGTCAAAGAGTCAAAGAGTCAAAGAGTCAGAGAGTCAAAGAGTCAATGAGTCAAAGAGTCAAAGATTCAAATAGTCAAAGAGTCAAAGAGTCAAAGAGTCAAAGAGTCAAAGAGTCAAAGAGTCAAAGAGTCAAAGAGTCAAAGAGTCAAAGAGTCAAAGAGTCAAAGAGTCAAACAGTCAAAGAGTCAAAGAGTCAAAGAGTCAAAGAGTCAAAGAGTCAAAGAGTCAAAGAGTCAAAGGGTCAAAGAGTCAAAGAGTCAAAGGGTCAAAGAGTCAAAGGGTCAAAGAGTCAAAGAGTCAAAGAGTCAAAAAGTCAAAGGGTCAAAGAGTCAAAGAGTCAAAGGGTCAAAGAGTCAAAGATTTAAAGAGTCAAAGAGTCAAAGAGTCAAAGAGTCAAAGAGTCAAAGAGTCAAAGAGTCAAAGAGTCAAAGAGTCAAAGATTCAAAGAGTAAAAGAGTCAAAGAGTCAAAGAGTCAAAGAGTCAAAGAGTCAAAGAGTCAAAGAGTCAAAGAGTCAAAGAGTCAAAGAGTCAAAGAGTCAAAGAGTCAAAGAGTCAAAGAGTCAAATAGTCAAAGAGTCAAAGATTCAAAGAGTCAAGAAGTCAAAGAGTCAAGGAGTCAAAGAGTTAAACAGTCAGAGTCAAAGAGTCTTTTTTTTTTTTTTTTTTTTTTTTTTTTTTACGTGGTGGAATGCATTTACGCACTTCGCTCGCCTCCCGCGGGGGCAGGGGGTTCGCTTCGTGTGGGACTCCTGACCTCAAAGAGAAGCCAGACTACCCACTAAACCACCACGGTGTTCCTCCTTCACCTAATCCGAGCCACGGGATAGTTTGCTCACCGCGACTCGGCTAGGGACGCCCTTTGTTGTTGGGCACACCTCATGAATGCACCCCAGAAACACAGAGGGGCGCATTCCGCCACATTAGCATGGGGCGGCAGATCCCCCGATCCACCGCCCGTGGCCACTCTCACCCAGGGACGCGTGCGGACTTCGCCCACCGGCATCCCTCCCCGGGACGCGTGCGAACTCCGCCCGCCGGCGTCCCCGTGGCCCGCGGGGCGAAAGAGCGAGCCCAGCCCACTCCCGCCCCAGCAGAGCCCCTCCTCGTGGCCGCCATCAGCCGTGAGGCGACGGCAGCCCGACACTCATCGCCGCCGGCCATAGCCGGAGCCACAGCCTACGGCGAGAGGTCTGCTTTTTACGACTTTGCTGTCGGGTTTTAGAGTCTTTTCCTTGACGCGGGCCGGCCAGTTAAGGCAAGCCCTCCGGCCAACAGGTTCTCAGCTACCCTCCTGGAGCCACCAGTCAGGTCATAGTTGAGCCCCTGTTGGTTACGGAACGCGAGAGGTTGGCGAAGCCTCTCTCTCCGACGGTGGCACTAGTGCCTGTCAGCCCCTGAGTTAACAGTGGGCCGACCCGCCCCTCGATCCCGCCGAGCCCTGAAAAGGGCTGCTGCGGATCCCACCCCGCGACCCCCTCGTGCAATGAGGTCAAGCCCTGAAAAGGGCTGTCGGGTTATTGGTCAGACGGCCAGCATACAGAGCTCCTGAGAGTCAGAGTATCCTGACCGCCTGTCCAGGGCGCACCAGCCTCCACGCTTCTGCTCCCCAGGACCGGAGTCCAAAGGGGGAAGAAACGCGTAAGCCAACGTGGAGGTTACCCGACGCCGCGCCCCTCAGAGTCAAAGAGTCAAAGCAGGTTAGGTTAGGTTGAGTAAGGTTTTTTTTTTTTTTTTTTTTTTTTTTTTTTACGTGGTGGAATGCATTTACGCACTTCGCTCGCCTCCCGCGGGGGCAGGGGGTTCGCTTCGTGTGGGACTCCTGACCTCGAAGAGAAGCCAGACTACCCACTAAACCACCACGGTGTTCCTCCTTCACCTAATCCGAGCCACGGGATAGTTTGCTCACCGCGACTCGGCTAGGGACGCCCTTTGTTGTTGGGCACACCTCATGAATGCACCCCAGAAACACAGAGGGGCGCATTCCGCCACATTAGCATGGGGCGGCAGATCCCCCGATCCACCGCCCGTGGCCACTCTCACCCAGGGACGCGTGCGGACTTCGCCCACCGGCATCCCTCCCCGGGACGCGTGCGAACTCCGCCCGCCGGCGTCCCCGTGGCCCGCGGGGCGAAAGAGCGAGCCCAGCCCACTCCCGCCCCAGCAGAGCCCCTCCTCTCGGCCGCCATCAGCCGCGAGGCGACGGCAGCCCGACACTCATCGCCGCTGGCCATAGCCGGAGCCACAGCCTACGGCGAGAGGTCTGCTTTTTACGACTTTGCTGTCGGGTTTTAGAGTCTTTTCCTTGACGCCTCTAAGTACAGGTTAGGTTAGGTTAGGTTAGGTTGGAGCACACACCCCCGTCGATGGCCTACTCGGTCAGAGACGACGGGGGTAGAGAGGAGGATGCTCCGCCCGTGAGGGAATCGGAGGTAGGGGCGGCTGTTCTGCGGATTCGTTCCAAGAACACCGCCCCCGGGCCGGACGGGGTACCAGCCCGAGTGATGGCCCGAGCCCTCGACCATATGTCGGACCGCCTCAGGGAGGTGTTGGATGCTAGTCTAGCGTCCGGACACTTCCCTGAGTGCTGGAAATGCGGGAAGCTGGTCCTGTTGAAGAAGCCGGGACGGCCTGCCGATTCGGTCGCGGCCTATAGGCCCATCGTGTTGCTGGACGAGGCGGGCAAGTTGTTCGAAAGGATAATCTCTGCCCGCATCGTCCGGCAACTCTGCGAGGTGGGGCCCGACCTGTCGGACGCCCAGTTCGGATTCCGAGAGGGGCGTTCGACGGTCGATGCCGTGATGCGCCTTAGGGCCGTGACCGAAGAGGCAGTGTGCTGTGGCGGCGTGCTGTTGGCGGTGTCTTTAGACATCGCCAACGCATTCAATAGTCTGCCATTCAGCTGCATCGGGGAAGCACTCCAGTACCACGGGGTGCCGGAGTACCTGAGGCGGCTAGTGGCAGACTATTTGGAGGAGCGTACCGTCGTGTACGAGGACCGAGAGGGCGTCTTGAGACGGCGACCCATGTCGTGCGGCGTTCCGCAGGGGTCTGTCCTTGGACCACTCCTGTGGAACGTGGGATACGACTGGGTCTTACGAGGTCGTCTCCCCCCCGGGCTGGGCGTAATTTGTTACGCCGATGACACATTGGTCACAGCCCGGGGGGTGAACTTCCACGAGGCGGCGCGCCTGGCCACCACGGGTGTTTCTCTGGTGGTCGGGCGCATCGAGGCGCTGGGCCTTCGGGTGGCCCTGGACAAGACGGAGGCCCTGTTATTTCATGGGCCTCGTCGTGGTCCGCCCCCCGGCGCCTCCATAGAGGTCAACTCGGTCCTCGTACCGGTTCGGGCCCAGATGAAGTATCTGGGTCTGATCCTCGACGGTAGGTGGCTCTTCGACGAGCACTTCCGACAGCTTGGTCCGAAGCTGGTCGACGCTGCCTCTGCCCTTGGGCGACTATTGCCCAATTTGGGTGGAGCCAGCGTCGCAACGCGACTCCTCTACACGGGGGTGGTCCGGTCGATGGCGCTGTACGGCGCACCGGTGTGGGTCACGGCTCTGACCGCCCAGAACAAGGCGCGCCTCTGGCGGCCTCAGAGGGTACTGGCGGTCAGAGCGATACGTGGTTACCGCACGGTGTCGACCGAGGCAGCGTGCGCGTTGGCCGGAACACCCCCGTGGGATTTGGAGGCGGAAGTGCTCGCCGAAGTTTATCGACGGGTGGCTGAATATCGGGTGGAGAGAGGCATTCGCCCTCCGCCCGAAGAGGTACGCGAGTGGCGTGAAGCCGCCCGTCGAGCCACGATGGCTCGGTGGTCTTTCCGACTGGAGACTCCACGCGCTGGCTTTGCCGCCGTGGAGGCTCTCCAGCCGGTCATCCTCGAGTGGGCAGGGCGGCAGCACGGGACCCTTTCCTTCCGACTGACGCAGGTACTTTCCGGGCACGGTTGCTTCGGAAAGTACCTGCACTCGGTCGCTAGGAGGGAACTGAGTCCCGCCTGCCACCACTGCGACTGCAGTGAAGACTCGGCCCAGCATACGCTGGCGATCTGCCCCGCATGGGCGTCGCAGCGCCGGGCCCTCACTGCAGTCATCGGAGGAGATCTCTCGCTACCGGCCGTCATACGCTCCATGGCCGGTAGCGACAGCAGTTTTACCGCGGTCGCAACCTTCTGCGAAGAAGTCATCTCGCAGAAGGAGGCGGCGGAGAAGGCCCGGGAGGACGACCTCCACTCGGACCCAATCCGTCGCCGGCGAACCGGGCAGCGGAGGCGCGCTCACCTGCGCCTCATGCCGCCCTGAGTGTGGCCGCGGATGGTCGGGACGGGCTTTCCCTTCCATCCGCTCTAGTGGCCGCCCGCGAGGAGGCGACGTTACGTGTGTGCCGTACGTCGCCTAAATGGAGAGGCTTTGGAGAGGGTGCCCGCTTCTGTGCGGGCAAGCGCTGGGAGGGGTCTGGACGGCGTAATAACAGCAGTTCCCGGACTCCTCCCTCCTCAGGCGCAGAGTGGCACACCGTGTGGTTTTAGTCGGTTCGAGTCCGACACACCGCCCCGCCGCAAGCCCCGGCGCGGGTGACGGTCCGAGGGGATTTCCACACGTAAAAAAAAAAAAAAAAAAAAAAAGGTTAGGTTAGGTTAGGTTAGGTTAGGTTAGGTTACGTGCCCCCCAATGTATCCCTACGTTGTCGTCGTGGTGGGGCTTGCGTGGGTCGATGATCTCTGGGGCTATGCCGGTAGAGCCACTCATGCCGGATAGGTCCAGAGGGAGACCCCAGACTAAATGGGATACCAGGCGGAGTCTGGAAAGACTGCCGCGGAGGGCACTCCAAGCGTCCCTCTGATCTAGCAGAGGGCGTACTGGAGTGCGAGAAGGTTCGAGAGGAACCTTGAGGCGGGTCAGCCCACTGTTTACGCAGGGGCTGACCACCGTCGGTGAGACAGGGCTAGCCACCCTGTCGCATTCCGTAACCAACAGGGGCTCAGCAACGACCTGACTGGTGGCTCCAGGAGGGTATGCTGAGAACCTGTTGGCCGGAGGGCTTGCCTTAATTGGCCGGCCCATGACAAGGATAGTCTATAACACCCGACAGCCAAGTCGTTAAAACCTGTGGATACCGGCCGACCTCCACAGTATATAGGCTTATCCGGGTGCAGGGGGCACCGCCCGGATGGACTTCTTTTCCCCCATACTCGTGGGATATGTTATGGCAACTGAAACTAAAAATTCAATTATAAATACGATCGATACAAATAAAAAAACGACTTTTGGCAATGAAACTGGACAGGAGAGAGAGAGGGAGAGGAAAGGAAAGGGAAGGAGGAACGCCAAGGGGCAGTTCCGGAGGGCAGACGACTCCTCTACCGAGGAGGAGTCTGCGTCCGGGGCGCCCGGATCGGCGGGGCTCCCAGTAGTCAATCGGACTGCTGGGAGCCGAAGAAAATCGGAGCGTACGCGTTCCAGGTCCAGCCACTCGTCGGATGGCGCGGGTGGTAGCTCTAATGCGTCAGCATTGGAGTCTATGGACTTGGACGCAAGCGACAGCCGCAAACGCGTGCGCTCCAATGATGGCGGCAGCGACACCACGGAAATGTTGCCGCCCAAAATTGCGAGCAGCCATAGAGGGCGCTCGCGAACTCCGGTGTCGGCCCCGTCTGGTTCCGCCTTTTGTAAGGCGGAATCATACAGGCGAGTCAGGGCGGACGGCGAGACTCAGGCGGAGGAGGAGATCTCCGGTCTCCTGCTGCAGATTGGGGAACCGGTGGATGGGGACTCAGTGCCCCAAACACCGGCCTCTCTGCAGGAGAGGGCGCAGGCGGCGGTGGCCATCATTAACAAGGTGGCCACCAAGTCGGTAAACCTTAAGGGCTCCTTTGTAAGGGCCCTTAAGGACTCCTCCTCCACGCTGGGGGGAGTCGTCCAGTCCCTGATAGGGGACGTGGCTCGACTCCAGGCGGCCAACGACCGCTTGACGGGGCAGGTGGCTGAGCTGAGCGCTCAGTTTGCCCAATTTCGGGCGGAGCGTCCTGAGCGCGAGGCCTCGGCCCCGGCCCCGTCTGCGTCGCAGGCGGCCCCGTCAACGTCGCGGACGGCCCCGTCAGCGTCGCAGCCGGCCCCGTCAGCGTCGCGCACGGCCCCGTCGGCGTCGCGGGCGGCCCCGTCGGCGTCGCGGCCGGCCCCGTCTCCGTCACAGCTGGCCCCCACTGTCCCTGGGGTATCGGAGGAGCTCGTCCAACAGATCCTCATCGCAGTGGGGAATCTGGTGGACGGGCGTCTGGCCGGCCTCGAGGCGCGGCTGCCTCCGGCCCCTATCGTTCGGCCGCCGCTTGGGGCACAGCGTAAAACGGTCACGTCGGCCCCGACTCCACTTCCCGTGGTAGGGGGTCGAGTGACCTACGCCGCGGCGACGTCGGCCCCGGCTCCTGTGGCGGCTCAAAAGCCACGACAGGGGCCTAGGGCCAGGACGCCTGCCCCGAAGCCAGGGCAGCCGTCTAAGACGACGACAAGAGCTGGAGCGGAGTTCCCTCCGCTCCCCACTCCAACGCCGGTACCTGGCCCCTCCAATGAGGCTTGGCAGGAAGTTGGGGGGTCCAAGAAGTCCCGAAGGAGGGCTAGGAAGGCTGCTGAGAAGGCAGCCCCTACCCCGCAGTCACCGCCGGTGGCAAGTGCCGCCGCTAAGAAGCCGCGGAAACTGCAGCCGCCAAAAACAGCGGCTGTAGTGGTGACCGTGTCGCCGGAGGCGGCTGAGGGCGGGATGTCCTATGCGGCCCTCTTCAAGAGGGCCCGGGCTAGTCTCGCCTCTTTCGGGACGACCGGAGTTAGGTTGCGCCTCGCCCAGACGGGAGCTCGGGTTCTCGAGTTCCCCGGGGCTGAAGGCGCAAAGTCGGCGGACGAGTTTGCCGAGAAGCTCAGAGGAATGTTTGCGGAAACGGATGGTGTACGGATCGCCAGGCCTACGAAGTGCGCGGAATTGCGCATCTCGGGCCTGGACGACTCCGTCACGGCCGAGGATGTCCGCGTTGCAGTGCAGGAGAAGACGAGCTGCAGCGCTGACAACATTAAGGTCGGCACCATCCGCCCCGGTCCAGGGGGCCTTGGTGCGGTGTGGCTCAGCTGCCCAGTAGCGGCAGCCAAAGCGCTGGGTGATGCTGGCAGGCTCCTTGTCGGCTTCGTTAGCGCCAGGATAACAGTCCTGGCGGCGAGGCCGATGAGGTGTTTTAAATGCCTGTCGGCGGGACACACACGCGCCAAGTGCGCCAACTGCTTTGACTGCAGCGGTCTTTGCTTCCGCTGCGGTCGACCGGGGCACAAGGCGGCAGAATGTTCTGCCGCCCCTCACTGCCCCATCTGTGCGGCGGCTAATAAGCCCGCCAATCACCAGATGGGGCAGGGAGGCTGCAAGCATTCCCGTGCTTCTCGGCAAGCGTCGGGGGTTAGCCAGTCGACCCAGGCTACCTCCGACGTCGCTCGTGCGTCGACGCCGACGCCCATGGAGGAGGCTGTAGAGACGATCCATTAATGGATCAAGTCTCCAGCCTCCTGGTCCAGACGAACCTGAACCACTGTGCCGCGGCGCAGGATTTATTCCTGCAAACCATGGCGCAGTGGTCGATAGGTGTTGCCGTAGTCGCGGAGCCCTATTACGTTCCTCCCCGTCCAAACTGGATGGGTGACCGGGACGGCTCCGTGGCAGTCGTCAGCTCCACGGCGGCTCATTCCCCGCCCTTGTCGCTAAGAGACAAGGGTACTGGATATGTTGCCGCCGATTGGGGGGGGGTCACCGTTTACGGTGTATACTTCTCCCCCAACCGGAGTCTGAGTGACTTCGAGGTCTTCCTCAACACCTTGGAGACCTCGATACGGCGACTAGCGTCTGGGCACGTCCTCGTGCTGGGGGACTTCAACGCAAAGTCCATTGCGTGGGGGTCCCCCGAGACGGACGCCAAGGGCGAAGCCGTAGTGGAGTGGGCGGCTTCGGTGGGCCTCTGTTTGCTGAACAGAGGCTCCACCAACACGTGCGTGCGACAGCAGGGCGGGTCGATAGTGGACCTTTCGTTCGCTAGCCCTGTTGTTGCCGCACGAGTAAGGAACTGGTGTGTCCTGGAAGAGGTTGAGACGCTCTCGGATCATTTGTATATCCGATTTGAGCTCTCCCGGTCCCAGGGCCCCAGTAGGGGTCACACGGCGCGGCAATCATCCCGCTTTCCGCGGTGGGCTGTCGCCAAGCTCGACAGGGACCTGCTGGAGGAGGCAGCCATTATTCATTCTTGGCTGTCTCCGCAGGCCTCGACCGACGAGGTCGACGTGGACGTGGGGGCTGGCCGTTTTCGCGATGCGATTACGCAGATCTGCGATACGGCCATGCCCCGCATCCGGAGTCGTCGGCCTCCTCGGAAGGGGGTCTACTGGTGGTCCCAGGAGCTGGCGGACCTCCGTGCGGCCTGCACCCGTGCCCGGAGGTCCTACACCCGTAGCCGGCGACGTCACCGCGGAAACGGTGAGGATGACCAGCTTCATGAGGAGTACCGCGAAGCGCGGAAAACTCTGAAGCTGGCCATTTGCCGCGCCAAGGACGCAAAGAGAAAGGAGATGCTGGAGAGTCTCGATCGTGACCCCTGGGGTCGCCCGTATCGTGCGGTGCGTCAAAAGCTCCGCACACCGGGCCCCCCCCTTACCGAGACTCTCCAGCCCAGCTTCCTGCAGGAAGTGGTCGAGGGCCTTTTCCCTCAGCGGGCAGAGCACACACCCCCGTCGATGGCCTACTCGGTCAGAGACGGCGGGGGTAGAGAGGAGGATGCTCCACCCGTGAGGGAATCGGAGGTAGGGGCGGCTGTTCTGCGGATTCGTTCCAAGAACACCGCCCCCGGGCCGGACGGGATACCAGCCCGAGTGATGGCCCGAGCCCTCGACCATATGTTGGACCGCCTCAGGGAAGTGTTGGATGCTAGCCTAGCGTCCGGACACTTTCCTGAGTGCTGGAAATGCGGGAAGCTGGTCCTGTTGAAGAAGCCGGGACGGCCTGCCGATTCGGTCGCGGCCTATAGGCCCATCGTGTTGCTGGACGAGGCGGGCAAGTTGTTCGAAAGGATAATCTCTGCCCGCATCGTCCGGCACCTCAGTGAGGTGGGGCCCGACCTGTCGGATGCCCAGTTCGGATTCCGAGAGGGGCATTCGACGGTCGATGCCGTGATGCGCCTTAGGGCCGTGACCGAAGAGGCAGTGTGCTGTGGCGGCGTGCTGTTGGCGGTGTCGTTAGACATCGCCAACGCATTCAATAGTCTGCCATTCAGCTGCATCGGGGAAGCACTCCAGTATCACGGGGTGCCAGAGTACCTGAGGCGGCTAGTGGCAGACTATTTGGAGGAGCGTACCGTCGTGTACGAGGACCGAGAGGGCGTCTTGAGACGGCGACCCATGTCGTGCGGCGTTCCACAGGGGTCTGTCCTTGGACCACTCCTGTGGAACGTGGGATACGACTGGGTCCTACGAGGTCGTCTCCCCCCCGGGCTGGGCGTAATTTGTTACGCCGATGACACATTGGTCACAGCTCGGGGGGCGAACTTCCAAGAGGCGGCGCGCCTGGCCACCACGGGTGTTTCTCTGGTGGTCGGGCGCATCGAGGCGCTGGGCCTTCGGGTGGCCCTGGACAAGACGGAGGCCCTGCTGTTTCATGGGCCCCGTCGTGGTCCGCCCCCCGGCGCCTCCATAGAGGTCAACTCGGTCCTCGTACCGGTTCGGGCCCAGATGAAATATCTGGGTCTGATCCTCGACGGTAGGTGGCTCTTCGACGAGCACTTCCGACAGCTTGCTCCGAAGCTGGTCGACGCTGCCTCTGCCCTTGGGCGACTTTTGCCTAATTTGGGTGGAGCCAGCGTCGCAACGAGACAGCTGTACACGGGGGTTGTCCGGTCAATGGCGCTGTACGGCGCACCGGTGTGGGTCACGGCTCTGACCGCCCAGAACAAGGCGCGCCTCTGGCGGCCTCAGAGGGTACTGGCGGTCAGAGCGATACGTGGTTACCGCACGGTGTCGACCGAGGCAGCGTGCGCGTTGGCCGGAACACCCCCGTGGGATTTGGAGGCGGAAGTGCTCGCCGAAGTTTATCGACGGGTGGCTGAATATCGGGTGGAGAGAGGCATGCGCCCTCCGCCCGAAGAGGTACGCGAGTGGCGTGAAGCCGCCCGTCGAGCCACGATGGCTCGTTGGTCTTTCCGACTGGAGACTCCACGCGCTGGCTTTGCCGCCGTGGAGGCTCTCCAGCCGGTCATCCTCGAGTGGGCAGGGCGGCAGCACGGGACCCTTTCCTTCCGACTGACGCAGGTACTTTCCGGGCACGGTTGCTTCGGGAAGTACCTGCACTCGGTCGCTAGGAGGGAACTGAGTCCCGCCTGCCACCACTGCGACTGCAGTGAAGACTCGGCCCAGCATACGCTGGCGATCTGCCCCGCGTGGGCGTCGCAGCGCCGGGCCCTCACTGCAGTCATCGGAGGAGATCTCTCGCTACCGGCCGTCATACGCTCCATGGCCGGTAGCGACAGCAGTTTTACCGCGGTCGCAACCTTCTGCGAAGATGTAATCTCGCAGAAGGAGGTGGCGGAGAAGGCCCGGGAGGACGACCTCCACTCGGACCCAATCCGTCGCCGGCGAACCGGGCAGCGGAGGCGCGCTCACCTGCGCCTCATGCCGCCCTGAGTGTGGCCGCGGATGGTCGGGACGGGCTTTCCCTTCCATCCGCTTTAGTGGCCGCCCGCGAGGAGGCGACGTTACGTGTGTGCCGTACGTCGCCTAAAATGAGAGGATAACATCAGAGGGTGCCCGCTTCTGTGCTAAAAAAAAAAAAAAAAAAAAAAAAAAAAAAGGTTAGGTTACGTGGACTTGGGGGCTGGCCGTTTTCGCGATGCGATTACGCAGATTTGCGATACGGCCATGCCCCGCATCCGGAGTCGTCGGCCTCCACGGAAGGAGGTCTACTGGTGGTCCCAGGAGTTGGCGGACCTCCGTGCGGCTTGTACCCGTGCCCGGAGGTCCTACACCCGCAGCCGGCGACGTCACCGCGGAAACGGTGAGGAGGACCAGCTTCATGAGGAGTACCGCGAAGCGCGGAAAACTCTGAAGCTGGCCATTTGCCGCGCCAAAGACGCTAAGAGAAAGGAGATGCTGGAGAGTCTCGATCGTGACCCCTGGGGTCGCCCGTATCGTGCGGTGCGTCAAAAGCTCCGCACGCCGGGCCCCCCCCTTACCGAGACTCTCCAGCCCAGCTTCCTGCAGGAAGTGGTCGAGGGCCTTTTCCCTCAGCGGGCAGAGCACACACCCCCGTCGATGGCCTACTCGGTCAGAGACGACGGGGGTAGAGAGGACGATGCTCCACCCGTGAGGGAATCGGAGGTAGGGGCGGCTGTTCTGCGGATTCGTTCCAAGAACACCGCCCCCGGGCCGGACGGGATACCAGCCCGAGTGATGGCCCGAGCCCTCGACCATATGTCGGACCGCCTCAGGGAAGTGTTGGATGCTAGCCTAGCGTCCGGACACTTTCCTGAGTGCTGGAAATGCGGGAAGCTGGTCCTGTTGAAGAAGCCGGGACGGCCTGCCGATTCGGTCGCGGCCTATAGGCCCATCGTGTTGCTGGACGAGGCGGGCAAGTTGTTCGAAAGGATAATCTCTGCCCGCATCGTCCGGCACCTCAGTGAGGTGGGGCCCGACCTGTCGGATGCCCAGTTCGGATTCCGAGAGGGGCGTTCGACGGTCGATGCCGTGATGCGCCTTAGGGCCGTGACCGAAGAGGCAGTGTGCTGTGGCGGCGTGCTGTTGGCGGTGTCGTTAGACATCGCCAACGCATTCAATAGTCTGCCATTCAGCTGCATCGGGGAAGCACTCCAGTACCACGGGGTGCCAGAGTACCTGAGGCGGCTAGTGGCAGACTATTTGGAGGAGCGTACCGTCGTGTACGAGGACCGAGAGGGCGTCTTGAGACGGCGACCCATGTCGTGCGGCGTTCCACAGGGGTCTGTCCTTGGACCACTCCTGTGGAACGTGGGATACGACTGGGTCCTACGAGGTCGTCTCCCCCCCGGGCTGGGCGTAATTTGTTACGCCGATGACACATTGGTCACAGCTCGGGGGGCGCCTGGCCACCAGGGGTGTTTCTCTGGTGGTCGGGCGCATCGAGGCGCTGGGCCTACGGGTGGCCCTGGACAAGACGGAGGCCCTGTTATTTCATGGGCCCCGTCGTGGTCCGCCCCCCGGCGCCTCCATAGAGGTCAACTCGGTCCTCGTACCGGTTCGGGCCCAGATGAAGTATCTGGGTCTGATCCTCGACGGTAGGTGGCTCTTCGACGAGCACTTCCGACAGCTTGCTCCCAAGCTGGTCGACGCTGCCTCTGCCCTTGGGCGACTTTTGCCTAATTTGGGTGGAGCCAGCGTCGCAACGAGACAGCTGTACACGGGGGTTGTCCGGTCAATGGCGCTGTACGGCGCACCGGTGTGGGTCACGGCTCTGACCGCCCAGAACAAGGCGCGCCTCTGGCGGCCTCAGAGGGTACTGGCGGTCAGAGCGATACGTGGTTACCGCACGGTGTCGACCGAGGCAGCGTGCGCGTTGGCCGGAACACCCCCGTGGGATTTGGAGGCGGAGGTGCTCGCCGAAGTTTATCGACGGGTGGCTGAATATCGGGTGGAGAGAGGCATGCGCCCTCCGCCCGAAGAGGTACGCGAGTGGCGTGAAGCCGCCCGTCGAGCCACGATGGCTCGTTGGTCTTTCCGACTGGAGACTCCACGCGCTGGCTTTGCCGCCGTGGAGGCTCTCCAGCCGGTCATCCTCGAGTGGGCAGGGCGGCAGCACGGGACCCTTTCCTTCCGACTGACGCAGGTACTTTCCGGGCACGGTTGCTTCGGGAAGTACCTGCACTCGGTCGCTAGGAGGGAACTGAGTCCCGCCTGCCACCACTGCGACTGCAGTGAAGACTCGGCCCAGCATACGCTGGCGATCTGCCCCGCGTGGGCGTCGCAGCGCCGGGCCCTCACTGCAGTCATCGGAGGAGATCTCTCGCTACCGGCCGTCATACGCTCCATGGCCGGTAGCGACAGCAGGTTTACCGCGGTCGCAACCTTCTGCGAAGAAGTCATCTCGCAGAAGGAGGTGGCGGAGAAGGCCCGGGAGGACGACCTCCACTCGGACCCGATCCGCCGCCGGCGAACCGGGCAGCGGAGGCGCGCTCACCTGCGCCTCATGCCGCCCTGAGTGTGGCCGCGGATGGTCGGGACGGGCTTTCCCTTCCATCCGCTCTAGTGGCCGCCCGCGAGGAGGCGACGTTACGTGTGTGCCGTACGTCGCCTAAAATGAGAGGTTCTGGAGAGGGTGCCCGCTTCTGTGCGGGCAAGCGCTGGGAGGGGTCTGGACGGCGTAATAACAGCAGTTCCCGGACTCCTCCCTCCTCAGGCGCAGAGTGGCACACCGTGTGGTTTTAGTCGGTTCGAGTCCGACACACCGCCCCGCCGCAAGCCCCGGCGCGGGTGACGGTCCGAGGGGATTTCCACACGTAAAAAAAAAAAAAAAAAAAAAAAAAAGGTTTTTTTTTTTTTTTTTTTTTTTTTTTTTTTTTTTTTTTTTTTTTTTACGTGGTGGAATGTATTTACGCACTTCGCTCACCCCCCGCGGGGGCAGGGGGTTCGCTTCGTGTGGGACTCCTGACCTCGAAGAGAGGCCAGACTACCCACTAAACCACCACGGTGTTCCTCCTTCACCTAAACCGAGCCGCGGGATAGTTTGCTCACCGCGACTCGGCTAGGGACGCCCTTTTTATCGGGCTCACCTCTGTCGAGGCCCCACCATCCGGGCCACCGAGCCCAGATGATGGGGCCTGTCCTCCTCATGAATGCACCCCAGGAACACAGAGGGGCGCATTCCGCCACATTAGCGTGGGGCAGCAGGTCCCCCGACCCACCGCCCGTGGCCACTCTCATTCGGGGACGCGGGCGAATTGTGCTCGCCGGCGCCCCCTCGCCGCGGGTCTGCGGGGCGGGCGGCCCCGTCAACGTCGCGGACGGCCCCGTCGGCGTCGCGGCCGGCCCCGTCAACGTCGCGGGCGGCCCCGCCAGCGTCGCGGCCGGCCCCGTCGGCGTCGCGGCCGGCCCCGTCTCCGTCACAGCTGGCCCCCCCCGTCCCTGGGGTATCGGAGGACCTCGTCCAACAGATCCTCATCGCAGTGGGGAATCTGGTGGACGGGCGTCTGGCCGGCCTCGAGGCGCGGCTGCCTCCGGCCCCTATCGTTCGGCCGCCCCTTGGGGCCCAGCGAAAAGCGGTCGCGTCGGCGCCGACCCCGCTTCCCGTGGTGGGGGGTCGCGTGACCTACGCCGCGGCGACGTCGGCCCCGGCTCCTGCGGCTGCCCAAAAGCCACGACAGGGGGCTAAGGCGAAGACGGCTGCCCCGAAGCCGGGGCCTAATAGTAAGACGACGGCAAGTGCTGGAGCGGAGTTCCCTCCGCTCCCCACTCCAACGCCGGTACCTGGCCCCTCTACTTCTGCCCCCTCCAATGAGGGTTGGCAGGAAGTTGGGGGGTCCAAGAAGTCCCGAAGGCGGGCTAGGAAGGCTGCTGAAAAGGCAGCCCCTACCCCGCAGTCGCCACCGGTGGCAAGTGCCACCGCAAAGAAGCCGCGGAAACTGCAGCCGCCGAAAACCGCGGCGGTAGTGGTGACCGTGTCACCGGAGGCTGCTGAAGGCGGGCTATCCTACGCGGCCCTCTTCAAGAGGGCCCGGGCTAGTCTCGCCTCATTCGGGACAACCGGTGTTAGGTTGCGCCTCGCCCAGACGGGAGCTCGAGTACTCGAGTTCCCCGGGGCTGAAGGCGCAAAGTCGGCAGACGCTTTTGCTGAAAAGCTCAGAGGGATGTTTGCGGAAACGGATGGTGTACGGATCGCCAGGCCTACGAAGTGCGCGGAGTTGCGCATCTCGGGCCTGGACGACTCCGTTACGGCCGAGGATGTCCGCGTTGCAGTGCAGGAGAAGACGAACTGCAGCGCGGAAAACATTAAGGTCGGCACCATCCGCCCCGGTCCAGGGGGCCTTGGTGCGGTGTGGCTCAGCTGCCCAATAGCGGCAGCCAAAGTGCTGGGCGATGCTGGCAGGCTCCTCGTCGGCTTCGTGAACGCCAAGATAACGATCCTGGCGGCGAGGCCGATGAGGTGTTTTAAATGCCTGTCGGCGGGACACACACGCGCCAAGTGCGCCAACTGTTTTGACTGCAGCGGACTTTGTTTCCGCTGCGGTCGACCGGGGCACAAGGCGGCAGAATGTTCTGCCGCCCCTCACTGCCCCATATGTGCGGCGGGTAATAAGCCCGCCAATCACCAGATGGGGCAGGGAGGCTGCAAGCATTCCCGTGCTTCTCGGCAAGCGTCGGGGGTTAGCCAGTCGACCCAGGCTACCTCCGACGTCGCTCGTGCGTCGACGCCGACGCCCATGGAGGAGGCTGTAGAGACGATCCATTAATGGATCAAGTCTCCAGCCTCCTGGTCCAGACGAACCTGAACCACTGTGCCGCGGCGCAGGATTTATTCCTGCAAACCATGGCGCAGTGGTCGATAGGTGTTGCCGTAGTCGCGGAGCCCTATTATGTTCCTCCCCGTCCAAACTGGATGGGAGACTGATGGTGTACGAGGACCGAGAGGGCGTCTTGAGACGGCGACCCATGTCGTGCGGCGTTCCGCAGGGGTCTGTCCTTGGACCACTCCTGTGGAACGTGGGATACGACTGGGTCTTACGAGGTCGTCTCCCCCCCGGGCTGGGCGTAATTTGTTACGCCGATGACACATTGGTCACAGCCCGGGGGGCGAACTTCCAAGAGGCGGCCCGCCTGGCCACCAGGGGTGTTTCTCTGGTGGTCGGGCGCATCGAGGCGCTGGGCCTACGGGTGGCCCTGGACAAGACGGAGGCCCTGCTGTTTCATGGGCCCCGTCGTGGTCCGCCCCCCGGCGCCTCCATAGAGGTCAACTCGGTCCTCGTACCGGTTCGGGCCCAGATGAAGTATCTGGGTCTGATCCTTGACGGTAGGTGGCTCTTCGACGAGCACTTCCGACAGCTTGCTCCCAAGCTGGTCGACGCTGCCTCTGCCCTTGGGCGACTTTTGCCTAATTTGGGTGGAGCCAGCGTCGCAACGAGACAGCTGTACACGGGGGTTGTCCGGTCAATGGCGCTGTACGGCGCACCGGTGTGGGTCACGGCTCTGACCGCCCAGAACAAGGCGCGCCTCTGGCGGCCTCAGAGGGTACTGGCGGTCAGAGCGATACGTGGTTACCGCACGGTGTCGACCGAGGCAGCGTGCGCGTTGGCCGGAACACCCCCGTGGGATTTGGAGGCGGAAGTGCTCGCCGAAGTTTATCGACGGGTGGCTGAATATCGGGTGGAGAGAGGCATTCGCCCTCCGCCCGAAGAGGTACGCGAGTGGCGTGAAGCCGCCCGTCGAGCCACGATGGCTCGGTGGTCTTTCCGACTGGAGACTCCACGCGCTGGCTTTGCCGCCGTGGAGGCTCTCCAGCCGGTCATCCTCGAGTGGGCAGGGCGGCAGCACGGGACCCTTTCCTTCCGACTGACGCAGGTACTTTCCGGGCACGGTTGCTTCGGTAGGTACCTGCACTCGGTCGCTAGGAGGGAACTGAGTCCCGCCTGCCACCACTGCGACTGCAGTGAAGACTCGGCCCAGCACACGCTGGCGATTTGCCCCGCTTGGGCGTCGCAGCGCCGGGCCCTCACTGCAGTCATCGGAGGAGATCTCTCGCTACCGGCCGTCATACGCTCCATGGCCGGTAGCGACAGCAGTTTTACCGCGGTCGCAACCTTCTGCGAAGAAGTCATCTCGCAGAAGGAGGCGGCGGAGAAGGCCCGGGAGGACGACCTCCACTCGGACCCGATCCGCCGCCGGCGAACCGGGCAGCGGAGGCGCGCTCACCTGCGCCTCATGCCGCCCTGAGTGTGGCCGCGGATGGTCGGGACGGGCTTTCCCTTCCATCCGCTCTAGTGGCCGCCCGCGAGGAGGCGACGTTACGTGTGTGCCGTACGTTGCCTAAAAGGAGAGGATAACATCAGAGGGTGCCCGCTTCTGTGCGGGCAAGCGCTGGGAGGGGTCTGGATGGCGTAATAACAGCAGTTCCCGGACTCCTCCCTCCTCAGGCGCAGAGTGGCACACCGTGTGGTTTTAGTCGGTTCGAGTCCGACACACCGCCCCGCCGCAAGCCCCGGCGCGGGTGACGGTCCGAGGGGATTTCCACACGTAAAAAAAAAAAAAAAAAAAAAAAAAAAAAAAAAAAAAGGTTCCCCCCCCCCCCGCCGGCAGGCTCCTCGTTGGCTTCGTTAGCGCCAGGATCACAGTCCTGGCGGCGAGGCCGATGAGGTGCTTTAAATGCCTCACATCGGGACACACACGCGCCAAGTGCGAGAGTTGCTTTGACTGCAGCGGATTATGTTTCCGCTGCGGTGGACCGGGGCACAAGGCGGCAGAGTGTTCTGCCGCCCCTCACTGCCCCATATGTGCGGCGGGTAATAAGCCTGCCAATCACCAGATGGGACAGGGGGGCTGCAGGCCTTCCCGCGCTTCTCGGCAGACGTCGGGGGCTAGCCTAGCGACCCAGGCTGCCTCTGACGTTGTCCGTCCGTCCACGTCGACGCCCATGGAGGAGGTTGTAGAGACGATCCATTAATGGACCACGTCTCCAACCTCCTTGTCCAGACAAACCTGAACCACTGTGCCGCGGCGCAGGATCTCTTCCTGCAAACCATGGCGCAGTGGTCGATCGGTGTTGCCGTAGTCGCGGAGCCCTACTTCGTTCCTCCCCGTCCAAACTGGATGGGTGACTGGGACGGCTCCGTGGCAGTCGTCGGTTCCGCGGCGGCTCATTCCCCGCCCTTGTCGCTAAGAGACAAGGGCTCTGGATATGTTGCCGCCGAGTGGGGGGGGATCACCGTTTACGGTGTGTACTTCTCCCCCAACCGGAGTTTGAGCGACTTCGAGGTCTTCCTTAACAGCTTGGAGACCTCGATGCGGCGATTAGCGTCTGGGCACGTCCTCGTGCTGGGGGACTTCAACGCAAAATCCATTGCGTGGGGGTCCCCCGGGACGGACGCCAAGGGCGAAGCCGTCGAGGAGTGGGCGGCTTCGGTGGGCCTCTGTTTGCTGAACAGAGGCTCCACCAACACGTGCGTGCGACAGCAAGGGGGGTCGATAGTGGACCTTTCGTTCGCTACCCCTGCTGTTGCCGCACGAGTAAGGAACTGGTGTGTCCTGGAAGAGGTTGAGACGCTCTCGGATCACCTGTATATCCGATTTGAGCTCTCCCGGTCCCAGGGCCCCAGTAGGGGTCACACGGCGCGGCATCCTTCCCGCTTTCCGCGGTGGGCTGTTGCCAAGCTGGACAGGGACCTACTAGAGGAGGCGGCCATTATTCATTCTTGGCTGTCTCCGCAGGCCCCGACCGAGGAGGTCGGCGTGGACCTGGGGGCTGGCCGTTTTCGCGATGCGATTACGCAGATTTGCGATACGGCCATGCCCCGCATCCAAGGTCGTCGGCCTCCGCGGAAGGAGGTCTACTGGTGGTCCCAGGAGTTGGCGGACCTCCGTGCGGCTTGTACTCGTGCCCGGAGGTCCTACACTCGCAGCAGGCGACGTCACCGTGGAGACGGTGGCGGGGACCAGCTTCATGAGGAGTACCGCGAATCGCGGAAAACTCTGAAGCTGGCCATTTGCCGCGCCAAAGAGGTAAAGAGAAAGGAGATGCTGGAGAGTCTCGATCGTGACCCCTGGGGTCGCCCATACCGTGCGGTGCGTCAGAAGCTCCGCACGTTGGGCCCCCCCCTTACCGAGACTCTCCAGCCCAGCTTCCTGCAGGAAGTGGTCGAGGGCCTCTTCCCGCAGCGGGCGGAGCACACACCCCCGTCGATGGCCTACGAGGTCGGATATGACGGGGGTAGAGAGGACGATGTGCCGCCCGTTAGGGAATCGGAGGTTGGGGCGGCTGTTCTGCGGATTCGTTCCAAGAACACCGCCCCCGGGCCGGACGGGGTACCAGCCCGAGTGATGGCCCGAGCCCTCGACCATATGTCAGACCGCCTCAGGGAAGTGTTGGATGCTAGCCTGGCGTCCGGACGCTTCCCTGAATGCTGGAAAAGCGGGAAGCTGGTCCTATTGAGGAAGCCGGGACGGCCTGCCGATTCGGTCGCGGCCTATAGGCCCATCGTGTTGCTGGACGAGGCGGGTAAACTTTTTGAGAGGATACTCTCTGCCCGCATCGTCCGGCACCTCTGCGAGGTGGGGCCCGACCTGTCGGACGCCCAATTCGGATTCCGGGAGGGGCGTTCGACGGTCGATGCCGTGATGCGCCTTAGGGCCGTGACCGAAGAGGCAGTGAGCTGTGGCGGCGTGGTGTTGGCGGTGTCCTTGGACATCGCCAACGCCTTCAATAGTCTGCCATTTAGCTGCATCAGGGAAGCACTCCACTACCACGGAGTGCCAGAGTACCTGAGGCGGCTAGTGGCAGACTATCTAGAGGAGCGTACCGTCGTGTACGAGGACCGAGAGGGCGTCTTGAGACGGCGACCCATGTCGTGCGGCGTTCCGCAGGGGTCTGTCCTTGGACCACTCCTGTGGAACGTGGGGTACGACTGGGTCCTGCGAGGTCGTCTCCCCCCCGGGCTGGGCGTAATTTGTTACGCCGATGACACATTGGTCACAGCCCGGGGAGCGAACTTCCAAGAGGCGGCGTGCCTGGCCACCAGGGGAGTTTCTCTGGTGGTTGGGCGCATCGAGGCAATGGGATTACGGGTGGCCCTGGACAAGACGGAGGCCCTATTGTTCCATGGGCCCCGTCGTGGTCCACCCGCTGGCGCCTCAATAGAGGTCAACTCGGTCCTCGTACCGGTTCGGGCCCAGATGAGGTATCTGGGCCTGATCCTCGACGGTAGGTGGCTCTTCGACGAGCACTTCCGACAGCTTGGTCCCAAGCTGGTCGATGCTGCCTCCGCCCTTGGGCGACTTTTGCCCAATCTGGGTGGAGCCAGCGTCACAACGCGACACCTCTACACGGGGGTGGTCCGGTCGATGGCGCTGTACGGTGCACCGGTGTGGGTGGCGGCTCTGACTGCCCTAAATAAGGCTCGCCTCTGGCGGCCTCAGAGGGTACTGGCAGTCAGAGCCATACGCGGATACCGCACGGTGTCGACCGAGGCGGCGTGCGCCCTGGCCGGAACACCCCCATGGGATTTGGAGGCGGAAGTGCTCGCCGAAGTTTATCGACGGGTGGCTGAATATCGGGCGGAGTATGGCTATCGCCCTCCGCCCAAAGAGGTACGCGACTGGCGTGAAGCCGCCCGTCGAGCCACGATGGCTAGATGGTCGTTCCGGCTGGAGACTCCACGCGCTGGCTTTGCCGCCGTGGAGGCTCTCCAGCCGGTCATCCTCGAGTGGGCAGGGCGGCAGCACGGGACCCTTTCCTTCCGACTGACGCAGGTCCTTTCCGGGCATGGTTGCTTCGGGAAGTACCTGCACTCGGTCGCTAGGAGGGAATTGAGTCCCGCCTGCCACCACTGCGACTGCAGTGAGGACTCGGCCCAGCATACGCTGGCGATTTGCCCCGCTTGGGCGTCGCAGCGACGACCCTCCCGCGAGGAGGCGACGTTACGCGTGTGCCGTACGTCGCCTAAATTGAGATTTTAACAGCTGACGGTGCCCGCTACTGTGCGGGCAAGCGCTGGGAGGGGTCCGGACGTGTTAATAACTGCAGTTCCCGGATTCCTCCCTTCACAGGCGCAGAGTGGCACACCGTGTGGTTTTAGTCGGTTCGAGTCCGACACACCGCCCCGCCGCAAGCCCCGGTGGGGTGACGGTCCGAGGGGATTTCCACACGTAAAAAAAAAAAAAAAAAAAAAAAAAAGGTTAGGTTCCCCCGGCCGGACGGGATACCAGCCCGAGTGATGGCCCGAGCCCTCGACCATATGTCGGACCTACGAGGTCGTCTCCCCCCCGGGCTGGGCGTAATTTGTTACGCCGATGACACATTGGTCACAGCCCGGGGGGTGAACTTCCACGAGGCGGCGCGCCTGGCCACCACGGGTGTTTCTCTGGTGGTCGGGCGCATCGAGGCGCTGGGCCTTCGGGTGGCCCTGGACAAGACGGAGGCCCTGTTATTTCATGGGCCCCGTCGTGGTCCGCCCCCCGGCGCCTCCATAGAGGTCAACTCGGTCCTCGTACCGGTTCGGGCCCAGATGAAGTATCTGGGTCTGATCCTCGACGGTAGGTGGCTCTTCGACGAGCACTTCCGACAGCTTGCTCCCAAGCTGGTCGACGCTGCCTCTGCCCTTGGGCGACTTTTGCCTAATTTGGGTGGAGCCAGCGTCGCAACTAGACAGCTGTACACGGGGGTTGTCCGGTCAATGGCGCTGTACGGCGCACCGGTGTGGGTCACGGCTCTGACCGCCCAGAACAAGGCACGCCTCTGGCGGCCTCAGAGGGTACTGGCGGTCAGAGCGATACGTGGTTACCGCACGGTGTCGACCGAGGCAGCGTGCGCGTTGGCCGGGACACCCCCGTGGGATTTGGAGGCGGAAGTGCTCGCCGAAGTTTATCGACGGGTGGCTGAATATCGGGTGGAGAGAGGCATGCGCCCTCCGCCCGAAGAGGTACGCGAGTGGCGTGAAGCCGCCCGTCGAGCCACGATGGCTCGTTGGTCTTTCCGACTGGAGACTCCACGCGCTGGCTTTGCCGCCGTGGAGGCTCTCCAGCCGGTCATCCTCGAGTGGGCAGGGCGGCAGCACGGGACCTGGGGGACACGGGGAAGCCTGGGCAGCCGTCTAAGACGACGCCAAGAGCTGGAGCGGAGCCCCCTCTGCTCCCCACTCCAACGACGGCACCTGGACCCTCTACCTCTGCCCCCTCTAATGAGGGTTGGCAGGAAGTTGGGGGGTCTAAAAAGTCCCGAAGGCGGGCTAGGAAGGCTGCTGAAAAAGCGGCCTCTACCCCGCAGTCGCCGCCGGTGGCAAGTGCCACCGCGAAGAAGAAGCCGCGGAAGCTGCAGCCGCCCAAAACCGCCGCGGTAGTGGTGACCGTGTCGCCGGAGGCGGCTGAAGGCGGGCTATCCTACGCGGCCCTTTTCAAAAGGGCACGGGCTAGTCTCGCCTCCTTCGGGACTACAGGTGTGAGATTGCGCCTTGCCCAGACGGGAGCTCGAGTTCTCGAGTTCCCGGGGGCTGAAGGCGCAAAGTCGGCAGACGCATTTGCCGAGAAGTTGAGAGGCATGTTCGCGGAAGCGGATGGTGTTAGGATCGCCAGGCCTACGAAATGCGCGGAATTGCGCATTTCGGGCCTGGACGATTCCGTGACGGCTGAGGATGTCCGCGATGCAGTTCAGGAGAGGACGAACTGCAGCGCGGAACACATCAGGGTCGGCACCATCCGCCCCGGACCGGGAGGGCTTGGTGCTGTGTGGCTCAGCTGCCCAGTAGCGGCAGCCAAAGTGCTGGGCGATGCTGGCAGGCTCCTCGTCGGCTTCGTGAGCGCCAGGATAACAGTCCTGGCGGCGAGGCCGATGAGGTGTTTTAAATGCCTGTCGGCGGGCCACACACGCACCAAGTGCAGTAGCTGCTTTGACTGCAGCGGACTTTGTTTCCGCTGTGGTCAACAGGGGCACAAGGCGGCAGAATGTTCTGCCGCCCCTCACTGCCCTGTCTGTGCGGCGGCTAATAAGCCCGCCAATCATCAGATGGGGCAGGGAGGCTGCAGGCCTTCTCATGCTTCTCGGCAAGCGTCGGGGGTAAGCCAGTCGACCCAGGCTGCCTCCGGCGTAACTAGTGCGTCTACGCCGACGCCCATGGAGGAGGCTGTAGAGACGATCCACTAATGGATCAAGTCTCCAGCCTCCTGGTCCAGACGAACCTGAACCACTGTGCCGCGGCGCAGGATCTATTCCTGCAAACCATGGCGCAGTGGTCGATAGGTGTTGCCGTAGTCGCGGAGCCCTATTACGTTCCTCCCCGTCCAAACTGGATGGGTGACTGGGACGGCTCCGTGGCAGTCGTCAGCTCCACGGCGGCTCATTCCCCGCCCTTGTCGCTAAGAGACAGGGGTACTGGATATGTTGCCGCCGATTGGGGGGGGGTCACCGTTTACGGTGTATACTTCTCCCCCAGCCGGAGTCTGAGTGACTTCGAGGTCTTCCTCAACACCCTGGAGACCTCGATACGGCGACTAGCGTCTGGGCACGTCCTCGTGCTGGGGGACTTCAACGCAAAGTCCATTGCGTGGGGGTCCCCCGGGACGGACGCCAAGGGCGATGCCGTACTGGAGTGGGCGGCTTCGGTGGGCCTCTGTTTGCTGAACAGAGGCTCCACCAACACGTGCGTGCGACAGCAGGGCGGGTCGATAGTGGACCTTTCGTTCGCTACCCCTGCTGTTGCCGCACGAGTAAGGAACTGGTGTGTCCTGGAAGAGGTCGAGACGCTCTCGGATCATTTGTATATCCGATTTGAGCTCTCCCGGTCCCAGGACCCCAGTAGGGGTCACACGGCGCGGCATCCATCCCGTTTTCCGCGGTGGGCTGTTGCCAAGCTCGACAGGGACCTGCTGGAGGAGGCAGCCATTATTCATTCTTGGCTGTCTCCGCAGGCCTCGGCCGAGGAGGTCGACGTGGACGCTGGGGCTGGCCGTTTTCGCAATGCGATTACGCAGATTTGCGATACGGCCATGCCCCGCATCCGGAGTCGTCGGCCTCCACGGAAGGAGGTCTACTGGTGGTCCCAGGAGTTGGCGGACCTCCGTGCGGCTTGTACTCGTGCCCGGAGGTCCTATACCCGCAGCCGGCGACGTCATCGCGGAAACGGTGAGGAGGACCAGCTTCATGAGGAGTACCGCGAAGCGCGGAAAACTCTGAAGCTGGCCATTTGCCGCGCCAAGGACGCGAAGAGAAAGGAGATGCTGGAGAGCCTCGAGCGTGACCCCTGGGGTCGCCCGTATCGTGCGGTGCGTCAAAAGCTCCGCACGGCGGGCCCCCCTCTTACCGAGACTCTCCAGCCCAGCTTCCTGCAGGAAGTGGTCGAGGGCCTTTTCCCTCAGCGGGCAGAGCACACACCCCCGTCAATGGCCTACTCGGTCAGAGACGACGGGGGTAGAGAGGAGGATGCTCCACCCGTGAGGGAATCGGAGGTAGGGGCGGCTGTTCTGCGAATTCGTTCAAAGAACACCGCCCCCGGGCCGGACGGGGTACCAGCCCGAGTGATGGCCCGAGCCCTCGACCACATGTCGGACCGCCTCAGGGGAGTGTTGGACGCTAGCCTGGCGTCCGGACACTTCCCTGAGTGCTGGAAAAGCGGGAAGCTGGTCCTGCTGAAGAAGCCGGGACGGCCTGCCGATTCGGTCGCGGCCTATAGGCCCATCGTGTTGCTGGACGAGGCGGGCAAGTTGTTCGAGAGGATAATCTCTGCCCGCATCGTCCGGCACCTCAGTGAGGTGGGGCCCGACCTGTCGGACGCCCAGTTCGGATTCCGAGAGGGGCGTTCGACGGTCGATGCCGTGATGCGCCTTAGGGCCGTGACCGAAGAGGCAGTGTGCTGTGGCGGCGTGCTGTTGGCGGTGTCATTAGACATCGCCAACGCATTCAATAGTCTGCCATTCAGCTGCATCGGGGAAGCACTCCAGTTCCACGGGGTGCCAGAGTACCTGAGGCGGCTAGTGGCAGACTATTTGGAGGAGCGTACCGTCGTGTACGAGGACCGAGAGGGCGTCTTGAGACGGCGACCCATGTCGTGCGGCGTTCCACAGGGGTCTGTCCTTGGACCACTCCTGTGGAACGTGGGATACGACTGGGTCCTACGAGGTCGTCTCCCCCCCGGGCTGGGCGTAATTTGTTACGCCGATGACACTTTGGTCACAGCCCGGGGGGCGAACTTCCAAGAGGCGGCGCGCCTGGCCACCACGGGTGTTTCTCTGGTGGTCGGGCGCATCGAGGCGCTGGGCCTACGGGTGGCCCTGGACAAGACGGAGGCCCTGTTATTTCATGGGCCCCGTCGTGGTCCGCCCCCCGGCGCCTCCATAGAGGTCAACTCGGTCCTCGTACCGGTTCGGGCCCAGATGAAATATCTGGGTCTGATCCTCGACGGTAGGTGGCTCTTCGACGAGCACTTCCGACAGCTTGCTCCCAAGCTGGTCGACGCTGCCTCTGCCCTTGGGCGACTTTTGCCTAATTTGGGTGGAGCCAGCGTCGCAACGAGACAGCTGTACACGGGGGTTGTCCGGTCAATGGCGCTGTACGGCGCACCGGTGTGGGTCACGGCTCTGACCGCCCAGAACAAGGCGCGCCTCTGGCGGCCTCAGAGGGTACTGGCGGTCAGAGCGATACGTGGTTACCGCACGGTGTCGACCGAGGCAGCATGCGCGTTGGCCGGGACACCCCCGTGGGATTTGGAGGCGGAAGTGCTCGCCGAAGTTTATCGACGGGTGGCTGAATTCCGGACGGAGAGAGGCATTCGCCCTCCGCCCGAAGAGGTACGCGAGTGGCGTGAAGCCGCCCGTCGAGCCACGATGGCTCGTTGGTCTTTCCGACTGGAGACTCCACGCGCTGGCTTTGCCGCCGTGGAGGCTCTCCAGCCGGTCATCCTCGAGTGGGCAGGGCGGCAGCACGGGACCCTTTCCTTCCGACTGACGCAGGTACTTTCCGGGCACGGTTGCTTCGGGAAGTACCTGCACTCGGTCGCTAGGAGGGAACTGAGTCCCGCCTGCCACCACTGCGACTGCAGTGAAGACTCGGCCCAGCATACGCTGGCGATCTGCCCTGCATGGGCGTCGCAGCGCCGGGCCCTCACTGCAGTCATCGGAGGAGATCTATCGCTACCGGCCGTCATTCGCTCCATGGCCGGTAGCGATAGCAGTTTTACCGCGGTCGCTACCTTCTGCGAAGAAGTCATCTCGCAGAAGGAGGTGGCGGAGAAGGCCCGGGAGGACGACCTCCACTCGGACCCGATCCGCCGCCGGCGAACCGGGCAGCGGAGGCGCGCTCACCTGCGCCTCATGCCGCCCTGAGTGTGGCCGCGGATGGTCGGGACGGGCTTTCCCTTCCATCCGCTCTAGTGGCCGCCCGCGAGGAGGCGACGTTACGTGTGTGCCGTACGTTGCCTAAAATGAGAGGTCTCCGAAGAGGGTGCCCGCTTCTGTGCGGGCAAGCGCTGGGAGGGGTCTGGATGGCGTAATAACAGCAGTTCCCGGACTCCTCCCTCCTCAGGCGCAGAGTGGCACACCGTGTGGTTTTAGTCGGTTCGAGTCCGACACACCGCCCCGCCGCAAGCCCCGGCGCGGGTGACGGTCCGAGGGGATTTCCACACGTAAAAAAAAAAAAAAAAAAAAAAAAAAAAAAAAAAAAAAAAAAAAAAAAGGTTAGGTTAGGTTAGGTTTTTTTTTTTTTTTTTTTTTTTTTTTTTTTTTTTTTTTTATGTGAGGTCTATTGGACCTCTCCGCTTTTCCCCGTCCATGAGGAGACAGGACCTTGTTATTCTAGGGTTTTTCATTCTAACTAATTTTGTTTGTTGGGTGAAAGACCCGATAATTAACTATTTTATTCTGCGAATGTTTTACAAAAACCATATATTTGTGTCAACTATCATTACATTATACTTTGTTACTTTAATTTTAATTCTTATATATTTCTTGTACAATTCTAGTGTCTATCTTTCTTATACAAATATCTTATTTATTTCAGCTATTCTTATATTATACTTAGTTACTCTTTTCTTAAATATTATACTTTTCTTACATCTAATGTTTCTTTTCTAATACTACAGTTGTTAATAACGGTTTGCATTTTTGCTTTCTATTTCATTTTACTCATATTTTAATTTAATTTCATATCTTCCTCTAGGTTTTAATCTGTAGATCCTTTTGGTTAATTTTGTTCTGTCGCTATTTATAATTCCTCAGTGTCACAGTATGTATGTTTTGTTCGGTTTGGAACCTTTTTTCATTCTAGTCTCGCCAAGACGCCCCATTCGGTTGTTGTGTTACAACGTGTATATCGTAGTATTTATGACTTTGTGTATCTGTTTTGTGTGCATGTCTAGTGTTTTATGTACGTGTTTTGCTTTATCCTAATTCATACAGTCCTGTTTCTTTCCTTCCTGTCAACAATCTGTACATATCTCAGATATATGCAATTGTTGCCACCTCTGTTATGAATTAGTGCGTTCCTGTTTTGTTTGTTTTCGTGTACGTGTCAATGTTTGTGTGCGTGTTTGATATATTCATATATATTTATAATATATTTCCTATATCAGTGTATGTGTGTGTGTGTGTTCTGTGTCGTATATGTGCGTGAGTGAATGAGTCATAAATACGACGTATTTTGCCTCGCTAGGTAGTCCCATTTGGAGCGGGTTGGGCATTCGGCACTGAAGGCGTTATGGCCGACGTTCCGCAGTCCAGAGTGCGAGCAGTTGCAGCAGCGCGGCTCAGCTCCCGCGGTGTACTCGGGGCACTTTTCGCGTAAGTGCGAGCCTCCGCAGTGGCTGCACTTGTCCACACTCTCGGTGCAGAACTTGCGGCCGTGTCCGAACGCCAGGCACTTCGTGCACTGGATGAGCGGAGACTGGTCCTCCACTCTGACCCTTTGCAGGTCCAGGTAGAGGGTTCCAGACTCCGTCATCCTTTGCCACACCCTTGGTCCTACCTGCAGTACAACGTGAGACGTCTTGGGGTTCCTGGTTCTTTTCTTGAACTTTATTTTCACTTCTCTCTCCTCCTGTGGTAGGCCCATGAAGATGTTGGCGTTTTGGGTGTAAATGGCCCGGATCATATCCTCGTCGTCCCCATCAACGAAAACGTCTTTGAGGACGACGAGCGGATCCTTGTTCCTCATGGGCACCACCACAAGCCCACCATCACTGCTCTGGATCTTTTCCCTAACCCTGTCCCGTTCCACCTCCGTGTCGCAGCCCAGGATTACGGTACTGCCTTTGGCTTTCCTGGCCTTGCTGACCTTTAGACCAGTACCCCTGGCGTCGACCGCCTTTTTCACCCTGGCGAGAACCTCATCGGCAGTCTCCTGGCTGTCCGTTGAGGTCACCGCCACCGAGTGAAGCGCCGGTCGGCACCGGGGTCTGGCTGCTGCAACACTGGCGTACGTTATGGGAATCGGGTCCGGGACGCTCTCGGGTGTAATCCCTTTAGCAGCCTCGATTATACTATCCATCCGGCTACAGATCCTATTTTCCACCTCCTCTAGTCTCTTCAGCAGTTTTTCCTCTTGCACAGGAGCTACCACCACCGCAGTGTTGGATCTTATGTCGTGCGTCGTGGCTGCTGTTGTTGCCTTGGACGCTTCCGCCTCTTTAACGAGTTGGTAGAGGTGGTCTACGGCGTTGAGGATCCCTACCTTAAGGTCTGTCTTCAAATTGCGGGACTCGCTCACGCAAGCCTTCGCTCTTTGAAGCCAGACCCTAGCCTGGGCTGTCCTGTCGCTCGTCCCGGTGGCCTCCATGGTTGTTTTGAGGGTAGTTGGAGCCTTTTGCTGTTTCGGTGGATGCGGGTGCGGCGATGGTGATGGTGATGGTGAGGAGGAGAAGCTGAGTCGTCTGTTAGCAAGGGCTCCGTTGCTGGACATGTTGGTAGTGCGGACGGGGAAATTTGTCCGTGTGTAATAAAATAAATAATATTAAAAATTGTATGTCCCTGTATAGAGGGGTGTGTGTCAGTAGTGTGTGTTAACCCTGTATAGGTGGGTGTGTCAGTATTTACAGCTAGGGTTAAAATAGATATTAGGTAGAATGTAATTCTACCTAGTACAAAAATATTTTAAAAGTTTGTGCTCTGTGTGGAGCCGTTAAAATTATAAGGAAGGTGTAAATTGCCTTCCGTCAACAAATTAAAATAGCGCGAAATCCTCGGTTAAAATTTTTTGACAATAAAATTTTTGGGTCGATACCTCCGGTTGACGATCCCTTCTCCGCTAAGCCTATATCACCAGTGAAGAAAGGGAGAATTTTTTAATTTTTCGTCAGGCGGATCCGGACGAAAGTGGTGTCGTTCGACGGGTAATTAACAGGGCTATCTAAATATATATAAATGATAATTTGGAAAACAAAGGCTATCGAATTAATCGACAAAAACCTCAAAAATGACTAAAATTGAAATTTAAATGTCGAATTTCTAAGATTCTATTTACCAGATTTACTTAAAAGAGGTGTTGTTAGATAGGTCGTGACGCGAGCTATCTAGATATGTATAATTAATTGTTTAGAAAAAATAAGGGGGCAAGTTATTAAACGAAAATCGCAGAAAATTTTCGAAAAAACGGTAAATTGAAATTTGTATGTTGAAAGTTTAGTACTTTTATTAACCGAATGTTAATAAAAGAGGTGTTATTAGATAGACCTTGACGAGTTCTATCTAAATATATATAATTAAAAATTCCGAAAATAAATTTCGAAGAGTTATAAGCAAAGAGCCTTGGAAAATTCCTTAAAAATACCGAAAGTCAAAATGAATGTAGGAATTTAGCAACTTCTATTTACCCAACCTATACAAAGGAGGTGTTATTAGAAAGGCCTTGATGAGGGCTATCTAAATCTGTAGCTATGTCAAGTTTGAGGCGAAGCGTTATCGAATAATTCGACAAAAACCTCGAAAATTTGGTAGTTTAGAAATTTGAAAATATTCTAAGTCCAGAAATTAAAATTTTTCTTTGTTTTTCAGGTTATTTTCTTCCCACGGGACGCAGGAGTGTCTACAAAGATGATATCAACAAAAAACAACGATACTAGCAGCTGTTTTCAATTAAAATTTCGCACGGTTAGACTCAGGCGGAGGAGGAGATCTCCGGTCTCCTGCTGAAGATCGGGGCGCCGGTGGATGGGGATTCAGTGCCCCAGACGCCGGTCTCCCTGCAGGAGAGGGCGGATGCGGCGGTTGCCATCATTCAGAAGGTGGCCGCCAAGTCCGTCAACCTTAAGGGTTCCTTCGTGAAGGCCCTTAAGGACTCCTCCTCCGCAGTGGCGGGGGTCGTAGGGACCCTCATTGGGGATGTGGCTCGCCTACAGGCAGCCAATGACCGTTTAGCGGGGCAGGTGGCTGAACTTAGCGCTCAGTTCGCCCAATTTCGGGCGGAGCGTCCTGAGCGTGAGGCCTCGGCCCCAGCCCCGCCTACGTCACGACCAGCCCCGTCTGCGTCGCGGCCGGCCCCATCTGCGTCGCCGCCGGCCCCGTCTGAGTCACGACCGGCCCCGTCTGCGTTGCAGCCGGCCCTCACTGTCCCTGGGGTATCTGACGCCCTAGTGCAGCAGATCCTCATGGCGGTGGGGAACTTAGTGGACGGTCGTCTGGCCGGCCTCGAGGCGAGGCTGCCTCCGGCCCCTGTCGTTCGGCCGCCGCTAGGAGCACAGCGAAAGACGGTCGCTTCGGCGCCGACCCCACTTCCCGTGGTGGGGGGTCGAGTGACCTACGCCGCCGCAGCGACGTCAAAGCCTGCTCCTGCGGCTCCCCAAAAGCCACGACAGGGGGCTAAGGCCAAGACGGCTGCCCCGAAGCCGGGGCCTAGTACAAAGACGACGGCAAGAGCTGGAGAGGAGTTCCCTCCGCTCCCCACTCCAACGCCGGTTCCTGGCCCCTCAACAGCTGCCCCCTCCAATGAGGCTTGGCAGGCAGTTGGGGGGTCCAAGAAGTCCCGAAGGAGGGCTAGGAAGGCTGCTGAAAAGGCAGCCCCTACCCCGCAGTCGCCGCCGGTGGCAAGTGCCACCGCGAAGAAGCCGCGGAAACTGAAGCCGCCGAAAACCGCGGCGGTAGTGGTGACCGTGTCGCCGGAGGCGGCTGAAGGCGGACTTTCCTACGCGGCCCTTTTCAAAAGGGCCCGGGCTAGTCTCGCCTCCTTCGGGACGACGGGTGTAAGATTGCGCCTCGCCCAAACGGGAGCTCGAGTTCTCGAGTTCCCCGGGGCTGAAGGCGCAAAGTCGGCAGACGCATTTGCCGAGAAGCTGCGGGACATGTTCGCGGAAACGGATGGTGTAAGGATCGCCAGGCCTACAAAGTGCGCGGAATTGCGCATTTCGGGCCTGGACGATTCCGTGACGGCTGAGGATGTCCGCGTTGCAGTTCAGGAGAAGACGAACTGCAGCGCGGAAAACATCAGGGTCGGCACCATCCGTCCCGGTCCAGGAGGCCTTGGTGCGGTGTGGCTCAGCTGCCCAGTAGTGGCAGCCAAAGTGCTGGGCGATGCTGGCAGGCTCCTCGTCGGCTTTGTTAGCGCCAGGATAACAGTCCTGGCAGCGAGGCCGATGAGGTGTTTTAAATGCCTGTCGGCGGGCCACACACGCACCAAGTGCAGTAGCTGCTTTGACTGCAGCGGACTTTGTTTCCGCTGTGGTCAACAAGGGCACAAGGCGGCAGAATGTTCTGCCGCCCCTCACTGCCCCGTCTGTGCGGCGGCTAATAAGCCCGCCAATCACCAGATGGGGCAGGGAGGCTGCAAGCCTTCTCGTGCTTCTCGGCAAGCGTCGGGGGTAAGCCAGTCGACCCAGGCTGCCTCCGGCGTAGCTAGTGCGTCTACGCCGACGCCCATGGAGGAGGCTGTAGAGACGATCCACTAATGGATCAAGTCTCCAGCCTCCTGGTCCAGACGAACCTGAACCACTGTGCCGCGGCGCAGGATTTATTCCTGCAAACCATGGCGCAGTGGTCAATAGGTGTTGCCGTAGTCGCGGAGCCCTATTACGTTCCTCCCCGTCCAAACTGGATGGGTGACTGGGACGGCTCCGTGGCAGTCGTCAGCTCCACGGCGGCTCATTCCCCGCCCTTGTCGCTAAGAGACAAGGGTACTGGATATGTTGCCGCCGATTGGGGGGGGGTCACCGTTTACGGTGTATACTTCTCCCCAAACCGGAGTCTGAGTGACTTCGAGGTCTTCCTGAACACCCTGGAGACCTCGATACGGCGACTAGCGTCTGGGCACGTCCTCGTGCTGGGGGACTTCAACGCAAAGTCCATTGCGTGGGGGTCCCCCAGGACGGACGCCAAGGGCGAAGCCGTAATGGAGTGGGCGGCTTCGGTGGGCCTCTGTTTGCTGAACAGAGGCTCCACCAACACGTGCGTGCGACAGCAGGGCGGGTCGATAGTGGACCTTTCGTTCGCTACCCCTGCTGTTGCCGCACGAGTAAGGAACTGGTGTGTCCTGGAAGAGGTCGAGACGCTCTCGGATCATTTGTATATCCGATTTGAGCTCTCCCGGTCCCAGGGCCCCAGTAGGGGTCACACGGCGCGGCAATCATCCCGCTTTCCGCGGTGGGCTGTCGCCAAGCTCGACAGGGACCTGCTGGAGGAGGCAGCCATTATTCATTCTTGGCTGTCTCCGCAGGCCTCGGCCGGGGAGGTTGACGTGGACGTGGGGGCTGGCCGTTTTCGCGATGCGATTACGCAGATTTGCGATACGGCCATGCCCCGCATCCGGAGTCGTCGGCCTCCACGGAAGGAGGTCTACTGGTGGTCCCAGGAGTTGGCGGACCTCCGTGCGGCCTGTACCCGTGCCCGGAGGTCCTACACCCGCAGCCGGCGACGTCACCGCGGAAACGGTGAGGATGACCAGCTTCATGAGGAGTACCGCGAAGCGCGGAAAACTCTGAAGCTGGCCATTTGCCGCGCCAAGGACGCCAAGAGAAAGGAGATGCTGGAGAGCCTCGATCGTGACCCCTGGGGTCGCCCGTATCGTGCGGTGCGTCAAAAGCTCCGCACATCGGGCCCCCCCCTTACCGAGACTCTCCAGCCCAGCTTCCTGCAGGAAGTGGTCGAGGGCCTTTTCCCTCAGCGGGCAGAGCACACACCCCCGTCGATGGCCTACTCGGTCAGAGACGACGGGGGTAGAGAGGACGATGCTCCACCCGTGAGGGAATCGGAGGTAGGGGCGGCTGTTCTGCGAATTCGTTCAAAGAACACCGCCCCCGGGCCGGACGGGGTTCCAGCCCGAGTGATGGCCCGAGCCCTCGACCATATGTCGGACCGCCTCAGGGGAGTGTTGGACGCTAGCCTGGCGTCCGGACACTTCCCTGAGTGCTGGAAAAGCGGGAAGCTGGTCCTGCTGAAGAAGCCAGGACGGCCTGCCGATTCGGTCGCGGCCTATAGGCCCATCGTGTTGCTGGACGAGGCGGGCAAGTTGTTCGAAAGGATAATCTCTGCCCGCATCGTCCGGCACCTCAGTGAGGTGGGGCCCGACCTGTCGGACGCCCAGTTCGGATTCCGAGAGGGGCGTTCGACGGTCGATGCCGTGATGCGCCTTAGGGCCGTGACCGAAGAGGCAGTGTGCTGTGGCGGCGTGCTGTTGGCGGTGTCGTTAGACATCGCCAACGCATTCAATAGTCTGCCATTCAGCTGCATCGGGGAAGCACTCCAGTACCACGGGGTGCCAGAGTACCTGAGGCGGCTAGTGGCAGACTATTTGGAGGAGCGTACCGTCGTGTACGAGGACCGAGAGGGCGTCTTGAGACGGCGACCCATGTCGTGCGGCGTTCCGCAGGGGTCTGTCCTTGGACCACTCCTGTGGAACGTGGGATACGACTGGGTCCTACGAGGTCGTCTCCCCCCCGGGCTGGGCGTAATTTGTTACGCCGATGACACATTGGTCACAGCTCGGGGGGCGAACTTCCAAGAGGCGGCGCGCCTGGCCACCAGGGGTGTTTCTCTGGTGGTCGGGCGCATCGAGGCGCTGGGCCTACGGGTGGCCCTGGACAAGACGGAGGCCCTGTTATTTCATGGGCCCCGTCGTGGTCCGCCCCCCGGCGCCTCCATAGAGGTCAACTCGGTCCTCGTACCGGTTCGGGCCCAGATGAAGTATCTGGGTCTGATCCTCGACGGTAGGTGGCTCTTCGACGAGCACTTCCGACAGCTTGCTCCCAAGCTGGTCGACGCTGCCTCTGCCCTTGGGCGACTTTTGCCTAATTTGGGTGGAGCCAGCGTCGCAACGAGACAGCTGTACACGGGGGTTGTCCGGTCAATGGCGCTGTACGGCGCACCGGTGTGGGTCACGGCTCTGACCGCCCAGAACAAGGCGCGCCTCTGGCGGCCTCAGAGGGTACTGGCGGTCAGAGCGATACGTGGTTACCGCACGGTGTCGACCGAGGCAGCGTGCGCGTTGGCCGGAACACCCCCGTGGGATTTGGAGGCGGAAGTGCTCGCCGAAGTTTATCGACGGGTGGCTGAATATCGGGTGGAGAGAGGCATTCGCCCTCCGCCCGAAGAGGTACGCGAGTGGCGTGAAGCCGCCCGTCGAGCCACGATGGCTCGGTGGTCTTTCCGACTGGAGACTCCACGCGCTGGCTTTGCCGCCGTGGAGGCTCTCCAGCCGGTCATCCTCGAGTGGGCAGGGCGGCAGCACGGGACCCTTTCCTTCCGACTGACGCAGGTGCTTTCCGGGCACGGTTGCTTCGGAAAGTACCTGCACTCGGTCGCTAGGAGGGAACTGAGTCCCGCCTGCCACCACTGCGACTGCAGTGAAGACTCGGCCCAGCACACGCTGGCGATTTGCCCCGCTTGGGCGTCGCAGCGCCGGGCCCTCACTGCAGTCATCGGAGGAGATCTCTCGCTACCGGCCGTCATACGCTCCATGGCCGGTAGCGACAGCAGTTTTACCGCGGTCGCAACCTTCTGCGAAGATGTAATCTCGCAGAAGGAGGCGGCGGAGAAGGCCCGGGAGGACGACCTCCACTCGGACCCAATCCGTCGCCGGCGAACCGGGCAGCGGAGGCGCGCTCACCTGCGCCTCATGCCGCCCTGAGTGTGGCCGCGGATGGTCGGGACGGGCTTTCCCTTCCATCCGCTCTAGTGGCCGCCCGCGAGGAGGCGACGTGACGTGTGTGCCGTACGTCGCCTAAAAGGAGAGGCTCTGGAGAGGGTGCCCGCTTCTGTGCGGGCAAGCGCTGGGAGGGGTCTGGACGGCGTAATAACAGCAGTTCCCGGACTCCTCCCTCCTCAGGCGCAGAGTGGCACACCGTGTGGTTTTAGTCGGTTCGAGTCCGACACACCGCCCCGCCGCAAGCCCCGGCGCGGGTGACGGTCCGAGGGGATTTCCACACGTAAAAAAAAAAAAAAAAAAAAAAAAAAGTGTGTATGTGAGGTCTGTATTTGACCTCTCAGCTTTTCCCCGTCCATGAGGAGACAGGACCTTGTTACTCTTTTTACTACTTTCTGTCATTGTTTATTTTATTAGTGTCTTCGGGTAGAATTCCCGCTATTTTGCTATTTTTTTTTTTTTTTTTTTATTTTACTATTTTCTACATTTCTACTGTCTAAAGTCTTTCTATTTTCAAACGATTTTTCTTTCTTAATTCTTACATTATTTTCACCTAATTCTTTTTCAATGATTCTGTTATTATTTATTATTTACTATTAATGTTTTCTTCTTCATTCAATGTTTGCCTAATTCGTTTTGGTAGTTTCTTATAATTTAGTCTCTCCGGATATCTTTATAATTGTCGTTTTCTGATTTTGAGATCGTGCCATTTATGACTTGTCCTGTATGTTTGTTGTGTACATGTCCAGTTTTATGTGCGTGTTTTCAATTTTGTTTGTGTCTATGTGTATCTTTTGAAATTATTTGCACTTTCTTGCAACAATGTGTATATATGTAAAAATATATACAATTATTTACATCTGTGGCAAATAATTTCCTGACTGTGTTCATGTCCAGTGTTGTATGTATGTTTTTGATTTTTCCACATATATTCACTATATATTTCTAAAATCTGTGTGTGTGTGCTTTTGTGTGTGTGTTTCTGTATTGTTTGTGTATGAGTGAGTGTGTCATAAATATGCCGTTGTGGATCTCGCCAGGTAGTCCCATTTTGCTCGAATTGGGCACTCGGCACTAAATGCATTATGGCCGGTGTTCTGCAGTCTAGAGTGCGAGCAGTTGCAGCAACGCGGTTCGGCTCCTGCTTTGTATTCGGCGCATTTTTCGCGCAAGTGCGAGCCTCCGCAGTGGCTGCATCTGTCCGCACTCTCGGTGCAGAACTTGCGGCCGTGTCCGAAAGCCAGGCATTTTGAACACTGAATGAGCGGAGACTGGTCCTCCACTCTGACCCTCTGCAGGTCCAGGTAGAGGATTCCAGCCTCCGTCATTCTCTGCCATATCCTCGGCTTTACCTGGATCACGACGTGAGAGGTTTCTGGGTTCCTGGTCCTTTTTTTAAATTTTATTTTCATCTGTTTTTCCTCTTGTGGTAGGCCCATGAAGATATCGGCATTTTGGGTGTATAGGGCCCTCACCGTTTCTTCGTCGTCACCATCCATATAAACGTCCTTAAGGACGACTAACGGGTCTTTGTTCTTCATGGGCTCTACCACAAGCCCCTCACCATGGCTCTCAATTGCCTTTCTCACCTTTTCCCTTTCGGCCTCCGTGTCGCAGCCTAAAATGATCGTACTATTCTTCGCCTTCCGGGCCTTACTCACTTTCAGGCCGGTGCTCCTGGCGTCGACCGCCTTCCTCACCCTGGCGAGTACCTCATCGGCCGTCTCCTGACTATCCGCTGAGGTCACCGCCATCGAGTGAAGTGCCGGCCGGCGCCCGGGCTTGGCTGCTGCGACACTTGCGTAAGTTTTCGGGACCGGGTTTGGTACGCTCTCGGGTGTTGGCCCTTTAACAGCCTCGATGATGTGCGTCTTGTTCTCTATAACTATGTCCCTGGCGACAGTCCCAACCAGGTCTTCGAGTTGGGACTGCGCACGCACTATCATCACCTCGGTCGCTTTGTCGATATCGACCTGGGTCTCTTCGATCTTCTCGAAAAGCTGTTCGAGCTGTTTCCCACCCCGGTCGTCGTTTCTCTCGCTGAGGTCTTTAATTTGGGATTTGATTTTGAGGTGCATGTTATCCATCCAACTGCAGATCGTATCTTCCACCTCCTCTAGTCTTTTTAGGAGTTTTACCTCCTGCACAGGAGCTACAATCATTGCAGTGTTGGAGCCTAGGTCGTGCGTCGTGGCTGGTGATGTTGCCTTGGATGCTTCCGCCTCTTTGACGAGTTTGTAGAGATTGTCTACAGCGTTGAGGATCCCTACCTTAAGGTCTGTCTTCAGATTGCGGGACTCGTTCACGCAAGCCTTCGCTCTCTGAAGCCAGACCCTGGCCTGGGCTGTCCTGTCTCTGGCCTCCATGGTTGTTTTACTGGTGGTTGTAGCTTTTTGGTGTTTCGGTGGATGCGGGTGCGGCGATGGTGATGGTGATGGTGAGGAGGAAAAGCTGAGTCGCCTGTTAGCAGGGGCTCCGATGCCGGACATGTTGGTGGTGCGGACGGGGAAAGTTGCTTGTGTGTAAGAGTTTGTGTGACCCTGTATAGAGGGGTGTGTGTCAGTATAAAAGTGTCTGTTGACCCTGTAAATGGGGATAAGTGTTTGTGTATGTGTATATGTCTGACCCTGTATAGGGGGGTGTCAAAGTTTTATGGTTAAAAGCAATTAAAATCAAATTAAATTTTGCGCTCTAATTAGAGCCGGTCTGTTATTTAAGGAGGTGTATAGTGCCTCTGTCACTTAAGATAAAACAGATACGAAATTAAAATAAGAATAAATTTTTTCCCTAAATAAAATTTTTGTCTAAACCACAGGTTGACGATCCCTGTTCAGCCGAACCTATATACCCAGTGAGATATGGAAGGGTGGGCGGGCGATTTTTTGGATTTCTACTTGCCCGATCTAAACAAAAGAGGTGTCGTTAGACGGGTCTTGGCGAGAGCTATCCAAATATGTATAGAAAGTAGTTTCCAAAATCAAGGTCAGCGAGTTATTCGACAAAAACCTCCGAAAACTCAGAAAATTAAGTTAAGATATGAAATTTTTTAAACTTCTATGTGCCGGATCACAATAAAAGAGGTGTTATTAGATAGGGCTAGACGAGCGCTATCTAAATATATAGATTTAGTAGTTTCCAAAACAAAGGTTGTAAGGTTATTCGAGGAAAACCTTCAAAAATTTCTATGAATTACCGAAATATCGATTTAAATGTGAAAAATTTTCACTTTCTATTTGCCGGATTTATAAAAAAGAGGTGTTGTTAGATAGGTCTTGATGAGAGCTATCTAAATAAACAAAAATATCAACTATTGAACAAAGGGTTATCGAACAATTCGATGAAAGCCTCGAAAAATTACCGAAAATTAAATTTAAAATATGCTAAGTCCAAAAAATATAATTTTTTGTTTGTTTTACAGGTTCTGATGGTCCTACGGGACGCAGGAGTGTCTATAGGGATAATTAAAAATAACAATGGTGCACTACAAAGGTATACTCAATAAAAATTTCGTATGGGTTAGGTTAGGTTAGGTTAGGTTAGGTTAGGTTTTTTTTTTTTTTTTTTTTTTTTTTATTTTTTTTTTTTTTTTTTTTTTACGTGGTGGAATGCATTTACGCACTTCGCTCGCCTCCCGCGGGGGCAGGGGGTTCGCTTCGTGTGGGACTCCTGACCTCAAAGAGAAGCCAGACTACCCACTAAACCACCACGGTGTTCCTCCTTCACCTAATCCGAGCCACGGGATAGTTTGCTCACCGCGACTCGGCTAGGGACGCCCTTTGTTGTCGGGCTCTTCTCCTGAATGCACCCCGGAAACACAGAGGGGCGCATTCCGCCACATTAGCATGGGGCGGCAGATCCCCCGACCCACCGCCCGTGGCCACTCTCACCTGGGACGCGTGCGAAGTGCGCCCGCCGGCATCCCTCCCTGGGACGCGTGCGAACTGCACCCGCCGGCATCCCTCCCGGGGACGCTTGCGAACTTCGCCCGCCGGCATCCCTCCCCGGGACGCGTGCAAGCTCCGCCCGCCGGCGTCCCCCCCGCCAGTGGCCCGCGGGGCGAAAGAGCGAGCCCAGCCCACTCCCGCCCCAGCAGAGCCCCTCCTCTTGGCCGCCATCAGCCGTGAGGCGACGGCAGCCCGACACTCATCGCCGCCGGCCATAGCCGGAGCCACAGCCTACGGCGAGAGGTCTGCTTTTTACGACTTTGCTGTCGGGTTTTAGAGTCTTTTCCTTGACGCGGGCCGGCCAGTTAAGGCAAGCCCTCCGGCCAACAAGATCTCAGCATACCCTCCTGGAGCCACCAGTCAGGTCACTGTTGAGCCCCTGTTGGTTACGGAACGCGAGAGGGTGGCTAGGCCTCTCTCGCCGACGGTGGCACTAGTGCCTGTCAGCCCCTGAGTTAACAGTGGGCCGACCCGCCCCTCGATCCCGCCGAGCCCTGAAAAGGGCTGCTGCGGATCCCACCCCGCGACCCCCTCGTGCAATGGGGTCAAGCCCTGAAAAGGGCTGTCGGGTTATTGGTCAGACGGCCAGCATACAGAGCTCCTGAGAGTCAGAGTATCCTGACCGCCTGTCCAGGGCGCACCAGCCTCCACGCTTCTGCTCCCCAGGACCGGAGCCCAAAGGGGGAAGAAACGCGTAAGCCAACGTGGAGGTTACCCGACGCCGCGCCCCAGGTTAGGTTAGGTTAGGTTAGGTTAGGTTAGGTTTTTTTTTTTTTTTTTTTTTTTACGTGGTGGAATGCATTTACGCACTTCGCTCGCCTCCCGCGGGGGCAGGGGGTTCGCTTCGTGTGGGACTCCTGACCTCAAAGAGAAGCCAGACTACCCACTAAACCACCACGGTGTTCCTCCTTCACCTAATCCGAGCCGCGGGATAGTTTGCTCACCGCGACTCGGCTAGGGACGCCCTTTAATCGGGCTCACCTCTGTCGAGGCCCCACCATCCGGGCCACCATGCCCAGATGATGGGGCCTGTCCTCCTCATGAATGCGCCCCAGGAACACAGAGGGGCGCATTCCGCCACATTAGCGTGGGGCAGCAGGTCCCCCGACCCACCGCCCGTGGCCACTCTCATTCGGGGACGCGGGCGAATTGTGCTCGCCGGCGCCCCCTCGCCGCGGGTCTGCGGGGCGGGAGAGTGAGCCCAGCTCACTCCCGCTCCCGCAGAGCCTCTCTCTTAGCCGCCATCACCTCGTCAGCGAACGAGGCAACGGCAGCCCAACACTCTCCGCTGCCAGCCATAGCTGGAACTACGGCCGACAGCGAGAGGTCCGCACCAATGGTGCTTATGAGGGCCGTCCTTTGTCCGTCCCACGCTTCACACACAGCCAGGGTGTGGTAGGCCGTGTCCGGGTCTCCGCTGGTGCAGTTTCGGCACCGGGGCTCCGACTCTATCCCCACCACTTCCCACAGGTACTTGGCAAAACAGCCATGGCCCGTGAGAAGTTGGGTGAGGTGGTATGTCGGGGCCCCATGACCCCTCTCTACCCACTGACGCAGGACGGGCCTGACGGCCCCCACAAGCAGCGATCCGCTGCGCGTCGCCCGCAGTCTTTCGGCCCACTTCCGGAAGAGATCATCGCGAGCCGATTGTCTCCAGCGATCGATCTCCTCCGGAGGCGGCCGACCCCCGATAGCACGCCGCATCAGGGCGCCCTCGTCGTACACCCTCTTGAGGACGCCGGCCTCGAGATCCCAGGGGATACTCCCCGCAATCAGACACGCCGCCTCGTAAGAGACGGTGTGGTACGCCCGTGCAGCCCTCTGCGCTATGGCGCGCTGCGGTCGTCGCAGCAGCGCGATATTCGCCGGGCAGAGGGCCTCCGCCCATATGGGCGCTCCGTAGAGCGCCTTGGAGCGCACCACTCCGTCATAGAGACGGCGGCATGCAGACCCTGGGCCTCCGCTGTTGGGCAGCAACCGCGAGAGCATTCCGGCAAATGCCAGCAACTTCGGTGCCAGCTGCCGGAAATGCTCCGCGAACCGCCACCGACTGTCGAGAACGAGCCCGAGGTATTTCAGGCTGGTCCCGACAGCGATGGGGATGCCGCCCACCATGATTGTCCTATCTCGAGGCGGCGTCTGCCGGGGCCCGTGGAAGAAGAGGGCCTCGGACTTTTCGAGGGCGACTTTTAGGCCGAGCGCCTCGATGCGACGCACTACGTGGGCTACACCTGCCGTGGCAAGGACGGCGGCGTCCCGAAAAGTGGGGGCCCGCGCGGTGACTAGGGTATCGTCGGCGTAACAAAGTACACCGACCCCCCGAAGATTAGCACCGCGCAGGACCCAATCATAACCTATGTTCCACAGGAGCGGCCCGAGGACCGACCCCTGTGGAACGCCACAAGACATGCCCCTGCGGACCACCCCGTCTTGGGCCGGGTAAATGATGACCCGGTCCACGAAGTAGTCCGCAAGGACGCGCCTGAGGTAGGTTAGGTTTTTTTTTTTTTTTTTTTTTTTTTACGTGGTGGAATGCATTTACGCACTTCGCTCGCCTCCCGCGGGGGCAGGGGGTTCGCTTCGTGTGGGACTCCTGACCTCAAAGAGAAGCCAGACTACCCACTAAACCACCACGGTGTTCCTCCTTCACCTAATCCGAGCCACGGGATAGTTTGCTCACCGCGACTCGGCTAGGGACGCCCTTTGTTGTCGGGCTCTTCTCCTGAATGCACCCCGGAAACACAGAAGGGCGCATTCCGCCACATTAGCATGGGGCGGCAGATCCCCCGATCCACCGCCCGTGGCCACTCTCACCCAGGGACGCGTGCGGACTTCGCCCACCGGCATCCCTCCCCGGGACGCGTGCGAACTCCGCCCGCCGGCGTCCCCGTGGCCCGCGGGGCGAAAGAGCGAGCCCAGCCCACTCCCGCCCCAGCAGAGCCCCTCCTCGTGGCCGCCATCAGCCGTGAGGCGACGGCAGCCCGACACTCATCGCCGCCGGCCATAGCCGGAGCCACAGCCTACGGCGAGAGGTCTGCTTTTTACGACTTTGCTGTCGGGTTTTAGAGTCTTTTCCTTGACGCGGGCCGGCCAGTTAAGGCAAGCCCTCCGGCCAACAGGTTCTCAGCATACCCTCCTGGAGCCACCAGTCAGGTCACTGTTGAGCCCCTGTTGGTTACGGAACGCGAGAGGGTGGCTAGGCCTCTCACACCGACGGTGGCACTAGTGCCTGTCAGCCCCTGAGTAAACAGTGGGCCGACCCGCCCCTCGATCCCGCCGAGCCCTGAAAAGGGCTGCTGCGGATCCCACCCCGCGACCCCCTCGTGCAATGGGGTCAAGCCCTGAAAAGGGCTGTCGGGTTATTGGTCAGACGGCCAGCATACAGAGCTCCTGAGAGTCAGAGTATCCTGACCGCCTGTCCAGGGCGCACCAGCCTCCACGCTTCTGCTCCCCAGGACCGGAGCCCAAAGGGGGAAGAAACGCGTAAGCCAACGTGGAGGTTACCCGACGCCGCGCCCCTGAGGTAGGTTAGGTTAGGTTAGGTTAGGTTAGGTTAGGTTAGGTTAGGTTAGGTTAGGTTTTTTTTTTTTTTTTTTTTTTTTAAAAGTTATACCGTAGGATAACGCTGCTTTCCCCCGTCCATAATAACGACAGGACCTTTCTACTAGTCGTATATTTGCTATTCATTGGTGTGCCTCGCACCAAGTGCCTCTCTTCCATCACTTTGCTTTTGTTAGTTTTTCATTCATTGTTTGATCAATATACAGAATTTAGTTAATTTTCCTATTAATTGTTTGATTACTATAAATTTTTTTTTTTTTTTTTTTTTTTTTTACAATGCAACGTTAATTTCTAAAATTTTAAGATTCGACTTCAAATTTCCTTTTTCTATCTTTAATGCAATAATATGATACAAAACAAAGGATTTCCAAGTTGCAGGTTTTATTTTTAGGTTTGTTAATATTCTTCTTAGTTTTTAATTTATAATCAGTGTGTTATATAAATTTCTTTCGTTCCATTTTGTGTGTTGTGTGTTATGTGTGACTTAAATTTTCGTTTTCTGTCTCGTTTTCGTTAATGCAACAATTGCAATACAAAGCAGAGGATTTTTACGTTGCAGGCTTTATTTTTAGGTTTGTTAAGTCTTATAACTTTTGATTTATATTCAATTTAGTATATTATTTATTATTTATTTCTTATATCTGTATAGTGTTATTCTGAGTGAATTTTTCTATTATTATACTATTACTACCACTATTACTCATATATACTGTTTTATCTAAGTTTATCTTTTATCTAATACGTTATACCTGATGTTGTTGTTTAACCTGTTTATTCTGCAGTTGCTTTTTGGTTGTTGTTTCCTAATCTGTGAGATCATGGCTTTTTTTGTGACTGTGTATTTTGTTTTTGTACATGTCCAATGTTTAATTATGTGTGTATAGTTTTATCTAGGGTGTATTTTAATTTGTTATTTAATCTGTGTGTATATAATCTATATGTGATGTTTGTGTCTGAATGTTTTTTATTTTTAGCATTAATTCCACCTTTGTTAGCAACAATGTGTATATATGCCTAAATATATGCAATTATTGTAATCCTGGTCGTGAATTTATTATGCTGTTCCCTTTAGTTATGTGTGCGTGTCTGGTGTTTGTGTGCGTGTTACGATATCTCCATATATATTCACTATATACTTCTAAAATCTGTGTGTGTGTGTATGTTCCTGTGTCGTGTGTGTATGATCGAGTGTGTCACAAATATGCCGTACTTAGTCTCGCCAGATAGTCCTACTTTTTGCGGATTGGGCACTCGGCGCTGAAGGCGTTGTGCCCCGTGCTGCTCAGCTTCTCCCCTTGGCAGTTGCAACAGTTTGGTTCTGCACCACTGGCAGCGTCCGGGCATTCGGCCCTTAGGTGGGGCCCTCCGCAATGGCTGCACTTAAGTTCTGTTGTGGTACAGAACTTCCTGCTATGCCCGTATCCCAGACACAGGGAGCACTGCACTAAGGGAGATTGGTCCGCAACCTTAATCGGTTGTAGGTCAATATGCAGTCTCCCTATGTCTAGGGCACGAGACCAAACCGCCGGGGAGACCCTGAGCACCACGTGGCACATGTGGGGATTCTTTGCTCGCCTCCTATAGAGCACTGTCAGCCTGTCCTGGTCCGGTGTTAAGTCCCGGAATATATCCTGGTTTCTGCACCTCACAGCTTTTACCAGGTCCTCGTCCGTCAGATTTTTTAGGACGCTGTACAGTACCAATAGGGGATCCCTATTCTTTATCTCTTCCACCACAAGGTCTTTCCTTTTTTCTGTTAGTCTTTTTTGGGCCTTTTTTCTGTCTTCTTCCGTTTTGTAACCAATTATCACTTTTCTGTCTTTGGCCTTTCTTATTTTCTCTGCCTTCACCCATCCCTCGTCCTCGTCCGCAGCTTTCCTCAGTCGCTCTATGACCTGCTCCCCGGTGTCCAGTTCGTTTTTGGACGTGACGACCATCGAGTGCAGGGTCGTCCTCTCCGGGAGCCGAGTTTCAGAGCGACCTGCCACTATCCCCGCATAGGTCGCTGCTTGTGTTCCCTTTCTCTCACTCTCATCGTGTTTTCCAATCATTTCTTTTATTTCTCCTAGAACTTTAACGTTTTCCTTTAGTATCCTTTCATTCTCCTTTGATGTTACTTTTCTCTCCCTCTCCTTTTCCCTATCATCTTGTTTTTCTATCCTTTCTTTTATTTCTCCTAGAACTTTAACGTTCTCCTTCAGTATTCTCTCGTTCTCTTTTGATGTTCCTTTTCTCTCCCTCTCCTTTTCCCTATCATCTTGCTCTTCTATGCTTTTCTTTATCTCTTCCAGGACCTTAGCGTTTTCTTTTAATATCTTCTCGTTGTCCTTTATTTTACTGAGGATTTCGTTGTTTGCATTTATGTTCGGAACCTCCGTGGTCTCGATACTCTGCCCTTGTTTCAATCTTTTCATGTCTTCTTCATATCCTTTGACTAATCTCTCTAGGAGATCGACTCTTCTGTCGACCTCCCGCTTTATTTCTTTCTTGAGGTTCCTTGAGTCGTTGAGCAGCTGCCTGATTACTCTACAGGCTCTGGTGGCATAGTCGATTCGTTCCTCTATAGGGATCGTCTGGAAGACCTCTTCGATCGACGGATCCCTAATCTTCTGTGAGTTCTTGGCCGCGCCGGACGTTGGTGGTGTTTTATACATATTGATGTATGTGTTGTGTGTGACAGAGTGTGATGTGGTGTATAATGTGTGTGAACGGGGAAAGTTGTCTGTTTTGTAAATGTGTGTAAATGTGTGTTCAACCCTGTATGGGGGGGTGTGTCAGTGTCAGTATGTAAATGTTTGTGTAGCCCTGTATAGGGGGGTGTGTCAATCGTACAACTAACTTAAACAATAAGGTTTGTGTAGAACGTAGTTCTACACAGTTAAAAATAATAAAATGAAATACAATCAAACGAAAATTTTCGCTCTAATTTGAGCCGGTCTATTAATATTTGAGGTGTAAAGTGCCTCTGTCACTAAATAAAATGAGTGCGAAATTAAAACAATTGAATAAAATTTTTCAGTCAGTGACCCTTACACCACAAAGTCTATATGGCCCAGTGAAATATGGGAGGGTGGGCGGGCGATTTTTCAATTTTCCGTCAGGCGGATCCGGACGAAAGTGGTGTCTTTCGACGGGTAATTAACAGGGCTATTTAAATATATATAATTGATAATTTGGAAAACAAAGGCTATCGAATTAATCGATAAAAACCTCAAAAATGACTAAATTTGAAATTTAAATGTCGGTTTTCTAAGATTCTATTTACCAGATTTAATTAAAAGAGGTGTTGTTAGATAGGTCGTGACGCGAGCTATCTAGATATGTATAATTAATTGTTAAGAAAAAATAAGGGGGCAAGTTATTAAAAGAAAATCGCAGAAAATTTTCGAAAAAACGGTAAATCGAGATTTGTATGTTGAAAATTTAGTACTTTTATTAACCGAATGTTAATAAAAGAGGTGTTATTAGATAGACCTTGACGAGTTCTATCTAAATATATATAATTAAAAATTCCGAAAATAAATTTCGAAGAGTTATAAGCAAAGAGCTTTGAAAAATTCCTTAAAAATACCGAAAGTCAAAATGAATGTGGAAATTTAGCAACTTCTATTTATCCAACCTATATAAAAGAGGTGTTATTAGATAGGCCTTGATGAGGGCTATCTAGATCTGTAACTATGTCAATTTTGAGGTGAAGCGTTATCGAATAATTCGACAAAAACCTCGAAAATTTGGTAGTTTAGAAATTTAAAAATATTCTAAGTCCAGAAATTAAAATTTTTTCTTTATTTTTCAGGTTTAAATCTTCCCACGGGACGCAGGAGTGTCTACAAATATGATACCAACAAATAACAATGTTACTAGCAGCTGTTTTCAATGAAAATTTCGCGGTTAGGTTAGGTTAGGTTAGGTTAGGTTAGGTTAGGTTAGGTTTTTTTTTTTTTTTTTTTTTTTTTTACGTGGTGGAATGCATTTACGCACTTCGCTCGCCTCCCGCGGGGGCAGGGGGTTCGCTTCGTGTGGGACTCCTGACCTCAAAGAGAAGCCAGACTACCCACTAAACCACCACGGTGTTCCTCCTTCACCTAATCCGAGCCACGGGATAGTTTGCTCACCGCGACTCGGCTAGGGACGCCCTTTGTTGTTGGGCACACCTCATGAATGCACCCCAGAAACACAGAGGGGCGCATTCCGCCACATTAGCATGGGGCGGCAGATCCCCCGATCCACCGCCCGTGGCCACTCTCACCCAGGGACGCGTGCGGACTTCGCCCGCCGGCATCCCTCCCCGGGACGCGTGCGAACTCCGCCTGCCGGCGTCCCCGTGGCCCGCGGGGCGAAAGAGCGAGCCCAGCCCACTCCCGCCCCAGCAGAGCCCCTCCTCTTGGCCGCCATCAGCCGTGAGGCGACGGCAGCCCGACACTCATCGCCGCCGGCCATAGCCGGAGCCACAGCCTACGGCGAGAGGTCTGCTTTTTACGACTTTGCTGTCGGGTTTTAGAGTCTTTTCCTTGACGCGGGCCGGCCAGTTAAGGCAAGCCCTCCGGCCAACAGGTTCTCAGCATACCCTCCTGGAGCCACCAGTCAGGTCACTGTTGAGCCCCTGTTGGTTACGGAACGCGAGAGGGTGGCTAAGCCTCTCTCGCCGACGGTGGCACTAGTGCCTGTCAGCCCCTGAGTTAACAGTGGGCTGACCCGCCCCTCGATCCCGCCGAGCCCTGAAAAGGGCTGCTGCGGATCCCACCCCGCGACCCCCTCGTGCAATGGGGTACGCTAGCCCTGAAAAGGGCTGTCGGGTTATTGGTCAGACGGCCAGCATACAGAGCTCCTGAGAGTCAGAGTATACTGACCGCCTGTCCAGGGCGCACCAGCCTCCACGCTTCTGCTCCCCAGGACCGGAGTCCAAAGGGGGAAGAAACGCGTAAGCCAACGTGGAGGTTACCCGACGCCGCGCCCCAGGTTAGGTTTTTTTTTTTTTTTTTTACGTGGTGGAATGCATTTACGCACTTCGCTCGCCTCCCGCGGGGGCAGGGGGTTCGCTTCGTGTGGGACTCCTGACCTCAAAGAGAAGCCAGACTACCCACTAAACCACCACGGTGTTCCTCCTTCACCTAATCCGAGCCACGGGATAGTTTGCTCACCGCGACTCGGCTAGGGACGCCCTTTGTTGTCGGGCTCTTCTCCTGAATGCACCCCAGAAACACAGAAGGGCGCATTCCGCCACATTAGCATGGGGCGGCAGATCCCCCGACCCACCGCCCGTGGCCACTCTCACCCAGGGACGCGTGCGAACTTCGCCCGCCGGCATCCCTCCCTGGGACGCGTGCGAACTCCGCCCGCCGGCGTCCCCGTGGCCCGCGGGGCGAAAGAGCGAGCCCAGCCCACTCCCGCCCCAGCAGAGCCCCTCCTCTTGGCCGCCATCAGCCGCGAGGCGACGGCAGCCCGACACTCATCGCCGCCGGCCATAGCCGGAGCCACAGCCTACGGCGAGAGGTCTGCTTTTTACGACTTTGCTGTCGGGTTTTAGAGTCTTTTCCTTGACGCGGGCCGGCCAGTTAAGGCAAGCCCTCCGGCCAACAAGTTCTCAGCATACCCTCCTGGAGCCACCAGTCAGGTCACTGTTGAGCCCCTGTTGGTTACGGAACGCGAGAGGGTGGCTAGGCCTCTCTCGCCGACGGTGGCACTAGTGCCTGTCAGCCCCTGAGTTAACAGTGGGCCGACCCGCCCCTCAATCCCGCCGAGCCCTGAAAAGGGCTGCTGCGGATCCCACCCCGCGACCCCCTCGTGCAATGGGGTACGCTAGCCCTGAAAAGGGCTGTCGGGTTATTGGTCAGACGGCCAGCATACAGAGCTCCTGAGAGTCAGAGTATACTGACCGCCTGTCCAGGGCGCACCAGCCTCCACGCTTCCGCTCCCCAGGACCGGAGTCCAAAGGGGGAAGAAACGCGTAAGCCAACGTGGAGGTTACCCGACGCCGCGCCCCCCCGACGCCGCGCCCCAGGTTAGGTTTTTTTTTTTTTTTTTTTTTTTTTTTTTTACGTGGTGGAATGCATTTACGCACTTCGCTCGCCTCCCGCGGGGGCAGGGGGTTCGCTTCGTGTGGGACTCCTGACCTCGAAGAGAGGCCAGACTACCCACTAAACCACCACGGTGTTCCTCCTTCACCTAAACCGAGCCGCGGGATAGTTTGCTCACCGCGACTCGGCTAGGGACGCCCTTTTTATCGGGCTCACCTCTGTCGAGGCCCCACCATCCGGGCCACCGTGCCCAGATGATGGGGCCTGTCCTCCTCTTGAATGCACCCCAGGAACACAGAGGGGCGCATTCCGCCACATTAGCGTGGGGCAGCAGGTCCCCCGACCCACCGCCCGTGGCCACTCTCATTCGGGGACGCGGGCGAATTGTGCTCGCCGGCGCCCCCTCGCCGCGGGTCTGCGGGGCGGGAGAGTGAGCCCAGCTCGCTCCCGCTCCCGCAGAGGCCCCAGGTTAGGTTTTTTTTTTTTTTTTTTTTTTTTTTTTTTTTTTTTTTTTTTTTTTTTTTACGTGGTGGAATGCATTTACGCACTTCGCTCACCCCCCGCGGGGGCAGGGGGTTCGCTTCGTGTGGGACTCCTGACCTCGAAGAGAGGCCAGACTACCCACTAAACCACCACGGTGTTCCTCCTTCACCTAAACCGAGCCGCGGGATAGTTTGCTCACCGCGACTCGGCTAGGGACGCCCTTTAATCGGGCTCACCTCTGTCGAGGCCCCACCATCCGGGCCACCATGCCCAGATGATGGGGCCTGTCCTCCTCATGAATGCGCCCCAGGAACACAAAGGGGCGCATTCCGCCACATTAGCGTGGGGCAGCAGGTCCCCCGACCCACCGCCCGTGGCCACTCTCATTCGGGGACGCGGGCGAATTGTGCTCGCCGGCGCCCCCTCGCCGCGGGTCTGCGGGGCGGGAGAGTGAGCCCAGCTCGCTCCCGCTCCCGCAGAGCCTCTCTCTTAGCCGCCATCACCTCGTCAGCGAACGAGGCAACGGCAGCCCAACACTCTCCGCTGCCAGCCATAGCTGGAACTACGGCCGACAGCGAGAGGTCCGCACCAATGGTGCTTATGAGGGCCGTCCTTTGTCCGTCCCACGCTTCACACACAGCCAGGGTGTGGTAGGCCGTGTCCGGGTCTCCGCTGGTGCAGTTTCGGCACCGGGGCTCCGACTCTATCCCCACCACTTCCCACAGGTACTTGGCAAAACAGCCATGGCCCGTGAGAAGTTGGGTGAGGTGGTATGTCGGGGCCCCATGACCCCTCTCTACCCACTGACGCAGGACGGGCCTGACGGCCCCCACAAGCAGCGATCCGCTGCGCGTCGCCCGCAGTCTTTCGGCCCACTTCCGGAAGAGATCATCGCGAGCCGATTGTCTCCAGCGATCGATCTCCTCCGGAGGCGGCCGACCCCCGATAGCACGCCGCATCAGGGCGCCCTCGTCGTACACCCTCTTGAGGACGCCGGCCTCGAGATCCCAGGGGATACTCCCCGCAATCAGACACGCCGCCTCGTAAGAGACGGTGTGGTACGCCCGTGCAGCCCTCTGCGCTATGGCGCGCTGCGGTCGTCGCAGCAGCGCGATATTCGCCGGGCAGAGGGCCTCCGCCCATATGGGCGCTCCGTAGAGCGCCTTGGAGCGCACCACTCCGTCATAGAGACGGCGGCATGCAGACCCTGGGCCTCCGCTGTTGGGCAGCAACCGCGAGAGCATTCCGGCAAATGCCAGCAACTTCGGTGCCAGCTGCCGGAAATGCTCCGCGAACCGCCACCGACTGTCGAGAACGAGCCCGAGGTATTTCAGGCTGGTCCCGACAGCGATGGGGATGCCGCCCACCATGATTGTCCTATCTCGAGGCGGCGTCTGCCGGGGCCCGTGGAAGACGAGGGCCTCGGACTTTTCGAGGGCGACTTTTAGGCCGAGCGCCTCGATGCGACGCACTACGTGGGCTACACCTGCCGTGGCAAGGACGGCGGCGTCCCGAAAAGTGGGGGCCCGCGCGGTGACTAGGGTATCGTCGGCGTAACAAAGTACACCGACCCCCCGAAGATTAGCACCGCGCAGGACCCAATCATAACCTATGTTCCACAGGAGCGGCCCGAGGACCGACCCCTGTGGAACGCCACAAGACATGCCCCTGCGGACCACCCCGTCTTGGGCCGGGTAAACGATGACCCGGTCCACGAAGTAGTCCGCAAGGACGCGCCTGAGGTACCACGGGACATTGTGGTACCTCAACGCCTCCGCAATGGTTCCCCAGGGGAGGGTGTTGAAGGCGTTCGCTATATCCAACGATACAGCCAACAGCACCTCACCCCCGGAGACCGCTTCATTGACGCTGTCCCGCAGTCGGGATATCGCGTCGAGGGTCGACCTCCCACGACGGAAGCCGAACTGGCCATCGCTCAGATTGGGCCCCGCCCCCTCCAGGTGGCCGACGAGACGCGCAGCGAGCACCCGCTCAAAAAGCTTGCACATCTCGTCGAGCAACACGATGGGGCGGTAGGCCGACGGCGATTCGGCTGGGCGCCCGTGCTTTTTGAGCAGCACGAGCTTGCCGGTTTTCCATCGTCGAGGGACTCTCCCCGACACCAGACACTCCGACATGAGGGACAGCGTCTCCTCCTCTAGTGCTGGCATGACGGTGACGATAACCTTCCCAGGGACGCCGTCCGGGCCCGGGGCACGATTCCTGGACCGGAGTGCCAGTATCGCAGCCCCTAACTCGGCCTCGGACACGGGAGGTATCGCCCCTTCGTCTGCCGGCACCTGGCTTGGTGTTGCCATCCGCGGCGGGGTCCACTCTTCCCTGGCAGGGAAGAGGGAGCTGACCACTCGGTCCAGAAGGCTCGGCTCGAGAGTTCTGGTGAGGGGAGGCGCCCAAGGCTGGAGTTTCTGACTCACAATCTTGTACGGCCGCCCCCACGGATCTCGGTCGAGGCTCTCGAGCCACTCCTTCCAGGCCTCGTCCTTGGCGGCTTTGATCGCCGAGCTGAGGGCCCGACGAGCGGAAAGGTACGCGGCGTGCAACTCTTCTTCGCGGGCGAGATCCCTAACGGCCCGCCTTCGGCTGCGGGTGTACTGCCTCTGGGCCGCGTGACTCGCGGCACGCAGCTCGGCCAAGTGGGGACGCCACCAGTACACCTGCCTCCGGGGCGGGATAGGTCTCGCCCTCTGCATCGCCGCGTCGCAGACGCGAGTCAGTGCTCCAGCGAGCCACTCGCATCTCGCGTCCACGTCCTGACCGCTGTCGACAGCAGCCCATCGCTCGACGATAGCCGCCTCTCGGGCCAGCTCCCGGTCCAGTGTTCCGAGCCGCCACCGCGGACCTTCCCCTACCACGGGGCGGTCCAGTGCCACACGCGGCGTCGCCGCGGGGGCAGAGACGATGTCGAACCGGATGTACCGGTGGTCAGACGAAGTCTCCACCCCCTCGACGACCCGCCAGTTGTGTATGCGACGGGCCAGGCCAGAGCTCGCGAAAGAAAGATCGACTACCGACCCGGCCCGGGCCCGCACAAACGTATGGACCGCCCCTCGGTTCAGCAGCACCAAGCCTTGGGACACCGCCCACTCCTCCACCATCTCCCCCCGGGCATCAGTCGCCGGGGATCCCCACGCCCGTGAGTGAGCGTTGAAATCCCCGGCCACCACAACCGGGGTGGGGTGCACTTCCGCCAGCAGAGCCCCGACCTCCGTGAGCAACTGCTCGAACTCGGCGAGGCTTCTGCTGGGGGGACAGTACACCCCAATGACCGCAGCGCCACCCAGCGCGACGAGTACGCACCCTCGGCCCTTCCGCACTCTGTCGAAAGGAGGGGCCGTTCGCTGAGCGACGATAGCCACCAAGCCGCCGCGGTCGCCGGCCCAGTTAGGGCTGTTGCGAACGCAATACGGCTCGGCGACTACTGCCATTGTCGTCTGCCACTGCGCCATGGATTGGGCCAGAAGGTCCTGGGCCGTGGCGCAGTGGTTGACGTTGGCCTGCAGTATGGAGATGGTTTGGGCCATTAGGTTTGGGCAGTGTCCATCTCCTCCTCCCTATTCGGCAGCAGGGTGGGCGAGGGCGTGGGTTTCGCCCCACCTGCTGCTCTCCTTTTAGCCCCCCTGCTTCGGGAGGCCGCCTTGCATTGCGCCGACCCAAGCCGGTGGCCGGACGCCGCACCCTCCGCCGAACATATGAGGCATCTGGGCTCCGCGGAGCAGGTGGCCGACTTGTGGCCTTCCTGCCCGCAACGGAAGCAGAGCGCACTGCGGTCTGTGGCCGCAGAGCACTTGGCCCCGACGTGACCCGGCTCGAGGCAGCGGAAGCACCGCGCCGGCCTCGATTCCAGGATGGTCAGTCTGACCACTGACCACCCGACGACGATGCGGCGGCCATCGGTCAGTTTCTTAGCCGCCTCAACCGGGCACCGTAGCCAGGCAGTGCCCTGTCGGCTAGGTGGGCGCTGTATGTCGCCCACCTTGATGTGGTCGGCAGCACAGCCCCCCTCCGCCGCCAGCAACGCGGCCACCGACTCTTTCGAGGCCGAGTCGCCCAGCCCAGAGATGCGCATCTCCACGCATCTCTCCGGCCTAGCGACTCGGACCTCTTCGAGCACCTCCCTCAGTTTAGCCGCGAGCTGGTCCGCCTTCCGGCTTCTGTCGGCGCCAGCCACCCCCAGGATCCGACCTCCGGTTACCGCGTTGCGGAGTCGGAGGCCGTCGATGCCCAAACCCTTGAGGTCTATCGACCTCTCGGCTTTGGACATCACCTGCGCGTAGGTGACGCCCCGCTCTACGGCACCCGGCTGCAGCGTGACTGTGACCGCCGCCGTTTGCGGGGTGCGCAATTTGCGGGGCTTCCTTTTCCGCTTGGTGGCTGACGCTACTGGAGTGGCAGCGGTTGGGGCAGCCGACCCGGCAGGGGGCGGTTTAGGCTTCTTTGGCCTAGCCGCCACCTCGCTCCATGTTCCGCTTTGCGGGAGCGGGGCGGGAGCCAACGTCGAAGTCAAAGTCGACGGGGGCTTCCGGGCAGCCTCCGCCTCCTTCGCCGCGGCCGTCTTCTTCCCTGCCTTCTTCTTCTTCTTCCTCTCCTCCTTCCCCCCCGGCGGCCCGGTAAGGCTCGGCCCTGCCTCCACCTGCCCGCCTGGCATTGGAGGAGAGAGGGGAGGGGGGAGAGGTTCTGAGGGAGACGTCTCAGGCTCGGGCTCAAGTGCGCCGGTGGACCGCGCCGCATTCCTCGCGTCCGCCTGCAGCGGCGGACGGATGCGGGTCTCCGGCAGCAGGCGGTCAGCGATCCCCGCGAGCCGGGCGTCGACCAGGAAGCCGATCTCTTCCCGGCTCATCGGGGGCGGTGCAGCCTCCGCCTGCTGCTTCATGGCCCGCATTTCGGCCCGCACAGCCGCCAGCTCGGCCTGGAGCTTGGCCACCTCCTCCGATTCCGTGCGGGACATCAGAACGCGCACGTTCTCCATAATGGAGCCACACGCGTCCTTGAGGTCCCGCACGTATTGGCCCTTTAAATTGGAGCTCTTGGCGGCGATGGTTTGGACCACCTTCACCGCCGCCTCTATTGAGCCCGAGATCTCCTCGGCACTGAGAGACTGGGTGTCCGAGGATACCAGTCCCGCTTGGGGCTGCAGACTGGGCTGCGGCTGCGGGCCAGGGGTCTCTCTGAGATAGAGAGCCCTCCGCCGCTGCAGGCGCAGCTCATCTGCGAGCTCCTCTTCTGCTCGGAGCTCAAGCTCACGCTCCTTAGCCGCGTTGAGCTCCGCTTTGGCCTTGGCTAGACCGACGTATTCTCCCGTTTTCGGGGGACGGCCACGGTTCCTTTTAGGCCCCCGCCCATCCACCGAATCGCTGTCACTTTGCGCTGGCGATTCCAACGAATTGGTGCGCTTACGCCAGAGTCTTCCCCTTGGTGGGGAAGACGAGCGCGCAACTCCAGGCAAGCTGGCAGCGGTCATCCGCTCCAGCACCACCGCTGGCACCATTTCACCGACAGAGACGGAAGACCTTGCGGTTTCCGTCCCCATCTCCGTCTCCATCTCCTCCGCCAAAACTGGCACATCATCATTTTGGTTTTTGGTTTTTAAATTAGACAAATCCATAAGAGTCCCACGAGTGTGGGGGAAAAGAAAGTCCATCCGGGCGGTGCCCCCTGCACCCGGATAAGCCTATATACTGTGGAGGTCGGCCGGTATCCACAGGTTTTTACGACTTCGCTGTCGGGTGTTATAGACTGTCCTTGTCATGGGCCGGCCAATTAAGGCAAGCCCTCCGGCCAACAGGTTCTCAGCATACCCTCCTGGAGCCACCAGTCAGGTCACAGTTGAGCCCCTGTTGGTTACGGAACGCGAGAGGGTGGCTAGGCCTCTCCCACCGACGGTGGCACTAGTGCCTGTCAGCCCCTGAGTAATCAGTGGGCCGACCCGTCCCTCGATCCAGCATCTCTCCCCTGTCCCCTCTGAAAACAGAGGGGTACTGGGAGCGATGGCGAGCCCTGAAAAGGGCTACGCGGATCCCACGACCCCCTCGTGCAATGGGGTCAGTTGTCGGGTTATTGGTCAGACGGCCAGCATACAGAGCTCCTGAGAGTCAGAGTATCCTGACCGCCTGTCCAGGGCGCACCAGCCTCCACGCTTCTGCTCCCCAGGACCGGAGTCCAAAGGGGGAAGAAACGCGTAAGCCAACGTGGAGGTTACCCGACGCCGCGCCCCGCCCCAGGTTAGGTTAGGTTTTTTTTTTTTTTTTTTTTTTACGTGGTGGAATGCATTTACGCACTTCGCTCGCCTCCCGCGGGGGCAGGGGGTTCGCTTCGTGTGGGACTCCTGACCTCAAAGAGAAGCCAGACTACCCACTAAACCACCACGGTGTTCCTCCTTCACCTAATCCGAGCCACGGGATAGTTTGCTCACCGCGACTCGGCTAGGGACGCCCGTTGTTGTAGGGCTCTCCTCATGAATGCACCCCAGAAACACAGAAGGGCGCATTCCGCCACATTAGCATGGGGCGGCAGATCCCCCGACCCACCGCCCGTGGCCACTCTCACCCGGGACGCGTGCGAAGTGCGCCCGCCGGCATCCCTCCCTGGGACGCGTGCGAACTGCACCCGCCGGCATCCCTCCCGGGGACGCTTGCGAACTTCGCCCGCCGGCATCCCTCCCCGGGACGCGTGCAAGCTCCGCCCGCCGGCGTCCCCCCCGCCGGTGGCCCGCGGGGCGAAAGAGCGAGCCCAGCCCACTCCCGCCCCAGCAGAGCCCCTCCTCTTGGCCGCCATCAGCCGTGAGGCGACAGCAGCCCGACACTCATCGCCGCCGGCCATAGCCGGAGCCACAGCCTACGGCGAGAGGTCTGCTTTTTACGACTTTGCTGTCGGGTTTTAGAGTCTTTTCCTTGACGCGGGCCGGCGAGTTAAGGCAAGCCCTCCGGCCAACAGGTTCTCAGCTACCCTCCTGGAGCCACCAGTCAGGTCATAGTTGAGCCCCTGTTGGTTACGGAACGCGAGAGGGTGGCGAAGCCTCTCTCACCGACGGTGGCACTAGTGCCTGTCAGCCCCTGAGTTAACAGTGGGCCGACCCGCCCCTCAATCCCGCCGAGCCCTGAAAAGGGCTGCTGCGGATCCCGCCCCGCGACCCCCTCGTGCAATGGGGTCAAGCCCTGAAAAGGGCTGTAGGTTAGGTTAGGTTTTTTTTTTTTTTTTTTTTACGTGGTGGAATGCATTTACGCACTTCGCTCACCCCCCGCGGGGGCAGGGGGTTCGCTTCTTGTGGGACTCCTGACCTCAAAGAGAAGCCAGACTACCCACTAAACCACCACGGTGTTCCTCCTTCACCTAAACCGAGCCGCGGGATAGTTTGCTCACCGCGACTCGGCTAGGGACGCCCTTTTTATCGGGCTCACCTCTGTCGAGGCCCCACCATCCGGGCCACCGAGCCCAGATGATGGGGCCTGTCCTCCTCATGAATGCACCCCAGGAACACAGAGGGGCGCATTCCGCCACATTAGCGTGGGGCAGCAGGTCCCCCGACCCACCGCCCGTGGCCACTCTCATTCGGGGACGCGGGCGAATTGTGCTCGCCGGCGCCCCCTCGCCGCGGGTCTGCGGGGCGGGAGAGTGAGCCCAGCTCGCTCCCGCTCCCGCAGAGCCTCTCTCTTGGCCGCCATCACCTCGTCAGCGAACGAGGCAACGGCAGCCCAACACTCTTCGCTGCCGGCCATAGCTGGAACTACGACCGACAGCGAGAGGTCCGCACCAATGGTGCTTATGAGGGCCGTCCTTTGTCCGTCCCACGCCTCACACACAGCCAGGGTGTGGTAGGCCGTGTCAGGGTCTCCGCTGGTGCAGTTTCGGCACCGGGGCTCCGACTCTATCCCCACCACTTCCCACAGGTACTTGGCAAAACAGCCATGGCCCGTGAGAAGTTGGGTGAGGTGGTATGTCGGGGCCCCATGACCCCTCTCTACCCACTGACGCAGGACGGGCCTGACGGCCCCCACAAGCAGCGATCCGCCGCGCGTCGCCCGCAGTCTTTCAGCCCACTTCCGGAAGAGATCATCGCGAGCCGATTGTCTCCAGCGATCGATCTCCTCCGGAGGCGGCCGACCCCCGATAGCACGCCGCATCAGGGCGCCCTCGTCGTACACCCTCTTGAGGACGCCGGCCTCGAGATCCCAGGGGATACTCCCCGCAATCAGACACGCCGCCTCGTAAGAGACGGTGTGGTACGCCCGTGCAGCCCTCTGCGCTATGGCGCGCTGCGGTCGTCGCAGCAGCGCGATATTCGCCGGGCAGAGGGCCTCCGCCCATATGGGCGCTCCGTAGAGCGCCTTGGAGCGCACCACTCCGTCATAGAGGCGGCGGCATGCAGACCCTGGGCCTCCGCTGTTGGGCAGCAACCGCGAGAGCATTCCGGCAAATGCCAGCAACTTCGGTGCCAGCTGCCGGAAATGCTCCGCGAACCCCCACCGACTGTCGAGAACGAGCCCGAGGTATTTCAGGCTGGTCCCGACAGCGATGGGGATGCCACCCACCATGATGGTCCTATCTCGAGGCGGCGTCTGCCGGGGCCCGTGGAAGAAGAGGGCCTCGGACTTTTCGAGGGCGACTTTTAGGCCGAGCGCCTCGATGCGACGCACCACGTGGGCTACACCTGCCGTGGCAAGGACGGCGGCGTCCCGAAATGTGGGGGCCCGCGCGGTGACTAGGGTATCGTCGGCGTAGCAAAGTACACCGACCCCCCGAAGATTAGCACCGCGCAGGACCCAATCATAACCTATGTTCCACAGGAGCGGCCCGAGGACCGACCCCTGTGGAACGCCACAAGACATGCCCCTGCGGACCACCCCGTCTTGGGCCGGGTAAATGATGACCCGGTCCACGAAGTAGTCCGCAAGGACGCGCCTGAGGTACCACGGGACATTGTGGTACCTCAACGCCTCCGCAATGGTTCCCCAGGGGAGGGTGTTGAAGGCGTTCGCTATATCCAACGATACAGCCAACAGCACCTCACCCCCGGAGACCGCTTCATTGACGCTGTCCCGCAGTCGGGATATCGCGTCGAGGGTCGACCTCCCACGACGGAAGCCGAACTGGCCATCGCTCAGATTGGGCCCCGCCCCCTCCAGGTGGCCGACGAGACGCGCAGCGAGCACCCGCTCAAAAAGCTTGCACATCTCGTCGAGCAACACGATGGGGCGGTAGGCCGACGGCGATTCGGCTGGGCGCCCGTGCTTTTTGAGCAGCACGAGCTTGCCGGTTTTCCATCGTCGAGGGACTCTCCCCGACACCAGACACTCCGACATGAGGGACAGCGTCTCCTCCTCTAGTGCCGGCATGACGGTGACGATAACCTTCCCAGGGACGCCGTCCGGGCCCGGGGCGCGATTCCTGGACCGGAGTGCCAGTATCGCAGCCCCTAACTCGGCCTCGGACACGGGAGGTATCGCCCCTTCGTCTGCCGGCACCTGGCTTGGTGCTCCCATCCGCGGCGGGGTCCACTCTTCCCTGGCAGGGAAGAGGGAGCTGACCACTCGGTCCAGAAGGCTCGGCTCGAGAGTTCTGGCGAGGGGAGGCGCCCAAGGCTGGAGTTTCTGACTCACAATCTTGTACGGCCGCCCCCACGGATCTCGGTCGAGGCTCTCGAGCCACTCCTTCCAGGCCTCGTCCTTGGCGGCTTTGATCGCCGAGCTGAGGGTCCGACGAGCGGAAAGGTACGCGGCGTGCAACTCTTCTTCGCGGGCGAGATCCCTAACGGCCCGCCTTCGGCTGCGGGTGTACTGCCTCTGGGCCGCGTGACTCGCGGCACGCAGCTCGGCCAAGTGGGGACGCCACCAGTACACCTGCCTCCGGGGCGGGATAGGTCTCGCCCTCTGCATCGCCGCGTCGCAGACGCGAGTCAGTGCTCCAGCGAGCCACTCGCATCTCGCGTCCACGTCCTGACCGCTGTCGACAGCAGCCCATCGCTCGACGATAGCCGCCTCTCGGGCCAGCTCCCGGTCCAGCGTTCCGAGCCGCCACCGCGGACCTTCCCCTACCACGGGGCGGTCCAGTGCCACACGCGGTGTCGCCGCGGGGGCAGAGACGATGTCGAACCGGATGTACCGGTGGTCAGACGAAGTCTCCACCCCCTCGACGACCCGCCAGTTGTGTATGCGACGGGCCAGGCCAGAGCTCGCGAAAGAAAGATCGACTACCGACCCGGCCCGGGCCCGCACAAACGTATGGACCGCCCCTCGGTTCAGCAGCACCAAGCCTTGGGACACCGCCCACTCCTCCACCATCTCCCCCCGGGCATCGGTCGCCGGGGATCCCCACGCCCGTGAGTGAGCGTTGAAATCCCCGGCCACCACAACCGGGGTGGGGTGCACTTCCGCCAGCAGAGCCCCGACCTCCGTGAGCAACTGCTCGAACTCGGCGAGGCTTCTGCTGGGGGGACAGTACACCCCAATGACCGCAGCGCCACCCAGCGCGACGAGTACGCACCCTCGGCCCTTCCGCACTCTGTCGAAAGGAGGGGCCGTTCGCTGAGCGACGATAGCCACCAAGCCGCCGCGGTCGCCGGCCCAGTTAGGGCTGTTGCGAACGCAATACGGCTCGGCGACTACTGCCATTGTCGTCTGCCACTGCGCCATGGATTGGGCCAGAAGGTCCTGGGCCGTGGCGCAGTGGTTGACGTTGGCCTGCAGTATGGAGATGGTTTGGGCCATTAGGTTTGGGCAGTGTCCATCTCCTCCTCCCTATTCGGCAGCAGGGTGGGCGAGGGCGTGGGTTTCGCCCCACCTGCTGCTCTCCTTTTAGCCCCCCTGCTTCGGGAGACCGCCTTGCATTGCGCCGACCCAAGCCGGTGGCCGGACGCCGCACCCTCCGCCGAACATATGAGGCATCTGGGCTCCGCGGAGCAGGTGGCCGACTTGTGGCCTTCCTGCCCGCAACGGAAGCAGAGCGCACTGCGGTCTGTGGCCGCAGAGCACTTGGCCCCGACGTGACCCGGCTCGAGGCAGCGGAAGCACCGCGCCGGCCTCGATTCCAGGATGGTCAGTCTGACCACTGACCACCCGACGACGATGCGGCGGCCATCGGTCAGTTTCTTAGCCGCCTCAACCGGGCACCGTAGCCAGGCAGTGCCCTGTCGGCTAGGTGGGCGCTGTATGTCGCCCACCTTGATGTGGTCGGCAGCACAGCCCCCCTCCGCCGCCAGCAACGCGGCCACCGACTCTTTCGAGGCCGAGTCGCCCAGCCCAGAGATGCGCATCTCCACGCATCTCTCCGGCCTAGCGACTCGGACCTCTTCGAGCACCTCCCTCAGTTTAGCCGCGAGCTGGTCCGCCTTCCGGCTTCTGTCGGCGCCAGCCACCCCCAGGATCCGACCTCCGGTTACCGCGTTGCGGAGTCGGAGGCCGTCGATGCCCAAACCCTTGAGGTCTATCGACCTCTCGGCTTTGGACATCACCTGCGCGTAGGTGACGCCCCGCTCTACGGCACCCGGCTGCAGCGTGACTGTGACCGCCGCCGTTTGCGGGGTGCGCAATTTGCGGGGCTTCCTTTTCCGCTTGGTGGCTGACGCTACTGGAGTGGCAGCGGTTGGGGCAGCCGACCCGGCAGGGGGCGGTTTAGGCTTCTTTGGCCTAGCCGCCACCTCGCTCCATGTTCCGCTTTGCGGGAGCGGGGCGGGAGCCAACGTCGAAGTCAAAGTCGACGGGGGCTTCCGGGCAGCCTCCGCCTCCTTCGCCGCGGCCGTCTTCTTCCCTGCCTTCTTCTTCTTCTTCCTCTCCTCCTTCCCCCCCGGCGGCCCGGTAAGGCTCGGCCCTGCCTCCACCTGCCCGCCTGGCATTGGAGGAGAGAGGGGAGGGGGGAGAGGTTCTGAGGGAGACGTCTCAGGCTCGGGCTCAAGTGCGCCGGTGGACCGCGCCGCATTCCTCGCGTCCGCCTGCAGCGGCGGACGGATGCGGGTCTCCGGCAGCAGGCGGTCAGCGATCCCCGCGAGCCGGGCGTCGACCAGGAAGCCGATCTCTTCCCGGCTCATCGGGGGCGGTGCAGCCTCCGCCTGCTGCTTCATGGCCCGCATTTCGGCCCGCACAGCCGCCAGCTCGGCCTGGAGCTTGGCCACCTCCTCCGATTCCGTGCGGGACATCAGAACGCGCACGTTCTCCATAATGGAGCCACACGCGTCCTTGAGGTCCCGCACGTATTGGCCCTTTAAATTGGAGCTCTTGGCGGCGATGGTTTGGACCACCTTCACCGCCGCCTCTATTGAGCCCGAGATCTCCTCGGCACTGAGAGACTGGGTGTCCGAGGATACCAGTCCCGCTTGGGGCTGCAGACTGGGCTGCGGCTGCGGGCCAGGGGTCTCTCTGAGATAGAGAGCCCTCCGCCGCTGCAGGCGCAGCTCATCTGCGAGCTCCTCTTCTGCTCGGAGCTCAAGCTCACGCTCCTTAGCCGCGTTGAGCTCCGCTTTGGCCTTGGCTAGACCGACGTATTCTCCCGTTTTCGGGGGACGGCCACGGTTCCTTTTAGGCCCCCGCCCATCCACCGAATCGCTGTCACTTTGCGCTGGCGATTCCAACGAATTGGTGCGCTTACGCCAGAGTCTTCCCCTTGGTGGGGAAGACGAGCGCGCAACTCCAGGCAAGCTGGCAGCGGTCATCCGCTCCAGCACCACCGCTGGCACCATTTCACCGACAGAGACGGAAGACCTTGCGGTTTCCGTCCCCATCTCCGTCTCCATCTCCTCCGCCAAAACTGGCACATCATCATTTTGGTTTTTGGTTTTTAAATTAGACAAATCCATAAGAGTCCCACGAGTGTGGGGGAAAAGAAAGTCCATCCGGGCGGTGCCCCCTGCACCCGGATAAGCCTATATACTGTGGAGGTCGGCCGGTATCCACAGGTTTTTACGACTTCGCTGTCGGGTGTTATAGACTGTCCTTGTCATGGGCCGGCCAATTAAGGCAAGCCCTCCGGCCAACAGGTTCTCAGCATACCCTCCTGGAGCCACCAGTCAGGTCACAGTTGAGCCCCTGTTGGTTACGGAACGCGAGAGGGTGGCTAGGCCTCTCCCACCGACGGTGGCACTAGTGCCTGTCAGCCCCTGAGTAATCAGTGGGCCGACCCGTCCCTCGATCCAGCATCTCTCCCCTGTCCCCTCTGAAAACAGAGGGGTACTGGGAGCGATGGCGAGCCCTGAAAAGGGCTACGCGGATCCCACGACCCCCTCGTGCAATGGGGTCAGTTGTCGGGTTATTGGTCAGACGGCCAGCATACAGAGCTCCTGAGAGTCAGAGTATCCTGACCGCCTGTCCAGGGCGCACCAGCCTCCACGCTTCTGCTCCCCAGGACCGGAGTCCAAAGGGGGAAGAAACGCGTAAGCCAACGTGGAGGTTACCCGACGCCGCGCCCCGCCCCAGGTTAGGTTAGGTTTTTTTTTTTTTTTTTTTTTTACGTGGTGGAATGCATTTACGCACTTCGCTCGCCTCCCGCGGGGGCAGGGGGTTCGCTTCGTGTGGGACTCCTGACCTCAAAGAGAAGCCAGACTACCCACTAAACCACCACGGTGTTCCTCCTTCACCTAATCCGAGCCACGGGATAGTTTGCTCACCGCGACTCGGCTAGGGACGCCCGTTGTTGTAGGGCTCTCCTCATGAATGCACCCCAGAAACACAGAAGGGCGCATTCCGCCACATTAGCATGGGGCGGCAGATCCCCCGACCCACCGCCCGTGGCCACTCTCACCCGGGACGCGTGCGAAGTGCGCCCGCCGGCATCCCTCCCTGGGACGCGTGCGAACTGCACCCGCCGGCATCCCTCCCGGGGACGCTTGCGAACTTCGCCCGCCGGCATCCCTCCCCGGGACGCGTGCAAGCTCCGCCCGCCGGCGTCCCCCCCGCCGGTGGCCCGCGGGGCGAAAGAGCGAGCCCAGCCCACTCCCGCCCCAGCAGAGCCCCTCCTCTTGGCCGCCATCAGCCGTGAGGCGACAGCAGCCCGACACTCATCGCCGCCGGCCATAGCCGGAGCCACAGCCTACGGCGAGAGGTCTGCTTTTTACGACTTTGCTGTCGGGTTTTAGAGTCTTTTCCTTGACGCGGGCCGGCGAGTTAAGGCAAGCCCTCCGGCCAACAGGTTCTCAGCTACCCTCCTGGAGCCACCAGTCAGGTCATAGTTGAGCCCCTGTTGGTTACGGAACGCGAGAGGGTGGCGAAGCCTCTCTCACCGACGGTGGCACTAGTGCCTGTCAGCCCCTGAGTTAACAGTGGGCCGACCCGCCCCTCAATCCCGCCGAGCCCTGAAAAGGGCTGCTGCGGATCCCGCCCCGCGACCCCCTCGTGCAATGGGGTCAAGCCCTGAAAAGGGCTGTAGGTTAGGTTAGGTTAGGTTAGGTTAGGTTAGGTTAGGTTAGGTTTTTTTTTTTTTTTTTTTTTTTTTTTTTTTTTTTTTTTTTTTTTTTTTTTTTTTTTTTTACAACCTACCTCCAACATAATCGGAGCCTTTGTTTATCTACTGCTCTTTATCACTCCAGTTCTATCACTTATTCTTCTCGCACTTTCATTCTCATACTATTTTCTTTCTACATTCCAGTCTATTTCAGTCTTTAGGTGGGTGGGATACCCACATCTAACCTACTCTACATAATTTGTATGATCTGCCATCTACTTTGTCGAATTCTTAGGGGGGATCAGGGGGATTGAAGTATGCGTCCCAGATGTTCATTTTTACAAGTTCTTTACAATACTTATTCTACTTATTACTAATATATTCTTGTTATCTTTATTTACATTATTTCGCTTAGTCTAAACATGTTTCTTTCTAACATTCTACTTTGCTTATCTTTAAACTTATTTGTCTATCTTATATTTATTTCCTTATTATCTATTACAATTATATTTTATGCCTAACTTACATATTACTCAAAATATTAAATAGGCATACTTAAGTGCTATGGTTTTTTACTTTTATTTCTATCTATTACTTTAATTACGACATTTATACAGTATTTAAGGAAATTGTCTCTGTTATCGTTGTTCATCAGTTTTCTGATTTTTGATAGACCGACGCTACAACCTGTCTTTTGTTCCAAATCGTATCTTTGTAATCCGAACATTGGGCACTCGAAAAGTATGTGTGGAACGGTCTCATCCACCGTCGTATCGCATATACACGATGGGCTCTCCTTACACCCAAATCGATGCAGGTATGCAGAGAACCCCCCGTGCCCTGTCATAATTTGCGTTGTGATGTTACTAATTTTAATCTTCTGAATCATACTGTACGCCGTCGGCACATCCGGCAGAAACAGCTTTGTAATGCCAGCTGTGTTTCCGTTGGAGTATCTATGATTCCATTCCTCAAGCGTAGCCATTCGGATGCTACGCTTGACGAACGATACCGGACAATGATCGTAGTCTGGCCTCTTTTTCGTGTTTTTAGCAGCCTCTTTGGCCAGTGTATCGGCTCTTTCGTTACCTTCCATACCAACATGCGCTTTTATCCAGAACAAGGTTAGTAACTTGTTCTGTCCGGACATTGCTGTTATGTTTCTTCTTGTTTCTGCTGCAAGTGGATGGAGGCAACAGTGATTCTGGACCGATTGAAGGGCTGCCATTGAGTCGCTGTAAATGCCGCACGATGTCGCTCGGCTCTTAAGGGCCTCACTAGTTGCTCGGCAAATGGCCAGGAGTTCGGCCTGGTAGACCGTACAATAGCAAGCGAGCTTGAGCTTAACGGCTTTGGTTTCCAATCCTCCCTTCCATATGGAGACCGCAGCGCCAACCTCCCCCCCTATCTTGCTGCCATCGGTGAATACGCGCATTTCGTATTCACCGCTGGCATCAAGTTGCTCCTGGTTTTCCAGGCCTAGAATCTTCAAGTCTGTTCTTTCGGCTGGGTGTGGAACTTGGAGAGCCGAGGACATCATCTCCACCTCACGCCCACATAGTATCGGCTGGGGCTCCCCCCTCCTAGCCCGGTAGAGGGAGGCTACCTCCCGTACACGAAGGTCCAGGGGGAGAATCCCCGCCAACACCAGCGCCGAGTTGAGCGACACCGTGCGGTAGGCCTTACTAATTTGCTGCGCTATTCCGCGCTGCACAGTATTTAGTTGTTTGATTATTCCCGCCCTAAATGCAGCGGGTTCCCATATGCAGGCGCCGTACAGTATGATTGGTTCTACCGTTGCCACATAGATCGTCCGAATGACATCCGGGTGAAGGCCCCATGTTGTCTTCGCCGCTCTCTTCAACTGCCTGTAGATGCCCAAAGCCTTCCTGCATATATTCGCTACGTGCGGCTTAAAGGTAAGCTTGTCGTCTATGGTGACGCCCAGCAGCTTGAGTTCCTTGACTAGGGAGACTGGAACCCCTCCCATAGTTAGTCGCGGGGTGTCGTATTTAAGTTTGCGAGTGATAAGCAATGCGTTCGTTTTTTGTGGGGCGAATTTGAGCTTATTTCCGACACCCCATTCGCGGACACGTTCAAGCGCGGTATTTGCGCTGGCCTCAATCTGCTGGGCGCTGTCGGCGGAAAAGACCATGACGACATCATCGGCGAATGCCTGCACGTATTCGCCGCTTTCCTCGAGGCTTTTGAGGAGTGGATCTAAGAGGAGGTTCCACAGTATAGGTCCACCTATAGAACCTTGCACGCACCCCTTGTTGGTATTCTTTGTGTACTCCTCTCCTGCATATCTCACACTCACTTTCCTGTCCGCAAGGTAGCTATCGACTACTCGCCTGAGGTTCTGCGGACATTTTTCTTCCGCTAGACGGGTCCTTATTGCTGGCCACCAGGCACTGTCGAAGGCTCCCTCTATATCCAAGGATATCACTACAATGATCTTTTTGTCCTCTAGTTTGTTCTTTATATGTTTTAACAGGTTATAGAGGGAGTCTTCGGTGCTCTTCTGTGGCATGAACCCGTACTGTCGCGTACTCATTTTTGGCAGGACGTAATGCTTCACTCGAGACATGAGCATTTTTTCGAATATTTTGCCTAGAATGGGCAAAAGACCAATAGGTCTGTAGGCTTTGGGCATGTGGTAGTTGTCTTTTCCGGGTTTCTTTAGGACGACAATGGTTGCCTCCTTCCATTCCTGGGGGAAATAGTGGAATTCGAGGCATTTATTTAGCAGGGCAAGGAAAGCCCCAGGATCCGCCTCAATTGCCTTACAGCAAATATCGGCGGTTAGGCCGTCTTTACCGGGGGCCTTTTTTGGGTTAAAAGAACCGCACGCCCCATAAAGCTCGGCTAACGTGAATGGCTGGTCGGGATTTTCCGCTTGGTCCTCCGCGTTTACTCTGTCCGCTTTGGACCTAATACTCCGGTGGTAGTCACTGTCTTCTTCCGTCCGGTCTTCTGGAAAGAATGTTTTTGCAAGCAGTGCTACCGATCCTTTAGAGTCCAAAGTATCCCCATCCATTTCAAGCGGTAGGTCCTCCTCCCTGCGCCGTGTTCGCGCAATAACCCTATAGATCCCTTCCCAAACGCTTTCCCTGTCCTGCTTTGCACAAAAGTCCTTCCAACTCTCTACAATGGCCTTGTCGGCCTCGGTCTCATACTCCTCCTTGAGCTTGAGGTACTCCTCTACGACCTTCGGTCTCCTGACTGGTGCGGCGCACCTTATTCTACGTTTTCGGGTGGCAACTTCCCTCTTGAGCTTGGCGAGTTTTTCAGACCACCACGGCATTCTAAGCTCCTCATTTGGCTTCTTCAGCGGCATAGACGCTACGCATGCTTCGACAACTGTCTTAGTGTAATTTCTGACTGCCGTCTCCAACTCACCAGTCGCACCAATTTTGCTTATGTGCTGTTGATCTAAATTTTGCTCTAATAAAGTCTGGTTAAATTTTGTCAAAAATTTTTGCCAGTTTGCTTTCTTCGAGTTGAATTTTCTGGTGGTTCGGGAGACAGTCAGTCCTTTCGATCTTTGAAGCCGAATGTTGAACAGGACGCCGTTGTGGTCCGAACTCGTTAGACCTTCTTCCACTCTCCACTGCTCGACCAGATCTAAAAGATCTACCGAGCAGGCCGTGATGTCTATGTAGCTATGGTACCGTTGACCACCCCTGATCGTATCGAAGGTCGGAGTACTTCCGCTATTGAGGACGTGTAAACTCATGTCTCCGAGTGCTCCGGCCATGCAGTTTCCTCTCTCATCTATTTTTAGACTGCCCCACCAGGTGCTCTTTGCATTAGCATCTCCTCCTATAATCCATCTCCGATGCCCCACTGTTTGTGCTATGTTTTCCAGCTGGGTTATATACGATTCAATCGAGAGGTCTGGTTCGAAGTAGAATGAAACCAGCGTGATCTCCCATGCCACCGTTTGGATCCTCACCACCACGATGTTGTTGGTGGTGAGTTTTGGGTATTGCGTGACCGTAAGGTCTTTGTCAAAGACAGCTATTGCCGCTTTCACTCTACCCTCCCCCACATTGGTGTTCTGGTATATTCTCACGCCAGTATACATTCTCATGGATTTGTCGCTGCCTGTGTAAGGCTCCTGGAGGAGTGCTACTGCAGCTCGGCGTTTACTCGCTTCGACGAGGACCTCTTTCGTCGCCAGTTGTTTCCGCTGCAGATTTGCTTGAATCACCTTGTAAGTGGTTTCGCCTGGGGCGCCCTTAGCAATAGGCTACTGAGAGCCTGGCTAATCGATCTCGTTTCTGGCGATATTGGCAGTCTGAGCTGAAGGCGTTATGCTCATTGTCGTCCTGAGCGGTCTTGACGCAATTCTTGCATTTGGGTGGAACCCCTGTCGTAAATTCCGTGCATTTGGCCTTCAAGTGTGGACCTCCACAGTGACTGCAGAGGTCCGCCGGTTCTTGGCAGTAGCGTTTTGTATGTCCATAATCCAAGCAACGGCTGCACTGGATTAACGGACTTTGGTCCTGGGCCTTTATGCGCTGGAGATCTATGTGCACATGTTCTCTATCAATTATCCTTCGCCATACTGTGGGCGAGACACTTAATATTACGTGTCCTATGTGCGGGTTCCTTCCCCTCCTGCGGTACTTTACGGATACTCTATCTTCTCCTTCCCGAAGGTCCTGGAAGATAGAGCAGTTCTGGTTTTTCAGGCCTTTCAGGACGTCCTCGTCCGTGCGTACCGTTAGGACGTCCTTGAGGATCACAAGGGGGTCTTTGTTCTTAACCTCTTCTACTGTGAGGCCATTCCCCTTCTCTGCTAGCCTTTGTTTGGCCTTCTCTCTCTCTTCTTTGGTCGCAAATCCCATAATGACTTTACGGTTTTTCGCTTTCCTGATCCTCTCTACCCTGATCCATCCTTCCTTGGCGTCGACCGCTTTCCTTATCTTTTCCAAGGTCTCTTCCCCCGTCTCCGTATCATCCTCCGAGGTGACCACTACCGAGTGTAGAGTGCTCGGTTGTGGTTTTTCTCGGCTACCCCCTGTTACCCCCGCGTAGGTAGGTTGTTGGACTCTATTTAGAGCCTCTTTATGTAGGTCCATGTTGGTGTTTAGCTCATTGAGTTTTCTATTTGTCTCCAGTAACAGTTTGGAATGCTCTTCCAATTTGGCAAGCATATTCCCGTTTTGTGCAGCTTCCAGGGGATTTTCTTCGACTGGTTTGGTATCGCTTTCCGCCTTGCCCAATCCAGTTCTCGAAGGTTTTCCTGGTTTCACCACTGTGGCAGCTTCTGACTCCTTCACCAGCTGGTAGAGCCTGTCCAGCACGTCGATCACCACGTCTTTCACCTCTTTTTTCATCCCCTTGTATGAGCCCAGGTGATATTTGGCTTTTTGTAGTTTAGCACGCGCTTCTGTTGTGCGGCTGGCATATGTTTCGGGGGTTTTGGGACCGGCTTGTGCTGTACCAGTTGGTGTAGTCTGTCTCTGCTGGGTTGCTACCTTTGACGCTACTTTCTCAGGGGCCTCTATCTTTGAGGGACCGGCTTCTTTATCCCCTGGCATTTTGTTTTGTGAGACTGCGTCCTTTGACGCTTCAAACTTCTCTATGCTATGTCTCACCGTTCTGGGTTTTACTGGCGATTTCTTTTCTATTACTGGAGTTCTGGAGAGCATTTTCAGATAGGTTGTAGCGTGTGATCTGAGAGTCTGACAACTTGTAAAGAGTTGTGCAGTGTAAAAGATGATGTACAACAGATATAAATGTAAAAATTTCACACACAAATTCAAATTAAGGTACACAGTTAAATACAAAATATAGAGTCACCGACTCAGGTCAATTTACAGTAAGAGTCACTGACTCTCGTCCTAAACTTAAAATTTACTATAAAATAGTAGGTCTGCAGAACAAATTAATAATCTAAATAAAGAAAAGTTAAAATTTGTATAAACAAAAGTGGAGCTACTGCTCTCGTCTTAAATTGGCTCTACAACGTAGGCCGTCCTAAATTAGTCTTGGTGAAACAAGAATTTCACTTCTACAGTCAAAATTGAAATTTTGGGAACCTGATGAAATTTTGGCTCTATGTAGAGTCGATTCGAGTCTACCAGCAGATAGCCCTCGCCAGCCCCGTTTCAGAGAACCTAAACACGCCCCGGCCAGGTACACGGGTTTCTGAGAAATCGAAGTTTAAAATTCCGGGTTACTGAGTAACCAGAGTAACCAGAACTGGTTAAAAGGCCGTATCTCTGGGCTCGGTTGGTCAAAAATAGTCGTGCTTGGTATCTCCGCAACCAGCTCGGCGTGCTCTATCGACTGTTGCTATTTCCGGCTCTAAAAATTTTTTGGTCCGGAATCCGGTTTTAAAGTATCCGGGTCTGTTCTCTTAGGCCGGGCAAGACGCCTTAAGAAAACCCCACGTCTCTACGACCTCTGGTTCGGAAGTTACGGGTGTTCTAAAAATCCAAGATGGCGGCGTGCGCAAAGTTTGGCCTTCGATAGCTCCCGTTCCAAAGATCGCAGGACACCCGTGTCTGGGTTCTTCCGTCTCGTCCTGACCTGATCTACGCTCCGGAACCACCAGTGGAGGTGGGAAAATTTTTGCTTCAGATCGGCGCTTGACCTTATGGGTCGTCAAGAAGGCTATTCGACCTTCCCAAATCTCTAGTTCGCGTCCCTCTACGACTTTCGGCCGAGGAGTTATGGCCGTTTGAAGTTTGCCAAGATGGCGGCCGAGCTGTCAAAGTCGGGCGCAAAATGCCCGTATCTCCTCAACCGTTCACCGCAGAGAGTCCGGACTTCGAATGGGGGTCTCGGCGTTATCTACCCTATCTTCTAGGGGTGGTTTCGGGGCTCAAAAAGGATTTTGCTCGTATGAGCCTAAAAATGTCCCGCACGAGTAGCTTTCACCACAAGGTATGCTGTAGTGGAAACCACAGTTTCCTGCGATGTATATAGCCTGAGATACGGGACTTTGAAGTTTGTAACCACCGTAACCAAGATGGCGGTTTGGTCTCGAAACTCGTAAAATACGAGCTATTCGGTCGGTGTTTGGGCTTAACCCGATGTCAATTACGCGTATAAATACGTTCCCGTTAAAAAATTTAGAATTTTGGTTATATTTTCCGAATTATTGTCAAAAAATGTTCAAAATTCCGTATCTCCGGATCCACTGTCGTTAAAAATACACAAAAAGTATCATAAATTTGATAAAATCGAGCTCTATAATACTATATATTTTGTTAAAATAAAACCTAAAATTATCCTAAAAATTTTTATAAAAAACACAAAATTTTCTATTTTTAATTACCACAGTTAAACTATTAAGTCCAAAATTCTGAGCTTTTGCAGGGTCGTTCCTCCAGCGAGCGCGCACAGGATAGCAGTAACAGAAAACTTGAAACTCTTCTGGAACCGGCGCTATTGATGTCTAAAGTTTCAACTTTGTAACTGCTATAAAAAATTTTCTGAGACGACTAAAATTTTTCTGTTATCAGAAAATGTCGTCTAGTATTGATGTTCTTCTACCTTTAATTTTTCAGCTTCCTCCGATAACTCCTTCACCTACCACGTGGCCACGTGGTTTTTGTTTTTCGGAGTTTTCCGGAAAAGTGGCTGGTCAGGCGGCGAAAACTCACCGCGCGTCAGATGGGGGCCGCTTAGCCCTACACTTAGACACTATTCACTCACAGGTACGTACACTGGTCACGTCACTATCGCTATTTTTGTGGTCTGTTTTCAACGAATAACCTCCAAGTTTGAGGAAAAACACTTTTCGTACTTCGCACGAGCGCGTGCGGCTGCACCACTATTTCCCAGCGGTTGGGACTCGTGGAGACGCAACTTTTGGTACTAAATTTGTCACTGTAGCACTAGAAAATACCACTCAAAACGATTTTACAAGATCGGAGCGAGTAAAAAAGCACGTGTTCTCGGCGGGACCTCGAATCGTGGTTAGGTTAGGTTAGGTTAGGTTAGGTTCCCCCCAATGTATCCCTACGTTGTCGTCGTGGTGGGGCTTGCGTGGGTCGATGATCTCTGGGGCTATGCCGGTAGAGCCACTCATGCCGGATGGGTCCAGAGGGAGACCCCAGACTAAATGGGATACCAGACGGAGTCTGATTGCAGACTGCCGAGGAGGGCACTCCAAGCGTCCCTCTGATCTAGCAGAGGGCGTATTGGAGTGCGAGTAGAGGGCGAGCTCGGTGAGCACTAACCCTGCCTCCGAGCGGGCAACTTAAGAGGTACTCTTATGTTGCCCTCGCCGCAGCATCGTAATCCCAGTACTGGGACCGAGGGTCTTGGCTTAACCGCCCGGACCGCGAGGAAGAAAACCTCTATAAAAAATTACCCCGAATCCCGTGTTCTGGTGTGTGACCAGGGGATGCATGGCTGATGGGTAGTTCAGTCGCAAGCACACCCCCAGCCAGGGACCTGCGGACCCCTCGGTTGGGCACAAATTTACGCTTGCCCGGGTACTGGGGATCTCTGCCCGGGTGGACCATTAGTTCTCCCCTACTCGTGGGTCTCACATGGATTCTCTTAAAAATATAAAACTTAAAACAAACGAATTGGATATAAACAAAACGACTACTGGCAACCCAAATGGACTTGAACAGCAAGCGGAAAAGAAGAAAGTGGCGAGGAATGCCAAGGGGCAGTTCCAAAAGGCGGACGTTCACTCGTCCACCGAGGAACTTGCTGCGGCGTCCGGAACGCCTAGTTCGGTGGGGCTCCCAGAGGTCGATCTGACTGCTGGGAGCCAAAAAAGATCGGATCGACTGCGCTCGAAGTCCGTTATTCCGACCACCTCCAGCGGCTCCGGTGCGACGACTGTCGCAATGGATGTCGTGGAGGTGGGTATCGGTGATAGCCGGAAGCGCGGACTTACGGGCGCGGACGTGGAAGCGGCCCAGGAGTGCCTGCCTCCCAAAGTGCCTACTAGCCACAGAGGGAGGTCACGCTCTCCAATCTCGGCTACGCCAGGCTCCGCCTTTTCTAGGGCGGAAATGTACAGGCGAGCCAGGGCGGAGGGAGAAACCGTAGTGGAGGAGGAGATCGCTGATCTCTTGCAGAGAATCCGGGAGCCGGCAGTGGAGGATCCTGCACCGGTGTCTCTGCAGGAGAGAGCGAACGTGGCTGTGGCCATTATAAATAAAGTGGCCACAAAATCCACGAACCTTAAGGGTTCCTTCGTCAAGGCCCTTAAGGACTCCTCCTCCGCAGTGGCGGGGGTCGTAGGCACCCTAATTGGAGATGTGGCTCGCCTCCAGGCGGCCAATGACAGATTGACGGGGCAGGTGGCCGAGCTTAGCGCTCAGTTCGCCCAATTCCGGTCGGAGCGTTCTGGGCGTGAGGCCGCGGCCCCGGCCCCGTCTGCGTCGCGGCCGGCTCCGTCTGCGTCGCAGTCGGCCCCGTCTGCGTCGCGTCCGGCCCCGTCTGCGTCGCGGCCGGCCCCGCCTGCGTCGCAGCCGGTCCTCACTGTCCCTGGGGTATCTGACGCCTTAGTGCAGCAGATCCTCATGGCGGTGGGGAATTTGGTGGACGGACGTCTGGCTGGTCTGGAGGCGAGGCTGCCGCCGGCCCCTGTCATTAGGCCGCCGCTCGCGAGCCCGAAGTCGAAGGGCACCTCGGCGCCGACCGAACTGCCCGTGGTGGGAGGTCGCGTCACCTACGCGGCAGCGACATCGGCGTCGGCTCCTGCGGCGGCCCAGAAGCCACGAAAGGGAGCCAAGGCAAAGGCGGCTGCCCCGAAGCCGGTGCCTGAGACGACGGCAAAGGCTGGAGCGCAGGCTCCGCTCTCCACTCCAACGACTGCCCCTGGCCCCTCTACTTCTGCCCCCTCCAATGAGGGTTGGCAGGTAGTAGGGGGGTCTAAGAAGTCCCGAAGGAGGGCCAAAAAGGCTGCCCAAAAGGCGGCCTCTACCCCGCAGGCGCCACCGGTGACAGAGGTCACCAAGAAGACGAAGCCGCGGAAACTGCAGCCGCCGAAGACCGCGGCGGTAGTAGTGACCGTGTCGCCGGAGGCGGCTGAAGGCGGGCTGTCCTACGCGGCCCTCTTCAAGAGGGCTCGGGCTAGTCTCGCCACCTTCGGGACAACAGGGGTGAGATTGCGCCTCGCCCAGACGGGAGCTCGAGTCCTCGAGTTCCCCGGGGCTGAGGGCGCAAAGTCGGCAGACGCATTTGCCGAGAAGTTGCGAGAAGTGTTCGCGGAAACGGACGGTGTAAGAATCGCCAGGCCTATAAAGTGCGCGGAATTGCGCATTTCGGGCCTGGACGATTCTGTCACGGCCGAGGATGTCCGCGTTGCAGTCCAGGAGAAGACTGGCTGCAGCGCTGATAACATCAAGGTCGGCACCGTTCGTACCGGTCCGGGAGGGCTTGGTGCGGTGTGGCTCAGCTGCCCAGTAGCGGCAGCCAAAGTGCTGGGCGATGCTGGCAGGCTCCTCGTCGGCTTTGTGAGCGCCAGGATAACAGTCCTGGCGGCAAGGCCGATGAGGTGTTTTAAATGCCTGTCGGCGGGCCACACACGCACCAAGTGCAGTAGTTGCTTCGACTGCAGCGGACTTTGCTTCCGCTGTGGTCAACAGGGGCACAAGGCGGCAGAGTGTTCTGCCGCCCCTCACTGCCCCATCTGTGCGGCGGCTAATAAGCCCGCCAATCATCAGATGGGGCAGGGAGGCTGCAGGCCTTCTCGTGCTTCTCGGGAAGCGTCGGGGGTAAGCCAGTCGACCCAGGCTGCCTCCGGCGTAACTAGTGCGTCTATGCCGACGCCCATGGAGGAGGCTGTAGAGACGATCCACTAATGGATCAAGTCTCCAGCCTCCTGGTCCAGACGAACCTCAACCACTGTGCCGCGGCGCAGGATTTATTCCTGCAAACCATGGCGCAGTGGTCAATAGGTGTTGCCGTAGTCGCGGAGCCCTACTACGTTCCTCCCCGTCCAAACTGGATGGGTGACCGGGACGGCTCCGTGGCAGTCGTCAGCTCCACGGCGGCTCATTCCCCGCCCTTGTCGCTAAGAGACAAGGGTACTGGATATGTTGCCGCCGATTGGGGGGGGGTCACCGTTTACGGTGTATACTTCTCCCCCAACCGGAGTCTGAGTGACTTCGAGGTCTTCCTCAACACCTTGGAGACCTCGATACGGCGACTAGCGTCTGGGCACGTCCTCGTGCTGGGGGACTTCAACGCAAAGTCCATTGCGTGGGGGTCCCCCGGGACGGACGCCAAGGGCGAAGCCGTAGTGGAGTGGGCGGCTTCGGTGGGCCTCTGTTTGCTGAACAGAGGCTCCACCAACACGTGCGTGCGACAGCAGGGCGGGTCGATAGTGGACCTTTCGTTCGCTACCCCTGCTGTTGCCGCACGAGTAAGGAACTGGTGTGTCCTGGAAGAGGTCGAGACGCTCTCGGATCATTTGTATATCCGATTTGAGCTCTCCCGGTCCCAGGGCCCCAGTAGGGGTCACACGGCGCGGCATCCATCCCGTTTTCCGCGGTGGGCTGTTGCCAAGCTCGACAGGGACCTGCTGGAGGAGGCAGCCATTATTCATTCTTGGCTGTCTCCGCAGGCCTCGGCCGAGGAGGTCGACGTGGACGCTGGGGCTGGCCGTTTTCGCAATGCGATTACGCAGATTTGCGATACGGCCATGCCCCGCATCCGGAGTCGTCGGCCTCCACGGAAGGAGGTCTACTGGTGGTCCCAGGAGTTGGCGGACCTCCGTGCGGCCTGTACCCGTGCCCGGAGGTCCTACACCCGCAGCCGGCGACGTCACCGCGGAAACGCTGAGGATGGCCGGCTTCATGAGGAGTACCGCGAAGCGCGGAAAACTCTGAAGCTGGCCATTTGCCGCGCCAAGGACGCGAAAAGAAAGGAGATGCTGGAGAGTCTCGATCGTGACCCCTGGGGTCGCCCGTATCGTGCGGTGCGTCAAAAGCTCCGCACGGCGGGCCCCCCCCTTACCGAGACTCTCCAGCCCAGCTTCCTGCAGGAAGTGGTCGAGGGCCTTTTCCCTCAGCGGGCAGAGCACACACCCCCGTCGATGGCCTACGCGGTCAGAGACGACGGGGGTAGAGAGGAGGATGCTCCACCCGTGAGGGAATCGGAGGTAGGGGCGGCTGTTCTGCGGATTCGTTCCAAGAACACCGCCCCCGGGCCGGACGGGGTACCAGCCCGAGTGATGGCCCGAGCTCTCGACCATATGTCGGACCGCCTCAGGGAAGTGTTGGATGCTAGTCTAGCGTCCGGACACTTCCCTGAGTGCTGGAAATGCGGGAAGCTGGTCCTGCTGATGAAGCCGGGACGGCCTGCCGATTCGGTCGCGGCCTATAGGCCCATCGTGTTGCTGGACGAGGCGGGCAAGTTGTTCGAAAGGATAATCTCTGCCCGCATCGTCCGGCACCTCAGTGAGGTGGGGCCCGACCTGTCGGACGCCCAGTTCGGATTCCGAGAGGGGCGTTCGACGGTCGATGCCGTGATGCGCCTTAGGGCCGTGACCGAAGAGGCAGTGTGCTGTGGCGGCGTGCTGTTGGCGGTGTCGTTAGACATCGCCAACGCATTCAATAGTCTGCCATTCAGCTGCATCGGGGAAGCACTCCAGTATCACGGGGTGCCAGAGTACCTGAGGCGGCTAGTGGCAGACTATTTGGAGGAGCGTACCGTCGTGTACGAGGACCGAGAGGGCGTCTTGAGACGGCGACCCATGTCGTGCGGCGTTCCGCAGGGGTCTGTCCTTGGACCACTCCTGTGGAACGTGGGATACGACTGGGTCCTACGAGGTCGTCTCCCCCCCGGGCTGGGCGTAATTTGTTACGCCGATGACACATTGGTCACAGCCCGGGGGGCGAACTTCCACGAGGCGGCGCGCCTGGCCACCACGGGTGTTTCTCTGGTGGTCGGGCGCATCGAGGCGCTGGGCCTTCGGGTGGCCCTGGACAAGACGGAGGCCCTGTTATTTCATGGGCCCCGTCGTGGTCCGCCCCCCGGCGCCACCATAGAGGTCAACTCGGTCCTCGTACCGGTTCGGGCCCAGATGAAGTATCTGGGTCTGATCCTCGACGGTAGGTGGCTCTTCGACGAGCACTTCCGACAGCTTGCTCCCAGGCTGGTCGACGCTGCCTCTGCCCTTGGGCGACTTTTGCCTAATTTGGGTGGAGCCAGCGTCGCTACGAGACAGCTGTACACGGGGGTTGTCCGGTCAATGGCGCTGTACGGCGCACCGGTGTGGGTCACGGCTCTGACCGCCCAGAACAAGGCGCGCCTCTGGCGGCCTCAGAGGGTACTGGCGGTCAGAGCGATACGTGGTTACCGCACGGTGTCGACCGAGGCAGCGTGCGCGTTGGCCGGAACACCCCCGTGGGATTTGGAGGCGGAAGTGCTCGCCGAAGTTTATCGACGGGTGGCTGAATATCGGGTGGAGAGAGGCATTCGCCCTCCGCCCGAAGAGGTACGCGAGTGGCGTGAAGCCGCCCGTCGAGCCACGATGGCTCGGTGGTCTTTCCGACTGGAGACTCCACGCGCTGGCTTTGCCGCCGTGGAGGCTCTCCAGCCGGTCATCCTCGAGTGGGCAGGGCGGCAGCACGGGACCCTTTCCTTCCGACTGACGCAGGTACTTTCCGGGCACGGTTGCTTCGGGAAGTACCTGCACTCGGTCGCTAGGAGGGAACTGAGTCCCGCCTGCCACCACTGCGACTGCAGTGAAGACTCGGCCCAGCACACGCTGGCGATTTGCCCCGCTTGGGCGTCGCAGCGCCGGGCCCTCACTGCAGTCATCGGAGGAGATCTCTCGCTACCGGCCGTCATACGCTCCATGGCCGGTAGCGACAGCAGTTTTACCGCGGTCGCAACCTTCTGCGAAGATGTAATCTCGCAGAAGGAGGCGGCGGAGAAGGCCCGGGAGGACGACCTCCACTCGGACCCAATCCGTCGCCGGCGAACCGGGCAGCGGAGGCGCGCGCACCTGCGCCTCATGCCGCCCTGAGTGTGGCCGCGGATGGTCGGGACGGGCTTTCCCTTCCATCCGCTCTAGTGGCCGCCCGCGAGGAGGCGACGTTACGTGTGTGCCGTACGTCGCCTAAAAGGAGAGGTGTTGGAGAGGGTGCCCGCTTCTGTGCGGGCAAGCGCTGGGAGGGGTCTGGACGGCGTAATAACAGCAGTTCCCGGACTCCTCCCTCCTCAGGCGCAGAGTGGCACACCGTGTGGTTTTAGTCGGTTCGAGTCCGACACACCGCCCCGCCGCAAGCCCCGGCGTGGGCGACGGTCCGAGGGGATTTCCACACGTAAAAAAAAAAAAAAAAAAAAAAAAAAAAAAAAAAAAAAGGTTAGGTTAGGTTAGGTTAGGTTAGGTTAGGTTAGGTTAGGTTAGGTTAGGTTAGGTTAGGTTAGGTTAGGTTAGGTTAGGTTAGGTTAGGTTAGGTTAGGTTAGGTTAGGTTAGGTTAGGTTAGGTTAGGTTAGGTTAGGTTAGGTTAGGTTAGGTTAGGTTAGGTTAGGTTAGGTTAGGTTAGGTTAGGTTAGGTTAGGTTAGGTTAGGTTACCCACTAAACCACCACGGTGTTCCTCCTTCACCTAAACCGAGCCGCGGGATAGTTTGCTCACCGCGACTCGGCTAGGGACGCCCTTTTTATCGGGCTCACCTCAGTCGAGGCCCCACCATCCGGGCCACCGTGCCCAGATGATGGGGCCTGTCCTCCTCATGAATGCACCCCAGGAACACAGAGGGGCGCATTCCGCCACATTAGCGTGGGGCAGCAGGTCCCCCGACCCACCGCCCGTGGCCACTCTCATTCGGGGACGCGGGCGAATTGTGCTCGCCGGCGCCCCCTCGCCGCAGGTCTGCGGGGCGGGAGAGTGAGCCCAGCTCGCTCCCGCTCCCGCAGAGCCTCTCTCTTGGCCGCCATCACCTCGTCAGCGAACGAGGCAACGGCAGCCCAACACTCTTCGCTGCCGGCCATAGCTGGAACTACGACCGACAGCGAGAGGTCCGCACCAATGGTGCTCATGAGGGCCGCCCTTTGTCCGTCCCACGCCTCACACACAGCCAGGGTGTGGTAGGCCGTGTCAGGGTCTCCGCTGGTGCAGTTTCGGCACCGGGGCTCCGACTCTATCCCCACCACTTCCCACAGGTACTTGGCAAAACAGCCATGGCCCGTGAGAAGTTGGGTGAGGTGGTATGACGGGGCCCCATGACCCCTCTCTACCCACTGACGCAGGACGGGCCTGACGGCCCCCACAAGCAGCGATCCGCTACGCGTCGCCCGCAGTCTTTCGGCCCACTTCCGGAAGAGATCATCGCGAGCCGATTGTCTCCAGCGATCGATCTCCTCCGAAGGCGGCCGACCCCCGATAGCACGCCGCATCAGGGCGCCTTCGTCGTACACCCTCTTGAGGACGCCGGCCTCGAGATCCCAGGGGATACTCCCCGCAATCAGACACGCCGCCTCGTAAGAGACGGTGTGGTACGCCCGTGCAGCCCTCTGCGCTATGGCGCGCTGCGGTCGTCGCAGCAGCGCGATATTCGCCGGGCAGAGGGCCTCCGCCCATATGGGCGCTCCGTAGAGCGCCTTGGAGCGCACCACTCCGTCATAGAGACGGCGGCATGCAGACCCTGGGCCTCCGCTGTTGGGCAGCAACCGCGAGAGCATTCCGGCAAATGCCAGCAACTTCGGTGCCAGCTGCCGGAAATGCTCCGCGAACCGCCACCGACTGTCGAGAACGAGCCCGAGGTATTTCAGGCTGGTCCCGACAGCGATGGGGATGCCGCCCACCATGATGGTCCTATCTCGAGGCGGCGTCTGCCGGGGCCCGTGGAAGAAGAGGGCCTCGGACTTTTCGAGGGCGACTTTCAGGCCGAGCGCCTCGATGCGACGCACTACGTGGGCTACACCTGCCGTGGCAAGGACGGCGGCGTCCCGAAATGTGGGGGCCCGCGCGGTGACTAGGGTATCGTCGGCGTAGCAAAGTACACCGACCCCCCGAAGATTAGCACCGCGCAGGACCCAATCATAACCTATGTTCCACAGGAGCGGCCCGAGGACCGACCCCTGTGGAACGCCACAAGACATGCCCCTGCGGACCACCCCGTCTTGGGCCGGGTAAATGATGACCCGGTCCACGAAGTAGTCCGCAAGGACGCGCCTGAGGTACCACGGGACATTGTGGTACCTCAACGCCTCCGCAATGGTTCCCCAGGGGAGGGTGTTGAAGGCGTTCGCTATATCCAACGATACAGCCAACAGCACCTCACCCCCGGAGACCGCTTCGTTGACGCTGTCCCGCAGTCGGGATATCGCGTCGAGGGTCGACCTCCCACGACGGAAGCCGAACTGGCCATCGCTGAGATTGGGCCCCGCCCCCTCCAGGTGGCCGACGAGACGCGCAGCGAGCACCCGCTCAAAAAGCTTGCACATCTCGTCGAGCAACACGATGGGGCGGTAGGCCGACGGCGATTCGGCTGGGCGCCCGTGCTTTTTGAGCAGCACGAGCTTGCCGGTTTTCCATCGTCGAGGGACTCTCCCCGACACCAGACACTCCGACATGAGGGACAGCGTCTCCTCCTCTAGTGCCGGCATGACGGTGACGATAACCTTCCCAGGGACGCCGTCCGGGCCCGGGGCGCGATTCCTGGACCGGAGTGCCAGTATCGCAGCCCCTAACTCGGCCTCGGACACGGGAGGTATCGCCCCTTCGTCTGCCGGCACCTGGCTTGGTGCTCCCATCCGCGGCGGGGTCCACTCTTCCCTGGCAGGGAAGAGGGAGCTGACCACTCGGTCCAGAAGACTCGGCTCGAGAGTTCTGGTGAGGGGAGGCGCCCAAGGCTGGAGTTTTTGACTCACAATCTTATACGGGCGCCCCCACGGATCTCGGTCGAGGCTCTCGAGCCACTCCTTCCAGGCCTCGTCCTTGGCGGCTTTGATCGCCGAGCTGAGGGCCCGACGAGCGGAAAGGTACGCGGCGTGCAATTCTTCTTCGCGGGCGAGATCTCTAACGGCCCGCCTTCGGCTGCGGGTGTACTGCCTCTGGGCCGCGTGACTCGCGGCACGCAGCTCGGCCAGGTGGGGACGCCACCAGTACACCTGCCTCCGAGGCGGGATAGGTCTCGCCCTCTGCATCGCCGCGTCGCAGACGCGAGTCAGTGCTCCAGCGAGCCACTCGCATCTCGCGTCCACGTCCTGACCGCTGTCGACAGCAGCCCATCGCTCGACGATAGCCGCCTCTCGGGCCAGCTCCCGGTCCAGCGTTCCGAGCCGCCACCGCGGACCTTCCCCTGCCACGGGGCGGTCCAGTGCCACACGAGGCGTCGCCGCGGGGGCGGAGACGATGTCGAACCGGATGTACCGGTGGTCAGACGAAGTCTCCACCCCCTCGATGACCCGCCAGTTGTGTATGCGGCGGGCCAGGCCAGAACTCGCGAAAGAAAGGTCAACTATCGACCCGGCCTGGGCCCGCACAAACGTGTGGACCGCCCCTCGGTTCAGCAGCACCAAGCCTTGGGACACCGCCCACTCCTCCACCATCTCCCCCCGGGCATCGGTCGCCGGGGATCCCCACGCCCGTGAGTGAGCGTTGAAATCCCCGGCCACCACAGCCGGGGTGGGATGCACTTCCGCCAGCAGAGCCCCGACCTCCGTGAGCAACTGCTCGAACTCGGCGAGGCTTCTGCTGGGGGGACAGTACACCCCAATTACCGCAGCGCCACCCAGCGCGACGAGTACGCACCCTCGGCCCTTCCGCACTCTGTCGAAAGGAGGGGCCGTTCGCTGAGCGACGATAGCCACCAAGCCGCTGTGGTCGCCGGCCCAGTTGGGGCTGTTGCGAACGCAATACGGCTCGGCGACTACTGCCATTGTCGTCTGCCACTGCGCCATGGATTGGGCCAGAAGGTCCTGGGCCGTGGCGCAGTGGTTGACGTTGGCCTGCAGCATAGAGATGGTTTGGGCCATTAGGTTTGGGCAGTGTCCATCACCTCCTCATTCGGCAGCAGGGTGGGCGAGGGCGTGGGTTTCGCCCCACCTGCTGCTCTCCTTTTAGCCCCCCTGCTTCGGGAGGCCGCCTTACATTGCGCCGACCCAAGCCGATGGCCGGACGCCGCACCCTCCGCCGAACAAATGAGGCACCTGGGCTCCGCGGAGCAGGTGGCCGACTTGTGGCCTTCCTGCCCGCAACGGAAGCAGAGCGCACTGCGGTCAGTGGCCGCAGTGCACTTGGCCCCGACGTGCCCCGGCTCGAGGCAGCGGAAGCACCGCGCCGGCCTCGGCTCCAGGATGGTCAGTCTGACCACTGACCACCCGACGACGATGCGGCGGCCATCCGTCAGTTTTTTTGCGACCGCAACCGGGCATCGAAGCCAGGCAGTGCCCTGTCGCTCAGGTGGGCGCTGTATATCGCCCACCTTGATGTGGTCGGCAGTACAGCCCCCCTCCGCTGCCAGCAGCGCCGCCACCGACTCTTTCGAGGCCGAGTCGCCCAGCCCAGAGACGCGCATCTCCACGCATCTCTCCGGCCTAGCGACGCGGACCTCTTCCAGGACCTCTCTGAGTTTGGCAGCGAGCTGGTCCGCCTTCCGTGTTCTGTCGGCGCCAGCCACCTCCAGGATCCGACCTCCGGTTACCGCGTTGCGGAGTCGGAGGCCGTCGATGCCCAAACCCTTGAGGTCTATCGACCTCTCGGCTTTGGACATCACCTGCGCGTAGGTGATGCCCCGCTCTACGGCACCCGGCTGCAGCGTGACTGTAACCGCTGCCGTTTGCGGGGTGCGCAATTTGCGGGGCCTCCTTTTCCTCCGCTTGGTGGCTGGCGCTACCGGAGTGGCAGCGGTTGGGGCAGCCGACCCGGCAGGGGGCGGTTTAGGCTTCTTTGGCCTGGCCGCCACCTCACTCCATGTCCCGCTTTGAGGGAGCGGGGCGGGAGCCAACGTCGATGTCGACGGGGGCGACTGCCGCGATATCCGGGCAGACTCCGCCTCCTTCGCCGCGGCCGTCTTCTTTCCTGTCTTCTTCTTCTTCTTCCTCTCCTCCTTCCCCCCCGGCGGCCCGGTAAGGCTCGGCCCTGCCTCCACCTGCCCGCCTGGCATTGGAGGAGAGAGGGGAGGGGGGAGAGGTTCTGAGGGAGACGTCTCAGGCTCGGGCTCATGTGCGCCGGTGGACCGCGCCGCATTCCTCGCGTCCGCCTGCAGCGGTGGACGGATGCGGGTCTCCGGCAGCAGGCGGTCAGCGATCCCCGCGAGCCGGGCGTCGACCAGGAAGCCGATCTCTTCCCGGCTCATCGGGGGCGGCGCAGCCTCCGCCTGCTGCTTCATGGCCCGCATTTCGGCCCGCACAGCCGCCAGCTCGGCCTGCAGCTTGGCCACCTCTTCCGATTCCGTGCGGGACATCAGAACGCGCACGTTCTCCATAATGGAGCCACACGCGTCCTTGAGGTCCCGCACGTATTGGCCCTTTAAGTTGGAGCTCTTGGCGGCGATGGTTTGGACCACCTTCACCGCCGCCTCTATTGAGCCCGAGATCTCCTCGGCACTGAGGGACTGGGTGTCCGAGGATACCAGTCCCGCTTGGGGCTGCAGACTGGGCTGCGGCTGCGGGCCTGGGGTCTCTCTGAGATAGAGAGCCCTCTGCCGGTGCAGCCGCAGCTCATCTGCGAGCTCCTCCTCAGCACGGAGCTCGAGCTCACGCTGCTTGGCCGCGTTGAGCTCCGCCTTGGCCTTGGCCAGCCCGACGTATTCTCCCGTTTTTGGGGGACGGCCACGGTTCCTTTTAGGCCCCTCCCCATCCACCGAATCACTATCACTGGGCGACTCCAAGGTATTGGCTCGCTTTCGCCAGAATCTTCCCAAAGCTGGGGAAGACGAGCGCGCAACTCCAGGTAAGCTGGCAGCGGTCATCCGCTCCAGCATTACCGCCGAGTCTATCCGCTCCAGCTCCACCACTGGCACCATTTCATTTACAGAGACGGAAGACCTTGCGGTCTCCGTCCCCATCTCCGTCTCCATTTCCTCCGCCAAAACTGGCACATCATCGAGTTTGTTTTTTGGGTTTATATTTAAGCAATCCATACAATTCCCACGAGTGTGGGGGAAATAAACAGTCCATCCGGGCGGTGCCCCCTGCACCCGGATAAGCCTATATACTGTGGAGGTCGGCCGGTATCCACAGGTTTTTACGACTTCGCTGTCGGGTGTTATAGACTGTCCTTGTCATGGGCCGGCCAATTAAGGCAAGCCCTCCGGCCAACAGGTTCTCAGCATACCCTCCTGGAGCCACCAGTCAGGTCACAGTTGAGCCCCTGTTGGTTACGGAACGCGAGAGGGTGGCTAGGCCTCTCCCACCGACGGTGGCACTAGTGCCTGTCAGCCCCTGAGTAATCAGTGGGCCGACCCGTCCCTCGATCCAGCATCTCTCCCCTGTCCCCTCTGAAAACAGAGGGGTACTGGGAGCGATGGCGAGCCCTGAAAAGGGCTACGCGGATCCCACGACCCCCTCGTGCAATGGGGTCAGTTGTCGGGTTATTGGTCAGACGGCCAGCATACAGAGCTCCTGAGAGTCAGAGTATCCTGACCGCCTGTCCAGGGCGCACCAGCCTCCACGCTTCTGCTCCCCAGGACCGGAGTCCAAAGGGGGAAGAAACGCGTAAGCCAACGTGGAGGTTACCCGACGCCGCGCCCCAGGTTAGGTTAGGTTAGGTTAGGTTAGGTTAGGTTAGGTTAGGTTAGGTTAGGTTAGGTTAGGTTAGGTTAGGTTAGGTTAGGTTAGGTTAGGTTTTTTTTTTTTTTTTTTTTGATGTTATCCCTTGGGATAACGCTGCTTTCCCCCGTCCATGATAACGACAGGACCTTGCTACTAGTCATATATATTTGCTGTTCATTGTTGTGCCTTGCACCAAGTGCCTCCCATCCATCTCTTTGCTTTTGTTAATTTCAATTTAATGTATTACTTTACAGAATTTAGTTAATTTTTCCATTTTTTGTTTCATTACTACACAGAATTTATACAATGCAGCGTTAATTTCCAAGAAGTTTTGATACGACTTAAATTTCCGTTTTTTATCCTTAGTGCAATATTTACAATACAGAACAAAGGGTTTTTATGTTGCAGGTTTTATTCTTAGGTTTCTTTATAGTCTTCTAATTTTTTAAATTTATATCAATGTATTATATTAATTTCTTATATTTCTATAGTGTTATTCTGAGTGCATTTTCCTATTATTTTACTATTACTGCTACTACTACTATATATACTATTTTATCTAAGTTATGTTCCATTTATGCTGTTCATGCTTTGTTTTCCTTTTTTATTTATACTTTTTTATTCTTATCTAATACATTTTACCTGTTGTTATTGTTTAGTCTGTTTATTTTCCAAATGGCTTTTTGATTTTGTGTGCTTTTTGACTTTAATCTGTGAGATTATGGCTTTTTTGTGACTTTGTGTATTTTGTTTTTTGTACATGTCCAGTGTTTAATTATGTGTGTATAGTTTTATCTAGGGTGTATTTTAATTTGTTATTTAATCTGTGTGTATATAATCTATATGTGATGTTTGTGTCTGAATGTTTTTTATTTTTAGCATTAATTCCACCTTTGTTAGCAACAATGTGTATATATGCCTAAATATATGCAATTATTGTAATCCTGGTCGTGAATTTATTATGCTGTTCCCTTTAGTTATGTGTGCGTGTCTGGTGTTTGTGTGCGTGTTACGATATCTCCATATATATTCACTATATACTTCTAAAATCTGTGTGTGTGTGTATGTTCCTGTGTCGTGTGTGTATGATCGAGTGTGTCACAAATATGCCGTACTTAGTCTCGCCAGATAGTCCCACTTTTTGCGGATTGGGCACTCGGCGCTGAAGGCGTTGTGCCCCGTGCTGCTCAGCTTCTCCCCTTGGCAGTTGCAACAGTTTGGTTCTGCACCACTGGCAGCGTCCGGGCATTCGGCCCTTAGGTGGGGCCCTCCGCAATGGCTGCACTTGAGTTCTGTTGTGGTACAGAACTTCCTGCTATGTCCGTATCCTAGACACAGGGAGCACTGCACTAAGGGAGATTGGTCCGCAACCTTAATCGGTTGTAGGTCAATATGCAGTCTCCCTATGTCTAGGGCACGAGACCAAACCGCCGGGGAGACCCTGAGCACCATGTGGCACATGTGGGGATTCTTTGCTCGCCTCCTATAGAGCACTATCAGCCTGTCTTGGTCCGGTGTTAAGTCTCGGAATATATTCTGGTTTCTGCACCTGACAGCTTTTACCAGGTCCTCGTCCGTCTGATTTTTAAGGACGCTGTAGAGTACCAGTAGGGGGTCCCTGTTCTTTATTTCTTCCACCACAAGATCTTTCGCTTTCTCTATTAACCTTTTTTGGGCCTTTTTTCTGTCTTCTTCCGTTTTGTAACCGATTATTACTTTTCTGTCTTTAGCCTTTCTTATTTTCTCTGCCTTCACCCATCCCTCGTCCTCGTCCGCAGCTTTCCTCAGTCGCTCTATGACCTGCTCCCCGGTGTCCTGATCGTTTTTGGACGTGACGACCACCGAGTGCAGGGTCGTCCTTTCCGGGAGCCGAGCTTCAGAGCGGCCCGCCACTACCCCCGCATAGGTCGCTGTGTGTGTTCCATTTCTCTCCCTTTCATCGTGCTTTCCAATCATTTCCTTTATCTCTCCTAGGACTTCGATGTTCTCCTTCAATATCCTCTCATTCTCTTTCGGTGTTACTTTTCTCTCCTTTTCACTATGATCTTGTTTTTCTATTCTTTCTTTAATCTGTCCTAGAACTTTAACGTTTTCCTTCAGTATTCTCTCGTTCTCTTTTGATGTTCCTTTTCTCTCCCTCTCCTTTTCCCTATCATCTTGCTTTCCTATGCTTTCCTTTATCTCTCCCAGGACCTTAGCGTTCTCCTTCAACATCCTCTCATTGTCTTCTATTTTTCTGAGGATTTCCTTGTTGGCATTAATATTCGGAACCTCCGTGACCTCGGTACTGTGCCCTTGTTTCGGTCTCTTTGCCTCCTCTTCATACGCCTTTATTATTCGTTCTAGGAGATCGACTCTTCTGTCGATCTCCCGCTTTATCTCTCTCTTGAGGTTCCTTGAGTCATTGAGCTGTTGCCTTATTATTGTACAGGATTTGGTGGCATAGTACATACGTTCCTCTACAGGGATCGTCTGGAAGACCTCTTCGATCGACGGATCCCTAATCTTCTGCGAGTTCTTGGCCGCGCCGGACGTTGGTGGTGTTTTATACATATTGATGTATGTGTTGTGTGTGACAGAGTGTGATGTGGTGTATAATGTGTGTGAACGGGGAATGTTGTCTATTTTGTAAATGTGTGTAAATGTGTGTTCAACCCTGTATGGGGGGGTGTGTCAGTGTCAGTATGTAAATGTTTGTGTAGCCCTGTATAGGGGGGTGTGTCAATCTTACAACTAAATTAAATACTAAGGTTTGTGTAGAACGTAGTTCTACACAGTTAAAATGATAAAAAAACAAATACAATCAAACAAAAGTTTTTCGCTCTAATTTGAGCCGGTCTAATAATTTTTGAGGTGTATAGTGCCTCTGTCAATAAATTAAAATAAGTGCGAAATTAAATTTAAGCGATTAAAATATTTCCCTGGAAGTTGGATAAAGGGGTCAGTGACCTTTACTCCGCAAAGTCTATATAGCCCAGTAAAATATGGGATAATTTTCCGTCAGGCGGATCCGGACGAGAGTGGTGTCGTTCGACGGGTAATTAACAGGGCTATCTAAATATATATAAATGATAATTTGGAAAACAAAGGCTATCGAATTAATCGACAAAAACCTCAAAAATGACTAAAATTGAAATTTAAATGTCGGATTTCTAAGATTCTATTTACCAGATTTAAATAAAAGAGGTGTTGTCAGATAGGTCGTGACGCGAGCTATCTAGATATGTATAATTTATTGTTTAGAAAAAATAAGGGGGCAAGTTATTAAAAGAAAATCGCAGAAGATTTTCGAAAAAACGGTAAATTGAGTTTTGTATAGTGAAAATTTACTACTTTTATTAACCGAATGTTAATAAAAGAGGTGTTATTAGATAGGCCTAGACGAGTTCTATCTAATTATGTATAATTAAAAATTTCGAAAATAAATTTCGAAGAGTTATAAGCCAAAAGCCTTGAAGAATTCCTTAAAAATGCCGAAAGTCAAAATGAATGTAGAAATTTAGAAACTTCTATTTATCCAACCTATATAAAAGAGGTGTTATTAGATAGGCCTTGATGAGGGCTATCTATATCTGTAACTATGTCAACTTTGAGGCGAAGCGTTATCGAATAATTCGACAAAACCTCGAAAATTTGGTAGTTTAGAAATTTAAAAATATTCTAAGTCCAGAAATTAAAATTTTTTCTTTATTTCTCAGGTAATTTTCTTCCCACGGGACGCAGGAGTGTCTACAAATATGATACCAACAAATAACAACGTTACTAGCAGCTGTTTTCAATTAAAATTTCGCACGGTTAGGTTAGGTTAGGTTAGGTTAGGTTAGGTTAGGTTAGGTTAGGTTAGGTTAGGTTAGGTTAGGTTAGGTTAGGTTAGGTTAGGTTAGGTTAGGTTAGGTTAGGTTAGGTTAGGTTAGGTTAGGTTAGGTTAGGTTAGGTTAGGTTAGGTTTTTTTTTTTTTTTTTTTTTTTTTACGTGGTGGAATGCATTTACGCACTTCGCTCGCCTCCCGCGGGGGCAGGGGGTTCGCTTCGTGTGGGACTCCTGACCTCAAAGAGAAGCCAGACTACCCACTAAACCACCACGGTGTTCCTCCTTCACCTAATCCGAGCCACGGGATAGTTTGCTCACCGCGACTCGGCTAGGGACGCCCTTTGTTGTTGGGCACACCTCATGAATGCACCCCAGAAACACAGAGGGGCGCATTCCGCCACATTAGCATGGGGCGGCAGATCCCCCGATCCACCGCCCATGGCCACTCTCACCCAGGGACGCGTGCGGACTTCGCCCACCGGCATCCCTCCCCGGGACGCGTGCGAACTCCGCCCGCCGGCGTCCCCGTGGCCCGCGGGGCGAAAGAGCGAGCCCAGCCCACTCCCGCCCCAGCAGAGCCCCTCCTCTTGGCCGCCATCAGCCGTGAGGCGACGGCAGCCCGACACTCATCGCCGCCGGCCATAGCCGGAGCCACAGCCTACGGCGAGAGGTCTGCTTTTTACGACTTTGCTGTCGGGTTTTAGAGTCTTTTCCTTGACGCGGGCCGGCCAGTTAAGGCAAGCCCTCCGGCCAACAGGTTTTCAGCATACCCTCCTGGAGCCACCAGTCAGGTCACTGTTGAGCCCCTGTTGGTTACGGAACGCGAGAGGGTGGCTAGGCCTCTCTCGCCGACGGTGGCACTAGTGCCTGTCAGCCCCTGAGTTAACAGTGGGCCGACCCGCCCCTCGATCCCGCCGAGCCCTGAAAAGGGCTGCTGCGGATCCCACCCCGCAACCCCCTCGTGCAATGGGGTCAAGCCCTGAAAAGGGCTGTCGGGTTATTGGTCAGACGGCCAGCATACAGAGCTCCTGAGAGTCAGAGTATCCCGACCGCCTGTCCAGGGCGCACCAGCCTCCACGCTTCTGCTCCCCAGGACCGGAGTCCAAAGGGGGAAGAAACGCGTAAGCCAACGTGGAGGTTACCCGACGCCGCGCCCCAGGTTAGGTTAGGTTAGGTTAGGTTAGGTTAGGTTAGGTTAGGTTAGGTTAGGTTAGGTTAGGTTAGGTTAGGTTAGGTTAGGTTAGGTTAGGTTAGGTTAGGTTAGGTTAGGTTAGGTTAGGTTAGGTTAGGTTAGGTTAGGTTAGGTTAGGTTAGGTTAGGTTAGGTTAGGTTAGGTTAGGTTAGGTTAGGTTAGGTTAGGTTAGGTTAGGTTAGGTTAGGTTAGGTTAGGTTAGGTTAGGTTAGGTTAGGTTAGGTTAGGTTAGGTTAGGTTAGGTTAGGTTAGGTTAGGTTAGGTTAGGTTAGGTTAGGTTAGGTTAGGTTAGGTTAGGTTAGGTTAGGTTAGGTTAGGTTAGGTTAGGTTAGGTTAGGTTAGGTTAGGTTAGGTTAGGTTAGGTTAGGTTAGGTTAGGTTAGGTTAGGTTAGGTTAGGTTAGGTTAGGTTAGGTTAGGTTAGGTTAGGTTAGGTTAGGTTAGGTTAGGTTAGGTTAGGTTAGGTTAGGTTAGGTTAGGTTAGGTTAGGTTAGGTTAGGTTAGGTTAGGTTAGGTTAGGTTAGGTTAGGTTAGGTTAGGTTAGGTTAGGTTAGGTTAGGTTAGGTTAGGTTAGGTTAGGTTAGGTTAGGTTAGGTTAGGTTAGGTTAGGTTAGGTTAGGTTAGGTTAGGTTAGGTTAGGTTAGGTTAGGTTAGGTTAGGTTAGGTTAGGTTAGGTTAGGTTAGGTTAGGTTAGGTTAGGTTAGGTTAGGTTAGGTTAGGTTAGGTTAGGTTAGGTTAGGTTAGGTTAGGTTAGGTTAGGTTAGGTTAGGTTAGGTTAGGTTAGGTTAGGTTAGGTTAGGTTAGGTTAGGTTAGGTTAGGTTAGGTTAGGTTAGGTTAGGTTAGGTTAGGTTAGGTTAGGTTAGGTTAGGTTAGGTTAGGTTAGGTTAGGTTAGGTTAGGTTAGGTTAGGTTAGGTTAGGTTAGGTTAGGTTAGGTTTTTTTTTTTTTTTTTTTTTTTTTTTTAATGAGGTCTTTCAACCTCTTCTGCTTTTCCCCGTCCAAAGGTACGACAGGACCTTATTATACTGGATGTTTTATTTATGTCGTTTACTTAATTAAATCCTTTGCACTACGTGCCTCTCCTCATCATCTTTCTTATTTGCATTATGTGATTTTTAACTGTTTATTTAATATTAACTTGTTTATTATTACTTATTACACATTATTACTTATTACTTTATTATCAAACTATCTGTGCTGTGTTACAAGCTTTAATATTTCTTATTTATTTGTTATACTTAATTTAATCTATTATTCTCAATATGCTTTAACATTTGTTTCTACAGTTTATTATTTATGCCTATGATATCTGCTATGTCTTTCTTTACTTATATTTATTAGCTAATAATATCTAATCTATTTATCCCATTTCAATGACTGTTCCTTCTGGATTATAATATTTAATTCTTATCAGTGTCTGTAAATCTTATCAGTGTATCTATTTATTTCTGTTACTGGTGTCTGTTAGACATCTCATACAACCATTTTCCTTCCAACATGTGAGATCGTGATATTTATGACTTCGTGTAATTGTTATGTGTACTGTTCAGTGTTTATGTGCGTGTTAGTTTTACCTAATTCACTTTGTGTCTACCCCTCTTGTCAACAATATATGTATATGCTCAGATATATATAATTGTTGCAACTTCATTTGTGAATTAGTCCTGATGTGTACGTGTTTAATGTTTGTGTGCATGTTTTGATGTATTCGTATATATTTATTATATATTTCATAAATCATGTGTTGTGTGTGTGAGTGTTTCTGTGTAGTATGTGTATGTACGTGAGTGTGTGAGTCATAAATATGCGGTGTTGGATCTCGCCAAGTAGTCCCATTTTTGGCGGGTTGGGCATTCAGTGCTAAAAGCGTTATGACCCGTGTTCTTTAACCTAGAGTGCAGGCAATTGCAGCACTGCGGTTCACTGCCCGCAGAGTATTTGGGGCATTCCCCACGCAGGTGCGGGCCTCCGCAGTGGCTGCACCTGTCTACACTCTCGGTGCAGAATTTGCGACCATGGCCGAATCCAAGGCACTTGGTGCATTGGATGAGCGGAGACTGGTCCTCCACTCTGACCCTTTGCAGGTCCAGGTATAGAATCCCAGTCTCCGTCATCCTCTGCCACACTTTAGGCGTTACCTGCAAGACCACGTGCGAGGTCTTCGGATTACGAGTCCTTCTTTTGTATTTGACCGCTATTTTAGATTCTTCTTGTGGTAGGCCCATGAAAAAGTCGGTGTTTTGGGTGTATATAGCCCTCACCATCTCGTCGTCGTCACCGTCCACAAAGACGTCTTTGAGGACGACGAGTGGATCCTTATTTCGCATGGGCACCACCACAAGCCCGTCATCACGGTTCCTGATCTTCTCCGTCACCCTGTCCCGTTCCACTTCCGTGTCACAGCCCAGGATGACGGTGCTGCCTTTAGCTTTTCTAGCCTTGCTAACCTTTAGACCAGTACTCCTGGCGTCGACCGCCTTCTTCACTCTGGCGAGTACCTCATCGGCAGTCTCCTGGCTGTCCGTTGAGGTCACCGCCACCGAGTGGAGCGCCGGCCGGCGCCCGGGTCCGGTCGCAGTTACGCTAGCATAGGTCTTGGGGGGGGTCGGGTCCGGGACGCTTTCGAGTTTCAGTCCCTTCATGGCTGCGCCGATGTGCGTCTGGGTCTCAATGACGACATCCCTTGCGACAGTCCCAATCAGGTCTTCGATCTGGGACTGCGCGCGCATAACCATGATCTCGGTCGCCTGGTCGATGTCGACCTGGGTCTCCTCGATCTTTCCGAAGACCCTCTCCACGACCCCCTCGGCAGCCTTCTCTATAGCGGTCTTTGTCTCCTCAGCCTTGTTAAAAACATGGTCAATGATGTCGGCGCCCCGCTCATCATTGCCACTGTTGAGGTTCTCCATGCCTGTTTTTAGGTCCTCTTCCACCTGGCCAAGCTTCGCAGTGATGTTTGCTTCCATCACCCTCAGTCTCTCCAGCAGTATCTCCTCCCTACTAGAGGGTGCCGCTACCGCGTCCGTAGCAGCCCCGGACGCCGCCGTCTCCAGTCCCTTCATCCGCCTGCTGAGCTCAAAGAGCACACGGATGCATCTGTCGGACTGGGACTCCAGGAAGACCTTGATATCCCGCCGCATCTGTGGGTATTGAGCGACTTTGACGGGAATATCTTCGAAGGTCTTCATGACCTCCTGGAGTAACTGGTCACTCGACTGGCTAGCGTAGTTGGTCTGCTGCCTCCGGTATTGGTCCATGTTGTCGAGTGACCGTCTTTTGGTCTCTGGCCTTCGTATAAAAGTTTTGGCGGCGTCCTGCACTATCGAGGGTGAGGTGGTGGCGTTGGGAGCGGTTTGTCCCTTGGCTGTGCCAGATGTGGGTGGCGTCTGGAACATGTTGCTGGTATGTGTGCGTATGTGAGAAAATGTGGTGTAGTGTGTAGTGCGAGTGGACGGGGAAAATTGTCCAAGGTGTAATATTGTGTAGATGTGTATGTCTGACCCTGTATAGGGGGGTGGGTTTTTAAGTGTCAATAAGCTTAAAACTATGCGTAGGTAGAACACTGTTCT